>JASDDO010000154.1:0-2500000 GCA_030015575.1 Agapanthus africanus | reverse complement strand
ACGAAGACCTAGGGGCAATAACGCCATTTGGGTTATCGTCGATCGCCTCACAAAAGCTGCACACTTCCTACCTTTCCGAGTAGGACAATCGACAGAATCACTGGCAGAAAGATATATGCAGGAGATTGTATGACTTCACGGTGTTCCCGTCAGCATTGTGTCAGACCGGGACACGAGATTCTTGTCCCACTTTTGGAAGAGCTTACAGGAGAGTTTGGGAACCCGCCTTAAATTCAGCACAGCTTATCACCCACAGACGGACGGACAATCCGAGCGTACGATTCAGACGCTCGAGAATATATTGAGAGCTTGTATGTTGGACTTTCAGGGTTCCTGGGAGGACCATCTGCATCTAGTCGAGTTCTCTTACAACAATAGTTATCAAGCTAGTATTCAGATGGCTCCTTTTGAAGCACTATACGGGCGGAAGTGTCGATCCCCAGTATGTTGGGATGATGTGGGAGAACGAAGACTACTGGGCCCCGAACTCATTGTTCAGACAGTCGACATGGTTCAAATGATCAGACAGCGTATCAAGACGGCTCAGGATCGACAGAAGAGTTGGGCAGATACCAGCAGAAGGGCACTAGAATTCGAAGTCGGAGATCATGTGTTCTTGAAGATTTCCCCTACTCGTGGAGTTATCAGGTTCGGAGGTCGGGGAAAGCTTAGTCCCCGTTTTATCAGACCTTTTGAGGTGCTAGAGCGAGTGGGAGAGGTGGCCTATCGACTCGCCTTGCCTCCATCGCTAGCTGGTGTGCACAATACCTTCCACGTGTCACTGTTGCGGCGTTATGTTCGGGATGAGAGCCATGTCCTGGACCATTCGGAGCTAGTTTTGGGAACCGATCTGTCATACGAGGAGCAACCCACTACCATTCTCGACCGCAGAGAGAAAATGCTGAAGAATAAGATCATTCCATTAGTCCGAGTGTCTTGGGGCGGTCGTTCCCCAGGGGAATCCACCTGGGAGCGGGAGGAAGATATCCGTGATCGTTATCCACATCTCTTTGTTTAGTACATTTTTCTTGTATCTTTGTTAAATTTCGAGGACGAAATTTTTGTTAAGGGGGGTATAATGTAAATCCCCGTTTCCATTCTAATAAAAGTTTCCTATTCTCTGATTTCCAGAAGTTTCTTTTCTTTTCCTTCATATTTTGAATTGGTTGTCAGGTTTAATATTTATATTTTTCCAAACCCTAAAAGCCAAAACCCAAGATTTAAAACCAAAGCCGAATTAAAACCAAGGCTAAAATAAATTAAAACCATAAACTATACCTTCAGCCCATTCAAACTCTTTTAAAATAAATCCCTAAATGAAAAAAAAAACCTAGCCGGCCCCTTACTATTTTCCCCAGCCCACTCGATTTTTTAAATAAATCCTTTTATAAAATCCCTCGGCCCAATCCCCTTCCTCAGCCCACTTCTTTTTAAGGAATTATTTGTTTTTAAACCGGCCCAAACCCCTTCGGCCCGCCTCCTTACGACCCGACCTGACCCGTCACTGTTCATCTCCTCCTTTAAATCCCCAACGGTAACTTCCCCCTTTACCCGCTCGCGATCCCATTTCCCCGCCGCGCCTCGCGCCCACGCTCCCGCCCCGCTCCTGCCGTTACACCCACGTTTTCAACTCCGTCTCCAACTCCTCTCATCACTCTTCCTCTCCAACTCATTCCTCATCTCTCTCTCTCTCTCGAAAACTCACGAACCCACCGCACTCGATTCCCTCCGACGACGGCGAACCTCCTCATCGACCCCACCATTCTCCCTCGCTCACTTCTCTCCACCAACTGAGCTCCCTACACAACCACCTTCGCCTCCAGCCTTGCACACCCGACTCCCCTGCACACCCGACCCATTGCAACCGAGCTCGACCACCACCGGCACCCACGACACCGGCGATCTCCCCATCACGTCGTCGACCTCCACACCTCTTCTCCTCGGCATCATCCCCATTACGACAGAACCCGAGCCACCACTCCTCTTCTCTCTCTCTTCAAAAATCCCATAACCCAAGTCTCAAACACCACTGCGGCCCATCGCCGGAGCGACGTCGTCGACCGTCGACAACCCCAACACTTCTCAGGTGAACCACAGAGCACCCCCTAAGCTTCCAGCGCGCGCAAGACGACTCCGGGAAACTCCGACGTAAAACCCGTGTTTCGAACTAAGCTCGCGAGAACCCGTTACACGGCGTACGTCACGCGTCCATGACGCCACGGCTGCCATACGACCCCGAGACATTTCCAGGCAAGTATTTACTTGCTTCATGCTAATATAGTTGTGTTACAAACCTAAATCATATAGTTATTAAACTTACCGATTACCGATATATATTATGACCTATGTGTTCGATACTAATCTCCCATGGAAATGATTGTTTATTTTGACGGAAACTGATATTTTCTGTTGGCCCATAGGATGATAAACATCGTGTATGAATCTCGATGGAAAATACGATTGTTAGTGATAAAAATTGATACCCCCAAATATGCTGTTAAACTAGAAATTTTCTCGTATCTGAAAATGAATAAAATCACCGTAAATTATATACTTACTGGAACGATATGTTCGAGGGCTTAAATCGAATCCGACTCGACGAACTTTAACCCTATGTAAAATTTCAATGATTTCTGTTCTGTAACCGTGATGATAATTAGATCGGAATGCGACTCTGGACTGCAGTCCAGAGCGTTTCAGATTATTGTGTACTGTCCCAATACCTATGTCACCGTGTTTCTTGAAGTCGTATGTTACGGAAATATGCATTAGATTGAAGATGATTCTGTTGGATAAACAAAACAAGTGGTTACATTCAGTTTCATCGCCGTTTGCTATTTTAAACTGTATTTAAAAGGGCAGAACGTATAACTGTCCAGAACAGATTCTGAAATGACATATTGAGGTTAAACTGTGTATAACTTTCAACGTACAGATGAGATTGAGGATACGTCTGTGGCGTTGAATACTTTATTGAAAACCCTAGATTTCATTCAACTGCAACATCACTAAATTCTGAGCCCAACTGAGTACAATTCGTGTCGCAAAACGGACGTTCAGTTCTGAAACTGAATTTCCAGCCGCGGGTACTTAAAATGAAATAGCCATATCTTGAGAACCGGAATCCCGATTGAATTGAAACAAATTTTGATGAATTGCTGACTGAGTGTTCTATTTATCTTCCTTGGATAATTTTGCTGAATTCTTAACATATTAATTTATGCAAATTAATTTAGTTAATGACATGCATGTTGATTCATAACATACAGAGTTTATTGATAGCATACAATACATATATCATACCCTTGCCATATACTCAGTGTTAGTGCGTGTGGACATTGCATTATCGTGCGTGATAGATGTTGGTTTAGGAGTGACGAGTACACCAATGGAAAGTGAATATTCGTGACAGTGATTGATACAGTGAACAGTGATAAAACCGTGCCATTGGTATACTTGTACACAACTAGATCAATATCATAAATAGTGTAAACCTGGGGAAAAAGGGGAAATCAAAGTGGAAAGAGTATCGTATTTAGCGGGACCGTGTTTAGAGGATGATCATTCGAACCGTGATACTGATACGTGTAGGATAGGATCTAGCGATCCGGCTGACAGGGTTATGTCCCGAGCATGTGGGCCGTTGTCTCGGGTATGTACGAGACTCCTGTTAAACATGATCCTCCTTCCACTATGTGATTTCAAACATGATTTAGAGACTGATAGGGACACATAACATATTCTGCATCATATAGTGACACAGTGATTACTTGCATTGTTACTACACCAGTATTATCTCATATACCTGTTTCATCTTATTATTATAATGTTGTTATTGTGTCGCTCTGACGACCTGAGTATGCATGCTCAGATTCCGCGGGAGGACCAGCACAGGAGACGGATCTACCCTTTGAGTTCACGGAGATATAGTTTGGTGTACCTTCTTCATTTACTGCTTTCCATAAAAGTGATCGTGAGATTGATCTTGGTTAGTTATTGTTCTTATTATCTGTAATTTGTGAACAATGGAATTTTAATGTAATAAATTAGTGATGTGATTCCTTTAATACTGTGCTTTATTTACTGATTACCATATGATGCTAGAAGCCTAAGTGTGACTACGGCGGGATGATTCCTTGACCGTAGGAGCATGGCTGGCCTAGTCATCCCTCGTTTTCCGTATTTTGGGAAGCGGGGCGTGACAGTTAGTGTATGACACTAAATCACCCATGGTTGCTATTCTCATCTCATCAGTTCATTCTCTCATCTCTTCACTTGAGCTTCTTCTTCTTCATGAGAAAAGCTTACTAGCTTTTCTCAAGATGAGAAAATATTGTGAAAAAAAGAAAACTAAAGAGAGCCCATTTTCTACTTCATCATCCTCTACTACTTTCCATTTAGTTTAGCGTGTTTGCTTCACTAATTTCACAATTAGTGAAGAGGTAGCATGAGCTTGAGTCTCCTCGACGTAGATCATCTTCGGCCTCGAAGACTTCGAGCAAGCTTGTTCATTTCTCCGGAAGAACCCTTTCTAGAGTTTGGGTGTTCATGACTTGCAGCGAAGGGACTACTACACGGAGCTTTAGAAGTGAAGGACCGGTCTACAAAGGTTGAATTCCTTGTTCACTACTTGTAATGGTTGATTACATGTTCATATTGTCTATTTACTCTAGCTTGATTCTAACTTAGGATTGATTAGCACCTTAGAATTTTTAAATTTGGTATGGTAGTTGCTGTGAAAACCCAGTAGGGTGATAAGGAATCCCAACAGTGGTATCAGAGCCGGGCTAGAGTATTAGACGGTGTTTGTTAGATTACGAAACCGAAACTACTCCGAAACTTGAAACCGAATACTAGGTTCTGTCGATTTTTAAATGACCTCAAAAAAAATTTAAAACAAGTGCAGAGTGTTGTATGGGATGCAACATGAACACCATGAAAATTTCAGGCAGTTTTCTCGGATTTTGGCCGAGATCATCTAGGTGGTGGCCGGCCAAAAATTTTTGGTTTCGCTTGAAATTTGCAGGGTGTTCCAGAGACTAGATTTTGGTGTTTCAGGTGTTGTTTGTTTTTGCTAATTTTGCATGAGATGTAATCTTACACTATAAACAATTCGGAGTGTTTTGTATTCGTAGTTTAACATTGTATTTAGGTTTTCACATATTGTCTAGGCGAAATTAAAAAGTTCGATCGAATGTCAAAAACCCATTTTTCCAAGTTTAATATATTCGGAAAAACATGCAAGTAATTCTGTGGACCCTCTAAAAGAATGAAACCCTAACTCGACATAATGACCATGGAACCGCTTTGAACCTTAGGGTTTGTGGAAGTTCTGTGGTGCCATTAATGAGACTTGGGTTTGCCCTTCTACGGTTGGTCCATAGGTACTATGGCATATTCCGGGTATTATTAAAACTGTACTTAAGTGTTGAGCTGTCGGGAAATTGTGGGACTTTGATGAATCGATCGAAAAGTTTAACGTCGTCCGGGTATTATGTGATGGAATACAATAATTGGAATCTATCTAGTTGCATGCAAGTTTAACATTTCGGCCTCGGACGGAATCGAGAATCTTGTTGAATTACCCGACTTCCTTTGAAAAGTGTTTTCATGGTTGAGACCTAAATGTAAAATTTGCATTGTTAGGCATGAAATCCAGAATATGTGATATTCCGGGTTTATGATGTCTAAGGGCAGTGCAGATTCCAATTGTTGTAGTTTTTCACTTTCTTTTCTGCGACCGTAAGTGTAATATGTGGTGTATCGCCGGTTTCGTTGCTATATGTCAACGACAATTGGGATACGCATATTTACTTACGTTGATGACATGTGATGTTATGTGTTGCTGGGATATGTTATATTGGATCGTCGTGTTTGAATAGCCGGGGTTTTTTTTATGTGAGATGAGAGTTTTTCATTTTCATTCATGTAAAAACTTGTATGTAATATTCTTTTATTGGGGCACTTCTGGGTTGAGGAATATATCACCGTTGATGTATATTATTTACTTTTCCGCATTAGGATAGACCCAAGGAGGGGAGCACAAGTTACCGGGTTCTAGAGTCCAGTGGGAGACCATCTCGAGGCGTCGAGTCCGGGTCTCCTAACTCTAGAATTGGTAGGGTTGCTTGCCGCTCTCGTATGGGTCTAAGGATGTGGGTTTGGCTATTCATCACGACCGTGGAATTCGTGTTTTATACAGGCTTAATATAAAACCCGGAAATCCTAGTATATCCAATATTTCATATGTTGATTTCTGCTGCGATATTCTGTGATATGATCACTTTATATGATGAGATAGATACTGTATATAGTATATGTGATATATTATATAGATGTTGCTTATGTTTTACACTCGCGCTAGCCCTGCCCCGCTCTGCCGTTAGTTACCTAACCTAACGGTGCATGACGGGACATCGGGGCGAATGCGGATGGCATGGGCGTACGTCGTATTTATCTGTGATGCTTAGGTAACTTAAAATGATGGGACATTTATTAATGAGATTAATGAAAGAAAAGAAACCTAAAGATGTTGTAGAAACTTGTTTTAAAAACTGGTAGCTCTAGTTTTTGCTTTGCATAGCGGTATTCCTTGTAAAATATCCAGCACCTTATTCGATAAGGAAAGAGCCGAGATCCCTTCTCCGGGAGTGACCTCTTTAGCGAAACTAGCAGATGCTACAAATTCGGTTTGTCTTTTGATTGCTTTTATAGTTTTTGCTTTGCATGGTGGTATTTATGAAATATTCTGCACCTTATTCGATGAGGAAAGAGCCGAGATCCCTTCACCGGGAGTGACCTCTTTAGCAAAACTAGTAAAACCTAAAAAACACTTCTTTTTCAAAATCACTCGATTCTACAACGATATCAAGTTCATTACGCAAAAGATTTTCTTAAAAACCTGTCGTAGCCTTCCGTCATTTCAGATAAGTAGTATTTAGTATTCGTGCTGCGTTGTTGGCCTTTGTCAATGCGTAATGTGCGATAGCTGATTATTGCTTATCTGCTTAAGCATATGATGCGATTGGATTAGGCTAGTCGTGCGACCTTATTGGCCTTTGTCAAGGGTCGTACGGGTAGATTTAATTCAATCGGGAAATAACGGGTTGAACTTGACTAGCATCCTATGGTTTGTTGGTCTTTGTCAAGGTCATAAGAGGTTAGGGGCAAAATTATCAAGAATTTTAAGTGTTGAAATTTGCAATGAGATTGCATACCTTCTATGAGATAGTTGGATCCCGATACCCACTGCGAGTAAAAGTTACTCCTGGGAGAGTTTTACACATTGCAATTAGCCGATCAAGTAGGTGTCTAGAAAGGTGTTAACGGGGTTACGCCCCTGAGAAAACGAAGTTTATTTTAATTAGGTCCATACGAAAGCACGGGGAACCTCCCTCAAATTACCGGCACTGGCCTGGCTGAAAGATTGGCGAACTTGTAGAGTGTAATTAATCCCGGCTAGTCTTTCCTTTTAGGGTTTGGGGGAAGATTTGATAAAAACAGTGGGAGTCATCCTGATTAGATAAAATAATAACCAATCTAATCTTGCAAGAGCATACGCAGAGTGTTTTCTTCTATCTCTCTCCAGATAGCGACCATGTCACGCCTTAATCAAGATAATAATATGGATATATTGACCGAACCCGCTTGTTATACTGAGCTGGGGAACGTTGGTCCCGCTCCAACTTATAATTGTTATAAGACCGAGCAGGAAATAGGGGATTACCAGGATTCCCGTGCCATCCAAACGAAGAAAGTGCATGCTGATGCATCTTCTTCGGGTATGTTCATTACCGAGAACTGTTTCTCAGTATCCTCTACGTCCTGGGTATGAGATACCGGATCAGGATCGCATATATGTAATCTGTTACATGGGTGATTGATCTAAAATTTTGGATCGTGTTTTGAAATGTAATCACAACCAAAGAATTTATAACCGCAATCAATTAACGGTGTCGATATAGCTCGTTAAAGAATACGGATCGTCCACTGAGATGCGTGTACTTATTCGATCTTGCTTTAGATGAGTCGAAATGAAAATATAAAAGAAAATTCAAGAAAGTAATTCGAGATTTAATTGAGTTTTTATTTCAAGAAAATCAAGAATATATTCAAGAATTAGAAATCAAGAAAGTGTCCAATATCAATTTGAATTATCAAGAATATGAAGAATAGCTTGTAGGATTCGATTGAATTAGTAGCAATGATGAATCTAACAATGAATTATCTTATCTATTGATGAATTGTAGCTAGGACAATGGTGATGAATGAAGATTAGGGATCTATTGAAGAAACTAGGGTTTCTCCTTCTCTATCCCTTATCTTTTCATTGATCATCATTCGGATCTAGCCTTTAGTAAAGAGAATCATCAATTGTTTAATTCCAAATTTGCAACGAAATTAGCAAGAACATGATCTCGATCCAAATTAGGTCATTGATGATTCTTTTTCCTAAATTTCACAATTCTCATAAGACTTAGGATTAGTATTAGGATTTCATCATCATTAGATCCATCGATTCTCTCGATTCCTTTACAAGTGGAGATTTCACTCACGCATCATGAAAATTAAAGAATCAAGAACAAGAAATTTCATAATGCAAGAATGTAAAGAAAGCGAGAATTACAATTATCACCTTTATTAAATCTTCTTCAAATTACACCTCTCAATTTGAGTTTACAAGACTAGCTCTCGATCGCTCCTTTGAAAGGAAATTTGTCGTCGATCTTTGCTCGGCTCGATCTTCGTGAGTCGTAGATCGGCTGTGGATCTCTTGCTCTTGATGATGATCGGCGTTGCGATAAAAGATCTTCGATTGTCGCTTGATTTTGCTCTCAATAGATCTTGATTTGATTGGATTTTGATTGGATCTCAAGTTTTGTCACTCAACTTGAATTGAATTGTAATTGTGGTTCAATTGTGTAATAATGAGTAAAACCCAAAAATTAGATCTAGATCCTCTTTTATAGCCTCAAATTAAGCTTCCTTCATAAGCTTGGTAGTTATGCAGAGCCTTCCAGAAGAAGCCACGTGTATATGAAGCGTCTTGAGGAAGCTGGGCGGTTATAGAGAAGGTTCTGGAGAATTTTCGACCGCCGACGACTCCACTCGGCCACGGATCCGCCTGGATCGGCCGCGGTTCCGCGGCCATTTGAGGAGATCTTTGCATCATTCTCATTGGGTCTTCTGGTGTTGGTATTTGGGTCTTCTTTTGATGTCTGAAATCATTTAATCTCTTTTGAATATCTGCCAGATTTTAAGTCTTTGACTTGCTGGGTTTTATCGGCAAATTGGCGATCCCAGTTCTTTGACCTGAATAATTTTCTGTACAAAATCTTGATAAAAAGTGTTGAGATATACAATATCATGCGTGAAGTAATAAACGCACAATTTCCTTCTAGAGTATCGATTATATATATAACACGTGGTATTTGGTATTTTCCAGAAGAACTTGCAATCCGTGTTATATTTACAATAAACACCCTTAGATGATTAAGAAGAGTAGGGAAATTGATGTGTTAAGAATACAATATTTTCGACTGAACAAATTCCCCCAAACTTAATTTTGGTCGTCTCAAGCAAACTTCTTTTATTCAAGAGAAGGAGAAAATTTTATTAAGAAAAACTAACTAGCACACTTTCGTAGGCAAACACGATTGCACTGAGCATGTGCAACAAGCCTTTAAACCTCTAGGTGTTCCTAGTAAGAGTAGTGTTGTCTCCTGAGGGTTTTCAGCGGATTACACCCAAAAAATCCTATAATAAAAGGAAGACTGTGAAAGTTACATAAAGACAAGAATTGTAAAAGAAAGACTTTGAAAAATCAGAGTTTCCAACTACACTAGCTTTTTGGTTGTCATGAGCCCTATCTTAATAGTCATGAAAAAATGTTAGAAATCATATCATCCCTCAATAAAACATCGCCTTTATTCTTCATTCCTACCTTTCTTCCAAATATCGATCATATACCCCTACGTGTGTGTAAAAGACATCCCTACACTCGGAGAATTCAATTCAAGCTATCATACTCTTGTCCATCTACCTCAGTACTTTTTAGTCGGTGAATATTTAGATGGAATTGCTCACACATTTTTTCATGCGACCGTTAATACTTCTTGAGGTACTAACCGACCGATTACTAAATGTGCTCACATGTTAGGCGTAATTAGCAATTTTCTCTTCTTACAACAGCTAAGGCTTAGCAGTGACTCCCAAACCAGTTGGTCTAAGGCACTAGGTGATGAAGCACCCATGCTATATTTTTTTTATGCTGCCTTGGTGATTGCAAAACCAGTGTTCATTTTTCTACACCATTTTATCTTTTTATGCTTCATTTAAATTTTCTTCATAATTTGGCTTTTAGACAAGAGCATTTCAAGGTATTCTCTACTATCCCGAGTTTCAAGACGTGTGTAAGTGCGTATAGTAGGGTATCAACATTCAAATGTTTGGCTTCCAGAATAGGAACTATATTTCAGACTTATTTTTATCCGCAGATTAGTGACTTTCTTCATCTTACTAACCCTTGGGACAACGGCTCATAATTACTTATTACTAGTTTCGTTTAAGAAAATATCTAACTTTCTTGGTTTTCTTAGATTTTTCCAATCTTTTATATGTAATTTTTTACTTTCTAATCTTTTATTATAAAAGATTAAATATTAAATAGTTTTATTTTTAATTTTTTTTATATATGTTTTGTGCTTATGCAAAGTATGATGCAAAGTGACACAAACATCCCCCAAACTTGTTTACAACAGTGTCCTCACTGTTGCCATCTGTTAAATCTCATAAACATGTAAACTTGGGAGGAAAAAATTATTAACGGGGACATGAAATATGATTGTGAAAATCTCCCCCAAACTTATTCTTTATTTATGTAATTTTTTTTATTTTTTTATATTTATTATTATTTTTTTATATGTATGTACAAGTTGATTCACCTCCATTCTAAAAGATAAGACAATAATACCAAGACATGGAGGTGGAGTGGAGGAAAATCGGTCATTATAAAGCGGCTCCTGTAAAAACAGGAGCTCCTCCGTGGGGTCAGAGGAAAAATACGGTTTTAATATATGCCCATTTATTTTGAAAATTGAACTGTTTTTAACATTTTCAACCCCAACTGCTCCGTACGGGTATACATACCGCACAACAAATGGTCATTTCCACCGAGATTTTAGTTTACCCACATGAAGATGGTGACGTGAATCGTAAAGAATGACTTGTTGACCTGGGGTAAAAGTTTTTCTCAAAATGTTTTTATCGTGAAATACCTTAGTCCGGTTCTTTACTATCACAACATTATCATAAGTTTCATCGCGGAGTTCGCTTAACTCGTTTAATTGCAGCTTCCGAAAGTTGCAGGCTTGATTTAAGTCAAAGTTCAGTTCTTTAATGGCCCACATTGCTTTGTGTTCAATCTCGACCGGAAGGCGGAAAGCTTTACCAAACACTAGACGATAAGGAGATATACCGAGATCAGTTTTAAAAGCAGTACGGAATGCCCAAAGAGCATCCGTCAATTTGGTTGACCAATCTTTCCAGTTTTTAGAAACTGTTTTCTCCAAAATTTGTTTGATTTGTCTGTTGGAAACTTTAACTTGCCCGCTCGTTTAAGGATGATAAGGTGTCGAAAGTTTGTGGTTGATTGCATATTTCCGCATCAAAGTCTCGAAAGACCGGTTACAGAAATGCGTCCCGTTATCGCTAATGATAGCGCGAGGGTGTCCAAATCGCGAAAAGATATTTTCTTTAAGGAACTTAATGACAACCTTGTTGTTATTAGTGCGACAAGGAATAGCTTCCACCCATTTCGAGACGTAATCAACCGCAAGCAATATGTACAAATTCCCAAAAGAGTTGGGAAAAGGACCCAAAAAATCAATACCCCAAATGTTGAAAATTTCAACCACTAAGATCGGTTGAAGTGGCATCTCATTTCTCCGAGAAATCCTACCCGTGTGTTGACACCGTGGACAGATTTTGCAATGATCAAATGTATCTTTGAATAAAGTCGGCCAGTAAAAACTGCATTGCAAAACTTTCCCCGCCGTCTTTCGAGGACCAAAGTGACCTCCACATGCCTGATCATGACAGAAAGATAGGACGCTCTTGAATTCATCATTGGGGACACATCTGCGAGTGATCTGGTCAGGACAATACTTAAACAAATAGGATTCATCCCAGTAAAAGTGTTTTACTTGGGATAGAAATCGATATTTGTCCTGTTTCGACCATTCGCGGGGAATAAGTCCTGTTGCAAGATAATTCACTATATCCCCAAACCAAGGTTCGGTGGATACATTCAAGAGTTGTTCTTCCGGAAAAGAGTCATTAATTGGCAGGGTCACAGGTGAAGAAGAGATGCGTGAAAGATGGTCGGCTACTACGTTTTCACATCTTTTCTTATCTCGAATAACAAGATCAAATTCTTGTAATAGAAGGATCCAATGTATTAACCTACCTTTAGCATCTTTCTTCGATAAAAGAGGTTTTAAGGCGGAGTGGTCAGTGTACACAACAATTGGTGAGCCAATCAAGTAAGGCCTGAATTTTTCTAATGCAAATAAAACTGCCAAAAGTTCTTTTTCGGTGGATGTATAATTAATTTGAGTATTATTCAGGGTCTTACTTGCATAATAAATCACATGTGGCATATTATCAATGTGTTGTCCTAAGACTGCACCTACAGCAAAATCTGATGCATCACACATTAGCTCAAACGGGTGGTTCCAATCAGGAGATGATAGAACGGGGGCTATGGTGAGGGAATTCTTAAGTGAGTCAAATGCAGCCTCACAATCCGAGTAAAAGTGAAAGGTTCTGTCCTTGGCCAAGAGAAGAGTTAAGGGTCTAACAATTTTGCTAAAATTCTTAATGAATCTCCTGTAAAAGCCTGCATGGCCAAGAAAAGATCGTATATCTTTGACGCATTTGGGATGATGAAAGTTATGAATGACATCTATTTTAGCTCTGTCGACCACAATGCCTTTCCATGAAATGACATGTCCAAGCACAATTCCCTCTTGGACCATGAAATTGCATTTTTCCCAATTCAAGGTTAAGTTCTTATCTTTGCAACGAGTAAGAACTGCGTCAAGATGAGATAGGCAGTCATCAAAAGAATCTCCGAATATCGAGAAATCGTCCATGAAAATCTCCAGAAAATTCTCGACCATGTCCGAGAATATCCCCATCATACACCGCTGAAATGTAGCGGGAGCATTGCATACCCCAAAGGGCATGCGTCTATAAGCAAAAGTACCAAAAGGACAAGTAAATGTGGTTTTATCTTAATCCTTTTCGGCAATAGGGACCTGGTTATAGCCATAGTATCCGTCCATGAAACAATAATATTCACGTCCAGCTAAGCGTTCTAACATCTGGTCAATGAAAGGTAGAAGAAAGTGGTCTTTCTTCGTTGCGGCATTGAGTTTTCTATAATCAATACATACACGCCATCCAGTTTGAGCGCGTGTCTGGATTAACTCATTAGCCTCATTTGTTATGACCGTGACGCCAAATTTCTTAGGGACTATATGAATTGGACTTACCTATTGGCTATCAGAGATTGGGTAAATGATACCACTGTCAAGGCATTTGACGATTTCTTTCTTTACCGCCTCCTTCATGACGGGATTCAACCGTCTTTGTGGTTCTCGGGTTGGCTTGGCTTCATCCATCAGATGTATATGATGTTCAACAATTAAAGGACTAATCCCTTTGATATCCTCCATTATCCAACCAAAAGCCTGACTATTAGATCTCAAGACCGTCAAAAGCGTGTTCTCTTACTCTGAGGCTAGAGAAGCGGATATGATCACAGGTAAAGACTCATTCTCACCTAAATATGCATATTTAAGATGAGAAGGTAGGAGTTTGAGATCTAATGTCAGCGGAGAAACAATAGAAGGGGGTAAGAGAATGGCATTCAAATTCACGAAGAAGCTCGTAGCCTGCAAAGGATACAGACTCGGAAAGTGATGAGTCAAAAGTTTCAGATTCAGGAGTGGACTCGTCAAAAGTTTCCTCACTAAGATGTGCAAGATCAAGCAATGATGTGCTAATGTCATCGAGATCTTCAAAGCAAAGTTCATCAACCTCGCAGCTTTCGGAAGCTATCTCGTGGACAGAACAGACATCAAGAATGTGAGCAGAGGGTTCAGACGGCTGACTTCCAATCTTGTAAATGTTCAGCTCAATTGACATCTTCCCGAATGATAGGGTCATAGAACTGTTTCGACAATTTATGACAGCATTGGAAGTGGCTAGGAAAGGTCAACCAAGAATCACCGAAATTTGGTTCCGTGGGTTCGCAACAGGTTGTGTATCCAAAACAATAAAGTCCGCAGGGAATATAAATTCCCCGACTTTAATCAACACATCCTCGAGTTCACCCCTAGGTTTGGTGATTGATCGATCTGCCATTTGGAGAGTGCAGTGAGCTGGTTTTAACTCTCCAATCCCTAACTGCTCGTAGACAGAATATGGAAGCAGGTTAACACTTGCGCCAAGGTCAAGTAAAGCACGGTTAATGTTTTTACCCCCAATAGAAATCGAGATTGTAGGACATCCAGGGTCCTTACGTTTCTTTGGTAATTGTGGGGTAAAAGTTGTGCTAACATTATTTGTCATGAATACCTTTTTGGGCACTTGAGTCTTCCTCTTCTTAGTGCACAAATCCTTAAGAATTTTCGCATAAGCCAGGACTTGTTGTATAGCATCTAGGAGAGGGATGTTGATGTTAACCTGTTTAAACATTTCCATAATCTTCTCCATATGTGGATTCGATTTGTTTCCCCTTAACCGATTCGGATAAGGAGCTTTAGCAATATTAGCTGGGTCCAATATTGGAGAAGGTGGTGTGTGTGGAACAGATCCCAGAATATGAGTGGGGATTGTCTTTGGTGGACTAGAAGAAGTGTGCTAAGGGTTCGAGCCTTGTGGAAAACGAAGAATAGGCTCGCAAGAAGGTGGTGGGGTAGACGAACAAGGGTCAGAAGTGGAAATAGAAGTGGAAGGAAAAGTGGAAGTGAAAGTCGGGGTGTTATTGATAGATTCATCATTATTATCAATCTCTTCACCGACTTGATTATTCAGCACTCTTCCGGATCTCAACGTTGTAATGACATTCATATTGTAGTGTTGTGAATGCCCAGGATTCGGTAAGGGTTGAGACGGAAGTTTCCCTTTCTCTCTAGCACTCATTTCGGCATTTATTCGTGCAATTTGTGCTTCCATCGATTTAATACTCTCACTTTGGGAGGCGAAGTTTTTCTTTAAATTATCGACAGAAGACTTTATCTCAGCCGAAACTTGCATGAAATTTTTCAGAATCAAATTCATGGTTTGTTCGAGTGAAAAGGAATTATCAGTACTGGTCAATTGCAAAGAATTATACGGTGCAGAAGTATTGACCGGATTTTGAAAATTTTGTGATTGATAGGGGTGCTGACTCGGTTGTAGTGGTTGTTGTTGTTGTGGAGAGACCCTTTGAAAGTTGTTTTGGTTTGGAACCGTGTTTTGAGTTTGGTGTTGGTTCCAAGCAAAATTAGGGTGATTCCTCTAACCCTGATTATAAGTGGAAGAATAAGGATCGTTTCTAGGTCTTTGCTGAAAAGAAGCATTTATATGCTCTTGACCTTGAAACGGAGAATTCAAAGGACATTCTTCCGTCAAATGTGATGGATCAGAACAGCATCCACAGACAGTTTTGGGGAGTGTCATCTGGTTTAGGGAGGCTAATAAAAAATTTTGTTCCATAGCTTCAAGCTACTTTTACATTGCTACTATTTCAGCTTTGACTCCTATGGAAACATCCAGTTGATGGATACCACCCCTAGATGATGATTGACTTACACTCTCCCATTGTAAAGTTTTTCAGCGAAATCTTCTAAAAATTTCCAAGCTTCACCACCGTCTTTAGACATGAAGTTGCCTTGACACATGGATTCAAGCACCTGTTTTGTTGTAGGATTAATACCCTCATATATGATTCTGCACAGATCCCATCGATGGATTCCGTGATGAGGACATTGAACTAACAGATCCTTGAAACGTTCAAAACACTTCGAAAATGGTTCATTGGGAAGCTGGGTAAATTGATTTATTTCGCTACGGACTCGGGGTGTCTTATGATTGGGGTAGAATTTCTTAAGGAAAGCTATGACGAATCCATCCCAGTTTGAAATAGTGTGAGCAGCTGTGTTATAAAGCCACTTTTCGGCTAAATCGCACAAAGTGAACGGGAGAAGACGTAGACGCATAGCATCCACAGATAGTTGTGAAGTACCCATCATAGTGCATACGTTTTCAAATTTGGTAATAAAAATGTATGCGTCTTCAGACTCGAGACCGTGATATTTGGGTAAAATATTGATGTATTGAGGTTTGATTTCGAAATTGTCCCCATTGGCTGGTGGAATGGAAAGACAGGTAGAAAAATGACCTCGAATAGGGTAGCATCTCTCTTGGAGAGAGATGCGGGGTGGATTCTGTGCACCTGCAGGCGGTGGCAGAGTGGTGTTAAATTTTGATGGAAATCCGTCCATCATAGTCATGGTGGGTGAAGAAAAAGAAGATGTAGAAATACCGACTTCGGAGTCGATAGGAAGAACGCGGACAAGACGGGCACTAGAATCCTGTGTCCAGCCGAGTATGCACTAAATGGTTTAGCACAAGTGGCAGCGTTGTGATAATTAGAGAAAAAGTTGGTTTGGTGTTTGGTTTTGAAAAAGACGGATTTTTGAAAAATCACACAACAATGCACAAGCAACCCTAGATCTAACGGTCACTTAGGTCAAGTCAATAAACCGCTCCTAGACTTCCAGAAAAAAATCGTAGGATAAATTCTCTACTGCCTCTTTATCTCTTCTGTGGTCAGGTAAGTGCCAGGTAAGTGGAAGGTTCTCCGCTACGTAAGTAACGGGCCTAATTAAGCAACCACTTGCCTTAGACACACTTGCCTTAGACACCACAAAAGAAACGCTGATAAACGATAGATTACCCACGACCTCATTCTGTCCTAATTGAGCGCGACGGTCCATAGAGTTTTGTCTAGATATTTTTTAGTTAATGAGGGTGATGCAGATGCTAGTTTTGTGATTTTTGGGGTTTAAGAAGGGTAATGAAATCTCTACCTAATCTGAATTTGGTCTTTACCCCTTAAATTCCGTATTAAAATATGCAAACAACCAATATCAAAACACGCAACAAATTTCTTTTAGAGGCGCTACGGATTTTTTTTTTTGCAAAGAATCCTGCAGAAAATGGTTATTGGATAAGGGCGGGAAAGAGATAAGAAAGTAAGAAATATACCACAGAGAACTGGAGCTCTGAATCGATCAACAGGCCGCGGATCCACCGCAAATCCTTGTTAATGGCCGCGATTCCGCGGTTCAATGAAGAGTTCTTTGCACGAATTTTGGTACTGCTGCTCATGTTGCTCCTCTGTCCTCTCTGGAATGATCTGAATATTTTTCCCTTTGCTGCAGAGATTCCAGATTTCCTTGCAAAATTCACAACTAATCGTTAAGCACACGATGCGATTTTGATTTAAAATTCTGATGGAATAATAATATTTCAACACAAATAGCAATAACGAACAAATTAGCACGCGATCCCCGGCAACGGCGCCATTTGATTGATCTAAAATTTCGGATCGTGTTTTGAAATGTAATCACAACCAAAGAATTTATAACCGCAATCAATTAACGGTGTCGATGTAGCTCATTAATGAATATGGATCGTCCATTGAGATGCGTGTACTTATTCGATCTTGCTTTAGATGAGTCGAAATGAAAATATAAAAGAAAATTCAAGAAAGTAATTCGAGATTTAATTGAGTTGTCATTTCAAGAAAATCAAGAATATATTCAAGAATTAGAAATCAAGAAAGTGTCCAATATCAATTTGAATTATCAAGAATATGAAGAATAGCTTGTAGGATTCGATTGAATTAGTAGCAATGATGATTCTAACAATGACTTATCTTATCTATTGATGAATTGTAGCTAGGACGATGGTGATGAATGAAGATTAGGGATTTATTGAAGAAACTAGGGTTTCTCCTTCTCTATCCGTTGTCTTTTCATTGATCATCATTCGGATCTAGCCTTTAGCAAAGAGAATCATCAATTGTTTAATTCCTAATTTGCAACAAAATTAGCAAGAACATGATCTCGGTCCAAATTAGGTCATTGATGATTCTTTTTCCTAAAGTTCAAAATTCTCATAAGACTTAAAATTAGTATTAGAATTTCATCATCATTAGATCTACCGATTCTCTCAATTACTTTACAAGCAGAGATTTCACTCACGCATCATGAAAATTAAAGAATCAAGAACAAGAAATTTCATAATGCAAGAATGTAAAGAAAGCGAGAATTACAATTATCACCTTTATTAAATCTTCTTCAAATTACACCTCTCAATTTGAGTTTACAAGACTAACTCTCGATCGCTCCTTTAAAAGAGAATTTGTCGTCGATCTTTGCTCGACTCGATCTTCATGAGTCGTGGATCGGCTGCGGATTTCTTGCTCTTGATGATGATCGGCGTTGCGATAAAGGATTTTCGATTGTCGCTTGATTTTGCTCTCAATGGATCTTGATTTGATTGGATTTTGATTGGATCTCAAGTTGTGTCACTCAACTTGAATTGAATTGTAATTGTGGCTCAATTGTGTAATAATGAGTAACCCCCAAAAATTAGATCTAGATCCCCTTTTATAGCCTCAAATTAAGTTTCCTTCATAAGCTTGGTAGTTATGCAGAGCCTTCTAGAAGAAGCCACGTGTATATGAAGCGTCTTGAGGAAGCTAGGCGGTTATAGAGAAGGTTCTGGAGAATTTTCGACCGCCGACGACTCCACTCGGCCGCGGATCCGTGGAGGATCCGCCTGGATCGGACGCGGTTCCGCGGCCATTTGAGGAGATCTTTGCATCATTTTCATTGGGTCTTCTAGTGTTGGTATTTGGGTTTTCTTTTGATGTTTGGAATCATTTAATCTCTTCTGAATCTCTGCCAGATTTTAAGTCTTTGACTTGCTGCGTTTTATCGGCAAATTGGCGATCCCAGTTCTTTGACCTGAATAATTTTCTGTACAAAATCTTGATAAAAAGTGTTGAGATATACAATATCATGCGTGAAGTAATAAACACACAATTTCCCTCCAGAGTATCGATTATATATATAACACGTGGTATTTGGTATTTTCTAGATGAATTTGTAATCCGTGTTATATTTACAATAAACACCCTTAGATAATTAAGAAGAGTAGGGAAATTGATGTGTTAAGAATACAATATTTTCGACTGAACAATGGGCTATAAACATGTAGAGAACTGAGAATGGGTGATAAGTTTCAAGAGTTGGAAACGGTGCAAGTGTTGCAGCCAAGCGAGTTGGCAGTTATCACCCAGTATTACCAAATACATTGATTCTGAACGAATTTTATTAGATACCGAACCTGATATACAATATCATATCAGTCTCTTTACTTACTAAAGAAGGATATAATTTTTTATTGTTGGATAATATTTCCTATATCAAGAGTTGATCGGTTTAGACACGTTATCTAAAAGCATATACGTTCTAAATCAAACTACAGTTCTCAACGTACAGAACACACACAAGAGAAAGAGTTCAGAAATGAACGAATCCTTCTTGAGGCATTGTAGACTAGGTCATATCAATGCGGCCCGACTAGCTAAGTTACATTAAGATGCATATTTAAATCAGTTTGAATTTACATTTTGTGAAACTTGCCAGTCATATCACAAAGATAAAATGACCATAGCTCCGTTTACTGAAAACAGAGAAAGAGTTAATGAACTCTTAGGATTGCTACATGATGATGTATGTAAGTCCCCTGTCTACACATGCCAGGACCGGTTCTTTGTACTTCATTACATTCATTGATGATCTCTCAAGATTCGCACATGTGTTCCTGTTGAAACACAAGTCTGAACCTTTTGAGAAATTCAAAGAATATAAGTTAGAAGTAGAAAACCAAAACGGGTATAAGTATTATGTTCTTTGATGTGATCAGGGAGGAGAATACTTGAGCACGGAATTCCTTGACTATTCTAAAGGAGAATGAGATTCTCTCTCAGCATTACTCCTCCGTATACATCATAGCACGTCGGTGTATCGGGGCGGAGCAATCGCACCCTATTAGATATGGTGCGCTCTATGATGAGTACTACTGAGTAGACTATCTCCTTTTGGGGGTTATGTACTTGAGAAGCTGCATACCTATTGAATTAGGTTCCAACCAAATCAGGTGCCTATCACTCCATATGAGATATGGTATGGGAAGAGCCCATATCTTAAGTAAATTAAGATTTGGGGTTGTCCGGCCTATGTCCAAAAAGGAAAATCCGGATAAGCTCGAGGCAAGGTCAGTTCTGTGGAAGTTTGTTGGATATCCTAAGTATTTGCAAGGAAATATCTTCTACCGCACCGAGGAACAAAAAGTGTTTTATTTCTCGGCATGCCACCTTTTTAGAAAAGGAATTTATTTTGGAAAGAAATTTGTGGTCATGAGGTAGAACTCGAAGGAGTTCCAGCTATATAAACTACAGTTGACGATTTGGTAGAACCGGAGGATTCAATAGCTCCCGACAAACCTCAGCCTCTCCACCGATCTAGTAGGGTTCCTCATCCACCTGAGAGATACTTTAGTTTTCTCTATGACAGTAAGAGCGGGGATTGCATCATGAGATGATGACCCAACTAGTTTCGAGCAGGCCATCAACAGTGGGGACTCTGTAAGAATGGCTGGATGCTAAGCGGTCTGAGATGGAATCCATATACACCAACAAAATTATGGACTTTGATTGCTATATCTGAAGGGTTAAATCCCCATCAGGAGAAAGTATATCTTTAGAAGATTACTTAGTGTACATGGAAAGGTTGAGACTTTCAAAACTAGACTAGTTGTAAAAAGTTTTCGTCATTGACCAGGTGTGTATTATGATAAAACCTTTTCTCCTGAATCTATGCTTAAGTCCATCAGGATTCTACTTGCCATTTGCTACATACCATGACTATGATATCTGGTGGTTGGGTGTCATGACTGTTTTTCTAAATAGTGATTTAGAAGAGAACGTCTATAAGTACACAGCCAGAGGGCTTCGTAAATAGTGGGAGCAGCGGAAACGTGTGCAAGTTGCTTTACAGGTTAAAGCAGGCATCGCGAAGTTGGAACATCTGTTTTGATATGGTAGTCAAAGTGTTTGGCTTCATCAAAATGGTAGATGAACTTTGTATATACAAAAAGGTTGTAGAGAGTAAGGTGGTCTTCCTCGTATGGTACGTGGATGACATACTCTTGATAGGAAAGGAGTTTCCTATGCTACACTCGGTCAATCTCCTCTTATCACATTGATTCTCCATATAGGATCAAGGTGATACCTCCTAAATCCTGGGTTTTGGATCTATGAGATAGATCTAAGTGGATTTTAGAATTCTTACTAGGTGTAGTGAGATGGTATCAATCTATCCTGGGGAGAATCACTGGATAGCTTCCAGGGTGGTAAGGACGACTGAAAGTCAGTCATAGGTATTGTCTTTACTCTCAGTAGAGGGACGGTATGTTGGAAGAGTTCCAAGCTAGATACCATGGCAAACTAGACGATAAAGGCTGGATACATCGCTACCAACGATACTACCAAAAAGGCAGTCTGGGTGTATATTAGTTCATGAGATGAACTTTGTTCCTACCATTGTGTGACAATGGAGTTGTGGCTTAGGCCTAGGAACCCCCGTCCCATCAGTAATCCAGACATATTCTAAGGCAGTATCACCTGATCATGGAGATGGTTGATCTCCAGAGAGATCGAGGTTAGGAGAGTAGACTCAGAGGAAAACACAGCGGATCCACTCACAAAGGCCTTTTCCCAGAGAGAGACTTTTATGGGATGGTTGAGTATGAGATACTACAACCACTGCTATATGATGGCCCTAGTGCAAGTGGGAGATTGTTAGTTATATGTATGCCCTAGAGGCTATTACTATACATGAGATGTATATTGTAGTGGATGCTTGGACATATATAGGGAGGACTTTCTGGCTCGACATGATAGTATGCTATCTGGTTACTCTTTATCTTAACATGTACACTGATTGTCTCTCTATTACATGTTGGTAAAGCCCTTAGGATGTGTACTTGACTACCTGGATTATGATGCGGATCATACTAGTGGGACAATGGTAGTCTGTGAGTACATCCTTTAATATCCCTAGTCGTGTGTGTATCGAGACGGGACATCGATATACCAGAGTAGACTAGAGTGTATCTTCTCGATCCCTGTAGATGGGTGATGGATGATCCCATATCCATTGGTGTTTGACATCAGAAATGATATACGGGTGCTCAGTGGAGACTGGGTACACTGGACGGACTCGCCGAGAACTCCCAGATAGTATGATACCTCACGTCAGATGGCAGTTCTCTGGTGACACTGGTACAGGTTAGTCTGTCGACCCGAGATCGTCACAGAGTCTTGTGTGATTCCCACTGTGCTTTGATTTCCACCTTACCACGTTCAAGAGGACATGCAAAACGGTGGTTTTTGGGTGCAGTCCCGAGTCACATGGAGGCAATGAGCGATAGGAGGAGATTCGTCTCTCCCGGTATTGGGGGTTGATGTTGCGCTGTGCTCGATCTGCTATAACAGGAAGTCCCTGGCCAGGGCTGATTCAGAGATTTACTGGTAAGTGTTACCAGTGGTTTCTCGACCTGTTATGAGCCTCACATCGGCATGACTTATCAAGCTATTGGGGTCTGACGTTTACCACCCCCAGGCGAGATATGCGACATATCAGACGAAAAGACTGGACTGTACGGTAGTGTTACTAATTGGATTCGCAGGAGTATGAGCAGGCATGCTTGTTGATCTTCTGATCGCTCAATACCCGGATGGCCGTTACGTTTAGCAGACTGCTTGCGGCTTGTGAGTGTTTGATATGATCATCACCTACTGCCGGCGTATTGACGAGTCTTTAGAGTCCTACACAGAGGTTTCTTGATTCATGCGAAACGAAGTAGAAGCACATATGTGATATGTGCGGGACCGAGATTAATGCGCGTATGTGATACCGCATTCTATTCTCACGATTTGTGACATCGATCGGTTATATGTGATATAGTCGGGTTATCGGATCAAGTGTTGATTCGATAAGTTATTGCATTAAATATTAGTCGGTTATATGTGATATAGCCGGATTATTAAATCAAGTGTTGATTTAATAATTTAATGTATAATTGTATATTTGATATACTAGATTACATTAGCTAATATTAGCTCACTTAAACATTTCTTTTTCTCACTTGTGTGCATTAGTGTATATGTGATATATATTAATGTACAACTTTTTGTGTCATGCTAGATGGCACATGAGACATGGGTGTATGAGACTTACACAATGGTTATAATAATGATAAGTTTTTTATTTATTTAGGTAATTCACAAATTAGTCGAAATTGTCACATGCTTGGAAGCTTGGAGAAGCTTGTAGCATTTTTGACTTAGTCCACTAGTTTTGTTTTACTTGTAAATATTTATTAATCTAACCATTATTGTAACCCATGGTTTATTCTCTACATGAGTTAGTGTATGACACTAACTCACCCATGGTTGCTATTCTCACCTCATTAGTTCATTCTCTCATTCTCTCAAGTAGTCCCTACACAATAATTAGTGAGAAAATATTGTGAGAAAAAGAAAAAGAGAGCCCATTTTCTATTTCATCATCCTCTACTACTTGCCATTTAGTTTAGGATATTTGCTTAATTAGTGAAGAGGTAGCATGAGCTTGAGTCTCCTCGACGTAGATCATCTTCGGCCTCGAAGATTTCGAGCAAGCTTGTTCATTTCTCCGGGAGATCCCTTTCTAGAGTTTGGGTGTTCATGATTTGCAGCGAAGGGACTACTACACGGAGCTTTAGAAGTGAAGGACCGGTCTACAAATGTTATATTCCTTGTTCACTATTTGTAACGGTTGATTACATGTTCATATTGTCTATTTACTCTAGCTTGATCCTAGTTTAGGATTGATTAGCACCTTAGAATTTTTAAATTTGGCATGGTAGTTGCTGTGAAAACCCAGTAGGGTGCTAAGGAATCCCAACACATCGACGCCATTCTCGTCTATTCAAGAAGTCGAGAGGAGCTTGCCGAGCACCTACGAATTGTATTGCAAGTTTTACGGGAGGAGAAACTCTTTGCTAAGCTAAGCAAGTGCGAGTTTTGGCTCGACAAGGTGAAATTTCAAGGGCATGTTGTTTCGAGTGCCGGCATTTCAGTGGATCCGACTGTAACGACTCTGATTTTACTGTATGAAAATTTTTAAGTTAATGTACAGGATGGAGTTTGCAAGCCTAAGTGCACTTTAAAAGTTATTTTTGTTTAAGAACAGCAAGAAACAACTTGTCGCTCACTGGTAAAGTCCCTACACTACTATGACATAGCCCATGTGTTCAAATCCCATCAGCCACATATTATTTTTCTGAATTTTTATTTTAAACTTTTTGAAAGCCCAAAAGTTTACACATGTAATACGCGTAAAAATGAAAAGACAAAAAAAATAAACATGTGTAAAATGATATTTATACAGAGAGGGACACGTGCACACAATCCGACGGCTCACCTCACAAAATGGACCGGCGAGATCGGCTCCGGGGCCGGCGACAGCGGGCCTCCGTAGGGGAAAGGCCCCCTGTGTTTTGCACACAAACCGTTTGGTCTACCCCTATTATCTCTGCACTGTTTGTTTTCTCTGCAATTTAACAGAGAATTCAATTTCACCTATAATCCAGTTTTTAATGCATTTTAATTCAATTTTTCAATTTCACACTATAAATACAACCTCATACCCTAGCCCCTCCTTATTCTGAAATCTCTAGTCAAAATTATCAAAATTTTCTAAGTCCAAGAAGAGTACAAGTGGAGTTAGCAAGAGGTCGACTTCCGGCGAGGATCTACGCAAGTTCCGGCAACCCCACGACGCCACGAAAGCTTCCACATCTTCTTCCACCTTCCCTCTTTCCTTCTAGCAAGTAAGTCCCACCCCCTTCTTCTCTTTCTACAATAAAAGTTCTCTTTTTCAAAATATGTCGGTAAGTGGAGTTATACCGATATTTGATTCTAAAATCTTTGAAACTACAATTCTTCCTAAGAATCACTCATTCATGTTTCTATACCTTACTTGTTAATCATTAAACTAACATTTAGAAATAATTTTCACTCTAAACTCCATGTTAAATAATTTTAATTAAACTTTTACTTTAAATACCATGAATTTTATATACGTCATCTTTAAAACATTTTGCTTAGCATACCTTTAGAAAACCTCACGGGGTAATGACCTACCCCTCACATACATACATATTGATATAGCACGATACTCTTTGCAATATAATTTCGTGGTGAATACAATATTTCAATTAAATACCATGAACTATAAAAACACGTTTTCTTTGAATTGTATTATCAAAAATTCTTTGTGATTATGCCTTTACAACCCATTTTGGGGAACCCGGTATTGAATGGTGCGGATTATCGCACATCCTCGGGACTAGTAGAGCGAGATGCAGATCTCCTTACGAAGCAATCGGTCTCGAAAGATTTTTAATAAGATTTTTAAGAAAAACGAGATTTTCTATTTAATAATAAAATTAATTTTTAATAACTATATAAATATTATCAAACCACATATTTTCAAGTTATAATAAAAATTCCATATTTTCTAGAAAATAAAAGAATGACAAGTTTTACTGAAATACCATCAAGTATCAATACAAGACAAGTTTCACTAAAATACCTTGAAGTATTCAAGCTATGTAAATATTCACTAATATACTTCACATTCTTAAAATTCACAATTGTGGAAACCCTAAAGAACATAAATAAATACTCGAGGTTTATTTTGAAAGTAAATAAAATATTATTCATAAAACCCCCTCGAGTTATATAAAATTACATTAAGGACCTTAGTAAATATAGGTTTAAGCGGGATCAATTCTCTTATCATTAAGGACCTTAGTAAAATTACATTAAGGACCTTAGTAAAATTACATTAAGGACATTAAGGACCTAAGTGTCTGACTCAAGTCTGAGTCCAAATCAATCTGAGTTTAATCCAAACATGAATCCAATTCTAACATGAATCCAATATACCAAACATGTATACTTGAACTTGAACATGAATATCAGAATAATATCAATCATGCAACATGACTTGACTTGACCGAACCATGGCTGTGACTTGACTACATGACTACTTGATACATCCTGAAACTGTTTACATGAACAACTTATATCCATGGTCTCGACAAATCTAATAACTGCAATCTATACAATATACATTACGGGATTTAACGGGATAGACTGGTACGGAATGTGTTAAAAGTGGCACGATGATGGACATTAAAAGACACCTACATGAACATCATGTGCCGTTGTCCCGTGGGTTTTGACGGGGCCTTGTACTTACATGTTACCATAGTCCACGGGATAGTTGGACTCGTTTCGTATACACTGATACATTCTGTATTAAGTTACAAACAACTACGTTAGTATAACAAACATATACCTGTTTATATTACCAGTTCTCTTCTCTTTACTTGTTCTATTCCATCCTTATCTTTGGGATTTACCGAGCGCTAGTTCGCTGACGACATTCTTATTTCTGTCTTTCTTTGGAATGTTCGTCAGGAGGACCCGGCTCTCAGGAGACCGAGCCCAGCCAGGAGTACTTGGAGCAGATTGAGGCCCAGATAGACTTCTAGATTAGTTGTATTTATTTCTTTTCATTGTATGCCACTGTTTAGGCATTGCTTTCATCATTGTACATTTCCTTTTCAAATCAGTTGTAATGTAAAGAGAGAATGTTAATAAAAGTTGCTATTTATATTACATCTCTTGTCATTCTTGTGCTTTTATTTATATTGCTTATTTACACTTAACGTGTTTATTTCTGAGTAAATACGTCGCGGCCCGTCACGTCTAGTTCTCCGTATACTGGGAAGCGGGGCGTAACAGGTTTTGTTGGCGACCCATGCAGGTCAGTTCTGCATGGAATCCTAAGCAATATATCACAAGAATTATAAGAATCAGCAACTAAACATTCCTTACATTTTTAATCTCTTGAATCTATCCTAACCCTTCCTTTTCTCTCAAGGTTATGGATTCCCCGAACAACACGAGCACCAACATGAATGGCAACATTACACCACCTCCTCTACCACCACCACCTACCGTTACAGCTCCCATCAACGAACAGACGGTATTGCTTGAGGCGATCAAGAGCCTCTTGGAGGGTCAGCAGCAGCAGACAGCTTTCCTCATGCACCGTCCAGAAACCGAGGCACCCGGAGTCAAGCAATTCCGGGTATTTCACCCTAAGCACTTTTCTGGGAAAGAGAGCCCACTAGAGGCAGAGGAATGGGCTCAGTCCATTGAAGATGATCTGGCGGCAGCACAAGTGTCAGAGATTGCTTGGGTGAGAGTTGCGAAGCTGCAACTCACAGACAACGCCAGAGTATGGTGGAAGGCTAAAGAAAGCCGTCTTGCCCAGCCGATTGAATGGAAGACTTTTCGCAACATGTTCGACGTGAAATACTTCCCTGAGACTGCCCGATTCGACATGGAACAGCAGTTCATCCACTTGCAGCAAGCTTTAATGTGGAACAAATCTGTGGATGAATACGATGCTGAGTTTACCATGCTCAGGAGGTAAGATACATCTCAATATTCAATTTCTTGATATCACATAATACACTGGTAATACAAGACCGTAACAGGTTTGTTCTTTCATAAAAAGAAAGAAAGGGGGAGAAAATTCCCCACTACTCAAGCCTCACGTATTAAACACATGAGCACCTATATGCAAAAGCATATAGGCATTGCAATCAAAACAAATATTGGGATAAATGAGCCTCACGTGTTAAATACGTGAGCGCCTATATGCAAAACATATGCGTTGTAATCAAACAATTGATAGGCCAAACAGGCATCACGTGTTAAACACGTGAGCGCTCATATGCAAAAGCATATGAGCGCTAAAAATAAACGGACTAAAAGCCACGCTAGGGGTCACGTGTTAAACACGTGAGTTCTCTTGCTGCATTCTTTGGCAGCGCTCACATGAAAAGCATGTGAGCGGCCCAATCTTAAAATACTCACATCTGATGGAATTAAATTCTATGTGATGGAATTAAATTCTATGTGATAGAATTATATTCTATTTGGGAAATATTTTTCCTGATCTTTCTAATATGGAAAGATTTTTCTCTAATAGAGAATCTTGGACTTAAAATCCAATTGTGATAAAATATCACCAAATGGACCATCTGATAGAATTAAATTCTATGTGGGAAATATTTTCTTGATCTTTCTCAAACTAGAAAGATCTTCTCTGTTAAATAGAGGACCCTTGGATCGAGGACCCTTGGATCAAGGATCCAACGGTGATTATAAAATCACCCACCGATCATCTGATAGAATAAAATTCTATCTTAGGAAAAATATTTCCTAATCTTGTTAAAAAAACAAGAAAAATTCTCTGTTAGACAGAGAGCCTTTGGTTTAAAAATCCAATGGTGAATAAAATTCACCAAGTGATCTAAAAGGTCATTTTGGATTGATTATGAAACCAATCATGATCTCTCAATCAGAGATTTTCTTAACAAGTTGAATTTTTCTCTTTTCCTATAAATAGATAGAGAAGAAAGAAAAAAAAAGAATGGAGAGAAGAGAGAACTTCCCACAAGTTTCTGCAAAAAAAATATAGTGAGCTCTTGAGAGAAGAGAGAATTTAATTCTCATAGAAGAAAACTTTCCTCGTTGAAATCCTAGATAAAAAAAACACAGAGATCATATTGTCTCTTCTTTGCCTATATAAGGGTTTAACCCTTCATACAAGAACTTAGTTCTTCCTCTGATTTGAGATTTGCAAGAGCAAATCTTTTCACAAGTTTAGAATTTAATTTTCATCGGGGAGATTCTGTTCTTCAGACTCAAAACTTAGAGATAAGAACTAAGTTAAAAAGAAAAAGAAAGAAAAAGAAAAAGATCATATGTTCTGGGAATTTAATTCCCCCAATATTAGAGTTTAACCCTACATAAAAAACTCGGTTCCTATAAAAGTAAAAGAGAACTTAGTTCTCCAATAATAACAATGATGATGATTCAAGATCTTCAAAACAGAAATCTTGATGATCATCACTGACTAAAATGTCGTTAACAGAGATCAATATCTTTAAAAACAAACAACAAGAATAACTTGGCGCTTAGCACTGTTATGGAACCTCACGTGTTTCTCATGTGAGTGTTTAAAATAAGCAAAAGCAAAGCTAAAACTGTCTCACGTGTTTCCCACGCGAGTGCTGAAAACAAGCAAAAGCAAAGCTAAAACTGCCTCACGTGTTTCCCACGTGAGTGCTGAAAACAAGCAAAAGAAAAAAACTAAAACTGCCTCACATGTTTCCCACATGGGTGCCTGAAGAGCAAAGAAAAACTCCTTTGTCAATTAAGCAGCCACCAAATAAAACCCCAAAAGAAAGTAGTCACATGAAATACACGTGAAACGTTCTTGGAAACCCAAGTGCTTATCACTTCTGTAAAAAGAGGGGAAGTGAACAAATGAAACCCAATGCTCAGCACTCACGTGCTTCCCACATGAGTACCATGCAAAGTGCTCAGCACATTAATATTAGTCAAAATGTCTAAAGTGCTTCGCACTGATTGGGGAAACGCTCATATCTGAGCGCCTCACGTGTTTCACACATGAGCGCCACGGGACTCTAGTGCTTAGCACTAATCCAGTGCCTCATGTGTTTTACACGTGAGCACTATATCCCTCAATGCTTAGCACTTTTGGGTAATTATGGAAACTCAATCTCAGCCCAAAATTGGTTAAGTTTCCTGAGGTTAAACCTCTTTGATTTTAAAATCAACCGAGCCCATATTGCTCATGATCTTCCAAACTGATTTTAGTCTCATGCATGACTAAAGATCTGTCATTGATGATATCCAAAACGATATTCATCCCACATCTCCTAAGGTAATCTTAGTCTCAAATACGACTAACGATTCTTAGGACCATCACCTCCTTTTTCCTCAAATACGGGATTTGGTTTAAGGGTACATCTCTTCACACCTCTGATGCATGTCATTGTAATTCCTCAACATCTTCATAGAGGTAGCGGGTCCCAACGACCAACAACTGCTTGATGCACTTCCAAATTGACGTGCATGCCTCAAATCGGACCGTGTCCCAAATTGGGCATGTTCCATATCAACATTGTTCGCTTCGTCACGTAACAAATATGCGTGCGCGCAAGATGAATGTCGGACTGAAATGTCCCTAAACTAATATTCGTCTCAAACATGGCGATAATGGACCGAAATGTTCTTAAACTAACATTCGTCCCCAAAATGAGAATGTTGGACCGAAATGTCCCTAAACTAATATTCGCCTCAAACATAGCGATTATGGACCGAAATGTCCCTAAACTAACATTCATCCCCAAAATGAGAATGTTGGACCGAAATGTCCCTAAACTAATATTCGCCTCAAACATAGCAATAATGGACCTTGATGTCCTTAAACGGAAATAATTGGGCTCAAATGCTCATATGTTTAAGACGACCTTAATCTCAAACCAGATTAACGGTCTTTAAATAAATCAAACCCAAATCTAAAAATATACAGATTTGGACTAATCCACGCCCTACGGGAGACGACACAAACCAGTCTCCGTATACAATCCACGGGCAACCTAAACAAACAAACACACACACGATATGAAGTGAACTTCCGGAGCAGGAGAAAATGGTTATCGCAATGCGGTAACGTAATTAACTACAGGGGTTTGCGCCTACAGGGAAGAGCGTCCCCACAATCAAAAACCCCTTATAAATAAGAGGAAATCTATTAAAGTCTGCTACAACGGTCGTATCCGTCCAAACCTTCGATATACGGTGCCATAAATCAACTTGGTATCTTCGGAGAGGTGGACGGATAAATCCAAATAGCATCTGTCCACAGACTTAGGCAAGACGATCCATCCCAATTCGTCTCCGTTTCTGGCGGTAAATAAGGTTCACGGCACACCTGATCCCGACTGCTCAGATCCGGGCTCGAAGATTTCAGCAAGGGTTGGACCCGGAGATCTAAGCTACATTAGCTACAGAGGATTTCCCAACCCATAATCTTGCACTGAAAGATGCCCGCCGCTTTGAGGCAGTAGTGAAGAAGAAGGGCAGACCTCAGACTGCCGGTGTGAATCGTTCTGCCACCCAGATGGCAGGAGGAGCCTCTTCCAGGCCACCTTTTGTACCTAGGAGACCAGGAGTACCATTTAACCGGCCCAGTCCAGACTTTTGCTTCTATTGCAAAAGGAATGGACACCTGGCAAAGGACTACAGGCGTGCGAATGGCCTGTGCTTAGTTTGTGGCGCATCCACTCACGCCATCGAAACTTGCTCACATCGTCTCACCACACCTCCCACACCCCGACCAGAGATCACTTTTCCGCAGCGGCCAGCTATTCAGGCTCCTGCACCTCGCTTAGCCCTACCTGCTCCACCTCCTTATGGACCTTCTACATAGCCTCCTTGTTAGTTCCATCAAGCACAGAGGAACATGCCTTAAGGACAAAGGAATGTGCCACCGGCAAGAAGGAATGCACCTAAGCGTCAGGCTTTTACAATGACTGTGGAAAAAACTGAAGCCACCGGCCAAGTCATCACTGGTAACTTCCAATCTTTCAAACCTTTTCTATCCTTGTAAACATCAATATATTTTTCTTTTCCTATACCTAAACATATCGTACATAACTTAGGTACAATCTTAGTAGCCTTCCTACCTGCCTTAGCACTCTTCAATACTGGAGCATCACATTGCTTTATGTCGCAACGATTCATCTGAACTCATGCGATTCCAGTTAAACCGCTCATATCCAGCTAGAATGTCAGTTCAGGGAATGGCGTTCTAAAGGCAACTCTGGGATACGATCTGTGTCCAGTGATCGTCTGCAACAGAGAATTTTACGCGGACATCAAGGTGCTGGACATACTGAACTTCGACGTAGTCTTGGGAATGGACTGGCTAGGAACTTTCTTCGCTACCATCGACTGTCGTCAAAGGAGGGTGGTGTTCGAGATACCAGATCATCCGATCTTTTATTTCAAGAGTGGAGACCGTACCCTGGAACCTAGCACCTACAAGGCTAAACCAAAGAAGGCGGTGATTGCAACAATACAAGCAGCAGAATACAAGCCAGAGATAGTTCGAGAGTTTGAGGATGTATTCCCTGAAGACATCTCAGGTTTGCCTCCCGATCGAGCTCTTGAATTCAGCATTGACTTAGTACCTGGTGCACAACCGGTGATCAAATCACCATATCGATTAAGTCCAGAAGGATTGAAGGAGATCCATACTCAGCTGGACGAACTTCTGAAGAAATGATGGATTCGTCCCAGTACTTCAAGTTGGGGATCTCCAGTTTTGCTTGTGAAGAAGAAAGAAGGTTCATACAGAATGTGTATAGACTGTCGAGCTCTGAATGAAGTGACGATAAAGAACAAGCATCCACTACCGCGCATCGACGATCTGTTCAATCAGCTAAGTGGATTTTGTATTTTCTCAAAGCTAAATCTTCATTCGGGTTATCATCAGATGAAGGTAAAAGAGTATGATATTCCGAAGACGGCATTCAGGACTCGCTATGGTCATTATGAGTTTCTCGTGATGCCATTTGGAGTGACCAATACACCTGCTATTTTCATGAATCTGATGAACCAAGTTTTCTGAGAGTACCTAGACATGTTTGTTGTTATTTTCATCGACGACATCCTGGTGTATTCAAAGAATCGGAAAGAGTACGCTGAGCATTTGCAGATTGTCTTGGAGACATTGCGACAGCATCAACTCTATGCCAAGTACAGCAAGTGTGAATTTTAGCTAAATCAAGTCGGATTTCTCGGACACATTGTTTCGGGCGAAGGAATCTCAGTAGATCCAGCTAAAGTATCAGCCGTCAGCGAATGGCTGACACCAAAGACGGTGAAGGATATTCGAAGTTTCTTGGGTTTAGCAGGATACTACCGAAGATTCATAGAAAGCTTTTCGAAGATTGCAACAGCCTTGACCAAGCTCACACGTAAAGATGAAGTATTCGTGTGGTCAGAAGCATGTGAACAAGCTTTTGTAGAACTCAAATCAAGATTGACATCGGCTCATATTCTCATAATACATGACCAATCTGGAGGATTTGTTGTGCATTGCGATACATCCGGTAAGGGATTAAGATGTGTTCTACACCAGCATGGAAAAGTTGTAGCCTTTGCATCAAGACAGTTGAAGATTCATGAGCGCAACTATCCAACACATGACTTGGAGTTGGCAGCCGTTATCTTTGCACTTAAGATTTGGCGCCATTATCTTCTGGGAGAACGAGTGGATATATACACGGACCACAAAAGTCTGAAGTATGTGTTTACTCAGAAGGAGTTGAATATGCGGTAGAGAAGATGGTTAGAACTTATAGCGGACTTCGACATCAACCTACAATATCATCCAGGAAAGGTGAATATAGTTCCCGATGCACTTAGTCGCCAGCCACTATCAATGAATCTCACCGCTCAGTGGAAGCTTCAACAAAAATTGCACGGTATGGAGATAGAAGTAGTTTTTCCAGGTAACGCTTCGTATTTGATGAACTTACAAGTTCAGTCTACTATTATCAATCAGATCAAGACAGCTCAAGCAAGTGATGCCAAGCTGCAAAAGATCCGAGAACAAGTAGAAAGTGGACTGCGAACAGATTTCATCATCCACGAAGACAGATCTTTGAGATATGGAAGCAGGCTGTGTATACCACAAGGATCTGTTCGGGAAGAATTGATGAAAGAAGCTCACAGCTCTCCTTACTTAGTACACCTTGGTGGTATAAAGATCTACGGAAACATTACTAGTGGCATGGTATGAAGCGTGAAATAGCTAGAAGCGTAGCTAAGTGCTTAGTGTGTCAGCAAGTGAAGACGAAACATCACAGAATTGCTGGTCTACTTCAATCGTTATCTATCCCAGAGTGGAAATGGCAACACATCACCATGGACTTTGTGACTGCACTTCCTCACAACACGAAAGGTAACGATGCGGTATGGGTTATTATGGATCGACTCACCAAGTCGGCTTATTCATCCCATTTCGAGTTGGTCAATCTACTGAGACACTAGCAAAGAAGTATATGGAGGTAAGCATGAATCTAATGTAAGATTTAACCTCAAGATGTACTATTTCTGATATTGTAACAATTCCAATTTCAATGTACAAAAATTTGTTTAAAAGTTAATGTACAATTAGGGTATTTGCAAATCATGTGAATACTATATAAGTATTTGTTTTAATTTAGAACAGTAAGAAAGTACTTGTAGCACATTGGTAAAGTCTTGCACCACTGTGACGTAGCCCCTGTGATCGAATCCCCCCAGCCACATTATCTTATTATTTAAATTTCTTTTAACCTTTTAGAAGCCCAAGGGTTTGCACGTGCACTACATGTAAAATAAAGAGTTACAGAGTAATCAAACACACGTACTGGGGAAAGCCAAACGACACCAACACGTGGCGACAATTTAAGCATCCCTCACCGGTATTGGACCAGCGAGATGGCTTCGGAGACCAGCACCGCCGGGCACCCCGTTGGCAATGCTCCCCATATTTTCACCCCTGCACCTCTTTAACTACCCCACTCCTCTCACACTGTTTATTTTCTCTACACATTTCCAGAGAACAATAAAAACCCCTTTAATCCAAATTTTAATGCAATTTTTAATGCGTTCTTTCACCCCCTAAACCCTAATTTCCCCTATAAATACCACACCATATTTCATCCATCCTCACTCAGAAATTCCCTGTCAAAACTCTCAAGAATTCCCAAGTCCTAATAGTGTGCAAGTGGAGTTAGCGAAGGGCGAAATTCTGGCGACGTTCCAAACAGTTTCCGATGAAGAAACGACGCCCCGAGACCTTCCATAGCTTCATCTCTCTCTCCTCTACTCCAAAAGCAAGTAAGTCCCCCTCCCCCACTCTTCTTCTATTATAAAACGTTCTACTTCTAAAACCCGACGAAAACGGCGTTAATCCGACTTCCGATTCGGTTTTTCTTTAAAACTCTACCTTTTCTTAATCATTAAAATTCCATACTATCACATAATTTTTAACAAACATAAAAAAGTCTATTAAAACAAGTTTCTTCTCAAAATATTCTTTTATGCAATTTTTATTGTATTTTTACGGAAAAAAATCATATACTTCATTTCCGACATAAAACAACACAAAACTTATATTAACTTTAGATAACTCATGAAGTAATGACCTATCTCATCACAACACACATCTTTGATATAGCACGATGAAGTTTTGAAAATATATTTATGGGATAACACGACTTTTCAAATAAATACCATCAACTTATAAAACCATTTCTTTAAAAAAATGTATTAAACAATTCCTTACAATTGTGCCTCTATAACTCATTTTTGGGACCCCGATCGGGATGGTGCGGGTTATCGCACATCCTTGGGCCCAGTAGAGCGAGATGCAGACCTCCAAAAGGAGCATTCGATCTCGATGGAATTTTTATGTATTTTTCTTTAGAAAATGAGATTTCTACAAGAAAATAAATAAAATTATTTTCATTCAATATATATATATATATATATATATATTTATTATCAAAATATCAACTTTAATTATATTATATAAATATTTCAAGTTTTCCAAATCAAAGGAATCACCATTACATGAAAATACCATCCAAATATAAAACAATTCCAATATTTCAAGAAAATACCATATATTATGAAAATTAGGTTCTACTCACTAGAAATTTCAATTTTATAAAATATACATCTATGAAAACCCTAAAGACGATAATTAAATGCTTGAGGTGTATTTTGAAATTATACCAGAACTATTTTTACGTAAAACCCTCTCAAATTATACTAAATTACAATAAAGACCCTAGTAAACATGGGTTTAAGCGGGACCAGTCTCTTGAGCCTCGGGGAGCCAGAGAATATGGGTGCTTGCGTATTTAAGGTAGACAATCTAACAAACGGTGTTATCAACACGGTAATTGTCTTGGAAAAAGACACAAATCCTGCCGTCCATATGCAGCAGTTGCCGATAACATCAAAACTAATTCAGGATTTCAAGTTCTTTTCAAAGTTTCTGACTCAGACCGAGTCTCAATCTAATCAATCTGACATGAATGTGATTCAAGTGTAAACTACATGAATCCGTCTATTCAATCTATATCAATCTGTATTGACTGAACCGAACTATGGATATACTCCGTCTACATGACTCTCCATTTATATACATTCTGTTTACTGATATTATGGTTCCAGCAAGTCATCCATCTATATAATAAACAATACAATCAATACAAAAGATATCACAGGGTTTATAAGGGGTAGATTGGTACGGAAGATGTTAGAAGTGGCACGAGACTGTAATCATAATACACCTAACCTGAATATCCATTGCCGTTATACCGTGGCTGAACAGTTCCTTGTGCTCCGTATACCTTAGTCTCCGGAGTAGTGGAACTCCTCTCATTTACACTGGCATTTTCTGTACCCAGCTACAAACAACAGTGTTAACAATATAATCAAACATTATAAGATATATTCTTTTTTTGTCTATTCTATCTCTACCCAACTTTGGAACTTACCGAGCGATTGTTCGCTGACGACATTCCTTTTCTTCTTCTTCGGAATGTTGTCAGGTGTTTCGGACGCTTTAGAGACTGAGCCCAGCACTGAGGATTTGGAGTAGTTTGCGTTTGACCCGGAGCTTTAGACACTTGTACATATTTATTTCATTTCAGTTATGCCATTGTTTAGGCATCGCTTTCTATTCATGTATTTACATTTTAGTTGTACTTGTAAAAGAATGTTTAATAAATAAAGTTGTTGTTCATTTACATTCTTGTCTCTTATGTACTTTACTTTATATTGCTTAGATGCACTTAGAGTGTTTACTTCTGAGTAAATACGTAGCGGGCCTTGCCACGTCTCCTTACTGTACACTGGGAAGTGGGGCGTGACAGATATCCATGAAATCATGCAGGAGATCGTGAGATTATATGGAGTACCAGTTTGCATCGTCTCCGATCGTGACACCAGATTTCGATCGCAGTTTTGGCAAAGTCTGCAAGCCATCCTGGGAACGAGTCTGAACTTCAGCACAGCTTACCATCCAAAAACAGATGGACAGACTGAACGAACAATTCAGATTCTAAAAGACATGCTAAGAGCTTGTATGTTAGACTTTGGAGGATCGTGGGAAGATCACCGACATCTTGTGGAGTTTTCATACCACAACAGCTACCAGGCGAATATTAGAATGGCACCTTTTGTAGCGTTCTATGAAAGGAAGTGTCATTCACCACTAAGTTGGGATGGCATCAGATATCGGGAACTCCTTGGACCAGAGATGATCGTGGTAACTGTGGACGTAGTTCATACGATCAGGGAAAGAATGCGCATAGCCCAAAACAGGCAGAAGCACTGGGCTAATGCAAAGCGTTGACACCTGGAGTTTCAACCGGGAGATTATGTGTTCTTGAAGATCTCTCCAAACCGTGGAGTAATTCGCTTTGTCAAGAGGGGTAAGCTCAGTCCGAGATATATAGGACCGTTTGACATTCTCGAACGAGTTGGAGAAGTGGCATATCGTTTGGCACTACCACTCTCATTGGAAGCAGTGCACAACGTGTTCCACATATCCCAGCTTCAAAGATATGTAAGCGATCCCAGCCACATCCTTGATCACTCCGAGCTCACTATACATACAGATCTATATTGTGAGCAACAACCTGTTGAAATTTTGGACAGAAAAGTGAAGACACTACGGAACAAGGAAGTAAACTTGGTCCGAGTAATGTGGAGAAAAAATTCGCCAGGAGAATCAACTTGGGAGCGAGAAGATGACATGCGTGCAAGATAGCCTTTCTTATTTGTAAACTAGTCCTTATGTAACTGTAAATTTCGAGGACGAAATTTTTGTAAGAAGGGTAGAATGTAACGACTCTAATTTTACTGTACGAAAATTTTTAAGTTAATGTACAGAATGGAGTTTGCAAGCCTGAGTACACTTTAAAAGTTATTTTTGTTTAAAACAACAAGAAACAACTTGTAGCTCACTGGTAAAGCCTCTACACTGCTGTGACATAGCCTCTGTGTTCGAATCCTATCAGCCATATATTATTTTTCTGAATTTTTATTTTAAACTTTTTGGAAGCCCAAAAATTTACATGTGCAATACAAAAAAAATGAAAAGACGGAAAAAAAATAAACATGTGTAAAATGATATTTATACAGAGAGGGACACATGCACACAATCTGACGACTCACCTCACAAAATGGACCGGCGAGATCGGTTCCGGGGTCGGCGACGGCGGGCATTCGTAAGGGAAAAGCCCCCGTGTTTTGCACACAAACCCTTTGGCCTACCCGCATTATCTCTGCACTATTTGTTGTCTCTGCAATTTAACAGAGAATTCAATTTCACCTTTAATCCAATTTTTAATGCATTTTAATTCAATCTTTCAATTCCAAAACCCTAAGTTCACACCATAAATACAACCCCATACCCTAGTCCCTCCTCATTCTGAAATCTCTAGCCAAAATTATCAAAATTTTCTAAGTACAAGTGGAGTTAGCAAGAGGTCGACTTCCGGCGAGGATCTACGCAAGTTCCGGCGACCCTACGACGCCACGAAAGCTTCCACATCTTCTTCTACCTTCCCTATTTCCTTCTAGCAAGTAAGTCTCCCCCTTTCTCTTTCTACAATAAAAGTTCTCTTTTTCAAAACATGTCGGTAAGTGGAGTTATACCGATATTTGATTCTAAAATCTTTGAAACTACAATTCTTCCTAAGAATCACTCATTTATGTTTCTATACCTTGCTTGTTAATCATTAAACTAACATTTAGAAACAATTTTCACTCTCCATGTTAAATAACTTTGTTCTCCTCCGAAACACGAAGACGCGACCGCGTAGGTCCGTCTTGCCTGAATTTCGGGACAGATGCTAATTGGTGCTATCCGTCCACCTCTCCGAAAATGCCAAGTTGATTTATGACACCATATATCGAAGGTTTAAACGGATGCGGCCGATGTAGCAGACTTCGTCAGATTCCCCCTCATTGTGAGGGTTTTTGATTGTGGGGATGCTCTTCCCTGCAGGCGCAAGCCCCTGCAGTTAATTACGCTACCGCATCGCGGCATCAACTTTCTCCTTCTCCAGATGGTCATTTCGTGTCGTGGGTGATTGTTTTATTTTTGGTTGCCCGTGGATTGTATACGGAGACTAATTTATGTTGTCGCCCGTAGGGCGTGAATTAGTCCAAATCCGTATTTTCTTAGATTTGGGTTTGGGGGTTGTATTTAAGGATACGTTAGTCTCATTTGAGACTAAGATCAACTTAACGGGATCGTTTAGATCCAACAAAAAAGCATTCGGGCTCCATTGTTTAGTTTAGGGACATTGCGGTCGAATGTTAGTTTAAGGACATTACGGTCCGTCGTTAGTTTTAAGGACGTCTCGGTCCGAGCTTAAGGACATCATAGTCCGTGAATTTAAAGACCTCGCAGTCAAGGTTAAGGACATCATAGTCCGTAAGTTTAAAGACCTCACAGTCAAGGTTAAGGAGATCATAGTCCGTGAGTTTAAAGACCTCACAGTCAAGGTTAAGGACATCATAGTCCGTGAAATGTGTGGTTGTCGGGACCCGTCACCTCTCTGAAGACGTTGAAGGATTACAACGACAAATATCAAATGAATGAAGAGATGTACCCTTAAACCAAAGTTGATTTGGGGATCTGTAGTCCAATTTGGAAGATCAATTAATTAGATTATGAGCACATTGGTTCAGTTAAATCTGAATTGAGTACTTATGGCCAATTTGGGCTAAGTCCAATTAGATTAGAAATGTTGGCCCTTTATTGGACCATTAGACATTTGTCTGGGTTCAGCCCCTTATCACTTAGCAATGCTAAATAAGAGTTTGAGGGCTCTGATTGCATTTTTGTCTTTGACTGAGTATTAAACATTATAGCTCTGAGTTTTACTTTGTATGTCATATGAAATGATCAATTTTGAGATTCAGTTGAAGGGGAGGCTTGTCTCTGGACAACTTGGCCAATTTGGCTAAGATTGGCCTTAAAATAATGTTAAACACTAGAGGATATCCGGTGGTCACGTGTCCTCACGTGATGTATTTAAAACGGTGTTAAACACTGGAAATGAAATGCTCAAAATAGTGTTAAACACTAGAAAAGAAGGGGTCACGTGGGGGCACGTGAGGGCACCCAGAAGAGGGGCCAGACCTCCTTTATTTTGTTCTCAGAACTGCAAATAAGTGTTAAAACACTTTTTAATATTCTGGCCATCACGTGTTGACACGTGATGTGTATTCATGTATTGATTATTAAAGTGTTTGTTAGGGGTCACGTGAAGACACGTGGGAGCGCCCAAAGCCAGCATTGCCTTTGTTTTTGTTTTCTTTGTTTTGGAAGTCACGTGGGAGCACGTGAGGCATTGCTTCCAATCTTTTCCCTTCTCATTTTGGGAGATTTGTTTAGGGGTCACGTAAGGGCGCGTGACCTAGTTTTATTCTTTCTTTTCTGATTACTGCGGATTGGGGTCACGTGTCATCACGTGACCAAATTCTTTACGTGCATGGAGATTTTTCAAGTCTCTTTATTTTAGGAATTAAATTCTCTGTAGGGTTAAACCCTAATTATATTTTAGAGGAATTAAATTCCTATGTATGTGGATGAATTAAATCCCATGTAGGGTTAAACCCTGATTCTGTCTTGGAGGAATTAAATTCGTGTGAGTTTGGGAGAATTGAATTCTCATGCAGGGTTGAACTCTAATCTTATTTGGATTAAATTTTTATAAAATTAGGAGAATTAAATTCTCATATAGGGTTAAATCCTAATTTTAGCTTGGAGGAATTAAATTCCTGTAAATTTGGGAGAATTAAATTCTCATATAGGGCTAAACCCTAGTTTTATTTTTGGGAGAATTAAATTCTCTAAACTCAATTCTCCCTCTAAGTTTTGGATCTGCATGGCAGAATCTCTCCGATGAGGATTAAATTCTCAACTTATGGGGAGATTTGCTTCTGCAGATCTTCAACCAGAGGAAGAACTAAGTTCTTTTGCAGAAGAGTTAAACTCTTAGATCGAGAATTAAATTATCTTTTTGTTTTATAGATCTTTGATCCCTTTCTCCTTTCTCACCTAGGGTTTCTTTTCTTAAGAATTAAATTCTCCTTTCTATTCTCTCTGCTATTTTTCTTCAGGAAATTCCAAGATCCCAAAAATCTTAAATCCTCTCCTCTTCTTGGCTCCTATTTATAGGAGAAGGAAAAGAATCAATTTGTTTAGTGAATCTTTCATTGAAAGATTTTGGTTGTTTTTTTTTGTAACTAACATGATCTTTTAGATCACTCAGTGAATTTTATTCACCATTGGATTTTTAATCCAGAAGATATTCTGTTTGTTATTTTAGGGAAATCTTTCCTTGCATAAAATATTTCCATAAATTGATGATTTTTAATCACCATTGGATTTTTAATCCAACGGTGTTCTATTTTACAAAGCATAATCCTTTTTTTTTTGGAAAGATTTAAAGAAATACTTTCCCAGTTAGGGTCTTTGATTTCCCTTAATTTGAATTTAATTCTATTAACTCATAAGTCTTTTAAAGCCCATCACATGTTGGCACGTAATCCCAACGTTTGACCATTGAAATAGAATTTAATTCTATCAATTAAAGAGCTGAGGGACCTATCACGTGTTGGCGAGTGACCCTCTTTTATTCAGAATTTAATTCTGCCTTTTAACAGAGCTAAAGGACCATCACGTGTCAACACGTGACCCTTGGTCACGTGTGAGCACGTGATGCCCCATTGGGGTCATTCCTTAGCTGTTTTGTTACATTTTTGTTTGATTAAAATTTAATTCTATAAAGAGATCACAGGAAACAATCACGTGTCAACACGTGACCCTTGGTCACGTGTGTACACGTGATACCTCATTGAGGTGTTTCCTGATTTTTATCAGGGAACAAATGCCCCCACAGCGTTGTTCTCACGTGTCTATACGTGAGTGCAACGCTGTCACCTTTGTGACCGTTGGATCCGTCTAGGGAATAGGGAAGATGAACCGTTTCCCATCACATCCTATAAATGCCAGCGTCCGTTCAGAAGCGCCTCCACTTTGCTCTTCTTCTTCCTTGCTTACTTTTTCCTTTGAGAATTTAATTCTCTCTCCCAGAGCTTAGTTCTCTGTTTCGAAAATTTCCAGAGTCTAACTCTGTTAAAAGATTTCCTTTTCTCAGGTAATGATCTTGAACGGCTGAAGAACTTTTGCAGAAATCTTCGTTGGATTTTAAATCCATACCAAGGGCTTTTCCCTTTAACAAGAACCCACTTTTTTTAAGTTCTTTAAAAAGAAAACCACTCAATCTTTAAACAATAGACCTTTTAGGGTTTCTATGATCTTCAGGGATCGATGGCGATGCTTGTCTTTTCCCTGGAATTTAATTCCATTTCAAAGAGCTTTGGCTCTAAAAAAATATTTCTGGGAATTTAATTCCCCTGTTCAAAAGGAATTTAATTCCTCTGAAGAACTTAGTTCTTCCTAGAGAACTTCTTGGGTTTTTCTTGCCCTGAATTGTTTCTCTGCAACAAAAGAAAAGATTTGCAGTAGGGTTTTTTCTGGGAATTTAATTCCCTTGTTCTGCTTGATTATGGCAAAGTCCAAGATAGATTTCTTTTTGGGGAATGTGTAGGGTCATTTGAAATCCACTATTCATTTATTGATAATCTTCCTTTTGTTCTCATAGTAATTGCTTTGCCTCATCATTAGTAAGCCGCCATCTTGATTTTGTGGGACCCATGTGTTTTGTAACCAATGGTCCCATAAAACGAGTCTTCTGTTGCTTTCTTCCACTGTCTTTTTATATATGCCTTTATGAACATATATATATATATATATATATATATACACACGTGTTGGCTTCGCTTAACAGTTTCCCCTTCTTTTATTTCAGGCACAATGACTTCCGTTCTATACTTCCCTTTCACTCGCTCGGAGGCTGCCTTTTCTTAGTCACCGTCTGACGAGGAAGTGATGGCGATGATCAGGGATTATGACCCGAATCGCACCAATTTTCTTTTATGGGGGACCTAGTACGGTCACATCATCCGCGATCGCCGCAGTTTTCTTTGCGAGATACCGACGGAGCCTACCTGTCCGTTTCTGCCGATGGATCCTCCACAGACCGCCTTTGCTGTGGAGATGCTGAATTGGACCCCTATGGAACGGCTTGAGCCTTCAACAACTGGTATTCCGAACCATCCAGTGCCGGCTATAGATATTTTAGGGTTCCGCATTTGCCAAGGCGAAGCCCAGCTATGGGGACAGATTTACAAGATAGGGCTTACCCCTCGACACCCCACGAGCTACCTTCTCTGGGCCCGTTACATCCTGTCCGCCCATCGCGCGCGACTGCAGAGGGTCGGACTCTATCAGGCGATATATGCCTCTCTTTTCCACTACCAATCTCCCCATGTCTGGTGGGTTAAGGCCTTCTTGAACCAATGGAATCTTCCCACCAACACCTTCCTTCTAGGGGACCGCGAAGTTTCAATCTCTCTGGAAGAATTTCGCGAGATCTCAGGGCTGCCAGTCAGGGGGACACTTTATGAAGAATTACTGCCTCCCGATGAGTTTGTCTTCGAAACTGAGCCTGCCATGCTTGACGGACTGTCGACCGAGAACGCCGTCCACCACAAGCGCCCAAGTTTGATCAAGACCCTAAGTATTTTTGACAAACTGTTCACAGAGTCAGAGGAGCAGGGCATCACTTTTAAAAGCTTTATCGCTTGCTTCCTTCGCGAAGATGTCCTATCAAAGACGGCTCCGAAGTTTGCGAACATTAACGACCCCTTTGGGTTTGGTTTAAATAAGCGGTCGACTAAAGAAGAGGACCTGCCGCAGTACTACATTCCCATCATGTCAGCGGTATCTTTCGAGTCGATTGCAGCTCCTGGTATGGATGAGGAGACTTTCTTTGTGGGCTTCATCGGTGTTTGGCTTAGCTGGTTCGTCATTCCCATGCATCGCCGTTTCATGAGAGCCTCGGTTATTTACCCTGCTCATCGCATTGCTGAGGGAACGCGAATAGCTGTGGGCATTCCAGGGCTAGCGCATCTATATCATGGGTTAGGCACCGCGGCCAATACCTCAACTCCAGGCGTAGATGTGGTAAATTTCTCTTTTCATTGCTTTACGTCCTGGATTGATATGCACGTGCTGGGGGCCTTTGCTACGCACCAAAGACCCAAATTTTATGACGCTTACACTTTTCCGCGACTCATGCGGCTAGTGGACGCTTCTGCTCCTGACCTGACCCAGTCTGGGGCTATTCACGTGCTGGTCAATCCCTATGCCAATACAGGCAGGATGGTATTTAACGACCAAGTTCTCTCTGCTCCCTCAGGACCGGTCCAACAGCTCCACGACTTGTCGAAAGAGGGGGCACCTTCTCTGAAGCCCAGGGAAGCCATGCACCTGTATTCGATCAGACCGGGTTACCTGGTATTTCGTCAGAACGGTGCGGCCCTTTTTATGAGGTACAACCCACACCGCTTTGCTCGGCAACTTGGATATTACCAAGGCTTCCCCTTCGAGGCATTTATGATGGCGCCTAACCCGTCGCCAGAAGCTGTTCGTGACGCCGCTCATCACTTCATACGGCTAAACACTTGCTCCCGCTTCATGATTCCTGAAGCCGATCATATTCCTCAATGTGTGGGGTCATTCACGGGCTGTTTCTCCATCGAGTCAGTCCAATTATCGCTGAGGAGAGGCGGGTGCTTCTTGGATATGAGGCTCCCACTCCAATTCACGCCACGGGAGTTCCGCCGCAATCGCGTGCAACGGTTCGCCCTCCCTTGAGGGATACCAGCGTCGTGCTTATTTCGGAGGTGGCGGAAGTGGACTTAACTCCTACAGCTGGTATGCCACTGCGTACTAGGGCTCAATCAAGGGCTAATAGGGCGCCAGTAGCAGTGTCATCGGCCGCGGCGTCAACAATGGCCGTGTCGTCAACGGTAGCACCGCCGAGCGAGGACATCGAAGGCGAAGTGGGTCAACACCGTACTAAAGCTCCACGGGGAAGGAAACGATCGTCTTCGGCGGTTAGTTATGGGCCCAAGAGGCGGAGGAAGACGGTCACCAATCTGCTCGACTCTTTAATAGAGTCTGAGCCTATTCTTCAAGATGAACCACTAGCCGTGCAAGAATCGGATGGTGGTCTACTTTTCTCGGGTACAACTGCCGAGGAAGCCGCACAATTGGCTGAGGCTATAATACGTTCGCAAGATGAATCCGAGAATGTAAGGATCCCAAAGAGGTCTTACCCTGCCGTTATCTTTTATGAAGACCCTCCATCGATACGGCGGCGATTCATAGGCCCTTTGGAAGAATGGTGTCACGCCTCGCTTCCCAGTGTACGGCGAAGGAGACGCGACGAGGTCCGCTACGTATATACTCAGAAGTACATACGCTAAGCGTATCTAAGCAATATAAAATAAATACACAAGAGACAAGAAATAAAAAGAACAACAACTTTTATATATTAACATTCTTTTGTACAATGCATGAAAAGGAAATACAACTGAAATAAAAAGATATCTAAATAGTGGCATAACAGGAAATGAAAAGTACAGCAAGGAAAAGTGTACAATGAAACTAAAGTGCAGTGTCTTCGGTAAACTGCTCCAAGTCTTCTTGCGATGGCTCGATCTCTGCCGGGTCCAGATCACCTGACGACATTCAAAGAAGAAAGAAACAGAATGTCGTCAGCGAACAGGTCGCTCGGTAAGTCCCAAAGGTAAGAAGAAAGTAGAAAAAGACAGAATAAGAAGTTATATTTTAAAGTTGTATTATCCTATAGTAATTTCGTATTAACGCTGTTGTTTGTAGTTTGGTACAGAAGAATGCCAGTGTATACGAGGGGAGTCTCTATATGCCAGAGACTAGAGGCACGTATAGTACAAGGAACCGTTTATGCCACGGTACAACAGCAACTGGATTCATGTTAGGTGTATTAAATCTGACCACCTCGTGCCACCTTTAACACCTTCCGTACCAGTCTACCCCTTAAACCCCGCGATATCTTGTTTGTATTGTTATCTTGTAAATTATATTGGTTGTATGATTGATTGACTGACTGACCGAAACCATGATATCAGAAAATGGTTGTAACCGTAGAGTCATGTAAATAGAATACTAAGAATCATGTAAAAGTAATATATATCCATGGTCGATTCAGTCAAATTGTATAAATTGATAATTGTATTCATGGATTCATGTGTTCATATTGAATTGGGACCTTGTAGATTATAGATTGACTTGAATCATATTCAAGTCAGATTAATCAGACTCAAACCTGAGTCAGACAATCAGGAATGTGAATCGAAGTCTTATAATTGCTAGGGTCCTTAGGGTAATTTATAAAACTTGAGGGGGTTTTATGTAAAAATACTTTTATATACTTTTCAAAATACACCTCAAGAATTTATTGTTCGTCTTTAGAGTTGTAATGAGGGTGGATTTTATGTTGTGATATTTCTAGTGAAAATATCCTAGTTTTATAAATAAGGGTATTTATCTGTAATATTGATTTATTTGAAGTTCATGGTATTTTAGTGTAAAATTTATTATCGTGATTTTTAGGAAAAGATGGAAAATTTATATTATAATAAAATAGATATTTAAATGATAAATATACATATGTTTATACAAAAATAATTTTAATAAATATTTTATATTCCAAAAATCTCATTTTCTTAAGATGTCGTATTTTAAACCTTTCGAGACCGAATGCTCCTTGCGGAGGTCTGAATCTCGCACTACTAACCCAAGGATGCGCGATAAACCGCACAATCCTGAACGGGTTCCCCAAAGGTGGGTTGTAGCGGCGCTTTTTGCAAAGATTGTAAAATACTAATCCTTTAGAAAACGGTTTTATAAAGTAAAAGGTATTTATTTGCAAAGTGTAATTTTCCGTATTTTAGATTCTAGGGTTTCCTAAGCCAACTAGCCGATTTCTAAATGGTCTAAACGACAAGTCGTTAGAAGCCACAAATTGTCTCTTCACCGCCAATTGTGGCCAAGTAAGTACAATTGAGGAAGGAGGGATCCGCTCACGAATCGTGAGACGGGCCTTTTAAAGTTACCTTTGCTCACTTGCCTAGCCTAGGCACCACAAAGTCAGGTTTAGATAAATGATCGATGTCCACAACTTATCGTATTTCCTAATGAGAGGTATTTATTTAAAAGTGTATCAAAGCTAAACTTTTAGAATTGATTTTATTAAGAAAATGGTATTTAAATGAAAGTATTGTTTTTATCGTATTCTAAGTTTTTGATGATTTCGTTTAGGTTTGTATTTGCGTGTGTGTGGAGGTAGGTCATTACCTCGTGCTCTACTTTAAATGTATAGCAAAGTTTAGGGTTTAAATGTGAAAACGAAACATAATGGTATTAAAGTGAAAAATACGATAAATTGGAAAGGTTATCATTTCATGTGAGAAAACTTGTTCAAATTATTCGTTGAATGTTTAATAGTCAACAATAAGATATTTAAGCATGATTGAATTGATTAGAAGTGAAATTTTAGAGAAGACCGAGTCGGAAATCGGATTTGTTCCAATTCCGTCGGGTTTCGTAATTTCGTATTTTAGAGAAATAGAAAGGGGGATAGAATGGGACTTACGAGTTTCGATTAGACAAAGGAGTGTAGGGGAAACTAAGGGAGTTGCCAAGGCGTTGCTTCGTTGCCTGTTGTTCCTAAAAACGTCGCCGGAATTCCCGCCGGAATTTCGTCAGAGCTTCGCCGCGAACTTGATTTCAAAGTACACACTTCTTGGAAAATTTTTGAGAGAGTGAGCTTAGGGTTTTGGGATGAGAGGGTGGAGGGTAGGGGGTGTATTTATAGGGTAGGCTAGGATAGGGTAGGTGAAAGGTTTTTAATTTTAAAAAAATGTAAAAATATAGGAAAAAGTAATAAAAATGGAGTGAATGAGGTATAATTGCGTTTCTGGAACCGATCTAGACATTTAAACTATACAGGGGTGTACAGAAAACGAAGAGCCCCAACTTTCGTGTTGGGGACTCGGCCGTCCGGCCGAGTCCGGCCGGAGCGCCGGACCGAGTCCGGCCGGTCCGCCGGCCGAGTCGGGGTCGAGTCGGTGGGGGGTCTCGCGGGGTAGGCTCAGGTATTTTTAGATTTTCAGGTACAGTTCAACTTTTGGGATTTATGGTCTGTGGACTGTTGGGCTTCCAAGAAATTTAAAACAAAAATAATCTAAAAATAATGTGGGGCAGGGGATTTGAACTCTGGTGGCTTGGTTCAGCAGTGCAAGGTATTACCAATGAGCTACAAGCTCCTTGTTGTAATTACTGTGGTATTTAATTACTTAAAATGATAGCAGCAAGAATAAATACTCCTAGTATACATTAAATTTAAAGTAATTTCTTGTACACTAAAAATGGAGTTATTACATTCTTGTAGCTTGTAATTAAAAACAAAATAATTACCTATATCTTGTGCTCAGGCTAAAATACCCCTTTGAGGATTTTTGAAAAAAAAATATTTGAAAAAAAAAATTTGTATAGGAAATTTAGGGTTGTTACAAATGAGGTGAGAGGGCCCTTAAACAGGCTGTTTCGGCCGACGCCGAGGATGCGCTTTCATTGTGGAGTGGTGGCCACGAGTCTACCCTCGGATCTCGGCGAGCACATCTCCTCAGGAAGGAGCGTCGGCTTGAACAAGCCATATTAGAGGCTCCCTTGCGCATCGGTATGTTCATGTATCTCCTTGTAATCTTTTGTATTGCTCGTGCACACACACACACACACACACACATATATCCTTATCTTCGTACAAACCTTGCAGGGACTTCGGCGATGGCGGAGGATCTGAGTTCAAGTTGCGCTTTGGCTGTAGACTCCGCTAATATCCCCAATGAAACACTAATCAGTGTGGAAGGGGTCGAGGCAACCGTTGCTCCTGCAATGGGGCCTCCCTTGGTGACTCCCGCTCCCCAAGCACTTGCTCCCCCGGAGAGGCATCTTTGTTGGTCACTGATCCGATGGATCTTTCTGAGGGCGGCCCGGAGATTAGGGGACCGGTAGTCGAGGCTGACGTCCTTCCGCTGGAGCCTACGGTGGCGGCTACTGCCCCTTGCTCAGAAGTCGTTACATTGGCCTACGTCCCCGATGATGTGCCTGGGGGCACAGAGGAGGCCGCCGAAGCTGCTATCCCTCCAGTCTATAATGGGAGAAGCATCGAAGGTAACCTTTTATATTTTACATTAATGATCTCTCCATTATCTGAACCCTTCTATCTTTTCAGAATTGCGTGGATTGGCGGCGTCTATTGCCGATCTATCTCCCAAGAAGTCCTTTCAGCGCCTGTTGGAGCTGGCTGCTCCACAGGCGATATCTCCTCAACGCATCGTCCTCTCTTCTGGGCAAGGTCAGTGTCTTTTGCCCTCTCCCCACTGTGTTATTACTATTTCATATACTGACATTGATGTCTTCTACAGTTCTGGAAGCTGATGACGAGGTTGAAATTCTTGATGGGCCTGGGGAGCCTTCAGACCCCTCTTGCATGACTGTGGGTAAGTAAAGTCTCAACATCGTTCCATTTGTTCTTTGCTTACAAGTCTCGCTGACTGTTTATAAATCTGAACAGCTCTGCCAGTTCTCACCATGTTGGAGTCTCGCATCGCCATGCCACCCGGCCCCTATGCTCTGCGCGCCTCAGAACGGATGGCAAAACTAAGCCTCCACTCCTTGTCAGCCCTAATTGAGGATCTTCATGATGGCAGTCTGATCACGGCTGAAGCGTTTGCCGCTAAAGCCAACATCTCTCTTCCCTTTCTTGCCACCTACCATAGTGAAACGTTGGTGCAAATCTGGGTTGAGTTTTGTCGGCAGGTGGAGGCTTGCTTGCATGTCCTTGAATGTACACGCTTTCCTTCAGAGGTTGTGGCCGCAAAGGCGAGCTTGCGGGGTCTAATTGAGTTGTGTGCTGCGAACATGATATCATGTGAGAAAAGGCTCGGCCGCAAGTTTTCAGAGAGGGAGCTGGCTTCCAAAGCGCTGGGGGAGCTTCAAGCCAACCTTACAGCCAAGACCACTAAAGCATATGAACTTTGGCGAGTGCTTCAAGAGGCTATCAAGGAGGTGGTAGCTATTGATAAGGCCACCGTGTTTACTCGTGAAATGGTCGAAGCCCATAAGGTCACTGAAAAAGAGCTTGAAGGCCGGCTTGCCTCATACCAGGCCCAACAAGCTCAAGCAGAGGCCCGTCTTTTGACGATAATAAATCATGAAGCCGAAGCCCAGCGAAAAAGGGGGGAACTGGCAAATCTGCTAAATCGCCCGCCGACTTGAAAAATTGTATATATATTTTTTCATTCTTCCTTTGTACATACTCCTGAATGAGAGTATATTTTTTTCTTTCATAAATTGTACTTTGTATTCATTTTGATTCATGAATAAAGACATATTTTTCTTCATGATGGTGTGTCCCTTTTAGTAAGTGTATTCTGTGGATAGTCTATCTCGATTTCTTTGCAGGACAACGATGGCTTAGGATTCAGGGTTAAGATCTGCCTCCTAAGACTTTTAAACTTTATGAGCCGTGAGGGTCTCATAAAGAATTTTCTCCCTACAGGTCGAGAGGATCCCATAGGTGTAATTTCTCCTTAAGAATCGTGAGGAATCCTAAGTGTGTTTTCTCTTGAAAGTCGTAAAGATCTCACAAGAGAATTTGCTCCATTACGAGTCGTGAGGACCCGTAAGTGATGGGTGAGGTTACCTTTATCCGCATTTTATGGAGTCAGGAGTTGCTCTGGATGCTTCCCACGGGGTCATAGCCGTGTTCTGCGAGGACCAGGCTCCGCTCTGGATGTTTCCCACGGGGTCAGGATTTACATAGGCCGTGTTCCACATGACCAGGAATTTTGCTCTGGATGCTTCCCACGGGGTCATAGCCGTGTTCTGTGAGGACCAAGCTCTGCTCTGGATGCTTCCCACGGGGTCATTGCCGTGTTCTGCGAGGACCAGGATCCGCTCTGGACGTTTCCCATGGGGTCATGATTGACATAAGCCGCGTTCCATGTGACCAGGAATTTTGCTCTGGATGCTTCCCACAGGGTCATAGCCGTGTTCTGCGAGGACCAGGCTCCGCTCTGGATGCTTCCCACTGGGTCATTACCGTGTTCTGTGAGGTCCAGGATCCGCTCTGGACGTTTCCCACGGGGTCAGGATTGACATAAGCCGCGTTCCACATGACCAGGAATTTTGCTCTGGATGCTTCCCACAGGGTCATAGCCGTGTTCTGCGAGGACCAGGATCCGCTCTGGACGTTTCCCACAGGGTTAGGATTGACATAAGCCGCGTTCTACATGACCAGGAATTTTGCTCTGGATGCTTCCTACGGGGTCATAGACGTGTTCCGCGAGGACTAGGCTCCGCTCTGGATGCTTCCCACGGGGTCATTGTCGTGTTCTGCGAGGACCGGGATCCGCTCTGGACGTTTCCCATGGGGTTAGGATTGACATAAGCCGCGTTCCACATGACCAGGAATTTTGCTCTGGATGCTTCCCACGGGGTCATAGCCATATTCTGCGAGGACCAGGCTCCGCTCTGGATGCTTCCCACAGGATCATTACCGTGTTCTGCGAGGACCAGGATCCGCTCTGGACGTTTCCCACGGGGTTAGGATTGACATAAGCCGCGTTCCACATGACCAGGAATTTTTCTCTAGATGCTTCCCACAGGGTCATAGCCGTGTTCTGCGAGGACCAGACTCCGCTCTGGATGCTTCCCACGGGATCATTGCCGTGTTCTGCGAGGACCAGGATCCGCTCTGGACGTTTCCCACGGGTCAGGATTGACATAAGCCGCTTTCCGCATGACCGGGAATTTTGCTCTGGATGCTTCCCACAGGGTCATAGCCGTGTTCTGCGAGGACCAGGCTCCGCTATGGATGCTTTCCACAGGGTCATTGCCGTGTTCTGCGAGGACCAGGATCCACTCTGGACATAACCCATGGGGTCAGGATTGACATAAGTCGCGTTCCGCATGACCGGGAATTTTGCTCTGGATGCTTCCCACGGGGTCATAGCCGTGTTCTGGAAGGACCAGGCTCCACTCTGGATGCTTCCTACGGGGTCATTGTCGTGTTCTGCGAGGACCAGGATCCGCTCTGGACATTTTCCATGGGGTCAGGATTGACATAAGCCGCGTTTCACGTGACCAGGAATTTTACTCTGGATGCTTCCCATGGGGTCATAGCCGTGTTCTGTGAGGACCAGGCTCCGCTCTGGATGCTTCCCATGGGGTCATTTCCGTGTTCTGCGAGGACCAGGATCCGCTCTGGATGTTTCCCACGGGGTCAGGATTGACATAAGCCGCGTTCCACGTGACCAGGAATTTTGCTCTGGATGCTTCCCACGGGGTCATAGACGTGTTCTGCGAGGACCAGGCTCCGCTCTGGACGTTGGGGTCAGGATTGACATAAGCCGCGTTCCACGTGACCAGGAATTTTGCTCTGGATGCTTCCCATGGGGTCATAGCCGTGTTCTGCGAGGACCAGGCTCCGCTCTGGATGCTTCCCACGGGGTCATTACCGTGTTCTGCGAGGACCAAGATCCGCTCTAGACGTTTTCCACGGGGTCAGGATTGACATAAGCCGCGTTCCACGTGACCAGGAATTTTGCTCTGGATGCTTCCTACGGGGTCATAGCCGTGTTCTGCGAGGACCAGGCTCCGCTCTGGATGCTTCCCACGGGGTCATTGCCGTGTTCTGCGAGGACCAGGATCCGCTCTGGACGTTTCCCACGGGGTCAGGATTGACATAAGTCGCGTTCCACGTGACCAGGAATTTTGCTCTGGATGCTTCCCACGGGGTCATAGCCGTGTTCTGCGAGGACCAGGCTCCGCTCTGGACGTTTCCCACGGGGTCAAAATTGACATAAGCCGCGTTCCACGTAACCAGGAAGGGTTGACTTTATCCGCATTTCACGGAGTCGAGATTTGACTCTCGGTCATCTGTGCACCGCCGAGTCATGGAACTGGGAGTTTCCGCTGTTCTGCTTTGCTTGATGTTGTGTCTGTTGTAATGAGACGCATGTTGAGATGATCTCAAGGTTATCTGTGAACCGTTGAGATTTGGCTTCTTCCTCTGATGAAGCCTGGGGAGGAAAGGTGTGATTCCCTCTTTGTTTGCGCCCCTGGATTGTATACAGAGATTGATGTGATATCACCTGTAGGGCAAAAGTTTCATTTTTTTTTCTTTTCGCGATGCTCTATTATTTCAGCTTTTATACCGCGAAGGTCGCGATTGCCCAATCATTTCGGCTATTTTTCGCGGTGCCCAATCATTTCGGCTATTTATCTTTACTTGATGTTTTTTATTGCGAGTTGCCCAATCATTTCGGCTATTTTGCATGCATACATTTTTACTTGCTGATTTTGTTGCAAGTTGCCCCATCATTTCGGCTATTTCGTATGCATGTGTGGCTTGCTGGTTTTTCGCTGCAAGCTTGGAATTATACACTGATTTCGGCATCAGCACCGCTATAACTAGGATATTGCCAGGAGCGAATCATCATTTGCCTCTGTCGATGTCGAACAAAGGTGTCTTAGCGGACAGGGTTAGGGTCCTGTCGACTAAGGCTTTTGGCTTCACGAGCCGTAAGGGTCTCATAAAGAATTTCTCCCTGCGAGTCGTGAGGATCTCGTAGGTGCGTTTTCTCCTTAGGAATCGTGAGGACTCCTTGTATGGCTTCTCGTAAGTCTTAAGGATCTTACAAGAGTATTTTCTCCTTCTAAGTCGAGAGGACTTACAAGGGCTATTCACTATGTAGACATATCCCTAGTCACGGATGAGACTTTGTTAGGGAAATGTTTATTCGCGCCCGTGGATTGTATACAATGGTCAGCATTGAGCCGCTTGTAGGGCAGTGTTGGAGGTTATGGTGGCCGCTTAAGAACAGGTTCAGATCCCTGTAACTTAAGACTTTTGAATCTTATGAGCCGTGAGGGTCTCATAAGAGAGTTCTCCTTATGAGTCGTGAGGATCTCGCAAGTATAATTTCTCCTTAGGAATCGTGGGGATCCCTAAGTGTGTTGCTCCCTTGTAAGTCGTAAGGATCTCACGCAGGTGGTTTCTCCTCACAAGGTCGAGAGGACCTTGCGAGTGTTTTAACGAGGTTGTGCCCTTTCGGCTTTTCACAAAACTCGCCGGTAGCCCTACTATTTTTACTCACGGAGCCCTTTCAGGTTTTCATCCGTGCCCATTTTGCTTACGAACATACCGTCTTCTTTTTCTTGCTTTTTTTTTATTCTTTTATTCTTCCTTTTTTTTGTATCAGTCTTGGGGTGATGCAATCCACAATAGTTTATCGAAGTCTCGGTCAAAAGCCAGTTTCAGGACATAGTGGTCCATTGTTAGTTTAAGAACGTTTCGGTTCGTCGCCAATTGTAGGACATAGCGGTCTATTGTTAGTTTAAGGATGTTTCGGTCCATGTTTAGTTTAAGGACGTTTCGGTCCATCGCCGGTTACTACTTATAGAGTTTGGGCTTAGGAAGATAGCGAGCGGACATAGGCGTCGTCATCTATCGTTGACCTAGGCCGTGACTCGTCAGGCGTAGTATTTCTTTAGGAAGTGACCGTTTATTGGCCTGAAAGGTCTTTTGCATGTCCATGAGTAGGTAGGCTCCACCCTGGTAAACTTTGTCTATGATATACAGGCCTTCATAGTTCGGCTCGAATTTCCCCCGTTTGGCGCGATTAGGGATCATAGGTCTTTGGACCACTAGCACGAGTTCGCCTTGGCGGAATATTCTCGGCCTAGTCAATCTCTCATATGAACTTGTCATCTTTGCTTTATAAGCCTCCAGATTTTGTTGCGCTATGAGTCGGGTTTCATCAAGGGCATCAAGTACCTCAAGCCAAAGGTGAGCATTTTCTTCGTCTGTTAGCTCGTAATGAACTGCCACTCGTAGAGAGGGTAACTCTATCTCGAGGGGGAGTACCGCTTCTGTACCGAATACCAATGCGTACGGCGTTGTATTCGTGGCCGTTTTGAACGTAGTTCGATACGCCCAGAGAGCCTCATGCAGTCTCTCATGCCAGTCCTTCTTATTTCGAGACTCCGTCTTTTTCACAATCTTCGTCAAGGTCTTGTTGAAAGCCTCAGCTAGACCATTAGCTCGGGGATTATAGACTGAGGAGTATCTCCAGTCTATGTTATGTTGTTGTGCGAAGCGGCTGATCTTGTGGCTTCTGTAGGCTGGCCCGTTATCGGAGATGATCCGTCTCGGAGTTCCAAACTGATAAATAATGTGTGTCTTGAAGAAATGGAGTATATTCTCCGTCTTCACTTCCCTCAGCGGTACTGCTTCTGCCCATTTGGAGAAATAATCAGTTGTCGCCAAAATGAATCGATGTCTTCTGGACGATGCTGGCTCGATGGGGTCGATTATGTCAGTTCCCCACATTTCAAACGGCCAGCTAGCCATTGTCAGATGTAGTGGATTCGGATGCTGGTGGATAAAGTCCTCATGGATCAGGCATGAGTGGCATTGCTTCGCATACTAGAGGCAGTCTTGAATCATCGTGGGCCAATAGTAGCCCATCCTTTTAATCTTCAGCTTCATTTTCGGCCCGGCTTGGTGAGAACCGCAGAGTCCGTCGTGAACTTCTTGGACGACTCTCTTTGCCTCTTCAGGTCCCAGGCATCTTAGCCATAAAGAATCAAACGATCTTTTATACAGGGTATCATTGACGAAGGCAAAAGATAGAGCTCGCTTCATGAGCTGATCTTTTGAGGACCCATCTTCAGGAGTTCGACGGGATTTTGAAGTAGTCCACAAAGACCTCTCTCCGATCCTCAACATTTTCTTGGTCTTTTACTTGTAGAGCCATTTGCTCGGTCACTCTCTTTTCTTCGTACGACTCCGGAGATATTTCTGCCGGTGCAAGAACCCGACGGCTTTGCACAATGATCCTTACGTCATCGAGACCCTCGTCAGCCAGTTCTTTAGCGAGCTTGGCTAATGCATCCGCCTTGTTATTTTCCGCACGTGGTATACTTTCCAAGATGTAGGAAGGAATCTGAATTAGCAGTTGCTGTACTCTCTCGCCGTACTTCACCAACTCTGGCTTGCACATTTGGTAGTCGCCGTTTACTTGACTAACGACTAGTTGGGAGTCTCCGTATATGAGGAGGTTTTCAATTCCCATGTCGATAGCGATCTCGAGACCTGCTATCAAAGCTTCATATTCGGCTTCATTGTTTGTCCTCGGCACTGTTAAGGAGAAGGCAAAGCGCATTATCCCTCCTTGTGGAGTTACGAAGATGAGGCCTACCCCTGATTTGATTATGGGCGTGCTTTGTTTGCGCCTCTTCATGGAAGAATTTGATTGGTATGTCAAAAATTATCTATTAACCGCAATCAAGAACGGCGTCGCTTGGTAGCTAGCCGGTGAGTACGGGTCAGTCCACAGGGATGTTGTGAATCTCCTAGTCGCTCAAACGAGTTAATTCTGATGGGAGCCGGATTGATTTAATCTAAAAACTGAATTAATCTATATCTAAGTCTTGCTAGGGTTAGGTCTAGGTTAAGTTTGGAAAGTCAATAAATCTCACCGCTTTCTATACCCATATGAAGATCTAATTAGGTGTTATGGTAATTATTAATAAAAGGGATTAGAGCCATTTGGAAAGATGTTTCTTCCTCTAGGTTCTTGTCCTTCCTTTAGAAATCCTTACCCTAACCTCCATGGAAAACCATCACAACCGGGCCTTTATACTACAGTATCACCGCTACCTCGATGGATAGGGTGCCGTAGGGAGCGGTATGTGCATGTATGCATGAAGTCCTATGAAAATATATGACGGGCAAGAAAGGGGATGAGAGATCTTCTTCTCTCAAACCTTCCCCAGATCTAACCCTAACAAGCGAGGAGACCACTCGCTCATTAGGGAATTAAAATACATTTACCTATGGCAGAGAATAAAAGATTAACTAGGGCAAGGAATTAAATTTATCTAGGACAAGAATAGAAAATTAATCTAGAGCAGAAAATAAAGAACTTACAAAAAATGATGCTCTCCAAAAGAATGCTGAAATTTATTAATGAAGGGAGGCATCAGAAAATACAATGATTTGGGTTCTATTTATAGGAGATAGAAACCCTAGGTTACTGTTTCCTGATTTAAAATCAGAAAAGCTTATGGGAAAAGCTTCAGAAAAGGGTCACGTGCTTACACGTGACCAGCAATCACGTGTGGGCACGTGACATCTAAAAGCATCATCCAGGCAGATTCAGCCTCCTGACTACATCAAAGAAAAGGGCTTCAGAAAGGGTCACGTGCTCCCACGTGACCAGGGTCACGTGTTGGCACGTGACATTTTAAAGCGGATTCAAAGGCACAACGGTTCCCTGATCAAATCAAGGAAAAAGCTTCAAAAGAGGTCACGTGCTCCCACGTGACCAGGGGTCACGTGTTGGCACGTGACGCTCAAAACATCAGAATTGTTCTCCAGTTAAATCAAGAAAAGAGTCCAGGCAAGGGTCACGTGCTCACACGTGACCAGGGGTCACGTGGTGGCACGTGACGGTTAAGCAACAACCAGAAGACAGAGCGCAAAAAGAAAGAGGAAGGCTCGTTCCAAGGGGGTCACGTGCCCACACGTGACCATGGGTCACATGGTCACACGTGACCGGCTTTCAAAGCCCATTTTGTTAACAGAATCAAATTCTGAAGGAGATTCAAATCTTTCCAAAGGAAAGCGATTATCTTGAACCAATTGAATTAAAGATTCAAAGATGATTAAATATCATCTATCTATGGGAAAATCTCGAGCTTGGAAAGATTTCCCCTTTAAATCTAACCGAAATAACAAAGGAGAATCCCGGGACTTGAAATCCAATGGTGAATAAAATTCACCTAATAATCCAAAGGTCCAGAACGAATGATGGATGCAAATCGAATCTCTCAATGAAGATTCGTAAAAAACCAATTGACTCGGCTGCTTCTCCTATAAATAGGAGCTAAGAGACACAAAAAAGAGATATATACGCAGAGGGAAGAAAGGGAGAGAGAGCCTTGATACTTCGAGGAACTTGGATCTTCTGCAAAAGAAAACCCTAGGTAAGAAAGGGAAGGCTCCTTGAAAGAAAGGAGAATTTAATTCTCAACAGAGTTTAACTCTGATATATAAAACAGAAGAACATATTTCTTCTCTCTTTGATAGAGGATCTGCAAAGTGCACATCTCCCCTTGAAGTTGAGAATTTAATTCTCAATGGGTCGAGATCCTGCCATGCAGATCCAAAACATAGAGAGGGAACGGAAGCACGAGAATTTAATTCTCACAGAACTATAGGAATTTAATTCCTTTAAAATAAAATTAGGGTTTGACCCTGTGTCATGGGAATTTAATTCCTTCAGAACAAAGAGAAACAGGGTTTAACCCTAATTAAGAACCTAGTTCTGTTGGAACAGCGGGGATTTAATTCCCTTGATCATAATTTAACAGAGAATGGGAATTTAATTCCTTAAAAGCTTTTATTAGAGTTTAACCCTATTTAGTTCTTCACATGTATGAGGAATTTAATTCCTACAGAAAATTCAGAGTCCAACTCTATTCAGAATATAAATCTTCAAAAGGAAGTAGGAATTTAACTCCTCTGAAATTACTGTCAGGGTTTAACCCTACGAGGAATTTAATTCCTGGAAAAGATTAACAGATCCTCTAAACAACATACATAGAGGCAGGGTCACGTGTCACCACGTGACCCCCCCAAGAGATCTACAGAAAGCCCCTTTGAGGCAGCACCCCACGTGACCCACGTGACCCTCGGCAGAAGCTTTAACATATAAGCATTTAAATGCCCTTCACGTGAGGGCACGTGATGCGATAATCTCAGCAGAATAAATGAAGGGAGGGCGCTCTCACGTGTTGCCACGTGACCCCTCTTGCCTTAGTGTTCAACACTAAATTGGAACTCTCGAATCCAGTATTGAAACACTGTTGGGCCCTAGTGTTCAACACTAATCAAAGAACTTTATTCGCAGTGTTCAACACTGATTACCTTAGTATTTAACACTAATCTGAGATCTCCATTGCCAGTGTTCAACACTGATCTGTTTTAGTGTTTATGATAATTTGAAAGCCTTGTTGCTGGTGTTTAACACCAATTATCTTTTAGTGTTAAACACTAACTTGTCAACCTCATTCCCAGTGTTCAACAATGATTGCTCTGTAGTGTTTAACACTAGGCTTTGGCCCAATTGGCTAAATGGATAGAGGCAAAGCCTCTCCTTCAATGGACCAACAAGAAACCAATATTCCAGACATGATCGGACTTAGCCCAAGCTAGGCCATGAGTCTTCAATTCGTAATTAACTGGGCTAATGGGCTCATAACATAATTAATCGGTCTTGATCCCAAATTGGGTCAAGGACTATTTAAGCCATTCCGGTTCTAGGTACATCTCTTCACTCCTTTGATACTTGGCATTGTAATCCCTCAATGTCTTCAAAGAGGTGACGGGTCCCGACGACCACACATTGATATGGACTGTGGGGTCCTTAAACCCGTGTCTAATGCAAAATTCCTGGTTACGTGGAACGCGGATAACGTCACTCTTTGACCCCGCGGAAAACGCCGAGAGCGGAGCCTAGTCCTTGCCGAGCGCGGCAGTGAACCCGTGTGAAGCATCTAGTGCAAAATTCCTGGTTACGTGGAACGCGGATAATGTCACTCTTTGACCCCATGGAAAACGTCCAGAGCGGATCCTGGTCCTCGCAGAGCACGGCAGTGAACCCGTGTGAAGCATCCAGAGCGGAGCCTGGTCCTCGCCAAGCACGGCAGTGAACCCGTGTGAAGCATCCAGAGCACATACCGGACTATAGAGTCCTTAAACCCATGGACTACGACGTCCTTAACCTGGACCGCAATGTCCTTAAACAACCCATGGACCGCAATGTCCTTAAACTACCTATGGACCGCAACGTCCTTAAACTACCCATGGACCGCAATGTCCTTAAACTAGAACAATAGAGCCCCGCATGCTCTTTTGTCGGATCTAAACGGTCCCGTTTAAGTTGATCTTAGCCTTAAAGATGGCTAACGTATCCTTAAACCTTCAAACAGACTGGACTATGAATCCCCCCAATTAACTCTGGCTCGAGGGTACATCTCTGAACTCCTCTGACATCCGTCGTTGTAATCCTTCAACGTCGTCAGAGAGGTGACGGGTCCCGACGGCCACATATTCAATGGACCACTATGTCCCTAAACTGGAACAAAAAAGCCCAAATGCTCTTTTGTCGGATCTAAACGATCCCGTTAAGTTGATCTTAGTCTCAAAGTTAGACTAACGTATCCTTAACAAACGTTTGAGTTGATCTTAGCCTTAAATATGGCTAACGTATCCTCAAACCAAACCCCCAAACCCAAATCTAAGATAATACGGATTTAGACTAGTCCACGCCCTACGGGCGACGACATAACTCAGTCTCCGTAAACAATCCACGGGCAACAAAACACAAAACAAACACCCACGACACGAAGTGACCATCTGGAGAAGGAGAAAGTTGTTACCGCAATGCGGTAGCGTAATTAACTGCAGGGGCTTGCGCCTGCAGGGAAGAGCGTCCCCACAATCAAAAACCCCTCAAACGAGGGGGAATCTGACGAAGTCTGCTACATCGGCCGCATCCGTCTAAACCTTCGATACATGGTGCCATAAATCAACTTGGCATCTTCGGAGAGGTGGACGGATAGCACCAATTAGCATCTGCCCTGAGTCTCAGTGCCAAGACATCGCAGTCTTGTGCGCCGCCATTCGGAGGGGAACAGATTCTGGCACGCCCGGTGGGACCTTTTCCTCTTTCCACTCCACACTTCGTGTGTCGTGACTCGCGAACCAATCGCGGTTCGCTAATGGTTGCCCTTGGGTTTCAAGATACTAAAACTTGGCGTCTTGCTTATTACAGAAAGCAAAGGATCGATGGCTTCTACTTCTGCGAAATTCTCCAACTGCTTGGACTGCAATTGCAACCAACGCTCTGCCTCGCCAGGAGGTATAGCCTACGGACCCCAAGCTGCTTCGCTATTCACAATGCCGGTGGACTAGGTGACTCGCGCCACCACAGGATTGTTCTTTGGGACCATGCTCCCGCCGACAAGCTTCACCGCTCCAGTGCTGACAACGGAAGCTCTCAAGAAGTCGGTCTTTGATCGTCTTACCCCTGCCGCGGCTCCTCTCAACGAGTCGCCCGACGTCAACGCCTCGGTCTTCTCTAGATTGGGCCAGAAATCCTGCGAACTCATCATGGGGCCTACAATCTCAGAGAAGGCTGCTTCTAAGAAAGTGGCCGCTCCTGCCCCCGAAATCGTCAAGGCGGCTTCTCCGGCCAAAAGGTCGGTCTTTACAAGGTTGACGGCTTCAGCTCCCGCTCCTGCTGCCCAAAGGACATCGGTCTTTGACAGGCTAATACCAACGGCGACCCCCCACCCAGACAGGGGGCAAGACGAAACCATTCTTACCACTGACCCTACGCCGTCCGCTCAACACGCTCGACGTCGCCATTGGCGCCGAGTAAGGAAGGCTGGGGGCAACTCCCCCTCCAGGTTGACTCCATCAGCCCCGGTGGCAGAAGTTAATGCTGCTGTTCCAACTGGGAACAGCTTCGAAATGCTAAATAAGGTGCGAAGGAATTCTCCTACTGCAGTGCTGAAGAGGTCTCCTCCCCCATTAAAAAAGGTTGTGGAAATAAAACCAGAACAGCCCCGATCTCCTCAACGGCTGTCTTCTAAAATCTATAAGGTTTGGCGGCAGGCCCGAGACTCGATCATCGATCCAAACTTCTCCCGCCAGCACAAGAAGCTGAAAATCCAACCGGAAGCTGGTCACCAGGCTAAACCCCAAAAGGCTGTCTGGACGCCCACCTCAACGGCCCCCTCAACCTCCATGGCTCATAAAAGGAGGAGGCCAGAGAAGACCCCCCAGCATGCAACGACGACTAAAAGCACTGAGCCCAGACGCCCTAAGTCTGGGGGCATGGTGGTGCACACTGTTTACATGGCCTCTGGAAAGGAGGAAAGCCGCACTTCTACGGGCCACCGACCGCTAACCCGATCCGTGACGAAAGCCCAGGAGTAGCAACAAAAGCTTCAGGAAATGATGAATGCTATGGCCGCACTTACCGGGCCAAAAGAAAGCCCAGAAACGTCCTCAGACGCGCGCCAGGAGGAAGAAACCGACGCTGAATTCCTTCGCCGGATACTGGAGAAAAAGGACAAAGAGGCTACTTAACAAGCAACCAACATACAGCGTATGGGCCTTCTCTTCCAAGACATGATAGGAATGATGATCCAGCAGGACCCACCCGCCGAGGATCCCCCAATCGTTCTTGAAGACGACCGAGGAGAAACGTCAAATCCACCGCCGGCCCTCTCAACGGCCAAAGAGGAGGCAATCTCTAAAGCTGATTTGGTTGACTATATAGCCCAGCAAATCCGGGTTCATCATGCGGCTGAGGCAGCTGGTCAAGTCGTAAAGACGGGCCGGCCGTATCCAAGCTGGTACGACCAAATCAAATACCCGCAAGGCTATACGATACCAAAATTCCACGTGTACAAGGGGACCGGCAACCCCCATCAACATGTCGCCCAGTTCCGGGCCCTCTGCGGTAACACCGGCGGTGATGATAAACTGTTGCTCCGCCAGTTTGTGGGCAGCTTATCAGAAACTGCGTTCGAATGGTATTCGGAACTCCCGAACGATTCTATCAAAACGTTCGCTGAAATGGAGTTGTTATTCACTCAGCGATTCGCAAGTGCCAGCGAACGCACTCCAATAACTGCACTGATTAACGCCAGGGTAAAACCAGGCGAAACCTGGGTCCAGTATGCTATACGGTGGCGGAACTTGTGGTCGAGATGTGAACAACGCATTGAGGAGGCACCCGCAGTGGGCATGTTCGTGGGAACCCTAGACCCCCACGCAACTATCTCCTAGTTTATGATGTTCTTTAAGCCAACCACATTTCAGGCTTTAATCGACAAGTTGGCTCAGATGGACCAGATGGGTCATAGACCACCTCCCCCGAAGTCGGAACCTCGGAATGACAAGGGTAAAGGAAGGGCAACCTTTGTTGCGAATGCCCAACAACAACCTAACGCCCCGAAACCGGCAGATCAACTGGAGGAAAGACGCCGGTATTATAATGAGAAGATGAAGCGTCCCTACTCGTTCCCACGAGATAAGACGAAACGGTTATTCGAGCTGGCAATACACAACAGACTTATAAGCCTACCAAATCCAAGGCGACCGCCGCAACCCACCGAGGTGATAACCCTAACTATTGCCCTTACCATCAAACGGTAAGCCATCCGATTGAAGATTGCTTCGTCTTCAAAGGATGGATTGAAGATCAATACCTCCAGGGGAAGTTTGTACTGTCCGAAAAGTGGAAGGTGAACCCACCACAACCGCATACTCCTAAGAAAGCAGATACACCGGGGGCAACCTGCTCCTTTATTGAAGAAGCTCCATGGGAGGTCGTGCTATCAACTAAAACCAAAAGAATGCTGAGAGACCTTCATGCGTGCCCTGCGATCGAATGGAAGGACCCTCTTGAACCTCAAATTATCGAAGGGATGCTAAGGCGCCGCCCAACTACGAAGAATCGCGATGAGGACCCAAATACTCACGCCCAACCGTCAAAATCATCGAAGAAAAAGAAGAAGAAATCCAAGAAGACCGTGAAGCTTGGAGACGAGCACACGAACTTGCAGAAGCAAATCGACGCACTGGAAGAGTACAATCAAAAGGCGCGAACTCCTGTCACACTGCAAGAGTTCCTCAACCACATCTTTCAAGAGGAAGATGATGGAGAGAGCTCGTCGGATGAATCCGAAGGATATGTGGAGAGTTGTAACGTAATCTCCCACTCGTTTACCGATGATGGGAAAACTCCTGGCACTAAGAAGCTGGAGGCAGAGCCTGTACCAGAGCGTGCATGGCCAACAGACGAAATGATCGACGCTTTTCTAGACGAGATTCGTCTAAAAAGTAAAGCGGACCAGGAGCGTGAGATGGCCACATCGGAAGGAGCCAAATGCGGGCAACTGAACGAAAGAGTTGACCTACCCCTGCCAGAGCGAAAGGCATCCGAAGTAGACAAGAAGATATTCAAGACGAGAAAAAGGTTTGCCAAAGCCATGTCAATAGGGATGAAGCTACCGCCCTCGGAAGGAAACACACACGATGGGGTGGAGAGGCACCCTGATTATTGCGCATATCATCGGAAAATCTCACACCCCATGGAGGAGTGCGACGCCTTTAAGATATGGTGGCAAGGATATGTTGCTCATCGGCAACATTTTAAGCGCATGAAACGCAAGATCCGTCGGGAGCGAAGAAGTACTATCGATGGGCACAACAGAACTACTGGCAACTGTTGTATGGCTCACGCCGGGGGGTCACAAGTTCTCACCTTTGGGAGCGACTCTGATGAAGAAATGGCTCTGGGCCCTCTCTTCAAAGAATCCGTTTTAGGGAAAGAGGAGAAATCGGAGATCTGCGAGAACATTCAGCTGCGCAATCGCACACTCCCAGAAAAGAATCTCGGGCCCGTAAGTAGAAAGGATAAGGGAAAGGAAAAGGTCACTGAAGATATCACTTTAGATGACCAAGTCATGAGAGAGCTGGCTGCCAAAGACCCTCCTAGGAAGGGTAAGGTGGACTATAACATCCTCGCGCACCTAAGGAAGCTACCTTCTCAGCTTAGCATTCTCGATGCCCTCTTATTATCAAAAGAAGCGCGAGACTCACTAATTAAGGCGTTACAAGAACCTGAGAAATTCCAAGCCTTCCTCGCCACTGAAAAGATGAAGGATGAACTGGAGGAAGTGCATACGGCCGACATCACTTTCGGTGATGAAGACCTCCTTCTCGGGACGTGCGACCACAACCGTCCCCTATATGTCTCCAGATACTGCCATGACATCAAGATAGGCAAGATCCTGGTGGATAATGGATCCTCCGTCAACCTCCTTAATGTTCGGGTGTTGAAGGAAATCTGCATGAGTGTGCAACACCTCGCTCGTGACAAAATTACTATCTCCGGTTTCGATTCACAATCGTCACGGACTCTCGGATCTGTGATACTAACATTACGCTTTGGACTTCTCGTCACAGACATTAAATTCCATGTCATTGACGCCAAGACCTGCTACAACGCCTTGCTCGGTCGTCCTTGGCTACACGAGTACAACATCATCCCTTCTACACAACATCAGTGTATGAAGTACTTTAAGGATGGTTTCGAGTATACTGTAACAGGTGATTTGAACCCATTTTCCATCAACGAAGTCCGCAAATACGAAGATGCGAAGTACTTTTTGCCAGATTTCGAGGATACAGAAAGGTGTCGCAACCCGGAGAATAAAGCCGCCGCCACCATCCCTGTTTTCGGGAGCGATACCGAAGAAGAAGAAGAGATAGTTTATGCAGGGCCATCTCAACGCAACAACCTGGAGACGTCTGCCCCCATGTTGGTCTTCGGAAGTGATTCAGAAGATGAAGTTAATGCTGTGTTCTCCAATCGGCTGTCAATACAAGCACCCCCTGGCGATGACCATAGTTTGCAAATCACCATGGTACCGCGAGAACACTACAAGGATCTCGACACGCTTCAGGCTCACAATGTGCAGGACCTGCAAACATTTTACGTCCCTCCCAGGCAAAGAGGTGAGAAGGTGATCCTATTCTACCGATCCTCAGAGTCGAAAATAGAGAAAGAGATCTGGCATGGCGCGGATGCTACACTTGACAAGCTCCAACCCATCCGTCTGCCCAGATACTATATAAATGGATTAAAGAAGCTATTGAAGCGCCAAGGAGTACCCTTAAAACAGACTGTTCGGCAGGCTCGGTTCTACAACAGGATTTGGGAGGTCCCCGGGACTCAACGCAAATTGCCCAACGGGAAAATGGAAACACTCGGGCTTGGATACGCAAGAGCCGAAAAACGGGAACGGGCCCACAGTAGCTACGCCATATATACCTTTGATGAAGAAGAGGACGCCTCGTCGGGAGATGCCAACCCCTCATCAAAACTAGACCCCGCGATTGAAGCGCCGAGTCCGTCGTTTGAAGAACGAATGGGCAAGCCTATCAGGAAAGTGGGTCAGAAAGCTAGGGAAGACCACAACCGCGAAATGGCCATCTACGAGAAGGCCAGGACGCAACGTCTATTTCAACAGGCTGCAAAAGACAAAGACGCTCATCCTCGTCAATCCGTTGTACGAAGGGCCCGACGCAGAGACGGAAATAAATCAAGAAGCGGAAAGAGGAGCCGACAACAACGACGCAGGATTAGAGGGTTACGTGGTCGGGTGTTGCACGGCTCGGATTTGTCCCTCATGAAGAAGATGAGTCGAGCGTACTCCTTCCCCCGAGACAAGACGGAGAAGTTACTCAAGCTCGCTATAAAACATCAAATGATCGCGCTTCCAGAGTCTAAACATCCTGAGCAAGCTAACAAGGCTTCTCATCTGAGCTATTGCACTTATCACCGAGCCATAGGACATCCTACCGAAGACTGCTTCACCTTCAAGAACTGGGTCGAGGACCAGTACCAACAGGGCAGATTCGCTTTATCCGACGGCTGGAGGGTAACGCCGCCACAAAAGCATGAACCCAAGACCGCAAGAGCAGAACCGGGTCCACCTCAGTCCGGGGAGCGGGTTCGCACCTGTTATACGATTACGATATTAAGAGAAGAGCCCGAGAACGTAGATGACCTTCCCCGGTGCTTTGAGAACAGCAATGATGAGGTGATCTCAGAATTTCCGCCCGCTCCGAAAGAACTGGAAGATGGTATACATACTACTGCAGATAACCTCAAGAAGATTGAGTTGGGATCGGCAGACGACCCGCGACCGACTTTTGTCAGCGAGCTGCTATCCGAAGAAAGGGTGGCTGCGTTAAAGAACGTGCTTCTACGGCATAAAGACTGCTTCGCGTGGAACTACTCCGAGATGCCAGGATTAGATTCGGATATTGCTGTGCATAAATTAGCAATATCCCCAGATATCAAGCCAGTCAAGCAGGCGCCAAGAAGGATGCGACTCGAGCTTGAAATGAGCATCAACGCCGAAGTCAAGAAGCTGATCGATTCTGGATTTATCCAAGAAGTCCAATATCCCGACTGGATCGCCAATATCGTCCCGGTAATGAAGAAGAATGGGACGGTACGCATATGCGTGGATTTCAGGGATCTCAATAAAGCCTGTCCAAAGGACGATTTCCCGGTGCCGGTAACCGAGCTAATGATAGATAACACGTCCACTCACGAGGTTTTCTCCTTTATGGATGGTTCGTCAGGATACAATCAGATAAAGATGCACACCGAAGACCAGAAGCACACCGCTTTCCGGACCCCTTTGGGTATATTCTGCTACAGGGTTATGCCCTTTGGTCTAAAGAACGCTGGCGCTACCTATCAAAGGGCCATGACAAAAATCTTCGATGACCTCATACATGACATCGTCGAGTGCTATATCGATGACCTCGTAGTAAAGAGCATGTCATACGATGATCATTTAAAGCATCTGGAGACTGTATTTCGACGCCTTCGGCAATATAATTTGAAAATGAATCCCCTCAAATGCGCGTTTGGAGTCTCCTCGGGTAAATTCCTGGGATTCATCGTTCGACACCGAGGTATTGAAATAGATCCGTCAAAGATTAAAGCGATCATGGAAATGCCTCCGCCAAGAACCCTCAAGCAGTTGCGGTCTCTCCAAGAGAAGCTCGCATACATCCGGCGATTTATCGCCAATCTTTCAGGCAAATGCCGTCCTTACAGCCACCTGATGAAGAAGGGAACTCCATTCGTTTGGGATCATAAATGCCAAGGTGCACTAGACGAGATCAAGCAGTACCTGCAGAACCCTCCGGTGTTGGCTGCGCCGGTCAAAGGAAAACCCCTCATTCTTTATACAACCGCCCTCGAAGGTTCCTTAGGCGCATTATGGGCACAAGAGAATGATCAAGGGAAAGAGAGAGCACTCTACTACTTAAGTCGAGTTCTGCTGGGGGCAGAAAACAACTACTCTCCCATTGAAAAACATTGCTTGGCGTTAATCTTCGCGATAACAAATCTCAGGCACTATACGTTGGCACATGAAGTCTGTCTCATTTCAAAAGTGGATCCCCTTAAGTATTTGATGTCAAAAGCCATATTGACGGGACGACTCGCTAAATGGGCCCTGCTCTTGATGGAGTTCTCGATAACGTATCAACCTCCCAAGGCAGTGAAAGGCCAGGCCATTGCCGACTTCCTCGCTGAGCACCCGATACCGGCCGATTCTCCTCTGAACTGTGATTTGCCGGACGAGCATGCATTTGATGCGATTAGCGGCGGAAGCACTCGATGGGAACTCTATTTCGATGGAGCATCCTCCGTAAAGAAACAGAAACAAGGTATCCCAATGATCAAATCGGGGATAGGCCTCGTCTTTGCAACCCCACAAGGAGGGATAATGCGCTTCGCCTTCTCTTTAACAGAGCCGAGGAAAAACAATGAAGCTGAATACGAAGCTCTGATAGCAGGCCTCGAAATCGCCATCGACATGGAAATTAAAGACCTCCTTATATACGGGGATTCTCAGCTGGTCGTTAGTCAAGTAAATGGTGACTACCAAACGTGCAAGCCGGAGTTGGTGAAGTACGGCGAAAAGGTGCAACAACTGTTGACCCAAATTCCCTCCTATATTTTGGAGAACATACCGCGCGCGGAAAACAGCAAAGCAGACGCGTTGGCCAAACTTGCTAAAGAACTGGCTGACGAGAACCTCGATGACGTCAGAAGCGTGGTACAAAGCCGTCGAGTGCTCGCCCCGGCAGAAATATCTCCGGAATCATGCGAAGAAAAGGGAGCGACTGAGCAGACGACCCTACAAATAAAAGACCATGCCGAGGACTGGAGGGAAGTCTCCATAGACTACTTTAAGTCCCACCGAATGCCTAAAGAGGCGTCCTCAAGACATCAGCTCATGAAACGAGCTCTATCTTTCGCTTTCGTCAACGATACTCTATACAAGAGATCGTTTGATTCTCTATGGCTGAGATGCTTGGGACCTGACGAAGCAGAAAGAGTTATTCAGCAAGTTCACGACGGACTTTGCGGTTCTCACCAAGCAGGCCCAAAGATGAAGTTAAAAATTAAACGGATGGGTTACTACTGGCCCACGATGATCCAGGACTGCCTCGAGTATGCGAAGCAATGCCACTCATGCCAGATTCATGGAGACTTCATCCACCAACATCCGAATCCACTGCACCCAACGGTGGCTAGCTGGCCGTTCGAAATGTGGGGAACTGACATAGTCGGCCCCATTGAGCCAGCATCATCCCGGGGACACCGTTTTATCCTGGCGACAACTGATTACTTCTCCAAATGGGCAGAAGCAGTACCACTGAGGGAAGTGAAGACGGAGAATATCCTCCATTTCTTCAAGACGCACGTCATCTATCGGTTCGGAACTCCACGATGGATTATCTCCGATAATGGGCCGGCCTACCGAAGCCATAAGATTAGCCGCTTCGCACAGCAGCACAATATAGACTGGAGATATTCTTCGGTTTACAATCCACGAGCTAACGGTCTGGCCGAGGCCTTCAATAAGACCTTGACGAAGATCATAAAAAAGACCGTTTCCAGGAATAAGAGAGACTGGCACGAAAGGCTGCAAGAAGCCCTTTGGGCTTATCGAACTACATTCAAGACGGCCACGAACACAACGCCGTACGCGTTGGTATTTGGGACGGAAGCAGTGCTCCCCCTCGAGATAGAATTACCCTCTCTACGAGTAGCAGTGCACCACGAGCTGACGAACGAAGAAAATGCTCACCTTCGGCTTGAGGAGCTTGATGCCCTCGACGAAACCCGGCTCATAGCGCAACAACATCTAGAGGCTTACAAAGCAAAGATGACGCGCTCGTACGAAAGATTGATCAGGCCGAGGACATTCCGCCAAGGCGAACTCGTACTAGTGGTCAAAAAACCTATGATCCCCAATCGTGCCAAGCGAGGAAAATTTGAGCCAAACTATGAAGGCCCGTACATCATAGACAAGGTCTACCAGGGTGGAGCCTACCTACTTACGGACATGCACGGTGAAAGGCCTTTCAGGCCAATAAACGGCCGCTTCTTAAAGAAATACTATGCTTAATAAGCCACAGACTGGGTCAATGATAGATGACGACGACTATGTCCGCTCACTATCTTCCTAGGCTCAGACTTTACAAGCAGCAGCCGGCCTTCCCATAGCGACGGACCGAAACGTGCTTAAACTAACGACGAACCGAAACGTCCTTAAACTAACGACGGACCGAAACATCCTTAAACTAACGACGGACCGAAACGTCCTTAAACTATCGACGGACTGAAACGTCCTTAAACTAACGACGGACCGAAACGTCCCTAAAACTACTACCGCAGTATCTTTAGGCTGACGAGATAAAAAAAAAAGGAGAAAAAAAAATATATATATATATATATATATGAAAAAGAATTAAAAAAAACGGTATGTCCATAAGCAAAATGGGCACGGATGAAAACCCAAAAGGGCTCCGTGAGTAAAAACAGCAGGGCTGCCGGCAAGTGTTCGTGAAAACCCGAAAGGGCGCGACCTTGTAAAAAAAGTGAAAAAGAATATAAAAAAAACGGTATGTCCATAAGCAAAATGGGCACGGATGAAAACCCGAAAGGGCTCCGTGAGTAAAAACAGCAGGACTACCGGCGAGTGTTTGTGAAAACCCGAAAGGGCGCAACCTCGTTAAAAGACACTTGTAGGGTCCTCTCGACCTTGTAAGGAGAAACCGCCTGCGTGAGATCCTTACGACTCACAAAGGAGCAACACACTTAGGGATCCTCACGATTCCTAAGGAGAAAATACACTTACGAGATCCTCACGACCCGTAAGGAGAATTCTCTTATGGGACCCTCACGGCTCATGAGATTTGAAAGTCTTAAGTTACAGAAACCTAAACCTGTTCTTAAGCAAATCCTCCACAACCTTCGATATTGCCCTACAAGAGGCTCAGTACTGACCCTTGTATACAATCCACGGGCGCGAAAAAACATTTCCCCAGCAAAGTCCCACCCGTGACTAGGGATATGCCCATATGATGAGCAACCCTTGTAGGTCCTCTCGACCCATAAGGAGAAAGCCCTCTTGTAGGATCCTTACGACTTGCAGAGGAACATACACTTAGGAATCCTCACGATCCCTAAGGAGAAAATACACCTGCAAGATCCTCACGACTTGTAGGAAGAAATACCTTTGTGAGACCCTTACGGCTCATGAAGTCAAAAGCCTTGGTCGACAGGACCCTTAACCCTGTTTACTAAGCCACCTTTGTTCAATATCGACAGAGGCAAATGATGATTCGCTCCTGGCAACATCCCAGTTGCAGCGGTGCTGATGCCGAAATCGGTGTCTAAAATCCAAGCTTGCGGCGAAAAAGCTAGCAAGCCACACATGCCTACGAAATAGCCGAAATGATGGGGCAACTTGCAATAAAAAGCAGCAAGTAAAAATGTATGCATGAAAAATAGCCGAAATGATGGGGCAACTCGCAATAAAAAGCAGCGAGTAGAGAATAAATAAATAGCCGAAATGATTGGGCACCGCGAAAAATAGCCGAAATGATGGGGCAATCGCGACCTTCGCGATATAAAAGCTGAAACGATAGAGCATCGCGGAAAAAGAAATAAAATAAAAATAAAATGTATGCCTTACAGGTGATGTTCCATCACACCCTGTATACAATCCAATGGCATAAACAAAAAGGGAACATACCTCCCTCCCCCAGGTTTCACCAAGGAAAGAAGCTAAATCTCGACGGGCCACAAGCGACCTAGAGATCATCCCAACACTCGTCTCGTAACAACGGACACAACTTCAAGCTAAGCGGAACAGCGGCAACTCCCAGTTCCATGGCTCGGTGGTATACATATCGCCAACAGTCAAACCTCCATCCCATGAAATGCGGATACAATCAGCAAAATTCCTGGTTACGTGGAACGCGGATAATGTTACTCTTTGACCCCATGGAAAACGTCCAGAGCGGATCCTGGTCCTCGCAGAGCACGGCAGTGAACCCGTGTGAAGCATCCAGAGCGGAGCCTAGTCCTCGCCGAGCGCGGCAGTGAACCCGTGTGAAGCATCTAGTGCAAAATTCCTGGTCACGTGGAACGCGGATAATATCACTCTTTGACCCCGTGGAAAACGTCCAGAGCGGAGCCTAGTCCTCGCCGAGCACGGCAGTGAACCCGTGTGAAGCATCTAGTGCAAAATTCCTGGTCACGTGGAACGCGGATAATGTCACTTTTTGACCCCGTGGAAAACGTCCAGAGCGGAGCCTAGTCCTCGCCGAGCACGGCAGTGAACCCGTGTGAAGCATCTAGTGCAAAATTCCTGGTTACGTGGAACGCGGATAATGTCACTCTTTGACCCCGTGGAAAACGTCCAGAGCGGATCCTGGTCCTCGCAGAGCACGGCAGTGAACCCGTGTGAAGCATCCAGAGCGGAGCCTAGTCCTCGCCGAGCACGGCAGTGAACCCGTGTGAAGCATCTAGTGCAAAATTCCTGGTTACGTGGAACGCGGATAATGTCACTCTTTGACCCCGTGGAAAACGTCCAGAGCGGATCCTGGTCCTCGCAGAGCACGGCAGTGAACCCGTGTGAAGCATCCAGAGCGGAGCCTAGTCCTCGCCGAGCGCGGCAGTGAACCCGTGTGAAGCATCTAGTACAAAATTCCTGGTCATGTGGAACGCGGATAATGTCACTCTTTGACCCCGTGGAAAACGTCCAGAGCGGAGCCTAGTCCTCGCCGACCACGGCAGTGAACCCGTGTGAAGCATCTAGTGCAAAATTCCTGGTTACGTGGAACGCGGATAATGTCACTCTTTGACCCCGTGGAAAACGTCCAGAGCGGATCCTGGTCCTCGCAGAGCACGGCAATGAACCCGTGTGAAGCATCCAAAGCGGAGCCTAGTCCTCGCCGAGAGCAGCAGTGAACCCGTGTGAAGCATCTAGTGCAAAATTCCTGGTCACGTGGAACGCGGATAATGTCACTCTTTAACCCCGTGGAAAACGTCCAGAGCGGAGCCTAGTCCTCGCCGAGCATGGCAGTGAACCCGTGTGAACCATCTAGTGCAAAATTCCTGGTTACGAGGAACGCGGATAATGTCACTCTTTGACCCCGTGGAAAACGTCCAGAGCGGAGCCTGGTCTTCGCCAAGCACGGCAGTGAACCCGTGTGAAGCATCCAGAGCAAATACCGGACTGTGGAGTCCTTAAAATCCACGGACTATGACGTCCTTAACCTCGACCGTGATGTCTTAAAACTGACGATCAACCACCCCGATTCCCTACGGATTCTGCCTTGGTTTAAGGGTACATCTCTTCACTCCTTTGATACCTGGCGTTGTAATTCCTCAACGTCTTCAAAGAGGTGACGGGTCCCTGCAACCAAACACCGGACTGTGGAGTCCCTAGATCCACGGACTATGAGGTCCTTAACCTTGACCGCGATGTCTTAAAACTAACATCGGACTGTGGAGTCCCTAAATTCACGGACTATGAGGTCCTTAACCTTGACCGCGATGTCTTAAAACTAACATCGGACTGTGGAGTCCCTAAATCCACGGACTATGAGGTCCTTAACCTTGACCGTGATGTCTTAAAACTAACAGCGGACGGTGGAGTCCCTAAATCCACGGACTATGAGGTCCTTAACCTTGACCGCGACGTCTTTAAACTACGATACCTGGAGCAGCCTCTGACCCCGTGAAACACGGATAAGGATGACCACATCCAACACTTGCAGGTCCTCACGACCTGTAAGGAAGAAAAACTCTCTTGTGAGATCCTTACGACTCTCAAGGGAAAACCCGCTTAAGGATCCTCACGATCTTTAAGAAGAACTCACACCTATGGGATCCTCTCGACCTGTAGGGAGAAAAACTCTTTATGAGACCCTCGTGGCTCGTAAAATGCAAAAGTCTTAGGAAGCAGATCTTAACCCTGAATCCTAAGACATCACAGTCCTGCAAGGAGATCGAGGAAGAATATCCACAGAATACATTCAATAAAAAGGGGGACACACCATTGAGAAGAAAAATGTATCTTTTATTCATAAACCAAAATGGATACAAAGTACAATTCATGAAAGAAACAAAAAAGAAAGATACTCTCATCCATGAGTATGTACAAAAAAGGGAAAAAAGATACAAGTCCTCAAGCCGGCGGGCGGTGCAATAATTTTACCAGCTCGTCATTCTGTTGCTGAGTCACGGCTTCATGACGCAAGATCTCCAGAAGACGAGCCTCCGCCTGAGCTTGCTGAGCCTGATACGAAGCGAGCCGAGCTTCGAGCTCTTTCTCGGTGGCTTTATGAGCCTCGACCCTCTCACGAGTAAACGTGGCAGCTTTATCGAGAGCCACCACCTCTTTGATGGACTCCTGAAGCACCCGCCAGAGTTCATACGCTTTGTTGGCCTTGGCTGTGAGATTGGCTTGAAGCTCGCCCAGCGCCTTGGAGGCTAGCTCCCTCTCCGAGAACTTGCGACCAAGCCACTTCTCACATGACGTCATGTTTGCCGCGCACCGTGCTATCAGCCCCCGTAACTCCGCCTTTGCAGCCACGGCCTCCGAGGAAAGACGAGAACACTCGAGAGCATACAAACAAGCCTCCACCTTCCTACAGAACTCCACCCAGACCCGCACCACCTCCTCGCTGTGATAGGTGGCGAGAAAAGGAAGGGAGCCGTTAGCTTCAGCGGCAAACGCTTCGGCTGTGGTCGCACTACCAGCACGGAGCTCCTCGACGAAAGAAGATAGGGAGACAAGGCTCAATTGGGCCAAGCGTTCTGAAGCCCGCAGAGCATAGGGGCCGGGCGGCATCACAATGCGTGATTCCAAAGCCATGGAGACTGGCAGGGCTGTTCAAATTTGGCAAATGTTAGTAAAACTCTTAAACGCAGAGCGAACGGGACTATAATAAAATGTCACTCACCGACAGTCATGCAAGTAGGAGCTGAAGGTTCCCCTGGCCCTTCAACGACCTCGACCTCATCGTCGGCTTCCAAAACTATAAGAGACATCAACGTCATTTCGCAAAATAGTAACAATGCTAGGGTAAAAAAAAAGGGGCGAATGACACTAACCTTACCCAGAGGAAAGGACAATACGCTGAGGGGAGATCGCCTGCGGAGCTGCCATCTCCAATAAACGCTGAAATGACTGTCGAGGCGACAGATCCGCGATCGTGGCCGCCAAACCGTGCAATTCTGGGAAAGATAAAAGAGTTCAGACTATGAAGGGGTTGCTAAATTAAAACGCAGAGGGATACCTTCAACACTCCTCCCGTTCTGAGCCGGGGGGATAGCAGCTTCAACGGTCTCCGCCGTGACCTCAGGCTCCAACAAAGGGAGAGTAGTCCCGACTACCTCGCTTCCAGCCTGTGGGCCGCCCTCAGTAAGAGTCATTGGGGCGGCGGCCTCCAAAGGAGCCTCCCCCAAAGGGGCAAGCACTCCCTGATCAAGAACCGCCGCTGGAAGTTCTACCATGAGAGGAGCAGCCTCGTCAGCCCCCTCCACATCCAGCAAGGCTTCATTGAGAATTTCGGCGGGCTTTAGCTTTAATGGGCCAGTAGGGAGCTCCCCCAGCGTCGAAGATTCTGCACGATGCAAATAAGAATAATGATACATACCCACGAGCATAAATAATCGGAAAGACTACGAAAAGAACCACAACGTACCGATGCGCAAAGAAGCCCTCAATATGGCTTCTTCAAGCCGCTGCTCCTTCTCAAGGAGGTGGGCTCGCCGGGGTTCGAGAGTGGACTCATGGCCGCCGGTCCATAAAGAAAGTGCGTCAGCTGCATCTTTTGAAGCGGCCTGCTTCAAAGCCCTCTCCCCCCATTCCTCCAAAGGACCGATAAATCGCCGCCGAATCCATGAAGGGTCTTCGTAAAAGATTACAGCGGGATAGGACTTCTTCGGAACCCTGGCATTATGAGACACGTCTTTGGAACGCCGTATGGCCTCAGCCAACTGTGCGGCCTCCTTATCGGCTGAACTCGGGAAAGGAAGTCCAGCGTCTGACTCTTACAGGGCCAACGGCTCGTCTTCAAGAGTAGGCTCAGACTCTGCCAAAGAATCGAGCGAATTGGTGGCCACCTTCCTTCGACGTTTAGACCCAGAGCCGGTCGCCGAGGATGACCGTTTCCTCCCCCGCGAAGCCTTAGGGCGACGCTGACCCACATCGCCTACGATGCCCTCATCTCTATTACCCTCGCCTGGTGCCACGGCCGAGGATGACACTGTCATTGTCAATGCCACGGGGGGCGGTGCTGCCACAGGCGGTGGTGCTACTACTGGGGCCCTTCCACCTCGCGAGCGGGAACCCAGGGGCATACCTGCCGTTGGAGTAAGGTTTACCTCCGATTCTCCTGGGATGAGCACAGTGCCGGTATCCCTTAGAGGGAAGCGGATCGGAGCCCTCGGTCGCAGCTTAGCTCCTGGAACCAGAGGAGGGGCATCGTGGCCGAGAAGCACCCTCCTTTCCTCAAGAATGATTGGGCTGACCCGATGAAGATACCAACCCGTAAACGCGCCCACGCACCGGGGCAGGTATTCAGCTTCAGGTACAATGAAGTGGGAGCCGGTGTTTAGCCTCATGAAATGATGAGCTGCATCGCGAACGGCATCGAGCGAAGGGATTGGGGCGACTAGAAAAGCCTCGAAGGGAACACCCTGGTCGTATCCAAGTTGTCGGGCAAATCGATGCGGATTGTACCGCATGAAAAGAGCTGCACTGTCCTGGCGAAACACCAAGTAGCCCGGTCTAATTGTATATAAGTGCGCAGCCTCCCGGGGCTTCAAAGAAGGTGCGTTGTCTTTTGACAAATCCCAGAGTTGTTGAACTGGACCTAAGGGAGTAGACAAGACCCGATCATTAAAAACCATCCCGCCAGCGGCAGCGTAAGGAGAAATCAGCACCCGAATAGCCCCGAATTGAGTCGGGTCGGCGGCAGAAGCATCCACTAATCGCATAAGTCGTGGAAAGGGGTAGGCATCGTAAAATGAGGGCCTCTGATGCATGGCAAAAGCCCCCAATATGTGCATTTCGATCCAGGACGTGAAATAATGAAGCGAAAAGTTTACCACATCCACGCCAGGCGTAGAGGTATTAGCTGCGGTGCCCAATCCATTATAGAGGTGAGCCAAGGCCGGGATGCCGATGGCCAACCGCATCCCCTCAGCAATACGATGAGCCGGGTAGATGACCGAGGCTCTCATGAAGCGGCGATGCATGGGGATAACGAACCAACTAAGCCAAACACTGATAAACCCCACGAAGAATGTTTCCTCATCCATACCGGGTGCTGCAACGGACTCAAAAGACATCGGCGACACGATGGGAATATAATATTGTGGCAGGTCCGATTCAGCGGTCGGTAGCTTCTTCGGACCAAACCCAAAGGGGTCTTTGATGTTAGCAAACTTCGGAGCAGTCTTCGATATGACGTCCTCATGAAGGAAGCAGGAAATGAAGCTTTTAAAAGTAACACCCTGCTCCTCAGATTCAGTGAACAATCGATCAAAAATACCCAGTGCCTTGATCAAGCTGGGGCGCTTGTGGCGAACAGCGTTCTCAACAGACAAGCCGTCAGCCGGTGCAGACTCGGGCTCAAAGACATACTCGTCAGGAGGCAACAACTCCTCATACAGTGCACCCCTGATTGGCAATCCCGAGATTTCATAAAATTCTGCAAGAGAGATCGAGACCTCACGATCTCCTAGAATGAAAGTGTTGGTGGGAAGATTCCATTGGTTCAAAAACGCCTTAACCCACCAGACATGCGGGGACTTATAATGGAAGAGTGATGCGTATATTGCCTGATAAAGCCCGACCTTCTGCAGCCGCGCACGATGGGTGGCAAGGATGTAGCGAGCCCAGAGAAGATAGCCCGTGGGGTGTCGGGGAGTGAGCCTTATCTTATAGATCTGCCCCCACGGGTGGGCCTCACCCTGGCAGATACGCCGCCCCAAGATGTCTATAGCCGGGATCGGATGGTTCGGAATACCGGTCGTCGAAGGCTCGAGCCTCCCCGTTGGAGTCCAGTTGGGCATTTCCACAGTAAAAACTGTCCTCGGAGGATCCATCGGTAAAAATAGGAAAGTGGGCTCCGTCGGGACCGCGCAAAGAAAACTCCGGCGACCCTGAATAATCTGACTGTACCAAGATCCCCATTGAAGAAGGTTGGTACAGTTCGGGTCATGGGCCCGAATCATCGCCATCGCTTCCTCATCAGATGGTGACTGAGGAAAAGCAGCCTCCGAGCGAGAAAAGGGAAAGCGTGGAACAGAAGCCATCGCACCTGAAATCCAATAAAGGAAGACCGTTAAAAGAAAAGTTAGCAATATATATTCATGCATGAACATGAAGACTAGTTGAAGAAAGCAACAGCAAAGTTTCCTGGGACCATTGGCTACAAAACACATGGGCCCCACAGAATCCGGATGACGGCTAATTAATAATGAGACCAAATAGTTACAATAAAACAAAGGGAATATCCTCATTTAATAAAGAATGATGACCATGCACATTCCCCCCAACAGGATCTGTCTCGGGCTCTACAATGAATCCAACAAGATCAAAGGAATTAAATTCCCACAGAAGACATCATTACAAAACCACCATTTCATTAATTGCAGAAGAACAACCTCGGGCCAAGAGACCCCAGGAAGCCTCCGCGTGAAGAAATCAAGTCCTTCATTGGAATTAAAATTCCTTATTAAGAAAAGGGAATTAAATTCCCAAAAACATTTTTGGATGGAATTAAATTCCATGGAGTTGAAACGCCATCATCATCTCCCCAAAGATCATCTAAACCCTAAGAGATCTACAGTTTGAAGGTTAAGCGGTTTCATGTTCTTATGGAAAAACATGAAGAAAAAAAGGGTAAAAACCCTTGTTTTGGATTTAAAATCCAGAGGAATATGAAGGTCCATCATTTGTCCAAGAACATTACCTGAGGAAAAGAATTCTTTTCGAACAGAGTTAAACTCTGAAAATTGTTTCAAGACAGAGAACTAAGCTCTGGAAGCGAGAATTAAATTCTCAAGGAAAAAGTTCTCGGAAGAAGAAGAGGAGCAAAGTGAAGGCTCCTATGAAGAGACAAAGGTATTTATAGAAGGCAATGGAAACGTTTCATCTCCCCAAATCCCTAAAGGAATCCAACGGTCACAAAAGGTGACAGCGTTGCACTCACGTGCTGACACGTGAGAACAACGCTGTGGGGGCATTTGTTTCCTGATTTAAAATCAGAAAAGCTTATGGGAAAAGCTTCAGAAAAGGGTCACGTGCTTACACGTGACCAGCAGTCACGTGTGGGCACGTGACATCTAAAAGCATCATCCAGGCAGATTCAGCCTCCTGACTACATCAAAGAAAAGGGCTTCAGAAAGGGTCACGTGCTCCCACGTGACCAGGGTCACGTGTTGGCACGTGACATTTTAAAGCGGATTCAAAGGCACATCGGTTCCCTGATCAAATCAAGGAAAAAGCTTCAAAAGAGGTCACGTGCTCCCACGTGACCAGGGGTCACGTGTTGGCACGTGACGCTCAAAACATCAGAATTGTTCTCCAGTTAAATCAAGAAAAAGAGTCCAGGCAAGGGTCACGTGCTCACACGTGACCAAGGGTCACGTGGTGGAACGTGACGGTTAAGCAACAACCAGAAGACAGAGCGCAAAAAGAAAGAGGAAGGCTCGTTCCAAGGAGGTCACGTGCCCACACGTGACCATGGGTCACATGGTCACACGTGACTGGCTTTCAAAGCCCATTTTGTTAACAGAATCAAATTCTGAAGGAGATTCAAATCTTTCCAAAGGAAAGCGATTATCTGGAACCAATCGAATTAAAGATTCAAAGATGATTAAATATCATCTATCTATGGGAAAATCTCGAGCTTGGAAAGATTTCCCCTTTAAATCTAACCGAAATAACAAAGGAGAATCCCGGGACTTGAAATCCAATGGTGAATAAAATTCACCTAATAATCCAAAGGTCCAGAACGAATGATGGATGCAAATCGAATCTCTCAATGAAGATTCGTAAAAAACCAATTGACTCGGCTGCTTCTCCTATAAATAGGAGCCAAGAGACACAAAAAAGAGATATATACGCAGAGGGAAGAAAGGGAGAGAGAGCCTTGATACTTCGAGGAACTTGGATCTTCTGCAAAAGAAAACCCTAGGTAAGAAAGGGAAGGCTCCTTGAAAGAAAGGAGAATTTAATTCTCAACAGAGTTTAACTCTGATATATAAAACAGAATAACATATTTCTTCTCTCTTTGATAGAGGATCTGCAAAGTGCACATCTCCCCTTGAAGTTGAGAATTTAATTCTCAATGGGTCGAGATCCTGCCATGCAGATCCAAAACATAGAGAGGGAACGGAAGCACGAGAATTTAATTCTCACAGAACTATAGGAATTTAATTCCTTTAAAATAAAATTAGGGTTTGACCCTGTGTCATGGGAATTTAATTCCTTCAGAACAAAGAGAAACAGGGTTTAACCCTAATTAAGAACCTAGTTCTGTTGGAACAGCGGGGATTTAATTCCCTTGATCATAATTTAACAGAGAATGGGAATTTAATTCCTTAAAAGCTTTTATTAGGGTTTAACCCTATTTAGTTCTTCACATGTATGAGGAATTTAATTCCTACAGAAAATTCAGAGTCCAACTCTATTCAGAATATAAATCTTCAAAAGGAAGTAGGAATTTAATTCCTCTGAAATTACTGTCCGGGTTTAACCGTACGAGGAATTTAATTCCTGGAAAAGATTAACAGATCCTCTAAACAACATACATAGAGGCAGGGTCACGTGTCACCACGTGACCCCCCCAAGAGATCTACAGAAAGCCCCTTTGAGGCAGCACCCCACGTGACCCACGTGACCCTCGGCAGAAGCTTTAACATATAAGCATTTAAATGCCCTTCACGTGAGGGCACGTGATGCGATAATCTCAGCAGAATAAATGAAGGGAGGGCGCTCTCACGTGTTGCCACGTGACCCCTCTTGCCTTAGTGTTCAACACTAAATTGGAACTCTCGAATCCAGTATTGAAACACTGTTGGGCCCTAGTGTTCAACACTAATCAAAGAACTTTATTCGCAGTATTCAACACTGATTACCTTAGTATTTAACACTAATCTGAGATCTCCATTGCCAGTGTTCAGCACTGATCTGTTTTAGTGTTTATGATAATTTGAAAGCCTTGTTGCTGGTGTTTAACACCAATTATCTTTTAGTGTTAAACACTAACTTGTCAACCTCATTCCCAGTGTTCAACAATGATTGCTCTGTAGTGTTTAACACTAGGCTTTGGCCCAATTGGCTAAATGGATAGAGGCAAAGCCTCTCCTTCAATGGACCAACAAGAAGCCAATATTCCAGATATGATCGGACTTAGCCCAAGCTAGGCCATGAGTCTTCAATTCGTAATTAACTGGGCTAATGGGCTCATAACATAATTAATCGGTCTTGATCCCAAATTGGGTCAAGGACTATTTAAGCCATTCCGGTTCTAGGTACATCTCTTCACTCCTTTGATACTTGGCATTGTAATCCCTCAATGTCTTCAAAGAGGTGACGGGTCCCGACGACCACACATTGATATGGACTGTGGGGTCCTTAAACCCGTGTCTAATGCAAAATTCCTGGTTACGTGGAACGCGGATAACGTCACTCTTTGACCCCGCGGAAAACGCCCAGAGCGGAGCCTAGTCCTCGCCGAGCGCGGCAGTGAACCCGTGTGAAGCATCTAGTGCAAAATTCCTGGTTACGTGGAACGCGGATAATGTCACTCTTTGACCCCGTGGAAAACGCCCAGAGCGGATCCTGGTCCTCGCAGAGCACGGCAGTGAACCCGTGTGAAGCATCCAGAGCAGAGCCTGGTCCTCGCCAAGCACGGCAGTGAACCCGTGTGAAGCATCCAGAGCACATACCGGACTATAGAGTCCTTAAACCCATGGACTACGACGTCCTTAACCTGGACCGCAATGTCCTTAAACTACCCATGGACCGCAATGTCCTTAAACTACCCATGGACCGCAATGTCCTTAAACTACCCATGGACCGCAACGTCCTTAAACTACCCATGGACCGCAACGTCCTTAAACTAGAACAATAGAGCCCCGTATGCTCTTTTGTCGGATCTAAACGGTCCCGTTTAAGTTGATCTTAGCCTTAAAGATGGCTAACGTATCCTTAAACCTTCAAACAGACTGGACTATGAATCCCCCCAATTAACTCTGGCTCGAGGGTACATCTCTGAACTCCTCTGACGTCCGTCGTTGTAATCCTTCAACGTCGTCAGAGAGGTGACGGGTCCCGACGGCCACATATTCAATGGACCACTATGTCCCTAAACTGGAACAATAAAGCCCAAATGCTCTTTTGTCGGATCTAAACGATCCCGTTAAGTTGATCTTAGTCTCAAAGTTAGACTAACGTATCCTTAACAAACGTTTGAGTTGATCTTAGCCTCAAATATGGCTAACGTATCCTCAAACCAAACCCCCAAACCCAAATCTAAGATAATACGGATTTAGACTAGTCCACGCCCTACGGGCGACGACATAACTCAGTCTCCGTAAACAATCCACGGGCAACAAAACACAAAACAAACACCCACGACACGAAGTGACCATCTGGAGAAGGAGAAAGTTGTTACCGCAATGCGGTAGCGTAATTAACTGCAGGGGCTTACGCCTGCAGGGAAGAGCGTCCCCACAATCAAAAACCCCTCAAACGAGGGGGAATCTGACGAAGTCTGCTATATCGGCCGCATCCGTCTAAACCTTCGATACATGGTGCCATAAATCAACTTGGCATCTTCGGAGAGGTGGACGGATAGCACCAATTAGCATCTTTCCTGAGTCTCAGTGCCAAGACATCGCAGTCTTGTGCGCCGCCATTCGGAGGGGAACAGTTGCAATTGATTCGCACATCTGCATTTACCAAAATATCCTTAGGAAGACCTAGTCAAAGTAGACTCCAAGCTTTGGTAAAATATTATGTCTGGAAATTTTGGAACTGATTCTGGGCTTCTTGGGCTTTTTATTTCTTTGGATCTTTATTCAATTTGGCTTCTCTATTTCTTCCAGATCTCCAGTGAACAATTGCAGCGGACTTTTAACCGTTTGCTTTGTAATCTTGGACCTTGCGTTGCCTTGTACTGATCTTTTGTGTCGGCTTGATTAAGATCCTTCTATTTGTTGGTCAAAGTCCCTTTTTATATCGTCTTTTGTCTTTTTCACTGTTTTCGCTCCAAGAACCTGTAACCTGTAATATGTAGCAGACATGCGTCAAAAGCACCTGTTTATTTATAAAAAGAATAAGAATGGGGAATATAATAATACAATATTATGGTGTGAACAAATAACCCCAAACTTATCTTTTGCTCGTCCTCAAGCAAACTTATTTTTTATTCTCTACAAAAACCTAACCGCACTTTCACAGGGAAACGCGATTGCACTGAGCTCGTGCAACAAGCCGTTAAACCTCTAGGTGTCCCTAGTAGGAGGAGTGTTGTCTCCTGAGGGTTTTCAGCGGATTACACCCACAAAATCCTATCAATTTGGCTTTTCGACTTTAATTCTCCAATTAGGTTTTCTAACAAGGAATTCTATTATCTTCGACTGGTAAATTATCCACCCATATTCTTCACACTTCCTCATCATTTAACTTAAGATTATATATGTTCTATAGACTTATTTAGCTTTCGGCATTTCCTAAGTTTTCCTTCTAGAGTTCCATCTCCACTTAGGAATTTTTATCAACTTTACTAAAGATACAAGTTCTATTCTTCACTCGTTTCTCTCATTTAAATCCCAATCACATATCCCCACGTGTGTGTATATATCACCCCTACACTTAGAAATTCAAATCAAGCAATCATACTCTTGTCTGTTGTCCAAAGCATTTTTTAATTGGTGAATTTTTAATTGAATTTTGCTTACACATCCTTCATGCGACCGTTAATACTTCTTGAGGTACCAACGACCGATTACAAGATGCGTTTGCACTTTAAAGCGTAATTCCTAGTCTTGCAACACCCAAGGTTTTTAGCAGTGACTCCCAAACCAGTTGGTCTAAGGCACTAGGTGATGAAGCACCCATTAATGCGGCCTTAAGTAATCACAAAAACCAGTGTTCATTTTTTTCTTTCTTTATTCACACTTGTATTTTTTATTTCTTTTCTTTGTACTAAGGACTTTAGACAAGAGCATTTCAAGGTCTCCTCTACTATTCCAAGTTTCAAGGTGCGTGATTGTGCAAATTGTAGGGTATACATTTTCAGAATCTAGACTTAAGCTAGAAATTATCTTTCAAACTCATACTCTAATAAAAGTTTCAATACTTTTCCTTTATTTCGACTTAGCCCAAGAAGTGAACCCAAAATTTGCCTATTTCTAAATAAACTATAAAGACATACTTTCTACCGTTAAACTTTAAGGAAAGTTATTTTTAGGGTTTTTAATTTACTACGTCTAAGATCTAGTTGTTCCTAGCCAGTTAACCTATTTGTCAAACTCAAGTCAATTAGCCAAAATTGAATACATTAATTTTTATAATTTTTGAAATTTTTCAAATTTTTATGGGTTTTCAAATAAGTATGCAAATACAAAAATATGTATAAATAAATGCGAAGGAAGAAGACGTACCGAGCATACCCCCAAACTTGAACTTGACAGTGTCCTCACTGTCATACTAAATCAAGAGGGTCAAAATGTCGGCACTCCCCTGTTTATTTATTTATAAATTTTTTTAAATATTTTTTTAATGTTTTGAATATTTTTTTATTATTTTTTTTATAGAAAAAGAAAACAAAAATATATATACATATATACAACAAGGCTCCCCCCAAACTTAAGCTTGGCCTTACACAAGCCAAAGGTTAGCACCAACCATTCAAAAATCTTATCGTGGTAATGTTCGAGGTGGTGAAAGAATGGAGTGGAAAGAAAAGAGATGAGAAGCACATGAAACCGTGTGGAGGTAGAAACGGGATACGGTCTCGGTGGGGGAGAAGAATGGCGGAAAGGAGAAAGAAGGGTCGCGCGATCTTGAGGGTGTAAATCGAGTGAGTAAATTAGCGCAATTTGTGATGACCGATGTGTTAAAAGCGATTGCGCTAACCTATCAACCCGTCGTGAAATGGGGTCAAATCCCTCAAGATTCGCAAGAAAACATGGGTACGCCGAACTTGGTATTGGAGATGAAGGCGTAACGGTCTCTTGTACGGTCGGAACGATAGGAAAGAGGGAGGGTGATATAACAGTCAAAGGTTCAGGAGGCTGAATTGGAAAATCCGACACGTTAAACAAAAATGGTTCAACCTCAATATTATCCTCAAAACTCTCCTCAATATTATCCTTATAATTTTCCTCAAAATTCAACTCATCCATGCCATTATCATCAAAGTCAAGACGCATATGAGATTCGGGAGAAACATTTAATAACTTGGGATGATGATTTGAACATAAAATCTCAATTAAATCGACAGGTTCATCATCCAAAATATTCCCGGCGTCTATATCCTCAATCAAGTGAAAATCAATTTCTTTAGACACCTCATCAAAAGCATGGATATTTATCGATTCAGGTTCTAGAGTGGAGGTGTAAAGATCGAAAGGGTTAAGTGTGGTTTCACTCGAAAAGGGTTCTTCACAATCTGGCAAATCAAGAACTACAAAGTCACACACTCGTTTTTATTTGTTCTATTTTCAACTTGTGAATCTTTTGGGACAATCGATGGAGAACAGGAGTTGTGGGTTCCAAGTGGGTATGGATAGGTTTGATTTGGGAATGTGTAGAACTCACTCGCTCCTCTCAAATTCTCCCTCTGTTCAACCGCCTCCTCATACATAAAAAAATTTGGAGCTAGCGGGAAACTAGCTACCGGTTCACTAGGTTGCATAAGGGCGGCCACGGACGCTTCCACATTCCTAGTCATTAGGTTTGTTGCTAAGATGTAAGTCTCCAACGACTCTTCCAAACTAGACTTGGGTGGTAAGGGGGTTTCGGTAAAAGATTCGAAATTGTTTGGATATGTGAAACTCCCTAACGGCTGTGTCGAAGCAGTGTCTAGTGAAGGTGGTAAGGTCGGGTAGGACTGGTAGGAAGTGGGTAATTGGACAGGGGTAGGGTCAACATATGGATAAAAAGGTGAATAATCGTGTGGATCCCTAGAACTAGATGAGTGGAGAGGGGTAAAAGATTGGCTACGAGATTGAGCAATATGCTCAGCGATGGACATCGGCTTAGGAGTGACAGAAAGACTTGAAAAAGTAGTATCAACATGTGGAGATGGTAAAAGTTGACTTGGTTGACACAAAGTGGGTTGAAAAGTCAAACTGTTTCTCCTAGACGCCTCTATTTGATCTTTCAAAGATTTTTTAAGCAAGGAAGGATCGTCTTTAAATTGACCGAACAAATTGACGTACGACGCAAAATTAGGTTCGGGATACCAAAGTTCGGCAAGTGATTTATGATGTGGGGAACCCATGATAGAAGAAAAAGAAGAGAAAGAAGGTAGGTGGTGCAAGGATTTCTTAGCGACAAAAATTTGCAAGTTGTTTATAAAAGATTTTCCTTTTTTCCTTTTTCTCTTTATTTGAGACTGTTTGCAGAAAAAAAAAATCGATAAAGGGCTTAGACACAAATGTAATCAACCAGAAATGCACAATCAGACCTAGATCTAGGGTCACCTAGGTCAGCTAGACAGCTCCTAACTGTTCCAAAGGGCTAGAAATAGGACCTCAAACCGCCTCTTCACCGCCAATTGCGGCCAGGTAAGTGCCAGGTAAGTGGGAAGGAACCACACTGTGGGCCTAAATAAAAACCACTAGCCTTTGACACACTTGCCTAGACACCGCAAAGTCAGGTTAGGATAAACGGTCGATACCTATAACTAGTCCTCTGTCCTATTGAGCTCGAAATCCTTAGGGCTGAGTCTAGTATTTTTTAATTAATAGATGGTCAATACATATGCCTTATGTGATTTCTGGGGTCCTGGAAAGGGTGATGAAATCCCCACCCAATTTGAATTGGTCAAAAGCCCATTAAAGTCAGTTTTAAAGATATGCAAAACAGAAAAATCACTTGCAGTCAAAGATTTTTATTTTATGAATTTCAAAGTTTGCAAATTTTCTAATTAAAATTTTCCTTTTTCCGCTTACTTTTTATTTGGAAATTTTGCAAAAAGATTTTCGATAAAAGATATGCAAAACAAAAAATATTACTTGCAATCAATTATTATTTTAAGCATAGCGCAACGAATCCTGCACAAAATTTGTTATTTGGAAGGGGAAAGATTTTTTTAAGCGCAAAAAATCCTGCAGGAGATTTTGCAGAAGATATATCAGAGATTTGCAGAGGAGGAGATTCGAAGACTTACAGTTTTTTTGTTTTTTTTCCTAACTGCGCTTTTTTTTTCACCAGATGTCGACCAGGCCGCGGCGGTTCCGCGGCCAGAAGGGATATCCTGCGGCGGTTCTGCGGCCGGAAAGGGGCCGCCGGCGTTTTTTTTTTTTTTTTTGGCACCTGATCACGCGGTTGACTTGTTGACTCAGTCCTCTAAATTTTTTCTGTTCCTCTGTTGTTGCAATCTTCTGTTGATAGGATCGTCTATTTGCTGTTTCGCTTTCTGTAGATTTCCAGATCCGAATTTGTGCGTAGATCCTGCAAAATTCACACAAAGATACCCTTTCCGAAAATAACAGATGATATATTTTTATATATTTTTGGATTTTTTTAGATTTTTATGATTTTGTAAATTTAGATTAACCCGAAATTGCAAAAAAGGAAAATTCTACGCCATCCCCGGCAACGGCGCCATTTGATTGGTATGTCAAAAACTATCTATTAACCGCAATCAAGAACGGCGTCGCTTGGTAGCTAGCCGGTGAGTACGGGTCGGTCCACAGGGATGTTGTGAATCTCCTAGTCGCTCAAACGAGTTAATTCCGATGGGAGCCGGATTGATTATTAAATCTAAAAACTAAATTAATCTATATCTAAGTCTTGCTAGGGTTAGGTGTAGGTTAAGTTTGGAAAGTCAATAAATCTCACCGCTTTCTATACCCATATGAAGATCTAATTAGGTGTTTTGGTAATTATTAATAAAAGGGATTAGAGCCATTTGGAAAGATGTTTCTTCCTCTAGGTTCTTGTCCTTCCTTTAGAAATCCTTACCCTAACCTCCATGGAAAACCATCACAACCGGGCCTTTATACTACGGTATCACCGCTACCTCGATGGATAGGGTGCCGTAGGGAGCGGTATGTGCATGTATGCATGAAGTCCTATGAAAATATATGACGGGCAAGAAAGGGGATGAGAGATCTTCGTCTCTCAAACCTTCCCCGGATCTAACCCTAACAAGCGAGGAGACCACTCGCTCATTAGGGAATTAAAATACATTTACCTATGGTAGAGAATAAAAGATTAACTAGGGCAAGGAATTAAATTTATCTAGGGCAAGAATAAAAAATTAACCTAGAGCAGAAAATAAAGAACTTACAAAAAATGATGCTCTCCAAAAGAATGCTGAAATTTATTAATGAAGGGAGGCATCAGAAAATACAATGATTTGGGTTTTATTTATAGGAGATAGAAACCCTAGGTTACAATTGATTCGCACGTCTGCATTTACCAAAATATCCTTAGGAAGACCTAGTCAAAGTAGACTCCAAGCTTTGGTAAAATTTTATGTCTGGAAATTTTGGAACTGATTCTGGGCTTCTTGGGCTGTTTATTTCTTTGGATCTTTATTCAATTTGGCTTCTCTATTTCTTCCAGATCTCCAGTGAACAATTGCAGCGGACTTTTAACCGTTTGCTTTGTAATCTTGGACCTTGCGTTGCCTTGTACTGATCTTTTGTGTAGGCTTGATTAAGATCCTTCTATTTGTTGGTCAAAGTCCCTTTTTATATCGTCTTTTGTCTTTTTCACTGTTTTCGCTCCAAGAACCTGTAACCTGTAATATGTAGCAGACATGCGTCAAAAGCACCTGTTTATTTATAAAAAGAATAAGAATGGGGAATATAATAATACAATATTATGGTGTGAACAATGCTCTATCGAAGTAAAGTTCCCATTGGGTATCATTCTCTCTTCTCTTCCCGTCGATTGTGTCAAACGCATGTTCGTCTGGCAGCTCGTAGTTCAAGGGAGAGTCGGCGGGTATCGGATGCTCAGCGAGGAAGTCGGCGATGGCCTGGCCTTTCACTGCCTTGAGGGGTCAAAAAGTTATTGGGAACTCCATCAAGAGCAGGGCCCATTTAGCGAGCCGTCCTGTTAATATGGCCCTTGACATCAAATATTTGAGGGGATCCACCTTTGATATGAGATGGACCTCATGTGCCAACGCATAGTGTGTGAGCTTCGTTATCGCGAAGATCAACGCCAGGCAGTGTTTTTCAATAGGAGAGTAATTGCTTTCTGCCCCCAGGAGAACTCGACTCGGATAATAAAGGGCTCTTTCTTTCCCTTGGTCGTTCTCTTGTGCACATAATGCACCTAGCGAACCTTCGAGGGCTGTTGTATACAGGACGAGAGGTTTTCCTTTAACAGGAGCGGCCAGTACTGGCGGATTCTGCAGGTATTGCTTGATTTCATCCAGTGCGCTTTGGCATTTGTGATCCCAGATGAACGGAGTTCCCTTCTTCATCAAGTGACTGTAGGAGCGGCACTTGCCGGAGAGATTGGCTATAAATCGCCGGATATACGTGAGCTTTCCCTGGAGAGATCGCAGTTGCTTGAGAGTCTTTGGCGGAGGCATTTCCATAATCGCCTTGATCTTTGATGGATCTATCTCGATGCCTCGGTGTCGGACGATGAATCCTAGGAATTTGCCCGAGGAAACTCCAAACGCACATTTGAGAGGGTTCATCTTCAAGTTGTATTTCCGAAGGCGTTGAAACACGATCTTCAGATGCTCTTGATGTTCCTCGTATGATTTGCTTTTAACTACGAGGTCGTCGATATAACATTCAACGATTTCATGGCACCAGCGTTCTTTAGACCGAAAGGCATTACCTTGTAGCAGAATATGCCCAAAGGGGTCCGGAAAGCGGTGTGCTTCTGTTCTTCAGGATGCATCTTTATCTGATTGTATTCAGATGATCCGTCCATGAAGGAGAAGACTTCGTGAGTGGATGTGTTATCTATCATCAGCTCAATGATTGGTACTGGAAAGCCGTCTTTTGGACAAGCTTTGTTGAGATCCCGAAAGTCCACACATATGCGCACCGTCCCATTTTTCTTCATTACTGGAACAATGTTGACGATCCAGTCGAGGTACTGAACCTCTTGGATGAAGCCAGAGTCGATTAGCTTTTAGACCTCGGCGTTAATGCTCATTGCAAGCTCGAGCCGCATTCTTCTTGGCACTTGTTTGATCGGTTTTGACGTCCGGGGATATTGCTAATTTGTGGACAGCAATCTCTGGATCTAGCCCTAGCATCTCGGAATAGTTCCATGCAAAGCAGTCTTTATGCTGCATGAGCACGTCTTTTAGCGTAGCCACCCTTTTTCAGACAGCAGCTCACTGACGAATGTCGGTCGCGGGTCACTTGCCGTCCCCAAATCAATTTTCTTGAGGTTATCTGCAGTAGTATGTATTCCATCTTCCAGCTCTTTCGACGCCGGTGGAAACTCTGAGATCACCTCATCATAATTGTTTTTGAAGCACCAGGGGAGGTCATCCACATTCTCAGGCTCTTCTTTTGACAGCATTATCACGTGACAAGTACGAGACCGTTTCCAAGATCGATATTGATCTGGTTCTACCCTCGCTATACGCGTTGCTTTCGGCTCATGCTTCTGTGGCGGGCTTATCCTCCAACTGCTGGATAGAGCGAACCTGCCTTGTTGATATTGGTCTTCGACCCAGTTCTTGAAGGTGAAGTAGTCTTCGAGAGGATGTCTTATTGCTAGGTGATAAGAGCAATAGTCTGGGTGAAAGACCTCGCTCGCTTGCTCGGGGTGCTTGGACTCCGGAAGTGTCATCATCTGATGCTTTACGACAAGATTGAATATCTTCTTTGTCTTATCTTGGGGAAAAGAATATTCCCGGCCCATCTTCTTTATAAGGGACGGATCCCGGCTGCTCGACCCTTGCTCGCGTGGCTTCTTAGACCCGTTGGGCTGCTGTCGAAAGTTTTTTCCGATCTTTGGTTTATTTTTGCATCTGCACCGGGTCTTTTGTGTGACGGGTTGGCGACGAGGAGTATTGTCATCCCGTTCGGCCTATTGAAGGAGGCGCTGCGTCCTGACTTTCTCGTAAATGGCCATCTCGCGGTTATGGTCATCCCGGACCTTTTGACCCGCTTCCCTGATCAATCTGTCCATCCGTTGTTCAAACGACGGACTCGGCATTTTGATGATAGGACCTTGTTTTGGTTTAGGATCAGCGTCTTTTAACAGGATGTCTCCTTCTTCATCGAAGTCATGTATGACGTAGCTGCCATGGACTCGCTCTCGTTTTTTGGATTGAACATATCCAAGCCCGATCGTTTCCATTTTCCCGTTGGGCAACTTGCGCTGAGTTCCGGGGACATCCCAAATCCTGTTGTAGAACCAAGTTTGTCGAGTGGTCTGTTTGAAGGGTACACCTTGGCGCCTTAACAGCCTTTTCAAGCCTTCTGTGTAATATCTAGGCAGACGGATGGGCTGGAGCCTGTCAAGTGTAGAATCCGCGCCATGCCAAATTTCTTTTTCCACTTTGGTTTCCCAGGATCGGTAGAATAGGATCGCCTTTTCACCTTTTCGCCTGGGAGGGACGTAGAATGTCTGTAGTTCTTGCACACTATAAGTTTCAAGTGCATCGAACTCTTTGTAATGCTCTTGTGGAATCATAGCAACTTGCAAACTTTGATCTTTGTTGGCAGAGATTTGTATCGACGGCCGAGCAGAGAATACAGCATTGACCTCGTCTTCCGAATCGCTGCCGAAGATCAACATAGGGATGGACGGTCCCAGCTTGTTGTATTGGGGCGGCCCTGAATAAACTATTTCTTATTCCTCCTCGGTATCACTTCCGAAGACTGGAATAGTCGTGATGGCTTTGTTCTTCGGTTTGTGACAGCTTTCCGTGTCCTCAAAATCTGGTAAGAAGTATTTTGCATCTTCGTACTTTCGGACTTCGTTTACAGAGAACGGGTTCAGCTCTCCTGTTACGGTATACTTGAGACCGTCCTTGAAATACTTCATACACTGGTGTTGTGTGGAAGGGATAATGTTGTACTCATGTAACCAAGGCCTGCCGAGCAAAGCATTGTAGCATGTCTTGGCGTCAATGACATGAAACTTAATGTCCGTGACAAGCAGCCCAAAGCGTAGTGTCAATATTATAGACCCAAGCGTTCGTGATGACTGAGAGTCAAACCCGGAGATGGTGATTTTATCACGAGCGAGGTGCTGAATGCTCATACAAATTTCCTTCAATACTCTCATATTGAGGAGATTGATGGAGGACCCATTATCGACCAGGATTTTGCCTATCTTGATATCATGACAGTATCCGGAGACATAAAGGGGACGGTTGTGTTCGCACGTCCCGAGGAGGAGATCTTCATCGCCGAAGGTGATATCGGCTGTGTGTACTTCTTCCAGCTCGTCCTTCATCTTTTCTTCGGCGAGGAAAGCTTGGAATTTTTCAAGCTCCTGCAACGCCATGATCAAAGAATCTCTTGATTCTTTTGATAACAAGAGGGCATCGAGAATGCTTAGCTGCAAAGGTAACTTTCTTAAGTGTGCCAGAACGTTGTAGTCCACCTTATTTTTCTTTGGCGGGTCCTTGGCGGTCAGCTCTTTGACGACTTGGTCATCTAGGGCGATATCCTCAGGGACTTTTTCTTTTCCCTTATCTTTTATATTTGTGGGTCCGAGATTCTTTTCGGGCAGCGTACGATTGCGCAGCTGAATATTTTCACAGGTCTTCGGTTCTTCCTCTTTTCCTGAGGTGGACTCTTTAAAGAGAGGGCCAATAGTCATTTCTTCGTCAGAGTCGCTCCCGAAGGTAAGAACTTGAGATCCCCCAGCGTCGACTATGTGACAGTTGCCGGTAGTTCTTTTACGCTCCTCGGTCATATTTCTTTGCTCCCGACGAGTTTTGCATTTCATCCGCTTGAAATTTTGCCGGTGAGCAACATATCCCTACCACCATCTTTTAAAAGCGTTGCACTCTTCGGTGGGGTGCGCAATCTTTCGATGATATAAGCAATAGCTAGGATGCATTTGCGCTTCACCAAGAATGTTTCTTTCGGAGGGTGGCAACTTCATTCCCATTGATATGGCTTTGGCGAATCTCTTTCTCGTCTTGAACCTGCTTTTATTCGTGGCTGATGTACTTTGATTTGGCGGGAGTGTTTCAACCCGTTCGTCTAATCGCCGGCACTTGGCTTTTTCAAATATGGCCATCTCACGCTCTCGAGCAGCTTTGCTTTTAAGAAGAGCTTCATTCAGGAATGCATCAATCATTTTGTCTGATTGCCCTAGAAGTTCCGGCTCGGGACCTACCCCCAGTTTTTCTGTTTAAGCAGCTTCTCCATCGTCTATCGACGAGTGAGAGATCACATGGCAACTTGCTACGTAATCTTCAGATTCATCCGACGAGTATTCTCCATCATCTCCATCCTCAAGGACGTGACTGAGAAATTCTTGGAGTGTGATTGGAGTCCGCGCCTTCTGGTTATATTCTTCCAGCGCGTCAATCTGCTTTTGCAGGTCCGTGCGCCTATCACCGGGCTTCACGAGCCTCTTGGATTTCTTCTTTTTCTTCTTCGAAGGCTTTGACAGCTGGGTGTGAGCGCTTTGAATATCACCATCAATTTTTGGAGTTGGGCGCGGTTTCAGCATTCCCTTAATAATCTCGGGTTCCAGCGGATTCTTCCACCTGATCGCCGGACATGTTTGGAGATCGTTTAGCATTCTTTTAGTTTTGGCTGAAAGAGCGACCTCCCATGGAGCTTCTTCCACGAAAGAGCATGATGCCCCCGGTGTGTCCGTCTTCTTGGGAGCGTGTGGCTGTGGTAGGTTCACCTTCCAATTCTCGGACAACGCAAACTTGCCTTGTTGATATTGGTCCTCGATCCATCCTTTAAAGACGAAGTAATCTTCAATTGGATGGCTTACCGTTTGATGGTAAGGGCAATAATTGGGACCATTAGCCTCGCCAGGTTGCAGTGGTCGTTTTGGATTTGGCAGATTGATGAGCCTGTTGCGCACCGCCGGTTCGAACAGTCTCTTCGTTTTGTCCCGAGGGAACGAATAAGGACGCTTCATTTTCTCATTATAGTATCGTCGTCTCTCTTCCAGTTGATTTGTTAGTTTTGGAGCACTGGGATGTTGTTGAGTATTCGCAACGAATGTCGCCTTCCCTTTACCCTTTTCATGTCGCGGCTCCGGCTTTGGAGGAGACGGTCTATGACCCATCTGGTCCATTTGGGCCAGTTTGTCGATCAAGGCCTGGAACGTGGTCGGCTTGAAGAACATCATGAATTGGGAAATAGTAACCTGAGGGTCCAGAGTGCCCACGAGCATGCCCATTGCCGGCGCTTCCTCGATGCGCTGTTCACATTTTGACCATAAATTTCGCCACCGTATTGTATATTGTACCCAAGTTTCGCGTGGCTTCACCCTGGCGTTAATTAATGCGGTAATCGAGGTACGCTCGCTAGCGCTCGCGAATCTCTACGTAAACAGCAGTTCCATCTCTGCAAATGTCTTGACGGAGTCGTTTGGAAGTTCAGAATACCATTCGAATGCCGTCTCCGACAAGCCGCCAACAAACTGGCGGAGTAAAAGTTTATCATCACCTCTGGTGTTGCCATACAAGGCTCTGAATTGAGCGACGTGCTGATGCGGATTTCCCGTCCCTTTATATACATGAAATTTAGGGATTGTATATCCTGGCGGGTACTTTATTTGGTCATACCAGCCTGGATATGGTCGCCCAGTTTTAACAATTTGGCCGGCCGCTTCATTCGCCTGGTGAGCTCGTATTTGCTGAGCAATGTAGTCATCCAGAGCGGCCTTGGAGATAGTTTCCTCTTTGGCTGCTGAAAGAGCCAGAGGAGGGTTCGATGTCTCCCCTCTGTCGTCTTCAATGATGATCGGGGGGTCTTCAGCTGGAGATTCTGGCTGTAACATCATCCCAGCCATGTCTTGGAACAAGAGAGTCATTCGTTTTATATTGGCTGCCTGTTCCGCGGCCTCTTTTTCTTTCCTCTCGAGCATTCTTCGGAGGAATTCGGTGTCAGTTTCTTGTTCCTGACGCTGCTCCGAGGTTTCTGGATTTTCTCTTGGGCCAGTAAGTGCGGCCATTGCAGTCAGCATCTCCTAAAGCTTCTGCTGTTGTTGTTCCTGAGCCTTCGTTATTTACCGGGTAAGTGGTCGATGTCCCGTAGAAGCACGGCTCTCCTCTTTTCCGGACACCATATAAACGGTATGCATCATCATGCCCCCAGCCTTGGGGCGTTTGGGCTCAGTGTCTTTGCAGTTTTCCGCAGTCACGGGGGCATTCTCCGGCCTCCTTTTCTTGTTAACAGTTGAAGTCGAGAGGGCCGTTGCAGCGGGCACCCAAACAGCTGTTGCCTTTTGTGGCTTGGCAGGATGGTTCTCTTCTTGCTGAACTTTCACTTTCTTCTGTCGACGAGGGTAATCTTGATCAATTACCGAGTCCTGAACCTGTCGCCAGACTTTGTAAATCTTGGAGGACAGCCGCTGAGGGGGCTGCTCCGGCTTCGCCTTCGGTGCATTCTCCACAGGTGGATGAGATCTCTTCAGCACTGCAGTAGGAGAGTTCCTGCGCACCTTGTTAAGCATTTCAAAGCTGTTCCCGGTTGAAACAGCAGCGTCGATCTCTACCGTTGGAGATGGTGTAGTAAATCCAGACGGAGAGCTGCCCCAGCCTTCCGTACTCAGTGCCAGTGACGACGGCGAGCATGTCACGCAGATGGTGTTGGTTCAGCTATGGGGATGGCTTTGTCATGCCCCCTGTTCTGGTGAGGCGCTGCTGGTACCAGCCTGTTGAAGACCGACGTCCGTTGAGCAGCAGTATCCAATCTGTCAAAGACAGACCTTTGAGCAGGAACGGGAGCCGGAGCGGCCAGCCTCGTAAAGATTGATCCTTTGACGGGAGAAGCTTCTTTAGTGACCTCGAGTGTAGGAATGGCTATCCGCTTTGGGACGACTACTTCAGGTATCGTAGGCTTCTTGACGGGCCCATTGGAATTCAGGCTCAGCCTATCGAAGACTGATGCTGTGGGCTTGGCATTGGGTGACCCGTTGAGAGGGGCCGTGGTAGTAATGAGCCGATCAAAGACCGACTTCTTCTACGCTTCTTGCGGCAGCGGGATGTTAACGCTCACTGGTGGGAGCATGGTCCCGAAGAACAACCCGGTGGTAGCCTGCGTTACCTGCTCTACCGGCATTGTGAACAGGGAGGCCGCCAGGGGCCCGTAAGTTACGCCTCCATATGAGGCGGAACGGGAGTTGCAGTTGCAGCTGGAGCATTTTGTGCAGATAGACGCCATTGATCTTTCGCTTTCTGCACCAAGCAAGACACCAAATCTTAGTACCTCGAACCCAAGGGCAACCATTAGCAAACTGCGATTCGTTCGCGAACACGACACACGAAGTGTGGAGTGGAAAGAGGAAAAGGTCCCACCGGGCGTGCCAGAATCTATTCTCTTCCGAAACACGGAGACGCGACCGCGTAGGTCCATCTTTCCTGAATTTCGAGGCAGATGCTAATTGGTGCTATCCGTCCACCTCTCCGAAGATGCCAAGTTGATTTATGACACCATGTATCGAAGGTTTAAACGGATGCGGCCGATGTAGCAGACTTCGTCAGATTCCCCCTCATTATGAGGGGTTTTTGATTGTGGGGACGCTCTTCCCTGCAGGCGCAAGCCCCTGCAGTTAATTATGCTCCCGCATCGCGGCAGCAACTTTCTCCTTCTCCAGATGGTCACTTCGTGTCATGGGTGTTTGTTTTGTTTTTGGTTGCCCGTGGATTGTATACGAAGACTAATTTATGTTGTCGCCCGTAGGGCGTGGATTAGTCCAAATCCGTATTTTCTTAGATTTGGGTTTCGGGGTTGTATTTAAGGATACGTTAGTCTCATTTGAGACTAAGATCAACTTAAATGTTTGTTAAGGATACGTTAGTCTAATTTTAGATTAAGATCAACTTGACGGGATCGTTTAGATCCAACAAAAGAGCATTCGGGCTCCATTGTTTAGTTTAGGGACATTGCGGTCGAATGTTAGTTTAAGGACATTACGGTCCGTCGTTAGATTTAAGGACGTCTCGGTCCGAGGTTAAGGACATCATAGTCCGTGAGTTTAAAGTCCATGAGTTTAAAGACCTCACAGTCAAGGTTAAGGACATCATAGTCCGTGAAATGTGTGGTTGTCGGGACCCGTCACCTCTCTGAAGACGTTGAAGGATTACAACGACAAATATCAAAGGAGTGAAGAGATGTACCCTTGAACCAAAGTTGATTTGGGGATCTGTAGTCCAATTTGGAAGATCAATTAATTAGATTATGAGCACATTGGCTCAGTTAAATCTGAATTGAGGACTTATTACCAACTTGGGCTAAGTCCAATTAGATTAGAAATGTTGGCCCTTTATTGGACCATTAGACATTTGTCTGGGTTCAGCCCCTCATCACATAGCAACGCTAAATAAGAGTTTGAGGGCTCTGATTGCATTTTTGTCTTTGACTGAGCATTAAACATTATAGCTCTGAGTTTTACTTTGTATGTCATATGAAATGATCAATTTTGAGATTCAGTTAAAGGGGAGGCTTGTCTCTGGACAACTAAGCCAATTTGGCTAAAATTGGCCTTAAAATAGTGTTAAACACTAGAGGTTATCTGGTGGTCACGTGTCCTCACGTGATGTATTTAAAACAGTGTTAAACACTGGAAATGAAATGCTCAAAATAGTGTTAAACACTAGAAAGGAAGGGGTCACGTGAGGGCACCCAGAGGTGGGGCCAGACCTCCTTTATTTTGTTCTCAGAACTGTAAATAAGTGTTAAACACTTTTTAATCTACTGGCCATCACGTGTTGACACGTGATGTGTATTCATGTATTGATTATTAAAGTGTTTGTTAGGGGTCACGTGAGGACACATGAGAGCGCCCAAAGCCAGCATTGCCTTTGTTTTTGTTTTCTTTGTTTTGGAAGTCACGTGGGAGCACGTGAGGCATTGCCTCCAATCTTTTCCCTTCTCATTTTGGGAGATTTGTTTAGGGGTCACGTGATCTAGTTTTATTCTTTCTTTTCTGATTATTGCGGATTGGGGTCACGTGTCATCACGTGACCAAATTCTTTACGTGCATGGAGATCTTTCAAGTCTCTTTATTTTCAGAATTAAATTCTTTATAGGGTTAAACCCTAATTATGTTTTAAAGGAATTAAATTCCTATGTATGTGGAAGAATTAAATCTCATGTAGGGTTAAACCCTGATTCTGTCTTGGAGGAATTAAATTCGTGTGAGTTTGGGAGAATTGAATTCTCATGCAGGGTTGAACCCTAATCTTATTTGGAGGAATTAAATTCCTATGAAATTGGGAGAATTAAATTCTCATATAGGGTTAAACCCTAGTTTTATCTTGGAGGAATTAAATTCCTTTAAATTTGGGAGAATTAAATTCTCATATAGGGTTAAACCCTAGTTTTATTTTTGGGAGAATTAATTTCTCTAAACTCAATTCTCCCTCTAAGTTTTGGATCTGCATGGCAGAATCTCCCCGATGAGAATTAAATTCTCAACTTGTGGGGAGATTTGTTTCTGCAGATCTTCAACCAGAGGAAGAACTAAGTTCTTTTACAGAAGAGTTAAACTCTTAGATCGAGAATTAAATTCTCTTTTTGTTTTATGGATCTTTGATCCCTTTCCCCTTTCTCACCTAGGGTTTCTTTTCTTGAGAATTAAATTCTCCTTTCTTTTCTCTCTGCTATTTTTCTTCAGGAAATTCCAAGATCCCAAAAATCTCCAATCCTCTCCTCTTCTTGGCTCCTATTTATAGGAGAAGGAATAGAATCAATTTGTTTAGTGAATCTTTCATTGAAAGATTTTGGTTGTTTTTTTTGTAACTAACATGATCTTTTAGATCACTCAATGAATTTTATTCACCATTGGATTTTTAATCCAGAAGATATTCTGTTTGTTATTTTAGGGAAATATTTCCTTGCATAAAATCTTTCCATAAATTGGTAATTTTTAATCACCATTGGATTTTTAATCCAACGGTGTTCTATTTTACAGAGCATAATTCTTTTTGTTTGGAAAGATTTAAAGAAATACTTTCCCAGTTAGGGTCTTTGATTTCCCTTAATTGGAATTTAATTCGATTAACTCATAAGGCTTTTAAAGCCCATCACGTGTTGGCACGTGATCCCAACGTTTGACCATTGAAATAGAATTTAATTCTATCAATTAAAGAGCTGAGGGACCTGTCACGTGTTGGCACGTGACCCTCTTTTATTCAGAAATTAATTCTGCCTTTTAACAGAGCTAAAAGACCATCACGTGTCAGCACGTGACCTTTGGTCACGTGTGAGCACGTGATGCCCCATTGGGGTCTTTCCTTAGCTATTTTGTTACATTTTTGTTTGATTAAAATTTAATTCTATAATGATATCACAGGAAACAATCACGTGTCAACACGTGACCCTTGGTCACGTGTGAACACGTGATACCTCATTGAGGTGTTTCCTGATTTTTATCAGGGAACAAACTTTAATTAAACTTTTACTTTTAAATACCATGAATTTTATATACGTCATCTTTAAAACATTTTGCTTAGCATACCTTTAGAAAACCTCACGGGGTAATGACCTACCCCTCACATACACACATATTGACATAGCACGATACTCTTTGCAACATAATTTCGTGGCGAATACAATATTTCAGTTAAATACCATGAACTATAAAAACCCATTTTCTTTGAATTGTATTATCAAAAAAAATTTGTGATTATGCCTCTACAACCTATTTTGGGAAACCCGGTATTGGATGGTGCGGATTATCGCACATCTTCGGGACTAATAGAGGGAGATGCAGACCTCCTCATGGAGCATTCGGTCTCGAAATATTTTTAATACGATTTTTAAGAAAAACGAGATTTTCTATTTAATAATAAAATTAATTTTTAATAATTATATAAATATTATCAAACCACATATTTTCAAGTTATAATAAAAATTCCATGTTTTCTAGAAAATAAAAGAATAACAAGTTTCACCAAAATACCATCAAGTATCAATACAAAAAAGTTTCACTAAAATACCTTGAACTATTCAAGCTATGTAAATATTCACTAATATACTTCACATTCTTAAAATTCATAATTATGGAAACCCTAAAGAACATAAATAAATACTCAAGATTTATTTTGAAAGTAAATAAAATATTCTTCATAAAGCTCCCTCGAGTTATATAAAATTATATTAAGGACCTTCGTAAATATAGGTTTAAGCGGGATCAATTCTCTTGAGCCTCAGAGAGCCAGAGAAAGTGAGTGCTTACCTATTTAAGATAGAAAACTGAAATGGTGTTATCAATGATAATTGTCCTGAAAAAAGACACAAATCCTATCGTCCATGTGCAACAGTTACCGATAACTTCTAAGCCTAATTCAGGATCCAAATCGGTTCTAAGTGTCTGACTCAAGTCTGAGTCCAAATCAATCAGAGTCTAATCCAAACATGAATCCAATTCTAACATGAATCCAATATACCAAACATGTATACTTGAATTTGAACATGAATACCAGAACAATACCAATCATGCAACATGACTTGACTTGACCGAACCATAGCTGTGACTTGACTACATGATACATCCTGAAACCGTTTACATGAACAAATTATATACATGGTCTCGGCAAGTCTAATAACTACAATCTATACAATATACATTACAGGATTTAACGGGGTAGACTGGTACGGAATGTGTTAAAAGTGGCACGATGATGGACACTAAAAGACACCTTCATGAACATCCTGTGCCGTTGTCCCGTGGGTTTTGACGGAGCCTTGTACTTACATGTTACCATAGTCCACAGGATAGTTGGACTCCTCTCGTATACACTAATATATTCTGTACCAAGTTACAAACAATTACGTTAGTATAACAAACATTTACCTGTTTATATTACCAGTTCTCTTCTCTTTACTTGTTCTATTCCATCCTTATCTTTGGGACCTACCGAGCGCTAGTTCGCTGACGACATTCCTGTTTCTTTCTTTCTTTAGAATGTTCGTCAGGAGGACCCGACTCTCAGGAGATCGAGCTCAGCCAGGAGTACTTGGAGCAGATTTAGGCCCAGATAGCCTTCTAGATTACTTTTACTTATTTCTTTTCATTGTATACCGCTATTTAGGCATTGCTTTCATCATTATACATTGCCTTTTCAAATCAGTTGTAATGTACAGAGAGAATGTTAATAAAAAGTTGTTTATATTACATCTCTTGTCATTCTTATGCTTTTATTTATATTGTTTATTTACGCTTAACGTGTTTACTTCTGAGTAAATATGTCGCAGCCCGTCATGTCTACTTCTCCGTATACTGGAAAGCGGGGCATGACACCGACGAAAATCGAATATATCAAAGACTGGCCGACACCGAAATCAGTTGCTGAGATAAGGAGCTTCTTAGTATTGGCTGGATATTACCGGTGGTTCATCCAAGGTTTCACCAGAGTAGCGGAACCCTTGACGAAGCTCACACGGAAGGAGGTGATGTATGTTTGGACAGAGGAATGCACCCAGGCGTTCGAGCTGTTGAAACTGAAGTTGACCACGGCCTCAATCCTGACTGTACCAGACAGCTCGGGTGGCTTGGTTGTTCATAATGATGTGTCGGGAAAAGGTTTAGGTTGTGTATTAATGTAGCACGATCGAGTGGTGGCTTACGCCTCTCGTCGGCTGAAAACTCACGAGAAGTACTACCCCACGCATGACCTGGAGTTAGCGGCCGTTGTGTTCGCTTTAAAGATATGGAGGCATTACTTGCTAGGCGAAAGAGTGGAGGTGTATATGGATCACAAAAGTTTGAAATACGTGTTCACTCAAAAGGAGCTGAATATGAGACAACGAAGATGGTTGAAGTTGATGGAAAAATACGATATTGATCTGCATATCATCTGGGGAAGGTGAACATTGTTCCTAATGCCCTCGGTCGCAGGTCGTCAGCTGCGTTGCTGACTTGTCAGAAAGGAATTCTCGATGACCTTCAGAGACTCGAGTTGGAGGTAGTTACTCCGGGTGTGCCCGGACAGCTCTGGCAATTGCAAGTTCAATCATCGCTTATAGATCGCATCAAAGATGCACAGGCTGGAGACTCTCAGTTGCAGAAGTTCAGAGGGTTAGTTGAGGCTGGTTTGAGGACAGATTTGCAGATTCACGAAGATGGTTCTCTGAGATTTGGCAGTCGGCTGTGTGTTCCATAGGGGGGTATTCGAGATGAAGTTCTAGCTGAGGCACATAGTTCCGCTTACTCGGTGCACGCAGGTGGCACAAAAATGTACAGAGACCTGAGGTAGCACTTCTGGTAGAACGGGATGAAGAAGGAGATTGCCCACTTTGTCTCCAAGTGTCTGTTATGCCACCAGGTGAAAGCCGAGCATCAGAGAATATCTGGGTTGTTGCAACTGCTTCCAGTGCCACAGTGGAAATGGGAGCACATCACCATGGATTTTGTGACGGCACCACCTTGAAGCCCAAGGGGCAATAATGCTGTCTGGGTTATTATTGATCGTCTTACGAAGGCAGCGCATTTCATACCTTTCTGAGTCGGACAATCGACGGAGTCGCTTGCAGAGAGATATATGTAGGAGATTGTGAGACTGCACGGGGTGCCCGTTAGTATCGTGTCTAATCGAGACACCAGGTTCATTTCCCATTTCTGGAAGAGCCTGCAAGAGAGTTTGGGCACGCGTCTCAAGTTCTGCACGACCTATCATCCGCAGACGAACGGGCAATCCGAGCGTACTATCCATACGCTCAAGGATATGCTGAGGGCATGCATGCTTGATTTTCAGGGTTCTTGGGAGGATCACTTCCATCTGGTAGAGTTTTCGTATAACAACAGCTACCATGCTAGCATCCAGATGGCACCGTTCGAAGCTCTGTATGGACGGAAGTGTCGATCCCCCTTTTGTTGAGATGACGTGGGTGAACGAAGGTTGTTGGGACCTGAGCTCAAAGTGCAGACAGTGAGCAAGGTTCAGACGATCAGGCAACGTATCAAGGCGGCTCAAGACCGACAGAATAGTTAGGCAGATGCCGGCAGAAGGTCGTTGGAGTTTGGTATTGGGGACTACGTATTTATGAGGATATCGCCCACTAGGGGAGTGATCAGGTTTGGTAGTCGCGGAAAACTCAGTCCCCGATTCATCGGACCTTTTGAGGTGCTAGAGCAAGTAGGAGAGGTGGCTTATCGGCTTGCCTTGCCTCCATCGCTAGCTGGTGTGCACAATACCTTCCATGTTTCTCAGTTGAGACGCTGCGTTCGGGATGACAGCCATATCCTGGACCATTCAGAGTTAACGTTGGGCACCGATCTGTCTTACGAGGAGCATCCTACCACCATTCTCGATCGTCGGGAAAAAGTGTTAAGGAACAAAATCATTCCCTTGGTTCGAGTTTCTTAGGGTGGTCGTTCTCCAAGAGAGTCTACCTAGGAATGAGAGGAGGACATCCGTCCACGTTTTCCGCATCTGTTTGAGTAGTGTTGTTTGTTCCGTTGTTTTCATTCTTTAATTTCGAGGACGAAATTTTTGTGAGGGGGGGTATGATGTAAATCCCCAGTTTCCGTATATAAATTTTCCGTATTTTTTCCTATTTTTTCATTATATATATATATATTATATTTTTATTATTTTATTTTAAGTTCCTAATCTAAACCCAACCTATCTTTACCCGACCCGAACCCTCCCCATCTTTCTTTCTTCTTATTCTCCTTCCTTTTCTTTCCCGCCTTTTCCGCCGTCTCCTTCTTCCTCATGCCCACGCCCGCGAGACCTGTGCCCACCTCCGCGATGACCGTGCCCACCATGCCAACGACCTCACCGAGATTCCCTCCTCCAAATCCTCACTGGCTCCCCTCTCGCTCCCCCTCGCCAACATCTCTGCGAGACCCGCTCAACCCACGACCGAGCTCTCTCCCAACTTCTCATTGAGATCCTAGTGCTCACCTCCCCTCATCTCTAACAACCTCTCTCTCTCTCTCTTTCTCTCTCTTGCTGCCTCTTTCTCCCTCTAACTCGTTCCCCATCACACTTCCACTCCCCACTTCCTTCCTCTCTCAAACCGACCCCTAGCCGCCATCATCGAACACCACCGCCGACAACCTACCATCGTTGGAGCCACCTCCTCTCCTCCATGACACCGAGCCCTCATCCCCTGCACATCAACCCCCATCGAGTATCTTACTGCAACTGCAACACCCCCGGAGCTCTACTGCACCTCACCGCCGTTAAGCCATCACCGATCGCCTTCCCGACGTCAACAACACCACAGCAGAGCACCCACTCCCCTCTCGCAGGCATCCTCCTCTCTCAAGCTTTACCCCACAGCACCACCACCGTGCTCACATCGAACCCGCCTCCGCACCGCCACCGTACCACGGCTGCACCACCGCGTACCCAGATGTGTCGTGCCCTGTACCCACTCCCCATGCCACACCATACCCCCACACCGTGCCAGCTCCCATGTCGCGCCGTGCCAGCCCCCGTACCACACCGTATCCCGATCCAGTGCACGCGTCGTACCACTCCCGCACCACGCACCGAGCCAGGATCACGCCCACTACCGTGTCACGCCCGCGTCATCACCGTGCCCAGTACCGGATCTCCACGTATCGCGCTCATGCCACGCACCATGTCCAACATCACATCGTCTCGTGTATCGAGACGAAGTCCGCAAGCGGTGTCTCTTCTATATCAGCGACCGAAGGCAAGAGAAAACCCAACTCTTGCTGATCATGCTATTACATATATATAAGTTAATTAATAATGTTAGATAAGCGCATATATGTATGTGTGTATCTATATTGCGTTAAGTGATAATTGAATACTTGTGCATTGAGCCATCATGATTGGTTGTATTGAACCGAACCCAACTCGGTCCATTAATCATATGGATATCATATTACAATTTACATTAAGTAATTGTTGTTGATCGACACTCGTGTATATATACTAAGTGTTTGATGCAAAATCTTAAACCAAAACCCATTTAAAAATGGCGGAATTTGTGACTAATGAATCACTCTATGGATAATGAAGGTCGTATAGGGATTTGAGTTAAAAATACTTAGGTTATACCCATGAAAGTCGCCCCCTAAAGGCGACACTAAATCTAGAATGCACCGTACATGTCACGTCGAAAAATATATATTAAATTAAAAACAGATTGGAATGTAATGTTCTATGGCTCGTATCGAATCCGACTTAATAAAATAGAACCCTATAAAGTTTACCCTTCAATGCTAATAGGCCACTGTAACGAGAATTGACTGGGAACGCGGCTCTGGACTGCAGTTCGGGGCAGTATTCCACGAGGATACCTGAATTTAAGCATCTGCACATCCCTACATAAAACTGAAAATGTATGGAATCACATATAGTTGAGTAAATAATTTAGTTAGCTAACATGTGGATCTTGTCTCGTTCAGTTTCACAGTCGTTTGATATTTTTTTTGTATTTTAGAATGTCGACGTGTTCTGCAGTTTCTGCAGTGACATTTCTTTCACCTTCACACTAAGCAGAACATATCTTCTAGTACAGAAATTCTATTATTAATCCGTTTGATGCGTTGGAAATCTAACAGACAGCACTAGGTTTTATTCAACTGGGCAAATACCTGAATCTGAACACAATCCCTTTAAACCGCGCGCGAAATTAGACTTTCAGTTCTGAAACTGGAATTCCAGCAATTGATCGCTAATTTAAAATGATGATAAGTCTCTAACTTGAAATCCTATTGACAGGAAACTAATTTACTACTTATATAATCAAGTATACTTCATACGCCTTTTATATTGTTTTGGTCGATTCTATACGTGTGATTTATGGTGAATTTTTCAAGTCATATGGCGTTGGGTGTCATAATTTAGTGAATATCTGTTCAGTGCATTTCTACCTATTTTGTGCTTGCTTTATACCTTCTGCATAGTGATCGTTTACATTGAGACCTAGAGACTGTTATGCATTGTCGATATATAAGTGTTAGTGATTGGGTTGTGGCAAGTACGAAAGTGATATTGATAAGTGGAAACGTGATTGAAAGTGAAAGCGATGCGTATTTGTTCACAACCTATCTTATACCTGAATACATACCATAACCCGAGGAATGGGGAAATCAAGGTGGAATTGAACTCGTATTTAGCGAGGTACAGTGATTTAGAGGATGATCATTCGATATTAGTGATATATATATATATACATACATTAGGTCGTGGGCCTAGGGGCACGGCTGCAGGGTTATATCCCGGACAACGGTAGACCGTAGTCTCGGGCATTCACAAGACCCTTCTTAAACACGAGAATCTTTTCCACCAATTGATTTCATTGACTTAGTGACTGATAAAAAGTGACATACACATTGCCTGGTTTACTGACATGATACATATATCGCGATGTGCATATTCAAATGATATTCATTATTTTCATATTTCTGTATTCTGTCGCACCTTTCATGTTTAATAATATTGTACGCACGTCATATATTTATTGCTATATGTGTCGCCCTGACAACTTGGGTGTGCATGCTCATAGGACGAGGTGGACCCAGTCAAGGAGCAGGACATGCCATTCGAGATCGCGAAGGTCTAGACCGCAACATCAGCGCCGCCATTTTTGCTATAAGCACGTTGTATTTCGTTGGTTAATTATTTCCTTATGCAAAATATATGTATCTCGAACTCTTTTATTGTAAAGTAATAAAGTTGTGAACTGTGATTTCCTTTACTCTAGTATTGTTTACTGACTACCATGTAATGCTAGAAGCCAAAGTGTGACTACGGCGGGATTATTCCCTGACCGTAAGAGCATGGCTGGCCTAATCACCCCTTGTATTCCGTATTTTGGGAAGCGGGGTATGACATACACATTGACTCGTTTACTGACAAGATACATATATCGCGTTGTGCATATTCAACTGATATTCATTATTCTTATGTTTCTGTATTCTGTCGCACCTTTCATATTTGATAACATTGTACGTACATTATATATTTATTGCTATATTGTATCGCCCTGACGACCTGAGTGTGCATGTTCAGAGGACGAAGTGGACCCAGCCCAGGAGCAGGATCTTCAATTCGAGATCGCAGAGGTTTAGACCGCGACATCAGCGCCATCCCTTTCTTGCAATAAGAGTATCGTTATTTCGTTGGTTAGTTAATTCTTCCATATAAATAAATGTATCTTGAACTCTTTTTGTCACGCCCTGCTTCCCAGAGTGCGCTACGATCGGCACGTAACAGAGCCAACCATGTCACCTGTGGCTAGGAAATATCTCTCCACAGTCACATTACGGCTGTCTAAAAGATATCAAGAACAAGAAATATATAAAACTAAGTAATACATATCCATCTGCCAGAATAAACGAGTCAAGAAATATATATGCGGAAGCAATAAAATCCAATAAACAATAACATCTGGAAATACGTCCCAAATACGGGCTCACATCAGGAAAAAGTGCGGAAAGAAAACTAAACTAAGCTAAACACTAATATGCTCCTCACTATTCGGCCTGTCGGCTGAAATACTCCTGGTCTGCCTGCGAAAGAGATAACGAGACTGGGCCATGCAAAACCCAGACGTCTATGCGTCATAATATCAATAATAATAAGTAACCAGGATACACGTGATATGAAGGCATGAATATCAACAGTAACATGAATATAATAAGTAAACACGGATATAGAACAGTGAAGCGTAAATATGCAGGTGAAGTGCGGTGAGTAATCTAAACTATATCACTGGGTTAATTACTCTCAAGTCTTTAAAATCAATTTAATGAATCGTCGATGTAACTCAATAGTATCCCGTGCATGCCCGGGACTACGGTCAAGACTCTCGGGCTGAATCCGAGACGTGCCGCTAGACAGTAAACAGGTAACATGTACAGACGAATGATGTCAGCAGCATCATCCCGGGGCTGGCCTAGCCAGTAAAACTGATCAGTATAAGTATCGAACTGTCGAGTTACAAGTCAGATTTCATCATTGATTTCCCCTTACCCCCAAGGTTATGTGTTCAAGTCAGGTATTGATAAATATGAAACTAATGCCAACACTGGATCAAGCAGGTACAGGTTTTGTCTAAATAGACAACAGGATATATCCGTCGGGACAACAAGTCAGGGTTGTCGGCGTTAGTAACAAGATCAAGCATCAACTCAAGTAGTGGTGTATCAGTTCATGACAGGTAATGCATATGTATCAAGCGGATGCCCAAAGTAAAACTGTAACGAGTATCGAAACATGGTAAAACACGGATGCACAATGTCTATCAGGGATCACATCTACAACTCCATGACTACGTATGATGCACATTATCAAGCATGGGATACTAACATAACAGTAACATGTGATAATATGATCTTTCATGCAACTAGATATATAATAAACGATACGGATACGAACAGATATCGAAAAACGGTAAAACTGTAACATGGATGCACAATGCAATAAACATGTAATATTTTTATTCATATGGATGCAAATATATAGACATAGCATATAGCAAGATAAACTTTCCTGATCGGATCTCACGACGGGGTACGTACGCTGCGTCCGACGTCGGGTAAACGTCGCAATGTACACAGACGCGTACAGAACTGAACCAAGCAAAGCAAGAACGCGACCGCGCTGGCTGGGGACATCTACTGAGTTGCCCAGATCGTCGGCGACGGGTACGGCTCCAGCGACGACCGGAATCAAGAATCCAAGAAAGAGAAAGAGAAGAAAGAAGAAGAAGTAGAAGGGGTTGGTGCTCTGGGTTTGGTGTTTGGGGACAGAAGCGAGGCTAGGAGTGGCATCGACGATGGGTCGTCGACGGCGGGGATGCAGGTGAGGGTTTTCCAGCGATGAGCAGTGGGGGTTTCTTGAAGTCGGGAATCGGGTGAGGTGTGCAGGGGATGGAGCTTTGGATCTTGGGAGCAGAAGAGAGGAGAGAAGGGGAGAGTGGTGGAGAGGGCATGAGGCCGACCGAGCGAGAGGGCTCCGGAGACGTAAGGACAGAGGCGCGGGTTGCAGGCGGGGTTTCTTGGGTTTGCAGGCGATGGGTTCTGTGAGGACTGGGTTGGCTTCGAGGAGAAAGAGGATAGGGAGAGACGGAGATGGTGACTAGGGGAAACCGACGAGGGTGTTCGGCGGCAAGGGGCGACGCGGGCTCGAGTTAGGGTTAGGGTTTCGTGAGCGGCGGGAAAAAGAAGAGGCGGGTGAAGAAGAGACGTGGGTGTGGGTTTTAATATATAGGGGTTAATAAAAGAATATATTAAAGCCTGAGAGAGATGAGTTATGATTTGGAAAGTTAAAAATAAAATAATATATATATGTGTGTGTGTGCGCGCGCTGCGCGCAGAAAGAGACAGAGAGAGGTGAGCTGTTAGGATAAAATTTGATTTTAAGAAAATATACGGAAATATATTTAATATATTAACAGCTTATATATATTAGAATATAATATTGATAATATTCGAGTTTTCTGGCTAATACAAAAAATACTGCTAAATATACTCGGGTTGGGTCTAAAATTATGGTTTGGAAAAACGGATAATATACGTGTCAACTAAAACCAAAAGCGATGTTTGGTTAAAGAAAAATGCATACCCCAAAAACGGATATACTTAGTATGCACGTAGCAATCCAAACGAGTCTGTTTCACTAAACGGAACGAGAACAAGATATACGGATGCTACCACGGGGTCTAGGGTATGATGCAGATCATGCTAGATATTTTTAAAATATATTATTTGATTATAATTGTATTATTAAAATGCAGATGCTAGATAAAATACAGGGAAATAGGACATAAGCAACCACGAAATCTCAGAACTAGCAGGGATGAATGTAATCAAGAATCAAGACGGGTTTCAAGCATGCGGGTCGGGTCGGATGCAAACACAGATACCAATTATACTATTCGCACCCATAACAGCAATAAATCTAAAAATAACCACTCGATATATAAATTAATCAAATATAACGAACTAGGGTGTTACATTATGCCCAACTACAAAAATAATTTCGTCCTCGAAATTCTCGGAACAAGAAAAGACAAACAAACATGAATCTACGAGAAGAGGTGTGGAAACCTCTGTCGAATCTCGTCTTCTTGTTCCCAAGTCGATTCTCCATGCGAGCGATTCCTCCATGAAACAAGTACGAGAGGGATAACCTTGTTCTTGAGAACCTTTTCTCTTCGATCAACAATAGATATCGGTCGTTCTTCATATGTCAAGTCATCCCTTACTGTCAGCTCTGAATGATCTAGCACGTGCGTCTCATCTCGAACATACTTACGGAATTGAGATACATGAAACACGTCATGAACACTCGCCAAAGATGGTGGTAAAACCAATCGATAAGCTACTTCTCCAACGCGCTCGATGATATCGAAAGGCTCCATGAATCGAGGACTAAGCTTGCCTCGACTCCCAAAATGAATCACTCCTCTAGTCAGTGATATCTTCAAGAATACAAGATCACCAACAGCGAACTCTAGAGGTCTTCTCGATGTATCGGCCCAACTCTTCTGCCGATCTTGTGCTGCCTTCAGGTGATTCTGGATCATAATAATTTTCTCCATGGTTTGCACGACAAGATCCGGTCCCAACAATCTCTATTCTCCAATATCGTCCCAACAAACGGGTAAGCGACACTTGCGACCATATAAAGTTTCGAATGGAGCCATCTGAATAGTCGCCTGAAAGCTGTTATTATAAGAAAACTCCACCATGTGTAGATGATCCTCCCATGAACCCTTGAAGTCCAACATGCTAGCTCTCAACATATTCTTAAGAGTTTGGATCGTTCTTTCTGACTGGTCATCTGTCTGAGGATGATAAGCGGTGCTAAATTTCAATCGAGTCCCCAAACTTTCCTGTAAACTCCTCCAGAAGTGCGATAAGAATCGGGTATCACGATCAGAAACGATGCTCACAGGTACTCCATGCAATCTCACAATCTCCTGCATATATCGTTCTGCTAACGCTTCCGTCGACTGACCAACTATAAACTATATAAAATGAGCTATTTTAGTCAATCGATCAACAATCACCCAAACTGCATTGTTGCCTTTTAGACTCCGCGGTAAAGCTGTCACGAAATCCATGGTTATATATTCCCACTTCCACTGAAAAATCGGAAGTGGTTGCAGTAAACCAGCTACCCTTTGATGTTCAGCTTTAACTTGCTGACACACCAAGCACTTCGCTATAAAGCGAGCAATCTCCTTTTTCATTCCTTCCCACTAGAAATGCTGTTGTAGATCACGGTACATCTTCGTGCCTCCTGGATGTACGGAATATGTGGAACTGTGTGCCTCTTTCATAACTTTTTGGCGAATATATCCTTTTGGCACACAAAAATGCTTACAATATCGTAACGAACCATTTTCATGAATCAACAAGTCCGTTTGAAGTTTCGCTTCTACCTGTTCTCGAAACTTTTGCAACATTGGATCGTGCAACTGCGCTGCTTTAATACTATCGATCAACGACGACTGTACTTGCAGCTGCATCAACTGTCCTGAAGAATGCGGTAACACGATCACCAACTCGAATCTCCGAAACTCATCGATAAGATCTTTCTGTGCAGTCAACATCCGAATTGCTGGCAATCGACTAAGCGCATCCGGCTGTTCCCCTCCGAATGACGGCGCGACGGACACGTCTTGCCTGAAATTCGGGGCAGATGCTAATAGGTGCTATCCGTCTACCTCTCCGAAGATGCCAAGTTGATTTATGGCACCATGTATCGAAGGTTTAAACGGATGCGTCCGATGTAGCAGACTTCGTCAGATTCCCCCTCGCTTGAGGGGTTTTTGATTGTGGGGACGCTCTTCCCTGCAGGCGCAAGCCCCTGCAGTTAATTACGCTACCGCATTGCGGTAACAACTTTCTCCTTCTCCAGATGGCCACTTCGTGTCGTGTGTGTTTGATTTGTGTTTGGTTGCCCGTGGATTGTATACGGAGACTGGGTTATGTCGTCACCCGTAGGGTGTGGACTAGTCCAAATCCGTATCTTTCTTAGATTTGGGTTTGGGGGTTGTGTTTAAGGATACGTTAACCTCATTTGAGACTAAGATCGACTTAAACGTTGGTTAAGGATACGTTAGTCTAGTTTTAGACTAAGATCGACTTAACGGGATCGTTTAGATCCAACAAGAGAGCAATTTAAGGGAGCCCTGTTGTTTAGTTTAGTGACATTGCGGTCAATAGGTAGTTTAAGGACATTACGGTCCAATATTAGTTTTAAGACATTGCGGTCAAGGTTAAGGACATCGTAGTCCGTGGATTTAAGGACTCCACAGTCCGATGTTAGTTTTAAGACATCACGGTCAAGGTTAAGGACGTCATAGTCCGTTGTTAGTTTTCAGACATTCCGGTCAAGGTTAAGGACCTCATAGTCCATGAGTTTAAGGACCCCACAGTCTGTATCAATGTGTGGTCATCGGGACCCGTCACCTCTTTGAAGACGTTGAGGAATTACAACGATAAGTATCAAAGGAGTGAAAAGATGTACCCTTGAACCAAGGTAGATTAAGTGATCTGTAGTCCAATTTGGAAACTAAGATCAATCATTATATTATGAGCCCATCGGCCCAGTTAAGTTTGAATTGAGGACTTATGGCCAGCTTGGGCTAAGTCCAATCATGTTTGGGATATTGGCCCTCTGTTGGTTCATTAAAGGAGAGGCTTTGCCTCTGGAAACTTAGCCAGTTGGGCTAAAGCTAGTGTTAAACACTAGAGACCGGCAGTGTTGAACACTGGGAATAAGATTGACAAGTTAGTGTTAAACACTAAAAGATAACCAGTGTTGAACACTAGCAACAGGGCTTTCAAATTAGTGTTAAACACTAAGGCAAATCAGTGTTAAACACTGCAAACAGAGATTTCAAATTAGTGTTAAACACTAAAGCAAATCAGTGTTAAACACTGGAAACAGAGTTTTCAAATTAGTGTTAAACACTAAGAAAATCAGTGTTAATCACTGGGGACAAAATCTTCAAATTAGTGTTAAAAACTAAGGAGAGAGGGGTCACGTGTGGACACGTGAGAGCGCCCTGATTCCTCTTGTTTTATTCAGTCAAAAGTATTGAATATTTTGAAGTATCACGTGCTGTCACGTGATGGGAATTTGGGTGTTTGTCTGTTAAAGCTTCAGCCAAGGGGTCACGTGGTAGCACGTGAGAGCGCCCTAGAGCTCTTTTCTGTTTCTTCTGCCCTTTTCTCTGTGTGTTTTAGGGGTCACATGGGGCACGTGAGGCATTGCCTCAAGGTTCTTTTCTATGGATCTTTGCAGGGGTCACGTGGTAGCACGTGACTCTGGTTCTTTGTATGTTTTACAGATTTGTTCACCTTTTAAGAATTAAATTCTTCAGAGGGTCAAACCCTAACAATATACTTTAGAGGAATTAAATTCACGTTTTCTTCTGAAGAATTATATTCTTAAATAGGGTTAAACCCTAATTTCTTTTTTTAAGGGAATTAAATTCCTGTGAGTTTGAGAGAATTATGTTCTCAATTAGGGTTAAACCCTTGTTCTGTTCATTTTGAAGGAATTAAATTCCTATAACATAGGGTTGAACCCTAATTTTATCTTAAAGGAATTAAATTCCTGTAATTCTGTGAGAATTAAATTCTCAAAACTCAGTTCCTCCTCTGTGTTTTAGATCTGCATGGCAGGATCTCAACCCAATGAGAATTAAATTCTCAATTCATGGGGAGATGTGCACTTTGCAGATCCTCCATCAGAGAAAGAACTAAGTTCTTTTCTTTATATAAGAGTTAAACTCTTTTGAGAATTAAATTCTCTTTTTAAGCCTCCGTTTCTTTCTCTTACCTAGGGTTTTCCTTTTGCAGAGAATCAAAGGCTCTGTATCTCTCTCTCTGTGTATCAAAAGAAAAGGTCCAAAGGTCTCAAAAAAGTCCCTCTCTTCTTTTCTTGGCTCCTATTTATAGGAGAAGGAAAAGAATCAATCTGCTAAGTAAATCTCTCATTGGGAGATTTGATTTATATTTATCATTAATCTGGGCCTTTAGATTGTTAGGTGAATTTTATTCACCATTAGATTTTAAATCCAAAGATATCTCTTTGTTATTTCGGTTAAATTTAGGGTGGAAATCTTTCCAAGTCCAAGATTTTTCCATAAATTGCTGATGTTTAATCACCTTTAGATTTTTAATCCAACGGTTTCAAATAATCTTTCTCCATTTTGGAAAGATTTGAATGATTCATCCTCAGAATTTTAATTCTGTTAAAGAATAAGGCTCTTAAAGCCGGTCACGTGTGGCCACGTGACCCCTGGTCACGTGTAGGCACGTGACCCCTAGAATGGGCTTCTCTCCTTCTGCGCTCTGTTCTCTGGCCGCTGCTTAACCATCACGTGCCAGCACGTGACCATTGGTCACGTGTGAGCACGTGATGCCTCTTCTGGAGCTTTTTCTTGATTTTAATCAGGGGATGAATGTGCTTTTTGCCGCTGCTTTAAGCGTCACGTGCCAACACGTGACAACTGGTCACGTGTGAGCACGTGATGCCTCCTCTGAGGCTTCTCCTGATTTTTAATCAGGGAACAAATGCCCCCACAGCGTTGTTCTCACGTGTCTGCACATGAGTACAATGCTGTCACTTTTGTGACCGTCGGATCTGCTCTGGGAGTAGGGTATGAAACGTTTTTATCACATCCTATAAATATTGGGGTCTCTTTAGAAGCGCCTCCACTCTTACTTGTCTTCTTCCTTGCAACTTTTTCCTTGAGAATTTAATTCTCGTTTCCAGATCTTAGTTCTCTGCCTTGAAAAATTTTCAGAGTTTAACTCTGTTGACCGATTTCTTCTCCTCAGGTAATCATCTTGAGCGAACGAAGAACTTTCATAACATTCTATGGATTTTAAATCCACATCTAGGGTTTCACCCTTTTAACATGAACCCATTTCCTTCAAGTTCATCAAAAAAAAATAGAAAACTGCTTAATCTTCGAACGGTAGATCTTTTAGGGTTCACATGATCTTTAGGGAGATGATGGTGACAGTTGTCCCTTCCATGAAATTTAAATCCATCCTCAAGGAGCTCTGGCTCTGGGAAAACAAACTTTTTGGGAATTTAATTCCTTTTTTAAGAAGGAATTTAATTCCTATGAGGAACTAAATTCTTCCCATAGAGGCTTCTTAGGGTTTTCTTGCCCTGGGTTGTCTCTTTCACATCCGAGAGGAACAAGTTTGTAATGAATTTTTCATGATCGTTATTTCAGGTGTCATGGATACCCATTTGTATGATCTTGACGAAATTATTTCTTACGGGAATATTCGCGCGCTAGGCCGCAGCCAGAATCAGGAGTTCACCAACGCTCAATGCGCTGAGATCATGAGCCGTTTTGACGAGTACAACCATCGGCTACTCCCCCGTCGCTCTTCTCTTCTGAAACTCATCGTGCTGGCGATCTGGGAGGCGCTTCCTCTCTTCTGCACCGGTGTACCGCCCGGGGCATTGGACGCTGCCGAGGATAAGATACATTCGGTGTATCTGATGAGCCTAATCTCGAAGAGAAGGCGCGACAACCTCATTGATCTCTTGCACCAGGCTTTTCAGCAATCGGCTATACTTGCTGCCTATCAGAGGGTGGAGGACATTCGCGAGGACCCCGATGCTTGCGACCGCGAGAGGAAACATACTAGGATGGTTCGAAATGCCTGGAAAATCTTGGACAAAGTTACGTTCGAGTTTCTCTATCCATGCCCCGCGTCCGAGGTCTTACCGTTGTAAACGTTTTCTTTTTATTTTGTATGAACCTTTTAAAGCATGAATGATAAATCTTATCGTGTCTTTCTGTGTTTGCATGCCTCCCTTTTTTTGGGATTTTGTCATTTTGCTATTGTTGTTGTTGATGTTTTTAACGTGCAGGGCACTATTTCACTTTCTAGTACACACCAAGCATGGTGCTCACGTGCTCCACACGTGAGGGGCCTTTTATGGAGCTATTCAATTTTTAATGCCATATTTCTGTGCATGGCATTAGATGCAGAGAAGGCGCCTTGGAAATCGCTCCTTTTCCTGATTTCCAATGTCTTCATTTTTTTGGGCCTTGGAATGGGTTCTATCATGCAATTTTTTCCGCGCGCAGCATTTAATGCTCTCCTTTATAGTCTTGAGGCCATAGCCTATTTCCTATTCACAGAGAAATTTATTCCCATTTTGACGTGATTTAATTTGAAAAACAACTGAGTGCCATGGCCTGCAACCGTCCACACGCTCGTCGACAGCCATGGGAAGTGCCTATCGAGGAGATGATTCCTCGCTTTGCTACACGATTGGTGGACCCTGTCCTTACCGACGATGAATGCGACTCAGCGACATATGAGCTCTCGATCCATAGGGGGTCCCCCCTCCCGATGGGCTCCCTCTGGCTCCGGATGATTCTTGCTGCCGTACTTGCCGACGTCCTTCCTCACCCGGCGGAGATGACCCTGGCGATGCTTGACGTGGCTGAAGAAAAGCTCGAGGGTTTTCACGAGGCGTGCCTGATCACTCAGGCTTTGAAAGATCGCTCAGTTTACCTCTTGAGCGAGATAAGAGCTAGGCGGGCGGTTATGTCTGCTTTTGCAGACGAACATGGCACCAATCGGTGGGGAGCGACCCCTCGCGAAAAACCGTCGCTTTGATGTGTTGGAGAAAGCAGAGAGAGAGATGAAGAATTTTGTTCTTTGTTTTGTTAACCCTTATGCTACCGATTCTTTGTTTGGCGACCTTTTCCCGTTAGCGTAGTGTATTAGTTTTCGCATGCTTTATGTTGAACTTTCATGCATGCTGGGTACTCGTATGTATGTTTTTGCTTGCATAAATGAACTTTGTGTTTTTCCCATGATAACTTCCTTTAATTGCGAACACTATCACCATGTTGCATGCACATCAGAGCTTCGGGTATTATTTCTTTTCGGATATTCATATAGTTGCGAATGCATGCTTGATAGGATATACATCGAGAATTTTTTCTTGCTTCCCAAACCAGATGATGTGCGCGTGTTTTAGATCGACTATTGCTATCGACTGGAGGCTTGTTTATACGGTCTTGAGCGTATGTGTCCTGTTTCAGAGGTTGCGGTCGCGAAAGCGGGCTTGCGTGGTATGATAGAGCGACGTGTGACGAACATATTGTTGTGCGAGAAGAGGCTCGGCCGCAAATTCTCGGAGAGGGAGCTGGCTTCTAAGGCGCTGAGCGAGCTTCAAGCTAATCTTACCGCCAAGGCCCACAAAGCATATGAACTCCGGCGGGAGCTTCAAGAGTCTATCAAAGAGGTAGTGGCCATCGACAAGGCCGCCGAGTTTACTCGCGAAAGAGTTGAGGCCCACAAAGCTACTGACAAGGAGCTCGAAGGTCGGCTTGCCTAATATCAGGCCTAGCAGGCTCAGGCGGAGGCCCGTCTTCTGGCGATCCTGAATCATGAAGCCGTGGCCCAGCAGAAGCAGGATAAGCTAGCGAAATTGCTAAATCGCCCGTCGGCTTGAAAAACTTGTATCTTTTCCTTTCTTTTTGTACATACTCCTGAATGAGAGTATTTTCTTTTTGTTCTTTCATGAATTGTGCTTTGTACCTATTTTGGTTTATGAATAAAGACATATTTTTCTTCTCAGTGGTGTGTCCCCTTTCAATTGAACTTGTTCTGTGGACAATTTATCGTGGCCTACTTGCAGGGTAGCGATGGCTTAGGATTCAGGGTTAAGATCTGCTTCCTAAGATTTTTGAGCTTTATGAGCCGTGAGGGTCTCATAAAGAGTTTTTCTCCCTACAGGTCGAGAGGATCCCATAGGTGTAAGTTCTTCTTAAGAACCGTGAGGATTCTTAAGCGGGTTTTCCCTTGAGAGTCATAAGGATCTCACAAGAGAGTTTTCTTCCTTGCAGGTCGTGAGGACCCGCAAGTGCTGAATGCGGTCATCCTTATCCGTATTTCACGGGGCCAGGGGTTGGTTTGGGATGGTTTCCAGGGTATCATAGTTTAAAGACATCGCGGTCAAGGTTAAGGACCTCATAGTCCGTGGGTTAAGGGACTCCACAGTCCAATATTAGTTTTAAGACGTCACGGTCAAGGTTAAGGACCTCATAGTCCGTGGATTTAAGGACTCCACAGTCCGATGTTAGTTTTAAGACATCACGGTCAAGGTTAAGGACCTCATAGTCCATGGGTTTAAGGACTCCACGGTCCAATGTTAGTTTTAAGACATTACGGTCAAGGTTAAGGACCTCATAGTCCGTGGATTTAAGGACTCCACAGTCCGATATTAGTTTTAAGACATCACGGTCAAGGTTAAGGACCTCATAGTCCGTGGGTTTAAAGACTCCATAGTCCGATGTTAGTTTTAAGACATCACGGTCAAGGTTAAGGAACTCATAGTCCGTGGATTTAAGGACTCCACAGTCCGATGTTAGTTTTAAGACATCACGGTCAAGGTTAAGGACCTCATAGTCCGTGGGTTTAAAGACTCCACAGTCCGATGTTAGTTTTAAGACATCACGGTCAAGGTTAAGGACCTCATAGTCCATGGATTTAAGGACTCCACAGTCCGATGTTAGTTTTAAGACATCACGGTCAAGGTTAAGGACCTCATAGTCCGTGGATTTAAGGACTCCACGGTTCGATGTTAGTTTTAAGACACTACGGTCGAGGTTAAGGGCCTCATAGTCCGTGGGTTTAAAGACTCCACAGTCCAATGTTAGTTTTAAGACATCACGGTCAAGGTTAAGGACCTCATAGTCCGTGGATTTAAGGACTCCACAGTCCACGAAATGTGTGGTTACTGGGACCCGTCACCTCTTTGAAGACGTTGAGGAATTACAACGCCAAATATCAAAGGAGTGAAGAGATGTACCCTTTAACCAAGGTAACATTAGTCTAGAATCATCATAGTTGATCGTTAGTTTTAAGACATTACGGTCGAGGTTAAGGACATCATAGTCCGTGGATTTTAAGGACTCCACAGTCCGATGTTTGCTCTGGATGCTTCACACGGGTTCACTGCCGTGCTCGGCGAGGACCAGGCTCCGCTCTGGGCGTTTTCCGCGGGGTCAAAGAGTGACGTTATCCGCGTTCCACATAACCAGGAATTTTGCTCTGGATGCTTCCCACGGGTTCACTGCCGTGTTCTGCAAGGACCAGGCTTCGCTCTGGATACTTCACATGGGTTCACTGCCGTGCTCTGCGAGGACCAGGATCCGCTCTGGACGTTTTTCATGGGGTCAAAGAGTGACGTTATCCGCGTTCCACGTGACCAGGAATTTTGCATTAGATGCTTCACACGGGTTCACTGCCGTGCTCGGCGAGGACTAGGCTCCGCTCTGGATGCTTCACACGGGTTCACTGCCGTGTTCTGCGAGGACCAGGATCCGCTCTGGACGTTTTCCACGTGGTCAAAGAGTGACGTTATCCGCGTTCCACGTGACCAGGAATTTTACACTAGATGCTTCACACGGGTTCACTGCCGTACTCGGCGAGGACTAGGCTCCGCTCTGGATGCTTCACACGGGTTCACTGCCATGCTCTGCGAGGACCAGGATCCGCTCTGGACGTTTTCCACGGGGTCAAAGAGTGACGTTATCCGCGTTCCACGTGACCAGGAATTTTGCACTAGATGTTTCACACGGGTTCACTGCCGTGCTCGGCGAGGACTAGGCTCCGCTCTGGATGCTTCACACGGGTTCACTGCCGTGCTCTGCGAGGACCAGGATCCGCTCTGGACATTTTCCACGGGGTCAAAGAGTGACGTTATCCGCGTTCCACGTGACCAGGAATTTTGTTGATTATATCCGCATTTCACGAAGTAGGGATTTGACTCTTGGTGATCTGTATATCGCCGAGCCATGGAACTGGGAGTTGCCACTGTTCCACTTCGCTTGATGTTGTGTCCGTTGTGACGAGACGAGTGTTGAGACGATCTCTAGGTCACTTGCAGCCCGTCGAGATTTGGCTTCTTCTTATGATGAAACCTGGGGGAGGAGTATGATCCCTTCTTTGTTTGCGCCCTTGGATTGTATACAGGGATAGATGTAACATCACCTTTAGGGCGGGAATTTCATTTTTATTTTATTTCTTTTCCCGCGATGCTCTATCATTTCAGCTTTTATATCGCGAAGGTCGCGATTGCCCCATCATTTCGGCTATTTTTTTTCGCGGTGCCCAATCATTTCGGCTATTTATTTTATTTTTTACTCGCCGCTTTTTATTGCGAGTTGCCCAATCATTTCGGCTATTTTTCATGCATACATTTTTACTTGCTGATTTTTATTGCAAGTTGCCCCATCATTTCGGTTATTTCGTATGCATGTGCGGCTTGTTGGCTTTTTGCTGCAAGCTTGGATTTAGACACCAATTTCGGCATCAGCACCGCTACAACTGCGATGTCGCCAGGAGCGAATCATCATTTGCCTCTGTCGATGTTGAACAAAGGTGGCTTAGCGAATAGGGTTAGGATCCTGTCGACTAAGGCTTTTGACGTCATGAGCCGTAAGGGTCTCACAAAGGGATTTCTCCCTACAAGTCGTGAGGATCTCGTAGGTGTGTTTTCTCCTTAGGAATCGTGAGGACTCCTAAGTGTATGGCCTCTTGTAAGTCGTAAGGATCTTACAATAGAGTTTTCCCCTTATACGTCGAGAGGACTCACAAGGGTTGTTCACCGTGCGAACATGTCCCTAGTCACGGGTGGGACCTTGTTAGGGAAATGTTTATTCGCGCTCGTGGATTGTATACAAGGGTCAGTATTGAGCCACTTGTAGGTCATAAATTGAAGGTTGTGGGGGTTGCTTAAGCACAGGTTTAGGTCTCTGTGACTTAAGACTTTCAAATCTTATGAGCCGTGAGGGTCCCATAAGAGAGTTCTCCCTACGAGTCGTGAGGATCTCGCAAGTGTAATTTCTCCTTAGGAGTCATAAGGACTCCTAAGTGTGTTGCTCCTTTGTGAGTCATAAGGATCTCACGCGGGTGGTTTCTCCTTACAAGGTCGTGAGGACCCTGCAAGTGTTCTTTAACGAGGTTGCGCCCTTTCGGGTTTTCACGAACACTCGCCGGTAGCCCTGCTGTTTTTACTCACGGAGCCCTTTCAGGTTTTCATCCGTGTCCATTTTGCTTATGGACATACCGTTTTTATTATTATTCTTTTTATTTTTATATTTTTTTTATATCGGCTTTGAGATACTGCAATCCACTGTAGTTTATCGACATCTCGGTCAACACCTAGTTTTAGGACGTTTCGGTCCGTCGTTAGTTTAAGGACGTTTCGGTCCGTCGTTAGTTTAAGGACGTTTCGGTCTATCATTAGTTTAGGGACATTTCGGTCCATCATTGAAGAAGGCCGGTTACTACTTATAGAGTTCGGGCTTAGGAAGATAGCGAGCGGACATGGTCGTCGTCATCTATCATTGACCTAAGCCTTGACCTGTCAAGCGTAATATTTCTTCAGGAAACGACCGTTTATTGGCCTGAAAGGTCTCTCACCATGCATGTCCATGAGCAGATAGTCTCCACCCTGGTAGACCTTGTCTATGATGTATGGGCCTTCATAGTTCGGCTCGAATTTTCCCCGCTTGGCGCGATTGGGGATCATAGGTCTTTTGACCACTAGTACGAGTTCGCCATGGCGGAATGTCCTTGGCCTGGTCAATCTTTCGTAGGAGCGCGTCATCTTTGCTTTATAAGCCTCCAGATTTTGTTGTGCTATGAGCCGGGTTTCATCAAGGGCGTCAAGCTCCTCAAGCCGAAGGTGAGCATTTTCTTCGTCCGTCAGCTCGTAGTGGACTGCCACTCGTAGAGAGGGTAGCTCTATCTCGAAGGGGAGTACTGCTTCCGTACCGAATACCAACGCGTATGGCGTTGTGTTCGTGGCTGTCTTGAACGTAGTCCGATACGCCCAAAGAGCTTCTTGCAGCCTCTCGTGCCAGTCCTTTTTGTTTCGGGACACCGTCTTCTTCACGATCTTTGTCAAGGTTTTGTTGAAAGCCTCAGCTAGACCGTTAGCTCGCGGATTATAAACTGAGGAATATCTCCAGTCTATGTTGTGTTGCTGCGCGAAGCGACTAATCTTGTGGCTTCTGTAGACTGGACCGTTATCGGAAATGATTCGTCGCGGAGTTCCAAACCGATAGATGACGTGCGTCTTGAAGAAATGGAGAATATTCTCCATCTTCACTTCCCTCAGCGGTACTGCTTCTGCCCATTTAGAGAAGTAATCAGTCGTCGCCAGGATGAAACGATGTCCCCTGGACGATACTGGTTCGATAGGGCCGACTATGTCAGTCCCCTACATTTCGAACGGCCAGCTAGCCACCGTTGGATGTAGAGGATTTGGATGCTGGTGGATGAAGTCTCCATGGATCTGGCACGAGTGGCATTGCTTCGCATATTCGAGGCAGTCCTGGATCATCGTGGGCCAATAGTAGCTCATCCGTTTAATCTTCAACTTCATCTTCGGGCCTGCTTGGTGAGAACCGCAGAGTCCGTCGGGGACTTCTTGAACGACTCTTTTCGCTTCATCAGGTCCCAGGCATCTCAACCACAGGGAATCGAATGACCTCTTGTACAAAGTATCGTTGATGAAGGCGAAAGACAGAGCTCGTTTCATGAGCTGATGCCTTGAGGACGCATCTTCAGGCATTCGACGGGATTTAAAGTAGTCTATAAAGACTTCTCTCCAATCCTCAACCATTTTTTGGTCTTTTATTTTCATGGTCATCTGCTCGGTCGCTTCCTTTTCCTCGGATGATTCCGGAGATATTTCTTCCGGAGCAAGAACTCGACGGCTTTGTACCACGATCCTAACGTCATCGAGGTTCTCATCAGCCTGTTCTTTAGCGAGCTTGGCTAATGCATCCGCTTTGCTATTTTCCGCATGTGGTATGTTTTCCAAAGTGTAGGAAGGGATTTGAGTCAGCAGTCGCTGTACTCTCTCGACATACTTTACCAGCTCTGGCTTGCATGTCTGGTAATCGCCGTTTACTTGATTGATGACCAGTTGGGAATCTCCGTATATAAGGAGGTTTTCAATTCCCATGTCGATGGCGATCTCTAGGCCTGCTATCAAAGCTTCGTATTCAGCCTCGTTGTTCGTCCTCGGTTCTATTAAGGAGAAAGCGAAGCGCATTATCCCTCCTTGTGGAGTTACGAGGATAAGGCCTACCCCCGATTTGATTATGGGCATACTTTGTTTGCGCTTCTTCATGGAAGATGCTCCATCGAAACAAAGTTCCCATCGGGTATCACCGCCGTCGATTGCGTCACACGCATGTTCGTCTAGCAGCTCACAATTCAAAGGAGAATCAGCCGGTATCGGATGCTCAGCGAGGAAGTCGGCGATGGCCTGGCCATTCACTGCCTTGAGAGGCTGATATGTTATTAAGAACTCCATCAAGAGCAGGGCCCATTTAGCGAGTCGACCAGTCAGTATGGCCTTCGACATTAAATACTTGAGGGGGTCCACCTTCGAAATGAGACAGACTTCATGCGCCAACGCATAGTGCCTGAGCTTGGTTATCGCAAAGATCAACGCCAGGCAGTGTTTTTCAATGGGGGGTAGTTGCTTTCTGCCCCCAGTAGAACTCGACTTAAGTAGTAGAGTGCTCTTTCTTTCCCTTGATCGTTCTCTTGCGCCCGTAATGCGCCTAAGGAACCTTCGAGAGCGGTTGTATAAAGAATGAGGGGATTTCCCTTGACCGGAGCAACCAACACTGGCGGGTTCTGCAGGTATTGCTTGATCTCGTCTAGCGCGCTTTGGCATTTTTGGTCCCAGAAGAACGGGGTTTCCTTCTTCATCAGGTGACTGTAGGGGCGGCATTTGCCTGAAAGGTTGGCTATAAATCGCCGGATGTACGTGAGTTTCCCCTGGAGAGACCGCAATTGTTTGAGAGTCCTCGGCGGTGGCATTTCCATGATCGCCTTGATCTTCGACGGATCTATCTCAATGCCTCGGTGCCGGACAATGAATCCTAGGAATTTGCCTGAGGACACCCCGAACGCGCATTTGAGAGGGTTCATCTTCAAGTTGTATTGCCGAAGGCGTTGAAATACGGTCTTCAGATGCTCGAGATGTTCCTCGTATGATTTGCTTTTCACGACGAGATCGTCGATATAGCATTCGACGATTTCATGTATGAGGTCATCGAAGATCTTCGTCATGGCCCTCTGATAGGTGGCAGCGGCGTTCTTTAGACCGAAGGGCATCACCTTGTAGCAGAATATACCCAAAGGAGTCCGAAAAGCGGTATGCCTCTGGTCTTCGGGATGCATCTTTATCTGATTATACCCTGATGAGCCGTCCATGAAAGAGAAAACCTCGTGAGTGGACATGTTATCTATCATCAGCTCTGTGATTGGCACTGGGAAATCATCCTTCGGGCAGGCTTTATTGAGATCCCGGAAGTCCACGCATACGCGCACTGTCCCATTTTTCTTCATTACCGGGACGATGTTGGCGATCCAATCGGGATATTGAACTTCTTGGATAAACCCCGAATCGATCAGCTTCTTGACTTCGGCGTTAATGCTCATCTTAAGCTCGAGCCGCATTCTCCTCGGCGCCTGTTTGACCGGTTTGACGTCCAGAGATATCGCCAATCTGTGCACAGCAATTTCTGGATCTAGCCCTGGCATTTCGGAATAGTTCCATGCGAAGCAATCTCTATGCTGCATAAGCACGTCCTTTAACGCGGCCACCCTTTCTTCAGATAGCAACTCGCTGACGAATGTCGGTCGCGGGTCGTTCGTCGTTCCCAGCTCAATTTTCCTGAGGTTATCTGCAGTAGTATGTATTCCATCTTCCAGCTCTTTCGGCGCTGGTGGAAACTCTGCAATCATCTCGTCATTATTATTTTCGAAGCACCAAGGAAGGTCATCCATATACTCGGGCTCTTCTTTTGATATCGTTATCATATAACAAGTACGAGTACGCTTCCAGGACCGATGTAGGTCTGGTTCTATCCTCGCTGCATGCGCGGCTTTTGGTTCGTGCTTTTGTGGCGGCGTCACCTTCCAGCTGTCGGATAGAGCAAATCTACCTTGCTGGTATTGGTCTTCGACCCAGTTCTTGAAGGTGAAGCAGTCTTCGATAGGGTGTCCTATGGCTCGGTGATAAGAGCAATAGCCCGGATGAGAGACCTCGTTAGCTTGCCCAGGGTGTTTAGACTCCGGAAGTGTAATCATTCGATGTTTTAAAGCGAGGTCAAGTATCTTCCGTGTTTTATTCTGAGGAAAAGAGTATGCCTGACTCATCTTTTTCATAAGGGACAATTCTGGACCGCTCGATTTCCGATCGCGTGACTTCTCGGTCCCGCTTTGTCGCCGTCGAACGCCTTTTCTGCTCTTTGACTTGTTTCTACCTCTGTGTCGGGCCTTTTGCACAAGAGGTTGACAGGGAGGAGTATTTTCGTCTTTGGCAGCCTGTTGAAGAAGACGTTGCATCCTGGCTTTCTCGTAGATGGCCATCTCGCGACTATGGTCGTCCTGAGCTTTTTGACCCGCTTTCCTGATAAGCTTGTCCATTCGCTCTTCAAATGACGGACTCGGCACTTTGATTGCGGGATCTAGTCCTGATGAGGGGTTGGCATTTCCTGACAAGGCGTCCTCTTCTTCATCGAAGTTGTATATGGCGTAGCTACCGTGGACTCGTTCCCGTTTCCCGGCTCTCACATATCCAAGCCCAAGTGTTTCCATTTTCCCATTGGGCAATTTGCGCTGAGTCCCAGGAACATCCCAAATCCTGTTGTAGAACCGAGCTTGTCGAATAGTCTATTTTAAAGGTACCCCTTGGCACTTCAATGGCCTTTTTAATCCGTTTGTGTAATATCTGGGCAAACGGATGGGTTGAAGCTTATCAAGTGTAGAATCCGCGCCATGCCAGATCTCTTTCTGTACTCTTGTTTTCGAGGATCGATAGAATAGGATCGCCTTTTCGCTTGGGAGGGACGTAAAACGTCTGCAGGTCTTTCACGTTGTGAGCTTTAAGCGCGTCAAGATCTTTGTAGTGCTCCCGTGGAGTCATGATGATTTGCAAACTCTGATCATCACCAGGAAATGCTTGTATTGACGGCCGACTGGAGAACACAGCATTAACCTCATCTTCCGAGTCACTTCCGAAGATCAATATGGGGGCGGACGGTCCCGGGTTGTTGCGTCGAGACGGCCCAGTGAAAACTATCTCTTCTTCTTCTTCGGTATCACTCCCGAAAACAGGAATGGTGGCGGCGGCTTCGCTCTCTGGTTTTCGACACCTCTCTATATCCTCGAAATCTGGCAAAAAGTACTTTGCAATTTCGTACTTGCGGACCTCGTTTACGGAGAACGGGTTTAGCTCACCTATTACGGTATACTCGAGACCATCCTTGAAATACTTCATACACTGATGTTGCGTAGAAGGGGTGATGTTGTACTCGTGTAACCAAGGACGACCGAGCAAGGCGTTGTAGCAGGTCTTGGCGTCAATGACGTGAAACTTAATGTCCATGACGAGTAGCCCAAAGCGTAGCGCCAATATCACAGACCCAAGAGTTCTCGATGATTGGAAGTCAAACCCGGAGATGGTGATCTTATCCCGAGCAAGGTGTTGGACGCTCATGCAAATTTCCTTTAACACCCGCACGTTGAGGAGATTAACGGAAGACCCGTTGTCAACCAAGATTTTGCCTATCTTTATATCGTGACAGTATCCTGAGACATAAAGGGGGCGATTGTGTTCGCACGTCCCAAGGAGAAGGTCTTCATCGCCAAAAGTGACATCGGCCGTATGCACTTCCTCCAATTCATCCTTCATCTTTTCTTCGGCCAGGAAAGCTTGGAATTGTTCCGGCTCCTGTAGCGCCTTGATTAATGAATCTCTCGCTTCCTTTGATAACAGGAGGGCGTCGAGAATGCTGAGCTGCGAGGGTAGCTTCCTTAGGTGCGCCAGGACGTTGTAGTCCACCTTACTTTTCTTTGGTGGGTCCTTGGCGGTCAGCTCTCTCATAACTTGGTCATCTAAGGCGATATCCTCAGCGACCTTTTCCTTTCCCTTATCTTTTCTAGTTGCGGGTCCGAGATTCTTTTCCGAGAGCGGGCGATTGCGCAACTGAATGTTTTTACAGGCCTCTGGTTCTTCTTCTTTCTCCAAGGTGGACTCTTTAAAGAGGGGGTAAGAGCCAGCTCCTCGTCAGAATCGCTTCCGAATGTGAGCACTTGCGATCCCCCGGCGTTGACCGTGTAACAGTTACCGGTAGTTCTTTCGTGTCCTTCGACCGTACTTCTCTGCTCCCGATGAGTTCTGCGTTTCATTCGCTTAAAATGTTGCCGATGAGCAACATATCCCTGCCACCATGTTTTAAAAGTGTCGCACTCCTCAGTGGGGTGTGAAATCTTCCGATGATAAGAGCAGTAATTAGGGTGCCTTTCTGCCCCATCGAGCGTGTTTTCTTCCGAGGGTGGTAGTTTCATTCCCATTGACATGGCTTTGGCAAACCTTTTCCTCGTCTTGAATATGTTTTTATCCGCGTCGGGTGTCTTTCGATCTGGCGGAAGTGCTTCGACTTTTTCGCTTAGCCGCTAACGTTTGGCTCCTTCGGATGCGGCCGTCTCACGCTCCCGATCGGCTTTACTTTTCAAACGAATCTCGTCTAGAAAGGCGTCGATCATTTCGTCTGTCGGCCACACAAGTTCTGGTTCAGGCTGTGCCCCCAGTTTCTCAGTGCCAGGAGTTTTCTCATCGTCTGTAAACGAGTGGGAGATCACATGACAACTCGCCACATATTCCTCGGATTCATCCGACGAGCTCTCTCCGTTATCTTCCTCTTGAAAGAAGTGGTTGAGGAACTCTTGGAGTGTGATGGGAGTTCGCGCCTTCTGATTGTATTCCTCCAGCGCGTCAATCTGTTTCTGCAAGTCCGTACGCTTGTTGCCAGGCTTCACGGGCTTCTTAGATTTCTTCTTCTTTTTCTTTGAAGATTTCGACGGCTGGTTGTGAGTATTGGGGCCATCACCACTGATCTTCGGAGTTGGGCACGGCTTCAGCATCCCTTCAATGATTTGAGGTTTCAGCGGGTTCTTCCACCTGATCGCCGGGCATGTTTTAAGATCGTTCAGCATCCTCTTGGTTTTTGCTGAAAGCACGATTTCCCATGGAGTTTCTTCAATGAAAGAGCAAGTTGCCCCCGGTGTGTCCGTCTTCTTAGCAGTGTGAGGTTGTGGCGGGTTCACCTTCCACTTTTCGGACAGCGCAAACCTGCCCTGTAGGTATTGATCTTCAATCCATCCTTTGAAGACGAAGCAATTCTCAATCGGATGGCTTACCGTTTGATGGTAAGGGCAGTAGTTGGGGTTATTCACCTCACTGGGTTGCGGTGGTCGTCTTGGGTTTGGCAAGTTGATAAGCCTGTTGCGTATTGCCAGCTCGAATAGCCTCTTCGTCTTATCCCGCGGGAATGAGTAGGGGCGCTTCATTTTCTCATTGTAATACCGCCGTCTTTTTTCCAGCTGATCCGCCAGCATTGGGGCATTGGGTTGTTGTTGAGCATTCGCAACGAAGGTTGCCTTCCCTTTAGCTTTGTCATTCCGAGGTTCTGGCTTCGGGGGAGACGGTCTGTGACCCATCTGGTCCATTTGGGCCAACTTGTCGATCAAAGCCTGGAACGTGGTTGGCTTAAAAAACATCATGAACTGTGAGATATTTGCATGAGGATCTAGGGTACCCACGAACATGCCCATCGTGGGCGCCTCCTCAATGCGTTGTTCGCATTTCGACCACAAGTTTCGCCAGCGTATAGCGTACTGGACCCACGTCTCGCCTGGTTTCACCCTGGCATTAATCAATGCCGTTATCAGGGTACGTTCGCTGGCGCTCGCGAAACGCTGAGTAAATAGCAACTCCATTTCCGCAAATGTTTTAATAGAGTCATTTGGGAGCTCAGAGTACCACTCAAACGCCATTTCTGACAAACTACCGACGAACTGGCGAAGCAACAATTTATCATCACCGCCGGTGTTGCCGCAAAGCGCTCTGAACTGGGCAACGTGCTGGTGGGGATTCCCGTCCCCTTATAGACATGAAATTTCGGTATTGTATAGCCCGGCGGGTACTTGATCTGATCATACCAGCTCGGATATGGTCGCCCTGTTCTGATAACTTGACCCGCTGCCTCAGTCGCCTGGTGAACTCGTATCTGTTGAGCTATGTATTCGTCCAGGTCAGCCTTAGAGATTGTTTCCTCCTTGGCTGTTGACAGAGCGGGTGGAGGATTTGACGTTTCTCCTCTGTCGTCTTCAAGAACGATTGGAGGGTCTTCAGCAGGAGACTCTTGTTGGATCATCATCCTCACCATGTCCTGGAACAGGAGGGCCATTCGTTGTATATTGGCTGCTTGTTCCGCAGCCTCTTTATCCTTCTTCTCCAATATCCTATGAAGGAATTCAGCGTCAGTTTCTTGCTCCTGGCGTTGATCAGATGACGCTTCGGGGCTTTCTTCCGGCCCAGTGAGTGCGGCCATCGCGTTCATCATTTCCTGGAGCTTCTGCTGTTGCTCCTGAGCTTTGGTCACTGACCGTGTAAGCGGCCTATGACCCGTGGATGCACGGTTGTCCTCTTTTCCCAGCGCCATGTATACCGTATGCGCCGTCATGCCCCCAGACTTAGGGCGTTTAGGCTTATTGTCCTTGGCATTTGCTGCAGGAGTGGGGACTCTATCCGGCCTTCTTCTCTTTTGTGTAGTCGACGTGGAGGGAGCCGTTGCAGCGGGCACCCAAGCGGTTGTCGTCCTTTTTTGTTTGACGTGACGGTTCTGTCCTTCCTGAACCCTCACCCTCTTCTGCCGGCGAGAGTGATTTTGAATGATTACCGAGTCCTGAACCCGTCGCCAGACCTTATAAATTTTGGAGGACAGCCGTTGAGGAGGCTGCTCCGGCTTTGTCTCTATAACATTCTCCGCAGGTGGAGGGGCTTTTTTGAGAACCGCAGTTGGCGAATTTCTGCGTACCCTGTTCAGCAGCTCGAAGCTGTTCCCGGTTGGAATAGCAGCCTCAATTTTCACCGTTGGAGCTGGTGGAGTTAGTCCTGAGGGGGAGTTGCCCCCAGTCTTCCTTATCCGGGGCCAATGGCGACGTCGGGCATGACGGGTTGTTGGGATTGATTCAGCGACGGCTTCGTCTTGCCCCCTGTTCTGGGGAGGGGCTGCTGCTGGTGTCAGCCTTTCAAAGACTGACGTTCGTTGAGAAGCTACATATCTCTGAGCGGGAGCGGGAGCGGGAACGGGGGTAGTCAATCTCGCGAAGACCGACCCTCTGGGAGGAGAAGCCGCCTTGACGACTCTGGGAGCAGCTGTCCTCTTTGGGATGGCCTTCTCAGGTATCACGAGCTTCTTGGCGGGCCCTTTGGAGTTCAGGCTCAGTCTAGTGAAGACCGAGGAGTTGGATGACCCGCTGAGAGGGGTCGTAGGAGTAGCAAGTCGATCAAAGACCGATTTCTTTGACGCTTCCGGTACGGGCATTGGGATGTTATTGTTTACCAGCGGAAGCATGGTCCCAAAGAATAGACCGGTGGTAGCTTGAGTCACTTGCTTCACAGGCATAGTGAATAGGGAAGCAGCCTGCGGTCCATATGCTACACCTCCAGGTGAGGCGGAGCGTCGGTTGCATTTGCAGTTCGAGCAGTTGTCAGCCATTGATCCTTTTGCTTTCTGCAGCAAACGAAACACCAAGTCTTAGTACTTCGAAACCCGAGGGCAACCATTAGCAAACCGCGATTAGTTCGCGAATCACGACACACGAAGTGTGGAGTGGAAAGAGGAAAAGGTCCTACCGGGCGTGCCAGAATCTGTTCCCCTCCGAATGACGGCGCGATAGACACGTCTTGCCTGAAATTCGGGGCAGATGCTAATAGGTGCTATCCGTCTACCTCTCCGAAGATGCCAAGTTGATTTATGGTACCATGTATCGAAGGTTTAAACGGATGCGTCCGATGTAGCAGACTTCGTCAGATTCCCCCTCGCTTGAGAGGTTTTTGATTGTGGGGACGCTTTTCCCTGCAGGCGCAAGCCCCTGCAGTTAATTATGCTACTGCATTGCGGTAACAACTTTCTTCTTCTCCAGATGGTCACTTCGTGTCATGTGTGTTTGATTTGTGTTTGGTTGCCCGTGGATTGTATACGGAGACTGGGTTATGTCGTCGCCCGTAGGGCGTGGACTAGTCCAAATCCGTATCTTTCTTAGATTTGGGTTTGGGGGTTGTGTTTAAGGATACGTTAATCTCATTTGAGACTAAGATCGACTTAAACGTTGGTTAAGGATACGTTAGTCTAGTTTTAGACTAAGATCGACTTAACAAGATCGTTTAGATCCAACAAGAGAGCAATTTAAGGGAGCCCTGTTGTTTAGTTTAGTGACATTGCGGTCAATAGGTAGTTTAAGGACATTGCGGTCCAATGTTAGTTTTAAGACATTGCGGTCAAAGTTAAGGACGTCGTAGTCCGTGGATTTAAGGACTCCACAGTCCGATGTTAGTTTTAAGACATCACGGTCAAGGTTAAGGACGTCATAGTCCGTTGTTAGTTTTAAGACATTCCGGTCAAGGTTAAGGACCTCATAGTCCATGAGTTTAAGGACCCCACAATCTGTATCAATGTGTGGTCATCGGGACCCGTCACCTCTTTGAAGACGTTGAGGAATTACAACGACAAGTATCAAAGGAGTGAAGAGATGTACCCTTGAACCAAGGTAGATTAAGTGATCTGTAGTCCAATTTGGAAACTAAGATCAATCATTATATTATGAGCCCATCGGCCCAGTTAAGTTTGAATTGAGGACTTATGGCCAGCTTGGGCTAAGTCCAATCATGTTTGGGATATTGGCCCTCTGTTGGTTCATTAAAGGAGAGGCTTTGCCTCTGGAAACTTAGCCAGTTGGGCTAAAGCTAGTGTTAAACACTAGAGACTGACAGTGTTGAACACTGGGAATAAGATTGACAAGTTAGTATTAAACACTAAAAGATAACCAGTGTTGAACACTAGCAACAGGGCTTTCAAATTAGTGCTAAACACTAAGGCAAATCAGTGTTAAACACTGCAAACAGAGATTTCAAATTAGTCTTAAATACTAAAGCAAATCAGTGTTAAACACTGGAAACAGAGTTTTCAAATTAGTGTTAAACACTAAGAAAATCAGTGTTAATCACTGGGGACAAAATCTTCAGATTAGTGTTAAAAACTAAGGAGAGAGGGGTCACGTGTGGACACGTGAGAGCGCCCTGATTCCTCTTGTTTTATTCAGTCAAAAGTATTGAATACTTTGAAGTATCACGTGCTGTCATGTGATGGGAATTTGGGTGTTTGTCTGTTAAAGCTTCAGCCAAGGGGTCATGTGGTAGCACGTGAGAGCGCCCTAGAGCTCTTTTCTGTTTCTTCTGCCCTTTTCTCTGTGTGTTTTAGGGGTCACATGGGGCACGTGAGGCATTGCCTCAAGGTTCTTTTCTATGGATCTTTGCAGGGGTCACGTGGTAGCACGTGACTCTGGTTCTTTGTATGTTTTACAGATTTGTTCACCTTTTAAGAATTAAATTCTTCATAGGGTCAAACCCTAACAATATACTTTAGAGGAATTAAATTCCTGTTTTCTTCTGAAGAATTATATTCTTAAATAGGGTTAAACCCTAATTTCTTTTTTTAAGGGAATTAAATTCCTGTGAGTTTGAGAGAATTATGTTCTCAATTAGGGTTAAACCCTTGTTCTGTTCATTTTGAAGGAATTAAATTCCTATAACATAGTGTTGAACCCTAATTTTATCTTAAAGGAATTAAATTCCTGTAATTCTGTGAGAATTAAATTCTCAAAACTCAGTTCCTCCTCTGTGTTTTAGATCTGCATGGCAGTATCTCAACCCAATGAGAATTAAATTCTCAATTCATGGGGAGATGTGCACTTTGCAGATCCTCCATCAGAGAAAGAACTAAGTTCTTTTCTTTATATAAAAGTTAAACTCTTTTGAGAATTAAATTCTCTTTTTAAGCCTCCCTTTCTTTCTCTTACCTAGGGTTTTCCTTTTGCAGAGAATCAAAGGCTCTGTATCTCTCTCTCTTTGTGTGTATCAAAAGAAAAGGTCCAAAGGTCTCAAAAAAAGTCCCTCTCTTCTTTTCTTGGCTCCTATTTATAGGAGAAGGAAAAGAATCAATCTGCTAAGTAAATCTCTCATTGAGAGATTTGATTTATATTTATCATTAATCTGGGCCTTTAGATTGTTAGGTGAATTTTATTCACCATTGGATTTTAAATCCAAAGATATCTCTTTGTTATTTCGGTTAAATTTAGGGGGGAAATCTTTCCAAGTCCAAGATTTTTCCATAAATTGCTGATGTTTAATCACCTTTAGATTTTTAATCCAACGGTTTCAAATAATCTTTCTCCATTTTTGAAAGATTTGAATGATTCATCCTCAGAATTTTAATTCTGTTAAAGAATAAGGCTCTTAAAGCCGGTCACGTATAGCCACGTGACCCCTGGTCACGTGTAGGCACGTGATCCCTGGAATGGGCTTCTCTCCTTCTGCGCTCTGTTCTCTGGCCGCTGCTTAACCATCACGTGCCAGCACGTGACCACTTGTCACGTGTGAGCACGTGATGCCTCTTCTGGAGCTTTTTCTTGATTTTAATCAGGGGATGAATGTGCTTTTTGCCGCTGCTTTAAGCGTCACGTGCCAACACGTGACAACTGGTCACGTGTGAGCACGTGATGCCTCCTCTGAGGCTTTTCCTGATTTTTAATCAGGGAACACCGGCACTACATTAACTTTTCCCGGATGGTATTTGAGATCAAGATCATAGTCAGTCATCAGCTCTAACCATCTACGCCGCCTCATGTTAAGCTCTTTCTGTGTGAACACGTATTTTAGACTTTTGTGATCGGTGAATACTTCGATTCCTTCGCCCAATAAGTAGTGTCTCCAAATCTTCAAGGCGAAAATCACCGCTGCAAGCTCCAAATCATGAGTTGGGTAATTTTTCTCATGGGTCTTCAACTGTCGCGATGCGTAGACTACAACTTTCCCACGCTGCATCAGAACACACCCCAAACCTTTCCCAGATGCGTCGCTATGAATAACTAACCCTCTGGAACCGTCTGGCACGGTCAGAATAGGAGCAGTTGTCAATCTATGCTTCAACGCCTCAAAAGCTGACGCACAACTATCCGTCCATACGAACGGTACCTTCTTTCACGTAAGCTTGGTCATTGGTTCAGCTAAACGAGCAAAATTCTCCATGAATCTTCTGTAATATCGTGCAAGCCCAAGAAAACTTTGGATCTCCACTACGCTTTTCGGAATCGGCCAATCTTGAACTGCTGCAATCTTTTCCGGATCAACAGCGATTCCATCTCCGGATACGACATGCCCCAAAAACTACACTTCTTCAAGCCAAAACTCGCACTTGCTCATCTTCGCATATAATCTTTCTTGCCTCAACGTTTGCAGTGCGATCTTCAAGTATTCTGCATACTCTTCTTGGCTTCTCGAGTAGACCAGAATATTATCGATAAACACCGCTATAAACTGGTCCAAGAACGGTGAAAATATTCGGCTCATCAAATCCATAAATATTGCCGGTGCGTTCGTGATTCCGAATGGCATCACTAAATACTCGTAATGCCCATTTTGAGTTTGGAACGCGGTCTTGCAAATATCTTCTAATTTAACCCGAACTTAATGATATTCGGATCGCAAATCCAGCTTCGAGAATACCCTCGCGCCATTGAGTTGCTCGAATAATTCGCCGATGCGAGAGATCAGGTACTTGTTCTTAATAGTCACCCGGTTTAATTCTCGATAATTGATGCGCATCCTTCTTGTGCCATCTTTCTTCTTGACTAGAAGAACTGGAGCTCCCCAGGGTGCATTGCTGTTGCGAATCCAACCCTTCTCTAGCAATTTGGTAACCTGCTTCTTGACTTATTCCAACTCCACTGGTGCCATCGGATAGTACGCCTTTGAAATTGGCGCTGCATCAAGAACAAGATCGATCGCGAACTCCACATCTCGTTTTGGCGGTAAACCCAAGATGTTCTCGAACACATCCATAAACTCTAAAACTACTGCTGGCGCTTCCTCCTTATCAACTTCCATCGACGAAAGAACGGCGCTTGTCGGTCTAGCCCTAAACTCGACTGGCCCGACAGAACTGCTACCTCCAACAAATACAAACTCCGGATGTCCGGGAATCTGGAAAATCACTTTCTTTGCCCTACAATAAATGTGAGCGTGGAAACTGCCGAGAAAATCCATTCCCAAGACAACATCGTAGCTGCCAGTATCGATCACCAAGAAATCCGCGAATAACTCTCGTCCGCAGATAACAACCGAATTATCCTTGCACTCGCTACTAGATATAATTTTCCCATTCCCAGTGTGTATGTCCCAACAATAAGAAAGGGTTGTGCAAGAAATCGAGTGTGCAGCAATATACTTGGACGACATAAAACAATGGGATGCGCCAGAATCGAATAATGCTAAAGCGGGAAAATCATGAACAAGTAGAATACCTGAAACGACTTCATCTGAAGCCTTGGCCTCTTCGACCGTCAGAGTAAAGGCTCGTGCTTGATTGGGTCCCTGAGTAACCAGCTTCTGCGGTGGCTTCTGTGCATCTTCCTTCAAACGAAACTTCGACGGACAAGTATTGATAGTGTGATCAGCTGTTCCGCAAACCAAACAGAATCCAAGCCTACTTCGATACACCCTCTGCAGGTGTCCGGGTATACGGCAGAAGTCACAAAACATCCTTCCTTTTTACTCGGGTATGAAGGGCTTCTTCATAGGTACAACGCCACGTCGGTTCACCGGGATACCTCTGCGTATAGGAGCTCGGTTCGGCGTAAACACCGGCTTCCGTACTACTACGGCCTGCTGCTGTGTACCCTTAGTCTTCATCACTGGGCCTTGTTGCTCCCTGGCTGCCTTAAGAACTTGCGAGAAAGTGGTCAATCCTAGAGATATAATGTGCCTCTGGATTTCCATGTCCAAATTGCGCATGAATCTTCGTGCCCTATCAGCATCGTTGGCAACCAAAGGTCCCACGAATTGACTGAGCCGTGTCCACTCAGCTGCATGCGCATCCACGGATCTGCCATTCTGCTTCAAACTGATAAACTTCTCTTCCATTTCTTCCTGCGCAGTCTGCGGAAAGAACTTATCCAAGAAACTATGCGAGAACGTTGACCAACTGATCAGCTTGGGCAAACGGATCTTTTCCACGAGCCACCACTCGCGGGCATAGTCCACCAGTTGGATGCGCACGATATCCACTCTCTTGTCTTCCGGAATCTGCGCGGCGACGAGCAGATTCTCCGTATCGACTAGCCACTGCTCCGCTGGCAGCGGCTCTTCCAAACCAGTGAAAGTGGACGAACCAAGTCTCCTGAATTCCGCCACGGTATCCACACGCTGTGCTGGTTTGGCTGCAACTGCATCTACGAACTGCTGGACTATCTGCAAACCCTCCTGAAAAGCTTCGTCTTGCCGCTTCTGGTTCTCCAGTATACCACGAATAACTCCAAGCAATGCGGCATCATCAACATGCCTCTGGTACGTTCGCATATCTTCATCGGCCATAATTCTGAAGCCAAGACACGGAAGAGGATTAGCATGATAAACAGGATTCAAGAAACATGATAGTTATAGATTCAAGAATAGCAAGATAGCAATATGGCAGGACATGTTCCTAATTACGGGTTTTCTGGTTAGCGTATTGGGCTCAATACCCAACTACAAAAGAACCAAACCCGATTAACCTAAATCCTATGTCTCTGATACTAAACAAACCCTGTCATGCCCCCTTCCCAGAGTGCGCTACGATCGGCATGTGACAGAGCCAATCATGCTACCCGTGGCTAGGAAATATCCATCCACACTCACATTACGGCTGTCTATAAGATATCAAAAACAAGAAATATAAAAAAATTAACTAATACATGTCCATCTGCCATAATAAACGAGTCAAGAAATATATATGCGGAAGCAATAAAATCCAATAAACAATAACATCTGGAAATACGTCCCAAATACAGGCTCACATCAGGAAAAAGTACGAAAAGAAAACTAAACTAAGCTAAACACTAATATGCTCCTCACTGTTCGGCCTGTCGGCTGAAAGACTCCCGGTCTGCCTGCGAAAGAGATAAAGGGACTGGACCATGCAAAACCCAGACGTCGGTGCGTTATAATATCAATAATAATAAGTAACCAGGATACACGTGATATGCAGGCATGGATATCAACAGTAACATGAATATAATAAGTAAACACGGATATAGAACAGTGAAGCGTAAATATGCAGGTGAAGTGCGGTGAGTAATCTAAACTATATCACTAGGTTAATTACTCTCAAGTCTTTGAGATCAATTTAATGAATCGTCGATATAACTCAATAGTATCCCGTGCATGCCCAGGACCACGGTCAAGACTCTCGGACTGAATCCGAGACGTGCCGCTAGACAGTAAACAGATAACATGTACAGACGAATGATTTCAGCAGCAGCATCCCGGGGCTGGCCTAGCCCGTAAAACTGATCAGTATAAGTATCGAACTGTCGAGTTCCAAGTCAATTTTCATCATTGATTTCCCCTTACCCCCAAGATTATGTGTTCAAGTCAGGTATTGATAAATATGAAACTAATGCTAATACAGGATTAAGCAGGTACATGTTTTGTCTAAATAGACAACAAGATATGTCTGTTGGGACAACAAGTCAGGGTTGTCGGCGTTAGTAATAAGATCAAGTATCAACTCAAGCAGTGGTGTATCATGTCATGACAGGTAGTGCATATGTATCAAGCGGGTGCCCAAAGTAAAACTGTAACGAGTATCGAAACATGGTAAAACACGGATGCACAATGTCTATCAGGGATCACATCTACAACTCCATGACTACGTATGATGCACATTATCAAGTCTGGGGTACTAACATAACAGTAACATGTAATAATATGATCTGGCATGCAACTAGATATATAATAAACGATACGGATACGAACGGATATCGAAAAACGGTAAAACTGTAACATGGATGCACAATGCAATAAACATGTAATATTTTTATTCATATGGATGCAAATATATAGACATAGCATGTAGCAAGAAAAACTTGCCTAATCAGATCTCACGACGAGGTGTGTACGCTGCGTCCGACGTCGGGTAAACGTCGCAAGGCACACACGCACGTACAGAACTGAACCAGGCAAAGCAAGAACGCGACCGCGCTGGCTGGGGACGTCTACTTAGTTGCCCGGATCGTCGGCGACGGGTACAGCTCTGGCGACAACCGGAATCAAGAATCCAAGAAAGAGAAAGAGAAGAAAGAAGAAGAAGAAGAGGTTGGTGCTCTGGGTTTGGTGTTTGGGGACAGAGGCGAGGCTAGGGGGTGGCGTCGACGATGGGTCGTCGACGGCGAGGATGCAGGCGAGGGTTTTCCGGCGATGGGCAGTTGGGGTTTCTTGAAGTCGGGAATCGGGTGAGGTGTGCAGGGGATGGAGCTTGGGATCTGGGGAGTAGAAGAGAGGAGAGAAGGGGAGAGTGGTGGAGAGGGCGTGAGGCCGACCGGGCGAGAGGGCTCCGGAGACGTGAGGACAGAGGCGCGGGTTGCAGGTGGGGCTTCTTGGGTTTGTAGGTGACGGGTTCTTTGAGGACTGGGTTGGCTTCAGGAAGAAGGAGGATAGGGAGAGACGGAGATGGTGACGAGAGGAAACCGACGAAGGTGTTCGGCGGCAAAGGGCGACACAAGCTTGAGTTAGGGTTAGGGTTTCGTGAGCGGCAAGAAAAAGAAGAGGCAGGTGAAGAAGAGGCGTGGGCGTGGCTTTTAATATATAAGGGTTAATAAAAGAATATGTCAGAGCCTGAGAGAGAAATGAGTTATGATTTGGAAAGTTAAAAATAAAATAATATATATATATGGGCGTGCGCGCGCGCAGAAAGAGACAGAGAGAGGCGAGCTGTTAGGATAGAATTTTATTTTAAGAAAATATACGGAAATATATTTAATATATTAACAGTTTATATATATTAGAATATAATATTGATAATATTCGAGTTTTCTGGATAATACAAAAAATACTTCTAAATATACCCGGGTTGGGTCTAAAATTACGATTTAGAAATACGGATAATATTCGTGTCAAGCAAAACCAAAAGCGATGTCTGGTTAAAGAAAAATGCATACCCCAAAAACGGATATACTTTGTATGCACGTAGTGATCCAAATGAGTCTGTTTCACTAAACGGAACAAGAACAACATATACAGATGCTACCACAGGGTCAGGGGTATGATGCAGGTCATGCTAGATATTTTTAAAATATATTATTTGATAATAATTGTATTGTTAAAATGCAGATGCTAGATAAAATACAGGGAAACAGGACATAAGCAACCACGAAATCTCAGAACTAGCAGGTATAAAACGTAATTAAAAATCAAGACGGGTTTCAAGCATGCGGGGTCGGGTCAGATGCAAGCAGGGATAAAACGTAATCAAGAATCAAGACAGGTTTCAAGTATGCGGGTCAGGTCGGATGAAGCAGGGATAAAACGTAATCAAGAATCAAGACGGGTTTCAAGCATGCGGGGTCAGGTCGGATGAAGCAGGGATAAAACGTAATCAAGAATCAAGACGGGTTTCAAGCATGCGGGTCGGGTCAGATGCAAGCAGGGATAAAACGTAATCAAGAATCAAAACGGGTTTCAAGCATGCCGGTCGGGTCGGATGCAAACACAAATACCAAAAGCATGCCGGTCGGGTCGGATGCAAACACAGATACCAACAAGAATCAAGACGGGTTTCAAGCATGCCGGTCGGGTCGGATGCAAACACAGATACCAATTATACTATTCACACCCATAACAGCAATAAATCTAGAAATAACCACTCGATATATAAATTAATCAAATCAAGTATGGTATAACAAACTAGGGTGTTACACTTTTACTTTGATGTAATAAAGTTGTGAGCTATTATTTTGTTTACTCTAGTACTGTTTACTGACTATCATACAATGCTAGAAGCCGAACTGTGACTACGGCAGGATTATTCTCTGACCATAGGAGCATGGCTGGCTTAGTCACCCCTCGCATTCCGTATTTTGGGAAGCGGGACGTGACACGTCTTTTCCTACGTGTTGTATATATGAACAAGTTGACAGAGCGGAAAAGGGAAACAAGAAAAATATGCAAGATCAAGCCAATATTCAAGGGCTCTCCATCCAGAAACCAGTTATGCTTTATTCAGTTTAATGGATATTGTGTTTTCCCAAAAAAGATTCAAACCGGAAGATGGTGGTAAGTTATTATGCGGAGTTAAGTACATTATTCGAGATTATGAGATAATTAAATATTTTTAATTAAAAAAGTGTTAACGCAGTTAGAATAAGAATTTCATTTGATTCTTTCTCCAAAGGAATCTTAGAAGCCTTCTGTCCTAATTATTGCATTTAGTTTCCTCCAGAATCTAAAAACAATAAACTACAACTATCTTCTTGTGTAGGATCCGATATATTTTTTCATTAGATTTGCTTTGCAAGGTATTTTTTCCTTTGATTTGAAAATATGCAAGAACTAAACATCAATGGTAGTGGAAAACAAAACAGAATAACGATTGTTCATGAAAATAGTAAAAATTTTCGGTATCATGCATATTACGTGCCCTGTTCACACAAAATGCATTCGTTTTGATCAAGTAAGAATCATAATCAAACAATTCTAGCATTACCATAAAAAAAGACTTATCCATTACTAATTTGGTATGTTTCATGTGGCAAAAGAAAATTCTTGTGGAAAACTGTCTAAACATACAAAAGTACATACTTTTTTTTAAAAAACTTTTAAATATTTTATTTAAGCAAATGCATGTGAAATCCGATATTTATTTATCCAACGAAAAATCTTTAGGATCATTTTTCTAACTATCCAACATGGCCTTTAGGTTGGGCTTGATTAGGGTTAGGGTTTTCTCATAATCATCTTTTGATCCTCATTTTAGAGTTTGGATTCGAATTAGAGTCGAGATTTCATGGGTCACCGGAAAGGTAAGGGGTGATACCAATAAGATCGCCGGTTGGGTTGGGTGGCGGCTTGCCTAGATTTCTGTTTATGCATGCGAGTATGCAAATCTTGGCAGCTTTGAAATATCAATCATATCAAAATATGAATGAAATGCTTTTATTTATGTTTATCTATTTTTCTCAGGAACAATAAATTTAGGCTACAACTAAGTAAGAAGTGCATCTGCGTGTCAAGAAAAATATATAATTTTCAGGGCTTAACAATTATGTTGAATTAAAATATTTTCAAAGCCATGAGCTAAAAGGTTAAAAAAAAGGGTAAATTGCTTGACGACAAGATTTCACCGTTTTTGCACTTTAATACCTTATAGTTTTTTCTAACGCTTTAATACCATAATGTGTTTCGCTGTTGGCACTTCGCCGCCTCTTGCTTTTGCTACCTTCTCTAATTTGCGCCTGTTTATTCCTAGAATCATGTATATGAAAAACAGTTGTAATGAATAAACCGACACAAAATAGACTTGACGGTAAAAGCGGAAGGTGGCAAAGCGTTAAAAGCGAAATACATTAGGGTATTAAAGCGTTGAAAAGAAAACTATAAGGTATTAAAGTGCAAAATTGAAAACATTGAGGTATCATCAAGCAATTTACCCCCCAAAAAAAAATTAAATGGAGATTTTATTTAAGCAATCCTATGGTTCGCTGGGATCAAATAATGTTGGATTTAGGCCAGTCAAATTTTTGGTGTTTTGGGCCGGGTCAAGATTGACATTTGGGCCCGTTTGTTGTGTGGTCCTTTTGTGTTCAAATTAGATTTTCTTTAAATATTTACTGTATTTTGGTTGGGGGCTTCTGTTTTTACAAAAAAAATTAGTTGCCTGTAGGTTGCTGAAAATCTGCAATAGTCGTTGACGGTTGCTGTTGCATTTCATAAGCTTGCTAAGAATCTGCAGTATCAATTGATGGCCGCTGTTGCTTTTAACAAGGTTGCCGTCAGTCAGTCAATTGCCGTTGTTGTATTTCATAAGGTTGCCAAGAATCCACAGTTTCAGTTGATGGCTGTTGTGTTTCATAAAGTTGCCAAGAATCCGCAGCATTGGTTGATGGTTGTTGTTGCTTTTCACAAGGTTGCGCACTCAATCAAAAATCTAAATATGGAGTAATGTATCCTCTACTAGATTAGAAGAAGAAAACGCGGAATTTCTTGCCTCTGGATCCATGATATAATCTCCTCTACACTTGTATTCCTCCCCTTCCTGCTCTATTCTTCGTTTTCTTTATATTTATTTTCCCTTTTCTCGAGGGGTTTTTTGGCGTGATGCTGAAAATGCCACGGCGGCAGGTTGTTTTTTTATTATATAATTTTGTGCTTTAACTTTTATGTTTTTAATAAATTTCCAGGGGACGGGACCGGTTGAGTTTTACTCTTTATTTAAAAAATGAAAAAAAAAACGTCTCTCTTGTTTTTTTTTAATTAATGTTCTTTATGAGTTTAACTGTCATATTTTCTTCTTCCAGTATTTTATTTAAAAGGAGATAATAATACAAAACAGTAAATTTTATTTCTATGTTTTCTTCACAAAATGTAAAATAATTTACAAATTATATGTAAGATATATATTTACTTTTAAAAGTTGTTTAGGCCCACTTTGATAATTGATTCTAACTTTGACTCGGGTTTGAAAGTAACCCTTTATCTATCTGAAGTAACCCCTTATCTACATAGGTCAGGTTGGGACTTTGAAAAAATATATTGGAAGACTGCTTTTCAAAAAGCCCTTGCCAACATTTTAAGGTACAAGAATGATTCAAAATTTCAAAAGCATTCTAAAAGATAAAACTATGGCTATTGGTAATATCCTTTGTTGAGTGAATGGTAAATGGAGCATGACACGCGATAAATATCGGCGTTTAAAAGTTTTACCAGCACATTCATTTTCGGTGTTTTAAAACTGTGATGGCAGTAAATGATCTAAATTTACTATTTCCTTATACAATAGATTTTATTCGTCTTAAAAAACCAATGGATAGAAAACGGATGGAAGAAATATTTCAAATAAACTTTCAGCAAATCTTATCATATTCATCATATGAAGGATTGCATTGTTCTAGTTTTTTGATAATGCCAACGAACCTAAATGATGCCCCGATTCCAATCTTGAAAAAAACAAAAACAAAAAAGAAGCATGAAATGCTGAATCCTAACCAAGAATTAAAAAGAATACCAATTCTCATAAAACGTGAGTGGAGGCGGAGGATTCATGTGCTGGACCCGGCGTGATTATCATGTTGGTTCATGTAGCCTATCCCACATGCTTGGGATAAAAGGCTCAGTTGTTGTTGCGGCCAATCTTACACGTTGAATCTGCCAATCTCACACGTTGAAAAGATAAACTGTAATCTATATGAGAAGAATGTGAGGAAGCAAAAACAATCAAGGTCTTTGTTTTCTTGGACGATTATAATGCACTATTACCTCAAATTGTATATGGTTTAAAAAAAAATCCCTATTAATAATGTGATTTTCAGGCTTTCTAAATTTTATTTATCAAAAAAAGGTAGTTATTGGTTGCAGTTTAGCATTCGTCGAACCAACCACATTGATGCCCATGTTAAGACCCAAAGGCACACAAGGGATCCTTATACGTGGGTCCCACGTCTTCAATCGGGTGAGAATACGGGTGTTAATTTTTTATCCGAAGGAATCGTATCTCAGAAAAAGACAAACGCTGTCGTTTTTGATTGACGCGTGCGCTGCGCTGCGCCACGCGTACGCGTGTAAAATATCGAGCGGTGGGTCCTACGTGCGACGCGCTTACGCTCTCTTGCTGTCGAGTTTTGCGAATTGCAGCCGTCTCTTTTTTAAATTTTTTTTAAAATTGAATTAAGTAAGTTCTTTGTTTTATTTAATTAATTAAATCGTGTTACATCAATCGATACGATTACAGCAAAGATTAGCGACTGATTAGAGATATATTACTTATCATTGAACTTGCCGTATCTTTTGATTATTCTTAATATATATTATAATATAATATGGATCAGTTTCCAAGCAGCATGTTGTCTATGTTTTTTTTTTTATTTCTATTTTTCCCTTATTGATTTGGTTAAAGAGCTTAATGCCCGACTGTTGGAAATATTTGTGCAAGCTATCTTGAAATTGTAGAGTCAATAACATAGATTAAAAGGTCTGTATCGGTATTAATATGCAATGTTTATTTTGGCCAATTGCAGGTGATATATCTATCTTATCTGTTGCTTCAATAGAAGGAAATACCTCTAACTTTATAAATATGCACTCTGTCTTCTGAGCTTTAATTATTCCCAAAATATATTTGGTTTGAATGAAAAGTCCTGTGATATATTCTCTACGAAAGAGTTTTCTCGAGGGTAAAAACGGACCGTCAAATTCTGATTTTGCAGAATTAAAATCATTTGATGTGGCATCTTATTGATCCCTTATCCTGATAAAACTAAAGTTTGCAATGTGTATGCCGATTAAACCATGTAAACCCTTGCCATCCACACGGTCTCTTTTTCTTGTTTGTTGGACGAAATATCCCGAGATCTCTTCAAAGCCAGCGAAGCACGAATTATTTGCCAACAATAAGAAGAATAGGATGTCAAGAGCATCCCATAAAATTCTCATCTCGGGACCATGAAAATACAAATAAAAAAAGCTACAGGTTAAAATTTTATAATTAAAGGATTCTTGACGATGCTCGGTATTCGCGATCTCCAAGATCAGGACACGTGGCAGATGATGTGTCCCTCTGCCACGTGTCCCAGAGCTCAGAAGAAAGGGCCGTAGGGGTCGACCAGGCCACCCTTGTACTCGACCTGCAAGCACAAGCTGGCTCACCTCAGAGCCCCTTAGAAATTGGCCTCCTCGGCCTCTCAGCTCGCCCCGATCTGCCACAGGACCAAGATTTCTCGGCCCTCTTGCTCGTTCCTGAGCTCCCCAGCCGAGGACATCTTCCTCGGTCCTCCAACCGATCGACTCCACCACTCACAGGCACAACCGCCACTCCGCAAATCTCGTCATGCGCAGATTCTCCGCCAGCAACATCCCACGTTCCACGCCATCACGATCCCCATTAATGGGCGATCCGCTCTCAGGCGTGATGTCGGGAGCATAACTGCCGGCGAGATTCTCGCGCCTGCTGCTGCGTGCTACCGCCACTATATAAACCCCCATCATAGAGGGGTCAAGTAAGCCATTTTTATTCCACTTAGCCGTTACTCTGCTCGGATCTCGTACTAACTTGATCGTCGGAGGGTCATCGGTGGTACCAAACCACCCCGAGACTTCTTTGCTGGTACTCGGCGTTAAACTCCTCAAATCACCAATCTCCTCAAAACCCATTAAGACCTGCACGCAACAGGAGATCACCTTTCAAATCCACCGGGAGATCGACGGAAGACAACATCTGAGGGAGACCCGAAAAGGAACTGTAAAATTTGGAATATTTAGAAATAAATAAAATTAATTAAATTAAAAATAATATGATAAATCACAAAACTGTTAAAATCAAATGAGTCAATCTTCGTAAGTTATATGTAATACAATTTAAATTAGAATGTTTGTATGTAAATTGAATAAGTTATAAGGGTTTTAATGATAAATTTAGTTTCATTTTAATAAAATGGTGTTTTTATAATAAGTTAAGTTGTGAGGGGTTAAATTGTAAAGTTTAAGTTTTTATGCAAATAGGATATTGTTGGGGATATAAGTGAAAGTGGATAGAAATCATTTTAGTTCTGAAATTATACTTAAATTAAAACAAAATGTAAAGATAAAGCAAAAACCACCTCATACTTGCATGCACACATTCATCCTTCACCTCCTCCTTGCATGAAACATACACACTTTAACCTTTGACACCTCCACCTTCCTTTATCTCTTCCTCCACTCATATATAAAACACCCATTCAGTTGCAAACTGAGATTTAAAACTCAAAGGAATTAAAACAAAAAGAAAACTTAAAAGAGAAAAGAGAAAACAAGAAGAAGAAGAAGAAGAAGAGGGAAGCTTTATTCTTGGAGATTGTTCATCATCAAGTTAGGAGGGACTTAGCTATTTGGAGGGTTATTCCTGCAGCAATCTTGGAGGGTAAAAATCTTTAAACACAGTAAAGGTTAAGTTCTGTAGTTTAGTTAGTTTAAAATTTAATCATGTAGCATAATATCGTATTTTTAGTTAAAGTTAAGCTCTATTAAAATCTGCTATTGTTTAGAAGATAATTAATTGAATTAAACAGAGTTAAAATGATGTAGGAAACACCTAGAACAAACCATAGGACAACGAACCCAGGGGGCCGGTTTCTGGCCGACGGCCATAAAGGAAATTCCGGCGTCGCCGGCCGGTAGGAAAGCTAGGTGGGTTGGTTCTGTTGGGTAGGTTCCAGTGTATAATTTTGGTTAATTTGGTGTTGTTTAGTTAAGCTAGTTTCACTGTAATTAGAATCTGGAAACATATATCGGAATGGTTATCGTAAAACACTAAATACGACACGGTTAAAATACGCCGCGATTTAAATTCTGTAACAATACAGATTAAGGTTAAATTCCAGCAAGATTAAGTGTGTGATAACTTGATATAATCAAATAGTATATAACTTATATGTGGGATCGGGTGTTTGTCTTTTCCGTCGTATCGAAATAACCGTTTTTCTTATACGTTAAAATTGTGAATTTAGATTCGAATACAAGAATTACGGAAGCAGCGAGGAAAGGGAAAGGATTAGCAATTCCGGAGTAGATTCGACCTTTCCGATGAGTAGACTAAACATCTACCGGGGAATTTTGTAAAGATGGCGTGTTTCGCTCGTAATTTTATTAACTTAATGTTTTATATTGTTATGCTCAATTGATAATTTGCATTCATCATATACACATATAAATTGCTTAGTTGTTAGAACACTTCCTAATTATCGACGAGTCATGCCACGTGCACATCTTATATGCTACACACACCTCGTCGATATTGCTATGTCACTTTACACTTAAATATAATACTTGTTAACATGAAATTATATCGTATTTCATATATCCATAATAATAGTAAATTGCATCAATTATATCATGTTGATATATGTGTAATTCTGGTTTATATAAGAGGTAAATGTAAAATTGAGGATTATGGTTTTGAGTTTTGAATACTATTACATAAATCCAGTGTTTTCATGATTGATGTGTCATGTCCACCATGAGATGTTTTCTGTTTTGGTTTTATTCCGGACCGAGTGGGGGAGATATACGGTCGTGGATTTTGCGTTATCCATACTGAGTGGGGGAGATATATAGTTGGATACATGGTGGACCCGGTCGAGACCGAGGGGCAGGATAGCCGTATTGAGACGGGGGAGCCTAGCGAGGTTACTCGATACCAGAGTTAGTGGTAAAAATACGGCGTGTATCTAGATGATAACGACCGGTATTATTGATTCAGGATCATTCGGGGAATGATGCCTGTGAGAAATGGAAGTTTTGTGTCGTTGATGGACACGGAGAAATGAATTTATTGAGAATAAATGATGAGATTTCAGTAGTATTATAAGAATTATTTTATACATTGTTGAACTTCACATATACTCATACCTCATACTTGTTCATATTTCAGTTAGAATGAGTGTCATATTTACTTTATTCACCGTTGTATGTTAGTTATATTCACTGAGTTGGCAACTCATCCTCCGTTGTGCCACAGTTCCTTGCAGGGATAGAGTGGACGGTTAGCTGCGAGGCAGAGCTACTTTTGCAGTTGTATTTTCATCTTTTGATAGGTAGGTTACATATGTAGTAACCTTCCTTTTGATATTGTATTTTGTATCTAAAAAGTCTCCATCAAACCTGTATTTTGACTTAGAATGAGAGATGTATTTTGGCAGTTGAGATCGTTTGGTCGATACATTTGTAGTTTCTTTCTTTATGTCTGAGATTCATATTGATGTCCTTTTTGTTGAGATTTATTTTCGTTGTTATTATTGTTGATCCCAACTAGGGATGCAACAAAACCTAACACTTTATACTTATTTAATAAATTAACTTCATAAATTGGGATTTTTACTTAAAAACTAAAAATTTTATAAATAATTCCGAAATAAGGTATTTTGATCTTGGTTTTCGGCTCACTTGGGCTACGTGCATTTCTTTATATATGTTACAATCTAAGTGCCGGTCACATCCACACTTTGGGTCGTGACAAAGTTGGTATCAGAGCTTAGGAGTAACCTTACGGAATTAAGTAAGGGATTTTAATCGGTTGATGTGAGTCCGTGAGTGAGGATGACCTTTGGTTTGATGGAGTAGGTGAATTAGGATGAATGCAGTACCGTACGTATGTTCCGCGGCATATTTACGTTATCGTATTCAGCCTAACTAACCTTAGGAGGTATATCTTGACCTATTCTTCCGTTGATTCTCTGTTATTGATTGTTCCTATTCCTATGCCTTATCAACTCTCGTTTCTTGTTCCAGTTGCTATGGCTACGCGGGCTAGGCGAGCCGCAGCCAGAGATGCAGCTAGGGCGAGTCCGCCTGTGACGACGACTAATACACCGGACGTTCCGGCGGTGCATGAGCATGTTGATCCTCCTCCTCTAGATCGTATGACTAGGATTGAGGAAGGTATGTTGGGATTACAGCGAGTGGTAGGACAGTTAGCCGAGGCCACTCGAGTACTGGGACCAGATCCAGCACCGACCGTAGCAGAGTCCGAGGTACAGCCTACACAGACGGTGGCGCTAGTAAATACGAGAGTGATAGAGGTATCACTTGCAGAGTTTATGAGATTGAGACATCCGGTATTTACGGGGACCGATGTGGCGGAAGATCCTCAGTCTTTTCTTGATAGGATGGCGAGAATTGGCAGATCATTGCGATGTTCTGATGCGAGGTCAGTGGAGCTGACTTACTTTCGTTTGGAGGGACTTGCACAGGAATGGTTTGAGTCGATGGAGAGAGGGCGAGCTTTGAGTCTTCCTCCGATGACGTGGACCGAGTTTTCCACGGTCTTTCTTGCCAGATTTCTTCCCCAGAGTGTGAGGGACGCTAGAGCTAGCAGTTTTGAGGCGTTGAGGAAATCGGCAAATATGTCAGTAGCAGATTATGACTTACGATTCACCCAGCTGTCGCGATATGGCCCATACTTAGTACCTACAGAGGAGATTCGGGTGAAGAGATTCCTAAGGAGTTTGGACACGCAGTTGTATCTGGCGATAGGCTCCCAGCATTTTGATACGTATGCGCAGGCCATGGATGCAGCGATTCGAGTAGAGAAGCGTTTGAGCGAGTCAGTAGTTGTTCCGGAGCCAAAAAGGAGTAGACCGATCGTGCCGACGAATAGACAGTTTGGCAGAGGTAGAGGGTCACATCCAGGCAGATATACTCCAGGCCGCGGTGTCGGACGAGGTTGGACACAGGGCCAGATGTTCAGTTCTTACCCCGATGATCAGAGACCACCATCTACATGTTTTAGTTGTGGACTTCCAGACACTTTGCGCGGGATTGTAGATCTCAGGGAGGGACCGTTGTTCCACAGGCTGCTTTACCCCTTCCACCTCCTGCGCCGATGGCTTTACTTCCTCCCCCAGTTGGCGCTACACGCCAGGCAGTTGCACCACAAGGTCGAGGCTTTGCAGGAGGTGCTCAGAGAGGTCGAGGAGATAGAGGTAGAGGACGACAGGATACGGGCAGGGGCCAGGCATGAGTATTTGCGCTGATTCCACAGGATGCCCAGGCATCAAATGCAGTCATGACAGGTACTCTTACAGTATGCTCATTAGAGGCACATGTTTTATTTGATCCCGGTTCTACACATTCTTATGCATCTTCACGATTTGCACTTTTGTTGGGGAAAGAGTCGTCATTATTAGAGTTACCATTAGTAGTGATTACCCCGATTGGAGATTCTTTTATAGCTCGGCACGTATTCAGATCGTGTTCGGTGCGTATTGGTGATAGAGATTCGCTAGTTGATCTGATTCTCCTGGACATGTTAGATTTTGACATACTTCTTGGTATGGATTGGTTAGCCGCTTGTCATGCCTATGTAGATTGTCGGGGAAAAGCGGTTAGATTTTGTTTTCCAGGTGAACCGGTGTTTGTTGTGCAGGAGGGTTGCAAGTTAGCTCCTGTCAACATGATTTCTGCTCTTTGTGCGGGGCGACTCTTGAAGAAGGGTTATCATGGGTTCTTGGCCTTCGTTCAGGACTTAGGGGTCGCTGAGGTTCCATTGGATCAGATTCCGATCGTACGAGAATTTCCTGAGGTATTTCCTGCTGAGTTTCCAGGATTGCCACCCGATCGGGACATCGAATTTTGCATCGACTTGATTCCGGGTGCGGGGCCTATTTCTATACAACCCTATCGAATGGCACCGACGAAATTGAAGGAACTCAAAGGCCAGTTGCAAGAGTTGTTAGATAGAGGGCTTGTTCGTCCCAGTGTATCACCGTGGGGAGCTCCAGTCTTATTTGTTAAGAAGAAGGACGGTAGTATGAGAATGTGTATCGACTACCGACAGCTGAATCGCGTCACTGTGCGAAACAGGTATCCATTACCACGTATAGATGACTTGTTCGATCAGTTGCAGGGAGCTGGGTTTTTCTCGAAGATTGACTTGAGGTCGGGGTATCACCAGTTGAGGGTTCGGAAGGACGATATTCCGAAGACGGCATTTCGTACGAGATATGGGCATTATGAATTTCTGGTGATGTCATTCGGACTCACCAACGCTCCAGCAGCTTTTATGGATATGATGAACCGTATCTTTAGACCATTTATTGATCGGTTTATTATAGTATTCATAGATGATATTCTTGTATATTCTCGGAGTCAGACGGAGCACGAGCAGCATTTACGTATTACGTTGCATGTTAGTTGTATGTATGTCCTAGAGGCCAGTATTGTACAGATGATGTATATTATATTGGATGCTTGGACATATATAGAGATGACTTTCTTGCTCGATATGATAGTATGCTATCTGGTTGCTCTTCATCTTAACATGTATACTAGTCTCTTTAAACTGTCTTATAGTTACATGTTGGTAAAGCCCTTAGGATGTGTACTTGACTATCTGGACTATGATGCAGATCATACTAGTGGGGACATGGTAGTCCATAAGTACATCCTTCAAGGTCCCTAGTCGTAGGTGTATCGAGACGGGGCATCGATATACCAGTGTAGACTAGCGTATACACTTCTCGACCCATGAGATGGGCGATGGATGATCCCATATCCATTGGTGTTTGACATCAGAGATGGTATACGGGTGCTCAGTGGAGACTGAGTACACTGGACGGACTCGCCGAGAACTCCCAGATGGTATTATACCTCACGTCAGATGGCAGTTCTCAGGTGACACTTGTGCAGGTTAGTCTGTAGACCCGAGATCGTCATAGAGTCTTGTGTGATTCCCACTGTACTTTGATTTCCACCTTACCACGTCCATGAGGACGTGCAAAATGGTGGTTTTTGGGTACAGTCCCGAGTCTCATGGAAGCAATGAGCGATAGGAGGAGTTTCGTCTCTCCCGGTATTGGGGATTGATGTTGCGCTGTGCTCTATTGGCCGTAACAGGGAAGTCCCTGGCCAGGGCTGATTGGAGATTTACGGGTAAGTGTTACCAGTAGTTTCTCGACCCGTTATGAGCCTCACATCGGCACGACTTATCAGTTATTGGGGTCTGACGTTTACCACCCCTAGACTTGATATGCAACATATCAGACGAGGAGACCGGACTGTATGGGAAGTGTTGCCGGTTGGCTCGACAGGAGTTGTAGCAGGTTCGCTTGTTCTCTTCTGATCGCTCAATACCCGGGTGGCCGTTACGTTTAGCTGACCGCTTGCGGCTAGGGGGTGCTTGATATGATCATCACCCACTGCCGGCGTATTGACGAGTCTTAGAGTCCCACAATAGAGTTACCTAGTTCAGGCAAAATGTTGTGGTGCGCGTATGCGATATGCGCATGGACCCGATTAAAATACGCGTATGGGATACTGTATATTGATCGGGCGGCTTGCTTTTGGTTAGGGTCGTATGTGATATGGCCGGATTGATAAATCAAGTGTTGATTTATCATTTAACCATTAGATTCTCACTAGAAATCCTTTCTTGTTTCTATGGATGTATGGATGCATGTATGCATTCCTTATTGTTTCATGCACATATGGATGTGCATGCACACATGCATACATACATCATTCTATCATGGTTGATTATACAAGGAAATGGTGGCAATATAAGACTCACACCATGGTTTTAAATATGAATTTTATTACATTTGATTTAAAACAAAAAGGAAAAAGAAAATGGTTATGATTGAATTGTTTCTACACTCTTCTTTTGACCTAACCATTCTCACCCACCTTTTAACCTTGGGTAAACTTTCCTTTTGTGTTTTAACTCAAGTTTAATAATATATTCATTGTTTAAACCATGGTTTGAGATGAGAATAATAAAATATATATTGATATATTTTCATTTTTCTAGCACAAGGGGTTATTCTTTTACTCTTGTTAAAAATATAGCCATCATCTTCTTCTTCTTCCTCTCTCATTTGCTCTCTAGATTTTTGTAGTGAGCAATATACTCATCAAGTTAGGATTTTGAAGTGAGAAAGAGAACCACAACACCATTCTACACAAGTCTAGCCCACTTGTTTGGAGTGTTAGATTCATTTCGTTCTCTTGATCGGGTGAAGTTGCAAGCTTGGACAAAGCGGACTCCGGGTGGATCATCGGTGACCTAGAGGAGTTCAAGCGGAGTTTTTTCAAACCCCAAGTAGCCGAGGAGTCCAGCGTAGGGAGCTACAAAGGTTGTACTCTCTAAACCCTAGCTTTTCTTTCATATGATGATATGAAATATTTAGAAACCCTAATTTTCTAGGAACGATCCGATGTTTGTTAACTTAGCACCCTAAAGACTCCACCTTTGGCACATGTGATGCTTCCAAACCCTTTATGAGGTGCTAGGCTAACCCTTCATTGGTATAAGAGCCGACCTAGAACATTAGGCGACATTTTTACGAAGTTAAAACTCCGATCGAACCGAAATACGGCCTTTTAGAATGCTCTCTGGACATTTTTTTAAATCTGGTTATTTTCAGAATTAAAAATATGCAAAAAATTCAGCAGGTAAAAATAAGAGTTACTGTGAAAAACGAGTCAATGAACAGTTATTTTCGCCGCGGAACCGCGGCAATAGCCTGCTTAAGCCGCGGTTCCGCGGCCGTTCTGTTGACTTATGGACTCGTTTTTGTACAGAAACTAATTTCTCTGCTTGTATATGGTTTTGGGTATTTTTAATCTGTATTTAGTTCTGTAAATTCTGGAGATGGTTTTGGACTTGTCGATTCGATCGGAATTTTCATTTCTTGGCTTTTCCGGATAAATTAGAAAGTATTGAAGTGTTTGAACGGGTATCATTTGCTCACTTTTCACGGGGTTTGAATATTTTGGAGATACGTGCAAGTTTTGTGGTGGTCCCTCTAGAAGACAACAAACCTTAACTCGATTATGTGACCGCCTTGAACTGCCCTTTGAACCTTAGGGTTTGGGGCAGTACGGCGTGCCACATGTGAGGCGTTGGCTTGACCCTTCTACGGCTGGATCGCTACTACTGTGTCACACTCCGGGTTTTTTGAACTCCGCTCAAGTGTTGAGCTTTAGTGAATCTTGGGTATTTGATCGTTTGTTCGAAAACTTTAATACTGTCTAATTATCTGGAATGTGATGCAATGTGTGGAATTCATATTACTAGACATGAAATACGAAGTATGTGATACTGCGCATTTGCGATGTCTAAAGAGAATGTGAATTCCAGATATTGCAGTTTTACACTTTCTTTTCTGTGACCGTAAGTGTAGTATGTAGTGGTATTGCCGATTGTCGTTGCTATACGTCGACGACAATCGGTGTATGCATACTTACTTACGTTGATGATATGAGATATTATGTGTTGCTGAGATATGATGTGCAGGATTGTCGCGATTGAATAGCCGGGGGTTTTATGTGAGATGAGAGTTTTATATTTTCATTCATGTAAATTCAAATGTAATGTAATATTCTTTTATTTGGGGCACTTCCGGGTTGAGGTCGATGCCACCAGTGTTGTATATTATTTACTTTTCCGCATTAGGATGGAACCAAGGAGGGGAGCACAGGTGACCGGGTTCTGGGGTTCAGTGGGAGGCCATCTCGAGGAGTGGAGACCGGGTCTCCTAAACTCCAGAATTGGTAGGGTCGCTTGCCGCTCTCGTAGGGGTCCAGGGTGTGGGTTTGGCTATTCATCGCGATTGTGGAATCCGTATTTTCTATTGTTGGCTAAATACTAAATACGGACGTCCTAATATATCCCACATTATATCTATGTTTCTGCTGCGATATCTGTGATGTGATCATTTGATATGTTGTGATGGATACAGTATATAGTATATATGATATATTATATAGGCGTTACTTATGTTTTACACCCGCACTAGCCCTGCCCTGCTCTGTCGTTAGTTACCTAACCTAACGTGCACGAGGGGACATCGAGGCGAATGCGGATGGTATAAGTGTACGTCGTATTTATCTGTGATGTTTAGGTGACTTAAATGATGGGACTTCATTAATGTGATTAATGAAAGAAAAGAAACCTAATAGATGTTGTAGAATCAAATTTTTTAAATAAAAAGGGTAGCTACAATTTTGCTTTGCATAGCGGTATATATGATATACCCTGCACCTTATTCGATGAGGAAAGGGCCGAGATCCCTTCACCGGGAGTGACCCCTTTAGCAATAACTGGCAGATGCTACATACTCGGTTTGTCTTTTGATTGCTTCTATAGTTTCTGCTTTGCACAGTGATATATATGAAATATCCCGCACCTCATTCGACAAGGAAAGGGCCGACGATCCCTTCACCGGGAGTGACCCCTTTAGCAAAACTAGAAAAGCCTCAAGAACACTCCATTTCAAAATTCATTCGATTCTACAACGATATCAAGTTCATTACGCAATAGGTTCTCAGAAAAACCTGTCGTAGCCCTCCGTCATTTCAGATAAGAACTGTTTAGTATTCGTGCTGCGTTTGTTGGCCTTTGTCAAGGCGTAGTGTGCGGTAGCTGAATAGTGCTTATCTGCTTATACATGTAATGCAGATTGTTTCAGGGTAGTCGTACGACCTTGTTGGCCTTTGTCAAGGGTCGTGCGGGTGGGTTTGATTCAATCAAGAAATGACGGGTTGAACTTGACTAGCATCCTATGATTTGTTGGCCTTTGTCAAGGTCATAGGACACTAGGGGCAAAATATTATCGGGAATTTCAAGTGTTGAAATTTGCAATGAGATTGCATACCTTCTATGAGATAGTTGGATCCCGATACCCACTGCGAGTAATTGTTACTCCTGGGAGAGTTTTACACAGGACAATTAGCCGATCAAGTAGGTGTCTAGAAAGGTGTCAACTGGGTTACGCCTCTGGGAAAACAAGGTTTACTTTAATTAGGTCCGTGCGAAAGCACGGGGAACCTCCCTCAAAGTACCGAAACTGGCCTGGCTGAAAGATTGGCGAAGTTGTAGGGTATAATTAATCTCGGCTAGTCTTTCCTTTTAGCGTTTGAAGGAAGATTTGATAAAAACCAGTGGGAGCCATCCTGATTAGATAAGATAATAACCAATCTGATCTTACAAGAGCATACGCTAAAGTGTTTTCTTCTCTCTCTCTCCAGGTAGCGACCATGTCATGCCTTAATCAAGATAATAATATGGATGTATTGACCGAACCCGCATGTTATACTATGCTGGGGAACGTTGGTTCCGTTCTTTCTTATAAGAGTTATAGGACTGAACAGGATATAGGGGAATACCAGGATTCCCATGCCACCCGAATGAAGAAAGTACATGTTGATGCATTTTTTTCGGGTGTGTTCGTTACAGAGAACTGTTTCTCCATTTGCCCTGCGTCCTGGGTATTAGATACCGGGTCGGGATCCCATATATGTAATCAGTTACATGGGCTTAGGAAAGGTAGAGAACTTGGAGAAGGTGATAAAAACATAAGAGTTGAAAATGGTGCAATTGTTGCAGCTAAGACTGTCAGGGAATATCACCTTGCATTACCAACTGGTAATACATTGATTCTGAACGAATGCTATTACATGCCGAACCTGATATGCAAAATTATATCGGTTTCTTTGTTGAGTAAAGAGGGATATAATTTTGTATTACAGGATAATGTTATGAAATTTTCCGTAACCAAAAGTTGGTTGGATCAGGCGCGTTATGCAATGGCATTTATGTTTTAAATCAATCAACAGTTCTAAGCATAACAAACACACACAAGAGAAAAAATTCAGACATGAACGAATCCTTCTTGTGGCATTGTAGACTAGGTCACATCAATGTGACACGACTAGCTAAGTTGCATAAGGATGGATATTTGAATCCGTTTGAATTTTCATCTTATGACACTTGCCAGTCATGTCTCAAAGGCAAGATGACCAAAACTCCGTTTACGGGACACGGAGAAAGAGTTACCGAACTCTTGGGACTGATACATAGTGATGTATGCGGTCCCATGTTTACACATGCCAGGGATGGTTCTTCGTACTTCGTTACATTCACTGACGATCTCTCTAGATTCGGATATGTGTTCCTGATGAAACATAAATCAGAAGCTTTTGAGAAATTTAGAGAATATAAGCAAGAAGTCGAAAACCAAACCGGAAAAAGTATTAAAATCCTTCGATCTGATCGAGGAGGTGAATACTTGAGCAATGAATTCCTGGACTTCCTAAAAGAGAATGGGATTCTCTTTCAGTTGACTCCTCCATATACACCACAGCACAATGGTGTATCGGGACGGAGGAACCGCACCCTATTAGATATGGTGCGCTCTATGATGAGCACAGCTGAGTTACCTATTTCCTTCTGGGGATATGCACTGGAAACAACAGCATACCTATTGAATCAAGTTCCAACTAAATCTGTACCTACCACACCATATGAGATATGGAGTGAGAAGAGACCATGTCTTAAACGAGTTAAGATATGGGGTTGTCCGGCCTTTGTCAAGAGGCAAAATCCGGACAAACTCGAGGCGCGGTCAGTTCTATGCAAGTTTGTGGGATATCCCAAACATTCACATGGATATCTTTTCTACCATGCAGAGGAACAAAAAATGTTTGTTTCTAGACATGCCACCTTTTTGGAAAAGGAATTTCTTGCAAAAGAAATTAGTGGCAACAAGGTAGAACTGGAAGAAATTCTGGCTACACAAACTCAAACTGAAGATTTAGTGGAACCAGAGAATTCAGTAGCTCCCAACGAACCTCAGCCTCTCCGCCGATCTAGTAGGGTTCCTCGCCAACCTGAGAGATACTATGGTTTTCTCATGGATGGTGGGAGCGAGGATTGCATCATGGAGGATGATGACCCAACTAGCTTCGAGCAGGCCATCATGAGTGGGGACTCAGTGAAATGGCTGGATGCAATGCGGTCCGAGATGGAATCCATGTACACCAACAAAGTATGGACTTTGGAAGATGCTCCTGAAGGGGTAAAACCCATTGGGAGCAAATGGATCTTCAAGAAAAAACTTGGTGTAGATGGGAAAGTAGAGACTTTCAAAGCTAGACTTGTTGCAAAGGGTTTTCGTCAAAGACCAGGTGTGGACTATGACGAAACCTTTTCTCCAGTGGCTATGCTTAAATCCATCCGAATCATGCTTGCCATCGCTGCATATCATGATTACGAAATCTGGCAAATGGATGTTAAGACCGCCTTTCTAAACGGTGATTTAGAAGAGTGAGTGTACATGACTCAGCCAGAGGGCTTCGTAGATAGTGGGAGCAGCGGGAAGGTGTGCAAGCTGCTTAAATCCATTTATGGATTAAAACAAGCATCGCGGAGTTAGAACATCTGCTTTGACGTCGTTATCAAAGAGTTTGATTTCGTCAAAAACCCAGATGAACCTTGTATCTACAAGAAGGTGGCAGAGAGTAAGGTTGTCTTCCTCGTATTGTACGTGGATGACATACTCTTGATAGGAAATGACATTCCTATGCTGCAATCGGTCAAGCTCTTCTTATCACAAAGATTCTCAATGAAAGATCTTGGTGATGCCTCCTGCATATTGGGAATCAGGATCTATAGAGATAGATCCAAACGGATATTGGGATTGTCCCAATCCAGGTACATTGACACCATGTTAAAGAGGTTTAGTATGGAAGAATCCAAGCGTGGGAACTTACCCACGATCTCTGGAGTCACTCTCTCCAAAGAGATGTCTCCCAAGATTGATTTGGAGAGAGCTCGCATGCAAGGGATACCCTATGCTTCGGCTGTAGGCTCTATCATGTACGCGATGCTATGTACCAGACCCGATATAGCATACTCACTAAGTGTAGTGAGTAGGTATCAAGCTGATCCTGGAGAGAGTCACTGGACGGCTGTGAAGAGCATTCTCAAGTACTTGCGAAGGACTAAAGAGATGCTCTTGGTGTATGGTAATGGAGAACTCTAAGTGGAGGCCTTTACCGATTCGAGCTTCCAGAGTGATAAGGACGACTCTAAGTCGCAGTCGGGATTTGTCTTTACCCTTTACGGAGGGACGGTTAGCTGGAAGAGTTCCAAGCAGGAAACCGTGGCAGACTCGACGATGGAGGCTGAATACATCGCTGCCAACGATGCTGCCAAAGAGGCTGTCTGGATCAAGAAGTTCATTACTGAACTTGGAGTGGTTCCATCCATTGAGCATCCAATACCTTTGTATTGCGATAACAATGGAGCGGTGGCTCTGGCCAAGGAACCCAGGTCCCATCAGCGATCTAGGCATATTCTGAGGCGGTATCACCTGATCCGGGAGATAGTTGATCGCCGGGAGATCGAGGTCAGGAGGGTTGACACGAAGAATAACACAGCGGATCCACTCACGAAGGCCATTCCCCAGATACAGTTTGAGAGACTCTTCGGGATGCTCGGTATGCGATACTACAGTAGCTGGCCCTAGTGCAAGTGGGAGATTGTTAGTTGTATGTATGCCCTAGAGACCAGTATTGTACAGATGATGTATATTATATTGGATGCTTGGACATATATAGAGATGACTTTCTTGCTCGATATGATAGTATGCTATCTGGTTGCTCTTCATCTTAACATGTATACTAGTCTCTTTAAACTGTCTTATAGTTACATGTTGGTAAAGCCCTTAGGATGTGTACTTGACTACCTGGACTATGATGCAGATCATACTAGTGGGGACATGGTAGTCCATAAGTACATCCTTCAAGGTCCCTAGTCGTAGGTGTATCGAGACGGGGCATCGATATACTAGTGTAGACTAGCGTATATGCTTCTCGACCCATGAGACGGGCGATGGATGATCCCATATCCATTGGTGTTTGACATCAGAGATGGTATACGGGTGCTCAGTGGAGACTGGGTACACTGGACGGACTCGCCGAGCACTCCCAGATGGTATTATACCTCATGTCAGATGGCAGTTCTCAGGTGACACTTGTGCATGTTAGTCTGTAGACCCGAGATCGTCATAGAGTCTTGTGTGATTCCCACTGTACTTTGATTTCCACCTTACCACGTCCATTAGGGCGTGCAAAATGGTGGTTTTTGGGTACAGTCCCGAGTCACATGGAGGCAATGAGCGATAGGAGGGGTTTCGTCTCTCCCGGTATTGGGGGTTGATGTTGCGCTGTGCTCGATTGGCCGTAACAGGGAAGTCCCTGGCCAGGGCTGATTGGAGATTTACGGGTAAGTGTTACCAGTAGTTTCTCGACCCGTTATGAGCCTCACATCGGCATGACTTATCAGTTATTGGGGTCTGACGTTTACCACCCCTAGACTTGATATGCGACATATCAGACGAGGGGACCGGACTGTACGGGAAGTGTTGTCGGTTGGCTCGACGGGAGTTGTAGCAGGTTCGCTTGTTCTCTTCTGATCGCTCAATACCCGGGTGGCCGTTACGTTTAGCTGACCGCTTGCGGCTTGGAGGTGCTTGATATGATCATCACCCACTGCCGGCGTATTGACGAGTCTTAGAGTCCCACAATGGAGTTACCTAGTCCAGGCAAAATGTTGTGGTGCGCGTATGCGATATGCGCATGGACCCGATTAAAATATGCGTATGGGATACTGTATATTGATCGGGCGGCTTGCTTTTGGTTAGGGTCGTATGTGATATGGCCGGATTGATAAATCAAGTGTTGATTTATCATTTAACCATTAGATTCTCACTAGAAATCCTTTCTTGTTTCTATGGATGTATGGATGCATGTATGCATTCCTTATTGTTTCATGCACATATGGATGTGCATGCACACATGCATACATACATCATTCTATCATGGTTGATTATACAAGGAAATTGTGGCAATATAAGACTCACGCCATGGTTTTAAATATGAATTTTATTACATTTGATTTAAAACAAAAAGGAAAAAGAAAATGGTTATAATTGAATTGTTTCTACACTCTTCTTTTGACCTAACCATTCTCATCCACCTTTTAACCTTGGGTAAACTTTCCTTTTGTGTTTTAACTCAAGTTTAATAATATATTCATTGTTTAAACCATGGTTTGAGATGAGAACAAGAAAATATATATTGATATATTTTCATTTTTCTAGCACAAGGGGTTATTCTTTTACTCTTGTTAAAAATATAGCCATCATCTTCTTCTTCCTCTCTCATTTGCTCTCTAGATTTTTGTAGTGAGCAATATACTCATCAAGTTAGGATTTTGAAGTGAGAAAAAGAACCACAACACCATTCTACACAAGTCTAGCCCACTTGTTTGGAGTGTTAGCTTTATTTCGTTCTCTTGATCGGGTGAAGTTGCAAGCTTGGACAAAGCGGACTCCGGGTGGATCATCGGTGACCTAGAGGAGTTCAAGCGGAGCTTTTTCATACCCCAAGTAGCCGAGGAGTCTAGCGTAGGGAGCTACAAAGGTTGTACTCTCTAAACCCTAGCTTTTCTTTCATATGATGATATGAAATATTTAGAAACCCTAATTTTCTAGGAACGATCCGATATTTGTTAACTTAGCACCCTAAAGACTCCACCTTTGGCACATGTGATGCTTCCAAACCCTTAATGAGGTGCCAGGCTAACCCTTCATTGCAGACCTTGAAGGAGCATCAGCTGTTTGCAAAAATCTCTAAGTGTGCTTTTTGGCTCGATAGTGTGGAGTTCTTGGGTCACATAGTTACGAGAGAAGGTATATGTGTGGACCCAAAGAAGATTGAAGCAGTACAACTCTGGCCCAGGCCTATGTCAGTTACGGGGGTTCGGAGTTTCTTAGGTCTGGCATGTTATTACAGACGCTTCGTACAGGACTTCTCACGGATAGCGGCACCTTTGACCGGATTGATTATGAAGGAGGTTCCATTTCAGTGGACAGATGCGTGTGAGCAGAGTTTCCAGCAGTTGAAGACGCGTTTAACGACTGCACCTGTATTATCTTTACCTTCCGGGTCAGGGGATTTCGTGGTGTATTGTGATGCTTCTAGGGTGGGTTTAGGCTGTGTGTTGATGCAACACAGCAGAGTTATAGCTTATGCTTCTCGACAGTTGAAGAGGCACGAACAAAACTACCCCACTCATGATCTAGAGATTGCTGTTGTGGTATTTGCGTTAAAGATTTGGAGACATTACTTGTATGGAGAATCGTGTCAAATCTTCACAGATCATAAAAGCTTAAAGTATATTTTTCAGCAGAGAGATCTGAACCTAAGGCAGCGTAGATGGATGGAACTGGTGAAAGATTACGATTGTGAGATCTTGTACCATCCAGGCAAGACGAATGTTGTAGCAGATGCCTTGAGTCGGAGACCTGGAGGTAGCTTATCTCATTTGAGCATTTTGCAGAGACAGTCTTCTACTGACTGGCAGATCTTATGTGATAGTCGTATACAGTTTGAGTTTACGTCGGCAGGAGGCCAGCTAGCACATGTTCGCACCAGACCTCAATTATTGGATTGCATTCGAGAGGCGCAGCCCACAGATACTCGTATGATGGAGATTATGGATCAGGTTAGGCAGGGCAGGGAGACGGAGTTTATGATTGATGATCATGGAGTATTACGTTTTAGGACTCGTCTCTGTGTGCCAGATTCTGACGGATTGAGGCGTGAGATTTTAGAGGATGCTCACAGGTCAGTATACAGTATTCATCCTGGTTCCACCAAGATGTACCATGATTTGAAAGATGTTTATTGGTGGGAAGGAATGAAGAAGGATGTTACAGATTATGTTTCACGATGCTTAACTTGTCAGCAAGTCAAAGCAGAACACCAGAGGCCAGCCGGGGAGTTGCAGCCCTTACCCATTCTAGAGTGAAAATGGGAGCAGATTTCCATGGATTTTGTGGTGGGTCTACCCAGGACTAGCAGAGGGTATGATTCCATTTGGGTGATTGTGGATAGGTTGACAAAGGCTGCTCATTTTCTTCCAGTGAAGACGACGTATGGATTTGCTCAGTATGCACAGGTTTACATCGATGAGATTGTACGTCTACATGGAGTGCCGACATGCATAGTATCAGATCGAGGTACCCAGTTTACTAGCAGGTTATAGCATAAACTTCAAGAAGCTCTTGGTACACGGCTGAGTTTTACTACAGCTTTCCACCCACAGACAGACGGTCAGTCGGAGCGGACCATTCAGATACTAAAGGATATGCTTCGGGCTTGTAGCCTTGATTTCGGTGGTAGTTGGGATCATCACCTACCTTTGGTAGAATTCTCGTACAACAACAGTTTTCAGGAGACGATCCAGATGGCACCCTTTGAAGTTTTGTATGGGAGGAAATGTCGATCACCCGTTTGCTGGACGGAACTTAGCGAGAGTTGCATATTGGGACCGCAGATAGTACATGAGACTACAGAGAAGATTCATTTGATACAGGATAGAATGAAAGCGGCTCAATGCAGACAGAAATCATATGCAGATCGACGACGTCGTAGACTCGAGTTTGAGGTGGGAGATCATGTGTTCCTTCGAGTATCTCCAATGAAAGGTGTGATGCGTTTCGGGAAGAAAGGGAAGCTCAGCCCCAGATATGTAGGACCTTACGAGATTCTGGAGAGGGTGGGTGCTGTAGCTTATCGGTTAGCACTCCCACCGAGTTTTCCCGATGTGTATCCGGTGTTCCACGTTTCGATGCTTCGCAGGTATCTTCAAGATCCATCTCACGCGATCCAGCATCAGATCTTACAGCTCGAGCCGGATTTATCCTACACCGTGCAACCAGTCGCTATTCTTGACCGGCAGGCAAAGAAACTACGATCAAGGGTACTTCCGTCTGTAAAGGTCCTCTGGCAAGAAAAGAATCGCGAGGAGATTACTTGGGAGACCGAGGATGCGATGCGGAAGAGATTTCCACATCTTTTCGATGGTATGTCTAGTTACTATTTTAAATTCGGGGACCGAATTTTCTTAAGGGGGAATATTGTAACATTTGGAATATTTAGAAATAAATAAAATTAATTAAATTAAAAATAATATGATAAATCACAAAACTGTTAAAATCAAATAAGTCAATCTTCGTAAGTTATATGTAATACAATTTAAATTAGAATGTTTGTATGTAAATTGAATAAGTTATAAGGTTTTAATGATAAATTTAGCTTCATTTTAATAAAATGGTGTTTTTATAATAAGTTAAGTTGTGAGAGGTTAAATTGTAAAGTTTAAGTTTTTATGCAAATAGGATATTGTTGGGGATATAAGTGAAAGTGGATAGAAATCATTTTAGTTCTGAAATTATACTTAAATTAAAACAAAATGTAAAGATAAAGCAAAAACCACCTCATACTTGCATGCACACATTCATCCTCCACCTCCTCCTTGCATGAAACATACACACTTTAACCTTTGACACCTCCACCTTCCCTTATCTCTTCCTCCACTCATATATAAAACACCCATTCAGTTGCAAACTGAGATTTAAAACTCAAAGGAATTAAAAGAAAAAGAAAACTTAAAAGAGAAAAGAGAAAACAAGAAGAAGAAGAAGAAGAGGGAAGCTTTATTCTTGGAGATTGTTCATCATCAAGCTAGGAGGGACTTAGCTATTTGGAGGGTTATTCCTACAGCAATCTTGGAGGGTAAAAATCTTTAAACACAGTAGAGGTTAAGTTCTGTAGTTTAGTTAGTTTAAAATTTAATCATGTAGCATAATATCGTATTTTTAGTTAAAGTTAAGCTCTGTTAAAATCAGCTATTGTTTAGAAGATAATTAATTGAATTAAACAGAGTTAAAATGATGTAGGAAACACCTAGAACAAACCATAGGACAACGAACCCAGGGGGCCGGTTTCTGGCCGGCGGCCATAAAGGAAATTCCGGCGTCGCCGGCCGGTAGGAAAGCTAGGTGGGTTGGTTCTGTTTGGTAGGTTCCAATGTATAATTTTGGTTAATTTGGTGTTGTTTAGTTAAGCTAGTTTCACTGTAATTAGAATCTGGAAACATATATCGGAAAGGTTATCATAAAACACTAAATACGACACGGTTAAAATACGCCGCGATTTAAATTCTGTAACAATACAGATTAAGGTTAAATTCCAGCAAGATTAAGTGTGTGATAACTTGATATAATCAAATAGTATATAACTTATACGTGGGATCGGGTGTTTGTCTTTTCTGTCATATCGGAATAGCCGTTTTTCTTATACGTTAAAATTGTGAATTTAGATTCGAATACAAGAATTACGGAAGCAGCGAGGAAAGGGAAAGGATTAGCAATTCTGGAGTAGATTCGACTTTTCCGGTGAGTAGACTAAATATCTACCGGGGAATTTTGTAAAGATGGCCTGTTTCGCCCGTAGTTTTACTTAACTTAATGTTTTATATTGTTATGCCCAATTGATAATTTGCATTCATCATATACACATATAAATTGCTTAGTTGTTAGAACACTTCACAATTATCGACGAGTCATGCCACGTGCACATCTTATATGCTACACACACCTCGTCGATATTGCTATGTCACTTTACACTTAAATATAATACTTGTTAACATGAAATTATATCGTATTTCACATATCCATAATAATAGTAAATTGCATCAATTATATCATGTTGATATATGTGTAATTCTGGTTTATATAAGAGATAAATGTAAAATTGAGGATTATGGTTTTGAGTTTTGAATACTATTACATAAATCCAGTGTTTTCATGATTGATGTGTCATGTCCACCATGAGATGTTTTCTGTTTTAGTTTTATTCCGGACCGAGTGGGGGAGATATACGGTCGCGGATTTTGCGTTATCCATACTGAGCGGGGGAGATATACAGTTGGATACATGGTGGACCCGGTCGAGACCGAGGGGCAGGATAGTCGTATTGAGACGGGGGAGCCTAGCGAGATTACTCGATACCGGAGTTAGTGGTAAAAATACGGCGTGTATCTGTAGGGTTCCTAGGCACACCCATGAGGTTCTACAACTGATCAAACATGGCTAATTCAAAAAAATTTATGTGTGCCAAGTAACCCTAAGCAAGATCGTAACTAGAGGTAAGGCGAAAACGATATAAGTTAACAACTTAACTAAGAGTGAACGGAAAATACAACCTTTGTAGATCCGGTCCTCCACCTCCATAGCTCCGTGATGGTGTCCCTTCGCTGCGATCATCGGATCCCGGACTCTAGCGTTGGTTTCATCGAAAAAATGGTCAGGCTAGGTCGTTGACTTCGATGCCGAAGATGATCTACGTCGAGGCAACTCAAACTCAAGCTCCACCTTCACCAAGTCATGAAACTTGTGAAGAAAACACCCTATACTACATGGCAAGTGGTAGAGGATGAAGAAATAGAAAGTGGGTTCACTTTGGATTTGGATTTCTCACTTGGATTCATCACTTGGAAATTTCAAGAATGGTTTTTCTTTCTTTATGAAAAAGATGAAGAAGAAGAAAGAAACATGAATTATCAATTATTTCCAAAAGAAAATGAAGTGATGGATATCATAATGCAACCATGGGTGAGACTGTCTATTAAGTTTACCCGGCGAGTATCCGCGTACGCTACGTGATTGCGACGGACTTTTGATCACATCAAAATTCCGTGGCAACCGATCAAGTGAGACTAAACTGCTATGTTTATAACATCCAAATCAGTTATCTCATAACTACTTGTGGATTCCAAATATTGTATCACATTCCAGATAAATAGAAAATGTTAAACTTTCCGATCGAACAATCAAACACCCAAGTTTTCCCGAAACATCTCAACACATGAAATAAGTTTAAAAACATTCACTTCATGCCCCAGTACCAACGGTCCAGCCATAGAAGGGTCAAGCCAACGCCTCACATGTGGCACGCCGTACTGCCCCAAACCCTAAGGTTCAAAGGGCAGTTCAAGACGGTCACATAATCGAGTTAAGGTTTGTTGTCTTCTAGAGGGACCATCGTGTTACTTGCACTACTTAGAACATCATTAAACTACGGAAAAATCCAACAATTGGAAATTTCCCGGCAGGGGAAAAAGTGGGTATTTACATCCGGTCGAACTTTTTAACATATTCTAAATTATCCGGAAAAACACATAGACAAAATTAGACAATCCGATCGAATCTACGAATTCCCAATACAACCCAGAAAACTCAACTCTTGAGTAGAAGTTAAAAATTCCCAGAAAACACACCACTAACAGATAGGAATTACTGTGCAAAGAAAGTGCCAAGATGCTTTTATATGGCCGCGGAACCGCCGCATATGCCATGCTAGTGTCGCGGTTCCGCGGCCACGTGGTTGAGTTACTCTCACGTGCTTCACAGTAATTCTTAAAAAAAGCCTGCTGAATTTTCTGGATATTTTTAATTCACAAAATTCAACAGTTTTGAAAAATGTACAGAAAGTGGCATTGGATTAGGGTTTCGGGTTCGATCGGATTTCTAACTTAGTCTACTCATCGCCTAAGGCTCTAGCTAGGCTCTGATACCACTGTAGGGTTCCTAGGCACACCCATGAGGTTCTACAACTGATCAAACATGGCTAATTCAAAAAAAATTATGTGTGCCAAGTAACCCTAAGTAAGACATAACTAGAGGTAAGGCGAAAACGATATAAGTTAACAACTTAACTAAAAGTGAACGGAAAATACAACCTTTGTAGATCCGGTCCTCCACCTCCATAGCTCCGTGATGGTGTCCCTTCGCTGCGATCATCGGATCCCGGACTCTAGCATTGGTTTCATCGGAGAAATGGTCGGGCTAGGTCGTTGACTTCGATGCCGAAGATGATCTACGTCGAGACAACTCAGACTCAAGCTCCACATTCACCAAGTCATGAAACTTGTGAAGAAAACACCCTATACTACATGGCAAGTGGTAGAGGATGAAGAAATAGGAAGTGGGTTCACTTTGGATTTGGATTTCTCACTTGGATTCATCACTTGGAAATTTCAAGAATGGTTTTTCTTTCTTCATGAAGAAGATGAAGAAGAGGAAAGAAAAATGAATTATCAATTATTTCCAAAAGAAAATGAAGTGATGGATATCATAATGCAACCATGGGTGAGGCTAACACATGTAGAGAATAAACTAGGGTTTAGGTTTAATGGTTAGGTTAAGGAAAGAAACAAAATGGTTACTTATTCAAAGCTTCATGAAGCTTCAACAAAAAACAAAGTAAGCCACCATTTCATTTTTCTTTCCAAAAAAGAATTAAAGAAAATAAATAAAACAAATATAAAACCAAACCATTAACCTAAACAAGGTTTAAAATAAACACACACCCAAGTTTGCATGTATCATCAAACATGATACAAACTAGTGCACAAAAATATATCATATATACAATGTGCACATCAAGTGAGAAAATCATCTTAAGTGAACTAATACTAGTTAATGTAAAGTAATATATCAAATATATAATTATACATTAAATCATTAAATCAACACTTGATTTAATGATTCGGTCATGCTGCATATAACCGACTAATATCTAATGTATCGACTTATCGAATCAATTCTCGATTCGATAACTAGGTTATATCGCATACAACCAATCGATATATTTATCGCGAGAATAGAATACGGCATCACATACACGCATTATTCTCGGTCCCGCACATATCTCATATGCGCTCCTATTTCGTTTCGCTTGAACCAGGAAACCTCTGTGCGGGACTCTAAAGACTCGTCAATACGCCGGCAGCAGGTGATGGTCATATCAAACACCCACAAGACGCAAGCGGTCTGCTAAACGTAACGGCCACCTAGGTATTGAGCGATCAGAAGATTAACGAGCAAGCCCGCTCACACTCCTGTGAATCCAACCAGCAACACTTACCGTACAGTCCGGTCTGTTCGTCTGATATGTCGCATATCTCGCCTAGGGGTGGTAAACGTCAGACCCTAGTAGCTCGATAAGTCATGCCGATATAAGGTCCATAACATAGCGTGAAACTACTGATAACTCTTACCAGTATATCACAGCAACCCTGGCCAGGGATTTCCAGTTATGGCCAGTCGTGGATAGCGCAATATCAACCTCCAATACCGGGAGAGACGGATCCCCTCCTATCGCTCATTGCCTCCATGTGAATCGGGACTGTACCCAAAAACCACCTGTTTGCACGGCTCAGTAGAGCCGTGGTAGGGTGGAAATCAAAGCACGGTGGGAGACACACAAGAATCTATGACGATCTCGGGTCAACAGACTAAGCTGTACCAGTGTCACCAGAGAACTGCCATCTGACGTGAGGTATAATACCATCTGGGAGTTCTCGGCGAGTCTGTTCAGTGTACCCAGTCTCCACTGAGCACCTGCATACCATCTTTGATGTCAAACACCAATGGATATGGGATCATCCATCGCCCATCATATGGATCGAGAAGATATACGCTAGTCTACTCTGGAATATCGATGCCCCGTCTCGATATTCCCACGACTAGGAACATTGAAGGATGTACTCATGGACTACCCAGGCCCCACTAGTATGATCTACATCATAGTCCTGGAAGTCGAGTACACATCCTAAGGGCTTTATCAACATGTAACAGAGAGACAGAAAGTATACATGTTAAGATAAAGAGCGACCAGATAGCGTACTATCATGTCGAGCAAGAAAGTCCTACCTATATATGTCCCAGCATCCACTACAATATACATCCAATGTACAGTAATGGCCTCTAGGGCATACATATAACTAACAATCTAGATGATAACGACCGGTATTATTGATTCAGGATCATTCGGGGAATGATGCCTGTGAGAAATGAAAGTTTTGTGTCGTTGATGGACACGGAGAAATGAATTTATTGAGAATAAATGATGAGATTTTAGTAGTATTATGAGAATTATTTTATACATTGTTGAACTTCACATATACTCATACCTCATACCTGTTCATATTTCAGTTAGAATGAGTGTCAGATTTACTTTATTCACCGTTATATGTTAGTTATATTCACTGAGTTGGCAACTCATCCCCCGTTGTGCCACAGTTCCTTGCAGGGGTAGAGTGGACGGTTAGCTGCGAGGCAGAGCTACTTTTGCAGTTGTATTTTCATCTTTTGATAGGTAGGTTACATATGTAGTAACCTTCCTTTTTGATATTGTATTTTGTATCTAGAAAGTCTCCATCAAACCTGTATTTTGACTTAGAATGAGAGATGTATTTTGGCAGTTGAGATCGTTTGGTCGATACATTTGTAGTTTCTTTCTTTATGTCTGAGATTCATATTGATGTCCTTTTTGTTGAGATTTATTTTCGTTGTTATTATTGTTGATCCCAATTAGGGATGCAACAAAACCTAACACTTTATACTTGTTTAATAAATTAACTTCATAAATTGGGATTTTTACTTAAAAACTAAAAAAATTATAAATAATTCCGAAATAAGATATTTTGATCTTGGTTTTCGGCTCACTTGGACTACGTGCATATCTTTAGATATGTTACAATCTAAATGCCGGTCACATCCACACTTTGGGTCGTGACATGAACTCCATCAATTCTAAAGAAATAACCTTGGCAATCCCCTAATCAAGTTTCTCTGGTAATAAATTCACATAACCACATACTTGTAGACTCGACAATTCGCTCATCGGGTTTGGAATAAGTTTTTTCAAGAATTAAACAGTTCATAAAGAAACATCTTTGATTTTCTTTTGCAAACCTATTCTAAATATAAACGGCACTATATATATTATAGCTAAAAATATATTTATGTTCACATCAATCCACAATAAAAAAATAAATTAAACCATAATGAACGCATAATAAAATTTCCCTAGGTACAATGTATCAATCCAAACCCAACTACCAAGTAACATAAAAGCCCTAGGGCTGGTTACCTGTTCCCACCCTCTTTTGTTAATTAAGGAATGAAAAGGGGGCAAAAAATAATTTTTACCATTATAACCATAATCCAGAAAGCCAAAAGGCATACGTATCATTTTTTCATTTAAAAAATACAATAGAAAGGAAAAAATCCATGTGACTGTTCTTGAGTAAGAACATACCATGCCATTATCTCATATGCATGTAACTACCTTCATACTCTTCAATAATTTTTAATACAAAATATTTTTTTTTTGATAAATGAATAAATTTGGTTGAAAAGTCCTTGAACTTATGACCCGACACATAAAAACATTATATTCGCATAATTTTCTGATGCGGCGGTATACGTGCATAGGAGGGGGATGTTACAAGTAATAAATAACTAAAAATCATTCAAAAAAGGAATCCTAGGTAAAGAACGGTGATCTCTTTCTAGCATTAATCCCCCTTGGCTTTGGGTTATCAATTCTAAAAGTGTCATCAAAATCTATTTTTTTGGAGAGAGAGAGAGAGATCGAGATCACTGCCTGAGATTGCTTCAGACGAGAGCAATGGCGTTCTCTCTCCTTCCTCTGCTTCTGCTGTTCTTCGTTCCCGTCTCCAGTGGCGCTTCTCTCTTTCAAAGCTCCCCCTTTTCAGGTACCACTCTCCTCTTGTAACAAACCCATGTTCCCAATTTTTCAAATTCATGGTTAATATTTGCAAAGATGGTTCCTTTATAAGATTTCTGCATGTGATTTAAGTCCCTTTCATGGGTTTGATCGATTCGCTTGTTCTATCACCCAAAAAAATGTGATTTTTTAATATGGGTTATGTCTTGTTTCAAAAAAGAAGGAAAAAAGGGGGAAAACTTGTCTTTTGATCCAAATATTGGGTTTTTGTGTTATGGTAGTTACAATCAGGAGTTAGGACCATTGGGTTTTGATCTGTAGATGGGTCCTCTCCAAATATCGTGAGTTGTTTTTACCGAAATTGAATTTTCCTACTGATAAGGATGGCGATGTTGATTTACAAGAGGTTTTTTTTACTGGGTTCTCTTACATGGGCATCACTCACTTTATTCTTCTTAATTTTTGTTTTTTGAAAAAAAAAAAGCGATGAAGAAAAATATTTTCTTTGGAGGAAAGCTTGTATTTTGATTCAACCATGGGGATTCTTATTTATGCGATGCCTGTTAATTGAGATTAATAACATGGGAATTGTTAGATTTGTTACTTTCATTGTAAGGAAGAGGGAATTTAATCCAAGAAAGAATCGGACTCAAAAGATTGCTAATGCCATTTTACAAGTCATGTGCAATTACTCATAATTGAAAGAAAGACATCATTTGGGTTAAAAATGGAGAACTTTACTTTTTTTTATCTATGCTTTGTTTGAATTGTAGAACAAAATGAAGAAGGTTTGGTTCCATGGAGGAGGTTTATTGCTGAGGGAGCTAACGCCTCTGTTCAGGTGGTGGACAATAGCTCATTCATCTTGGCGTCGAAGGAAACTCGAAGACGAGACCCTTTGAATGATTTCGAAGATTACACAGGCGGTTGGAATATTAGCGATAAGCACTACTGGGCTGTGAGCTCTTTCTCTGTTTTTTGTTTTCAAATTCTTTACTCTATAACCTGTGTCCAACATTTGATAAATTTTATTGGCAGTCTGTTAGTTTTACTGCGGCTCCGATGTTCGTGATTGCTGCGGTATGGTTCACGGTTTTTGGATTGGTCTTGTTATGTGCCGGGTGTTATCATTTTTGCTGCAGTCGAAGAAAGTACTCGTATTCCCGCATAGCTTATGCTCTCTCGCTTGTGCTTCTTATTGTCTTCACAATAGCTGCGATGTAAGTTTCATCCTATATTCTGTTATTTGTCAATTTTGGCCAAATACCGCTCTTAATTATTGAAATTCTCATGTTATGTCAAATGACTCCCCTGACTATATAATGCACTCATCAAAGTAGTATTGAAAAATATTGATGATTCAAGTTTTCCAGAGCACTCCACATTATTTCAGAACTTGTTCTTAAAGCATCTAACGAACGCATACTGTTCAATTATTACACCTGCAGATTTATTTTAATCTTTGTTTTCCATGTGACTATATTAGGACACCCTTCATTACTTTTATTGGTGCCTGATTTTGTTCACATTGCTTTTTATATTTTCCAATTTTGTAATTTATAGTTTTATTCTAAATTAAGTACCACATATCAACCCCTTCATAGAAACTAATTATGCTTCTTCAATATGCAATCCGATGCATGTAGTATTGGATGCATAGTTCTGTATACTGGTCAGGGGAAATTTTACAACAGTACGACGAATACTTTAAATTTTGTTGTGGGGCAAGCAAATATTACAGTGGAGAACCTTAGAAATTTCTCGGATGATTTGTCTGCGGCTAAGAAGGTTGGCGTGGATCAAGTATTTCTTCCGGGCAACGTTCAGGGCCAAATTGATGAAATTGTGACGAAGGTTAATTCATCAGCCACCAGTTTAGAAAATCGCACATCGGACAATTCCAAAAAGATCAAGGATTTGTTGGATACAGTGTATGAATTTAGTTTCTTGTTTTTTAAATTATTTTTAAATATTACATTGTGGCAATTTTTGGTGGTGAATGTTTTGTTCGTCTTGTATTGTAGGCGATTTGTTTTGATTGTAGTTGCAGCTGTGATGCTTTTTTTGACATTTCTTGGATTCGGTGAGCATCTACACATTATATCCGATATATTGAAATTTTTTTTTCTTTGTAAGCTTATGATTTGCTGCCGGCTATGTTTTTGCAGTGTTTTCTATATTTGGACTGCAATTCCTGGTGTTTATGTAAGTGAAGTGATTAATTCTTGATCCCTAGCTGATTTCTTCTATTGTTTATATTAAGTTACTTCATTTTTGTTCCTCTATTCAGTGCTATATCTTTTGCATTTTCATTGATTTTGTGGTTGTGAAATTGTGCAGCTTAGTAATCGCCGGATGGATTCTAGTTGCGGGGACATTTATATTATGTGGTGTTTTCCTTGTTCTACACAAGTAAGTTCCTCCAATATGATATTATGATCCTCTTGGTTCACTGAATATCTTGAATTGCAATGGCTCGTGATATATGCAATGTACAATTATTGATCGGTATGATTTCTTAGATAGTATATAATATACGCAACCATCCTTTGGATCTAGTTTTATTGGTTTATTCTACATTTGGAACTCTAATTCTTTACTATTACTATCAACATAAGGTCTTAGCATAATACGAAAACAGATATCATATGCAATTCTTGATCGATGATTTCTTAGATGGTATATGATATATGCAAGCATCATTTCTTAGCTAGTATATGACATATGCAAGCATCATTTGGGTTTGTGGTTTTATTGGATTGTTAAATTGTCTAGACTACATCATTTGGGTATGTGTTTGGATCTCACAATTCTCATATTCTGTATTCAGTTTAACAATGAATAGTTTCGCTAGAGTACTGCAGATTAAGACTGTAATGCTACAAAATTTCTCTGAATTTTTGATATGTTCCTCATTTGCTTTTGCACATTTTATCTCGGCTCCAAATGTTGTTAATCATCAAATAAATTAGGAAATAACATTTATTTTTTGCCCATCTCTCTCTTTTTAAAACTTGGCCCCACTTTATCTTCCTTTTCGGTATTTCGACTTTGGACTTTTTTATTCCCAGAATATCCTTGTTTATCTGACACTTTATTACTATGTTGCATATTTAATGCTTGCAACAAGGTGTATTTTGGGGATAAGAAAACCCCATATATATTTAAGAAATGAGAGGGGGAGGGGGGGTTCTTTAAAATAGCGGCAAAGTGTAATTTTGGTGGGCAAAGCCTCCTACTATTTACCCTATAATGCTGTTAACTTCGAGTAATTTCCCAATTGCAGTGTGGTCGGCGACACTTGCACCTCGATGAACCAGTGGGTCCTTCACCCCTCAGCTCACACAGCACTTGATGACATTCTCCCTTGTGTCGATGTTGCTACCGCTAACGAGTCCTTGACCCGAAGCAGAGAAGTCACATACCAGCTTGTAAACATTGTCAACCAAGTTATTAACAATGTAGCCAACAAGAACTTTCCTCCGGGGCTACAGCCTCTCTATTACAATCAATCTGGACCTTTGATGCCGGCACTTTGTAATCCATACAATCCGAACTTTACAAATCGTACGTGTGTTTCTGGGGAGGTTGATTTCGACAATGCGACACGGGTATGTGAAATTCTTTTTTCTTTAAATAATTGCTATCCACTTTTCTTTTTCTGCTTCTTTCAAGTTAATACTTAAATTTATCGTATTAATGCACCTATGATGTCCCAGTTTATATTTTAAACTTGGACTTGTAGTTTAATAGGTTAGTTTTTCTGTTCCTTGTCTCATGATATACATCACACTTGTCACTCTTTTCCCTACACGTGGCATGTAAATTGCGGTGAAATTTAAATCGCCTCTAGCAGTAAATCTTACAATTTCCCCATTTCTTTTTTCTTGAATTAGTATCGGCCAATCATAGGACATTATGATCCGAGTCCGGTGTAAATGAAGCTGCGACAGCTTCTATTTATTTACAATATATAAGTAGGTTTACATAATAGGTGAAAATTGTAAAATGTAAAGTGTAAACATAAAAACTGTAGAAAATTTTACAACTATTTGCATAAAAAGGTATTATGTCAAGTAACTTCAAAATCACTTTTCCAGTCATAAATATCACTTAAACTATCTCAAGATTACTTTTCAAGACAATTATTAAGCTACCTGAAATCCGTTTTGCGATAATAAGCCCAAAATCCGTTGTTTGAAGCAGACTAGCTGATACTGGTCATGTAACCGGTATATCAGTCAATTCTTACGGATATATACCGGTTTCTATTTTGTATTAAAAAAAATTAATATTCTTTTTAGTAGAAATATATAATATATAATTTATAATCCTAAGATATATTTATTTAATATATTATGTAATTATATATGTTTTGTTAGACTGGTATACGAGTCAGACCAGTTGGCAGTGCCGCTATATAACACGGCCAGTCTTTTATACCAATGAAAACCGGTTCTTTAAACATTGATCCTATGTTGCCCCAAGTCATAAAAGGAATCGGAGCTCATTTATTTCTACAAATGCTGCAAATACAGGTATGGCAAGGTTACGTATGCAATGTCTCAACCGCCTCCGGATCCGAGACATGCACGACCGTAGGCCGCCTTACCCCAACCATCTACAAACAGATGGACGCCGCTGTCAGTGTAAGCTTCGGCTTATACTATTACGGCCCATTCTTGGTTCAATTAGAAGACTGCACGTTTGTTCGACAGACGTTTACCTTGATCCACGAAAACAACTGCCCCGGCCTTGGACGCTATAGCCAGTGGGTCTATATCGGGTTGGCAATGGTTTCCACTGCGGTCATGTTGTCGTTGATATTTTGGGTTGTGTATGCTAGAGAGCGACGGCATAGGAAGTATAGCCAGGAGGCTAGGTTGAGGAGACAAGAGAAGGATGGGTTTGAGAGGATGTGAGTTTTTTTTTGGGGGGTGGGGGGGGTGGGGTGGCGTGGAGATGGAGATGGATATGTACATTAGTAGGATGTATTTGCTATTTAACATGTTCTACTATATGCCTTATAGAGCAATTTGGGTTTTATAACTTTTGTTACTGGGCTGTAGATTGCTTGATTGTCCTGTGATTCGCTGATGTGTATTGAATTTCTGATTTTTGCTTGTTTGATATTAATGTTTTGCTTTACGACGCTATGTTGGGATTGACAAGAAAGAAGCGATCCTATAATGGGTTTGACCTAAAATTTTATGGTATGTGCGACCCAAGATTTTGTTCACTCAATAGTATAATCCAGTAAATAAAGTAAAGTCGACAAGAAAGGAGCGACCCGAAAATGGATTTGACTTAAATTTTCTGATATGTGCGGCACAAGAATTTGATCGTCCTACAGTAAAATCCTATAAATAAAGAGGAAAAAAGTGAGTTAAAGATAATAAGAATGCTCCAGTAGAAAGTATATAGATGTAAATGTTCCACCACATAGTAAGTGATCATGCAGTGCTTACCGGTTATGAATGTTTTTGAAACAAAACCTTTAGGGATCAAACATGCCATCTCTTATATTGAAAATCGGTATTTTTTTTGAAACAACCCCCTTCGGGATTGAACACGTGACCTCTCATATTGAAGAGGAAATTGATACCAACTTAGCTATATCCGTATCATAGCTATCAGCTATGTGATCTTTTCTTTTTGGAACCGGCTATCAGCTATGTAACCAGATCTAGATGTTTAAGGGCGCAATTGGCATAGAAATTCTAATTATACTTTTATTAAAAAATTATAGTGTTAAAAATATTTTTTTTAATAGAGGCCTCCGAAACTAGGCCCGTCAAAAATACCCGAATTCGTTTACCTCGACCCGATAAAAGGGACCCAATCCCGACCCGTACCCGCTAAGTTTTTAAATGGATTGACCTTACCCGACCCATTTAATAAACGGATCGGGTACGGATCGCATATTACGATCCGCTTCGACCCATTTTGATCCGAATACACTGTCGTCAAATCCTTCGTTTTCTCTTTTGTTTCTTATTCTCTTGCTCTTTTGGTATCTATATTTTCAATATCCGTAAATTTATTCCCAAACGTTAAATTTGTTATAGTTAAATTTGTATTGCTTGAATATTAAACGAGTCGGACCCGACCCGGATATTAAATGGATCATATATGGGTCTTAAAAAAGTAACCCGATTGTTAAATGCCCGAACCCAACTACGGCTAGGTTAAAGGTGACCCGACCCGTTTGACACCCTGACCTAAAACATTGTTGTTGTAAAAACCCCTTAAACTTCATATTTTTATATACACCCCTCTATTAACTAAAAGCACCCATTTTTTTTTTAATTAGGATTGAAAATTAGATTATAGCTAACAAAATGAATTATGAGATAAAAGACTTCTATATTCTTGTCTAAGAAACCTTCATCATTTTTCCTTTAAATGCAAAACCCATAATTTTCACTTTTGCCCACTCTCATCTTCAAAATTCTCTCCCTCCCTCTCCCTCTCTCCATGACGCAAAACTTATTTTGCTCTCTTCCCAATTTGTCAACGCAAAATTCATATTTTCTTCTTTAATCCTCCACAATTTTAGATAATAATCTCTCCCTCCCCCTCCCTCCTCCACAATGTTAGATAATAAACTCTTCCCCTCCATCCCTCTCCCCACCAAATAATCCATTTTACCTCTTCTCAATTTTTAAATCCAAAACTCATATTTTCTACTTCAATACTTCATAATATTACTTAACAATCTCTCTCTATATAAAACCGTTAAAAAGACAGTTGTCATTTTAGCAACCTTAATGAAGATTTCTAACCGTGTTAGGAATAATTATTAAGCATTCAAACCAATTTAGTTTAATTAAGAGTTGGTTTATATAAAAATACGAAGTTTTAGAAGATATTTTGTAAAATAGCAATGTTTAAGATGACTATATCAATAAAAATCCAAAAAACCTTTAAAAAAAATATAGCAAATTAACCTTTAAAATATAGTAAATTTTATAAACAGCAATGCAACAAATAAATAAGGGAAAAATACTTATTTTACATGCCAATATTTAAAATTGGGCAGGGCCCGCTTGTGAGTCCAAAGCAACAAATAATGACGTTACTCTCCCACAGGAAGATAGTAGCCCCCACACAGCCCCGAAGTGCAATATGAGCCCACTGTGCTAGGCCTGGGCCTCCTTGATCATCCAAAGACTCTGTTCAGATAAGTATGAATCCATTAGCCCACTCCCTCGATTTATATCCATACCCAAGAGACCAGCATCCCATCATGCAGTCGATGAGCGACTAAAGTTCTAATCAACAAAAGGCCCATTGAATCTGGATTTTCCTATTGGGTCAGGTCCTTTCGGGACAAAAAGATCATTTATCATAAAGAGGATGAGCTTCAAAAGAATGAATCGGAGTTAGGAAGACGGCTTTTGTAGATTTATGTAGCCGGATTTTGTTAACGGAAAGACCAAGATTACAGTCAGCTTGATAATAATCGAGTGACATTACTTCTTCCTCTGTCCGATCCCAAACTACAACTAAATTCCTTCATTCGAGATTTTTAAACAGGAATTATAGTAATAGGTATGAAAGTGGATTGGATTCAAGAGTGCCCCAAAACGCCTTTATTCCATCGTCTTCATCCTCCAATTTCTTTCTCTCTCATTTTTTCCCTTCTCATTTATTTGTGTTTATCCTGAGCTAAATTGCCCACTGCCCTTGGGACCATTTTTATCATCATCTCATGATATCACGCATGTATAGACCCCACCTATGCGAAAAAGTCGGAACAAGACACATGATTCATCATTAATCTCATTGTCTTTGATTTCGATTCCAACTGCAAACAAATAAAAATCTAAGCCCTCAAAAAAATTAATATTAGGAGCTCTGGATAACCAGAATTGGTAGAAAAAGCAGTAATTTATGCAACTAGTCAGCAAATTTAATCAAATAAGCACCATATTTTCCACATGAAATTTAATTATATTTCCCAAAAGTTCTAAGGTCCTTGGATTTTTTTCATCAACGCAATATGTACAAAACAAACCGACGGTTCAGATCTAGTTTCGCCCTACGGAATTCTTGATCACTCGTCTTCCCTTCAAAATTTTAAAAAAGAAAATTAATTTTTTTTCCCCTTGATTCGCCTTTATTATAAAAAGAACAGCGATCAGAAACCCTAGTCCTCGGCCTTGGACATGATCGACAACCGACTCGGCCTCGGCTGAAACCCCGCTCTCCTCCGTTGCTGATGCGAGCTCGGACGGATCAACGACGCAAGCGCGCGCTTCACGAGATCGCCCTCGACGGTCCCGATCCGAACGATCGAGTTCGTCATCGCTGATCTCCTCATGTTCAACCGATTTGACGGCGACAAGTCCGCCTGAGATCGCTGGTTCCGACCGGTCCGGTCGATCTGGAGCCCTTTGTGGAGGCTGCAGCGGAACGATCCGGGGTGGGTCGTGGGCGAGCACATGCACGACTTTCGAGGGACGGCGGGTGATGACGGCGGCGAGCGGCGGAGCTGCTGGGACCTGACGGCGGTCGTGGGGCCCGCGAGGTTGATGCGGGTTGGGGAAGCGGAGCGGTTAGGGTTTTGGTGGTGGTGATGGAGGTGGTGGTCGAAGAAGGAGGAGGAGTGGGAGGAGAAGGCGGCGGAGGTGGAGGCGAAGGGGGCGGAGGTACGGGCCGCCGGCGAGGTTAGGCGGTGGAGGACTGGGCCGCTGTATCTTCTAGAAGAGTGAGTCGCCATCTTGGGGTTTAGAGAGAGAGAGAGAGGGGAGAATTTGGCAAACCTTGCTTGCATCAGACGATTGATTTATAGGAGATTCTTGATGGAGATGAAGGGGGGCAAGGATCGTAATTATAGGAGAAAGTTGTGGGTGTTTGTTTAATAGGAGACTGAGCGCTGGTGGTGGTTAACTACAATAGATTTGTGTTTATCAATTTTTTTTACCGTAATCGCTGTTTACCGAATTACCAATTATTATTTTATGGGTTTAAAATAAAAAATATCTACATTACAAGCTTCATTTGAAAATTTAAAAATAACTAATTTTCCTTGCGTTCGAATGGCAAAGATACATGTCTAACTAGTTTCTCTTTGCTTTTATTCGATCTCACAACTTTTTTATAGAGCTGTATGGATGTGTGTAGTTGGAGCCCCTTACGGTTCCCACCATACCAGAATCTAAAAACACACGATTAGTAAAAACAAATCTGACGTGTTTGATACCGACCGAAGGTGAATAAAATTTCCATATAAATTTTGACATTATTAATTATCTATAGTGATTTTTCTTGACAAATTATTCTTGGAACCCATTGCGGTCTCAACCATACCAAATCTAAATCCATATGGTTAGTAAAATTTTTGGCACCATTGTTGCGTCAAACATAAGGCTGAAAAAAATTCCATGTAAAAAAGTTGACATTATTAATTAAAAATTGGTAAGGTTTTTTGAAAAATTATTCACTTGTATAGTTGAGTTAACCGCCACAGGTTTGGAGGCAGCACAAAGGATAAGTGATCTGCGGGCCGCACGATTTTCGATAGGCCGCCAAAAGCAGTGGGCGCATGGACCTCAAACGTGGCCCAAATCTGTTGGCAACGCCTCTCGAGGTCAACAGCAGGCCGCCACGTATCAATGCCCTTATGTAAGTGCCCCTGCTTTTTCGTACAATTTACAGATGATGTCCTATAATTTTTTGATGACGAGAATGACCTCCATCTTTGGACTCGATGTGGGCCTGTTTGGTTGCAGGATCATGGGTTTGGATTTTGATTTTGTACCGTGGAATCTTAGGATTTCATAATTTTGTGTTTGGTTGCAGAATTTGGATTTCTAGGATTCCTTTGATTTTTATGGGGGGCCCACCACAAAACAAGGATTCTTGAATCCTAAAAATTTCCAAGGATTTTCAAGGATTTAGCACTATTCATTATACTTTTAGATGGGGCCCATGTACTTTATTTATTTAATAATCCTCTCTCTATCTCTCTCTCTAAAATCCTTAAATCCAAATCCCACTTTTTTACACCAACCAAATAAAGATTACAAGGATCTACAAATCCAATACTAGGAATCTAAAACCAACCAAACAACAAATTACCAAATCCAGAAATTTCAACCGTACAATTTTGGAATCCAAATTCCATAATCCTGCAACCTAACAGGCCCCAACTCATATTACGCGGGTGCACCCAGCTGTTGTATACATCGCTGAACTAGTGGTGATCATTGCGTGGGGATTAAAATTGTAATTTTAACATTATTAGCCATAATCATTGATCATTAAATATGTGACATATCATTATATCAAGTAGATAAATAAATGTGTATTATAAAATTTTATTACAAAAAAAACTATGGTACTGCACCGTATTAGAAAGAATTATATGGGCATGCCGTACACATCAAGATCGTTCTCTGCCATATTCAAACAACACGGATGAGAACAGGCCAATCTAATTTTTTTTTATTAATTAGTCGACCGTGATCTGATGCATGCGAGATTTGAATTCCAGACCTCTGCTCAGCTGCAAAAACATTTTACCGATTGGTTACAAGGTAACTCAGGGCCAACCCAACTTTATGCAACCCCTTGCATTCTCATTTCTTTCAATGTACTTGATGGAGGTCCCTTTCGGGTCTCCGTCAGATGTTGTCTTTCGCTGATCTCCCGATGGACTGAGGTAGTTACATTCTGTTGCGTGTGGGTCTCAATGGGTTTTTGAGGAAGAAGTGGAATGAGGGGTTTGGTGCCGAGTACCTGCAAAGAAGTCCCGGGATGGTTTGGTACCACCGAGGACCCTCCGACGATCAAGTTAGTGAGGGATCCGAGCAGAGTAACGGCTTAAAAGAGTAAAAGAATGGCTTACTTGATCTCTCTGTGATGGGGATTTATATAGCGGTGGTGGCACGCAGCAGCAAGTGCGAGGATCTCGCCGGCAGTTACGCCCTCGACGTCACGCCCGCGTAGGAAGCGGATCGCCCATTAATGGGGATTGATGGCGTGGAACGTGGGATGTTGCTGGCGTAGAATCTGCGCATGGCGAGATTCGCGGAGCGGCGGTTACACCTGTGCGCGGTGACTTTGGTCGGAGGGCCGAGAAAGACGGCCACGACGTCCTGGAGCTCGGGACGAGCGAGGGGGCCGAGGAGTCCAGGTCTTGTGGCAGCTCGGCGCGAGCTACTGGGCCGAGGAAGACAATTTATAGGGGGCCCTGAGGAGGGCCAGCTTGTGTTTGCGGGTCGGGTACAGGGTGTCCTGGTCGGCCCCTGTGAGCCCTTTCTTCTGAGTTCTGGGACACGTCATCTGCCACGCGTCCTGATCTAGGAGATCGTCAATATTGAGCATCATCATTAGCCCCCTATTGTTGTCCCGACCAGCTAGCGGGGCGGGTCAGGAGTGGATCACCGGGCCTTCCGAGGTGAGTTCCTTTCCAGGGTTTTGTCAGGATGAGTCCTCGGGACGTCGGTTATCTTTCCTGCCAGCGAATCAAGGCGAGATCTCCGCATTTAAAGAAGGTGCGCCGGTTCGTGCACTCTGCAACTGAAGAGACGGTCCACGTGTCGAGCGTCGATTGGCTGATGCGACGTACGCAGGCCTGCGGCGTTTGATGGGACGCGGCCCAGCGCAGAACTGACACGTGGAGCGATCGGGGCCGCTGGGCGCGAAGAGCCGTTTTGGCGGGAGACGACGGGCGCCGTCGGATGAGGCCGTGTGTAGCAAGAAACAGGGGTGGGGCCCACTCTGGGGCTCTTACTCCTCCATATTTCCCTCTCTCAAGTCTTGGCTGTTCGGCGCTCGTCTCCTTTTTCTCGTTTTCAGCCTTTGAAGATTTTCTTTTCCAAGATTAGATGTCTTCCTCTGCAGAATCGGTAGACATTGTAGGAGTAGGTGCTAGGGTTCGTTTAGCTGCATCTGAGTCTCCTCGGGGAGCAGGGGTTGGATCCTCTCCCCGGGATCGTGAGGCGGGGGCCGCCTCCAGGAAGGAGGCGGCAGATGTGGCCCCCAGCACCTCGTGCTGGGTGAGGCATGAGGACGAGTTTGCCAACGCTCGGGCTCGCTTCCACATCTCCTCCCGCTACACGCTTCGACTGGCCAAGGAGGGAGAGAGGGCAGATCAGGTACGGGGCAGGGAGATTGCCCTGTATTTGGAAGCTTTTTGGGGCGGATTGCTCTGCCCTTCTCTCCTGAGGTCGTCGCCGCGCTGAATTTCTTTGGTTTGGCCCCCTGCCAGTTGGTGCCGAACTCGTGGAGGATCCTCCTTAGGTTCTTTATCCGCCTGAAGTTGCAGGCGGTCCCCTTCAGCTTTTCCCTTCTCGATTCTTCCCTCGTCTTTCTGATCATTTCCGTGTTTTTCAGGTTCTCCAGCACGTAGCCCTCGCCCTGCGCATGGAGGCCGAGGTGGTAGCCCCGGCGCTAGAGGCCGTGGGTCAGTTCGCCTCGCTGCAAGAGAGCTCCAAGCGGGAGCTGGAGGCGATGTTGGCGAGGGTCGCCGCCTTGGAAGGAGAGGTGGAGGCCAGAAAATGGGAGGTGGCCCGGCACCGCGAAGCTGCGGTGATCGCCGAGGGCAAGCTCGAGAATGCCCAGGTGCTTGCCGGCAACCTGAAGAGGACGGTGAAGGCCTTCCGGAAGGAGCTAGAGGTGGCCAAGTCGGCCGAGGCGAGGGCGGTAGACGGCTATAAGAAGTCGAAAGACTTCTATAACGACTTGGCCGTGGCCACGACCCACATTTGGCACGACGCCCTCGATGCCGTGAAGTCCCGGATGCCGGAGTTCGCCGAAGCAGATCTCCGGGTCGAGTTCCCCTTTGTAGGCGCCGACGAGTAGGGTGAAGAGGCTCCTGGCGAGGAGGTTGCCGAGGACCCAGCGAGCCACGTAGTGGAGGTCGAGGACCTTGAGGTTGTACCTGGCCTCGAGGCGTAGAGCCCTCGCCCTCCTCCTTTTATTCTGTTTTCTTGAATTTTGTAAGGCTGGGGAGCCCAGAAAATACCCTTTGTAAAACTTCATCTTTGGCAGTAATAAAGTTTTTCTTCGGCTCCATAGAATTGCACTCTGCCATCTCTTTGAAAGATATTTTTGTCTGTACCGTTGTGCTTTCATCTCAGGTTGGCCGTTTGCCTGGCGATTGTCCGTCGAGTTGGCTTCAATCACTGGCCGATGAGCGTGCCAAGCGCTGTCGAGGAGGTATCCCCATGGGCCCCGGAGTCGAGGAGAGATTGTTTAGGCTTGGATAGACCCGACGCCCCTCACCGGGGTCTCGGATCCTCCGCGGGCCACAGGGCATCTCCGATTTCGAATGTTGTCCACCATCCGGGGGTGACTGGGCAGGGTAGCTGCGCAGTCGCCTCTTGCAAGGGCTTTCTGGTCCCTGGCACTGCGGTAGGGGAGATACCCTCCAGGGAACGCCGAGCAAGAGCAAGAGGGCTGTAAGAAGCCCACTAAGGATGACCGGGCAGCGAAGCTGCGCGGTTGCCTCTTGGCGAGAGCTTTGATCTCTGGCGTCGTGGGTAGGCAACTACCAGCCTGGGATGAACGGGCGGGGTAGCCGCTCCGGTGCCTCTTGTGAGGGCTTTCGATCCCTGGCGTCGAGGGTAGGGAGCTACCGGCCGGAGTTTACCGAGCAGGGTAGCCGCTCGGTTGCCTCTTGCGAGGGCTTTTGATCCTTCAGGACGGGGACCGAGAAGGGTTACTGCCCAGTGCCTCTTGTCGAGGACTTTGATCCCTGTCGGTTGTGGTAGGAAGCTACCAGCCGGGGATAGCCGAGCAAGGACTCGACTGCCTCTGGGAGGACTTTGTTCCTTAGCATGGGAGCGACGGCCCGGTCGCCCCTAAGATCTCGGTGTCGAACTATCCGGTGCCCAACGAGTCCTGGAATCATTACTTGTATAGGGGTCGTGACTGCCGGAATCGGCACGCCGGTGTTCGGTGACATCAAGGTGGGCGCGAGCGAGGTCGAGGACCTGAATGCGCCCCTTCGTTGTCCCACACACGCCATCATTCCGGGGAGTAGGGGCAGTGGTTTGGTGGGCATGGCCGGCCGTTTGAACACGAGCGAACGCATCAACTATCGTCGTGAGCCTGTCGATCCACGCTGATAAGACGTCGACGAGGTTGGGAGGGGGAGTAGGACCGCTCCCGCCTCCGTTGTGGAGGGCGGGGCGGCTCATGCTGGTATCTCTATGGTGAGAATTGTTGGCCATTATATCGAGGGCGGAAGATCATCTTTCTTGGGTAGAAAAGGAAAGCATTTCCACAGACGGCGCCAACTGATGGAGGTCGGAATCTCCCTCAGATGTTGTTCTCCGTTGATTTTGCTGCCAACGGGCTGAACGATTGAGATTGGGTATAAGGATTGAATGTGTGGATCTCAATGGGTCGTTGAATGTTTTGACGCCGAGCTACCTGCAAGGGATGTCCCGGAGTGGAAAACCACCGTAGTACCTCCGACGATCAAGTATGTACAGAGGAATATTAAGGCAGAATAGCGACGAATTGGATTGAGTTCGACGTACCTGAGTCGTCTAGAAGAGGGGTTTATATTGCGGTCGCATGGAGTGAGCCGATGCGAGATTCACGCCGTCTGTTACTGTAACGACTCTGTTTTTTAATGTACAAAAATTTGTTTAAAGTTAAAGTACTAAATAGAGTATTTGCAATTCTTAGTATGTTATAAGTATTTAATTTGTTTTAGAACAACAAGAAAGCACTTGTAGCGCATTGGTAAAGCCTTACACTACTGTGACATAGCCCCTGTGTTCAAATTCTCTCAGCCACATATTATTTTTAATGATTTTTCTTTTAAACTTTTTGGAAGCCCAAAAATTTACACGTGCAATACACGTAAAATTGAAAAGTTACTAAAATCAAACATATGGAAATTGTTATTTGAACAGCCGAGAACACGTGGATCCAATCCAGAGACCCACACCCATTGAATGGGCGGCGAAGATTGGATTTGGGCCGGCGTCGCCGGTTTTCACCGTAGGTAATGCCTTCATCTTTTGAACCCTAACCCCTTGGCCCCCCCCAACTACTCTTCTGTTTGTTTTTCCTGAAATTAAACAGAGAATTAAAATTAGGCTTTTAATCCAATGTTTAATACATTTTAATTCCCTAAACCTAATTCTATCCTATAAATACCATCTCATACCTAGCTCTCTCCATTCTGAAATCTATTATCAAAACTCTCAAATTTTTCTAAATCAAATTAGTTGTACAAGATGAGTTAGCCCAAGGTCATCTTCCGGTAACGAATTGAGACAAATCCAGCGACACCGCGACTCCACGAAACTCTCAAACCCTTCCTCTATCTCTCCTCTTTCATCTAATCAAGTAAGTCCCTCCCCCTCTCCTCTTTTCCTATTATAAAACGATCTCTTTTCAAAACTCGTCGGAAGTGGAGTTATTTCGACTTCCGATTTTAATTTTGTTAAAAACATAACATTTCTTAATAACCAAACACCCATATTGTTACATCTTGTTTAGCAACCATAAACCAACATTGAGAACAAGTTTTAATTTAAAATATTATGCTATGCAACTTTTATTTTACTTTTACAGTTAAATACCACAAACTTTCTATTCGACATCTTTCATCATATATACTCATATTACCTTTAGAAAACTAACGAGATAATGACCTATCTCATCACAACACTCATCATGATATAGCACGATGGTTTTTGGAACAATATTTTGTGAGATAAATACAATTTTACAATAAAATAACCTAAACTAATAAAACCGTATTTTTTAAGACTGTTTTAATTAAATTCCTTACAAATAAGCCTCTACAACCCATTTTTGGGAAACCCGATTTCGATGGTGCGGATTCCCGCACATCATTGGGACTAGTAGAATGAGATGCAGACTTTCTCACGGAACATCCGATCTCGATGGAATTTTTAATACAATTTTTAAGAATTATGTGATTTTCTATTTAATAAATAAATTCTATTTTTTAATAATTATATATATATTATCAAAATATATATTTTAAATATATATAATGAATTCCATGTTTTCTAAACAAAGAAATCACAAATTTCATGAATATACCATCACAAATCCATACAATTCCAATTTACACTAAAATACCCCATACTATTCAATCTAGGTTTATAATCATTAGAATACTTCACTTTTAAAAATTACTTCCATGAAAACCATAAATACGATAAATAAATGCTTGAGATTTATTTTGAAAGTTTATCAAAACTATATTTCATAAAAACCCCTCAAGTTTATTAATTTACAATAAGGACCCTAGTAAATATAGGCTTAAGCGAGACCAATTCTCTTGAGTCTCAGAAAGCCGGAGAAAGTGGGTGCTTGCCTATTTAAGGTAGGAAACTAAAACGGGGTTATCAATGGTAATTGGCTTGGACAAAGTCGCAAATCCTGCTGTCCATGTGCAGCAGTTACCGATAACTCCAAAACCTAATTCAGAAATCAAATTCTGTTTAAAGTGTCTGACTCAATCTGAGTCTCATTTAAATCCGAAAACAGTCCATACTTGAAAACAATTCAAATATAACTCCAATACATTATGAATCCATATATACTGGAACTTGAACATGAATACCAGAATATCATCTATATCAACATGACTTGAACTGACCGAACCTTGGATATACATTGACTTGATCACATGACTATCCGTTTATATCTTTATCCGCTTACATGAACAATTAATAATGGTTTCGGCAAGTCTTACAGTTATAAACAACACAATATACATTACGGGATTTTTAAGAGGTGGATTGGTATGGAATGTGTTAAAAATGGCATGATGATGGTCACTTTAATACAGCTAACCTGAATATCCGTTGCTGTTGTCCCGTGGCTTAACGGTTCTTTGTGTTCCGTATACCTTAGTCCACGGAATAGTTGGATTTCTCTCGTATGCACTGGCTTATTGTATATCAAGGTACAAACAACAGCGTTAATATAACAATCATATATAATACCAGATATATTCTCTTTACCTGTTCAGTCTATTTCTACCTCTCTTTGGGACTTACCGAGCGATTGTTCGCTAACGACATTTCTTTTCTATTCTTTTTTTGGAATGTTGTCAAGAGGACCCAATTCTCTAGAGATCGAGCCCAGCTCAGAAGACTTGGAGCAGTTCATTGAGGACCCGGAGCTCTAGTCACTTGTATATATTTTTACTTTCAGCTCATGCCATTGTTTAGGCATTACTTTACACATTATATTTAGTTTTCAGTTGTATTGTAAAGAATATTTAATAAAGAAAAAATTGATGTTCATTTAGATATCATGTCTTTCTTGTGTACATTTATATTATATTGCTTATTTACGCTTAGCGTGTTTATTTATGAGTAAATACGTCGCGGAGCTAGTCACGTCTCCTTATCCGTACACTGAGAAGCGGGGCGTGACAGTTACGTTCCTGCGCCACGTTTGCGTTGATTGCAGGATACGCCCATTAATGACGGGAAACGCACCAGCGTGGGATACGGGACGTAGGGCGGCGGAGATCTCGTCGTGGCGAGATACACGGAGCCATACGGGGGTGTTTGGGCTCCGTGCTCCCGGCCAAACAGGGACGCTGAGAAATCTCAGTTATAGGACTGCTCGGAGACGAGCTATTTGCTGACGGTCGGCCGAAAGGGAAAGGTACTCCGGGGAGGTCTTCTTAGAAGGTCTGGTGCTGTCTCGAAGGCGTGGCGTCGAGAAACGTTCCCAATGCGTCATATTTATTCCAGCTCCGTAGCCCTCAGAAATCTAATGGGTTTGCACGGATGGCACGTCACCTGCCACGTGTCATGTTCAAGGAAATTCCTACTTACAGTTATCATCACCTTCAAACTTATATTCCAAATATATTTATATATCTGTAGCTAAGAAAAGGGAGGGACACCCAACTAATCCATACCCCATGAAATATACCCAAAAACTCTCACCTTTCTCCATCTAATCTATTACTTATTATTATCTTATTTATGCCCCGATTAAAATCTAATTAATATTTCACCCATCACCATCCATTTGATTAATCTATGTATGATACTTTGATTAAGATATAATATCAGGTTGGAGCTGTGTAGATAGGGAGCCGTTGCAAACAAGGTGCCGGCACCGGACAGTTGTCACTGGCACGTGTGGCTGGCACATGACAATGCACCCCATTGTCGCCCGCATTTGGTATGGGACCGATATATATTGAACATTCATGTTTTTCTCTTGTTTTTTTATATTAGGGTTTAAAATGATGCAAGCAGAATTTTGGTCTTCTTTCTTCAGTAGAAAAATTTAGTCAAATGCTATAGTTGACGGTTAATAAACAATAATGAAGTAGACGACAACAAATGATACGGCCTCATCATTATCTGGAGAGACAGCACAAGATCGAGGGGCTGACGTCTCTTGTGCACTCAGGCACTTCCTTGTTTCAACTAAACCGTTCAATACTTAACCGATGCTCGTGGAAGCTACTCTTTCTCAACGGACGTGCGTCAATCGATGTGTTGTGGAGGTCATGCCTCTCTCTTCACTTCGTTGAGAGACAGCAACAAGCTCGTCAAGAGATCTCTGCCGCTACGATAGACGACAGGTTCTAAATAGAAAATATATATGTAATTTGATTCGTTTTTTCCTTCCTTCTTTTCCGAATGATAGGTTGTAATCCGTTCTAGGCACGGCTTGGAACTCAGATCTTCTGCTCAAACTGCAAGGGGACTCTTATCACTATGCACTCATAATCGGTTTTTTCCTTTGCATGTGGGCCCATATGAGTTTTATTTCTGTGAGCAAATGGAGATCCCATGGGCTCTCAATCCCACTCATGATTAAGCGCGCGGTTGGTGTTTAGAAATGAAGTGGTTTGTGGCATTGAAAGCTCAAGTTGGAAGGGTTTTTTTTTCTTCCCTTTCCCACTTATAGATAAAGGATAAGTGCAAAGAATCTCTCAACAATGCCACACTATGCTTGTGAGCAGGTGGAAGTTAGAGGAAAGCATAGGACTAGATAAAGGGAAATGTGAACCCTTGTCACATGCGCAAGTTAGTTAAGTAATGTGCAAGATATGAGAGCTTGATGGTTTGGTATAATATCATAAAATGTTGGAAATATATTATGGCAAACATTAAATCATATTTAGCAGACAAGTATGTATCTTAATCGCTCTTACCGCCGGCCTTGAGATGAATGAATGAATCATGATAATAAACGAAACCAATTGTAACATTTCGTAAAAATTTAAAATATTTATTTTAGTATTTATTTAATAGTAAAATGAATTTTTATATATGAGACAACATTTATCTTTTTATTTTTAAAAATCTATTTTTACATGTGTCATGGCGAAAATATGTTGTTCTCGTTTGAGTTTGGTTAAATTCTCTTTATTTTGAAAATGAAAAAGTTAGACTGTAGTGTTCTCACTCTCACATCATCATACCAGACAAATATCTAACAAATATCTTAAATATCATATATGTCATAATTTATTCTCTCATTCTCTTCATTATTTTTTACAAACACAAAAGAAATATCTAAACTCTCCTTCAACCTCATTCTAACCTAGCCATCCTCCATCACAAATCGTCATGTTTTTTTGAAGAGTTCTTCAAGTAAGTTGATCTAGAGACCAAGTTAAGTATATGTCTCTTCAAAGATCTTCATTTTAACACCACTAAAACTTGGATCCCTCTCAATATTCTTCAAGAAGGTAAAGATCCAATTTTTATTCTTTCTTATCTTGCCTAGTTTATGTGGTTTTGTGTATAATTTCTATTGGTCTGGGAAAAATAGAAGTTGTTTTAGTACTTATAAACTAAGTTTTCAAACTAGGATTTTAGTGTTTTTAGTACTCAAATGGAATCAGACGTAATTTGAGAACTCTGAAAAATTATTTAAGTGTTTTTCTGAGATGGTGAGACCAACTTGAGACTTCACGCAAAGCCCGAACCCAACTGGAGATGTCTTGGCCACAGATTAATTCGAATTGACCGCAATTTGCAGCCAAGATAGTAAGTTAGGGTGTAGGGTTTTTACAGTAGCTCCTAAACATCCCAATTAGACCATTTTTATACTTTGTTTTGGCCTAGAATACTTGTAGAAAAATATAGAGCACGTATCTTATAAAAGTTCAATATTTTAAGTGTTAAACTTGAATTTTGGTTTTCATTATTGCCGAGAGTAGTTCAAGATAGACATCATGCGTTTGAATACGTCAATTGTACGTCATAATCTATGTGCGTTAGAATTTTATTAATGTTTGTGTTTCGATTCTTATGAGTGTGCTTGATTTAACCGTATAGGATCGGTCGCGGAGACGTACGACGTGACGAAGAAGGGCAAAGCATTCGCGAGATTCGTCTAGTACGTGTCGATTTTAGATGAGTAAGGGGACATCTACAAGTGGGAACTCGGACGGATGGCGTATAGCACTCCTGACTACCAAAAACTTTATAAAACTCTATATTGGTTTTTAAACTCTAATTGCGATACTGATGATGCTTATAAGTGGGAACTCCACAGATCATGACACGTGGCAGATGACGTGTCTTGAGGCACACGGAAACAGGACAAGAACCACACATTGGAGGCGTCCCCCGGGCTATCGTCCCGCTGCCTGGACCCGACCTCCGAAGATTCCCTGAACATTCCTGTGCTCGCCATGTAAATAACCATTGACTCGCCTTCGAGCCCTCCTACACGCCGACTCCTCGGCCCTTTGCCTCCGAGCTATCACAGAACCGAACTAGCTCGGCCTCCCGCCCTCTTCTAGGCCTCTCACCGAGCTAGGCCTCTTCGGTTCTACCGAGCGACCTAGAACGCAGATCACAGGCGCCTCCGCAACGGTTTCGCGGATCTCGCCAGACGCGAGATATCCGCCGCCCCACGATCCCGCGTTCCACACCGTCGCATCCCCCATTAACGAGCGTATCTCGTCATTAATGGGGGATCCCGTCATTCACGCGGGCGTAACGCTAGGGGCGTAACGGCCAGCGAAGATCTCGCGCCAGCTAGCTCATAGCGACCGCTATAAAAACCCCTCTCTCAGACGACTCAGGTAACGCAATTTTACTCCAATAGGCCGCTACTCTGCTCAAATATCTCGGCTAACTTGATCGTCGGAGGGTCCACGGTGGCATAACCATCCCGGGACTTCTTTGCAGGTAGCTCGGCTTCACTCCAAATCAAGCCCACTGAGATCCACACGCTCTAGGAAGCAACCCTCAAACCTAATGTCAGCCGTTCATCAACGCTCGCGACAGATCGATGGAGGACAACATCTGAAGGAGATCCTGACCTCCATCTGTTGGCGCCGTCTGTGGAAAGTTCAAAAATTCCACTCATCGAAAATTGATCTTCCGATCTCTAATTCATGGCGAGTGATCACCGCGACGTTCTGAGCACAAGCCACCGCCCTCCCCACAATGGAGGCGCCGACGGATTCTCTCCTCCCCCTAACGTCGTTCACGCCCTGTCTGCACGGATCGACAGGCTCGCATCCATCGTGGATGCCCTTGTCCGCGTTTAAACGGCGGGACAAGCCCCCCAGGTCGCTGTTCCCCTACCTCGGGATCATGAACTCCGCAGAGGGGGAGACGACGCTGCCCATGATGGCACCACTAAACAGCGTCTTGCTATCTCCGGCGGCCACAGGCCCCCGCGGCAACCAATTCAATGACCCGATGGGAGCCTTACAACTTCACGCCGAGGTCTTGTGAAAGATTTCCCCGACCTAAGGCCCATCGCGGTCCCGTCTTTCCCGAGAAGGTGTCGGTCAGCTCGCCTGCTCCCAGGCATGGTCGGCACCCTCTCGCTCGATGGGGTCGCGCGGGCGGCACTCACCGCGATACCTCGAGAACGACCTCGCCAGGGGACCTAAGGAACCTCATAGAATGGAACCGGAGTCGCAGCCTGGCGCAGGCCGCCAGCGGGAGGGGCCATAACTCTGAATACGCCGAATCCTCGAGGTACCACGACCGTCTCGATGCCCTCGAAAAGAAAATCGAGGGTATACATCGAGAGGGTCGTCCTTCAAACGAGGGAGCCAGGTATGTTGCCGACTCGCTTACGAAGCCCTTCACTGAAGAGCTTCTCGATGTACGCGTCTCGTCCAGAAACAAGCTTCTAAAAGTGGCCCTCTTTGACGGGAAGTCCGACCCGAAAGACCATATAGACGCGTTTACGGCGGGCATGAGCTTCCAGGACAACTCTGACGCCGCCCAATGCCGAGCGTTCCTCGCCACTCTCATCCGGGCTGGACGAGACTGGTTCCGAGGACTCGCGCCACGCTCCATCTCTACCTTTGATGAGCTGGCCGCCCAGTTCCTCGAGCATTTCGTCTGGAACAGACGGCAGAAGCGGACCGTCGATTACCTCTTCACTGTAAAGAGCGGGGACAAGGAATCCTTCAAAGGATACGTCACTCGCTTCTACAATGCTCTTCTTGAGGTTCCCGAGCACCGGGACGAAACTGTCATCACGGCTCTAAGGTCGGGTCTTAGGCACAAGGAGTGGCTTCGCTCCTTTGCATTAGCGCAACCTAAGACCATGGCCGAGGTAAAGGTTTGGACCGAGCGGGAAATCCGATTCGAGTCCGAGGTGAACGCGAACCTACCCCGGGGGAACCAGGCCGACCAAAAGAAGAGGGATAGAGAAGAGAAGAAGAAATTTGACCGGCCAAAGCCATACTCCCCAAAGTTCCAGGAGTATACTCCGCTCAACATCTCTCAGACTGAGCTGTTGGAGGAGGCGAGGAGCGAGCAATTCTTCAAGCACCCTCCGGTCACCAATAGAGCGGCCAAGCGAACTCGAGGCCTGTACGGCGCCTTCCACAGGTCACAGGGACACCCTACCGAGAACTGTAAACAGCCCCGCGACTACATCGAGGAGCTGATTCGCTCGGGGCACCTGGCAAAGTACTTGCGGGAAAAGCGACAAGCAGACTGGGAGAAAGAGAACCATCCCCCTCCCGGCGAATTGAAGATCGGCCAAATCATGGTCGTATCAATGGGGGGTGCGCCTAGAGCCGGCGAGATTCGCTTCCTCCTGCCGGTCGAGGGAACTAGCGGCCAACCCCGGAAGAAAAGCAAAGCCGCCAAGCCCATCACCTTCACCGACGAAGACCTCCACGAAATATCCTTGCCTCACAACGACCCCCTCGTGATTACAGCACGGGTCCACCATTACGAGATTCAAAGGATACTGGTTAACTCGGGAAGCTCGGCGGACATCCTTTTCTATGACTGCTTCCTACGTATGAGGCTCGGCCCGTCAGACCTGAGGCCAACCGCCCATATTCTGTCGAGATTTACTAACCACTCCATCCCGGCTGAGGGAGTGGTTACCCTCCTCCTTAACATTAGGGAGGCGGGTTATACGAGGACCGTACCAGTGGAGTTCATCGTCGCTAGGATTCCCTCTTCCTGCAATATCCTCCTGGGATGCCCGACGCTAAACTCCCTTCGGGCCCAAATCTTGACCTACCATCTTGCGATCAAGTTTTCACTGGAACAAAGGGAATAGGCCAGGCCTATGGGAACCAGCAAATCGCAAAGATTTGTTTCACAGCGACATCCACCCCCGAGGAACGAAGCGACGACCTTGGAAGAGCGATCGATTTCCAGGGGTCCTTGGATACTCATGACGAGCAAAAAGAAATCTGAGGGGCCCCGGTGGAGTCCCTAACGGAGGTCCCCCTCGTCGAGGGGGACAATGAACGAACTGTCCAGATCGGGTCACTCTTAACGGGAGTCCGGTGCAAAGACTTGATCCACTTTCTCCGAGGAAACTCGGACGAGTTCGCTTGGACGCCCGCCGACATGCCCGGGATCGACCCCAAGGTAATCTCGCATAAGCTCAGGGTCGACCCGACGGCCCGACCCGTCAGGCAAAAGAAACGAAGCTCCCCTATCAAACAAAAGGCGATCGAGGACGAGATCGATAGGTTGCTTGCAGCCAACTTCATTCGAAATGTGGCCTACTCGGAATGGATAGAGAATGTGGTTATGGTTAAAAAACCAAGCGAGAAGTGGCGCATGTGCGTCGACTTCACAGATCTCAACAACTCCTGCCTGAAAGATAACTATCCCCTCCCTCTGATAGATCAGCTTGTCGACAGCACAGCAGGACACGAATTGCTCAGCTTCATGGATGCTTTCTCCGGCTACAACCAGATCTGTATGAACCCGGCAGACAAAGAGCTTACCGCATTCACAACGAACCGCGGGGTATACTACTACAAAGTGATGCCCTTCGGCCTCAAAAACGCCGGAGCTATATACCGGCAACTGTTCAACAGAATGTTCAAACCGTAGATCGAGAGGAACATGGAGGTTTACGTCGACGACATGCTCATCAAGTCGACCTCGTCAGACGAGCACGCCAAAGATCTTGGCGAGAATTTCGACATCCTTCACAAGTAAAAATGAAGTTGAATCCCGCCAAGTGCGCGTTCGGGGTCACTAATGGAAAATTTCTCGGGTTCATGGTTACCAACCGAGGAATTGAAACTAACCCGGAGAAAATCAGTGCCATCCTCAACATGGCCGCGCCAAAGAGTAACGTCGAAATCATGCGACTCACGGAGAGAGTGGCCGCTCTAAGTCGCTTCATGTCGAGGTCCGGAGAAAAGTGCATCCCATTCTTCAAAGGCCTGAGAAAGATCCCAAGGTTCGAATGGTCGGAAGAATGTCAGATAGCTTTCGAGCAATTGAAAGTGCAACTGGAAACTCCCCCAATGCTTACCCGGCCGATTGAAGAAGACGAGCTATCACTGTATCTAGCGGTGTCCGACCATGTTGTAGGCTCGGTGCTCGTCCGAGAAGTCGAAGGAGTCCAGAAGCCGGTCTACTACGTAAACCACATCTTTAAGGACGCGGAAACAAGGTACTCGGCCATAGAAAAGATTGTCTTAGCGCTTATCGTGGCCTCAAGGAAGCTACGACACTAATTCCAGGAACACACCATCCTCGTCCTCACCAAGCGTCCCCTAGGGGCTATTCTCGCCTCACCCTAGTCATCTGGTCGTCTGGAGAAATGGAGGTGGGAGTTATCTCAATTCGATATCAAATACCACCCAAGGAAGGCTATCAATGCACAAGTCCTGGCAGACTTTGTTGTCGAATGTACTATCCCCAACAAGGAGGCAGTGTCGACGCCAGTCCCCGGGTCTCAACCCTCAATCGAGGAGAGGCCCGACTCCGTCCCCGATTGGATCCTTTACGTCGAAGGATCCTCTACCGAGGATGGGAGCGGTGACGGCCTTATCATTCGAGGCCCGAACAAGGCAGAGATGGAGTACTCTTTGAAGCTCGAGTTCAAAGTTTCAAACAACGCCACAGAGTACAAGGCCTTGCTAGCTGGGCTACGAATCGCCTCCGGAGTGGGGCTGAAGACGATCCGAATTTGCAGTGACTCCGCCCTGGTCGTAGGCCAAGTGACCAGCCGTTTCGAGGCCCGGGAGCCTCTAATTGTGAAATATTTAGCCGAGGTAAAAAGACTACGAAAGGACTTCGACGAAGTTCAAGTGGAGCAGATTCCTCGGCACCTAAACGCCTAGGCCGACGCTCTGAGCAAGCTAGCCTCCTCCTATACGGCTAACAATAAGAGGAATATGCTCTTCAAGGTCTTGCCACGCCCCAGCGTTGAAGACAGGGAGACAACACTTCTAATATACACTACTCAGGAGGAAGGCCGGGATTGGAAGAAGCCCTTAGTAGAATTCCTGAAGGAAGGTACTCTCCCAGAAGATCGAGGGGAAGCACGCCGCCTCCGGGCCAAAGCCCGCCATTTCGTATGGAGCAATGGAAATATCTAAAAGAAGTCCTTCACGCAACCTCTGCTTCGGTGCGTCGACCCCCACGAAGCCGACTGCATCCTGCATGAGATACACGAAGGGGTCGGTGGAGCTCATCAAGGGGCCCGCACTTTTGTCCAGAAAATGCTGCTCCAAGGATACTATTGGCCGACCATTCATCAGGACGCTCAGAAGCTCGTCAGAAGATGCAAGAGCTGTCAACTCCATGTCAACATACCCCGCCTTCCGGCTACCGAGCTAATGGCCCTGACCTCCCTATGGCCGTTTGCCCAGTAGGGAATGGACATCGTAGGCCAACTCCCAACTGGTGCGGGCGAGCACAAATACATCCTCGTCGCGGTAGACTACTTTACGAAGTGGATCGAGGCCGTCCCCATCAGAAAACCGGACGCCACCACGACCATCAAATTCCTGCAGAACAATGTAATATCCCGATTCGGGATCCTGAGATGTATTGTTACCGACCACGAGACGAATTTTGAAAACGCCAAAGTCAAATAATTCTGCAGCGAATACCATATACCGATGAAGTTTGCCACGGTCGCACATCCTCAATGCAACGGACAGGCCGAGGTCGCTAACCGAGACGTCATTCGAGGTCTTCAAACTCGTCTGCAAGGAAGGCAGGGCAATTGGGTCGACGAACTACCCCGGGTTTTATGGGCCCTACGCACATCGAAGAAGACCCCCACTGGAGAGTCCCCCTTCATCCTCTGCTACGGCACCGATGCGATGGTCCCAGCAGAGATTAGACTGCCCAGTTACAGAGTCGAGCATTTCGACGACAAAGCAAACACCTCGGCGCTCCGGACTAATTTGGACATCTTGCTAGAGAAGCGGGACCGGGTGCAGATCAAAGACGCCGCTTATCAACAGCAAACTGCCCGCTATTATAATGCACAAGTAAAGCATCGCACCTTCAAGACTGGAGATTTGCTCCTCAGGCGAAACGAATTTGTAGACCAAGGCAAGCTGCACAAATTTTCAGTGGGACGACCCATTCCTCGTCTCCGAGATATTGCTCGGCGGAGTCTATCGCTTGCAAGACGCAACTGGTCATAAGTTCTTGCGACCTTACAACGCCGAAAAGATCAAATTGTACAAGTGAATTCGAAATTTGTATCAGTGAATATATGTTTCTTCTTTGCCAAAGCGATAGATATTTTTCTAAGTCTTCTGAATTAGAAGAAACTTCTTCAATATGTTTCACTCTTCCTCGGTTCGAAAGTCACGGGTTTCGTTTTATAAACATACTTAAACACGCAAAGAGGATAAAAGGAAGACAATAGTACGTCGCAAAAGAAGGGTTTTATTCATCAAGGGTATTATGGGCTCCCCAGCCTTACACAAAAAAAATTTAAAATTACAACAGAGGGGATAGGGGGTCAAGAAAACACTGCTGGTGGTACTCCGAGAAGATCGCTGCTAGCCGAGCCCTTGCTTCCTCGGCCCGCTCCCACTGGTGTTGCCCGCGGACCCGTGATGCAATGGAAGGTCCGGAAGCCTCACCTGCCGGGCAGCCGTCGACGATCTGCCTCTTTTGATAACACTCCAAAAGAAGGGTCGCCGATCGATCATGCCTGTTCTTCGAGATGAGGCCGCGGGCATAGAGCGTGTGTAGCTTATCGAGTTCCTCATCCTGCAGCTGCGGGTACAAGGCGTTGAACAAACCCGAAGACATCCTCTAAATGGCGTACATAAGCAATTGGAGGAAAGGCGACCGCCGGGGAAGTAGGCGGCTGAAGTGGTCCTCTATGCGTTCGACCATGGTCCGGTACGTCTCCTCCGTGCACTCCTGGTTGTAGAGGTACACGTCATCGCGGGAGATGATCTCTCCGATGGAGTAGATGAGCCCGGCCATTTCAGAAAAGCAATGCTAAAAGAAACCCACACACCTTCTCTATTTATAGCCTCAACAGAATCCGCAGGGGCCGAAATTTGCGCGTGCATGGGCGCGAATCTTAAGATATTTTCAACTTTTCCAATACAGGGCTGCCGCGTGGCAGGCATCCCGTATCTCACGGGCAACCGAAGTCGGAACGACGCGGATCTTGGAACGCCTCGCCTTGCTTGTGCGTTTCAGCCACATGTCGCCCACGACGGTCACCCTTCCAGATTTCTCCTCACAAGTCAACGGAGATTGAACGACGCCTCGTAAAAGCAAGAAGAAGTATGAGAAAGCCCTCACCAAGAGGCCACCGAGCAGCTTCCCTACTCGGTCGATCCCTGGCGGGTAGCTCCTACCCATCCAAGCCAAGGATCGAAAGCCCTCACCAAGAGGCCACCGTCCAGCTTCCCTGCTCGGTCTGTCCCTGGCTGGTAGTATTCTACCCACCGACACCAAGGATCGAAGCCCTCATCAAGAGGCCACCGAGCAGCTTCCCTGCTCCGACAATCCCTGGCGGGTAGCTCCTACCCATCCATGCCATGGATCGAAATCCCTCACCAAGAGGCCACCAAGCAGCTTCCCTGCTCGGTCTGTCCCTGGCTAGTAGTCTTCTACCCACCGACGCCAAGGATCGAAGACCACATCAAGAGGCCACCGAGCAGCTTCCCTGCTCGGACAATCCCTGGAGGGTAGCGCCTACCCATCCACGCCAAGGATCGAAAGCCCTCACCAAGAGGCCACCGAGCAGCTTCCCTGCTCGGTCTGTCCCTGGCTGGTAGTCTTCTACTAACCAACGCCAAGGATCGAAGCCCTCTTCAAGAGGCTATCGAGCAGCTTCCCTGCTCGGACAATCCCTGGCGGGTAGCTCCTACCCATCCATGCCAAGGATCGAAGCCCTCATCAAGAGGCCACTGAGCAGCTTCCCTGCTCAGTCAATCCCTGGATGGTAGTCTCCTACCCATTCACGCCAAGGATCGAAGCCCTCATTAAGATGCCACCGAGCAGCTTCCCTGCTCGGTCAATCCCTAGCTCCTACCCATCCACGCCAAGGATCGAAAGCCCTCACTAAGAGGCCACCGAGCAGCTTTCCTACTCGGTAAATCCCTGGAGGGTTGCTCCTACCCATCCACGCCAAGGATCGAAATCCCTCACCAAGAGGCCACCGAGCAGCTTCCCTGTTTGGTCCATCCCTGGCAGGTAGCTCCTACCCATCTACGCCAAGGATCGAAAGCCCTCACCAAGAGACCACCGAGCAGCTTACCTGCTTGGTCGATCTCTGGCGGGTTGCTCCTATCCATCCACGCCAAGGATCTAAAGCCCTCACCAAGAGGCCACCGAGCAACTTCAGTACTCGGCAAACGCCGACCAACTCTAACTTGGCTATTGTCTAACTTACGCTAAGTGAAGTGGTCACCGGTCCGACTCAAAGGAGTGGGAGAATCTCGGCCTACCTACAATGAAGAATCTCCAGATTTATTCTAAGCAAACGATCGCCACCTCGACTCCGGGGGCGGGAGGGGACCGACCTTTCTGTCTTAGCGATTAACTGGATTATACTCGACGGGCGATCGACATCTAAGAGACCGGTCATCGACCTACGACTTGACTCTTAGGACGAGGAAAACATTGACAAGCTCACGTTAGCGAGCACAAGAAAACATTGCAATGAAGAAAAATCAAAAACAACTTTATTCACGATCTGAAAGTCTTTACAAGGTACTATGGACTCCTCAACCTTACAAAAATTGCCCGAAGGCTAACAAAATTCAAAAAAAAAAAGAAGAAGGCAGGAAGGCTCAGGCTTTAGGACCGAGGAGGATCTCGACCTGCTCTGCGCTGGCGTCAGGAGCCGGGGTGACGGCTTCAGGGTCGGCGATCCTACCAGGAGCTTCGGCGCTGGGAGCTGGGGTGACTGCCTTTGGGTCGGCGCTCCCACCGGGAGCCTTATCTCCAGCACTCCCACCGGTGGCCTCTCCCCCGGTGGCACTTCCGACGGCCTCCCTCTGCGGCTCATCCTCGGAGATGGGGTACTCGAGCCGAAGCTCGCCATCGACAAACCCCGGCATCGACGCCTTGACGGCGTCGAGGGCTTGGTTCTAAACAATGGCCGAGGCGTCGGCAAGGTCGACGTAGAACTATTCCGATGTCTTGTACCTTTCCACCGACCTCACAGCCCGGAGGTCGGCGATCTTCACCGCTTCCTTCGCCGCTTCGGTTTCCCTCTTGCAGGTATTAAGCGATTTCTTCATCGTGGCGTTTAGCAACTTAGCCTCCTCCAACTTAGCCTGGATGGCCTTGTTGGATTCCTTCAGAAGGCGAATGGACTCCTTGCATTTGGAGTTTGTCACCTCCTCGGAGGCCACCCGGGTTTCAAGGGCGATGATTCTCTCCTGCGTCTGCCGCAGATCCTCCTCCCGCGAAGAAGACTCGCCCTCCTTCTGCATCGCCGGGGCAATCTCCTCGAGCTCCATATTAGCGATGAGAGCACAGTGCTGGAGGACCTGAGGAAAGTAAAAGAAGGGGTTAAAAGCATCCGATCCGAGAAAAAACGCTTGACGAAAATCTCAACGGAAAGCGGATATCGACCTGTACAGCCTCCTGAGCAATGGCGGCAACTTGGGCGTTGAGGGTCCCCCGGGGAATTTTGTCCCCGACCGATCGTTCCATCTCCGAAAGCAAGCTATCAGCTACAGAAAGCCCCGAGGGCACCTCGAAACAGACATCCCCTTTCTGCACGAAGATCTGGGAGGACGAAGACCGAGATACCGTCCTCGTGTACCTCTTGAAGGGGACCTCGAGAGGGTCGGCCTCATCCTCCCCCTCCCTCGCCCGGGGCTCCGGTTCCCGAGCGTGCTTATGGCTTTCCCCGTGGCTGGTTTTCGAAGCTCGGGGCGTGGTGGAAGGCCTGGCCGGTGCGGCTTCCTTCGGGGCCGGGCTCGAACCGGGGCGGGACGAGCTAGCACCCTCGGTCTTCCTCCCCTTCTTAACGGTTATGGCAGCCAGGAATTTAGACCGGTCCATTTGCTCTGCAAAGAGGAAAATACACAAAGGGGGTTAGTAACATGGGAAAGAGCAAAAGAAAAATATTCAAGTTTAGACAGATCGTCCAAGCTCCTAACTTACCCACGAATCGAGCGAGGCTGAGCCCGGCCCAGCTAAGGGCCTGCTCGGACAGCAAAACGTCGGCCCGTTGGATCGGCTCCCACATGGACACCGCCCTTGCCTCGGGAGAGGTCGACCGCTTCACCCGCGGGCAGTTGGCCATGTACTACTGTACAGGCACATGCCAATCCTCACTCTCAGGTGGCCCGACGAATACGAACTTCTCCTTCCATTCGTGAATAGAAGAAGGAACTACTACTACCCCCGACCCGGCCGCCCCTCCCTCACGTTATTTGAAGGAAATGTACACCCAGCTCGGCTAGTCCTTAGGGTGCCGGGATAATTTTTATAACAAAGGAAAGAAAGGAGAAGTGTCAAGCTGAAGGGGATTTTGTCACGCCCCGCTTCCCAGAGTACGCTAAGATGGGCACGTAATATAACCAACCATGCTACCTGTGGGTAGGAAGTATCCATCCACAGTCACATTACGGCTGTAGAGATATCAAGAACAAAATATAACTATCTAATACATGTCCATAAGCCAAGATAAAATGAGTCAAGAATAAAAATGCGGAAGCAAAAGATCCAATACAAAAATAACTGGAATGTATGTCCCATAATGCAGGCTCACATCAGGAATAAAATGCTGAAAGTAAAAGAACTAATTACTACCGAATCCTCACTGCTCATCCTGCTGGCTGAAGTACTCCTGCTTGGACTGCAGCAAGGGTACGGAATCTGGGCCATGCAAAACCCAGACGTTAGCGCGTCATGTCATCAAAATATAAATAGGGTAACAGGCAATGCAAATATAATCATGAATGATAAGCAGGTGTAACAACAATATAGATCAGGGCAGTGAAGGGTAGTGTGCAGCGAGTAAACTAAACTGGTCTATTGGGTTATCTACTCTCAAGTCTTTGAAATCAATTTGATGAATCATCGATATAACTCAATAGTATCCCGTGCGTGCCCGGGACCACGGTCGAGATTCTCGGGCTGAATCCGAGACGTGCCGCTAGGCAGTAAAAGGTAGCATGTACAGATGAGTGATGTCAGCATCATCACCCCGGAGCTGGCCTAGCCCGTAAAACTGATCAGAACAGGTATCGAACTGTCGAGTTACAAGTCAGGTTTCATCATTGATTTCCCCATACCCCCAAGTTATATGTGTTCAAGTCAGGTATTTAAGTAATCATGAACTAATGCCAACACAGGAGCAGGTAGGTGCGGGCTTGTCTGGATAGACAACAGGAACGGTCCGTAAGGACTACATGTCAGGTTTGTTGGCATTAGATACGAAATCAGGTAGCAGGTCAAGCCATGGTATATCAGGTCAAGTCAAGAAGTGTACGGTACCATGTCGGGTCAAGTAATATGTGTGTAGCAAGTCATGTCAGGGTGTAAAAGATATCATGTGAGTGCTCATAATCAACTAACATAATCATAGTTATATTAAACAGGCATGGGTATCAACAACACAATAAATTGGCACATGTAATAGGTTAAGCAATATGTGCAGATTAAACTAATTAGCTGTACGGTTATCAGTCTGTGTTTAAGAGATGGTTTCAGCATTATATGAATACAGTATGACAGATATGAATGTTAAAACAGGTTAATAAGTATTAAGTAATCTAGGGATGTAATGGCATGTATAATATGTCCAATGGATGCAATTATAACTAAAACCGGTTAAAGATGCGCACGGATGTCCGATAGGTTAATACTAGAGAAAAAAGGGTATCATGGCTATATAAAAAAAATTGTGATTAGGTGATCTAACATATACATGTGATTACTAGGTATAGTCAACTAGATGCAACAATTAGGTTTCAAGTTCTAAATCAGAAAATATGTAAACGGAACGTTGTGCGGTTAACTTGAAATTCAAGACTTTAGATTCTACTTATAGATTTAATAAGAAAATAGATAAATTAAAATAGGGATGGTATGAATAGCATGTAGCAAGTTTCACTTGTCTCGACGGATCCCGATACGGGAAACGGAACGTCTCACGTCGGCGAGAAAGGTCGCGACGCGTGCACGGTACACGGAAAGAGTCCAAACAACGAACAGTGGGATCACACGGATCAGAGGTCCTCGCTGGGTCGTCGGGATCGTCGACGTCGTGGCCAACTCCGACGATCTTGTCAAAATAGCGAATACAAGAAACGCGATCTTAAGGAAAAAGAAAAAGAAGGTAAGAAGAAAGAGAGTGGAGGAGGAAGGTGTATATAATGGCTTACTGGGTTGCAGAGGGGTGTGCCAGCAATGACGGCGAGATCGACGGCGGTGAGGAACTCCGGCGAAAGGTTTCTGAAGATCTAGGGTTTGGTCTCGGGTAGAAGTTGCTGGGGTTTATAAAACAGGGTTTTGGGTGATGGATGGAGAGCAGAGGAGAGGGGGAGATGGCGATGGCGATGGGGAGTGGTCGGCGACGCTGGGAGTCGGTGTTGAGTTCCCAGGTTCTCGTCAGGTGTGTGTGCAGGGGAGAGAGACTCGGGGAGAAAGAAAGGAAGAGAATAGAATGGAGACGAGGGCGATGAGTAGGCGAGGAGACGGTGGTGTGGAGCAAGAATAGGGTTAGGGTTTGAAGAGGCGACGGGAGGTGGCTGGGTTTCTTCTCTCGTGCATGGGTTTTTAAGGAGAGAAACAAAAGAAGAAGAAGATGTATAAGGGAGGTGAGAATAGCATGGGGGGTGACGGGATTCTCGCGCACCGCGAGAGGAGAGAGAAGCGGGCGCGAGAGGAGAGAGAGAGGGAGAAACGAGAGGAGGAGAGAGGAATTTGTCAGGTAGCAAGGGTAAGCGAGGACGAGGAAGAGAGAGAAGGAGAAAAGGAAGAGAGAGAGAAGAAGATGGGGCCAGCGACGGGGAAAGGAGGGTCCTGATTGGGTGAGGGGAATTGATAGGGAAATTAAAAAAGATTCACAGGGTTTAAAAGTATAATCTCGCTGGCTAAAATTTAAGCTGATTTTAAAAAAAGATTTACTGGGATTTTAAAATGTAATCTCATTGGTTTAGAAAATTTTTAATAGGCTGTAAAAAATATTTTTAAACAGATTTTAAGAAATTTTGAAATAAATAGAATTTGGAGGAATACAAAATATTTCAGAATTGCGCCCGGGTCGGGTCCAAAAATTTGGATTTGAAATAAGAAAAATACTGGCAAGTTCCAAAAATTAAAATGAAGGATTTTGTAATGAAAGGCATACCCCCAAGAACGGACGCACGTACGTGCGCGTAGCCGTCCAAACACGTCCGTTTCACTGAACGGGACGAGAACACGATGTAAAGACGCTACCATAAGGTTAGGAGTATCAAGCGGGCCATGACATGTATTTTTAAATTATTTTAAGAGACTTAAATTGTTATATGCAAGACTATGAAATGTCGGGGTAAACTATAATTAGTAACTGCCAAAGCATGATAAATGAAATAAATACCACACACCACGCAAACGGTAACAGAAATTGATATAACAGAACTCGGTTGTTACAGATTTCCTCAAGTCTCAACCGAACCAGGAACCCTAGGAGAATTCTCCATGAGTTCGGCACTAGCTTGTCCGGGGCAAGTTGGAAGCAACGTAACTCCCCGCATACTTCGGGGGGAAAGGGCAAACGCATTCCAACCCAGAATGCATCCAGGTACAAGGCAATCTCTTTGCCCTGCACCTGATCCACCCTCTCGTCCTCCCTAGCCAAACGAAGCGAATAGGTAGGGGGAATATGGAAACAAGCCCGGATCGTAGTGAGCTCGTCCACATTCCTTAGGAGGGAAGGCGCATCACGAGCGTTCCCGATGCGCGCTTTGGGGAACCTTACCGTCGCCTGGCAACGAACGGCACGGATAGCCCTAACTCTATGAGGGGAATCCGACTCGGATGGGGCAGAGGAGGAAGCAAAAGAAGACTCCCTAGACTCTACCCTAACTATCTCAACAGACTCCTCGGAGGAAGACATCTAACCTGATTCAAAGAAGGAGTCCTCTGAGGGAAGAGCCAGAGAGATCCGATCTAAAGGAAAGAGCGCCGAGCTATCTCTCATAGCAATAGGGAAATGATGGTGAAAGTATGGACCCAAGGGGGATCCCACTCCTATTTATAGTACTTTAGCAACGCATCCAACGGCTCAGATCGTTTCCCGCCAAAACGACGCTTCACGCTCGCCACCCGTCGACGCTCCACGTGTCGCACAACCATTGGAAACGTCCCTTCAAGCGCAGAAGACAGCGACGACCCGTCACGTCTGCCAACCGGCGTCAGACACGTGGCCTGTGCCTCAACGAACGTACGATCGAATCGGCGCTCCTACTTTAATGCATGATCTCCTCTCTGATCCGCTGACGTCATCGAAGGATACACCTAACCGTCTTGGAAATCCGTGCTGACAAGGTCCTTAACTACGAGCTGAGCATGGAGGACCGATCAGACCACTCTCGACCCGACTCATAAATAGGTCGGGACGAGAGTGGGGGGCTAATGATGATGCTCATAAGTGGGAACTCCCCAGATCATAACACATGGCAGATGACGTGTCCCGAGACACACGGAAACAGGGCAAGAACCACACATTGGAGGCGTCTCTCGGGCTATCGTCCTGCAGCCTGGACCCAACCTCCGAGGATTCCCTGGATATTTCCGTGCTCGCCATGTGAATAACCATTGGCTCGCCTCCGAGCCCTCCTACATGCCGAGCTCCTCGGCCCTTCGCCTCCGAGCTATCACAGAACCGAACTAGCTCGGCCTCCTGCCATTTTCTAAGCCTCTCACCGAGCTAGGCCTCTTCGGTTCTACCGAGCGACCTAGAACGCAGATCACAGGCGCCTCCGCAACGGTTCCGCAGATCTCGCCAGACGCGAGATATCCGTCGGCCCACGATCCCGCGTTCCACACCGTCGCATCCCCCCATTAACGAGCATATCTCGTCATTAATGGGGGATCCCGTCATTCACGCGGGCGTAACGCCAGAGGCTTAATGGCCGGCGAAGATCTCGCGCCAGCTAGCTCATGGCGATCGCTATAAAAGCCCCTCTCTTAGACGACTTAGGTAATGCAATTTTACTCCAATAGGCCGCTACTCTGCTCAAATACCTCAGCTAACTTGATCGTCGAAGGGTCCACGGTGGCACAACCACCCCGGGACTTCTTTGCAGGTAGCTCGGCTTCACTCCAAATCAAGCCCACTGAGATCCACACGCTCCAGGAGGCAACCTGTTGGATATGTATGCCCTAGAGGCCATTATTGTATAGTACTAGTTTGTATAATATATTTTGGAGGCTTGGGATATATATACGGGTTTACGACAGTCTTGCTCGATATAGTAGTATACTACTTGGTTTGTTTCTATCTTAATATGTGTATATGTTTCTTTTAACATATCGCTAATACATATTGATGGAGCCCTTAGGATCTTTGCTTGACTACCGGCGTTGTGATGGCGATCACACTAGTGGGGGCTGGGTAGTCTATAAGCACATCCTTATTTTGGTCCCTAGTCGTAGGATTATCGAGACAGGGCATCGATACTCCAGAGTAGACTGGTGTATACGCTTCTCGTCCCAGCAGGGGAGATGGTCTGTCCCACAGCCATCAGTACGTCGTACTGGAGATAGTATGCAGGTGCTCGTTAGGTTACGAGTACACTGGACAGGACTCGTCGGGAACTGTTGGTTGGTATTATACCTATCGTCAGTTAACAGTTCCCAGGTGACATGAGTACAGCTTAGTCCGTTGACTTGACACTGTCACTTCGTCTCAAGTGTGTTCCCACTGTTCTTAGATTACTACCCTACCACGACTCTATTGAGTCGTGCAAACAGGTAGTAGTTGGGTGCAGTCCCGAAGCACTTGGAGGCAGTGACGGTTAGACAGGATTCGTCTCTCCCGGTATTGGGAGTTGATATCGCGATGTGTCTAGGAGAGCTATTACACATAGTCGTCCCTGGCCAGGGCAAGCGAGAATTACTGGTAGTGTTTCCAGTAGTTTCTCAGGGTGTTCTGGGGTACACTCCGACATGACTTGTACCGCTGTTAGGGGACTGACGTTTACCGCCTCCCTAGGCCCGCCATGCGACACTCTTAGACGAACAGACCGGACTGTACGGAGATTATCACATTCAGGCTCAGTAGGAGTTCGGATGGGTTCACCTCATCGGTCTTCTTATCGGCATCTACCTGGGGACCGTTATGTACAGCTAGTACCGCTTGCGGCCTGTGGTTAAACCCACTGCCAGTGTAGTGTCGAGCCTTTAGAGTCCCACACAGAGGGTTATTCGCCTTTGGGCAAAACAGAGTAGAGGTCGCATGGTTTTGCGACGGGGTTCGTTCACATCCGCGCACTTGTGCACGTTTGGTGTCCGGGCAGTTATTACTAGCGGGCTTTGGTTTAAGTCAGATCCTAATATTTGTTTTGGGATTGGTTTTATCTCATTGTATTTGTGTTCCTCGGAACACGGATGCGGGTGTGTATGCACAGTTGACAGAGACAGAGAATTCTCATTAGGGTTGTTGACCGTTGATTTTTTCCAAACCCTAATGAGAATGAGAGATATGATTAATGATATTAATTAAGGATAATTGTGCCATGGTTAGATTGACCATTTGACTTATGTTGACTTTTTGATTTTGGTTGACCGGTTGACTTATGTTGACAATTTGACCATCATCATTTCACATGAAAGATGCCTCTTGATTCTTGCAAAAATTCATTTAATGTGAAATGATAATGGTCATTCCAAATGAACCATCACAATTTCTTTAATCATTATTATTATTTCATAATTTACTAATATTTGAGCATGGTTGGAGGATTCTACTCTCATTCTCTCTTGCTCTTTCTCTCTCTTGTTTTTGAGCTCTCCCTCTTCCTCTCAAAGCTTTAATCTTTCATGTGTTGAAAATCAAAAGCTTTTGAGACAAAACCATCAAAACATATCTCTACTCTTTCTAGGGTTCTTTGTCTAGCAAACCAAGCACTCTAGTTATCTCTTGGTTGAGGTAAGAGCTCAAGGTAGAGGCCCCCGGATGGATCTATCTTCGGCAAAAGTTATCTCTTGATTGAGGTAAGAGCTCAAGGTAGAGGCCCCCGGGTGGATCTATCTTCGGCAAAGAGAAGACGACGAGGAGGAGCCGTCTACGCCACTTCAAGGAGCAAGCAAGAAGGAGAACCACTACAAGAAGAGAAGGAGTTCAAGATCTAGGTATAACCATTCTACATAGTAGCTAGAACTTGTAGTTAATATGTTAGTTTTTGTTTAGCAAAGATCCTTCATGGATGGTCCATGTTACCATGTGAGAAAATTTTGATTTTCATCTATTCCGCCTTCCCAAAAGAACCGGGGTGGATAACGTGGACCTAACACAACCCTCAAACCCAATCTCAGCAGTTCATCAACGCTCGCGACAGATCGATGGAGGACAACATCTGAAGGAGATCATGGCCTCCATCAGATACTTAACCGCATTTCCATGCTATATACATACATTGAGTGTTATGACATCCCTAATGTATAATTATACTTTCTAGAATAAATACATTGGATAGAACACAAACACAATATTAATGATCCATGTTGTGCAGTTCACAGACTCCCATGATACACCACATATCATTAGTACTGTCATAACACGTAAGATTGCTATGTTTAAACCGTATTACCGTATTTCATGATAATATTAGTTGCTATTTATCATGTTCCATTATTGGAATGTTATAGTCCATATAATTATATGTTATAGTTGCCAAATGTTGCATGAATGAATCATTCATTGTTGATATCATAGATTTGATATTTCTATGAATTTGAGAAACCGCGGGTATCTTTTACAAAATGGATTATATTTTCAAAAGTGCGATTTTCTCGTGATATGATGATTTGACGTCCACCACGAGTTTTGGTTTTCATGATGAGATATCCGAATCGAGATAGGAGTTAACCGATTACGAATACATGGTGAACTCGGTACGACTACGAGGGGTAGAAAGACCGTAGGAAGGTACGGAGAGCCTGGCAAGGATGATCGATATTGGATAGGATATTGGAATGCAGCGAATATCCGGAGGATTCCGACCGTGGCTAAGTTGATATCAGGAAATGGCCGATCAGTTAGACGGTGCCTACGATATCCAGATTTTTAATGTCGATGATGAACACGAGTTTGATGAGGATTTGATGATGATTGATATTATTCTTATGCGACTTTATTTATATTGTATTTGCATTCATTATTACGCATATTATATTATATCTTGTGATGTATAATTATATTCACTAAGTTGGCAACTCACCCTCGTTGTGCCTTAGCTTCTTGCAGAACAGACCATACGGACACTTAGTAGCGTCACAAACACATACTTTGGGGTACATCGCATATTTTGCTAGGTGGGTTACACGTATAATAACTGTCTATTTTGTATATGTTTTACCTTGTATCTAGTGTCACTCCATCAGACCGTCTGTATTATTGGACCAAGATCGTGTTGTGACTTTATGTATATTCTTTTGAGTCGAACCCGAGTAAAGTCGACGAGTTTACTTACGCAGTTTATTAATTTATTGCTTGTGATTCTTCATTTTTTAGCGTCGTATATGACTGCATGGTTGTGATTCCGCCGATTGGCGTTGAGATAGCTCTCAAGTGGGGATGCCATTATTTTTATATGTTTATGTATTTGTTTTTATCAAAAATTATAAAGGAGGTGCTGCCAAAATTTCAAATAACAAAAATATTTTCGCCCCTATTTCAAAACACTTGACATTTACTTTAAAATAAACAATCCTTATAAATAAAATTGTGTTTCGTGTTAAATACCAATTTTTGAAAACTTCACAAACTTTATTCTTTAAAAAGTTTTAGATCTTGGTTTTTGGTTTACTTAGATCGCGTCGACATTCTTAAACGTCACGTGATCTAAGTGCAGGTCACGTGCCAGTTTGGCCGTGACACTCTTTATCCTTACAGCAGGTGAAGTCATCATTACTCCTCTCTTATCTAAACTCTTATTTGTTGTTTTATTATTTCCCTCCCAAAATCGACCCCGGATCAAACTTGCGATCATTTATTTGTTGAGTCTCACGAAAAAGATAATGCATGTCAAATCAAGAAAGCCCTGCAGCTCACTTGTTGCAGCTCACTTAGCTCACTATTGACTTTTGACCCCTAAAATATCCTGAATTATGAAATAGTTCACTATCATTGGAAACGTACAAGAACATTCTCCTTGTTAGTGTTGGATATGGATGATGACAAATGACAATGAAGTGGGGAACCAACTTGGTGGTGGCTCTTTGGAATCTTCTTCTTGTGATTATCTTGTTATTAATAATGAGAAACTGAAAATAAACTCGCTGTGCAAATTTTACATTACGTTTACCAAGTTGGGCTGTGCACTGGTCTGGATCGGCCGGTTTTCATGAAGTCTTGAACCCGAGCCTGTTTTACCGGACATATTTTCATCTATCATGCTCATCCGTTGTAATAGGTGTTTATATCTAGAGCAGCACACAACAGGTTCGGGTTCGGGTCGGGCTTTTAACCAATGGTAAGTACATGATGGGTTAGATGGTGGGTTAGTTTATCCGGATTTAATTTTTAAAATGAGCTCTCGTCTCAAAACACACATATTCCCTGTATATTTCACCGATCCAAACTGACCATCTTGATTTACTTATTATGAAACCCTTATGTATAAAAAATCTCGGGATTTAAAGACCTCTAACGCGTTCATCCAGCGGCCGCAATTTTTCTATACCAATAATCCGTTGATTTTTCTATCTGCTTGATGAACTCGTTAGAAGCCTTTAAATCCCGAGATTTTTTGTACATAAAGGTTTCATGATACGTAAATGAAGATGACCGGTTTGGATCATAAATATTTGCAAAATAGTTCGCACCAAAAATAGTTCGCACCCAAAAATATAGTTGGCACCAATTCATAATATTTGCAAAATAGTTGGCACCAAAAATATATAATTAACTAACGAATAATTGAACTATTATATCCAAATCCTTAAATTGATTTGACAAATAAATAAAATCTTTAACATATAACTTGAAACCTTCTGTCTAAAAAATTATCTCGACTGGATATAGATGGGCAGGTGTGGTCTAGGTCGGGTCATGTCTGGGTAGATTTTAAAAAATTTAAAACCCTTCCGCAATTTTTATACATTCTTCCAAACCCATCCAATACAATATCGTACGGGTGTTAAATCAAAATTTTACCTATTAATCAGAAGCCGGATGCGAACGGGCTCAATCCAACCTATGAACACCCCTATACCAAGTGGACCTTGAGAGTAGGGATGCTAATCGAACTGAGCTTGCTTGAGTTCGGCTCGTTCAAGTTCGGTTCGTTTGTTAATGAGTCAAACTTGAGCCAAAATCCCAGCTCGTTAAGTAAACGAGCTGAAGTCGAGCTAAACCTATCTCGTTCGTTAACAGTGCAAGTTAGGTTCATTTATAATATATGTTTTAAATATTAAGCTCACAGCCAATAACCTGGTAGTACAGAACACGCAAACCAACATCACATATTATATACATATTCTTTTAATTTTTACTCCTTTCTCTTCATATCAGGTCAGAATTTCATGCCTTCGACTCGAAAAAAGCTTTACCCCTTTTTCTCAACCCCAAATTCGAAAAATCTCTAACCATAACTTCAAAACCTTCAAAAAATATATTTAATCTCTTCCAACGACGGTTCTTCTTTTAAGTCCTACAAGAAGATCTTTACTAATAAAAAACATTGAGCTCCGTGAAATAAAAAAAATTTAGTTTCAAAGGTCGGCTAGTTAAATAAACGAACATGAGCCTAATGTTTCATCTTGGGATCAAACTCGAGCTGAACCAATACTAAACGAGCCGAACTCAAGCCGACCCCAGCTCGCTCTAGTTCGGCTCGTTTAGCAACCCTACTGTAACGACTCTGAAATCTTTGTACAAAATTAATTGTTTATTGTATAAAAAGGGTATTTTAGCCTGTTGTAGAGTTATGAGTTATTTTTGTTCAATAAAAATAAGAAGCAATTTGTAACTCACTAATAAAACCTTTACACTGCTATGACATGACCCGTGTGTTCGATTCCCATTAGTCTCAATTTTTTAAATATTTTTCTTTTCAACATTTTGGAAGCCCAAGAGTTGCACGTGCAATACACGAAGAATCGAAAAGTTTCAGAAAAATCAAACGGAGTAAATGAGGAGTAAACACGGAGTTAAACACATGGCATGAATCTCGAGACAACCCATCAAGATCCGACCCCCCATTTCCTCACTTGGCCTGCCGCCGACGGTCGAGATGACCCCAATCACTTTCGTGCTTTGCACACATACCCCTTCGGCTTCCCTCAACTCCCCTGCACCGTTTGATTTTACTGCAATCAAACAGAGACTTTTCAAATCCCTAATTAACACTATTAAATCTATTTTAATTCATTTTATTTCACGCCCTCTCTCATTTTTACTCTCTAAATACCATCCCATACCCTAGCTCTTCCCCATTCTCAAATTTCTATTAAATTTCTTCCAAAATTTTCTAAGTGCAAGTGGAGTCAAGTGAAGTTAGCAACTAAGTTCTCTTTCGTTGAAAATCGGAGTTGTTCTCAGAGCTACCGCGACGCCATGGAGCCCCCCCTCTCTGTCTTACTCTTTCTTTGACGTCATAAAACCGTAAGTCCCTTCCACTCTCCTTTTCAACAAATATCGCATTCTTAAAACATATCGATAAAATAAAGTAAGATCCGATATTACTTTCTTTTCAAACCTTTCCACCCACTTGATAAGCAAAATAAATCACAACACTGTAAAACCACTCTTAATCTTATTCACATCATATAGATTTTTAACGTAATGGAAATTTCCATATGAAATACTCATATAATGAACTTTTTCATTAAAATACCACTAACTTCAGTATAATCCTTATTTCGATAACTAGTATACCTACCTCTAGAACCTTCACGGGGTAATTATCTACCCCACACGCACATTATGGTTTCATAGCACGAGCTTTAGATGTATGGTTAATTTAAAAGAATACGTTTTTCAAATAAATACCATCACTTTTATAAAAAAAATACGTTTTTATCGATATTTTTAAATTCTTGGCAATTGCGCCTCTATAGCCCTCGTCAGGGGACCCGCTAATAGATGGTGCGGATTATCGCATATTCTTGGGATAATAGAGCGAGATGCAGAACTTCTCACGGGGTATTCGGTCTCGAGTGAAATAAAAATACAATTTTTAAGAAATACGACATTTCCAAACAAAACAATGTTTGAAAAATTTATATAAAACTACCGATCCGTATTTTCAATAAAAACAGCTGGTGAAAATATATTTTTAAAATGAAGACCGAAATTTTAAGATATTCAAATACTACAATATTGAACGATATTCTCTCATCTAATGAGGCCATTTCCTATACCGTTTTTGGTATAATGATTCTTTTAATGTTTTGGGATGTGCTTTGGGTATACTTTTCACGGCGAGAGTTAGGCCGGTGTACCAAATGCTCTATTCAAGTGGTTCGTTCCGACAACCTCGAAGTTCGCTGCATTGAGAGCAATCGTCGCCTTGGAGAGATTCGGGAGTTTACTAGTAAGCTTACAATCTGCACCTGAGCAGTTCTACAATATATCGGCATGCGGGCTATTTTCTAGTTTCGTTTTTCCATCGTGAAGCGATTCCTCTATGAAGATTTGCATGTAATCAGCTAATCAAGTGCCAGAAGGATCTACAGAGGCCTTTGTCGTAAATTAGTGAGTCATTGTTGTAATTTTCTAAGTATTTATGTTCATGTAGCGTCAGTTAAATGATAAGCAGCGGTTTGTAAAATTTATGAACTCATATGTTGTGATGTTTGTATCATGTTGGGTAACACATTTTATCACCCATTGTATTATTTTATGTTTCAAAACTTTACATTATCAGATGGGCTGATATTGCTAAACTGCTTGTTTCCACCATAGATTTTCATGGTGCCTGCATGCAATATGATTTTTGCGGATTTGGGGATTGCAATTTTTTCTTTATTATTTTGCAATCTCAGCCGCACATCACAGATAAAAAAAACACCAAATCTAGAGGCTTGAAAATGGCAGGGAGCCGGAATCTGATTTTTGCATACAAATTCAAAGCAAAACACTTCACATTTGCAATGAAAGCATAACCCAAAATGGCTGGATTTTTTCTCTACAAGTAAAGTGTTCCATTTCAACAATCAAATCAAAAACCAAATGGAAGATTTTGGAACGAATGCAAGTAAATATAGTACATGCACAAGAGAACAACTCTCTTGCATTGAAAAGGTTCATGCAAAACCAACATATATTTTCATTTCCGATAATCAATACCGATGTTTTAATACATAACATAAGGCAATAAAACGACCGAATTGGTATGAACATCTCATACAACAATAACAACTATCTCTACCCAAGCCTTTCCAAAAGGAGGGGTACAAAAAATGAGACTAATTGCAGATTCTGCAAGAACCGTAAACAATTTACGCTTCTGCTTCTGTTAAGCCAATAAATAGCGAAAAAAATTATAAGAAATAGTCGCCAAAGGGTTCTCCAAAACCCAATGCGAACCAAAATTGATGTAAAAAATCTACATAATCCACCAACAAATTACTTCTTCTCCCTTGGAAGTTGGAAGAGAATACATAACACGCGAATCAATAGACCACACATAGCAACAGACCTGTAAGCATATAGCAAACATCGTAAGTTAGAAAGGTCGGCAAAAGAGAGAGAAGAAGAGTGCAGTAGAATTTGCTCCAAGGGGAGGGGAAAAAAAGGTTTAATGGAAGTTATCACACATCAGAGATAACATCATTATCGTCTAGTAGTAGAATATGTAATTTAATTTACTTGTACCCATAATTTTTCCAATTCCTATACACTAAATTCCCAACAGAAACTTGTATCCACAAGATGTGTGATTCGCTACCACTAATTTTTAAAAAAAAAAATTTGACAGAATAAGTAGGGAAATTCCCTATTAATGAATAGATATCTGCACATCCAATCATGTCAATGTAGGTTAAAACAATACATGAAATGAAACACAAATTTGAAATTATCATCACCCTGGTTCTCTAAAGGCAGCATCATGACACGCATAACAGAGATTAATCTATTTACACATATTAGCAATTCCATCGGTAGTCTTTAAAGTTGCACATTGGTTCCACATAGAACAGAACTTTGGTGTGGGATACCATCAAAAAGTTTCTCCTAGAATTTTCGCATCATAATTCATTAGCTTGCGATTAGGGTCCTAGGTTTTCTGCCAATATGAACCAGAAGTTGTGACCATGATCAGCTTCGTTTCTCTAGAATTGAATTTTTTTTTATCTATTTTTTTTAACTGATGTGTTTGTTATTAGTATTATTTTTAAAGCATCACAGGTGTGGGGAGTTGCTACGAGGCAATCATGTTATTACAAGCTCACAACCATATATAGAAGAGTCTAATAAAACAAAGTTGTGCATTGTAAATGGCTTCACTCCATCATCGTTATTATAATCATATGAAAATGTACGTAGTAACTAATAAGATATTTATTCTTTAATAACGGCTCCGACTTCTATCTTATACTTATTAAATTAAAGCTCTCAACAGATCTCGCAGAAATGGACATACACACCAAGTGCGCGCATGCACAGCAACAAGTAGATTTTAATGTAGTTGTGGGCGACCGCATCTACACGCAGCTAATTAGCTGTAATTGCCCACAACAAAACTGAGGTGGTCCCCACACCTTTATTTTATTTTTTTTGGGAAAAAAAACATGGACTCCACTCCTACTTACTCCCTCTGGCTGCAGTAAACTGCAAATGCATATATCTCATAAGTAAAACCCTCAACAAGCTTTAAAAAAAGAATCTTATTCTTTGCTCAACTCAATGAGATATGCAAATGCTAAGTATACATAGGATCGATATTGACAAACACTAGAAATCTTGAACCTGTAAAGTCGGGTGGAAGTAAGGGGCTAAGTTAAGGTCCAGTTCTAGGTTCAACTCGGATCCGAATGTTAACTCGAGCTAAGCTCAACGTGTTCAAGTCACCAAAGGTAGGGTTTAGGTTAAGGTCAAGTTTTGTTCCGCATAATATTTAAGTCAGGTCTGTTTTCACCTGTTTAGACCCATACCAACATAAGTTCCAAGTTATCAGTTACATTATAGGCCTAATTTTCTTTCTGCAGCTGCATTAAAAACAGTGCGACTCTCATCTAAAGATGTGATAAACTTTGAATTACAGAACTAACAAAGAAGACAATAATAGGAAAGGAAGGGTAAAAGAATTACCTAAACAATCGGCCACCCATACACAAACAACAATGCAGAAATATGAACCTTGAATTTGAAGCCCTTAATTATGATCCCCTGCTGCTGGTGACAGATGCTCTAACACATGATGCAATTTTGGTGCTAAGCGTCGAAATAATGGTTCAAGCCGGAACGATGGAACGCCCCTTAGCAACCTTTTAACATCATACATTTCATGCCAAGCCCGAACTATCTCGTCAATTTTAAAACCCAAACCTGGAACCAAAGAAACTTCTTATCAATTTGACAAGTTCTACCTAAGAAGCTGGCTATCCCCAAAAGCTATTGTATTTGTTCATGTTCTGACTTCTGATTACTTGTCGGCTGTCTACGAATATGGTTTCTGTTAAGGCCGTCGATATAGTAAATTGTACTGAGATATCCTACTATTAGCACTATAGTGAAAATCTTCTAGATTAACTAGCATAGCCATAAACTTAAGAACAATTGCAATTAAAAATGGAATATGGTATTAATCTGGAAACATGGAAAGTTTCATGGTATTTATTAGCAATTTAATTCATAGTACTTATCTGAAATTTATAAAGCTTACGGAATATAAAAGCTGATAATTTGTGCTATTATGGTGAGATGAGCCTAGCTATAAAGCAATATCCATTTGTAATTTTTGCAGGTTTTACGGTATAGAAATATTGATTGCAGGGTTCTACTAGTGCCAAGTATGCAAAGGATCGATCGACTCCAATGATAGTACCGAGTCTTTGGACGAGCATGCAAGTTAATATTGCTGGGCTACCGGTGTTAGAATAAACCTAGATGGACATACACAGACATATATAACTTAGAGAGTCCATATTCTATATATGAAAACTGCAATAATTGCAAGAAAATCTACAAAGGAAGTTCTTTTACCTTCTTGTGTAGTTTCATTGGCAACATGGTTCTTAATCATAACAGCAAGATCTGTCGGTGAAGCTCCTGCGACTTTGAACTTTTCCACAGCTGCCATAAGACAATCCTCCCACACTGTAAGCCCTAATTTGAATTCTACAACTGATCTTTCGTAAAGCAAAGCTCCCCACAAAAGATTCATCTGCGACCTCATGCTCGAAGCCAATTCAGCAGCTTCATCGTTAGAAACCTCCTTAAAATATTCATCCAACCCCATTTTCTCCAGAAGGGCTTTCTCTTTATTGGGCTTCGACAAATTCTTCAATCGCTTCTCCTCAATCTCCTCCCACATCTCAGTGCCCCTCTCCATATTATCTTCAGAACTATTAAAAAGCTCCAAAACTTCAGTTGATGGCCAGGTATGTAAATCTACTTTGCTCCCGGTAGCGAAATACCAAGAAAGCTTCGCTTGCTCAAATTGTTGCAATGCAAGTGCAAGAATGCTCTCATAGAAATCTGGCTTGATCTTTAAAGCCTCTTCATATTTCTTTCCGGCTTTAACATATTCTCCTTTAGCCCATTCATAAGACGACTTGATTTGTTCAAGTTTTACTTCTTTTGGTGCGTCTTCTGGCAATAGCAATCTCTTTCTAGCCCGAGACATGAGGATGCTACCCCAATTGAACAAAGCAAGAGCTGCCATTTCATGAAATTTCTCCTCGGCCGAATCAAAAATTTCTTGGGCTTCTACGCTTGTCAATGAATCCTCCATAGCCTCAGAGTATAGCTTCATCCCGAGCTCGTGAAGGTCTAGACATTCATCGGAACTGAAACCCACATGGTCCTTGAACAATTGAGCAAACTGAACAATCCAGCTATCAAGAAAAGGCGTGACGCCATTTCCATTGTCGTTCTTAATGCTCCAATTTTCAGAGAAACTATTCAAATTGCTATCTTGCCCCTCTTCAAGCAACGGCTCATGCTCTGGATTAACTTCAATAATGTAGAGCCTAAGTGAACTTTGTGAATCTTGTAACTCTTCAGCCCATCTAAGCTCTTCGGATGTAGTGATGGTAACTAAATCTCCTTCTTTATCCTTATACTTGATAAGAACGGATTTTAAGCTAGGAAACCGATTTCGAACAATCTCCCTCAATTGTGATACGCTATAATTTGCACATATTTGAGCGCATCGTATATCATCACCAAAAACTAGCTTCAGAACCCTCATCGTTTCTTCCTTCTTTATCTCCACAAACCCCTTTTCTAGTATCTTTTTATTCTTCTTTTTTCTATTCTTCTCCTTAACCACTTTTTCTTTAACCATCGAAAATTCGGAAGGCAAAATCGTTTCTTTATCATCTAATGTGATCCCATTCTTCTCCATCTCTTTCTTAATCCTCTCTGATATCTCTAAAGCTGAGGGATTATTCGGTTCCAAGGCTAAAACCAAATCAACGTCTCTACAAGCCAATTCCAATCGATTCAAGCCTTCGAAACACCTTGCCCTCTTCAAAATAGCCTTGGTATATTTAGGCGAAACTTCAAGGGCTAAGTTGCACTCATTGATCGCTCGAGAGTACTCCTTGGTCCCCATTTGCATGTAGCAAGCGGCAAGGTTGTTCCGAAGATAGGCAGCATCAGCATGATTATCAGGGAGGAGTTTGATGGCCTTTTCGTATCTGAGGATCGCATTTCTATAGTCTCTCTTTTCAAACAGCTTGTTTCCTTCTTCTTTGATGTCTTGAGACATTTCGATAAAGACTGTGGTATCTTCATCAAGCACCTTAGGGGCATGACTTTGTTTTGAGTTGGAGTCAACCGTTTTGCCATTTGAGTGCTTCTTCTTCTTGGTTGTTGGCTTCCCCATGACCCTAAATTCACAACTGAATTCAATAAAATTCTCTTAAGTTTCAAAAAATTATTGCGAATCTTTGAATCAACAAACTTAGCCCACAACAAAGATACCACCTTTTTCTTCAGTAAACCAATAAATAAGAACTCCTAAGCTATGAAAAACGCCTTTCAAAAAAAATTCAAAATATCAAAAATCAGCTTCAATCATAAGTGGGTTTTTTCTTAAATCTTACAACCACCTAAAAATCATAACTTGGATAAAAAAAATTCAGGCTTTACCACAAAAAAAAACAACAAAATGATAAGAACAGCTTACAGAAGATCGAATTGCTTGCTTTAGCTCCTCCTCCAGCTTCAGCGATCACAGAGAAACCAACATTAAAAGGCAAAACCCTACGCTTAATAAACTTCCTTATTTTTTTTTGTAATAATGTGTGTATTGTTCCCACCTCACACTGACCCGTGGGCCAGCTACAAGTGGGTCCCATGACGACTTTGGGGTGTCAAAGCGGGTGAGGTTTTCATTTAATTTTCCAATCGCCGTTGAACCGGCAAGTCGCCGAGAATTGGGAGGTGGACGAATGAGATACTGACACGTGTGTTTTGTCGGGTTGGAATTGGCTGGGAACAGCGAGGATCCAGTAGCCAAGCCCAAAATGGCAAAAAAGCGATGACAAATTTTTTTTTTAAATGAAAAGAAATAGGAAAAGACAAAGGAAAAGGTTTTAGATTTTTCTTTATTGAAATTGACATTCTTAGTTAGTTGGCCCTTGACAATTTTCTTTGGGGACCAAGTTAAACATGCTGTGGATATAAATTTATTAATACGCTGTGTATTTAAAATACTAATTTTGCAAGACAATATAAATGCAATTGTAAAGGTTTGAATTACAAAAAACTGCTATGTGATTTTAATTTGTATTTCTAGAAATAGGTGATTTAGCGGGATCCAAATTATATACCAACTGGAATTAATACGATTGTTATGATAGCTAACTTGTGAACTCAAAACTTTATAAAAAGAAGGATTTTAATTAAAATGATCATCGAGGGAATCAAACCTTCAACTTGCTGTCGCTATTGCTTTATATCTCAAACAGTTTGTCCATCCCGACAGCCTGGTTTTTCTTTTTTTATCAACGATTTTTTTTATATTTATTTCAGTAATATAATAGAGAAAATATACATATATGCATATTTAAAAATCCAAATCCAGGTGAGGCGTCCGTCTCGCCTCGCCTATGGGTAGACCTGCCCCTGCATATAAGCCTTTATTACGAGTATACATCTAACGAAGAACAATGTGTATATGTAGTATTTTCCATAGTCACATAATTCGCGAGTTCGCGAATTTTTGATCGGCCGATTAATTCTCCGATTTAATCCTCACTGGCTAACGCTTCGAATAATTTTAAAAAAAAGGTGAATTTGTGACTATGGTATTTTCTAGAGACCTGCCAGGCCTTGGGCTACCGGCAGGTAATTCTTTAGGTTTTTGTGACTATTGAATTTGTGACTATCGTATTTCTTTAGGTTTTTGCATGCCTGATACATGCATTTTCATTTAGAGATGTGCTTAAAACATAAACATAAAATTCAATCGATTCCATCATTTACCAGCCAAAAGGATTCATATATCCCCACATCTTGGGTACAAAGAGGACTTGCCTTATTAAAACAATGTTGGGTTGATCTTGACGTACTTATGACTTCGATAAGCTAATCATGCATTAGCTGCGCTATTTCATTTTCACGTTCAATCTACTATTGCCGCAGCAAAAACAAATATAAATTAACGCCGCTCGAATTTGCATGCTATTAAATTATTTAGGACTATTAAATTATTTAAGACAAAACATAAAAGAATTCAATGGAAATTAATGTATCCGCAGAAGATTTATTGCGAACGGAAATATACATATAAGAACATTGATTCACATGATTAAAATATAACTATACATACATGTATAAATTTATAATGCTATTTAAAATTAATTCAGGATACATGTGATGACATTATGTACGTATAGTTGTAATAGATCCGTAGATATATTAATTTGTAAAAACCATCTCTACATGATGCTATGATTATTTTTGAAAAAAAAAAACCAATTCCAAATTAAGGATCAAAGTAAATCCAGAGATACAGCTCAAACTGCAAAAGATAGCATAGCTCAAATCGAACAACATGCAAAAACTAAAACTAATTAGTACCCAACATAGAGTTATCCATAATCCCAAAAAAAATAAAATCTTAAAACTAAAACTAAGAAGTAATTAGAATCAAGGAGTCCTTTTAGAGATAATATGTGGGATAAATTAGATCTCGGCTCTCCCTTCTAGGCTGCTCCAAGCCCCACCAATGGGTTCATCCAAACACGATAGAACCAAGGAGTCGTTACTATCTCATCGAGCTATATGCATCGATCGACTTGCGATCGGCTGGCATCCTCATTAAAAGATACATGGAAACTCTGCTCGAAATTCTCCATCAAGTCCTTCAGATTATCATCAAACCGAATGTTCTCGTCGCCGCATGCATCAATTTCTCCCTTCGTATCAACGCGCGCCTCCATGTTTATTGCTTCGAAAATCCTCCGGATCGCCTCGCTGTTGTCGGGGTCATACCTTTGAAAGAAATTTATAATTCATGCTTCTTTAATCTATATGGCTCGATTCATAATATTATAATCTTATGTATATGCCAGCATGAGTCAAGAAAAATACATTGATACCATGATTTGAAGAATAAATCATTTCCAATATTTTTTTAGCTTAACCCATTTCATTTAAATTTTTCTTGATGGATAGAAAAACCAACTTAATCACTAAGTATTAATTATATGTAGGCAATGGCTACTTTATATAATTCTTCCATCAAGAAGTTACGGAAACTACCACAGACAGTTATATAAATTACCAAGCGGTGTTAGAACAACAACTTTATTTTATGCACAAAACTTTATATAATAAGATATAGAGTCATCAAGGTATTATGAACCACTCCTTGGCCAGATCAACTTTCTTCATATTATAGCGGACTACATGATCCCCGGAAACAGTGAATTACCCAAATGGGTCCTGATCGTGAACACGTTTCCATAAGCCTTGTCCGAATCATAATCAACTCTCAAGAGCTGCATACGAGGCAAGCGGTATTCGTCGCCGAGGGAAGTACCGATATTGTCGGCGGCGGCGGTATTGCAATCAACACCTGCCATGTCAGGAAGAACAGCAAGCACGGCGAACTCGACATGATTGCTCCAAGTAAGCGCCGCTCTGAACGGGTTCCTCCAATAGCTCTTTACGTCTACCTCGGCCGTCCTGAGGGTGAAAGGGTCCAGCAGGGTGATGCTGCTCATGATATCGGTGATGATAACAAGCGGGCGGAGGCTCAAACCCTCGGAAACAGACGGGGGCAAACATACGAGGTCTTCAAGAAAGATCAGAGGGATCTGAACATAAAATGTAGCCGTGTCCTTGGAGGACGATCCTATAGTCCGGAGAGGGAAGAACCTAGCTACAAAGCTAAAAAACTAGACGGCGTGGTTGCATCTGGCGAATGTGAAATCGAGCCCTGGCGGGTCGCCAGGACAATCGGCTTCACATACATGTAGGGCCCCATCGTCCGCCCTGTGCTCCTCGGCCAGTTCCTCAAGATCGAAGATAGTGCTGCAGTGGTTAATGTTCTGGCGCAGTACAACCGTAACAGCAGCATGCTGGTCGTCGTTGTCGTCAGAGGCACAGGATCTGCAGATGCCATGGTGAACGAAGAATTGGACGATTAGAGTCCTTTTAGAGACGGCGCCGACGGATATCTTGCCTTCTACGCGGAACATGACCCGATAAGCCTGTCAGAGACAGAGGGAAGGAATTGGGAGCCGGTGATGTAGATGGAGCGGTAGGCAGTCTCGAGGGACCTCTGGATGCGGTTGACGCAGAATGCAAGGAGGCGGTAGGAGCCGGGCTCTGCGTGGACCCACGTGAAGGGATGGTGCAGGTAGAAGGAGCATGATCTGATAGAGGCCTTGATCTCCTTCAGATGCCGTCCTCCATCGATCTGTCGCGAGCGTTCCTGGACAGTTAAGATTGGATTTGGAGCTTGTCCCCTTGAGCGTGTGGGTCTCAATGGGTTGAGTTTGAGGTGGATGCCGAGCTACCTAGAAAGAAGTCCCGGGGTGGGTGACCACCGTAGAACCCTCCGACGATCAAGTTAGCCGAGGAATTTGAGCAGAGTAGTGGCTTATTGGATTCAAGTTGCCTTACCTGAGTCATCTGAGAGAGGGGTTTTATAGTGGTCGCATAGAGCGAGCAGGCGCGAGATCTTCGCCTTCTGTTAAGCCCTTACGTTACGCCCGCATTAATGGCGAGATCTGCTCATTAATGGGGGAACGAGCCTGCGTGGGACGCGGAGCGTAGGGCGGCGGATATCTCGCCTTGGCGAGATACGCGGAGTCGTTACGGTGGTGCTTGGGCTCCGCGTTCTCGGTTGATCGGGAGAGCCGAGGAAGCTCGGCATGTCAGGAGGCTCGGAGACGAGCCAGGGGGCCGTGAAAGCTCGGCATGTCAGGAAGCCCGGAGATGAGCCAAAAGGCAAGGGAAGATCGGCATGTCAGGAGGCTCGGAGACGAGCCAGGGGGCCGAGGAAGCTTGCTGGACTGCTCGGAGGCGAGCTGTTGGCCGCTTGTTAGATGAGTATGGAAGGTACTCAGGGAGGTCTCTGATAGCCGGGTGTGTCCTCGGAGACGAGGTACCGAGGTACGTCCCCAAAGTATCATATTTACTCCAGCTCCGTAGCCTTCAGGACACGTCATCTGCTACGCGTCATGATCTGGGAAATTTCCACTTCTGAGCATCATCATTAGCTCCCCACTCTCGTTCCGACCTTTCTATGGGTCGGGTCGAGAGTGGCATGTTCGGTTTTCTTTTGCCTAGTTTGGTGCCGAGAATCATAGTGTGGATTGTCCGGGAACGACACGGCTTTTGGAGGTTGCGTCGTTTCGATCCTCGAGTCCACGTGTCGTCTCACCATGCGCCTAAGTTTTCGCGTGTATCCCCGTTGTCGTCAGCGGATCAGTGAAATGATTGCGCTTCAAAGAAGGGGCGCCGCTTCGCTCGGTCGTCAGTTGGCATACGGGCCACGTGTTCGACGTTGGTTGGCGGATGCGATAGGCTGTCTCTGACTCCTGCAATCGAAGATACGTCCCCAACGGTCGATCGATAGCTAAGTATGCACAGGTCGGCATTGCTCGATTCTACAACCGCGTGAGGAGGGGCTTGGACCCTTAGCGTAGATGCGTAGGAAGTTACTCGCTCGGGATGGACCGGGCAGAGAAGCTGCTCGGTGGCTTCGAGAGAAGGGCGTTTCCCCCAATTAAAGAGCAAAGCTCTGTTCAAAATTCAAGAGGCGGTGCCTCACGTGCCTTCCACGAGAGCGCTAGCGCCAGAGTTAAAAACTTTTATATGAGCGGCGCTAGTGTGCAAAGCACACAAAAATCTTAAGCAGAGCCCACGAGCAAACACGTGAGCACCGGCGTCCAGTAGAATTAAATTCTACTCTCTTTTAAACAGAGCCGTCGGATCAAAGATCTAACGGAGACGATAAATTATCAGGATGCAGAATTAAATTCTGTTTAGAGGAAATATTACTCAAATCTTTCTAAACAAGAAAGATTGCCCTCTGTAAAATAGAGTACCGTTGGATTAAAAAATCCAACGGTGATTAAAGAATCACCAATTTACAGAATAAATTCTGTATGGGTAAATATTTCCCTAATCTTGTTAACAACAAGAAAATACTTTTTGTAAAACAGAAGTTCTTGGATCAAAGATCCAACGGTAGGTAAAATCCCCAAATCATTTGGGATCTCTTAATGAGAGATTTCTTCGGAGCTAATCAACAAACTGCCTTTACTATATAAAGGACCCAAGACTTCAAGTCTGAGAGAGAGGAACACCCCCCCTAAGCTTAAAAAAAGAGAGAAAACTTCGAAAGAACAAAGAATTAAATTCTCGAGGAAGAAGAACTCTCTTCTTGGAAATTTTAGGTAAATAAAAGTAGATAAGGATCCTGTGGATCATTCAAGAAAAAAAAGAGAGAGCTCAGTATCTAGCGCCCCACGTGTTTCTCACATGGGCGCTACAAGAGTGCTTGGCACTCATTGAGCGGCGCTCAGCGCCTAATGCCTCACGTGCCCCTCACGTGGGCGCCACAGAATAAAAAGATCTCAGGGAGTGGCGCCCCACGTGCCTCTCACGTGGACACTACAAAAGAACTCAAGAGTGCTTAGCACTCAGTGGGTGGGGCTCAGCGCCCCACGTGCCTCTCACGTGGGCGCTACAAAAGAACTCAGGAGTGCTTAGCACTTAGTGGGTGACGCTCAGCACCCAGCGCCCCACGTGCCTTTCACGTGGGCGCTAAGAAAGAACTCGAGAGTGCTTAGCACTCACTAGGCAGCGCCTAGCGCCTCACGTGCTTCGCACGTGGGCACCATAAAGAATGCTTAACACTCCATATAAAGACAAAAGGGGTAAAGTGTTTAACACTTATTGGGCAATTCCCATGACTGAAAACCCCACATGATTATATGTGAGTGTCAGAACTTACATAAGTGCTCAACACTTTTTGCACAAAAAAAATGACTGAGCCCAAACAAATGCTTAGCACTCTTTTTCAAATAAAAACAAAACTGAGTGGACTAAACCCAAGTTGGTTAGGTCTCTTGAGAGTAGAAACTCCTTAATTTAGATCAACCGAGCCTATGTGCTCACTACTTCCCAAACCGATCTTAGTCCTAAATACGACTATCGATCTTCCAACTGATGATATCCTAAAATGATATTCGTCCCACATTCTCCTGAGGAAATCTTAGTCTCAAAATACGACTAATGATTTCTGGGTTTACCATTAATCATTTTTCCCTCAATTACGGGAATTGGTTCGAGGGGACATCTCTCTACACCTCTGATACATGTCATTGTAATTCCTCAACGTCTTCAGAGAGGTGGCGGGTCCCGACAACCAACTGCTTTTTGGTGCACTTCCCAAACTGACGTGCACATCCCAAATCAAACCACATCCCAAACTGGGTGCATCCCATGTCATCGTTGCTCATCCCGTCACATAACAAATACACGTGCACGCAAGATGGACAACGGACCGAAACGTCCTTAAACTAACCGTTGCCTCCAAAATGGCAACAACGAACCGAGATGTCCTTAAACTAAAATCTCACCTCCAAAATGGTGATCAACAGACCGAAACATTCTTAAACTAACCGTTGCCTCCAAAATGGCAAAAACGGACCGAGATGTCCTTAAAAGTAAAAACCTCACCTCCAAAATGGTGATCAACAGACCGAGATGTTCTCAAACTAGAACTTCGCCTCCAAAATGGCGATAATGGACCGAAATGTCCCTAAACTAAGACAACAGAGCCCGAATGCTCTCTTGCTGGATCTGAAACAAAAATGATCCTAAAACTTTGTTAAGTAGATCTTAGTTTCAAATTAGACTAACGTATCCTTAACAAAAAACCAACCAAGCCCCCAAATGCTCACATACGCTTAAGTCGATCTTAATCCCAAAATAGATTAACAGTTCTTAAATAAAAAAACTCAAATCTAAGATATACGGATTTGGACTAATCTACGCCCTACGGGCGACAACATAAATTAGGCTTCGTATTTAATCCACGGGCAACCAAAACAAATAAAAACACACACGACACGAAGTGAACCGTCGGAGTAGGAGAAAGTAGTTATCGCGATGCGGTAACGTAATTAACTGCAGGGGTTTGCACCTGTAGGAAAGAGCATCCCCACAATCAAAAAAACCCTCGCAAACGAGGGGGAATCTGACGAAGTCTGCTACAACGGCCGCATCCATCCAAACCTCCGATATACGGTACCATAAATCAACTTGGAATTTTCGGAGAGGTGGACGGATAAATCCAAATAACATATGCCCCCCAAATTCAGGCAGGACGATCCATCCCGGTTCGTTTCTATTTTCGGCGGTGAATAGATTCTGGCAAGCCCGATGGGACCTTTTTCTCTTTCCACTCAACACTTCGTGTGTCTTGTTTCGCGAACAAAATCTTGGTTCGCTATGGTTGCCCTTGGATTCGAGGTACTAAGATTTGGTGTCTTGCTCCTGTAAAGAAAGAAGAAGTGAACATCAATGGCTTCCCGCAGCACCAACTGCAACAACAACTCTCGCTCCGTCCCAACTGGAGGAGTGACATACGGGCCCAATGCGGCCTCCATATTTTCCATGCCGGTAGGGCGGGTGACTCAAGCCACCACCGGATTGTTCTTCTGGACCATACTCCCGTCAGCAAGCTTCAGCGCCCCCGTGCCACCACAGGAAGCTCCCAAGAAGTCGGTCTTCGATCGACTTGCAACCACCACGACCCCTCTCAACGGGTCGTCCAAGTCTGCCACCTCAGTCTTCAACAGGCTGAGCCAAAGCTCAAGTGGGCCCACAAAGAAGCTCACGATACCCGAAGGGGCTATCCCGAAACGAATAGTCCTCCCAACTACTGCTGCGGGTGAAGTCGTCAAAAGTGCCTCCCCTACCAGAAAATCAGCCTTCGAATGATTAGCCGTTCCCTCTCAACGGGCGTCAGTCTTTGACAGGCTGGCACCAGCAGCAACCCCTAACCAAAGCAGGGGCCACGACGAAGGCGCTTCCACAACTGACGTGGTCCTATCTGCAAGGTACGCTCGACATCGCCACTGGCGCTGAGTGAGAATAGCTGGGGGCAACTCCCTATCCGGACTCACCCCACCAGCTCCAATAGTAGAAGTTGACGCTGCTGTTCCAACTGGGAACAGGTTTGAACCGCTTAGGAGGGTGCGAAAGAACTCCCCAACCGAGGTGTTGAAGAAATCTCCACTTCCTGCTGAAAACATGACGCAGGCAAACCGGAGTAGCCCCGTCAGCGGCTGTCCTCCCAAATCTACAGAGTCTGGCATAAAATCCAAGATTCCGTGATCAACAAGAACTACTCTCGTCAACCGGAGAAAATGAAGGTTCAACAAGAGGAAAATCATCCCTCCAGCATACAGCGAGGGACTTCTTTCACACAGACGCCTGCTACAATGGCTTCTTCAACTTCGACCTCCCACAAAAAGAGAAGGCTGGAGAATCTCCCACCACCAAGCGGCAAATCCCAAAGGTGATGGATCCAAACGCCCCAAGTCTAGGGGCATGATCGTGCACACGGTTTACATGGCTTCCGGGAAAGAGGAAAGCCGTACTTCCGTGGGTCATCGACCGCAAACTCGGTCGTTGACAAAAGCTCAGGAGCAGCAACAAAAGCTCCAGGAGATGCTGATGAAAATTTCAGCACTCACCGGGTAGAAAGAAATCCCGGAAGCAGCATCTGAACAGTGGCATGAACATGAGACCGATACAGAGTTCTTGCGAAGGGTGCTGGACCGCGGAACAAGCTGCTAATATAAAACAGATGGCGCTCCTGTTCCAAGACATGGTTGGAATAATGATCCAGCCGGAACCTCCAGCTGAAGACCCGCCGATAATCATCGAGGACGACAGAGGGGAAACATCAAACCCTCTTCCAGCTTTAACGACAGCCAGGGAGGAATTGATCTCTAAAGCTGCCTTCGATGATTACATAGCTCAACAAATACGATCTCATCAAGCTAACGAAGCGGCCGGCCAAGTCGTCAGAACTGGGCGACCGTACCCACGCTAGTACGATCAAATCAAATACCCTTCGGGATATACGATCCCTAAATTCTATGTGTACAAAGGAACATGCAACCCGCATCAGCACGTCGCTCAGTTCAGAGCTTTATGCGGCAATACTGGAGGCGACGACAAATTGCTGCTTCGCCGGTTCGTTGGCAGCTTGTCAGAGACGGTGTTTGAATTTTACTTGATTTGTATGTCAAAGAATATTTAGTAACCGCAATCAAGAACGGCGTCGCTTGGTAGCTAGCCGGTGAGTACGGGTCGGTCCACAGGGATTTTGTGAATTTCATAATTGCTCTTACGAGTTAATTCCGAATGGTGTGAACGGATTGATTAAAGCTAAAAACTAAATTTATCTAGATCTAAATCTTGCTAGGGTTAGGTTTAGGTTAAGTTTGGAAAGTCAATAAATCTCACCGCTTTCTATACCCATATTAAGATCTATTAGGAGTTATGGTAATTATTAACAAAAGGGATTAGAACCATCGGGAAGATGTTTCTTCCTCTAGGTTCTTGTCCTTCCTTTCTTAATCCTTACCCTAACCTCCATGGAAAACACGTTCAACCGGGCCTTTACACTACGGTATCACCGCTACCTAGTAGGGTAGGGTGCCGTAGGGAGCGGTGTGTGCATGTATGCATGGAGTCCTATAATTATATGTGATGGGCAAGAAAGGGGTGAGAGATCTTTATCTCTCAAACCTTCCTCAAAGCTAACCCTAACAAGCAAGGAGACTACTCGCTCATTAGGGAATTGAAGAACAGATCTAAACTATCTATCTAAGGCAAAGAATTAAAGATCTAACTAGGGCAGATAAGAAAATTACCTAGGACAAATAATAAAATTAACTAGGGCAAATAAAAAGAACTACTTACAAATTGATGCTCTCCAAAAAGAATTCTGAATTTTATTAATGAAAGGAGGCATGACCTAATACAAGAATTTGGGTCTCTATTTATTGAACATAGAAAACCCTAGGTTTACAATCGCCGCATGTCTGCTATTACAAAAATACCCCTAGGAAGACTAGTTAGCGCCGCCAACTTTATGGTAAAAATATTTGCCACTACGGGCTATACCCGGCCGCGGAACCGCGTCCATAGGCCAGGTTTGGCCGCGGTTCCGCGGCCCAATGGAGGCATCGTGATCTGTTATTTCTTGTGCTGCTTCTGGTTGACTTTTGTTTCCTGTTTCTTCAGTCGGTTTTTTAGGATGTCTTCTCCTTCTCTCCCAGATCTCCGCAGTGAATAATTGTAGTGGACTTTTAACGTTGCTTCGTGACGAAGTCTTGAACCTTGCGCTGCCTTGTTCTTTATGAACTGATCTTCGTGTAGGCTTGATCAAGATTTCACCATTTATTGGTCGTAGTTTCACTTTGTATCATCTTCTTCATCAATTTCACTGTTTTTGCTCCGAGAACCTGTAACCTATAACTAAGTAGCAGACATGGGTCAAAAGCACCTGTTTATTTGTAAAATGCATAAGAATGGGGAATATAATAATGCAATATTATGGTATAAACAAATACCCCCAAACTATCTTTTGCTCGTCCTCGAGCAAACCTAGTTTTATTCTCAACAAAAACCTAACCTCACTTTCGCAGGAAAACGCGATTGTATTGAGCTCGTGCAACAAGCCGTTAAACCTCTAGGTGTCCCTAGTAGGAGGAGTGTTGTATCCTGAGGGTTTTCAGCGAATACTACCCACAAAATCCTATCAATTTGGCTTCTCGACTTTTATCCTCCAATTAGGTTTTCTAACAAGAACTCTATTATCTTCGACTCGTAAATTATCCACCCATATTCTTCATGCTTCCTTATTATTTAACTTAAGATTATATATGTTCTTGTGAATTTACTTAGCTTTTGGCATCTCTTAAGTATTCCTTCTAGGGTTCTATCTCAACTTAGGAATTTCTTATCATCTCTACTAAAGATACAAGTCCTATTCTTCATTCCTATCTCTTATCTAAATCCTAATCACATACCCCTACGTATATGTATAAATCACCCATACACTTGGAAATTCAAATCAAGCAATCATACTCTTGTCCGTTGTCCAAAGCACTTCTTAATTGGTGAATTTTTAGATGAATTTCGCTCACACATCTTTCATGCGATCGTTAATACTTCTTGAGGTACCAATAACCGATTACAAGATGTGTTTGCACATTAAAGCGTAATTCCTAGTCTTGTAACACCTAAGGTTTTAGCAGTGACTCCCAAACCAGTTGGTCTAAGGCACTAGGTGATGAGGCACCCTCGCTAAATATTTTTTTCTATTAATGCAGCCTTAAATAATCACAAAAACCAGTGTTCATTTTTTTTATTATCTCTTTATTCACACTTGTATTTTAATTTTATTTTTCTTCGTACTAAGGACTTAAGACAAGAGCATTTCAAGGTCTCTCCTATTATTCCAAGTTTCAAGGTTCGTGTTTGTGCAATTTTGTAGGGTATATATTTTCAGAATTTAGACTTAAGCTAGGAATTATTTTTCAAACTTATACTCTAATAAAAACATTAATACTTTTCCCTTGTTTTAACTTAGCCCAAGAAGTGAACTCAAAATTTGCCCATTTCTAAATAAACTACAAAGACATATACTTTCTACCGTTAAACTTTAAGAAAAGTTATTTTTAGGGTTTTTAATTTACTAAGTCTAAAATCTAGTTGTTCCTAGCTGGTTAACCTTTTTGTCAAACTCAAGTCAATTAGGGCCAAAATTGAATACTTTAATTTTTATAACTTTTACAATTTTCAATTTTTATGGGTTTTAAAATAAGTATGCAAATGCAAAAATATACACATAAATGCGAAGGAAGAAGGCTTACCGAGCACACCCTCAAACTTAAACTTGACAGTGTCCTCACTGTCATGTTATACCAAGAGGGTCAAAATGTCGGCACTCCCCTGCTTATTTATTTATAAATTTTTTTTATTGTTAAAAGAAAAACAAAATATATATACAACAAGGTTCCCCCCAAACTTAAGTGAAACAGAGTTTCCACTGTTTAAGCGTTAAAGTTTAGAGTTAGGGAGGAGAAAAATCAAACTAAACAAGGCCTTACACAGACCAAAGGTTAGCACCAACCATTCAAAAATTCTATCGTGATAATGGTAGGGTTGGTGGAAATATGGAGTGTAGAGAAAAGAAATGAGAAACACATGAGACCGTATGGGAAGAAGGGTGGAATATGGTCTCGGTGGAGGAGAAGAATGGCGGAAAAGAGAAAGAAGTGTAGTACGATCTTGAGGGTGTAAATCGAGTGAATAAATTAGCGCAATTTGTGATGACCGATGTGTTAAAAGCGATTGTGCTAATCTATCAACCCGTCGAGAAATGGGGTCAAATCCCTCAAGATTCGCAAGAAAACATGGGTACGTCGAACTTGGTAAACCCTCCATTGAAAATGGAAACGCGATGGATTCTTGCGTGGTCGAAACAATAGGAAGGACGAAAGAGAATGAATTAGGGATAGTCGTATTCTCACCTAAGTAATCTGTCTCGAACTTGAAGGATTCCATCAATGGTTCGAAGTGATTGTAAGCAACCGAGTCTGATGGTTCAACTAACTCATCTGAAAATTCAAAGGACTCAAACTCGGACGGTGGGTCTTCAACATCGTCCGAAAAAGTGAAACACTCGTAATCATTATCGTTTGTGAGAACTGTGTCAGATTCAAGGAGGAACGCACTAGTGGCGTCAACTGTGCTGTGATTGAACAGAAATTTTTCAAATTCACAGTCCTCCTGCATGATCTTTTGCGTGGTCGGAACGATGGAAAGGATGGAGGGTGATTTAGGAAGTGTAACAGTTAAAGGTTCAGGAGGATGAATTGGAAAATCTGACACATCAAACAAAAATGGTTCATTCTCAATACTATCCTCGATACTCTCCTCAATACTATCCTCATAATTCTCCTCAAAATTTAGCTTATCCATGCCATTATCATCAAAAGCAAGACGCATATGAGGTTCGGGTGAAACATTTAATGACTCGGGATGATGAATTGGACATAAAATTTCAATCAAATCTACGGGTTCATCATCCAAAATATTCCTGGTGTCAATATCCTCAATCAAGTGTAAATCAATTTTTTCAGACACCTCATCAAAAGCATGGATATCAATTAATTTAGGCTCTAGAGTGGAGGTGTAAAGTTCAAAAGGATTAAGTATGGTTTCACTCGAAAGGGACTTTTCACAATCTGGAAAATCAAGCACTATAAAGTCGCACAACTCATTAAACGAGTTATCTTTAACTTGTGAATCATTTGGGACACTTGATTGAAAACCGGAGTTGTGGGATTCAATTGGTGATGGGTAGGTTTGATTTGGAAGGGTATTGAACTCACTCTCACCACTCAAATTCTCACTCTGTCCAACCGCCTTCTCATACATTGGAATTTTTGGAGCTAGTTGGAAACTAGCCACAGGTTCACTAGGTTGCATAAGGGCGGCCATGGACGCATCCACATTCCTCATCATTTGGTTTGTCGCTAACATATAAGCCTCCAACGACTGTTCTATACTAGACATGGGTTGTGAAGGGGTTTCGGTAAAAGATTCAAAATTATTTGGATACGTGAAACTCCCAAATGGTTGTGTCGAAGCAATGTCTAGGGAAGGTGGGAAAGTCGGGTAGGACTGGTAGGAATTGGATGGCTGGATAGGAATAAGATCAACATTTGGATAAAAAGGTGAATGGACTTGTTGATCCCTAGAACTGGATGTGTGGAGATGAGTGAAAGATCGACTACGAGATTGTTCAATATGCTCAACAATAGATATGGGTTTAGGAGTTACAACAGGACTCGAAAAAGTGGTATCAACGTACGAAGGTGGTGAAGGTTGAAATGGTCGATACAAAGTGGATTGCAAAGTCGAACTGTTTCTCCTAGACGCTTCTATTCGATCTTTCAAAGAAATTTTGGGTATGGAGGGGTTGTCCGTAAATCGACCAAAACAATTCGCGTACGAAGCAAAGTTTGGTTCAGGGTACCAAAGTTCGGCAAGAGATTTGTGAGGTGGGGTACCCATGATGGAAGAAAGGAGAAGAAAAAGAATGTGGGGTGCACGGATTTCTTAGCACCAAAAATTTTGCAAGTTTTTATAAAAAAAATTCCTTTTTTCTTTTTATGTGGTGCTCTTTGCAAAAAGATTTTCGATAAAAGGCTTTGACACAAATGCAATCAACCACAAATGTGCAATCAGGCCTAGATCTAGGGTCACCTAGGTCAGCTAGACAGCTCCTAACTATTCCAAAGGGCTCGAAATAGGACCTCAAACCGCCTCTTCACCACCAATTGCGGCCAGGTAAGTGCCAGGTGAGTGGGAGGCTCTCCACTACAAGTAGTGGCCCTAATTAAGTAACCATTCATCTTAGACACACTTGCTTAGACACCACAAAGTCAGGTTAGGATCAACGGTGGATACCTACAACTAGTCCTCTGTGCTATTGAGTGCGAAGTCCTTAGGGCTGAGTCTAGTCTTTTTTAATTAATAAATGGTTAATGCAAAATGCCTTAAGTGATTTCTGGGGTCCTCGGAAGGGTGATGAAATCCCTACCTAATCTGGATTGGTCTCAAGCCCCTTAAAGTCAGATTAAAAATATGCAAAGCAGTAACAATCACTTGCAATAAAAAAAAATTGATTTTTTTTAGCGCAGCGCAAAGAATCCTGCATAAGATCAATTATTGGAAGGGGGAGAAATTTTTTAGCGCAAAGAATCCTGCAGGAGATTTTACAGAAGATATATTGGGATTTACAGAGTAGAAAGAGGGAAGCTTATAGAGGAATTTCCTAGTGCTGATGTCACTATAGGACCGCGGTTCCACGACTAACAAGCACCTCAGGCGGCGGTTCTCGAGAAAAATTTTTAGATGCTGATCTCACGAGAGCACCGCGCTTCCGCGGTCGGAGTAAGGGTACTGCGGCGGATCCGCGGTCTACGTGTTTACTTGGCCCTTCAACTTTCTTCTGTTGTTCAGATCTTCGGTTTTCTGTTTTGCTTTCTGAATTTTTCCAGATCCGAACTCGATTGTAAATCCTGCAAAATTCAAACAAAAATACCCTTCACAAAATAACAAAATGATAAATTTTTATATATTTTTTTAATTTTTCAGTTTTTTATGATTTTTCAATTTTTTGATATTAACCCGAAATTACAAAAAGAAAATAACTACGCCATCCCCGGCAACGGCGCCATTTGATTTGTATGTCAAAGAATATTTAGTAATCGCAATCAAGAACGGCGTCGCTTGGTAGCTAGCCGGTCAGTACGGGTCGGTCCACATGGATTTTGTGAATTTCCTAATTGCTCTTACGAGTTAATTCCGAACGTTGTGAACGGATTGATTAAAGCTAAAAACAAAATTTATCTAGATCTAAATCTTGCTAGGGTTAGATTTAGGTTAAGTTTGGAAAGTCAATAAATCTCATCGCTTTCTATACCCATATTAAGATCTATTAGGAGTTATGGTAATTATTAACAAAGGGGATTAGAACCATCGGGAAGATGTTTCTTCCTCTAGGTTCTTGTCCTTCCTTTCTTAAACCTTACCCTAACCTCCATGGAAAACACGCTCAACCGGGCCTTTACACTACGGTATCACCGCTACCTAGTGGGATAGGGTGCCGTAGGGAGCGGTGTGTGCATGTATGCATGGAGTCCTATAATTATATGTGATGGGCAAGAAAGAGGTGAGAGATCTTCATCTCTCAAACCTTCCCCAAAGCTAACCCTAACAAGCGAGGAGACTACTCGCTCATTAGGGAATTAAAGAACAGATCTAAACTATCTATCTAGGGCAAAGAATTAAAGATCTAATTAGGGCAGCTAAGAAAATTACCTAGGGCAGATAATAAAATTAACTAGGGCAAATAAAAAGAAATACTTACAAATTGATGCTCTCCAAAAAGAATTCTGAATTTTATTAATGAAAGGAGGCATGACCTAATACAAGAATTTGGGTCTCTATTTATAGGATATAGAAAACCCTAGGTTTATAATCGCCGCATGTCTGCTATTACAAAAATACCCCTAGGAAGACTAGTCAGCGCCGCCAACTTTATGGTAAAAATATTTGTCACTACGGTCTATACCCGGCCGCGGAACCGCGTCCATAGGCCAGGTTTGGCCGCGGTTCCGCGGCCCAATGGAGGCATCGTGATCTGGTTTTTCTTGTGCTGCTTCTGGTTGACTTTTGCTTCCTGTTTCTTCAGTCGGTTTTTTAGGATGTCTTCTCTTTCTCTCCCAGATCTCCGCAGTGAATAATTGTAGTGGACTTTTAACGTTGCTTCGTGACGAAATCTTGAACCTTGCGCTGCCTTATTCTTTGTGAACTAATCTTCGTGTAGGCTTGATCAAGATTTCACCTTTTATTGGTCGTAGTTTCACTTTGTATCATCTTCTTCATCAATTTCACTGTTTTTGCTCCGAGAACCTGTAACCTGTAACTATGTAGCAGACATGGGTCAAAAGCACATGTTTATTTGTAAAATGCATAAGAATGGGAAATATAATAATGCAATATTATGGTATAAACAGTACTCGGAGCTCCCAAATGACTCCATCAAAACATTCACAGAGATGGAACTGCTATTCATGCAGTGGTTCGCCAGCGCAAGCGAACGCACCCCGATCACGGCATTAATCAATGCCAGGGTGAAGCCAGGAGAGACCTGGGTTCAATGCGCAATCCGATGGCGGAACCTCTGGTCAAAATGCGAACAACGCATCGAAGAAGCTCCTGCCGTGGGCATGTTCATAGGAACTCTGGATCCTCAAGCAACTGTGTCCCAGTTCATGACGTTCTTTAAGCCGACCACCTTCTATGCTTTGATCGACAAATTGGCTCAAATGGACCAGATGGGCCACAGACCTTTCTCTTCAAAAATGGACCCTCGAAATGCCAAGGGTAAAAGGAAAGCAGCCTTCGTTGCCAACACTCAACAACAACCGAGTAACCCGAAACTGGTTGCTTACCAAAACAACGCACGCCCGCGCCAATCCCTGGAAGAGAAGCCAGGACGTGCTTACTCGTTTCCCTGTGATAAAATAAGGAGACTGTTCGAACTGGCAGTGCGCAACAGACTCATCACTCTGCTGGACCCAAAACGTCTACCGCAGCCCGGTGACGTCAACAACCCCAACTACTGCTCCTATCACAAAATGGTGAGCCACCCAATTGAAGATTGCCACGTCTTCAAAAATTGGATCGATGACCAATATCAACGGGGGAAATTTGCGCTTTCTGAGAACTGGAGGGTGAACCCACCACAGAGGCACGCTCCTAAAAAGGTGGATACGCTGAAGGCATCATGCTCATTTGTGGAAGAAGCTCCGTGGGAAGTGGTCATTTCAGCTAAAACCAAAAGAATGCTGAAGGATCTTCAAGTATGTCCGGCAATCAGGTGGAGAAGCTCACTGGAGCCCGAGATCATTGAGAGGATGCTAAAACCGCGTCCCACACCGAAATTTGCTAGCGATGGACAAAACACCCAGGTCAAGCCTTCAAAGTCTTCGAAGGGAAAGAAGAAGACCAAGAAGCCCGTGCAACCTGACGATAAGCGCACGGACCTGCAAAAGTACATCGACGCGCTGGAGGAGTACAACCAGAAGGCGCGGACCCCAGTCACCCTCGAAGAGTTTTTCAACCATATACTTGAGAACGGAGATAGTGACGACGATGAGGGAAATGGCTCGTCGGGAGAAGCCGAAGATTATGTAGCAAGTTGCCACATGGTTTCTCGTTCGTCGTTAAATAACGAAGAAACTCTCTCGGTGTCGGAAAGCAACACAGAGGAACTGGGGGGCAGGATCAGTGCCAAAATCTCCGGAGTTGCCAGAAGGCCTAATTGACAGGCTGCTAAACAAAGCTTTTCAAAAGAGCAGAGCTGACCGAGAACGTGAAACGACCATATACGAAAAGGCTAAACATCGACGTCAGGATAAAGAAGACGCAGCGATGAAGAGTCACAAAGTACTCCAACCAGACCGAAACATACCTGCGGCAAACAAGAGCACAATCAAGACAGAGAAGCGCTTCGCCAAAGCCCTGTCAATGGGAATGAAGCTGCCCCATCTCGTGGAAAGAACCCCCGGGGTCATGTGCCTTGATGGGGCGGATATACATCCAAACTACTGCTGATACTGTTTCCTCCAATCAGAGCAAAGCTCTGTTCAAATTTCAAATTTTGAAATGAAGCAGCGCTTCATAGCAGCGCCATGTACACTGCACCCCAAGCAGCGCACCACGTGCAAAGCACGTGTGTGCTGGCCCTAAGAGTGCTGCACTCTAAGCAGCGCACCACGTGTAAAGCATGTGTGCGCTGGCGCTAAGTGCGCTGCACTCTAAGCAGCGCACTACGTGCAAAGAATGAGTGCGCTAGCGCTGGAACTAAATGTTCTCCACCGTTGGATCTAAGATCCAACGAACATGATTAAAAAATCATCAATTAACCAGAATAAAATTCTGTTGAGGAAACATTCCTCAGAATCTTTCCAAACGGGAAAGATTGTGCTCTGAAAATCAGAGCACCGTTGGATCAATGATCCAATGGTGATTAAAAATCACCAAAATACAGAATAAATTCTGTATGGGAAAAGATTTCCCAATCTTGTTAAAAACAAGAAGATTGCCTTCTGTAAAACAGAAGCCTTTGGATCAAAAATCCAACGGGGAAGACATCCCCAAATCAATTAGAGACAAGATCTCTTTAACTGATTGAACAAATCGGCCTTCACTATAAAAAAGGACCCAAGACTTCAAGTCTCAGGTAGAGAGAGAGAAAAGAGAAGATAGAGAGAGAAAAATAGAGGAACCCCCCCATAAACTTTGAGAAATCTCAGAAAGAAGAGCAAGCTCTCGGTAGAAGAAGAACTGTTTTTCAAGGTAGAAAAAAACAGAGATAAGAAAAATCTCATTAAAGAAGAAGAACATAATTCTTCTCACAGATCATAGATCTATAAGACTAAGGTCTTTTACAAAAAGAGATCATGAACATCTCATTATAATAAAAGGGGAGGAGAATAATTCAATTCTCTTAGGATCACAGATCCATAAAGGCAAAACCTTTCACCAAAATAAGAGATTGAAACATCTCCTATAAAATAAGAACTTTGTTCTTAGAACCTTGCAACAAAGTCTCTTATAAACGAGAATTTATTTCTCAGATCATAAAACTGATCAGAAGCGCTTCTGCGCTCTTTGACTGGCGCCAAGCGCCCCACGTGCTCCTCACGTGTGCGCCACTTAACAAATAGCGCTCTGCGCTCATGGACTGGCGCTCAGCGCCAAGCGCACCATGTGCTCCTCATGTGTGCGCCACTAAATAAATAGCGCTTTGCGCTCATAAACTGGCGCTTTGCGCTCATAGACTGGTGCTAGCGCCAAGCACGCCACGTGCTCCTCACGTGTGCACTATATCACAGAAGCGCTTTGCACTCATTAACTGGCGCTAGCGCCAAGCGCGCCACGTGTTCCTCACATGTGGGCTAAAAGAACATAAATTGTTTTATAAATAAAGTCCAGAGCTGTGACGAATGCTCAGCATTCAGTAAAAGACAAAAAATATTGTCAGAACTCAAACCAATGCTCAGCATTGTCAAATGTTTAATATTTTAACTGAGTGGGGCCGAACCTAAGTTGGCCATAAACCCCTCATTCAGATTAATTGAGCCCATATGCTCATAAATCTTTGATCTTCGTCCCAAATTGGACTACAGATCCCAACCAATATTGGTTCAAGGGTACATCTCTTCACTCCTTTGATATTTGTCGTTATAATCCTTCAACGTCTTCAGAGAGGTGACGGGTCCCGACAACCAGACATTCCTCGGACTGTGGGGTCCTTAAACTCATGGACTATGATGTCCTTAACCTCGGACTGTGGGGTCCTTAAACCCATGGACTATGATGTCCTTAACCTCGGACTGTGGGGTCCTTAAGCCCATAGACCATGATATCCTTAACCTTGGACCGTAATGTCCTTAAACTAACAATGGACCGCAACGTCTCTAAACTAAACAATAGAGCCCAAATGCTCTCTTGTCGGATCTAAATAATCCCGTTAAGTTGATCTTAGTCTAAAATTAGACTAACGCATCCTTAACAAACGTTTAAGTTGATCTTAGTTTCAAATGAGACTAACGTATCCTTAAACCCAACCCCAAACCCAAATCTAAGAAGATACGGATTTGGACTAATCCACGCCCTACGGGCGACAACATAAATTAGTCTCCGTATACAATCCACGGAAAACCAAATACAAAACAAACACACACAACACGAGGTGACCATCTGGAGAAGGAGAAAGTGGTTACCGCGATGCGGTAGCGTAATTAACTGCAGGGGCTTGCGCCTGCAGGGAAGAGTGTCCCCACAATCAAAATCCCCTCAAATGAGGGAGAATCTGACAAAGTCTTCTACATCGGCCGCATCCGTTTAAACCTTCGATACATGGTGTCATAAATCAACTTGACATCTTCGGAGAGGTGGATGAATAGCACCAAATAGCATTTGCCCCCAAAAGTCAGGCCGGACGTCCCAACGTCCCGGTCGCGTCTTTCGGCGGAGAACAGATTCTGGCATGCTGGTGGGACCTCTTCCTCTTTCCACTCCACACTTCGTGTGTCGTGTTTCGCGAACAAGTTGTGGTTTGACATAGTTGCTTTTGGATTCGAGGTACTAAGATTTGGTGTTTTGCTCCGTGCAGAAAACAGAAGATCAATGGTTTCAAACTGCACTAATTGCAACAACTCCCACTCCGTCCTCGCCGGAGGAGTGACCTACGGGCTTCAAGCAACCTCCCTTTTTACGATGCCGGTGGAATAGGTGATGCAAGCCACCACAGGGCTATTCTTTGGGACTATGCTCCCACCAATGAGCTTCAACACCCCAATGCCGTCGCAGGAAGCTCCAAAGAAGTCGGTCTTTGATCGGCTTACAACTACCGCGGCCCCTCTCAATGGGTCGCCTAAGTCCAGTGCCTCAGTTTTCAACGGACTGGGTCGAAGCTCAGAGTGGCCCGTCAAGAACCCCATAATTCCTGAAGGGGTTATCCCGAAGCGGATAGCCATTCCTGCTCCTGAAATTACCAAGGCGGCTTCTCCTGCTAAGGGGACGATCTTCACTAGACTGTCTGCTCCAACTCCCGCTTCGGGTGAGATCATCAAGGCTGCTTCCTATGTTCGAAAGTCGGCCTTCGCAAGAATGACTATCCCCTCTCAACGGACGTCAGTCTTCGACAGGCTAGCGCCAATAACGGCCTCTCCTCAAAACGGGGGGCATAAAGAAGCTCATCCAACAGCAGAGGTGATCCCGGCGGTACGACATGCTCGACGTCGCCATTGGCGCCGAGTGAGGAAAGATGGGGGCAGTTCACACTTTGGATTTACGCCACCAGCTCCAGCGGTGGAAGTCGACGCTGCTGTTCCAACTGGGAACACTTTGAACCACTCAGGAGGGTCCGCAAGAACTCTCCAACTGCTGTGCTGTAAAGATCTCCTCCACATGTGGAGAATGCCATAAAGGCGAAGCTTGAACAGCCCCCTCAGCGGCTGTCCTCTAAAATTTACAAGGTCTGGCATCAAGTCCAAGACTCGGTGATTGATCAAGATTACTCCCGCCAACCCAAGAAAGTAAAGTTTCGGCAAGAGAAGGGCCACTCTGTCGTACCACAGAAGGGGTCGTCTACCTGGGTGCCCGCTGCAACAGCCCCCTCAACTTCACCAGCCCACAAAAAGAGAAGGCCGGAGAAAATCCCCGTGTCTGCGACAAATGTCAAGGCACTGAACCTAAACGCCCTAAGTCTGGGGGCATGGTGGTGCATACCGTCTATATGGCATCCGGAAAAAGAGGATAGCCGTATTTCCACAGGTCGTCGACCGCTTACGCGATCAGTGACTAAGGCTCAGGAGCAACAACAATAAAAGCTTCAAGAGATGCTAACAGCCAGGGCCGCACTCACGGGACCAAAAGCAAGCCCAGAGACGTCCTCAGAGCCGCGTCATGAGCAGGAAACTTATGCTGAATTCTTTCGGAGAATGCTTAAGAAAAAGGACAAAGAGCCCGCGGAACAAGCGGCCAACATAAAACAAATGACCCTTTTATTCCAAGATATGGTGGGCATGATGATCCAGTCGAACCCTCCAGCCGAAGATCCTCCAATAATAATTGAAGATGATAGAGGAGAGACATCAAATTCTCTGCCGGCCCTATCAACGGCTAAGGAGGAGACCATCTCCAAAGCCACGCTCGATGATTATATAGCTCAACAAATACGAGCTCATCAAGCGAATGAAACGGCTGGCCAAGTCGTACGAACTAGACGGCCCTATCCGGGTTGGTATGATCAAATAAAGTACCCGCCATGATCCCTAAATTCCACGTATATAAGGGGACGGGAAATCCGCATCTGCACGTCGCTCAATTCAGAGCCTTGTGCGGCAACGCCGGAGGTGACGATAAGCTACTGCTTCGCCAATTCGTTGGCAGCCTGTCGGAGACAGCATTCGAGTGCTATTCCGAGCTCTTGAATGACTCTGTCAAGATATTTGCAAAAATGGAGCTGCTGTTTATACAGAGATTCGCAAGCACTAGTGAGCGCACCCCGATCACCGCACTGATTAACGCCAGGGTGAAGCCAGGCGAAACATGGGTTCAGTACGCGATATGGTGGCGGAATCAATGGTCGAAATGCGAACAGCGCATAGAAGAGGCTCCTGCAGTGGGCATGTTTGTAGGAACCCTCATCCGCAGGCGACCATATCCTAATTCATGATGTTCTTCAAGCCGACCATCTTCCAGGCCTTGATTGACAAGCTGGCCCAAATGGACCAGATGGGCCATAGGCCTTCCTCTTCAAAGACGGAGCCTCGGAATGAAAAGGGAAAAGGGAAAGCGACCTTTGTCGCCAACGCTCAACAACAACCGAATGGCCTGAGACCGGTTGTTCGCCAAAGCAACAAGCGGCAATCCCTCGATGAGAAGTTGAGACGTCCTTACTCGTTTCCCCGGGATAAAACAAGGAGACTGTTCGAACTAGCAGTGCGTAATGGGCTCATCACTCTACCGGAGCCGAGACACCCATTACAACTGAACGATATCAACGATCCCAATTACTGTCCCTACCACCGAGTATTGGGCCATCTGATCGAAGACTGCCACGTCTTCAAAAATTGGGTTGAAGACCAGTATCAACAGGGCAAATTCGCACCGTCCGAGAACTGGAAAGTAAGCCCACCCCAGCCACACACTCCTGAAAAGATGGACACGCCGGGGGCATCGTGCTCTTTTGTAGAAGAAGATCCATGGGAGGTCGCCCTTTCGGCCAAGACGAAAAGAATGCTGAAGGATCTCCAAACATGCCCGGCGATCAGGTGGAAAAATCCGCTATAACCCGAGGTCATCAAGGGAATACTGAAGCCGCGCCTGACTCCAAGAATTGGTAGCGATTATCTAAACGTTCAGGCCCAGCTGACAAAGTCTTCGAAAAAGAAGAAGAAGACCAAAAAGCCCATGAAGTATGGTGACAAGCGCACGGACCTGCAAAAACATATTGACGCATTGGAAGAATATACCTAGAAGGCGTGAACCCCGGTCACGCTTCAAGAGTTTCTTAATCGCATCCTTGAAGACGGAGATAGCGACAAAGATGAGTGAGAAGACTCGTCAGATAAACCTGAGGATTATGTGGCAAGCTGCCACGTAATCTCTCACTCGCCGATAGATGGTGAAGAAGCTCCTGATGTAGAAAAACTGGGGGAAAATCCTGAACCGGAACTCCTAAGACCGTCAGACGAGATGATTGACGTATTCCTGAACAAAGCTCTTCAGAAAAGCAAAGCTGACAGAGAGCGGGAAACGGCCATATACGAAAGGGCCCGACGTCGGCGTCAAGTTAAAGAAGCTCCGGTGACGGGAAGCCATAGAATACCCCAACCGGATCAAAGCATCCCTATCACCAGCAAAAGCAAGCTTAAAGCAAGGAAACGATTCGCTAGGGCCCTGTCAATAGGAATGAAGTTGCCCACTTTCAGAGGAAATTCTCCTGACGGTATACATCTTGATGAAGTGGACATACATCCTAACTTCTGCTTATACCATCAGAGGATTGCACACCCTACCGAGGAGTGCATAGCCTTTAAAAACTGGTGGCAGGGATGTGTTGCCCACCGACAACACGTTCAACGAGTGAAGAGCAAGACTCGTCGGGAACAGAAAAGCACGACAGATTAGCGCAAAAGAGCTGCTGGCAACTGTCGCATAGTCGACACCAAGGGATCGCAAATTATCACCTTTGGAAGCGACTCTGACGAAGAAATCGCCCTCAGCCCTCTCTTAAAGGAATCCACCTCCGACGCAAAAGATGTGAAGATTTGCGAGAAAATCTAGCTGCGTAATCGTACTTTGCCCAAAAAATCTCGGACCTATGAACAAATGACCGAAACGTCGTTAAACTACTATAAACCCGCGGCGTCTCCAGGCTGACGTGGTAAAAAAACGGTACGCCCACAAGTGAGATGGGAACGGATGAAAACCCGAAAGGGCTCCGTGAGTAAAAACAGCAGGGCTACCGGCGAGTTTGTGAAAACCCGAAAGGGCGCAATCTCGTTAAAAGACACTTGCAAGGTCCTCTCGACCTTGTAAGGAGAAAACTACCCGTGTGAGATCCTTACGACTCACAAAGGAAAGACACACTTAGGGATCCCCACGATTCCTAAGGAGAAATTACACTTACGAGATCCTCACGACTCGTAAGGAGAACCCTGTTATGAGTCCTTCACGGCTCATAAGATTCAAAAGCCTTAAGCTACAGGGATCTGAACCTGATCTTAAGCCATCACAATCCCCAGATTGCCCTACAAGCGGTTCAATGCTGACCCTTGTATACAATCCATGGGCACGAATAAACATTTCCCTAACAGAGTTCCACCAGCGACTATGGATATGCTTACACGACGAACGATCTTTGTAAGGCCTTTCGACTTATAAGGAGAAAACGTTCTTGTAAGATCCTTACGACTTATAAGAGAGCATACACGTAAGACTCATCACGATTCTTAAGGAGAAAACGCACCTACGAGATCCTCATGACTCGTAGGGAGAAATACTTTTATGAGACCCTTACGGCTCGTAAAGTCAAAAAGTCTTAGTCAACAGGATCCTAACCCTGTTTGCTAAGCCACCTTTGTTCGACATCGACAGAGGCAAATGATGATTCGCACTTGGCAATATCCCAGTTGTAGCGATGCTGATGCCTAAATCGATATCAAATCCCAAGTCCTTTCACGGCAAATGATGATTCGCTCCTGGCAATATTCCAGTCGCAGCGATGCTGATGCTAAGACTGGCATCAGATTCCAAATTCCATACTCGCGATAAAAATCAGCGAGCCAAGAATGCATATGAAATAGCCGAAATGATGGGGCAACTTGCAACAAAATTAGCAAGTAAAAATATATGCATACAAAATAGCCGAAATGATTGGGCAACTCGCGATAAAAAATAGCGAGTAAAAAAAATAGCCGAAATGATTGGGCAATCGCGACTTTCGCGATATAAAAACTGAAATGATAGAGCATCGCGGAAAGAAAACAAAATATGTATAAAATGAAACTTTTGCCCTACAAGTTAGTCCATACCAACCCCTGTATACAATTCATAGGCATAAACAAAAAAGGGGACCACATTTCCCCACCAGACCTTGTCAAAGGGAGAGTCGGATCTTGACGGCAATATCTGCATCCCAGAAGAACAACAACGGCGTTCCTCCTCATTCCAGCAGGATTCGGATGTGACGTCAACAAAGCGAAGCCATGGCAAAGTCCCTAGTTCCAAGACTCTACGGTCCACAGACAATCTAGAGTCAACCTATAACCTTCCCGCCGGATCAACGCTTCGTCCCGGAAACAAGTCAACCAACCCCAGGGAAATCAGTGTCCTTGGCAGAAACCTCGATTCAGGGAAATCAGCGTCCTTGACGAGAGCATCTCGATTCGCATCGACCCGCAGAGAAATCAGTGTCTTTGCAGGAATGTCTCGATTCGTCTCAACCCCAGGGAAATCAGTGTCCTTGGCAAAAACCTCGATTCAGGGAAATCAGCGTCCTTGACGAGAGCTTCTCAATTCGCATCGACCCGCAGAGAAATCAGTGTCTTTGCAGGAATACCTCGATTCGTCTCAACCCCAGGGAAATCAGTGTCCTTGGCAGAAACCTCGATTCAGGGAAATCAGCGTCCTTAACGAGAGCATCTCGATTCGTGTCGACCCGCAAGGAAATCAGTGTCTTTGCAGGAATCTATCGATTCATCTCAACTCCGAGTAAATCAGTGTCCTTGGAGAAAACCTCGATTCTGGAAAATCAGCGTCCTTGACGAGAGCATCTCGATTCGCGCCGACCCATAAGGAAATCAGTTTCTTTGCAGGAATCTCTTGATTTGTCTCAACCCCAGGGAAATCAGTATCCTTGGCAAAAACCTCGATTCAGGGAAATCGACGTCCTTGACGAGAGCATCTCGATTCGCGTCGACCCACAAGGAAATCAGTGTCTTTGCAGGAATACCTCGATTCGTCTCAACTCCGAGGAAATCAGTGTCCTTGGCAAAAACCTCGATTCAGGGAAATTAGCATCCTTGACGAGAGCATCTCGATTCGCATCGACCCGCAGAGAAATCAGTGTCTTTGCAGGAATGCCTCGATTCGTCTCAAACCCAGGGAAATCAGAGTCCTTGGCAAAAACCTCGATTCAGGGAAATCAACGTCCTTGACGAGAGCATCTTGATTCATGTCGACCCGCAAAAAAATCGGTGTCTTTGCAGGAATACCTCGATTCGTCTCAACCCCAGGGAAATCAGTGTCCTTGGCAAAAACCTCGATACAGGGAAATCATCGTCCTTGATGAGAGCATCTCGATTCACATCGACCGGCAGAGAAATCAACGTCTTTGCAGGAATACCTCGATTCGTCTCAACCCCAGGGAAATCGGTGTCCTTGGCAAAAACCTCGATTCAGGAAAATCAGCGTCCTTGACAAGAGCATCTCGATTCGTGTCGACCCGCAGAAAAATCAGTATCTTTGCAGGAATACCTCGATTCATCTCAACCCCAAGGAAATCAGTGTCCTCGGCAAAAACCTCGATTCAGGGAAATCAGCGTCCTTGACGAGAGCATCTCGATTCGCGTCGACCCGCAGAAAAATCAGTGTCTTTGCAGGAATACCTCGATTCGTCTCAACCCCAGGAAAATTAGTGTCCTTGGAAAAAATTCGATACAGAGAAATCAGCGTCCTTGACGAGAGCATCTCGATTCGCATCGACCAGCAGAGAAATCAGTGTCTTTGTAGGAATACCTCGATTCGTCTCAACTCCGAGGAAACCAGTTTCCTTGGCAAAAATCTCGATTCAGGGAAATCAACGTCCTTTACGAGAGTATCTCGATTCGCGTCAACCCACAGAGAAATTAGTGTCTCTGCAGGAATATACGACGTCAACAAAACGTGTAGGGTTCCTAGGCACTCACATGAGGTCTCACAAGGCATCAACCATGCCATTTTCAAATTTTACGGGTGCCGAGAAACCCTAATACGGATCGTTAACTAGAATTCTAGGCGAATAAGCAACTAGTAAACTACTTTACTAAGAGAATACGGAAATACAACCTTTGTAGATCCGGTCCTCCACCTCCACGGCTCCGTGATGAAGTCCTCTCCGCTGTCCAAATCAAATCCCGGGCTCTAGCGTCGGCTTCATCGGAGAAAGAGCGGGCTAGGTCATCGACGACTTGCCGAAGATGATCTACGTCGAGGCATCGCTAGATCAAGCTCCAACTTCACCAAGTCTAGAAAACTTGTGAAGGAAACACACTCTACTACTTGGCAAGAGGTAGAGGATGAAGAAATAGGAAGTGGGTTCACTTTAGAATTGGATTTCTCACTCTTTTTCATCAATCACCATTGATGAAGTGAAGCTTTTTCTTCATGAAGTGAAGAAGAAGAAGAAGATCAATTATGATAAGTATTATGATTAGAATAATAATAGAAAAGAAAATCAATTCTTATCATAATTGTAACCATGGTAAAGTGTAGAGAGCTAACTATAGTTCAATGAATGGTTAGGGTTAAGGAGATGAAGACAAAAGGTTTCTTTGGTCAAAGCTTCATGAAGCTTCAACAAGCTTCATGAAGAAAAGCAACCTTTTGTTTTCTTTATCTCTTATCTTTTTAATACAAATTAAAAGATAAAAGAATTAATAAATATATCAAAACCCTAACCATTTACTTAACTAAGGTTTAACTCTTTACACAAACCCTAGCAATCATATATCATCAAACATGATACAATCAAGTGCACAAAAATATATCGCATATACAATGCGCACATCCGAGTGAGAAAATCCATCTTAAGTGAACCGATACTAGTTAATGCAAAGTGATATATCAAATATATAATTATACATTAAATCATTAAATCAACACTTGATTTAACGATCCGGTCATATCGCATATAACCGACTAGTATCCAATGTATCGTTTTATCGAATCAATCCTTGATTCGATAACTAGGTTATATCGCATACAACCAATCGATACATTTATCGCGAGAATGGAATACGGTATCACATACACGCATTATTCTCGGTCCCGCACATATCTCATATGCGCTCCTATTTCGTTTCGCTTGAGCCAGGAAACCTCTGTGTAGGACTCTAAAGACTCGTCAATACGCCGGCAGCAGGTGATGATCATATCAATCACCCACAAGCCGCAAGCGGTCTGCTAAACGTAACGGCCACCCGGGTATTGAGCGATCATAAGATCGACGAGCAAGCCCGCTCATACTCCTGTGAATCCAACCAGTAACACTTACCGTACAGTCCGGTCTGTTCGTCTGATATGTCGCATATCTTGCCTAGGGATGGTAAACGTCAGACCCCAATAGCTCGATAAGTCGTGTCGATATGAGGTCTATAACAGTTCGAGAAACTACTGGTAACACTTACCAGTAAATCTCAGCAACCCTGGCCAGGGATTTCCGGTTATAGCCAATCGAACACAGCGCAACATCAACTCTCTATACCGGGAGAGACGAATCCCCTCCTATCGCTCATTGCCTCCATGTGATTCGGGACTGTACCCAAAAACCACCGTTTTGCACGCCCTCTTGGACGTGGTAAGATGGAAATCAAAGCACAGTGGGAACCACACAAGACTCTATGACGATCTCGGGTCAACAGACTACTCTGTACCAGTGTCACCAGAGAACTACCATCTGACGTAAGGTATAATACCATCTGGGAGTTCTCGGCGAGTCCGTCCAGTGTACCCAGTCTCCACTGAGCACCCGTATATCATCTCTGATGTCAAACACCAATGGATATGGGATCATCCATCGCCCATCTGTATGGGTCGAGAAGGTATACGCTAGTCTACTCTGGTATATCGATGCCCCGTCTCGATACACCCACGACTAGGGACTTTGAAGGATGTACTTATGGACTACCATGTCCCCACTAGTATGATCCGCATCATAGTCCAGGTAGTCAAGCACACATCCTAAGGGCTTTACCAACATGTAACAGAGAGACAATCAATGTACACGTTAAGGTAAAGAGTAACCAGATAGCATACTATCATGTCGAGCAAGAAAGTCCTCCCTATATATGTCCCAGCATCCACTACAATATACATCCAATGTACAGTAATGGCCTCTAGGGCATACATATAACTAACAATCTCCCACTTGCACTAGGGCCATCTGATAGCAGTGGTTGTAGTATCTCATACTCAACCATCCCATAAAAATCTCTCTCTGGGAACAGGCCTTTGTGAGTGGATCCGCTGTGTTGTCCTCTGAGTCTACTCTCCTAACCTCAATCACCCTGGAGATCAACCATATCCATGATCAGGTGACACTGCCTTAGAATATGTCTGGATCACTGATGGGACGGGTATTCCTTGGCATAAGCCACACTTCATTGTCACACAATAGGAGGAACGAAGTTCATCTCATGAACTAATATACATCCAGACTGCCTCTTTGGTAGCATCTTAAGTAGCGATGTATCGAGCCTTTATCGTCTAGTATGCCACGGTATCTAGCTTGGAACTCTTCCAACATACCGTCCCTTTGCCGAGGGTAAAGACAATGCCTGCGACTGACATTCAGTCGTCTTTATCACCCTGGAACCCTTCCAGTGATTCTCCCCAGGATCGATTGATACCATCTCACTACAACTAGTGAGAATCCTAACATCCAATTAGATCTATCTCATAGATCCAAACTCAGGATTTAGGAGGTATCACTTTGATCCTATAGAGAATCATTGTGATAAACGGAGATTGGCCGAGCGTAGCATAGGAAACTCCTTCACTATCAAGAGTATGTCATCCACGTACTCTACGAGGATTACCACCATACTCCCCACTACCTTTTTGTATATACAAGGTTCATCTACCATTTTGATGATGTCAACTTCTTTGACTACTTCATCAAAACAGATGTTCCAACTCCGCTATGCCTGCTTTAATCCTATAAAGCATCTTGCACACGTTTCCGCTGCTCCCACTGTTTATGAAGCCCTCTGGCTGTGTACTTATAGACGCACTCTTCTAAAACATCATTTAGAAAAGCTGTCATGACACCCAACCACCAGATATCGTAGTCATGGTATGTAGCCGTGGCAAGTAGGATCTGGATGGACTTAAGCATAGGTACTTGAAAAGGTTTCATCATTATCCACAGCTGGTCAATGATGCAAACTTTTAACAAGTCTAGCTTTGAAAGTCTCAACTTTTCGATGTACACCAAGTAATCTTCTCAAGATATACTTGCTCCTGATGGGGATTTAACCCTTCAGATATAGCAACCAAAGTCCATACTTTGTTAGTGTATAAGGATTCCATCTCAGATCGCTAAGCATCCAGCCATTCTTACAGAGTCACACTCCTGATGGCCAGCTCGAAACTAGTTGGGTCATCATCTCATGATGCAATCCTCGCTCCCACTGTCATAGAGAAACCGAAGTATCTCTCAGGTGGGCGAGGAACCCTACTAGATCGGCGGAGAGGCTGAGGTTCATTGGAATCTACTGAATCCTTTGGCTCTATCAAATCATCTGATGTAGTTTGTATAGCTGGAACCTTTCCAGTTCTACATTACAGACCTTGCCTCGAGCTTGTCCGGATTTTTTTTTTTAGACATAGGCCGGACAACCCCAAATCTTAACTAGCTTAAGACATGGGCTCTTTCCATATCATATCTCATATAGAGTGGTAGGCAACTGATTTGATTGGAACCCTATTCAATAGGTATGCAACTTCATAAGTGCATAACCCCCAAAAGGAAACAGGTAACTCAGTAGTACTCATCATAGAGCACACCTTATCATATAGGGTGTGATTGCTCCGCCCTGATATACCATCGTGCTATGGTGTATACAAAGGAGTAATGCTGAGAGAGAATCTCATTCTCCTTTAGAATAGTCCAGTATTTCCGTGCTCAAGTATTCTCCTCCTTGATCTCATCATAGGACATAATACTTATACCCGTATTCTGGTTCTCTACTTCTCGCTTATATTCTGTGAATATCTCAAAAGGTTCGGACTTGTGTTTCAACAGGAACATAGGTCTGAATCTCGAAAGATCATCAGAGAATGTAATGAAGTATAAAGAACCAGTCCTGGCATGTGTAGACAGGAGACCTTACATACATCATCATGTATCAGTCCCAAGAGTTCATTAACTCTTTCTCTGTTTCCAATAAACAGAGCTGGTGTCATTATATCTTTGTGACATGACTAGCGAGTTTCACAAGATGTAAATTCAAACTGATTTAAATATGCATCTACATGTAAGTACTGCCAGTCGGGTCGCATAGATATGACTTAGTCTACAATGCCTTAAGAAGGATTCGTTCAGTTCTGAACTCTTCCTCTTGTGTGTGTTCTGTATACTAAGAACTGTAGTTTGATTTAGAACATCAATGCTTTTAGATAACGTGCCTGAACCGATCAACTTTTGATATAGGAAATGTTCAAAACATTATCCAATAATACAAAATTTTATCATTTCTTTACTAATAAAGAGATTGATATGATTTTGTATATCAGGTTCGGTATCTAATAACATTCGTTCAGAACTAATGTATTGGTAATACAGGGTGACAGTGACCAACAGACTTGGCTGCAACTCTTGCCCCGTTTTCTGCCTCATGAAACTTATCACCCGTTCTCAGTCCTCTACCTTTTTGTAGCCCTATATAACAGTTTACATATCTGGGATCCTGATCTGGTATCACATACCCAGGACGTAAAGGTTACTGAGAAACAGTTCTCTATATAATGAACACACCCGAAGATGATGCATCAGCATGCACTCTCTTCGTTTGGGCGGCACGGGAAATCTGGTATTCCCCAATTTCCTGCTCTGTCTTATAACAATTATAAGTTGGAGCGGGACCAATCGTTCCCCAGCTCAATATAACAAGCGGGTTCGGTCAATAATCCGTATTATTATCTTGATTAAGGCGTGATATGGTCGCTACCTTGAGAGAGAGAGAAGAAAACACTCAGCGTGCGCTCTTGCAAGAATAGATTGGTTATTATTTTATCTAATCAGGATGGCTCCCACTGATTTTTATCAAATCTTCCTTCAAAACCCTAAAAGGAAAGACTAGCCGGGATTAATTACACACTACAAGTTCGCCAATCTTTCAGCCAGGCCAGTGTCGGTACTTTGAGGGAGGTCCCCCGTGCTTTCGCACGAACCTAATTAATGTAAACCTCGTTTTCCCAGAGGCGTAACCTCGTTGACACCTTTCTAGACACCTACTTGATCGGCTAATTGTAATGTATAAAACTCTCCCAGGAGTAACTCTTACTCGCAGCGGGTATCGGGATCCAACTATCTCATAGAAGGTATGCAATCTCATTGCAAATTTCAACACTTGAAATTCCCGATAATATTTTGCCCGAACGATCTATGACCTTGACAAGGTCAACAAACCATAGACCGCAAGTCAAGTTCAACCCGTCATTTCTTGATTGAATCAAACCCACCCGCACGACCCTTGACAAGGTCAACAAGGCCGCACGACTATCTTAACCCAATCTGCATCATATGCATAAACAGATAAATACTGGTTAGCTACCGCACACTGCGCCTTGACAAGGTCAACAAACGCAGCACGAATACTAAACAGGATTTATCTGAAATGACGGAGGGCTACGACAGGTTTTTCTGAAAACCTATTGCGTAATGAACTTGATATCGTTGTAGAATCAAATGATTTTAAAATGGAGTACTTTTGAGGCTTTTCTAGTTTTGCTAAAGGAGTCACTCCCGGTGAAGGGATCGTCGGTCCTTTCCTCGTCGAATGAGGTGCGGGATATATCATATATATCACTGTGCAAAGCAAAAACTCTTAAAAGCAATCAAAAAACAAACCGAGTGTGTAGCATCTGCCAGTTTTTGCTAAAGGAGTCACTCCCGGGGAAGGGATCTCGGTCCTTTCCTCATCGAATAAGGTGCAGGATATATCACATATACCTCTGTGCAAAGCAAGAACTGTAGCTACCTGTTTTAATTTTGAAATTCGATTCTACAACATCTTAGGTTTCTTTTATTTCATTAATCACATTAATGAAGTCCCATCATTTAAGTTACCTAAACATCACAGATAAATACGACGTACACTTATGCCATCCGCATTCGCCTCGATGTCCCCTCGTGCACCGTTAGGTTAGGTAACTAACGGCAAGGCAGGGCAGGGCTAGCGCGGGTGTAAAACATAAGTAACGCCTATATAATATATCATATATACTATATACTGTATCTATCACAGAACATCACATGATCACATCACAGATATCGCAGCAGAAGAAACATATGAAATATTGGATATACTAGGACGTCCGTGTTTTCAATACGAGCCAGTATAAAACACGGATTCCACGGTCGCGATGAATAGCCAAACCCACACCCCTAGACCCCTACGAGAGCGGCAAGCAACCCTACCAATTCTAGAGTTAGGAGACCCGGACTCGACTCCTCGAGTTGGTCTCCCACTGGACTCCAGAACCCGGTTACTTGTGCTCCCCTCCTTGGGTCTATCCTAGTGCGGAAAAGTAAATAATATACAAACGGTGACATCTTCCGCAACCTGGAAGTGCCCCAATAAAAGAATATTACATACAAGTTTTTACATGAATGAAAATGAAAAACACTCATCTCACATAAAAACCCCCGGCTATTCAAACACGACGATCCAATATAACATATCCAGCAACACATAACATCACATGTCATCAACGTAAGTAAATATGCGCATCCCAATTGTCGTTGACATATAGCAACGAAACCGGCGATGTCACATATTACACTTACGGTCACAGAAAAGAAAGTGTAAAACTACAACAGTTGGAATTCGCAACCTCCTCAGACATCGCATGCCTGACCAAATGAATTCCTTAGACATCACATGCCTAACAATTATAAACCCCGCATTTTAGTCTCAAAATCGAAAACTCTTTTCAATATCAAGTCGGGCAATTCAACAAGATTCCCGACATCCTGATCGAATGCTCGTCGCAAACTTTAGTAGACGGCCGCACCCCCGACGCCGTCGACGAAGTGCACCAAGGCGGAACACCGCCACCACGAGCACCTGAACGGATGCTTTCGGCGACGGGGTTCTCCTACAGTCACTTGGTCGGGGCTATGGGGTGAGGCTGTCTATTAAGTTTACCCGGCGAGTATCCACGTACACTACGTGATTTCGACGGACTTTTGATCACATCAAAATTCCGTGGCCACCGATCAAGTGAGACTAAACTGCTATGTTTATAACATTCATTCAGTTATCTCATAACTTCTTATGAATTCCAATTATTGTATCCCATTCCGGATAAATAGAAAATGTTAAACTTTCCGATCGAACAGTCAAACACCCAAGTTTTCCCGAAACAGATCAACTCTTGAAATAAGTCTAAAAACATTCAGTTCGTGCCTCAGTACCAACGGTCCAGCCGTAGAAGGGTCAAGCCAACGCCTCACATGTGGCACGCCGTACTCCCCCAAACCCTAAGGTTCAAAGGGCAGTTCAAGACGGTCACATAATCGAGTTAAGGTTTGTTGTCTTCTAGAGGGTCCATCGAGTTACTTGCACTACTTAGAACGTCTTTAAACTACGGAAAAATCCAACACTTGGAAATTTCCCGACAGGGGAAAAATTGGGTATTTATATCCGGTCGAACTTTTTAACATATTCTAAAATTTATCCGAAAAGCCACACAGACAAAATTTGATAATCCGATCGAACATTCGAATCCCCAAAACAACCCAGAAAAATTCAACTCTTGAATAAATATTAAAAATTCCCAGAAAATCCAGCATAATAAAATAAGAGTTACTGTGCAAACATGGAATGATAATGTCACCATATGGCCGCGGAACCGCCGCAGAAGCCAAGCTTCTGCCGCGGTTCCGCCGCATGTTGTACTGTTCATGAGAAACTTTTTGCGCCGTAATTCTTAGATTTCCCTGCTGAATTTTTTAGCAATTTTTAATTTGGAAAAATCCACGTTTTCAGAAAAAGTCCAGAGAGCGTGGAAAAGTGGGGTTTCGGGTTCGATCGGACTTCAAACTCCGTCTAGACTTCTCCTAAGGCTCTAGCTAGGCTCTGATACCACTATAGGGTTCCTAGGCACTCACATGAGGTCTCACAAGGCATCAAACATGCCATTTTCAAATTTTACGGATGCCGAGAAACCCTAATACGGATCGTTAACTAGAATTCTAGGCGAATAAGCAACTAGTAAACTACTTTACTAAGAGAATACGGAAATACAACCTTTGTAGATCCGGTCCTCCACCTCCACGGCTCCGTGATGAAGTCCTCTCCGCTGTCCAAATCAAATCCCGGGCTCTAGCGTCGGCTTCATCGGAGAAAGAGCGGGCTAGGTCATCGACGACGTGCCGAAGATGATCTACGTCGAGGCATCGCTAGATCAAGCTCCAACTTCACCAAGTCTAGAAAACTTGTGAAGGAAACACACTCTACTACTTGGCAAGAGGTATAGGATGAAGAAATAGGAAGTGGGTTCACTTTAGAATTGGATTTCTCACTCTTTTTCATCAATCACCATTGATGAAGTGAAGCTTTTTCTTCATGAAGTGAAGAAGAAGAAGAAGATCAATTATGATAAGTATTATGATTAGAATAATAATAGAAAAGAAAATCAATTCTTATCATAATTGTAACCATGGTAAAGTGTAGAGAGCTAACTATAGTTCAATGAATGGTTAGGGTTAAGGAGATGAAGACAAAAGGTTTCTTTGGTCAAAGCTTCATGAAGCTTCAACAAGCTTCATGAAGAAAAGCAACCTTTTGTTTTCTTTATCTCTTATCTTTTTAATACAAATTAAAAGATAAAAGAATTAATAAATATATCAAAACCCTAACCATTTACTTAACTAAGGTTTAACTCTTTACACAAACCCTAGCAATCATATATCATCAAACATGATACAATCAAGTGCACAAAAATATATCGCATATACAATGCGCACATCCGAGTGAGAAAATCCATCTTAAGTGAACCGATACTAGTTAATGCAAAGTGATATATCAAATATATAATTATACATTAAATCATTAAATCAACACTTGATTTAACGATCCGGTCATATCGCATATAACCGACTAGTATCCAATGTATCGTTTTATCGAATCAATCCTTGATTCGATAACTAGGTTATATCGCATACAACCAATCGATACATTTATCGCGAGAATGGAATACGGTATCACATACACGCATTATTCTCGGTCCCGCACATATCTCATATGCGCTCCTATTTTGTTTCGCTTGAGCCAGGAAACCTCTGTGTAGGACTCTAAAGACTCGTCAATACGCCGGCAGCAGGTGATGATCATATCAATCACCCACAAGCCGCAAGCGGTCTGCTAAACGTAACGGCCACCCGGGTATTGAGCGATCAGAAGATCGACGAGCAAGCCCGCTCATACTCCTGTGAATCCAACCAGTAACACTTACCGTACAGTCCGGTCTGTTCGTCTGATATGTCGCATATCTTGCCTAGGGGTGGTAAACGTCAGACCCCAATAGCTCGATAAGTCGTGTCGATATGAGGTCTATAACAGTTCGAGAAACTACTGGTAACACTTACCAGTAAATCTCAGCAACCCTGGCCAGGGATTTCCGGTTATAGCCAATCGAACACAGCGCAACATCAACTCCCTATACCGGGAGAGACGAATCCCCTCCTATCGCTCATTGCCTCCATGTGATTCGGGACTGTACCCAAAAACCACCATTTTGCACACCCTCTTGGACGTGGTAAGATGGAAATCAAAGCACAGTGGGAACCACACAAGACTCTATGACGATCTCGGGTCAACAGACTACTCTGTACCAGTGTCACCAGAGAACTGCCATCTGACATAAGGTATAATACCATCTGGGAGTTCTCGGCGAGTCCGTCCAGTGTACCCAGTCTCCACTGAGCACTCGTATATCATCTCTGATGTCAAACACCAATGGATATGGGATCATCCATCGCCCATCTGTATGGGTCGAGAAGGTATACGCTAGTCTACTCTGGTATATCGATGCCCCGTTTCGATACACCCACGACTAGGGACTTTGAAGGATGTACTTATGGACTACCATGTCCCTACTAGTATGATCCGCATCATAGTCCAGGTAGTCAAGTACACATCCTAAGGGCTTTACCAACATGTAACAGAGAGACAATCAATGTACACGTTAAGGTAAAGAGTAACCAGATAGCATACTATCATGTCGAGCAAGAAAGTCCTCCCTATATATGTCCCAGCATCCACTACAATATACATCCAATGTACAGTAATGGCCTCTAGGGCATACATATAACTAACAAAACGGAGCCATGGCAGATTCCCTAGTTCCAAGTCTCGACGGCCAAGTCTACAGCCTGGAGACCCACAATAGCGTTCCTCCTCATTCCAGCAGGATTCAGACGCAACAATCAATCTCGGAGCTATGGCAAAGTCCCTAGTTCCAAGACTCTACGGTTCACAGACGACCTAGAGATAACCTCGACATTCGTCTCGTTACAACAGACGCAACGTCAGTAAATCGGAGCCGCAGCAAAGTTCCCAGTTCCATGACTCGGCGGTGCACAAACAACCTAGAGTACCTCCTGGTCCCGTAGAACACAGCTAAAGTCAATCCTGACCTCGTGGGAAACGGCTAGAGCAAATCTTGGCCCCGTAGAACACAGCTAAAATCAATCCTGACCCCGTGGGAAACGGCTAGAGCACCTCCTGGCCCCGTGGAACACGGCTAAAGTCAATCCTGACCCCATGGAAAACAGCCAGAGCAAATCCTGGTCTCGTAGAACACGGCTAAAGTCAATGCGGACCCCGTGGGAAATGGCCAGAGCAAATCTTGGTCCCATAGAACACGGCTAAAGTCAATCCTGACCCCGTGGGAAACAGCCAGAGCAGCCCCTGACCCCGTACGGCTAAAGTCAATCCTGACTCCGTATGGCCAAAGTCAACCCCTCCTGGCCCCGTAGAACACAGCTAAAGTCAATCCTTACTCCGTGGGAAACAGCCAGAGTAAACCCTCGAACTCCCCGTCAAAGCAATGCTTTGATTCGGGAACAGGTCAACTCATTAATCACTTACGAGTCCTCTCGACTTGTAAGGAGAAAAACCCTCTTGTGAGATCCTTACAACTCTCAAGAGAAAACGCACTTAGGAATCCTCACGATTCCTAAGGAGAAACCACACCTGCGAGATCCCCTCGACTCGTAGGGAGAAAATTCTTTATGAGACCCTCACGGCTCATAAAGTTGAAAAGTCTTAGGTGGCAGATCCTAACCCTGTCTCCCAAGCCATCATTGCCTCGCAGAGAGGTCAAGGTAGATTTTCTACAGGCCACACTCTCCTAAGTCAAACCTCGAAAAGAAAGGAAACAACCACTTACAAGTCCTCTCGACTCGTAAGCAAGAAAAACTCTCTTGTGAGATGCTTACGACTCTCAAGGGAAAACACACTTAGAAATCTCACGATTCCTAAGGAGAAAATACACCTGCGAGATCCTCTCGACTTGTAGGGAGAAAAATCTTTATGAGACCCTCACGGCTCATAAAATTGAAAAGTCTTAGGTGACAGTTCCTAACCCTGTTTCCTAAGCCATCACTGCCCTGCATAGAGGTCAAGATGGACTATTTATGGGCCACACTCTCCGAAGTCAAACATCGACAAAGAGGGAAAAAAATCACTTATGAGTACTCTCGACACTTAAGGAAGAAAATTCTCTCGGGAGATCCTTACGACTCTCAAGAGAAAACACACTTAGGAATCCTCACGATTCTTAAAAAGAAACCACACCTGCGAGATCCTCTCGACTCGTAGGGAGAAAAGTTTTTATGAGACCCTTACGGCTCATAAAGTTGAAAAGTCTTAGGTGGCAGATCCTAACCCTGTCTCCCAAGCCATCATTGCCTCACAGAGAGGTCAAGATAAATTTTCTACAGGCCACACTCTCCTAACTCAAACCTCAACAAGAAAGGAAACAACCACTTACAAGTCCTTTCGACTCGTAAGCAAGAAAAACTCTCTTATGAGATCTTTACGACTCTCAAGGGAAAACACACTTAGGAATCCTCACGATTCCTAAGGAGAAAATACACCTGCGAGATGCTCTCGACTTGTAGGAAGAAAAATCTTTATGAGACCCTCATGGCTCATAAAATTGAAAAGTCTTAGGTGACAGATCCTAACCCTGTCTCCTAAGCCTTCACTGCCCTGCATAGAGGTCAAGATGGACTATTTATAGGCCACACTCTTCGAAGTCGAATATCGACAAAGAGGGAAACAATCACTTATGAGTCCTCTCGACTTGTAAGGAAGAAAATTCTCTCGGAAGATCCTTATGACTCTCAAGAGAAAACACACTTAGGAATCCTCACGATTCCTAAGGAGAAAAACACGTACGCGATCCTCTCGACTCGCAGGGAGAAAATTCTTTATGAGACCCTCACGGCTCATAAAGTTGAAAAGTCTTAGGCAGCAGACCTGAACCTGCTTCCTAAGCCATCACTACCCTGCAAAGAATCCAAGATAGACAGCTACTTACTATCTATAGACCACATTTGCCAAAGTTACATGCTAGAGAAGTGAAGGTGCCACTCAAGAACGCGTAAACTGCTTCGCGCTAACTCAAAATAAAAGGGATAACCTACAGGCATCAACTACATACCATACAAAACAATAAGGAGAACATTTGATTCACATCCTGTTAAGCGTTCGAAGCGTACCCATTCATGCATGCGCGAAAAAGTTTAATGCATAAAATAAACACATGGAAGAGAATGGATCATTCATACTTCAGAAAATTCTTACAGCAATGAAAACGGTAAACAAAAACATCATTAAAATGTTTACAATGGTAAGACATCAAATCCAGGACATGGATTGAGAAATTCAAAAGTTAGGCCATCCAAAAATTTTCCGGCCTCTTGGACCATCTTCGTGTGCATCCTTTCACGATCGCAAGCGTCAGGATCCCCACTGATGTCCTCCGCCCTCCGATAAGCAGCGAGTATCGCCTCCTGTTGAAAAGCTTGATACAAGATATCAACAAGGCTGTCCCGCCTTTTCTTTGAGATTAGGCCCATCAGATACACCGAGTGCACCTTATCTTCGGCGTCATCTAATGCCTTAAGCGGCATGCCTTGATAGAATAAAGGAAGCGCTTCCCAGATCGCTCTCATGATGAGCTTCAGAAGAGCGGAACGACGAGGAAGCAGTCGACTATTGTACGCATTAAAGCGACCCATAACTTCAGCGCACTGAGCATTTGTAAATTCTTGGTTTTGGGAACGGCCGAGTGCGCGAATGTCTCCGTAAGAAATAATCTCATCAAGATCATACAAATGAGCGGCCATAACGTCTGAAAAAGAAAATCAGTGAGAGTTAGTGGACAGACTGATTGAGAAAAAGTTTATTGAAATAGACACGAGATTTAAACAACTCTTGATATCCCCGAGGAGGAAATAAGTACTAATTAAATCACCCAATGAATTTTATTCTATGCAATTAAGGAAGGAATCCTAAAAAGGATTTCACATTTAATGAAAAGGTTCCTCAGGCGAAGGAGTTAAACTCCTCGAGAGCAATGCTCTGCAGACAGGAATGACACATGTCAAAGGCAGTTATGAGGGGAATTAAAAATTCCCCGAGAATTCTAAGAGCCTTGCTCTGTAAAAATGATGGAATTACCCATCAGAAAATTTAAAATATAATTTTTAATAAATTGAAATTCTGAAATCTTCAAGATATATGAACAAACCCTAAGAGTTCTTCATAAGAGATTAACAAATCTATATGATTTGAAAAGAGTAAAACTCTGTTAATGGGTTAAGAAACCCTAAGAAAGATTTCTTTAGATCTATGATTTCAAGAGAGCAAAGCTTTTTTAATAAAACCCTAAAAAAGGTTTTCTTTAGATCGAAGATCTATGAAGAGCAAAGCTCTGTTAATGGGTGAAACCCTAGATTATTAAATGATCCTTTAAAAAATTTAATCTTTACCTAAATTTTGACAGAGTTCTGTCCTTAAGAAAGTTCTTAAGACAAAGAGCTATGCTCTGAAGAAGAATAAAAATTCCCAGATAGAAAGAAGATGAACATAAATCATCTCAAGGGCCAAAGGCCCTATTTATAGGCACTGAGATGCCGTTTCAATTTATGAGTTGATCCAATGGCAGAGATGCTGCCACCGCTGCACTCACGTGTAGGTCACATGAGCGCAGCGGTGGGGGGTATTTGTTTCCTCCAATCAGAGCAAAGCTCTGTTCAAATTTCAAATTTTGAAATGAAGCAGCGCTTCATAACAGCACCATGTGTGCTCGTGCAAAGCACGTGTGCGCTGGCGCTAAGAGCGCTGCACTCTAAGCAGTGCACCACGTGCAAAGCATGAGTGGGCTAGCGCTGGAACAAAATGTTCTCCACCGTTGGATCAAAAATCCAACGAACATGATTAAAAAAATCATTAATTACCAGAATAAAATTCTGTTGAGAAAACATTCCTCAGAATCTTTCTAAACGGGAAAGATTGTGCTCTGAAAATCAGAGCACCGTTGGATCAATGATCCAATGGTGATTAGAAATCACCAAAATACAAAATAAATTCTGTATGGGAAAAGATTTCCCAATCTTGTTAAAAACAAGAAGATTGCCTTCTGTAAAATAGAAGCCTTTGGATCAAAGATCCAACGGGGAAGACATCCCCAAATCAATTAGAGACAAGATCTCTTTAACTGATTGAACAAATCAGCCTTCACTATAAAAAGGACATAAGACTTCAAATCTCAGATAGAGAGAGAAAAAAGAGAAGATAGAGAGGAAAAAATAGAGGAACCCCCCATAAACTTTGAGAAATCTCAGAAAGAAGAGCATGCTCTCGGTAGAAGAAGAACTGTTCTTCAAGGTAGAAAAAAACAGAGATAAGAAAAATCTCATTAAAGAAGAAGAACATAATTCTTCTCACAGATCATAGATCTATAAGACTAAGGTCTTTTACAAAAAGAGATCATGAACTTCTCATTATAAAAAAAAGGGGGTAGAATAATTCAATTCTCTTAGGATCACAGATCCATAAAGGCAAAGCCTTTCACCAAAATAAGCTATTGAAACATCTCCTATAAAATAAGAACTTTGTTCTTATAACCTTGAGAAAAAGTCTCTTATAAACGAGAATTTATTTCTCAGATCATAAAACTGATCAGAAGCGCTTCTGCGCTCTTTGACCGGCGCACAGCGCCAAACGCACCACGTGCTCCTCACATGTGCGCTACTTAACAAATAGCGCTTTGCGCTCATAGACTGGCGCTCAGCGCCAAGCGCACCACGTGCTCCTCACGTGTGCGCCACTAAACAAATGGTGCTTTGCGCTCATAAACTTATGCTAGCGCCAAGCGCGCTACGTGCTCCTCACGTGTGCGCTATATCACAGAAGCGCTTTGCGCTCATTAACTGGCGCTAGTGCCAAGCGCGCCACGTGTTCCTCACGTGTGCGCTAAAAGAACATAAATTGTTCTATAAATAAAGCCCAGAGCTGTGACGAATGCTCAGCATTCAGTAAAAGACAAAAAATATTGTCATAACTCAAACTAATGTTCAACATTGTCAAATGTTTAACATTTTAACTGAGTGGGCCGAACCCAAGTTGGCCATAAACCCCTCATTCAGATTAATTGAGCCCATGTGCTCATAAATCTTTGATCTTAGTCCCAAATTGGACTACAGATCCCAACCAATATTGGTTCAAGGGTACATCTCTTCACTCCTCTGTTATTTGTCGTTGTAATCCTTCAACGTCTTCAGAGAGGTGATGGGTCTAGACATTCCTCGGACTGTGGGATCCTTAAACCCATGGACTATGATGTCCTTAATCTCGGACTGTGGGGTCCTTAAACCCATGGACTATGATGTCCTTAACCTCGGACTGTGGGGTCCTTAAACTCATGGACTATGATGTTCTTAACCTTAGACCGTAATGTCCTTAAACTAACAATGGACCGCAACGCCCCTAAACTAAACAATATAGCCCAAATGCTCTCTTGTCGGATCTAAATAATCCCGTTAAATTGATCTTAGTCTAAAATTAGACTAACGTATCCTTAACAAACGTTAAAGTTGATCTTACTTTCAAATGAGACTAACGTATCCTTAAACCCAACCCCAAACCCAAATCTAAGAAGATACGGATTTGGACCAATCCACGTCCTACGGGCGACAATATAAATTAGTCTCCATATACAATCCACGGGCAACCAAAAACAAAACAAACACACACGACACAAAGTGACCATCTGGAGAAGGAGAAAGTGGTTACCGTGATGCGGTAGCGTAATTAACTGCAGGGGCATGCGCATGCAGGGAAGAGTGTCCCCACAATTAAAAACCCCTCAAATGAGGGGGAATCTGACGAAGTCTGCTACATCGGCCGCATCCGTTTAAACCTTCGATACATGGTGTCATAAATCAACTTGACATCTTCAGAGAGGTGGACGGATAGCACCAAATAGCATCTGCCTCCAAAATTCAGGCTGGATGTCCCAACGTCCCGGTCGCATCTTTCGGTGGAGAACATATACCATCGAAGGGTCGCACACCCCACTGAAGAGTGCAACGCCTTCAAAAAGTGATGGCAAGGATACGTTGCTCGCCGACAACACTTCAAGCGAATGAAGCGCAAATCTCGTCGACAACAAAGAAGCGCAACAGACGACCGTGAAGGAACGACTGGTAACTGTTATATGGTTGATACCAGTTTGACGAAAGGAAAATCTTAAGTTCCTACATTTGGGAGCGATTCTGAGGAAGAAATAATCTTCGGCCCTCTCTTCAAAGAATCAACCTCTGGAAAAGAAGAAGAGGAGGAGAAGAACTGTGAGAATATTTAGCTGCATAACCGTACGTTGTCTGAAAAGAACCTCGGGCCTACAAACAAAGGTTCGAGCAAAAGAGACAAGGAGAAGGAAAAATTGCCTGAGAAAATTGCCCTCGATGATAGAGTCGTTGAATAGCTTGCAGCCAAGGACCCGCCTAAGAAAAACAAGGTAAATTACAATGTCCTGGCACATCCGAGAAAAATACCTTCACAACTAAGCATATTGGATGCTCTCCTCCTGTCCAAAGAAGCAAGATATTCTCTGATCAGGGCATTACAGGAGCCCGATCATTTCCAAGCTTTCCTTGCAGAAGAAAAAATGAAGGACGAGCAGGCAGAGATTCATACAGCTGACATTGTTGGGGTCAAAAATTACACCCCGGTTGACCAAGTCAATATCAAAGTCAACCCAAGCCAAGCTCAAAAGGATCGGCCCCATGACAAAAGGAATGAAGCCATAAATTGGTTTAATGTAATTCTTTTTTTATATATATGCATAGAATAAATGTATGTAAAATAAGTAAAAAGCCAAAATTTTGTAAACCCCATGGCTTATGTGCAAAAAGAGATAAGCACATAAAGCATGAGGTGCCATAAGTGGCATTTTCAAAGCCCAAGGGGCTATATGTAAAGTGTGTAGCCTATAAAGGCAACATGATGAGAAAATCAATGATAACTTTCTTTCTCTAAAAAAACTAGGGTTTGTACCTCCTCCTCTTTCCTCAAGGTTCTAAACCTTCTTCTTTTCTTTTGAATTAAATCAAGAGTTTAACCCTTCCTTTTTCAAAAATAAATAGTTTTTCACCATAAAATCCTTGAAGGGGAGCTCGGATCTGCCATCAAATCCTTAAAAGGGGAGATTTTAAGTCTCACCTCCCCTTTTTCCCCCAAGTCCAGCCAACAAAAAGGAAGAAGAAGGATACCCATCTCAAAAAATCCCATTCCTGGAGGATCCGAGGCTCAAAAGAAGATCCAAAGATTTCTAGGAGTTTAACTCCATTCAAGCTATGTTGGAGTTTAACTCCATAAATCAACCCCCTTTTTAGGAGTTTAACTCCAAATCTATACATAATCCCTGTTAGGAGCTCAACTCCAAAGCCCTCTTGGGAGTTCAACTCCTAACCCAGGGGCTAAGCCCCTTTTCCCGCTGGTGTTTCCAGCGGTCGCGTGCCGCGCACGTGACCCACGGGCGCCCAGCGGTCGCGTGCAAGGCACGCGCCCAGTGGTCGCGTGCAGCTCACGTGACCCGCTGGCGCCCAGCGGTCGCGTGCTGCGCACGTGACCCGCTGGCGCCCACGCGTCTGGCACGTGACCCACGGGCGCCAAGTGCCCACGTGCCATGCACGTGTCTTTAAGATGTTCCTCACCCCCCGTAAACTCTGTGAAGCCCCCAATATATCCAAAACCCTTTCAAAACACAACACACGTACATGGCACATTGAGTTCGCATGATCAGTTTGACTCGTCAATAGGAGTTCTCTCGCTCCAAAAGCGAGGGGTAATTAACGACAGCTTAGTCCGCGGCGGCTGGAGATTCGGATACCCATAATCAATAAACCCCCGCCTACCCTAGGCAGGGGGAATCTGTAGTATGCCTGACAAGCACGTGCGTATTCCCATCTCAATGATGTGACAAAAAACACCCTACATATTCTGGCATGTCCGGGGGGGCATTTCTCTCCTCCCATATCTCTGGTCAAGTGTTCATGTGAACTCATTTAGCATATATACCGATGTTTGTACTGAAGTAGTTTTCTTTTTGTTCAGCAATCAACTTTCAACGACGATGTCTCCTAAGATGGATTCTGCTTCCGACGCGACCCCGATCTCGTACGTGGTCAAGAGCAATGCCCGCGTGGTTCTCCCTGCCAGTCTCAGCCGGCAATAGGAGGAGCCACCCCGTCAATTTGGTTCTGTCATCATCTACCCTGCTGGAAGCGCTCATCGGGCGGAGGTCCCGACAAACCAAGCAACCAAACCGACCTCAAGGGGTAGGAGGTCGAACGTTGTGATAGCCAAAGCATCCCACCCCAAATGCAAATCCGTATTCGAACGGCTCTCCACTGTTCCAACTGGGGGCAAGGCCTTCAACGCCAATGGGGCCACAAAGCAGCTCCAGCAAGCGCAGACGTTGCCCTTGACGATCAAGCGAGCAGGGATATTCTCTGGACTCTCTGTCAGTCAGTCTACGACGTCGTCCCGAAGGGCCGAAGCCTGCCAAGTGTGTTGGGGTCAAAAATTACACCCTGGTTGACCTAGTCAAAGTCAAAGTCAACCCCAGATAAGCGGGCCCAAGCACAGATCAAGTGGGCCCATCCCAAGTCGAGCTCGGCGGCCGGCCTCCCCCATTCCAAAATGAAATCATGTAACAAATAATTTTGATGTAATTTTTTATGCATGAATGTAAGGAAAATCGGCATAAATCCAAATTTGCGTAAAGCCTATGGCTCATGTGCAAAAGAAATGAGCACATGAGGCATGGGATGGGCAAAATGCCATTTTGTAAAGCCCAAGAGGCTATATGTAAGTTTGTAAGCCTATATACGGCAACATGATAATGAAATAAAATATAACCTTTTCATTCTCTCAAACTCTAGGGTTTTTGTGCCTCCTTCTCCTTCCTCAAGGTTTTAATCATTCTTTCCCTTTTCTGCATTAAATCAAGAGTTTTACTCTTTCTTTTCCAAAAAGAAATAGTTTTCACCACAAAACCCTTGAAGGGGAACGCAGATCTTCCATCAAATCTCCAAAATGGGAGATTGATAAAATCTCACCATCTTTTCTCCATGATCCAGCCAATAGAGAGAAGGAAGAAGGAGACCCACCTCCAAAAACCCCACTTTGGAGAAGTTCCAGGGCCCAAGGAAGAAGAAAGGAGTCCCCTTTCATCAGCTCCAAAAATATCTTAAGAGTTTAACTCCTCAAAAAATATATATATATACATATATAAAATAATAAATCTTTCTTTTTGGGAGTACAACTCCCAATGCAGGGGCTAAGCCCCTTTGTCCTTTTTGTCAGGAGTTCAACTCCAAAAGTCAATCGGGAGCACAGCTCCCAGTGCAGGGACCAAGTCCTTTTTGCTACTGACGCCCAGCGCCCGTGCCAAGCACGTGAGACGCTGGTGCCCTATGCCCATGTACTAAGCATGTGGGGCGCTGGCGCTCAGTGTCGAGCGCCCGGGGCCCGGCGCCCAGCTCTGGCGCCCAGCGCCCGCGTGCCAGGCATGTGGGGCGCTGATGCCCACGCATCCTTTAGACGCTATTCTTCCCTTTTTCTCATACACACACACTCCACAACATTGTCCCCGTTAGAAAAATTTTTCTAACGGGGCGCTGCTAGCCCCCTGACCCCTAGCCCGTTATCCGAGTAGCGGGACCCCCGTAAAACTCTGCGGGGCCCTCGATATATCCAATTCCTTTCCAAAACATATACGCACACTGCACATTGAGTTCATATGACCAGTTTGACCCGTCAATCGGAGGTTCCTTCGCCTCAAAGGCGAGGGGTAATTAACGGCAGTTTAGTCCACGGCCGCCGGAGATTCGGATCCCCTCAATCAATAAACCCCCGCCTACCCTAGGCAGGGGGAATCTGTAGTACGCCTGACAAGTGACGCGTATTCCCATCTCAATGGGGTGACGAAAAACACCCTACAAAGTGCTCGAAACAGAAAGGTTGAGAAAGAAGCGGCTCAGGTATCGAGCCAACAAAAGGGCCAGGACTTCGGCCAAGTGGAATCTTGTGAGGTTCCAAGAGCCGGGTCACCCCGCAACGACGGCTGTGTCAGCCATAAAAGTCAGCAATTCTTTCGAACCCCTGAAATGGGTTCAGAAAAACACCATGACCGCTAGAATCAAGGAGACAGCAGTCTGAACAATGCTACAAAGAGACGTGTCCCAACCCCAACAGAGAAAGCATGACACTGTCTCTTCAAGAGTCTATCAGGCACTCTCTTCCGTGTGAAAGCAGCGGGGCAAATACAGAAAAGAAGCGCCGCCCCTACTCAAGAAGTCGGTCGGGTCAGCCATCTTTAATCAATTTTCCATTACCAAAACAGAAGGGCCAAGACGGTGGTCCACAAAATCAGCTAGCAATAATGAAAGGACGGCCGGATATGTTATCCACACTGTCTATATGGCGGGCACGTGCCCCAGTGACAATCTCCACAGCAAAAGCAAGGATGGGGCCACCACATCCCATGCCTAATCTGGCTTGAATGTGGTTGTCGCTTCCCAAGATCAGCCGCCTCCGCTGGATGATGAAAGTCCTCTCGATGAGGCCGATAGGAAGAAAGACCCCTCAGTCTATGTGGAATCAAGCTCGGATAGTGAGGAAGAGCCGACTTTCTGCCCCAGGACCGCGGAGCAAGAGCTGCTTCAAGAGATTCAAAAACAGCTCAGGAGCAAAGAAAAAGAGATGGCCGAGCTCTATTCGAAAATTGACAACCTAACGAACGTTGTGATGCAGCTTACGGCTCAAATTTCTCGAGCGCCTCCCAATCAAGCACAAGTCTTTACTCATGAGCCAGGTGATGACAACCTAAAGCATCCGATTCCTGTCCCTTTGGGTCCAAGATTGGTCGAGCCGCACGAAAGCCGGCCACATTCAGCTTCTGGGGACGCCTTGGCCCCAGATAGCACTATCCCGCTAACACAAGATCGGATAATGGATTTGGACACCAGCAAGGTTAAAACATTGGTGGCCGAAGCCGAAGCTCAGAAAGAAACTGGTAGTAGTGGGTGGCCATATCCCGCACAGTACGATCTGATCGAGTTCCCGAGTGGCTACGTCATTCCTAAGTTCGGAAGATTTGACGGGACGGGAAACACAAATCAGCACGTCGCCCAATTTAAAGCATCGTGCGGAAATACAGCGGGCAATGATGCACTCCTTCTTCGTCGGTTTGTCAACAGCCTGACTGGTGTCACTTTCGACTGGTACACGGTATACTAGACAGGTCCGTCATTACTTTCGCCCAAATGGAGTCTCTGTTTCGGCAAAGATTCATGAGTGTTAGTAACAAAATCTCCATTACTGACCTCGTGAGAACCAAGCCAAGGAAAAACGAAAGCAACACAGACTTTATTGCCCGATGGCGCAACCTCACTGTCAAGTGTGGACCACCGCTAGAGCAGGACCGGTCCGTCAGCCTCCTCATTGGGAACCTCAACAATTGGATAATGGATTCATTCTTGTGTACAGCAGACCTCAAGATGTTTCAGGAGCTGACCAAAGAAAGTCTAAATGCTGGAACGCTCAAATCAAGAATCTACCCCGGACTCTCAGAGAGACAAGACTTGGAAGAGTAAGAGGGACGACAACCGTAGAAGCGGGAATTCCAGCAATACTAATGTGTTCAATGCATCCGACAATGAATACAAGCAAAAAGCAAGCGAATCCAAAACCAACCGGTCTCGAAAGCCAGTGCTGGGAGGAGAAGGGCCTTCCCTAGAGGATAAAAAGAACAAGGTTTACTCTTTCAGAAGAGACAAGGTGCGCAAGATATTCAAAGACGCCTTGAGAAATGGTCTACAACTGCCAGAGTCGAAGAGACCTCACGAAACCAAAATGACCGACAATCCTCTATATTGCCCGTACCACCGTGTAGTGAGCCATGCGATCGAGGATTGCTATATCTTCAAAGACTGGGTTGAGAAGCAGTACAAGACTGGAAAGATCGAGCTGTACAAGAGTGTGTTGGTGAACAATCAAGTTGCAACCACCAACTTTATACAGACAGAAACTAAAGCTTTCTGGGAGCAGACAGCTGAACCCGCTGCCCTGAGAAACGAAACTGACTCACCACAGCCTTCATGGAGTACGCACATATCTAATAAGACGAAGAAGATGCTAAAGCTACTTTGGAAAGAGCCCAGAACGGAATGGGAAGGGCAGAAGAAACCTACCATTCCAGCTGCCAATTCGGCTCCATCGGGCTCAAAATCCAAAAAGCCCTAGAAGAATAAAAGTGCAGCTCAACGCGAAAAATAGTCTGCAGGGAGATCGACCATTCAAAAATATATCGATTCCCTCGAATACTATGAATAGAAGGAAAGAACTCTGATTCAATTGAAGGAGTTCCTCCCTGTAAAAGCGGCTGAAATTCTGGAGGAGTTAGAAGAAGACTCCAATGAAGAAATCCCTATGGTGACCTGCTACGCCATCCATCTTGGCAGCGGCTCTGAGGAGGAGCTCTGTTTTCCTGAAGAGGACGAGGAGCTCGTCACAAAGGCCAACCAAATCCAGCTCAGAAGCGGCAGGGCTCTGCCACCAAATCAGGGCAACACCCCAAAAGGAAAGGAAAAACATGTGGCTAATGACGAAGATGGCAGAGAACCGGCTAATGAAAACTCAAGTCCTTCCTCAGTGGACTACAATGTCTTGGCTCATCTCCGGAAGCTTTCGTCTCTCCTAAGCATCTACGATGCCTTGGTCCTATTTAAAGAGCTTAGAGATGTTCTCATTCATGCTCTACAAAACCCCGAGCGGTATCAGGCTCGCTTTACAGATTAATATGAAAGAAGCCCAGTATGCTCTGCATGCTGCCACAGTCACGTTTAAGGACAAAGACTTGCTACTGGGAATGGCTGAGCATAATCGGCCGCTTTACGTGACAGGATACAGCGATGGAGACCGTATTAATCGCATATTGATTGATCTGGGATCCTCAGTGAACATCATGAACTTGCGGACTCTGAAGAGTCTGTCAATGGACGTCCGACACCTGTCAAGGGAAAGGATTGTCATTCAAGGCTTCAACCAAAATTGCCAACAAGTTTTGGGATCCATAGCTCTGCCAATCAAATTTGGGGATGTGTAAACCGAAGCTAAGATATACGTGATTGACGCTGACACGTCTTATAAAATTCTCTTGGGACGGCCGTGGCTCCATGATTATGGCATCGTTCCGTCAACTCTCCATCAATGCATGAAGTATACTAAAAATGGCGAAGAAAGACGCATTGAGGGAGACATCCAGCCGTTCGGTGTGCATGAAGTCCAATATGAAGATTCTAGGTACTTTGTGAACCCCCAAAATGTTAAGCCACAACTGACCGAGGACAGAGCGGCCCTGAAGCTCAAAAGCAAGTCTGAGCCGGCTGTCACTTTCAAAAGCAGAAACCCCATGTGCGTCCTCATTTCGGCAGTGACACTGATGAGTCCGACGCTGGAAGTCCGTCCTTCCGTAAAACTCGCCCTCATTTCAGTAGCGATACGGACGAGTCCAATATTGAAGGCTCATCCGGCAGCAAAATTCTCTCTCGTATAGGCAGTGGCACTGAAGAATCAGAAGAAAAGGACCCGTTTTGCAACAGCTATGCAAATCGGGCCCTCACGTAACAAGCAGAGGTATGAGAGACCTTCAAAATTACAGAAGGGGCCTTAGCCGTCACAAGGGTGCCGGAGCAGACGTGCAAAGAGCTCGATGCATTATCAGTCTCCACCGTAGACCAGCTGAAAACTTTCTACATTCCCGGAAGGAAAAGTGGACATAAGGGCATCCTATTTTATGGTTCAAGTCCTGTTGTGCACCCAGACGATTTGTCTGTCGCGTGCCTTCCTTATGAGAGAGGCATAAGAGCCATCCTCAATCCCAGATACTATGCACCCGAGATGCGGCAATATTTCAAAAGATGCGGATGCCGATTATATCAAACGGAGTCCGAAGCAAAGTTTTATGAAGGGCTATGGAATCCACCTCAGGTCCGAGCACTCATCGATGGACGAATTCTAGATAGACGGGGCATAGGTTTCATCCAGCTTGATTCCAAGACATGCTACATGATCCATGTTGGTGAAACCAGCGAAAGGTCAAATGATGAAGACGAGCTAGCCGAGCTAGAAGAAGCCCCTCAAGAACTCGAAGATGGCGGACAAGAAAGCTTCGATGAGCTAACCGAGATCGATTTGGGAACACCTGATAATCCAAGGCCGACCTACATCAGCTCACTCTTGTCAGAGAAAATGAAAGAGCAGATAATCGCCCTGCTGCATGAGTTCGCCAACTGCTTCGCTTGGACGTACAAAAAAATGCCTGGCCTCTCCCCTGAAGTGGCCGTGCATAAGCTGGCTCTATCTCCTGATGCCAAGCCAGTCAAACAAGCTCCTCGAAGAATGAGAAGAGAACTGGAAGAAAAGGTCATCGAGGAAACCAAGAAACTCATCGATGCCGGTTTTATCAGAGAAGAGAAATATGCAGACTAGATTGCATGCATCTTCCCAGTGAAAAAGAAGAATGGGCAGATTCGAGTTTGCGTCGATTTCAGAGACCTTAACAAGGCATGCCCTAAAGATGATTTCCCGCTTCCAGTCATGGAAATGATGGTCGATGATACCTCAAATTACGAGCTGTTCACCTTCATGGACGGTTCGTCCAGATACAATCAGATAAAAATGTCACCTGAGGATGGAAAGCATACAGCATTTCGAACCCCGATCGTCATATACTGTTACAAAGTAATGCCATTCGGGCTAAAGAACGCAAGTGCTACATATCAAAGGATGATGACCAATATCTTTGATGACCTAATCCATAAAGTCGTCGGATGTTATGTTGATGATTTGGTCGTCAAGACTAAAACCAAGGCCGATCATATCCAAGATCTCAGGACCGTTTTCACTAGACTGAAGGAATACGATCTGAAGATGAATCCTCTGAAGTGCGCTTTTGGCGTGTCATTGGAAAAATTCCTGGGCTTTATAGTCCGACATCCGGGGATCGAAGTTGACCCATCCAAGATAAAGGCCATCATGAAGATGCCCCTTCCAGAGAATCTGACACAGCTAAGATCTTTTCAAGGCAAGCTTGCTTATATACGAAGGTTTATCTCAAATTTATCGGGAAGATGTAGGCCCTTCTCAAAGCTCATGAAGAAAGGAGCTCCTTTTGTCTAGGATGTCGAATGTCAAGAAATGTTCGAAAGCGTCAAATAGTACCTGTTACACCCTCCAGTACTTGCTGCCCCTATTCTAAATAAACCGTTGATTCTATATACTATCACGCTAGATGAGTCACTTGATGCGCTCTTTGCCCAGAACAACGGGGAGGGAAAAGAAAATGCCCTCTAACACCTCAGTCGAACTCTAGTCGGGACGGAACACAACTATTCCCCGATCGAAAAGCAATACCTGGCTCTGATATTCGCTGTGAAGAAGCTGAGGCACTATCTTCTCGCTCATCGGGTTATGCTGATCTCCAAGGTCGACCCGCTCAAACAATTGATGACCAAAGCAAGCCTAGCTGGTAGAATGGCGAGATGGGCTGTCATGCTACTTGAATTTTACATAATCTATACTCCCCAAAAAGCAGTAAAAGGGCAAGCTCTCGCTGACTTCCTTGCTGCTCATCCCATACCAGAAGGGTCACCTCTCAATTGCGAGTTATCCGACGAACAAGTGCTGCACCTCGAGGATGATGAGCCATGTTGGGAGCTCTACTTTAATGAAGCCTCATCAATGAGGAGCTCTGCATCCTAAAGCTGATACAAAACAAAAAAGAATAAAAAAAAAGAAAGAAAAATGGTATGTTCATAAGCAAAAAGGGCACGGATGAAAACCCGAAAGGGCTCCATGAGTAAAAACAGCAGGGCTACCGGCGAGTTTTGTGAAAACCCGAAAAGGCGCAACCTCGTTAGAATAAAAAAAAGAAAAAGAAAACGGTATGTCCATAAGCAAAATGGGCACGGATGAAAACCCGAAAGGGCTCCGTGAGTAAAAACAGCAGGGCTACCGGCGAGTTTTGTGAAAACCCGAAAGGGCGCAATCTCGTTAAAAAACACTTGCAAAGTCCTCTCGACCTTGTAAGGAGAATCCACCTACGTGAGATCCTTATGAATCACAAGGGAGCAACACACTTAGGGATCCCCACGATCCCTAAGGAGAAGTTACACTTGCGAGATCCTCACGACTTGTAAAGAGAACCCTCTTATGAGACCCTCACGGCTCATAAGATTTGAAAGTCTTAAGCTACAGGGATCTGAACCTGTTCTTAAGCAGCCCCCACAACCTTCGTACTGCCCTACAAGCGGCTCAATGCTGACCCTTGTATACAATTCACGGGCGCGAATAAACATTTCCCTAACGAAATCCCTTCCGTGACTAGGGATATGTCTATATGATGAACAACCCTTGTAAGTCCTCTCGATTTATAAGGAGAAAACTCTCTTGTAAGATCCTTACGACTTATAGGAGAACATACACTTAGGAGTCCTCACGACTCCTAAGGAGAAAACGCACCTACGAGATCCTCACGACTTGTAGGGAGAAATACCTTCATGGGACCCTTACGGCTCATGAAGTCAAAAGCCTTAGTCGACAGGATCCTAACCCTGTTTACTAAGCCACCTTTATTCGACATCGACAGAGGTAAATGATGATTCACTCCTGGCAATATCCCAGTAGTAGCGGTGTTGATGCCGAAATCGGTGTCTAATCTGAAGCTTGCGGCAAAAAGCTTGCGGGCCATACATGCATACGAAATAGCCGAAATGATGGGGTAACTTGCAACAAAATCAGCAAGTAAAACTGTATGCATGCAAAATAGCCGAAATGATTGGACGACTCGCAATAAAAAATAGCGAGTAAAAATAAAAAGAATAGCTGAAATGATTGGGCACCGCGAAGAATAGCCGAAATGATAGGGCAATCGCGACCTTCACGATATAAAAGCTGAAATGATAGAGCATCGCGGAAAGAGATAAAAAATATATATATAAAATGATGAAATTCATGCCCTACAGGTGATACCACATCAATCCCTGTATACAATCCAGGGGCGCAAACAAAGAAGGAATCACACTCCTCCTCCCCAGGATTCATCAGAAGAAGAAGCCAAATCACAACGATTCACAGATAGCCTGGAGATCATCTCAACATTCGTCTCATTACAACAGACACAACATCAAGCAAAGCGGAACAGCGGCAACCCCCAGTTCCATGACTCGGCGGTGCACAGATAACCAAGAGTCAAACCCCGACTCCGTGAAATACGGATAAAGGAAAAATTCCTGGCTACTTGGAACGCGGATTATGTCACTCCTGACCCCATGGAAAACATCCAAAGCGGATCCTGGTCCTCGCAGAGCACGGCAGTGAACCCGTGTGAAGCATCTAGAGCGGAACCTAGTCCTCGCCGAACACGGCAGTGAACCCGTGGGAAGCATCTAGAGCAAAATTCCTGGCTACGTGGAACGCGGATTATGTCACTCCTGACCTCGTGGAAAACGTCCAGAGCGGATCCTGGTCCTCGCAGAGTACGGCAGTGAACCCGTGTGAAGCATCTAGAGCGGAGCCTAGTCCTCGCCGAACACGGCAGTGAACCCGTGGGAAGCATCTAGAGCAAAATTCCTGGCTACGTGAAACGCGGATTATGTCACTCCTGACCCCGTGGAAAACGTCCAGAGCGGATCTTGGTCCTCGCAGAGCACGGCAGTGAACCCGTGTGAAGCATCCAGAGCGGAGCCTAGTCCTCGCTGAACACGGCAATGAACCCGTGGGAAGCATCTAGAGCAAAATTTATGGCCACGTGGAACGCGGATTATGTCACTCCTGACCCTGTGGAAAAAGTCCAGAACGGATCCTGGTCCTCGCAGAGCACGGCAATGACCCCGTGTGAAGCATCCAGAGCGGAGCCCGGTCCTCGCCGAACACGGCAGTGAAACCGTGGGAAGCATCCAGAGCAAAATTCCTGGCTACGTGAAACGCGGATTATGTCACTCCTGACCTCGTGGGAAACGTCCAGAGTGGATCCTGGTCCTCGCAGAGCACGGAAATGACCCCGTGTGAAGCATCCAAAGCGGATCCTGGTACTCGCAGAGCATGGCAATGACCCTGTGTGAAGCATCCAGAGCGGAGCCTGGTCCTCGCCGAACACGGCAGTGAACCCGTGGGAAGCATCCAGAGCAAAATTCCTGGCTACGTGGAACGCGGATTATGTCACTCCTGACCCCGTAGAAAACATACAGAGCGGATCCTGGTCCTCACAGAGCGCGGCAATGACCCCGTGTGAAGCATCCAGAGCGGAGCCTGGTCCTCGCCGAACACGGCAGTGAACCCGTGGGAAGCATCCAGAGCAAACATTGGACTGTGGGGTCCTTAAACCCATGGACTATGATATCCTTAACCTCGACCGTGATGCCATAAAACTAACATTAGACTGTGGGGTCTTTAAGCCCATGGACTATGATGTCCTTAACCTCGACCGTGATGTCTTAAAACTAACATTGGACTGTGAGGTCCTTAAAACTCATGGACTATGATGTCCTTAACCTCGACCGTGATGTCTTAAAACTAAACAACGGACTGTGGAGTCCTTAAATCTACGGACTATGATGTCCTTAACCTCGACCGTGATGTCTTAAAACTAAACAACGGACTGTGGAGTCCTTAAATCCACAGACTATGATGTCCTTAACCTCGACTGCGAGGTCTTTAAACTATGGTATCCTGGAGAACGTCCAGAGCGGAGCCTGGTCCTCGCAAAACACGGCAGTGAACCCGTGGGAAGCATCCAGAGTAACCCCTGACTCCGTGAAATGCGGATAAGGGCAACGTCACCCATCACTTGCGGGTCCTCACGACTCGTAAGGGAGCAAATTCTCTTGTGAGATCCTTACGACTTTCAAGAGAAAACACACTTAGGAATCCTCACAATTCTTAAGGAGAAATTACACCTACGGGATCCTCTCGACCGGTAGGGAGAAAATTCTTTATGAGACCCTCACGGCTCATAAAGTTGAAAAGTCTTAGGTGACAGATCCTAACCCTGTTTTCTAAGCCATCACTACCTTACAAAGAGCACAAGATTAACAGTTATATACTATCTACAGACCGCACTTGCTAAAATCATATGGCAAACAACACAACAAGGAGAAGAAAGCGACAAGGAGAACATTTGATCCGTATTTAATTAAGCGTTCCAGGCATACCCGTTCATGCATGCGCAAAAGATTTAGTGTGTAAAATAAAACAAACTGAAATGAGAAACTTGCCATAGTGCGAAAAAGTTCTTACAATTATGAAAGCAGTAAACAAAAACATTATCAAAACAATTACAGTGGCAAAACCTCAGATCCAAGGCATGGATTGAGGAACTCAAAAGTGACTTTGTCCAGAATCTTTCAGGCATTCCGAACCATCCTAGTATGCTTTCTCTCGCGATCACAAGCGTCGGGATACTCACGGATGTCCTCCACCCTTCGATAGGCAGTAAGTATGGCCGATTGTTGAAAAGCCTGATGCAGGAGATCGATAAGATTGTCTCGCCTTCTCTTCGAGATTAGGTTCATCAGATACACCTAATGTACCTTATCCTCGGCGGCATCCAATGCCCTGAGCGGCACGCCAGTACAGAATAGAGGAAGCGCTTCCCAGATCGCTCCCACAATAAGCTTCAGGAGAGAGGAGCGTCGAGAAAGCAGTTGACTATTGTATGCGTCAAAGCGACTCATAATTTCGGCACACTCGGCGTTTGTGAATTCTCGATTCTGAGAACGGCCGAGTGAGCGGATGTCTCCGTAAGAGATAATCTCGTCGAGGGCATACATGTGAGCGTCCATTACTCCTGAAAAAGAAAATCAACAAAAATTAGCGGACAGACTGATTAAGCGAATTCTTATTAAAAACAGGCAGGCACAGGGAGTTAAACTCCTCGAGAGCAATGCTCTGCAGACAGGAGTGACACCTGTCAAAATCAATTATGAGGGGAATTTAAAGAAATTTCCCGAGAACATTGAGAGTCTTGCTCTGAGAAGATGATATAATTCATCAAAAATATAATTCCATTTTTTAATCTTCAAGGTCCATAAAAAAACTCTTAAGAGTTCTTCATCGAAGATTAAGAAATCTAAAAAGCAGAGCTCTAATTCATAGGTTAAGAAACCCCAAGAAAAGATCTCTTTAGATCTATGGGTTCAAGAGAGCAAAGCCCTATTAATGAAACCCTAAAAGGGTTTTCTTTAGATCAAAGATCTATGAAGAGCAAAGCTCTGTTAATGGGTAAAACCCTAATCAAGTGAAAGTTTTAAACTTAACCTAGATTTTAGCAGAGTTCTGACTCTTAAAAGATTTTTTATTAACAGGAGAGCGATGCTCTGACGAAGAGATAATTCTCAAGGAGGAGATGAAAATAATCTAAGGGACCAAAGGTCCTATTTATAGGCATTGAGAGCCGTTTCAACTTCCAAAAGTTGATCCAACGACTGAGATGTTGCCACCGCTGCGCTCACGTTTGGGCCACGTAAGCGCAACGGTGGGGGGGGCATTTGTTTCCCCCAATCAGAGCAAATCTCTGTTTTAAAAATGAAGCGATACTTCTGCTTCTCCCAATCAGAGCAAAACTCTGTTCAAATTCCAAGATTTGGAATGAAGCGACGCTTCCTTACCCCAATCAGAGTAAAGCTCTGTTTTAAAATTCAAAATTTAAAAGTTAAAGCAACGCTTCAGATCCAGCGCTCTGCGCTGCGCGCCGCGTGTCAAACACGGGTGCGCTAGCGCAGTTGCGCTGCGCTCTACGCTGCGCGCCACATGTCTAACATGGGTGCGCTAGCGCAATTGCGCTGCGCGCCACGTGTCAAACACGGGAACGCTAGCGCAGTTGCGCTGCGCGCCACGTGTCGAACGTAGGTGCGCCAGCGCTGGAATTAAAAATTCCCCCACCGTCAGATCAAAAGATCTACTAATAATAAATTATTAATTAATTAGAACTAAAGTTTTGTTATGGAAAGATTTTTCAATCTTATTAAAACAAGAAGATTATTTTCTGTAAAACAGAAGCCTTAGGATCAAAGATCTAACGGTGGGAAATATTCCCAAATCAATCAGAGAAAGATCTCTTAAAACTGATTTAACAAATCATTTGGCCCTATATAAAGGACCCTAGACTTCAAGTCTAAAAGAGGAGAGAGAATACACAAAAGAGAGAGAGAGAGAAACCCTCTGCAAAAAGAAGAGCAAGCTCTTAGAAAGAAGAAGATTTTTCTTCATCTTTAAGGTAAAAAGAACTGTGTTCTTGAACAACAGAGATGAATCCATCTCGTAAAAAGAAGAATCATCTTCTAAAAAAGATTCTAGATCTATAAAAAAAAACCAAGGTCTTTAATTTAAAGAAAAGATCAAAAGATCTAATCATCAAAAAATAATAAACAAAAGAAGTATTTTACTTCATTCATAGATCTCTGATCTATAAAGGCAGAGCCTTTTATGAAAACAAGAACTTTTGTTCTTGAATCTTGAGGCAAAGCCTCCTTTAAGAAGAACATAAAAGTTGTTCTTTGACCTTAAAATTGATCAGATGCGTTTTGCGCTATTGAAAAGTGCCTTGCACTCATGAACTGCGCTCTTGCGCTCATTGGACCGGCGCTCAGCGCCAAAAGTTGCCACGTGTCAACCAAAGACACAATCTGCGCTTTGCGCTTTTGAAACAACGCACTGCGCTTATGGGCTGGCGCTCAGCGCCGAGCGCGCCACGTGTCACTCGCTGGCGCGCCAACAGACTAGCGCAATGCGCTGATAAATTAAAAGCGCAATGCGCTAACAAACTAGCGTTTAGCGCTAAGTGCGACACATGTCCTCTTCATGTGCGCTACCTGACAAAAGCGCAATGCGCTCTTTGACTAGCGCAAAGCGCTTGACGCGCCACGTGGCGCACTGTCAGAACACACTTTGTTTCTGATAAATGCTATGCATTTAATACAAGACAAAAAATGTCAGAGCTCAATGCTTAGCATTATTAAAAGGGCCGAGCCCAAATAAAGGCTTGATAGCCAGAATAAAAAAATAAATAAAATGTTAAAACATTTTAATTGGACTTAGCCCAATTCTGGCCATAAGTCCTCAACTTAAATTGAACTGAGCAATCTGCTCTTTCAACCAATCCACCCTGGTTCAAGGATACATCTCTTTACTCCTCTGATATCTGTCGTTGTAATCCTTCAACGTCGTCAGAGAGGTGACGGGTTCCGACAACCACACATTACTACGGACTGTGGGGTCCTTAAACTCATGGACTGTGATGTCCTTAACCTCGACCGTGATGTCTTAAAACTAATATCGGACTGTGAGGTCCTTAAACTCACGGACTATGATGTCCTTAACTTCGACCGTAATGTCTTAAAACTAACAACGGACTGTGGGGTCCTTAAACCCACGGACTATGATGTCCTTAACCTCGACCGCGATGTCTTTAAACTAACAATGGACCGAGATGTCCTTAAACTAACAACGGACCGTAAAGTCCTTAAACTAATTATCGACCGCAATGTCACTAAACTAAACAACAGAGCCCAATTGCTCTCTTGTCGGATCTAAACGATCCCGTTTAGTCGATCTTAGTCTAAAAATTAGACTAACGTATCCTTAACAAACGTTTAAGTTGATCTTAGTCTCAAATGAGGCTAACGTATCCTTAAACCCAAACCCCCCAAACCCAAATCTAAGAAAGATACGGATTTGGACTAGTCCACGTCCTACGGGCGACAACATAAATTAGACTCCGTATACAATCCACGGGAAACCAAACACAAAACAAACACCCACGACACGAAGTGACCATCTGGAGAAGGAGAAAGTTGTTACTGCGATACAGTAGCGTAATTAACTGCAGGAGCTTGCGGCTGCAGGAAAGAGCGTCCCCACAATCAAAAAACCCTCAAACGAGGGGGAATCTGACGAAGTCTGCTACATCGGCCACATCCGTTTAAACCTTCGATACATGGTGTCATAAATCAACTTGGCATCTTCGGAGAGGTGGACGGATAGCACCAATTAGCATCTGTCCCGAATTTCAGGCAATACGAACCTACGCGGTCACGTCTCTGTGTTCGGCGGGGAACAATCCTCTCTTGAGATCTATATTGCAATCAAAGCTCCAATGGAGAAGACTGCAACTCAAGTCCCGCCGGCTATACAGATACTCCAGCGGTGAAGTCACCCCTAAGTTCCATTGGCAAATAGATGGGTGTTAAAAAAACTGTATGTCCACAAGCAAGATGGGCATGGATGAAAATCCGAAAGGGCGCCGTGAGTAAAAACAGCAGGGCTACCGGCGAACTTGTGAAAACCTGAAAGGGCGCAATATCATTGTTAAAAAAACGGTATGTCCACAAGCAAAATGGGCACGGATGAAAACCCGAAAGGGCGCCGTGAGTAAAAACAGCAGTGCAACCGGCGGGCTTATGAAAACCCGAAAGGGCGCAATCTCGTAAAATTTTCACTTACGAGATCCTCTCGACTCGTAAGAAGAACCCCCCCTATGAGACCCTCATGGCTCATAGGATTCAAAGTCTTAAGTTACAGGGATCCAATTCCAAACATGTCCTAAGCCGTCGTATTCCCCAAGTTGCCCTTCAGGAGGTCCGATATTGGCCCTTGTATACAATCAACAGGCACAAATAAACGGTTTCCCCCACCAAGTTCCTCCAATCAAGAGGAATGTTCTCATATGGTGAACGACACTTGTAAGTCCTTTCGACTTATAAGGAGAAAACACTCTTATAAGATCCTTACAACTTATAAGAGAACACAAACTTAGGGATCCCCGCGATTCCTAAGAAGAAAATACAACTACGAGATCCTCACGACACGTAGGGAGAAATAACTTTATGAGACCCTTACGACTCATAAAGTCGAAAAGTCTTAGTCGATAGGATCCTAACCCTGTGTACTAAGCCACCTTTATTCAAATCAGCACAGGCAAATGATGATTCGCTCCTGGCAATATTCCAGTCGCAGCGATGCTGATGCCTAAATCGGTGTCAAACTCTAAGTCCTTTCACGGCAAATGATGATTCGCTCCTGGCAATATTCCAGTCACAGCGATGCCGATGCCTAAATCGGTGTCAAACTCCAAGTCCTTTCACGGCAAATGATAATTCGCTCCTGGCAATATTCCAGTCGCAGCGATGCCGATGCCAAGATTGGGATCAGATCTTAAATTTCATACTCGCAATAAAAATCAGTGAGCAAAAAATACATATAAAATAGCCGAAATGATGGGGCAACTCGCAATAAACATCAGTGAGCAAAAAATATATGCATATGAAAGAGCCGAAATGATGGGACAACTCGCAATAAACATCAGCGAGCAAAAAATATGCATATGAAATAGCCGAAATGATGGGGTAACTCGCAATAAATATCAACGAGCAAAAAAAATATGCATATGAAATAGCCGAAATGTTCGAGCAACTCGCAATAAAAAGCAGCGAGTAAAAATATAAAAATAGCCGAAATGATTGGGCACCGCGATAAATAGCCGAAATGATTGGGCAATCGCGACTTTCGCGATATGAAAAGATGAAAAGATAGAGCATCGCGGAAATAAAAAATAAAATAAAATAAAATTTTCTCTGCCCTGCAGGTGAGTCTACACCGACCCCTGTATACAATCCATGGGTACAAATGAAAAAGGGAACCATGTTTTCCTACCAGGCTCCGTCAAAGGGAGAGCCAAGTCTTGACGGTTCACAAAACAACCTAAAGACTATCCCGACATTCGTCTCGTTAGAGCAGACGTAATGTCAACAACGGCGTTCCCTCTCACTCCAGCAGGACGCAGACGCGACGTCAACAAAGACTCCAAGATCAAAACAAAACGGAGCTATGGCAAAATTCCTAGCTCCAAGTCTTGACGGTTCACAAAACAACCTAAAGACTACTTCGACATTCTTCTCGTTACAGCAGATGCAATGTCAACAAAGGCTCCAAAATAGCCGAATTAAAAGGAAGCGAATGCCAAATTTCTAACTTTAGGGTCTTGACGGTAACTCAAATAAAACCCGAAAGACTATCGGAGATCATCCCACACTAGTGCGGAGTGGTTATGACTCATCGGGGCTCCCAAACTGAGCCTAACCTCAAGTAAAAAGCGACATGGCAAAATTCCTAACATTTGCTCTTCCGACGGTCAAACTGCATAAGAAGATTACTTGAAGACGTCTTGTCCAGCCCCCGAAGGGATCAGAGACACAACAGTCGCGGGGCTACTCGAACAACAACATAAAGTCTGCATATCGGGAAACGCATCAGCCAACGCGACGGTACCACGGACTAAAATCCTAGTACCACAAAACCTAACGGACCTCTGTTATAAAGAGCACGGGTTAATTATAACGTTAGGACAAGTTTGCCTATAAGCCCAAGGGTGGTAAACTAAATAAACTCCGAAATGAGTCCATAAACTAGAGACTCCGGAATGAGTGAATAAATTACAAACTCCGAAATGAGTGAAAAAACTACAAACTCCGAAATGAGTCCATAAACTAGAGACTCTGGAATGAGTGAATAAACTTCAAACTCCGAAATGAGTCCATAAACTAGAGACTCCGGAATGAGTGAATAAACTACAGACTTTAGAATGAGTGAATAAACTACAAACTCCGAAATGAGTGAATAAACTACAGGCTCCGAAACGAGCACATAAACTATAAAATTCCGAAACGAGTAAGTAAACTAATTACCGCCACATTAAGGCATCAAGACACGGATAAGCGCATAAAAGAGAATGTATTTTCTTATTCATGAATCAAAATTTTTAAGAGATACAACCAATGCAAAAAGGGAAATACAATTACAATGATTAAGAAGGAGGCGCTTTCAACAAACCGACGACCCGCTCACGCGCTCCCTGCAATTCCTCCTCGCGTTCAACTACGGCGGCCAGCTCCGCTTTGATTTGAGCTCGTTGTTGCAAGCAGGATGAAAGCTTCTCAGCAATTTCCCGTTTGGCCGCTTTGCAACTTTGCGTGACCCGCTCAGTGAAGTCAAGTTTCTGCTTTAGCGCCAACCCGTCAGAAATACATCGTTGGAGGTTTTCAAAAATAGCTTTCAGCTGCGCGGCATTCGCTTCAATTTGGGCGCGCAATTGGACGGATTCGTCGGAAGCCGTTTCATGCGCCTTTCGCCTCAGAGTCTCCTCTTGTTCAAAATATCGAATGAAAGGGATACTCTGCTCGATCCATGCAGTTCGCTGAGATTTCAAAGTTAATACCTCAGGAGTGAGACGCTTATGCTCAATCTCATGCAGACAAGCCTCGATCTTCCTGCAATAATCAACCCAAGAACCAACGAGGTCTTCAGTGTGGAAATTCACGAGCGTCTCCAGCATTGGATTGACTTCGTTGGCAAAATCCGTAGCAAAGTGAGAGCCTCGGCGTCAAGATCTTCGATAAACTCGCTTAACATTCGCCGGCTAGTCACCGCGCCCCTAGAAGATGGATGTTTAGCGAAGGGCCCCGTGGGCATGGGAATGCGGGATTCAAAAGGAGCTGAAACCGGTGTAATCGCTGCTAAATAAATTACGGTTAGATTTCAACTTGAAAGACAAAGAAGACACCTGATGGACGAAATCTACCGTACCAGCTGTTGAAGGTGGCAAAATAGGGAGCTCCGGAGGCTTGGCTATTCCTTCGCTCGCTCCTTTGAACTGTGATACTGGGGTCAATATAAAGAAGGCTTATCAGCAGAAAGTTTACTCACAAAAAGAAGAAACACTAAACAAAGAATATACTAACCACTGCTGGAAGAGGGAACGACTTCCGATTGGAAGGAAAAGTACGGGTGTAGCACTTGGTACAAGTGGTCAAAGAGCACTCCTGCAAGGTTGCGACAATATATAGTTAAGGCAAAGAAAATTGGTATCAACAATAAAGCAACTAAATGAGAAACCCTTACCTTCCAAAACTCGGGGAGGCACAGAAGGAACCGTGACAGTCAAGGCAGCGGCCGGCGGTGATTCTTCGGCCAGTACAACTTCAGGGTTTAGGCGCCTATGCTCAAGACAAAGGAAATATCATCAGAAACGCTTAGCAGGATTAAAAAAACTCAAAGATAATAACCCAAGGAATACCTGACAAGTCAGAAACCGAAACCGTGCCCGAAGCGTCACCAGCTATGATGGCTTCTTCGGTTTCTATTAGGAGAGCAAGTTCAACGCCCACAGCTTCATCCCTTGCTTCGACAAGGGCTGTCGTAACGCTTGTGTCACCCGCCAATATCAAAGATCCACAGAGGGAATAAGCGGTAATTAGAACAGTCAAGATTGGGCACTTCATGCTCTTTAGTTGCCGGCGCTTCACCTGTCACGTCGTCATCCCAATTTGGTCCTGTAAATAAAATGCGTATGTTAAATAAATAGACAAGGGGAAGGAGCTGTTATTAAGGACCGTGCGTTATTCTACCTTGAAGTAGTCGTTCGCTCTCTTCACAAGCTATACGCGCAACCTATCTATGGGCGGTAGATAGGGCAGAAGGAACGTCCACCGAAGGAGTGTCAGCAGGCGGAACATTGCTCGAGCCTGCACCCGCGGCCAAGATAGTGTCGCGTTCCCTCTTTGCTGTGCTTCCTCTCAGCCTGAACCGTGAGAACCGACCTCCTTAAAATTTCTGACAGGGGGACGTCGTCGTCCGAACCGAGCTCTGCCTCCAGAGCCGCTACGGCGTCCATCATCGGCTGCTTTCAGCAACGCCTCCTATGGTGGCTTTGGGATGGCCTCGGTCGTAGTCAGTGGCTCTGGAAGCTTTTCTGCGTCACCGCTTGGGATTGGAATTATACTTGGAACAACCTGGGTTTTGGTAGTCCCTGCAGCAAGATAAAGAAAAGAGTCAAACCATGAATAGAAGGAACTAAAAGGTGTAGTGAAGCGAATTATACCAAGACCCAAGGTGGCGCAAAGCCTCTCTTCCTCCTTAAACGTTTTGAGGGAAGCCGCGAGAGCCTCTTCGGCAGAAATACCTGTTAAAGAAGATAGCGTTAATAAAGCATAATAAGGGGAGAAGGGATAGATGCAAAAGAATATAAATGAAGTATACCCGACTCCGCAATAGAGACCAACGCTGCTTCCTCGCGAGCCAGTCGCTCGGAAGATGCGAGGGCAGCCTGAAGATCAGTATCAGTTGCAGGCGTGTCAAACAAACCCTCATTGGTGCCATATTCGCACAAGCCCTCACTGTAGGGAGCATGGGGCTCCTGGCCGAATACGACATCAGCAGAGAATAGAGATTTCTTTTTCTTCTGCGGACTGACACCAACAGCCGACGATAAAAGCTTTCGCTTGACAGGTCTCTTCGGACGGCGGGTCCCGATCTCCGAACCAATGCCCGATTCCGGGGACGCCATAGCTACCGCAGTCGCGGGAACATCCGGCCGAAGCTTATCAGGAAAATCTCGGGGGACTATAGCCGTAGTGATTTCTCTTAAAGAAGGGCGAACGGCTGCTCGTCACTTCAAAGGGACCGCTGGATTGCAGGCTGGGACGACATCCTTATGATCGAGTAGCAGCCGTCTCTCCTCCCTAACAACAGCACCCGTCGCATGCTGGTACCACGCCACGTGAGCATTCAAAGCTTTCGGCAAATAGCAAGGCTCGCTGACCAGGAAATGGGACCCCGTGTTTAATCACATAAAATGATGCATCGCGCTGTGAATACCCTCCTCCGTAGCAACCGGCTCGACTAAGAACGCCTCAAGAGGAACACCTTGATTATAACCCAATTGTTGAGCGAAGCGGTGCGGGTTGTACCTCATGAACAGCACCGAGGCGTTCTGTCTAAACACTAGGAAGCCCAGCCTGATAGAGTATAGGTGCATGAACTCCCGGGCCCTTAACGCAGAAGCCCCATCCTTAAAAGTATCGTGCAACGGTTGGACCACCTTGGTTGATTCTTTGCCGATAGTCAAGACTATATCGACAAAGGTCATACTGTCCCCAACCATGCGTGGTCGAAGGGGTAATCGCCGAGCCTCTCGCTGTGATGGGTCTGGAGCGGAAGCGTCAACTAGATGCATGACCCGGGGGAAGTTGTAGCTTTCGTAGAATCAGGGCCGTTTATGAACACCAAAGACACCCAGCACGTGCATCTCCACCCATGATATGAAGTAATGCAATAGGAACACATGGGTTTTACCCCCGGTTGAGTAGTGTCAGCCGCTAAACTCAGGCCGTGGTATAGATGAGCTAACCCCGCGATCCCAACGGCCACACGCGTCCCTGCGACGATGCGATGAGCCGGATAAAAAACGGATGGCCTCATGTAGCGGGGGTGCGTCAGAAGCGTGAACCAACTTAGCCACGGGCCAATGAACCCCAAAAAGAATATCTTTTCGTCAACACCTGGGGCAGCGATCTCTGCAAAAAGGACGACTGGAGTGTCTGGAATAAAGAAATTCTTTACATCCGCCTCCGCCGTCGGCAAATTATCCAAACCAAATCCAAACGGGTAGTCGAGTTTGGCGAATTTCGCAGCCTGTTTAGACAGAACTTCCGGACGAAGAAAGCGGGCGATAAAATCCGCGAAGTTAACCCCGTGCCCACCAGACTCCAGGAATAAATTCTCATACATGTTCAACACCTTGATCAAGCTGGGGAACTGATGTTGAACGGCGTTCTTCGGGGTAAGGCCCATTACTACTGACTTAGTGGCAAAGATGTACTCATCGGGGGGAAGTATCTCCTCATAGTGCTCCCCTCTGACGGGTAAACTGGAGATCTCTGTGAACTCTTCTAATAAAATCGAAACCTCCCGATCTGATAAGAGAATGGTATGGGTTGGGATGTTCCATTGTTCCAAAAATGACTTGATCCGCCACATATGAGGAGCGTGGTAGTGAAAGAGGGATGCGTAGATTGCGGGGTACAACCCGGTCTTTAATAACAGCGACTTCTTGGCCGACAGGATATATCGGGCCCACTGTAGATAGCCGGCCGAATGACGGGGAGTCAATCCTATCATGTAAACTTGCCCTAAGGGCGTGACTCTCCTTGGCATATACGTCGCCCCAAAATGTCCAAGGCTATCAGTGGCTGTACGGGTATCGATACCATGGAAGGTTGAAGGCGACCTTCCGAGGTCCAGTTGACCTCCTCTACAGCATAAGTCACTTGAGGCGGGTCAGCGTAATGAATCGCTGGGATTGGCTTCGAAGGTGCTGCACAAGAAAAACCGTGCCGACCCCGGATAATCTGACTATACCATGACCCCCATATGTGAAAAGATTTTTGCTCTGGGTCATGATCCTTAATAAGCGCGAAGACTTCCCGATCTACGGGCGCGTCGGCAAAAGCACTTTCCGAACGTACGAAAGGAAAAGAGGAATCGGAAGCCAGTACTTACACAAAAGGGAGGAGTCAGCTATCGACACAATGATTAAGGCCTTAACATTCTTTGTCACTTAAAATTGTACTGCACCACAGTTCAAAAAAGGGGGGGACAGGGGCCCACAAAATCAAGATGACGCCCATCAATGATGGAGCAGTCACTCATTAAAAATAGAATCCAAAAGGATTCTCATTTAATGAGAAAACATCATTGTACTCAGGAGTTAAACTAGCTCGAGAACTATGTTCTGCAAACAGATTTCAAATCTGTTAAGAAAATTAGAGAGGAAAAAAATTCCTAAAATTCTTCAGAGCCAAGCTCTGTAGAACAATGGGATAACATCCCAGAACCTTCAAAAGCAAAGCTTTCTAACGAGATAAAACCCCAAAGATCTTCAAGATCTGCAAGAAAAAAATATTAGAACAATAAGAGATCTTTGTAAAAGAAGAGCAAAGCTCTGTTAATGGGTTAAAACCCTAGAACATGAAGAGATTTCTTCAAGAGTTTGGTCATAATTCTTACCAAATTTTGACAGAATTTTGACTCTAAAAGAGTTTCCTTGAACAGAGATCTGAGCTCAAGAAAGAGAATTAAATTCTCAGAGAAAGAAGAAGGCTAGGGAAGATGAACAACAGTCATCTCAAGGGCCAAAGGCCCTACTTATAGGCACAGAAAGACGGTTCAACTTCCAAGAAGATCAAACGGTAGAAAAGGTGCTACCGCTGCACTCACGTGTGAGCCACGTGAGCGCAACGGCGGGGGGCATTTAATTCCCCCAATAAAAGAGCAAAACTCTGTTCAAAATTCAAGAGGCGGCGTCTCACCTGCCTTCTACGAGGGCGCCAGCACCAGAGTTAAAAACTCTTATATGAGCGGCGCCAGTGTGCAAAGCACACAAAAATCTTAAGTAGCGCCCACGTGCACAACACGTGAGCGCCGGCGCCTAATAGAATTAAATTCTACTCTCTGTTAAACAGAGCTGTCGGATCAAAGATCCAACGGAGACGGTAAATCATCAGGATGCAGAATTAAATTCTGTTTATAGGAAATATTTCTCAAATCTTTCTAAACAGGAAAGATCGCCCTCTGTAAAATAGAGTACCGTTGGATTAAAAATCCAATGGTGATTACAGAATCACCAATCTACAGAATAAATTCTGTATGGATAAATATTTCCCTAATTTTGTTAAAAACAAGAAAATACTTTCTGTAAAACAGAAGTTATTGGATCAAAGATCCAACGGTTGGTAAAATCCCCAAATCATTTGGGATCTCTTAATGAGAGATTTCTTCGGAGCTAATCAACAAACTGCTCCTACTATATAAAGAACCCAAAACTTCAAGTCTGAGAGAGAGGAAACCCCCCCCCATAAGCTTAAAAAAAAGAGATAAAACTTCGAAAGAACAGATAATTAAATTCTCGAGGAAGAAGAACTCTCTTCTTGGAAATTTTAAGTAAATAAAAGTAGATAAAAATCATATGGATCATTCAAGAAAAAAGAAGAGAGAGCTCAGTACCCAGTGCCCCACGTGTTCCTCACGTGGGCGCTATAAGAGTGCCTAGCACTCATTGAGCGGCGCTCAGCGCCTAGTGCCCCACGTCCCCCTCACGTGGGCACCACAAAATAAAAAGATCTCAGGAAGTAGCGCTCAGCGTCCAGCGTCCTATGTGCCTCTCACGTGGGCGCTATAAAATAACTCAGAAGTGCTTAGCACTCAGTGGGCTGCGCCCAGCGCCCCACATGCCTCTCACGTGGGCGCTACAAAAGAACTCAGGAGTGCTTAGCACTCAGTGGGTGACGCTCAGCACCCAGCGCCCTACGTGACTCTCGCGTGGTCGCTAAGAAAGAACTCAAGAGTTCTTAGCACTTACTAGGCAGCGCCTAGCGCCTCACGTGCTTCGCATGTGGACGCCATAAAGAGTGCTTAGCACTCCATATAAAGACAAAAAGGGTAAAGTGTTTAACACTTTTTGGGAAATTCCCATGACTGAAAACCCCACATGATTATATGTGAGCGTCAGAACTTACATAAGTGCTCAGCACTTTTTGCACAAAAAAGGGATGGAGCCCAAACAAGTGCTTAGCACTCTTTTTCAAATAAAAAGAAAACCGAGTGGACCAAGCCCAAATTGGTTAGGTCTCTTGAGAGTAGAAATTCTTTAATTTAGATCAACAGAGTCCATGTGCTCAATACTTCCCAAACTGATCTTAGTCCCAAATACGACTATTGATCTTCCAATTGATGATATCCCAAAACGATATTCGTCCCACATTCCCCTGGAGAAATATTAGTCTCAAAATACAACTAATGATTCATGGGTTTACCATTAATCCCTTTTCCCTCAATTACGAGAATTGGTTCGATCTCTCTACACTTCTGATATATGTCGTTGTAATTTCTCAACGTCTTCAGAGAGGTGGCGGGTCCCGACAACCAACTGCTGTTTACCCCAATCAGAGCAAAGCTCTGTTCAAATTCCAAGGCGGGAAACGAAGCAACGCTTCTGTTTCCCCTAATCAGAGCAAGGCTCTGTTCTGAAAATTAAAATAAAAAATTAAAGAAGCAACGCTTCAGCTGACTTGCACTCTGCGGTGCGCGTCACATGGCAGCGCAGTTGCGCTGCGCGACACGTGGCAGCGCAGTTGCGCTAGCGAAGTTGCGCTGCGCGACACGTGTCAGCGCAGTTGCTGCGACACGTGTCAGCGCAGTTGCTGCGACACGTGTCAGCGCAGTTGCGCTGCGCTCTGCGCTGCGCGACACGTGTCAAGCGTAGGTGCGCTTGCGCCAAACAGAAAAATTTTGAAAGATCTTTCTCAATTTTGTTAAAAACAAGAAGATTGCATTCTGTAAAACAGAAGCACTTGGATCAAAGATCCAACGGTGGGGAAAAATCCCCAAATCACTCAGAGAAAGATCTCTTTAACTGGTCTAACAAACTGATTGGCACTATATAAAGGCCCCTAGACCCCAACACAAAAAGGACATCATCAACAACAAGAACACAGAGAATAGAGAAACTCAAGAAACAGAGAGAGAACTCTGAAGAATTTTGAGAAGAACTCAAAAAGAAAGAAAAGGTAAAAAAAACTCTGAATAAAGAAGAATTTCTTCTAAAAAGATCATTGATCTAAGAACAAGATCAAAGATCTTCAATAAAAATATAATAATAATAAAGGCATTGGCTTTTGATGAACCACTGGTTCTTTGAAAACAAGAAAATTTGTTTTCTTTGATCTAAAATTAATCAAAATGATGAAACAGTGCTCTGCACTTGCAAAATCTGCACTGTTGCGCTCTCAGGTTGGCGCAAGCCACCAGAGAGCGCCACGTGTCGGCCCCATAATGATCTGCGCTATGTGCTTCTTAAAACAGAGCACTGCTCTCATTGGCGCAACTCACCAGAGCGCGCCACGTGTCAGCAGCGCAACAGCGCAGCGCACTGTCGCAGCGCACTGCGCTTGCGCTCATCAGAGCGTGACACGTGTCACCTCCACATAAGTTTGCGCCTCGCGCTCTTCAATTGGCGCAAAGCGCCTAACAAGCCACGTGGCGCTCTGTCAGACAGACTAATTAGTGCAACGCATTATTAAGGGGTAAAGCCCAATTAAGAGGCCCAATGGACCAAAACAAATGCTCTGCATTATAAAAAGGGGACAGAGCCCAACTTAAAAGGCCTAACAGGCCAGAATAAAATACAGTGCAGGGGCAGAGCCCTAATTAAGGCCTAATAGGCCAAATGCAAATAAAATGTTGCACATTTTCAATTGGACTTAGCCCAATTCTGGCCGTAAGTCCTCAAATTAAATTGACTGAGCATGGCTGCTCTCTTAAATCAATTTACACCTGGTTCAAGGGTACATCTCTGAACTCATCTGACACCTGTCGTTATAATCCTTCAACGTCGTCAGAGAGGTGATGGGTCCCGACGGCCATACATGCGATGGACCACCATTTCCCTAAACTGGAACAATAGAGCCCCCAAATGCTCTTTTGTCGGATCTAAGCGATCCCGTTATGTTGATCTTAGTCTCAAATTAGATTAACGTATCCTTAACAAACGTATAGGTGGATCTTAGCCTCAAATATGGCTAACGTATCCTTAAACTAAAACGCCAAACCCAAATCTAAGTAAATATGGATTTGGACTAATCCACGTCCTACGGGCGACGATATAAATTAGTCTCCGTATACAATCCACGGGCAACCACAAACAAAACAAACACCCACGACACGAAGTGAAATTCTGGAGAAGGAGAAAGTTGTTACCGCGATGCGGTAGCGTAATTAACTGCAGGGCCTTGCGCCTGCAGGGAAGAGCGTCTCCACAATCAAAAAACCCTCGATCGAGGGGGAATCTGACGAAGTCTGCTATATCGGCTGCATCCGTCCAAACCTCCGATACACGGTGCCATAAATTAACTTGGCATCTTCGAAGAGGTGGACAGATAAAACCAAATAGCATCTGCCCCGAATCTCAGGCAAGACGTCCATGTCTTGTGCGCCATTCGGAGGGGAACAGACTCTGGCACGTCCGGTGGGACCTCTTCCTCTTTCCACTCCACACTTCGTGTGTCGTGTTCGCGAACAAATCGCGGTTTGCTGTGGTTGCCTGTGGATTCGAGGTACTAAGATTTGGTGTCTTGCTCCGTGCAGAAAATAGAAGATCAATGGCTTCAAACTGCACTACCTGCAACTGCAACTCTCGCTCCGTCCTTGCTGGAGGAGTGACTTATGTTCCCCAAGCGGCCTCCCTTTTCAGGATGCCAGTGGAGCAAGTAACTCAGGCCACCACTGGACTATTCTTCGGGACCATGCTCCCACCGATGAGCTTCAATGCCCCAATAACGTTGCAAGAAGCCCCAAAGAAGTCATTCTTTGATCGACTTACCACTGCCGCGACCCCTCTCAATGGGGCGCCCAACTTCAATACCTCAGTTTTCAACAGACTGGGCCAGAACGTCTACAAGCCGGCGATACCCGAAGCTGCCATCCCAGAGCGGATAGCCATCCCGGCTCAGGCGAACGAAATCATTGGAAAGGCTCCTCCTTCCAAGAAGTCAGCTTTTACAGGGCTGGCCATTCCGGTTGTTGCTCCAGGCGAAATCACCAAAATTGCTTCCTCTACTCAGAAGTCAGCTTTTGATAGGTTGGCCGTCCCCATCCAATGGACGTCGGTCTTTAAGAGGTTGATACCGGCAAATTCTGACCAATACAGGGGGCATGACGAAATCACCCTTATAGCTGAAACAACTCCATCCGCGAGACATGCTCGTCGTCGCCACTGGCGCCGAGTGAGGAAGGCTGGGGGAAACTCCCCCTCTGGGATAACTCCGCCAGCTCCAACGGTGGGGATCGATGCTGCTGTTCTAACCGGGAACAGCTTTGAATTGCTGAACACGGTGCGCAGAAACTCTCCAACTGCTGTGCTAAAAAGATTTTCTCCACCTATGGAGAAATCCCCAAAGGCGAGGCTGGAGCAGCCCCCTCAGCAGCTGTCCTCTAAGATTTACAAGGTCTAGCGTCAAGTCCAAGACTCCATGATGGATCAAGACTATCTCCACCGACAGAAAAAGATGAAGGTTCGGCGGGAGAAGGACTGCTCTGCCAAGCCAGAAAAAGCAACAGCTGGCTGGGTGCCCACTACAACGGCTCCCTCAACGTCAATCACTCAAAAGAAAAGGAGGTCGCAAAAAGCCCCTGTGAATATGGCGAACCATAAAAGCGCTGAGCACAAACGCCCAAAGTCTGGGGGCATAGTGGTGCATACTGTTTATATGGCATCCGGGAAAGAGGACAGCCACGCTGCGACGGGTCACCGACCACTCACCCGATCCATCACAAGAGATTAGGAACAGCAACAGCAGAAGCTTCAGGAAATGCTGAAGCAAATGGCCACACTCACCGGGCCAAAAGAAAGCTCGGAGGCATTGTCAGAACAACGCCATGAACAAGAAACCGACACTGATTTCTTATGCAGGGTCCTCGAAATGAAGGACAAAGAAGCCGCAGAGCAAGCAGCTAATATAAAACAAATGGCGCTCCTCTTCCAAGACATGATAGGGATGATGTTACAGCCGGATTGCCCAGCTGATGACCCTCCAATCATTGTTTGTCACGCTCCGCTTCCCAGTGTATGGCGAAGGAGACGCGACGAGGTCCGCTATGTATATACTCAGAAGTACATACGCTAAGTGTATCTAAGCAATATAAATAAGTACACAAGAGACAAGAAGTAAAAGAACAACAACTTTTATTTATTAACATTCTTTGTACAATACATGAAAGGAAATACAACTGAAATAAAAAGATGCCTAAACAGTGGCATAACAGAAAATGAAAAGTACAGAAAGGAAAAGTGTATAATGAAACTACAGTGCAGGGTCTTCAGTGAACTGCTCCAAGTATTCTTGCGATGGCTCAACCTCTGCCGGGTCCAAATCACCTGACGACATTCAAAGAAGAAAGAAACAGAATGTCGTCAACGAACAGGTCGCTCGGTAAGTCCCAAAGGTAAGAGGGAAGTAGATAAGACAGAATAAGAAGATACATTTTAAAGTGTAAACTATTGTTGTAATGTTATGTCAACGCTGTTGTTTGTAGCTTGATACAGAAGAATGCCAGTGTATACGAGGGGAGTCTCTATATGCCAGAGACTAAGGGCACGTATAGTACAAGCTACCGTTTATGCCACGGTACAACAGCAACTGGATTCAGGTTAGGTGTATTAAATCTGACCACCTCGTGCCACCTTTAACACCTTCCGTACCAATCTACCCCTTAAACCCCGCGATGTCTTGTTTGTATTGTTATCTTGTAAATTGTATTGGTTGTATGATTGATTGACTGACTGACCGAAACCATGATATCAGGAAACGGTTATAACCGTAGAGTCATGTAAATAGAATACTGGGAATCATATAGAAGGAATATATCCATGGTTCGGTTCAGCCAGATTGTATAAACTGGTAATTGTATTCATGGATTCATGTGTTCATATTGAATTGGAAACTTATAGATTATGGATTGACTTGAATCATATTCAAGTCAGATTGATCAGACTCAAACCCGAGTCAGACAATCAGGAATATGAAACGAAGTCTTATAACTGCTAGGGTCCTTAGGGTAATTTATAAAACTTGAGGGGTTTTATGTAAAAATACTTTTATATACTTTTCAAAATACACCTCAAGTATTTATTACTCGTCTTTAGAGTTGTAATGAGGGTGGATTTTATATTGTGACATTTCTAGTGAGAATATCCTAGTTGTAATATTGTTTATTTGAAGTTCATGGTATTTTAGTGTAAAATATAATCTTTTGTGATTTTCAGAAAAAGGTAGAAAATTTATATTATAATAAAATAGGTATTTAAAAGATAAATATACATATGTTTATACAAAAATAATCTTATATCTCAAAAAATCTCATTTTCTTAAAATGTCGTATTTTAAACCTTTCGAGACCGAATGCTCCTTGCAGAGGTCTGAATCTCGCACTACTAGCCCGAGGGTGCGCGATAAACCGCACGATCCCGAACGGGTTCCCCAAAGATGGGTTGTAGCGGCTCTTTACAAAGATTGTAAATACTAGTCCTTTAGAAAACGGTTTTATAAAGTAAAAGGTATTTATTTGAAAAGTGTAATTTTCCGTATTTTAGATTCTAGAGTTTCCTAAGCCGACTAGCCTATTTCTAAAAGGTCTAAACGACAAGTCGTTAGAAACCTCAAATCGCCTCTTCACCGCCAATTGTGGCCAGGTAAGTACAAGTGAGGAGGGATGGATCCGCTCACAAATCGTGACGCGGGCCTTTTAAAGTTACCCACGCTCACTTGCCTAGCCTAGACACCACAAAGTCAGTTTAGATAAACGATCGATGTCCACAACTTATCATATTTTCCTAGTAAGAATTATTTACTAAAAAGTGTAACAAATCTAAAATCTTTAAGAATGGTTTTACGAAGCTTATGGTATTTTAATGAAAAATTCGTTTTATCGTATTCTAAATTTTGAGGATATCATTTTAGGGTTTGCATTTGCGTGTGTGTGGAGGTAGGTCATTACCTCGTGCTCTATTTTAAATGTATATTAAGGTTAAGGGGTTAAATGTGAAATTGAAACTGCATGGTATTAAAGTGAAAATACGGTAAATTGAAAAGGTTATCATTTCATGTGTGAAAACTTATTCAAATTGATTTTTACAAGTTTAGTGGTCAAGATGAAGGTGTTTAGGAATGATTTAATTGATTAGAAGAAGAAAAATAAACATTATGGTATTAATGTGAAAAAGAATACGATATTGCAAAAGTTATCATTTCATGTGCGAAACTTTGTCCAAATTAGTTGTTATGTGATTAATAGTCAACATGGATAACTTTAGGTATTATGCAATTAGTGACAAGTGAGATTTTATAGAAAAACCGAATCGGAAATCGGTTTGTTCCGATTTCCGTCGGGTTTCGAAATTCCGTATTTTAAGAAGTAGAAAGAAGGAAAGAATGGGACTTACGGGTTTCGATCTATAATAAAGAGTATAGAGGAACTAGATGAGTGGCCGAGGTGTTGTTTCGTCTCCGGTTGTTTCAAAGAAACGTCGCCGGAATTCCGTCAGCGCTTCGCCGTGAACTCGGTTTCAAAGCACACCCTTCTTGTGAAAATTTCAAGAGAGTAAACCTAGTGTTTTGGAATGAGAGGGTAGGAGGTAGGGGTGTCTATTTATAGGGTAGGCTAGGGTAGGGTAGGTGAAAGGTTTTTATTTTAAAAAATTGTAAAAAATTAAAGAAAAATCATTAAAATTTGTATTAAATTGGATGTATTTAACATTAGAGAACCGATCCAATAAATTGGAGTAAACAGGGGGTTATAGAAGACGAAAAGGCAAAATTTTCGTGTTGGGGACTCGGCCGTCCGGCCGAGTCCGGCCAGCGGCGCCGGCCGAGTCCGGTTGTCGACGGGCGTGGGTTCGCCTGATGTAGGCTCTGGTATACTCACATTTTAGGGTTCAGTTCAACTTTTGGGAGTTATGGTCTGTGGACTGTTGGGCTTCCAAGAAATTTAAAAGAAAAATAATCTAAAAATAATGTGGGGCATGGGATTTGAACTCTGGTGGCTTGGTTCAACAGTGCAAGGTATTACCAATGAGCTACAAGCTCCTTCTTGTAATTATTGTTGGAAAATAGATACTTAAAGTGATATCAGCAACATTAAATACTCCAAGTATACTTCAAATTTAAATCAAATTTATGTATACAAAAATTGGAGTTGTTACAATCTACCCTCCTTACAAAAATTTCGTCCCCGAAATTTACAACTTTTATTTGAGGACTAGTTTACAAAAAGGTGAGGATATCTTGCACGCATTTCATCTTCTCTTTCCCACGTGGATTCTCCTGGAGTGTCTTTTCTCCATATTGCCCGAACCAAGTTAACTTCCTTGTTCCGAAGTGTCTTCACTTTCCTGTCCAGGATCTCCACAGGTTGTTGCTCACAAGACAAGTCAGGTTGTATAGTGAGCTCGGAATGATCAAGTACATGGCTGGGGTCACTCACATACTTTCTGAGTTGGGATATGTGGAACACGTTATGCACTCCTTCCAATGAGGGTGGAAGCGCTAAGCGGTATGCCACTTCACCGACTCGTTCGAGCATGTCGAACGGTCCAATGTATCTCGGACTCAATTTACCCCGTCTTCTAAATCGGATCACTCCGCGGTTCGGAGATATCTTCAAGAATACATAGTCTCCTGGCTGGAACTCCAGGTGTCTTCTCTTTGCATCAGCCCAGTGTTTCTGTCGATCTTGGGCTATGCGCATTCTTTCCCTGATAGTACGAACCACATCAACGGTCGCTACTATCATCTCTGGTCCAAGAAGTTCCCTATCTCCGATGTCGTCCCAACTTAATGGTGATCGACACTTCCTCCCATATAATGCTGCAAAAGGTGCCATTCCTATGCTGGCTTGGTAGCTGTTATTGTACGCGAACTCCACAAGATGCAGGTGATCTTCCCACGATCCTTTGAAGTCTAGCATACACGCTCTGAGCATATCCTCCAAGATCTATAGTTCGTTCCGACTGACCATCTGTTTGTGGATGATAAGCCGTGCTGAAGTTCAGACTTGTTCCCAAGCTAGCTTGCAGACTCTGCCAAAATTGTGATCGGAACCTGGTGTCACGATCGGAGACAATGCAGACCGGTACTCCATGAAGTCTCACAATTTCCTGTATGAGTTCATGGGTATCAGAGATAGTACCTTATAAAGAGTTTAAATCTTAATTAGATTATTACCTCCATGTACTTCTTTGCTAGTGTCTCAGTTGATTCGCCAACTCGAAATGGGATAAAGTGAGCCGACTTTGTGAGTCGATCCATAATGACCCATATCGCATCGTTACTCTTTGTGCTGCGAGGAAGAGCAGTCACAAAGTCCATCGTGATGTGCTGCCACTTCCATTCTGGGATTGGTAACGGTTGAAGTAGTCCAGCTGTCCTGTGATGTTCAGCCTTTACTTGCTGACACACCAAGCATTTTGCGATGCTTCTGGCTACTTCACGCTTCATTTCATGCCACCAATAATTCTGACGTAGATCTTTGTACATTTTGGTACCTCTAGGATGTACTGAGTAGGGAGAGTTGTGAGCTTCTTTCATTAACTCTTCCCGAACAGGACCTTTTGGTACACACAATCTGCTGCCGTATCTCAAAAATCCGTCTTCATGGATGATGAAGTCTGTTCTTAGTCCATTCTCCACTTGTTCTCTGACTTTTTGCAACTTAGTATCACTTGCTTGAGCTGCTTTGATCTGATTGACAATGGTTGATTGAACTTGTAAATTTATCAAACTTGAAGCATTACCTGGCATGACTACTTCAATCTCCATCTGATGCAAGTCTTGTTGAAGCTTCCACCGAGCGGTGAGATTCATCGATAAGGGTTGGCGACTAAGAGCATCAGGTACTACGTTCACCTTCCCTGGGTGATATTGCAAGTTGATGTCAAAGTCCGCCATGAGTTCTAACCGTCTTCTCTGCCGCATATTCAACTCCTTCTGAGTAAACACATACTTCAGACTTTTATGATCTGTGTGGATGTTCACTCGTTCACCAAGCAAGTAGTGGCGCCAAATCTTGAGAGCAAAGATGACGGCTGCCAACTCCAGATCATGCGTCGGATAATTGCGCTCATGAGTCTTCAGTTGTCTTGAAGCATAAGCCACAACCTTACCATGCTGATGTAGAACACATCCTAATCCCTTACAGGATGCATCACAATGCACTTCGAATCCTCCAGATTGATCCAGTGTTACGAGAATAGGTGCAGATGTCAATCTTGACTTGAGTTCTACGAAAGCTTGTTCACATGCTTCTGACCACACAAATTCTTCATCTTTTCTTGTGAGTTTGGTCAGGGGTGTTGCTATCTTTGAGAATCCTTCAATGAACCTTCTGTAATATCCAGCTAAACCCAAGAAACTCCGAATGTCTTTCACTGACTTTGGTGTAGGCCATTCGCTAACTGCTGAAACTTTGGCTGGATTCACAGAAATTCCTTCTCCTGATACGATATGTCCAAGAAAACCAACTTGACTTAGCCAAAACTCGCACTTGCTGTACTTGGCATAAATCTTATGTTGTCGAAGAGTTTCCAGGACAATTCGTAGGTGCTCTGCATGCTCTTTCCGATTCTTAGAATATACCAGGATGTCGTCGATGAAGATGACAACAAACCTGTCTAAATACTCCCGGAAAACTTGGTTCATTAGGTTCATGAATATTGCTGGTGCATTGGTCACTCCAAATGGCATCACTAGAAATTCGTAATGTCCATAGCGAGTTCTGAAAGCTGTTTTATTAATATCAGCTTCCTTGACCTTCACTTGATGATAACTTGAACGAAGATCCAATTTAGAGAAAACACATGATCCACTTAGCTGATCGAATAAATCATCGATGCGCGGGAGTGGATACTTGTTCTTTATTGTGACTTCGTTCAAGGCCCTATAATCGATGCACATTCTGTATGAACCTTCCTTCTTCTTCACCAGTAATACAGGTGCTCCCCAACTTGAAGTGCTGGGACGAATCCATCCTTTCGCCAATAATTCGTCCAACTGTGTTCGAACTTCCTTCAAACCTTCCGGACTTAGTCTATACGGTGCTTTGATCACCGGTTGTGCTCCTGGTACTAAATCAATACTGAATTCAAGAGCTCGATCGGGAGGCAAACCTGATATATCGTCAGGAAATACATCGTCGAACTCTCGAACTACCTCTGGTCTTATTTCTTCTTCCGCTTGAGCTGCCGTAACTACTGCTTCCCTTGGCTTCGCTTTGTAGGTACCTGGCTCCAGGGTACGATCTCCGCTCTTGAAATAGAAAATCGGATGGTCTGGAATCTCGAATACTGCCCTCCTTTAACGACAGTCGATGGTAGCATAAAAGGTTCTAAGCCAATCCATTCCTAAAACCACATCGAAGTTCGGTATGTCCAGTACTTTGAAGTCAGCATAAAACTCTCGACTGCAGACGACGACAGGACACAAGCTGTATCCCATAGTTGCCTTTAGAACGCCATTTCCGGAACTGACATTCCAGCTAGATACAAGCGGTGAGACTGGAATCGCATGGGTTCGGACAAACCGTTGCGACATAAAGCAGTGGAATGCTCCAGTATCAAATAGTGCAAGTGCAGGTAGTGAAGCTACTAGGATTGTACCTAAGGTATATGGGATATGTTTTAGGTATAGGGAAAGTGTGTAGGTAAACAAGACTAAAAGGTAAGTTTGAGAAGGAAAGTTTACCGGTAATGACTTGGCCAGTGGCCTCAGCTTCTTCCACAGACATCATGAAAGCCTGGCGCTTTGGCACATTCCTCCTGGCCTGAGGAGCATTCCTCGGAACGTTCCTTTGAGCTTGATAGAACTGTCGAGGAGGTGGGGCAGCTTGCGGTCCTCTGGGTGGTGCAGGCAGTGCAAGTCTTGGAGCAGGGGCTTGAATGGCTAGACGCTGTGGATAATTGTTTGCTGGCCTGGGTGCAGCAACTGAGTTTTGTTTATGAGGACAAGCCCCAATAACATGAGCAGATAAGCCGCAGACCAAGCAAAGGTTGTTCGCACGTCGGCAATCTCTAGCCAGATGCCCATTTCTCTTGCAGTAGTTACGAAAGGCTGGGCTGGGCCTGCTGATTGGTGCTCCAGGACGTCTTGGCACAAAAGGTGGTCTGGACGAGGCTCCACCTGCCATCTGGTTAGCAGGGTGTTTGACTCCTGCGGACTGAGGTCTACCCCTTACTTTTATCACTGCCTCGTAACTGCGGGCAGCTTCTAAAGCATCCTCATGAGTCAAAAATTTTTCTGTGGCTAAAGCAGCCTGAATTTCCGTGTCCAGTCCTTGTTGGAAACGACGGGCTCTGATATCGTCCGTCGGTATCAAATGTGCTGCGAATCGGTTCAAGAATAGTGTTAGCTGTGTGGTATGTGATATTTAAAATTGAACTATTGCGACATATCTTACCGGCTCAACATGGTGAATTCAGCGTCGTATTCATCTACCGATTTGTCCTACATTGATCCTTGTTGTAGATGAATGAACTGCTGCTCCATGGCAAACCTGGCAGTCACAGGAAAGTATTTCGCGTCGAACTTCTCGCGAAACGTTTTCCATTCAATAGGCTGCGCAAGACGGCTTTCTTCCGCCTTCCACCAGTTGCGAGCGTTGTCCGTGAGTTGTAGTTTCGCTACACGGACCCAAGCGACGTCTGGCACTTGTGCTGTGGCCAGATTATCCTCAATACTTTGAGCCCATTCCTCAGCTTCCAGTGGGCTCCCCTTTCCTGAGAACTGCTTCGGATGTAAAGCCCTGAATTGTTTCACTCCAGGAGCATCAGTCTTAGGACGGTTCAAAAGTTGTTGTTGTCCCTCGATAAGGCTACGGATTGCTTCAAGTAGCACTGTTTGCTCTGTAGGTGGCGCAGTAACAGCCGGTGTGAGAGGTAGTGCTGAGGGTGTGTTGTTGACGTTGGTGCTGGTGTTGTTCGGAGAATCCATAACCCTGAAGAAAAATTTTGGGTTAGGACAGATTCAAATACATGAAATGATAAGATTCAAGGAATATGAAATGGCAAGATTCAAGGAATATGAATTGTAAAGAATGTTTTAGTTGCTGGTTCTTGTGTTATATTGCTTAGGTTGTTCACGCAGACCAGAACTGCATGATAGGGATTCATACAGTTCAGACCTGCATGGGCCACCAACAACGCTTCCCAGTGTATGGCGAAGGAGACGCGACGAGGTCCGCTACGTATATACTCAGAAGTACATACGCTAAGCGTATCTAAGCAATATAAATAAGTACACAAGAGACAAGAAGTAAAAGAACAGCAACTTTTATTTATTAACATTCTTTGTACAATACATGAAAGGAAATACAACTGAAATAAAAAGATGCCTAAACAGTTGCATAACAGGAAATGAAAAGTACAGAAAGGAAAAGTGTATAATGAAACTACAGTGCAGGGTCTTCAGTGAACTGCTCCAAGTATTCTTGCGATGGCTCAACCTCTGCCGGGTCCAAATCACCTGACGACATTCAAAGAAGAAAGAAACAGAATGTCATCAGCGAACAGGTCGCTCGGTAAGTCCCAAAGGTAAGAGGGAAGTAGATAAGACAGAATAAGAAGATACATTTTAAAGTGTAAACTATTGTTGTAATGTTATGTCAACGCTGTTGTTTGTAGCCTGATACAGAAGGATGCCAGTGTATACGAGAGGAGTCTCTATATGCCAGAGACTAAGGGCACGTATAGTACAAGCTACCGTTTATGCCACGGTACAACAGCAACTGGATTCAGGTTAGGTGTATTAAATCTGACCACCTCGTGCCACCTTTAACACCTTCCGTACCAATCTACCCCTTAAACCCCGCGATGTTTTGTTTGTATTGTTATCTTGTAAATTGTGTTGGTTGTATGATTGATTGACTGACTGACCGAAATCATGATATCAAGAAACGGTTATAACCGTAGAGTCATGTAAATGGAATACTGGGAATCATGTAGAAGGAATATATCCATGGTTCGGTTCAGCCAGATTGTATAAACTGGTAATTGTATTCATGGATTCATGTGTTCATATTGAATTGGAAACTTGTAGATTATGGATTGACTTGAATCATATTCAAATCAGATTGATCAGACTCAAACCCGAGTCAGACAATCAGGAATGTGAAACGAAGTTTTATAACTGCTAGGGTCCTTAGGGTAATTTATAAAACTTGAGGGGTTTTATGTAAAAATACTTTTATATACTTTTCAAAATACACCTCAAGTATTTATTACTCGTCTTTAGAGTTGTAATGAGGGTGGATTTTATATTGTGACATTTCTAGTGAGAATATCCTAATTGTAATATTGTTTATTTGAAGTTCATGGTATTTTAGTGTAAAATATAATCTTTTGTGATTTTCAGAAAAAGGTAGAAAATTTATATTATAATAAAATAGGTATTTAAAAGATAAATATACATATGTTTATACAAAAATAATCTTATATTTCAAAAAATCTCATTTTCTTAAGATGTCGTATTTTAAACCTTTCGAGACTGAATGCTCCTTGCGGAGGTCTGAATCTCGCACTACTAGCCCGAGGGTGCGCGATAAACCGCACGATCCCGAACGGGTTCCCCAAAGATGGGTTGTAGCGGCTCTTTACAAAGATTGTAAATACTAGTCCTTTAGAAAACGGTTTTATAAAGTAAAAGGTATTTATTTGAAAAGTGTAATTTTCCGTATTTTAGATTCTAGGGTTTCCTAAGCAGACTAGCCTATTTCCAAAAGGTCTAAACGACAAGTCGTTAGAAGCCTCAAATCGCCTCTTCACCGCCAATTGTGGCCAGGTAAGTACAAGTAAGGAGGGAGGGATCCGCTCACGAATCGTGAGGCGGGCCTTTTAAAGTTATCCAAGCTCACTTGCCTAGCCTAGACACCACAAAGTCAGTTTAGATAAACGATCGATGTCCACAACTTATCGTATTTTCCTAGTAAGAATTATTTACTAAAAAGTGTAACAAATCTAAAATCTTTAAGAATGGTTTTATGAAGCTTATGGTATTTTAATGAAAAATTCGTTTTATCGTATTCTAAATTTTGAGGATATCATTTTAGGGTTTGCATTTGCATGTGTGTGGAGGTAGGTCATTACCTCGTGCTCTATTTTAAATGTATATTAAGGTTAAGAGGTTAAATGTGAAATTGAAACTGCATGGTATTAAAGTGAAAATACGGTAAATTGAAAAGATTATCATTTCATGTGTGAAAACTTATTCAAATTGATTTTTACAAGTTTAGTGGTCAAGATGAAGGTGTTTAGGAATGATTTAATTGATTAGAAGAAGAAAAATAAACATTATGGTATTAATGTGAAAAAGAATACGATATTGCAAAAGTTATCATTTCATATGCGAAACTTTGTCCAAATTAGTTGTTATGTGATTAATAGTCAACATGGATAAGTTTAGGTATTATGCAATTAGTGACAGGTGAGATTTTATAGAAAAACCGAATCGGAAATCGGTTTGTTCCGATTTCCGTCGGGTTTCGAAATTCCGTATTTTAAGAAGTAAAAAGAAGGAAAGAATGGGACTTACGGGTTTCGATCTATACTAAAGAGTATAGAGGAACTAAGTGAGTGGCCGAGCTGTTGTTTCGTCGCCGGTTGTTTCAAAGAAACATCGCCGGAATTCCGTCAGCGTTTCGCCGTGAACTCGGTTTCAAAGCACACCCTTCTTGTGAAAATTTCAAGAGAGTAAACCTAGTGTTTTGGAATGAGAAGGTAGGGGGTAGGGGTGTCTATTTATAGGGTAGGCTAGGGTAGGGTAGGTGAAAGGTTTTTATTTTAAAAAATTGTAAAAAATTAAAGAAAAATCATTAAAATTTGTATTAAATTGGATGTATTTAACATTAGAGAACCGATCCAATAAATTGGAGTAAACAGGGGGTTATAGAAGACGAAAAGGCAAAATTTTCGTGTTGGGGACTCGGCCGTCCGGCCGAGTCTGGTTGTCGACGGGAGTGGGTTCGCCTGATGTAGGTTCTGGTATACTCACATTTTAGGGTTCAGTTCAACTTTTGGGAGTTATGGCCTGTGGACTGTTGGGCTTCCAAGAAATTTAAAAGAAAAATAATCTAAAAATAATGTGGGGCATGGGATTTGAACTCTGGTGTCTTGGTTCAGCAGTGCAAGGTATTACCAATGAGCTGCAAGCTCCTTCTTGTAATTATTGTAGGAAAATAGATATTTAAAGTGATATCAGCAACATTAAATACTCCAAGTATACTTCAAATTTAAATCAAATTTATGTATACAAAAATTGGAGTTGTTACATTGTTGAAAACGATAAAGGGGAGACATCTAATCCTCCTCTGGCTCTTTCAGCAGCCAAGGAAGAAACCATTTCCAAGGCCGCACTGGATGACTATATAGCTCAGCAAATACGAGCTCATCAGGCGAATGAGGCGGCTGGGCAAATTGTTAGAACCGGACGACCCTACCCGGCCTGGTATGACCAAATCAGTTACCCGTCGAGATATACGATCCCTAAATTCCATGTGTACAAAGGGACAGGGAATCCACATCAGCATGTCGCTCAATTCAGAGCCTTATGCGGCAATACTGGAGGCGATGACAAATTGTTGCTTCGACAATTCATCGGCAGCTTAGCAGAAACAGCCTTTGAATGGTATTCGGAGCTACCTAACGACTCTGTCAAAACATTTGCGGAGATGGAGCTACTGTTTACACAAAGATTCGCGAGTCCTAGTAGACGCACCCCGATAACAGCATTGATCAACGCCGGGTTAAGGCCAGGCGAAACTTGGGTCCAGTATGCGATACGGTGGCGTAATCTATGGTCAAAGTGCGAACAGCGTATCGAAGAAGCTCCTGCCGTGAGCATGTTCGTAGGTTCTCTCGACCCTCAAGAGACCATATCCCAATTCGTGATGTTCTTCAAGCCGACCACTTTTCAGGTCTTGATTGACAAGCTGGCCTAAATAGACCAGATGGGCCATAGGCCTTCCTCTTCAAAGACAGAGCCTTGGAATGAAAAGGGCAAAGGGAAAGCAACCTTCGTTGACAATACTCAACAACGGCCGAGCAACTTAAAGCCGGTTATTTGCCAAAACAATATGCGTCCACGCCCATCCCTTGAGGAAAGACTGGGACGTCCTTACTCGTTTCCCCAGGATAAAACGAGGAAACTGTTTGAGCTGGCAGTGCGCAACGGATTCATCAATCTGCCGAGTCCGAAACGTCCACTACAGCCAGGCGATGTCAACGATCATAATTACTGCCCCTACTATCGAGCAGTAAGTCATCCGATCGAAAATTGCTTCGTCTTCAAAAACTGGATTGAAGACCAATACCAACAAGGCAAACTCGCGCTGTCCGAAAACTGGAAGGTGAGCCCGCCACAACCACATGCTTCGAAAAAGATGGACACGCCGGGGGCATCATGCTCATTCATAGAGAAAGCCCAACGGACCACTACGTCCTAAAACTGGATAATAGACCGAAACGTCGTTAAACTAACAATGGACCACTATGTCCTAAAACTGGATAATAGACCGAAACGTCGTTATACTAACAATGGACCGCAATATCCTAAAACTTGCAAATGACCGAAACGTCTTTAAATTACTACCGCAGCATCCTCAGGCTAGCGTTAAAAAAAACGGTATGTCCATAAGCAAAATGGGCACGGATGAAAACCCGAAAGGGCTCCGTGAGTAAAAACAGCAGGGCTATCGGCGAGTCTTGTGAAAACCTGAAAGGGCGCAATCTCGTTAGAAAAAAGAATTAAAAAAAAAACGGTATGTCCATAAGAAAAATGGGCACGGATGAAAACCCGAAAGGGCTCCGTGAGTAAAAACAGCAGGGCTACCGGCGAGTGTTTGTGAAAACCCGAAAGGGCGCAACCTCGTTAAAAGACACTTACAGGGTCCTCTCGACCTTGTAAGGAGAAACCACCCGCGTGAGATCCTTACGACTCACAGGGAAGCAACACACTTAGGGATCCTCACGATTCCTAAGGAGAAATTACACTTGCGAGATCCTCACGACTCGTAAGGAGAACTCTCTTATGGGACTCTCACGGCTCATAAGATTTGAAAGTCTTAAGTTACAGAGACCTGAATCTGTTCTTAAGCAACCCCCACAACCTTCGATAGTGCCCTACAAGCGTCTCAATACTGACCCTTGTATACAATCCACGGGCGCGAATAAACATTTCCCTAACTAAGTCCCACCCATGACTGGGGATATGTTCGCACGGTGAACAACCCTTGTGAGTTCTCTCGACTTATAAAGAGAAAACCCTTTTGTAAGATCCTTACGACTTACAGGGGAACACGCACTTAGGAATCCTCATGATTCCCAAGGAGAAAACACACCTACGAGATCCTCACGACTTGTAGGCAGAAATACCTTTGTGAGACCCTTACGGCTCATGAAGTCAAAAGCCTTAGTCGACAGGACCCTAACCCTGTCTACTAAGCCACCTTTGTTCGACATCGACAGAGGCAAATGATGATTCGCTCCTGGCAATATTCCAGTTGTAGCGATGCTGATGCCTAAAACGGTATCAAATTCCGAGTCCTTTCATGGAAAATGATGGTTCGCTCCTGGCAATATCCCTGTTGTAGCGATGCTGATGCATAAAACGGTATCAAATTCCGAGTCCTTTCATGGCAAATGATGGTTCGCTCCTGGCAATATTCCAGTTGTAGCGATACTGATGCTGAGATTGGCACCAGATTCCAAGTTCTACACTCGCGATAAAAAATTAGCGAGCTAAAATGCATATGAAATAGCCGAGATGATGGGGCAACTTGCAATAAAAAGCGGCAAGTAAAAATGTATGCATGAAAAATAGCCGAAATGATTGGGCAACTCGCAATAAAAAGCAGCGAGTAAAAAGAAAAACAGCCGAAATGATTGGGCAACTTGCAATAAAAAGCAGCGAGTAAAAAGAAAAATAGCCGAAATGATTGGGCAATCGCGATTTTCGCGATATAAAAAGCTGAAATGATCGAGCATCGCGGAAAGAATAAAAAAATGATGAAAGAATGAAACTTTTTGCCCCACAGGTGAGATCACATCGATCCCTGTATACAATCCAGGGGCACCAACAAAGAGGGAACCATACCTTCCCAACAGGCTCCACCAGAAAGCGAAGCCAAATCTCGATGGTTCATAGACAACCTAGAGACAATCTCGACATTTGTCGCAATATTGCAGACACAATGTCAACAAACGAAGCAAAAGAAGATCCCTAGCTTCAGGGTCTTGACGTCGATATCGACAACTTAGAGATCACCAACGGCGTTTCTCCTCATTCCAACCAGATGCAGACGTGACGTCAACAATCGACCTCAGAGTCGGAACGAAACGGAACCATAGCAAAGTCCCTAGTTCCAAATCTCAATGGAAACATCTGCAGCCTGGAGACCAACGACGGCGGGCCTCCTCATTCCAGCATGACACAGATGTTACACCATCAAACGGAACCACGACATAGTCCCTAGTTCCAAATCTTAACGGCAATATCTACAGCTTAAGAATCAGCAACGGCGTTCCTTTGCAGTCCAGCAGGATGCATATGCAACGTCAACAAGAGACCCCATGGTCGAAACAATGCGGAGTGACGGCAAAATCCCAACTCTACCTCGGCATTTGTCTCATTATAGCAGACGCAATGTCAACAACGGCGTTCCTTCGCAGTCCAGCAGGATGCAGATGCAACGTCAACAAGAAACCCAATGGTCGAAACAATGCGGAGTGACGGCAAAATCCCAACTCCACCTCAGCATTCGTCTCGTTACAGCAGATGCAATATCAACAACGGCGTTCCTTCACAGTCCAGCAGGATATAGATGCAACGTCAACAAAAGACCCCATGGTCAGTAAAGAGGAGTGACGGCAAAATCCCAGCTCCACCTCAGCATTCGTCTCGATACAGCAGACGCAATGTCAACAACGGCGTTCCTCGCAGTCCAACAGGATGTAGATACAACGTCAACGAAAGATCCCATGGTCAGCTAAGCGGAGTGACGACAAAATCCCAGCTCCCCCTCAGCATTCGTCTCGTTACAGCAGACGCAATGTCAACAACGGCGTTCCTTCGCAGCCCAGCAGGATGCAGAAGCAACGTCAACACAAGACCTCATGGTCGAAATAAAGCAGAGTGACAGAAAAATCCCAGCTCCACCTCGACATTCGTCTCGTTACAGCAGACGCAATGCCAGCAAATGAAGCAAAGGCCAAATTCCTAGCTTCAGGGTCTTGACGGTAACTCATATAAAACCCGAAAGACTACCGGAGATCATCCCACATGAAGTGGTCACTACCTCGACGTTCGTCTCGATACAGCAGATGAAATGTCACCACAGCGTTCTTCCCCTAGCAGGATTCGGACGCGCCAAAGAAAATGAAGCAAAAGACCAAATTCCTAGCTTCAGGGTCTTGACGGCAACTCATATAAAACCTGAAAGACAATCGGAGATCATCTCGCACCAGCACGGAGTGGTCACCATCTCGACGATCGTCTCGATACAGCAGATGAAATGTCACCCCAGCGTTCTTCCCCGGGCAGGATTCGGACGCGCCAAAGCAAATGAAGCAAAAGGCCAAATTCCTAACTTCAGGGTCTTGACGGCAAGTCATATAAAGCCTGAAAGACAATCGGAGATCATCTCGCACCAGCGCGGAGTGGTCACCACCTCGACGATCGTCTCGATACAGCAGATGAAATGTCACCGTAGCGTTCTTCCCCCAGCAGGATTCGGACGCACCAAAGCAAATGAAGCAAAAGGCCAAATTCCTAGCTTCAGGGTCTTGACGCAAGTCATATAAAGCCTGAAAGACATTCGGAGATCATTCGGAGATCATCTCGCACCAATGCGGAGTGGTCACCACCTCGACGTTCGTCTCGATACAGTTGACGCGATGTCACCCCAGCGTATTCCTCCAGCAGGGTTCAGACGCGACAATCAAACAAATGGAGCCACGGCAAAATTCCCAGTTCCAAACCTCTACGGTTCACCAACAACCTAGAGACAACAGCGACATTCGTCTCGATACAGCAGACGCAATGCCAGCAAAAGAAGTGGAGGCCAAATTCCTAGCTTCAACGTCTTAACGGCAAGTCATATAAAGCCTGAAAGACAACCGGAGATCATCTCACACCAGTGCGGAATGGTCACCACCTCGATGTTCGTCTTGACACAACAGACGCAACATCACCAAACAAATGGAGCCACGGCAAAATTCCCAGTTCCAAGACTCGACGGTTCACCAACAACCTAGAGACAACTGCGACATTCGTCTCGATAAAGCAGACGCAGTGCCAGCAAACGAAGCGAAGGCCAAATTCCTAGCTTCAGGGTCTTGACGGCAACTCACATAAAACCTGAAAGTCTATCGGAGATCATCCCACACCAGCGCGGAGTGGTTATGACTCATCGGGGCTCTCCAAAATGAGCCTAACCTCAAGTAAAAAGCGGCATGGCAAATTTCCTAACGCTTGCTTTTCTGACGGTAAGATTACCTGGAAGATTACTTGAAGACGTCTTGTCCAGCCCCCGAAGGGATCAGAGACACGACAGTCGCAGGGCTACTCGAACAGCACGATTACCTATCGAGGAATATATCAGCTGATGCGACGGTACGACGACCAAAACCCTAAATACCACATACCCTAACGGACTTCTATCATAAAGAGCAGAGGTTAACTGTGACGTTAGGATATTCTTGCGAGAAATGCTCGATTCGTCTCGACTCGTGAGGAAATTGATGTCTTTGCGAGAACTGCTCGATTCGTCTCGACTCGTGAGGTAAAGCCTTAGGCAGCAGGGATTAAAAAAAAACTTATTTCCTAAGCAATGGGATCCTGCAAGTCGGCCCAAAACGGTCTCTTGCATACTATCCACGGGTCTCACTCTCCGAAATCGAATCTCGACAAGGAGGGAAACAACCGCTTACGGGTCCTCTCGACCCATAAGAGGGAAAATTCTCTTATAAGATCCTTACGACTTATAAAAGGAAACGCACTTAGGAATCCTCACGATTCCTAAGGAGAAAATACACCTACGAGATCCTCTCGACTCGTAGGGAGAAAAGTCTTTATGAGACCCTCACGGCTCATGAAGTTGAAAAGCCTTAGGTAGCAGACCTGAACCTGCTTCCTAAGCCATCATTACTCCCCAAGATGTTCAAGACAGAATGTTATATATCGCTTACAGGCTACGCTTATTTAAAGAATGTGCCAGTAACAAAGCAGAAAATAAAAGGAAGGAGGCAAAAGAGTTGTCATTCATACTTGGAAAGTTTTTACATCAATAAAGAAATAAACAACAACATTATTGAAATGTCTACAACGGTATAACCTCGGACCCAGGACATGGGTTGAGGAATTCGAAAGTAACCTTATCTAAGACTTTCCAAGCCTGGCGAACCATCCTAGTGTGCTTCCTTTCACGAGCACGAGCGTCGGGATCCCCACTGATGTCCTCCTCCCTCCGATATGCAGCAAGTATTGCAGACTGTTGAAAAGCTTGGTGCAGAAGGTCGATAAGGTTATCTCGCCTCCTCTTTGAGATTAGGCTCATCAGATACACCGAGTGCACCTTATCCTCGGCGGCATCCAATACCCCAAGTGGCACACCAGTACAGAATAGAGAAAGCGCTTCCCAAATTGATCCCACAATAAGCTTCAGGAGAGGGGAGCGCCGAGGAAGCAGTTGGCCATTGTATGCGTCGAAGCGACTCATGACTTCAGCACACTCGGCGTCGGTAAACTCTCGATTCTGAGAATGGCCGAGTCGGCGGATGTCCCCGTAGGAGATAATCTCGTCGAAGTTGTACATGTGGGCGTCCATCACTCCTATAAAAAAAGATCGGCAAAAATCAGTAACTCTTAATAGTTCTGCTATATGATTTAAAAGGAGCAAACCTCCATTAATGAAGCAAGAAATTATAAATGAAATCTTTCGGAGAGCAGAACTCTATTGATGGAATCCTAACAGGGTTCTCTTTAGTTCTCTTTAGATCCTTTTAGAGCAAAGCTCTGCTAAGTGAAACCCTAAATGAGTTTTCTTAAGATCAGGGATCTATTGAGAGCAAGGCTCTTAAAATTGATTTAATTTAATCCAAATTAATTTTTACCTAAAATTCTCTAGAGTTTGAACTTTTAAAAGTGCTTAAACAAAAGAGCAGGGTTCTGAACAAAATTCTTATGAAGAGATGAAAATCATCTAAGGGACCAAAGATCCTATTTATAGGCATTGAAGAGCCGTTTCAACTTCCAAGGGATGGCGCGACGGTTGGAATTCTGCCACCGCTGCGCTCACGTTTGGGGGCCACGTAAGCGCAATGGTGGGGGGCATTTGTTTACCCCAATCAGAGCAAAGATCTGTTCAAATTCCAAGGCGGGAAACGAAGCAACGCTTCTGTTTCCCCCAATCAGAGCAAGGCTCTGTTCTGAAAATTAAAATAAAAAATTAAAAAATTAAAGAAGCAACGCTTCAGCTGACTTGCACTCTGCGCCGCGCGCCACGTGGCAGCGCAGTTGCGCTAGCGCAGTTGCGATGTGCTCTGCGCTGCGCGACACGTGTCAGCGCAGTTGCGCTGCGCTCTGCTCTGCGCGACACGTGTCAAGCGTAGGTGCGCTTGCGCCAAACAGAAAAATTCTGAAAGATCTTTCTCAATTTTGTTAAAAACAAGAAAATTGCCTTCTGTAAAACAGAAGCCCTTGGATCAAAGATCCAACGGTGTGGAAAAATCCCCAAATCACTCAGAGAAAAATCTCTTTAACTGGTCTAACAAACTGATTGGTACTATATAAAGGCCCCTGGACCCCAACACGAAAAGGAAATCATCAACAAAAAGAACACAGAGAATAGAGAAACTCAAGAAACAGAGAGAGAACTCTGAAGAATTTTGAGAAGAACTCAAAAAGAAAGAAAAGGTAAAAAAACTCTGAATAAAGAAGAATTTCTTCTAAAAAGACCATTGATCTAAGAACAAGATCAAAGATCTTCAATAAAAATATAATAATAATAAAGGCATTGCCTTTTGATGAACTACTGGTTCTTTGAAAACAAGAAAATTTGTTTTTTTTGATCTAAAATTAATCAAAATAATAAAACAGTGCCCTGCACTTGCAAAATCTGCACTGTTGCGCTCTCGGGTTGGCGCAAGCCACCAGAGAGCGCCACGTGTCGGCCCCATAATGATCTGCGCTATGCGCTTCTAAAAACAGAGCACTGCTCTCATTGGCACAACTCACCAGAGCGCGCCACGTGTCAGCAGCGCAACAGCGCAGCGCACTGTCGCAGCGCACTGCGCTTGCGCTCATCAGAGCGTGACACGTGTCACCTCCACATGATTTTGCGCCTCGCGCTCCTCAATTGGCGCAAAGCGCCTGACAATCCACGTGGCGCTTTATCAGATAGACTAATTAATGCAACGCATTATTAAGAGGCAAGGCCCAATTAAGAGGCCCAATAGACCAAAACAAATGCTCTGCATTATAAAAAGGGGACAGAGCCCAACTTAAAAGGCCTAACAGGCCAGAATAAAATACAGTGCAGGGGCAGAGCCCTAATTAAGGCCTAATAGGCCAAATGCAAATAAAATGTTGCACATTTTCAATTGGACTTAGCCCAATTCTGGCTGTAAGTCCTCAACTTAAATTAACTGAGCATGGCTGCTCTCTTAAATCAATTTACACCTGGTTCAAGGGTACATCTCTGAACTCCTCTGACACCTGTCGTTGTGATCCTTCAACGTCGTCAGAGAGGTGATGGGTCCCGACGACCATATATGCGATGGACCACCATGTCTCTAAACTGGAACAATAGAGCCCAAATGCTCTCTTGCCGGATCTAAACGATCCCGTTAAGTTGATCTTAGTCTCAAACTGGACTAACGTATCCTTAACAAACGTTTAAGCTGATCTTAGTCTCAAAAATGGCTAACGTGTCCTTAAACCTTCAAACAGACTTTAGTCCCAAATTGGACTATAGATTCCCCCAATCTACTTTGGTTCAAGGGTACATCTCTGAACTCCTCTGACACCTATCGTTGTAACCCTTCAACGACATCAGAGAGGTGACGGGTCCCGACGGCCATACATGCAATGGACCACTATGTCCCTAAACTGGAACAATAGAGCCCCCAAATGCTCTTTTGTCGGATCTAAGCGATCCCGTTAAGTTGATCTTAGTCTCAAATTAGACTAACGTATCTTTAACAAACGTTTAAGTGGATCTTAGCCTCAAATATGGCTAACGTATCCTTAAACTAAAACACCAAACCCAAATCTAAGTAAATACGGATTTGGACTAATCCACGTCCTACGGGCGACGACATAAATTAGTCTCCGTATACAATCCACGGGCAACCACAAACAAAACAAACACCCATGACACGAAGTGAAATTCTGGAGAAGGAGAAATTTATTACCGCGATGCGGTAGCGTAATTAACTGCAGGGGCTTGCGTCTGCAGGGAAGAGCGTCCCCACAATCAAAAAACCCTCGATCGAGGGGGAATCTGACGAAGTCTGCTACATCGGCCGCATCCGTCCAAACCTCAGATACACGGTGCCATAAATCAACTTGGCATCTTCGGAGAGGTGGACGGATAAAACCAAATAGTATCTGCCCCGAATCTCAGGCAAGACGTCTATGACTTGCGGGCCTTTCGGAGGGGAACGACTGCTTTTTGGTGCACTTCCCAAACTGACGTGCACATCCCAAATCAGACCACATCCTAAACTGGATGCATCCCATATCACGTAATAAATACACGTGCATGCAAGATGGACAACGGACAGAAACGTCCTTAAACTAACCGTTGCCTCCAAAATGACAACAACAGACAGAGATGTCTTTAAACTAAAATCTCACCTCCAAAATAGTGATCAACGGACCGAAACGTCCTCAAACTAACCGTTGTCTCCAAAATGGTAACAACGGACCGAGACATCCTTAAAACTAAAAACCCCACCTCCAAAATGGTGATCAACAGACCGAGATGTCCTCAAACTAGAACTTCGCCTCCAAAATGGCTATAATGGACCGAAATGTCCCTAAACTGAGACAACAGAGCCCAAATGCTCTCTTACTGGATCTAAAACAAAAATGATCCTAAAACCTTGTTAAGTAGATCCTAGTCTCAAATTGGACTAACGTATTCCTAACAAAAAACCAACCGAGCCCCCAAATGCTCACATACGTTTAAGTCGATCTTAATCCCAAAATAGATTAACGGTCCTTAAATGAAAACCCCAAATCTGAGATATACGGATTTGGATTAATCCACGCCCTACGGGCGACAACATAAATTAGTCTCCATATACAATCCACGGGCAACCAAAACAAATAAAAACACACACGACACGAAGTGAACTGCCGGAGCAGGAGAAAGTGGTTATCGCGATGCGGTAACGTGATTAACTGCAGGGGCTTGCACCTGCAATGAAGAGCGTCCCCACAATCAAAAAAACCCTCGTAAACGAGGGGGAATCTGACGAAGTCTGCTACAACGGCCGCATCCGTCCAAACCTCCGATATACGGTGCCATAAATCAACTTGGTATCTTCGGAGAGGCGAACGGATAAATCCAAATAGCATCTTCCCCCCAAATTCAGGCAGGACAATCCATCCCGGTTCATTTCTGTTTTCGGCGGTGAACAGAGGGCTTTAGATCCTTAGCGTAGATGGGTAAGAAGCTACCCGCCAGGGATCGACCAGGCAGGAAAACTGCTCGGTCGCCTCGTGAGGAGGGCTTTTGATCCTTAGCGCTGTTGGGCAGAAACCTACCCGCTGCAGATGGGCCAGCAAGAAACTGCTCGGCGGCCTCGTGATGAGGGCTTCAATCCACAACGATGTTGGGCAGGAAGCTACCCACTGCGCATGAACCAAGCAGGAAGCTGCTCGGTCACCTCGTGAGGAGGGCTTTCAATCCACAGCATAAGTTGGGCAGGAGGCTACCCACTACAGATGAACTGATCAGGATGCTTAAGAAGCTATCCGCTAGGGATGGACCGGGCAGGGAAGCTGCTCGGCCGCCTTGTGAGGAGGGCTTCGATCCGCAGCGTTGTTGGGCAGGAAGCTACCCGCTGCATATGGGCCAGCAAGAAATTGCTTGGCGGTCTCGTGATGAGGACTTCGATCCACAACGTTGTTGGGTAGGAAGCTACCCACTACGGATGAACCGAGCAGGAAGCTACTCGGTCGCCTCGTAAGGAGGGCTTTCGATCCACAGCGTGAGTTGGGCAGGAGGCTACCCGCTGTGGATGAACCGAGCAGGAAGCTTAGGAAGCCATCCACTAAGGATGGACTGAGCAGGAAAGCTGCTCGGCCACCTCGCGAGAAGGGCTTCGATCCACAACGTTGTTGAGTAGGAAGCTACCCGCAGCAGATGGGCCAGCAAGAAATTGCTCGGTGGCCTCATGATGAGGGCTTCGATCCACAGCGTTGTTGAGCAGGAAGCTACCCACTGCGGATGAACCGAGCAGGAAGCTGCTCGGTCACCTCATGAGGAGGGATTTTGATCCTAAGCGTAGATGGGTAGGAAGCTATCTGCTAGGGATGGGCCAGCAGGAAATTGCTCGGCGGCTTCGTGATGAGGGCTTCGATCCACAACGTTGTTGGGCAGGAAGCTACACACTGCGGATGAACCGAGCAGAAAGCTGCTTGACCGCCTCGTGAGGAGGGTTTTAGATCCGTAGCGTAGATAGATAGGAAGCTACCCGCTAGGAATGGACCGGGCAGGGAAGCTGCTCGGTGGCCTCGAGAGGAGGGTTTTAGATCCTAAGCGTATATGGGTAGGAAGCTACCTGCTAGGGATTGGCCAACAGGAAATTCTCGGTGGCCTCGTGATGATGACCTTCGATCCACAGCGTTATCGAGCAGGAAGCTACCTGCTGTGGATGAGCCGAGCAGGAAGACATTCGTCGGCCCTGAAGGGAGTTTTAGCATGGAAATAAAGAGAAGTAGTTCAGATTGCAGGGAAGAAAGAATCTTTATTATTGAATAAAATACAGATTATGTGATTCAATTAAAATTCTCCTACATTGAATGACCGGTTTCGGTAGGTGTCCTTATTGCTCGGACTTGGGTCAGTCGGCGACGACCATGATCTATCCGATTGTCTGCTCTGCGTCTTTAATTTGACCGGCTTACCCCCTATCTGCTTGACGTTTATCTCGCAAGTATTTTGCCAAGTGACCGGAGCGGATCAGCTCCTCGACGTAATCGCGCAGCTGTTTGCAATCCTCGGTCGGATGTCCTTGCGTACGATGATAGGCACAATATGGGCCTCGAAGCCGTTTTCCCGTCCATCGGGCAGCTGGCGGGAGCCTGAAGAACTCTTTGTCCTTAGCTTCCCCCAGTAGCTCGATCTGGGAAATGTTTAGAGGAGTGTACTCCTAGAACCTCAGGGAGTAAGGTTTCGGATGATCTTCTTTCCTATTCTCTTCCCTGTCTGTCACGCCCCACTTTCCAGAGTACGCTAAAATGGACACGTGACATAGCCAGCCATGCTACCTATGGGTAGGAAGTATCCATCCACAGTCACATTATGGCTGTAGAGATATCAAGAACAAAATAAAACTATCTAAAACATGTCCATAATCCAAGATAACATGAGTCAAGAATAATAAAATGCGGAAGCGAAAGATCCAATACAAAATAACTGGAATGTATGTCCCATAATGCGGGCTCACATCAGGAAATAAATGCAGGAAAGAAAACTAACTACTGCTGACACTCACAACTCAGCCTATCGGCCGAAGTACTCCTGCTCGGACTGCGACAGCGGTACAGAATCTGGGCCATGCAAAACCCAGACGTCAGCGCGTCAAGTCATCAAGTAATAACATAATAAACAGAGTAACAGGCAATGCGAATATAAACATGAATAAAGCAAGGGTAACAATAATATAAATCAGAGCAGTGCAGGGTAGTGTGCAGTGGGTAAACTAAACTGTTCTATCAGGTTTTCTGTTCTAAAGTCTTTGAAACCAAATTGATGAATCGTCGATGTGACTCAATAGTATCCCGTGCATACCCGGGACCACGGCCCCAAGATTTCTCGGGCTGAAACCGAGACATGCCGCTAGGCACTAAACAGGAATATGTACAGATGAATGATGTCAGCATCATCATTCCAAGGCTGGCCTAGCCTCTAAAGCTGATCAGAACAAATAGCGAACTGTTCAGTTACAAGTCAGGTTTCACCTTTGATTTTCCCATACCCCCAAGTTATATGTGTATGTCAAGTCAGGTATTCCGTAATCAAGAACTAATGCCAACACAGGATCAGGTAAACAGGTTTGTCTGGATAGACAACAGGAACGGTCCATAAGGACTACATGTCAGGTTTATTGGCATTAGGCACAAGATCAGGTAACGGGTCAGGTCATGGTACATCAAGTCAAGTCAAGCAGTATACGGTACCATGTTGGGTCAATCAATATGTATGTAGCAAGTCAGGTCAAGATGTTAACGATATCATAGGTGTGCTCACAATCAGTTGCATAATCAAGCATGGTTATCAACAACATGATCTAAGCAATGAAGTAAGCAATAGACAGATTCACTCAATTAGCAGTACAGTTATCAGTTGTGTCACAGAGATGATTTCAATGTTATGCGAATGCAGTATGACAATTATGGCCTTTTAATCAAGTTAACAAGTTTAAGAACTTTAGAGGTGCAATGATTTATATAAAGGTTCAATACAGCTATTACAGGTTAAATGCACACGAGTGTCCGAATGGAATAAAACTATAGAGATAAATGCCATAAGCCATGTCAATATTAAAAAATGTGATTAAACAGGTAAATGTGGTTATTAGGTTTAATAAGGTAATTGCAAACGGTAGGTTTCAAGCTTGGATGATAAAATGATATATAACAGCATTGAACACGGAAATGGGAAATTATAGTGCTAATGTTAAACTGCAGGTTTAGGGTGTCATCAATGTATATGTAAATATTATTTAGCATGTAGCAAGGGGTACTTGCCTCGACGGGTCGCGAATCGGGAAAACGGAACGTTAACCGTCGGCGGGGAAAATCTCGCGATGGGAGCACGGTTCACAGAATGAACCCAAACGACGAACAGTGAAGCCACACGGGTCGGGGTACCACGCTGGAACGTCGGGACACGTTGCCGGCACGGCCGGATTCCGGCGAGAAACATAACAGTGAACGATCAAGATTGCAACAAGAAAAGAAAATAAAATAAAAAAGAATGGAAGGAGGATAGAGAAGGGAATGCTCACGAGGATCTGTGGGACGGGTGGTGACTGTCGACCGCGTCGACGGAGCTCCGGCGGTGGCCTACGACGACAGCGACCAAAAACTGCAGATCAAGAAAACCTTAACAGAGAAGGAAGAGAAGAAAGGAAAAGAGGAGGGGAAGCATCACTCACGGAGGGGTGTGCGCGAGGGCCAGGGGTACGGAGACGGGTCGTCGGCAGCGACTTCCGGCGGCGCCGACGTATGCAGGGGGCACAGTTCCCTCGTGCAGGCGCTCGGGAATGAGGGGAGAGGATGAAGGAGGTGCAGTGGCTGCGACGAGGGCGAGGAGGCCGGCGGTGAGGGCGTTGGCATTGGGCCACGGCGGTGAAGGGAGACGGCGGCTGGGTTACGCGAGGTTGGGTTCGCGTTTTAAAACAAAGGAGGAGAGAAAAATATAAATATGAGAGAGAGAGAGAGATGTGGGGAGAGAGAGAAAGCGAGAGAGAGAAGAGAGAAGAGGAAAGAGATAGAGAGACGGGGAGAGAGAGAGTGGGGCCCACGGGTTTTAAAAAGGGATCTGATTGGTTGGGGTGAAAGATTTGAGAGATTAAAGGAAACGGAAAAATATAAATGGGTTTATAAAAAAAATATATTCGACGGTTTAAAAATATATAGAAATTGGGATTTTGGTGCAAAGTAAAATATTTCCAAATTGCGCCCGGGTCGGGTCCAAAACTTTGAAATTGAAATAAGAAAATTTTAGGCGGGATCCAAAATTTAAAATGAAGTATTTTTCAACCAAAAAGCATACCCCCAAAACGGACACGCGTACATGCGCGAAGCCGTCCAAACTCGCCCGTTTCACTGAACGGGACGAGAACACGATGCACGGACGCTACAACAGGGTTAGGGTGTCAAGCATGCCATGACGAATATTTTTAATTTTATTTTAGTTGCCTTAAATAGTTATATGCAGAAATGAATTGTCGAGGTAAAATTACAATAAGTCACAACAGTCAAGTAGGATCAACGAAATAAATACCATACGCCAACATACGACAACAGAAACCAGTAGCATTGGGCTCGGGTGTTACATTATACTCAACTACAAAAGAATTTCGTCCTCGAAATTCCAAGAACACAAGATAGACGCAAACAAACTATAAGAAAAGATGAGGAAATTTCTGCCGGATTTCATCTTCCCGTTCCTAAGTGGACTCTCCATGCGAGTGATTACCCTAAGAAATAAGCACAAGAGGGATCACCTTGTTTTTAAGAACCTTTTTCCTTCGATCCACAATTTCAATCGGTCGCTCCTCAAAAGTCAAGTCTTCTCGTACAGTTAGCTCCGAATGATCCAATACGTGCGTTTCATCTCGAACATACCTACGGAGTTGAGATACGTGAAACACATCGTGCACATTCGCCAAGGACTGCGGTAACGCCAAACGATACGCTATCTCACCAACACGCTCCAAGATCTCAAAGGGTCCAACAAATCGAGGACTAAGCTTTCCTCGGCTTCCAAAACGAATCACCCCTCTAGTCAGTAACATCTTCAAGAATACTAAATCACCCACAGCGAACTCTAGAGGTCTTCTCGACGTATTTGCCTAACTCTTCTGTCTGCCTTGAGCTGCCTTCATATGATTTCTGATAGTGTTAACTTTCTCAACTGTCTGCACAACCAAATCTGGTCCCAACAATCTTCGTTCACCGACATCGTCCCAACAAACAGGTGAACGGCATTTACGACCATACAAAGCTTCAAATGGAGCCATCTGGATAGTTGCCTGAAAACTGTTGTTGTAAGAAAACTCCACCAAATGTAGATGATCCTTCCAAGACCCCTTGAAGTCCAACATGCATGCTCTCAACATATCTTCAAGAGTTTGGATTGTTCTCTCGGACTGACCATCAGTTTGAGGATGATAAGCTGTGCTAAACTTCAATCGAGTCCCCAAACTTTCCTGTAAACTCCGCCAAAATTATGATAAGAACCGAGTGTCACGATCGGACACGATGCTCACCGGTACTCCATGCAATCTTACAATCTCTTGCATGTACCGCTCTGCTAAAGTCTCTGTTGATTGACCAATCCGAAAAGGAATAAAGTGAGCTGCCTTGGTCAAACGATCAACAATCACCCATATAACATTGTTGCCTTTTGGACTTTGTGGTAAAGCCGTCACGAAATCCATGGTTATATGTTCCCACTTCCACTGAGGAATCGGAAGTGGTTGCAATAAACCAGCAACCCTTTGATGTTCAGCCTTAACTTGTTGACACACCAAGCACTTTGCCACAAAGCGAGCAATCTCCCGCTTCATGCCTTCCCACCATAAATGCTGTCGAATATCTCGGTACATCTTTGTGCCTCCAGGATGTACAGAATAAGCTGAACTGTGTGTCTCTTTCATAAGTTGTTCACGAGTATCTCCCTTTGGTACACACAAACAGCTACCATACCTCAACGAACCATCTTCGTGGATCAATAAATATGTTCGTAGTCCGGCTTCAACCTGCTCTCGAAACTTTTGCAGTCTAGGATCCTGCGATTGTGCTGCTTTAATATTCTCGATCAACGATGAATGTACTTGCTGCTGCATCAACTGTCCCGTAGAATGCGGTAGCACAACCTCCAAGTCAAATCTTCGAAAATCTTCAACGAGCTCTTTCTGCGTAGTTAACACCTGAATTGTTGGTAACCGACTAAGCGCATCCGGCATGACATTAACCTTCCCCGGATGGTATTTAAGATCAAGATCGTAGTCAGCCATCAGCTCCAACCATCTATACTGCCTCATATTAAGCTCCTTCTGCGTGAACACATACTTCAAGCTCTTATGATCAGTAAAAACTTCGACCCTTTCGCCTAAAAGATAGTGTCTCTAAATCTTCAAAGCAAAAATCACAGCCGCAAGCTCCAAGTCATGAGTTAGGTAATTCTTCTCATGGGTCTTCAACTGTCTCGATGCGTACGCTACAACCTTCCCATGCTGCATCAAAACACATCCCAGTCCTTTCCCAGATGCGTCGCTGTGAATCACCAATCCTCCGGAATTGTCTGGCACGGTCAGAATATGGGTGATTATCAACTTCTGCTTCAACGTCTCAAAAGCTAACGCACATTTATCGGTCCATACTAAAGGTATCTCCTTGCGCGTAAGCTTGGTCAACGGCTCTGCCAGACGAGCAAAGTTCTCCACAAATCTCCTGTAGTATCCGGCCGGTCCAAGGAAACTTCTTATCTCAGCAACATTCTTTGGAATCGGCCAATCTCGAACTGCTACAATCTTTTCTGGATTGACGGCGATTCCATCGCCAGACACCACATGCCCCAAAAACTTTACTTCCTCCAGCCAAAACTCGCACTTACTCATCTTCGCATTCAACTTCTCATGTCTCAACGTTTGCAGTGCGATCTTCAAATGCTCAGCATGCTCTTCAAAACTCTTCGAGTACACCAGAATATCGTCAATGAATACCACAATAAACTGATCCAAGAATGGTGAAAAGATTCGGTTCATCAAGTCCATGAATACTGCCGGCGCATTTGTTACTCCGAAGGGCATCACTAAGTATTCGTAATGTCCATACCGAGTTCGGAACGCCCTCTTGCAAATATCTTCTACTTTCATTCGGACCTGATGATATCCGGATCGCAAATCCAGCTTCGAGAATACCCTCGCGCCACTAAGCTGCTCGAAAAGTTCGCCAATGCGAGGGATCGGGTACTTGTTCTTAATAGTCATCCGGTTTAATTCTCGATAGTCGATGCACATCCTTCTTGTGCCATCCTTCTTCTTTACTAGAAGAACTGGAGCTCCCAAAGGCGAGTTACTGCTTCGAATCCAACCCTTCTCAAGTAATTCAGCAACCTGTTTCTTGACTTCTTCCAACTCTACTGGTGCCATAGGATAATATGCTTTGGATACTGGTGCTGCACCAAGAATAAGATCAATTGCGAACTCCACGTCTCGCTTCGGCGGTAAACCCGATATATCTTCAAACGCGTCCATAAAGTCGCGAACAACAGCCGGCTCCTCACTTTTATCAACTTCCATTGATGCAAGAATATTATTCGTTGGCCTAGCCCTAAACTCGACTGGCCCGACAGAACTGCTTCCTCCAGTGAAGCTAAACTCGGGATGTCCGGGAATCTGGAAAATTACTTTCTTTACCCTACAATCAATGTGAGCGTGGAAAGTGCCAAGAAAATCCATTCCCAAGACGACTTCGTAGCTGCCTGTATCAATCACCAAGAAATCTGCAAAAAACTCCCGCCCACACACAACAACTGTACATTCTTTACATTCCTTACTAGCGATGATTTTCCCATTCCCAGTGTGTATGTCCCAGAAACTAGACAGGGTCGTGCAGTCAATCGAGTGTGTAGTTATAAACTTGGATGACATAAAACAATGGGATGCACCAGAATCAAATAACGCTAATGCGGGAAAACCATGAACGAGTAAAGTACCTGAAACAACTTCTCTTGACGCCTTAGCTTCTTCAGCTGTCAAGGTAAAAGCTCGAGCCTGATTAGGTCCTTGAGTCAGCTGTTTCTGTCCTTGGAACGGTCTCTGCGGAGGCTTCTGAATATCATCCCTCGTACGAAGCTTCGACGGACAAGCATTAACAGCGTGATCTGCCGCTCCACAAACCAAACAGAGTCCCAGCCTCCTTCGACAATCCTTTTGCACGTGGCCAGGTAAATTGCAGTAGTTACAAGTCATGCTCTTTGTTCGATCGATGACAACAGGCTTCTTCATGGGTGCTATACCACGACGGTCCACTGGAATACCTCTGCGACCATGAGCTCGATTTAGTACAAATGCTGGCTTCCTTACCGCAACTGCTGTCTGCTGCAAACCCCCATTCTTTCCAGATAGGCTCTGCTGTTCCCGAGCTGCCGTTAGAACCTGTGAGAAAGTGGTCAAACCCAGGGAGACAATCTGCCTCTGGATGTCCACATCCAAGCTGCACATGAACCTCCGTGCCCTGTCTGCATCGTTGGCAACTAAAGGTCCAGCGAATCTGCTGAGTCTCGTCCATTCTGCTGCATGCACATCTACGGGTGCTCCATTCTGCTTTAGACCGATGAACTTCTCTTCCATTTCCTCCCGTGCAGTCCGCGGGAAGAACTTCTCTAGGAAACTCTTAGAAAAATCCGCCCACTTGATCGGCTTGGGCAAGCGGGTCTCCTCCACAAGCCACCATTCTCGGGCATAGTCCACTAACTGAATGCGTACCATATCAACTCTTTTCTCATCTGGAATCTGTGCCGCAACAAGCAAGTTCTCTGTGTCAACTAGCCACTGCTCTGCTGGCAACGGCTCCTCCAAACCAGTAAATGTAGACGGACCCAAACGCCTGAAATCTGCTACGGTCCCAACTCGGTCAACTGGTTTAGCTCCAACATTGTACACAGACTGTTGAACGATCTGCAAACCTTCCTGAAACGATTCCGCTTGCTGCTGGATTGGCTCGGTCTGTCTCTTTTGATTCTCCAGCATTCCTTTTATCACTCCAAGCATGGCGGTTTCGTCCACACGCCTTTGGTACGTCTTCAAATTCTTATCTGCCATATTCCTGAAATCAAAACACCCAACATTTGCATGATAATAGATTCAAAATATAGATCAAGGCTAGAACTCCAAGTTACTTAAATAAAGTACCGCATTGTAACTATGCCGCGGTATCATAGCCACAATTACATAACTCCACCCAAGTCGTCTAAGTCCTAGAGATAACAAGGAATCAGGTTTTCGAGTTGATATGCAAAGGAAGTTTGCACATCGTAAAGACATAATCAGGAAGAATGTGATTCAAGAACGGTAAAACGGCAAGGTGGCAGGACATGTTTCCTAAACACGGGTTTCCTGATTCGTGTATTGGGTATAATACCCAACTACAAAAGAATCAACCCGACTAACCTATGGCTCTGATACCAAAAGAACCATGTCACGCCCCGCTTCCCAGAGTACGCTAAAATGGGCACGTGACATAGCCAGCCATGCTACCTGTGGGTAGGAAGTATCCATCCACAGTCACATTACGGCTGTAGAGATATCAAGAACAAAATAAAACTATCTAAAACATGTCCATAATCCAAGATAACATGAGTCAAGAATAATAAAATGCAGAAGCGAAAGATCCAATACAAAATAACTGGAATGTATGTCCCATAATGCGGGCTCACATCAGGAAATAAATGCAGGAAAGAAAACTAACTACTGCTGACACTCACAACTCAGCCTGTCGGCCGAAGTACTCCTGCTCGGACTGCGACAGCGGTACAGAATCTGGGCCATGCAAAACCCAGACATCAGCGCGTCAAGTCATCAAGTAATAACATAATAAACAGAGTAACAGGCAATGCGAATATAAACATGAATAAAGCAAGGGTAACAATAATATAAATCAGAGCAGTGCAGGGTAGTGTGCAGTGGGTAAACTAAACTGTTCTATCAGGTTTTCTGTTCTAAAGTCTTTGAAACCAAATTGATGAATCGTCGATGTAACTCAATAGCATCCCGTGCATACCCGGGACCACGGCCCTAAGATTTCTCGGGCTGAAACCGAGACATGCCGCTAGGCACTAAACAGGAATATGTACAGATGAATGATGTCAACATCATCATTCCAAGGCTGGCCTAGCCTCTAAAGCTGATCAGAACAAATAGCGAACTGTTGAGTTACAAGTCAGGTTTCACCTTTGATTTCCCCATACCCCCAAGTTATATGTGTATGTCAAGTCAGGTATTCCGTAATCAAGAACTAATGCCAACACAGGATCAGGTAAACAGGTTTGTCTGGATAGACAACAGGAACGGTCCATGAGGACTACATGTCAGGTTTATTGGCATTAGGCACAAGATCAGGTAACGGGTCAGGTCATGGTACATCAAGTCAAGTCAAGCAGTATACGGTACCATGTTGGGTCAATCAATATGTATGTAGCAAGTCAGGTCAAGATGTTAACGATATCATAGGTATGCTCACAATCAGTTGCATAATCAAGCATGGTTATCAACAACATGATCTAAGCAATGAAGTAAGCAATAGACAGATTCACTCAATTAGTAGTACAGTTATCAGTTGTGTCACAGAGATGATTTCAATGTTATGCGAATGCAATATGACAATTATGGCCTTTTAATCATGTTAACAAGTTTAAGAACTTTAGAGTTGCAATGATTTATATAAAGGTTCAATACAGCTATTACAGGTTAAATGCACACGAGTGTCCGAATGGAATAAAACTATAGAGATAAATGCCATAAGCCATGTCAATATTAAAAAATGTGATTAAACAGGTAAATGTGGTTATTAGGTTTAATAAGGTAATTGCAAACGGTAGGTTTCAAGCTTGGATGATAAAATGATATATAACAATATTGAACACGGAAATGGGAAATTATAGTGCTAATGTTAAACTGCAGGTTTAGGGTGTCATCAATGTATATGTAAATATTATTTAGCATGTAGCAAGGGGTACTTGTCTCGACGAGTCGCGAATCGGAAAAACGGAACGTTAACCGTCGGCGGGGAAAATCTCGCGATGGGCGCACGGTTCACGGAATGAACCCAAACGACGAACAGTGAAGCCACACGGGTCGGGGTACCACGCTGGAACGTCGGGACACGTCGCCGGCACGGCCGGATTCCGGCGAGAAACAAAACAATGAACGATCAAGATTGTAACAAGAAAAGAAAAGAAAATAAAGAAGAAGGGAAGGAGGATGGAGAAGGGAATGCTCACGAGGATCTGTGAGACGGGTGGCGACGGTCGACCGCGTCGACGGAGCTCCGGCGATGGCCTACGACGACAGCGACCAAAAACTGCAGATCAAGAAAACCTTAACAGAGAAGGAAAGAAGAAAGGAAAAGAGGAGGGGAAGCATCACTCACGGAGGGGTGTGCGCAAGGGCCAGGGGCACGGAGACGGGTCGTCGGCAGCGACTTCCGGCGGCGCCGACGTGTGCAGGGGGCGCAGTTCCTTCGTGCAGGCGCTCGGGAATGAGGGGAGAGAAGGAAGGAGGTGCAGTGGCTGCGACGAGGGCGAGGAGGCCGGCGGTGAGGGCGTCGGCGTTGGGCTACGGCGGCGAAGGGAGACGGCGGCTGGGTTACGCGAGGTTGGGTTCGCGTTTTAAAAGAAAGGAGGAGGGAAAAATATAAATATGAGAGAGAGAGAGAGATGTGGGGAGAGAGAGAAAGCGAGAGAGAGAGAGGAAAGAAGAGGAGAGAGATAGAGAGACGGGGAGAGGGAGAGTGGGGCCCACGGGTTTTAAAAAGGGATCTGATTGGTTGGGGTGAAAGATTTGAGAGATTAAAGGAAACGGAAAAATATAAATGGGTTTATAAAAAAAATATATTCGACGGTTTAAAAATATATAGAAATTGGGATTTTGGCGCAAAATACAATATTTCCAAATTGCGTCCGGGTCGGGTCCAAAAATTTGAAATTGAAATAAGAAAATTTTAGGCGGGATCCAAAATTTAAAATGAAGTATTTTTCAACCAAAAAGCATACCCCCAAAACGGACACGCGTACATGCGCGAAGCCGTCCAAACTCGCCCGTTTCACTGAACGGGACGAGAACACGATGCACGGACGCTACAACAGAGTTAGGGGTGTCAAGCATGCCATGACGAATATTTTTAATTTTATTTTAGTTGCCTTAAATAGTTATATGCAGAAATGAATTGTCGGGGTAAAATTACAATAAGTCACAACAGTCAAGTAGGATCAACGAAATAAATACCATACGCCAATATACGACAACAGAAACCAGTAGCATTGGGTTCGGGTGTTACACTGTCCCTCTTCTTCCGGTCAGCTTGGTCGCTTCCGGGCATGTTGGAGTTCACCTCGGACTCGAGTTGGACTTCTCATCCGGTCCATGCTTTCATTTCGGCCATGGTCTTAAGTTGCGCCAATGCAAAAGAGCGAAACCACTCTTTGTGCCTAAGACCCGACCTCAGCGCGGTGATGACCGTTTCGTCACGGTGCTAGGGTACCTCCAGGAGGGCATTGCAGAAGCGGGTGACATACCCTTTGAAGAATTCTTTCTCCGCTCTTGATGGTGAACAGATAGTCGACCGCTCTCTTCTGCCGTCGATTCCCGACAAAGTGACCGAGGAATTGGGAGGCCAGCTCGTCGAAAGTCGAGATGGAGTGTAACAACTCAATTTTTAATGTACAAAGAATTGATTTAAATTCAATGTATACTTGGAGTATTTATTGCAGCTGATATCTCTTTAAGTATTTATTTCACTCCATAATTACAAGAAGGAGCTTGTAGCTCATTGGTAATATCTTGCACTGCTGAACCAAGCCACCAGAGTTCAAATCCCATGCCCCACATTATTTTTATATTATTTTGTTTTAAATTGTTCGGAAAGTCAACAGTCAAACCGCCATAACTCACAAAATTTATATTGGACACAAAAAGTTAAATACACCAAAATTCCCCCCAGGAAGAAACCCACCCAACGAGCCTTCGACTCGGCCTGACTCGGCCGAGTCGGCCGGCAGACCGGTCGACTCGGGCCAGCGCCGCCGGACGGCCGAGTCGTCAACACGGAATTTCTCCGTGTTGACCTGGTCTTCTCACCTGAATACTTTAATTTCCCAGATCGGTTATCAAATTCTCAATAAATCACTTTTACTCCATAATTTAATGATTTTTAATGTTTTTTTTATATATTTTTATATTTTTTTAATTAAAACCCTAACCCTAGCCTAACCCTATATAAACTCCCATACCCTCTACCCTCTCACCCTACATTCCTAAGTCCACTCTCTAAAAATTTCAAGAGAACTCGGTACGTTAGAAAACGAGCGAAAGGCGAAGCGCTGCCGAAATCAACGGCGAAATCCCGGCGATCGTACTAGGACTCTTCACGACGTTTCGACGCACCGACAAACCCACTACCTTTCTAGCACTCTCTAGTGTTGTCCAAACCCGTAAGTCCCTCTTTTTCCACCTTTCTTACTTCCATTAAAATACGAATTTTCAAACCCGACGGAAATCGGAACAAACCGATTTCCGATTCGGTTTTTCTATCAAAACTCACTTGTCACTAATTCCATAATGCTTAAACATATTCATGTTGACTACTAATCACTTAAAAATCAATTTAGATAAAGTTTCTCACATGAAATGATAACTAATACCGTATTTTCGCACTTAAATACCACCATGTTTAGTTTATCTCATTTAACCCTTTAACATTGCTATACCATAAAGTAGATCACGAGATAATGACCTACCTCCATACACATGCAAATGCAACCCTAATTGATATCATCAAAACTTAGAATACGATAATACAAGATTTTACATTTAAATATCATTTTCTTAATAAAACCTTTTCTAAAAGTTCTAAGTTTTAAACAATTTTAAAACAATATCTTTTAATAGAAAAATACGATATATCGTGGACATCGATTGTTTATCTAAACCTGACTTTGTGGTGTCTAGGCAAGTGTGTCTAAGACGAGTGGTTACTTAATTAGGGCCACTACTTGTAGTGGAGAGCCTCCCACTCACCTGGCACTTACCTGGCCGCAATCGGTGGTAAAGAGGCGATTTGAGCCTTCTAATGACTTATCGTTTAGACCATTTAGAAATAGGCTAGTTGGCTTAGGAAACCCTAGAATCTAAAATACAGAAATTTACACCCTTTTACAAATAAATACCTTATCTTTATAAAACCGTTTTCTAAATGATTAGTATTTATTAAATCTTTGCAAAGTGCCACTACAACCCACCTTTGGGGAACTCATTAGGGATAGTATGGTTTATCGTGCACTCTCGGGCTTAATAGTGCGAGATTCAGACCTCCGCAATGAGCATTCGGTCTCGAAAGGTTTGAAATACGACATTTAAGAAAAATGAGATTTTTGGAAAATAAAATATTTATTAGAAATTATTCTTGTATAAACATATATATATTTATCATTTAAACACCTATTTTATTATAAGATAAAGTTTCCACCTTTTCCTAAAAAAATTACAAGATTAAAAGTTACATTAAAATACCATGAATTTCAAATAAATCAATATTACAAATTAATACCTTTATTTATGTAATTAGGATATTTTCACTAGAAATAAGACAAAATAAAATCACACTCATTATAACCATAAAGACGAATAATAAATACTTGAGGTGTATCTTGAAAACTATACAAAAGTATTTTTACATAAAACCCCCTCAAGTTTTATAAATTACAATAAAGACCATAACAATTATAGAACTTCGATTTACATTTCTTTTAGTCTGACTTGGATTTGAGTCTGATTATTTCTGACTTGAATATGATTCAAGTCAATCTATATTCTTTAATATTCCAACTCAATATGAATACATGAATCCCAGAATCCAGTTAACAATCTATACAACTTGACTGAATCAAACCATGGATATACATCCATTATTCCGTTATTCCATTTACCTGATTATGCAGTTACAACATGTTTACTGATATCATGGTTTTGGTCGGTCATCCAACTTACACAATACAATACAGCAATACTATCAAAACACTACGGGGTTTAAGGGGTAGATTGGTACAGAAGGTGTTAAAGGTGGCACGAGATGGTCAGATTAAGACACCTAACCGTATTCCGTTGCTGTTGTACCATGGCTTAACAATTCCTTGTACATTCCGTTTGCCCTGGTCTCTAGCATATAGAGACCCCTCTCGTATACACTGGCATCCTTCTGTACCAAACTACAAACAACAGCGTTAACACAATATTCCATAATATTCTACAACATAATACTTTAGAAAATACTCTTATTCTGTCTTTCTATTTCTTCCTTATCTTTGGGACTTACCGAGCGACCTGTTCGCTGACGACATTCTATTTCTTTCTTCTTTGAATGTCGTCAGGTGCTTTGGACCCAGCAGAGATCGAGTCCACCGATGAAGACTTGGAGCAGTTTCATGAAGACCCCGAGCTCTAGATATTGTACCTTGTTCTATTCAGTATTTTCATTTCCTGTTATGCCACTGTTTAGGTATCGCTTTTCATTTCAGTTGTATTTACTTTTCATGCATTGTACAAAAGAATGTTATTAATAAAGTTGTTATTTCTATATCTCTTGTCTCTTGTGATTTACTTTTATATTGCTTAGATACGCTTAGCGTATGTACTTCTGAGTACATACGTAGCGGACCTCATCGCGTCTCCTTCGCCGTACACCGGGAAGCGGGACGTGACAGGTTTTGTTGGTGGCCCATGCAGGTCAGAGCTGTATGAATCCCTGTCATACAGTTCTGGTCTGCGTGAACAACCTAAGCAATATAACATAAGAACCAGCAACTAAAACATTCTTTACAATTCATGTTTCTTGAATCTTATAAATTTCTATTCCTTGAATCTTATCATTTCATATATTTGAATCTGTCATAACCCAAATTTTTCTTCAAGGTTATGGACTCCCCGAACAACACCAGCACCAACGTCAACAACACACCTCCAGCACTACCTCTCGTATCAGCTATTCCTGCACCAACCACCGAACAAACAGTGCTACTTGAGGCGATTCGCAGCTTTCTCGAAGGACAACAACAACTTCTGAACCGTCCTGAAACCGACGCACCGGGAGTAAAGCAATTCAGGGCTTTACATCCCAAACAGTTCTCTGGTAAAGGAAGCCCTCTTGAAGCTGAAGAATGGGCACAAAGCATCGAAGACGATCTGGCAGCAGCTCAAGTGCCAGACATCGCTTGGGTCCGTGTAGCAAAACTACAACTCACGGATAATGCTCGCAACTGGTGGAAGGCGGAAGAAAGCCGTCTGGTACAGCCGATTGAATGGAAGACTTTTCGTGAGAAGTTCGACGCGAAATACTTCCCTGTGACTGCCAGGTTTGCAATGGAGCAGCAGTTCATTCATCTACAACAGGGTTCAATGTGGGACAAATCAGTAGATGAATACGACGCTGAATTCACCATGTTAAGCCGGTAAGATATGTCACAATAGTTCAATTTTTAAATATCACATACTACACAGCTAACACAATCTTTAAACAGATTCGCAGTACACTTGATACTGGCGAACGAGATCAGAGCCCGTCGCTTTCAATAAGGACTGGACACGGAGATTCAGGCTGCTCTAGCCACTGGAAAATTTCTGACTCATGAGGATGCACTGAAAGCTGCCCGCAGTTATGAGGCGGTGATAAAAGCAAGGGGCAGACCTCAGACTGCAGGAGTCAAACGCCCTGCCAACCAGATGGCAGGTGGAGTCTCGTCCAGGCCACCTTTCGTGCCAAGGCGACCCGGAGTACCAACCCATCGTCCCAGTCCAGCCTTTTGCACCTACTGCAAGAGAACTGGACATATGATGAAGGACTGCCGTCGAGCCAACCGCCTTTGCTTAGTCTGCGGCTCAGCTACTCACAATATTGGGTCTTGTCCCCAATGACAGAACCCAGTTACTGCACCCAGGCCAGCAATTACTTATCCGCAGCGACCAGCTCTTCAGGCACCTGCTCCCAGACCTGCACTATCTGCACTACCCAGAGGACCACAAGCTGCACCACCTCCTCGTCAGTTCCATCAAGCTCAAAGGAACGTTCCGAGGAATGCTCCTCAGGCCAGGAGGAATGTACCAAGGCGCCAGGCTTTCACGATATCCATGGAAGAAGCTGAGGCCACTGGCCAAGTCATCACTGGTAAACTTTTCTCTTCAAACTTTACTTTTCTATCCTGTTACTTAGTTACATATTTCCTATAGCTAAAACAAATCCCACATACCTTAGGTACAATCTTAGTATCCTTAATCCCTGCACTTGCACTGTTTGATACTGGAGCATCACACTGCTTTATGTCGCAACGGTTTGTCCGAACCCATACGATTCCAGTCTCACCGCTTGTATCCAGCTGGAATGTCAGTTCAAGAAATGGCGTTCTAAAGGCAACTATGGGATACAACTTGTGTCCAGTCGTCGTCTGCAGTCGAGAATTTTATGCTGACTTCAAAGTACTGGACATACCGAACTTCGATGTGGTTTTAGGAATGGATTGGCGTGGAACTTTTTATGCTACCATAGACTGTCGTCAAAGGAGGGTAGTATTCGAGATCCCAGACCATCCAGTCTTCTATTTCAAAAGCGGAGACCGTACACTGGAGCCAAGTACTTACAAAGCGAAGCCAAGAGAAGCAGTAGTTGCAGCAGCTCAAGCGGAGGAAGAATCAAGACCAGATGTAGTTCGAGAGTTCGACGATGTATTTCCTGACGATATATCAGGTTTGCCTCCCGATCGAGCTCTTGAATTCAGTATTGATTTAGTACCAGGAGCACAACCGGTGATCAAAGCACCCTATCGTTTAAGTCCGGAAGGTTTGAAGGAAGTCCGAACACAGTTGGGCGAATTACCGGCGAAAGGATGGATTCGTCCCAGCACTTCAAGTTGGGGATCATCTGTACTACTCTTGAAGAAGAAGGAAGGTTCATACAGAATGTGCATCGATTACAGAGCCTTGAACGAAGTCTCTATAAAGAACAAGTATCCACTCCCGCGCATCGATGATTTATTCGATCAGCTAAGTGGATCTTGTGTTTTCTCTAAATTAGTTCTTCGTTCAGGTTATCATCAAGTGAAGATCAAGGAAGCTGATATTCACAAAACAGCTTTCAGAACTCGTTATGGACATTACGAATTTCTAGTGATGCCATTTTGAGTGACCAACGCACCTGCAATATTCATGAACCTTATGAATCAAGTTTTCCGGGAGTATCTAGACAGGTTTGTTGTCATCTTCATCAACGACATCCTGGTATATTCTAAGAGTCGGAAAGAACATGCAGAACATCTACGAATTGTCCTAGAAACTCTTCGACAACATCAGCTTTATGCCAAGTACAGCAAGTGCGAATTTTGGCTAAATCAAGTTGGTTTTCTTGGACATATCGTATCAGAAGAAGGAATCTCTGTAGATCCAGCGAAAGTTTCGGCAGCTAGCGAATGGCCTACACCAAAGTCAGTGAAGGATATTCGAAGTTTCTTGGGTTTAGCTGGATATTACAGAAGGTTTATTAAAGGCTTTTCGAAGATAGCAACACCCCTGACCAAGCTCACACGTAAAGATGAAGAATTTGTGTGGTCAGAAGCATGCGAACAAGCTTTCGTAGAACTCAAGTCAAGGTTGACATCAGCACCTATTCTCGTCATACCGGATCAATCTGGAGGATTCGAAGTGCATTGCGATGCATCCGGTAAGGGATTAGGATGTGTTCTACATCAGCACGGTAAGGTTGTGGCTTATGCTTCAAGACAGCTGAAGATTTATGAGCGCAATTATCCGACGCATGATCTGGAGTTGGCAGCCGTCATCTTTGCTCTCAAGATTTGGCGCCATTATCTACTTGGTGAACGAGTGAACATCTACACAGATCATAAGAGCCTGAAGTACGTGTTTACTCAGAAGGAGTTGAATATGCGGCAGAAAAGATGGTTAGAACTCATGGCGGACTTTGACATCAACTTGCAATATCACCCAGGGAAGGTGAATGTAGTACCTGATGCTCTTAGTCGCCAACCATTAGCAATGAATCTCACCGCTCGGTGGAAGCTTCAACAAGACTTGCATCAGATGGAGATTGAAGTAGTCATGCCAGGTAATGCTTCAAGTTTGATAAATTTACAAGTTCAATCAACCATTGTCAATCAGATCAAAGTAGCTCAAGCAAGTGATGCTAAGTTGCAAAAGATCAGAGAACAAGTAGAGAATAGACTCAGAACAGACTTCATCATCCATGAAGACGGATCTTTGAGATACGGCAGCAGATTGTATGTACCAAAAGGTCCTGTTCGGAAAGAGTTAATGAAAGAAGCTCACAGCTCTCCCTACTCAGTACACCCTGGAGGTACCAAAATGTACAAAGATCTACGTCAGAATTATTGGTGGCATGGAATGAAGCGTGAAGTAGCCAGAAGCGTCACAAAATGCTTGGTGTGTCAGCAAGTAAAGGCTGAACATCACAGGACTGCTGGATTACTTCAACCGTTACCAATCCCAGAATGGAAGTGGCAACACATCACGATGGACTTTGTGACTGCTCTTCCTCGCAGCACAAAGGGTAACGATACCATATGGGTCATTATGGATCGACTCACAAAGTCGGCTCACTTCATTCCATTACGAGTTGGCCAATCAACTGAGACACTAGCAAAGAAGTACATGGAGGTAATAATCTAATTTAGATTTAAAACTCTTCATAAGGTACTATCTCTGATACCCATGAACTCATACAGGAAATTGTGAGACTCCATAGAGTACCGGTCTGCATTGTCTCCGATCGTGACACCAGGTTCCGATCGCAATTTTGGCAGAGTCTGCAAGCAAGCTTGGGAACAAGTCTGAACTTCAGCACGGCTTATCATCCACAAACAGATGGTCAGTCGGAACGAACTATTCAGATCTTGGAGGATATGCTTAGAGCGTGTATGCTAGACTTCAAGGGATCGTGGGAAGATCACCTACATCTTGTGGAGTTTTCGTACAACAACAGCTACCAAGCAAGTATAGGAATGGCACCTTTTGCAGCACCGTATAGAAGGAAGTGTCGTTCGCCATTAAGTTGGGACGACATCGGAGATAGGGAACTTCTTGGACCAGAAATGATAGTAGCAACTGTTGATGTGGTTCATACTATCAGGGAAAGGATGTGCATAGCCCAAGATCGACAGAAGCACTGGGCTGATGCAAAGAGACGACACTTGGAGTTCCAGCCAGGAGATCACGTATTCTTGAAGATATCTCCGAACCGCGGAGTGATCCGATTTGGAAGACGGGGTAAGCTAAGTCCGAGATACATTGGACCGTTCGACATACTCGAACGAGTCGGTGAAGTGGCATACCGCTTAGCGCTTCCACCTTCATTGGAAGGAGTGCATAATGTGTTCCATATATCCCAACTCAGAAAGTATGTGAGTGACCCCAGCTATGTTCTCGATCATTCCGAGCTCACTATACAGCCCGACTTATCTTGTGAGCAACAGCATGTGGAAATCCTGGACAGGAAAGTGAAGACACTTCGGAACAAGAAAGTTAACTTGGTTCGAGTGATGTGGAGGAAAGACACTCCAGGAAAGTCCACTTGGGAAAGGGAGGATGAAATGCGTACCAGATATCCACACCTCTTTGTAAACTAGTCCTCAAATAAAAGTTGTAAATTTCGAGGACGAAATTTTTGTAAGGAGGGTAGACTGTAACAACTCCATTTTTAATGTACAAAGAAATGATTTAAATTCAATGTATACTTGGAGTATTTATTGCAGCTGATATCTCTTTAAGTATTTATTTCACTCCATAATTACAAGAAAGAGCTTGTAGCTCATTGGTAATACCTTGCACTGCTGAACCAAGCCACCAGAGTTCAAATCCCATGCCCCACATTATTTTGTTTTAAATTGTCTGGAAAGTCAACAGTCAAACCGCCATAACTCACAAAATTTATACTGAACACAAAAAGTTAAATACACCAAAATTCCCCCCAGGAAGAAACCCACCCGACGAGCCTTCGACTCGGCCTGACTCGGCCGAGTCGGCCGGCGCCGCCGGAGGGCCGAGTCGTCAACACGGAATTTCTCCGTGTTGACCTGGTCTTCTCACCTGAATACTTTAATTTCCCAGATCGGTTATCAAATTCTCAATAAATCACTTTTACTCCATAATTTAATGATTTTTAATGTTTTTTTAATATATTTTTATATTTTTTTAATTAAAACCCTAACCCTAGCCTAACCCTATATAAACCCCCATACCCTCTACCCTCTCACCCTACATTCCTAAGTTCATTCTCTAAAAATTTCAAGAGAACTCGGTACGTTAGAAAACGAGCGAAAGGCGAAGCGCTGCCGAAATCAACGGCGAAATCCCGGCGATCGTACTAGGACTCTTCACGACGTTTCGACGCACCGACAAACCCACTACCTTCCTAGCACTCTCTAGCATTGTCCAAACCCGTAAGTCCCTCTTTTTCCACCTTTCTTACTTCCATTAAAATACGATTTTTCAAACCCGACGGAAATCGGAACAAACCGATTTCCGATTCGGTTTTTCTATCAAAACTCACTTGTCACTAATTCCATAATACTTAAACATATTCATGTTGACTACTAATCACTTAAAAATCAATTTGGATAAAGTTTCTCACATGAAATGATAACTTTTGCAATATACCGTATTTTCGCACTTAAATACCACCATGTTTAGTTTATCTCATTTAACCCTTTAACATTGCTATACCTTAAAGTAGATCACGAGATAATGACCTACCTCTATATACACGCAAATACAACCCTAATTAATATCATCAAAACTTAGAATACAATAATACAAGATTTTACATTTAAATACCCTTTTCTTAATAAAACCTTTTCTAAAAGTTCTAAGTTTTAAACAATTTTAAAACAATATCTTTTAATAGGAAAATACGATATGTCGTGGATATCGATCGTTTATCTAACCCTGACTTTGTGGTGTCTAGGCAAGTGTGTCTAAGACGAGTGGTTACTTAATTAGGGCCACTACTTGTAGTGGAGAGCCTCCCACTCACCTGGCACTTACATGGCCGCAATTGGCGGTGAAGAAGCGATTTGAGCCTTCTAATGACTTATCGTTTAGACCATTTAGAAATATGCTAGTTGGCTTAGGAAACCCTAGAATCTAAAATACGGAAATTTACACCCTTTTACAAATAAATACCTTATCTTTATAAAACCGTTTTTTAAATGATTAGTATTTATTAAATCTTTGCAAAGCGCCACTACAACCCACCTTTGGGGAACTCGTTAGGGATAGTATGGTTTATCGTGCACCCTCGGGCTTAATAGTGCGAGATTCAGACCTCCGTAAGGAGCATTCGGTCTCGAAAGATTTAAAATACGACATTTAAGAAAAATGAGATTTTTGGAAAATAAAATATTTATTAGAAATTATTCTTGTATAAACATATGTATATTTATCATTTAAACACCTATTTTATTATAAGATAAAGTTTCCACCTTTTCCTAAAAAAATTACAAGATTAAAAGTTACATTAAAATAACATGAATTTCAAATAAATCAATATTACAAATTAATATCTTTATTTATATAATTAGGATATTTTCACTAGAAATAAGACAAAATAAAATCACACTCATTATAACCATAAAGACGAATAATAAATACTTGAGGTGTATCTTGAAAACTATACAAAAGTATTTTTACATAAAACCCCCTCAAGTTTTATAAATTACAATAAGGACCCTAACAATTATAGAACTTTGATTTACATTTCTTTTAGTCTGACTCGGGTTTGAGTCTGATTATTTCTGACTTGAATATGATTCAAGTCATTCTATATTCTTTAATATTCCAACTCAATATGAATACATGAATCCCAGAATTCAGTTAACAATCTATACAACTTGACTGAATCTGTCACGCCCCGCTTCCCAAAATACGGAATACGAGGGGTAGACAAGGCCAGTCATGCTCCTACGGTCAAGAAAATGTCCTGCCGTAGTCACACTTCGGCTTCTAGTTTTTCATGGTAAACAGTAAATAATGCGCAGGTAATGAGAAAATGCAGTAACTGAATAAAACAATGTAAAGAACTGACCTGAGGGGTAACAAAAGAATATAACTCTGGATAGCAAGTCGATATGTCTATGATATACGTCTAGTCCTGGTCCAGGCTAAATCTTCTCCTCACACTGAGCATGCATACTCAGGTCGTCAGAGCGACACAATAGCAATATATATATATATATATATATAAAATCATGTGACAATTCTAACAGTGATAATAGATATATATAACGGTAGATCAAAAGCAGTATGCGTATGAACATGCAGTAATCAATGCAGCGGAACAGTAAAAGCAGTAGAACGATATGCCACGTATGTCAACACAGTAAGTAAGGTATATCAATGCCAGTATCCCTATCAGTCTCTAAGTCTCACTGTACAGGTCACTAAGCCTATAGTCAGTCCAAGTGTGAGAGTCAACCACTCGCGAGTGTCCTCCACCCAAGGGTAGAACCCAAGGGCAAGGGACCACGGGCCCAACATGTATATCACGGTAATAATCACGTACCCTATAAAATCTCCATATATCTCCCTAAATATATAAGCCGGCATGGGACTCCCGAGATTCTGTTCAACTCATACTCAAACTACCCCACACCCCGTGGTCTACATCAAACGCTAACCATAACCCTAAATACCAGTCGGTCGGTGACAAGTCTGCACGAGAACTGGAGGCAGGACCTCCATCAAGCACGTCCCGACTAATACCTAAGATAAATGGCAGTGTCTGGTGCCTTATCTGTGACACCCATGCAAGAGCTTCCATAAGTGTCCCATACCACTTATAGTCATGCGTACACGCGTCCCACAGACGTCGACAATGCAATAGAATAATAAGGTTCACTGATTGTGTACAAGTACGTGTCACTTTCACTTAATCACTTATACACGAACACGAACGTACTTGCCACAATCATCACTAATACCTAACACTGGGTAATGCAGATTATCACTAAGGTATCAATGCAGTGACATATGTATGATATGATGCGTAAACAGTATGTAAAGCATGATTAGGGTGTCATGAATCAGTAATCTACCACTTGCAATATTTATCATAAATCATACGGTTACAGTTTAGTGAACCGATTAAAGGGGAATAAATAGTATGTTCAGTTATCTATCCAGCGAATTTAGTTTCATGCCAATCGGGTTCCAGGATCATTAGTTATAGCCATTTCATTTTAAGCGTTCACGGCTGGAAATCCGGTTTCAGAATCGGAAATCCATTTCGCAACGCAATTTAATCCCAGTTGGGATCGGAATTTAGCGATGCTACAGTTGGATGAAATCTAGGGTTTTCATTAAGGTTTTCAACGCAATAGACGTACCTTCAATCGCGTCTGTACGTCAGGAGATACACACTGTTCAATACTAGTATATCAATTCTGATTCTGTTGGGACTGTTATACGTCCCTATCTATTAAATTACAGATTAAATAACAAACGATAACGAAACAGAATGAAACCACTTCTGTTGTCTAGCTATCAGATTCACCTTTCATAAACAGCGGAGTTCTGCAACCTACGGATTAAGGAAACAGGGTGGTGCTCATCACGGAACAGCACACAGTAAACAGAGTCGCTCTGGACTGCAGTCAAGAGTCGCACTCCAATCCAAATATCATCGCAGTTACAGAATAGAAGTCATTAGAAGTTTACATAGGGTCAAATTTCGTCGAGTTGGCTTCGATTTGAGCCCTTGAACGCATCATTCCAGTATGTATACAATTTATGGTGATTTTTATAGTTTTCAGGTACAGGAAATTTCCAGTTTTACAGGTAAACTTGGGGGTAGTTGTTTTAGTCGGTAATCGTCGTATTATCCAGTGAAATTTATACAGGGTATTTATCACTACACGGGACAAGACGGACAATCTAATTCCGTCAAAATAGACAAGTATTTTCTTTGAGAACATGCATCGAACAGTTACGTATTATAACTTTTCAGGAAAAAATTACTACGGAATCTATACTATTTTAATTTGTAATAAAGATAACTTAGTATGTAGCAAGTAGAGAACTTGCCTGAAAATGTGTCGACAATAATACTGCGGTGGTATCAGCACGATCGCGCCACGAACGCAGCACCGGCTCAGTCCTTTGGAATCTGACAATTTCACTCGATCTAGCTGCTCTTCGTGCCTTCCTTTTCTTCACTGCTTCACGCTGTTCCTTGATTTGACGTGAGGGAGGGTGAGACGCTGATAAAGAGAGAGAAATTTAGAGAGAGAGGAAGAGAGAATTAGAGAGAGGGGGGGAATTAGAGAGAGAGAGAGAGAATTAGAGAAATTGAGAGAGAGAGAGAGGGAATTAGAGAGAAAGAACATGGGTGAGATGAGAGAGGGGGAATAGAATGAATGAGAATTAAGTGGTGATTAATAGGATTTTAAAAGGGATTAATGGGGGAAATTAATTGGGATTAAAGAGGCATTAACTTGGTAGTTTAATAGGAATTTATAGAGGAGATTTGGGTTTGGATTTGAAAGGATTTAAAAGAAATGATGTGGGATAATTGTTATTTTAATGGGCTGGGGAGGGAAATTGGGCTCGGGCCAAGGGATAAGATAGTAGGGAAAAGAAAGGGGTCGGGCTTGGGATTTTAAGTGAATGAGAAAAGGATTAGAGGAGTGGGCCGGCTCTGGGCTTAGGAAAAGTAACGGCTGGGCTAAAAATGAAAAAGAAAGGGGATAATAAAAGAGGAAGGGAATGAGGGTTTGGATTAGGGAAAATTAAAAGATATGAGATTAGATTAGGATTTGGGTTTTTAGAATAATACAAATAACAATTATAAAATAAATAAATTTTGAGAGTGACAAAAATACGGATATTGGTATTCAAAAAGACTGGGTATTACAGAATCAAACCATGGATATACATCCATTATTCCGTTATTCCATTTACCTGATTATGCAGTTACAACATGTTTACTGATATCATGGTTTTGGTCGGTCATCCAACTTACACAATACAATACAGCAATACTATCAAAACACTACGGGGTTTAAGGGGTAGATTGGTACAGAAGGTGTTAAAGGTGGCACGAGATGGTCAGATTAAGACACCTAACCGTATTCCGTTGCTGTTGTACCGTGGCTTAACGGTTCCTTGTACATTCCGTTTGCCCTGGTCTCTAACATATAGAGACCCCTCTCGTATACACTGGCATCCTTCTGTACCAAACTACGAACAACAGCGTTAACACAATATTCCATAATATTCTACGACATAATACTTTAGAAAATACTCTTATTCTGTCTTTCTATTTCTTCCTTATCTTTGGGACTTACCGAGCGACCTGTTCGCTGATGACATTCTATTTCTTTCTTCTTTGAATATTGTCAGGTGCTTTGGACCCAGCAGAGATCGAGCCAACCGGTGAAGACTTGGAGCAGTTTCACGAAGACCCCGAGCTCTAGATATTGTACCTTGTTCTATTCAGTATTTTCATTTCCTGTTATGCCACTGTTTAGGCATCGCTTTTCATTTCAGTTGTATTTACTTTTCATGCATTGTACAAAAGAATGTTATTAATAAAGTTGTTGTTATTTCTATATCTCTTGTCTCTTGTGATTTACTTTTATATTGCTTAGATACGCTTAGCGTATGTACTTCTGAGTACATACGCAGCGGACCTCGTCGCGTCTCCTTCGCCGTACACCGGGAAGCGGGGCGTGACATGGAGCGTGGTGTAAGCCCCCGAAACCAGTCCCGGCCAGCTCGGATCAAGGTGGCGGGAAAAGCTCGGCATTGAGCTGCATTCGAGTTATCCTGGAAGCTCATGCCCGCCGTAAATGCGTCTTGGTGGTTCTTCGGGTCGGATTTCCTGTCGAAGAGGGCCACTTTTGGCGGCTTGTTCCTGGACGAGACGTGCTTGGCCATCAGCTTTTCTGTAAAGGGTTTTGTGAGTGAATCGGCGGAATACCTGGCCCCTTCGCCGGACTTTTGGCCATCTCGTCGTACGCTTTCGATTTTCTTTTCGAGGGCTGCGAGCCGGTGGTGGTACCCTGAGGATTCTGCACAGTCGGAGTGGTGGCTATCCCCGCTCCTAGTCTTTGCGGCAGTGCGACTTCGGCAGGAGTGGGGGTGTCGGTTGTGCTTGGAAGTAGGCGAACTGACCGACATCTCCTCAAAGGGTCTGAGCGCGTGGCGGTTGTTAGAGCGACGGCCTATTCTCCCATGGGATCAGGGTGTGGAGCTGTCCGGCGCCCATCGAGTCATGGAATCATTCGCCGCATGCGGATCGCGGTGGCCGGAGCCGGCACGCGGGTGCACGGTGACGCTGAGATGAGCGTGAGTGAGATCGAGGGCTTGAGCGTGCCCATCCGTCCTTCTGCGGACGTCGTTATCCCGGGGAGGGGGAACCGCGCTCTGGTGGGTGTGGCCCGCTGCTTAGACGCGAACGAGGGCATCCACCTGTGATGTGAGCCTGTCTATCCGAGCGAATAAGGCGCTGATGGCATTAGGAAGGGAAGGCGAGCCACTTCTGCCTCCGTTGTGGCGGCTCGTATTTGGATCGTTGCGGTCGTCGCTCGCCATTGGATCGAGGGCTGAGGATCAACTTTGGTTGATGGAACAAAATAAGTCTTTCGTTCTCACAGACGGCGCCCACGGATGGAGGTCTTGATCTCCTTCAGATGCTGTCCTCCGTCGATCTGTTGCGAGCGTTGCTGGACGGTTAAGATTGGATTTGGAGGTTGTCCCTTTGAGCGTGTGGGTCTCAATGGGTTGAGTTTGAGGTGGAAGCCGAGCTACCTGCAAAGATGTCCCGGGGTGGGTGACCACCGTAGGACCCTCCGATGATCAAGATAGCCGAGGAATTTGAGCAAAGTAGTAACTTATTGGATTCATGTTACCTTACCTGAGTCGTCTGAGAGAGGGGTTTTATAGTGGTCGCATGAAGCGAGCAGATACGAGATCTTTGCCTTCAGTTACGCCCTTACGTTACGCCCGCGTTAATGGCGGGATCTGCTCATTAATGGGGGAACGAGCCTGCGTGGGACGCGGAGCGTGGGGCGGCGGATGTCTCGCCTTGGCGAGATACACAGAGTCGTTATGGAGGCGCTTGGGCTTCGCGTTCTCGGTTGATCGGGAGAGCCGAGAAAGCTCGGCATGTTAGGAGGTTCGGAGATGAGCCAGGGGATCGAGAAAGCTCGGCATGTCAGGAGGCTCGGAGACGAGCCGGGAGGCCGAGGAAGCTTGCTGGACTGCACGGAGGCGAGCTGTTGGCCGCTTGTTAGGTGAGTATGGAAGGTACTCAGGGAGGTCTCTGATAGGCCGGGTGTGTCCTTAGAAACGAGGTACCGAGGCACGTCCCCAAAGTATCATATTTACTCCAGCTCCGTAGCCTTTGGGACACGTCATCTGCTACGTGTCATGATCTGAGAAATTCCCACTTCTGAGCTTCATCAGAATCGATAGTAGATCAGCACGCATTGCCGGGGAGGGAATCAGATTCACCAGGATGCCGTGTATCTTATGTTCTATGTATGCCTTCCCAATGCTGCAGCAGCAAGGCGTGGTTGGAAGTGGAAGCAGAGGAGGGAGGACGATTCTATAGTCCGGAGAGGGAAGAACCTAGCTACAAAGCTAAGGAACCGGACGGCGTGGTTGCGTCTGACGAATGTGAAATCGAGCCCCGGCGGGTCGTCAGGACGATCGGCTTCACAGACGTGTAAGGCCTCATCGGCCGCCCTATGCTCCTCGGCCAGTTCTGCAAGATCGAAGATAGTGCTGCAGTGGTTGATGTTCTGGCGCAGCACAACCGTAACAGCAGCACGCTGGTTGTCGTCGGAGGAGGAGGCGCAAGATCTGCAGAGGCCATGGCGAACGGAGAATTGTACGATTAGACTCCTTTCAGAGACGGCGCCGACGGATATCTCGCCTTCTACGCGTAACATGACCCCGATAAGCCTGTCAGAGACAAAGGGAAGGAATTGGGAGCCGGTGATGCAGATAGAGCGGTAGGCAGTCTCGAGGGACCTCTGGATGCGGTCGACGCAGAATGCAAGGAGGCCGTAGGAGCCGGGCTCCGCGCAGACCCACGTGAAGGGATGGTGCAGGTAGAAGGAGCAGGATCGGTAGTAGATCAGCACGCATTGCCGGGGAGGGGATCAGATTCACCAGGATGCCGCGTATCTGATGCTCTATGCATGCCTTCCCAATGCTGCAGCAGCAAGGCGTGGTTGGAAGCAGAAGCAGAGGAGGGAGGATTGGGGAAGCAGGAGGAGGTTTCAACTTTTGTTGTCTTGGCGGCTGAACTTTAAAAAGAAAGAAAGGGGTCTAGGCCCTTGGGTCAGTTGGGTGGGTCTGTTTATTATATAGTATAGATTATTGGGCTTTGGTGGATTTGGGCTTATATACGTAGGTGACCCAAACCCAGAACACACCGACTGCTTTACAACTCTCAAACCTCATTCCGATTATTCCTTTTACCTCTTTTCTCCCCAAAACCTCTCTGTCTCTCTCTCTCTCTCTAACCAAATCTCTCGACTTGATCAAAATCGATGGCGGACGAAAGCGGCAGCAGTGCTGCGGCGGCGGCGGAAACGAAGAAGGTCGAGGAGAAGAAATCGTGGGCGGATGTAGCGGAAGAAGAATCGGCGGCGGAAGCAAGCAACGTCGGCGGCGAAGAGGAGGAGGAGGAGGAGAAAGTCGCAGAGGAACTGAACAAGATCGAGTCCCTCTCGATCTCGGACACTCCTGATGGCGATCGCTTGGATGATCCTGACGATTCCCAGATCCAATCGGTGAGGAATCGAAACCCTAGTTAGTATCTCTCTCTCGATTTCTATTCAATTTTTTATGACAATCTTTGTGAAACCGAACGAAATTAGAGTTTTGAAAAACTAAATTCAGGAGCCCATTGAACTCAACCAGTATTAGTTCATGGTTTTGAGAAGCGATTTGTTCATAGTTACTGTGGTAAGACACGGGAGAATGATGGACCTGTCCAAATTTGTTTAGTTGGAGTTTAGAGAGATTTATTGAGACGTTGTTAAGAAAAATCTTAGACGAATAGAATGTATTTTCTATCGTGGAATCTATTTATGATGTCATTTCATTAATAGAAATTTGAACCTATTTAAAAAAAAAAAAAAACTTGTTCGTGTTTGCTTTCATTTTAGACTCCTGCATAAACAAAGAAATTGAATGTGTTGTATTTCTCTCTTAAGAAGGTGTTCTCTGCAAGTGCCACTATAGCCTTGTGCTAAAGCCTCTCTGCAATTGAACAAGAGGTCCGTGGTTCAAATACTGCAATTGAACAAGAGGCCCCGACCTATTATTCTACAAAAAAAATTAAAGAAAAAAAGGCAAAAAGAAGAAGAAGATATTTCTTCTGAACCTTGTTGGTATGACAACACGATCCATTGTTGATATAATTTTTGGTCACTGTTCAATATTTAGTTAACACCTCTAAAGTTTGTTATTGCAAAGATGCCCAAATTAGAATTTCTGAAACTTAAGGTGTCCTTTTGGGAAGCAACAACCCCTGTGACCTCAGACACGAGATGGATAATCCACTTGAAGGACACCCATCATGTACGGATTACGCTGTTTGATTAAACTGTCAATCCATATCCACGGAACACTGCATGAAAGGCTATCGATATGAAGGAGATGCACGATACTCTCCTTCACTCTCTAAATTTTGCGCTCTTGAGCTCCTATATATTAAATAGTTAAAATCAATCTATATCCAATGGAACACGACATGAGAGCCATTTAATATGAAGTGACAATATATGCCACTCATCTCCATCATACTCGTATCTCCCCTCTCGTTCTCACTTCATGAAAGGGAAATCGCAACCCTCATCTCTCGAAAGATTAAATTCAATTTTTGCTTTCTACACAAGAAGCATATCTACGCCAATCTATTCGAACAAAAATTATAATGCTCTCTACTTAACTCATATGAGAATTCACTTTTCTAATCCAAATAGGCCACCATTCTTTCTTCTCCCTTTACAAGTAAGGAGTATGCATAACGTTATAAGGAAACTCTAGCATTACCCTCTTCTATTAGTAGCCCACACCAACAAATGGAAACGGCCCAAATTCTCAACGTTGAAAATAGTCACTTATTTAAATATTCAATCAACCATGGTGTTTTGCACTTTTGCTGGATACATGGCACAACCCTTATACAATGTTTGATTGAGATTTCTGCAGTTTTTTTAAGTTAAAAAATTCTAATTAGACTAATCATTTTAAACAATCAAAACGAGTATTGAAAAACCAAGTTTAGTGTTTCTATAATGAAACAACATTGGATTATTTTTTAAAGCCATGGAAATCCACTAGAAGACATTTCTTGCCATAATACCTTAAATATTAATAGCTGCCAAACTGATTTTTTGACATTTAGGTAATTGCAATTAGACTGTCATTTATGACCTTGTTTATTCTATAGCCTTAGCCAGCAACTGCATGTGTAGAAATCTTACATTGGTGGAATGATATTGCACAACCGTCTTGCAAGTGTACTAATATCAAACAAGGTGTGCTTTAAAAATTTTGTTACTTTGAACAGCCTCTTTAGTCTTTATAATGACACTGCAGTTTGATACCACACTATTCTTCTTGAATCCCTTTGCTGTCATCATTCCAAATTTATCGATGCCTATAAAAAGTGATCCTCGAGGTGCCTGATATGGTGACTCTGTTCAAAATTTTGTACTGCACATTGATGTTTCTGCGTAAATCATTGCATTATCTCCATCGTAGATTATATAAAAAATTAAAAAAATGCATGTTTACCACCCATTAGCTTAATTAAACATGTAATGGTGGCAATTATTTGTAATTAACAATTTAGGTTGATGTGAAAATAATTATGTTTGTTGTTATTCGAGCTGACCATGTGTAATTCCTCAAATCAATTATGTTTATATTCGCTTCCTAACTAAATTTCTGATACTGTTTGGCCCCAACATTTAACTATTAGTTGACGGCGGCAATTTATTGTGGTTATAGAAACCATGTGATGTGCCCTTCCCTTTAACTAATTGTAACGGGTAGAACTTTATCGGCAGGACTATGAGGATCCTGTACGCTTATCTACAACTTGCTCTTATACGATAAGATGTGTTTCTTTCATAGGTTACATCAGGTGATGCAGTTTACACCTCTGCTGCAAGGTTTGAAGATTTAAACCTGTCGGAAGAATTGATTAAAGGATTATATGTCGAGATGAGTTTCAGTAAGCCTAGCAAGATACAGGCTGTGACCCTTCCCATGATCCTCACTCCACCGTATAAAGATCTTGTGGCTCAAGCGCACAACGGTTCAGGAAAGACTACTTGTTTTGTTCTTGGCATGTTAAGTCGAGTGGATCCTCAGAAAAAGATTCCACAAGCTATCTGCATATGTCCGACTCGAGAGCTCGCTCAACAGGTTTGTTGGCACTACTTGTTTCACCGAAATTTTCCATGTGGATGTGGGTTTGTTTCAAGTTTCAGCTTTTAATTGGATTGATATATGAAACAGAACCAGGCCGTCCTTATGAAGATGGGAAAGTACACGGGCATAACTTCATTTCTTGCCATTCCGATGGAATCTTCTAGTTATACTCCGATCGTGAAATGCGCACCAGTTACTGATCAAGTAGTGATTGGCACTCCGGGAACAATCAAGAAATGGACCTCTGCTAGGAAGTTGGCCACTCGGGATGTGAAAATACTTGTTTTTGATGAGGCAGATCACATGCTAGATGAGGTATTTTTCACTATACACAAATTACATTGTAGATAGATGCAGTCATTATCTGTTTCACTAGCGATCCCAATAATTTGTTTTTGGGGCACGATTTAGTGGTATCTTCCGAGTTTCACTGTCAACCAATTCTGTGGAATCCTTTTTCCCTTAGCAAAAATCACTTTCTTCAACTCAGCATCATGTCCATAAACTCTAATAACCACCCTACTAATAGAAAGAGAAGGGAACTTCAGATAAGGCCGCGGAACATAAAAAAGTTTGGCTAGCAGGATGGTTTATTATTTGATTTTATCCTCTATTTCCTCTTAAATTCATTTACTGAGACAATGCCACATAGTACTCGTTAAATTTATTCAAATGAGACCCAATACATTAGGGAAAGCTTGTAGTACCTTTGATCTAAATTTGAATTTTTGTCGCACAATTATAAAGTTCACAATAATCTCTAAATAAGCTTATAAGCGTTACTTTGTGAAGGCAATATTTCTAGTCGAAGTTATTTGGATAATGTACCAATTGCATCTAATTGTTTTCACCACTAAACCAAATTATATGCAAAGAACTTTATTCATTGCCTCTAATTGGTAACATTTTCTTGTTATTTTTTTATCTCTCTAACCGTGCACCCACACTTGCATCCAAGCAGGAAGGCATACACACCCCACCTTCACTATGTATACACTCCTTCCCAAAAATCAAAGGAAGACCAACATTACTAGAACAAAGAAAATTAGATAATAAGAGATATTTTATTTCCTCTCTTATTGTTTTTGTAGTTTCTGTTCTCATCATCTATGTTGTGTTTCCATGCTCAATCACTCTTGTTGATTGAACAAAATGACCAACTCGGGTATATCTTGGCTATAACTGCAAATTATACCCTATTTTCTTTTTGTACTTTTCCTATAGTATATCTCATTATTCTTTGATACTTGTGAGGGTTGAATTTTGTGTTATGAAGCCTTTTTCACATTTCTACTAGGGAAAATTATACTTTCTCAAGTCGTATTAGCCCGATATAACATCATCTACAAACAACACACCATGAAATCTTGAGTACGCATAGCAAGTATATTCATATCTAATGGAAAGGCGATAAAGGGTTAATGCTCTTAACTAGCATAGTAAGTTCATCCTTAAATTTAAAATGATAAGGGTTTAACACTGATCCTTTTTGTAAGTTTATATGTATCAAGGTTCCAGAATGTTAGGAGAGCAGGATATAAATTTTCATGAAAATGCATATTAAAGAGAATATGGTCTGATGTGTAAGGGGAAATGCAATTTATATTGTGGGTCTTGTCCTAGTACCACTTATACTTAGCATATTGACCTACATTCAATGTGTGCGGTTTATATGGGGTTTTAAGTGATACATGAAAACCTGAGGTATATGGATCACAGGATCAGTTATTTTTCCTTTTCAAAGTATGTGCATGTGTTTGCGTGTTGTTGGATGAATATTTTAATTCTACGTCATTGTAGCGCAAACCTTTTATTTGTTATGTATTTGGGGACAGTTTAAAATTCAAGTGTTTCATATTTAGGCGTTTGATTTTATAATTTCATTTGATGTAGGATGGTTTCAAGGACGATTCATTGAGGATCATGAAAGAGATTCAGAAGACCAGCGGCAATTGTCAGGTCCGTCTTCTTCACTTTAAGCTTAGCAACATATGTTTAAACTAAAATTTCATACAACTTGCTTTTATAATGCTGTTGCTCTGTTCTTATACATACATATAATATTCAGAGGAGCAAAGGCAGTTGGTAGGTCAGTTCTCTTTTGTCATGCTTTTCCCCTTTTTCTTTTGTTGTTGAGGTGGTGGTGTGTTTTTTTTGGGGGGGGGGGACATAATTTTAGTTGCCATCTGTTCTAGAAAGCCCCACACAGCGCTTAAACATTAGGAGGGCTCCTATGTGTCTTACAATGATGCCTTTGAAGTGTTTTTTCTTTTGTACCGGTTCTCACTTTCATCTACTTTTTCCCCTGATGCTTCTCTTTTTCTTGAGGCTTATTTCAAAACAACTCCCATCTAGTTCCCCGTTTGTCAGAAAACTGCCAAAAGGTTTCAAACTCCAAAAAAAAAGAAGCTACCATGACTAACGTTCAACGCAGGTCAACGTTATCGGTGAGAAATTAGCATATTAAATGACCTTTTTACTTGTTAATAATTACAATTAGTTAAATTAAATTTATAACTATTTTATTAATTTTTTAATAATTGTTAATTAATAATAAGTGCTATGCGACGTTGGAGGTTAATGGTGGCGGACAGAGGAGTTCGCCGGCGGTGGTCATGGAAGAGGATGGTGGAGGAAGTGCCAATTTAGGGTTAGGTTAATTAAAAAAGGAGATGATGAAAGAGGATAGTACAAGGGAGGAGGAAATAGATGGGGTTTAATTAGTGAGGAAGATGAGTTGGCGGTGGTGGAGGGCGGAAGAGGGACTTTGAGACCGAGTTGGAGAGGTGGAGTGAGATGGTGGCGGTTGGGTTGGGTTTGTTAGGAAGGAGGAAGAAGATGAGGGTGGAGGTGGTGGAGGACGAGAAGAGAGATGGAGGTTGAGGTTTGGTTTGTTAGGGAAGGAGAAGGGATATGAAGGTTGTAGTTTGGTTTGCCTGGTTGGAAGAAGGAAGAGTAAGGTGGAGGACGGGGAGGCAGAGGGATGCAGCGACCAATGTTATGGGATGTGACATACGTTTTCATGCGACCAAGGACCGCATAGCGCATAAGCGATTATGCGTCCCATATGCGATTTGTATTATTTAAATTAAAAATATAGTAATGATAAAAAATTAAAAAAATATGGAAAATAATGCTAAACATGTTTCAAAATATATGATGTCCATAAATTTAATTTAATGAATATTATCGAATTATTAAATAATCAACTTTTTGTTGAGAAAAAGGTCAAAATTCATGATGTTTTAGGGTTTCTAAAAAAATAAATTTGAAAATTGAAGAAAAACGTACACTTTTGTTGAGAAGAAATTAAAGAACTTTCTCAAGTTTCTTGTTTAAAAAAACGAAGTCTTGCCGAAGTTTTTGTTGGAGAGCAAAGGTGATGAGGTTGGAGGCAAGCCCGATTCACGTGTGATAGAAACGGAGAAGGAATAAGAAAATAATTTATTTGACGTTTGAAAAGATTTTATAGATGTCCTTAAGCTATTGGATTTGGGTTTTGGATACTAGTTTTTTTTATCAATGTTGAAAATAACGATAACACAGAGCGTGGCGTTTCGTCTCCAAAAGCGAAAAGCGCAAATAACGTTGCGCAAAGCGTAAGCCACATGGAGTATTATTTTAATAATTATTTATATTCATATTGAATCACAAATCTAAGAAAATAGTTTTGAAACCGAAAGAGTCAAGAAAATAATGTAAAGCCTACTAGAATTAACGTAACAAATTCATAATTTTCAATTTAATAAGTTTACATTCATAGTTAGGTATTCAAAGTAATCAGGTTAAATTAGTTTTTTTTTATATTTAGCTTACGGAGAATTGAAAGTTGGAGGATGTATTACATAAATACTAGATTTCCTTGATCTATTGTAGTTCAAATCCGGTTTAATAACCAAAATCTTATGTAAAATCTTATTTATAAGTAACGTATCTTATGATATTGCTATCAAATCGTAGCGTAAAATAACGTAAGCTATTTGTAGAAATAACGTAAAATAGCGTAAGTTTGTATTTAAGTTATGTGGTTGAGTTACGCAACAAGTAGGTTGAGTTATGTTACATAACACAAAATAATGAGTTATGTAACGGGTTTTGTCAACCTTGGTTTTTATTATATCCGATTCATAATCCAACTCAACCTTAAGTTTTTATGCGCTATATGCGGCCATCTAATACAATATGTGGCCGCATAACAATTTCTATGCATCAAGGAAAACTTTTTCACTACGTATACCAAGAAAACCACTCGTTTTCATGCGTTAAGGGGACACATTCGCATATGTGGACGCATAGAATGCATTTTTCAATACCGGCGACGACACTTTTGCGGCGGCAGTGAGTGGAGTGAGTTTAGGGTCAGAGTTGAGTTAGAGAAGAGGAGAGAGAATGAAGAAGAGGGGGATTTTTTTGTTTGAATTTCTTAGATGCCGTGGCAACTTAAATGATGTGGCGATGCCGCGTCTCCCTTAGGGCATGATTGGCAAATAGAAAGCGGAGAAAGCGCGGAAGTGGAGAAAGTATTTACTTTCTTTGTTTGGGGTTGAAGAAAGTGAAGGGAAAGTGAGCATTACTTTCCTTGCCACATCACCCACTTTCCAATTTTCACTTTCTAGCTTTAAAGCTTGAAAGTGAATGGAAAGCGAACAAAACTCTTATTTAGCCCCTTTTTAAATGTATTTTCTTTCTAAAATGTTTGATTATCAAATAATTAATCCTTGTTTCTCATTTTTATATATATATTTTTCTTTATTCCTTTTTGTCACATAAGCTCCAACTTATCAACTTTCCTACTTTCTCAAGACCCAAACAAACAATCTTTACTACTTTCTTCTCATTCTACTTTCTAACTACTTTCTCACTTTCCTACTTTCTTTTTTCTTGCCATTTGCCAAACGTGCCCTTAGTCATGGTAGTTTTTTGGTGTTTAGAAATCTTTTGGGTCAAACGCTGTTTGGTGGGAGTTGTTCTAGAAATAGGCCCTTTTCTTAATATTAAACACAAGATCAGAATTCCAAGGCAATGTTTTTTCGTTTTTACAACTGCTTGTCTTAGCATCAATTCTTTCATTGCATGAAAAAATTTTATGCTCAAGACTTCTGGTTGAAGTATATTGATTTATTTGATTTTGCCTTCGTGGTTTTCATGTGTATGTGCTTTAGAATCCAATATGGAAACATTTACTCAGATTCTTCTTTTCACTTTCTACTATTTCCCCCCAAATCTATGCTTATCTCATGATTTTAGTTAAATTTTGTTCTGCAAAAGTAAAAATTAGCTAATTTACTATGGATCTTGAAATACAATGTCAATTCATTTTGTCCAATCTAAATTTGTGTCCTATTTAACCATTTTTCTCATATATAAGTCATTTTGGTTAATCTTGTATAGGAAATGTTGCCTGCTTTTATCTATTGCATATCTTCCAAGGAAGAGTTGGCCTTTCTTTTGTTTTCCTTTTGGATGTTTCCTATAGAAGTTGAAAATAACTAAACGGGGCATGAAATATCTAATCTGCTCTTATTTCTTTTACTGTAGAATGGAATGCATTTCCTTCACTTATGTTCAGAAAGGTTACTCTGCTTTCCTTTTTGTTTATTTGCATCAGGCGCTTCTATTTTCTGCCACCTTCAGTGAAATCGTAAAGCAATTTGTATCAAGGGTAGTAAATGATGCGAATCAAATTTTCGTGAAGAAGGAAGATCTCACACTTGATAAAGTTAAGCAGTATAAGGTCATATGCCCAGATGAACTTGCCAAAATGGAAGTGATAAAGGATAAGATTTTTGAATTTGGGCAAAAGGTTGGTCAAACAATTATATTTGTACGTACAAGGGAAAGTGCTAGGATGTTACATCAGGGTTTGGCCAGGGAAGGTTACAAGTGTACATCAATCCAAGGTGCCCAAAAGCAGGAGGATAGGGACATAATCATAAAAGAATTTAAGGATGGATTAACCACAGTCCTCATTACGACTGATCTTCTTGCACGGGGTTTTGATCAATCACAGGTATTTAGTTGATTCTTATACGCAGATGTAGTTTTATTCAGTTGTAGGCTAAATAGCTTACATTTACTGTTGTCTGAAAGGTCAACTTGGTCGTCAACTTTGATCTCCCTGTGAAGTACAAGTTCCCTACAGAGCCTGATTGTGAGGTGTATTTGCATAGAATAGGCAGAGCAGGACGTTTTGGACGCAAAGGTATTACCTTTCTGTACATTGTATCTATTTCTACCTTTATATATAACGGAATTTGTTGGTTCCCCAACCATTATGTTTTAATTTGTAACAAATCTGTTTTAATGGTTCTATGATTAAAATTTGTAGCTATCTATTTTAAGAACAAATAATATGAGATGTTTAGGTTCAGGCATACCTTCCCTCCTCACGCTTTTGCATGTTAAATCTATTTCTTCCCATAGCTTGGATCATGTTTAGCAGATGAAAATCGCTAAGAAATATCCGGTTTCTTATATAACAATGTCATGTTGGATTAGGCTATCCTTGATAACTGTTCAATCTCTTTGAGAAATGAACGTTTAGTAAGTCTTTTGATAGGTTAAAATGCGGCAGATGATGATGGAGGATAATGAGAGGAGAAGAAAGGAACAATTGCAGCCTCATTATAAATTTGTAGTCATATTAACAATGGGACTGTCCAAGTTTGTAGTGGAATGAACAGCAAGATAGAATAAGCCTTTTTGTTGTTTTTTCTTGTGCGGACACAGAGATTGCGCTCCCTCCACAGTAATTAATGCCCAACAGATCATGTAGTCATACTCAACCAATGGGAGCCCCCCCCCCCCCGCCAAAACCCCCAAACAAAGTCCATAAAGACTTGGATGTAATTGTCTTTGATCCAGCAAATAGCTCTTGCATAGAGAATTTGGGGATTGGCACACAATGATTCCAACCCTATCATTTCAATTAAAATCATCATATATTGCATGTAATCCTTAATAAATTGGTTAGAATCACCCATCATGTGATATCCTGGATTATGAAAAGGAATTAATATGGGGGGAAAAAGAAAGCGGGAGGGGGCGACAAGGAGGGAGCTTGGCGTAGCGGAGACATGGTAGATATCGTTCTACAAACGTGGAAGGTATATGTATCCTATCATATGGGGATAAAATCCTAGAGCACTAGGCAACATATAAAATTCTCAAAATTTTTGTTAAATCAAAACTTCATCCAATAAAGGAGTTCTTATATAGGCATTAAGCAATCCTAACACTAATAAGACTAAATCTAGTTAAACCTAAATAAAATCTTACCAAACTAAATAATTATTTTTTCCTAAAAGAAATATAAATCTGGTATTTCTAAACCTTAAACTAAAATATAAATTAAATTAAATCTTAATATAGCGCGTTTCGTATAGGAATGGGGAGGCAGGTGGGGTTAATGTGCAGCAGCAATAAAACTTTATGGCGGAACCAACGCTGGTGCGATGAATGGAGGGGAGGAGGGAGAAATAATGCTAGAATTGAAATTCTTATAGTGTATCGTAGATTTGGATGTGTTATGTTTCTATTGAGTTTGGTGTTGAGGATCAAAATCACAATTGACAAACAGCAGCTCACTTATTTTTATCAACAATATTTAATTCACAAATGTTTAATACTTTGAACTAAAACAAAATTCCAAATTTGGAGTTATTTTGAAATTCCTTGGGTTGGGACTGTGTTGATCCACATTCATCTCCAACTTCATTCTCAATGATTGAACTAATGATGAGGGCAGAATTCTTGAAATTGATCGCTATCGGAAGTTATCTAGTTGGATTTATGCAAGGCGGATTGATAACTGTTCTCTAAAATAGGTAAAAATCAGTATCAGTCATTTTTTGTTTTGGACCCCTCTTTCTAAGTTTGTTCATGTATCAATCAGAGTTACATTGACTAATAGCAGTTGCTACTTGTCAATACTAGCAAAATATGTCAATATTGTAGCAATTAACAACGATTAACATTATTAAGTTAATATATTGAGTCATAATTAACAAGAAAGCTCTTAAACAACTCTACATCGAATTAACATACAACCCATAGAAAAGACATAAATGTACATCGTAATATAAAAGTTAGCGTAATCCATAAAAATGTACAGAGTTGATTTTATTTTTGTAACATAAGTTCAAACTGTTTTTCTAAGAAGTCTTTTAGTTTTTCAGTGACAATTTTGTATACATTTTATTGCACCAATTGTTTGAGGTACACTTTGTTCAAAAACTTTTTCCAATCCTACTTGGTGATCTAATCAATTTTCGCACCTTTAGGAATATGCTACATCAATTATTCAACAAAAATATTTGGTTATCAATTATTTATCATTTTAGTAACATTGTTGACATCAAGTCCAGTGCCAGTTATTTTGACCTTTTTTTATTCTTTTTCTTGCAACAGGTGCTGCATTCAACCTGTTGTGCACAGAAAGGGACAAGGTTGTCATGGAAAAAATTGAGCGCCACTTCAATCACGTCATCCGGGAGGTATTCTTGAAGCTTTCCCTCCCCTTCTATCTATTGCTCAATGATTCATTCATTTTCTGACGAAGGTTCTCTGCTTCTTATTAGGTGCCTAATTGGCGAAGCGAAGAAGACTTTGAGGTTGCCCTCAAGGAAGCAGGCTTGCTTTGAAAAACCAGATACTATTTACGGTTCATTAATTTATTTTCCACAGGCAAAATCCTTGTACTCTATGGGTCTCAAGTTCAGAATCCATGCATGGGTCAAGAATTCTGTACTCGGAACCCTTCTCAGTCTTGAGGTGGCAGATTGTGCATAAAAGATGAACTTTGAAGTGCTCTTCTTTATCTGAGACGTGATCGTGTTCGGCGGTAGATGTAACCTTAAAATCTTGTGGAGTGGGGTCAAAATTATTTGAATGTCCGGATACGTGTGTTTGAGAATTTGGTGATGGTGATGCTTCTGTTAGTCTGAGTAATACCTGTTATTTTGATGTATTGCTGTACAAGGCTGTTCTGTTTGTACATAGTGGAGGTATTTGTTTTGTACGTCAATTGTGGATTATGTGAATTTGTTTTCTCGACTGTTCTGCAGTACCTTCTTTGCTTAAAATTTCATCTGTCTGGCTGATGTCTTTTCATATTTTTATTTTTGGCAATGGCTTGTACAGGCATGATCCAAGCCCCATACCTTTTCGGGTTTGCTCCTTTGAGTGCACCGTTTTTTTTAATTGCTAGTCCTGTATTTACGTTTTCATATCCGTTTGCCCATTTTGAGTGTATTTTGTTAAATTCTGCTTTAAGATGTTAAGTGCTCCCATAGTGCGGCCGCTACCGATTGCAATTTTCGTTCAATCCATATCCTCCATATTTATTGTTTAATCTATGTTTTGTTTTTGGGTTAAGGATTTTTTTTTTGTTTGAATGGAGGGAAAGATTTATCTTCATGTCACGGGATAAATCTTCACATCTAGTTCATTATGGTTTCAGTATACCCCTTAACCACTTGTAAATTGTTTCTCTGTACAGTTTCCCTTTGATTTTAATACATATTTTTAGGAGGTACCTAAAAAAAATAAAAAGTATCCTACATATTTTTCTTCATCTACTAAAAAATAAACAAGCAGCAATCAAAAATGTACCTTAAACCCGGCAAATAGCACCACACTTGCCCCTTGTAGAGTAAATCCAAGACAATTCACAGGAAACAAAACGCTGGAAAGATATATATAAACAAATATATGACGCGTTTCGCATTACAACAAAAAGTACATCCCGTTCAAGAACAGGCAATGAAGCCAAAACCGACCGTGAATTGTGGCGTACATTATTCCTTCCAAGGCCTATCCCCAGACCCGAGCCCAAAGGAACACCACTGCTCTTACTATTATTATTGCTGCTTCCATGATTGCACTGCGAAGGATTTCCGTGCCCTTGCCCTTGCGTTCTTGAACTTTTTGACTCGACATCAACACAAACATGGCTGTGGCCATTAACATGGTGACTGTGGACTTCGCCATTTGTATTTTTCTGTTAATCTGAATCAGCCCAATTTCTTCCGAATGTTGAGGATTTTGTATAGGCAACTCCACGTCTTCGTTATATCCATTGATTAGAAAGTCTGAGCAGTTCTTGTGAATTCCGTGATCGTATGGATTCCTGAATCGCCCCCCTGGACCTTTTAGGTAACTGTAACAGAGAGCATTTGCCATTTCATTTGTCGTGATATTCCGTGATATCTGTAGGAAATGGAACACGTATTATAGCATTTCAGTATCGATAAGAGTTGTGTTAAGCGTTGTTATCCCACAATCCAATAGCTTAAGCTTTCGGATTGAAGAAACAGGTTCAGGTTCAACAATTTTGTTACAGGCATGGAAAACATAGCAACATGTGATGGATGCAATTTTTTTTGTCATGGACAGGACATGTATTGAATATGATACAAAGGAAACTGATTAGGCGATTATTACTTCATTCATATATCTTACTGAAACAACCATGACTAAACAGCTTCGACTTTTGAGCTTATCTTCAGACGAAATGAGACGTTTCTTTGGACACATGCATGTCCAAATTATACTGTTCCATATCCTACATTGTTTAGCAATCCTAAGTAAGAATATGGATTTTTTTATTTTTCATTCTTTTTTCAACTGGTAGATAATACTGTCATTTGGATTTACAAGTGACAAGCGCACTGTTTGAGACTCCTTTCAAGTTCTTATATTGGACTTTGATTTACTAGTTCCTGATAATAATAAAAGTCTTCCATGGAATAAATTGTGACACCATTTCGGATATGTAAAGTTATGCAACAATAAATTTAAAGTGCATTGTGTGCCTTTCTTGAGATTAATCTATGTCGTTTTATAAAATTTCTAATTGTAGCATTGGAATAATCCAAAGAGTATTCTATGGCCAAGGTAGAATGCCCCATGGCCTTGGTATCTAGCAGTAAACAAAAGCTTTAAACATAAAAGGCAAACATACCTGTGATGCTTGTACTACAGTAAACACTGCAACTCCAAAGAATAAAAAGGAATCCATCATCAGAAAGAATATGGCTCCTGGGTGATTAGTAACAGCATGGTTCATCCAAGCCCCAAAAGATAGCAGAGCAGCCGGATCTGTCTTCATTCCTACAAATTTTGGTTGTCTCTCAACATGAGTCCATTAAGAAAAAAGACTCATTTCTTTTTAACAAGATTAAAGAAGAAAACCCTTGAACATGTACTAATAATGGTTACAGAACCAGTTACCACCATGGCGGACACCTCTAGAACCAGGAACATGAAGAATTCCCATTTATTTCGCTGCAATTACAGATGTCTTATCAGACTAACTACAAGAAGACAGAGATTATATCCAAAATAACTGCAGAATACTAATAGAAACAAGGTAAAATAAATAAGATTTGAGATATGATAATTAGAACACCTTCCCAATACAGTTTGATACCCATGGGCAGTGATGATCAAAATGCTCGACGCAGTGCTCACATGTGGAGCAATGTTTTGCTTGGAGAGGCAAATCAGGAATATGTACATAGTGCCAAGTAGAAGTAGAAATTTCACAAAAGAAACTTGCCACCAAAATATCGTGCACCCGCGCGGGCGTGTGTAAGTAAATGTCACCTTGCATGTAGCACAGAGCTGGGACCAATTTCCAGCCACCAATGCAGGATTGTTTAATTCCATTTTTAATAAAGGTTCCTGCAAAAAGGCATCCAAGATTAGTTAAATCAAAATTGCCATGATTGACAATTATCCCATAGATAACCCATCTGTGGCATTAAATAAACTCACGCTACAATCGATTTCCTCTATAGGTGATAGAATAAGAATAAATCAGCAAGCAAATATGTAAAGGGCAACTGTTTTACAAAAAGCAGCTGAAGTTTGCAGTGAAGGATAGACTTGAGTAGGAAACTGCAAATGTACAGGAGACAATGGAGACAAATTTCTGATGTTCTATTTGATCACGTTATATAAGTTCTCATTTAATTCCCCAAACAAGTATCAATCGAACAAGTCATGTTACAGTACAAAGTGCAAAAGAAATTGATGTTAGACAGTGATAGAAATGTTTTTCAGTTAAATACCTATACAATATATTGCACAACTTGAACGCAATCCTAGTCAGATTTTTGGATATATTACATTTTGATATTCCAGAAATGCTGCACTTTAATCTCTCTTGCACATCGGATTTCCTGACTTCTTCTCAAATACACATTTAGGAACACGGTTGCCAAAAGATATAATTGAGTCACTGGTTAATATGAAAAAGTTTTTTATTCAACAAGACTTTATCCCATGTTTACAGAATCCTAGGTTGTTTGGCAGTTACTATTCAAGTTGGAAAATTCAAGGTGCAGAGACCAGAATACATGTCATTGGCACAACAGTTTTGTTGTTTAATATAGATTGTTTGGGAATAGTCCCACATTGTATCTTATACCCATATACCTAACTCTTGTAGTTTTTCCAATGTGGGACTATCTTAATCCGCATATCTAATGCTCCCCCTCACTGGGGCCGAGCACCGTTTGTTTCGGGCAGTTTTTTTTTAAAATTCAAACCGACCCGATCCGACAAGACCCAGAACCGCCAACCGCCCCGACCGCATCCAAACCGAAATAAACCGAACGGAGCAGTTCAGGTCGGTTCCAAGCAGCAGCAGCCGCCGCCGCCGCCAAGAAAGTTTCAAAATCCATTAGGAATCTCCAAAATCAGCAAGAAAACTATCTCAAATCATTAAGAAATACCAAAAAACTGCTTTAAATCGAAGTCAAGTCAACCAAAAACTCCAAAAACAAGATCAAGTCGAAGAACTCACCTTGAATCACCAAGAACTACCACCGGCAACTTCGAAGCAGCAGATCGACTCCATTCACGAGGCCAAGACATCAAATCGAACCCCCAACGGCTATTTCGAACTCACTTCTTGCAGATCTGAGGTTGACGATGCTTGGAGAGGCTTCGAATCGCCTCGTTTGTTGTCGATCCGCCTCGTCGAGGGCGCTGGAGGTCCGATGAGGACTCAGAGGAGGCTCAGGAGGGAGGCTGCGCATCTTGGAGAGAGAATTAGGGTTGAGGGACCAGGGCATAGAGGTGTGCGAGGGAGAGGGGTGAGATGGCGATAGCGTTGGTGAGAAAATTAGGGGGAAATGAGAGAAGTTAGGGTTAGGATTAGGGTTTTGTTTTAGTTTTATATATTGTCGGGTCGGGTTTGGAACACCTGACCCAATAACCGTTTAGTGGGTTTTTTGGACCCGACCCGACCTAGCTCATAAACCAATTGATTCGGATCGGGTATAATTTGCACAGCCCTGCCACTTACCTGCAACATGGTTGTTATGTGGCTTATACAACACATCTAGAGGCTAATCTCTTTAAGGTAAATGGATCATACAACACACGTTAGAGACTAATCTCTAAGAGGTAGGTGGATCATACGACACACGTAGATGCTAATCTCTTAGAGGCAAGTAGACGGGCTCTCTCAATGCTGCATGGCACAAAAAGGCTAATCTATCTATCAAAGACATGTAGACGATTCTCTCTCTGAGGTGCTATTAAGTACTCAAATCCACGAATGTTCAAGCTAGCCTGATACCATATTAATTTTTAGGGTTTTTTTACTAAATGGTCGCTCAATACTTGGCTAATTACTAAAAAATCCAATACTTGATAATTACTATTTACTCCCTCAAAACTTTGAATAATTACTAAAAGGTCCCCCGAGTTGCTGAAAAGATTGTCTTTCTTTTATTCCATCAAACATCTAACGGAAGGATATCAGGACTAGGGTTTTAAAGACTCCAAACCACTCTCCTACATCTAAAATCCCTAAGTTCGGCCCCAAATCAAAATTAGATTTTCCATTGATTGGGACCGAACTTAGGGATTTTAAATGTAGGAGAGTAGTTTGGAGGCTTTAAAATCCCAGTCCCAACATCTCCCAATTAGATGTCTAACAGAATGACTGAAAGACAATCGTTTTAGCAAGTCGGGGGGACCTTTTAGTAATTATTCAAAATTTTGGGAGAGCAAATAGTAATTATCAAGTATCGGGTTTTTAGTAATTAACCAAGTATTGATGGACCATTTAGTAAAACCCCCTAATTTTTAATACACACGAACGAGGGGGGCCGATTATATATTTATTTATATGGGGGCACGCACGCTTTCAACATAAGCGGGTTCCATCCAAAAGACTAAGCCTTATTGTGGATTGTCTCATCTTATATCTTATACCCATGTGTTTCTCGTAGATTTTCCATTGTGGGACTACTCCCAAACATCAACACTCTCCCTCACGTGCAACGTGGATCGTATAACACATGTAGAGACTAACATCTCAGAGGCAAGTAGACGGCTCTCTCAAAGGTGCACGGCACAAAGAGGCTAATCTATTAAAGGCATGTAGATGGCTCTCTCATAGGTGCTATTATTAAGTACTCAAATCCACGAATGCTCCACCTAGTTCTGATATTTCCATTGGGTTTGCTGCTAGTTTAAGTAACTGCATGAGACCGTAACAGTACAGAAAACATGTGGCATTCTTATAATTCAAAACAACAAGAATACCCTGTTAAGTATCCTTTGAATATATAAGAGATTCAGAACTGGAAAAAGTAAGCTACTACATATTGTGAGAAAGTTGTCTGAAGGGAAACATAATGAATCTAATTCTGAGGGCTAAAATTGCAGCTTACATCATCTCTGATATTCTCTGGATCTCGTACATTCATTTTTATATAACCAGGATCCTTCCTGCAGTAAATACCAAAATCATTGCAGTGAGCAAAAAATTGCTAAGAGCCAGGACCAAGTACTATGTGTAAGTTGTGTTGTAATGAAATGACGATAATTACAAGGCTTAATTCTGAAAAAAGACAAAACCTTTTAGCTAAAATACGAGAACCTCCAAAAACTTTTAAAATATTCAAGAAACTACCACAAAACTTTCAAAATACACAAGAAACTACCACAAAAATTTTCAAAAACTATGAGAAACCCCAAAAAATCAGGTGCCACGTTGTCACGCCCCGCTTCCCAAAAATGTGGAATACGGAGAGCGACGAAAACCAGCCGTGCTACCTACGGTAAGGAAAAGTCCTTCCATAGTCACATAAGGCTGTCTAGATTAACCTGTCAAAAATGAAATCCAATACCAAAAGAAATAATACTGATAATCATGCTGCAATGAAACCACAAGAAATCCTAAAAATGGGCCCACTAGATAATTGATGCAATTAAAAATCCAAAACAAAAGATTCGGAATAAAATAAGATCCGAAAGAGATACAAAAGTCCTAATATCCCATAAGGGCGCACATGCTAAAAGCTAAAAGTAAAGGAAAATAAACCTACGATTATTGATCTTCAGCAAAGTCCTGGTAGCCGCTCTGATCCTGCTCAGCCTGCAGATCTGTCTCTAAACCTGAGATGGCAAATCTCAGAGATGTCAGAACATCCCAGCAAGTACTCAACGTATAAAGAGTGTGTAGCATAATAACAAGAATATATAAAAGTGAAGCCCGGTGCGCAAGAACAACATGTATATAAATAATTAAATGCACTAACACTATGAAACATGTATGTAAGGGATCGGGTCATAACCTAACTGGCCACTAAAAGGTAAACTATCCTATCGTAAGCTTGAGTGTGTGCGACAACCTCTGCAGGAGTATTCCTAACCCAAGAGTGGTGCCCCAGGGGCTAGAAAATACGGGCCCAACTGTGGAATGAACAAGAGACCGCTATAGCCCGGTACGAGCTGTAATCATGAGACCGCTATAGCCCGGTACGAGCTGCCGGCATGGGACTCCTGAGATCCTGTTGTACAACACACACTCAAACTAACCCAACACCCACGTATTTATAGTTGCTATGGTAAGATTAAAATCACTAATTAAGAATGCTGAAAAAACAGGAACTTGTGGTATGGTAATTGTATGGAAATAAAACTGGTGAATAGTGGTGTCATGGCATGTAGTCCAGCATTCTAATTAATGATTTCATTTTAAAAATAAATAATAAGGATCATGAATAAGCATGTCAAATCAAGGTGTTCTATACATGTAATCAACATGAGTCTCGAATGTGTATAAAGCATGTAAAAGGATTCTTGTGCATAGTAATCATGTCATAGCATCACATAAAGAAAAGGCAAGAGTACTTGCCTAAGGTTAACGATCGCGGAAAATGATGTACGAAATGCGGGCACGAACTCAGCTAAGGTGCAACTTGGGATCTGAGTTATACGATCCGCCTAGATAAATTTTCATCGATTAAATTATAAATATCTACATAAAAATTGTCACACAACCAAAACAAAATTATCTCAATTTAGGGTTTTGATACTAATTTTCCCCTTTCAAATTGTTCACTGATTTCCTACCATTTTATTTATTTTTTTTTTCCAAAAAAGAAACAGGGATCAAGGAGTGCTTACAGGGGGGAATTGTGGCAGTTGCTATTGCTTGGGTTCAGATCTGACGATGGAAGGACAGAGATGATGTTGCTGCAGGGAGCTGTGGAGATCTGGGTGATGGGAGCAGCGACGAGGCAAAGACGAAGGCTGCGGCGACGTTGAGGGCTCTGTGCAGGTCGCTGGAGGTTGTGGTGGAGTCGGAGATGGCCGTGCGAAGGGACGAAGGCTACGATGATAGGACGAGATGAGGAGATCAGGGTTGTGGCCGCGCGAGGGATGGAGGCGGCATCGACGGGAGGAGGACGAGAGCGAGGGCGAAGGCGAGAAGGAGGGAAGGAGGGAGGAGAGGGTCGCGGCGTTGATGGAGGAGAGGAAGGGTCGGGGTCTGCGGCGGCGATGGTGGCGACGACTAGGATTAGGGTTTTCGTGGATGAGGGACTTGATGAGCAGCGGGGGGGGGGGGCGAGATGCGGGTATGAGAGATGGAGAGATTTTGTTTTGTGTATATATAAATTTTTATAAATATATGTATAAAGATGCATATCTTTAATTGGTCGTATTTTAGAGATTCGGTGCAAATTTTCTTGTTCTCATTTTAACAGTAAACAGATACGCAAAATGTTATTTTGCTGTCACTAAGAAATTATTTATATAATATAAAAACTGAATATTTTCCATATCAAAATTGTTTACAGAGGAAAAAAAATCTAAATTAAAATATTTTAACGGCCAACTAAAAATTCAAAAATTATGGGAAAAGAATCTTGATAAACTCTTGAATTATTGCATTCAAATAGGGATGTTACACACGTCAGTACTAAATAGCACAAAACTGCATACCATTGAGGTTTCTCGTAATTTTAAAACTATTTGAGAGTTTCTCGTATTTTAGCTAAAAGGTTTGGGGGCCTTTTGGAATTAAACCTAATTTCAACTTGTTTAATTACCTGCATGCGTCATAATTTTCATAAAATTTTATTCCAGATTTATAGGCAGACACCCTTTTTCCCTAAAATATTTTTTAGGTTCCATGGTCTATATATATTACTAAAACAGGTTTTATGAGTGCAGCCAAATAACTCGTTTAAAAACTACTTAAATTCGCGATCTAGGTAAACTTGCTTTATTGAATTTGCAAACTAATCTTCCACCATCAACATATAATGTTTGAGATTCATGCCCTACACAATACCAATGCAATAAAGCAAAATATTAAACAGGGAACAAAATTTGATCTTACTACATAATTCCACAGCAGTTTTTTTTCAGATGGAGTAACATATTCTTGCTCGATTAGTATTAGTATCAGCACAGAAATAAGTGAAATGCTAACACCAGTTCCCAAAACCTTTTGCCTGCTACCACCTTCAATAATCTTCCATCGTAGTCGAAATCCAATGTCACATATATATCATCAATGGAAATAAAACATGTATCATGTCCCTAACTACAGGTTTTTTTCTGATTTCGTTGTCACATGCTCAGATTCAAGGTTAGGGGCTTTAAAGAAGTAACTGCTTTGGTGATCTAAGCGGCTACAAGGGCACTTGGAGCTTAAAGTACCAAAATTTAAGTTATAATTTGTGTATCCAAATAATGACTTGGTTTCACAATTAACTAGTATATGATTAGTAGATAAATACTAATAAGTGAAAACTTGCGGAAAAACTCATGGTTATATCATCTTTAGGAGTGCCTCAAATAATTATGTAGATAGTGGAAACTAAACTTATGGATTAAGCTTAAAACCGAGGAAAAATAACTGGCATAGTTTTCTTGTCATACCTACTACACCTATAAAACATAAATAATCCAGCCGTTGCTAGAAAAAAACCCTGACCATGCAAGAAGCCCAAATCCAGCCGTCAACTTTGGGAAAGAGGGTTCTGTAGTGAAAATAAAAGGGTGGTGATTGGAAAATTACACAAGATGAAAGATGATACGAAGCAGGTAAAAATGAAATGTACCTGTGATAACAGAACGGATATAACTCAAAAGCAAAACAATGATTATACACCACAAAGCAGGTGCACCTGCACCATTTTGACAGTTTACCAAGATGGCTATTTCCATCACAGCGTTTATCAAACAACCATCTAGCATTGCCCTGCACAAAAAGGAACGCTTCTTAAAATCATGATGGTCTGCAAGGGGGAATTTTTATCTCACAATCATCGAATGTAAAGTATTCGAGGGAAAGAATGGTATAGATTGCTAAGGTACACATATATCATATAAAACGTTTCCATGATTATAGTGTCTTCAATACATGATATGTCAACAATCCGCAGGTGAAAAATGTCATAAGCCATGTCTAGTGCGAAGTGCTTCAGTTATCCACATACACTAATTTTTGTGAAGCTTCCAACACATTACACTGATGAAACATGTCATAGAGGTATAAATATCCAACAAAATAGGAAATATCTCTGCAAGTTGCAGAACATACAACCATGTAGAACCACAAAAAATAAAAGTTTAGAACGTTTAATGGAATCGGTTATAAATGATGAAGATTCACACATGCATCAAAGAACAGGATAAAGAACGGAATATATCAATTGAAAAGATGAGAAGCTTCATACCCTCAACTATATAGAGCATCACATTTATCTGCAAGTTGTAGAAGTTACAAGCATGTAGAAACTCACTAAGAAAAGGTGGTTTCCGGAAGTCACTTACAAATTATGAATATTTGCACATGCAGCAAAGCACAGCAGAAAAGAATGGAATATAAATTCGAAGAAAGTACTGGTGGAATTTTAAGGGTGGAATATATGAAAACTGAAACAGTTGGCTGCAATAAAATGACAAGGGCAAAATGTTATTTTTTTAATAAAAATTTTCCTACATGCTGTCTAGCTATGAAGGGGGGAACAAGCTTCACCCAGCATTCTGCAAATGACAACTAGAAGCAAAACACACGAAGAGTTTCAGATATATTCTTGCAGAAGCAAAGGTGGTCATTGCTCCGGACAAAAAGTACCTACGAGAAAAAATGTGACTTGCCGATGACTCTTATCAGAAGCTAGCTGTGCTGGAGTGAAACCACTATTATCAGTCACCATTAAATCCTCTTTCTTCCCTGCTTGAACCAGAACCGTGCATGCCTCTAGGTTCCCTCTAATAGCAGCCCAATGAAGAGGAGTGCAACCTAATGATGAGAAATTCAGTACAAAATTAAATATTATGGAATATTAGAGCATCTCTAAGACAGTCAGGCAGACAGGAAGGGGTGGAGAAGGTGAAGTTCTACCCTCTTTATCTTGCCGCCCCCTGTAGGCATCCAGAAGTAGAAGAAGACGAATGCAATCAGCAAATCCCTTAAAGGCCGCCCTGCAAGTTCATAATTTTACCAAAAGAAAGAATGTCAGCAAAAAATCGACAATAACAAATAAGGTTAAAGAAACAATAGAATTGATTATAAGTTTGCACATGAAAACTAAAATAAGTTATTTTTTTTTTATTAGAAGTGAAGCATGCCATGACAACTACAGTATACTGAATATCAGCACATCAGAAATCTGCCACAGAAACAGAAAACTACTCAGGATTAAGTGATGCTTATATTTCACTTTCAGCAATGAGTATTACATCAGTGAAGCTAACTTTCATTACCCATTGATAACATATATCAGAATTTAAGCATGGATAAGTATCAATTTACGCTGTGTTTATTTTGTATGCAAAGGACAGAGTCATGTACCAGTGCAAAGGGCTTCTTCCATCATTATCAGGGACATCTGGATCAGCATTCCATTTTGCAACGATATGATAGAGAAATGCTTTTTGGCCATACTGTGTTGCAACGTGACTGGCCTGCAATAGCATGGAGCTTGATGAAAAGGAACTTTAAAGTCACACATCAGCTTATCCAAACAGGAATATAAATTGAGCAGGTGCATGACTGAAGCCATCACCATTTCTTGCATTATTATTAACTGTTCTATAGCAAAAAGACCACAGCTTTATTTTGAATATTTAAGCACAAAAAAGTACTTATATATATATATATATAGTGGCTGAATTCTTTTGTGCTGAAATATAGATTGTATTCTGCACAAGGGTGATCCTTATTCCCTAATACCATTGCATTAAAATGACAGAACTCATGAGACCATCATGTGAAATGTGGAAACAACTGATAGTGAAAAATACTATCTCCTCTCTTTCCTGTGTAAAAGCACTCCATGTCGTTCAGATACACCGCTATTAAACACCATTGAACTAAAAAAGAAGTACAAAAAGGAGAAACTTTTCATCATTAATATGCGAGAATCATTAGATAAATGATATTGTCATTGTCCTAGGAAGAACCATATGATAATTAAATTTCCATGATCATGGTATCCACCTGACTCTTAGTAAAAGATAGAAGATAAGGTTTTATACTTTTATTACTAGACACAAGCATGTTTGCAGTATGAGTTTAGCTATAATGAGAAAGGTGAGATAAATCAGCAGTAATATATTGAGAGACAGGACTGCCAACAAGCACGCTCACCAAGATTACGTAGAATTATTTGAGAAGTTTTGAAGTCTTTTCATAAGTGTAATAAACACAAAGAAGTATGCACCTTAGAGGAGTTGTAGGACCACAGATCGAGGCAGTAATAAAGGATATGTTAGATGCTAATTTACTCTGGGAATAGCCCTCTGCAGAGATAAATGGAAAAGGGAATTCATGTAGCCAACCCCATAATATCAAGACAGACTTTATTGGTATAACTAGAGACGTGCAAGAACTCTTGTGCATTCGCAGATATGCCTCTACGCAACCAGCATTCATGTGTTACAATTTTCCATATCGATCAGTCAAGATGACAACCCACTGCAAAGCTTTTGGAAAAACATAAGTCGCCGCAATTTCTTAATGAATCGCATCACTAAGAAAATTAATGCAACTGATAATATTCATAGAACGTTAAAAGGTTAACAGCCAAATTGGGACGATAAACATACTTCTATACACAACTATAGTATATTCACTCCGGATACAATCATAGACCCTAATTACTAACATCAGAAAATTACACCATATCTTGAAGCTATGTTGGCACTACCTGCTTTGATTAAATTAAAATTGGATGCACATTTCGGTCTATACTACATACTGCATAACATGTCATTGGTTACTATATATTATATTTTTAGAAGAAAGAAAGAAAAAGGTATGGCCGCTATAAAACGTTGATTCATATAATGAAAACCTATAAGTGCGCTAGGTAATGAAATGAAGAACCACATGTTAAATGGCAAAAATATCTAGCTGCATATTCTATCCATGGTGCAGAAACTTCATTAGGTGATTGCCATCTTACACTACCAATCTTCCAATGGTATCTTTCAATTTCCCCTTTCTTTGAAATTGAAAAGCCCATAACTTAATGTGTTTCTGTTAAGGAAAGAAGGGGTACAAATGTAGAATATTAATAGGCTAGAGAATTTTAACCAGGCGCTTCTGCTGCATCCCTCAATATCTTTTGAACAGCAAACAATCAATGACAAGATCTCAACTCAAGGAACTGCCCGCCTTGTGATAATGCCCACAAGCACTTTTTATAATCTTTGTTAAACCTAGTTTTGTTGAAACCTTGACATCTTCAAATTTACAGTAATATTCCGTTTAACATTACTGATGTAGACAAACTGTTCATATTATGATTTATGTGTCATGTAGGGTTTTAGATGCATAATTTTGTAAGAAAGGAGTTATAAGATGATGGCACATAGGTTTTGATCGAAACTGAATAATGCAATCATTAAAGTAACTGAGCATGATATATGTTTATAAGAACTGCTTCTGCCAGAATATGAATCAAGTTCACCAGAACTGACTAATGAGAATAGATCGTGCAAAAGGGACAGAAATTAGTATCAAATGGCGTAGCAACAAGAAACAGACCTGATAGCCATTAAAGTCAGCTACATCAACGTGAGCTCCCTCCTTTAATAAAAGCTCTGCAACTGGGATGTGACCACGAACAGCACTCCAATGAAGCGTGGTTTGGCCTGTGTTATCTGATGCATTCACATCACCCCCATGCTGTCCAATCAAAGTAAAAGATTATAGTGCAAATTCTGTTCTATTTAACTGTCAGCACCTCATTAACAATTTATACAAAAATCCGCAAGAAGCTGAGTTGGTAGTAAGCACTCATCATCAGATACCATCCTATATATGGAGAGACAAACAATATAATCTTATAAAGTAACGACAACTGAACTATGCAAAACTCCCAAATATATGATTCCACCACGGACAAGCCAGGAATGATCTTAGGGAGCAAAATTTATAATCGGTGCTAATACATTAGATTTTTATATACCAACACTTCACTTCTAAAGAAGACGATTAAACATCAAGATGTTGATACTGGATGATCAAAATAAAAGAGACCGTTCATAGAAAATATTTCAATTAATATCTTCTCCCACCTCCAGAAAACAAAATCTTTATAAGAATCAAGAAGGTGGGTTAAGATTTATCTATTTATTATTATTTTTGGGTGCAACCACTTGGGAATCAAACCAGTGACCTCTCACTTTGGAGAGGAAATTCTTACTGCATGAGTTAAAGTTAAGAATGTTGTGAAATCAGATTGGATAAGGCTCAAATATATCCTTAATTTATCAAGATTAAAAGGGTAAATGCTTAATGCTATGTACCATCTGTGTATGGAACTTCAATGCTGACCCACTTGATGAAATCGTAAAATATATGAATCTATTAGTTTTCATGAATCTTAAGCATATGTCGTCCTAGTCATTAACAAACCCAAGGGTCCTACTTGATAACAGATACACATATTACCAAGTTCTTAAGTACTCGGTTGATAAGCATTCAGACCAATGAACATATATTTGGAATAAGCGGTGGGCATTTAGAGCGAAGTTGTATGTTTAGATGGATAAAATAGGAATGCCTTGATAGATAGGAATGCCTTTCGGTTATGATATTTCACATTTGCAATTAGTTTGATTAGCGCACTATGCACAAATACCTGATTAGCTTCCTTTTACTTTCATTCTTAACTAGAGTAAAGAATAAAGATGCCTCTTGATTCAGCTTCCTTGTTTGTTCTAAACAAATACAAGAGATGAGAGTAGAGGGGCTAATAATTGTTGTTGCAGCTACAACATCGGTTGGGAATAATTTAATAAATTTATGTCCATATATCAACATTAATCGTTACATGTACTAATGTGCTTGGAGGATTTGGTAGCAAGTGAGGATTTGGATACAACTGTGCTTCATAACCAAGAGCTTAAAGAGGAAAAGAGGCCTACTAGACAACTCTGACAAGTCAATTGATTGCTTTTCTTCTTTTTCATTTTTTCTTTTTTGTATCTTTATTGTTTTTTGGTATAAGATAATCAACTGCCTAAAGAAGAGACGACCAGCTATGTATGCTAGAAAGAATTCAAAATTGGAACTCCTGAACTCAAAGGAAATTTGTGAGGCTCACTCATCTATTAGGTGTAGATGAATCTCATGTTAGCGAGGTCCTAATCATTAGAGACGGGGGCATCTCAAAGTTTTATAAAATTTTGGTAACGGGTACCGAAATACCAAATTTGGGGGCCTCCATATAGCCCATCATACCAAGTCCAGGCACTTATAAGGTATAGACATTTAGAGTGCTGGACTTTTTCTGGAAGATGTGAGCAGTCCAATGGTTCTATGTGGTGATTGTGGGGTAGAATTAGTTGACATATTATAGATGGGTGAGGATTGTAAGTGATTTAGAATTATGCTTGACTTTAGGCAAACCATGGATTGTAAAAACTTCATAAATTTTTGCACGGGATCTTGTTTCATGGTTGACCCATTTTGATGGGAAAAGGTTTGAACGTTGATGAGGAAAGTTGAATAAAATAAACTGAGATGTTTGGAAACTTGGGTATCGAACGGCTTGGAGAAATAGAGCCTATCATGCAGTCAGAGGAAGAACTCACAAGCTCGCACAACACGCAAGCATGCATGCAGGGAGGGAGGGAGATAGAGAGGGGCGGGGGATGTAAAGAGCAAATGATAAGTTTGGAAGCTTGTGGGCATTCCCACACCCTTTTGGTTCCTTGTGTTTCAACGCTTCATATCTTGAACGCACACATGAAGAATATATCTAAGAATGTGAAATAAAAGGAACAAAAAATATTGAAGGAGCTGACATTACCAATTATGTATACAAGCAAGCATCCATCCTAGCATCCGACAACCCGTTTAGTTATCACACAGCAACTTAGAAAAGGAAAAAATCTAATATAAGTTGCCATAACACTCAAGGGACTTATATTTGGATCTAAATCCAAATCATGCAAATAACCCATATACCGTATGACATAGAACAAATCCAACATATTCTAAAACCCTATGGTATAGAATATAGCATGAACCCAGAGCATAAAGTGAATAAGAAGTGAATGTGCATGTGGAGTATTGACATGCCCAAATGGTCAATTCTTGAGAACTAAAACTTGCCACAGCAATAACAAACCAAATAAAACATGGTTTTTCTATTGATTTGTTACCATGGGAACATTTTCAATAACTTGACTATAATTATATATCACAAAAATTGTCATACATAGACATGATTGTTAGTGATTCTGCGTGTTCAAGTTTTAGTTAATTACCGCAATCAAGACGGTTCGGCTTGTAGCTAGCCGGTTGAGTACGGGTCGTCCGCAGGGAGATGAGAGTCTTTTTCTATATGTTTTAACGAGTTAAGTCCGAGAGTCCAGATTTGTTTGTGATTATCTAAGTGTTAAAATGATATGTAAAGAGAGCTTGTTAGGGTTATGATTATGTTAGTTTGAGTTAGGAGTCTCCCACATCTTTCGTTGCCCCTCTTAATATCGGTGTTACGGTAATCGGCAACAACGGGGATTAGCACGACTAGGAAGGAACTTGCGAGTATAAGCTAGGCTTTCCAACGCATAAGTTCTTCCTTTTGGTGCTTGTCCGTCCATTCTTGGCTCTTAGCCATAACCTCCGGTTAATTCAACCACAACCGGTCTCACTACGGAATCGCCGCTATCATGTAGGATAGGGTGCCGTAAGGAGCGGATTGTGGTTCAATTAGCGGGAGTCGAATTAAGTTGTTGGGCAAGGAAAGAGTGAGAGAGATTTCCTTCTCTCAAACTTCCCTTATCCTACCCTAACAAGTGTAAAACTACTCACACATCATAATGAAAAGAAAACAAAACAAAAGAGGAAGATAGAAAGAAGGAGATTAGAAGATAACAACTAGCTATTTGCGACCTCACATTGGCAAGGATCAAGCGTAAGCATCATGGTTGTTTTAATGATAAAGGAAAAGAGAAGAGAAAGAAACAACAAGAAATAACAACTAAGTTAACAAATTAAAATTACAAGCAATTATAAAAGAACAAGACAAGATATAATAGCAAAAGAGTCTTCTTTATTCATCATTCTTCACTCACAAAGCTCACTACAAGTTTTAATTGAGAAGAGATGAGAAGAGGAAGAAGAAACACAACTAAACCTAGAAAATAAAATACAAGATTATGGACCCTTCCCTTCACAAAGTTCTGGGCTATTTATAGGCTAAAAACTGAAAATATATGGCAACCATCAGAATACAAATGAAAAGACCCAAATACCCCCAAAATTTCGTCAACTGAGGAGGCCGTACGGCCGCTGTTCCGCGGCCTGAGCATGCTTAGGCCGCGGTTCCGCGGCCTGAGCATGCTTAGGCCGCGGTTCCGCGGCCATAAAGAGGGTTTAGGCCATCATTTTTGGTGGTTTTTCCTGGTTTGCTATGCCCATTATTCTGGTACATGATTTTTCTCAGAATTGCTTCACGATTTTTCCAGAATTTCTGTTGAGGGAAAGGTGATTTGATGTGGACTTTTTGTCATGATTTCCTCGAGCTCCGCGTAGATTTCTTGGATCTTGTGCTGCCATTGAGCTTTGTGCATGAAAACGACATTGATTTGACATTTTGTCTCTTAAACTGGTGTGTGGCAACAGACGGATAAAGAGCGGAGATCCGTGTTTTATCTGTGGTTGGCAGGAACCCGGATTTTGTCGTGTTTTCCATGAATTTCACCGTTTTAGAACCGAGAACCTGTATCCTGCAATTGACTAGCAAACACGGCTCAAGAGTATCTACCGATATGCAATGTGATAAAAATTGGGCGGTATGAAAATGCAAAAATCTGATATGAACAAATACCCCCAAACTTATCATTTGCTCGTCCCGAGCAAAGCCAATTTATTCACAAAAAATTTCCTAACCTCACTTTCGCAGGGAACGCGATTACACTGAGCATGTGCAACAAGCCGTTAAACCTCTAGGTGTCCCTAGTAGGAGGAGTGTTGTCTCCTGAGGGTTTTCAGCGGATACTACCCACAAAATCCGGTCAAGTTGGTTTTGTAAAATGACTAAGATTCAAACCCTAAAGTTTTGTTTCAGAAAATAACAATCTATAATCCCAAGTCTAGACTATCAAACCCTTATTTTTCACACCTCGCTTCTTATTTAACTACAGCTTTTATATGTCTTTACGTGCAGTGCAAATAGTGTCGTTAAGTTCCAGAAGGGTCGAATAAAGTCCTCACGTCACACAATAAAGCCCAGATAAAATTTTTGAAAGGATCACATAAGTTTTATAAAGAGTTAAGCATTTTTCAAGTTTCGTTTTCCAGTAAAGTTTCAACTTTAGAATTTCTATCTTCCTTAACAGGAAAACTAGGTCTTATTCTTCACTCCACCTTTTTCTTGTTTTCATTTCATACACACCTCTGTGAACGTGCAATAGTCTTTATCGTAGAGTAAAACCTTCATAAATTTTTTTTTTATAAAAGCCTGTCTTTTATCAAGATTATTCTCACACAAAGAACCGTTAGGAATTTTAACTCGGAGAGAACACTTGCTTGACTTTGTTTTAATCTAGACTTTATAGGCTTCTTAGCGAGCTTTGGGCCAATGCACCCAAACCAGTTGGTTTTAGGGCATTAGGTGTAGAAACACCCCAGCGGACTTAATTACTCAAGTTACCTAGGTCCAAAAACAAAAGACAGTAGCGTGAAAATCATGATGATTTAATACGAACGGAGATATAACCGGCAGTTCAATTATTTTTTTTTGGATCAAAGACGTGTTTAGTGGGTTCGGTGTGTAATTATTTCAATCAAGTTTCAGATGGGTTATTTTTCAGACTTAGTTCCAATTACGGCATCAATAACATTCCTTCATATTCGCTTTACTTCATAAACTATTCTTGACATTACTTATTTCAGAACAAACCTATTTGATCCTCAGAAAATCATTTATCTGTTTAAAAGTTTTTAAACATAAAAGACTTGTCATCTAATTCCCAAAAACTCACGACACGTGTAGTGTGATGTAAAGACGTATATCAGCTATAGTTAACTTCAAAGGAGAGTTATCTTTCAGGTTTTCAAAATTTAAATATAAGATTTAGTTATTCCTATTTTTTCAAACAAAAAACCGTCGAAATGTTGAATCAGAGTTCTTCCACAAGCTAACTTGACAGAAAAGTTTTTATATTTTTAGAAAATTTTCAGATTTTTATGGATTTTATGGATTTTAATATGCAGATCCAAAATATACATATGAATGCGAAGGTAAGAAATGCGTACCGAGCGTACCCCCAAACTTAAACTGGACAGTGTCCTCACTGTCATTGCATGAAGAGATCATTTGACGGGTCAAAACTGTCGGTTAGCGATACACAATTTTTTTTGTTTTTGTTTTTAAAGAAAAGAAAAAGAAAAAGAATATACACAAATATATACAAAATGGTTTATACATACCCCCAAACTTATTTGGAACAGTGTCCACTATTCTTGGCTGGATAACCGAAGTTTTGAGGTAGGCAGAGGAAGATTATGCAGGGTAAACCGGCTCCTGTAAGAACAGGAGCTCCTCTGTTGGTTCGGCGCTAAGGTACGGTTTTAGTCGGTGTCCGTTCACTTTGAAAAATGAACCGTCCTTGGATTTTCCAAATCCACAGCGCCCTGCGGATACACATTCCGCACAAAATACGGCCCTTTCCAGCGAGATCTGAGCTTTCCAGGATGGAAGTGAAGTCTGGTGTCGTAAAGCAGTACCTGCTGACCAGGTACGAAGGTTTTGCGCAAAAGGTGTTTATCGTGAAACACCTTCGTTCGATTCTCAAAGACAACCGCGTTATCGTAAGCCTCATCCCTAAGCTCGCTCAGTTCGTTCAACTGCAGCTTCCGATGGCTGCCCGCATCTTCGAGAGACAGATTCAGCTCCTTTATCGCCCAAAATGCGCGATGTTCTATTTCGACAGGTAGGTGGCAGGCTTTTCCGTACACAAGCCGATAGGGAGACATGCCAAGGTCGGTCTTATAAGCGGTTCGAAAGGCCCAAAGGGCATCAGTGAGTTTCAGCGACCAATCCTTACGGTTCTTGGAAACCGTCTTCTCCAGTATCTGCTTGATTTGCCGATTTGAAACTTCGGCCTGCCCGCAGGTTTGGGGGTGGTAGGGCGTGGATAGCTTATGATTAATGGAGTATTTCCGCATCAAGGCCTCGAAAGTTTTGTTGCAGAAATGACTTCCATTGTCGCTAATGATCGCTCGGGGGTGCCCAAATCGGGAGAAAATGTTTTCTTTAAGGAACCTAACGACAACTTTGTTGTCGTTAGTCCGGCTGGGCACAGCCTCGACCCATTTAGAGACGTAATCAACAGCGAGAAGGATGTACAAGTTCCCAAAAGAGCTGGGAAACGGCCCCATGAAATCTATCCCCCAAACATCGAAAATCTCCACAACCAAGATCGGTTGGAGCGGCATCTCGTTCCTCCGGGATATCCGGCCCAAGTGTTGGCACCGGGAGCAAGTCTTGCAATAGTCATGAGCGTCTTTGAAGAGTTGTGGCCAGTAGAAACCACATTGCAAGATCTTCTCAGCTGTCTTTCTGGGGCCAAAATGCCCGCCACATGCTTGATCGTGGCAAAATGACAGCACACTCTTGAATTCCTCGTCAGGGACACACCGACGAATAATCTGGTCAGGACAGTATTTGAACAAATAGGGTTCGTCCCAGTAAAAGTGCTTTACTTGGGATAAGAAGCGAAGTCTGTCCTGACTTGACCATTCAGTCGGTAGTAATCCTGTGGCCAAATAGTTCACAATATCTGCGAACCAGGGTTCGCAAGATACTGTCAAGAGTTGTTCATCCGGGAAAACGTCGTTGATCGGAATTGGAAGCGAAGGCGAAGAAGGAAGTCGTGAGAGATGGTCGGCAACTACGTTTTCACATCCTCGTTTGTCCTTAATGACAAGGTCAAACTCTTGAAGCAAGAGGATCCAACGTATTAACCGAGATTTTGCATCTTTCTTCGCAAAAAGATGGCGCAGAGCAGAATGGTCAGTGTAGACAATGACTGGAGAGCCGATGAGGTAGGGCCTGAACTTTTCTAAAGCAAATACAACAGCTAAGAATTCCTTCTCAGTTGTTGTATAGTTGAGTTGGGCGTCGTTCAGGGTTCGGCTCGCATAATAGATTACGTGCGGTATCTTGTTGATGTGTTGTCCAAGGACAGCACCAATGGCAAAGTCGGATACATCGCACATAATCTCAAATGGGTGTGTCCAGTCAGGTGAAAAAAGAACGGGAGCAGAAGTGAGTGAGCGTTTTAATGACTCGAATGCAGTCACACAGCTCGAGTTGAAGTCGAATGGCATATCCTTGGCCAACAAAAGAGTCAAGGGCCTAGCAATCTTGCTAAAGTCCTTGATGAACCGTCTATAGAAACCGGCATGGCCAAGGAAGGCTCGGATATCTCTGACGCATCGGGGAGGAGGCAGATTGGAAATGACCTCAATCTTCGCTTTGTCAACCTCTATGCCATTTTGCGAGATGATATGTCCTAAGACAATACCTTCGCGCACCATGAAGTAGCATTTCTCCCAATTCAAAGTGAGATTCTTGTCCTTACATCGGGTAAGGACAGCGTCAAGATGCAGCAAACACTCGTTGAAGGAATCGCCGAAGATGGAGAAATCATCCATGAAGATCTCCAGAAATTTTTCCACCATGTCTGAGAAAATTCCCATCATACACCGCTGGAAGGTAGCGGGCGCATTGCATAACCCAAAGGGCATGTGACGATATGCAAACGTGCCGAAAGGACAAGTGAAAGTGGTCTTGTCCTGGTCTTTTTCGGCGATGGGAATTTGATTATAGCCGGAGTAACCATCAAGAAAGCAGTAGTACTCGTGTCCGGCCAATCGTTCAAGCATCTGGTCAATGAAAGGTAGCGGAAAGTGGTCTTTCTGCGTTGCGGCGTTGAGTTTTCTGTAATCAATGCACACTCGCCACCCAGTTTCGGTGCGAGTAGGGATTAACTCGTTCGCCTCGTTGGTTATGACCGTGATGCCCGACTTCTTGGGGACAACGTGGATGGGGCTAACCCACTGGCTATCAGAGATAGGGTAAATGATACCACTATCTAGACATTTTACGATTTCCTTCTTCACAGCCTCTTTCATGACTGGATTGAGACGTCTTTGTGGATCCTGGGCTGGTTTGGCATCATCCATCAGATGAATGTGATGCTCAACGATCAGGGGACTAATCCCCTTGATGTCCGCCATAGACCAGCCAAAAGCTTGCCTGTTGCTGTGCAAGACCGCGAGAAGGGCTTTCTCTTGCTCTGGAGCTAGAAAAGCCGAAATGATGACAGGGAGGGTCTCGTTCTCACCTAAGTAAGCGTACTTAAGGTGAGACGGCAAAGACTTGAGTTCGAGCGTTGGAGGTGAAACGATTGAAGGCAAGATTGGTGCAAGGGTCTCGAACTCAAAGGACTCCAGCAAAGGTTCAAAACGAGTGTAGGCGACCGAGTTGGATGGTTCAGGTAACTCATCCGGAAATTCGAAAGATTCAAACTCAGGTTGTGCGCGGCTAAGATCGTTTGAGAACGTGAAACACTCGTAGTCGTTGTCGGGCGCAGAAACAGCAGCAGGTTCGAAGAGGAACGCACTAGTGGCGTCAAGATTATCGTGATCAAACAGAAACTCCTCGAATTCACATTCTTCTGGGGTGATCTCCTGGATCGAGCAGACGTCCAGTATATGAGCATTAGGTTCGGCGGGCTGATTCCCCAACCTAAAAATGTTGAGTTCAATCGTCATGTTTCCAAAAGAGAGGTTCATCGAACCATTACGACAATTGATCACAGCATTTGAGGTTGCAAGAAATGGGCGACCGAGTATCACCGGAATTTGATTCCGGGGGTTAGCTACAGGCTGTGTGTCTAATACAATGAAGTCAACGGGGAATATGAAGTCCCCGACTTTTATTAACACATCCTCTAGCTCACCCCTAGGATGGGTGATCGATCGGTCGGCCATTTGGAGAGTGCAGTGTGTGGGTTTCAGCTCTCCGACGCCTAATTGCTCGTATACTGAGTACGGAAGCAGGTTAACACTGGCACCAAGATCTAATAGTGCGCGGTTGATGTTCTTATCCCCAATAGTAATAGAAATCGTAGGACAGCCAGGGTCCTTCCGTTTTTGTGGTAAAGATTGGGTAAGGTCATCACTCACAGCACTAGCCAAGAAAACTTTCTTGGGTACCTGAGACTTCTTCTTTTTCGTGCACAAGTCCTTTAAGATTTTCGCGTAGGACGGGACTTGTTGGACAGCATCTAAAAGAGGAATGTTAATGTTAACCTGCTTAAATAATGTTGGAGATAGTGCCCTCAGAGTCAATTATTGGATCACAGGCACGTGATTGCAATGATTGAGGGAGGACCTATCCCAGGAGGACAGTCTTACTCGAGATGATAGTATGCTATCTGGTTTACCTTTATCATCGTATACTGCTTCAGGTGACCTTACAGGTCGCTATTACACGCTGATAGAGCCCCTAGGATTCTTGCTTGACGACCAGCAGTATGATGGCAATCATATACGTGGGAGCTGGGGTCTACAAGCACATCCTTAAAAGGTCCCTAGTCGTGGGAGTTTCGAGACTGGGCATCGATACTCCATTAGTAGACTAGTGTATACAGTCGAGACCCCGACGAGGGGCGGTGGCCGGTCTCACAAGCCACTGGTGTCAGTTGATTCACCTAAGATGTATACAGCTGCTCATTAGGTTATGAGTACACCGGACAGGACTCGCCGGGAACCTGCTAGTTGGGATTATACCAGACGTCAGATAGCAGTTCCCTGGTGACATGTGTACAGGTTAGTTCATCGACTTGAGATCGTCATTTGTCTCGTGTGAGTTCCCACTGTGCTTTGATTACTACCCTACCACGGCTCAAAGGAGTCGTGCAAACAGGTTTTAGTTGGGTACAGTCCCGAGCCACATGGAGACAGTGAGCGGATCTTCAGGGGTTCGTCTCTCCCGGTATTGGGGGTGAGGTCGCGCTGTGTCTAGGAGAGCCATTACGCAAAGCCCTCGGCCGAGGCAGGAGATTTACTGGTAGGTATTCCAGTAGTATCTCAGGGTGTTCTGGGCTACACTCCGACATGACTTGTACCGCTTTTGGGGGTCTGACTTTTACCAACCCCCTAGGCCCGCCATGCGATGCTCGTAGACGAACGGACCGGACTGTACGGATATTGTCACTGACAGGCTCAGTAGGGTGTCAGGATGAGTTCGCTTATCGACATCCCTTTTGGTCAATAGCTGGTGGCCCGTCACGTATTGGCTTATACCTCTGACGTGCTAGTGGTTAAATCCACAGCCATAGTATTGACGAGTCTTTAGAGTCCACCACACTTTCAGTTACTCAGGCTTTCGGGCGAAACGCTGTAGAGGCCGTATGGAGATATGGCAGGGTCCAATCAGATACGTGCGGTATTGCACGGATCAGGATCGGACGGTTTGTACTAGTGGCCGTATGGATATATGGCAGGGTTCGATCAGATACGTGCGGTATTGCACGGATCAGGATCGGACGGATATTACTAGCCGGCTTTGGTTTAAGCCGGATCCTAGTTTAGTACAGTGTAGATTTTGTCTCATTGCATTTGTATCCGGTCGGAATACAGATGCGGGTGTGTATGCACAGTATCGGGGTTTTCCTGTAATTTATTACGGGACCAGTTTTCTGGAGTTGCCAGTTTGCATTCCGTTCCGGCCGGTTTTCCTTTGTTCTTTCCCGGCCGGACTTTTCCGATGGAGGGGGTAATTTGCAGTTTTGCAAATTACTTTTGGGGAGGGAGTTTCTTGCATATGTGGGATTATGATATGACCATCATCATTCTCTTTACATCACTTGCATTAAATGAGATTTGAAAGGATATGGGTTTGATGTAAGTTTGTAATGATAATGTTTTGGATATGGTCACCATTCTCTTTATCCTACACTCACCTCCCTCTTGTATTTGTTTTTTTTTTGCCCTCCACCTTTTCCACGATAGAATGGCCGGCCACATTTTTGGATGAGGGGAGAGGAAAAATGAGAGGTTCATTTTTGTGAGAAGAAAAAATTCCTATCTCATTTTTCTTGCTACAAAACATTCTAGCTCCACTTGATAAGTTGATTTCCATTATATCCCTCCATCACCATGGCAACTAAAACCCAAGTGAGACATAGCCTATACACATTCTACAGCAAATCTTGGGCGCGTCGGCTAGCCAACTTCGCGCCCGAGTTGCCTCGGTATTGAGGTGGGAGCCCGTAAAAGATACAGACGATGTGGTGCCCTTCCGGCAAGGATGCGACGACCGGAGTTTCCGTGGGAGATCGGGACGATGACGAGAAGACCGGAGGACTCGGATCACTCGGTATATCTCTCACCCTTTCTCTTTTTAGCTAGTATCGGTTAATGGTTACGATCCGGGTATATTGTCCGCGGTAGCGCCAGTTTAAAGTTAAGAAAAATTTTGATTCCGCATTTTGGCCTCGGATTGACGGCCGGGGCGCTGCCGTGGTGCAACATGGTATCAGAGCCACGCCATTAACCTTGCCTAGCTTGTTCTAATGTGTTTTACTTATCCGATCGACCAAAATTCCAAAATCCGCGTTTTGCATGCATCAGTTTTCTGTCGTTTTTTTCCGGGCTCGAAAATTTTTTCAGGTTATTGCAGAATGATGTACCGAGAATCCTAAGAACACTGGAAAAATTTGGTAACCCAATTCTTCCGTACGACCGCGGAACCGCGGCCGTACCCCTATTTGGCCGCGGTTCCGCCGCAGGAAGTTGGGATCACTTCGCCATATTTTTACAGTGGGCTTGTGGGCTGAAAATAAGGGGTTTTGGAATATTAAAATTGGGCCTAAAATTTCTGTGAGTGCTACAGTATTGCTTGGGGGCCCACTTGCTAATTTTTGATCGATCGGATATTTTAAACACATTATTTCACAGTATTTACATTATATCTGCGACCGTGAATATCACTTGATCGGTAAATCCTGTCTAACTGCTATAGCCCGGTTAGACGGATTTGCGAACGTGATTTTCACGTTGATGTTCTGTGTTTATGCTGTGATGTTGCGGATCGGTCGTGGGGGATAGCCTGGATGCAATGCTAGTACAGTTTTGTTTTATATGTACATTTGATATTGCGGGGCGAGCGTCCGACATGTGGACTGCCGTCACTGCCTGTTTGTATTATTCTTTTAGGGCACGACCTGGTTGCGGTCGATGTACCCGTTGTATGTATATTTTTACTTTCTGTACTAGGATTACCCCGCGGAGGGGTGCACGGATAGCCGGGTTCTAGAGGGCAACAAGCCCGCATCTCATGGCATTGAGACGGAGGGGGCTTCACTCGAGGATTGGCGGGCTATTCGCCGCACTCGTAGGGGGTACAGGTTGACCCAGGAGGGGTGCCCAAGTTATCGGATTCCGTGAAATGCTGGGTGGTCCGTTCACGGTGCTGAAGGGGGCTGCCTCGCTTCAGGTTTTGGCGGGTGACTTGCCGCGCCCGTAGGGGTCTAGGATTTCATTGCACATGCTATCCACACGACCAGGGGAACGTCGGGTTTCAGCAGTGGCTCTGTGAAACCCGGGGATCCCAGATATCTGTTTTGTTCTGTGATGCTGTACATTTCTGTGATGTTGCATTTTATTCACGCCTTGAGCGAAATATAATATATTGGTATATATATTAGTAGATGTTGTATATGTTTTTCATCCGCGCTAGTCCAGTCCCCGCTCTGCCGTTAGTTAGCTAACCTAACGGGTGATGACGGGACCCAGTGGCGAATGCGGATGGCATATACGTACGTCAGTATATTTTCGTTCTTTATGGTGTGATCAATTGATGGGGCTGCGTTGATTCGGATCAATGCAAGATAAACAAACCTATTCTGATGTTGTTGGAACACTTTTCAAAAGCTGTTATTGTAAGGACGTTCATTTTTGTTTTGCATCGTGGTATTCATTTGGAATATCCTGCTCCTCAGTCGACGAGGCAAGGGCCGAGATCCCTTCACCGGGAGTGACCCCTTGGACAAAAGTTTGCGTCAGGGCAATAACTTCACTATAGCCGATTACTTTTGCTTTGCATCGTGGTATTCAGTTGGAATATCCTGCACCTCATTCCACGGGGAAAGAGCCGAGATCCCTTCACCGGGAGTGACCTCTTTAGCGAAGGCTTTCGTCACTATATTTTTATAAAAACTATGCAGTTCCTTCAACGGTATCAAGTTCATTACGTTAAAGATTTTTCGCCAAAAACCAGCCGCAGCCCTCCGTCATTTCCTACAGGTATTATTTAGTATTCGTGCTGCGTTTGTTGACCCAGTCAAGACGTAGTGTTCGGTAGCTGAGTGGTACTTGTTTGTTGCATAAGTGGGATTGGTTAAGACAGTCGTGCGGCCTTGTTGACCTAGTCAAGGGCACGTACGGGTGGGTTTAATGCAATCCAGAATAATGACGGGTTGAACTTGACTGGCGGTTTATGGTTTGTTGACCTAGTCAAGGTCATAAACCGCTTAGGGTAAAAACATCACATCGGGAGTTTCAAAAGAACTGAAACTTGCCAGGCATGCGCATACCTTCTGGAGTGTGATACCGTGAGCGGATTCCGTCACGTTATCATGCGATGATAGTTGAATCCCGATTCCCACTGATGAGTTGGTTTACTCCTCGGGTAACCCCGACTAATTCTTCTTTCAGGTTTGGAGGAGAATTTGAGGTACAGTGGGAGGTTTCCAGATTAGACAAAGTGATAACCATTCTGATCTAGGTTAGAGTGCACGCTGAGTGTTTCTTTTCTCTCTCTCTTTGGCAGCGACCATTGACCCGACCCTGGACTATGACTCAGTGAACAAGTTGACCGAACCTTCTTAACACTGGCTTTTGGATTGTCAGAGTTGCAAACCTCATTGCCACTCCTACTTTTACCCTTTTCTCCAGGACACCCCGTATTACTACGAACGTCCACTTCCATTGGACAAAACCATCGTATGGTTATATACGAACTCGAAGGACTTCGAGGATGGTTTCTGGTTCTGGAGAAAACGAATATGATTATTCAGTTGTCTTTTCTTTTCACCTTCTCTCATTGCGAGTACTCCTTGGTTTAGGAGATAGTACACCTATTACGCAAATTGGATAGTCTTCTTCCAAATCTTAGGCTGGTGCCGAATGGTGGGGAAGGAAGAAAACCAATTAGCATAACGATGGTGTGCAGAAGGTATTAAGTTAAGACAAAGAAAGGGATTAGTAAGAGGGCAAAGTAAATTGCGACTACTATTCACGACCAAACCAAGTACTTATTCGCCAATCCTAAATCACCTTTGTATTTCTCCAGGACACTCCGTATCACTACGAAGATCCACAGTTTATTGGATACTCCATCGTATGGTTATATACGAACTCGAAAGGAACTTGTTCCAGTTCGGGGATGGATTCTGGTTCAGGAGAAATAGGAATAAGGTTTATTCGGTTGTATTTTATCTTTACCTTCTCTCGCATTGCGAGTGCTCCTAGGATTAGGACAGTACACCCATTATGCTTATTGGATAGTCTTCTTCCAAACTATAGGCTGGTGCCGAACGGTAGGGAAGGAAGAAAACCATTTGGCCTAAAGGGGTGTGCAGAAGGTAATGACTAAAGACATATAAAGGGATTTGGAGAGATGGCAAAGAATTATACGGTTATAGTTGTGAATCTGGATAATGGTAGAGGCATTACTAGGAATACCAGGATACCCCATCGAAACATTTTAATATTTCAGTTCAACTGTGTAATGTTAAAAGAAAACTGATTTCCCGATTAGACACTTGCTCCACGGTATGTATTTACCAGGTTTGATTCTCACATCTGTATGGTTTTACAGATGATGAGTGGGAGTAAGTTGTTGGGAATAGGGTGATCATCCTCATTATATCGGGATTCGTTGTAATCGGTGATATTTGAGGAGATCATCTGGGTTGTTTGCTGGTCGGCAAATATTTGGTTTTGAATATCCGCTGTTGTGCACCAATTTCAAATTGATATATCTGTACGTCTATTTTCATAGAGTGAGATATACCTTTTGATATTATGTCGATGACATTTACCTATATCAGTGGATGGTTAGGTAAGGAGCATTAAACAGCGGTGTAATTCTTCTTAATCATAAGTACAGTTTTCAACCTACGACACACAGTGAAAGAGTTGTTAGACTCAGCGGACTTATACAGAGTATTGTATGTTGTCCAGTGTCCATTAGGACAGAGGGGTTGGTCCTCATACTATATTCTGTTTACTTTTAACTTCTCTAGTTCTTAGACATGTGTTTCGTAGAAACACAGGGTCTAAGTTTTGAGGAGTTATAGGTATTTGAATAGAGTAGAGAACCAGGTATAGCAAGTATCGGGATTCTTCAAAGTGATCGAAGATGTAGATACTTGTGTATGGTATTCAGTTGATAGTAATGATAAAGAGAAATTGCTTCTCTTTCAGGTTACTTATAATTGGAAGCATTCCTAAGTTGAGTAACGCTGATCGGCCTCCTTCCATTTAGTTGACATGCACTGGAGATAGCTGCATGATTTGAATCTGGTTCAATTAAATCAGTGCCTCTGGTTCTATATTGGATATAGTACAGTTCATATCTTAACATTGTTAAGGTACGGGGAGTTGTCCGGCTTATGATTAAAACCAGACACTGGACAACTCAAGACACGTTTCTGTAATGGCTGTTTGTGGGTTGACCCAGGCTATGACGAGGGTTGACTTTCTACCATCTGGAAGATCAATAGTGATATTGTTCTTAACTCGCCACATTTTAAAAAGAAATGGTTATTTTTCAGAAAACAGTAGTGGGAGTATGGTAGAACTGGAAGCGATTCCAGAACCGCAAACGATTACTGAAGATTTGATAAGGAACCTAAAGATTCGATCTGATTTGACATTCCATTGGCCACTCCGCAGATAAGGTGGGTAACTTCAGGCACCCGAGAGGTACTCCGGTAGCCTCAAGGACGGTGACTGGGAAGTTCTTGTTTACCCACACTTGCCATTGTTGTTGTTCCAGGCTGCGAGACCCGGCAGGAGGATGAGTATAGCGTCGTTCTAAACTAGCTTTAGAAGTGTACGTCTATATGACTCTGCCAGAGGGTTGTCGTAGTCAGTGGGAGCAGCGGAAGCATTGGTGGACATCAAGCTTATGTCTATAGACTAAAGCAGATATAGCGGAGATAGATCATCTATTTCTGATGTGACAGTCATAGGTTTGACGTCATCAGAATAGGGGATGGATCTGTTAAGAAGGTAGTAGGGTGTAATGTCCTGGTTTTGGATGACATACACAAAGTAGGAAGTGATATTCCTATACTGCGATCGGTTATACTTTGGTCGTCACACAGTGGTTTCTCCACAAGGGACTTGGATATTATATCAGACATACTGGTTACTAGATCTATGGTTTTAGATCTAGATTTGGGTGGTTTCCTAATCTGGGTACCTTGACAGCATTCTATAAGTATTTAGAATGGACGACTCCTGGCATGGTAGTGTACATGCAGGTGATGGAGTCACTCTCTCTAAAGGTGTCTTACAGACTAAAGGGGAGAGGGATACACATGATTGGCAGATCACTTGCTTAGGCAATTGAGTCAATCATGAGATGTCAAGTACCACACCAGATGTTGTTCTTGCAGTAGGTGCAATAAGTTGATATTAATCCAATCCTGGAGAAACAGTCGGAAGCAGTTTTAGAACATAAGTTAATGTTCTAGGGATGTGATAACGACAGCCTCTTTTACGAGACGGTTATCATTCCAGGCTTCCAAGGTGACATGGATGGCAGAGTGGCTGTCAGAGTTATAGTTTCTCCTTCTGACGAGGGGCAGTATTTTGGACAGGTGGTCCAAGGCGATACTGAGGGAGGCATGGCGCTGGGTACTGATTAAGTTCAGTTATCGATACAGTCTAAGAAGTTTGGATTTGGAGTTCATTTATGAGCTAGGTCCCATCAGATATCCAGACATACTCTAAGACAGGTATTGCTCATTTCGGGAGATGGCTCTCTCTGCGAACTTGAGATATAGAGAGACATAGAAAGAAACATCACAGCGGATCCACTCACTGAGGCTATTCCTCGAACGGAATAGTTTCGCAAACGAGCTTTGTGAGACTGACTAGTAGAGGAGTCGGGTGTTCGGTATCACACGGGCTGTGAGTATGCGACATCGCAATAATTAGCCTTGAGTGCAAGTGGGAGATTGTTGGAGATAGTGCCCTCAGAGTCAATTATTGGATCACAGGCACGTGATTGCAATGGTTGAGGGAGGACCTATCCCAGGAGGACAGTCTTACTCGAGATGATAGTATGCTATCTGGTTTACCTTTATCATCGTATACTGCTTCAGGTGACCTTACAGGTCGCTATTACACGCTGATAGAGCCCCTAGGATTCTTGCTTGACGACCAGCAGTATGATGGCGATCATATACGTGGGAGCTGGGGTCTATAAGCACATCCTTAAAAGGTCCCTAGTTGTGGGAGTTTCGAGACTGGGCATCGATACTCCATTAGTAGACTAGTGTATACAGTCGAGACCCCGACGAGGGGCGGTGGCCGGTCTCACAAGCCACTGGTGTCAGTTGGTTCACCTAAGATGTATACAGCTGCTCATTAGGTTATGAGTACACCGGACAGGACTCGCCGGGAACCTGCTAGTTGGGATTATACCAGACGTCAGATAGCAGTTCCCTGGTGACATGTGTACAGGTTAGTTCATCGACCTGAGATCGTCATTTGTCTCGTGTGAGTTCCCACTGTGCTTTGATTACTACCCTACCACGGCTCAAAGGAGTCGTGCAAACAGGTTTTAGTTGGGTACAGTCCCGAGCCACATGGAGGCAGTGAGCGGATCTTCAGGGGTTCGTCTCTCCCGGTATTAGGGGTGAGGTCACGCTGTGTCTAGGAGAGCTATTACGCAAAGCCCTCGGCCGAGGCAGGAGATTTACTGGTAGGTATTCCAGTAGTATCTCAGGGTGTTCTGGGCTACACTCCGACACGACTTGTACCGCTTTTGGGGGTCTGACTTTTACCACCCCCCTAGGCCCGCCATGCGATGCTCGTAGACGAACGGACCGGACTGTACGGATATTGTCACTGACAGGCTCAGTAGGGTGTCAGGATGAGTTCGCTTATCGACGTCCCTTTTGGTCAATAGCTGGTGGCCCGTCACGTATTGGCTTATACCTCTGACGTGCTAGTGGTTAAATCCACAGCCATAGTATTGACGAGTCTTTAGAGTCCACCACACTTTCAGTTACTCAGGCTTTCGGGCGAAACGCTGTAGAGGCCGTATGGAGATATGGCAGGGTCCAATCAGATACGTGCGGTATTGCACGGATCAGGATCGGACGGTTTTTACTAGTGGCCGTATGGATATATGGCAGGGTTCGATCAGATACGTGCGGTATTGCACGGATCAGGATCGGACGGATATTACTAGCCGGCTTTGGTTTAAGCCGGATCCTAGTTTAGTACAGTGTAGATTTTGTCTCATTGCATTTGTATCCGGTCGGAATACAGATGCGGGTGTGTATGCACAGTATCGGGGTTTTCCTGTAATTTATTACGGGACCAGTTTTCTGGAGTTGCCAGTTTGCATTCCGTTCCGGCCGGTTTTCCTTTGTTCTTTCCCGGCCGGACTTTTCCGATGGAGGGGGTAATTTGCAGTTTTGCAAATTACTTTTGGGGAGGGAGTTTCTTGCATATGTGGGATTATGATATGACCATCATCATTCTCTTTACATCACTTGCATTAAATGAGATTTGAAAGGATATGGGTTTGATGTAAGTTTGTAATGATAATGTTTTGGATATGGTCACCATTCTCTTTATCCTACACTCACCTCCCTCTTGTATTTGTTTTTTTTTGCCCTCCACCTTTTCCACGATAGAATGGCCGGCCACATTTTTGGATGAGGGGAGAGGAAAAATGAGAGGTTCATTTTTGTGAGAAGAAAAAATTCCTATCTCATTTTTCTTGCTACAAAACATTCTAGCTCCACTTGATAAGTTGATTTCCATTCTATCCCTCCATCACCATGGCAACTAAAACCCAAGTGAGACATAGCCTATACACATTCTACAGCAAATCTTGGGCGCGTCGGCTAGCCAACTTCGCGCCCGAGTTGCCTCGGTATTGAGGTGGGAGCCCGTAAAAGATACAGACGATGTGGTGCCCTTCCGGCAAGGATGCGACGACCGGAGTTTCCGTGGGAGATCGGGACGATGACGAGAAGACCGGAGGACTCGGATCACTCGGTATATCTCTCACCCTTTCTCTTTTTAGCTAGTATCGGTTAATGGTTACGATCCGGGTATATTGTCCGCGGTAGCGCCAGTTTAAAGTTAAGAAAAATTTTGATTCCGCATTTTGGCCTCGGATTGACGGCCGGGGCGCTGCCGTGGCGCAATAAATAACTCCAGAATCTTCTCCATTTGAGGATTTTGTTTATTAGACCTCAACCGGTTTGGAAATGGAACATTTTGAAAATTGGTTGAGTCTAATGCTGGAGGAAGAGATTGTGGAGTTGGAACGGATCCCAGAACAGGTGTTTTCGTGGAGTGAGAGGTGGGTCCATTCAGAGCAGAAGAAGAGGAAGGAGAGCCTTGTGAAGAACGGAGAATAGGCTCAGAAGACGAAGGAGAAGAAGAAGAAGCGGCCGGGGTGTCATCGTTGATCCGTTTGCCAATGTTGTTTTGCAGCATCCTTCCCGATCTCAGTGTGGTCACGGCACTCACATTATGGTTCTGTTGTTCAAGAGCAACATGTACATTCTGTGGGTGACCAGGATTTAGGAGTGGCTGGGACGGGAGCTTCCCCTTTTCTCGCTCGCTTAAGGCCGCATTCAGTTGTGCAATCTGGGCCTCGATGGTTTTGATGCTTTGCCCGTGAGCGGCAGTGTGTTGTACTAAGGACTGAATGGAAGACTGGATGTTGGCAGTGGATTGAGTCGATTGTTTAACGAACGCCTCCAGACTTTGTTCAAGCGAGAAAACCTTATCGTTGTTTGACGGAACAAAGTTGTTTTGGGGAAAAGAATTGTTGGGTGCAAAGTTGTTCGTCTGATTTTGGAAAGGTTGGGGTTGGAAGGGCAGCTGATACTGAGTTTGTTGTTGCGCTTGTTGTTGCGGCGGAGGGGCCCTTTGGAAATTGTTGCCTTGGAATTGATTCTGATTCTGATTCCAGGCGAAATTGGGGTGGTTCCTCCAACCGGGATTGTAGGTGGAAGAGTATGGATCATTCCTCGGTCTTTGCTGAAATGCAGCATTAACCTGATCCTGTCCTTGCGATGGTGGATTGTAAGGACACTCTTCGGTCAAGTGAGAAGGATCGGAACAACAAGCGCAGATGGTACGAAGGGGAAGAACAGGGGCAGGGGCAGGAGAAGAAAATTTGCTCTCTATTGCTTCAAGCTTTCTTGTTATTGCAGCCATTTCAGCTTTCATTGCAATAGAGACATCAAGTTGGTGAATTCCTACCCTAGACTGACCGGTAGAAGTGGAGGTAGAAGAAGAAGAAGTCGGTCTGGTGCTCTCCCACTGTAGCGTTTGCTCCGCAAGGTCGTCGAAAAACTGCCACGCTTCCTCGTCAGATTTCGATAGGAAGTGGCCCTGACAAATGGTTTCCAACAACTGTTTGGTTGCTGGGTTCAGACTCTCGTATAAGGTTTGGCAAAGTTGCCATTTCTCTATACCGTGGTGAGGACACTGAACAAGAAGGTCTTTGTACCGGTCAAAGCATTTCCAGAAGGGTTCAGAAGGAAGCTGAGAGAATTGGTTGATTTCATTTCGAATCCTTGCGGTTTTATGATTCGGATAAAATTTCTTGAGAAACGCTTTTACAAACTCGTCCCAACTGGTTATGGAGTGGGAAGCGGTGCTATACAGCCATTTTTCAGCAAGATCGCATAAAGTGAACGGAATGACCCGTAGACGTATAGCATCGTCCGACAGTTGGGTAGTTTTCATCATGGCACAGACGTTTTGAAATTTGTTGATGAAGATATAGGCATCTTCAGATTCAAGCCTATGAAATCGTGGAAGCATGTTGATGAAGTGGGGCTTAATTTCAAAGTTGTCCCCATTGGCCGGTGGAAGAGAAAGGCAGGTGGGGAGTGCAGAACGGGTGGGATAGAAACGATCCTGGAGCGCAATTCGCGGCGGCGCTACAACAGGCGGGTGTGGTGGGTTATTGGTCTCCGTAGGAGGTGGAGCCAATCCAGGGGTGGTCAAAGAGATGTTCGGATTAAATCCTGACATCACGGAAGAAGAGGTTGGTGAAGGTGAAGGTGAAGACGTATGAACAGAATTCCGGTCAACGTTGGAGTTGGCCGGCAAAGGAAGGGGTGAAAGAGGAGTGGACGGAGTATCGACGTCTGAGTCGATCGCGTAGTCGGTAGCGACTAACGTAACGCGGACTAGGCGGGCGCTAGTGTCCCGAGTCCAAGCGGACATACACTAAACGAGTTTAGTATAGTCAAAGCGGAGAAGGTGAGGGTAAGAAAGCGTCAATGGAGAAAGGCGATGGGTGGTGGGTGAAAAATGGATTTTGGCGACAAAGGGCGAGTTTTTATAAAAGTTTTTGATTTTTCCCCCTTTTTTTTTTTAGAAAGAGCTTTACAGAAATATGTACGGATTTACGGCTTTAAGCAATCACAAACAAGATATGCACAATCACACCTAGATCTAGGGTCACCTAGGTCTGCTAGACCTGCTCCAGAACTTGATTGTCGAAGTAAAAACTGTGTCGAGAAACGGGCTTAAGATACACTGATCACGAGGCCAGGTAAGTGCAGAGATAAGGCGAGGTTTTCCAACACTTTCGCGAAGTTCCTTAATTAAATAACCCTTTCTCTTTTAGCGGTTGCGCCGTTAACACTTTCCTAGACACCCCGTAAACAATATACCGTTAAGCGAGGTTCTAAACACGGTTTAACTTCTCCTAATGAGCGCGAAGTCCTTAGGGCTGCAGTCTAGTATTTTTTAATTATAATGGACAATGCATATGCTTTTGTGATTTTTGGGGTCCTGGGAAGGGTGATGAAATCCCCACCCAATCTGAATTGGTTTCAAGCCCCTTAAGTCCGTATTAAAGAATGCAAAGCGGTAACAAATCAACTGCAAACAATTTTTATTTTTAGCGCGGCGCAAAGAATCCTGCACAAGAACAGTTTATTGGAAGGGGGAAGAGAGTTTGCGCAAAGAATGCTGCAGAAAACACAGTTTATTGGAGTCCAGAGGAGTGGGAGAGAGGAGAGAGACTTATCCAGAGATTTTGGCACCCTGAAGACACCAAGTGGCCGCGGTTCCGCGGCAATAAGGCCCTAATGCCGCGGTTCCGCGGCTAAGTTGTGGACTTGGGGCTCCAGTTTGCTGGTGTGGGCTGTTTTGGGTGTCCTCTGCTGTTTTTAAGACCCTGAATCTGGATTTGCTCACTGGAACTGCTCCAGAATCTTACAGTAGCCCGTTTGCTTCGTTTTGATCCCTTGCGGTGTAGCCGCGAAATGTGGGCTATCTTCCCACGCCTTTGGCACTGAACTTGAACTCCGTATATTCTACGTCTTGGCCACTGAACTCGAACTTCGTATTTTCCTGCACACTTGCACAAAAACTAATCAAAAATAACAAGATCATTTTTTTACAACGTATATTTTTTTTTGTTTTGTTTTGGTTATATTTATATTCACAAGTTAACCCGAAATTACACAAAGAAATAAACTACCGTCTCCCCGGCAACGGCGCCATTTGATTGTTAGTGATTCTGCGTGTTCAAGTTTTAGTTAATTACCGCAATCAAGACGGTTTCGCTTGTAGCTAGCCGGTTGAGTACGGGTCGTCCGCAGGGAGATGGGAGTCTTTTTCTATGTGTTTTAACGAGTTAAGTCCGAGAGTCCAGATTTGTTTGTGATTATCTAAGTGTTAAAATGATATGTAAAGAGAGCTTGTTAGGGTTAGGATTATGTTAGTTTGAGTTAGGAGTCTCCCACATCTTTCGTTGCCCCTCTTAATATCGGTGTTACGGTAATTGGCAACAACGGGGATTAGCACGACTAGGAAGGAACTTGCGAGTATAAGCTAGACTTTCCAACTCATAAGTTCTTCCTTTTGGTGCTTGTCCGTCCGTTCTTGGCTCTTAGCCATAACCTCCGGTTAATTCAACCACAACCGGTCTCACTACGGAATCACCGCTATCATGTAGGATAGGGTGCCGTAAGGAGCGGATTGTGGTTCAATTAGCGGGAGTCGAATTAAGTTGTTGGGCAAGGAAAGAGTGAGAGAGATTTCCTTCTCTCAAACTTCCCTTATCCTACCCTAACAAGTGTAAAACTACTCACACATCATAATGAAAAGAAAACAAAACAAAAGAGAAAGATAGAAAGAAGGAGATTAGAAGATAACAACTAGCTATTTGCGACCTCACCTTGGTAAGGATCAAGCGTAAGCATCATGGTTGTTTTAATGATAAAGGAAAAGAGAAGAGAAAGAAACAACAAGAAATAACAACAACTAAGTTAACAAATTAAAATTACAAGCAATTATAAAAGAACAAGACAAGATATAATAGCAAAAGAGTCTTCTTTATTCATCATTCTTCACTCACAAAGCTCACTACAAGTTTTAATTGAGAAGAGATGAGAAGAGGAAGAAGAAACACAACAAAACCTAGAAAATAAAATACAAGATTATGGACCCTTCCCTTCACAAAGTTCTGGGCTATTTATAGGCTAAAAACTGAAAATATAGGGCAACCATCAGAATACAAATGAAAAGACCCAAATACCCCCAAAATTTCGTCAACTGAGGAGGCCGTACGGCCGCGGTTCCGCGGCCTAAGCATGCTTAGGCCGCGGTTCTGCGGCCATAAAGAGGGTTTAGGCCATCATTTTTGGTGGTTTTTCCTGGTTTGCTATGCCCATTATTCTGGTACATGATTTTTCTCAGAATTGCTTCACGACTTTTCCAGAATTTCTGTTGAGGGAAAGGTGATTTGATGTGGACTTTTTGTCATGATTTCCTCGAGCTCCGCGTATATTTCTTGGATCTTGTGCTGCCATTGAGCTTTGTGCATGAAAACGACATTGATTTGACATTTTGTCTCTTAAACTGGTGTGTGGCAACAGACGGATAAAGAGCGGAGATCCGTGTTTTATCTGTGGTTGGCAGGAACCCGGATTTTGTCGTGTTTTCCATGAATTTCACCGTTTTAGAACCGAGAACCTGTATCCTGCAATTGACTAGCAAACACGGCTCAAGAGTATCTACCGATATGCAATGTGATAAAAATTAAGCGGTATGAAAATGCAAAAATCTGATATGAACAAGACAACCCAATATAAATGGTACTTATATCATTTTTAAGAATGTAGCATAAGATGGCACTTGTCTAAGAGTTCGGCAACATTGAATACAACTCCTGAAGGTTCAACTTTGCACAAATGCCTATGCAATTTATATAAATCTCAACTAAAAATACCCTATGATACAACTATGGCATTCACTCATGAGAGAACCCAACAATGTAGATAGACTAAAACAGAAGCTCCTCAGCTCTACAAAAGTATTAGGGCATCAATTCCGACAAAATCGATAAAGAAATCGCACCTCCATGATGTATTGGGCAGCGGCGGTGCGATTGTTGAGCGCGGCCCATTGAAGCGCGTAGTAGCCACCGCCATCGGCCTCGGTGACAGAACAACCCTCGATTTCGACCAATCTCTGCAGCTTCTCGAGATCCCCATACGCAGCGGCCGTGTACACCTCGTTCTTCAGAGATTCCGATGCCACCCCAGCTCCTCCTCCGCCGGCGCCGGCTTCGCTCGCCTCCTCCACCACCTCGATCTCCGACGGCATCTCGAGATCGAATCGAAGAAAAGAGAGAAAATAGGAGAAAAGATTGGATTTTTATTCTCTCTCCTCTTCTATCAGGGCTCTTCTCTCTCTTCTTCTACCAGGGCTCGAGAGAGAGAGAGGGGGCTGACTGGGCCTTTTTTTTTGGGGGTGCGGGGATGGTGATGGTGGTGGTGGGGGGGCTGCAGTAAGGTTTCTGCGGCGAGTGAGGTTGCCTCCACCTGGTTGAGTGCAGGGTAATCTTCGGGCCGGGCCAAGCCCGGTTTAATCTTAATCGGGCCGGCCCGAGCTCTCTATGATAGAGCTCGGTCTGGCCCTAGGCCCGGCTTGGATCAGGCCGGACCTGTCTGGCCGGCTCAACCAGGCTGGCCCGACTTCTTTTTTGAAATTTCTTTAAAATTGGATTTTTCTTGTCCGAATTTCATTCAGGTTCCGGATCAAACTAAGATATTTAATTAATTTAAATTTTAAATGCTCTGCCTCCATGGCAAAAGTAAAAAACAAAATAAAAAAGGAAGGTCAAAATCCCAAAAAAAATTAGGGTAAAAGAGAAAACGGTTTGGGCTCAGGCCAGGCGTTCGGACCACCGAAGACAAGCCAGGCTGGTCTTCAACCGGGCCGGGCCACGGATTGCCTGGCCCATTTGCCAACGTGTTGACCGTTGGATTCGGTTACTGCTTTCGTTGTGATGAACGCTGTGAGGTTAATTGCTGTTGCCCCTGGTGATTAACAAATTAATTAAGGAGCGCAGCTTCGAAATTCTCAAAAGCTCATTTTAAAAAAGTCACTGTTTAAGGAAAACATAAACATAGAAATAATATTGTTGTCTCTGACGAATTTAGGCAATGAAAATTTTGCAAGGTGTTTGGTGTCAAACAACGGCGGATCCAGGATTTTATCAAGAGTGAAACCAAAATTGCTATCGTTTATATATATATATATATATATATATATATATATAGAGAGAGAGAGAGAGAGAGAGGGGACACGGTAAATTTGTAAAAATATAACAGGGAAAAACTACTATATTATTTATCTTTATGTTATATAAAGTTAAAATAAAATGACATGACAGGAATAAACTATATTGTGATGGAGTTTTGAATGGTGTGAGAATAATTTAATTCCAAAAAAATTGTCTCGAGTGGGACTTGAACTCCGCGTCTAAGAACACTGGGCCACCCCTCGTGCCAAATGATGTATATTAATAGCATGAATGCTTGAGTTTGTGAAGTGTAATTTGTGGTTCCATGGTACAAATGGCCGGGTTTCTCCTTAAACTTGTTGGTGCTGTTAATTTTGGAAAAAGAAAACAAGTATAGAGCGTTGATGATGCTCGTAAGCGGGAGCTCCCCAGATCATGACACGCGGCAGAAGACGTGTCCTGATGCATGCAGAAACAGGACGAGAACTGCACATTGGAGGTGTCCCCTAGGCTATCTTCCCGCTGCTTGAACCCGACCTCCGAGAATTCCCTGAAGAGTCCTGTAGACAACCAATGGCTCACCTCCGAGCCATCCTGCATGCTGAGCTTCCTCAGCCTTCACAGCTCGTCTCCGAGCAATCACAGCACCGAACTTCCTCGGCCTCCCACTCGCCTCTGAGCCCCCGCCGAGCTAAGATTTATCGGTTCTATTGGGCGACCCAGAACGTAGACCACGGACGTCTTTGCCACGGCTCCGCGAATCTCGCCAAACGCGAGATATCCGCCGCGCTACGATCCCGCGTTCCACATCGTCACATCCCCCATTAACGAGCGTATCCCGTCATTAATGAGGGGTCCCGCCATTCTCGCGGGCGCAACGCCATGGGCGTAACGGCGGGCGAGAATCTCACGCCCGTTAGCCGATGGCTGCCGCTATATAAACCCCTCTCTCATACGACTCAGGTAAGGCATTTCTGATTCAATAGGCCGCTATTCTGCCCAAATATCTTGACTAACTTGATCGTCGGAGGGTCCACGGTGGCACAACCATCCCGGGGCTTCTTTGCAGGTAGTTCGGCTTCTCACCAAACCAAACCCATTGAGATCTACATGCCTCAGGAGACAATTCTCAAACCCAACCTCAGCCATTCGTCTACGCCGTCGGCAGATCGTCGGAAAATAGTATCTGAAGAAGATCCAGAGCTCCATCAAGCATTATAGGAAGTAAAAGGATAAAAAGACAGAAGCACTTCAAAAGGAGAATGAGGATTCTGACGGAAGTTTGATATGTTGGATAACGATTTTTTCAGTGTAAGTTGACATGTTTCATTGGTTCGATTTACATACAAAATGGAGATCTCTTGGTGGACGCAACACTTTGAATGTCGGATCTTTCGGATGGTGGATTCTTGGGTGTCGGAGAATATCCATATTCAGAAGCAAGCATTAAATGCAGACAACGTTTGGTTTTAACCTTCCCATGCAACAATACTTCAGTTACGTGCGTTGCATGCAGCATGCCGGTGTAAAAACTAATACAGCGTTCCATCGTAATACACAAACAATAAAGGAAATCGGTGGCTTATCATATCGAACTTTGAATAGCAAAAGCGGCATGTATCCTTGCTCACAAAAAAAAGTAAGTTTTTTTTTAAAGAAGCAAATAAAAGTATATTTACTCCCTATAATTGAGAAAAACAATTTTTTTGGGCATGCACTATAAGCAGGCCTCTAAAATTTTCTGAACTTGGGTGAAAAGTGAAAAAACTAGACTCTCTTCAAACTTGGCCATCATAAGACTCGTGAAATCATAAACTTTATCAGTGCAATAAATATAACACTATTCTTCATAAAATATTGTTTTGGCAAAAAAAAAAATTTCTCATATATACATACCTTCTACTTATTTAGAAAAATCAGTAAATTTTTTATGGACTGCATGGTTAGTTCTGAGGGAAAAACATATCATTAACCTTTTTTTCTTATAAAATAATATGCAAGATATAAAAATCACCAAAAAATTAAAATATTAAAAGTCGTATATTTTGTAGGCCATAGCATGAGAAGATTCTTTATAGTCTCAACTCAAATCTGAACCACACCATACAAGTTAAAAATAAACAAACAAATAAAAAGGCCAAAACACCAGTTATTTTTTAAAATTAAACTTGAATTTAAATAAAAAAGAAATAAATTAAGAACTCAGGAAAATCCCCAATCCCAAAACCCTAGCTGCCTCTTGGCAAAAACCCTAGGTCTCCCCCACTATAAATTCCTTACAAAACAACAAAAAACATCGAGAGAAAGCCCTAGCCCCTGAATCTTCTCCTCTCTCCTAGGGTTTCAGCTCTCTAGAGATTAGGCCTTCGTTTTCGCCCTTTCTCCTTTCTTTCTACTTGTTTTTGCTACTAGTTTTCGCGAGCGGAGATGGAGGTTGTTTCGAGAAGCGGAGAGAAGAATGAGAGGGTTTTGCTCTCTATGGCGCAATCTGCTGTAATCGACACTCTTCTTGTTGCTGCAAAGTCCCTCATTTGCCTTCTCATGGCGGTATAATCCCTCTTCTTGTTTTAATTCTTCTTTTTTTTATGTTTTCTTTTTTCTGTAAAATTTTGTGTTGAATTGTCTGGTGTCTAGTTTAATTTGCTTAAAGTTGAGTTTTTGTGTAGTGGGTTAGAAATTATTTAGGGTTTCTTGTGGATGCTTGCTTATCTTCATGTTTATGGCTAAAAGCTGAGATTTATGCCGTTCTAATGTGGGTAATTTAAGTTTTTGATTTATTCTGCACTATGTAATTACATGACAAGTTCAGATTGTCGTGTCTAGATCTGTTCTTTCAGGGTTCTCTTCGTTGGCCGCCTTCGATTTTTTTGGGTATCACCTTATTTTTTTGCTCAGGTTTTAGGATTTAAAAAAAAGTTTTTGTAGGGTTGTTGTCTAATTTCTAATATAATGTGATGTTGTCTTGTTATTTATCCTTGTTCTGTAATAACTACTCTAAGGCCTCAAAAGATTACATAAAATAGGGTTAATTGATGTCATGATTATGTTGTAGGATCTTCAGCTTCAGCCATAAAAAGTCTACTTAAGATCAACGAATGACCCATCGTTTTTAGATTTAGGGTCGTGTTTTCACATTGATAAGCTTTACCACTTGTTAGGGCTAACAGCTAAGGAACCCCCTCTTTTCCATCTTATATCTCCCCCAATTTCGCTGTCTTGTATGTTTAATTATTACTTTTGCCTTGCAGACTGAGTGATGGTGATATTTCAATTCCAGTGGATCGTTTTTCTTGCCATCTAATAGTTGGAGATCAGTCCTTGACTAATTTGCCAAAAAATTTAAGCACACCCTTCCTATTTTCATATCGATTGCCATGATAGGCAAATGTTTCATCACCCTGCAAGTTCTTCTCCTTTCAGTCTCTGCAATTATGTTCTCGTACTTATTGCATGCTATTCACTTGCATGTAAAAATCTATAAGCTTACTACTACATTAATACGCAGCTTTAACATGTTGCTTAGCATTTCACCTGTGTGTGCTACTAGATAAACACACGTGTATCGACAAAACACCTTCATGCCGACAAAATGCACTTGTGTCCCATTCATCCAATGCACCGTTTTCTTGTATTATATGCTAGATATGCTGCCACGCGGTGCATGCCTCTTGCTAAAAATAGGAATTGGTCTATTGTTTTTCTTCTCAATATTTCCATTTAATTTATATTTCCTTCCTAATTACTTTTTGCTTAGCATGCCAAAACAAGATTGGAATGCGCTAGTTCATTGCATTGACTAGTTATTTACTAGATTTTTGCCTTTGTGCTATGCATGGAACGGTTCGCTAGTTTCGCATGTGATTTTTAATTTTAATTTTTTAATGATTTATAGTTATGACTTATGATCACTTCAGCTGTTGTGCAATGTTTTTTTGGAAATAAACCCTCTGTTATGCAATATCATTACTTAACGGTCTTATGTTTTTATTGACATGGGGAAGACGGGAGATCCAATATTTTTGAATGGTTAGAGGTGCAGGACCCAATATCCTCTAATGAAAGAACATTTCCGTCTGTATAAGAGGGTATCCTAGTAATATGAGGGGACATTCATATTAAGAGTGTAATCTCAGTCTCTAAATCTATTTTAAGTAATTACTAATTAGACTTCCAATTTAGATAGGGACATGCCAATTAGATAAGTTACTTTATGTACTAGAAAACCCCATTCAGGTGTGCTTCACAATTAAAGGTATTTTAGGCAAGTGAGTTTTTCTTCTTCTTCCCACGCATTACTTGCTCAGTAACAGATCTACAACACAACAAATTAAATGGTTGCATTTAACTATATGGACACACTGGCTCTCTATGTATAAATTTCAGTATCATTTGGCGTAGACTTTCCAACATGTTTTTGCTGACTCCATTTGTAGGATTGCTTAGCATAGTCTGGTGGAGATATAATTTACTTTCAGACAATCCTTTTTCTCCTGTTTGATACTTGGTGCAAGTTCCGCCCCCTTTTTATTCATGATAAACAACAGAATATTAACATTTTTAAAAAAAATGGAGAAAGTATATAGAATTCTATGAACGGAGAGAGAAGTCTACTCTTGCAGTCAAACAATGATAGCCATGACAATATTTGTTCATACATTTCTTCTTTTGTTATCTTTTTCGGTTACATTTCTTTTATTTGCATCTAGCAATCAGCTGCTCATTACTTGTCGATTATGATTGTCAATATATTATAGAATTCCTTTTCAGTCGATCTACAATGGCAAGTTTATTGATTTGTCAACTACTGTTAGGCATATCCGTGTAACAAACATTTAGTATTATAAGAAAAAAGATACCTGCGCATCATCACAGTATCATCAGAAAAGGCTAGAAAAGTGTGTTTAAAGAAGTCCTGCAGTTTTGTATAAATATTTTAAATTAGCATAAGCACTCACCATTAAGAAATCCCCTAAATAGCGTTAGTGCATGATATGCGAAACAGCGAAAGTGATTAAGCCCCGTACTTTATACATGAGTTCAAGTATGCTGAAGTTCATTAAGGAATGATGCAGACTGGAAGGCTACTCAGGCTAGATAATTAGCAGTCTATCCACATATCTTTTCAGTTAAGAGGACCACTGATTGGGACCCGACCTGTCATTTACTCAATGATATGGGGTTAGTCTCCTATCAAGTGATGAATTGTTCGGTCACTGTTAAAGGATGCTTCATTGACTTTTCCAATGCTAGAGCATCTTAATCCAGATGCTTGCATGCTATTTATAGAAATTACTCTATGAGAGCGGCTATTCAATTATAGGATTGTTTATAATTTCGTTAGACAACTGCGATGGTTTCAAAATTTCGGAAGGTGGTTAAACTGGAAAGGTCAATCCTTACCATATATTACTAACATGACGAATTACTCAGAATTTGTAATGATTTCTACTCCTTGGTATGCATGACAATCAGATATTGATCTTCCTCTCATGATTTTCCTGTCTGATGTCTCTTGGGAGAGCTTTAATTTTATCAGATTTAATGATACTAATAAAGCTATGCTATGCTCTTACCTTTTGTCCTTGCTGTATTTTGTACTTGACTCAACCTTGTTTCAGATGGGAACTTTGTCGAAGGAAACATCTACCTTGGGTACCGCGGCTGAAGCCATCACTGGGTAATTTTCTTTCTATTTTAACCCCAAATAAATTAGGTAGCTTAAATTCAACTCGATATTTCTCAAAAAAGAGGAGTAACCAACACAAGGACAGGACATCAAGCTTTTATGATATTTATATTTCGGATTGAAGGTTGCCTGTAGCTGTTATGGGGAAAAACAAAGCTGAACCTGAGAACAAGGACGCTGGCGACTCGGAAGATGACGATGATGAGGATGACGATGATGAAGATGGTGCTGGAGATGACCAGGATGACGATGGGGGTGAGGATTACTCGGGCGATGAAGGGAAAGATAAAGAGGAAGATGAAGAAGAGGATGAGCCTGAGGCAAATGGCGAAGGCAGAAGTGAAGATGACGATGACGACGACGACGACGATGATGGGGACGATGACGAGGATGATGACGAGGAAGACGAGGAGGAGGAGGACGAGGAGGAGGAGGATGAAGACCAGCCACCAGCTAAGAAGAGGAAGTGAGGTTCTACAAGGGGTATAGAAATGGTGGGGGGTTTGCTGTAGTAGCAATTTAGTGTGGTTGTCAGAGAGCAGGAAAGCATGAATACCCCCCTCTTGGTGTGGAGGAACCTTCTGTCTAGACTTTAAATAAACTGTGTTATTTTGTAGTGTAGACTTTGTATGGATGTTGAGGGTTCTGCCATTAAATTTCACCTGCATTTTAGTTTCTGATCTTATATGTTTATGAGTTTGTCTTGATTCTAATATTTGCTTTCTTTGCATGATTGCATCCAGCGTTAGTGAATGGATTGAGATGTGATTGCAAATTACCCTGTGTTTTTCTGTTTTCTCTGTTCTCTGGTGGCAGGGTTGGCACTTGGCAGTTTAGTTATCAAAAGATTCATATATATTTTGTTTTAGATACAAAATATTAGCAAGGGCTCCACACAATGAGTGGATACATATGAATTCTAAATTCAAGAAAAGTCATATTAAATTAAAAGCTTATTGTTATTGTTATATGATTTGTGAGTTATAATATCTTATGTTTATGAATTTCATGTCAAATATATGAAGGATTAATTTGTAAAAATTTTGGTATTTTTTTTCAGCTTTTCAATATTTTCCTTACTACAGCATAATAAAAAAACGGAAATTTTAAAATCTCAAAAAAGGAAATTTCTACGATTTTTCAACATTTTAAAAATCTCAATAATTTTGTTTTCTTTGGGTTTCTAAAAAATATTTTGCATGCCATAGCACAAGAAAATTATGAAATCTTCAAAAATAAAATATTTTTTAATTTTCAATATTTTCTATAATATAGTGCATGAAAACCACAAAATTTTCTGTTTTCTTCACTCGTTTTAAAAAATGTTTTGTAAGTTATAGCATAAGAAAATCCTGAAATTTCAAAAGTCCCAAAAGTATTTGTTTTCTTCAAATTCATAATATTTTGCAAGGTACCACGACAATTGCGTAATTTTCGGAAATCCAAAACTTTTTATGTTTTCATCGGTTTTGCAATATTTTACTTGCTAAATCACAAGAAAATGTGAAATTTTCAAAAAAAATTATTTTTCTTCGATTTTTCGATATTTTCAATGCTATAGAATACGAAGCCGTGAAATTTTGAAAATTTTCTATGTTCTTTAGTTTTTTTTTGTTTCAGTTTTTTGCTTGTTCGCATGAAAATCGCTATATTTTAAAAAATCCTAAAATTTTATGTTACTTTTGAATTTTTAATATTACGCATGCTATATAGCACAGTAAAATCACGAATGTCTTCGAAACCCAAAATTTTATATTTTCGTCAAATTTTCGGTATTTTGTATGCTACATACGAAATTGCGAAATTTATAAATTCACAATTTTTTTTTGTGTTATTCGTTTTATAAATTTCAAAAATACTGAAATTTTTTATTTCCTTAGAGTTTTCAATATTGTATATGCTCACATGAAAAGTTTTCAATATTGTATATGCTCACATGAAAAAATCGCAAATTTGTTAAAAATTCAAAAAAATTCTATTTCCCTCAAATTCAACAAGTATCTCGTACGCTGCGATGCACGTCTTTATTAAAATAAAGATATGCATGATGTGAATATTTTTGTTCAATATGGATATTTTTTTAAAAGCATGAGAATTTTTAAAATATTTTTACTCGTTTATTATTTCAAAGATCGATGTGAATATTTTCGCTAATTTTAACTAAAACTTTTCAAATTATCTATCATCTTAACTAAAATTCATTAATTTTTTTTAAAACCTTGGTTGTTTAATGTTAATACGTATCTACGTGTGTCATATGTGTAAAAAATAGATGATGTAGACCATCTAAGAAGAAATGATTAATCTAAAATAAAGGTGGGAGTGCCCTATGGCATCCCACCTCATTGCATTATAATAGTAGAGATAGAGATATTTTGCATATTATAGCATATGAAAATCTAGAATTTCTTAAACATTCAAAAAATATCAATCTTCTTCAAAATTTTGATATTTTGAATGCAAAATATCTTTAAAAACTCGATATTTTGCATACTGAACACGAAAAGCGAGAAATTTTAAAAAACTGAATATTTTCTACTTTAATCGGTTTTTTAATATTATTTTGCAATATTAAATATCGTGAACATTTCAAAAATATCAATTTTTCTATTTTCTTCGATTTTTCGATATTGTTTTGCAACATTAAATATCGCGAGCTTTCCAAAAATATCAATTTTCTATTTGATGATGCTCGATATCGTCATTTCCCGGATCGTGACACGTGGCAGATGACGTGTCCCGAAACTAGCAAGAAAGGACCAGGAACGGTACGTCGGTAGAATGCCCCAGGTCTGCGGCTCGTGAACATGGCCGACCTTCTGCTACCGACCACACCACGCCACACCTGTGCCCGCCTTACAAACAACCGTTGGCTCTCCTCCGAGCCCCCTGCACAACTGGCCTCCTCGGCCCTCTCAGCTCGTCTCCGGGCTTTAGCGCAACTAGGATATCTCGGCCTCCCGCTCTTTCCCGAGCTTCCCGCCGAGCTCATCGTCCTTGGTCTCATCCTGACCGACCCGCGGCATTGATCATAGGCTCCCACGCCACGGCTCCGCGAATCTCGCTATACGCGAGATATCCGCTGCCCACAATCCCACGTTCCACGCCATCACGATCCCCTATTAACGATCCTGTCTCGCCATTAATGCGGGATCACGCTTATCACGCGGGCGTGACGTTGGGAGCGTAACGGCCGACGTGATTCTCGCGCCTGCCTGCCCATCGCTGCTGCTATATAAACCCCTCTCTCAGACGATCAAGGTAAGTCATTCTCTCCTCACTAGGCCGTTACTCTGCTAAAATATCCGGTCTAACTTGATCATCGGAGGGTCCTCGGTGGCACAACCACCCCGGGACTTTCTTGCAGGTAGCTCGGCCACAACAACCTCAAACCCATTGAGATCCACACGCTTCAGGAGGCAACCTCCAACTCAATCCCAGCCATCCATCGTCGCTCGCAACAGATCTATGGAAGGTAACATCTGAAGGAGATCCAAACCTCCATCAGTTGGCGCCGTCTGTGGGAAACGCTTGATTTCACTGAACAAAGTTCGTCTTCCGATCTCAACTCAATGGCGAGCGATCACCGCGACGATCCAAGCACTAGCCGCCGCCTCCCTCACAACGGAAGCGCGGACGAATCTCCTCCCCCGAACGCCATCAACGCCCTAGTCGCCCGGATAGATCGACTCGCGTCCGTCGTGGATGCATTGGTCCGTGTCCAAACGGCAGGATAGGCTCCCCAGGTTGCCGCTCCCCCACCTCGGGACCGGGACCCATACAGGGGGAGAGAAGACTTTGCTCGCGTCGGCACGGCCGACCACCGCCTTGCTGCCTCCCACGCCCGCAGATCTCCCGGGCCAACATATTCTATGACCCGCTGGGCGCCCCACAGCTCCACACCGAGGTCCGTCGCCAGAGCGCCTCGCCCCGAGCCCCTTCACGCCCCCGTCCCTCCCGAGGAGATGTCGGTCAGCTCGCCTGCTCACAGGCATAACCGACATCCCCTCCCTTGACGGGGTCGCGGGGAAGGGACTCATCACGGCAGCTCGAAGACTACCTCGCCAAGGGACCTAAGGAACCTCATCGAGAGGAACCGGGGCCGCGGCCAGACACAGGTCTCCAACAGCAGAGGCCAAAGATCAGAATGTGCTGAATCGTCGGGATACCACGGCTGTCACGACCCGCAGGGTACGGAACATGACCGGCACATAAGTTACGAAACGTCTCAAGACATCCGTAAAATAAGTAAGCCAAAGCCCAGAAAACAAAACCAATTAAGCAAAAGAATGAAGAAAACCCAATCAATTGAAAGCGAGTTTATCAAATAAGTCATGTAAAACCCTTTTTTAAAAACAATACCAATTTTTCCGAAAATTTCGGCAGAGTCTCCTTTGTAAATACTGGCCCCCAAAATGGGTACAACAAGAATATATATGAATCCAACAAAATAGGGCATCCCCAAGCGGGAGCTAGCTCTTCGCCACAAGGCGTTCACAAATCCCACGCAATATAAAACGACAACATGCAAAATAATCATAAAGAAGCATAAGAAAAAAAAAACAGCATGTCGACTCAAGTGAGCTCGACTCCAAAATACAGCATAAAAGTCCACAAATCTCACAGTCTCATCTCTAGGTCAATATACAATAATGCTGGTAGATACAGTAGATGGAGTGCACTAGATACAAAGAATATACAAGGTGGTACAAAAATAATGATATAACCCACCTAAGAGCAAAACCTCGAGTCCAGGCAAAGGAGGCAAAAGAACAAGTGCGCCCGCCGCTACTGTACTGACGGAGCGGACCTGCAAAAGGCTGTGGCACAACGGGGGTGAGTTGCCAACTCGTGAGTAATAAATAACATCTACAAAGGCTATCGTATGCATGCGCACAAGCATCCTAGCATCTAAAATACAGGTATGACTGGATGCACTAGCAGGTGTGTATACAACATCAGTGTACTAATATGTATGCAACATGAATATCTGAGGTCTCAATAGGTATATATAAGAAACATTTTATCTCTTTTTGTTTTTGAAACTCTTTTAGAATGCCAGCATAATACTCAAAGAATCGACGAGAACCGGTGTCCAGCAATGACACCTAAAAGCTGTCTCAAATCTCATAAATCCATGTCATAGTGTCTCTGGCCTCAGCCATCCGGCTGACCCACCTCAATATCACTATCTCATCCTCTCGCGGCCCTGGTCGGTATCCTCTGGATATCCGCCGTGCCCAATGAAGTCACCGGTAGGTAATCCGTCCCCTGCCAGGCTCATCGTCAGCAACACGAGCTTCTTGCCCCGGGGTACCTTACCGGGCCCACCATGTACCCGAGACGGTTCATCCAACTCCTCGAAACGGGTCTCGAAAACCACAGCAAACTCATGGTGGACGACACTTACATCACTAGAAAACCGCATTTTACATATTTTAAAAATATAATAAGTTTAGAAATTTTGCGGCTTTCCCCCGAAATCCAGAATATCACAAAATCTCATGAAATCCTCATAAATGCATATGCCAATGATAATGAATGCATATGGTGTCAATAATTAAGTTGCGATGTATGATTGATAGATTAGGCATGAACAATTAATATGATGAAGTACATGCACATGGATAGCAATTCTACGATTTCATTTTAAGGAATTAAAGCAATAGCGTAAGTTTAAGTATCAATTCTAGTAAAAGGGTTCAATTTAAAGGTTATCTAGTGTGGTGGCATGGCAATTACCAGGGTGTGTGTGTAAGCATGAATAGTGCTCGTGCTGCATATAAAAACCCTGGCAATGGTGCAGGTGTCCTATAACATGGTTTCGTATATGTATGTCAATATAGGGCATGAATGTAGCAAATAATCATACAAGTGTTACACCCCTAATTACTAACATTACTAAGAATCTTTTTAAGGTACTAAAACTATCGGGCGACTTGCGCCATCCAACGATAGTCCCCCGTAGATGTTACATCTACTCACCGGAATCCCTGGCTAGCTGTGTCCAATCACCGCTTTTCCCTTTCGTGCCGCGTCTGACGTCTCCGCGACCGAACCTGGAATTTACATCAATACCAAACATAAGGTTACCTATCAAGACTGACGCAAAACCCAAACGAAAATACTAATGTTCATTAGCTAGGTACAACGTGCACAAGGTCCGCGGAACACACACGAAAATCGCAAAAATCTACAAGAAAGTCGATTTGGCCGCCCGGCAAAACTAAAACCCGACTACTCAAAAATCCGCACACACGCATCCTAAATGTCATAGGATATCTCAAAAATATCGTCAAGATCTCGCAAATAGTTCATCACAATATTTTAATAAAAACTAGTAAGCACAAAACTTGCTAATTTGGTGCAACATCGAAAATTAAAGATAAAGTTATCACAATCCAACACAAATATCCAACCACACAACTAGTTAGCCACAATCACATAATTCCAACTCATTTACCATGCTTCAAAACCATTTTCCAAACACAACCCTTTCTTGATTTTTTTCTTATTAGCAATTGCAATTAAAAACCATACTAGAAAAACTTAACTAACACTAATTTCAAACCCAATAGCAAGTTCACCTCTCAGATTTAGGTTAGCAAAACACTAGATAGCAAAGTAAATTAATTAACCTAATAATGGATTTCTAAACCCTAATTACAACTCAAGCCATGAACTATAAAAAACTAGATTAGAATTTAGCACAAAATTAACACTACAACAATTTAACTTAAGAAACTAAATCAAAAGAATTTAATTAGCAAGAAATTATACCTCAACTAGAGATCTAGCAAGAAGAAATTTGCTTCAATGATGGCCTCATAGCACCATGATTCCAAGCAAGAGAGGCTAAGAAGAATGGATTAAGGATGGGGATTAATTTGTGAGGTTTAATTTGGATTTTAAAGGAATTTGAGATGAGTTTTGAAGAGAAAAAGAGAAGGGAAAATGAGGGCTGCAGCAGGTCAAGGTCGGCTGCTGGAGGGAAGTGGGGAGAGTGAGGAAATGGTGAAAAAAAAAGTCAAAGGTCAAGCCCATACCAATCACCCAAAAACCCATACCCAAAATAACATATTTAAAACCCTTTTCATATCAATTTCCTCATATGAGTACAAACAAAAAAAACACAAGGAACTTCAAGACCTGTTGATGGTGGGGCCGGCCTAGGGGGTGTGGGGATGAGTGTGAGTGGATACAAAGAGGTTTTATGCAAAAAGACCCCCCACAAGTCCAAAATTGCAAGTTTTAGCTTAAAATTCAATAAATTTCGTTTTCTATAATAAAAATTAGTTAAAAATCAAAATAAAATACTAAAAATTTATGTTACAACTAGATTTTAATTAACATGATTTTAAATCTTAATTTTAGCCCATTTAAATTTGTATTTATCGCTAATTTAATGTATTTTCTTACCGGCTTAAAATAATATTAAAAAATTGAAAAATAGGAAAAACTTTTTAAATGACCAAAATTTCATAAGTAACTCATTAGCTACTAAAAACAAGCAATTACCTATCCAATTTAGGTATAATTAGCCCTAAACTGCAAAATAACAAAAAGACGGTTTTCGGAAAAATACCGAATTTTCACCGATTTTCAGGAAAACACCAAAACGACTTTTCAAGACGCTACAATCTTCCCCCCTTAAAGAAATTCGGTCCCCGAATTTAAAAATAACTACGCGTACCTTCAAAGAGATGGGGATATTTCTTCCTCATCTCGCCCTCGGTCTCCCAGGTAACCTCCTCGCTGCTCGGGCTACGCCAAAGGACCTTGACGGTTGGTATAATCTTCGATCTCAACTTCTTCACCTGCCGATCCAGGATGGCCACCGGCTGCTCTGCAAAAAAAAGGTCGCGCTCTAGCTGGACTGTCGGGTGCTGAATCGCATGCGAAGGGTCGTGAAGGTACTTGCGGAGCATCGAAACATGGAAGACGGGGTGAACATCGGGAAAGCTGGGAGGAAGAGCCAAACGATATGCAACTGCGCCGACACGCTCGAGGATCTCGAAGGGACCTACGAATCTAGGGCTAAGCTTCCCCTTTTGCCCAAAACGCATCACGCCCTTCATCGGAGAGACTTTCAGAAAAACATGGTCGCCAACTGCGAACTCTAATCTGCGACAGCGCCTGTCAGCATAGGATTTCTGTCTGCTCTGAGCTGCCCTCATCCGGTCTCGAATCAACTGTATCTTCGCTGTCGTCTCCTCAACAAGCTGCGGCCCCAAAATACTGCTCTCGCTGAGCTCTGTCCAACAAACGGGCGATCTGCATCTCCTCCCATACAATGCCTCGAAAGGTGCCATCAGAATAGTATCCTGGAAGCTGTTGTTGTAGGAGAACTCCACTAGAGGTAAATGATGATCCCAGCTACCACCAAAGTCTAAAACGCACGCTCTGAGCATGTCCTCGAGAGTCTGAATGGTCCGCTCTGACTGTCTGTCGGTCTGCGGATGAAATGCTGTGCTGAACCTCAAACGAGTGCCCAAAGCCTCCTGGAGTCTCTGCCATAGTCGGCTGGTAAACTGAGTGCCTCGATCTGACACGATACAAGTCGGTACGCCATGTAGTCGCACGATCTCGTCAATATAGAGCTGAGCATACTGAGCGAAGCTGAAAGTGGTCTTCACTGGTAGGAAGTGAGCCGCTTTCATCAATCTATCCACGATCACCCAGATGGAGTCGTACCCTCGACTGGTCCTGGGTAGACCCACAACGAAATCCATCGAAATCTGCTCCCATTTCCACTCTGGAATGGGTAACGGCTGTAGCTCTCCTGCGGGCCTCTGGTGCTCGGCCTTGACTTGCTGACAAGTCAGGCATCTCGAAACGAACTCCGCAATGTCCCTCTTCATCCCGTCCCACCAGTAGGTCTCTCTCATATCATGGTACATCTTGGTGGATCCGGGGTGGACACTATACACTGATCGGTGTGCCTCCTCAAGAATGTCGCGCCGCAATCCATCAGCATCTGGTACGCACAGTCTAGATCCATATCGTAAAATCCCCTGATCGTCAATCACGAACTCGGAAAATCTGCCCTGTCCCATCTGTGCCATGATCTCTGAGCAACGGTCGTCACTGCGCTGTGTCTCATATATACGGTCAAGCAACTGTGGGCATGCACGAACATGCGCGAGCTGTCCCCCTGTCTGAGTGAACTCGAACTCAACTCGGCTGTCGCATAACATCTGCCAATCTGCTGACGACTGCCTCTGCACTGCACGCAAAAAGGATAGACTACCCCCGGGCCTCCTACTCAACGCATCTGCCACCACATTCGTCTTGCCTGGGTGATATAAGATCTCGCAGTCGTAGTCTTTCACCAACTCCATCCAACGACGCTGTCTGAGGTTCAGGTCTCGCTGCTGAAATATGTACTTTAAGCTCTTATGATCGGTGAATATCTGACATGACTCGCCGTATAGGTAATGTCGCCAAATCTTCAGTGCAAAGACCACTGCAGCCATCTCCAAATCATGAGTGGGGTAGTTCTGTTCATGCCTCTTCAACTGCCGAGAAGCATAAGCGATCACCCGGCCATGCTGCATCAATACGCATCCTAATCCCACCCGCGAAGCATCACAGTAGACCACAAATCCGCCTGACCCCGAAGGCAAAGATAATACCGGCGCCGTAGTCAAACACGTCCGCAGCTGCTGAAAACTGCGCTCGCACTCCTCCGTCCAGACGAAAGGAACTCCCTTCCGGGTCAAACCGGTCAAAGGTGCAGCTATACGGGAGAAGTCCTGAACAAAACGCCTGTAGTAGCCTGCCAGGCCTAGAAAACTACGGATCTCAGTAACCGATGTAGGTCGGGGCCACTGCTGAACAGCCTCAATCTTCTTCGGGTCCACACATATGCCGTCTCTCGTAACCACATGACCCAAGAATCCGACGCTGTCCAGCCAGAAAGCACACTTGGAGAACTTTGCGAACAGCTGGTGCTCCCTCAGAGACTGTAACGTAATCTGCAAGTGCTGCTCGTGCTCCTCTCTGCTCCGGGAGTACACCAAGATATCGTCGATAAACACGATGATGAACAAGTCAAGATACGGCCTGAATGTACGGTTCATCAAATCCATGAATGCTGCTGGGGCGTTGGTGAGACCGAACGACATCACAAAAACTCGTAGTGGCCATAGCGTGTACGGAAGGCTGTCTTCGGTATGTCCTCCTGTCGAACTCGCAGCTGATGGTATCCTGATCGCAAGTCGATCCTCGAAAAATATCCCGCACCCTGAAGCTGGTCGAACAAATCATCAATGCGTGGCAACGGATATCTGTTCCGAACGGTAACTTTGTTCAGCTGGCGGTAGTCGATACATAAGCGCAAACTTCCGTCCTTCTTCTTGACAAACAGGACCGGAGCATCCCACGGAGAAACACTCGGTCGAATAAGCCCCTTATCTAACAAATCCTGCAACTGATCCTTCAGCTCTCGAAGCTCTGCCGGGGCCATCCGATAAGGCAGTATAGAAATAGGCCCCGAGCCGGGAATCAAATCAATGCAGAACTCAACATCGCGCTCAGGCGGTAGCCCAGGTAGCTCATCAGGGAAAACATCAGGGAACTCACAAACTACCGGGACCCGGTCTAACGGAACCTCTGCAGCTCGAGTATCACAAGTATACGCTAAGAATCCCTAACATCCCTTCCGCAAGAGCTGACCAGCTCGAAGAGACGAAATTAAGCTGGGAAGGGTGACACCGCGGTCTCCCTGAATAACAAGGACTGGCTCTCCCGGAAATCTAAATATGACTGCCTTCGCACGGCAGTCCACCGAAGCATAACAAGTGGCTAGCCAATCCATGCCCAGAAGCACATCAAAGTCCAACATATCGAGGAGAATCAAATCAACCGATGCATCCCTCTCCCCGATACGAACGGAACACAATCGAAATACAAAACGAGCGACAAACGACTCGCCTACCGGAGTAACAACAACAAGCGGATGATCTAACGACGACGACTCACGGCCCAACATCGGTGCAAAGTATGTAGAGACGTACGAATGTGTGGAACCTGGGTCAAATAATACCCGGGCGTCGAAAGAACAAACTGGCAAGGTACCTGTCACAACGGCATTGGATGCCTGCGCATCCTGCGGTGTCAAAGCAAAAACTCGGGCCTGTCCTCCACCGATAGCGGGCTGACCTCGACCTCGGTCTCTGCCTCCTCGTCCTCTCTGAACAGGACCGCCGCGTCCACGGCCTCTGGGTGCACCTAACTGGCGTGGAGCATCACCTGTGGTAGGAAGTAGGGCTCTCTGAGGAGGGGGTGGCGATGGTGGTAGGATCATATGCGGAACTGTCGCTGCTCCCTGTCGTCTCGCCGGACAGTCTCTGACAAGATGGTGCAAACTCCCGCACCCAAAACACCCTGGCGACGGCTGCTGCCCCTGGGGATAAGAACCATATAACTGTCCCCGCCCAAATCCTCTGCCAGGCCTATCTCTCGGAAAGAATCTGGCGCGCTGCCTCTGAGACAGTACATCGGTGCGAATCCTCTTCGGCCCAGAAACGGCCGAAGTCTGTGATATGCGTGCCTCCATCCGCAATGCCATATCCATAGCAGCTGAATAAGTGTCGTAGTGCTGGGCGCCAATGGCAAGATATAGCTGGGCATCAAGTCCCTGTACGAACCTCTTCACCATATTCTCCTCGGTATCCACTAAATACTGAGCATATCGGGATAACTTTGTAAACTGGATGTCATACTCAGACACCGTCATCCCAGGTGTCTTGACTAAGGCCTCGAAGCTACGAGCTCTGGCGTCACGAACGCTCTCTGGAAGGAAACGGGCTAGAAAGACCGCTGTAAACTCGACCCAAGTCATAGGCGGTAGACCTGCAGCTCGACCTCTCAAGACTGACTCCCACCATGTCTGCGCGAGACCTTCTAGTCGGAAACTCGCAAGCTCTACCCATCGATCATCCGAACATCTCAGCGAACGGCAGATCCTGGCTAAACTGTCAAGGAACGTCTATGGGTCCTCCGCTGCCTCGGTGCCGGTGAATACTGGAGGTCTCAGCCTCATGAAATCCTATAGTGAAACCGGGATGGTCACGGTGGTAGTAGTAGGAGCAGGTATCATGGTCGTCTGTGATGTAGTAGGTACGTCATCCGGTCTCGGTGTACGACTGGCTGCAACTAGGGATCCTACCATCTGACGTAGCTCCTGCATGCCTCCCATCATCTGTCGCAGCTCCTCCATACCAGTCTCGAGCCTATCCATACGGCCTGGGGAAGGTGGATCGGTCTGTCCCTGCGGCGTAGGCATACCACCCTGCTCAGTCCTAGTCTCGGACGAGCCAGCTCGAATCTCATCTCTGGCGGCAGCCCTCTGTGCCCTCGTAGCCTTCGGCGGCATAGTGGCTGTTACAGGAAAAGGGGTAATAAGAACAGTGCAATAGGATCATAGGATACACGGAATTGAAGAAGGAATTTTCAAGCAAGTATATCCTAAAGTCACTTAGGCGGAGTACCGTATCGTAAGTATGCCGCGGACATACATACGCTACGTTACCCTACTTAAGTCACTTACTCCATCTACCAAGGGTCATCCTACACTCAAAAAGGTAAAACCTATCATCCTGATACCAACTTTGTCACGACCCGCAGGGTACGGAACATGACCGGCACATAAGTTACGAAACGTCTCAAGACATCCGTAAAATAAGTAAGCCAAAGCCCAGAAAACAAAACCAATTAAGCAAAAGAGTGAAGAAAACCCAATCAATTGAAAGCGAGTTTATCAAATAAGTCATGTAAAACCCTTTTTTAAAAACAATACCAATTTTTCCGAAAATTTCGGCAGAGTCTCCTTTGTAAATACTGGCCCCCAAAATGGGTACAACAAGAATATATATGAATCCAACAAAATAGGGCATCCCCAAGCGGGAGCTAGCTCTTCGCCACAAGGCGGTCACAAATCCCACGCAATATAAAACGACAACATGCAAAATAATCATAAAGAAGCATAAGAAAAAAAAAACAGCATGTCGACTCAAGTGAGCTCGACTCCAAAATACAGCATAAAAGTCCACAAATCTCACAGTCTCATCTCTAGGTCAATATACAATAATGCTGGTAGATACAGTAGATGGAGTGCACTAGATACAAAGAATATACAAGGTGGTACAAAAATAATGATATAACCCACCTAAGAGCAAAACCTTGAGTCCAGGCAAAGGAGGCAAAAGAACAAGTGCGCCCGCCGCTACTGTACTGACGGAGCGGACCTGCAAAAGGCTGTGGCACAACGGGGGTGAGTTTCCAACTCGTGAGTAATAAATAATATCTACAAAGGCTATCGTATGCATGCGCACAAGCATCCTAGCATCTAAAATACAGGTATGACTGGATGCACTAGCAGGTGTGTATACAACATCAGTGTACTAATATGTATGCAACATGAATATCTGAGGTCTCAATAGGTATATATAAGAAACATTTTATCTCTTTTTGTTTTTGAAACTCTTTTAGAATGCCAGCATAATACTCAAAGAATCGACGAGAACCGGTGTCCAGCAACGACACCTAAAAGCTGTCTCAAATCTCATAAATCCATGTCATAGTGTCTCTGGCCTCAGCCATCCGGCTGACCCACCTCAATATCACTATCTCATCCTCTCGCGGCCCTGGTCGGTATCCTCTGGATATCCGCCGTGCCCAATGAAGTCACCGGTAGGTAATCCGTCCCCTGCCAGGCTCATCGTCAGCAACACGAGCTTCTTGCCCCGGGGTACCTTACCGGGCCCACTATGTACCCGAGACGGTTCATCCAACTCCTCGAAACGGGTCTCGAAAACCACAGCAAACTCATGGTGGACGACACTTACATCACTAGAAAACCGCATTTTACATATTTTAAAAATATAATAAGTTTAGAAATTTTGCGGCTTTCCCCCGAAATCCAGAATATCACAAAATCTCATGAAATCCTCATAATTGCATATGCCAATGATAATGAATGCATATGGTGTCAATAATTAAGTTGCGATGTATGATTGATAGATTAGGCATGAACAATTAATATGATGAAGTACATGCACATGGATAGCAATTCTACGATTTCATTTTAAGGAATTAAAGCAATAGCGTAAGTTTAAGTATCAATTCTAGTAAAAGGGTTCAATTTAAAGGTTATCTAGTGTGGTGGTATGGCAATTACCAGGGTGTGTGTGTAAGCATGAATAGTGCTCGTGCTGCATATAAAAACCCTGGCAATGGTGCAGGTGTCTTATAACATGGTTTCGTATATGTATGTCAATATAGGGCATGAATGTAGCAAATAATCATACAAGTGTTACACCCCTAATTACTAACATTACTAAGAATCTTTTTAAGGTACTAAAACTATCGGGCGACTTGCGCCATCCAACGATAGTCCCCCGTAGATGTTACATCTACTCACCGGAATCCCTGGCTAGCTGTGTCCAATCACCGCTTTCCCCTTTCGTGCCACGTCTGACGTCTCCGCGACCGAACCTGGAATTTACATCAATACCAAACATAAGGTTACCTATCAAGACTGACGCAAAACCCAAACGAAAATATTAATGTTCACTAGCTAGGTACAACGTGCACAAGGTCCGCGGAGCACACGCGAAAATCGCAAAAATCTACAAGAAAGTCGATTTGGCCGCCCGGCAAAACTAAAACCCGACTACTCAAAAATCCGCACACACGTATCCTAAATGTCATAGGATATCTCAAAAATATCGTCAAGATCTCGCAAATAGTTCATCACAATATTTTAATAAAAACTAGTAAGCACAAAACTTGCTAATTTGGTGCAACATCGAAAATTAAAGATAAAGTTATCACAATCCAACACAAACATCCAACCACACAACTAGTTAGCCACAATCACATAATTCCAACTCATTTACCATGCTTCAAAACCATTTTCCAAACACAACCCTTTTTTGATTTTTTTCTTATTAGCAATTGCAATTAAAAACCATACTAGAAAAACTTAACTAACACTAATTTCAAACCCAATAGCAAGTTCACCTCTTAGATTTAGGTTAGCAAAACACTAGATAGCAAAGTAAATTAATTAACCTAATAATGGATTTCTAAACCCTAATTACAACTCAAGCCATGAACTATAAAAAACTAGATTAGAATTTAGCACAAAATTAACACTACAACAATTTAACTTAAGAAACTAAATCAAAAGAATTTAATTAGCAAGAAATTATACCTCAACTAGAGATCTAGCAAGAAGAAATTTGCTTCAATGATGGCCTCATAGCACCATGATTCCAAGCAAGAGAGGCTAAGAAGAATGGATTAAGGATGGGGATTAATTTGTGAGGTTTAATTTGGATTTTAAAGGAATTTGAGATGAGTTTTGAAGAGAAAAAGAGAAGGGAAAATGAGGGCTGCAGCATGTCAAGGTCGGCTGCTGGAGGGAAGTGGGGAGAGTGAGGAAATGGTGAAAAAAAAAGTCAAAGGTCAAGCCCATACCAATCACCCAAAAACCCATACCCAAAATAACATATTTAAAACCCTTTTCATATCAATTTCCTCATATGAGTACAAACAAAAAAAAAACAAGGAACTTCAAGACCTGCTGATGGTGGGGCCGGCTTAGGGGGTGTGGGGATGAGTGTGAGTGGATACAAAGAGGTTTTATGCAAAAAGACCCCCCACAAGTCCAAAATTGCAAGTTTTAGCTTAAAATTCAATAAATTTCGTTTTCTATAATAAAAATTAGTTAAAAATCAAAATAAAATACTAAAAATTTATGTTACAACTAGATTTTAATTAACATGATTTTAAAGCTTAATTTTAGCCCATTTAAATTTGTATTTATCGCTAATTTAATGTATTTTCTTACCGGCTTAAAATAATATAAAAAATTGAAAAATAGGGAAAATTTTTTAAATGACCAAAATTTCATAAGTAACTCATTAGCTACTAAAAACAAGCAATTACCTATCCATTTTAGGTATAATTAGCCCTAAACTGCAAAATAACAAAAAGACGGTTTTCGGAAAAATACCGAATTTTCACCGATTTTCAGGAAAACACCAAAATGACTTTTCAAGACGCTACAACGGCCGACTCGATGCCCTCGAGAAGAAGGTCGAAGGTATGCACCGGGAGGGTCATCATCCGAGCGACGGGGCTAAGTACGCCGCTGACTCGCTCACAAAACCCTTCACCGAGGAGCTGCTCCCCGTCTATGTCTCCTCCCGGAACAAGCCTCCAAAAGTCTCTCTTTTCGACGATAAGTCTGACCCGAAGGACCATTTGGACGCATTTACTGCAGGAATGAGCTTCCAAGACAACTCTGACGCCGCCCAATGTCGAGCCTTCCCGGCTACTTTCATCCGCTCCGGGCGAGACCGGTTCCGAGGACTCGCGCCACGCTCGATCTCAACCTTCGACGAGCTGGCCACCCAATTCCTCGGCCACTTCGTCGGGAACAGACGACAGAAACGGACCGTCGACCATCTCTTCACAATCAAGAGCGGGGACAAAGAAACGTTCAAGGGGTACGTCACCCGCTTCTACAACGCCCTTCTCGAGGTCCCAAAACATCGAGACGAGACGGTCATTACAACACTTAGGTCTGGTCTTAGGCACAAGGAGTGGTTACGCTCCTTTGCATTAGCGTAACTTAAGATCATGGCCAAGGTAAACTCTTGGACCGAGCGTGAGATTCAGCTCGAGTCCGAGGTGAACGCAAATATCCCCGGGGCAGAGCAAACTGACCAAAAGAAAAGGTCGAGGGAAGAGAGAAAGAGACTTGAGCGGCCAAGCCCTACTCCCTGAAGTTTCAAGAGTACACCCCGCTCAACGTCTTCCAGACGGTACTGCTTGAGAAGGCTAAGGGCGAGGGGTTCTTCAAGCTCCCCCCGATCTCGCGCATGGCGGCAAAGCGCACCCAAGGCCCCTACTTCGGTTTCCACAGGTCGCAAGGCTACTCCACAGAAAGCTGTAAGCAGCTCCGAGACTACATCGAGAAGCTCATCCGTTCGGGACACCTGGCAGCGTACTTACAGGACAAGCGGCAGGCCGACCGCGAGCAGGAGCAACGTCCCCCTCCCGACGAGTTAACAATCGGCCAAATTATGGTTATGTCGGCGCGGGGTACGTCGAGTACCCACGAGGCTCAGCACCCTACGTCAGACGAGGAGGCCAGGGAGACCGAGCCGATCGTTTTTGATGGGCTTACACCGCCAAGAAGCTCAAACCGTACCAATAAAAAGAACATCTACTAGCGTGTAGTTCTTTTACTAAGGCAATGTAAACTTTTCTCAAGATCTTTCTGTTTATATAATAAGAAGGGATCAATAAAACATTGCAAAAAGAAGAGTTTTGTTTATTCAAAGGGTACTATAGGCTCCTCAGCCGTACATCGAAAAGAAAAAATTACAATAGCGGGGGAAGGGGTGCAGAAAACACTTCTCGTGGTACTCCGAGCATATTTCAGCCAGCCGAGCCCTCGCCGCTTCAGCCCTTTGCCTCTGATGCCGCCCACAAATGTCGGCGTGGTGCCTCAATTGGTAGCACTCAAGGACGAGTGCTACCGAGCGACCACGCCGACCCGCCGAAATCAGACCGAGGCGGCACAGGGACCTTAGCTTACCGACGACCTCGTCCTTCAGCTGCTCGGACAGAGGGTTATACAACCCCGGCGATGCCCTCCAGATGGCATACATCAACAGCTGGAGCAGGGGCGAGCACCGGGGGAGAAGCCGGCCGAAGTGTTCCTCCATGTATCCTATAACCAACTGCACCGTATCCTCGGTACAATGCTGGTCATACAGGTAAACATCTTCAAATTTTATGATCTCCTGGATGATAAAAGGGAAGTCCTCCATCCTTACGCTTTGGGGGTAGGGAAAGGAGTGCTCAACGCTCCCTCCGCTTTATAACTCCGTTGCGCCCTCAGGAATCCAACGGTCGCTCGTGCCTTCCATAACTGTACCGCCGCGTAGCGGGCGACCTGCCTTTCTCGGTGAAATCGAAACGACGGTCACTCTTCCCAATGCTTTAATGACACATGTCGACCGCGACGGTACCTCTTCCCAATGATCGAACGCCTTGGAAGATCGGATAGAGCCTCACGACTCGACAGAGTAGCAACCCTGCTCGGCCCGTCCTTAGCAGGCCCCTCACGGTCCCTCCCGCTAAGGATCAAAGCCCTCATCAAGAGGCAATCGGGCAGCAACCCTGCTCGGTTATCCCTGACTGGTAACTCCCTAACCACACCGCCAAAGATCAAATCCCTCGCCAAGAGGCACCGAGCAGCAACCCTGCTCGGCCCGTCCTTAGCAGGCCCCTTACGGCCCCTCCCGCGCTAAGGATCAAAGCCCTCATCAAGAGGCAATCGGGAAGCAATCCTGCTCGGTTATCCCTGGCTGGTAGCTCCTTACCCACGACGCCAGGGATCAAAGCCCTCACCAAGAAGCACCGGGCAGTAACCCTGCTCGGCCCATCCTTAAGGATCAAAGCCCTCGCCAAGAGGCACCGAGCAGCAACCCTGCTCGGCCCGTCCTTAGCAGGCCCCTCACTACCCCTCCCGTGCTAAAGATCAAAGCCCTCATCAAGAGGCAATCGGGCAGTAACCCTGCTCGGTTATCCTTGGCCGGTAGCTCCCTACCCACAGCGCCAGAGATCAAAGCCCTCATCAAGAGGCAATCGGGCAGCAACCCTACTCGGTTATCCCTGGCTGGTAGCTCCCTACCCACAATGCCAGAGATCAAAGCCCTCTTGGCGATCAAATCCCTCGCCAAGAGGCACCGGGCAGTAACCCTGCTCGGCTCGTCCTTAAGGATCAAAGCCCTCGCCAAGAGGCACCGAGCAGCAACCCTGCTCTGTCCGTCCTTAGCAGGCCCCTTATGGCCCCTCCCGCGCTAAGGATCAAAGCCCTCATCAAGAGGCAACCGGGTTCGCCCTTGCTCGGTTATCCCTGGCTGGTAGTTCCCTACCCCATGATGCCAGGGATCAAATCCCTCACCAAGAGGCACCGGGCAGTAACCCTGCTCGGCCCATCCTTAAGGATCAAAGCCCTCGCCAAGAGGCACCGAGCAGCAACCCTGCTCGGCCCGTCCTTAGCAGGCCCCTTACGGCCCCTCCCGCGCTAAGGATCAAAGCCCTCATCAAGAGGAAATCGGGCAGCAACCCTGCTCGGTTATCCTTGGATGGTAGCTCCCTACCCACGATGCTAGGGATCAAAGCCCTTGCCAAGAGGCACCGGGCAGTAACCCTGCTCGGCCCATCCTTAAGGATCAAAGCCCTCGCCAAGAGGCACCGAGCAGCAACCCTGCTCGGCCCGTCCTCAGAAGTCCCCTCACGGCCCCTCCCATGCTAAGGATCAAAGACCTTATCAAGAGGCAATCAGGCAGCAACCCGGCTCGGTTATCCTTGATTCCATGGCTGGTAGCTCCCTACCCACAACGCCTGAGATCAAAGCCCTCGCCAAGAGGCACCGAGCAGCAACCCTGCTCGGCCCGTCCTTAGCAGGCCCTTTACGGCCCCTCCCGCGCTAAGGATCAAAGCCCTCATCAAGAGGCAACCGGGCTCGCCCTTACTCGGTTATCCCTGGCTGGTAGTTCCATACCCCACGATGCCAGGGATCAAAGCCCTCGCCAAGAGGCACCGGGCAGTAACCCTGCTCGGCCCATCCTTAAGGATCAAAGCCCTCGCCAAGAGGCACCGGGCAGTAACCCTGCTCGACCCGTCCTTAAGGATCAAAGCCTTCGCCAAGAGGAAACCGAGCAGCAACCATGCTCGGTCCATCCTTAGCATGCTGGTGTTGCTATCCACCGACGCCAAGGATCCAAGCCCTCGCCAAGAGGCCACCCGTGTCTAAGCGATCCCCACCTCGACTTCGGGGCAATGGAGATATTGACCCTTCTCTGGTCTTCGCACACTTGGCAAATGATTGAAATCAACTCGACGTGCGATCACCAGACGAAGAACCGACCAGACATGAAAGCTGGACCGTGCAAATACAAATGTTTTCCACAGATGAAAGGAAAATTGCACGCAAAGAAGCAGCAAAAAGATTTCTTATTCACAAAAATCAAAGGTCTCTACAAAGAAATTATGGGCTCCCCAGCCTAATAAAAGCGCCCGGAGGCTTACAAAATTTCAGAGCAAAGAAAAAATATAAGAAGACGAGGGGTTTCAGGCTTCAGGGCCGGGGCCAACCTCAAGGAGCACCGCGTCCACCACGGCTGGGGCTGCGTCTGGGTGATCGGCGCCCATCACAGGAGCCTCGGTGCCGCCCTCACCGATGGCCTCCTCCCCGGCAGCGCTTCCAGGGGCATTCCCCTGCGCGTCGCCCCCGCGAGGATACTCGTACCGGATCTCTTCATCAGGGAACCCCGGCATCCGAGCCTTGACGGCGTCGAGAGCATCGTGCCAGATGAGGGTAGAGGCTGCAGCTAGGTCGGCGTAAAAACGGTCCGACTTCTTGTAGTTCTCCACAGCCTTCGACGCTCTTAGCTCAGCTCGCTTCATCCCCTCCATCGCCACCTCCAGCTCCTTCCGGAGGGAGCTCACCGACTTCTTCAGAGTGCCGACGAGCACCTTGGAGTCCTGAAGCTTGGCGTCGGCGGCCCGGGCGGCCTCAGGGTGCCTAGCGACCTCCTGCCTCCCGGCCGCCACCTCCTGCTTCCCGGCCGCCACCTCGTCCTCGAGTACGGCGATCCTCGCCATCGCCACCTCCAGCTCCAACTTTGAGCTCTCCTCCAGCGAGGAGAACTCCCCCGCGGCTCGCATTGCCGGGGCAATTTTCTCGTCCTCCATCTGGACGACGAAAGCGACGTGCAGGAGGACCGGAAGGAATCAGAGGGTCAGAAAGAAAAAGGGAGGCACCAAATCTCACGAGTAGTAAGACACTGAATGAAAAACCAAGTAAAGTGCGAGCACCAACCTGTACGGCCTCCTGGGCGATGGCCGCCATTTGCGCCCTGAGAGTCCCCCAAGGGACTTTACCCCCGACCGACCTCTCCATCTCTGTCAGCAAGCTGTCAGCGACGGAGAGCCTCGAGGGCACCTCAAAGCGGAGGTCCCCCTCGTCCACCAAGATCGGGGAGGTCGGGTGCGCGGAACCGTCCGGTGGAACCTCTTGAGGGACGGCGCCGGGGAGTCAGTCTCTACCTCTGAAGCCCGGGCCTCTTGTTCCCAAACCCGCTTTCGGCTCGGCGCTTGGCTGGACTCCGGGACACGGGCCGAACCCGAACGCCTAGGTGGAGTGGCTGCCGAGGGAACCGGGGCCGACGTCGGACGGGAGGAGCTGGCACCTCCAGCCCTCGATCCTTTCTTCTGCTCTTGCATAGCCTTTCGGAATTTGCTCACGTCCATGGGTTCTGCACAATACAAGGCACGATGGAGTCAGCAATGCAAGTAAAAATGAAAATAAACATAAGTCTAAACAGATCGCCTGTAAACTCCCAACGTACCCGCGAACTGGACGGGGCTGAGCCCAACCCAACTAAGGGTCTGCTCGGAAAGCAACACGTCAGCTCGGGGAATGGGCTCCCACTCTTCCACTCTCGCCGCATCGGGATCGTTCGACTGACTCTCCCGCCGGCAACTATCCCTAGACCACTGGGTGGTCACAAGCCAGTCCTCGCCCTAGGGCGGCCCAACAAAGAAAAACTTCTTCTTCCAATCATGGATGGAAGAAGGTAGCGCAACGACCCCCGACCCGGCAGCACTTTCCCGTTGTTTTCTAAAGGAGATATATACTCACCCCGGCTCGCCCGCACGAGTGCCGGGGTGACTCTTGTAACAGAGAGAAGAAGCAAGGATACTCAGCCTGAAAGGGATCATGTGCAATGCCACGCCCCGCTTCCCAGAGTACGCTAAGGTAGGCACGTGACATAGCCAACCATGCTACCTGTGGATAGGAATTATCCTTCCACAGTCACATTACGGCTGTAGAGATATCAAGAACAATAATAAAACCAGCTAGCACATGTCCATAAGCCAAAATAAAATGAGTCAAGAATAAATATTGTGGAAGCAAGAGATCCAATACAAGAATAACTGGAAAGTATGTCCCATAATGCGGGCTCACATCAGAAATAAAATGCTGAAAAGTAAAATAACCAACTACTACTGAGTCCTCACTGCTCAGCCTGCTGGCTGAAGTACTCCTGCTCGGACTGCAACAAAGGTACGGAATCTGGGCCATGCAAAACCCAGACGTCAGCGCGTCATAACATCAAGCAATAAAATATAAACCAGGTAACAAGACATAAACATAAATGGTAAAGCAGGGTAACAACAATATAAATCAAGGCAGTGAAAGGCAGTGTACAGTGAGTAATCTAAACTGGTCTATTAGGTTGAATAGTCTCAAGCCCTTGAAATAAATTTGATGAATCATCGATGTAACTCAATAGTATCCCGTGCATGCCCAGGACCACGGTCTAAGACTCTCGGGCTGAAACCGAGACATGCCGCTAGGCACTAAAACGGGAAATATGTGAAGACGAACGATGTCAGTAGCATCATCCCGAGGCTGGCCTAGCCTCTAAAACTGATCAGTAAAAGTAAGCAACTGTCGAGTTACAAGTCAGGTTTCATCATTGATTTCCCCATACCCCCAAGTTATATGTGGTCAAGTTATGTATTAAATAATCTAGAGCTAATGCCAACACAGGATCAGACAGGTACAGGTTTGTCTAGATAGACAACAGGAACAGTCCGTAAGGACAACATGTTAGGTTTGTTGGCATTAGACACAAGATCAGGTAACATGTAAGACCATGGTACATCAGGTCAAGCCAGGTAATATATAAAGGTGTCACGTTATGTCAAGATATGTACGGTACCATATCGGGTCAAGTAATATGTGTAGCAAGTCATGTCAGGGTGTACAAAATATCATGTGGGTGCTCATAATCAACTAGCATAATCATGGTTATAAATAAACAAGCATGGGTATTATCAGAACAATAAACTGGCACATGTAATATGATATGCAAATAGGTACATATTAAACTACTTGGATGCACGGTTATCAGTTTGGGTTTAAGGGATAGTTTTAACATTTCATGAATGCAGTATAACAAATGTGGATGATAAAATCATATTAATATGTACCAAAACAATCTAGAGATGCAATTGAATATGAATTAGGCTAGATGTATGCAACCGGTCGTCCGATAGGGTATAAACTACAAAAGGGTATTATGGCTATACAAGCAATTGTGATTATGTGATCTAACATATAAATGTAGTTACTAGGTTTAGTAAACTAAATGCAACAGTTAGGTTTCCAGTTCTAGATCTGAAATATGTAAACGGAACATCGTGCTGTTAACTTGGAACTCATGGCTTTAGATTCTATCTAGATTTAATAAGAAAATAGATAAATTAATATAGGAATAGAATGAATAGCATGTAGCAAGTTTCACTTACCTCGACGGATCGTAAAGTAGTAAACGGAATGTCACGCGTCGGCGGGAAAAGTCGTGACGCGTGCATGGTACACGGAATGAGTCCAAACAACGAACAATGAGATCACACGGGTCAGATGTCCTTGCTGGATCGTCGAGATCGTCGACGACCCGACCGGATTCCGGCGATCTAAAAACAACAGTGAACATAAATTCTAGAAAAAGAGACAAAGAAAGAGAAAAGAAGAGAAGAGGAAAAGAAGAAGAAGAAGAAGGGATAGCTTACTGGGTTGTGTGCAGGGGTCAGGGCGATGAGGTGGTGGTGTCGGGGTCACCGACGGTGAGGCGCCGGCGAGGGTGCAGGTTTCAGGATGTGTTAGGGGTTGGTTTCTGGGGTTTTAATGTAGGGTACGTGTAGGGTTTTGTTGAGGTGCAGATGTAGAGGAGGGGAAGGAAACAAGATGGTGATGATGGTGGGTGCGATGCTGGGGTCGTCGGTGACGATCGGGGACGTTGGGTTGCTGGGTGTTCTGTGGGTGTGTACATGGGAGAGAGGAAAGAAAAAGAAGATGAAGACGAGGAGGAGGATGAGAAGAAGATGAGATGGAGGTGGTGACGAGGTTTGGTTCGAGGAGCAGAGGAAGCGGCTAGGGTTAGGGTTTCTCTGGTGGGCTCGAGACGAGGGTGCATGGGATTCGAAAAAAGAACAGAAGAAGAAGATGTAGAAGGAAGGTGAGGATAACGCGGGGGTGGGGGGGTGACGGGATTCTCGCACACCGCGATAGGAGAGAGAAACGGGCGCGAGATGAGAGAGATAGAGAGAAACGAGAGGAGAGTGAAAGAGGAGGAGAGATAGATTTGTTTGGTAGCGGAGGTGAGAGAGAAAGAGTAAGAGAGAGAAGGAGAAAAGTGAGAGAGAAGGAGAAAAGTGAGAGTGAGAGTGAGTGTGTGGATTGGTGGGGCCCGGTAAATTAGAATGGGGTTTCCTGATTGGTGGAAAAATATAGGGGAAAGATACTAGAAAGAAGGGAGAATCTGCGTAGTTTTAAAGAAAATAATTTTAAAAGATTTTAAAAAAACGTTTTAGGAAATATAATGAACTGAAAGATTTTTAGATATTAATTTTAAAATTCAAACAATTGGATTTTAGCGGGATGTAAAAATATTTCAGAAAAGCGCCCGGGTCGGGTCCAAAATTTTGAATTTAAAATATGAAAATTATTAGCAAGTTCCAAAAATTGAAATGAAGCATTATGTAATGAAAAAGCATACCCCCAAGAACGGGCGCACGCACGTGCGCGTAGTCGTCCAAATACGTCCGTTTCACTGAACGGGATAAGAACACGATGTAAGGACGCTACCACAGGGTTAGGGGTATCAAGCAGGCCATGTCAAGTATTTTTAAATTATTTTAAATGACTTAAGTTGTTATATGCAGAAATATGTAATTTCAGGGTAAACTATAACTAGGAAACAACAAGTTCAAGCAAGCGGGTCGAATATAAAGTAAACTACCATTCACAACCAAACACGGTAAAAGAAATAAACACCACACACACAACACATACGGTAACAGAAATTGGTATAACTGAACTCGGTTGTTACATTATACCCAACTACAAAAAGAATTTCGTCCTCGAAATTCCAAGAACACAAAAGATAAACGACCAACAAACTACAAGAAAAGATGGGGAAACTTCTGCCGGATTTCATCTTCTCATTCCCAAGTTGACTCTCCATGTGAGCGATTACCCCAAGAAACAAGTACAAGGGGGATAACCTTGTTCTTAAGAACCTTTTCCTTTCGATCCACAATCGCAATCGGTCGCTCCTCAAAAGTTAGGTCTTCTCATACAGTCAGCTCCAAATGATCCAACACATGTGTTTCATCTCGAACATACTTACGGAGTTGAGATACGTGAAACACATCATGCACATTCGCCAAGGATTGAGGTAACGCCAATCGATACGCTATCTCACAGACACGCTCCAAGATCTCGAAAGGTCCGACGAATCGAGGACTGAGCTTTCCTCGACTTCCGAAACGAATCACCCCTCTAGTCGGTGATATCTTCAAGAATACCAAATCACCCACAGCGAACTCTAGAGGTCTTCTCGATGTGTCTGCCCAACTCTTCTGTCTGTCTTGTGCTGCTTTCATATGATCCCGGATAGCGTTAACCTTCTCAACTGTCTGCACAACCAAATCTGGTCCCAACAATCTTCGTTCACCGACATCATCCCAACAAACAGGTGAACGACACTTGCGACCATATAAAGCTTCGAATGGAGCCATCTGAATCGTCGCCTGAAAACTGTTGTTGTAAGAAAACTCCACCAAATGTAGATGATCTTCCCATGAACCCTTGAAGTCCAACATACAAGCTCTCAACATATCTTCAAGAGTTTGGATCGTTCTCTCCGACTGGCCATCTGTTTGAGGATGATAAGCTGTGCTAAACTTCAACCAAGTCCCCAAACTTTCCTGTAAGCTCCTCCAGAAGTGTGATAAGAACCGAGTGTCACGGTCGGACACGATGCTCACCGGTACTCCATGCAATCTTATAATCTCCTGCATGTACCGTTCTGCCAAAGTTTCTGTTGATTGACCAACCCGAAAAGGAATGAAATGAGCTGCCTTGGTCAAACGATCAACAATCACCCAAACTGCATTGTTGTCCTTTGGACTCCGCGGTAGAGCTGTCACGAAATCCATGGTTATATGTTCCTACTTCCACTGAGGAATCGGAAGTGGTTGCAATAAACCAGCAACCCTTTGATGTTCAGCCTTAACTTGCTGACACACCAAGCACTTTGCCACAAAGCGAGCAATCTCCCGTTTCATGCCTTCCCACCAGAAATGCTGTCGTATATCTTGGTACATCTTCGTGCTACCTGGATGTACGGAATATGCTGAACTGTGTGCCTCCTTCATAATTTCTTCGCGAATATCTCCCTTTGGCACACACAAACGGCTACCATATCTCAACGAGCCATCTTCATGGATCAGTAAGTCAGTTCGAAGTCCAGCTTCAACCTGTTCTCGAAACTTTTGCAATCTAGGGTCCTGCGATTGCGCTGCTTTAATATTTTCGATCAACGACGAATGTACTTGCAGCTGCATCAACTGTCCCGAAGAATGCGGTAGTACAACCTCCAAATCAAATCTCTGAAAGTCTTCAATGAGTTTCTTCTGAGCAGTCAACGTCTGAATTGCTGGCAACCGACTGAGCGCATCCGGCACGACATTAACTTTTCCTGGATGGTACTTAAGATCAAGATCGTAATCAGCCATCAGCTCCAATCATCTACGTTGCCTCATATTAGGCTCCTTCTGCGTGAATACATACTTCAAGCTTTTATGATCAGTAAAAACTTCGACCCTTTCGCCCAAAAGGTAGTGTCTCCAAATCTTCAAAGCGAAGATCACAGCCGCAAGCTCCAAGTCATGAGTTGGGCAATTCTTCTCATGGGTCTTCAACTGTCTCGATGCGTACGCTATAACCTTCCCATGCTGCATCAAAACACATCCCAATCCTTTCCCAGATGCGTCGCTGTGAATCACCAATCCTCCGGAACTGTCTGGCACGGTCAGAATAGGAGCGGTTATTAATTTCTGCTTCAATGCCTCGAAAGCTGACGCACACCTATCAGTCCACACAAAAGGTACCTCCTTGCGCGTAAGCTTGGTCAACGGCTCCGCTAGACGAGCAAAGTTCTCCATAAATCTTCTGTAATACCCGGCTAGTCCAAGAAAGCTTCTTATCTCCGCAACATTCTTCGGAATCGGCCAATCACGAACTGCTGCAATCTTTTCGGGATCGACGGTGATTCCATCGCCAGACACGACATGCCTCAAAAACTTTACTTCTTCCAGCCAAAACTCGCACTTGCTCATCTTTGCATATAATTTCTCTTGTCTCAACGTCTGCAGTGCGATCTTCAAATGTTCAGCATGCTCTTCACTACTCTTCGAGTAGACCAGAATATCGTCAATGAACACCACAATAAACTGGTCCAAGAATGGTGAAAAGATTCGGTTCATCAAGTCCATGAATATAGCTGGTGCATTCGTAATTCCGAAGGGCATCACTAAGTACTCGTAATGTCCATACCGAGTTCGGAACGCCGTCTTGCAAATATCCTCTGCTTTCACTCGGACCTGATGATATCCGGATCGCAAATCCAGCTTCGAGACTACCCCCGCGCCACTAAGCTGCTCAAATAGTTCGCCAATACGAGGGATCGGGTACTTGTTCTTAATAGTCACCCGGTTTAATTCTCGATAATCGATGCACATCCTCCTCGTGCCATCTTTCTTCTTAACTAGAAGAACTGGAGCTCCCCAAGACGAGTTACTGCTGCGAATCCAACCCATCTCAAGTAATTCAGTAACCTGCTTCTTGACTTCTTCCAACTCCACTGGTGCCATTGGATAATACGCTTTAGAAACTGGCGCTGCACCAGGAACAAGATCAATCACGAACTCCACGTCTCGTCTCGGCGGTAAACCTGATATGTCTTCAAACACGTCCATGAAATCTCGAACAACAGCTGGCGTTTCATCTTGAGCAACCTCCATTGATGCAAGAATATTAGCTGTCGGCCTAGCCCTAAACTCGACTGGCCCGACAGAACTGCTTCCTCCAGTAAAGATAAACTCGGGATGTCCGGGAATCTGGAATATTACTTTCTTTGCCCTACAATTAATGTGAGCATGGAAATTGCCAAGAAAATCCATTCCCAAGACGACTTCATAGCTGCCTGTATCAATCACCAAGAAATCTGCAAAAAGCTCTCGTCCGCAAACACCAACTGCACAGTCTTTACACTCTCTACTAGATATGATTTTCCCATTCCCAGTGTGTATGTCCCAGAAACTAGACAGGGTCGTGCAAGTAATCGAGTGTGTAGCAATAAACTTGGACGACATAAAATAATGGGATGCACCAGAATCAAATAACGCTAATGCGGGAAAACCATGAACCAGTAGAATACCTGAAACAACTTCTCTTGAAGCCTTAGCTTCCTCAGCTATGAAGGTAAAAGCTCGAGCCTGATTGGGTCCTTGAGTCGGCTGCTTCTGTCCCGGAAACAGTTTCTGCGGCGGCTTCTGAAGATCATCCTTTGTGCGAAGCTTCGACGGACAAGAGTTAATAGTATGATCCGCCGATCCACAAACCAAACAAAGTCCCCGCATCCTGCGACATTCCCTTTGCAAATGTCCGGGTAAACGGCAATAGTTACAAATCACGGTCTTTCTCTGATCAACGACAGCAGGCTTCTTCATCGGTGTTACACCACGACGGTCCACTGGAATACCTCTGCGTCCATGAGCTCGGTTCGGTAAAAATGCCAGCTTTCTTACTGTAACTTCTGTCTGCTGTGAACTCCCAGTCTTCCCAGATAAGCTCTGCTGTTCTCGGGCTGCCATAAGTACCTGTGAGAAAGCGGTCAAACCCAGGGAGACAATCTGCCTCTGGATGTCCACATCCAAACTGCGCATGAATCTCCTTGCCCTATCAGCATCATCGGCAACCAACGGTCCAACGAATCTGTCACGCCCCGCTTACCAGAGTACGCTAAAGTGGGCACGTGACATAGCCAACCATGCTACCTGTGGGTAGGAAGTATCCATCCACAGTCACATTACGGCTGTAGAGATATCAAGAACAAAAATAAAACTATCTAAAACATGTCCATAATCCAAGATAACAGGAGTCAAGAATAATAAACTGCGGAAGCGAAAGATCCAATACAAAATAACTGGAATGTATGTCCCATAATGCGGGCTCACATCAGGAAATAAATGCAGGAAAGAAAAAAAAACTAACTACTGCTGACACTCACAGCTCAGCCTGTTGGCTGAAGTACTCCTGCTCGGACTGCAACAGCGGTACAGAATCTGGGCCATGCAAAACCCAGACGTCAGCGCGTCAAGTCATCAAGCAATAACATATAAACAGGGTAACAGGCAATGCGAATATAAACATGATTAAAGCAAGGGTAACAATAATATAAATCAGAGCAGTGCAGTGGGTAAACTAAACTGTTCTATCAGGTTTTCTGTTCTAAAGTCTTTAAAACCAAATTGATGAATCATCGATGTAACTCAATAGTATCCCGTACATACCCGGGACCACGGCCCAGATTCTCGGGCTGAAACCGAGACATGCCGCTAGGCACTAAACATGAATGTGTACAGATGAATGATGTCAGCAGCATCATTCCAAGGCTGGCCTAGCCTCTAAAACTGATCAGAACAAGTAGCGAACTGTTGAGTTACAAGTCAGGTTTCACCTTTGATTTTCCCATACCCCCAAGTTATATGTGTATGTCAAGTCAGGTATCCCGTAATCAAGAACTAATGCCAACACAGGATCAGGTAAGCAGGTTTGTCTGGATAGACAACAAGAACGGTCCGTGAGGACTACATGTCAGGTTTGTTGGCATTAGACACAAGATCAGGTAACGAGTCAAGTTATGGTACAACAGGTCAAGCCAAGCAGTATACGGTACCATGTCGGGTCAATCAATATGTATGTAGCCAGTCAGGTCAAGATGTAAACGATATCATGGGTGTGCTCATACTCAGTTACATAATCAAGCTTGGTCATCAACAACATAAATTTCAGCAACGAATTAAACAATAAAGAAGCCTCGATTAATTTTGCAGCACAGTTATCAATGGTGTTTCAGAGGTGTTATCAACATTATAAGAATACAATATGACAGTTAGGGCCGTTAAATCATGTTAACAAGTTTAAGAATTTTATGGATGCAATGATATATATATATATATATATATATATATATATATATATATAGGTTCAATGGATGAAGTCACAGTTAAAACAAGTTAAATGTACACGAGTGTCCGAATGAAGTAAAACTATAGGGAGAGTGCCATAGGCTACGTCAATAGTGAAAGTGTGATTAAAACATGTAAATGTGATTATTATGTTTAATACAGTAATTGCAAACGGTAGGTTTCAAGTTTGGAAGATAAAATGATATATAACAACATTGAACACGAAAATGGAAAATTTGTAGTACTAAAGTTAAACTGCAGGTTTAGGGTGTCATCAATGTATATGTAAATATTATGTAGCATGTAGCAAGGGTTACTTACCTTGACGGGTCGTGAATCGGGAAAACTGAACGTTAAACGTCGGCGGGGAAAACTCGCGACGGGCGCACGGTTCATGGAAAGAACCCAAACGACGAACAGTGGAACCACACAGGTCGGGGTACCACGCTGGAACGTCGGGACACGTCATCGGCAAGGTCGGATTCCGGCGAGACACAAAACAGCAACACTACGATACAAAGAAAAGGTGCATGTAAAGAAAGAATGGAAAGAAAGAGAAGAGGAAGATGGAGGCTTACTGTGGTTAGGGGACACGGTATGATGTGCCGACAGTGGTGGTCGGTGAAGCTCCGGCGAGGGTATAGGGTGCTTGGGAAAGGTGGGTTTCGGCTACTGTGAGTGTGCAGGGACAAACCGAGAGAGAGAGAGAGATGAAGGAGAAGAAGGGAAGGAAGATGAGGAGGAGAATAGGGGTGAGATCGGCGGCTACGTCGACAGAGCTCCGGGCACGCCCTGCAAAGGATCACCGGCGGTAAAAAAATAGCCGAGCAATGGAAAGAAGAAGGAACGGAAGATGAAGAAGAAGAAGAAGAAGAAGACACTCATCGAGGGATGCATGAGGTCGGGGGGACGGATCGAGATCGCCGGCGACGATCCCACGAGGTGCAGGCGGTGTGCAGGTGGCCGCGGTTGCCGGTGCAGGGTGCACGGGTAATTGATGAAGGAGGAAGAAGAGATGGATGTGGATGTGACGAGGGCGAGGAGACGACGAGGCCGGTGGTGATGGCGTCGGCGTTGGGCTACTGCGGCGAGGGGCGAGGCGGCTAGGGCTCCTCGAGGTGGGTTCGCGTTGCGTGAAGGAAAGAAAAAAGAGGAGGAAGAGAGAATTATATAGCGGGGGGAGAGAGAGAGAGATGGGGGGAGAGAGAGAGAGAGAAAGTTAGCGAGAGGAGAGAGAGAGGAGAGAGATCGAAAGGAGAGAGAAAATATAGGGGGAGAGAGAAAATTGGATCGTAGCGTTTAGAGAAGAGAGAGAGAGAGAGAAAGTGGGGCCCACGGGGTGAAAGAAAGAAAATGATTGGCTGAAAGATTTGTAGGGGTTAGGAAAAATTTTAATAAAAGATTTAGGAATAGTAAAATTATATGGGTTAAATTTGTATATACGACGGTTACAAAAAAATTAGAAATTGGGATTTTGGCGCAAATGCAAAGTATTTCCAAATTGCGCCCGGTTCGGGTCCAAAAATTTGAAATTGAAATACAAAAATTTTAGGCGGGATCCAAAATTTAAAATAAAGTATTTTATCATCAAAAAGCATACCCCCAAAACGGACGCACGTACATGCGCGTAGTCGTCCAAACACGTCTGTTTCACTGAACGGGACGAGGACACGATGTAGGGACGCTACCACGGGGTTAGGGGTGTCGAGCATGCCATGACAAATATTTTTAATTTTATTTTAGATGCCTTAAATTGTTATAAGCAGAAATGAATTGGCGGGGTAAAATTACAATAAGTAACAATCAAGTAAGATAAATGAAATAAAGGCCACACACCATTCATATGGTAACAGAAACTAGTAGCATTGGGCTCGGTTGTTACATTATACCCAACTACAAAAAGAATTTCGTCCTCGAAATTCCAAGAATACAAAGATAGACAACAAATAACTACAGGAAAAGATGAGGAAACTTCTGCCGGATTTCATCTTCCCATTCCCAATTGGACTCTCCATGCGAGCGATTATCCTAAGAAATAAGCACAAGAGGGATCACCTTGTTCTTAAGAACCTTTTCCCTTCGATCCACGATTTCAATCGGTCGCTCCTCAAAAGTCAAGTCTTCTCGTACTGTTAGCTCTGAATGATCTAATACATGCGTTTCGTCACGAACATACTTACGGAGTTGAGATACGTGAAACACATCGAGCACATTCGCCAAGGACTGCGGTAACGCCAAACGATACGCTACCTCACCAGCACGCTCCAAGATCTCAAAGGGTCCAACAAATCGAGGACTAAGCTTTCCTCGGCTTCCAAAACGAATCACCCCTCTAGTCGGTGATATCTTCAAGAATGCCAAATCACCCACAGGGAACTCTAGAGGTCTTCTCGACGTATCAGCCCAACTCTTCTATCTGTCTTGAGCTGCCTTCATGTGATTTCTGATAGTGTTAACCTTCTCAACTGTCTGCATAACCAAATCTGGTCCCAATAATCTTCGTTCACCGACATCGTCCCAACAAACAGGTGAACGGAATTTGCAACCATACAAAGCTTCAAATGGAGCCATCTGGATAGTTGCCTGAAAACTGTTGTTGTAAGAAAACTCCACCAAATGTAGATGATCTCCCATGAACCCTTGAAGTCCAACATGCATGCTCTCAACATATCTTCAAGAGTTTGGATTGTTCTCTCCGACTGACCATCAGTTTGGGGATGATTAGCTGTGCTAAACTTCAATCGAGTCCCCAAACTTTCCTGTAAACTCCGCCAAAAGTGTGATAAGAACCGAGTGTCCCGATCGGACACGATGCTCACCGGTACTCCATGCAATCTTACAATCTCCTGCATGTACCGCTCCGCCAAAGTCTCTGTTGATTGACCAACCCGAAAAGGAATGAAGTGAGCTACCTTGGTCAATCGATCGACAATCACCCATACAACATTGTTTCCTTTTGGACTTTGCGGTAAAGCCGTCACGAAATCCATGGTTATATGTTCCCACTTCCACTGAGGAATCGGAAGTGGTTGCAATAAACCAGCAACCCTTTGATGTTCAGCCTTAACTTGCTGACACACCAAGCACTTTGCCACAAAGCGAGCAATCTCCCGTTTCATGCCTTCCCACCAGAAATGCTGTCGAATATCACGGTATATCTTTGTGCCTCCTGGATGTACAGAATAAACTGAACGTGTGCCTCCTTCATAAGCTCTTGACGAATATCTTCCTTTGGCACACACAAACGGCTACCATACCTCAACGATCCATCTTCGTGGATCAATAAATCTGTTCGTAGTCTAGCTTCAACCTGTTCTCGAAACTTTTGCAATCTAGGATCCTGCGATTACGCTGCTTTAATATTCTCGATCAACGAGGAATGTACTTGCAGCTGCATCAACTGTCCCGAAAAATGCGGTAGCACAACCTCCAAGTCAAATCTTCGAAAATCTTCAACGAGCTCCTTCTGCGTAGTTAACATCTGAATTGCTGGTAACCGACTAAGCGCATCCGGCACGACATTAACCTTCCCCGGATGGTACTTAAGATCAAGATCGTAGTCAGCCATTAGCTCCAACCATCTACGTTGCCTCATATTAAGCTCCTTCTGCGTGAACACATATTTCAAGCTCTTATGATCAGTAAACACTTCGACCCTTTCGTCCAAAAGGTAGTGTCTCCAAATCTTCAAAGCGAAAATCACAGCCGCAAGTTCCAAGTCATGAGTTGGGTAATTCTTCTCATGGGTCTTCAACTGTCTCGATGCGTACGCTACAACCTTCCTATGCTGCATCAACACACATCCCAATCCTTTCCCAGATGCGTCGCTGTGAATCACCAATCCTCCGGAATTGTCTGGCACGGTCAGAATAGGGGCGGTTATCAACTTCTGCTTCAACGTCTCAAAAGCTAACGCACACTTATCCGTCCATACAAAAGGTATCTCCTTGCACGTAAGCTTGGTTAACGGCTCCGCCAGACGAGCAAAGTTCTCCACAAATCTCCTGTAATATCCGGCGAGTCCAAGAAAGCTTCTTATCTCCGCAACATTCTTTGGAATTGGCCAATCACGAACTGCTGTAATCTTTTCGGGATCGACGGCGATTCCATCGCTAGACACAACATGCCCCAAAAACTTTACTTCCTCCAGCCAAAACTCGCACTTACTCATCTTCGCATACAACTTCTCAAGTCTCAACGTCTGCAGTGCGATCTTCAAATGTTCAGCATGCTCTTCAAAACTCTTCGACTAAACCAGAATATCGTCAATGAATACCACAATAAACTGATCCAAGAATGGTAAAAAGATTCGGTTCATCAAGTCCATGAATATCGCCGGTGCATTCGTTACCCCGAAGGGCATTACTAAGTACTCGTAATGTCCATACCGAGTTCGGAACGCCGTCTTGCAAATATCTTCTGCTTTTACTCGGACCTGATGATATCCGGATCGCAAATCCAGCTTCGAGAATACCCTCGCGCCACTAAGCTTCTCGAAAAGTTCACTAATACGAGGGATCGGGTACTTGTTCTTAATAGTCACCCGGTTTAATTCTTGATAGTCGATGCACATCCTTCTTGTGCCATCCTTCTTAGAACTGGAGCTCCCTAAGGCGAGTTACTGCTTCGAATCCAACCCTTCTCAAGCAATTCAGCAACCCGTTTCTTGACTTCTTCCAACTCTACTGGTGCTATTGGATAATACGCTTTGGATACTAGCGCTGCACCAGGAATAAGATCAATTGCGAACTCCACGTCTCGCTTTGGTGGTAAACCCGATATATCTTCAAACACGTCCATAAAGACACGAACGACAGCTGGCTCTTCATCTTTATCAACTTCCATTGATGCAAGAATATTGTTTGTCGGCCTAGCCCTAAACTCGACTGGCCCGACAGAACTGCTTCCTCCAGTGAAACTAAACTCGGGATGTCCGGGAATCTGGAAAATTACTTTCCTTGCCCTACAATCAATGTGAGCGTGGAAAGTGCAAAGAAAATCCATTCCCAAGACGACTTCGTAGCTGCCCGTATCAATCACCAAGAAATCTGCAAAAATCTCCTGTCCGCAAACAACAACTGTACAATCTTTACATTCCCTACTAGCTATGATTTTCCCATTCCCAGTGTGTATGTCCCAGAAACTAGATAGGGTCGTGCAGTTAATCGAGTGTGTAGTTATAAACTTGGATGACATAAAACAATGGGATGCACCAGAATCAAATAACGCTAATGCGGGAAAACCATGTAAGAATAGAGTACCTGAAACAACTTCTCCTGACACCTTAGCTTCTTCAGCTGTCAAGGTAAACGCTCGAGCCTGATTAGGCCCTTGAGTCAGTTGTTTCTGTCCCTGGAACGGTCTCTGCGGAGGCTTCTGAAAATCATCCCTCGTACGAAGCTTCGACGGACAAGCACTAACAGCGTGATCTGCCGCTCCACAAACCAAACAGAGTCCCAGCCTCCTTCGACAATCCTTTTGCACGTGGCCAGGTAAATTGCAGTAGTTACAAGTCATGCTCTTTCTTCGATCGATGACAATAGGCTTCTTCATGGGTGCTATACCTCGACGGTCCACTGGAATACCTCTGCGACCATGAGCTCGGTTTGGTACAAATGCTGGCTTCCTTACTGCAACTGCTATCTGCTGCAAACCCCCCTTCATCCCAGATAGACTCTGCTGCTCTCGGGCTGCCGCAAGTACTTGTGATAAAGTGGTCAAACCCAGGGAGACAATCTGCCTCTGGATGTCCACATCCAAGCTGCGCATGAACCTCCGTGCCCTGTCTGCATCGTTGGCAACTAAAGGTCCAGCGAATCTACTGAGTCTTGTCCATTCTACTGCATGCACATCTACGGGTGCTCCCTTCTGCTTTAGCCCGATGAACTTCTCTTCCATTTCCTCCCGTGCAGTCCGCGGGAAGAACTTCTCCAGGAAACTCTTTGAAAAATCCGCCCACTTGATCGGCTTGGGCAAACGGTTCTCCTCCACAAGCCACCATTCTTGGGCGTAGTCCACTAACTGAATGCGTACCACATCAACTCTTTTCTCATCTGGAATCTGTGCCGCAATAAGCAAGTTCTCTGTGTCAACTAGCCACTGCTCCGCTAGCAACGGCTCCTCCAAACAAGTAAATGTAGACGGACCCAAACGCCTGAAATCTGCTACGGTCCCTACTCGGTCAACTGGTTTAGCTCCAACATTGTTCACAGACTGCTGAACGATCTACAAACCTTCCTGAAACGATTCCGCTTGCTGCTGGATCAGCTTGGTCTGTTTCTTTTGATTCTCCAGCATTCCCCTTATCACTCCAAGCATGGTGGCTTCGTCCACACGCCTTTGGTACGTCTTCAAATTCTTACCTGCCATATTCCTGAAATCAAACACCCAACATTAGCATGATGATAGATTCAAAATATAGATCAAGGCTAGAACTCCAAGTTACTTAAATAGAGTGCCGCATTGTAACTATGCCGCGGTATCATAGCCACAATTACATAACTCCACCCAAGTCGCCTAAGTCCTAGAGATAACAAGGAATCGGGTTTCGAGTCGATATGCAAAGGAAGTTTGCATATCGTAGAAGATATAACCAGGAAGAGCTTGATTCAAGAACGGTAAACGGCAAGGTGGCAGGACATGTTTCCTAAACACGGGTATTCTGATTCGTGTATTGGGTACAATACCCAACTACAAAAGAATCAACCCGACTAACCTATGGCTCTGATACCAAAAGAACCATGTCACGCCCCGCTTCCCAGAGTACGCTAAAGTGGGCACGTGACATAGCCAACCATGCTACCTGTAGGTAGGAAGTATCCATCCACAGTCACATTACGGCTGTAGAGATATCAAGAACAAAAATAAAACTATCTAAAACATGTCCATAATCCAAGATAACATGAGTCAAGAATAATAAACTGTGGAAGCGAAAGATCCAATACAAAATAACTGGAATGTATGTCCCATAATGCGGGCTCACATCAGGAAATAAATGCAGGAAAGAAAAAAAAAACTAACTACTGCTGACACTCACAGCTCAGCCTGTTGGCTGAAGTACTCCTGCTCGGACTGCAACAGCGGTACAGAATCTGGGCCATGCAAAACCCAGACGTCAGCGCGTCAAGTCATCAAGCAATAACATATAAACAGGGTAACAGGCAATGCGAATATAAACATGAATAAAGCAAGGGTAACAATAATATAAATCAGAGCAGTGCAGTGGGTAAACTAAACTGTTCTATCAGGTTTTCTGTTCTAAAGTCTTTAAAACTAAATGCAACAGTTAGGTTTCCAGTTTCTAGATCTGAAATATGTAAACGGAACATCGTGCTGTTAACTTGGAACTCGTGGCTTTAGATTCTATCTAGATTTAATAAGAAAATAGATAAATTAATATAGGAATAGAATGAATAGCATGTAGCAAGTTTCACTTGCCTCGACGGATCGCAAAGCGGTAAACGGAACGTCACGCGTCGGCGGGAAAAGTCGTGACGCGCGCACGGTACACGGAATGAGTCCAAACAACGAACAATGGGATCACACGGGTCAGATGTCCTCGCTGGGTCGTCGAGATCGTCGACGGCCCAACCGGATTCCGGCGATCTAAAAACAACAGTAAACATAAATTCTAGAAAAAGAGACAAAGAAAGAGAAAAGAAGAGAAGAGGAAAAGAAGAAGAAGAAGAAGAAGAAGAAGAAGGGATAGCTTACAGGGTTGTGTGCAGGGGTCAGGGCGACGAGGTGGTGGTGTCGGGGTCACCAACGGTGAGGCGCCGGCGAGGGTGCAGGTTTCAGGATGTGTTAGGGGTTGGTTTCTGGGGTTTTAATGTAGGGTACGTGCAGGGTTTTGTTGAGGTGCAGATGTAGAGGAGAGGAGGGAAACGAGATGTTGATGATGGTGGGTGCGATGCTGGGGTTGTCGGCGACGATCGGGGACGTTGGGTTGCTGGGTGTTCTGTGGGTGTGTGTAGGGGAGAGAGGACAGAAAAAGAAGATGAAGACGAGGAGGAGGATGAGAAGAAGATGAGATGGAGGCGGTGACGAGGTTTGGTTCGAGGAGCAGAGGAAGCGGCTAGGGTTAGGGTTTCTCTGGTGGGCTCGAGACGAGGGTGCATGGGATTTGAAAAAAGAACAGAAGAAGAAGATGTAGAAGGAAGGTGAGGATAACGCGGGGGAGGTGACGGGATTCTCGCGCACCGCGATAGGAGAGAGAAACGGGCGCGAGATGAGAGAGATAGAGAGAAACGAGAGGAGAGAGAAAGAGGATGAGAGATAGATTTGTTTGGCAGCGGGGGTGAGAGAGAAAGAGTAAGAGAGAGAAGGAGAAAAGTGAGAGAGAGAGTGTGTGTGTGGATTGGTGGGGCCCGGTAAATTAGAATGGGGTTTCCTGATTGGTGGAAAAATATAGGGGAAAGTTAGTAGAAAGAAGGGAGAATCTGCGCAGTTTTAAAGAAAATAATTTTAAAAGATTTTAAAAAAAACGTTTTAGGAAATATAATGAACTGAAAGATTTTTAGATATTAATTTTAAAATTCAAACAATTGGATTTTAGCGGGATGTAAAAATATTTCAGAAAAGCGCCCGGGTCGGGTCCAAAATTTTGAATTTGAAATATGAAAATTATTAGCAAGTTCCAAAAATTGAAATGAAGGATTATGTAATGAAAAAGCATACCCACAAGAACGGGCGCACGCACGTACGCGTAGTCGTTCAAACACGTCCGTTTCACTGAACGGGACGAGAACACGATATAAGGACGCTACCACAGGGTTAGTGGTATCAAGCAGGCCATGTCATATATTTTTAATTATTTTAAATGACTTAAATTGTTATATGCAGAAATATGTAATGTCGGGGTAAACTATAACTAGGAAACAACAAGTTCAAGCAAGCGGGTCGAATATAAAGTAAACTACCATTCACAACCAAACACGGTAAAAGAAATAAACACCACACACACAATACATACGGTAACAGAAATTGGTATAACTGAATTCGGTTGTTACATGCAACTTCAAACGGACCAGGAACCCAAGGAGAATCCTCCAGGAGTTCGGCACTAGCTAACCCGGGGCTAACCCAAAATGATTCAGCGCTCTGACAAGCTCGGGAGAGAAGGGCAGGCACATTTCGGCCCAAAAGGCTTCCAGGTACAGGGAAATCTCCTTACCCGTACCTGATCTACCCTCTCCCCTTTCTCGGCCAAACGTAGCGTATAGCCGGGAGGAATGTGGAAACGGGCCCGAGCGGTGGCGAGCTCATCCTCATACCTCATGGTGGATGACACGCCAGGGGCACCCGTGACCTCCGCTCAGGGAACCGCTCCCGCCACGTGACCCCGGGAAGAGGATCTGACCCCAACTTCCCGGGAGGACTCCGACTCAGTGGAAGAAGAAGCAGAAGAAGAGGAAGTAAAAGAAGAAGAAGAACCTACGGGGGGCTCCCTAGACTTTACCCGATCTATTTCTACGGACTCTTCACAAGAAGACATCTAACCTGATGAAGAAAGGTGTCCTCGGGAGATCAAAAGCGCAGAGATCCGACCTAAAAAGAGAGCGCCGAGCTAACGAGACTCAAGACGAGGAAATTATGAAGAGGTATGGGCCCTGATGAGGACCCCACCCCTATTTATAGCATCCGGCGTACACATCCAATGGCGACAGTCATCTCCCGCCAAAACGACTCATTGCATTTGACGGCCACCATCGCTCCACCTGTCGTGCGCGCATGAATCGCATCCCATCGGACGCCGGAAATCTGCGGCTCGTCGCGTCAGCCAACCAACGCCAGACACGTGGGCTGTCGTTTCGGTGAGCGTACGCACGATCCGGCGCATCCTCTTTAATGCAAGATCCGCCCCCTGATCCGCTGAGGTCATCAAGAAGATACTACTGATTGCCCGGGAATGTACGCTTACGATATCTACGAAAAGGAGCTCACCTCAGGTGACCCGGCAGACCACTCTCGACTCGACCCGTGAACTGGTCGGGACGAGAGTGGGGGGCTAATGATGATGCTCGATATCGTCATTTCCCGGACCGTGACACGTGGCAGATGACGTATCCCAAAACTATCAAGAAAGGACCAAGAACGGTACGTCGGTAGAATACCCCAGGTCTACGGCCCGTGGACATTGCTGACCTTCTGCTACCGACCACACCACACCTGTGGCCGCCTTACAAACAATCGCTGGCTCCCCTCCGAGCCCCTTGCACAATTGGCCTCCTCGACCCTCTCAGCTCGTCTTCGGGCTTTAGCAGAACCAGGATACCTCGTCCTCCCGCTCGTCTGCGAGCTTCCCGCCGAGCTCATCCTCCTCGGTCTCATCCTAACCGACCCGCGGCATTGATCACAGGCTCCCACGCCACGGCTCCGCGAATCTCGCCATACGCGAGATATCTGCCATCCACGATCCCACGTTCCACGCCATCACGATCCCCCATTAACGAGCATGTCTCGCCATTAATGCGGGATCCCGCTTATCACGTGGGCGTGACGTCAGGAGCGTAACGACCGACGTGATTCTCGCGCCTGCCTGCCCATCGCTGCTGCTATATAAACCCTCTCTCAAACGATCAAGGTAAGTCATTTTCTCCTCACTAGGCCGTTACCCTGCTAAAATATCTGGTCTAACTTGATCGTCGGAGGGTCCTCGGTTGCACAACCACCTTGGGACTTTCTTGCAGGTAGCTCGGCCACAACAACCTCAAACCCATTAAGATCCACACGTTTCAGTAGGCAACCTCCAACTCAATCCCAGCCGTCTATCGTCGCTCGCAGCTGATCTACGGAAGGTAACATCTGAAGGAGATCCAGACCTCCATCACTATTTTTTTTTATTTTTTGATATTTTATAGACAAAAGCGTGAAATTTTCAAAATTTTCTGTGTTATTCAATTTTTAATATTTTACTTGCTGTATCATACGAAAAATCGCGATATCTTCAAAAATCCCAAAATATTCCGTTTCGATTGAATTTTCAATATCATGCAAGCCATAGCACACGAAAATCACGAATTTCATAAAAATTCGAAATTTTCTATTTTCTTTAAATTTTCAATATTATGCAAGCCATAGCATACGGAATCGCGAAATTTTTAAAATGTTCCGTGCTCTTCGATGTTTCAGTAATTTGCTTGTGATATCACACGAAAATCTCGATATCTTCAAAAATTCTAGATTTTTTTGGTTTTTTCCGAGTCTGCAAAAAAATCTATTTTCTATAAATTTTCAACATTTTGCATATATCACATGAAAATCGCGAATTTGTTAAAAATTTAAAGAATTGTTTCCTTCAAAATCATTATTTTGCATTATATAGCAAATGAAAAGCACGAATTTCTTAAAAATTCAAAAAAAATCTATTTTCTTCTAAGTTTCGAAATTTTAGATGCTATAAAACACGAAAAACGCGAAATTTTAAAAAATCTCAATATTTTCAGTTTTAATCAGATTTTCAATATTGTTTTGCCGCTTTGAAGATCGCAGACTTTTCAAAAATATCAAATCTTTTTCTATTTTTTGATATTTTGCACGCTGTACGAAATCGTGAAATTTTCAAAAAAAATTGTGTTCTTCGTTTTTTTTAATATTTTGCTTGCTACATCACACAAAAATCGCAATATCTTCAAAAGTCTCAAAATTTTCTGATCCGTTCGAATTTTCAATATTAAGCAAGCCATAGCACACGAAAATCACGAATTTCATAAAAATTCAAAATTTTCTATTTTCTTAAAATTTTCAATATTTTGCATTACACGAAATCGTAGGATTTTAAAAAAATTCTGTGTCCTTTGGTTTTTAGTAATTTTTGCTTGCTCACACAAAGATCGCGATAACCCAAAAATCCCTAAATTTTTTGTTTCTTTTGAGTTGTCAATAATATACATGCTATATAGAACCCGAAAATCACGACTTCCTTAAAAATTTAAAAAAATTCTATCTGCTATAATTTTTTAATATTTTGTATGCTATATCAAACAAAAATCGCGAATTTGTTAAAAATTCAAAAAAAAAATTGTTTCCTTCAAATTCAATATTTTGCATATATAGCACATGAAAATCACGAATTTCTTCAAAATTCAAAAGGCTTTAATTTTATTCAATGTTTCGATATTTTGGATGCTAAACATGAAAAGCGTGAAATTTATAAAATAATCTCACTATTTTCTATTTTAAACAGTTTTTCAATATTGCTATTCCACATTAAAGATTGCGAACTTTTAAAATACATCAATTTTTTTCTCTCGATATTTTCCATGTTATATAGCACACGAAATCGTGAAATTTTCAAATTTTTTGTTTTCTTCGATATTTTAGAATTTTGCTTGCTATATATTACGTGGTGTCATGCCTTGCTTCCAAAAATACGGAATACGGAAGGTGACTAAGCCAGCCATGCTCTTACGGTCAAGAAAATATCCCGCCGTAGTCACACTTCGGTTTCTAGTAGTACATGGCATGTAGTATTCGTAGCATAAGTAATGAGAAAAACACTTACTAATTTTATAAAAACAGATATAAAACTAACCAGATAGAGTGAAAGGGAATGATAGCGTTGACGTCACTAATCTAGATGTCCGCAATATCCTCGAGGTAAGGAAGGTCCTGATCCGAACTAAGTCCACTTCTCATTCTGAGCATGCATACTCAGGTCCTCAGAGCGACACAATATATATATATATATATATATATATATATATATTGTCTATATATATATATATTGTGTCGCTCTGAGGACCTGATGAAATACGTTCAACGATGATAAACATGAAGCTGTAAACATTAAGTAATGACGTGAGCATGAAATAACCGGTACAGGTCAACAGTAAAGCATGTATATCGAATCAGTAATCAATGCAATGTCCATATCACTAAATCTATCAATCTCTAAGTCTCAAAGTCCATGTCACTAAACTTACCGTCAGTCCGAAGGTGAGCGTCAACCACCGCAGAAATATTCCCAACCCAAGAGTAATCCCCAGGGGTAAGGAAACACGGGCCCGAATCACGATCAGTAGGAATCGGTAACACGATCGGTATCAAAATCATGAAATCATGAAGTATGCCGGCACTCCTGAGATTCCATTGATTGAACTCACACTCAAACTACCCCATACCCCGCGGTCTATATCAAATACCGACCATGAATCTAAATACGAGTCGCTCCATAACAAGTCTAGGCGAGAATTGGAGAGAGGGTCTCCATCAAGCAAACATGTCTCGACTGGTATCCAAGATAAACGGACAGTGCTCGATGTCATACCTATGACACTATTATAAGTGCTTCCATATCCGTCCCATACCAGTTATAGTTACACATATATATGTTGTTGGGGTCGAAAATTGCACCCCGGTTGACCAAGTCAAACTCAAGGTCAACCTCAAGCAGGTGGGCCCAAACCCAGATCAAGTGGGCCCATACCCAGGTCGAGTCCGAACATGAAGCGGCCGGCCCTCCTCCATGCCAAAATAAAAAATCATGTAACAAATAATTTTGATGTAATTTTTTGTGCATGAATGTAAGCAAAATGGGCATAAAGCCAAATTTTTGTAAAGCCCGTGGCTTATGTGCAAAAAACAATAGCACATGAGACATGCGATGGGCAAAATGCTATTTTGTAAAGCCCAAGGGGCTATGTGTAAATGTGTAAGCCTATAAGAGGCAACACGATGAAAATATCTAAGATACTTTTCATTTCTCTAAAACTCCAGGGTTTGTGCCTCCTTCTTATCCTTCCTTAAGGTTCCAAATCTTCTCCATTCCTTTGAATTAAATCAAGAGTTTTACTCTTTCTTTTCAAAAAATAAATAGTTTTTCACAACAAAACCCACAAAGGGGAGCTTGGATCTTCCATTAGATCTCAAAAAGGGGAGATTTTTAAATCTCACCCCCTTTCTCCAAGATCCGGCCAAACGACAGGAAGAAGAAGGGGATCCGTCTCCAGAAACCCCATTTTGGGGAAGATTCAGAGCTCAAGGGGAGAAGCCCCTTCATCAGCTTCAAAATATCCTAGGAGTTTAACTCTTCATATATAATATATATAAATATATAAATATATATATAGACACACACACACACAAAATAATAAGTGTTCCTTTCTGAGAGTACAACTCCCATTGCAGAGACCAAGTCCCTTTTGCTTCCCGAGCGCCCACGTGCCTGGCATGTGAGGCGCTGGAGCCCAAAGCGCAAGCTCCCAAAGCGCTAGCATCCGAGCGCCCACGCGCCTGGCACGTGAGGCGCTAGCACCCAAAGCGCTAGCGCCGGAGCGCTTTCTCCCATACATCCTTTGGATGCCTTTTCCCTTATGTATACACACACACATACTCCACACTAAAAATACCTCTCCCGTTAGAAAAAATTTCTAACGGGGCGTTGCCTCGCACCCCGCAAGGTTGTATATTACTTAATGGAAGCTTGGGATATTCACAGTTGTATATAACAGTCTTGCTAAAAATGGTAGTATGCTACTTGGTTTGTGTCTACTTTAATATGTGCATATGTTTCTTGTAACGTATCACTTATACATATTAGTAGAGCCCATAGGATCTTTGCTTGATTACCAGCGTTGTGATGGCAGTCACACTAGTGGGGGCTGGGTAGTCTATAAGCAACATCCTATACAGGTCCCTGGTCGTTGGATTATCGAGATAGGGCATCGATATTCCGGAGTAGACTAAGTGTGTACGCTTCTCATCCCAATTGGGGAGATGGTCTGTCCCACAGCCATCGGTACGTCGTACTGGAGATAGTATACAGGTGCTCGTTAGGTTACGGATACACCGGACAGGACTCGTAAGGAACTGATTGGTTGGTATTATACCCATCGTCAGTTAACAGTTCCCAGGTGACATGAGTACAGCATAGTCCGCAGACTTGACACTGCTACTTCGTCTCGAGTGTGTCCCACTGTTCTTAGATTGCTACCCTACCACGGCTCAAAGGAGTCGTGCAAACAGGTAGCAGTTGGGTGCAGTCCCGAGCACTTGGAGGCAGTGGCGGTTAGATAGGATTCGTCTCTCCCGGTATTGGGAGTTGATATCCCGCTGTGTCAGAGAGCCATTACGCAAAGTCCCTGGCCAGGGCAAGCGAGATATACTGGTAGGTTCCAGTAGCTTCTCAGGGTGTAATGGGCTTCGCCCCGACACGACTTATACAGCTATTAGGGGACTGACGCTTGCCGCCCCCTAGGCTTGATATGCGATAGTCTTAGACGAACAGACCGGACTGTACGGAGATTGTCACATCAGGCTCAGTAGGGGTTCGAATGGTTTTCCTCATCGGCCTTCTTATCGACATCTACCTGGGGAGCGTTACGTACAGCTAGTGCCGCTTGCGGTCTGTGGTTAAACCCACTGCCAGCGTAGTGTCGAGTCTTTAGAGTCCCACACAAAGAGTTTCCCTGCTCCAGGCGAAACGATATAGAGGTCGTATAGTTTTACGACAAGGGTTCGGACGCATACGTGTGTTTACGCACGTACGACTTTTCGGACAGTTTTTGCTAGCTGGCTTTTGTTTAAGCCAGATTCTACTATCAAGTTATTGGATTTATACAGTCTAAAGTTTTTCCGTATTTTCACGGATTGGAGGGGCGTTCTCGTAATTTGTAGAGAAGCTTCTAGAAGAGTGGTGACTTGGGGGTTAAGGTGGCATTGCATTAAATGAGATTAGTGACTCATTTGTGTGATTCATCCATGTCATTAATGCATCATAAATGCTTAATGACTCATGGTGATGAATCACTCATAGATATTTATGAAGCATGGTTGTTAATTCTATTATTTCATTTTTGGATAAATAAATTATGCTTCATATATATTATGATATATCATTATCTCATTTCATAATTCATTCTCACCTTCTCTCTCCTTAAGCTCACTCTCTCTTCAAACCCTAACCCTAACCTCTCATGTGTTGAGATCAAGGGTTAGCTAGACTAATACATCCATAACCTCACTCTATATCCCAAGATAGCTTAGATTAGCAGTTTAAGCAACCTAGTTATCTCAAGTTTGAGATTAAGCTTGGCGTAGGAGCTTTCGGGTGGATCATTTTTGATTCGAGAAGGCCGTTGAGGTGCCGATATTCCAAGGAGCCTATGAGGAGTGGAGGACCGCGATGAAGACCCGAAGGACAAGTATCGTGAGGTATAACTTCGTATCCAAGTAGTTAAACCTCTAGTAGATAGTTAGCAATGATTTAGAAACGATTCATGCGTCAAGTCCGTGTTACGAAGCTTTGATAATCGTTTTTCATTTATTCCGCCTCCCCGCAAGTTCGTGGGGTACGTGACATGGACTTACAGTGGTATCAGAGCCAACTAAACCATTACTAGCTTGTTAGCAATTGATTAGAAGTTCGATCGACAGAAAAACACGAAAACAAAAATTCGAAACCCTAAGTTTCTGTTAATTTTAAAAGTGTCTGAAATTTTTTTTGACATACCTTAAAATTCACAGCAGGGAAATTAATGAATACTGGGAAAATACGAGCCAGTGACTCGGCAAAACGGCCGCGGATCCGCAGCAATAGAGTGCTTTTGCCGCGGATCCGCTGCCGAGTCAACGCCGAGTTGACTCGGAGTTTCACAGTAATTCATAATTTTTGGGTTTTTGTCTTCCTGTATGTTCTGTTTCTATCCAGGTTACTTCAGTACAGGTTTGCTTTTGGGGTAGACACGGAATTTGGTATTCGATCGATGTTCTAAGATATTTGCTAATTGGGTTTTTATCTGTAATGTTTAATGTGTTCGTAAACCTCCCCTAACTGCTAGTATGTCGGTTGGCAGGGGGTTGCACATTTCTGAAATGTTTACTGTTTGTGTATATGAACTGTGTTGGACTGTTGTGATAATTAGCCGGGGTTTAAGATGGGTTTAATATTCATTCATTCGATGTAAATGTAATATGATGTAATATTCTTTTACGGGGCACATCCAGGTTACGGTTGTAGCCACCGTTGTATTATTTCTTTTTACTGTTTTTTACTCCTAGGATAGACCCAAGGCGGGGTACACAAACTACCGGGTACGTTGAAGTGTTTAGTGGCCTACTCACGTCGTTGAGAGAGACCGCTTCACTTCGGGTACTTAGCGGGTAGTTTGCCATACCCGTAGGGGTATAGGGTGGGGTAATGGCTATTCATCACAACTGTGTAATCCGTCTTTTATTAAAGGCTCAAAGCAAATGCGGATTGCTAGTAAATCCAATAAAGTTCATCAGTGATCTGAAATGCTTATTATTGCGTCTGACGAATGTACAATATCTATATATGATAGCTATTAGACGTCACTTATATTTTTCACCCGTGCTAGCCCAGCCCCCGCTCTGTCGTTAGTTAAGTAACCTAACGGGTGATGACGGGACCCCGTGGCGAATGCGGATGGCATAAGAGGACGTGGTATTTTCGTTGTTTTCTGCAATGATGGGATAAATGATGGGACACATTATTATAATGCAAAGAAAATAAACCAAAGTTAAGTCGTTGGAACAAATTTAAAAGAAACCACTCGGTTATTTTAAAAAGATCAGATTTTTTAATTGCGGAGCTTTAACCACTCCTTTTAAAAAGTATCAAGTTCCTTCGATTAAATCAAGTTCACTACGTTCACGGTTTTGCCAAAACCAGTCGTAGCCCTCCGACATTTCAGTTAAATAATCAGTAGTATTTAAGCTATGTATTTTGACCTTCGCCAAGGCATAGTGATTGGTAGCTGCTGGATATTTATCTGCGGCATAGATAGATGCGTTGGTTTGGGATAGTCGTATTACCTTGTTGACTAAAGTCAAGGGTATGTACGGGTGGGTTCAAATTAACCTGGATAATGACGGGTAGAACTTGACATGTGACTTATGATTTGTTGACTAAAGTCAAGGTCATAAGAGCATGGGGCAAAAATCCACATCGGGAATTTCTAAAGAAACTGAAATTTGCAGTGAGTGCATATCATTTTGGAGTTTGATGAATGTTGGTAGGATTCCTTCAACATTATCATTCGATGATATTTTGGATCCCGATCCTACTGTGAGTATATACTACTTATCAGGAGATTCGTCATTTAACGATCAATGCTATAAACCAAGTAGGTGCCTAGAAAGGTGTCAGCGGGGTTACGCCCCCAGAGAAAAGAGGTTATTTAATTAAGAAACTTCGCGAAAGCGTTGGAAAACCTCCCTCGAAGTATCGACACTGACCTGGCTGAACGGTTAAGCAAGAATTGTACGGTGAAAACAGTCCTGGCTAATTCTTCTTTTATGGTTTGAGGAGGGATTCGAGAAACAGTGGGAGCCATCATGTTTAGATAAATTAAACCACTCTAAACTTGCAAGAGCATCATGCTAATAGTATTTTCTTCTCTCTCTTAAAATTACAGCGACCTTGTGACCACACATAGGTTACATCTAGATAACAAATTGACTGAATCTGACTTTTATGACTGGCAAAGGTCTGTCCAGATGTTCATTGCCTATGACAAGCTGGACCATCCTATTACTACTCAAGATCCCGCCGTCCCAGGTCCAGTTTCCACTGTCGCGGATATGGATATCCGTCAGACAAGGGAAAAAGATAAAGCGAAAGCTAAGTGCCTCGTGTTAGTTTCAGTTGATGGTGTATACCAGAAGCAGCACGAGAAGACGGACCTATTTTCCATCTTTCTCCATAACAAAGATTTATATGGAGAGCAATCTCATATCACAAGATATGAAATCTCTAACGAATTATTTCAAGCGAGGTTAGCTGACGGGTCATCTATAGGGGACAACGTCCTTACAATGACTAGCTATATTGATGAGCTCATGGACCTGAAGACCACGTCGGAGAACGGGTCAGATACTGACCTGATTCTGCAGTCTCTACCTTCTACCCTGAAGGAAACCAGGGAAGTAGAAGGAAAGAGAAGGGCAAAAGTTTCGGGACTGGATATAGTAAAAGAGGGACGTTCCTATTGTTACAGGAATGAACATTGGCAGAATGATTGCAGGGCTAGCAAAGCCAGTAGCCAGGATTCGAAGCATGTTGTGGCTTCAGCCTCAAGTGTGTTTATGATAAAGAACTGTATGTCAGTTAACCCTACTTCCTAGGTATTGGATAACGGGTCAGGATCTCACATCTGTAATTCGTTACAGGCTCTGAGAAACCATAGGGTTATCAGGATAGGTGATATGACCTTTACAGTTGCTAACGGAATGAGCATGGACGCTGAATCCGTAGGGGAATTGTTAGTTATATGTATGCCCTAGAGGCCATTACTGTACATACGATGTATATTGTAGTGGATGCTAGGACATATATAGGGAGGACTTTCTTGCTCGACATGATAGTATGCTATCTGGTTGTACTTTATCTTAACATGTACTCAGATTGTCTCTATGTTATATGTTGATAAAGCCCTTAGGATATGTACTCGACTACTGGGACTATGATGAGATCATACTAGTGGGGCCACGGTAGTCGACGAGTACATCCTATAACTGTTCCTAGTCGAGGGTGTATCGAGACAGGTCATCGATACACCAGAGTAGACTAGCGTATACGCATCTTGATCCATATGATGGACGATGGATGATCCCATATCCATCGGTGTTTGACATCAAGGATGGTGTACGGGTGCTCAGTGGAGACTGGGTACACTGGACGAACTCGCTGAGAACTCCCAGATGGTATTATACCTCACGTCAGATGGCAGTTCTCCGGTGACACTGGTACAGAGTAGTCTGTTGACCCGAGATCGTCATAGTGTCTTGTGTGATTCCCACTGTGCTTTGATTTCCATCATACCATGTCCAAGAGGGCGTGCAAAAAGGTGGCTTTTGGGTACAGTCCCGAATCACATGGAGGCAATGAGCGATAGGAGGGGATTCGTCTCTCCCGGTATAGGGAGTTGATGTTGTGCTGTGTTCGATTGGCTATAACCGGAAATCCCTGGTCAGGGTTGCTGAGATTTACTGGTAAGTGTTATCAGTAGTTTCTCGAACTGTTATAGACCTCATATCGACATGACTTATCGAGCTACTGGGGTCTGACGTTTACCACCCCTAGGCGAGATATGCAACATATCAGACGACGAGACCGGACTGTACGGGAGTGTTACTGTTTGGATTCACAGGAGAATGTACAGGCTTGCTTGTTGATCTTCTGAGCGCTCAATACCTGGGTAGCTGTTACGTTTAGCTGACCGCTTGCAGCTTATGGGTGTTTGATATGATCATCGCCTACTGCCGGCGTATTGACGATTCTTTAGAGTCCTACACAGAGGTTTCTTGGCTCAGGCAAAACGGAGTAGGGGCACATATGTGATATGTGCGGGACCGAGGATAATGCGATATGTGATACCGTATTATATTCTCGCGATATTTGATATCAGCCGAGTCATCGGATCAAGTGTTGATTCGATGAATCGGTACGTATAAATATTAGTCGATTATATGCGATATAGCCGGATTGTCGGATCAAGTGTTGATTCGATAATTTAATGTATAATAATATATTTGATATATTAAATTGCATTAACTAATATTTGCTCACTAAAAGATTCTTTTTCTCACTCGGGTAATACATTGATATATATGTGATATATGTTAAATGTATTATTTTATTTTGTTACGATAAATATTATATATATGATATATAATATTGTAACATGATATGATAAATAATGCAACATGTTTAGTGGAGTTTAAACATGATTAGGGTTTGGATTAGGGTTAAGCTTTCTAGATGATTCTAGAAGGTTTTGGTTTTGTTTTGTGAAAGATATTTTCAAGTGACTCGTGCTTTAACCCAACCCAAACCCTAACCCTAGTTAATTCTCTATATGGGTTTAGTCAACCATGGTTGCATTATTCATTATATTATTCTTTCTATTCATCACAAAAGGACTATGATATTCATTCATCATCTTCTTCCTTCTTCTTTCTTCATGAAAATGCTTACTAGATTTTTTCCAAGTGATGAATAAATGTGAGAAAAAGATAAATAAAGAGAGCAAAAATCCTACTTCATCATCCTCATCTTCCTTTGCCCTTTAGATGAGAGTGTTCACTCAATTTTAGTGAGTGTTAGCTTGTGTTAATGAAACTTCAAGGTAGATCATCTTTGTATCGAAGATCGGAAGCGAGACTGTACCTTTCTCTTCGTGGAGCCTCTCGAGAGTCCGGAGAATGATGATCGCAGCGAAGGGACTTCAACATGGAGCATATGAAGTGAAGGACCGGATCTACAAAGGTTGTAATCCCTCTCACCTAGTGTTAAAGTGTTTAGCATGCTAGTTTTCGCCTAATCTCTAGTTTAAAGATCCGTATTCGGGTTGTTCGGCACGGCTAATTTTTTAATCGGGCATGGTTGATGCCTCGTAGACCCTTGTGCGCGTGCATAGCAATCCTACAGTGGTATCAGAGCCAAACTAGAGCTTTAGGCGAAGTCTAGGCGAAGTTTAAAGTCCGATCGAACGTCAAAACCCCATACGGAACCCTCTCTGGACAATTTTCAAAAATGTGGTTTTTTCTGAATTAAAAATTCTCAGAAAATTAATCAGGAAAAACTAAGAATTACTGTGAAGTACGGACGTCTAACTCGAAAATTTGACCGCGTAACCGCGGCGAAACCATGGGTTTTGCGGCGGTTCCGCGGCCAAAATTTGGACTTAGTCCCTGAAATTTCATGTAATTATTTTTAGGCCCTTTCTTGTTAATTTTTTCTGGGAATATTTTAATTCCACTCAAGTGTTGAGTTTTCAAGGGTTGTATTGGGGAATCGTTGATTCGATCGGATAATTTAACTTTGTTTAGTTTGTCCGGATAATTTTTAGAAACTGTTAAAAAGTTCGAACGGATATCAATAACTCACTTTTTCCCCTGTCGGAAAATTTTTCAAAAGTTGGATTTTTTCTCGTGTTTAAGAACATTCTAAGTCGTGCAAGTAACGCAGTGGACCCTCTAGAAAACAACAAACCTTAACTCGATTATGTGATCGTCTTGAACTGCTTCTGAACCTTAGGGTTTGTGGCAGTACGGCGTGCCACATGTGAGGCGTTGGCTTGACCCTTCTACGGCTGGACCATTGGTACTGTGGCATGTGATGGATGTTTTTAAACTGATTTCAAGTGTTGAGATACATTGGGGAAATCTTGGGTGTTTGATGATTCGATCGGAAAGTTTAACTTTGTCTATTTATCTGGAATGTGATACAATATTTGGAATCCACAGGTAGTTATGAGATAACTAATTTGAATATTATAAACATAGCAGTTTAGTCTCAGATGATCGGTTGCCACGGAATTTTGATGTGATCAAAAGTCCGTCGCAATCACGTAGCGTACGCGGATACTCGCCGGGTAAACTTAATAGACAGCTACGCCCCAAAGCCCCGATCAAGTGACTGTAGGAGAACCCCGTCGCCAAAAGCATCCGTTCGGGTGCTCGCGGCAGCGGTGTTCCGCCTTAGTGCACTTCGTCGACGGCATCTGGGGGTGCGGCCGTCTACTAAAGTTTGCAACGAGCATTCGATCAGGATGTCGGGAATCTTGTTGAATTTCCCGACTTGACATTGAAAAGAGTTTTCGATAAATGAGACTAAAATGCGGGGTTTATAATTATTAGGCATGCGATGTCTAAGGAATTCATTTGGTTAGGCATGCGATGTCTAAGGAGGTTGCGGATTCCAACTGTTGTAGTTTTACACTTTCTTTTCTGTGACCGTAAGCGTAGTATGTGGTGTATCGCCGACTTCGTTGCTATACATCAACGACAATCGGGATACGCATACTTGCTTACGTTGATGATATGAGATATTATGTGTTGCTGTGATATGTTCTATTGGATCGTCGCGTTTTGAATAGCCGGGGGTTTTATGTGAGATGAGAGTTTTTTCTTTTTCATTCATGTAAAATTCATTTGTATGTAATATTCTTTAATTGGGGCACTTCCAGGTTGCGGAAGATGTCACCGTTGTATATTATTTATTTTTCCGCATTAGGTAGACCCAAGGCGGGGAGCACAAGTAACCGGGTTCTGGGGTCCAGTGGGAGACCATCTTGAGGAGTCGAGACCGGGTCTCCTAACCCTAGAATTGGCAGTGTTACTTGCCGCTCTCGTAGGGGTCTAGGGATGTGGGTTTGGCTATTCATCGCGACCGTGGAATCCGTGTTTTATACAGGCTCGTATTGAAAACACGGACGTCCTAGTATATCCAATATTTCATATATGTTTCTTATGCTGCAATATTCTGTGATGAGATCATATTACTGCCTGAGACGAATGTTTATATTATATATATGAGATATATGTTATATTGCAGATTTCGTTTCAAAAGAGATGCTTATGAAGCATATTAAAATGGGACTTTATTAATGAGATTGATGAAATAAAAGAAACCTAAGATGTTGTGGAATCGAATTTCAAAATTAAAACAGGTAGCTACAGTTCTTGCTTTGCATCGCGGTGTTCCTTGTAGAATATCCTGCACCTTATTCGATAGGGAAAGGACCGAGATCCCTTCACCGGGAGTGACTCCTTTAGCGATAACTGGCAGATGCTACAACCCTCGGTTTGTCTTTTGATTGCTCCTATAGTTCCTGCTTTGCATAGTGATATATATGATATATCCTGCACCTTATTCGATGAGGAAAGGGCCGACGATCCCTTCACCGGGAGTGACCCCTTTAGCAAAACTAGAAAAGCCTCAAAATCACTCCATTTAAAATCACTCGATTCTACGACGATATCAAGTTCATTACGCAAAAGGTTTTCTTAAAAACCTGTCGTAACCCTCCGTCATTTTAGGAAGTAGAGTACTTAGTATTCGTGCTGTGTTTGTTGACCTTAGTTAAGGCACAGTGTACGGTAGCTAAGTGATGTCTTCCTATATAGCATATGATGCGATTAGTTAGGACAGTCATATGACTTTGTTGACCTTAGTTAAGGGTCATGTGGGTGGGTCTAATTAATTAAGAAATGACGGGTAGAACTTGACTAGTGCTTATGATTTGTTGACCATAGTTAAGGTCAAAAGTCACTAGGGGTAAAATATTATTGGGAATTTCAAGTGTTGAAATTTGCAATGAGATTGCTTACCTTCTATGAGATAGTTGGATCCTGATACCCGCTGCGAGTAAGAGTTACTCCTGGGAGAGTTTTACACATTACAATTAGCCGATCAAGTAGGTGTCTAGAAAGGTGTCAACGGGGTTACGCCCCTGGGAAAATGAGGTTTACTTTAATTAGGTTCGTGCGAAAGCACGGGGGACCTCCCTCAAAGTACCGACACTGGCCTGGCTGAAAGATTGGCGAACTTGTAGCGTGTATTTAATCCCGGCTAGTCTTTCCTTTTAGGGTTTGAAGGAAGATTTGATTAAAACAGTGGGAGACATCCTGATTAGATATATTAGATAACCAATCTAATCTTGCAAGAGCATACGCTGAGTGTTTTCTTCTCTCTCTCTCCAGGTAGCGACCATATCACGCCTTAATCAAGATAATAATACGGATATATTGACCGAACCCGCTTGTCATACTGAGCTGGGAAACGTTGGTCCCGCTCCAACTTATAATTGTTATAAGACAGAGCAGGAAATTAGGGAATACCAGATTTCCCATGCCGCCCAAACGAAGAAAGTGCATGTTGATGCATCATCTTCGGGTGTGTTCATTACAGAGAACGGTTTCTCAGTATTCTTTACGTCCTGGGTATGAGATACCGGATCAGGATCCCGCATATATAATCTGTTACATGGGCTACAGAAAGGTAGAGAACTGAGAACGGGTGATAAGTTTCATGAGACAGAAAACGGTGCAAGTGTTGCAGCTAAGTCTGTTGGTCACTATCACCCTGTATTACCAGAATATATTGATTCTGAATAAATGTTATTAGATACCGAACCTGATATACAAAATCATATCAGTCTTTTTATTAGTAAAGAAAGGATATAATTTTGTATTGTTGGATAATGTTTTGAACATTTCCTATATCAATAGTTGATCGGTTCAGGCACGTTATCTAAAAGTATTGACGTTCTAAATCAAACCACAGTTCTTAGTATATAGAACACACACGAGAGGAAGAGTTCAGAAATGAATGAATCCTTCTTGAGGTATTGTAGACTAGGTCATATCAATGCGACCAGACTGGCTGAAGTTACATTTAGATGCATATTTAAATTAGTTTGAATTTACATCTTGTGAAACTTGCCGGTCATGTCACAAAGATAAGATGACTATAGCTCTGTTTATTGGAAACAGAGAAAAAGTTAGTGAACTCTTGGGATTGATACATGCTGATGTATGAAAGTCTCCTGACTACACATGCCAATACCGGTTCTTTGTACTTCATTACATTCTCTGATGATCTCTCAAGATTCAGACATATGTTCCTCCTGTTGAAACATAAGTCCGAACCTTTTGAGATATTCACAGAATATAAGTTAGAAGTAGAGAACCAAAATACGGGTATAAGTATTATGTCCTTTGATGAGATCAAGGAGGAGAATACTTGAGCACGAAACTACCTGGACTATTCTAAAGGAGAATGAGATTCTCTCTCAGCATTACTCCACCGTATACACCATAGCACGATGGTATATCGGGGCGGAGCAATAGCACCCTATTTGATATGGTGTGCTCTATGATGAGTACTACTGAGTTTCCTATTTCCTTTTGGGAGTTATGCACTTGAGAAGCTGCATACCTATTGAATAGGGTTCAAATCAAATCAGCTGTCTACCACTTCATATGTGATATGGAATGGGAAGAGCCCATATCTTAAGTTTGTTAAGATTTGGGGTTGTCCGGCCTATGTCTAAAAGCAAAATCCGGACAAGCTCGAGGCAAGGTCTGTTATGTAGAACTGGAAAGGTTCCATCTATACAAACTGCAGCTGATGATTTGGTAGAACCAATGGATTCAATAGTTTCCAACGAACCTCAGCCTCTCCGCCGATCTAGTAGGGTTCCTCACCCACCTGAGAGGTACTTCGGTTTCTCTATGACAGTGGGAGCGAGGATTGCATCATGAGATGATGACCCAACTAGTTTCGAGCTGGCCATCAGGAGTGGGACTCTGTAAGAATGGCTAGGTGCTTATCGATCTGAGATGGAATCTTTATACACCAACAAAGTATGGACTTTGGTTGCTTTATCTGAAAGGTTAAATCCCCATCAGGAGCGAGTATATCTTGAGAAGATTACTTGGTGTACATGGAAAAGTTGAGACTTTCAAAGCTATGCTTAAGTCCATCCAGATCCTACTTGCCACGGCTACATACCATGACTACGACATCTGGTGGTTGGGTGTCATGACTGCTTTTCTAAATGATGTTTTAGAAAAGAGCGTCTATAAGTACACAGCCAGAGGGCTTCGTAGACAGTGGGAGCAGCGGAAACGTGTGCAAGATGTTTTATATAATAAAACAGGCATCGCGGAGTTGGAACATCTGTTTTGATGTGGTAGTCAAAGAGTTTGACTTTATCAAAATGGTAGATGAACCTTGTATATACAAAAAGGTAGTAGGGAGTATGGTGGTGATCCTCGTAGAGTACGTGGATGACATACTCTTGATAGGGAAGGAGTTTCCTATGCTACGCTCGGTCAATCTCCGCTTATCACAACGATTCTCCATATAGGATCAAAGTGATACCTCCTAAATCCTGGGTTTTTGGATCTATGAGATAGATCTAATTGGGTGTTAGGATACTCACTAGTTGTAGTGAGATGGTATCAACCGATCCTAGGGAGAATCACTGGAAAGGTTCCAGGGTGATAAGAACGACTGAATGCCAGTCGCAGGCATTGTCTATACCCTCAGTGGAGGGACGGTATGTTGGAAGAGTTCCAAGCTAGACACCGTGACTTACTAGACGATTAAAGGCAAGATACATCGTTACCAAGAATGCTACCAAAGAGGCAGTCTGGATATATATGAGTTCATGAGATGAACTTCGTTCCTACCATTGTGTGACAATGGAGTTGTGGCTTTAGCCAAGGAACTACCGTCCCATCAGAAATCCAGATATAATTCTTAGACAGTATCACCTGATCATGGAGATGGTTGATCTCCAGGGAGATCGAGGTTAGGAGAGCACAGACAGAGGACGACAGCGCAGATCCATTCACAAAGGCCTTTTCCCAGTAGAGACTTTTATGGGATGGTTGAGTATGGGATACTTCAACCGCAGCTAATTGTTGGGTATGTGATACCATAACAGATGGCCCTAGTGCAAGTGGGAGATTGTTAGTTATATGTATGCCCTAGAGGCCATTACTGTACATACGATGTATATTGTAGTGGATGTTAGGACATATATAGGGAGGACTTTCTTGCTCGACATGATAGTATGCTATCTGGTTGTACTTTATCTTAACATGTACTCTGATTGTCTCTATGTTACATGTTGATAAAGCCCTTAGGATATGTACTCGACTACTGGGACTATGATGAGATCATACTAGTGGGGCCACGGTAGTCGACGAGTACATCCTATAACTGTTCCTAGTCGAGGGTGTATCGAGACAGGGCATCGATACACCAGAGTAGACTAGCGTATACGCATCTTAATCCATATGATGGACGATGGATGATCCCATATCCATCGGTGTTTGACATCAAGGATGGTGTACGGGTGCTCAGTGGAGACTGGGTACACTGGACGGACTCGCCGAGAACTCCCAGATGGTATTATACCTCACGTCAGATGGCAGTTCTCCGGTGACACTGGTACAGAGTAGTCTGTTGACCCGAGATCGTCATAGAGACTTGTGTGATTCCCACTGTGCTTTGATTTCCATCATACCACGTCCAAGAGGGCGTGCAAAAAGGTGGCTTTTGGGTACAGTCCCGAATCACATGGTGGCAATGAGCGATAGGAGGGGATTCGTCTCTCCCGGTATAGGGAGTTGATGTTGTGTTGTGTTCGATTGGCTATAACCGGAAATCCCTGGCCAGGGTTGCTGAGATTTACTGGTAAGTGTTATCAGTAGTTTCTCGAACTGTTATAGACCTCATATCGACACGACTTATCGAGCTACTGGGGTCTGACGTTTACCACCCCTAGGCGAGATATGCAACATATCAGACGACGAGACCGGACTGTACGGGAGTGTTACTGTTTGGATTCACAGGAGAATGTACAGGCTTGCTTGTTGATCTTCTGAGCACTCAATACCTGGGTAGCTGTTACGTTTAGCTGACCGCTTGCAGCTTGTGGGTGTTTGATATGATCATCGCCTACTGCCGGCGTATTGACGATTCTTTAGTGTCCTACACAGAGGTTTCTTGGCTCAGGCAAAACGGAGTAGGGGCACATATGTGATATGTGCGGGACCGAGGATAATGCGATATGTGATACCGTATTATATTCTCGCGATATTTGATATCAGCCGGGTCATCGGATCAAGTGTTGATTCGATGAATCGGTACGGATAAATATTAGTCGGTTATATGCGATATAGCCGGATTGTCGGATCAAGTGTTGATTCGATAATTTAATGTATAATAATATATTTGATATATTAAATTGCATTAACTAATATTTGCTCACTAAAAGATTCTTTTTCTCACTCGGGTAATACATTGATATATATGTGATATATGTTAAATGTATTATTTTATTTTGTTACGATAAATATTATATATATGATATATAATATTGTAACATGATATGATAAATAATGCAACATGTTTAGTGGAGTTTAAACATGATTAGGGTTTGGATTAGGGTTAAGCTTTCTAGATGATTCTAGAAGGTTTTGGTTTTGTTTTGTGAAAGATATTTTCAAGTGACTCATGCTTTAACCCAACCCAAACCCTAACCCTAGTTAATTCTCTACATGGGTTTAGTCAACCATGGTTGCATTATTCATTATATTATTCTTTCTATTCATCACAAAAGGACTATGATATTCATTCATCATCTTCTTCCTTCTTCTTTCTTCATGAAAATGCTTACTAGATTTTTTCCAAGTGATGAATAAATGTGAGAAAAAGATAAATAAAGAGAGCAAAAATCCTACTTCATCATCCTCATCTTCCTTTGCCCTTTAGATGAGAGTGTTCACTCAATTTTAGTGAGTGTTAGCTTGTGTTAATGAAACTTCAAGTTAGATCATCTTTGTATCGAAGATCGGAAGCGAGACTGTACCTTTCTCTTCGTGGAGCCTCTCGAGAGTCCGGAGAATGATGATCGCAGCGAAGGGACTTCAACATGGATCATATGAAGTGAAGGACCGGATCTACAAAGGTTGTAATCCCTTTCACTTAGTGTTAAAGTGTTTAGCATGCTAGTTTTCGCCTAATCTCTAGTTTAAAGATCCGTATTCGGGTTGTTCGGCACGGCTAATTTTTTAATCGGGCATGGTTGATACCTCGTAGACCCTTGTGCGCGTGCATAGCAACCCTACAGGAATATCATCTTGGATGACAACTGGGGAGATATTGATTCTGCGTAACTGTTTTTATGTACCAGGTACAACTTGTAATATCATATCTGTATCCTTACTTTCTAAAGAAAGATATGATTTTACTTTTATAAGCGATGTGGTCCACATCCACCTAAATCAAGTTCTGATTGGGTCAGGTATATTAAATAACGGTATATACGTATTAAATCAAGCTCAAATTTTCAGTATCCAGAATACACTTAAAAGAAAGTCTCCAGAATTAAATCAGGCTTTCTTATGGCATTGTAGACTGGGTCACATCAATGAGAGAAGGTTAACTAAGTTACATAGAGAAGGATATTTGAATCCGTTCGAATATCAATCTTATGCCACTTGTGAATCTTGTCTCATGGGAAAGAAGACAAAAACTCCGTTTACTAGACACGGAGTAAGAGCAAGCGAGCTCTTGGGACTCGTACACAGTGACGTGTGTGGTCCAATGTCTACACATACGCGAGAAGGTTATTCCTACTTCATTACTTTTACGGATGATTTCTCTAGGTATGGATATATCTTCTTAATGAAGCATAAATCCGAGGCATTTGAGAAATTCCAAGAATACAAGAATGAAGTGGAAAACCAAACCGGCAAAAGTATCAAGACACTGAGATCTGATCGAGGTGGTGAATACTTAAGTGCCGAGTTCCTGGGTTACCTAAAAGAGAAAGGAATTCTCTCTCAGCTTACTCCTCCATACACACCACAACACAACGGTGTATCAGAAAGGAGGAATCGAACCCTATTAGATATGGTTCGTTCCATGATGAGTAAAGCTGGGTTACCACGATCATTCTGGGGATATGCACTAGAATCAGCTGCATATCTTTTGAACCGAGTTCCAACCAAGACTGTGCCTACCACACCATATCAGATGTGGAGTGGGAAGAAACCCTGTCTTAAGTATATTAAGACATGGGGATGTCCAGCTTTTGTAAAGAATCAGCATGCGGACAAGATCGAGGCACGCTCAGTACAATGTAAGTTTGTGGGATATCCAAAGAACTCCATGGGATATTGTTTCTATTACGCAGAGGAGCAAAAGGTCTTTGTTTCTCAACATGCCCGCTTCTTGGAAACTGGATTTTTGGAAAATCAGAAGAGTGGGAGCGCAATAGAACTGTAAGAAATTCCAGAGCCACAAGCTATTACTGAAACCTTGGTAGAACAAGAAGGTTCAGGAGAACAGGACATCCCAACGCCACTCCGCAGGAGTAGTAGGCAATCTCATCCGCCCGAGAGATACTACGGTTTTCTCATAGACGGGGATAGAGAGGATTGCACTATTGACTATGATGAGCCTACCAGCTTCCAGCAAGCCATTCAGAGCGGTGACTCAGTAAAATGGCTGGATGCAATGCGGACCGAAATGGAGTCCATGTACACTAACAAAGTATGGACTTTGGACGTTGCTCCAGATGGGGTAAAACCCGTAGGATGCAAATGGATCTTCAAAAAGAAGATTGGTGTAGATAGACAGATTGAAACCTATAAGGCTAGACTTGTTGCAAAGGGTTTCCGTCAAAGACCTGGTTTGGACTATGACGAAACATTTTCTCCAGTGGCTATGCTTAAATCTATTCGGGTCCTTCTTGCTATTGCCGCCTTCCACGATTATGAAATCTGGCAGATGGACGTAAAGTCGGCCTTTCTAAATGGTAATTTGGAAGAGAGCGTCTATATGGATCAGCCAGAGGGATTCATTCAGAGTGGGAGCAGCGGTAAAATATGCAAGCTGCTTAAATCCATTTATGGACTAAAGCAGGCATCGCGGAGTTGGAACATCTGTTTTTATGATGCTGTCAAAGAATTTGACTTTATCAAAAATCCAGATGAACCTTGCATATACAGTAAGATTGTAGGGAGAGCTGTAGTATTCCTCGTCTTGTACGTGGATGACATTCTCCTAATAGGAAATGATATTCTTATGTTACAATCAGTCAAAAGATTCTTGTCACATAAATTCTCCATGAAAGACCTGGGTGATGCCACCTACATTTTAGGGATCCGGATCTATCGTGATGGATCAAAGAGGATGTTGGGACTTTTGCAGTCCAGGTACATAGACACCATAGTGAAGAGATTCAGTATGGATGATTCTAAGCGTGGTAATCTACCGGCTTGTCACGGAATCACCCTCTCCAAAGAGATGTCTCCCAAGACTGATTTAGAAAGGGATCGCATGTCGATTATACCCTACGCTTCTGCGGTAGGCTCTATAATGTATGTGATGTTATGTACCAGACCAGATGTAGCATACGCATTGAGCGTTGTAAGCAGGTATCAGGCAAACCCAGGAGAGAATCACTGGAGAGCAGTAAAGAACATTCTCAAGTACCTGAGGAGGACTAAGGAGATGTTCTTGGTATATGGCGGAAAAGACCTCCAGATGGAGGCCTTTGACGACTCAGGCTTCCAGAGTGACAAAGATGACTCCAAATCCATGTCGGGTTATGTCTTTACCCTCAATGGAGAGGCGGTCTGTTGGAAGAGTTCCAAACAGGAGACCTTTGCTGACTCAACGATGGAAGCAGAGTACATAGCTGCTTGCGATGCCGCAAAAGAAGCGGTCTGGATGAAGAAGTTCCTCACAGAACTTCAGGTGGTTCCTACCAGTGTTGGTCCAATACCTCTGTATTGTGACAACAACGGCGCTATAGCTTTAGCGAAGGAACCCAGGTCCCATCAGAAGTCCAGACACATCTTAAGGCGGTATCACCTGATCAGGGAGATCGTAGATCGCCGGGAGATCGAGGTGAAGAGAGTAGAGATGGAGAATAACATTGTTGATCCATTCATAAAGGCCCTTCCCCAGACGCAGTTCGAGAGGCTATTCGAGATGATAGGTCTACGATATGCCAGCTCATGGCCCTAGTGCAAGTGGGAGATTGTTAGTGTATATGCCCTAGGGGCCATTATTGTATCATACTAGATTGTATATTACTTAATGGAAGCTTGGGATATTCACAGTTGTATATGTTAGTTGTATGTATGCCCTAGAGGCCAGTATTGTACAGATGATGTATATTATATTGGATGCTTTGACGTATATAGAGATGACTTTCTTGCTCGATATGATAGTATGCTATCTGGTTACTCTTTATCTTAACATGTACACTAGTCTCTTTAAACTGTCTTATGGTTACATGTTGGTAAAGCCCTTAGGATGTGTACTTGACTACCTGGACTATGATACAGATCATACTAGTGGGGACATGGTAGTTCATAAGTACATCCTTTAAGGTCCCTAGTCGTGGGTGTATCGAGACGGGGCATCGATATACCAGTGTAGACTAGCGTATACGCTTCTCGACCCATGAGATGGGCGATGGATGATCCCATATCCATTGGTGTTTGACATCAAAGATGGTGTACGGGTGCTCAGTGGAGACTGGGTACACTGGACGGACTCGCCGAGAACTCTCAGATGGTATTATACCTCACGTCAGATGGCAGTTCTCAGGTGACACTTGTGCAGGTTAGTCTGTAGACCCGAGATCGTCATGGAGTCTTGTGTGATTCCCACTGTGCTTTGATCTCCACCTTACCACGTCCATGAGGGCATGCAAAACGGTGGTCTTTGGGTACAGTCCCGAGTCACATGGAGGCAATGAACGATAGGAGGGGTTTCGTCTCTCCCCGTATTGGGGGTTGATATTGCGCTGTGCTCGATTGGCCGTAACAGGGAAGTCCCTGGCCAGGGCTGATCAGAGATTTGCTGGTAAGTGTTACCAGTAGTTTCTCGACCCGTTATGAGCCTCACATCGGCACGACTTATCGAGTATTGGGGTCTGACGTTTACCACCCCTAGACTTGATATGCGACGTATCAGACGAACAGACCGGACTGTACGGTAAGTGTTACTGGTTGGATTCACAGGAGTGTGAGCGGGCTAGCTCATCGATCTTCTGATCGCTCAATACCTGGATGGCCGTTACGTTTAGCAGACCGCTTGCGGCTTGTGGATGCTTGATATGATCATCATCTGCTACCGGCGTATTGACGAGTCTTTAGAGTCCTACACAGAGGTTTCCTGGCTCAAGCGAAACGAAATAGGAGCGCATATGAGATATGTGCGGGACCGAGAATAATGCGTGTATGTGATACCGCATTTCATTCTCGCGATAAATGTTTCGATTGGTTATATTCGATATGACCTAGTTATTGAATCATTGATTCGATAAGCCGATACATTGTATACTAGTCGGTTATATGCGATATGACCGGATCGTTAAATCAAATGTTGATTTAATGATTTAATGTATAATTATATATTTGATATATTACTTTGCATTAACTAGTATTGGTTCACTTTATATGGATTTTCTCACTTGATGTGCAAGAAGTATATGAGATATACTTTTGTGCACATATTTGTATCATGTTTGATAATACTTGATCATGTGGTTAAGTGTAAAGGATTAAACCATGGTTAATAGTTGATTAGGGTTTTGCTTTTTCTCATTTATTTATTTGTTTATTTATTTAGAAATGATTTAGATAAGAATGGTGGCTTCTTTTGTTTCTAGTTGAAGCTTCATGAAGCTTTGACTTCTTAACCATTCTTATCTTCATGCTTAACCCTAACTCAACCAAGAAACCATGGTCTATTCTCTACACTTAACCTTAGTTAGCTTATGATAAGTATTGTTTTATTATTCATATTTACAAGACTTATCATAAACTAGCTTCTTCTTCTTCTTCTTTATCTTCAAGAGAAAAAACTTCATGCCATTAATGGCAACTTGAGTTCCAAAGTGAGAAATCCAATTCCAAAGTGAACCCACCTCCTATTTCTTCACCCTCTACCTCTTGCCAAGTTGTTTTGGGTGTTTTCTTCACAAGTTTCACAACTTGGCGAAGTTAGAGCTTGAACTTGCGCAACCTCGATGTAGATCATCTTCGGCACGAAGCCGACGACATTGCCCGCTCGTTTTCCCGATGAAGCCGACGATCGAGTCTAGGATTCGAGATGGACAGCGAGAGGACACCCACGTGGAGCTAAGCAAGTGGAAATCCGGATCTACAAAGGTTGTAACTTCCGATCTTTAGTTAAAGTGTTAACTAGATTTATGTTTCGCCTAAACATCTAGTCTACGATCCGTGTTAGGGTTTCTCGGCACCCATAAAATTTTAAATTGGCATGTTCGATGCCTTGTGAGACCTCTATTGTGTGCCTTGGAACCTTTCAGTGGTATCAGAGACTAGCTAGAGCCTTAGGCGAAGTCTAGACGGAGTTTGAAGTCCGAACGAACCCGAAACCCTAATTCCAAGGTGCTCTTTGGAAATTTTCTGAAATTTTGGTTTTTTGTCAATTAAAAATATGCAGAAAATTATGCAGGGTCTTATATGAAATACTGTGAAATACGAGGGCCTGATTCAACTTTTCCACCGCGGAACCGCGGCATGAGCTATGCATGAGCGGCGGTTCCGCGGCCGTACTGTCCTTTTGTCTGGTGATTTTTTCACAGTAATTCATGAATTCAGATATTATATTTTCTGGGTATTTTTATTGTGACTCTACAGAAGAATATTTTGGGGTTGCTTTAGGGATTCAATGTTTCGATCGGATTATCAAATTTCGTCTTTGTGTTTTTCCGGATAATTTTTAGAATATGTTAAAAAGTTTGACCGAATATAAATACCCAATTTTTCCCCTGTCGGGAAATTTCCAAGTGTTGGATTTTTCCGTAGTTTAACGACGTTCTAAGTAGTGCAAGTAACGCGATGGACCCTCTAGAAGACAACAAACCTTAACTCGATTATGTGACCGTCTTGAACTGCCCTTTGAACCTTCGGGTTTGGGGCAGTACGGCGTGCCACATGTGAGGCGTTGGCTTGACCCTTCTACGGCTGTACCGTTGGTACTGAGGCACGAACTGAATGTTGTTAGACTTATTTCATGTGTTAAGCTGTATCGGGAAAACTTGGGTATTCGAATGTTCGATCGGAAAGTTTAACATTTTCTGTTTATTTGGAATGTGATACAATAATTGGAATTCACAAACAGTTGTGAGATAACTGAATGAATGTTATAAATCTAGCAGTTTAGTCCCACATGATATTGAAAAGAGTTTTCGATAATGAGACTAAAATGCGGGATTTATATCTGTTAGGCATGTGATGTCTAAGTATTTCATTTGATTAGGCATGCGATGTCTAAAGAAGTTGCGGATTCCAATTGTTGTAGTTTTACACTTTCTTTTCTGTGACCGTAAGTGTAGTATGCAGATATCGCCGGTTTCGTTGCTATACGTCAACGACAATTGGGGTATGCATACTTACTTACGTTGATGACATGTGATGTTATGTGTTGCTGGATATGTTATATTGGATCGTCGTGTTCGAATAGCCGGGGTTTTTTATGTGAGATGGGTGTTTTTCATTTTCATTCATGTAAAAACTTGTATGTAATATTCTTTTATTTGGGGCACTTCCAGGTAGCGGAAGTTGTCACCCTTTGTATATTATTTACTTTTCCGCATTAGGATAGACCCAAGGAGGGGAGCACAAGTAACCGGGTTCTGGGGTCCAGTGGGAGACCAACTCGAGGAGTCGAGTCCGGGTCTCCTAACCCTAGAATTGGCAGGGTTGCTTGCCGCTCTCGTAGGGGTCTAGGGGTGTGGGATTGGCTATTCATCGCGACCGTGGAATCCGTGTTTTATACTGGCTCGTATTGAAAACACGGACGTCCTAGTATATCCAATATTTCATATGTTTATTCTGCTGCGATATCTGTGTTGTGATTCTGTGATGGATATAGTATATAGTATATATGATATATCATATAGACGTTACTTATGTTTTACACCCACGCTATCCCTGCCCTGCTCTGTCGTTAGTTACCTAACCTAACGGTGCACGAGGGGACATCGAGGCGAATGCGGATGGCATAAGTGTACGTCATATCTATCTGTGATGTTTAGGTATTTAAATGATGGGACTTCATTAATGTGATTAATGAAAGATAAGAAACCTAAGATGTTGTGGAATCGAATTTTAAAATAAAACAGGTAGCTACAGTTCTTGCTTTGCACAGCGGTATATATGATATACCCTGCACCTTATTCGATGAGGAAAGGACCGAGATCCCTTCACCGGGAGTGACTCCTTTAGCAATAACTGGCTGATACTACACACTCGGTTTGCTTTTGACTGCTTTTGTGTTTTTGCTTTGCACAGTGATATATATGATATATCCAGCACCTCATTCGACGAGGAAAGGGCCGACGATCCCTTCACCGGGAGTGACCCCTTTAGCAAGACTAGAAAAGCCTCAAAATCACTCCATTTCAAAACTTCATTTGATTCTACAACGATATCAAGTTCTTTACGCTCATGGTTTTTATGAAAAACCTGCGTAGCCCTCCGTCATTTCAGATAAGTACTAGTTAGTATTCGTGCTGCGGTAGTTTGGCCTCCGTCAAGGCGCAGTGTACTGTAGCTAACTAGTGCTTATCTGCTTGCATATGATGCAATTGGATTAGGGTATTCGTACGGCGTTGTTTGGCCTCCGTCAAGGGTCGTGCGGGTGGGTTTAATTCAATCAGGAAATGACGGGTTGAACTTGACTAGCGGACTATGGGTTGTTTGGCCTCCGTCAAGGTCATAGGACGCTAGGGGCAAAATATTATCGGGAATTTCAAGTGTTGAAATTTGCAATGAGATTGCATACCTTCTATGAGATAGTTGGATCCCGATACCCACTGCGAGTAAGAGTTACTCCTGGGAGAGTTTTACACATTGCAATTAGCTGATCAAGTAGGTGTCTAGAAAGGTGTCAACGGGGTTACGCCTCTGGGAAAACGAGGTTTACAGTAATTAGGTTCGTGCGAAAGCACGGGGGACCTCCCTCAAAGTACCGACACTGGCCTGGTTGAAAGATTGGCGAACTTGTAGTGTGTAATTAATCCCGGCTAATCTTTCCTTTTAGGGTTTGGAGGAAGATTTGATAAAAAGCAGTGGGAGCCATCCTGATTAGATAAGATAATAACCAATCTGATCTTGCACGAGCATACGCTAAAGTGTTTTCTTCTCTCTCTCTCCAGGTAGCGACCATTTCATGCCCTAATAAAGATAATAATATGGATGTATTGACCGAACCCGCATGTTATACTGTGCTGGGGAACGTTGGTTCCGTTCTTTCCTATAAGAGTTATAGGAATGAACAGGATATAGGGGAATACCAGGATTCCCATGCCACCCAATTGAAGAAAGTACATGTTGATGCATTTTCTTCAGGTGTGTTCGTTACTGAGAACTGTTTCTCTATTTACTCTACGTCCTGGGTATTAGATACCGGGTCAGGATCCCATATATGTAATCAGTTACATGGGCTAAGGAAAGGTAGAGAACTTGGAGAAGGTGATAAAGACATAAGAGTTGGAAATGGTGCAATTGTTGCAGCTAAGACTGTCGGGGAATATCACCTTGTATTACCAACTGGTAATACATTGGTTCTGAACGAATGCTATTACATGCCGAACCTGATATGCAACATTATATCAGTTTCTTTACTGAGTAAAGAGGGATATAATTTTGTATTACAGGACAATGTTATGAACATTTTCCGTAACCAAAAGTTGGTTGGATCAGGCACGTTATGCAATGGCATTTATGTTCTAAATCAATCAACAGTTCTGAGCATAACAAACACACACAAGAGGAAGAGTTCAGAACTGAACGAATCCTACTTGTGGCATTGTAGACTGGGTCACATCAATGTGACACGACTGGCTAAGTTACATAAGGATGGATATTTGAAACCTTTCGAATTTTCATCTTATGACACTTGCCAGTCATGTCTCAAAGGCAAGATGACCAAAACTCCGTTTACGGGACACGGAGAAAGAGTTACCGAACTCTTGGGACTGATACATAGTGATGTATGCGGTCCCATGTCTACACATGCCAGGGATGGTTCTTCATACTTCATTACATTCACTGACGATCTCTCTAGGTTCGGGTATGGGTTCCTGATGAAACACAAATCAGAAGCTTTTGAGAAATTTAGGGAATATAAACAAGAAGTTGAGAACCAAACCGGAAAAAGTATTAAAATCCTACGATCCGATCGAGGAGGTGAATACTTGAGCAATGAATTCCTGGACTTCCTAAAAGAGAATGGGATTCTCTCTCAGCTTACCCCTCCTTATACACCACAGCACAACGGTGTATCGGAGCGGAGAAATCGCACCCTATTAGATATGGTGCGCTCTATGATGAGTACAGCTGAGTTACCTATTTCCTTCTGGGGATATGCACTGGAAACTGCTGCATACCTACTGAATAGAGTTCCGACCAAATCAGTGCCTACCACTCCATATGAGATATGGAATGGTAAGAGACCATGTCTTAATTTTATTCAGATATGGGGTTGTCCGGCCTATGTTAAAACACAAAATCCGGACAAGCTCGAGGCAAGGTCTGTTCTATGTAAGTTTGTTGGATATCCCAAACATTCGCGAGGGTATATCTTCTACCACTCCGAGGAACAAAAATTGTTTGTTTCTCGACATGCCACTTTCTTAGAAAAAGGTTTTCTTATGAAACAGATAAGCGGCATTGAGGTAGAACTGGAAGAGGTTCCAGCAATACAGACTACAACAGAAGATTTGGTTGAACCAGAGGATTCCGTAGTTCCCGATGAACCCCAGCCTCTCCGCCGATCTAGTAGGGTTCCTCGCCCACCTGAGAGATACTACGGTTTTCTCATGGATGGTGGGAGCGAGGATTGCATCATGGAGGATGATGACCCAACTAGCTTCGAGCAGGCCATCACGAGTGGGGACTCAGTGAAATGGCTGGATGCTATGCGGTCCGAGATGGAATCCATGTACACCAACAAAGTATGGACTTTGGACGTTGCTCCTGAAGGGGTAAAACCCATTGGGAGCAAGTGGATCTTCAAGAAGAAACTTGGTGTAGATGGGAAAGTGGAGACTTTCAAAGCTAGACTTGTAGCAAAGGGTTTTCGTCAAAGACCAGGTGTGGACTATGACGAGACCTTTTCTCCAGTGGCTATGCTTAAATCCATCCGGATCATGCTTGCCATCGCTGCATATCATGATTACGAAATCTGGCAAATGGATGTTAAGACCGTCTTTCTAAATGGTGATTTAGAAGAGTGCGTGTACATGACTCAGCCAGAGGGCTTCGTAGATAGTGGGAGCAGCGGGAAGGTGTGCAAGCTGCTTAAATCCATTTATGGATTAAAGCAAGCATCGCGGAGTTGGAACATCTGCTTTGACGTTGTTATCAAAGAGTTTGATTTCGTCAAAAACCCAGATGAACCTTGTATCTACAAGAAGGTGGCAGAGAGTAAAGTTGTCTTCCTCGTATTGTACGTGGACGACATACTCTTGATAGGAAATGACATTCCTATGCTGCAATCGGTCAAACTCTTCTTATCACAAAGATTCTCAATGAAAGATCTTGGTGATGCCTCCTGCATATTGGGAATTAGGATCTATAGAGATAGATCCAAACGGATTTTGGGATTGTCCCAATCCAGGTACATTGACACCATACTAAAGAGGTTTAGTATGGAAGAGTCCAAGCGTGGGAACATGCCCACGATCTCTGGAGTCACTCTCTCCAAAGAGATGTCTCCCAAGACTGATTTGGAGAGAGCTCGCATGCAAGGGATACCCTATGCCTCGGCAGTAGGCTCTATCATGTATGCGATGCTATGTACCAGACCCGATGTAGCATACTCATTAAGTGTAGTGAGCAGGTATCAAGCTGATCCTGGAGAGAGTCACTGGACAGCTGTGAAGAGCATTCTCAAGTACTTGCGAAGGACTAGAGATATGTTCTTGGTGTATGGTAACGGAGAGCTCCAAGTGGAGTCCTTTACCGATTCGAGCTTCCAGAGTGATAAGAACGACTCTAAGTCGCAGTCGGGCTTTGTCTTTACCCTTTACGGAGGGGCGGTTAGCTGGAAGAGTTCCAAGCAGGAAACCGTGGCAGACTCGACGATGGAGGCTGAATACATCGCTGCCAACGATGCTGCCAAAGAGGCTGTCTGGATCAAGAAGTTCATTACTGAACTTGGAGTGGTTCCATCCATTGAGCGTCCAATACCTTTGTATTGCGATAACAATGGAGCGGTGGCTTTGGCCAAGGAACCCAGGTCCCATCAGCGATCCAGGCATATTCTGAGGCGGTATCACCTGATCCGGGAGATAGTTGATCGCCGGGAGATCGAGGTCAGGAGAGTTGACACGAATAACAACACGGCGGATCCACTCACGAAGGCCATTCCCCAGATACGGTTTGAGAGACTCTTCGGGATGCTCGGTATGCGATACTACAGCAGCTGGCCCTAGTGAAAGTGGGAGATTGTTAGTTGTATGTATGCCCTAGAGGCCAGTATTGTACAGATGATGTATATTATATTGGATGCTTGGACGTATATAGAGATGACTTTCTTGCTCGATATGATAGTATGCTATCTGGTTACTCTTTATCTTAACATGTACACTAGTCTCTTTAAACTGTCTTATGGTTACATGTTGGTAAAGCCCTTAGGATGTGTACTTGACTACCTGGACTATGATGCAGATCATACTAGTGGGGACATGGTAGTTCATAAGTACATCCTTTAAGGTCCCTAGTCGTGGGTGTATCGAGACGGGGCATCGATATACCAGTGTAGACTAGCGTATACGCTTCTCGACCCATGAGATGGGCGATGGATGATCCCATATCCATTGGTGTTTGACATCAGAGATGGTGTACGGGTGCTCAGTGGAGACTGGGTACACTGGACGGACTCGCCGAGAACTCTCAGATGGTATTATACCTTACGTCAGATGGCAGTTCTCAGGTGACACTTGGGCAGGTTAGTCTGTAGACCCGAGATCGTCATGGAGTCTTGTGTGATTCCCACTGTGCTTTGATCTCCACCTTACCACGTCCATGAGGGCGTGCAAAACGGTGGTCTTTGGGTACAGTCCCGAGTCACATGGAGGCAATGAGCGATAGGAGGGGTTTCGTCTCTCCCGGTATTGGGGGTTGATGTTGCGCTATGCTCGATTGGCCGTAACAGGGAAGTCCCTGGCCAGGGCTGATCAGAGATTTGCTGGTAAGTGTTACCAGTAGTTTCTCGACCCGTTATGAGCCTCACATCGGCACAACTTATCGAGTATTGGGGTCTGACGTTTACCACCCCTAGACTTGATATGCGACGTATCAGACGAACAGACCGGACTGTACGGTAAGTGTTACTGGTTGGATTCACAGGAGTGTGAGCGGGCTAGCTCGTCGATCTTCTGATCGCTCAATACCTGGATGGTCGTTACGTTTAGCAGACCGCTTGCGGCTTGTGGATGCTTGATATGATCATCATCTGCTACCGGCGTATTGACGAGTCTTTAGAGTCCTACACAGAGGTTTCCTGGCTCAAGCGAAACGAAATAGGAGCGCATATGAGATATGTGCGGGACCGAGAATAATGCGTGTATGTGATACCGCATTTCATTCTCGCGATAAATGTTTCGATTGGTTATATTCGATATGACCTAGTTATTGAATCATTGATTCGATAAGCCGATACATTGTATACTAGTCGGTTATATGCGATATGACCGGATCGTTAAATCAAATGCTGATTTAATGATTTAATGTATAATTATATATTTGATATATTACTTTGCATTAACTAGTATTGGTTCACTTTATATGGATTTTCTCACTTGATGTGCAAGAAGTATATGAGATATACTTTTGTGCACATATTTGTATCATGTTTGATGATACTTGATCATGTGGTTAAGTGTAAAGGATTAAACCATGGTTAATAGTTGATTAGGGTTTTGCTTTTTCTCATTTATTTATTTGTTTATTTATTTAGAAATGATTTAGATAAGAATGGTGGCTTCTTTTGTTTCTAGTTGAAGCTTCATGAAGCTTTGACTTCTTAACCATTCTTATCTTCATGCTTAACCCTAACTCAACCAAGAAACCATGGTCTATTCTCTACACTTAACCTTAGTTAGCTTATGATAAGTATTGTTTTATTATTCATATTTACAAGACTTATCATAAACTAGCTTCTTCTTCTTCTTTATCTTCAAGAGAAAAAACTTCATGCCATTAATGGCAACTTGAGTTCCAAAGTGAGAAATCCAATTCCAAAGTGAACCCACCTCCTATTTCTTCACCCTCTACCTCTTGCCAAGTTGTTTTGGGTGTTTTCTTCACAAGTTTCACAACTTGGCGAAGTTGGAGCTTGAACTTGCGCAACCTTGACGTATATCATCTTCGGCACGAAGCCGACGACATTGCCCGCTCGTTTTCCCGATGAAGCCGACGATCGAGTCTAGGATTCGAGATGGACAGCGAGAGGACACCCACGTGGAGCTAAGCAAGTGGAAATCCGGATCTACAAAGGTTGTAACTTCCGATCTTTAGTTAAAGTGTTAACTAGATTTATGTTTCGCCTAAACATCTAGTCTACGATCCGTGTTAGGGTTTCTCGGTACCCATAAAATTTTAAATTGGCATGTTCGATGCCTTGTGAGACCTCTATTGTGTGCCTTGGAACCTTTCAGTATATAACAGTCTTGCTAAAAATGGTAGTATGCTACTTGGTTTGTGTCTACTTTAATATGTGCATATGTTTCTTGTAACGTATCACTTATACATATTAGTAGAGCCCATAGGATCTTTGCTTGATTACCAGCGTTGTGATGGCAGTCACACTAGTGGGGGCTGGGTAGTCTATAAGCAATATTCTATACAGGTCCCTGGTCGTTGGATTATCGAGATAGGGCATCGATATTCCGGAGTAGACTAAGTGTGTACGCTTCTCATCCCAATTGGGGAGATGGTCTGTCCCACAGCCATCAGTATGTCGTACTGGAGATAGTATACAGGTGCTCGTTAGGTTACGGGTACACCGGACAGGACTCGCAGGGAACTGATTGGTTGGTATTATACCCATCGTCAGTTAACAGTTCCCAGGTGACATGAGTACAGCATAGTCCGCAGACTTGACACTGTTACTTCGCCTCGAGTGTGTCCTACTGTTCTTAGATTGCTATCCTACCACGGCTCAAAGGAGTCGTGCAAACAGGTAGCAGTTGGGTGCAGTCTCGAGCACTTGGAGGCAGTGGCGGTTAGATAGGATTCGTCTCTCCCGGTATTGGGAGTCGATATCGCGCTGTGTCAGAGAGCCATTACGCAAAGTCCCTGGCCAGGGCAAGCGAGATATACTGGTAGGTTCCAGTAGCTTCTCAGGGTGTAATGTGCTTTGCTCCGACACGACTTATACAGCTATTAGGGGACTGACGCTTGCTGCCCCCTAGGCTTGATATGCGATAGTCTTAGACGAACAGACCGGACTGTACGGAGATTGTCACATCAGGCTCAGTAGGGGTTCGGATGGTTTTCCTCATCGGCCTTCTTATCGACATCTACCTGGGAACCGTTACGTACAGCTAGTGCCGCTTGCGGTTTGTGGTTAAACTCACTGCCAGCGTAGTGTCGAGTCTTTAGAGTCCCACACAAAGAGTTTCCCTGCTCCAGGCGAAACGATATAGAGGTCGTATAGTTTTACGACAAGGGTTCGGACGCATACGTGTGTTTATGCACGTACGACTTTTCGGACAGTTTTTGCTAGCTGGCTTTTGTTTAAGCCAGATTCTAGTATCAAGTTATTGGATTTATACAGTCTAAAGTTTTTCCGTATTTTCACGGATTGGAGGGGCGTTCTCGTAATTTGTAGAGAAGCTTCTAGAAGAGTGGTGACTTGGGGGTTAAGGTGGCATTGCATTAAATGAGATTAGTGACTCATTTGTGTGATTCATCCATGTCATTAATGCATCATAAATGCTTAATGACTCATGGTGATGAATCATTCATAGATATTTATGAAGCATGGTTGTTAATTCTATTATTTCATTTTTGGATAAATAAATTATGCTTCATATATATTATGATATATCATTATCTCATTTCATAATTCATTCTCACCTTCTCTCTCCTCAAGCTCACTCTCTCTTCAAACACTAACCCTAACCTCTCATGTGTTGAGATCAAAGGTTAGCTAGACTAATACATCCATAACCTCACTCTATATCCCCTAAGTAGCTTAGATTAGCACTTTAAGCAACCTAGTTATCTCAAGTTTGAGATTAAGCTTGGCGTAGGAGCTTTCGGGTGGATCATCTTTGATTCAAGGATGCCGTTGAGGTGCCGATGTTCCAAGGAGCCTACGAGGAGTGGAGGACCGCGATGAAGACCTGAAGGACAAGTATCGTGGGGTATAACTTCGCATCCGAGTAGTTAAACCTCTAGTAGATAGTTAGCAATAGTTTAGAAACGATTCATGCGCTCAAGTCCGTGTTACGAAGCTTTGATAATCGTTTTTCATTTATTCCGCCTCCCCGTAAGTTCGTGGGGTGCATGACATGGACTTACACCCGATATATCCAAAACCCCTCCAAAACACAATACTGCACATTGAGTTCGCATGACCAGTTTAACCCGTTAATCGGAGATTCCCTCGCCCCAAAGGCGAGAGGTAATTAACGGCAACTTAGTCCGCGGCTGCCGAAGATTCGGATCCCCATGATCAATAAACCTCCACCTACCCTAGGCAAGGGGAATCTGTAGTACGCCTCACCAGCGCACGCGTATTCCCATCTCAATAGGGTGACGAAAAACACCCTACAGATTCTGGCACGCCCGGTAGGACTTATCTTTCTTTCCATATTTCGGGTTAAGCATTCATGCGAACTCAATTAATATGCATATCAATTGCCTGTACTGAAAGCATGTTTTTTTTTATGCAGGTTGACGTTCTCCAATTGCAATCTTCGGACGCAGCAAAGATATCTCCAAGGATCAGCTCAGCTCTCTACACAGCTCCCATCTCCTACACGATGAAGATGGATGCCAGGACGGTCCTCCCGGCCAGTCTCGGGCGACAATGGGAGGAGCCGCCGCTACCATTTGGCTCTATTATGTTCGTGTCAGCTAACACCGTCCCAGCTCTTCAAGCTCCGGTAACAGACAAACCGGTCTCAAAAGGGAAAAGACCGAATGTCATGCTTGCGAGGGCACCTCTGCCCAAGCATAAATCCGTTTCCAAACGACCCTCCATCGCTCTAGCTGGGGGCAAGGCCATCAACGTCAACGAAGCAATGGGGCATCTCGGGCAAGCTCCAGCGGTACCCTCGAAAACTGCTCGATCGGGTACCTTCTTTATGCTCCCTATCAATCGACTCACGGTAGCTTCACAGAAAACGGATGCCCGCCAAGCCCTCAAAATCAAGAAGCTAAGGAAGAAAAGGCTCAAATACAGAGCCAACAAAAGGGCTAGGGCTCATACTAGGCTGAGCTTCATGAGGCTCCAAGGACGGGGTTACCCCGCCAAAAATAAAGAGACGGCTGGATATGTGTTCCACACTGTCTACATGGTCGGACATGAAGAAACGAACCCTCCTATGCTTCACAGCCAGGGTGATGATACGATGGACGCTACCCAACGTCAACTCGGTCTAAATGATGAAGAGGTCGCTTAGGCCGATAAGCCAAAAGAGCCCGGGGTTCCTGCGGAGTTGAGCTCAGGCAATAAGGACGACCCGGTTGTCATAACCGGAACTACAGAACAAGCATTATTCCGATGGCTTCAGAGGCAGCTTCAGGACAGGGATGAGAAGTTAGCCAAGGTACAATCTAAGGTCGATGAATTAGCAAACGTCACGGCAGATCTCGCGATCCAAGTCGCCCGATTGCAATTACAGCAGAATCAAATTTTGGTTCATGAGCCAGGGATTGATACTCGGAAGCAGCCAACTGATACCCCCTTCAACCTAAGAGCGGAGCGCCGTCGCGAAAAACGGCTGTGATCAGCCTCGAGTCCCTCCAATACATACACCGAAGGGGAATCTCCTCTGAAAGAGAAGCTGGATAAGGTCTATTCCTTCAAAAAGGACAAAGTCTATAAGATATTCAAGGACGCCCTAAGAAATGGTCTACAACTGCCGGAATCAAAGAGATCGCAAGAAGCGAATATGACCGACGACCCAAAATATTGCCCCTATCATAGAGTGATAGGTCATGCCATTGAGGACTGCTTCGTCTTCAAAAATTGGGTCGAAAGGCAATACAAGACGGGGAGATAGAACTGTCTAAAAGCATGTTAGCAAACAGTCAAGCTACGACCGCCGATTTCATACAAATGGAGACCGAAGCCTTTCAGGAACCTAATCCTCCCAGACATGTGCCATTATTTGAAAAGGGCGAACCAAAGACTGATCGGCCTCAAGGACCAGCATCAGTAAGGGCACCTACTCTAATGGAGTGAAAAAAGAAGGTGTACTCCTTCAGGAGGGATAAGGTCCGCAATATATTCGAGGAAGCCTTGAACAACGGTCTGCAATTGCCTATTCCGAAGAGGCCACATGAAATGAATATGACCGGCAATCCCGTATACTGCCCATACCATAGGGTGGTGAGTCATACCATTGAAGACTGCTGTGTTTTCAAAGATTGGGCAGAGGACCAATACAAGCTTGGAAAAACCTCACAGTCCTCGGATGTATCGGCAAGCCACAGAGCTACGGTCAGCAACACAGCTCCGCCAAGATCAAAATTCAAGGAGCTGGGATAAGCAAGGAGGACCACCACATCGTTAAACTGGGAATGATAGACCTCTAAGTCTTTAAACTGGGAACCGCTGACCACCACGTCATTAAACTGAGAACAGTCGACCTCTAAGTCGTTAAACTGGGAATGTAAAAAAAATGTGTAAGTAAAAAAAGGGATGTGTAAATAAATAAATAAAAAGAAAAGCCGAAGTGATGGGGCAACTCGCAATAAAAATCAGCGAGTAAAATAAAGATGAAAAATAAAGCCGAAATGATAGGGCAACCGCGAATAAATAGCCGAAATGATAGGGCAATCGTGACCTTCGCGATAAGAAAATCTGAAATGATAGAGCAATCGCGGAAAAAAAATCCAACGGCGAATGATGGGTTGCTCCTGGTACCATATTCCAGTGCAGCGATGCAGACGCCAACCAAATTCAAAATCCCAATGGCGAATGATGAGTCGTTCCTGGTACCATATTCCAGTGCAGTGATGCAGACGCCAACCAAATTCAAAATCCCAATGGCGAATGATGAGTCGCTCCTGGTACCATATTCCAGTGCAGCGATGCAGACGCCAACCAAATTCCAAACTCAAATCCCAAATGGCGAATGATGAGTCGCTCATGGTACCATATTCCAGTGTAGCGATGCAGATGCCAACCAAATTCCAAATTCCAAATCCCAAAACGGCGAATGATGAGTCGCTCCTGGTACCATATTCCAGTGCAGCGTTGCGGACGCCAACCAAATTCCAAATCCCATACCCCAACGGCGAATGATGAGTCGCTCCTGGTGTCATATTCCAGTGCAGCGATTCAGAGGCCAACAAAGTCCCGAAATTTTTCCGGCCCTACGGTCTGGATCATATATCCTGTAAAACCGTATACAATCCACGGACGTAAAATGATCCCAATCTCTCCTAAGTCCTACCGGCGAGACCGCATTCAAAGTCCCACCGGCGATGAAGATTAAAAAAAAAAGGTATGTCCACAAGCAAAATGGGCACGGATGAAAGCCCGAAAGGGCTTCATGAGTAAAAACAGCAGGACTGCCGGTGAGTTTGTGAAAACCCGAAAGGGCGCGAACTCGTGAAAAAGAGATGAAATGCACTCGCAAAGTCCTCTCGATTTTGTGAGGAGAAAATTCCCGCGTGAGATCCTTACGACTCACAAAGGAGCAACACACTTGGGAGTCCCCACGACTCCTAAGGAGAAAATATACCTACAAGATCCTTTCGACTCGTAGGGAGAAAATGCTTTTATGGGACCTTTAAGGCCCATAAAATTGAAAAGCCTTAGGTGATAGGGATCTAAACCTGTCTCCTAAGCCACCGATTCCCAAATCCTCTCGGGGAAAATGATGAGTTGCTCCTGGTATTATTCCAGTACAGCAATGCAGATGCCGCCCAAAAAGCCAATTCCCAAATCCTACAGGGGCAAATGATGAGTTGCTCCTGGCATTATTCCAGTGCAGCAATGCAGATGCCAAATCAAAACCAAATCCCCAAATCCTCTCATGATAGATGATGATTCGCTCCTGGTACCATATTCCAGTGTAGCGATACTGATGTCAATCCAAATCACAATCAGCAAGTCAACTTTAACTCCGATACCGCAGAAAGCGGAGCAAGTCAGAATCCAATCTCGACACCGCAAGAAGCGGAGCAATTCAAGTTCACCCCTGACACTGCAAGAAGCAGAGTAAGTCAAATCGAGCGTCGACCGTCCATGTCGTAAAAAGGGCAGTGCAGGCTTCCCACAAATTGGGAGCCAAATCGTTCCGGGCCAGGGAAATGTCTATCACGGACACTCCACCTCGGAGACGTGTCAAGCGTCGACCGTCCATATCGTAAAAAGGGCAGTACAGGCTTCCCACAAATTGGGAACCAAATCGCTCCGGGCCAGGGAAAGGTCTATCATGGACACTCCGCCTCGGAGACGCATCAAGCGTCGACCGTCCATGTCATAAAAAGGGCAGTGCGGGCTTCCCACAAATCGGGAACCAAATCGCTCCGGGCCAGAGCGTTGACCGTCCATGTCGTAAAAAGGGCAGTGTAGGCATCCAACAAAGGGGGAACCAAATCACTCTGTGCCGGGGAAACGTCTACTACGGACACGCCGTCTCGGAGACGCGTCAAGCGTTGACCGTCCATGTCGTAAAAAAGGCAGTGCAGGTTTCCCATAAATCGGGAACCAAATCGCTCCGGGCCAGAACGTCGACCGTCCATGTCGTAAAAAGGGCAGGGCAGGCTTCCCACAAATCGAGAACCAAATCGCTCCAGGTCAGGGCGTCGACCGTCCATGTCGTAAAAAGGGCAGGGCAGGCTTACTACAAATCGAGAACCAAATCGCTCCGGGTCAGGGCGTCGACCGTCCATGTCGTAAAAAGGGCAGTGCAGGCTTCCCACAAATTGGGAACCAAATCGCTCCGGGCCAGGGAAAAGTCTACCACGGCACTCCGCCTCGGAGACACGTCAAGCGTCAACCGTCCATGTCGTAAAAAGGGCAGTGCTGGCTTCCCACAAATTGGGAACCAAATCGTTCCGGGCCAGGGAAAATTCTATCACGGACACTCCGCCTCGGAGACGCGTCAAGCGTCGACCGTCCATGTCGTAAAAAGGGCAGTGCAGGCTTCCTACAAATTGGGAACCAAATCACTCCGTGCCGGGGAAACGTCTACCACGGACACGCCGTCTCGGAGACGCGTCAAGCGTAGACCGTCCATGTCGTAAAAAGGGCAGTGCAGGCTTCCCACAAATCGGGAACTAAATCGCTCCGGGCCAGAGCGTCGACTGTCCATGTCGTAAAAAGGGCAGTGTAGGCTTCCCACAAATCGGGAACCAAATCGCTCCGGGTTAGTGCGTCGACTGTCCATGTCGTAAAAAGGGCAGTGCAGGCTTCCACAAATTGGGAACCAAATCGCTCCGGGCCAGGAAAAAGTCTACCACGGACACTCCGCCTCGGAGACGTGTCAAGCGTCGACCGTCCATGTCGTAAAAAGGGCAGTGCAGGCTTCCCACAAATTGGGAACTAAATCGTTCCGGGCCAGAGAAAATTCTATCACGGACACTCCGCCTCGGAGCCGCGTCAAGCGTCGACCGTCCATGTTGTGAAAAGGGCAGTGCAGGCTTCCCACAAATTGGGAACCAAATCGCTCCGGGCTAGAGAAAAGTCTATCACGGACACTCCGCCCTGGAGACGCGTCAAGCGTCGACCGTCCATGTCGTAAAAAGGGCAGTGCAGGCTTTCCACAAATCGGGAACCAAATCGCTCCGGGCCAGAGCGTCGACCGTCCATGTCGTAAAAAGGGCAGTGCAGACTTCCCACAAATCGGGAACCAAATCGCTCCGGGTCAGGACGTCGACCGTCCATGTCGTAAAAAAAGGTAGTGCAAGCTTCCTACAAAGCGGGAACCAAATCACTCCATGCCGAGAAAACGTCTACTACTGACACACCGTCTCGGAGAAGCGTCAAGCGTCGACTGTCCATGTCGTAAAAAGGGCAGTGCAGGCTTCCCACAAATCGGGAACCAAATCGCTCCGGGCCAGAGTGTCGACCGTCCATGTCGTAAAAAAAAGGGCAGTGCGGGCTTCCTACAAATCGGGAACCAAATCGCTCTGGGTTAGGGCGTCAACCGTCCATTTCGTAAAAAGGGCAGTGCAGGCTTCCCACAAATTGGGAACCAAATCGCTCCGGGCCAGGGAAAAGTCTACCACGAACACTCCGCCTCGGAGACGTGTCAAGCGTCGACCGTCCATGTCGTAAAAAGGGCAGTGCAGGCTTCCCACAAATCGGGAACCAAATCACTCCGGGCCAGGGCGTCGACCGTCCATGTTGTAAAAAAGGCAGTGCAGGCTTCCCACAAATCGGGAACCAAATCACTCCGGGCCAGGGAAACGTCTACCACGGACACTCCGCCTCGGAGACGCGTCAAGCGCCGACCGTCCAAGTCATAAAAAGGGCAGCACCGACCGTCCAAGTCGCTAAAAGGGCAGCACCGACCGTCCATGTCGTAAAAATTGCGGTACATCCCAAAAAGTGGGAACCAAAGCAAGTTGCCTCCACGCGAAAGAAGATCCATCAATTTCATGCACATGACCCACATATGTGGTGTGCATTTATTGATGGGGGCACTTTGTTGGGGTTGAAAATTGTACCCCAGTTGACCAAGTCAAAGTCAAGGTCAACCCCAAGACAGGTGGGCCCAAGTCCAGATCAAGTGGGCCCATGCCCAGGTCAAGTCCGAACATGAAGCGGCCGGCCCTCCTCCATGCCAAAATAAAAAATCATGTAACAAATAATTTTGATGTAATTTTTTGCGCATGAATGAAACCAAAATGGGCATAAAGCCAAATTTTTGTAAAGCCCATGGCTTATGTGCCAAAAGAAATAGCACATAAGACATGTGATGGGCAAAATACCATTTTGTAAATCCCAAGGGGCTATGTGTAAATGTGTAAGCCTATAAGAGGCAACATGATGAAAATATCTAAGATACTTTTCATTTCTCTAAAACTCCAGGGTTTGTGCCTCCTCCTTCTTCTTCCTCAAGGTTTCAAACCTTCTTCTTTCCTCTGAATTAAATCAAGAGTTTTACTCTTCCTTTTCAAAAACTAAATAGTTTTTCACCACAAAACCCACAAAGGGGAGATTGGATCTTCCATTAGATCTCAAAAAAGGGAGATTTTTAAATCCTACCCCCTTTCTCCAAGATCCGGCCAAATGACAGGAAGAAGAAAGGGACCCATCTCCAGAAACCCCATTTTGGGGAAGATCCAGAGCTCAAGAGGAGAAGCCCCTTCATCAGCTTCAAAATATCCTAGGAGTTTAACTCCTCATATATATATATACAAAATAATAAGTGTTCCTTTCTGGGAGTACAACTCCCATTGCAGGGACCAAGTCCCTTTTGCTTCCCGAGCGCCCACGTGCCTGGCACGTGAGCGCTGGCGCCCAAAGCGCGAGCGCCCTTACGCTCAAAGCATTAGCGCCCGAGCGCCTAAAGCGCAAGCGCCCTTGCGTTCAAAGTACAAGCGCTCTTGCGCTCAAAGTGCTAGCGTCCGAGCGCCCACGTGCCTGGCACGTGAGGCGCTAGCGCCCGAGCGGTTTCTCCCACGCATCCTTTGGATGCCCTTTTCCCTTATACACACACACACACACTCTCTCTCTCTCTCTCTCTCCACGACACTGTCCCTGTTAGAAAAAAAATTTCTAACGGGGCGCTGTCCCGCACCCCACAAGGGGGCTGCTAGCCCCCTTGACCCGCAGCCCGCTATCCGGGTAGCGGGACCCCCGTAAAAACACTACGGGGCCCCCGATATATCCAAAACCCCTCCAAAACACAACACCGCACATTTAGTTCGCATGACCAGTTTAACCCGTTAATCGGAGGTTCTCTCCCCCCAAAGGCGAGGGGTAATTAACGGCAGCTTAGTCCGCGGATGCCGGAGATTCGGATCCCCACGATCAATAAACCCCCGCCTACCCTAGGCAGAGAGAATCTGTAGTACGCCTGACCAGCGCGCGCGTATTCCCGTCTCAATGGGGTGACGAAAAACACCCTATATATGCCCCATAGGCGTTGACAATGCAATAACTAACTAGTTCCGCTGATTATATACAAGTACGTGTCACTATTATTCAATCACGCTTTTACACTAACGTACTTGCCACAATCCAATCACTAACATTTATCATTTGGTAATGTAATACGGTCACTAGGATATCGATGTAAATGAACAGTAACAACCCTAATTTTCTTATACCCTTTTTCTATACAAATTTTTAAATTAAATTTTTCAAAATCCACAAAAGGGTATTTTAGCCTGAGCACAAAATATAGGTAATTATTTTGTTTTTAATTACAAGCTACAAGAATGTAATAACTCCATTTTTAGTGTATAAGAAATTACTTTAAATTTAATGTATACTAGGAGTATTTATTCTTGCTGCTATCATTTTAAGTAATTAAATACCACAATTATTACAAGAAGGAGCTTGTAGCTCATTGGTAATACCTTGCATTGCTGAACCAAGCCACCAGAGTTCAAATCCCATACCCCACATTATTTTTAATATTGATTTTTTAAAAACCTTTAGAATACCAAGAGTTTACACGTGCATATATCACAAAAACCCCCACTACACCCAAACATGTAACACTTGTAGGAGTTAGATGAACCGTCAGGGGGGGATCCAGGCCACCGGACTCGGCCGGGAATCGGCCGACTCGGCCGACTCAGTGCTCCGACCGAGTCACGGCCGAGTCACCCCCGATTCGGCCGATTCCGGCGATGGTCACAACATGAAAGTTGTGTCTTTTCATATTCCCTATGCACCTGCAAAATTTCAGCTTCAGACCACTTCCAGAGATCTTAAAAAACCCCAATTACTCCACTTTTAATACATTTTTTATTACATTTTATCACATTTTTATTTTTAACTTTTCATCTACCTTAACCCTATAAATACCAACCCTACACACTACCCTCTCACCCCCAAAATCTTGAGCCACTCTCTCAAAAGTTTTCCAAGAAGTGTGTGCTTTGAAAACAAGTTCGCGGCGAAGCTCCGACGAGATTCCGACGGGAATTCCGACGACGTTTTTAGAAACAACCGGCGACGAAGCAATGCCTCGGCAACTTCTTTAGTTCCCCTATACTCTTTAGTATAGATCGAAACCCGTAAGCCCCATTCTATCTCCCTTTATAATTCTCAAAAATACGAAATTACGAAACCTGACGGAATCGGAACAAATCCGATTTCCGATTCAGTTTTCTATAAAATTTCACTTCTAATCAATTCAAACATGTCTAAACATCTTTATCATGATTATTAAACTTGTAAAAATCAATTTGAATAAGTTTTCACACATGAAATGATAACCTTTTCAATTTACCGTATTTTTTCACCTTAATACCATCATGTTTCAATTTCACATTTAACTCTTTAACATTGCTATACCTTAAAATAGATCACGAGGTAATGACCTACCTCCTCACACACACATATGAAACCATAATACGCTATCTTGAAAACTACTAATACGATAAAACAAGATTTTACATTAAAATACATTTTCCTTAATAAAACCTTTTATAAAAGTTTAGGATTGATATATTTGTTTAAACAATATCTTTAATAGGAAAAATACAATAAGTTGTGGACATCGATCGTTTATCTAAACCTGACTTTGTAGTGTCTAGGCAAGTGTGTCTAAGGCAAGTGGTTACTTAATTAGGGCCACTACTTGTAGTGGAGAGCCTCCCACTTATCTGGCCGCAATTGGCGGTGAAGAGGCGATTTGAGGCTTCTAACGACTCGTCGTTTAGACCTTTTAGAAATAGGCTAGTTGGCTTAGGAAACCCTAGAATCTAAAATACGGAAAATTACACTTTTCAAATAAATACCTTTTACTTTATAAAACAGTTTTCTAAAAGATTAGTATTTTACAATCTTTACAAAGCGCCGCTACAACCCATCTTTGGGGAACCCTTTCAGGATCGTGCGGTTTATCGCGCACCCTCGGGCTAGTAGTGCGAGATTCAGACCTCCGCAAGGAGCATTCGGTCTCGAAAGGTTTAAAATACGCCATCTTAAGAAAATAAGATTTTTGGAATATAAAATATTTATTAAAACTATTTTTGTATAAATATATGTATATTTATCATTTAAATATCTATTTTATTATAATATAAATATTCCATCTTTTTCTAAAAATCACAAGAATAAATTTTACACTAAAACACCATAAACCTCAAATAAATCAATATTACAGATAAATACCCTTATTTATAAAACTAGGATATTTTCACTAGAAATGTCACAACATAAAATCCACCATCATTACAACTCTAAAGACGAACAATAAATACTTGAGGTGTATTTTGAAAAGTATATAAAAGTATTTTTACATAAAAAAACCCTCAAGTTTATAAATTACCCTAAGGACCCTAGCAATTATAAGACTTCGATTCACATTTCTGATTGTCTGACTCGGGTTTGAGTCTGATTAATCTGACTTGAATATGATTCAAGTCAATCTATAATCTACAAGATTCTAAGTCAATATGAACACATGAATCCATGAATACAATCATCAATTTACACAACTTGACTGAATCGAACCATGAATATATATTCCTTTTACATGATTCTCAGTATTCCATTTACATGACTCTACGGTTATAACCGTTTCCTGATATCATGGTTTCGGTCAGTCAGTCAATCAATCATACAACCAACACAATTTACAAGATAACAATACAAACAAGATATCGCGGGGTTTAAAGGGTAGACTGGTACGGAATATGTTAAAGGTGGCACGAGGTGGTCACTTAAGACGTAATTACATCCATGCCGTTGTTCCGTGGTATTATCGACGGAGTCTTGTACTACAGGTTACCAAGGTCCCCGGTGTAAGTGGGACTCCCCTCGTATACACTGGTATCTTCTGTACCAGGCTACAAACAACAGCGTTAATACAACATTACAATATTATAATACAACATTAAAAGCTACTCTCTCTCTCTTACTCTCTGTCTATTTCTCCCTTATCTTTGGGACTTACCGAGCGACCTGTTCGCTGACGACATTCTATTTCTTTCTTCTTTGAATGTCGTCAGGTAGTTTGGACCCGGCGGAGATCGAGCCATCTCAAGAAGAGTTGGAGCAGTTTGCCGAAGACCTTGCACTTTAGTTTCATTGTACACTTTTCCTTTCTGTATTTTTTTTCATTTCCTGTTATGCCACTGTTTAGGCATCAGTTCATTTCAGTTGTATTTCCTTTTCATGCATTGTACAAAAGAATGTTAATAAATAAAAGTTTTTGTTCCTTTTATATCTTGTCTCTTGTGTATTTATTTTATATTGTTTAGATACGCTTAGCGTATGTACTTCTGAGTATATACGTAGCGGGCCTCGTCGCGTCCCTTTCGCCGTATACCGGGAAGCGGGACGTGACAGGTTTTGTTGGTGGCCCATGCAGGTCAGAGCTGTATGGAACCCTAAGCAATATAAAACACAAGAACCAACAACTAAAACATTCTTTACAATTCATGTTCCTTGAATCTTACAATTTCATATTCCTTGAATCTTATCATTTCATTTGAATCTGTCCTAACCCAAATTTTTCTTCAGGGTTATGGATTCCCCGAACAACACCAGCACCAATGTCAACAACACACCTCCACCACTACCTCTCACACCTTCCGTTCCTGCTCCACTCAACGAGCAAACGGTTCTGCTTGAGGCAATCCGCAGCCTCCTAGAGGGACAGCAGCAGCTCTTAAGCCGTCCCGAGGCTGAAGCACCTGGGGTGAAGCAATTCAGAGCTTTACATCCCAAACAGTTCTCAGGAAAGGGGAGCCCACTGAAAGCTGAGGAATTGGCTCAAAGTATCGAGGATGATCTGGCAGCAGCACAAGTGCCAGAAATAGCTTGGGTCCGAGTTGCAAAGCTGCAACTCACGGACAATGCACGGAACTGGTGGAAGGCGGAAGAAAGCCGTCTTGATCAGCCCATTGAATGGAAGACTTTTCGCGAGAAGTTCGACGCGAAATACTTCCCTGTGACTGCCAGGTTTGCCATGGAGCAGCAGTTCATTCATCTACAACAAGGTTCGATGTGGGACAAGTCAGTAGATGAGTATGACGCTAAATTCACCATGCTCAGTCGGTAAGATATGTCACAGTATTTCAAATTTTTGATATCACATAATACACAGCTAACACAAGACCGTAACAGATTTGCGGCACACTTGATACCGACGGATGAGGTCAGAGCCCGTCGCTTTCAACAAGGTTTGGACACGGAAATCCAGGCTGCGCTAGACACAGGGAAATTTCCGACTCACGAGGATGCTCTGGAAGCTGCCCGCAGTTATGAAGCAGTGATAAAGGCAAGGGGCAGACCTCAGTCTGCAGGAGTGAAACGCCCTGCCACTCAAATGGCAGGAGGGGCCTCTTCAAGACCAGCTGTCGAACTCAGAAGACTGGAAGAAGCCAAGGATCGGCTAAGACCTGATTTTTGCTTTTATTGCAAGAGGGAAGGACACTTGTGGAAGAACTGTAGGTGCGCAAAAGGCCTATGCTTGGTTTGTGGCGCGTCCAATCACGGAATTGGAAACTGTCCTTATAGACGCAACCCAGCACACCCACCCATCAACTACCCGCAGCAGCCAGCTATCCAAGCTCCTGCAACTCATCCTACACTCCCAGCACCACATCCACGTGGATTTCCTGCTCAGCCAAATCGCCAATTCCATCGGGCACTGAGAAACATGCCTCGAGTACAGGGGAATATGCCTCCAGCTAGGAGGAACGTACCACGGCGACAGGCTTTCACCTTAGCAGCCATAGAACCTGAAACTGTGAACCAAGGTAACCCAAGTAACTCTCTCACAACTTTGACCAAAACTTCTTTACAATCTTTAGTTCTGTCACCAAACCTTCCTTGAATCTGTTACACTTTCCTTTTACAAATTTCGAGGACGAAATTTTTATAAGAAGGGTAGAATGTAACAACCCTAATTTTCTTATACACTTTTTCTATACAAATTTTTAAATTAAATTTTTTCAAAATCCACAAAAGGGTATTTTAGCCTGAGCAGAAGATATAGGTAATTATTTTGTTTTTAATTAAAAGCTACAAGAATGTAATAACTCCATTTTTAGTGTACAAGAAATTACTTTAAATTTAATGTATACTAGAAGTATTTATTCTTGCTGCTATTATTTTAAGTAATTAAATACCACAATAATTACAAGAAGGAGCTTGTAGCTCATTGGTAATAACTTGCACTGCTGAACCAAGCCACCAGAGTTCAAATCCCATACCCCACATTATTTTTAATATTGATTTTTTTAAAACCTTTAGAATACCAAGAGTTTACACGTGCATATATCACAAAAACCCCACTACACCCAAACATGTAACACTTGCAGGAGTTAGATGAACCGTCAGGGGGGGATCCAGGCCACCGGACTCGGCCGGGAATCGGACAACTCGGCCATGACTCGGCCGACTCAGTGCTCCGACCGAGTCACGGCCGAGTCACCCCCGATTCGGCCGATTCCGGCGATGGTCATAACATGAAAGTTGTGTCTTTTCATATTCCCTATGCACCTGCAAAATTTTAGCTTCAGACCACTTCCAGAGATCTTAAAAAACCCCAATTACTCCACTTTTAATACATTTTTTATTATATTTTATCATATTTTTATTTTTAACTTTTCATCTACCCTAACCCTATAAATACCAACCCTACACACTACCCTCTCACCCCCAAAATCTTGAGCCACTCTCTCAAAAGTTTTCCTAGAAGTGTGCTTTGAAAACAAGTTCGCGGCGAAGCTCCGACGAGATTCCGGCGGGAATTCCGGCAACGTTTTTAGAAACAACCGGCGACAAAGCAACGCCTCGGCAACTTCTTTAGTTCTCCTATACTCTTTAGTATAGATCGAAACCCGTAAGTCCCATTCTATCTCCCTTTCTAATTCTCAAAAATACGAAATTACGAAACCCGACGGAATCGGAACAAATCCGATTTCCGATTCGGTTTTCTATAAAATTTCACTTCTAATCAATTCAAATATGTCTAAATATCTTTATCATGATTATTAAACTTGTAAAAATCAATTTGAATAAGTTTTCACACATGAAATGATAACCTTTTCAATTTACCGTATTTTTTCACCTTAATACCATCATGTTTCAATTTCACATTTAACCCTTTAACATTGCTATACCTTAAAATAGATCACGAGGTAATGACCTACCTCCTCACACACACATATGAAACCATAATACGCTATCTTGAAAACTACTAATACGATAAAACAAGATTTTACATTAAAATACATTTTCCTTAATAAAACCTTTTATAAAAGTTTAGGATTGATACATTTGTTTAAACAATATCTTTAATAGGAAAAATACGATAAGTTGTGGACATCGATCGTTTATCTAAACCTGACTTTGTAGTGTCTAGACAAGTGTGTCTAAGGCAAGTGGTTACTTAATTAGGGCCACTACTTGTAGTGGAGAGCCTCCCACTTACCTGGCACTTACCTGGCCGCAATTGGCGGTGAAGAGGCGATTTGAGGCTTCTAACGACTTTTCGTTTAGACCTTTTAGAAATAGGCTAGTTGGCTTAGGAAACCCTAGAATCTAAAATACGGAAAATTACACTTTTCAAATAAATACCTTTTACTTTATAAAACCGTTTTCTAAAAGATTAGTATTTTACCATCTTTGCAAAGCGCCGCTGTAACACCCTAATTCATTTATACCAATTCCAGTTCTCGTATTTCCTTAATTGTGGTATTTTCCTAATTTATCGTGTTTTGGGTGTGAATAGTATTTTACATTTTACATTGCATTCGACCCGACCCGCTTGCTTGAACCTGTTTGATTCATATTTATAGATTACCCTGACTTGTTACATAGACACGTGCATCTCATGTATACTGCATACTGACATTTTACCATATAACAGTTTAGGTCATGTAAAATAATTTAAAATTGCATTTCATAGCCTGCATGATACCCCTAACCCCGTGGTAGCATCCGCGCATCTTGTTCTCGTCCCGTTCAGTGAAACGAACGTATTTGGATGGCTACGCACATGTACGTGCATCCGTTCTTAGGGGTATGCATTTTCGTTACCTGAGCATTCATTTTGAATTTTGAAAGTCGCACATATTTTTCGTATTTTAAATCTGAAGTTTTAGATCCGACCCGGGTGCGTTTTGAAATATTTTGGTATCCCACCAAAATTCAATTTATTTAATTTTAAAATTTAGTTTAAATATTTTCATACGATTTCTTTAACAAACTGAAACCTCTTATCTAAAATTTTAAATCTAAAAATCTTTTAAAATTTTAAATCTAATTTCCTAACAAACTAACAACTCTTTTCTTTGTCTCTCCTCTGCATATATATATATATATATATATATATATATATATATATATATATATATATATATATATATTTTATTTATTTAATTTTTCTTTCCTTATTTAATACATAGCCTCTTTTTCTTCTTTCTTCTTCTTGATCTTGTTTCTTGATTCCGGTGATCACCGCTGGAGCCGTGCTCGTCGCTGACGATTCGGGTGATCCACTGAACGTACCTAACTTGCGTGATCACCCTCGTGCGTTATTTGGAACCGTTCCGTGTACCGCGCGCGCGTCGCGACATTTCGCCGACGAAGAACGTTCCGTACACAGCCGTTCTTGTTTCGTCTAGGCAAGTTAATCTTGCTACATGCTATAATTCATTTTATACCTATTTAAATAAATACCATACCTATAGTTTAAATCTAGTACCCCTTGTTTAATTTTATAACGTTTCGATGTTCCGTTTGCATCTGTTTATATCATTTTAAATCTAGACCATGAAAACTTATCTTGTGACATACTAGTTTACATTATACTGCATCCATATCATTTAAAATATATATCGTCGTAATATTTCTTATTATTATCTTTAATTAGTTTATAATCTGCATTTTATAATGTTATAAATTTAAAAATATTATAGTTTACGCATGAAACGTCATCGCAAAGCGGATACGACAAATCTGAAATTTACTGTACACCTTACCTTATAAAATTCATTATAAATCATAGAAAAATCATTAGTATACGTTCTTTAGTTCGTTGCGAAGCTAACTCAGAATACTATAATTCTATGAAATATTTACTTACAAAATAAATTGTTTAAATAACGTAAAATGCAAATGAATATGTCTCTAAATTGCTGTCCAGGAAAATTCCAGCAGCAAACTTTCAACTTCGAATGTTCATAGATTTTTGTAGGGACAATCTGAGATACTTATACTTATAAAAATGAAAACCTTATTGAATTATCTTTGTTTTGGTATAAGACACGTCCCTTTTGGAGAACGTTTGTTATTTTTAAGCTATTTTACAAATCAGGGTGACGCTGAATTTCTGAACGGAACTTTCTTGTGCATGGTTAATCAATACCACTTTTATAGTTATTAATCGCTTTGAATATGCCATCCATATTAATATTTATATCAAATATTGCTTAGTTGTACATCCCACATTACCATTTTATAGTTTTATAACTTTTCGGATACCCGTTTGCATCCATCGCATTTAAGATACATATAATTGCATCCATAGATCACATTACTACATAATACTGTGATATTAACACTCCATATTTAATAAATTGCATCCTAATTAATATTGAAACTATAAATATAACCATAATCGATAATTGTGCATCTGTATGCCTTAATCTGTACCTGATTGCATATCACATTACAATGTTCCATTTTATTGTGCTATTAGTACCCATGCTTGTTTTGTATACCCATGCTTATGCTAGTTGATTATGAGCACCCACATAATATTTTGTGCTTCCTGACATGACCTGTTGCACTTCCTACCTGATAGAACATGGTACCGTACACTCTTGACATGACCTGACACCTAAATACACTACTTGACTTGACCTGATATACCATGACTTGACCTGTTACCTGATCTTGTGTCTAATGCCAACAAACCTAACATGTAGTCCTTACGGACTGTTCCTGTTGTCTATCCAGACAAACCTGCTCTTCCCTGATCCTGTGTTGGCATTAGTTCTTGATTACTGAATACCTGACTTGACATACACAACTTGGGGGTATGGGGAAATCAATGATGAAACCTGACTTGTAACTCGACAATGTACTCCCTTTACTGATCAGTTTTAGAGGCTAGGCCAGCCTTGGGATGATGATGCTGACATCATTCATCTGTACATATTTCCTATTTTAGTGCCTAGCGGCATGTCTCGGATTCAGCCCGAGAATCTTGACCGTGGTCCCGGGTATGCACGGGATACTATTGAGTTACATCGATGATTCATCAAATTGATTTCAAAGACTTGAGAGTTGATAACCAATTGACCAGTTTAGTTTACTCACTGCACGCTACCTTTCACTGCCCTGATTTAGATTGCTTTACACCTGCTTTACTATTTATGACTATACTTGCATGTCTTGCTACCCTGTTTACATATTGTTGCTTGATGTTATGACGCGCTGACGTCTGGATTTTGCATGGCCCAGATCCTTCTACCTTTGTTGCAGACTGATCAGGAGTATTGTCGCTGTTAGACCGAGCGGTGAAATTCCTGTCGGTATGTAGTTTTACTTTCCAGGTGTTTCATTATTGTATCTTTTGCTTCCGCATATCATTATTTCTTGACTCATTCATTCTGGCTCATGGACATGTACTAGATAGTTTGGCTTACTTTCCTGTTCTTGATATCTTTACAGCCGTAATGTGACTGTGGAGGGATTTTTCCTATCCACAGGTAGCATGGTTGGCTATGTCACGTGCCCATCTTAGCGTACTCTGGGAAGCGGGGCGTGACATGGTTCTTTTGGTATCAGAGCCATGGTATATAGGTTAATCGGGTTTGATTCTTTTGTAGTTGGGTATTGGACCCAATACACGAATCAGAATACTCGTGATTAGGAACATGTCCTGCCATCTTGATTATTGTGATTCTTGAATCATATCCTTTTTTTATCCTTCGCCTTGACGATATGCAAACCACTTTGCATCTCGACTTGAAACCCTTTTGGTTTTCTATTGTCTCTCCCTATTCTTGATTCTGATACTAGGATTTGGGCGACTTGAGTGGAGTTATGTATTTGTACCCATGAACTGCAGCATGGTTACAATGCGGTACTCTATTTAAGTAACTTGGAGTCCTGGTCTTGATTCACTTCCTTATTCCATGATCGTTATACTACCTTACTTCTCTCGGTTTCATTGCTTACCAGTTATTGTTTTATTACCAGCTTGAACCCTATTTACTGTGCTTAATCCTCTTCAGTATCTTGATTTCGGATGAAGTCATCTTGGTATTCTACTTGTTCTTATCTTTCCGCATTGGAATTATTCAATTCTGGTGCAATCCTTGTTTGTTGTGGTCTTGGGAATGGATTTTTCTTGGCACCTTCCACGCTCACAGTGATTGTAGAGCAAGGAAAGTGATTCTCCAGATTCCCGGACATCCGGAGTTTGTTTTGCTGGAGGAAGTAGTTCGGTCGGGCCAGTCGAATTTAGGGCTAGGCCGACAAACAGTGTTCTTTCGTCGATGGAAGTTATTAAGGAAGAAGCGTCGGCTATATTACGAGAGTTCATGGATGTGTTCGAGGACATCTCGGGTTACCGCAAACGAGATGTGGAGTTTGCGATTGATCTTGTTCCTGGTGCAGCGCCAATCTCAAAGGCGTATTATCCAATGGCATCAGTGGAGTTGGAAGAAGTAAAGAAGCAGGTTACCGAATTGCTAGAGAAGGGTTGAATTCGCGCAATTCACCTTGGGGAGCTCTAGTTCTTCTAGTCAAGAAGAAAGATGGCACAAGGAGGATGTGCATCGATTATCAACAATTAAACCGGGTGACTATTAAGAACAAGTACCCGATCCCTCGCATTGGCGAATTGTTCGAGCAGCTTAGTGGCGCGAGGGTATTCTCGAAGCTGGATTTGCGGTCCGGATATCATCAGGTCCGAGTTAAATCAGAAGATATTTGTAAGACTGCGTTCCGAACTTGGTATGGACATTACAAGTATTTAGTGATGCCATTCGAAGTCACGAATGCACCGGCGATATTTATGGACTTGATGAACCGAATCCTTCACCGTTCTTGAACCAGTTTATAGTGGTGTTCGCTGAGGATATTCTGGTCTACTCGAGGAGCATTGAAGAGCATGCAGAACACTTGAAGATCGCACTACAGACACTGAGGCAAGAAAGATTATATGCTAAGATGAGCAAGTGAAAGTTTTGGCTTGAAGAAGTAAAGTTTTGGGACATGTCGTGTCTGGAGATGGAATCGTCGTTGATCCCGAAAAAGATTGCAGTAGTTCAAGACTGGCCGATTCCGAAGAACGTTGTAAAGATCAGAAGTTTCTTGGACTTGCAGGATAATACAGAAGGTTTGTGGGGAATGTTGCTCGTTTGGCTGAGCCTTGAATAAGCTTACGCGCAAGGAGGTACCGTTTGTACGGACAGATAAGTGTGCGTCAGCTTTTGAGGTGGTGAAGCAAAGGTTGATAATCGCTCTTGTTTAACCGTGCTAGACAGTCCCGGAGGATTGGTGATTCACAGCAACGCATCTGGGAAAGGTTTGGGATGTGTTTTGATGCAGTCTGGGAAGATTATAGCTTACGCATCGAGACAGTTGAAGACCCATGAGAAGGGCTACCCAACTCCTGACTTGGAGCTAGCAGCTGTGATGTTCGTTTTGAAGATTTGGAGACACTACTTACTGGGCGAAAGGGTCGAAGTATCCACCGATCACAAAATCCTGGGGTATGTGTTCACACAGAAGGAGCTTAATAAGAGGCAGCGTAGGTGGTTGGAGCTGATGGCTGACGACGACCTTGATCTAGAATACCATCCGGGGAAAGTTAATGTTGTGCCGGATGCACTTAGTCGGTGGCCAGCAATTCAGATGTTGACTGCACAGAAGAAACCTATTGAAGACTTTCGAAGATTCGATTTAGAAGTTGTGCTACCGCATTCTTCGGGACAGTTGTTGCAGCTGCAAGTACAGTCGTCGTTGATCGAGAATATTAAAGCAGCGCAATTGCAGGACCCTAGATTGCAAAAGTTTCGAGAACAAGTTGAAGCTGGACTTCGAACAGACTTATTGATCCATGAAGATGGTTCGTTGCGATATGGTAGCCGCTTGTGTGTGCCAAAAGGAGATATTCGTGAAAAACTTATGAAGGAGGCGCACAGTTCAGCATAATCCGTACATCCATGAGGCACGAAGATGTACCGAGATATACGACGGCATTTCTGGTGGGAAGGCGTGAAACGGGAGATTGCCCGCTTTGTGGCAAAGTGCTTAGTGTGTCAGTAAGTTAAAGCTGAACATCAAGGGTTGCTGGTTTATTGCAACCACTTCCGATTCCTCAGTGGAAGTGGGAACATATGACCATGGATTTCGTGACAGCTCTACCGCGGAGTCCAAAAGGCAACAATGCAGTTTGGGTGATTGTTGATCGATTGACCAGGGCAGCTCACTTCATACCGTTTCGAGTTGGTCAGTCAACGGAAGCGTCAGCAGAACGGTACATGCAGGAGATTGTGAGATTGCATGGAGTACCTGTAAGCATTGTGTCCGACCATGACACCCGATTCTTATCACACTTCTAGAGGAGCTTACAGGAAAGTTTGGGGACTCGATGAAAGTTTAGCACAGCTTATCATCCTCAAACAGATGGCCAGTCGGAGAGAACGATCCAAACTCTTGAAGACATGTTGAGAGCTTGCATGTTAGACTTCAAGGGTTCACGGGAGGATCATCTATACTTGGTGGAGTTTCGTACAACAACAGCTTTTAGGCAACTATTCAGATGGCTCCATTCGAAACATTATATGGTCGCAAGTGTCGTTCACCTGTTTGTTGGGACGATATTGGAGAACGAAGATTGTTGGGACCGGATTTGGTCGTGCAAACAGTTGAGAAGGTTAACACTATCCGGAATCATGTGAAGGCAGCACAAGACCGACAGAAGAGTTGGGCTGATACGTCGAAAGAACCTCTAGAATTCGCTGTGGGTGATTTAGTATTCTTGAAGATGTCACCGACTAGAGGGGGATCCGTTACGGAAGTCGAGGAAAGTTTAGTCCTCAATTCGTTGGACCTTTTAAGATTTTGGAGCGTATTGGAGAAGTGGCGTATCGTTTGGTGTATTTTGGGAGAATGTTCATGACGTATTTCTTGTATCTCAACCCCGTAGGTATGCTCGAGATGAAATACATATATTGGATCTTTCGGAGCAGACTGTACGAGAAGATTTAACCTTTGAGGAGCGACCGATGTAAATTGTGGATCGAAGAGAAAATGTTCTTATGAACAAAGTTATCTCTCTTGTGCTTGTTTCTTGGAGTAATCGCTTGCATGGAGAACCCATTTGGGAACGAGATGATGAAATCGGGCAGAAGTTTCCACAGCTATTCTTGTAGTTTGTTGATTGTTCATCCTCTCTTATTCTTGGAATTTCGAGAACGAAATTCTTTTGTAGTTGGGTATAATGTAACACCCTAGTTCATTTATATCAATTCCAGTTCTCGTATTTCCTTAATTGTGGTATTTTCCTGATTTATCGTGTTTTGGGTGCGAATAGTATTTTACATTTTACATTACATTCGACCCGACCCGCTTGCTTGAACCTGTTTGATTCATAGTTATAGATTACCCTGACTTGTTATATAGACACGTGCATCTCATGTATACTGCATACTGGCATTTTACCATATAACAGTTTAGGTCATATAAAATAATTTAAAATTGTATTTCATAGCCTGCATGATACCCCTAACCCCGTGTAGCATCCGCGCATCTTGTTCTCGTCTCGTTCAGTGAAACGGACGTGTTTGGATGGCTACGCGCATGTACGTGCATTCGTTCTTAGGGGTATGCATTTTCGTTATCTGATCTTTCATTTTGAATTTTGAAAGTCGCACATATTTTTCGTATTTTAAATCTGAAGTTTTAGACCCGACCCGGGCGCGTTTTGAAATATTTTGGTATCCCGCCAAAATTCAATTTATTTAATTTTAAATTTTAGTTTAAATATTTTCATACGATTTCTTTAACAAACTGAAACCTCTTATCTAAAATTTTAAATCTAAAAATATTTTAAAATTTTAAATCTAATTTCCTAACAAACTAACAACTCTTTTCTCTCTCTCTCCTCTGCATATATATATTATATATATTTTATTTATTTAATTTTTCTTTCCTTATTTAATACATAACCTCTTCTTCTTCTTTCTTCTTTCTTTTTCTTGATCTTGTTTCTTGATTCCGGTGATCACCGCCGAAGCCGTGCTCGTCGCTGACGATTCGAGTGATTCACTGAACGTACCTAACTTGCGTGATCACCCTCGTGCGTTGTTTGGAACCGTTCCGTGTACCGTGCGCGCGTCGCGACATTTCGCCGATGAAGGACGTTCCGTACACATCCGTTCTTGTTCCGTCTAGACAAGTTAATCTTACTACATGCTATAATTCATTTTATACCTATTTAAATAAATACCATACCTATAGTTTAAATCTAATACCCCTTGTTTAATTTTATAACGTTTCGATATTCCGTTTGCATCTGTTCATATCATTTTAAATCTAGATCATGAAAACTTATCTTGTGACATACTAGTTTACATTATACTGCATCCATATCATTTAAAATATATATCGTCGTAATATTTCTTATTATTATCTTTAATTAGTTTATAATCTGCATTTTATAATGTTATAAATTTAAAAATATTATAGTTTACGCATGAAACGTCATCGCAAAGCGGATACGACAAATCTGAAATTTACTGTACACCTTACCTTATAAAATTCATTATAAATCATAGAAAAATCATTAGTATACGTTCTTTAGTTCGTTGCGAAGCTAACTCAGAGTACTATAATTCTATGAAATATTTACTTACAAAATAAATTGTTTAAATAACGTAAAATGCAAATGAATATGTCTCTAAACTGCTGTCCAGGGAAATTCCAGCAGCAAACTTTCAACTTCGAATGTTCATAGATTTTTGTAGGGACAACCTGAGATACTTATAATTATAAAAATAAAAACCTTATTGAATTATCTTTGTTTTGGTATAAGATACGTCCCTTTTGGAGAACGTTTGTTATTTTTAAGCTATTTTACAAATCATGGTGACGCTGAATTTCTGAACGGAACTTTCTTGTGCATGGTTAATCAATACCACTTTTATAGTTATTAATCGCTTTGAATATACTATCCATATTAATATTTATATCAAATATTGCTTAGTTGTACATCCCACATTACCATTTTATAGTTTTATAACTTTTCGGATACCCGTTTGCATCCATCGCATTTAAGATACATATAATTGCATCCATAGATCACATTACTACATAATACTGTGATATTAACACTCCATATTTAATAAATTGCATCCTAATTAATATTGAAACTATAAATATAACCATAATCGATAATTGTGCATCCGTATGCCTTAATCTGTACCTGATTGCATATCACATTACAATGTTCCATTTTATTGTGCTATTAGTACCCATGCTTGTTTTGTATACCCATGCTTATGCTAGTTGATTATGAGCACCCACATAACATTTTGTGCTTCCTGACATGACCTGTTGCACTTTCTACCTGATAGGACATGGTACCGTACGCTCTTGACATGACCTGACACCTAAATACACTACTTGACTTGACCTGATGTACCATGGCTTGACCTGTTACCTGATCTTGTATCTAATGCCAACAAACCTAACATGTAGTCCTTACGGACCGTTCCTGTTGTCTATCCAGACAAACCTGCTCTTACCTGATCCTGTGTTGGTATTAGTTCTTGATTACTGAATACCTGACTTGACATACACAACTTGGGGGTATGGGGAAATCAATGATGAAACCTGACTTGTAACTCGACAGTGTACTACCTTTACTGATCAGTTTTAGAGGCTAGGCCAGCCTTGGGATGATGCTGCTGACATCATTCATCTGTACATATTTCCTGTTTTAGTGCCTAGCGGCATGTCTCGGATTCAGCCCGAGAATCTTGACCGTGGTCCCGGGTATGCACGGGATACTATTGAGTTATATCGATGATTCATCAAATTGATTTCAAAGACTTGAGAGTAGATAACCAATTGACCAGTTTAGTTTACTCACTGCACGCTACCTTTCACTGCCCTGATTTAGATTGCTTTACACCTGCTTTACTATTTATGATTATACTTGCATGTCTTGCTACCCTGTTTACATATTGTTGCTTGATGTTATGACGCGCCGACGTCTGGGTTTTGCATGGCCCAGATCCTTCTACCTTTGTTGCAGACTGATCAGGAGTATTGCCGCTGTTAGACCGAACGGTGAAGTTCCTGTCAGTATGTAGTTTTACTTTCCAGGTGTTTCATTATTGTATCTTTTGCTTCCGCATATCATTATTTCTTGACTCATTCATTCTGGCTCATGGACATGTACTAGATAGTTTGGCTTACTTTCCTGTTCTTGATATCTCTACAGCCGTAATGTGACTGTGGAGGGATTTTTCCTATCCACAGGTAGCATGGTTAGCTATATCACGTGCCCATCTTAGCGAAAAACAAATGTTTGCACATTTTTGAATCAACAGCAACATCGGTCAATGTTTCGAGTCCTAATTGGCTCGAAGTGTGTGTGGGGGTGGGGAGGGGTGGGGGGGTGGGGTTCATTGGCATCATCCCAGCCTATTGAGATGAAATTAATATGGATATGGACACAACTCAAAGCAATACAGAAAGTTCGCTCAATCCAAATTCCTAGTTGGTGCCAATGTCATCATCCCAGCCTACTGAGATGAAATTAATATGGATATGGACACAACTCAAAGTCGATACAGAAAGTTCACTCAAACCAAATTCCTAGCTGGTGCCAAATTCCTAGAAGAAGTAATAAGGGCAAGAGCAGGGCTTATGAAATAGGCAGAAGCCCGGTTGAAAAGAAGAAAGATTTATGTTATTAATCATGCACTTAAGTTCATACAACTGGAGTGCTGTCCTCCAAACTACCTTATAGATTTTGGTACCACTAAAGAGTCTACCCCAAGACTCAAGATGATAAGTTTATTTTTAGATAATTGAAGTAATCTCAAAGGTGCAAGCCAAAAGACTAATATAATTACATTCCATGACTAATATATGTTAATAATCTGAATTGGCTAGTAGATTGTATGGGAACTATGTGTGTTGTTTTATAATCATTGTGGAGTTTAATTCTCTGTTGATCTGTTCCTTTTAACCTTCATACAATTGTATACAGATGTTAAGCCCTTCACTTTCTTTCTTCAAAATGTATGCCTTTCTATTGAAAATATGCTGAGTAAGTTAGCATGCCAATATTCCAATAATAAAATACATATATTGAACCATGAAAGCAATCAAGATATATACTTCAAAAGCAGTCAAGGATATACCCCAAGACACTTCCAACACTCAAACCACCAAAAACAACAGCAACTGCCCTTGAGCGTTCTTGTAATGGTATTGATCTGCATTTGAATCAATAAGACAGGACATATATCATTCGATATCCAAGTAACTGGAAAGTGGAAACACAAAATGCAATTATGCAATATATTCTATTAGTGAGGAGCTGAGCCGAGCGAGGAATTGGATCGTAGAATTGTGAGTGCATGCTCCTGGTTTTTGAAATTTCAAGATTTGACCATGGTAGCATCTTGATGTCATCGGGATGCAATTTACTTTCCAGCAGTTTACAGATGGTAATATTTTTTGAACAAAGTTTGTTGAGAACATGATTCAAATACGGAAATATAAATTATCCTGCATAATAAAAGTCATAAATTGTTCGTAGTGCCACTGGATGGGTCTGCAGCCAATCATGAGGCTTATCTACACTTTCCATGTAACAAGCTATCACTGAAGACTTGAAGCTGAAATTTCATCATATGGAGTAAAAGTTTCACCATGTTGTGAGTGCTATGACATGCTAAACTGCCTTCCTTTCACAGTTTCGTCTGTATGACAGATACATACCTTATGACACCTGGAAGTGCTAACTTATCTTTGGAACATGTATGCTACACTTATTTAATGCCAAATTTTGCTGCTCCAACTCTACTGACTTTTAGCTATAAGATTACTCCATGGAAGGTATTTACTTGGTAGCATCCTCTCAAATGACCCAAAATTAACGAACCTGCCAGTCTTTACGTCGATGCAGGTGTATGCAGATGAGTCGGGCGAACAGAGTAGGGAATCAAGAATATTGAACAACACCGACAAGGCTCTCTTTTTTATGTGCTGGGAAGTTCAAGAAAAACTTTGTAGATGGAGATATTTCCCATCAAACATCATGGTGTTCCTAGAAACCCCCCCCCCCCCCGGGGGGGGGGATCCAGCTACAAATTAAGGTGCAGTGCTGTAGCGGCTGCAGATTTTTTCAAGTTGTAGTTAACCAAGTTGATTATGATAATCTGTGAAAGTAGGATGATGAAATAGGATGTGCTGCATGTGCAAAATCATGTTGTATACGAAAAAAAATATTAATTTTAAATAGGCATTGAATAGTTTCTCCTCAAAATCCTTGTGCAAACCATGAGATTTGTTTTGATGGACAAAAGAAACTTTGACATACCATTTCTTGAATTTCTGATAATCTCATTCTGTTTGTTCTATGTATGTTGGCCTTTAATGATTTAGAAGCTGATGCTACATTAAAACTGTTTGAAGTTCAAAAGGTCAGTTAGCAACATCAACAAAAAAAATGATTCTGGATCTCTAGAATTTTTTTTTGGTCAGCTATGTGTGTATTGTGATATTTCCTTAAGGGCTTTGGTGGTTTGGAGCACACTTTCTATACTTGTTGTAGGTTGCATGCTCCCATATTTCGTTGAGAAATATCCTCAACGAAAAAAATCCTTGAGAAAAGGAGTGTTCATAAGTGACGCATTCTTGAGAGGTTGTCAAATGCGCTGAAAATCTATAAGAAACCAGTTTGTTGACTATTGAATAAATTCATGGAGAAATAACACAAATACTCTTGCCTGGCAATCAGATCAGTTGCAGCTGACGGGGAAACACCCTCTCCTATCCCAGGCTTGCCAGAGGCAATTGGATCAAGTCAAGAGCAAAGCTCTAAGTCAAAGTGGAGAGCAATGCTCTAGAACAAAAGAGAAAAAACTTACAAAGTTTTATTTATTATCTTCAAACGAAGTACAGTCGTTATCAGAGTACAAGAGAGATAGAGGGAGTTTATTTCGCGATCCCTTCTGAATGCAAAGGCCTCTCCTTATATAGAGGGAGAATGGGCTCTATGAGTGCCTCACTGATTGGGGGTGAGCTGTCCTCTATGATTGAGGGTGAGCTGTCTTCAATTATTGCTCTGCACTGTAGCTCTATTATTGCTTTGCACTGTTGGCGCGCTGTCATCTTGTGCAACGTGGGTTGCGCAGTACTGTTGACGCGCTGTCCTCTTGTGCAACGTGGTTGCGCTTCTAGAAGTTGCGTACTGTGGCGCAAGTGTACTGTGGCGCAAGTGTACTGTAGATGCGCGGTACTGTTCTTCTGGTTTTATAAAAACCTTGGGCCGAGAATACTGACTCACGTGTGCTAGAATGCTGCAGTCGTCTGCTTCAGTATCGGCTCTTACTGTAGATCGCGCAGTTACTGTGGACTGCGCAGTACTGTAGCAGTACTGTAGATCGCGCAGTTTTGCTTGCGCAATTTATACTGTAGACTGCGCAGTTTATGATTGCGCAGTTTATCTCATCGGGCCCTTTCCTTTATCTTGACTCAATTTTGAGCCCATGAGATCCTCCCAGAGCTGGTCTGCTGTCTTCAGATTTTCTTCTGGATCTTGGGAGTGCCCTTGAAAGCATTCTTTCATTTCTACCGATCTGGTAGTTTCTTCAGACTTTGAAGAACTTGTGTCCGTATTATCGAACGTCTGCTCAAACTGCTTCTTGATATGTTCTAAGCAGCGTTTCATGAGATCTTCCTCAGAGATGTTAGGATACTTTCTTCTGAAGGAAGCCTTTAATTTTAGCATCGGATTTTCCGTCGCTAATTCTTCATTAATTTATTATCTAGAGCTTTATTATTGCTCTTAATGGCTGCTTTTATTTCAGCCGTTTTTTCTTCTTCATTAATTCCAGACCACCATTTTATGAGAAATTTTCTGGAAAGAATAGGAATGTTCTTATTATTGAACTCAGAGATGATGGTCCATCTGAATATAAATGGCATCTCATTTTCTATAAAATAATGAAGAGTGCTTTCTCCTTCTATAATGGAGTCATCACTAGTATTATGAAATCTTGGATGTGATTCAATCCAAGGAATGAATAGGTCAAAAATTGACTTTGGCAGTATGGCTAGCTCTGCCCCAATTTTTTGCCATAGTTGGATAAACCAAACGGGGATACCTGATTTTATAACATCAGGTTTTATGATGATAAACCAGGAATGTTTTTTCGCTGGATTTTCATAGTATAGAAAATTATTAAAAGCTTGGATATAATCCCAATAATTGCTTTCGTGTCGCTCTTCTCCTACTTTGAACGACCTCGCCCTATTAGGGTGTAAAGCCCATTCATGGGGGCTAAGAATCTTTCTAATAATGGCTTTGGAGAAGTTTATAATTTCTCCACCTTCTTTTCCGTTTGGATAGTAGTGTTTTATTTCTACTGATCCAGAAACTATTAGCAAGGCCTCATATATTTGCCTTGTTTTCCCCGCTGATGCAGCAAAAGAAATGGTCTCAATATATTTTTCCTTTAAAGACCATGGATCATGCATCTTAGGAATATCATTCCTTTCCAAACATATAATTTGTTCAGAGTTATCTTTCGAGGTATAACTATCATTAGCATCTTCAATTGCTTTTTTAAATGATTGTCCAGGAATATTTCCTGTTGAAGATGCCTCAGCCTCACTTTGAGGACTGTAAATACTCATATTAGAAGTACTTTTATTTGCCCTTTTATGAGGCGTTTTCCAGTCTGATTTGGCGTATGACGCCTCTGATTCCATGTCTATTTGCATGGATTTTGGCTTTTGCATTCTAAGCCAGTTTGCATAAGGGGAGTTGTTAGGAGTATTACTCCTTCCCCGTCCTCGCCCTCTGTCTGGGCCTCGTCCCCTCATCGGGGTCTGCATCTGCAGTATCCTGCAGAAATTCCCCGGTCAAAAAACCAGGAAGACAATTGTCAGTTCCTTTTATATAATCAATATCAAAATCAAAAACAGATAATTCTGCTTGCCATCTAGCAAATATTTGCTTTGATGTTAAGTTTTTAACATCTTTTTGTAACACAGATTTGGCTGCACTACAATCAATTCTCAATAAGAACTTTTGATTTAATAAATCATCTTGGAATTTATAAATACATTTGATAATAGAAAGAATTTCTTTCTTAATAGTTGAGTAATTCAACTGGGCTGGATTCCATTTTCCAGAAGTAAATCTTACAAGAATTTCCTTATTATTAGTAGGATCTACTTGTTTTAAGATGCCTCCGTAACCAATGTTTGAAGCATCTGTCTCAACAATTTTCTTCCAATTAGGATTGGCAATATGAAGACATGGTAAATTCTTTACTGTCTCTTTAATTTTTTGAACAGCTTTAGTATGATCATCTGTCCAAGGTGATGGATTTTTTCTTAGCCTAGCGTATAATATGGCTGCATCTGTAGCTAAATTTTTATAATAATCTGCTACATAATTTAAAGCACCCAAAAATCTTTGGAGCTGCTTAACATTAGAAATATAGTCAGGAAATTTAGAAGCAAATTCTATACTTCTTTTAATTGGAACAATAGTTCCATTATTAATATTATGTCCCAAAAAACGTATAGCTGTTTGAAACAATTTCACTTTTGGAGCAGATATGACTAGTCCATTTTTTATAATGAGGTGTTTGAAAACATTTAAATGTTTAAAATGTTGATCAATGTTCTCAGAATAAATAAGAACATCATCAATATACGAAAGGATAAAGTCCGTATAAGGATTAAATATCGAATTCATAATATTTTGAAATTCAGATGGTGCATTTTTTAATCCGAACGGCATAACATTCCATTCAAAATGCCCAAAAGGTACTGCAAAAGCAGTTTTATATTTATCAGATTCATGAATCTGAATTTGCCAATAGCCTGATTTTAAATCAAACTTAGAAAATATTTTGGCCTTGCTTATTCTATTAAGCAGATCCCTTTTATTAGGGAAAGGATATCTTATCCATTTAAGTACCTTGTTTAAAGGTTTATAATTTATAACAAGGCGTGGCACTCCCCGCTCTTGTTCAGCAGCATTATTTACATAAAATGCTGTACAACTCCATGGAGAAGTTGATTCTCTTATTAGCCTTTTGTCTATAAGACTGCTAATCTCTTTTTTACATAGTTCAAGATATTCTTGATTCATTTGGCATGGTCTTGCCTTAGTAGGAATGTTTTCCTCCGAAAAATCTTCTATATAAGGAAGATTAACAATATGCTGTTTTCTTTCCCAAAATGCATTAGGAAAGTTACTGCAAGTTTGAGTTATAAACTCATTTTCTAGATTTTTAATTCTGGTTTTCATTATACTAGAATTAAGTTGTTTGTTTATTTGTAAAGAAGTTATTTCTTCTTTAATAAAATTTATTTGATTTTCTTTTAGGTAAATATCTTTTACCTCATTTATGATTTTCATCATAGGATCAGTTATAAACTGAAATATAATCTCTTTTCCTTTATAAGAGCTATAAATGCCTTGTGAGTCTATTTTATTTATAGGCATTATCTTAGTGAGGAAAGGTGTTCCGAGTATCACATGTTGTGATATCTTCTTTACTATAATCAAAGGAGAGGGAATACAAATGTCGTTATTACAAATATTTGCATTCGACACCTTATAAGGTGTAGTAAGAGTACTATTATCGGCTGTACTCAAGGTTTGTGTAGTTCTTTCACAATACCTTATAGGAATTATTCCTTCTTTTATACAGTTTAAATCTGCACCACTATCAACCAATGCAATAAGATCGGGTATAACCAAATCATTATTTATTATAAGGGTAATTCGAATATACCATTTTTGATTTAATACTAAATCAATGGTTTGTAAGAATTTATCTGGGACAATTTCCTCAGTAAATTCATCTTCATTATGTGAAGATTCACCTTGTATAATGGTGTTTCCTTCAATAATAGATATTCTTTGCAAAATATCTTTATTTTGAACTTTTAGTTCTATAATTTCGGTTTTGAGGTTATTAACCTCTTTCTGTAAAACTGCAATTGTTACAGGCTTACTTTCTCTTGATTGTTGTCTTTTAAAGACTTCTGATAATCTATAAACATTATCAATAGCAGGAGATTTCTCCTTTTCTTCTTTAAGAAGAACTTCAACCAACTTAGATTTAAGTTCCGGCTGAATGTGTTCATCTTCAATGATTTTAAGAATGATCTTTTTGTCATCTTTAGTTATGACTTTAATAGTGAGACCGTTCATCTCAACTATAGATTTCCAGTAATTTTCTTTATTGTTGATGTTACAACACTTACTAGAACAAATTTTTTCATCATCTGATGAGGAATCTGTTGATTCAGATTCAGAAGATTCAGAAGAATCTGATGAATTAATCATTATTTTGTATAATGACTTTCTTAATTCTTCATCTTCTATTTCATTAATTCTCTTTTTTGTGTAACACTTGTTGGCAAAATGACCAACTTTTCCACACTTGTAACAAGTGGCTGAAGAAGTAGATTTCTTCTTAAACCTATAAGGTTTTTTCTTTTTATCTCCTTCCTCTTTATGTTTAGAAGGTTTATATGGCTTTTTATACCTCCTTTTATAATGAGGCCGTTTAGACTCCGTTCTTTTAGTCTTCCTTTTATTTTTTCGATCCATATAAGGATCTTCAATTGCGAATTGGCTACAAAATTCTCCCAATTCGTGTTTTCCAGTCAATCTTTGGCTTTTCAATTGGTTTTTTAACTTTATGTCATTACATAAAGATAATCCTTCTTTAACACAGGTGCCTATTAAGCGACCATATGTAAAGATATTGTAGGGTATAACCCCATCATTTTGAGTTCTCAGATTAGTTCGAACTCTCTCAGCAAATAGGTTGGGTAAGCCATCTATAAATTTGGCTTTCCAATGAGAGTTATTTGCATCATCTAGTTGCATAACTCTGCTAAGAAAGGTATCTTTGTACCATCTAAAATGTGTCGAAGTAGGACATCTTAGATTCTGTAACAAAGTTCTAACTTTCTCAGCTTGATTACTTACATCCCCTGTGAAATGATCGAGGATTGTAAGTATTAGTGTATAAACAGCATCAGAAACAGGAGTGTTGTTCTCCATTTTTGCTGCACTCCAAATTTCAACCTTTTGCGTCGGGGATAAGCAATGATCCCACCAGCCTTTCAGAATTCCGGTAAATCCACATGATATAAATCTTGCAACATCAGCATCTGAGTTCCCTTGCTGTTTTGATACTGTTGCATACATCATCATACGATGTAATGTGTCATGGATTTGCTTATCAGGTAATCCATCAATATTCCATTCATAAATGGAACGTCCTGAGTATGAATTTGTGGTAAGAGCTTCGCTTTCTTCATACAGGACATCTAAAGGAGTTGGCCTTTTATAATAATGCTTGTCCAACGTCCTTAAAGGATATTTTATCGTATTTACGATATTATTCTCAGACATATAAATCTGACTTTCTGATGACTCATTTATTTCTGAGTCTTCTTCTGATATTTCAGAAGGTTCTCCATCAATGATGTTTAACTTTGCATTGCTGAAACTTTTCTCCAGAGCATTTATAATATCTGAAGATATATCTTTATTTTTGGATAATTTATATCCAGAAATTTCTAAAGCTGGTTTTATTGGAATATAACTTTTCTCGTTCACTGCTTTAACAACAGGAGCTTCTATAACTCCTATAGCCTGTAGTTTATTATTCAGGCTTTCAAGAGCAGATTCCACCCTGGTTAATTGTTGACCAATCACTTGAATGTAAATATTAGAAAAATTATTCTGTTTGAAAACCTTTTGGAGTTCTTTCAAAGCGTTTTCTATTTTGTCATCAATAAGAGGCTTTATAAATGCGGTTGCCTCTAAATTAGAGGTAGAAACACCAGATAACCTTAAAGGTTCTGTTGGTGGATAAATTGATCTCACAGTTTTACCAGTTTGAGTGGTCCACTGTTTATAATGTTCTTCTAAGATATTAATTTTACTTTCTTGTTCATTAAGAAAGTATTCAACAAACCAATCTATAAAATATTTCAGACATTGGTTTTCTTCAAGATGTTTATAATATTGATCTTTATAATGATACATCTGTTCTGTAGAGAAGGTTTTTCCAAACCATTCTCTAAAAGCAGTATGCTTTTTACTCATAAATTCCTTATTAAGGAATTTTCTCAGATCACTATCTGGTCTTAAATCCATAAAATTATATGTGAAAACTCATCTCTGATGAGGTAGGAGAAGTTTTATTTTCCTTCTCATAGATGGGGTGAGAAATATTATCTTGGGAAATATTAATCCCTTTAACATCTCTATAAGAGGTGCTCGGCCTGGAGAAAGATCTTCTTAGAGTAGAAGAACTGGAACCACCTTCCATATAAGGTTTTCCTGATATTCTGGCTATATTATTAGAGCCAAATTTTACTTCAATGTTTCCATCGTCAGTCTGTATTATCTGATCGATGTCTGTATCTATTATTGGTGCAGGTGGAACTGCCGAGGTTATAACCCAAGATTCTGGAAAGTCAATTTCTTCCCATTTTATAATCCTATTTGTAGCAACACTAGAGGATAAAAGATTGGTTTCAATAATTGTGGTTTTACCATTCTCAGTTTTAACTTTTACCTTGGGTGCCATTGTAGATAGAACTTTATAATGGATTCTATAAATTATAGCTATAGTTTCAGATCCTTTCATGAAGTTATAGCCATGGGTTTTTAGATTCAAAGTTACTGCCTCAAATATATTGGGGTCAGTTAAAGATAAGGTTAAATTAGGATAAACATCAAAGTAGACTGGTCCATGACACAAACTTGTTTGCATAATTCCCATTAGGGAAGGGATCCAATCTAAGCATCTTGCATCTCTTAAGGATGTTAATATTGAGGCATTTAAGCCTTGGAGACTAAGTGGTTTAAAGGCCACTTGAATTAAACCAATATGAAGGTATTTGTATTGTTTTTCAAATCTGTAAACATCCTTTTCTGATAGGAGTTGGATAGTCTGTTCAGTGCTATCCACAGAGATGGTTTTTTCCATACTTTTGATGGAAAGTCTGGACGATAGATCAAACGTCCCAATGTTATAAATTTCTTTAGCTGGAACATTTGGAATTGTCTATTTGTTCAGCTGTTCTTCATCTGAAGGATACTCAAGTAAATTTGAGTTTTTAATATGTTTGCTCTTATTACGAGCAATCTTGGTAGATATTGCAGTTGATGAACTGGGTGTGGTCATTAGAATTTCTTTTTCAAGATTTCGATACCATTAGCTTACAAGGAAAAAATGTTCTTCTATTACATGCAATTCTGTATATTTTTCTTTTAAATGGTTACTCAAGAGATATCTGACTGCAATTTCAATTACACGACTGTCAACGATTTATGGGCTACCAACACGCCAATCACTGGCTTAATATGGGATCCCCTACGCGACTTTGGTGTCGTTCCGTAATTAACTTTGCAGAGAGATATTTCTAGAGTAGATCTAGAAGAAGAACTATACGGGATTGCTTGGCCTAAAAGAACCATCTTTCCTATGTAGGCTCATGGATCTCCATCTTGAAGAAGAAAGAGATTTAGCCAATCATGGCTCTGATACCAGGCTTGCCAGAGGCAATTGGATCAAGTCAAGAGCAAAGCTCTAAGTCAAAGTGGAGAGCAATGCTCTAGAACAAAAGAGAAAAAACTTACAAAGTTTTATTTATTATCTTCAAACGAAGTACAGTCGTTATCAGAGTACAAGAGAGATAGAGGGAGTTTATTTCGCGATCCCTTCTGAATGCAAAGGCCTCTCCTTATATAGAGGGAGAATGGGCTCTATGAGTGCCTCAATGATTGGGGGTGGGCTGTCCTCTATGATTGAGGGTGAGTTGTCTTCAATTATTGCTCTGCACTGTAGCTCTATTATTGCTTTGCACTGTTGGCGCGCTGTCATCTTGTGCAACGTGGGTTGCACAGTACTGTTGACGCGCTGTCCTCTTGTGCAACGTGGTTGCGCTTCTAGAAGTTGCGTACTGTGGCGCAAGTGTACTGTGGCGCAAGTGTACTGTAGATGCGCAGTACTGTTCTTCTGGTTTTATAAAAACCTTGGGCCGAGAATACTGACTCCCGTGTGCTAGAATGCTGCAGTCGTCTGCTTCAGTATCGGCTCTTACTGTAGATCGCGCAGTTACTGTGGACTGCGCAGTACTGTAGCAGTACTGTAGATCGCGCAGTTTTGCTTGCGCAATTTATACTGTAGACTGCGCAGTTTATGATTGCGCAGTTTATCTCATCGGGCCCTTTCCTTTATCTTGACTCAATTTTGAGCCCATGAGATCCTCCCAGAGCTGGTCTGCTGTCTTCAGATTTTCTTCTGGATCTTGGGAGTGCCCTTGAAAGCATTCTTTCATTTCTACCGATCTGGTAGTTTCTTCAGACTTTGAAGAACTTGTGTCCGTATTATCGAACGTCTGCTCAAACTGCTTCTTGATATGTTCTAAGCAGCGTTTCATGAGATCTTCCTCAGAGATGTTAGGATACTTTCTTCTGAAGGAAGCCTTTAATTTTAGCATCGGATTTTCCGTCGCTAATTCTTCATTAATTTATTATCTAGAGCTTTATTATTGCTCTTAATGGCTGCTTTTATTTCAGCCGTTTTTTCTTCTTCATTAATTCCAGACCACCATTTTATGAGAAATTTTCTGGAAAGAATAGGAATGTTCTTATTATTGAACTCAGAGATGATGGTCCATCTGAATATAAATGGCATCTCATTTTCTATAAAATAATGAAGAGTGCTTTCTCCTTCTATAATGGAGTCATCACTAGTATTATGAAATCTTGGATGTGATTCAATCCAAGGAATGAATAGGTCAAAAATTGACTTTGGCAGTATGGCTAGCTCTGCCCCAATTTTTTGCCATAGTTGGATAAACCAAACGGGGATACCTGATTTTATAACATCAGGTTTTATGATGATAAACCAGGAATGTTTTTTCGCTGGATTTTCATAGTATAGAAAATTATTAAAAGCTTGGATATAATCCCAATAATTGCTTTCGTGTCGCTCTTCTCCTACTTTGAACGACCTCGCCCTATTAGGGTGTAAAGCCCATTCATGGGGGCTAAGAATCTTTCTAATAATGGCTTTGGAGAAGTTTATAATTTCTCCACCTTCTTTTCCGTTTGGATAGTAGTGTTTTATTTCTACTGATCCAGAAACTATTAGCAAGGCCTCATATATTTGCCTTGTTTTCCCCGCTGATGCAGCAAAAGAAATGGTCTCAATATATTTTTCCTTTAAAGACCATGGATCATGCATCTTAGGAATATCATTCCTTTCCAAACATATAATTTGTTCAGAGTTATCTTTCGAGGTATAACTATCATTAGCATCTTCAATTGCTTTTTTAAATGATTGTCCAGGAATATTTCCTGTTGAAGATGCCTCAGCCTCACTTTGAGGACTGTAAATACTCATATTAGAAGTACTTTTATTTGCCCTTTTATGAGGCGTTTTCCAGTCTGATTTGGCGTATGACGCCTCTGATTCCATGTCTATTTGCATGGATTTTGGCTTTTGCATTCTAAGCCAGTTTGCATAAGGGGAGTTGTTAGGAGTATTACTCCTTCCCCGTCCTCGCCCTCTGTCTGGGCCTCGTCCCCTCATCGGGGTCTGCATCTGCAGTATCCTGCAGAAATTCCCCGGTCAAAAAACCAGGAAGACAATTGTCAGTTCCTTTTATATAATCAATATCAAAATCAAAAACAGATAATTCTGCTTGCCATCTAGCAAATATTTGCTTTGATGTTAAGTTTTTAACATCTTTTTGTAACACAGATTTGGCTGCACTACAATCAATTCTCAATAAGAACTTTTGATTTAATAAATCATCTTGGAATTTATAAATACATTTGATAATAGAAAGAATTTCTTTCTTAATAGTTGAGTAATTCAACTGGGCTGGATTCCATTTTCCAGAAGTAAATCTTACAAGAATTTCCTTATTATTAGTAGGATCTACTTGTTTTAAGATGCCTCCGTAACCAATGTTTGAAGCATCTGTCTCAACAATTTTCTTCCAATTAGGATTGGCAATATGAAGACATGGTAAATTCTTTACTGTCTCTTTAATTTTTTGAACAGCTTTAGTATGATCATCTGTCCAAGGTGATGGATTTTTTCTTAGCCTAGCGTATAATATGGCTGCATCTGTAGCTAAATTTTTATAATAATCTGCTACATAATTTAAAGCACCCAAAAATCTTTGGAGCTGCTTAACATTAGAAATATAGTCAGGAAATTTAGAAGCAAATTCTATACTTCTTTTAATTGGAACAATAGTTCCATTATTAATATTATGTCCCAAAAAACGTATAGCTGTTTGAAACAATTTCATTTTTGGAGCAGATATGACTAGTCCATTTTTTATAATGAGGTGTTTGAAAACATTTAAATGTTTAAAATGTTGATCAATGTTCTCAGAATAAATAAGAACATCATCAATATACGAAAGGATAAAGTCCGTATAAGGATTAAATATCGAATTCATAATATTTTGAAATTCAGATGGTGCATTTTTTAATCCGAACGGCATAACATTCCATTCAAAATGCCCAAAAGGTACTGCAAAAGCAGTTTTATATTTATCAGATTCATGAATCTGAATTTGCCAATAGCCTGATTTTAAATCAAACTTAGAAAATATTTTGGCCTTGCTTATTCTATTAAGCAGATCCCTTTTATTAGGGAGAGGATATCTTATCCATTTAAGTACCTTGTTTAAAGTTTTATAATTTATAACAAGGCGTGGCACTCCCCGCTCTTGTTCAGCAGCATTATTTACATAAAATGCTGTACAACTCCATGGAGAAGTTGATTCTCTTATTAGCCTTTTGTCTATAAGACTGCTAATCTCTTTTTTACATAGTTCAAGATATTCTTGATTCATTTGGCATGGTCTTGCCTTAGTAGGAATGTTTTCCTCCGAAAAATCTTCTATATAAGGAAGATTAACAATATGCTGTTTTCTTTCCCAAAATGCATTAGGAAAGTTACTGCAAGTTTGAGTTATAAACTCATTTTCTAGATTTTTAATTCTGGTTTTCATTATACTAGAATTAAGTTGTTTGTTTATTTGTAAAGAAGTTATTTCTTCTTTAATAAAATTTATTTGATTTTCTTTTAGGTAAATATCTTTTACCTCATTTATGATTTTCATAATAGGATCAGTTATAAACTGAAATATAATCTCTTTTCCTTTATAAGAGCTATAAATGCCTTGTGAGTCTATTTTATTTATAGGCATTATCTTAGTGAGGAAAGGTGTTCCGAGTATCACATGTTGTGATATCTTCTTTACTATAATCAAAGGAGAGGGAATACAAATGTCGTTATTACAAATATTTGCATTCGACACCTTATAAGGTGTAGTAAGAGTACTATTATCGGCTGTACTCAAGGTTTGTGTAGTTCTTTCACAATACCTTATAGGAATTATTCCTTCTTTTATACAGTTTAAATCTGCACCACTATCAACCAATGCAATAAGATCGGGTATAACCAAATCATTATTTATTATAAGGGTAATTCGAATATACCATTTTTGATTTAATACTAAATCAATGGTTTGTAAGAATTTATCTGGGACAATTTCCTCAGTAAATTCATCTTCATTATGTGAAGATTCACCTTGTATAATGGTGTTTCCTTCAATAATAGATATTCTTTGCAAAATATCTTTATTTTGAACTTTTAGTTCTATAATTTCGGTTTTGAGGTTATTAACCTCTTTCTGTAAAACTGCAATTGTTACAGGCTTACTTTCTCTTGATTGTTGTCTTTTAAAGACTTCTGATAATCTATAAACATTATCAATAGCAGGAGATTTCTCCTTTTCTTCTTTAAGAAGAACTTCAACCAACTTAGATTTAAGTTCCGGCTGAATGTGTTCATCTTCAATGATTTTAAGAATGATCTTTTTGTCATCTTTAGTTATGACTTTAATAGTGAGACCGTTCATCTCAACTATAGATTTCCAGTAATTTTCTTTATTGTTGATGTTACAACACTTACTAGAACAAATTTTTTCATCATCTGATGAGGAATCTGTTGATTCAGATTCAGAAGATTCAGAAGAATCTGATGAATTAATCATTATTTTGTATAATGACTTTCTTAATTCTTCATCTTCTATTTCATTAATTCTCTTTTTTGTGTAACACTTGTTGGCAAAATGACCAACTTTTCCACACTTGTAACAAGTGGCTGAAGAAGTAGATTTCTTCTTAAACCTATAAGGTTTTTTCTTTTTATCTCCTTCCTCTTTATGTTTAGAAGGTTTATATGGCTTTTTATACCTCCTTTTATAATGAGGCCGTTTAGACTCCGTTCTTTTAGTCTTCCTTTTATTTTTTCGATCCATATAAGGATCTTCAATTGCGAATTGGCTACAAAATTCTCCCAATTCGTGTTTTCCAGTCAATCTTTGGCTTTTCAATTGGTTTTTTAACTTTATGTCATTACATAAAGATAATCCTTCTTTAACACAGGTGCCTATTAAGCGACCATATGTAAAGATATTGTAGGGTATAACCCCATCATTTTGAGTTCTCAGATTAGTTCGAACTCTCTCAGCAAATAGGTTGGGTAAGCCATCTATAAATTTGGCTTTCCAATGAGAGTTATTTGCATCATCTAGTTGCATAACTCTGCTAAGAAAGGTATCTTTGTACCATCTAAAATGTGTCGAAGTAGGACATCTTAGATTCTGTAACAAAGTTCTAACTTTCTCAGCTTGATTACTTACATCCCCTGTGAAATGATCGAGAATTGTAAGTATTAGTGTATAAACAGCATCAGAAACAGGAGTGTTGTTCTCCATTTTTGCTGCACTCCAAATTTCAACCTTTTGCGTCGGGGATAAGCAATGATCCCACCAGCCTTTCAGAATTCCGGTAAATCCACATGATGTAAATCTTGCAACATCAGCATCTGAGTTCCCTTGCTGTTTTGATACTGTTGCATACATCATCATACGATGTAATGTGTCATGGATTTGCTTATCAGGTAATCCATCAATATTCCATTCATAAATGGAACGTCCTGAGTATGAATTTGTGGTAAGAGCTTCGCTTTCTTCATACAGGACATCTAAAGGAGTTGGCCTTTTATAATAATGCTTGTCCAACGTCCTTAAAGGATATTTTATCGTATTTACGATATTATTCTCAGACATATAAATCTGACTTTCTGATGACTCATTTATTTCTGAGTCTTCTTCTGATATTTCAGAAGGTTCTCCATCAATGATGTTTAACTTTGCATTGCTGAAACTTTTCTCCAGAGCATTTATAATATCTGAAGATATATCTTTATTTTTGGATAATTTATATCCAGAAATTTCTAAAGCTGGTTTTATTGGAATATAACTTTTCTCGTTCACTGCTTTAACAACAGGAGCTTCTATAACTCCTATAGCCTGTAGTTTATTATTCAGGCTTTCAAGAGCAGATTCCACCCTGGTTAATTGTTGACCAATCACTTGAATGTAAATATTAGAAAAATTATTCTGTTTGAAAACCTTTTGGAGTTCTTTCAAAGCGTTTTCTATTTTGTCATCAATAAGAGGCTTTATAAATGCGGTTGCCTCTAAATTAGAGGTAGAAACACCAGATAACCTTAAAGGTTCTGTTGGTGGATAAATTGATCTCACAGTTTTACCAGTTTGAGTGGTCCACTGTTTATAATGTTCTTCTAAGATATTAATTTTACTTTCTTGTTCATTAAGAAAGTATTCAACAAACCAATCTATAAAATATTTCAGACATTGGTTTTCTTCAAGATGTTTATATATTGATCTTTATAATGATACATCTGTTCTGTAGAGAAGGTTTTTCCAAACCATTCTCTAAAAGCAGTATGCTTTTTACTCATAAATTCCTTATTAAGGAATTTTCTCAGATCACTATCTGGTCTTAAATCCATAAAATTATATGTGAAAACTCATCTCTGATGAGGTAGGAGAAGTTTTATTTTCCTTCTCATAGATGGGGTGAGAAATATTATCTTGGGAAATATTAATCCCTTTAACATCTCTATAAGAGGTGCTCGGCCTGGAGAAAGATCTTCTTAGAGTAGAAGAACTGGAACCACCTTCCATATAAGGTTTTCCTGATATTCTGGCTATATTATTAGAGCCAAATTTTACTTCAATGTTTCCATCGTCAGTCTGTATTTTCTGATCGATGTCTGTATCTATTATTGGTGCAGGTGGAACTGCCGAGGTTATAACCCAAGATTCTGGAAAGTCAATTTCTTCCCATTTTATAATCCTATTTGTAGCAACACTAGAGGATAAAAGATTGGTTTCAATAATTGTGGTTTTACCATTCTCAGTTTTAACTTTTACCTTGGGTGCCATTGTAGATAGAACTTTATAATGGATTCTATAAATTATAGCTATAGTTTCAGATCCTTTCATGAAGTTATAGCCATGGGTTTTTAGATTCAAAGTTACTGCCTCAAATATATTGGGGTCAGTTAAAGATAAGGTTAAATTAGGATAAACATCAAAGTAGACTGGTCCATGACACAAACTTGTTTGCATAATTCCCATTAGGGAAGGGATCCAATCTAAGCATCTTGCATCTCTTAAGGATGATAATATTGAGGCATTTAAGCCTTGGAGACTAAGTGGTTTAAAGGCCACTTGAATTAAACCAATATGAAGGTATTTGTATTGTTTTTCAAATCTGTAAACATCCTTTTCTGATAGGAGTTGGATAGTCTGTTCAGTGCTATCCACAGAGATGATTTTTTCCATACTTTTGATGGAAAGTCTGGACGATAGATCAAACGTCCCAATGTTATAAATTTCTTTAGCTGGAACATTTGGAATTGTCCATTTGTTCAGCTGTTCTTCATCTGAAGGATACTCAAGTAAATTTGAGTTTTTAATATGTTTGCTCTTATTACGAGCAATCTTGGTAGATATTGCAGTTGATGAACTGGGTGTGGTCATTAGAATTTCTTTTTCAAGATTTCGATACCATTAGCTTACAAGGAAAAAATGTTCTTCTATTACATGCAATTCTGTATATTTTTCTTTTAAATGGTTACTCAAGAGATATCTGACTGCAATTTCAATTACACGACTGTCAACGATTTATGGGCTACCAACACGCCAATCACTGGCTTAATATGGGATCCCCTACGCGACTTTGGTGTCGTTCCGTAATTAACTTTGCAGAGAGATATTTCTAGAGTAGATCTAGAAGAAGAACTATACGGGATTGCTTGGCCTAAAAGAACCATCTTTCCTATGTAGGCTCATGGATCTCCATCTTGAAGAAAAAAGAGATTTAGCCAATCATGGCTCTGATACCAGGCTTGCCAGAGGCAATTGGATCAAGTCAAGAGCAAAGCTCTAAGTCAAAGTGGAGAGCAATGCTCTAGAACAAAAAAGAAAAAACTTACAAAGTTTTATTTATTATCTTCAAACGAAGTACAGTCGTTATCAGAGTACAAGAGAGATAGAGGGAGTTTATTTCGCGATCCCTTCTGAATGCAAAGGCCTCTCCTTATATAGAGGGAGAATGGGCTCTATGAGTGCCTCACTGATTGGGGGTGAGCTGTCCTCTATGATTGAGGGTGAGTTGTCTTCAATTATTGCTCTGCACTGTAGCTCTATTATTGCTTTGCACTGTTGGCGCGCTGTCATCTTGTGCAACGTGGGTTGCGCAGTACTGTTGACGCGCTGTCCTCTTGTGCAACGTGGTTGCGCTTCTAGAAGTTGCGTACTGTGGCGCAAGTGTACTGTGGCGCAAGTGTACTGTAGATGCGCAGTACTGTTCTTCTGGTTTTATAAAAACCTTGGGCCGAGAATACTGACTCCCGTGTGCTAGAATGCTGCAGTCGTCTGCTTCAGTATCGGCTCTTACTGTAGATCGCGCAGTTACTGTGGACTGCGCAGTACTGTAACAGTACTGTAGATCGCGCAGTTTTGCTTGCGCAATTTATACTGTAGACTGCGCAGTTTATGATTGCGCAGTTTATCTCATCGGGCCCTTTCCTTTATCTTGACTCAATTTTGAGCCCATGAGATCCTCCCAGAGCTGGTCTGCTGTCTTCAGATTTTCTTCTGGATCTTGGGAGTGCCCTTGAAAGCATTCTTTCATTTCTACCGATCTGGTAGTTTCTTCAGACTTTGAAGAACTTGTGTCCGTATTATCGAACGTCTGCTCAAACTGCTTCTTGATATGTTCTAAGCAGCGTTTCATGAGATCTTCCTCAGAGATGTTAGGATACTTTCTTCTGAAGGAAACCTTTAATTTTAGCATCGGATTTTCCGTCGCTAATTCTTCATTAATTTATTATCTAGAGCTTTATTATTGCTCTTAATGGCTGCTTTTATTTCAGCCGTTTTTTCTTCTTCATTAATTCCAGACCACCATTTTATGAGAAATTTTCTGGAAAGAATAGGAATGTTCTTATTATTGAACTCAGAGATGATGGTCCATCTGAATATAAATGGCATCTCATTTTCTATAAAATAATGAAGAGTGCTTTCTCCTTCTATAATGGAGTCATCACTAGTATTATGAAATCTTGGATGTGATTCAATCCAAGGAATGAATAGGTCAAAAATTGACTTTGGCAGTATGGCTAGCTCTGCCCCAATTTTTTGCCATAGTTGGATAAACCAAACGGGGATACCTGATTTTATAACATCAGGTTTTATGATGATAAACCAGGAATGTTTTTTCGCTGGATTTTCATAGTATAGAAAATTATTAAAAGCTTGGATATAATCCCAATAATTGCTTTCGTGTCGCTCTTCTCCTACTTTGAACGACCTCGCCCTATTAGGGTGTAAAGCCCATTCATGGGGGCTAAGAATCTTTCTAATAATGGCTTTGGAGAAGTTTATAATTTCTCCACCTTCTTTTCCGTTTGGATAGTAGTGTTTTATTTCTACTGATCCAGAAACTATTAGCAAGGCCTCATATATTTGCCTTGTTTTCCCCGCTGATGCAGCAAAAGAAATGGTCTCAATATATTTTTCCTTTAAAGACCATGGATCATGCATCTTAGGAATATCATTCCTTTCCAAACATATAATTTGTTCAGAGTTATCTTTCGAGGTATAACTATCATTAGCATCTTCAATTGCTTTTTTAAATGATTGTCCAGGAATATTTCCTGTTGAAGATGCCTCAGCCTCACTTTGAGGACTGTAAATACTCATATTAGAAGTACTTTAATTTGCCCTTTTATGAGGCGTTTTCCAGTCTGATTTGGCGTATGACGCCTCTGATTCCATGTCTATTTGCATGGATTTTGGCTTTTGCATTCTAAGCCAGTTTGCATAAGGGGAGTTGTTAGGAGTATTACTCCTTCCCCTTCCTCGCCCTCTGTCTGGGCCTCGTCCCCTCATCGGGGTCTGCATCTGCAGTATCCTGCAGAAATTCCCCGGTCAAAAAATCAGGAAGACAATTGTCAGTTCCTTTTATATAATCAATATCAAAATCAAAAACAGATAATTCTGCTTGCCATCTAGCAAATATTTGCTTTGATGTTAAGTTTTTAACATCTTTTTGTAACACAGATTTGGCTGCACTACAATCAATTCTCAATAAGAACTTTTGATTTAATAAATCATCTTGGAATTTATAAATACATTTGATAATAGAAAGAATTTCTTTCTTAATAGTTGAGTAATTCAACTGGGCTGGATTCCATTTTCCAGAAGTAAATCTTACAAGAATTTCCTTATTATTAGTAGGATCTACTTGTTTTAAGATGCCTCCGTAACCAATGTTTGAAGCATCTGTCTCAACAATTTTCTTCCAATTAGGATTGGCAATATGAAGACATGGTAAATTCTTTACTGTCTCTTTAATTTTTTGAACAGCTTTAGTATGATCATCTGTCCAAGGTGATGGATTTTTTCTTAGCCTAGCGTATAATATGGCTGCATCTGTAGCTAAATTTTTATAATAATCTGCTACATAATTTAAAGCACCCAAAAATCTTTGGAGCTGCTTAACATTAGAAATATAGTCAGGAAATTTAGAAGCAAATTCTATACTTCTTTTAATTGGAACAATAGTTCCATTATTAATATTATGTCCCAAAAAACGTATAGCTGTTTGAAACAATTTCACTTTTGGAGCAGTTATGACTAGTCCATTTTTTATAATGAGGTGTTTGAAAACATTTAAATGTTTAAAATGTTGATCAATGTTCTCAGAATAAATAAGAACATCATCAATATACGAAAGGATAAAGTCCGTATAAGGATTAAATATCGAATTCATAATATTTTGAAATTCAGATGGTGCATTTTTTAATCCGAACGGCATAACATTCCATTCAAAATGCCCAAAAGGTACTGCAAAAGCAGTTTTATATTTATCAGATTCATGAATCTGAATTTGCCAATAGCCTGATTTTAAATCAAACTTAGAAAATATTTTGGCCTTGCTTATTCTATTAAGCAGATCCCTTTTATTAGGGAGAGGATATCTTATCCATTTAAGTACCTTGTTTAAAGGTTTATAATTTATAACAAGGTGTGGCACTCCCCGCTCCTGTTCAGCAGCATTATTTACATAAAATGCTGTACAACTCCATGGAGAAGTTGATTCTCTTATTAGCCTTTTGTCTATAAGACTGCTAATCTCTTTTTTACATAGTTCAAGATATTCTTGATTCATTTGGCATGGTCTTGCCTTAGTAGGAATGTTTTCCTCCGAAAAATCTTCTATATAAAGGAAGATTAACAATATGCTGTTTTCTTTCCCAAAATGCATTAGGAAAGTTACTGCAAGTTTGAGTTATAAACTCATTTTCTAGATTTTTAATTCTGGTTTTTATTATACTAGAATTAAGTTGTTTGTTTATTTGTAAAGAAGTTATTTCTTCTTTAATAAAATTTATTTGATTTTCTTTTAGGTAAATATCTTTTACCTCATTTATGATTTTCATCATAGGATCAGTTATAAACTGAAATATAATCTCTTTTCCTTTATAAGAGCTATAAATGCCTTGTGAGTATTTTATTTATAGGCATTATCTTAGTGAGGAAAGGTGTTCCGAGTATCACATGTTGTGATATCTTCTTTACTATAATCAAAGGAGAGGGAATACAAATGTCGTTATTACAAATATTTGCATTCGACACCTTATAAGGTGTAGTAAGAGTACTATTATCGGCTGTACTCAAGGTTTGTGTAGTTCTTTCACAATACCTTATAGGAATTATTCCTTCTTTTATACAGTTTAAATCTGCACCACTATCAACCAGTGCAATAAGATCGGGTATAACCAAATCATTATTTATTATAAGGGTAATTCGAATATACCATTTTTGATTTAATACTAAATCAATAGTTTGTAAGAATTTATCTGGGATAATTTCCTCAGTAAATTCATCTTCATTATGTGAAGATTCACCTTGTATAATGGTGTTTCCTTCAATAATAGATATTCTTTGCAAAATATCTTTATTTTGAACTTTTAGTTCTATAATTTCGGTTTTGAGGTTATTAACCTCTTTCTGTAAAACTGCAATTGTTACAGGCTTACTTTCTCTTGATTGTTGTCTTTTAAAGACTTCTGATAATCTATAAACATTATCAATAGCAGGAGATTTCTCCTTTTCTTCTTTAAGAAGAACTTCAACCAACTTAGATTTAAGTTCTGGCTGAATGTGTTCATCTTCAATGATTTTAAGAATGATCTTTTTGTCATCTTTAGTTATAACATTAATAGTGAGACCGTTCATCTCAACTATAGATTTCCAGTAATTTTCTTTATTGTTGATATTACAACACTTACTAGAACAAATTTTTTCATCATCTGATGAGGAATCTGTTGATTCAGATTCAGAAGATTCAGAAGAATCTGATGAATTAATCATTATTTTGTATAATGACTTTCTTAATTCTACATCTTCATACTCAGGACGTTCCATTTATGAATGGAATATTGATGGATTACCTGATAAGCAAATCCATGACACATTATATCGTATGATGATGTATGCAACAGTATCAAAACAGCAAGGGAACTCAGATGCTGATGTTGCAAGATTTATATCATGTGGATTTACCGGAATTCTGAAAGGCTGGTGGGATCATTGCTTATCCCCGACGCAAAAGGTTGAAATTTGGAGTGCAGCAAAAATGGAGAACAATACTCCTGTTTCTGATGCTGTTTATACACTAATACTTACAATCCTCGATCATTTCACAGGGGATGTAAGTAATCAAGCTGAGAAAGTTAGAACTTTGTTACAGAATCTAAGATGTCCTACTTTGACACATTTTAGATGGTACAAAGATACTTTTCTTAGCAGAGTTATGCAACTAGATGATGCAAATAACTCTCATTGGAAAGCCAAATTTATAGATGGCTTACCCAACCTATTTGCTGAGAGAGTTCGAACTAATCTGAGAACTCAAAATGATGGGGTTATACCCTACAATATCTTTACATATGGTCGCTTAATAGGCACCTGTGTTAAAGAAGGATTATCTTTATGTAATGACATAAAGTTAAAAAACCAATTGAAAAGCCAAAGATTGACTGGAAAACACGAATTGGGAGAATTTTGTAGCCAATTCGCAATGGAAGATCCTTATATGGATCGAAAAGATAAAAGGAAGACTAAAAGAACGGAGTCTAAACGGCATCATTATAAAAGGAGGTATAAAAAGCCATATAAACCTTCTAAACATAAAGAGGAAGGAGATAAAAAGAAAAAACCTTATAGGTTTAAGAAGAAGTCTACTTCTTCAGCCACTTGTTACAAGTGTGGAAAAGTTGGTCATTTTGCCAACAAGTGTTACACAAAAAAGAGAATTAAGAAAGTCATTAATAGTGAGACCGTTCATCTCAACTATAGATTTCCAGTAATTTTCTTTATTGTTGATATTACAACACTTACTAGAACAAATTTTTTCATCATCTGATGAGGAATCTGTTGATTCAAAGGTGATAAGTTTTATACCCCAAGACTCAAGATGATAAGTTTATTTTTAGATAATTGAAGTAATCTCAAAGGTGCAAGCCAAAAGACTAATATAATTACATTCCATGACTAATATATGTTAATAATCTGAATTGGCTAGTAGATTGTATGGGAACTATGTGTGTTGTTTTATAATCATTGTGGAGTTTAATTCTCTGTTGATCTGTTCCTTTTAACCTTCATACAATTGAATACAGATGTTAAGCCCTTCACTTTCTTTCTTCAAAATGTATGCCTTTCTATTGAAAATATGCTGAGTAAGCTAGCATGCCAATATTCCAATAATAAAATACATGTATTGAACCATGAAAGCAATCAAGATATATACTTCAAAAGCAGTCAAGGATATACCCCAAGACACTTCCAACACTCAAACCACCAAAAACAACAGCAACTGCCCTTGAGCGTTCTTGTAATGGTATTGATCTGCATTTGAATCAATAAGACAGGACATATATCATTCGATATCCTAGTAACTGGAAAGTGGAAACACAAAATGCAATTATGCAATATATTCTATTAGTGAGGAGCTGAGCCGAGCGAGGAATTGGATCGTAGAATTGTGAGTGCATGCTCCTGGTTTTTGAAATTTCAAGATTTGACCATGGTAGCATCTTGATGTCATCGGGATGCAATTTACTTTCCAGCAGTTTACAGATGGTAATATTTTTTGAACAAAGTTTGTTGATAACATGATTCAAATACGGAAATATAAATTATACTGCATAATAAAAGTCATAAATTGTTCGTAGTGCCACTGGATGGGTCTGCAGCCAATCATGAGGCTTATCTACACTTTCCATGTAACAAGCTATCACTGGAGACTTGAAGCTGAAATTTCATCATATGGAGTAAAAGTTTCACCATGTTGTGAGTGCTATGACATGCTAAACTGCCTTCCTTTCACAGTTTCGTCTGTATGACAGATACATACCTTATGACACCTGGAAGTGCTAACTTATCTTTGGAACATGTATGCTACACTTATTTAATGCCAAATTTTGCTGCTCCAACTCTACTGACTTTTAGCTATAAGATTACTCCATGGAAGGTATTTACTTGGTAGCATCCTCTCAAATGACCCAAAATTAACGAACCTGCCAGTCTCCAAAATTAACGAACCTGCCAGTCTTTACGTCGATGCAGGTGTATGCAGATGAGTCGGGCGAACAGAGTAGGGAATCAAGAATATTGAACAACACCGACAAGGCTCTCTTTTTTATGTGCTGGGAAGTTCAAGAAAAACTTTGTAGATGGAGATATTTCCCATCAAACATCATGGTGTTCCTAGAACCCCCCCCCCCCCCGGGGGGGGGATCCAGCTACAAATTAAGGTGCAGTGCTGTAGCGGCTGCAGATTTTCTCAAGTTGTAGTTAACTAAGTTGATTATGATAATCTGTGAAAGTAGGATGATGAAATAGGATGTGCTGCATGTGCAAAATCATGTTGTATACGAAAAAAAATATTAATTTTAAATAGGCATTGAATAGTTTCTCCTCAAAATCCTTGTGCAAACCATGAGATTTGTTTTGATGGACAAAAGAAACTTTGACATACCATTTCTTGAATTTCTGATAATCTCATTCTGTTTGTTCTATGTATGTTGGCCTTTAATGATTTAGAAGCTGATGCTACATTAAAACTGTTTGAAGTTCAAAAGGTCAGTTAGCAACATCAACAAAAAAAATGATTCTGGATCTCTAGAATTTTTTTTTGGTCAGCTATGTGTGTATTGTGATATTTCCTTAAGGGCTTTGGTGGTTTGGAGCACACTTTCTATACTTGTTGTAGGTTGCATGCTCCCATATTTCGTTGAGAAATATCCTCAACGAAAAAAATCCTTGAGAAAAGGAGTGTTCATAAGTGACGCATTCTTGAGAGGTTGTCAAATGCGCTGAAAATCTATAAGAAACCAGTTTGTTGACTATGAAATAAATTCATGGAGAAATAACACAAATACTCTTGCCTGGCAATCAGATCAGTTGCAGCTGACGGGGAAACACCCTCTCCTATCCCGACCCGGAGATTTGGAAATAAAAACCTGCTCATTATCAATAATAAAAATTAAGCATTTACACACAGGACTTGTAGTTGGAGCAGCATCACCCGTATTAAGGGTGTTCATCAGGTCAAATGTGATCCAAACCTGACATGACTCGACTAAAAAATATGGTACAATATCTCAGTATCTAGGTATCTTTAACAGAGAACATTCTGTAAATTGCATTCTGTTGTTTGACTATGCATATGATGCCAAGAGGTATCACAGAAACTGTATAACCACCAAAAATACTATATTATACTTTACAGGTGTTGCTACATGAACTTTTCAAACTCAAAGCATGACTGATGGAAGGCATTCTAATTAAATAAATATGCATATTAATATTTAATAACCTAATAGTTAGTTTGTTATGCGAAATATCGCCTCGTATAATTGTTCTAAAATGAGAAAATTGGGTTCATTATGCAAGACAGTAGTAACTAGTCAATAATTAATGTGCAACTCAATTCAGAACAAACAATAAGTCACTTGATATGCAGCTATCTTTCATTTCATATGCCTTGGCATGGACTGGTATCTATCATTCACAGTGAAAATTAGTAAATGGACGATTCATGACTTCATCCAAAACTTTTCATTCCTATGCAAAATATTGATAAATAACTCCGCTTCTTGATTATAGAAAATAAGAGATCCAATATGAATTTGCCAAATGTAACCTTTCTTCAAACTGATCATGTTGCCTACTTTCTGTTAAGTTCATGGTGACGTTACGTTCCGCTATCGCCTATCGGTCATGTTTAGCAGAAACACAATGTGTGGCATTGAAGATTGGTTTCTTGTCCAGAATAAGTCTACACCCTGCTATGCTGCTACAAAAAAGCATGTGGTTGTTAATTGTTAGGAAATGACGTTTCATGCAACATGTGCTTGTTGGGGGGGGGGGTCCATTACTATTCTGGTTAGCAATATCTTAACAAGAATTGAAAATTGAGTTGCAAATGCTACAATTTTTTGCAAGTTGCAAATTCAAACATATGATGATGGAGGTAATTAGGGGTTTGCTAATCATCCCTTCCATTGATTTCTCTCGTTCGTAAATTCACAATAAATGTTATGTTTCCACATTTCCCCCCTCAACCAAAATATTTTTTTTCTTTGTAAATAGAGATCATCCACCAACAACCAAACAATGGATTTGGAGGTGTAAAATTGTAATAGATGCTACATTTTCTGTTGTGGCACACCAAAAGAGCTCCTAAGAGTAGTTTAAGTGCCAAGACAAAACTAAATGTCTTTTTGAACATTGGAATGTCTTGCACAATAACTCTGCATGGTTCCAGAATTTTACATACCGATATGTAAAGGAAGGTGTGGGGTGTGTTAGATTATGAGATATCTGTATATAACTTCATTAGATATTGTGGTTATCATAGATCAGATAAGTGATCTATGTTGTTAACATTATGATTGATATTTTAGATTGTTAGGATTATTAGTTATTAACTTGTTATGTTACGAGTATGAGGTGTATAAATTGAGATGATTTATCTCTCAATAAAATTGATCGAGTTTATTACTTTATTATCATATTATCTGAGCCAATGGCCCGATCCACACTAGTTTATTATTCCAAAATAAATAAAGTTACACAAAATATCTAATTCAGAAATGAGTTCCCTCGGTTTGATTCTCCATCAATATCAAGTCCAAGCACTATTCTTTTTCTATGACGTCTTCTTGGAGTATGATCTTCTTCCTATAGCATTTCCAGCGAAAGAACTTCAACCGGGTTATTCTATTCCACCTCTTATAGTGAAAAAATTTAAAGTAAAATGCTTAATAACATGGCGGTACATTTATACAAAACTTCTACCCCGAGCACACGAAATGGAGTCATGGGCAGTCAAGAGAAATCCGATCCACGAAATAATTTGATTTATGGACAGCATCATTGCAGGTTATTCAGTCCAGCTTGCAATCTGCGAAAGAGACCAAGCATAAGTCCGCCATGCTCGGTGCATTAGATATGTTGTTCTTCTCCGTCATTCTACAAGTTGCATATTTTGGTTCAAGATATTATCCAAACTCTCAGTTATTCACCGTGAGTTTGAGGGAGGCTGTTAGATTCTGAGATATCGGACTGTAATAGATATTTTGGTTATCATAGACCTGATAAGTTCTGATCTATATTGTTAAGATTATCATTGGTGTGTTAGATAGTTAGGATCATTAGTTCTCAGCTTATTATGTTATGAGTATGAGGTGTATAAATTGAGATGTATTATCTCTTAATAAAATTGGTCGAGTTTATTGCTTTCTTTTTAGGGCGTATAGATATCATGATCACCACCAGGAGGTGCAACACCCTTTAACCCTTGCCAATCATTCATTAAAAGGGATTCATGTTCTATTTTTCTCATATGAAATATCTTGGTCATTCTTCCTGATCATATTTATAGTTTGCTCAATAATTCATAATTTTAAATGTCAGCTACAATGTGAGTCAATGAAGATTCCGTTATCGTATATACAGCAATATGCAGAAATTAATGAGTCAGGTCAACTCATGACACCTACCAAGGAAAAAGCAAGCATTCTAGAAAATTAGACAGTACGCTTCTAGAGTGATACCGAGGTGAAACTTGAAACAGAATACGCTAGAGATATGAAGGTACATAAGCTTCTAACATACAAAGCAAGTTCAAAAAAATATAAAGAGAAAAGGATAACATGGTTGAAGACAGTGTCGCATACCAAAATTCTTGACAAGACCAGCCCAGGCATAAACCCTGCTACAAAAGGAACGAGTATTGTGGCCAACGACCAGGCCAGCACCCCAATTTTAAGCACTTTGCTGCATTTTCAACACCAGTAGTGAACATGGAATGAAATAATTGATCACAAGATTAAAGAAAAGAGTCTTATTGCATATAGCATTATTGATGGGAACAGAGAACAGTCATGTTGTGCCAGAAATACATGAATGAAATTGTAATCAATTTATCCATCCCTCAGTGAATGTATTTAATCCTCATCTTAAATAACAATAAGAAATGGTTGAACTATTCTCTAGACTTAGTAATAATTGAACAAACCCCAACAACATTCCAGAGTATGGTTTCATATCTGACGGTCTTCGAACTCCTGTTCCCTCCAGGGGTTTAAACTTTGTATCTGAGTCAAGACATGCTCAGAACCTGTACATATTGTCTAAAGATGAAATATACAAATAGAGCACAAAGCAAATATACGCATTTGTGATCCATAATTAGTTCTCATTGACACAAGATGTAAATGCTTGTCTTCTCAAAACCAATCTTCCACCAAATAACTTGGCAAGCCAACCTCCAGGCAACTGACTCAAGGCATAGCCCCAAAAAAATGAAGATTGGACAAGATCTGCAGTAGAGGAATTCCATCCAAATTGATGTGACATAGGGATAATGGCAATGCTTAAGTTGACCTGAGGCATCAAATAGAACAAGTGATTATATGGTTTATCTATTATCTAAAGAAGAAAAGATGATTATTAGCAAGGATTCAAAGACAGCATAAATGATATATAAATAGAAAAATTTTACCTTGCAACCTACGGAAATCAAACAATGTTAAAACCTATGTAACCCATAACGCGGAATGTTTCGGTATGCGGAACTAAAACGGGAACACGGAACGCTAATTGTTGTTGACACTTGTGACATGCGATCTTCTGTTTTGATTATTTAGAACAAAACTTTATTTAAAGAATTCATATGTTACTAACGACGTTTCCAAATTTTTATTCTTGAGTACAACACGCATAATATTTCAACTTCAAGTAAAATTGTCTACAATAAGATTCGCACTCAAAATGTCGATATGGCATGAGACTTGACGCAAGCAAAGAACATGATGCAAGCTTAATCAAGAAACAAAGACGTCTCAAAGTAACATCTCAAGAAAATGAAAACCAAAGAAGAAACAAGTTGAAGAAAGGAGATATAAGTGTTATTGAGTCTAGTGTTGATCTCATAAGGTTAGAAACCAATTTCCAATATATTTCTATTCTACAGATGTCTCCACTCTTATCAAGAGACGTCTAATATATTCGCTGGAATTCAAACTGTTCAAACTTTCAAAACAAATATTCAAATAAGTCAAACTGCAGACGTTTGTACCAGACGTCTGCTTAAGAAATGTTGAATCACCAGATGCCTGTAGAAGGAAATTTCCAGCGTTTTCAACTTTCTGTTCTATCTCTCAGAGACGTCTCAGCAGACGTCTCCTTAAGATACTTTTGAACTGCAGACGTCTGGTATATACGCCTGCTAAACAAAATTTCAAAATATCAGTTTTTATCTCTCAAGAGAGACATCTGGTACAAACATATCTCCTTAAGAAATTCTTGACCAATAGACGTGACGTCTTCCTTGGTAGATTTTGGCAGTTATTTTTTGTTTGAATATTCAAATGAGCGAATATTTACGCCAATTTGATTCCAAACGTTTCCAACGGTTATTAACTGTTTTTGAAAGTTATTGGCATTTATAATAACTACCCCTTTCTACTCCTATAAATATCCTAGAGATCAAATACTTGGACATGCATTCATTGATCAATTCATTGAGAAATTTTCTTCTTCTTGGGCCTAAAAGTTCTTATTCTTTCTCATTTCCTCTAGAGCCTAAACTTGTAATAATCTCTCAAATCAATTCTTGTGCTAAACTGGTATTAATCTTTAGAGATCATAGGATTGTGAGTGAGCATTTCGTCGTTGTAAACGATTGTAAATCCTTGAAGAATGTTGGATATTCTTCCTTACGAGAGAAGAGGTCTCACATTGTTTGAATAGCGAATTTGGAATGGAAAAAGAGATTTTCCTAAAGAATCGCGGATTCGAAAGGAAAATGGATTTTCCTAGGGAATTGCGGATTAGAAAGGAGAAAAACTTTTTCTAGGAAATCGCAAGTTCAAGCGGGATATCCTTGTGAAGAGAGATTGTGTTTTTCACATCCTTGTGAAGAGAGATCGTGTTCTTCATATTTTAAAAATAGTGAAAAACCTGTGAAGCCTTAGGCGGGAACTAGCCACTAGGAGTGGTGAATCCTAGTCAGTAATTCTCCTATGTTTGCATTGCTCTTGACTCTAATCTTATTTTCTGTGTTGTTTTGATTATTGCAGTAAGTTTTATTATTTAATTTGTTTAGATTATTCCGCAGAAACTTATTAATCAAAACACAATATAGTAATTAAGTTATTAAATTTGCCATATAACATGTAGTTACCATATTCACCCCTCTACGGTATTTTCAATTGTTATGGAACATGGTACAATAGGGGTAGTTTTCTTTTATACGCATATATAAAATGGAAACCGTAGCTTTAAAACATGTAGTGTTTAGATAGTTTTTAGAATAATTTAAGCATTAACACAAAGTCGACTTTATGCCGATTTAACTTAAGTTCTTAATGAGTTGGATCAAAATAATAATTGTTCCGATCCAGATCGCTAGTGTTCCCCGATTGAGAACCACCGTTCCAAATGGCAATTCGCTAATGGTTTAGCGATTTATGGTCACACAGGTTAAAACCAATAGTGATCGCAGCTTCAATTATGATCCTTATAAATGAATCTAGCAGTATAATAAATTCATATTTAAAATTATACTAAAATGCAATGAACTTTCACTGTTTTTTAAGAAAGCTACCATGCACTTTATACAATAGAATTAAAATATCATACGTTATCCATATTTGCTGCACTAAATTACCATTGCTTGAATTTTTCTTAATCTGTCACTGCCTATTTTGCCTACACGTCGTCAAGTAACCGGTAGATGATTGTTTTATCTTTGTAAATTCGTTAAAACCCCCCATTTCATCACTTCTTCAATTTCTTCTCATTTTATTAATGATTCTATATCTTGAAGCAATCGAATTAGATTTAGGAAGAGATAGTTTTTAAAAAGAACGAGGGAAATGAGTTTTACAAAATTTGATATGGTAAAATGAGAATGTCTTGGTCATCTAATGACAAGGTGACTAGTGTGGTAACAATACTAGTCAAGATAAATGATGTTAGCCAATTTAGTGCAATGTATACACTTCATGGTAAAGTTCATAGTGTTTTAGTAACTGGAGAATGGTTATAAGACATGAAACAGTGCCTTGCTAATCTTACAAAAACCAGTTTTCATCAAAAAGTTTGACAATGTTTAGATATGCGGAACGAAAACGGGAACGCTACTTATAAGCGAATTGAACTTTCTTTCACACAAAATTCAGTATATAAAGAGACTTTTTTTATAGTCTTGTTACACAAGTATAGGAAGATATGAGGAAAACAATAAAATAAGAAAGTTACAAACAGATTATATTACAAACAGATTCTAACAGATTTTGTTACAAACAAATTCTAACGAATCTGAGAAATATCTTACTGTTGACTATTTCCAACACCCCCCTCAAGTTGGTGCGTAGATGTCCATCATGCCCAACTTGCTTATGAGTCCCTCGAACACTGCTTTGAATAGTCTCTTTGTAAAGATATCTGCAGTTTATTCTTTTGTCGGAATGTAGGGGATACAGATGGTACCGGTATCTAGTTTTTCCTTGATGAAGTGGCGGTCTACTTCAATATGCTTCGTTCTGTCATGTTGTACGGGGTTGTGTGCTATGTTGATGGCAGCTTTGTTGTCGCGGTATAGTTTTAATGGCTGAGTTATAGGCCGCTTTATTTCCTGTAGTACCCGTAGAACCCACAGAACATCACAAATATCGTTGGCCATGGCTCGAAATTCTGCCTCCGCACTACTCCTTGCCACGACACTTTGTTTCTTGCTCCGCCATGTAACTAGATTTGCCCCACGTACGTACAATACCATGAAGTTGACTTCCTGTCTACGATGGAACCTGTCCAATCCGCGTCAGTAAATACTTCGACGCTGCGAGTCTCACCTTTTTTGAAGAATAAATCTCTTCCTGGTGCGCCCTTTAAATACTTCAAAACTCTATATGCTGCATTAAGATGCTCTTCTTGAGGTGGGTGCATAAATTGGCTTATTATACTCACTGCAAAAGTGATATCGGGACGTGTGAGAGAGATAGATCAATTTTCCCACTAACCTCTAGTATTATGGAATGTCCACTGACAGGCTCTGTGTAAATTCTCCGAGCTTTTTATTCGGATCTATCGGTGTCTCCACAGGTTTGCAGTTTGTCATCCCTATTTCTTTGAGAAGATCGAGAACATACTTCCGTTGAAACACGACAATGCCTTTCTTACTTCTAGCAATTTCCATAACTAAGAAATACTTCAATTCTCCCAAGTCTTTTACTTCGAACTCCTTGGCGAGACTTCCTTTTAACTGGTTGACCTCTTTCACGTCATCTCCTGTAACAATGATGCCATCAACGTAAACAATTAGTATTGCAATTTTTCCATGTCTCGAGACTCTGTAGAACATGGTGTGATCTGCCTGAGCCTGATTGTATCCTTGCCCTTTCACAAACTGGTGGAAACATTCGAACCAAGCTCGTGGAGATTGTTTAAGACCGTAAAGTGATCTTTTCAATCTGCACACTTTGGAGCCGAACCCTTTTTCAAACCCCGGCGGAGGTTCCATGTACACTTCTTCGTCCAGGTCTCCATTCAAAAACGTGTTCTTCACATCTAGTTGTTGAAGTCGCCAATCGAGATTTACTGCAACTGACAGCAAGATCCGGATCGTGTTTAGCTTAGCCACAGATGCAAAAGTCTCTGTGTAGTCGATCCCGTATGTTTGAGTGAACCCTTTAGCAACGAGCCTCGCCTTATATCGTTCTAGGGTTCCATCTGCATGAAACTTTGGTATGAATACCCATTTGCATTCTACAGTCTTCTTTCCTCTCGGCAGCTCCTCCATGTTCCAAGTCTGATTTTTCTCAAGTGCATTCATCTCCTCGAAAATCGTCTTTCTTCACTCTGGAGCTCTCAGAGCATTATGTACAGTTTTTGGAATCTCCACAACAGACACATTAGAGGTAAAGGCTGAAAAACTGGGTGAGAGATTATTTGAGGAAACAAAATGGATGCCTCTGAGCCTGCGGCGAGCTGAAATTTAGATATTTGCACCCTGTCGAAGTATTTTGACATTGTATACAAAGGACGACTAGTACATGATCTTGTGGACTTTCGGAGGGCTATGGAAAGATCCAGCTCATTGTGATCCGGTTCTGTTCTCGAGTCGGATTCTTGGTGGTGCTGGACAGAGTCTACCTCTGCTTGTGGAGAAGGATCTATCTCAATTAAATGCTCCTGTTACGTTTTTTCCAGACCAGTTTCACGTTGTTTCCTTTTGTAAGTTTTAATTTCCACATCAGCTTCTGGTGGATTTAAATTCACGGGGCAAGTTGTTTTAGGAGTCGGTGGTGTGTTCCTATTTTTATGGGATTTTTCCGGATTTTCTAATAAAGGAACCGAGTTTTCAACAGAGATATTTTCTGAGTTTTCAAGGACTTTTTTTGAGTATCCAGTGAATTTTCACTGTTTTGGTTTGCCAGGTGTTCAAAAGACTGGTCTAAAATGTCTTGATTTAAAAAACCTAGATCTTGTGAATTTGTATGTGGGATTAAGTTGATTATTTTTGGGAGATTATTTTTTAGGGAAACCGAGTCTTCATTATTTGTTTCCCCCTGAAGAGGAGGTTTAAAAAAGATTTATTTTCAAAAAACAACACATCCATTGTGATAAATATTTTATTTGATAAAGGATCAAAGCATTTATACCCTCTTTGATTCGTAGCGTAGCCAATGAAAACATATTTTTTCGATTTTGGATCAAGTTTGCCCCTAGTGGGGTTGTGATCGTGAACAAACACGGTACAACCAAAAAATTTCAAAGACAGATTCAAGATTGCAAGGCGGCTTTGAGGGTAAAGGGATTTTAACAAGGCAACAGGTTCTTTAAAATTGAGAATTTTCGAGGGCATTCTATTAATAAGATAGGTTGCTGTTAAAATTGCTTCATTCCATAATATTTTTGGAACATTGTTGGTGAATAATAATGCCCTAGCAATTTCAAGAATGTGTTTATTTTTTTTCAGCCACACCGTTTTGTTGCGGTGTGTTAATGCAAGAACTTTGGTGAATAATGCCTTTCTTTGCAAAAAAAATCTCCTAAGGTTTCGTTAAAAAATTCTCGTCCATTGTCACTTCGAAAATTCTGAATTTTTGTGTTAAACTGTGTTTCAACCATGGCATAAAAGGTTTTGAAAACTTGTTCAACTTCTGATTCTTCTTTAGCAAAAACACCCAAAGGACTCTAGTATGATTATCAATAAACGAAACAAACCATTTTTTCCGAAGACAGATAAAACGCGGGATGGTCCCCAAATGTCACTATGGAGTAAGGCAAACGGTGCTGAAGTTTTATAGGGTCGAGGTGGATAAATTGCCCTTTTGTGTTTGGCAAAAGCACATACTTCACATTGAAATTGAGAAGGATTTTTATTCCGAAACAACTTTGGAAACAAATACTGCATATAATGGAAACTAGGATGACCTAAACGAAAATGTAACATAATTAATTCATTGTCATGAGAAACAAACATGGACTGAGAACACAAACTAGATGCAGACTTATTGAGATGCGATCCTTCTTCAAGCAAGTAGAGACCTCCACTGGTCCTAACATTGCCAATCATCGTTCCCGAGTTCAGAACCTGAATTTCACAATGAGAGGACATGGATTTAACTTGACACTTAAGGTCTTGAGTTAGCTTTATAATGGAAATCAGATTGCAGGAAAGCTTTAGAACATGTAAAACATTAGGAAGGGTTAAGGAAGGAGAGATTGTGATGATTCCTTGGCCGGCTATGGCAGAATACGAACCATCTGCAATTTTGACCCTTTTGTTTCCTGCATAGGATGTGTAAGTTGAAAATAATATGAAGCAACTGGTCATGTGATCAGTTGCTCCAGATTCAAGAATCCAAGGAAGTTGATTGATATATGAAAAAGAGATAGGGTGATTGTTACCGATTTGGGCTAAAGAACAAGAGGGTTGTGTTGATGGGTCTGTGGTGGAGTTAAAGAACTTGTACAGGTGCTCCAGTTGTTCCTTTGTGAATGGAGGCGATCCTAAATTGATTCTTGACTCCTGAGAACCATCGGACTCGGTCTGCAAAGCCTGTTTTTGTAAAGGACTCTGGCTGGTGTTCCGATCCCCTTGAGTTCCGGACCTGTATGTTGGTTGATACACGGAGGATACTTCAGTCTCTGTGATGGAGGACATTATGGCTGGAAAAAAGGAACTGGGATTCTTTTGATTGAGGAAAAATGGTTATTTTTTATTTTTGGAGAAAGTTTTACCGCTCTGATACCATATAAGCGAATTGAACTTTCTTTCACACAAAATTCAATATATAGAGAGGTTTTTTTATAGCCTTGTTACACAAGTATAGGAAGATATAAGGAAAACAATAAAATAAGGAAGTTACAAACAGATTCTGTTACAAACAAATTCTGTTATAAACAGATTCTAACAGATTTTATTACAAACAGATTCTAACTAATCTGAGAAATATCTTACTATTGACTATTTCCAACACTACTAGCCATAGAACGCGGTACAATAAGGGTAGTTTTCTTCGATACACTTATATAAAATGGAAAATGTAGCTCTAGAACATAAAGAGTTTTTTGGATCGTTTGTAGAAAAAAGGATAAAGAATCGCGGTATCTTAGCGGAAACCCGACGGAATCGGCTACCCGCAAGAATACCCTAATCGGGCACGATTCGGCTTTGAAAGGCTTTGTTTTGAAGGAGATTTTCAAAGTTTGGCGTCGAAATACTCCCACACAACACAAGTATGCATATATGGAGGTATTAGAGACACAAAATCTGTGGGAAAGACCAAAGCAAGGCAAAACAGATGCTAAAAGACCCTTACAAATCGAGACTGTGGTTGTCTGGGGTTGCAAGGTACGTGAGCGCCTTTTTAAACGGCGCTCAGGTACCTGGGCAAAAAACGGCAGCCTAGAAATGTAATAGAAGCAACTTCAAACAGCGATATCTCCCAATCCTGAGCTTCAAATTCGATGAAACTTGCACCGTTGGAAAGCCTATCGAGTCTACTTTCCAACAAAACAAGTCTCAATAGATTTGAAGGTCTGTAGAGTGAGATATGGTCGAAAATGCACAGACTACGCAGAAAAACTGTATATCGGTATTCCGCCGACAAGCGTTCTTCTCAAATTTTTTGTGTTTTTGCTTGGAATTTGATTTACAAAAGCTTTCTAACATAGGGTCCTTAGATATAATCATTTCCTCGCTTTTTTAATCAAAATCCATGAAGAAATGAAACAAAACAAGAAGAAAACTGAAGAACTACACCATTTAACTATTTTTTTGGTTTTTGGAGTTTTTTTTATCTATGAAGAGAGTTTTAAGACGAATCCTCTTCTCTTTATCAAATAGATCTGTCTCAAGGAAAAAGAAAGAGGATCAAGAAAGAAACATAAAGAGAAGAACAATTCTACTTACATAAACAATGAAAACAAGCTAGAAATGCATAAAAAGGAAAGAAAACACAAGGCGGGGATCTTGGATCCCTAATTTTTCAAAGTTGTTTGAAAGATTCAAACTTAAACTAGACAATTTAGAACTAAAAGATAGGGCCTTCACTCCTAAATCCTAATCCTAAATGGGAAAGATTTGGTCTTTCTTTCTCTGGCTTATAGTTTTTTTGGGATTTTTAGATTTTTGTTGGTTTTATTGGGTTTTCTATGCTAAACTAAAGGTTGTTTTCAGTCGAGATCTGATGGAGGCATGAGATTTTGAAGATATCAAAAGAAAAGATTGAGAGTGAAGGCGAAGAGAGGGATGAGGAGGAACTCCTTCTCATGAGCATGAGAATACTTATTTATAGGAGTGGTTAAGATATGAAATGTAGGATTGTAATTGATTGGAGAGAGTGGAATGGTTGAGATTTTTGTAGAAATGAACCGATCTCCATCATCACTCAGGTTTATTTCATAGTGAACATGCAATTTCCTAATAAAGCAAAAAAATGAAGTTGGGTATGCTTTTATGTGAATAAGATGCATGTTGTAATGTTCATGGGATGCAGGTTAAGTTAATGGTCTTTTAGGGAGAGAATCCTATGCCATAAGTTTGACAAGTCAAGTGGGGATTAATTATTACTAATCCAGTGTTTAATAACGATTAGCTTAATTAACCCATAATCGCTCATATTCAAACCAAATAGCAAACGATATTCAAATGACTTGAAATTTTATGTCGAGGATCATCTAAGCAAGTTATGAGGACCCATTAAGAAAAATTGGCAATGGACCCACCATATTATTTTAATGATAAAATAATAAGAAAGCTTTGACTCATCAGGTGAACGTTGTCGATTTTAGTTGAAATTTTTATGGTGTGTTCTCATAAATATACTAAGATGGTCTGGAAAGTTTGATATCATTTGGCTCAAAGAATTACAAGATAAAAATCGGAACCGTTAATGGCGATTAAAGGGTGATTAGGAAAATTAATGGATTCCGGATGAAATTGCACATCGGAAATGGTCGCAATTGATATAACATGGTCAAATGTGACGATCACATCATGAAAATACTCATCAATTGGTTGGAAGTGATTTTTAGCTAATTCTTGAAAGTTCAAGAGGGTTTAATGCAAATCTCAAGGAATTTGACAAGTAACTCGAATTTTATGCTTCGGTAATTCTTGATAAATCATTAAAAACCTTTACAAAAATCCTTATGACGGGTCGTGTAGAAATTCATGCGATACGGATTTTTGAGCATCTCGAAAAGGGTATTTCGGTCATATGAATGAACCTTGAACCATATACTTAAGTTGCCTCCGTGTATACCAAAAACTTATTTTTATGCAAAAAAATGAGATGAATGATATGATGCATGTGCATGATGAGAATGCAAGATTACGATGCAAAGAAATGATGTAAGGGTAAAAGGGTAAATTCGCAAATCACTGGAGCGTCTACAGTGATGTAACTGAAAATTACCATTTTTGGGAATAATCATTATGTATTATATACATATAAATAATTTAATTTCTTTACTATCTATTTAAGTTCTTAAAAAAGAATTAAATATTTTTAGGATAATTTAAGTATTAACACAAAGCTGATTTTATTCCCATTTAACTTGAGTTCTTAATGTTGAAACATTTATGTATAAATTTTATTAAAACAAATGATCAAGTTTTTATTGCATGCTTTTATATGGAAGTTTTTCTTATAAATTCTATCATTCATTTTGCCTCATTAACTATGTGATTCATATTCTAATAATAGGCGTATTCACTATTCTATTGAATGGGTTCTTTATATTTACATTTATGTAGACGTTTTCATTTATTGATGATTATTCTAGCTCTACTTAGCATATATATGTGTGAGCTTTACATCTTATCTAGCAGCAGAGAAAAAAGAAAAAGAAATTGCTACTCTAACTTATCTATTAATTTTATATGCTACACATTTCCTTGTATTACTTTATTGGGCATTTGAAGTATCGACCAGATCTTTCTCCCAACCGTCCGTGCGCCACCGGAAACTCCAACAATGGGGGTTTTGTACCGCTGGGAAGATTGACACCATGGTTGTCTGCACGAGAGATAGTCTTTATTCCTAAGGCAAAGATTCAGTTCTCGCCTAACCCTACAGATTACTTAATTATTTGTTTTCATCAATTTTATATTTATTTTCATCAATTTTATATTTATTTTATATTGCAAAACTAATCGAAAAATATACTTTTATGCTAAACTTTACAACGGTCTAAAAATAAAGAGACTCAACATAAAAATAAGAGTAGTTTGATTTTGTCCTTGAATTAGTGATGCTAATTTATGGATAACTAAGATACTTCTAATTTATGTAAGTTTTGGCTCTAAATTCATCGTGATGCATAAAGTTCTTGTTCATAGTTGTCGTACTCACCTTTGTTAACATAAGTTTATATGGTATAGCATTTTTAATGTTATGGCCCGGTTAATTTGTGTCCATATGCTCACAGTTAATTTGCATAAATTTCGTTCTCTCTTTGGTTCATCTACTTGCTGCAACCATTTGTAAGATCTCCACTGTTTAATTATATATATTTCATAGTTAAGATTGATTAATAGTCGCAATTAGACAAATCTTGTCTACCTCTTTTTTCACTGCAATGTTGTTTTGATAAAGTTTTAATACTGAAGATTAATAATTAGTCCCATAATGATATTTCATACATACAAAAAAAGTTAATATTATACGTGTTTAAGATTGTGATTAGAAATTATAGATCACACGTTTTGAAGCTTTTCACCAATATTTTAAGAATCTAAATTACTCTCCGTTAGCGATGTATATATGGCTTTCCTCGGCTGAGTAGATACATGTATATGTATATAAATATTTATATGATAACTCCACATCTCTTGGTAATATTATATTGACCGTATTGAAATTATTTACACTCACCGGATTTGTTTCTGAGCCACGTTATGTAAATATTGCATGTCGTTTGCTGACCAAATAAATTAAGCTCTGCTCCTCTAAATTTATCTTTGAGATTTGTCTTTCTTTTGTATATCTTTTAAGCCCTGAGAAGCTCTTATTAATAGAGTGATGCTTCTATTAATAAACTTTATGGTATACTAATGGAGCCATCAATGTATTATCATTTTACCGGTACTTTGTTAATCTCAATTGCTTTTTTTAAGAGCATCCTTTGATGGCTATTTAAGTAGTATTTAGTTTAATGAATTATTCTAGAAAGGCATGAATATTTTGTTACATCTAGGTCCATATTTATGGATTAAAATTAATTACACTTTTATTTTCTAATCTATTTAATTGGGACAATCTACAATCGCAATGCTTTATGGATTCCTTGAATGAATAATTAAAAGCTCATAGCATATATTTATTTAGACGAGTTCTAATTTCATAGAGGCCTTACTAATATGCCTGTGTTTTTCAACAGGCTCTCTGTCCATACGTCGGAATAGTAATCCATATCTGCAATTTATTTATGTATGATAAAGTATTTATAAGATAGGGTTTAAGAACCATAATTTCCAAATAATTTTTTTCGGCCAAATTGTGTCATTCAAGTACACTGATTTGAGACAGTAAAGTTATATTAAAAAACACATATATATAACCTTTTAATGGTGAATGTTTTATTTCTATGTAGAGAAATTCTTGGAAGAGTACGAACTTGGTTCTGAAAGGATGCACATTGAGAATGAGCAAAGGAGGTTTGCAAACTCCAAATGGTCGGTTGTATTTAACCCAAATATTTTGTTTGCATTCTCTTGTGCATTATATGATGATTTGCAGTGTTTTTGAAGGCGTTCCTGAGGCGCACCTCAAGATGAATAGCTAGGGTTTCGCCTCGGAGCGCAAAGGAGAGGCGAGGCGAGACCTTCTCTTGAAGCGTACGCTTCATTCACGAAGCTCTATTGAGACAAACAAAGCGTACGCTTCAGTCAGGAAGCGTACGCTTTTTTGTTTGGAAAAAAGCAGAAAAAGCTTAAATTCTAACCTGGATCGTGGATTGTCTTCTAGATTGCAAGTTGGCAGCGAAATCGATGCTAAGAGACGAGGATCGAAGGTGCTGCACAAGTTGGCTGCGAGATCGAAGCCAGAAGGCGAGGATCGAAGGTGCTGTAAGAGAAGAAAGCTTCGTTCTTCCATTGTTGGCGACGCAGGGAACCCCTGCAAGAAAGCGCTAGGTTTTTTTCTCTGTGGTGTTGTAATAAGAGAGTTACAAAAGGATAGATTATTGGGTTTGGGCTTTGGGTTAATAAGGCAGCACATAACATTTCAATATTTCTTCTGTCCCTACACAAGTAAACAAAGATTCAGTAATCATTGATAATTTAAAAATTAAAATTACACTATAAAACTATATTATTATTAATTATTAACTAGCATTCATAATTTATTATGTTAAGAACATTTTTGTTTTGGCATATGATTGAACCAAGACCATGGCATATGATTGAACCAAGACCATAATATGATCATATAATCTGAATTTTCTTTATTTATTTATATTTATAATTAATAAAAATACGAAAATCGCGAAGCTCACACCTCACGCCTCGATGCCTTGCCCAGCCGAGGGTCGAACGTTTCGCTTCATGCCTCCGCTTTTTAAAACACTGATAATTTGCATGTTGTCGATAGATGACATCATTTTATCAATATTAAATTTTGCATTCATGATAGTACACTAAACATATTTATTTTTCTCCTGATCGGGAGGTGTAATGAAAAATGCCATGTGTCGGCGTGTATGCCATTATATGAAGCAGATAAGATGCCACCATACGACCTGAGACTTTCAAAACCTCATAAAAAGGTTCATTACAATTATAAGGCCAAGAGCCTAGTGAGTTATGCCTTTATATGACCCGAGAATATAAAGTCCAATAAGGGTTTATATTTATCGAGGGGTGTGAGGTTAAGCCGATAAAGGAGATAACCGACGGTGGGAACCCAACCTATCTGAGTGTTGAGCTTGTCCCACAAAGCTGGTTCAATGTGGTAGAAACAAACCGGGTGGGTGAAGCTCATGGAGCACTGATCTTTGGAAATGCTCTCATTAGTAGCACATGATGCATTTAGTTGCGCATTTGAATGCCACTGCCTCATACCTTATGATGACGGTGCTTATATAGTGTGATCGGTTAGGTTGAGTTAAACTCTTAATAAATCCAACGCTCTGTTTTGAGGAAGGTATCATACCCGTCACGGATACCTCTGGGGGCTTACCTATGTGAGAGGAATCGTGAAGTCCGTGATTGTGGGACACGAGACCGATCCCTAGTAACTCTCATGAATACGGTATTGAGAGCATGGCCATTATAGCCCAAACCCGGTGATCCAATGGTTGATATGTATTGTGTGTGCTTTTGTTAATATCTGGTAAAGGAGACTAATTCAAGGCCTACCCCATTACCGTCCCTCAGGTTGCAACAACCGCCACTAAGCAAAGATTTAAAACCGAAAGCTATCTTTGTCGAATTCACAATATAAATTACCCAAATTCTATATTTTTATATCTTAATTTCAAAACTTGATTTTGGGTTAGATCGGAACAATAATTGTTCCGATCTAGGTCGCTAGTGTTCCCCAGTTGAGAACAACCGTTCAAAATGGCAATTCGCTAATAGTTTAGCGATTTATGGCCACACAAGTTAAAACCAATAGTGATCTCAACTTGACAGCGTCAATAATGTTCCTTTATAAATGAATCCAGCAGTATAATAAATTCATATTTAAGAGTAAATTATACTAAAGCGCAATGAACGTTCGTTGTGTTTAAGATGACTACCATGATCTTTATACATTAGAATAAATTACAAGGCATTATCCACATTTGCTGCACCAAATTACCATTGCTTAAATTTTTCTTAATCTGTTACTGCCTATGTGCCCTGCACGTCATCGTCATGTAATCGATAGATGACTACTTTATTTTTGTAAAAATCTTAACACGCCCATTTCTTAATCAGTTGTTGTTGTTGTCGTCGTCGTTTTTTAAAACCCCATTTCATCACTCCTTCAAATTCTTCTCATTTTATTAATGATTATGTATCTTGAAGCAATCAAATTAAATTTAGGAAGAGATAATTTATAAAAGAATTTTAAAAAATTTGAAAGGGAAAAGGATAATGTCTTGGTCATTTGACAATAAGGTGACTAGTGCAGCAACAATACTAGTCAAGATAAATAATGTCAGACAATTTAGTGCAATGTATACACTTCATGGTAAAGTTCATGGCGTTTTAGCGAACGGGGGAATGGATATAAGAGCCATGAAACAATGCCTTGCTAATCTTACCTAAACCAGTTCTCATCAAAAGAAGTTAACAGTTTTCATGAATAAACAAAAGGAAATTCACACAATAACTTAAGTTGGATATATTAGTTCAAACTAAATCAGCTAACACTTATTTTCGCAAGCCACTGAATCTCCTAAAACATGACCCAATAAGAAAATGTGAATAAATTGCTGCCAATTCAAACCCTAAAATATTAAATATCACTATGCACTCGAAAATAGCTTTTTTTTTTACCTTATCCATGTCGCAGACCACAAACGCAAGAGAAGCCGTCCCAATAAGCTTATACCTCATCGGTAACCTTCTCCAACCGAACCCATCATCACTCGCATTCAAACTCAAATCCACCCCTTCTGTTTCTTGACCTTTTCTCAACTCATCTCCGCTGACCAAACCCTTGCCCTCAGAGTCCTCGAGCTGCAGCCATGCAACAACTCGATTCCTTCGTTTCTTGTGGCGAACTGAAACCCTAACATCAAGAAATCGATCGGAAGAGAAGCGATGGGGAGAGCGATGAGAAGGGAGGTGGAAGAAGGGGCAATGGATTGATCGGAGAGCGAAATTAGTCGCCATTGGCTATCTCGAGAGTTTCTTCGAAATGGGTCAGTTTGCTATCAGGGTTTTCATTGAAAAAAGGTGGCTTTGTTATTTCTAGGGTTTTGAAAGGAGCGGAGCAAGCCACGCGACGAGCGGGGAGCGTAAGGGCCGTTGGTTCTTGGATTAAGTGGGATTGGAATCCAAGAATTCCAGGCAAGATCCTGACAGCAAACTGACCATTCGTAAAAAAATCCAAGAATTTCCGAAACTGACCATCCTGACAGCAAACTGACCAGGCAAGACTAGTTTGCTAACATCTGAAAGTACAATGATCTCGAGAGTTTCTTGGATTAAGTGGGATTGGAAACAAAATCAACAGTAAAAAAATCTGAAATCCTATTAAGAATGCCAGGCAAGATCCTGAGAAGCATCAACATCAACTTTCATGTGACTAGAGACCATCCGACTTTCTTGGAGTAACAGAATTTCCGATAATCCAACAGTTTTGTTTTCATCCTGTAAATTGATTGAAACAGAAAATATTTAAATGAAACCCAACCCATGGAGCTGTAGAAGATCCAATGAACCCAGTGATGAAAGATCCAATACCTTTAGATTATTGATAGATGAAGAAGCTACAACAGCAGAATCATCTCTACCTTGTTAACTCATTAAACAGCCTTCAATGAAGCGAAGTCGCCACATTATCTCACTCATCAGTAAAGCCCTCTCTTCAACCCACCTAACAAATAGTCTTCTTCATATTCTTCGTATCTTCTTCAATCGAACAGCCTTACGCGAAGCTTCTCAAGAAGTTCATGCCAATGTCTGCCATCTCTGTTCTCTTTGCTTACAGAGTTAGCCTCGGCATTCGAACTGGAAAGCCGTTGTACTCTTCTGAGGTTTCCATCATTTCTCCTGATCAAAGCTCTTTGGTGTATCTCATCCATTGCTAACTAATGTTCTCTTCTGAGGTTTCCATCATTTCTCCTGATCAAAGCTCTTTGCTGGATCTCATCCATTGCTAACTAATGTTCTATTTGCCTTCAGGTATCCAATTCACATGGCTTAAGAGAAATAGGCAGGCAAAATTCGGAGCTTTGCAGGAGCCATGGCTTTTGTTATCTAGCCCAAGGCGGTTTCATAAATTTTGTCCGGTATCGGCCAACTGTAACTACCTTTCCGCCCTGTATATCGAGAAAAAGAACTTACCTGCACATGAATCTGTAAAACATGACTTCAACATCTACCAAAATGAACATGCATAATGCTTGAAAATTTGAAACCGACAATTCTCAAACAATTCTGCAATATAAAATGTGATGCAGTATGAATATCCTTTTCACTCCATAGGAGCTTCAGACAACTCCATAGGAGCTTCAGACAAAAGGACCGCCAGCGAAACTAAACAAAAACTCAGCATTTATCATAAACTTGTGCCTCGTCTCGAATTTATCATCATCGTCACCTACCTAAACCTAGACTTAAGGACTCCTACAACTAGAAACACAAAGAGCAGGCACAACTGCTCAAAACAACACGTGAGAAACACAACGACACAATGTGATCTTCGATACTTGATATAAATCAATGCTTAAAAGATTTTGAAGAGGATGCCTCCGTGTGTGGCGAAGAAGGGGGCAAACACAAGGGATTCAACTGCCATGAGCTTGATAAGAATGTTGAGAGATGGGCCCGATGTGTCCTTCAAAGGATCGCCGATGGTGTCGCCGATCACGGCAGCTTTGTGTGGGTCTGAGCCTTTTGGTCCTAGAGTCCTCGCATGCTCTGAAGCTCCAGCCTGAACAAACACAAATTGAAAAAATAGTTTCAAGTTGCAGCCTGGCATGGTGACAAGTAAAAATTGAGAGATGGGCCCAATGTATATAGGCAAATTTTGAATTTGGAAGAGCAAACAGGAGCGAAGTAAAAATCGAAGAGAGCTTGGGTCATGAGTCATGGAAGGGATAGTAGCAATCATAAAATATATTTACTATATTACCAAATAAGTAAGCCAACCTTGCTTTAGAAACGAGATACAAAAGATCGCATTCATCATCAAAATGCATAAGATCTAAAATGTTTTGTTATAAAATGGGACCAGCTATGGTCCACGGCTCCATAAAAAATTTACAGAGTCATCAAGAAAAATATGATAGGAAGAGGCTTCCTATATCCGATACTAACAGATTAAGTCCAAATTCCGTAGATGAAGGGGAAGTCTAAGAAGTTGGAAGGAGAAAGACAATAGAATTTGCTGTAAGGTTACATTCATCTCCAAGGCACAATTAAAAGCCAATAAAGCACATTTCAAGTTTTCAATTAATTTCCAAGAGATAGAATACTTAGTAATTGATAATCTTGAACAATACAGCCAGAAAACGTTGACAAAAAAGTTGTATGTTTCAACAAAAAAAAGTATTGAGAAATTGTATTATACAAAGAAACAGGTTCTAGAAATTCTGTATGTTTTGAGACTTGCAATTTTAAGAAATGAATGATAAAATTGATCATGATAACCACTTAACAGGACAATCTCTCAAACTAAATGAGAAGACGGTGCGTGAGGATAATACTATGGATGTAAGGCAAAGGATAATGAGTAATCATTCAGTCCAAAAGTCAAATTTAGTGAACAAGTTTATACTATTATGAGTTGCAATTAATCATCTTACCTCGATGTACTTCTTGGCATTATCCCAAGCACCACCAGTGTTGGATGCAGAGATCGCGATCTACAAACCAAAATACATCACCTAAGTATGAACACAAGTACAAACAAATGGCTGAACAAAATTATGAAGGTCACAAAAATTCAACTAACCTGGACTCCAGAAACAAGAGAGCCAGCAAGCACACCAGATAGAGTCTCGACCCCAAACAAGGTTCCAACAATGAGAGGAGTAAGCATAACAAGAGCACCAGGAGGGATCATCTCCTTAATAGAGGCATCAGTTGAGATCTTCACACAAGTTGCATAGTCAGGCTTTGCAGTTCCCTCCATAAGACCAGGAATTGTATTGAACTGCCTTCTTACTTCCTCCACCATTTTAAGAGCGGCGCTGCCAACACTCTTCATGGTCATGGCCGAGAACCAATAAGGAAGCATGGCACCAACAAGGAGACCAATGAAGACCTTTGGGGTCAAGACATCAACGGTTGAGATTGCTGCTCGGCTCACAAAGGCACCAAAGAGTGCTAGGGACACTAGGGCAGCTGAACCAATGGCAAAGCCCTAGGAACAAAGGAACGACAACTTCCGTTAATAAAGAAAATTGATTTGTAGCTGAGTCCATTCCGATTATATGACAGAACGGTGATACGGTTTTGACTACGATTATGGCTAGGATACATCAGTTGGATTTAGAAGTCGAAAACATTAGTTAGAAATCAGATTTTCAAAATTCACCCATTTTTGGATAAATCAAAATTAAAAAAGAAAACTTTTACATGCTTCAAGCGTCTATGCGGTATAAATACAAAAGGTCATATGAACCAAATCTTATTTACACATTTATCAATACCTTACAGAATGAGCAGCTCAAAATACTGGTGCTCATGTAATTTTGTATGACATTCATAAAATTATAACCAATTTCGGAGAAAATTAGAAATAAAAAACATCATTCGAGTTATACATGCTAGATGTTGTCTACATGGTCTAAATACAAAAAGGTCGTATGCCTTGAACCTTCATAACACAAGAATCAACATCGTGCAAAATGAACGGCTCAAAACAATGGTTTTCATGTCGTTTTGTAAGGCACCAAAGCATTGATCGGATGATAAAAGTTCATTAAATCACAATAATTTATTAATTTGGTCTATTTAGATAATAAGATCACGCATGTAACCAGTGGAATATAGATTGGATATTGTATTATGATGCACTAACATATAATTTTCACTTGATAGGATTCAAGCTTAAATCCCAACTCCTAACGTTAGTACTTGAAAGTTGATAACATGCCTAATAGTATAGATATTAATAGATGTAACAAATGGTAATACCTTTCCAATGGCAGCGGTAGTGTTTCCTGCAGCATCGAGAGCATCTGTCCTCTCCCGAATCCTATGGCTCATCCCAGCCATCTCCGCAATGCCTCCGGCATTGTCACTGATTGGACCATAAGCATCAATTGCCAAACCAGTAGCAATGGTGCTCAGCATTCCAAGAGCAGCAACAGCAATACCATACATAGCGGCAAAACTGAAACTAACAAAAATGCTGATAGATATGGCAAAGATTGGAATAATAACAGACTTGTATCCTAAAGCAAGACCAAAGATAACATTAGTAGCTGCTCCGGTTTTGCAAGAATCAGCAACATCTTGAACGGGGCTGCAAAATAAGACAATTGTGTTAATGATCATATAGAAAAACATGCGAAAAAATAGAAAAGAGAGAAGATTAATAGCTCACCTGTACGCATTGCTTGTGTAATATTCAGTGACAAAGCCTATGACGAGCCCAGCCCATAAACCAATAGCAACACAGAAGAAAAGCTCCCTGTCAATCCAAACCCAATGTATTAGAAGATGATATTTGAAGTCAAACTGTGAGTTTTTATTAGGGTTACGTTTGCTTACCAGTTCTTCACTTCCTTCTGAACACCAAAATTGAAGATAGTGAAGGATGATGGAAGAGCTATCCAACTGACAAGTGCAATTCCAGCAGTCATAAGAGCGGTGGAGATAATGAGCTGGTTCTTTAGTGCAGGCTCGATCTCCTTCACTACCTTAATTTCAAAGAAATCGGTTGCAAAGAGAGTGGTGATCAAACAGACAATGATCCCCATGGAACTAATAAGAAGGGGATATAACATTGCAGTCAGTTCATGGTTGATCCCGAACGAAGAAATCGAAGCCACGACAAGGGCAGCACAGGATGACTCAGCATATGAGCCAAAAAGATCTGAACCCATCCCAGCAATATCTCCAACATTGTCACCAACATTGTCAGCAATCACCTGTCATAAAATTGTAAATTTAGAAAAGACTTTCTGTATATTAGAATTTCCGGTAAATCACCAATTAGCAAAATAGAGAAATATAAAGCAGCACAAACAAGATCTTACTTGCATCCTTTACCATAGATATTTTAACTTCATGCTTTAATTCAAATAAGCTGTGTATGATTCTTATTTGAATTTTCAACACTGAAAAAAAATTATAAGTTCTTTAGTTTCTCTAGTTGAGGCATTGGAGCTAGATATGAACCCATTACTAGACAATCGATCAAGATATAAACCCATTACTAGATTTGATGGTTTACTCGGTTGGTATGGCTCCTAAAAGCATGTATCCTTATTGGATATGCACAAGCAAGTCACTTGACCTCAGCTAAATTCAGCCTTTACTTTCCAAAAAAAATTGGGTAACATATTGTTTGTACATCATGTTTAGAGACATCTAACACTTGGTGAAGTTTTAATAATAATAAAAATAATAATAATAATACCATGAGCAATGAAAAGCTATTGATATCTAGTATCTTCTTAATAATCTTTGGTGTATATAGGAACTTGCAAACAAATGTGAAATTCAGTTAGATCCAAAATATGAATTTGCATCCAGGAAGTTAGTGGCTTTTAGTGGTATTGATACTGTATTTCTTAGAATGTTAAAACAACCAGCATGTGAATCATATTGCCTCCTAGTCTCTTTGATTTCATGAGATCAGTGAAATTGAAATTTTTCTCAGTTCTGTTTTGGCTGTTTAATTTTTTAAATAGTGAATAAAAAAAATGAACCTGCAAGACCTCAATATTCCTAACCCAACCGCTAGTTTCTTGAAATGGTAATTTTAGGTTTATTTGGTTTCTCCTCTAGTTAATTTTGACATGTGCTTTGTGAATTGATCGTGAGAGTCACTATCAACTGTCAAGTAGCATAACAAAACACTAATTCTTGCAGATTAGAACACAACATCAGTGTCAATTATAACTGGAAGCAACTATTATCATTATTCATTAAGCATATTAACAGAAGAAATAGTGAAAAAGAATATCAAAGATTTTGAGAAGGGTATATCTTACAGCAGGATTTCTAGGATCATCCTCAGGAATATTCCTCTCGACCTTGCCAACAAGATCAGCACCAACATCAGCTGCTTTGGTATAGATACCTCCACCAACTCTACCGAAAAGAGCCATGGAAGATCCACCAAGTCCATAACCGGTAATGGACTCAAAAAGACCTTCCCAATCCTCTCCATAATATATTTTAAATAGGTTAATGGTAATGTACAAAACAAGAAGCCCATTTGCAGCAAGTAGGAAGCCCATCACCGCACCAGATCGGAATGCAGTGATAAAAGCCTTTCCAACACCTTTCCTTGCTTCCAAGGTAGTCCTGGCATTAGCATACGTAGCAATCTTCATGCCAAGGAAACCAGAAACCACAGAGGTGATAGCACCGAGCAAGAAAGATGCAGTGCTGAAAATAGCATTAGCAAGGGCAGGTTTGCACATCTTGTCCTTGCTGTAGGTGCACGGCTGGCTCTTCGTGCTGAAGCCCTCCACAGAACCAAGGAAGAGGAATATCAGCACAGCAAAAGCAACCATAAAGATTCCGACATATTGATATTCCGTGAAAAGGAAAGATGTGGCTCCTGTTCACATACATGACAAGCTTTGTGTCATGCAGAAGTACTCACTACCATAACAAGAAAGTGGTAGATTAACTTAACCGAATTATATTAGGCACAAAAAATACACATTCAAGAAAAGATAAACAGGCTGGCTAAGTGTATAATTTTAGCAAATAACAATCATCACAATCAAAGAACGGCATCCTTCTCTTGCCCTGATAAATACTGAAATAGGCAACAATCAAAGTCTATCCTCAGGCTAAGGCTTAACTAGGCCACAGTATCAAATGGCATCCATATAAAAAGAAAACTGGCTGTTCATTACTTGAGAATGCAACAGGGGAAACAAGGAAAAGAAAAAGGAACTGAATAATCTACATTATGAAAACACCATAAATTTTATTTTTAAAATGATGAAACTTTGAGAGAAAACAGAAAATATGGAATCTCTTCTAAAGGTTCAAATTCTTAGTTGTGATATTTTTATTGAGTTTAAGGTTCTACTACTACCATCATAAAATATGTTTTTAACTGAGGTTTTTCAGCTTTCATCTCTTGTATAGAAATATCAGGGGATATTACCAGTAGTAGTGGAAAAACTTCTGAGGGGATAGGTGAAATAATGCACCACATCTGCCATCAGCTTAAGGCCCCTAGCCCTAGGCCGCCATCACATTTGTTGATCAAGCAAACTAATCTATTGATTTATAACACAAAAACAACTATAACAAAGACTTCAATTCAAGTAATTTGGGTCAATTAATTTCTTCTATTCTGTAGAGCGCTGGATAGCACGAACACATCCAAGTGATTCCACGAGGACTGCAACAGTGTTATATAATTTCATCAATGATGTGATTCCATGAGGACTGCAACAGTCGTGTTGATTGCAAACTACAAGTAAGTAGAACAAAGCATAGCAATTCCTAGTCTAACAGCTTTAATCAAGCTGCCAAAACTGATTGAAACAGAAATGCAAATTGAAACTTTCAGATTCTTAAGCTACCCACAAAGATTCAACCTTTTGCAAAAATTTAGTAAATTCACTACCCAATAGGACAATTCATTTGAGATGATGGCATAACTAATACAAAAATAACATAGATCTATATAAAGTTCAAAAGAGATGATCTTCTCCACAATACAATTTCTTCAGCTCTAAAAATATTCATTTAACTGTTCATTTGATGCAGTCTCTTGAACTTATGGCGGGAAAGAGCGCTGATGAAGGAGAAAAGAGGATCTGAGGGAGTGGGCTGTGAAAGGGAATACTACAATACTAAAGGCCCATTGTTGGAGACAGTCAGGGAATTATCAAAGAAACGGATAGCCCACAAGCCAGTCCAAATTTAATTGAAGCTCACGTGACATAGGCATGGATATCTACTGGCGTTGGGTCCACAGTTGGTTAGGCTGAATTGGGAGTCGGTGCAATTAGAAGGTAGTATGGTAATTTTTCTGTCTTTTTTGCTTTAAAGAGAGGAAAGGAGCGAGGTTGTTGTGTGTGGAGAATTTAGGGAATTTTATCCCATTGCTTTGCATGTAATAGAGTTTGGGCTCTCTCAAAAATAACCATAGCTGCTGATAAATAAAAGTTCTCCTTTTCTCTAATTACTCTATAATTTTTATCAATTTCTTGTTGCTCTGAATTGATGACAGGAAAAGGGAAGTCTAAGGCACCCTGCCCTTGGAACCACTTCATTGGTATCAGAGCCGCCCGCTGCAGTGTTTCTGGACGGCGACGAACACTTTGAATTTGAGAGCAACCCATGGGGCGCTGCTGGTGATCCGAAAGATCGCTACGGCAACCAGCCTCATCGGAGAACCGGTTTGCAAGTCTGGGCTAGTGACAGCTCCGAGTTTCACAAGATCCGGGAGCTCGAATACAAATTTGGGGGATTCAATCGGAATCTCGCATCCTTGGAGAAGCATTTAGTAGTTCAGAATTCAAGGCAGGACCGAAGGATGAGTTCCTTAGAGGTACAAATCTTGAAGATGAACTCAGCCTTGCAAAGACTGAGTCTACAATTTGGGGAGCTGATGATGATTACCGGAGAGGAAGTATGGTTGTGGATGAAGAAAGGGGCCCATCAGGAGCTCGAGGGTGGTCAAATCTTTCTTCGAAGGGTGACACCACATCGACGTTCAACCCAGCTCCTCCTTACCGACCTCCTCATCTGAGGTATATCCCTAATTGATTTCCTACTACTAAAAACCCTAAGATAGATCTGACTATCTTTGGTGGAGGAGACGAAGTTACTAATTGGATCCATCAATCCAAACACTATTTTAGTATTCAAGAAGTTGATTTTGAAGATAAGATAGGATTTAGTGTTCTATCTGAGGGATGATGCACTCATATGGTATCGGTGGTGGGAGAGAAACAAGTTAGGGATTGTAACTTGGGGGAATTTCAAAGAAGAGATTATTCATGAATTTGGGCCTGATTTGCTTGATAATCCTATGATTGCTCTTACTAAACTTCAACAAACCGGCTCCGTTCAAGAATATCATAAGCAGTTCATCAAAATTAACCGCCTAAACGATCATTTGCCGGAAAAACATTTGCTTAGCTGCTTCATTTCAGGATTAAAAGGGGAGTTGAGGCATGAAGTTGTTTTGGCCAGACCACAATTTTTTACAGGCATATCGATTAGCTTGTGCCTTTGAAAAGAAGCTGGCAGTCTATAAGAAAACCATGAAGTCATTTCCTTCAAAAAGCTATCAAAATTCTCCACAAACTAGTTCCTTACGTGCCTCCACAACACCCATTAAGAAATTGTCTACTGAACAAATGTGGGAGAGAAGGCAGAAAGGTCTCTACTATTATTGTAATGAGAAGTTCACTTCTACACACAGGTGTAAGGAGAGGGTGAAAGTGTTGTTGATGTTAGAAGTGGATTAAATCTTGAGAGTGAAGAGGAAGAGGTCAATGAAGAGGCCAAGCCAATGTCTGGGCCAGAAATTTCAATGCAAGCACTCTCGGGAGCAGCCTTTCCAAGGACTCTAAGATTGCCAGTTTATCTGAGTCACAAGGTGGTCTGTGCTTTGGTCGATACAGGCTTAACCCACAAATTTATCGATCCAAAAATTGTGCAACGAGCTGGGTTAGCCATAGACAAGGAGGTTGTATTCGATGTCACGGTTGGAGGCGGGAAGTTACAAAGCCAAGAGCTATGTAAGGATGTTATATTCAATTATCAAGGCTTGAAGTGTTTCAGATTTTTATATATTGGAGATGTGTGGGTGTAACATGGTGCTTGGGGTGAGCTGGATGGAAAACTATGAATATGTGAGCTTTGATATGAAGGGAATGTCTCTCGGTGTTCCGAAAAATGATCAAATTTTGGTCTTAAAGGGTCTAACTGGCAAATCTGGTAAGGTAGTGAGTTGCAGAGTGATGGATAAGGTGTTGGGGCATGTTCAAAAGAGGTGAGTTTTGTATCTGTATGAAACCCAACCCCAGGAAAATGCTTGGCTTGTGCATCCAGAGATGCATAAGCTTCTTTACAGACCATGCGGATGTATTTGGAGAGCCTAAAGCTCTGCCGCCAGAAAGGCCTTGCGACCACAGAATACCACTTGTAGAAGATGCAAAGGCCATTAACTAGAGGCCTTATCGACATCCTTGGCACCAAAAGAACGAGCTCGAGAAGATAGTGAGCGAAATGCTTGAGAGTGGGATGGTAAGACCTAGCAACAGCCCTTATTCTTCCCCTATGGTAATGATAAAGAAGAATGATGGCTTGTGGCGATTGTGCGTTGACTATAGAGCTTTGAATCAAGTCACCGTGAAGGATAAATTTCCTATTCCCATCATTGACGAGCTTTTGGATGAGCTCCACGGGGCTCATTTTGTCTCCAAGTTGGATCTTCGAAGCCGTTATCACCAAATTAGAGTGGTGAAAGAAGACATACCAAAGACGGCTTTCAAAACTCACACGGGGCATTACGATTATCTCGTTATGCCTTTCGGACTTACAAATGCACCATCGACATTCCAATCATTGATGAACGAGATCATCAAACCCTATCTACGAAGGTACATTTTGGTATTTTTCGATGATATCCTTGTTTATAATAAAGATTAGGTTTCTCATATATCTCATGTTCAAACTGTCCACGATGTTTTGAGGGCGAACGGCTTATATGCCAAGATGAGTAAATGTCAATTCGGGAGGACCGAGATTGAGTACCTGGGCCATATAGTATCAACAAGGGGAGTTTCTGTTGATGCTGGAAAAAATCAAGACCGTCAATGATTGGCCTGTTCCAAAAAATCCGAAAGGGGTGCGCGGATTTCTTGGCCTAACGGGATATTATCGCAAGTTCATAAGAAATTATAAGCAAATAGCATCTCCCTTAACGTCTTTAATAAGAAAACAACCTTATGTATCGAGTCAAAAGGCCCAAGAAACATTCGAAACCCTCAAGAAGGCGCTAACAACACCGCCGGTACTAAAATTCCCTAATTTTTCGAAAGCTTTCACGCTCGAATGTGATGCTTCTGGAGGAGGTATAAGGGTTGTATTGATTCAAAATGGACATCCCATAGCATATTTAAGTCAAGAATTGAAGGGGAAGTCCTTGTATCTGCCAACATATAAAAAGAGATGCTTGCCATACTTCTCGCCGTCAGAAAATGGAGGCAGTGCTTATTGGGTAAGGAGTTCATCATTAAAACCGACCACATGTCATTGAAGTATTTATTAGAGCAAAGAGTGCATGCCAAGGCTCAGTTTGGCTGGGTTATGAAACTCCACAGGTGTCAATATCGAGTGGAGTATAAAAAGGGCAGGAAAAAGAGGGCCATTGATAGTCTCTCTAGGCACAATGAGGGGGTTCATGCATGGTTGTTACAACTGTTGAGGCAGCATGCGTCAAATAATTGAAGAACCGAGTACTTAAAAATCCATTTTATTTAGAGTTAGATCACAAGGCAGCTTCATGAGAGTTGAATGGCTCCAAATACAACAAATTAGGAGGATTGTAGTGCTATAAAAATAGGCTTCTCCTTCAACTTGGGTCCCCACTCATTTCAATGATCATCTTTGAGCACCATAATTCTCCTCGAGGTGGTCATTCCGGCTTCAAGAAGACCATGCATAGGTTGATGAAGGTAGTTTTTTGGTCCGGTATGAAGGCCGAGGTTAAGGAGTACATCAGATGCTGTGATATATGCCAACAAACAAAATATGAAAGCCTCTCTCCCGCTGGTCTACTACAACCCTTACCTATCCCCGAGCAAACTTAGGAAATCCTTAGCATGGGCTTTATGGAGGGGTTACCTCTTGATCAAGGAAAAAGTACTATTTTCGTGGTGGTTGACAAGCTTTCAAAGCTCACATTTTTCGCTCTATCTAATCCACATACTGCTAAAGAAGTGGCCAATGTCTTCATGGACAATCTATGCAAATTATATGGCATGCTTTTAGCCATTATATCGGATAGAGACCTGGTGTTTCTAAGCAAATTTTGGAGTGAACTGATGAAGATGCAAGGCACTGAACTCAAGTATAGCACATACGACCATTCGGAGGCAGATGGTCGAACCGAAGTTGTAAGCCGATGCTTGGAAAATTATTTGCGCAGTTTTTGTCACCATAAGCCAAAGGAGTGGGCCAAATAGTTATCGTGAGCGCACTATTGGCACAATACAAATTGACAATGTGCTATCAAAATGACACCATATGAAGTGGTTTATGAAAGGCACCCGCTTACTAATTTCACATAAGTCTCTAATACCACATGAGTGCAAGCTGTATAAACCGAGTTATTGGCTAGACATGTACATCAATTGTAGAAAGAAAATTTGAAGCTGGCACAGGAAAGGATGAAAAGGGAGGCAGACAAACATAGAATTGAAAGGAGTTTTAAGATAGGGGATTGGGTATATCTTAAATTGCAGCCTTATCGGAAAATTAGCCTTGGAGGTCGAAGGCAGCACAAATTGTCACCAAGATTCTATGGACCTTTCCAAGTGATCCAAAAGATAGGACCTGTAGCATATAAGCTCAAGCTCCCTGAGACTGCGCATATTCACCTAGTGTTTCACGTTTCCCTCTTGAAGAAGAAAATTGGGCCCATGATCGAGATCCAACAAGAACCCCTGTTCTTGAAAAAGCTATTGAAAACCCAAAAGTTGGGCCACTTTCCATCCTAGATCGACGAGCTGTGATTGAAGGAAGTAAGTTAATATCTAAAGTGTTAATTCAATGGAGCGAGGGAAAGGAGGAAGAGGCCACGTGGGAGCCATATTGGGAGTTGGTGGAAAAAATCCCCCAATTCTACCTTGAGGCAAGGTCGAACTCTAGGAAGGGAGTATTGATGCAGTCTCTAGAACTTATGGCGGGAAAGAGCACTGATGAAGGAGAAGATGAGCTGAGGGAGTGGGCTGTGAAAGGGAATACAATAATACTAAAGCCCATTGTTGCAGACGGTCAGGGAATTATCAAAGAAACAGATAGCCCACAAGCCAGCCCAAATTTAATTGAAGCTCACGTGACATGGGCATGGATATCTGCTGGCGTTGGGTCCATAGTTAGTTAGGCTGAATTGGGAGGTGGTGCAATTAGGGGGTAGTATGGTAATTTTTATTTAAGTCTTTTTGCTCTGAAGAGAGGAAAGGAGTGAGGTTGTTGTGTGTGGAGAATTTGGGGAATTTTATCCCATTGCTTTGCATGTAATAGAATTTGGGGTCTCTCTCAAAAAAAAACCATGGCTGATGATAAATAAAAGCTCTCCTTTACTCTAATTACTCTATAATTCCTATCAATTTCTTGTTGTTGCTCTGAATTGATGGCATGAAAAGGTAAGTCTAAGGCTCCGGGGCCTCACCCTGCCCTCGGAACCACTTCATCATCAGATCCAGCTGCAATTATTATTATTATATACTCATAAAGGCCTGAGTACCAAGCAAAACACATTTTTCAAATGTATACTATATTAAACACAACAAATAAGACTTTATTTGACTAAAGAGATAACGTTAAACAAAAAGAAGCCAAGAAGAAAATATTCCGCCTTTAAATCAAACTCCGCAATCTCAAACTTCTATACCTCGACTCCTATCAAATTAATTGATTTTAGGCAATACTTTCAATTTAACACCAACTACCACTCTAATGACCAACAAAATCCACAAGAAACAATTGAAATACAACTTCTTCCATTAAAACAAGCAAAAGATCAAATTTTTACTTCTCGATAAGCGAAGCAATTGAGATCTGCTACGTAAGAACACCAAAAATTAAAGCAAAATATAACCATGCTAAAATCTAACCAAAACCCTAACTACAGCTTAGAAAAACACAACCAGATCTCACCTTCAGAAATGGCATTCTGTATCTCAGCGCACTTAGCAACGACATTATGGTCGTTGAGCCCCTCCTCCTCCTCGATGAGATAGTCGCCGTACCCATTCTTCTTGCTATTGTGCGCAGCCGTCGACTGCTCCTCCGGCGAGAGCTTGACCTTCGAAACGATCACCCACTGGGCCAGCGAGAACACGATCCCAATCACGGCAGCGATCGGGATCAGGATCTCGGTGACGAGATCGGAGAGGATCGCCGCTCCCATTTTGGAAACTTGAGGGGATCGGGATCGGGATCGGGATCGGGATCGAAAGAGAGCGGCGGATCCAAAATGAGTTCGAGGGTTTTCAGCTGAGTGAGCGAGGTTTTTTATAGAGCAACAACGAAGGGTAAATTTGATGATGGGTTTCTTCTGTTTATGATGGGTAAATTTGTCAATAGTTAATTAGTGCCTGTTTTCTATGTAACCTCCTTAAACTTTTTTAATTTAGACATTGATCCTCATATTTTCACGGTCTCATATGGACCCGTAATACTTATTACTTGGAAAAAGAAACATAGAATATACTTATTTGTTCCCTCATCCTCTTTCATACGGTATTTTGGATTATAGGATGTATCGGTTTTCTCTATATACTCAAGTCTTAAATTCGTCCAGATTTTAACTCGAAAGCCTGCCGTTTCAACCAAACTGAAATAAAAGCAGTCTTTATTATCACAATCTCGTTTTAATTTCAACATTTTGCTACCATTTGTTTCTTGATACCAAAACGCTTTTGTGTCCCGGTTCAATAATTATTTCAGTTAGAAAATTTAGACGGAGGATAAATTGTTGAAAAAACATGGGTGGGTTGGGGGGCCCCTAAGAAGCAGAGAGGTGCATCTAATGCATGAGTATATGTGCTTATGAAATATTTGAGGGGCTGTTTGTAAAATACGCAAAAACATATGGAGATAAATAGAAGTGAAAGGCATGGGCCGCGAGAATCGGCCACCTAACCCCTTTAAATTTTATTCTAATTACAACGTGTCTTCATTCTTCAAGCAGTAAGGAGATTAAGATATCATCATTACATTCTACGGTTGGCATGGTTTCAGATTCCTCGTGTGCCAAATGGACGTCTGTGATTCGTTGCCTAAAATGGGAATCGCCTTTTCTGTAAATCTTTTAAGATTGAGATAAGATTTATACTGCTGCGTCGCTTGCGTGTGTGAGGGTTTCATTAGCTACCTAAATGTTCATTTAAGATAATTTTATATTTAAATGCTATCGTTCAGGGATAAAACTGGGTGTGATGAGACTCATGAACGAGAAGACCACAGATTGCGACACGTGGAAGATGACGTGTCGTCAGCGCATAGCCTCTGGACCCCTGGGGGCTACGACGGGAAGTCAGTGTGACACATTGAGAGTCTTCTTCGGGACCACGTGATGAGGTGGTGCCTGACTTTTCGGAAAGCATCCACGGAGTACCCTCCATATGCACCGAGGCAACTGAGGCTACTCGGCTTCCTCGCTCGACTCCGAACTATCTACCGAGCTGAGGCTCCTCGGCCTTCCTGTCAAACCCGGAGCACGGAGCCCAAACGCCCCCGTAACGGCTCCGCGTATCTCGCCATAGCGAGATTTCCACCGCTCCACGTCCCGCATCCCACGCTGGCACATTTCTCCGTTAAACGAGCGTATGTTGCTATTAATGGGCATATCCGCCATTAACGCGAACGTATCTTAGGGGCGTAACGAACGGCGGGAATCTCGCGCCAGATCGCTCCAACGCGACCGCTATATAAACCCTCTCTCCCAGACGATCGAGATAAGAAAAAATCAATTCCAATACGCCGCTATCCTGCCTTTATATTTCGGTACTTACGTGATCGTCGGAGGGGTCTACGGTGGTCACCCATCCCGGGACTTCCCTTGCAGGTTGCTCGGCGTCAACACCAACCCATTGGGATCCACACGTCCAATTTTCGCTCTCAATCTCAACCGTTCAGGAACGCTTGCAGCAAGATCAACGGAGGACAATATCTGAGAGAGATTCCAACCTCCATCAGTTGGCGCCGTCTGTAGGAAATCGAAAGACACTTTCACCACAAAAGTTGATCCCCCGTCTTCAATTCAATGGCAAGTGACGACCGCGACGATCCCAGCATGAGCAGCCCCGCCCCCCATAACGGGGGCGGGAGCGGTCCTACTCCCCCTCCTAACGTCATCAACGTCTTATCTGCTAGGATCGACAGGCTCACGGTAATGGTGGACGCGCTCTCCCTCGTTCAAGCGGCCGGCCACGCCCACTAAACCGCGGTTCCCCTTCCCCGGGATGGGGACGTACGCATGCTGGTGGGTACTCGCACTCGGGCCCTTGACCTCAATCGCGATCACCCTGATGTTAACGAACGCCGGCGCGCTGATTCCGGCAATTACAACCTACAAGCGGGGAATGATTCAATGACCCGATGGGCGCCGGACAGTTCAATGTCCCGATCTCAGGGGAGACCAGGCCGTCGTTCTGCCGCCCGCCGCGTGCTCTTACCCCCTGAAGATGTGTCGGTCGGTTCACCTGTTTCCAGGCACGACCGACGCCCCTACTCCCGTCGAGGCCGCGCAAACGGTGAACGTCGGGACTACTCAAGAAAGGCCTCGCCCGAGAATTTAAGAAATGTGATTGAGCGAAATCGAGGTCGCACCATCTCGCAAATCCGGCGCAAAGATAGCCGGCGCTCTGACTATGGAGAATCTCGGGGTACCACCAACGGATCGAGACCCTCGAAAAGAAGATTTAGGACGTACGACAGGACGACCACACGGCCGGTGAAGGGGCGAAGTACTCCACTGATTCACTCATAAGACCGTTTACTGAGCGACTCTTAGCCGAACGTGTCTCATCCAGGAACAAACCGCTCAAAGTGCCCCTTTTTGAAGGAAAGTCCGACCCGAAGGACCACTTGGACGCGTTCACGGCTGCCATGAGCTTCCAAGACAACTCGGATGCGGCTCAATGCAGGGCCTTCCCCACCACTCTCATCCGAGATGGTCGGGATTGGTTCCAAGGGCTTGCACCGCGCTTCATCTCGACCTTTGACGAGCTAGTTACCTAATTTCTGGTCATTTCGTCGGTAACCGACGACAGAAAAAGACGGTCGACCACCTGTTCACCATCAAGAGCGGAGATAAGGAATCCTTCAAAGGGTATGTCACCCGTTTCTACAACGTCCTCCTGGAGGTTCCCGAGCGCGACGAAACGGTTATCACCGCGCTGAGGTCGGGTCTTAGGCACAAATAGTTACTCCGCTCTTTTGCATTGGCGCAACCTAAGACCATGGCCGAAGTGAAAGCATGAACCGAGCGAGAAATCAAACTCAAGTCAGAGGTGAACTCCAACCTGCCCAGAGGCGACCAAACAAACCGGAAAAGACAGGACAAGGAAGAGAAAAAGAAAGTTGATCGCCCAAAACCTTATTCCCGAAGGTTTCAGGAGTACACTCCTCTGAACATTTCCCAAACCGAGCTGTTTGAGGAGGCTAAGGACGAGAGGTTTTTTTAAGCTCCCACCAACTACCCAAAGGACGGGCAAGCAGCTCCGCGGCCCGTACTGCGCCTATCACAGGTCGCAGGGTTACCCGACCAAGAGCTGCAAGCAACTTTGTGACTACATCGAGAAATTGATCTGCTCTGGCCACCTGGTGAGATACCTATGAGACAAACGACAAATGGAGCGGGAATAAAAAGACCAAACCCCCTGAGGAGTTAACAATCGGGCAAATCATGATCATTTTGATGGATCCAACCCCGGAAAGTTGGAGGAACCACCACCTCCTACCAGTCGGGGACATAAGTGATCCACCCTAAAAGAAATGCACGAAGGATGACCCGATCATCTATTAAGACCCAAATTAGGAACGCGACCAGCACTTAAATCACGCAACGTCTAAAGGCGTAACGTAATTCAAGTGAGCCAAAAAAACCCAGAAATCTAAACCATAAAGGATAGAGTGGTAAAAACAGTTAAAACAGTTGTTAAAAACAGTTAAAATCTCAAAATTTAAATTCATTTTCTTAAAAATTTCGGCAGCACCTCCTTTGTATAAACCAGCTGTTCTCTGCCGGAAGATGGACCGGAATGTTGGGACGCCTGGCCTGAATCCTGGGGGCAGATGCTATTTGGATTTATCTGTCCACATCTCCGAAGATATCAAGTTGATTTATGGCACCGTATATCGGAGGTTTGGACGGATGCGGCTGTTGTAGCAGACTTTATCAGATCTCCTCTCGTTTGTGAAGGATTTTTTGATTGTGGGGACGCTCTTCCCTGCAGGCACAAATCTCTGCAGTTAATTACGTTACCATATCGCGATAACCACTTTCTCCTACTCCGGAGGTTCACTTCGTGTCGTGTGTATGTTTATTTTATTTTGGTTGCCCGTAAAATGTATACGGATTCTATTTTATGTTGTCGTCCGTAGAGCGTGGATTAGTCTAAATCTGTATATTCTTAAATTTGGGTTTTGTTTGATTTAAGGATCGTTAATCTGGTTTTAGATTAAGATCAACTTAAACATATGAGCATTTAGGCTCAATTATTTTAGTTTAAGGACATCGCGGTCCATTATCGCTGTGTTTGAAGCGAAATGTTAGTTTAATGACGTTTCAGTCCTTTGTCGCCGTATTTGGGGGCGAATATTAGTTTAAGGACATTTTGGTCCATTATCACCATATTTGGGGGCGAATGTTAGTTTATGAATATTTCGGTCCATTATTCACCCTGTGCGCAAGTTTATTTGTTACGTGGCAGAATGAACAATGGAGATATGGAATGTGCCCAATTGGGGGCACGATCCGATTTGAGACGTGCACGTCAGTTTGGAAGTGTATCAACGAAAGAAGTTGTTGGTCGTCGGGACTCGCCACCTCTATAAAGACGTTGAGAAATTACGACGACATATATCATAGGTGTGAAGAGATGTACCCTCGAACCAAATCCCGTATTTGGGGGAAAAGGGTGTGATGGACCTAAGAATCGTCAGTCATATTTAAGACTACGATTAACTTAGGAGACATGAAATGAATATCATTTTGGATATCATCGATAGGAGATCATTAGTCATGTTTGAGACTAAGATCAGTTTAGATATCAATTTGGATATCATAAATATATGCTTAGCCAATTTGGGCTAAAAATGTTTTGTTTGGTTTAAAGACCGTTAATCTAATTTGAGATTAAGATCAACTTAAACATATGAGTGTTTGGTCTCCATTTATTTTTAACTAAGGATACGTTAATCTTATTTGAGACTAAGATCAACTTAGCAACATTTAAAGATCATCAAATTTTAGTTGAGATCCAACAACAGAGCATTTGGACTCGGTTGCAAAACTTTACCAGCTTAGCCAATTTGGGCTTTAATCTGCTTAGTCTTCCCTTTTTTTTGAAAAAGTGCTAAGCACTACCTTGGGCTCTGTTTATTCAGTCGCGCTTATTTTATGCAAAAAATGCTGAGCAATTATACGAGTTCTGACGCCCACATATAAACATGTGGAGCTTTCAGTCATGGGCATTGCCCAATAAGTGTTGAGCACTTTACTCATTTTGTCTTTATATGGAGTGTTAGGCGCTCTTTATGACGTCCACATGGGGAACACGTGAGGCGCTGGGCGCTGCCCAATAAGTGTAGAATACTCAGCCGTTTGGCTCTCTCTTTTTCTTATGGAGTGCCGAGCACTTTATGGCGTCCTCGTGATTTTCACGTGCGACGCCGGGCGCCGGACGCTGCCCAATGAGTGCTAAGCACTCTTCTTTTTCGTGGCGCCTACGCGAAGAACACATGAGGCGCTAGGCGCTTTTAGAGGCGTCCACGTGGGAAGCCCGTGGGGCGCTGAATTCCTTTCTCCTCTGTTGATGGTATTTTTGCCCATTAATGATCACGAGGATCTTTGTTTTGAAGATCTAGAATCAAGCTTCATTTAAAGAACTAGGTTCTCTTGTATGCTTTTGTTTTTGAGGAACTCAATTTCTGGTTCTTTTCTGAATCTTTGATTCTCAAGAACAAGTTCTTTCCGACAAGAATTAAATTCTCAACTTGTAGGAGACTTGCCTTGCGGATCTCAGATCCAGAGAAAGAACTAAGTTCTTTTAAAAGGGTTAAACCCTTCAATAGGTAAATGAGATGTTTTGATCTCTATTTTTTTTATTTACCTAGAGTTTTTGAGAAGGGAGATTTTCTTCCTTGAGAATTCAATTTTTTGTTCCTTTTGAAGCTTTCTGTCTCTTCTTTTTAGAAGCTTATCGGGGTGTTCCTCTCTTTCTCCTCTGAGACTTGAAGTCTCGGGTCCTTTATATAGTGGAGAGAAATTTGTTTGTGTTCCCCTCCGAAAGGCGGCACACAGGACCGCGACGTCCTGACGCTGAGATTCGGGGCAGATGCTATTTGGTTTTATCCATCCACCTCTCCGAAGATGCCAAGTTGATTTATGGCACCGTGTATCGGAGGTTTAGACGGATGCAGCCGATGTAGCAGATTTCGTCAGATTCCCCCTCGCTTGAGGGGTTTTTGATTGTGGGGACGCTCTTCCCTGCAGGCGCAAGCCCCTGCAGTTAATTACGCTACCGCATCGCGGTAACAACTTTCTCCTTCTCCAGAATTTCACTTCGTGTCGTGTGTGTTTGTTTTGTTTGTGGTTGCCCGTGGATTGTATACGGAGACTGAATAATGCCATCGCCCGTAGGACGTGGATTAGTCCAAATCCGTATTTACTTAGATTTGGGTTTGGTGTTTTTAGTTTAAGAATGCATTAGTCGCGTTGCAGCTAAGATCAACTTAAACGTTCGTTAAGGATACGATAGTCCTGTTTGGAACTAAGATCGACTTAACGTAGTGATATATGGCCATCAGGACTCGTCACCTCTCTGACGTCGTTGAAGGATTACGATGACAGGTGTCAGAGGAGCTCAGAGATGTACCCTTGAACCAAAGTTGATTTGGAGTTTTATCATTCATTTAAATGTCTAAGGATACGTTAGCCGTATTTGGGGCTAAGATCAACTTAAACGGGACCGTTTAGATCCGGCAAAAGAGCATTTGGAGGCTCTATTGTTCCAGTTTAGGAACATAGTGGTCCATAGGTAGTTTAGGAACGTTGCGGTCCATACTCCAGTTCAGGGATGTGGTGGTACATATTCCAGTTTAAGGACGTGGTGGTCCATATTCCAGTTTAAAGACGTGGTGGTCCGTTATTAGTTTAGGGACGTTTCGGTCCGATATCAGTTTAAGGATGTAATACCCCAGAGCAGTGCGGTCTTAAGACATCATGGTGATCTGCTCTGTCCACACTCAGTGCGGTCTGTTGCGGACATCTTGGTGATCTGAGTGAGGGAGCCATTTCAGAACAATGGGATCGGGTCCTTAAAGCACATTCCGAAAGAGGACCGAACTGCATTATAAATATAATGATACCACCCTCAATTACAGAGGCGCCTTTTAAGTGAACCGGGACTATAGGAGCTTGAGAACTCCGTAGTTAAGCGTGCTCGGGCCAGGGAAGTCTTGGGATGGGTGACCTCCTGGGAAGTGGCCCCTGGTCGGGTCCGGTTCGCTCTAAAGGGAAAAACCGTGCGGTTTCGGCCAAAGCGGACAATACCATCTGTACTGGGGCGTGGGGCGTTACATTTATGGTAGCCCATGCAGGTCCCTCAATAGTAGGTTTGTGGTTCGAGGACGAACCATTGTTCTTAGATGGGGGGAATGTAATACCCCAGAGCAGTGTGGTCTTAATACATCATGGTGATCTGCTCTGTCCACACTCAGTGCGGTCTGTTGCGGACATCTTGGTGATCTGAGTGAGGGAGCCATTTCAGAACAATGGGATCGGGTCCTTAAAGCACATTCCGAAAGAGGACCGAACTGCATTATAAATATAATGATACCACCCTCAATTACAGAGGCGCCTTTTAAGTGAACCGGGACTATAGGAGCTTGAGAACTCCGTAGTTAAGCGTGCTCGGGCCAGGGAAGTCTTGGGATGGGTGACCTCCTGGGAAGTGGCCCCTGGTCGGGTCCGGTTCGCTCTAAAGGGAAAAACCGTGCGGTTTCGGCCAAAGCGGACAATACCATCTGTACTGGGGCGTGGGGCGTTATAAAGGACGTTTCGGTCCTACATTAGTTTAAGGACGTTCCGGTCCAATATTAGTTTAAGAACGTTTCGGTCCAACATTAGTTTAAGGACGTTCCGGTCCAATATTAGTTTAAGGACATTTCGGTCCACGAGTTTAAGGACCCCGCAATCCATATACGTGTGTGGTCGTCGGGACCCGTCACCTCTCTGACGTCGTTGAAGGATTACAACGACGGGTGTCAGAGGAGTTCGGAGATGTACCCTCGAACCGGAGGTAAATTGATTTAAGAGAGCAATCTTTGCTCAGTCAATCTAATTTAAGGACTTACGGCCAAAATTGGGCTAAGTCCAGTTGAAAATGTTCAACATTTTATTTGCTTTTGCATTGCATTTATTTTTATTTTTATTTGGGCTTTGCCCAGAAAGGATGCAGAGCATCAATTTGTTTTGGGCTCTGCCCTTTATAAATGATGCAGAGCATCAATTTTATTTGGGCTCTACCCTTTTATTGCTTTACAATTTATTTTGGCCTGCTTGGTCTTTTTGATTTGGGCCTGGCCCTTTTAGGAAATGCATTGCATTTATCAGGCGCTTTGCGCCAATCAGAGAGCGCAAGCGCTCGTGGTGATGACACGTGTCATGCAGCGCAGTGCGCTGCGCTAGTGCGCTACGCTTGCGCTGCTGACACGTGGCGCGCTCTGGTGAGTTGCGCCAATTTCAGAGAGCAAAGCTCTATTCAAAAGCGCATAGCGCAAATGGTTCAGACGCTGACACGTGGCGCTCTCTGGTGGCTTGCGCCAGCCCAAGAGCGCAACAGTGCAGATTTATAAGTGCAAAGCACTATTAATTTGAGAATATTTTAGATTCAAGAACCGATGGTTCATAGGAGAAGCGCGAAGCACTATTTGATTTCTTGATCTAATTTAGATCAAAGAAAAATAAGTTTTTCTTGTTTTTCTTATCTCAGAGAACCAAAGGTTCATGAAAAGTGCAAAGCACTATTTAATTAATTAAAGATCATTGATCTTCTTTTTTTTTTAGATCTATGATCTGTTCATAAGAGAACTTTCTCTTTCGCTAAAGATTTTTTTTACCTTTTTGTTCTTGAGGAATTCTTCAGAGTTCTCTTTTTCTTTTCAGAAAATGTTGATGCCTTTGAATTGAGGTCTAGGGTCCTTTTTATAGTGCCCATAAATTAGTTAAATTTGTTAAAGAGATCTTTCTCTGAGTGTGTAGGGTGTTTTTCGTCACTCCATTGAGATGGGAATACGCGCGCACTTGTCAGGCGTACTACAGATTCCCCCTGCCTAGGGTAGGCCGGGGTTTAATGATTGTGGGAATCCGAATCTTCGGCAGCCGCGGACTAAGCTGCCGTTAATTACCCCTCGCCTCTGGAGCGAGGGAACCTCCGATTGACGGGTTAAACTGGTCATGCGAACTCAATATGCAGCGTACGTGGGTGTTGTTTTGGAGGGGGTATTTGAATATATCGGGAGCCACGCAGAGTTTTTACGGGGGTCCCACTACCCGGATAGCGGGCTGGGGTCAAGGGGGCTAGCAGCCCCCTTGCAGGGTGCGGGGCAGCGCCCCGTTAGAAATTTTTTTCTAACAGGGACAGTGTCGTGGAGTATGTGTATGTGTACATATGTATACATATGTATATATATACATGTGTATATAAATAAAGGGGAAAAAGACATCCAAAGGATGCGTGGGGCCAGCGCCTAGGCACTTGAGTGCAAGCGCGCCACGTGTCGGCACGTGGGCGCTTTGCGCTCGAGCGTAGAGTGCTGGAGCGCAACGCGCCACGTGTCGGCACGTGGGCGCTTTGCGCTCGGACGCTGGGCGCTTGAGCGCAAGCGTGCCACGTGTCGGCACGTGGGCGCTTTGCGCTCGAGCGCAGAATGCTGGAGCGCAACGGGCCACGTGTCGGCACGTGGGCGCTTTGCGCTCAGACGCTGAGCGCTTGGGCGCAAGCGCGCCACGTGTCGGCACGGGGCGACTTGCGCTCGAGCGCTTGCGCTGGAGCGCAAGCGCGCCACGTGTCGGCACCGGGGCGACTTGCGCTCGAGCGCAAGAGCGCCACGTGTCGGCACCGGGGCGACTTGCGCTCGAGCCGAGGGCGACTTGCGCGCCACGTGTCGGCACGTGGGCGCTCTGCGCTTGAGCGCCGGCGAGAAAAGGAGGCTTTTAGCCTAAAAGGATTTCTCTGAAGAGAAATCAGAGAGGAGTTGGACTCCTGAGTGTATTCTTTTCTTCTTTTTTTTGGGTTAAGTGAAAGGGGTTCTTCTTCTTCCTCCTCTGTTAGCTGGATCTTGAAGATCAATAGATGTGAGATCTCAAAATCTCTCCTTTTGGGGATCTGAAGACAGATCCAAGTTCCCCTTTGTGGGTTTTGTGGTGAAAAACTATTTCGTTCTTGAAAAGGAAGAGTAAAACCCTTGATTTAATTCAAAAGAAAGAAGAAGGTCTTGGAACCTTGAAGAAGGAAGAAAGATCTCAGATTTGAAACTTTTTTTGGAGAGAGAAAAAGTTATTGGGATATTTCATTATCCTTGCCTTTATAGGTTATACACTTTACACATAGCCCCTTGGGCTTCACAAAATGGTATTTTGCCTATCTTATGGCTCATGTGCCATTTCTTTTTGCACATAAGCCATGGGCTTTATAAAAATTTGGCTTTATGCCTATTTTTCTTATATTTATCCATAAAATAAAATAAAAGAAATACAACAAAATTATTTATTACAAATTTTTTATCTTGGCATGGGGGGAGGCCGGCCGCTTCATGTTCTGGATCGACCCGGGCATAGGCCTACTGGATCTGGGCTTGGGGTTGACTTTGATTTTGACTTGGTCAACCGGGGTGTAAATTTTTACCCCAACAAATTTCCCCCCATCAATAAATGCACACCACATATGTGGGTCGTGTGCATGAAATTGATGGATCTTCTTTCACGTGGAGGCGACTTGATTTGGTTCCCGCTTTTTGGGAAGCTGGCACTGCTCTTTTTACGACATGGACGGTCGTTGCTTGACATGACTCTGAGACGGAGTGTCCGTGATAGACATTTTCTCTGGCCCGGAGTGATCTGGTTCCCGCTTTGTAGGAATCCTGCGCTGCCCTTTTTGCGACTTGGACGGTCGGTGCTGCCCTTTTTGTGACTTGGACGGTTGGTGCTGCCATTTTAGCGACTTGGACGGTCGGTACTGCCCTTTTTGCGACTTGGACGGTCGGTATTGCCATTTTAGCGACTTGGACGGTCGGTGCTGCCATTTTAACGACTTGGACTGTCGGTGCTGCCATTTTAGCGACTTGGGCGGTCGGTACTGCCCTTTTTGCGACTTGGACGGTCGGTTCTGCCCTTTTTGCGACTTGGACGGTCGATACTGCCCTTTTAAAGACGTGGACGGTCGATGCTGCCCTTTTTGCGACTTGGACGGTCGATGCTGCCCTTTTTGTGACTTGGACGGTCGATGCTGCCCTTTTTGCGACTTGGACGGTCGGTGCTGCCCTTTTTGCGACTTGGACGGTCGGTGCTGCCCTTTTTGCGACTTGGACGGTCGATGCTTGATTTGACTTGCTCTGCTTCTTGCAGTGTCAGGGGTAGACTTGACTTGCTCCGCTTCTTGCGGTGTCGAGATTGGATTCTGACTTGCTCCGCTTTTTGCGGTGTCGGAGTGAAAGTTGACTTGTTGATTTTGATTTAGGTTGACATCAGCATCGCTATACTGGAATATGGTACCAGGAGCGAATCATCATCTGTCATTTAGATGATTTTGGGATTTTGGTTTTTGTTTGGCATCTGCATTGCTGCGCTGGAATAATGCCAGGAGCAACTCATCATTTGCCTCGGGAGGATTTGGGATTTTTTTTTGGGGACTTTGAATGTGGTCTCACCGGTAGGACTTGGGAGAGGTTGGGATTGTTTTACGCCCGTGGATTGTATACGGTTTTGCAGGATGTATGATCTAGACCGTAGGGCCGGAAAATTTTTAGGGCTTTGTTGGCATCTGCATCGCTGGACTGGAATGCGGTACCAGGAGCGACTCATCATTCGCCGTTGGGGTATGGGATTTGGAATTTGGTTGGCGTCTGCATCGCTACACTGGAATATGGTACCAGGAGCGACTCATCATTCGCCGTTGGGGTATGGGATTTGGAATTTGGTTGGCGTCTGCATCGCTACACTGGAATATGGTACCAGGAGCGACTCATCATTCGCCACTTTGGGGTTGGGGACTTGGAATTTGGATCTTGTTTGGCATCAGCATTGCTGCACTGGAATAATGCCAGGAGCAACTCATCATTTGCCTTGGGAGGACTTGGGATTTGGGTTTTTGGTCGGCATCAGCACCGCTAACACTGAAGCGAAATGCCAGGAGCGACTCATCATTTGCCGTTGCCCGTTGGGAAACGATGTCTTAGGAGACAGGTTTGGGTCCCTATCACCTAAGGCTTTTCAATTTTATGGGCCGTGAGGGTCCCATAAAAGCATTTTCTCCCTACGAGTCGTAAGGATCCCACAGGTGTATTTTCTTCTTAGGAATCGTGAGGATTCCTAAGTGTGTTGCTCCTTTGTGAGTCATAAGGATCTCACGCAGGGTTTTCTCCTCACAAGGTCAAGAGGACTTTGCGAGTGTATTTCACGAGTTTGCGCCCTTTCGGGTTTTCATCTGTACCCGTTTTGCTTGTGGACATACCGTTTATTATATATATATATATATATATATATTTTTTTTTTTTTTGCCGCTGGTGGGACTTTAAAAGTAGTCTCACCGGCAGGATTCGGGAGAGATAGGGGTCATTTATGCCCGTGGATTGTATACGGTTTTGCAGGATGTATGATCCAGACCGTAGGGCTGATGTGCTCAATTCGCTTGCGACTTGAAGCATTCATGTGTAGTATTTCTTGAGATATCGGCCATTGATGGGTGGCATGGGCCTTTCTCCCTCGGCACTTATTAGTTGGTAGGATCCTCCATCGAACACTTTCTCGATGACGTATGGTCCTTCCCAGTTCGACTCGAATTTTTCCTTGGCATGTCGATTGGGGATGATCGGTCTTTTGAGGACCAACACCAATTCACCTTTCTTGAAAGCGCGGAGACGGGTTATCTTGTCATAGGCCCGTGACATTTGGGCTCGGTATAGCTCCAGATTTTGCTGCACCGCGAGCCTCTTTTCTTCGAGGACATCGAGTTCTTCAAGTCAAAGGAGCACGTTTTCCTCCTCCGTCAACTCATGCTGAACGGCCATTCTTAAGCTTGGAACTTTGACTTCGAGGGGGAGGACCGCCTCCACTCCGAAGAGCAAAGAGTATGGAGTGGACTGAGTTGGAGTATGGTGCGTGGTACGATATGCCCACAATGCCTCGTGAAGCTTGAGATTCCAGTCTCTCTTGTTGGCTGAAGCATTTTTCCTCAGGAGCTTGCATAGAGTCTTATTGAAGGCTTCGGCTAGCCCATTGGCTCTTGGATTATAGATGGAAGAATATCTCCAGTCTATCTTGTGCTGAGTAGCGAACCTTGAGACATTGAAGCTCTTGAAAGAAGGCCCGTTGTCAGAAATGATTCTTCCTGGTGTACCGAAGCGGTATAGAATATTGTGTTGGAAGAATGTCAGAATATCTTTTGTCTTGACTTCTTTTAGCGGGACAGCTTCAGCCCATCTGGAGAAGTAATCAGTTGCGGCCAGTATGAACCGGTGGCCTTTGGATGACAGAGGATCAATTGGGCCAACAATGTCGGTGCCCCAGACTTCGAAGGGCCACGACGCCACCGTAGGATGCAATGGATTGGGATTCTTGTGAATAAAATCACCATGAATTTGGCAGATATAACATTTCTTTGCATGCTCTCCGCAGTCCCGTATCATGGTGGGCCAGTAATACCCAAGCCGTTTAATTTGCAGTCGCATCTTGGGGCCAGATTGGTGAGCACCGCAAACGTCTGAGTGAACTTCTTTCATGACTTTTTGGGTTTCGGCCGATGACAGGCACCTGAGCCAGAGTTGGTCATATGACCTGCGGTATAGCGTGTCATTTACAAACACGTATCGGAGAGCTCTCATCATCAGCTGAATCCTCGCAGATTTTTCTTCGGGCAGCTTGTCGTATCGGAGGTACTCTATGAAGGGTTCTCTTCAATCGGGCTCGTCTTGGATGATCGAAGCTTCTTCCGCAGGACTGCTCTTCTGTTCCGCGCTTTCCTCTTCTCGTAGAGAGACTGGGGGTAGAATTTGCCGGCTCCTGACTATGATCAGAATTTCGTCCATGTCAGGATCAGCCAGCTCCTTGGCTAGGCGAGCGAGTATGTCGGCTTTTCCGTTCAACGCTCTAGGGACTCTCGTTAGTTCAATATGAGTGAACCGTTTCATGAGTTCCACCACTCGGCCTCTGTACCGAGCTAATTCGGGTTTGTATATCTTATAATCGCCGCTTACTTGGTTGACGACGAGCTGGGAGTCACCGTAAACTCGTAGCCGACGGATTTCCATTTCTATGGCGAGCTCCAAACCAGCTATCAGAGCTTCATACTCAGCTTCATTGTTTGTCCGAGGCTCGGTGAGAGCAAAAGAACGCCGCAGCGCCCCGTTAGAATTTTTTTTCTAACAGGGACAGTGTCGTGGAGTATGTGTATGTGTACATATGTATACATATGTATATATATACATGTGTATATAAATAAAGGGGAAAAAGACATCCAAAGGATGCGTGGGGCCAGCGCCTAGACGCTTGAGCGCAAGCGCGCCACTTGTCGGCACGTGGGCGCTTTGCGCTCGAGCGTAGAGTGCTGGAGCGCAACGCGCCACGTGTCGGCACGTGGGCGCTTTGCGCTCGGACGCTGGGCACTTGAGCGCAAGCGTGCCACGTGTCGGCACGTGGGCGCTTTGCGCTCGAGCGCAGAGTGCTGGAGCGCAACGGGCCACGTGTCGGCACGTGGGCGCTTTGCGCTCGGACGCTGAGCGCTTGGGCGCAAGCGCGCCACGTGTCGGCACGTGCGCCACGTGTCGGCACGGGGCGACTTGCGCTCGAGCGCTTGCGCTGGAGCGCAAGAGCGCTACGTGTCGGCACGGGGGCGACTTGCCCTTGCGCTGGAGCGCAAGCGTGCCACGTGTCGGCACCGGGGTGACTTGCGCTCGAGCGCTTACGCTGAGCGCAAGAGCGCCACGTGTCGGCATGAGGGCGACTTGCGCTCGAGCGCAAGCGCGCCACGTGTCGGCACGTGGGCACTCTGCGCTTGAGCGCCGGCGAGAAAAAGAGGCTTTTAGCCTAAAAAGATTTCTCTGAAGAGAAATCAGAGAGGAGTTGGACTCCTGAGTGTATTCTTTTCTTCTTTTTTTTGGGTTAAGTGAAAGGGGTTCTTCTTCTTCCTCCTCTGTTAGCTGGATCTTGAAGATCAATAGATGTGAGATCTCAAAATCTCTCCTTTTGGGGATCTGAAGACAGATCCAAGTTCCCCTTTGTGGGTTTTGTGGTGAAAAACTATTTCGTTCTTGAAAAGGAAGAGTAAAACCCTTGATTTAATTCCAAAGAAAGAAGAAGGTCTTGAAACCTTGAAGAAGGAAGAAAGATCTCAGATCTGAAACTTTTTTTGGAGAGAGAAAAAGTTGTTGGGATATTTCATTATCCTTGCCTTTATAGGCTATACACTTTACACATAGCCCCTTGGGCTTCACAAAATGGCATTTTGCCTATTCTATGGCTCATGTGCCATTTCTTTTTGCACATAAGCCATGGGCTTTACAAAAATTTGGCTTTATGCCTATTTTTCTTATATTTATCCATAAAATAAAATAAAAAAAATACAACAAAATTATTTATTACAAAATTTTTATCTTGGCATGGGGGGAGGCCGGCCGCTTCATGTTCTTGATCGACCCGGGCATGGGCCCACTGGATCTGGGCTTGGGCCCACTTGGCTTGGGGTTGACTTTGATTTTGACTTAGTCAACCGGGGTGTAAATTTTTACCCCAACAGAGTGATTTGGGGAATTTTCCCCACCGTTGGATTTTTGATCCAAGAGATTCTGTTTTACAGAAGAAAATCTTCTTGTTTTAACAAGAACAGAAAGATTTCTTTAAATCTCCATTCTGTTTTGCGCAACTCCCCAGCGCTTGACACGTGTCACGCAGCGCAGCGCTTGCGCGGCTGTGCTTACGCAACTGCGCAGACACGTGTCGTGCAGTGCAGTTGTCACGCCCCACTCCCAATACAGAGAGTATTGTCCGCTCTGGCCGAAACCGCACGGTTTTGTCTTTCGGAGCGAACCGGACCCGACCAGGGGCCACTTCTCAGGAGGTCACCCATCCCAGAAGTTTCCTGGCTCGAGCACGCTTAACTACGGAGTTCTCAAGCTCCTGTAGTGCCAGTTCACTTAAAATGCGCCTCTGTATTGAAGAGTGGTATCATTCCATTTATAGTACAGATCTGCCCCCTTTCGGAATGTATTCCGAAGAGTCCCCATTGTTCTACAGTGGGTCCCACGGACTCAAGAGGTGGCCTCCACGGATTCAAGAGGTGGCCCCTGCCCACTTAACACGACACTTGGCGTGGCACTTTGTTCCGTGTGGCACTTTGTTCCGTGAGCAAGAATCGGGTCCCGACATTCTCCCCACCTTTGAACAATGGTTCGTCCTCGAACCACAAACCTACTATTGAGGGACCGTCTCTGATACCATTCTGTCACGCCCCACTCCCAATACAGAGAGTATTGTCCGCTCTGGCCGAAGCCGCACGGTTTTGTCCTTCGGAGCGAACCGGACCCGACCAGGGGCCACTTCCCAGGAGGTCACCCATCCCAGAACTTCCATGTTTCAGGCACGCTTAACAACGGAGTTCTCAAGCTCCTGTAGTGCCAGTTCACTTAAAAGGCGCATCTGTATTGAAGAGTGGTATCATTCCATTTATAGTACAGATCAGCCCCCTTTCGGAATGTATTCCGAAGAGTCCCCATTGTTCTACAGTGGGTCCCACGGACTCAAGAGGTGGCCCCCACGGATTCAAGAGGTGGCTCCCGCCCACTTAACACGACACTTGGCGTGGCACTTTGTTCCGTGTGGCACTTTGTTCCGTGAGCAAGAACCGGGTCCCGACATTATAACTAAACCATGTCACGCCCCGCTTCCCAAAATACGGAAAACGAGGGATGACTAGGCCAGCCATGCTCCTACGGTCAATGAATCATCCCGCCGTAGTCACACTTCGGCTTCTAGCATTACATGGTAATCAGTAAATAAAGCACAGTATTAAAGGAATCACATCACTAATTTATTACATTAAAATTCCATTGTTCACAAATTACAGATAATAAGAACAATAACTAACCAAGTTCAATCTCACGATCACTCTAAGGAAAGCAGTAAAGATAGGGAGTACACCAGACTATATCTCTGTGAACTCGAAGGGTAGATCCGTCTCCTGTGCTGGTCCTCCCGCGGAATCTGAGCATGCATACTCAGGTCGTCAGAGCGACACAATAACAATATTATTATAATAAGGTGAAACAGGTAAATGAGGTAATACTGGTATAAAAACAATGCAAGTAATCACTGTGTCACTATATGATGCAAAATATAACATGTGTCCCTATCGGTCTCTAGGTCAATGTTTGAAATCACATAGTGGAAGGAGGATCGTGTTTAACAGGAGTCTCGTACATACCCGAGACAACGGCCCACATGCCCGGGACATAATCCTGTCAGCCGGATCGCTAGATCCTACCCTACACGTATCAGTATCACGGTTCGAATGATCATCCTCTAAACACGGTCCCGCTAAATACGATACTCTTTCCACTTTGATTTCTCCTTTTCCCCAGGTTTACACTATTTACGATCTTGATCTAGTTGTGTACAAGTATACCAATGGCACGGTTTCATCACTGTTCACTGTATCAATCACTATCATGAATATTCACTTTTCATTGGTATACTCGTCACTCCTAAACCAACATCTATCACACACGATAATGCAATGTCCACACGCACTAACACTGAGTATATGGCAAGGGTATGATATATGTATTGTATGCTACCAATAAGCTCTGTATGTTATGATTCAACATGCATGTCATTAACTAAATTAATTTGTATAAATTAATATGTTAAGAATTCAGCAAAATGATACAAGTAAGATAATTAGAACACTCAGTCAGCAATTCATCAAAATTTGTTTCAGTTCAATCGGGATTCCGGTTCTCAAGATATAGCTATTTCATTTTAAGTGCTCGCGGCTGGAAATTCAAATTCAGAACTGAATGTCCGTTTCGCGACACGAATTGCACCCAGTTGGGCTCATAATTTAGCGATGTCACAGTTAAATGAAATTTAGGGTTTTCGATAAAGTATTCAACGCAACAGACGGATCCTCAATCGCATCTGTAAGTTGAAAGTTATACACAGTTTAACCTCAGCGTGTCATTTCAGAATCTGTTCTGGACAGTTATACGTTCTGCCCTTTTAAATACAGTTTAAAATAGCAAACGGCGATGAAACGGAATGGAACCACTTGTTTTGTTTAGCCAACAGAATTATCTTTAATCTACGGTAAGGTTCCGTAACATACTACTTCAGGAAACACAGTGACACAGGTCTTGGGACAGAACACAATAATCAAAAACGCTCTGGACTGCAGTCCAAAGTCGCATTCCGATCCAGTTATCATCATGGTTACAGAACAGAAATCATTGAAATGTTACATAGGGTTAAAGTTCGTCGAGTCGTCTTCGATTTAAGCCCTCGAACGCAATATTCCAGTTTGAATATAATTTATGGTGATTTTATTCGTTTTCAGGTACGAGAAAATTCTAATTTTAACGGCATATTTGGGGGTATCAATTTTTGTCACTAACAATCGTATTTTCCAGCGAGATTTACACACGATATTCATCATTATAAGGGCCAACAGAAAGTATCAGTTTCCGTCAAATTAAACAATTATTTCCATTGGGATCTGGCATCGAACACCTAGGTCACAATACGTATCGGGAATCGGTAAATTCGTAAACTGGATTATTTGAGTTTGTACCGCTATTATTATAGCCTGAAGCAAGTAAATACTTGCCTGGAAAATGTCTCGGGGGGTCGCACGGCAGCAACGATGTCGCGAACGCGCGTTGTACGCCGCGAAACAAGTTCGCGCGAGCTTGGCTCAAGACACGGGTTTGACGTCGGAGTTTCCCGGAGTCGTCTTGTGCGCGCTGGAAGCTTAGGGGTGCTCTGTGGTTCGCCTGAGAAGTGTTGGGGTTGCCGACGGTCGACGGCGTCGCTTCGGCGATGGGCCGCAGTGGTGTTTGAGACTTGGGGTTATGGGATTTTTGAAGAGAGAGAGAAGAGAAGTGGTGGCTCGGGTTCTGTCGTAATGGGGATGATGCTGAGGAGAAGAGGGTGTGGAGGTCGACAACGTGATGGGGAGATCGCCGGTGTCGTGGGTGCCGGTGGTGGTCGAGCTCTGTTGCAATGGGTCGGGTGTGCAGGGGAGTTGGGTGTGCAGGGCTGGAGGCGAAGGTGGTTGTGTAGGGAGCTCAGTTGGTGGAGGGAAGTGAGCGAGGGAGAATGGTGGGGTCGACGAGGAGGTTCGCCGTCGTCGGAGGGAGTCGAGTGCGGTGGGTTCGTGAGTTTTCGAGAGAGAGAGATGAGGAATTTTTTGGAAAACGAGAGGGGAGTGAGATGTGAGGGAGATAAGGGAGACGGGGTTGAAAACATGGGGGTAACGGCAGGAGCGGGGGCGTGGGTGTGAGGCGCGGCGGAGGAAAAGGATCGCGCGCGCGAGTTGCGGGAGGTTACCGTTGGAAATTTTGAAGGAGATGAACAGTAGTGGCGGGTCGGGTCTGAAGTGGAGACGGGCATGGGTTTTGGCGAGTGGGCTGAAGAAATGGGCCGTCTCACAAAAAGGAAATTATAATCCCTAAAAACTTGGTGGGCTGAGGGAGAATATAGGGAACGGGCCGGGGAAAATTTATTTGAAGAATTCATTTAGAATTTGTGAGTGGGCTGAGGGAATGCTAACGGGCTGAGGGTTAAAGTTTGGGTTTAAAAATTAAGCTTGGGCTGAATGTTAAAAATAGGTTTAAGGTTTAAGTATTTTACTCATTTTGGTTTAATTCGACTTTGGTTTTAAATCTTGTGTTTTGGCTTTTAGGGTTTGGAAAAATATAAATATTAAGCCTGACAACCAATTCAAAATATGAAGGAAAAAGAAAAGAAGCCACTGGGATTCAGGGAAAAAGAAATCTTTATTAATATGGAAACGGGGATTTACAGCAGTGCCTGCGCAACTGTGCTTGCGCAGTTGGCTTGCGCAACTGCGCAGACACGTGTCGCGCAGTGCAGTGCTTGCACAGTTGGCTTGCGCAACTGTACAGACACGTGTCGCGCAGTGCAGCGCTTGCGCAACTGAAACGTTGCTTCCTTTACTTTTTTGTTTCAAACAGAGCTTTGCTCTGATTGGTTGCGCTGCCTCGGGCACTGCGCTGATGCGTCTGCGCCGGACACGTGGCGCCCTGCGCTCAGCGCAGAGGGTCTGAAGCGTTGCTTTAGATTTTGGGCAAATCGGAAGCGTCGCTTCTCCTGAGATATCTTTTCATCTCCTTTTTTCAAGTCAAACTCGTATTTCCAAAATTCTGATTTTCCGGGCCTTGGAAATGATTTCATTGTGCACAGAATCTTCTGCACCTGGGTCTATATATATAATTCGAGGCTGAGCATTTTCTTCTCTCATTTTCAGAGAACTTCTTCGATCGTGGCTTGCAACCGTCCTCACACCCGTCGACAACCGTGGGAAGTGCCGATCCGGGACATCGTTCCCCGTTTTGCTGCGCGCTTGGTGGACTCCTCTCTTTCGGACGAGCAGTGCGATGCTGCAATGTACGAGCTTTCGACTCGTGTGGGGTCTCCTCTTCCCCCAGGTTCCATTTGGCTTCGGATGATCCCCGCCTCAGTACTTGCCGACATTCCCCCTCTTCCGGCGGAGATGTCCTCGGCAATGCTTGATGTGGCCGAGGATAAGATTGAGAGCTTTTTCGAAGCGCTCTTGATCACCAAAGCCCTAAGGGACTTCTCCTTCTACTTGCTGAGCCAGATACGGGCTCGTCGGGTCATCATCGCCACTTTTTCCCAGAAGTGCGGCGTCGACCGTTGGATGGCTACCCCTCGGGAAGATCGCCGCTTCGACGTGATGGAGAAGACGGAGAGGGAGATGAATAATCTTCTTTTTCTTTTTGTGAACCCTTGTCTCTCTGATCCCGTATTCGGTGATCTTTTTTAAATGTAATAACAATAAGAATGAATAAGTATTTTTCTTTTTAATCAAGTACTTCATTGTCTGTTAAGGGTTCTTTTATTTTAGTTCTCTGTTGTGCTTGTGCATCGTATGATTTTAATTTGTTATTATCAAGTGCATGTAATTTTGCATGGATAAATTGCCTTTGGCACTTAGCCCCTTCTTCTGTGCTAGCGCATCTGCGCTGACACGTGTCGCGCAGCGCACAGCGCAGCGCAACTGCGCTGCCACGTGTCGCACAGCGCAGAGCGCAGCGCGTCGCTTCCTTTAACACAGCTTTGCTCTAATTGGGCGCGCCTTCTTAGACGTTGCGCTAATGTATCTGCGCTAGACACGTGGCGCGTCGCGCGCAGCGCAAAGGATCCGAAGCGCCGCTTCATTTATTAAAGTTTAAATTTTCAAAGCAAAGCTTTGTTTCTGATTGGGGGAAGATGAAGCGTTACTTCATCTCCCGCCTTGGAATTTGAACAGAGCTTTGTTCTGATTGGGGTAAACAAAAGCCCCCCCACCGCTGCGCTTACGTGGCCTCCAGACGCAAGCGCAACGGTGGCAGAATCCCAACCGTCGCGGCACCTTTTGGAAGTTGAAGAGGCACTCGATGCCTATAAATAGGACCTTTGGTCCTCAACAGATGATTATCATCTCCAAAATTTTACTTTCAGAACTCAGAGCCCTGCTCTTTATTTTCAAGAACTTCAAAAGTTAGACTCTTAAAACTTTTAGGTGAAAATTTTAATTTGAATTAAATTAAATTAGATTAATTTTCATTGACAGAGCCTTGCTCTCAATAGATCCCTGATCTAAAGAAGACCCATTTAGGGTTTCATTTAGCAAAGCTTTGCTCTAAAAGGGTCTAAAAAGGATTAAGGATAACCCTGTTCGGGTTCCATTAATAGAGCTTTGCTCTCAGAAAGATTTTCCTTTATAATTTCTTGATTTATTAATGGATCTTTGCTCCTTTTAAATTCTATAACATAACTTTTAAGGGTTGCTGATTGTTGTCGATCTTCTTTGACAGGAACAATGGACGCCCATATGTATACTCTTAACGAGATCATCTCTTACGGGGACATCCGCCGACTTGGCCGCTCTCAAAATCGAGAGTTCACAAACGCGGAGTGTGCTGAAATCATGAGCCGCTTCGATGCATACAACGGTCCCCTGCTTCCCCGGCGTTCCTCCCTTCTTAAGCTTATCGTGGGAGCCATCTGGGAAGCGCTGCCCCTGTTCTGTTCCGGTGTGCCGCTTAGGGCGCTGGATGCCGCTGAGGACAAGGTGCACTCGGTGTACCTGTTGAACTTTATCTCAAAGAGACGGCGAGACAGTCTCATCGATCTCTTGCACGGGGTCTTTCAACAGTCTGCCATACTCACCGCTTATCGGAGGGTGGAAGACATCAGGGGGGACCCTGACGCTTGTGCTCGCGAAAGAAAGCACACTAGGATGGTCCGCGAGACTTGGAAAGTCATAGATAGGGTCGCTTTCGAGTTCCTCAATCCATGCCCTGGATTTGAGGTTATTCCATTGTAACTTTCGTTTATTGCTTTTATGATTGTAAGAACTTCGGGCAATATTAATGAAAATTTTATCCCAGCTTGTCTTTATTTTTCGTTTTGAGTCTTTTGCTTGTGCATGAATGAGTGTGTCTCGAACGCTTGATCAAACGTAAATCGGATGCTCCTTCTGTAGCTTTCTTCTTTCTCTTATTATCGGCATGCTATCTTAATAAACATGGTTGACAGATAATAGAGTAAACATCTTGACTTTCTTAAGAATCAACGATGGCTTAGGCCGCAGGTTCAGATCTGCTGCCTAAGACTTTTCAACTCCATGAGCCGTGAGGGTCTCATAGAGACTTTTCTCCCAACGGATCGAGAGGATCTCGTAGGTGGGTTTTTCTCCTTAGGAATCGTGAGGATTCCTAAGTGTGGTTTTCTCTTATAAGTCGTAAGGATCCTATAAGAGAATTTTCCCTCTTACGAGTCGAGAGGACTCGTAAGCGGTTGTTTCCCTCCTTATCGAAACTCGACCTTGGAGAGTGAGACCCGTGAATAGTATGCAAAAGACCATTTTGGATTGACTTGCAGGGTCCCATTGTTCAGGAAGCAAGTTTTTTAGTCCCTACTGCCTGAGGCTTCATTTGCAAGTTGAGACGAATCGGGAATTTCCCGCGGAGACACTGGTTTCTCTGTGAGCCGACGCGAATCAGGAGGCTCTCGTCAAGGAGTGTTTGTATCCGTGAGTCGAGAAATTTGCTAGGGATTATTTGTTTCCCAAGCGCCAAGGATTATTTGTTTCCCTGGGGTTTGAAACGAGTCGAGGATTTCCCACAGAGGCACTGGTGGCTCTGCGAGTCGACGCGGATCAGGAAGCTCTCGTCAAGGAGTGTTTGTATCCGTGAGTCGAGGAGTTTGCTAGGGATTATTTGTTTCCCAAGCGCCAAGGATTATTTGTTTCCTTGGGGTTTGAAACGAGTCGAGGATTTCCCACGGAGGCGCTGGTGGCTCTGCGAGTCGACGCGGATCAGGAGGCTCTCGTCAAGGAGTGTTTGTATCCGTGAGCCGAGAAATTTGCTAAGGATTATTTGTTTCCCTAGCACCAAGGATTATTTGTTTCCTTGGGGTTTGAAACGAGTCGAGAATTTCCCACGGAGGCACCGGTCGCTCTGCGAGTCGACGCGGATCAAGAGGCTCTCGTCAAGGAGTGTTTGTATCCGTGAGTCGAGAAATTTGCTAAGGATTATTTGTTTCCCTAGCGCCAAGGATTATTTGTTTCCTTGGGGTTTAAAACGAGTCGAGAATTTCCCACGGAGGCACTGGTTGCTCTGCGAGTCGACGCGGATCAGGAGGCTCTCGTCAAGGAGTGTTTGTATCCGTGAGTCAAGGAATTTGCTAGGGATTATTTGTTTCCCAAGCGCCAAGGATTATTTGTTTCCCTGGGGTTTGAAACGAGTCAAGGATTTCCCACGGAGGCACTGGTGGCTCTGCGAGTCGACACGGATAAGGAGGCTCTCGTCAAGGAGTGTTTGTATCCGTGAGTCGAGGAATTTGCTAGGAATTATTTGTTTCCCTAGCGCTAAGGATTATTTGTTTCCTTAGGGTTTGAAACGAGTCGAGGATTTCCCACGGAGGCGCTGGTGGCTCTACGAGTCGACGCGGATAAGGAGGCTCTCGTCAAGGAGTGTTTGTATCCGTGAGTCGAGGAATTTGCTAGGGATTATTTGTTTCCCTAGCGCCAAGGATTATTTTTTTCCTTGGGGTTTGAAACGAGTCGAGAATTTCCCACGGAGGCACTGGTTGCTCTGCGAGTCGACGCGGATCAGGAGGCTCTCGTCAAGGAGTGTTTGTATCCGTGAGTCAAGGAATTTGCTAAGGATTATTTGTTTCCCTAACGCCAAGGATTATTTGTTTCCTTGGGGTTTGAAACGAGTCGAGAATTTCCCACGGAGGCACTGGTTGCTCTGCGAGTCGACGCAGATCAAGAGGCTCTCGTCAAGGAGTATTTGTATCTGTGAGTCAAGGAATTTGCTAAGGATTATTTGTTTCCCTAGCGCCAAGGATTATTTGTTTCCTTGGGGTTTGAAACGAGTCGAGAATTTCCCACGGAGGCACTGGTTGCTCTGCGAGTCGACGCGGATCAGGAGGCTCTCGTCAAGGAGTGTTTATATCCGTGAGTCGAGGAATTTGCTAGGGATTATTTGTTTCCCAAGCGCCAAGGATTATTTGTTTCCCTGGGGTTTGAAACGAATCGAGGATTTCCCACGGAAGCACTGGTGGCTCTGCGAGTCGACGTGGATCAGAAAGCTCTCGTCAAGGAGTGTTTGTATCCGTGAGTCGAGGAGTTTGCTAGGGATTATTTTTTTCCCAAGCGCCAAGGATTATTTATTTCCTTGGGGTTTGAAACGAGTCGAGGATTTCCTACGGAGGCGCTGGTGGCTCTGCGAGTCGACGCGGATCAGGAGGCTCTCGTCAAGGAGTGTTTGTATCCGTGAGTCGAGGAATTTGCTAGGGATTATTTGTTTCCCTAGCGCCAAGGATTATTTGTTTCCTTGGGGTTTGAAACGAGTCGAGAATTTCCCACGGAGGCACTGGCTGCTCTGCGAGTCGACGCGGATCAGGAGGCTCTCGTCAAGGAGTGTTTGTATCCGTGGGTCGAGGAATTTGCTGAAGACAGTGGTTTCTTCGGAGTTGGACTGAACCGTCGAGATTTGGCTTCGTCTTCTGGCGGAGCCTGCTGGGAAAGTATGGTTCCCTCTTTGTTTACGCCCTTGGGTTGTATACAGGGATCGATATGATCTTAACTATAGGGCCAAAGTTTTATCATCATTTTTTTGTTTTATCTCCGCGATGCTCTATCATTTCAGCTTTTATACCGCGAAGGTCGCGATTGCCCAATCATTTCGGCTATTTTTCGCGGTGCTCAATCATTTCGGCTATTTATTTTATTTTTACTCGCTGTTTTTTTTTATTTCGGGTTGCCCAATCATTTCGGCTATTTTGCATGCATGTGCGGCCTACTGGCTTTTCGCCGTAAGCCTGAAATTACACACCGATTTCGGCATCAGCACCGCTACAACTGGGATATTGCCAGGAGAGAATCATCATATGCCTTTGTCAATGTCGAACAAAGGTGGCTTAGCGAACAGGGTTAGGGTCCTGTCGACTAAGGCTTTTAACTTCATGAGCCGTAAGGGGTCTCACAAAGGTATTTCTCCCTACAAGTCGTGAGAATCTTGTAGGTGTATTTTCTCCTTAGGACTCGTGAGGATTCCTAAGTGTTCGTTTCCTCTGTAAGTCGTAAGGATCCTACATGAGGGTTTTCTCTTTGTAAATCGGGAGGATTTATAAGGGTTGTTCACCATGCGAACATATCCCCCGTCACGGATGGGACTTAGTTGGGGAAATGTTTATTCGCGCCCGTAGATTGTATACAAGAGCCAGTATTGGACCACTTGTAGGGCAATATCGGAAGTTGTGGGGATTGCTTAAGCACAGGTTTAGGTCTCTGTAACTTAAGACTTTCAACTCTCATGAGCCGTAAGGGTCCCATAAGAGAGTTCTCCTTACGAGTCGTGAGGATCTCGCAAGTGTATTTTCTTCTTAGGAATCGTGGGGATCCCTAAGTGTGTTGCACCTTTGTGAGTCGTAAGGATCTCACGCAGGTGGTTTCTCCTTACAAGGTCGAGAGGACCCTATAAGTGTCCTTTAACGAGGTTGTGCCCTTTCAGGTTTTCACAAACACTCGCCGGTAGTCCTGCTGTTTTTACTCACGGAGCCCTTTCGGGTTTTCATCCATGCCCATTTTGCTTATGGACATACCGTTTTTTTAATTCTTTTTATTTTCTTTTTCTCTTTTTTTTACGAGGTCGCGCCCTTTCGGGTTTTCACGAACACTCGCCGGTAGCCCTGCTGTTTTTACTTACGGAGCCCTTTCGGGTTTTCATCCGTGCCCTTTTTGTTTATGGACATACCGTTTTTATTTATTATATTTTTTTATTTATTTATTTTATCTCGTCAGCCTAAGGATGCTGCGGTATTAGTTTAAATACGTTTCGGTCTGTTGTTAGTTTAAGGACATTTCGGTCCGTCACTAGTTTAAGGACGTCTCGGTCCGTCATGGAGAAGGCTGGCCACTGCTTAGAAAGCTTAAGCTTAGGAAGATAGCGAGCGGACATAGTCGTCGTCATTTATCGTTGACCTAGGCTGTGGCTCATTAAGCGTAGTATTTCTTTAGGAAGCGACCGTTTATTAGCCTGAAATGCCTTTCACTGTGCATATCCATGAGTAAATAGGCTCCACCATGGTAGACCTTGTCTATGATGTACGGGCCTTCATAGTTCGGCTCGAATTTTTCCCGCTTGGCGCGATCGGGGATCATAGGCCTTTTGACCACTAAAACAAGTTCGCCTTGGCGGAATGTCCTCGGCCGGATCAACCTTTCATATGAGCGCGTCATCTTTGCTTTATAAGCTTCCAGATTTTGCTGTGCTATAAGCCGGTTTTCATCAAGGGCGTCAAGCTCCTCAAGCCGAAGGTGGGCATTTTCTTCGTCCGTTAGCTCGTAGTGGACTGCTATTCGTAAAGAGGGTAACTCTATCTCGAGGGGGAGTACTGCTTCTGTACCGAACACCAACGCGTACGGCGTTGTGTTCGTGGCCGTCTTGAACGTAGTTCGATACGCCCAAAGAGCTTCTTGTAGTCTTTTGTGCCAGTCCTTATTTCGGGACACCGTTTTGTTTATGATCTTTGTCAAGGTCTTGTTGAAGGCTTCAGCTAGTCCGTTGGCTCGCGGATTATAAACCGAGGAATATCTCCAGTCTATATTATGCTGTTGCACGAAGCGACTGATCTTGTGGCTTCTGTAGGCTGGCCCTTTATCGGAGATGATCCGTCGCGGAGTTCCAAACCGATATATGACATGCGTCTTGAAGAAATGGAGGATATTCTCCGTCTTAACTTCTCTTAACGGTACTGCTTCTGCCCATTTAGAGAAGTAGTCAGTCGTCGCCAGGATGAAACGATGTCCTCTAGACGATGCTGGTTCGATAGGGCCGACTATGTCAGTCCCCCACATTTCGAATGGCCAGCTAGCCACCGTTGGATGTAATGGATTTGGATGCTGATGGATGAAATCCCCATGAATTTGACACGAGTGACATTGCTTCGCATATTCGAGGCAGTCTTGGATCATCGTGGGCCAGTAGTAGCCTATCCGCTTGATCTTCATTTTCATCTTTGGGCCCGCCTGGTGAGAACCATGCGACAATTGCCTGTAGTTCTTTTAATCCCTTCGGTCGTATTTCTTTGCTCTCGACGAGTTTTACGCTTTTCCCGCTTAAAGTGTTGTCGATGAGCAGCGTATCCTTGCCACCATCTATCGAAAGCTTTGCACTCTTGGGTGGGGTGCGAAACCTTCTGACGATATAAGCAATAGGAGGGGTGCGTTTCCACTTCACCGGCAATGTTTCCTTCAGAGGATGGTAGCTTCATGCCCATTGATATGGCCTTATCAAACTTTTTCCTCATCTTGAATTGGCTTTTGTCGGTAGCGGAGGTGTTTTGCTCCAGCGGGATCGTCTCAGCTCTTTCATCAAGTCGCTGGCTCTTGGCCCTTTTAAATATAGCCGTCCCGCGTTCTCGATCAGCTTTACTTTTCAATCGAGCTTCGTTAAGGAACGCGTCAATCATTTCAACTGATAGCTCTAGAAATTTTGGTTCAAGATCTGCCCCAGCGTTTCAGTGCAAGAAGTCTCCTCATCGTTCGTGATCGAATAGGAAATCATATGACAGTTCGCCACATATTCCTCGGATTCATCCGATGAACTTTTTCCCTCATCTTCTTCTTGAAAGACGTGATTGAGGAATTCTTAGAGCGTAATGGGAGTCCGTGCCTTTTGGTTGTATTCATCCAGCGCGTCAATTTGCTTTTGTAAGTCCGTGCGCTTGTCGCCAGGCTTCACGGGCTTCTTAGATTTCTTCTTCTTCTTTTTCGAAGATTTTGACGGCTGGCTGCAAGTGCTTGAGCCACCACTATCGGTCTTTGGAGTTGTACGCGGCTTCAACATCCCCTCAATGACCTGCGGTTCCAACGGGTTCTTCCACTTGATCGCTGGACATACCTGAAGATCGTTTAGCATCCTCTTTGTCTTGGCTGATAATACAACCTCCTAAGGAGCTTCTTCAATGACGGAGCATGTTGCCCCCGGCGTATTCGTCCCCTTAGAGGTGTGGGGCTGCGGGGGATTCACCTTCCATTTGTCAGATAACGCGAACTTGCCCTGTCGGTACTGGTTTTCAAGCCAATTCTTGAAAACGTAGCAATCTTCGATCGGATGGCCTAGTACTCGATGATAAGGACAGTAGTTGGGCTCGTTGACGTCACTTGGTTGCAACGGACGTTTTGGATCCGGCAGATTTATGAGTCTGTTGCGCAACGCCAGCTCGAATAACCTTTTCGTTTTATCGCGGGGAAAGGAATAAGGATGTCCCATCCTATCCTCAAGGGGTACGTACGGGCGCATATTGTTTTGATGAGCAACCGGCTTTGAGTCGCTCGGTTGTTGTTGAGCATTAGCGACGACGATCGCTTTTCCCTTCCCTTTGTCATTTCGGGAGTCCGGCCTTGGAAGAGGAGGTTTATGGCCCATCTGATCCATCAGTGCTAGTTTGTCGATCAAGGCTTGGAAGGTAGTCGGCTTGAAAAACATCATAAACTGCGAGATGGTTGCTTGTGGATCGAGGGTTCCCACAAACATACCCACTACGGGAGCTTCTTCAATGCGCTGCTCACACTTCGACCATAAGTTTCGCCATCGTATAGCGTACTGAACCCACGTCTCGCCGGGCTTTACCCTGGCGTTAATCAGTGCTGTCATCGGGGTACGTTCACTGGCGCTTGCAAAACGCTGAGTAAACAGCAGCTCCATCTCCGCGAAGGTTTTAATAGAGTTGTTCGGGAGCTCAGAGTACCATTCAAACGTCGTATCTGATAAGCTTCCAACAAACTGGCGAAGCAACAGCTTGTCATCGCCGCCGGTGTTGCCGCAGAGTGCCCTGAACTGGGGCAACATGCTGATGAGGATTGCCCGTTCCTTTGTAGACATGGAACTTGGGAATTGTGTAACCGGGTGGGTACTTGATTTGATCGTACCAACTTGGATATGGCCGCCCCGTTTTTACGACCTGACCGGCCGCTTCGGTCGCATGATGAACCCGTATTTGCTGGGCGATGTACTCATCCAAATCAGCTTTGGAGATTGTATCCTCTTTAGCTGTCGATAGAGCTGGTGGAGGATTTGATGTCTCTCCCCTATCGTCTCCAAGGACGATCGGGGGCTCTTCAACCGGGGGCTCTTGTTGTATCATCATCCCTATCATGTCCTGGAAGAGGAGGCCCACAAGCTGTATGTTGGCTGCTTGTTCAGCAGCCTCTTTGTCCTTCTTTTCCAATATCCGACGAAGGAATTCGGTGTCGGTTTCTTCTTCTTGGCACTCATCTGAGGACGTTTCAGGGTTCTCTTTTGGCCCTGTAAGTGCGGCCATAGCGTTCATCATTTCTTGGAGCTTTTGTTGTTGCTCCTGCGCCTTGGTCACTGATCGGGTAAGCGGTCGATGACCCGTAGATGCATGGCTGTCTTCTTTTCCCAATGCCATGTAAACCGTATAAACTGTTATGCCCCATGACTTGGGGCGTTTAGGTTCACCATTTTTAACTTTTGCCGCTGACGCGGAAGTTTTCTCCGGCTTCCTTCTTTTGTGGGCCATTGAGGTTGAAGGGGCCGTTGCAGTGGGCACCCTAGCGATTGTTGTCCCTTGCTGTTTAATGGGACGGTGCTTGTCTTTTTCCACCTTCGCCTTTTTCTGACGACGAGAGTGACCTGGATCAATCACGGAATCTTGAACCCTCCGCCAAACTTTATAAATTTTTGAAGACAGCCGTTGAGGGGGCTGTTCTTGCTTTGTTTCTGGATCTTTCTCCATAGGTGAAGGGGATCTTTTCAATGTAGCGGTTGGAGAGTTCCTGCATACCCTCCTTAGCAGTTCAAAGCTGTTCCCAGTTGGAACAGCAGCGTTGAATTCTATCACTGGAGCCGGTGGAGTTAGCCCTGAGGGGGAGTTGCCACCTGCCTTTCTCACTCGTCGCCAATGGCGACGTCGAGCACGACGAGCCATTGGGACTGGCTCAGAGATAGAGATAGCTTCTTTTTGCCCGCTGTCTGAATGAGGCGCCGCCGGTGTTAACCTCTTAAAGACTGAAGTTGTCTTTTGAGGGATGATATTCAACCTGTCGAAGACGGATCCTCGGGCAGGGGCAGGAGCAGGAATCGTCAGTCTTGAAAAGACTGACTCTTTGACAGGGGAAGCCGCCTTGACGACTTCTGGGGCAGCAGTTATTGCCTTCCTTGGGACAGCCAGTTTAGAGTTCTGATTTAGCCTGGTGAAAACCGAGGCTGTTGGTTTGGTAGTGGGCGACCCGTTGACAGGGGCCATCGTAGCAGTGAGCCGGTCGAAGACTGACTTTTTGTTCACTTCCGGTGCGGGTATTGGCATAGAGAAGCTTGTAGGTGGGATCATGGTCCCGAAAAACAGGCCAGTGGTGGCCTGGATCACCTGGTCTAACGCCAGAGCGAGGAAGGAAGCCGCTTGGGTCCCATATGCTACACCTCCCAGTGAGGTGGAGCGTCCGTTGCAGTGGCACTTCGAGCAGTTGGTGCAGTTAGAGGCCATTGAATCTCGAGTTCTGCGCCAGGCAAAAGACCAAATCTTAGTAACTTGAAATCCGAAGGCAACCATTTAACAAACCGCGATTGGTTCGCGAATCACGACACACGAAGTGTGGAGTGGAAAGAGGAAAAGGTCCCACCGGGCGTGCCAGAATCTGTTCCCTTCCGAAAGGCGGCGCACAGGACCGCGACGTCCTGACGCTGAGATTCAGGACATATGCTATTTGGTCTTATCCGTCCACCTCTCCGAAGATGCCAAGTTGATTTATGGCACCGTGTATCGGAGGTTTAGACGGATGTGGCCGATGTAGCAGACTTCGTCAGATTCCCCCTCGCTTGAGGGGTTTTTGATTGTGGGGACGCTCTTCCCTGCAGGCACAAGCCCCTGCAGTTAATTACGCTACCGCATCGCGGTAACAACTTTCTCCTTCTCCGGAATTTCACTTCGTGTCGTGTGTGTTTGTTTTGTTTGTGGTTGCCCGTGGATTGTATACGGAGACTGAATAATGTCGTCGCCCGTAGGACGTAGATTAGTCCAAATTCGTATTTACTTAGATTTGGGTTTGATGTTTTTAGTTTAAGGATGCATAAGTCGCGTTGCGACTAAGATCAACTTAAACATTCGTTAAGGATACGATAGTCCTGTTTGGGACTAAGATCGACTTAACGTAGTGATATATGGCCATCAGGACTCGTCACCTCTCTGACGTCGTTGAAGGATTACGACGACAGGTGTCAGAGGAGCTCAGAGATGTACCCTTGAGCCAAAGTTGATTTGGAGTTTTATCATTCATTTAAATGTCTAAGGATACGTTAGCCGTATTTAGGGCTAAGATCAACTTAAACGGGACCGTTTAGATCCGGCAAAAGAGCATTTGGAGGCTCTATTGTTCCAGTTTAGGGACATAATGGTCCATAGGTAGTTTAGGGACATTGCGGTCCATGCTCCAGTTCAGGGACGTGGTGGTCCATATTCCAGTTTACGGACGTGGTGGTCCATATTCCAGTTCAAGGACGCGGTGGTCCATATTCCAGTTTAAAGACGTGGTGGTCCGTAATTAGTTTAAGGACGTTCCGGTCCAATATTAGTTTAAGGACGTTTCGGTCCAATATTAGTTTAAGGACGTTTCGGTCCACGAGTTTAAGGACCCCGCAGTCCATATACATGTGTGGTCGTCGGGACCCGTCACCTCTCTGACGTCGTTGAAGGATTACAACGACGGGTGTCAGAGGAGTTCGGAGATGTACCCCCGAACCGGAGGTAAATTGATTTAAGAGAGCAATCTTTGCTCAGTCAATTTAATTTAAGGACTTACGGCCAAAATTGGGCTAAGTCCAGTTGAAAATGTTCAACATTTTATTTGCTTTTGCATTGCATTTCTTTTTATTTTTATTTGGGCTTTGCCCAGAAAGGATATAGAGCATCAATTTGTTTTGGGCTCTGTCCTTTATAAATGATGCAGAGCATCAATTTTATTTGGGCTCTGCCCTTTTATTGCTTTGCAATTTATTTTGGCCTGCTTGGTCTTTTTGATTTGGGCCTGGCCCTTTTAGGAAATGCATTGCATTTATCAGGCACTTTACGCCAATCAGAGAGCGCAAGCGCTCGTGGTGATGACACGTGTCATGCAGCGCAGTGCACTGCGCTAGTGCGCTACGCTTGCGCTGCTGACACGTGGCGCGCTCTGGTGAGTTGCGCCAATTTCAGAGAGCAAAGCTCTATTCAAAAGCGCATAGCGCAAATGGTTCAGACGCTGACACGTGGCGCTCTCTGGTGGCTTGCGCCAGCCCAAGAGCACAACAGTGCAGATTTATAAGTGCAAAGCACTATTAATTTGAGAATCTTTTAGATTCAAGAACCGATGGTTCATAGGAGAAGCGCGAAGCACTATTGTGATTTCTTGATCTAATTTAGATCAAAGAAAAATAAGTTTTTCTTGTTTTTCTTATCTCAGAGAACCAAAGGTTCATGAAAAGTGCAAAGCACTATTTAATTAATTAAAAATCATTGATCTTCTTTTTTTTTTAGATCTATGATCTGTTCATAAGAGAACTTTCTCTTTCGCTAAAGGTTTTTTTACCTTTTTGTTCTTGAGAAATTCTTCAGAGTTCTCTTTTTCTTTTTAGAAAATATTGATGCCTTTGAATTGAGGTCTAGGGTCCTTTTTATAGTGCCCATAAATTAGTTAAATTTGTTAAAGAGATTTTTCTCTGAGTGATTTGGGGAATTTTCCCCACCGTTGGATCTTTGATCCAAGGTCTTCTGTTTTACAGAAGAAAATCTTCTTGTTTTAACAAGAACAAAAAGATTTCTTTAAATCTCCATTCTGTTTTGCGCAACTCCTCAGCGCTTGACACGTGTCGCGCAGCGCTTGCGCAGCTGTGCTTGCACAACTGCGCAGACACGTGTCGTGCAGTGCAGTGCCTGCGCAACTGTGCTTGCGCAGTTGGCTTGCGCAACTGCGCAGACACGTGTCGCATAGTGCAGTGCTTGCGCAACTGTGCTTGCACAGTTGGCTTGCGCAACTGCGCAGACACGTGTCGTGCAGTGCAGCGCTTGCGCAACTGAAATGTTGCTTCCTTTACTTTTTGTTTCAAACAGAGCTTTGCTCTGATTGGTTGCGCTGCCTCGGGCACTGCGCTAATGCGTCTGCACCGGATACGTGGCGCCCTGCGCTCAGCGCAGAGGGTCTGAAGCGTTGCTTTAGATTTTAGGAAAATCGGAAGCGTCGCTTCTCCTGAGATATCTTTTCATCTCCTTTTTTCAAGTCAAACTCGTATTTCCAAAATTCTGATTTCCCGGGCCTTGGAAATGATTTCATTGTGCACAGAATCTTCTGCGCCTGGGTCTATATATATAATTCGAGGCTGAGCCTTTTCTTCTCTCATTTTCAGAGAACTTCTTCGATCGTAGCTTGCAACCGTCCTCACGCCCGTCGACAACCGTGGGAAGTGCCGATCCGGGACATCGTTCCCCGTTTTGCTGCGCGCTTGGTGGACTCCTCTCTTTCGGACGAGCAGTGCGATACTGCAATGTACGAGCTTTCGACTCGTGTGGGGTCTCCTCTTCCCCCGGGTTCCATTTGGCTTCGGATGATCCCCGCCTCAGTACTCGCCGACATTCCCCCTCCTCCGGCGGAGATGTCCTCGGCAATGCTTGATGTGGCCGAGGATAAGATCGAGAGCTTTTTCGAAGAGCTCTTGATCACCAAAGCCCTAAGGGACTTCTCCTTCTACTTGCTGAGCCAGATACGGGCTCGTCGGGTCGTCATCGTCACTTTTTCCCAGGAGTGCGGCGTCGACCGTTGGATGGTTACCCCTCGGGAAGATCGCCGCTTCGACGTGATGGAGAAGACGGAGAGGGAGCTGAATAATCTTCTTTTTCTTTTTGTGAACCCTTGTCTCTCTGATCCCGTATTCGGTGATCTTTTTTAAATGTAATAACAATAAGAATGAATAAGTATTTTTCTTTTTAATCAAGTACTTCATTGTCTGTTAAGGGTTCTTTTATTTCAGTTCTCTGTTGTGCTTGTGCATCGTATGATTTTAATTTGTTATTATCAAGTGCATGTAATTTTGGATGGATAAATTGCCTTTGGCACTTAGCCCCTTCTTCTGTGCTAGCGCATCTGCGCTGCCACGTGTCGCGCAGCGCACAGCGCTGCCACGTGTCGCACAGCGCAGAGTGCAGCGCGTCGCTTTTTTTAACAGAGCTTTGCTTTAATTGGGCGCGCCTTCTTGGACGCTGCGCTAATGTATCTGCGCTAGACACGTGGTGCGTCGCGCGCAGCGCAAAGGATCTGAAGCGTCGCTTCATTTATTAAAGTTTAAATTTTCAAAGCAAAGCTTTGTTTCTGATTGGGGGAAGATGAAGCGTTGCTTCATCTCCCGCCTTGGAATTTGAACAGAGCTTTGCTCTGATTGGGGTAAACAGTTTGATTCTGAGAAAATATCTCATTGAGAGATCCCAATTAATTTAATTGGTCTCAGAATTGATTTGGGGAATTTTACCCACCGTTGGATTTTTGATCCAAGGACTTCTGTTCAGAGAAGATGTCGCTCTTGTTTTTAACAAGATTGGGAAAATATTTTTCCCTTATACATAATTTATTTTGTAAAACGGTGATTTTTAATCACCGTGAGATTTTTTAATCCACCGGTTCTCTGTTTTACAGAGAGCAATCTTTCTTATTTTGAAAGGTTGAGAGAATATATTCCTAAGAAATAGAATTTTATTCTATTATTGGATCATTGATCCAACCGAGAGTATTATTCTTATTTAGAAAGATTTGGGAGATATTTTCTCCAGTGTATCTTTGATCCAACGACTCTGTTTAATAGAGAATATCCCAATTTTTATTAGAGAAATATAGAATTTAATTCTACAGATATTAATTTGGGCGCTGGCGCTCACGTGTTGTGCACGTGGGCACCGCTTAAGAATTTAATTCTTAAGATGGGCACTTCTGTGCTTTGCACATTGGCGCCCGCGTGGATAACACGTGAGGCGCCTTCTAAGAGTTTAATTCTTTATTCAGAAAGTGCTTTTGTACTTTGCACATTGGCGCCCGCGTGAGAAGCATGTGGGGTGCCATCATTGAGTTCCAACAGAGCTTTGCTCTTCATTAGGTTAAATATTGAGGAAACACCAACCCCAAACGGCTACAAAACTTAGAATATAAAAGGCATCCCTAAACGGAAGCAACTTACGCCAAGAAGACGGAAGAACACAACCACAATAGGATATATAGACAGCGCCGTATCGAAGAAAAAAAGCAAATAAGGAGTAAAACAATATCGCAATATGAAATAAAATCCGGCTCACACGAGCGCGACACCCAGAGTCATAAATAAAATACAAATATCAAATCTCTCAGTCTCGTCTCTAAGTCAAATACATATAAGTGGCGGATGGAGAGTACTAGATATCAAAATAAGATATACAATGAAATCATACGGACACTCGCAAAAACCCACCTACTCCAAAAGGGCCTCATACCCAACAGTAGTGGTATCCACTAAAAAGAAGCAATAAAGAGCCTACCGCGACTATTCTGAGGGTCAACCCTGCAAAACACTGTGGCACAACGGGGGTGAGTTGCCAACTCGTGAGAAGTAAATAACACCGTACATGTAATCACATGGATGCACGATAAAGTGATAACTCCGAAATATGCAATCTGATGGAATAAGTATAACAGTATGGATATGCAATAAAATCATGATCAAGTACACCACCAGGGTACAACAACTACATGAAACAATGCATGTCATCATAAATCCTAAGTGTGGGAATAAAACATAATCCTCATCAATAAATCATCATCATAGAAATTCGGTGCCCATCAACGACACCCCAAATTCCAATATCTCATGCGTCGTCACTCTGATCGGCCCTCATATCCATCTCATCTCATAACTCCGAACAGTATCCTCCGGATATCCGCCGAGTTTCCATACAATCACCGGTAGGTAGTGCTCCCTCCGCCGGGCTCATCACCTAACTCTACGAGTTTCTTGCCCTGGGGTACGTTACCAGATCCACTAAGATCAATAAGACAAGTCTCCAACAAAAAGAGAATTTAATTCTCACAATGGGATCTTGATCTTAAACTTAGGATCCAGAGAAGAACTTTGATATTTTCCTATCATCATAAAAAAAAGAGGAGAAAGAAAAATGGAGTTTTATCTTCAGGAACTTAATTCTCTCAAATAATCAAGAACTTAGATCTTATATGAACAAGATCTTCAAATTCTTAAAGAACTTGCTTTCCCTTGTTCCCAGATCGTCAAATATCGATCTTAGTGATCATTAATGATTAAAATACCATTAACAGAAGGTTAAGCTTCTCTGAAACTTAAGTTTAAAAAATAAACAGAGATTAAATCTCTAAGGAATAAGCGCCTCACGTGATATGCACGTGAGTGCCAAAGAACAAATCAAAGAGAAGCGTCTTATGTGATATCCACGTGAGTGCCCTGAAGCTTAGAGATTCAGCATCCCACGTGATGTCACGTGAGCATCCAAGGAAACAGCGGTTCACGTAATATACACGTGAGCCCCCGTGAAGACAGCGGCTCATGTGAAATGCACGTGAGCGCTGAGAAGAAAAGCAAACAGAAGTGGCTCACGTGATAACACGTGAGCGCCTAAGAAAACAATGCCTCACCTGATATCCACGCGATCATTTGAAACCTAGCGGCTCACGTGATGTACACGTGAGCGCTTTATGATTTAGAGCTTAGCACTGGTGGGTAATATAGAAACCCAATTTTAGCCTTAAATTGGTTAAGTCTGTGAAATTTAAACTTCTTTGAGCCCATATGCTCACATGTTTAAGTCGATCTTAATCTAAAACAAACTTAACAATCCTTAAACCCTGAACCGATGGCATATAATACCTAAGTTTACTCCAAATCTAATATATACGGATTTGGACTAATCCGAGCCCTATGGGCGATGACATATTAGTCGCCGTATACAATCCAAGGGCAACCTGATTAGTGTCAAAAATATAAGTTTACCGCAATCAGAAACGGCGTCGCTTCGCAGCTAGCCGGTGAGTACGGGTCGATCCATAGAGACGGGTAAATTTCTTTTATGTGTTTTAACGAGTTGATTCAAAATGTCGTTTTGGTTGGTTTATAAAAATCTATAAAAACTGGATCTAATTAATCTAATTAAGAGTCTTGCTAGGGTTAGGCTTAGGGGAAGTTTTGGAGATTAACGTTTTCCTCACCGCTTTCAATGCCTTATTTTTTAGATCTATTAGATGTTACGGTAATTATTAATAAAGTGGATCCGAATCTTTTGGGAAGATGTTCTTCCTCTAGATTCGTATCCTTCCTTTGTTGATAATTACCCTAACCCCCATGGAAAACGCACGCAACCGGCCCTTTATACTACGGTTCATCGTTACCTCGAGGGGTAGGATGCCGCAGGGAGCGGTTGTGCGCGTATGCATGGAGTTCTAATTCATTAGGTGAATGTGGCATTGAAAGGGGTGAGAGATCTCATCTCTCAACCCTTTCCCTAAGGCTAACCCTAACAAGCGAGGAGATTACTCGCTCATTAGGGGATGAGAAAACATTTTAATTAAAGGAACAGAAATAAAATTACTTACTAAGGGTGACGGCTCCCTCCAAGCAATATAGACCAGATCTGAATATAACTCTCAGAAATTCTGAATTTTTATTGATTGAAAAGAGGCATAGTGTTTTACAATTTTCGATTACAATTTATAAGTAAACAGGAGAATTTAGGGTTACAGACTCTCGCACATGTGCAATTACATATTTGCCCACGGAAAATCCCAACACCCGCACCGACGCACCGACAGAAGAAAAATCCACCGACGCGGGCATTAGACGGCCGCGGAACCGCGGCAATGATGGGCCTTGGGCCGCGGTTCCGCGGCCGTCTGGTGGGCTTAGCTCACCAAACTTCTGGGCTTGGTTCAGGACTTCTTGTGCTTCCTTTTTTTATACTTCTTTTCTCTGTTGGGCTTCTTAGTCTTCTCCAGATCTTCATTGAAAACTTGTAAGGATCTTTTGACCGTTTCACTTTCGTCTTTTTGGACCTTGCACTGTTCTTCGTTTCGGCTTGAGTAAGATCCGTCTGCTTATTGGTCAAAAGTCCCTTTTCTGTATCAACTTTCGTCTTTTTCACTGTATTCGCTCCAAGAGCCTGTATCCTGTAATATGCAACAAACGTGCGTCAAGAGTACCTGTTTATTTATAAAAATGATAAGAATAGAGGAATGAAAAATGCAATATTATGGTCCGAACAAATACCCCCAAACTTATCTTTTGCTCGTCCTCGAGCAAACTTATTATTTTATTCACTAAAATCCTAACCACACTTTCGCAGGGAAACGCGATTGCACTGAGCACGTGCAATAAGCCGTTAAACCACTAGGTGTCCCTAGTAGGAGGAGTGTTGTCTCCTGAGGGTTTTCAGCGGATTACACCCACAAAATCCTATCAACTCGGCCCATTGACTTTTGTTCACCAATTAGGTTTTCTGAGAAGGAATTATATTATCGTCGACTCATAAATTATCCACCCACATTCTTCACACTTCCTTATCATTTAACTTAAGATTATATATGTTATGTAAACCTACTTAGCTTTCGGCATCTCTTAAGTCTTCCTTCTAGGGTTTCATCTCTACTTAGGAATTTCTATCTACTCTACTAAAGATACAAGTTCTATTTTTCATTCCTTTCTCTTATCTAAACTCTAATCACATATCCCCACGTGTGTGTATAGATCACCCCTACGCTTGGAAATTCAAATCAAGCAATCGTACTCTCGTCCATTGTCCAAAGCACTTATTAATTAGTGAATTTTTAAATGAAATTTGCTTACACATACTTCATGCGACCGTTAATACTTCTTGAGGTACCAACGACCGATTACAAAATGTGTTTGCACTTTAAAACGTACTTCCTAGTTTTGCAACACCCAAGGCTTTAGCAGTGACTCCCAAACCAGTTGGTCTAAGGCACTAGGTGATGAAGCACCCTCGCTAAATATTTTTCTATTTTTGCAGCCTTAAATAATCACAAAAACCAGTGTCCATTTTTTTTATTCTTTATTCACACTTATATATTTTTTATTTTCATTGTACTAAAGACTTTTGACAAGAGCATTTCAAGGTCTCTTCTACTATTCCAAGTTTCAAGGTGCGTGATTGTGCAAATTGTAGGGTATACATTCTCAGAATTTAGACTTAAGTTAGGAACTATTTTTCAAACTTATACTCTAATAAGAATATCAATACTCTTCCCTTGTTTCGACTTAGCCCAAGAAGTGAACCCAAAATTTGTCTATTTCTAAATAAACTACAAGGCATATACTTTCTACCGTTAAACTTTAAGGAATGTTATTTTTAGGGTTTTCTAATTCACTGAGTCTAAGATCTAGTTGTTCCTAGCCAGTTAACCTATTTGTCAAACTCAAGTCAATTAGCCAAAATTGAATACATTAATTTTTATAATTTTTGAATTTTTTTTTCAATTTTTATGGGTTTTCAAATAAGTATGCAAATGCAAAAAATATGTACAAATGAATGCGAAGGAAGAAGACGTACCGATCATACCCCCAAACTTGACCTTGACAGTGTCCTCATTGTCATTCTAAACCAAGATGGTCAAAATACCGGCACTTCCCTGTTTATTTATAATTTTTTATTGTTAAGGAAAACAAAAATATATACAGAAAGGTCATCCCCCAAACTTTATTTAAACTATGTTAGACATTACTGCGAAACCTTGCATAGACCAACACCAACCAGTTGAAAAATTTATCAGTAAAGAGTATGGGTTGGTAGAAGAATACGTTGTAACGATCCACAAAGAATTGGGGAAGATAGAAGTAGTGGTATGGGAGGTGTGGAGGTAAATATACAGGTGATGGTGATGCATCGAAACGAGAATGTAAATGATCAGCAATCAGTGGAGTGTTGGCATTCTCGTAGCTTATTAAAAGAAATGGGGGTATTTCAACTTCTAAAGGAGGAGGTTGACTCACCACAATACCCCCAAGATGTTCCTGTGGGTCCTCTAGTGACTTGGCATCATCCATCAATTGTGTATGATATTCAATTATGAGGGAACTTATCTCCTCGATGTCCGCCATAGTCCAAGCGAAAACCTGCCGCCTATCTTGTAAGACCATTAAGAGGGCGTTCTTTTGCTCGAGGGCTAGAGAGGCCGATATGATAATGGGAAAGGTCTCATTCTCACCTATGTAAGCATATCTAAGGTGAGACGGTAAGGACATGAGTTCGAGTTTCGGAGGCGAAAGAATCATTGCGGAATCTACCTCGAACTCAAAGGACTCCAACACAGGTTCGAAATCACTGCAAACAACCGATTCGGATGGTTCGGTTAACTCATCAAAAAATTCAAAAGACTCATATTCAGGCTGTGAGTCGTCATCATCCGAAAAAGTGAAACTTTCATAATCAATATCGGTTGTGTCAACTATGGTAGGCTCAAGGAGGGACGCACTAGTGGCGTCAAAACTGTTTTCATCAAATAGAAATCTTTCAAGCTCGCAGTCCTCCTGCGTGATTTCGTGAATAGAGCAAACTTCTCGTGTACTAGTTTTAGGCACGGGGGCAGACTTCCCATCTTATAGATATTGAACTCACTAGACATCTTCCCAAAGGATAGAGTCATGGAGCCATTGCGACAGTTTATTACAGCATTGGAAGTGGCCAAAAATGGTCGACCAAGGATCACCGGGATTTGGTTCCGTGGGTTAGCAACAGGTTGTGTATCCATAACAATAAAATCAACGGGGAATATGAACTCCCCAACTTTGATCAACACATCCTCTAGCTGACCCCTTGGATGGGTGATTGATCGATCGGCCATTTGGAGAGTACAACGAGTGGGTTTCAACTCTCCAACCCCTAATTGTTCATACACGGAATAGGGAATCAGGTTAACACTAGACCCAAGATCTAAAAGTGCTCGATTAATTTTCTTATCCCCAATTGTGATTGAAATAGTAGGACAGCCGGGGTCCTTTCGTTTTTGGGGTAAGGTTTGATGGTGGTTAATAGCATTGCTCACTGCACTAGCCACTAGCACTTTCTTGGGTACTTGAGATGCCTTTCTCTTCGAGGTGCATAAGCCCTTTAAGATTTTCGCGTATGAAGGGACTTGTTGGATAGCATCCAAGAGAGGTATATTTATGCTAACCTGCTTAAATATCTCCACAATCTTCTCCACTTGTGCATTTGGTTTATTAGGACTCAACCTGTTTGGGAATGGAGCATTTTGAAAATTTGTTGGGTCAAATGTCTGTGGAGTAGAATGTGGAGTAGGAACGGATCCCAGTGAGGATGTGTTCGTGTTGTGAGAAATGGGTCCGTTCGAGCTAGAAGAAGTAGAGCCGTGTGAAGGGTGAAGAATAGGCTCTAAAGAAAAAGGTGAAGAAGAAAGTGAAGAAAATGAAGAAGGGGAAGATGATGATGGAGAAAAAGAAGAAGAAGAAGAACCACCGGCGGGGATGTCATCACTAGTTCCCACATTATTTTGCAACACTCTTCCGGATCTCAACGTGGTCACCGCATTCACATTGTGATTGTGATATGCGTTTTGTGGGTGACCGGGATTTGGCAATGGTTGAGATGGAAGCTTTCCCTTTTCTCTCTCGCTCAACGCAGCAGTTAATTGTGCAATTTGTGCCTCAATAGATTTGATACTTTGATCGTGTGAGGCATTGTTATTCATTAAAGATTGAACATAACTTTCAAATCTTGCTGCGGATTCTGTAGATTGCTTGAGAAATGCTTCTAGACTTTTCTCGAGCGAGATAATCTTATCATCGTTAGGTTGAACCAAATTGTTCGTTTGATTTGCATAAGGTTATTGTTGGAAAGGTTGCTGGTTTTGAGTTTGTAAGGGTGCTTGTTGTTGTTGTGGAGGAGGAGGTCTTTGAAAATTATTATTTCCTTGGACTTGTTGATTTTGGTTCCAAGCGAAATTTGGGTGACTCCTCTACCCCTGATTGTATGTCGAAGAGTACGGATCATTTTTTTGTCGTTGCTGAAATGCAGCATTGACTTGATCCTGCCCTTGAATAGGTGCATTATAAGGACACTCTTCGGTTAGATGCGATGGATTCGAACAACAAGCACAAACAGTTCGTGTGGGTAGAGTAAGGGCAGGAGAAGACGATGAAATTTTGGTCTCAATGGCTTCTAGCTTTTTCATAAGTGAGGCCATCTCGGCCTTCATAGCAATCGACATATCTATTTGATATATGCCTGTCCTAGATTGACCAACTGAAGAAGATGATGTGGTCTTGGTACTCTCCCACTGAATTGTTTGCTCACTAAGGTCCTCAAGAAACTGCCATGCTTCGTCGCTAGACTTGGAGAGAAAATGACCTTGACATATTGTTTCTAGCAACTGCTTCGTTGCTGCGTTCAATCCCTCGTATAATGTTTGGCAAAGTTGCCAACTTTCGATCCCATGATGAGGGCATTGAACGAGTAGGTCTTTAAATCTCTCGAAGCACTTCCAGAATGGTTCGGAAGGAAGCTGTGAAAATTGTATAATCTCGTTTCGGATTCTAGCAGTTTTGTGATGAGGATAGAACTTTTTCAGAAAAGCTCTTACAAACTCGTCCCAATTTCTAATGGAATGTGATGCGGTGCTGTATAGCCACTTCTCGGCTAGGTCATATAAGGTAAAAGGAATGACCCTTGGCCTTATAGCGTCATCACTTAATTGGGTTGTCTTCATCATAGCGTACACATTTTGGAATTTATTAATAAAAATATACGCATCTTCTGATTCCAAACCATGAAATTTTGGCAGCATATTGATGAAATGTGGTTTTATTTCAAAATTATCCCCATTTGCCGGTGGGGGTGAAAGACATGTAGGTAAAGAAGTGCGGACGGGGTAGAAGAGATCCTGGAGCGCAACTCGTGCGGGCGCTACAACAGGTGGTAGATTCGGGTTATTCGCACCTAACGGAGGTGGAATCATTCCCGTCGGTAAGGTATTGTAGGGGTCGTGTCCCGACATACCTTCGAAAGAAGAATTTGAAGGTAGAGGTAAAGAAATGGACGGAATGTCGACGAAGGGTTTGTCGAAGGGTTCGTCGGTCGGTACCAACGAAACACGGACTAATCGGGCATTAGTATCCCTAGTCCAAAGTGACATACACTAAAGGGGTAGTGTAGTCAGAAAAAAAAAGAAAAACAGAATGTGGGGGTAAGATAACGTCAATGGAGGAGAAATGGTGGAAGTGAGGTGCAAGTTCCTTTAGCGACAAGTTGCAAGTTTTGAAAAGATTTTTCTCGCCTTTTTTTTTCTATTTATGTGAAAGTTTTGCAAAGAGGTTTTGAAAAGAGACTCGTGACACAAATGTATCAACCACACATGCACAATCAGGCCTAGATCTAGAGTCGTCTAGGTCTGCTAGACAGCTCCTAACTAGGGCTAGAAATAGGACCTCAAACCGCCTCTTCACCGACAAGTACGGCCAGGTAAGTGGGAAGGAACCACAGTAGTGGGCCTAATTAAAAACCACTAGCCTAGACACCGCAAAGTCAGTTAGGATAAACGGTCGATACCTATACTAGTCCTTTTCCTATTGAGCTCGATATCCTTAGGGCCGAGTCTAGTATTTTTTAATTAATTGTGGTCAATGCATATGCTTTAAGTGTTTTCTGGGGTCCTGGGAAGGGTGATGAAATCCCCACCCAATCTGAGTTTGGTCAATTAGCCCCTTAAAATCCGATTAAATTATGCAAAACAATACAATTTCACTTGCAATCAATTTTTAGCGCAGCGCAAAGAAACCTGCAGAAAATCTGTTATTTAGAAGGGGGAGAAAGACTCTTTACGCAAAGAATTCCTGCAGACAATTTTTTTACAGTGGATATATAAAGGTTACAGAGGGGAGAAGGAGAATCAAACCCACAAAATTTAATGTGCTGACGTGGCAGTCAGAGCGCGGAACCGCGGCGGGAGCCCTGTATATGCGGCGGAAACGCGGCAGGATTAGGGTTTCAGGTTCTGAAAAAAATTGTACCGCTTCTTTGTCCAAATTCTCCTCTGTTCTTCCGCACCAACTTCTGTTTTGTTCTTCTGTAAATTTCCAGATTTGCAATCCTTCGCTGTTCCTGCAAGATTCAAACAATAAACCCTACAAACAGATCAAAATTGATAATTTTTGTATTTTTTTATATTTTTATATTTTTATAATTTTTAAAATTTATATCAACCCGAAAATTCACAAAAAGAAATATTACGCCATCCCCGGCAACGGCGCCATTTGATTGGTGTCAAAAATATAAGTTTACCGCAATCAGAAACGGCGTCGCTTCGCAGCTAGCCGGTGAGTACGGGTCGATCCACAGAGATGGGTAAATTTCTTTTATGTGTTTTAACGAGTTGATTCAAAATGTCGTTTTGGTTGGTTTATAAAAATCTATAAAAACTGGATCTAATTAATCTAATTAAGAGTCTTGCTAGGGTTAGGCTTAGGGGAAGTTTTGGAGATTAACGTTTTCCTTACCGCTTTCAATGCCTTCTTTTTTAGATCTATTAGATGTTACGGTAATTATTAATAAAGTGGATCCGAATCTTTTGGGAAGATGTTCTTCCTCTAGATTCGTATCCTTCCTTTGTTGATAATTACCCTAACCCCCACGGAAAACGCACGCAACCGGCCCTTTATACTACGGTTCATCGTTACCTCGAGGGGTAGGATGCCGCAGGGAGCGGTTGTGCGCGTATGCATGGAGTTCTAATTCATTAGGTGAAGGTGGCATTGAAAGGGGTGAGAGATCTCATCTCTCAACCATTTCCCTAAGGCTAACCCTAACAAGCGAGGAGATTACTCGCTCATTAGGGGATGAGAAAACATTTTAATTAAAGGAACAGAAATAAAATTACTTACTAAGGGTGACGGCTTCCTCCAAGCAATATAGACCAGATCTGAATATAACTCCCAGAAATTCTGAATTTTTATTGATTGAAAAGAGGCATAGTGTTTTACAATTTTCGATTACAATTTATAAGTAAACAGGAGAATTTAGGGTTACAGACTCTCGCACATGTGCAATTACATATTTGCCCACGGAAAATCCCAACACCCGCACCGACGCACCGACAGAAGAAAAATCCACCGACGCGGGCATTAGACGGCCGCGGAACCGCTGCAATGATGGGCCTTGGGCCGCGGTTCCGCGGCCGTCTGGTGGGCTTAGCTCACCAAACTTCTGGGCTTGGTTCAGGACTTCTTGCGCTTCCTTTTTTTATACTTCTTTTCTCTGTTCGGCTTCTTAGTCTTCTCCAGATCTTCAGTGAAAACTTGTAAGGATCTTTTGACCGTTTCACTTTCGTCTTTTTGGACCTTGCACTGTTCTTCGTTTCGGCTTGAGTAAGATCCGTCAGCTTGTTGGTCAAAAGTCCCTTTTCTGTATCAACTTTCGTCTTTTTCACTGTATTCGCTCCAAGAGCCTGTATCCTGTAATATGCAACAAACGTGCGTCAAGAGTACCTGTTTATTTATAAAAAAGATAAGAATAGGGGAATGAAAAATGCAATATAATGGTCTGAACACAACCCCAACATAAATAATATATAACACAACACAAAGTGTTATCTATGGAGAAGGAGAAAATAGTTATCGCTTTGCGATAACGTAATTAACTGCAGGGGTTTGCGCCTGCAGGAAAAAACATCCCCACAATTAAAAACCCATCATCATTGAGGGGTAATCTGCTAAGTCTGCTGCAACGGTGGCATCCATTCAAACCTCTGATATACGGTGTCATAAGTCAACTTGGGATCTTCGGAGAGGTGGACGAATATATTTCATATAGCATGTCACGCCCCGCTTCCCAGAGTACGCAAGATTGGGCACGTGACATAGCCAACCATGCTACCTGTGGGTAGGAAGTATCCATCCATAGTCACATTACGGCTGTAGAGATATCGAGAACAAGATAAATAAACTATCTAACACATGTCCAAATCCATAATAACAAGAGTCAATGAAAAATAAGTGCGGAAGCAAATGATCCAATACAATAAATAGAAAAGTACGTCCCATAATGCGGGCTCACATCTGGAAATGAAATGCAATAAATAACTAATCACTACAGAACTCACAGATCAGCCTGCTGGCTGAAGTACTCCTGCTCGGTCGGCGACAGTGGTAAAGAATCTGGGCCATGCAAAACCCAGACGTCAGCGCGTCATGTCAACCAATAATATAATATGAACATGGTAGTAAGCAATGCAGGGATAAACATGAATAAAGCAATAATAGGAAACAACAGTGCAGGGTAATGTGCAGTGGGTAACTAAACTGTTCTATCAGGTTTTCTATTCTAAAGTCTTTGAAATCAATTGATGACTCGTCGATGTAACTCAATAGTATCCCGTGCATGCCCGGGACCACGGTCAAGACCCTCGGGGCTGAATCCGAGGCGTGCCGCTAGGCAGTAATAGGTAGCAGGACGGGCGAGTGATGTCACCATCATCACTCCGGGGCTGGCCGACCCCGTAAGACTGATCAGAACAGGTATCGAACTGTTGAGTTACAAGTCGGTTTCACCTTTGATTTTCCCATACCCCCAAGTTATGTATGTCAGGTCAGGTATTCAGTAATCAAGAACTAATGCCAACACAGGATCAGGTAAAAGCAGGTTTGTCTGGATAGACAACAGGAATGGTCCATGAGGACCCCAAGTCAGGTTTGTTGGCATTAGGCACGAGATCAGGTAACAGGTCGGGTCATGGTACAACGGGTTGAGTTGGTAGTAAAGGGTACCATGTCCGGTGCATCGATATGCATATATGTCATGTGTATCAAGGTCGGGTCAATATGTAACGCAGTCGAAGGTGTGCTCGTAACAGGTATATAATCGAATAAGGAAAAACAGCAGGAAATAAAGTAAACAACAATAACAGTTCATTTAATCACAATGGTGCATTAATATGGTGCAGTTGTATTATCATATTAACAGGTTCGAGCACCCTTGGGGTGCAATAATCACAAGGTAGTGCAATATCAATAACAGAGAGTAATGAAGCTATATGTGTATGGCTATCGTCCTTTAAATAGCAAAATGATTAACTGGTAATTTTGTTCTTAGGGTTACAGTGGCAGAATACGGTTTAGGTTAACTGTATCATGACATAAATCATATTTCGTCCAAAAGAGAAAAGTAACTACACTAGTTAATCTTTGCAAGTTTTATGAGTCAAGCACACTTAATTTGTATAGCATAGCATGTAGCAAGTAATACTTGCCTCGACGGTTTCGCAAACCGGAACACGAACGTAACGTCGGCGGAAAACACGCGACGGATGCACGGGTCACGGATCGAGTCCAAACAACGAACAGCGGGGCCACGCGGACTTGAGTACTTCGCTGGAAAGTCGGGTCAAGTCGTCGGCACGGCCGGAATCCGGCGAAATGTCAAAACAGCGACGATGGTTCGCAAACTATGCACGAACAAAACGCGACCAGCGAAGGGAAAAGGGAAGGGGAGAGGTCATGAGAAACTTACTGGGATATCAAGGATGGCAACCGCGATGGGGTCGGCGGCGATGGGGCGCCGGCGAGGAACAGTGAACGCGGCAAAGGTTGGAGGTGGTTGGATCGGGTGGTGCTGTGAGTAGGGGGAGGTACTGGCCTGGTCTGGGTTGCAGGGGAAGAGGAGGTGGTCGGCGGTGGCGCAGGCGACGACGACGAGGGTCGACGGCGGCTTTTCCGGCGACTGGAGAAGGTGCTTGGGTTCGCGGTCCGGGTCTGTTGCAGCGCCGGCGAGGGAAGGAGGAGGAAGGTGAGGAGGTCGGGAAGAGGGCGAAGGGGAGATGCTCGCGTCGTCGGCGATGGGAGGCGGCGGCGACGGCAGTACAGCGGGTGCAGGTGGCGGTGGCGTTGGCTGTAGGCGCTGGAAGGAAGGAAGAGAGGAGGAAGGAGGTGCGGTCGAGGCTGCGGAGGCAAGGGTGATGGTGGTGGTGTCGTCGGCGCGGGGGCTGCGGCGGCGACGGCAAGCGGAGACGGCTAGGGTTCTGCGATTGGGTTCGTGGGGTTATTTTTTTTTGAAGGCGAAGGACGACGAGAAAAATATATATAGGGATAGAGAGAGAGAGAGATTTGACGAAGAGAGAGAGAGAGAGATTCGAGGAAGAGAGAGAGAGAGAGACAGAGGAGAGATGAAGAGACAGAGAGAGGGTTAGAGAGAGAGAGAGAACGAGAAATTAGAGAGAGAGAGAGACTTACAGGCGGGGCCCACGAGGGATAAAATCCCTCGTGATTGGCTGGCTCAAGAATTTTTTTGGAAAGATTTAGAGGATTTAACGTTATACAGTAACAGTTTGAGATTTGATTATATTTATTAAGGTTTTAGTATAATTAATTAAATGGGTATTTTGGCGCTAAATGAAACATTTCCAAAATGCATCCTGGTTTTGCCCAAATATTTGAAATTCAAATAATAGGATTTTAAGCGGGTTCCAAATTTTAAAATGAGATGTCTTATGATTAAAATGCATGCTCCCAAGTCGGTCACTTGCACGCGCGCGTAGCCGTCCAAACTCGCCCGTTTCACCGAACGGGATGAAAACTCGACGCGCGGACGCTACCACGCGGTTCGGGGTGATGAGTAGGCCAATATGGATATTTTTAATTTCATTTTAGGTGTTAAAATTTGTTATAGGCAAAAATGACTTAGCCGGTTAAAATTTTGCAACAAGAACCAAATAAGCAAGATAATTGAAATGAGCAATGTCAAACATTCAACCAGTAACAGAAATAGTATTATTGGGCTCGGGTGTTACATCATACCCAACTACAAAAAGAATTTCGTCCTCGAAATTCCAAGAATACAAAGTAGATAACTACAGGAAAAGGTGAGGAAACTTCTGCCGAAACTCGTCTTCTCGCTCCCAAGTGGATTATCCATGCGATCGATTACCCCAAGAAACTAGCACAAGAGGGATAACCTTGTTCTTAAGAACCTTTTCTCTTCGATCCTTGATTTCAACCGGTCGCTCCTCAAAAGTTAGGTCCTCCCGTACAGTCAACTCCGAATGATCCAAGATGTGTGTTTCATCTCGAACATACCTCCGTAGTTGAGATACATGAAACACATCGTGCACACCTGCCAAGGACTGTGGTAACGCAAAACGGTACGCTACCTCTCCAACACGCTCCAATATCTCGAAGGGTCCAACGAATCGAGGACTAAGCTTTCCCCGACTCCCAAAGCGAATCACCCCTCTAGTCGGTGATATCTTCAAGAATACCAAATCACCCACGGCGAACTCTAGAGGTCTTCTTGACGTGTCAGCCCAACTTTTCTGTCTGTCTTGAGCTGCCTTCATATGCTTCCTGATTGTATTCACCTTCTCGACTGTCTGTACTACCAAATCTGGTCCTAGTAACCTTCGTTCACCAATATCATCCCAACAAACAGGTGAACGGCACTTACGACCATATAGAGCTTCAAACGGAGCCATCTGAATAGTCGCTTGGAAGCTATTGTTGTACGAAAACTCCACCAAGTGTAGGTGATCCTCCGAAGAACCTTTGAAGTCCAACATGCATGCCCTCAACATATCTTCAAGAGTTTGGATCGTTCTCTCCGATTGTCCATTAGTTTGAGGATGATAAGCTGTGCTAAACTTCAATCGAGTCCCCAAACTTTCTTGTAAACTCCTCCAGAAGTGTGACAAGAACCGAGTGTCCCGATCGGACACGATGCTCACCGGTACTCCATGTAATCTTACAATCTCCTGCATGTACCGCTCTGCCAAAGTCTCCGTCGATTGACCAACCCGAAAAGGAATAAAGTGAGCTGCCTTGGTCAACCGATCGACAATCACCCATACTGCATTGTTGCCCTTTGGACTCCGCGGTAGAGCTGTCACGAAATCCATGGTTATATGTTCCCACTTCCACTGAGCAATCGGAAGTGGTTGCAACAAACCAGCAACCCTTTGGTGTTCAGCCTTGACCTGCTGACACACCAAGCACTTAGCCACAAAGCGAGCGATCTCCCGTTTCATACCTTCCCACCAGAAATGCTGTCGAATATCTCGGTACATCTTTGTACCCCCCGGATGTACAGAGTAAGCTGAACTGTGTGCTTCCTTCATAAGCTCTTCACGCGCATCTCCCTTTGGCACACATACACGGCTACCATACCTCAACGAACCATCTTCGTGGATCAGTAAATCTGTTCGTAGTCCGGCCTCAACCTGCTCTCGAAACCTTTGCAGTCTAGGATCCTGCGATTGTGCCGCTTTAATCTTCTCAACTAAGGACAACTGTACTTGCAACTGCATCAACTGTCCCGTAGCATGTGGTAGCACAACCTCCAAGTCAAATCTTCAAAAATCCGCAATGATCTCCCTCTGTGTAGTCAATACCTGAATCGCTGGTAACCGACTAAGCGCATCCGGCACGACGTTAACTTTTCCCGGATGGTACTTAAGATCAAGGTCGTAGTCGGCCATCAGCTCCAACCATCTGCGTTGCCTCATGTTCAACTCCTTCTGAGTAAACACATACTTCAAACTCTTGTGATCTGTAAAGACTTCGACTCTCTCGCCCAAAAGATAGTGTCTCCAAATTTTCAAGGCGAAGATCACGGCCGCAAGCTCCAAGTCATGAGTCGGGTAATTCTTCTCATGGGACTTCAGTTGTCTTGATGCGTAAGCTACGACCTTCCCATTCTGCATCAAAACACATCCCAATCCTTTTCCAGATGCGTCGCTGTGAATCACCAGTCCTCCTGAATTATCTGGTACGGTCAGGATAGGGGCGGTTATCAACTTCTGCTTCAACGTCTCGAAGGCCAATGCACATCCATCCGTCCAAATAAAAGGTACTTCCTTGCGCGTAAGCTTGTCCAACGGTTCTGCTAAACGAGCGAAGTTCTCCACAAATCTCCTGTAGTATCCGGCCAAACCAAGGAAACTCCTTATCTCAGCCACATTTCTTGGAATAGGCCAATCTCGAACTGCTGCAATCTACCCTGGATCGACGGCGATTCCATCGCCAGACACAACATGCCCCGAAAACTTCACTCCCTCCAGCCAAAACTCACACTTACTCATTTTCGCATAAAGCTTCTCCTGTCTCAACGTCTGCAGTGCGATCTTTAAATGCTCAGCAAGCTCCTCAAAACTCCTCGAGTAAACCAGAATATCGTCAATGAAGACCACGATAAACTGGTCCAAGAACGGTGAAAAGATTCGGTTCATCAAGTCCATGAATATTGCCGGCGCATTCGTTACTCCGAAGGGCATCACCAGATACTCGAAATGTCCATATCGAGTTCGAAACGCCGTCTTGCAAATATCTTCTGCTTTCACTCGGACCTGATGATATCCGGATCGTAAATCCAGTTTCGAGAATACTCTCGCGCCATTAAGCTGCTCAAAAAGTTCTCCAATGCGAGGGATCGGGTACTTGTTCTTAATAGTCACCCGGTTCAATTCTCGATAATCAATGCACATCCTTCTCGTGCCATCCTTCTTCTTCACTAAAAGAACTGGAGCTCCCCAAGGCGAGCTGCTGCTTCGAATCCAACCCTTCTCAAGTAATTCACCAACTTGCTTCTTAACTTCTTCCAATTCCACTGGTGCCATCGGATAATAAGCTTTAGATACTGGCGCTGCACCAGGAATAAGGTCAATCGCGAACTCCACGTCTCTCCTCGGTGGTAAACCCGATATATCTTTACTATGTCCATGAAATCGCGAACTACCACCGGTTCTTCACAACCATCAACTTCCATAGCTGCAAGAACACTGTGTGTCGGCCTAGCCCTAAACTCGATTGGCCCGACAGAACTGCCTCCTTAACGCAACTGATGTCTGCATCGTTGGCCGCAAAAGGTCCAGCGAAACTACTGAGTATCGTCCATTCTGCTGCATGCACGTCCACGGTTGCTCCATTCTGCCTTAGTCTGATGAACTTCTCTTCCTTTTCCTCCGCGCAGTCTGCGGGAAGAATTTTTCCAGGGACTCTTAGAAAACTCCGCCCAACTGATCGGCTTGGGCAAGTGGGTCTCCTCCACAAGCCATCACTCTCGGGCGTAATCCACTAGCTGAATGAGCACCACATCAACTCCTTTGTCCTCTGGAATCTGTGTAGCAATCAGCAAATTCTCCGTGCCGACTAGCCACTGCTCGGCTGGCAACGGCTCCTTTAAACCAGTAAACGTGGACGGACCCAAAAGTCTGAAATCTGCTACCGTCCCTACTCGATCAACTGGTCTAGTTCCAACCTCGTTCACAGACTGCTGAACGATCTGCAAACCTTCCTGAAACGAGTCCGCTTGCTGCTGGATCAGCTCGGTCTGTTTCTTTGATTTCCAGCATTTCTCTTATCACTCCAAGCATGGCGGCTTCGTTCACAGGCCTCTGGTACGTCTTCAACATCTTACCTGTCATAATCCTGAACTCAAAACACCCAACATTAGTATGATGATAGATTCTGAATATGGATCAAGGCTAGAACTCCAAGATACTTAAATAGAGTACCGCATTGTAGCTATGCCGCGGTATCATAGCCACAATTACTTAACTCCACCCAAGTCGCCCAAGTCCTAGGGATAACAAGAAATCAGGTTTCCGAGTCGACATGCAAAGTAAGTTTGCACGTCGTAAAAGATATAATCCGGAAGAATATGATTCAAGAATGGTAAAACGGTCAAGGTGGTAGGACATGTTTTCCTAAGCACGGGTATTCTGATTCATGTATCGGGTACAATACCCAACTACAAAAGAATCAACCCGACTAACCTATGGCTCTGATACCAAAAGAACCATGTCACGCCCCGCTTCCCAGAGTACGCAAGATTGGGCACGTGACATAGCCAACCATGCTACCTGTGGGTAGGAAGTATCCATCCACAGTCACATTACGGCTGTAGAGATATCAAGAACAAGATAAATAAACTATCTAACACATGTCCAAATCCATAATAACAAGAGTCAATGAAAAATAAGTGCGGAAGCAAATGATCCAATACAATAAATAGAAAAGTACGTCCCATAATGCGGGCTCACATCTGGAAATGAAATGCAATAAATAACTAATCACTACAGAACTCACAGATCAGCCTGCTGGCTGAAGTACTCCTGCTCGGTCGGCGACAGTGGTAAAGAATCTGGGCCATGCAAAACCCAGACGTCAGCGCGTCATGTCAACCAATAATATAATATGAACATGGTAGTAAGCAATGCAGGGATAAACATGAATAAAGCAATAATAGGAAACAACAGTGCAGGGTAATGTGCAGTGGGTAACTAAACTGTTCTATCAGGTTTTCTATTCTAAAGTCTTTGAAATCAATTGATGACTCGTCGATGTAACTCAATAGTATCCCGTGCATGCCCGGGACCACGGTCAAGACCCTCGGGGCTGAATCCGAGGCGTGCCGCTAGGCAGTAATAGGTAGCAGGATGGGCGAGTGATGTCAGCATCATCACTCCGGGGCTGGCCGAGCCCGTAAGACTGATCAGAACAGGTATCGAACTGTTGTGTTACAAGTCGGTTTCACCTTTGATTTCCCCATACCCCCAAGTTATGTATGTCAGGTCAGGTATTCAGTAATCAAGAACTAATGCCAACACAGGATCAGGTAAAAGCAGGTTTGTCTGGATAGACAACAGGAATGGTCCATGAGGACCCCAAGTCAGGTTTGTTGGCATTAGGCATGAGATCAGGTAACAGGTCGGGTCATGGTACAACGGGTTGAGTTGGTAGTAAAGGGTACCATGTCCGGTGCATCGATATGCATATATGTCATGTGTATCAAGGTCGGGTCAATATGTAACGCAGTCGAGGGTGTGCTCGTAACAGGTATATAATCGAATAAGGAAAAACAGCAGGAAATAAAGTAAACAACAATAACAGTTCATTTAATCACAATGGTACATTAATATGGTGCAGTTGTATTATCATATTAACAGGTTCGAGCACCCTTGGGGTGCAATAATCACAAGGTAGTGCAATATCAATAACAGAGAGTAATGAAGCTATATGTGTATGGCTATCGTCCTTTAAATAGCAAAATGATTAACTGGTAATTTTGTTCTTAGGGTTACAGTGGCAGAATACGGTTTAGGTTAACTGTATCATGACATAAATCATATTTCGTCCAAAAGAGAAAAGTAACTACACTAGTTAATCTTTGCAAGTTTTATGAGTCAAGCACACTTAATTTGTATAGCATAGCATGTAGCAAGTAATACTTGCCTCGACGGTTTCGCAAACCGGAACACGAACGTAACGTCGGCGGAAAACACGCGACGGATGCACGGGTCACGGATCGAGTCCAAACAACGAACAGCGGGGCCACGCGGACTTGAGTACTTCGCTGGAAAGTCGGGTCAAGTCGTCGGCACGGCCGGAATCCGGCGAAATGTCAAAACAGCGACGATGGTTAGCAAACTACGCACGAACAAAACGCGACCAGCGAAGGGAAAAGGGAAGGGGAGAGGTCATGAGAAACTTACTGGGATATCAAGGATGGCAACCGCGATGGGGTCGGCGGCGATGGGGCGCCGGCGAGGAACAGTGAATGCGGCAAAGGTTGGAGGTGGCTGGATCGGGTGGTGCTGTGAGTAGGGGGAGGTACTGGCCTGGTCTGGGTTGCAGGGGAAGAGGAGGTGGTCGGCGGTGGCGCAGGCGACGACGACGAGGGTCGACGGCGGCTTTTCCGGCGACTGGAGAAGGTGCTTGGGTTCGCGGTCCGGGTCTGTTGCAGCGCCGGCGAGGGAAGGAGGAGGAAGGTGAAGAGGTCGGGAAGAGGGCGAAGGGGAGATGCTGGCGTCGTCGGCGATGGGAGGCGGCGGCGACGGCAGTACAGCGGGTGCAGGTGGCGGTGGCGTTGGCTGTAGGCGCTGGAAGGAAGGAAGAGAGGAGGAAGGAGGTGCGGTCGAGGCTGCGGAGGCAAGGGTGATGGTGGTGGTGTCGTCGGCACGGGGGCTGCGGCGGCGACGGCAAGCGGAGACGGCTAGGGTTCTGCGATTGGGTTCGTGGGGTTATTTATTTTTGAAGGCGAAGGACGACGAGAAAAATATATATAGGGATAGAGAGAGAGAGAGATTTGACGAAGAGAGAGATAGATTCGAGGAAGAGAGAGAGAGAGACAGAGGAGAGATGAAGAGACAGAGAGAGGGTTAGAGAGAGAGCGAGAACGAGAAATTAGAGAGAGAGAGACTTACAGGCGGGGCCCACGAGGGATAAAATCCCTCGTGATTGGCTGGCTCAAGAATTTTTTTGGAAAGATTTAGAGGATTTAACGTTATACAGTAACAGTTTGAGATTTGATTATATTTATTAAGGTTTTAGTATAATTAATTAAATGGGTATTTTGGCGCTAAATGAAACATTTCCAAAACGCGTCCGGGTTCGCCCAAATATTTGAAATTCAAATAATAGGATTTTAAGCGGGTTCCAAATTTTAAAATGAGATGTCTTATGATTAAAATGCATGCCCCCAAGTCGGACACTTGCACGCGCGCGTAGCCGTCCAAACTCGTCCGTTTCACCGAACGGGATGAAAACTCGACGCGCGGACGCTACCACGCGGATCGGGGTGACGAGTAGGCCAATATGGATATTTTTAATTTCATTTTAGGTGTTAAAATTTGTTATAGGCAAAAATGACTTAGCCGGTTAAAATTTTGCAACAAGAACCAAACAAGCAAGATAATTGAAATGAGCAATGTCAAACATTCAACCAGTAACAGAAATAGTATTATTGGGCTCGGGTGTTACATAGCATCTGCCACTAGATTTAGGCTGGACGCACTCCCCGCGCCTCAGTTCCTCGTTTCCGACGGTAAACAAGATATCCTTAGTAATAAGGAGTGTTTTGTAGGATGCAAAGGGTAAAGTAGGAATAACAGGGATATATGCGACTTTTTCGTGAATAATGACAATCCAAAACCAAAGTATGTAAAATAGTTCGGTTAACTTGGTTTACGAGTTTTAATTTAAGGTCGGTCATGGTCGCTGCCAAAGAGAGAGAAAAGAAACACTCAGCATGCAATCTATCAAGATTAAATTGCTTTATTAATTTATCTAATCGGGATGGCTCTCACCGTTTCCTTGAATTATTCGTCAAACCCTAAAAGGAGAACTAGTCGGGATCATTTACACTTTACAAGTTCGCTAACCGTTCAGCCAGGCCAGTGTTAGTGTAACACCCGAGTTCATTTATACCAATTCCAGTTCTCGTATTTCTTTAGTCATGATCTTCTTGATTTAACGTATTGTGGGTGCCAATGGTATTTTACACTTTACTTTGCATTCGACCCGACCCGCTTGTTTGAACCTGTTTGACTCTTATTATAGATTTCCTTGACTTGTTACATGGACTAGTGCATTTCATAATTTAGTTTATACTGGTATTTGTCTTGTATCACATCTTTTGCATATAACAGTTTAAATCATGTAAAATAAATTAAAATTGCATTTTATGGCCTGCATGATATCCCTAACCCTGTGGTAGCGTCCTTGCATTGTGTTCTCGTTCCGTTCATTGAAACGGACGTGTTTGGATGGCTACGCGCACGTACGTGCATCCGTTCTTGGGGGTATGCTTTTTCTTTATCTAGGCATTCCTAACAAAATGTCTCTCTCTCTCTAAATATATTTACCATACTTTTCTTAAATCTTTTAAAACTGATCCCTATCTCTCTCTCGCTACCTGGCTCTCTCTCTCTCCCCCTTCACATGCCTATTTCTTATATTTAACAACCCCATGCATTCTCTCTCCTATCTTTCTCTCTCGGTATCTCTCTCACCCCTCTAAAATTGAATTTTTTAAACCCTTACCTTATTAAAAACCGCGCACGTCTATCTCTCTCCTCTCCCTTCATCTTCTTTCTTTTTCCTTTCCCTGCCTCTGCCTCCGAGAACCCAGCCCCTGCCTCGCCGTCGCCTTCACGCCGGCGACCCTCCGTCTCCACCCTAGCCACCATCCTCTCCTCTCTCTCTCTTTCCTCTTCCTTTCTCCCTTGCGCCCATCTCGAACCACCACTGCACACCCACGAGCACGAGAACCCAACCCAACCTAGCCTCACCTCGCTGTCGTCCCATGATCCCCGACGACCTCACTTCGTCGACTCCATCTCGCCTCCACCACCTCATCTCCCTCGTCACCAGCACAGACTCCTTTTCTCTCTCTTCTTCTTCTTCTTCATCTCCGTTCTTCTCCTGCCTTCATCGCCAGAACCCAGCGCCTCACCTCCACGCCTCACCGCCGTCGCCGTCCCCTCGACACCGATCTCCTCTTTCATCATCAATCTGATCTCTCTCCCTCCACCCGACACCACCATCACCCCGTCCAATGAACTCTGACGCCTGCATCAAAACCCGGCGAACCCATCACCTTCGTCGTCGCCTCCACATCGCCCATGCGCCTCCTCCTCAACCACCTCGGCTTCCTGTCCTTCCTCCTCTCGTCTACCGCCTCACCTACAACCCTAGATCCGTGCACCCACCGTGTAACCAAAACCCGCGCCACCTCGTCGCCGTTCCTTCATCGCCGACGACCCTAGCCTCACACCACCATCTTCACCATCTCGTTTCCTCCCTCGCCTTTGCATCAACACCCCAGCAGACCCTGCACTTACCTTACAGTAAAACCCTAGTGCAACCTAACCCCTCGACTGAGTACCCTGAACCCTCGCCAGAGCCTTGCCGACCACCACCGTCGATGCTATCGCCTCTGAGATCCTGTGGGTAAGCCTCCTTCCCTCAACTTCTTTGTCCTCCTTTGTTGTTTCTTATTCCATACTTTTCTCTTGTGATTATTCACTGTTGTTTTGAATCTCGGAAATCCGGCGATGCCGACGACGTTTCCCGACGATCCAGCGAGGAACCCTGACCCGTGTGGCTCCACTGTCCGTCGTTTGGGTTCATTCCGTGTACCGTGCGCGCGTCGCAATATTCCCCGCCGACGCGTAACGTTCCGTTTTCCGTTTCGCGGCCCGTCGAGGCAAGTAAAACTTGCTACATGCTATTTTATATTATTTCATATTCATTTAGATACATATTAATCATGAAGTTTAAATCTAGGCCCTAAATTACAATTTTAACATTCGATGTCCATTTTATCATTTTAGATTCATAACTTGGAACATACCGTGTTGCATTTTGAGTTACTATACATAGTACCCACATTCATATTTAAATCATATAACACTCAATTGCATAGCAAATACCCCTTGCTACATGCTACTATAACATCTATATATATATTTATTTCATGTTTAAGATTGTAAATGGAATCTAAGGCTGTTAATCTTCATTATTGCATTTCGATGTTAGAATATATCATGGTAGACTCAGATCTTAAATCATAATTCGTTGCATGTTAGAGCACCATATTGTATACCCACATTCGTGTTTAATTTGCTTACTAATTAACTGCATAACTCCTAGCACCTTTAAATAGCTTCCATCCCGAATACCCAGTGGCATTAATTGAACGTATTTTATATATCATTGCATCTCTAGAGTATTTAGTACGTATTAACATGATTGTAACCTTCATATGTGTTCTGCTGTATTCAGATAAGGTTGAAACCATCTATTAACTACAAACTGATAACTGTGCATCTACATACTTTAATTTGTACCTGATTGCATTTCACGTTATAAATCCCAGCTTGTTGATTCTATTAATACACCTGCTTGTTCTGTATGTCATGAATATGCTAGTTGATTTTGAGTACCCACATGATATCTTGTACACCCCTGACATGACATGACACCTTTATACATTACCTAATCCGACATGGTTCCGTACATTACTTGACTTGACCTGATGTACCATGGCTTGACCCGTTACTTGATCTCGTGTCTAATGCCAACAAACCTGACATGTAGTCCTCATGGACCGTTCCTGTTGTCTATCCAGACAAACCTGCTTACCTGATCCTGTGTTGGCATTAGTTCTTGATTACCGAATACTTGATTTGACATACACACATAACTTGGGGGTATGGGGAAATCAAAGGTGAAACCTGACTTGTAACTCAACAGTTCGCTACTTGTTCTGATCCGTTTTAGAGGCCAGGCCAGTCTTGGAATGATGCTGCTGACATCATTCATCTGTACACATTCCTGTTTAGTGCCTAGCGGCATGTCTCGGTTTCAGCCCGAGAATCTGGGCCGTGGTCCCGGGTATGTACGTGATACTATTGAGTTACATCGATGATTCATCAATTTGGTTTCAAAGATTTTAGAACAGAAAACCTGATAGAACAGTTTAGTTTATCTACTGCACACTACCCCGCACTGCCCCGATTTATATTACTGTTACCCTTGCTTATTTCATGTTTACTTTCGCATTGCCTGTTACACTGTTCATATTTTATTACTTGATGACATGACGCGCTGACGTCTGGGTTTTGCATGGCCCAGATTCTTCTACCTTGTTGCAGACTGATTAGGAGTTTTGCCGCTGTTAGACGAGCGGTGAGGTTCCTGTCGGTATGTAGTTTCACTCCAGATGTTTCATTTATTGTATCTTTTGGCTTCCGCATATTGTTATTTCTTGACTCTTTTACTCTGGCTTATGGACATGTACTAGATAGTTAGTTTACTTTCCTGTTCTTGATATCTCTACAGCCGTAATGTGACTGTGGAAGGATTTCCCTATCCACAGGTAGTATGGTTGGCTATGTCACGTGCCCATCTTAGCGTACTCTGGGAAGCGGAGCGTGACAGTTAGTATTCCGAGGGAGGCTCCCCGTGCTTTCACACGGACCTAATTAAATAACCCCGTTTCCGCAGAGGCATAACCCCAATAACACCTTTCTAGATACTAATGTGTTAGCTAGTTGTGAAGTGGAAATCTCTCGGAGAGTAAAACCTACTCAACGGTGGGAATCGGGACTCGACTATTATCGTGTGATAACTTTGATGGAAGCCAACCAAAATCGCCACACTCCAGAAGGTGTGTGCATACTTAGCAATTTTCCCTTATATTAGAAACTCACAATATTGTTTTTTCCCTAAATGACTTATGACCTTGACAGAGGTCAACAGACCATAAGTCGCTAGTCAAGTTCAACCCGTCATTATCCTGAATTAATTAAACTCATCCGCACGAGCCCTTGACAAAGGTCGATAAGGTCACATGACTGTCTTAACCAATCGCATTATCATGCAGAAGAAAAGTATCACAGAGCTACCGAACACTACGTCTCGGTAAAGGTCGACAAACGTAGCACGAATACTAAGCAATACTAATCTGAAATGACGGAGGGCTACGACTGTTTTTTGGCGAAAAACTTTTAACGTAATGAACTTAATATCGTTGAAGGAACTCGAGTGGTTTTAAAAAGGAATGGTTTAGGCTCCCTTTTAAAACGAGCGGTTTTGAAAAAAACCGGATAGTTTTAAAAATTGGTTCCGACAACATCATTTTAGGTTTATTTTCCTTGCATATAATGCAGTCCCATTATTCAAATTTCTAGCCACAACAGAAATAACCAAAATAACAAACTTTTATATGCCATCCGCATTCACTACGGGGTATCGGGTCTTCACCATAAGGTTACTTAACTTATGGCAGGACGGAAGAAGGGCTAGCGTAAATGCAAAACATATAAAAGTAACTAATATATATATATATATATATATATATATATATATATATATATAGGGTCTTCACCATAAGCTTACTTAACTTATGGCAGGACGGAAGAAAGGCCAGCGTAGATGCAAAACATATAAAAGTATCTAATATATATATATATAACATCGCAGGCAAACAATAATCATCACAGGAATGCGGTAAACAACAAATAAGATGAAATAGCAGATAAGTTAGGAGCCCCGTGTTTCGTTCGAGTCTCAAACGAAAACCAACGTTTCCCAGTCGTGTGGATAGTGTTAGTCCACGGTAGCGTCTTGGCCGTCCAACAGACGCCAAATGCGGAACAAAAACTTTTTACAAACTGGCGCTATCGTGTACCGTAACCCGGATCTGCCATTAAAGCTAAACTAACAAATTACAAAGTGGGTAGAAGAGTTATACCGAATGATCCGAGTCCTTCGGTCTTCAACCATCATCCCATGCTTTGTTGCGGCTGCTGCGATCTCCTGCATCTCCAGTCTTCTCGTCCAGGTGGCACCATGTCGACGGATCTTTAAACGGGCTCCCGCCTCTGAACCGAGGCAACTCGGTCGTCAAGTTTGCTAAAAGAGACGACCAAGATGAAGTAGAGAATGAGTAGAACATTTTGTCTCATTACGTCCAAGGTTATGGACGAACGGTTAATGAAGTTGCCTTTTGGAATCGGGTGAAATGAGAATTGTCTATTCTAATTTCCATGCACCAAAAACCTTATTCTTTTTCTAGCAACCATGAACCATTCATCAAGAATGGCCGTCCATTCATCAAGAATGGCCGGCCACTTATAGATGAAGGAGGGTTAGTGTAGGAGAGGGGAAGGTGACCACAAGAACAAATCTTATCATGACACCAAGTATGAACACAATTAATGCAAACCAATGATAATTAACCTAGTCATCACAACATTAATTGCTCCATTAATGCACTTAGCCACCTCACCAATTGTAACACCCGAGCCCAATAATACTATTTATATTACTGGTTGAGGGTTATGTATTGCTCATTCCCAATTTTCCTGATTTTCTGGTGTTTATGGCTAAATTTTAACCGGTTAATTTATTTTGGCACATAACAAATTTTAACTCCTAAAATGAAATTTAAGATGTCCAGGTTGGCCTACTCGTTGCCACTAGTCGCGTGGTAGCGTCCGCGTGTCGAGATTCCGTCCCGTTCGGCTAAACGGGCAAGTTTGGACGACTACGCTCGCGTGCAAGTGTCCGACTTGGGGGCATGCATTTTAATCATTAAACATCTCTTTTCAAAATTTGGAACCCGCTTAAAATCCTATAATTTGAATTTGGAACATTTGGGCGCAACCCGGGCGCGATTTGGAAATGTTTCATTTCGCGCCAAAAAGGGCCCATTTAATTTAATATCTTTAAATTATATTTCTGTTATCTATTTGTTTACGTATCAATCCTCTTAAATCTTCCAAAGTTCATCACGAGATTTCCATCCAGCCAATCGCGCGGCCAGGATCTGCGTGGGCCCCTTTCCCTCTCTGCCTCTCTCCATTCTTTCTCTCTTTCTCCCTCATCCAACAATCTCTCTCTCTCTCTCTTATATTTGATTCCACTGTTCCTCCTTCTATATTTTCACGAGAAACACTCGCGAGAACCCAAGCCCCAGCGCGAACCCTAGCCGCCGCCTCCTCCGTCGCCACCGGAGCCCGACGCCGGCGACACCCTCGTCGACCTCACTGCCTCCTCACCCTCACCTCACCAAACCCTCGTCCTCCTCGCCATCTCCTCCTTACCCGAACACCCCTGCATCCTAACCCGCCACCACCTCCTCATCCAACGTCGCCTCCAGCCGCACCCATCGTTGACCCCCTTCACGGCGCCCCTCAGCCCTTCACCCTCGACACTAGCGCCACCCTCTCATCGCCCCAGCTAACCTCGATCCCTCACCGCCGACCTCACCTGCACCCTTGTTCGAAGCCATTGCACCCATCACCTCCATTTCCCTCAATCACCCGAGAACCCTTCCTCACATCGCCGTCATCTCCGATCGCAGCAACCCATCGCCCTAATCTCGGCCTCGACCCTGATCACTCGAGATCACCTTCATCCGTGTCCTCTTCTCCTTTCTCGAAGCCCCGTCACTTGCACCTTGAACCGGCGAGCATCCCTGCACCCAAGACCTAGCCACCGTTGTCTCCGCCACCTCCTTCCTCCTCTACCGAGACCAACACCTTCCCTTAGCACCCTCGACCCAACTCCCTCAACAAATACCCGAGCCCCTACTTCCATCGCCGACGAGACCTTGTTGTCGACTCCAATCCCAAGCACCTTCGAGATCCACTGCATCTATCAAGCAGTCCCACACCCATGCACCCCATCGCAACAATACCAAGAACTATCAACGGAGCAGTCCCACAACCCGCACCCTTACTACCACTGCAGACCGTGACCGTATCGCGTCCATACCGTGCACCAGATCGCGCTGCAGACCGTGACCGTATCGCGCCCGTACCGTGCACCAGATCGCGCTGCAGACCGTGACCGTATCGCGTCCGTATCGCGCACCAGACCGCGCCGCAGATCGCGTCCGTACCGCGCAGCAGATCGCGCCTGGACCCAGTACCGTGTCGCACCGTTTCACACACCGTATCGTGACTTGTGCATCAGGCCGCCTGCATCTCGACCCTTGTTCTGAGGCAAGTATTACTTGCTACATGCTATGTTAGACTAATTAAGTATACTTGACTCCTAAAACCTGTTAATATTAACTAGTGTTGTTACCTTGCTCAATTGGACGGAATATGATATATATCGTGATACGTAACCTGAACCGTATTTTGCTACTGTAACCCTAATAACCAAACTATCACTTAATCATTTTGCTACTTAAAGGACAATAATTGTACACATATACAGCTTTATTACGTTCTGTTACTGATTTTGCACTACCCAGTGATTATTGCACCCCAAGGGTGTGTTCCCCTTCGAAAGACGGCGCGACATGACGTCTTGCCTGAGGTTCGGGGCAGATGCTAATTGGTGCTATCCGTCCACCTCTCCGAAGATGCCAAGTTGATTTATGGCACCATGTATCGAAGGTTTAAACGGATGCGTCCGATGTAGCAGACTTCGTCAGATTCCCCCTCGCTTGAGGGGTTTTTGATTGTGGGGACGCTCTTCCCTGCAGGCGCAAGCCCCTGCAGTTAATTACGCTACCGCATTGCGGTAACAACTTTCTCCTTCTCCAGATGGTCACTTCGTGTCGTGGGTGTTTGTTTTATTTGTGGTTGCCCGTGGATTGTTTACGGAGACTGAGTTATGTCGTCGCCCGTAGGGCGTGGACTAGTCCAAATCCGTATTATCTTAGATTTGGGTTTGGGGGTTGGGTTTGAGGATACGTTAGCCATATTTGAGGCTAAGATCAACTCAAACGTTTGTTAAGGATACGTTAGTCCAGTTTGAGACTAAGATCAACTTAACGAGATCGTTTAGATCCGACAAAAGAGCAATTGGCTCTAATGTTCCAGTTTAGGGACATAGTGGTCCATTAAATGTATGGCCGTCGGGACCCATCACCTCTCTGACGACGTTGAAGGATTACAACGACAAATGTCAGAGGAGTTCAGAGATGTACCCTTGAGCCAAAGTTGATTGGGGGATCTAGAGTCCAATTTGGGACTAAAGTCTGTTTGAAGGTTTAAGGATGCGTTAACCATATTTGAGGCTAAGATCAACTTAAACGGTTGTTAAGGATACGTTAGTCCAGTTTGGGACTAAGATCAACTTAACGGGATCGTTTAGATCCGACAAAAGAGCATTTGGGGGCTCTATTGTTCCAGTTTAGGGACATGGTGGTCCAATACCAGTTTAGGGACATGGTGGTCCAACTCCAGTTTAGGGACATGGTGGTCCATTGGTAGTTTAAGGACGCATAAGTCCATGGGTTTAAGGACCCCACAGTCCATATGGGTGTGTTTAAGGACGCATTAGTCCGTGAGTTTAAGGACGCATAAGTCCGCGGGTTTAAGGACCCCACAGTCCGTATCTTAGTTTAAGGACGCATAAGTCCATGAGTTTAAGGACCCCACAGTCCGTATTGATGTGTGGTTGTCGGGACCCGTCACCTCTCTGAAGACGTTGAAGGATTACAACGACAAATATCAGAGGACTTCCGAGATGTACCCTTGAACCAATGAGTTGGTTGAAAGAGCAGATGTGCTCAGATCAAGATGATTTGAGGACTTATGGCCAGTTTGGGCTAAGTCCAGTTATGTTTGAAATATTGGCCCTCTGTTGGTCCATTGAAGGAGAGGCTTTGCCTCTGAAACTTAGCCAATTGGGCTGAGGCTAGTGTTAAACACTAAAGACCAACAGTGTTGAACACTGGGAATAAGATTAGCAAGTTAGTGTTAAACACTAAAAGATAATCAGTGTTAAACACTGGGAACAGAGTTTTTAAATTAGTGTTAAACACTAAGAAAATCAGTGTTAAACACTGCAAATAGAGTTTTCCAAACTAGTGTTAAACACTAAGAAAATCAGTGTTAAACACTGAAAACAAAGTCTTCAGATTAGTGTTAAACACTAAGGAGAGAGGGGTCACGTGTGGACACGTGAGAGCACCCTGATTTCCCTTATCTTATTCTGCAGATCAGTGTTTTAACTCTTTTAATTCTGACGGCCATCACGTGTGAGCACGTGATGGAGGCCCCCGCTCTGGTCTGTTGGAATACTCATTAGGGGTCACGTGGTGACACGTGAGGGCGCCCTAAATGCGGAGCCACATCTCCTTTGTTTTATCCTCAAATCTGTGAATAAGTGTTAAACACTTTTCCTTTTTATTTCGAGCGTCACGTGTTGACACGTGATGGGGATTTATGCGCTGACTGTTAGAACCTTTGCTAAGGGGTCACGTGATAAACACGTGAGAGCGCCCAAAGCCTTCATTTCCATTGATCTTTCTTTCTGCGTTTTGGGAGTCACGTGGGAGCACGTGATGGCATCAAAAAGTGGGGCCAGATCCCCTTTATTTTGTTCTGCAAACAAGTGTTAAACACTTTTATTTTTATTTTAGAGTATCACGTGTTGGCACGTGATAGGGATCTGTGCGCCAATTGTTAAAGCATTTGCTGAGGGGTCACGTGATAACACGTGAGAGCGCCCAAAGCTTTCATTCCCTTTGCTTTTTCTTTCTGCGTTCTGGGAGTCACGTGGGAGCACGTGGGGTGATGCTTCAAAGTTCTTTGCAGGGGATCTTTTCAAGGGTCGCGTGGGGGCACGTGATCCTAGTTCTTTTCATAAACAGAGATCTTTTAAGAATTGAATTCTTTATAGGGTTAAACCCTAATTATGATTTTGAAGGAATTGAATTCCTATCGTGAAAGAATTAAATTCTTATTTAGGATAAAACCCTGATTTCTTTTCAAAGGAATTAAATTCCCAGATCTGTAAAAGAATTAAATTCTTGATTAGGGTTAAACCCTAGTTTTGTTTTAGGAGAATTAAATTCTCAAAACTCAATTCCCCTTCTAAGTTTAGGATCTGCATAGCAGGATCTCGACCCGATGAGAATTAAATTCTCATCCTATGGGGAGATGTGCTCTGTACAGATCTTCAACTAGAAGAAGAACTAAGTTCTTTTTTATATAAGAGTTAAACTCTTGGATTTTGAGAATTAAATTCTCTGTTTGAAGTTTATCTTTTTCCCTTTTCTCACCTAGGGTTTTCTTTGTTGAGAATTAAATTCTCCTTTCTTTTCTTCCCTCTTGAGAATTAAATTCTCCTCTCTCTGTTTTTCTCTCCAAAAAAGTCGATCCCCCCTCTCTTCTCTTCTTGGCTCCTATTTATAGGAGAAGGAAGAGAATCAATTTGTTTAGCAAATCTCTCATTAAGAGATTTGATTTGTATGTTGAGAGATATGATTTGATTCATAATTAATCTGGGCCTTTAGATTGTTAAGTGAATTTTATTAACCGTGGATTTTAAATCCAAAAGATATTCTATTTGTTATCTCGGTTAGATTTAGGGGGAATCTTCCCTTATTTAAGATTTTTCCATAATTTGGTGATTTTTAATCACCCTTGGATTTTTAATCCAACGGTTCCCCATGACCCTTTTCCATTTGGAAAGATTCAGAAACTTTTAGAATTTTAATTCTATTAAATTATAATGCTTTTAAAGCCAGTCACGTGCTGGCACGTGACCTTTGGTCACGTGTGAGCACGTGACCCCCAATTGGGTTCCTTTCTCAGCCGCTTATTTATGTTTCAGTTTTAACCATCACGTGTCAACACGTGACCATTGGTCACGTGTAAGCACGTGATACCTCGTTGAGGTATTTTCTGACTTTTAGAATTAAATTCTATTCATTATTTTAGAGGCTTTAAAAGCCCATCACGTGTCTGCACGTGACCCATGGTCACGTGTGAGCACGTGATGCCCCATTGGGGTCTTTCCTGAGTTTTTATTGTATCTTTTAACTCCTCCAGCGGGTTCTTAAAAGCCCATCACGTGTGGACACGTAATTCCTCATAACTTTTGATCCCGGATGAATTACGAGGCCCATAATATATCAAATCGAAGGGTTTTTCGAGCCGCTTTTGATACCATCAGAATTTATCTGTTTCTCATTCGGGAGTTTATCAAAAAATAGCCCGGAAGATACTGGTTCCCATTTTCTTAAGCGTATCGCCGCCATTTGATATCTCGGGCTCTTTGGCGCAGAAATTTTCGGCGGGAACAAATGCCCCCCACTACTTTGCCCACGTAAGTATATACGTGGGTGAAGTAGTGCAAAGTAATGCATAGCGTATGACCAATTTCGGGTTGGTATATTACTTTCAGAATCTTGATCTGAGAAGATAACGAGCGGACACAAGCGTCGTCATTTATCATTAACTCAAATCTCGACTCTTAAGAGATATAGTTCCAAACCCTTAACTCCATGAGCCGCACCCTTCTATCTCTTTATATCTTACTCTAGAGTGAAGTAGTTTATATGCTCATGAGTAGCTTTTCCATTTAAGTGGCATGTAGCTTTGGCGAGTGTGTCTCATAGACGGTCCATCTTGACCTCTTTGCAGGGCAGTGATGGCTTAGGAGACAGGGTTAGGATCTGCCACCTAAGACTTTTCAACTTTATGAGCCGTGAGGGTCTCATAAAGACTTTTCTCCCTACGGATCGAGAGGATCTCGTAGGTGTATTTTCTCCTTAGGAGTCGTGAGGATTCCTAAGTGTGTTTTCTCTTATAAGTCGTAAGGATCTTATGAGAGAATTTTTCCCTCTTACGAGTCGAGAGGACCCGTAAGCGGTTGTTCCCCTCCTTGTCGAAATTCGACTTCGGAGAGTGAGACCAGTGGATAGTATGCAAGAGACCATTTTGGGCCGACTTGCAGGATCCCAGTGCTTAGGAAACAGGTTTTTTAATCCCTATTGCCTAAGGCTTTATCTCACGAGTCGAGACGAATCGAGAAGTTCTCGCAAAGACATCATTTTCCTCACGAGTCGAAACGAATCGAGCAGATCTCGCAAGAATATCCTAACGTCACAGTTAACCTCTGCTCATTACGACAGAAGTCCGTTAGGGTCTGTGGTACTTAGGGTTTTGGCCGTCGTACCGTCGCATGAGCTGATGTATTCCTCGATAGGCAATCGTGCTGTTCGAGTAGCCCTGCGACTGCCGTGTCTCTGATCCCTTCGGGGGCTGGACAAGACGTCTTCAAGCAATCCTCCTTGGCAGTTTGACCGTCGGAAGAGCAAGCGCTAGGAATTTGCCATGCCGCTTTTTACTTGAGGTTAGGCTCATTTTGGAGAGCCCCGATGAGTCATAACCACTCCGCGCTGGTGTGGGATGATCTCCGATAGTCTTTCAGGCTTTATATGACTTGCCGTTAAGACCCTGAAGCTAGGAATTTGGCCTTTGCTTCGTTTGCTGGCATTGCGTCCTCTGTATCGAGACGAATGTCGTGGTTGTTTCTAGGTTGCTGATGAACCGTCGAGATTTGGAACTAGGGATTTTGCCGTGGCTCCTTTTGGTGATGTTGCGTCTGTTGTATCGAGACGAACGTCGAGGTGGTGACCACTCCATGTGGGATGATCTCCGGTGGTCTTTCAGGCTTTATATGACTTGCCGTTAAGACCCTGAAGCTAGGAATTTGGCCTTCGCTTCGTTTGCTTTGTCATGTGCGAATCCTGTTGGAGGAAGAACGTTGTTGTGACATCTCGTCTGCTGTATCGAGACGAACGTCGAGGCGGTGACCACTCCATGTTGGTGTGAGATGATCTCTGATTGTCTTTCCGGTTTTATATGACTTACCGTTAAGACCCTGAAGCTAGGAATTTGGCCTTCGCTTCGTTTTCTTTGGTGTGTCCGGATCCTGTTGGAGGAAGGACGCTGTAGTAACATTTCGTCTGCTGTATCGAGACGAATGTCGTAGTGGTGACCACTCCATGTGGGATGATCTCCGTTTGTCTTTCCGGTTTTATATGACTTACAGTCAAGACGTTGAAGCTAGGAATTTGGCCTTCGCTTTGTTTGCTTTGTCGCGTCCGAATCCTGCTGGGGTGACATTTCATCTGCTGTATCGAGACGAACGTCAAGGTGGTGACCACTCCGCGCTGGTGTGGGATGATCTCCGATTGTCTTTCAGGCTTTATATGACTTGCCGTCAAGACGTATGAAGCTAGGAATTTGGCCTTCGCTTCGTTTGCTTTGGCGCGTCCGAATCCTGCTGGGGGAAGAACGCTGGGGTGGCATTTCATCTGCTGTATCGAGATGATCGTCGAGGTGGTGACCACTCCGCGCTGGTGCGAGATGATCTCCAATTGTCTTTCAGGCTTTATATGACTTGCCGTCAAGACCTTGAAGCTAGGAATTTGGCCTTTTGCTTCATTTACTTGCACTGCGTCTGCTGTATCGAGACGAATGTCGCGGTGGTGATCACTCCATGTTGGTTTGAGGACCAGGATCCGCTCTGGACGTTTCCCACGGGGTTGAAGAGTGACGTTATCGGCGTTCCACGCGACCAGGAATTTTGCTCTAGATGCTTCACACGGGTTCACTGCCGTGTTAGGCGAGGACTAGTCTCCGCTCTGGATGCTTTGCACGGGTTCACTGCCGTGCTCTGTGAGGACCAGGATCCGCTCTGGACGTTTTCCACGGGGTCACAGAGTGACGTTATCCGCGTTCCACGTGACCAGGAATTTTGCACTAGATGCTTCACACGGGTTCACTGCCGCGTTAGGCGAGGACTAGGCTCCGCTCTAGATGCTTCGCATGGGTTCACTGCCATGCTCTGTGAGGACCAGGATCCGCTCTGGACGTTTTCCACGGGGTCAAAGAGTGACATTATCCGCGTTCCACGTGACCAGGAATTTTGCACTAGATGCTTCACACGGGTTCACTGCCGCGTTAGGCGAGGACTAGGCTCCGCTCTGGATGCTTCGCATGGGTTCACTGCCATGCTCTGCGAGGACCAGGATCCGCTCTGGACGTTTTCCATGGGGTCAAAGAGTGACGTTATCCGCGTTCCACGTAACCAGGAATTTTGCACTAGATGCTTCACACGGTTTCATTGCCGCGTTAGGCGAGGACTAGGCTCCGCTCTGGATGCTTCACACGGGTTCACTGCCGTGCTCTGCGAGGACCAGGATCCGCTCTGGACGTTTTCCACGGGGTCAAAGAGTGACGTTATCCGCGTTCCACGTAACCAGGAATTTTGCACTAGATGCTTCACACGGGTTCACTGCCGCGTTAGGCGAGGACTAGGCTCCGCTCTGGATGCTTTACACGGGTTCACTGCCGTGCTCTGCGAGGACCAGGATCCGCTCTGGACGTTTTCCACGGGGTCAAAGAGTGACGTTATCCATGTTCCACGTGACCAGGAATTTTGCACTAGATGCTTCACACGGGTTCACTGCCGCGTTAGGCGAGGACTAGGCTCCGCTCTGGATGCTTCACACGGGTTCACTGCCGTGCTTTGCGAGGACCAGGATCCGCTCTGGACGTTTTCCACGGGGTCAAAGAGTGACGTTATCCGCGTTCCACGTGACCAGGAATTTTGTTGATTATATCCGCATTTCACGGAGTTGGGATTTGACTCTCTGTGGGAGTACATCGTCGAGTCATGGAATTGGGAGTTGCCGCTGTTACGCTTTGCTTGATGATGTGTCCGCTGTGACGAGACGAGTGTTGAGGTGGAGCTGGGATTTTGCCATCACTCCGCTTTGCTGACTATGAGGTCTTTTATTAACTTTGCATGTATATCCTGCTGGACTGCGAAGGAACGCCGTTGTTAACATTGCATCTGTTGTAACGAGACGAATGCTAAGGCGGAGTTGGGATTTTGCCATCGCTCTGCTTGATGGTGTAACATCTTTGTGCTGCTGGAATGAGGAGGCACACCGTTGTTGGTCTCCAGGCTGTAGATGTGGCCGTTGAGATTTGGGACTAGGAACTTTGCCTTGGATCCGTTTCGTTGCGATTATGAGGTCGGTTGTTGACGTCATGTCTGCAACTAGTTGGAGTGAGGAGAAACATAGTTGCTGATCTCTAAGTTGTCAATGTTGACGCCGAGACCCTAAAGCTAGGGATTTTCCTTTACTTCATTTGTTGGCATTGTGTCTGCAATATTGCGACAGATGTCGAGATTGTCTCTAGGTTATCTATGAACCGTCAAAATTTGGCTTCGCTTTCTGGTGGAGCCTGTTGGGAAGGTATTGTTCCCTTTTTATCTGTGCCCCTGGATTGTATACAGGGATCGATGTGATTTCACCTGTAGGGCAAAAAGTTTCATTCTTTCATTTTTTTTATTCTTTCCGCGATGCTCTATCATTTCAGCTTTTTATATCGCGAAAATCGCGATTGCCCAATCATTTCGGCTATTTTTCGCGGTGCCCAATCATTTCGGCTATTTTTCTTTTTACTCGCTGCTTTTTATTGCGAGTTGCCCAATCATTTCGGCTATTTTTGTATGCATACATTTTTACTTGCTGATTTTGTTGCAAGTTGCCCCATCATTTCGGCTGTTTTCATATGCATTTTTTTTTTGGCTCGCCGAGTTTTTTTTTTCTTTTCTCGCGAGTAGGGGATTTGGGATCTGATACCAATCTTGGCATCAGCATCGCTGCGACTGGAATATTGCCAGGAGCGAATCATCATTTGCCATGAAAGAACTTGGAATTTGATACTGGTTTAGGCATCAGCATCGCTGCGACTGGGATATTGCCAGGAGCGAATCATCATTTGCCTTGAAAGGGCTTGGAATTTGATACCGGTTTAGACATCAGCATCGCTACAACTGGGATATTGCCAGGAGCGAATCATCATTTGCCTCTGTCGATGTTGAACAAAGGTGGCTTAGCAAACAGGGTTAGGATCCTGTCGACTAAGGCTTTTGACTTCATGAGCCGTAAGGGTCTCACAAAGGTGTTTCTCCCTACGAGTCGTGAGGATCTCGTAGGTGCGTTTTCTCCTTAGGAATCGTGAGGATTCCTAAGTGTATGTTCTCTTATAAGTCGTAAGAATCTTACAAGAGTGTTTTCTTCTTAGGGATCGTGAGGATTCCTAAGTGTACGTTCCCCTGTAAGTCGTAAGGATCTTACAAAAGGGTTTTCTCCTTATAAGTCGAGAGGACTTACAAGGGTTGTTCACCGTATGGACATATCCCCAGTCACGGGTGGGACTTGGTTAGGGAAATGTTTATTCGCGCCCGTGGATTGTATACAAGGGTCAGCATTGAGCCGCTTGTAGGGCCAAAAGGTTGTGGGGGTTGCTTAAGAACAGGTTCAGGTCTCTGTAACTTAAGACTTTCAAATCTTATGAGCCGTGAGGGTCCCATAAGAGAGTTCTCCTTACGAGTCGTGAGGATCTCGCAAGTGTAATTTCTCCTTAGGAATCGTGAGGATCCCTAAGTGTGTTGCTCCCTTGTGAGTCGTAAGGATCTCACGCGGGTGGTTTCTCCTTACAAGGTCGAGAGGACCCTGTAAGTGTCTTTTAACGAGGTCGCGCCCTTTCAGGTTTTCACAAACACTCGCCGGTAGCCCTGCTGTTTTTACTCACGGAGCCCTTTCGGGTTTTCATCCGTGCCCACTTTGCTTATGGACATACCGTTTTTTTTTTATTCTTTTTTTTTTTTTTTTTTTAACGAGGTCGCGCCCTTTCGGGTTTTCACGAACACTCGCCGGTAGCCCTGCTGTTTTTACTCACGGAGCCCTTTCGGGTTTTCATCCGTGCCCATTTTGCTTATGGACATACCGTTTTTTTTGTTTTTTTTTTTTTACGAGGTCGCGCCCTTTCGGGTTTTCACGAACACTCGCCGGTAGCCCTGCTGTTTTTACTCACGGAGCCCTTTCGGGTTTTCATCCGTGCCCATTTTGCTTGTGGACGTACCCTTTTTTTTTTTTTTTTTTAGCGACGTCAGCCTGAAGATGCTGCGGGTTGGGTGTAGTTTAACGACGTTTCGGTCATTTGCAAGTTTTAGGACATTGCGGTCCGCCGTTAGTTTAAGGACGTTTCGGTCCAACGCCAGTTTTAGGACATAGTGGTCCATCGTTAGTTTAACGACATTTCGGTCTATGAGACTTTCTCTATGACTGAGCATGATGCCCCCGGCATATCCATCTTTCTCAGAGCATGTGGTTGTGGCAGGTTTACTTTCCACTTTTCGGGCAGCGTGAACCTGCCTTGTTGGTATTGGTCTTAACCCAGTTTTTGAAGACGTAGCAATTTTCGAGTGGGTGACCCATTACTCTGTGGTAGGGACAATAGTTAGGATTGTTAACGTCACCTGGTTGCAATGGACGTTTTGGACTCGGCAGATTGATGAGCCCGCTGCGCACTGCTAGCTCGAACAGTCTCCTCGTTTTATCCTGAGGAAACGAGTAAGGACGTTTCAACTTCTCATTGAGGTATCGCGGCTTGTTGTTTTGACGACACAACAGTCTCGGGTTACTCGGCTGTTGTTGAGTGTTGGCAACAAAGGCCGTTTTTTCCTTTTCCTTTCTCATTTCGTTTGCTCCGTCGTTTGCGGGTCCGAGATTCTTTCCGGGCAGCGTGAGATTGTATGGCTGAATGTTCTCGCAACTCTCTAATTCTTATGTTTTAGGAATGAATTCCTTGAAGAGAGGGTTGAGGGTGGCTTCTTCGTCAGAATCGCTTCCAAAGGTGAGAACTCGTGATCCCCCGGGCTCGTCCCTATGACAATTGCCGGCAACTCTTTTATGCTCATCTGTCGTATTTTTTCGCTATCTACGAGCTTCCCGCTTTATTCTATTGACGTGTTGTCTATGAGCGACATATCCTTGCCACCAACACTTAAAGGAGTTGCAGTCTTCAGTAGGATGTGCGATCCTCTGATGATACAAGCAGAAGTTGGGGTGTACGTCCGTTTCATCAAAATGTATACCACCAGGAGAATTTTCTCTGAAAGAGGGCGGCCTCATCCCCATTGCTATGGCTTTGGCGAATCGTTTCCTTGTCTTGATCCTGCTTTTATTTGCGGCGGATGTACTTTCATCCGGTGGGAGTGTTTCGACCCTTTCATCTAATCGCCGGCGTTTGGCTTTCTCGAATATGGCCATCTCGCGCTCTCGATCAGCTTTGCTTTTAAGACGGGCTTCGTTCAGGAAGGCATCGATCATCTCGTCTGACGGCAACAGAAGTTCTGGTTCAGGATCTGCTCCCAGCTTCTCTGTGTAAGGAGCTTCTTCGTCATTTATTGACGAGTGAGAGATCACATGGCAGCTTGCCACATAATCTTCAGATTCATCCGACGAGTCTTCTCTATTGTCATCATCTCCTTCCTCAAGGACGTGGCTGAGAAATTCTTGGAGTGTGACTGGGGTCCGCGCCTTCTAATTATATTCTTGCAACGCATCAATCTGTTTCTGCAAATCCGTGCGCTTGTCGCCAGGCTTCACGGGCTTCTTGGATTTCTTCTTGTTTTTCTTTGAAGATTTTGACGGCTGGGTGTGAGTGCTGGGGCCTTCACCATCGATCTTTGGAGTTGGGCGCGGCTTCAGCATCCTTTCGACGATCTGGGGTTCTAGCGAGTTCTTCCACCCGATCGCCGGGCATGTCTGGAGATCATTCAGCATCCTTTTGGTTTTGGCTGACAGCACGACCTCCCACGGAGCTTTTTTAACAAAAGAACAAGTTGCCCCCGGTGTGTCCGTCTTCTTTGGGGTGTGCGGTTGTGGTGGGTTTATTTTCCACTTCTCGGACAGCGCAAACTTGTCTTGTAGGTACTGATCTTCGATCCATCCTTTAAAGACGAAGCAATCCTCGATCGGGTGACTTACCGTTTGGTGGTAAGAGCAATAATTGGGATCGTTGACATCGCCTGGCTGCAACGGACGTTTTGGACTCGGCAGATTGATGAGTCTGTTGCGCACTGCCAGCTCAAACAGTCTTCTCGTTTTATTCTGAGGAAACGAGTAAGGACGTCCTAGCCTCTCTTCGAGGGATGGGCGTGGACGCACGTTGTTTTGGCGAACGACCGGCTTTGAGTTGCTCGACTGTTGTTGAGCATTAGCGACGATGATCGCTTTTCCTTTCTCATTTCGGGGATCGGGTCTTGGAGGAGACGGTTTATGGCCCATTTGGTCCATTTGGGCTAATTTGTCGATCAAGGCCTGGAAGGTGGTCGGCCTGAAGAACATCATGAATTGCGAGATGGTCGCCTGCGGATCGAGAGTGCCCACAAACATGCCTACCGCAGGTGCCTCTTCTATGCGTTGTTCGCATTTCGACCATAGGTTCCGCCATCGTGTTGCGTATTGAACCCACGTTTCGCTTGGCCTTATCCTGGCATTTATTAGTGCTGTTATCGGGGTGCGTTCACTAGCACTCGCGAATCTTTGTGTAAACAGCAGTTCCATCTCTGCAAATATTTTGACAGAGTCGTTAGGTAGCTCCGAATACCATTCAAAAGCTGTTTCTGCTAAGCTGCCGACGAACTGGCGAAGCAACAATTTGTCATCGCCTCCAGTATTGCCGCATAAGGCCCTGAATTGAGCGACATGCTGATGGGGATTCCCTGTCCCTTTATATACGTGAAACTTAGGGATCGTATATCCCGGCGGGAAACTGATTTGGTCATACCAGCTCGGATAGGGCCGTCCGGTTCTAACAATTTGCTCAGCCGCTTCACTTGCTTGATGAGCTCGTATTTGCTGAGCTATATATTCCTCCAGGGAAGCTTTGGAAATTGTCTCCTCCTTGGCTGTTGACAGAGCCGGTGGAGGATTCGATGTCTCTCCTTTGTCATCTTCAAGGGCAATCGGAAGATCTTCAACAGGAGGATCTTGCTGGATCATCATCCCTACCATATCTTGGAAGAGAAGCGCCATTTGTTTTATTTTAGCCGCTTGCTCTGCGGCTTCTTTGTCCTTCTTTTCGAGAACTCTGCGTAGGTAGTCAGCGTCAGTTTCTTGTTCATGACGCTGCTCTGATGATGCCTCCGAGCTTTCTTTTGGCCCGGTAAGTGCGGCCATCGCAGTCATCATCTCCTGAAGCTTCTGTTGCTGCTCCTGGGCTTTCGTCACAGATCGGGTGAGCGGTCGGTGACCCGTCGAAGCACGGCTTTCCTCCTTTCCGGAAGCCATATAAACGGTGTGCACCACCATACCCCCAGACTTGGGGCGTTTGTGTTCGGTGTCTTTGCGATTTGCCAGAGACACAAGGGCTTTTTGCGGCCTCCTTTTTTGAGTGGTTGACGTTGAGGGGGCCGTTGTAGTGGGCACCCAAGTAGCTTTTTCTTTTTGTGGCTTGACAGAGTAATCCTTCTCCTTCCGTACCTTCATCTTTTTCTGTCGGCGGAGATAGTTTTCACCAATCACCAACCCTTGGACCTGTCGCCAGACTTTGTAAATTTTATAGGACAGCCATTGAGAGGACTGTTCTGGCTTGGCTTCCTCAACATTTCCCACCGGAGGAGGGGATCTTTTTAGTACGGCGGTAGGAGAGTTTCTACGCACCGTGTTCAGCAATTCAAAGCTGTTCCCGGTTGGAACAGCAGCATCGATCCCCACCGTCGGAGCGGGTGGAGTAAGTCCAGACGGAGAGATGCCCCCAGCCTTTCTTACTCGGTGCCAGTGGCGACGTCGAGCATGTCGTGCGGATGAGATCACCTCCGTTGTTAGATAAGCTTCTTCATGCCCCCTCTGAGCAGGGGAAGCAGCTTTGAGGACCTCGCCTGGAGCAGCAACCGGAATGGCCAGCCTCGTAAAAACTGACTTCTTGGAAGGAGGAGCCTTTCCAATGATTTCGTCTGCTTGAGCCGGGATAGCTATCCGCTTTGGGATGGCAGCTTCGGGTATCGCAGGTTTGCAGACGTTCTGGCCCAGTCTGTTGAAAACTGAGGTATTGAAGTTGGGCGACCCGTTGAGAGGGGCCGCGGCAGTGGTGAGCCGATCAAAGACCGACTTCTTTGGGGCTTCTTGCAACGTCATTGTGGCATTGAAGCTCAACGGTGGGAGCATGGTCCCGAAGAATAATCCAGTGGTGGCCTGAGTTACCTGCTCCACTGGCATCTTGAAAAGGGAGGCCGCTTGGGGCCCATAAGTCACTCCTCCAGCAAGGACCGAGCGAGAGTTGCAGTTGCAGGTAGTGCAGTTTGAAGCCATTGATCTTCTGTTTTCTGCACGGAGCAAGATACCAAATCTTAGTACCTCGAATCCACAGGCAACCACAATAAACCGCGATTCATTCGCGAACACGACACACGAAGTGTGGAGTGGAAAGAGGAAAAGGTCCCACCGGGCGTGCCAGAATCTGTTCCCCTCCGAAAGACGGCGCGACATGACGTCTTGCCTGAGGTTCGGGGCAGATGCTAATTGGTGCTATCCGTCCACCTCTCCGAAGATGCCAAGTTGATTTATGGCACCATGTATCGAAGGTTTAAACGGATGCGTCCGATGTAGCAGACTTCGTCAGATTCCCCCTCGCTTGAGGGGTTTTTGATTGTGGGGACGCTCTTCCCTGCAGGCGCAAGCCCCTGCAGTTAATTACGCTACCGCATTGCGGTAACAACTTTCTCCTTCTCCAGATGGTCACTTCGTGTCGTGGGTGTTTGTTTTATTTGTGGTTGCCCGTGGATTGTTTACGGAGACTGAGTTATGTCGTCGCCCGTAGGGCGTGGACTAGTCCAAATCCGTATTATCTTAGATTTGGGTTTGGGGGTTGGGTTTGAGGATACGTTAGCCATATTTGAGGCTAAGATCAACTCAAACGTTTGTTAAGGATACGTTAGTCCAGTTTGAGACTAAGATCAACTTAACGAGATCGTTTAGATCCGACAAAAGAGCAATTGGCTCTAATGTTCCAGTTTAGGGACATAGTGGTCCATTAAATGTATGGCCGTCGGGACCCATCACCTCTCTGACGACGTTGAAGGATTACAACGACAAATGTCAGAGGAGTTCAGAGATGTACCCTTGAGCCAAAGTTGATTGGGGGATCTAGAGTCCAATTTGGGACTAAAGTCTGTTTGAAGGTTTAAGGATGCGTTAACCATATTTGAGGCTAAGATCAACTTAAACGGTTGTTAAGGATACGTTAGTCCAGTTTGGGACTAAGATCAACTTAACGGGATCGTTTAGATCCGACAAAAGAGCATTTGGGGGCTCTATTGTTCCAGTTTAGGGACATGGTGGTCCAATACCAGTTTAGGGACATGGTGGTCCAACTCCAGTTTAGGGACATGGTGGTCCATTGGTAGTTTAAGGACGCATAAGTCCATGGGTTTAAGGACCCCACAATCCATATGGGTGTGTTTAAGGACGCATTAGTCCGTGAGTTTAAGGACGCATAAGTCCGCGGGTTTAAGGACCCCACAGTCCGTATCTTAGTTTAAGGACGCATAAGTCCATGAGTTTAAGGACCCCACAGTCCGTATTGATGTGTGGTTGTCGGGACCCGTCACCTCTCTGAAGACGTTGAAGGATTACAACGACAAATATCAGAGGACTTCCGAGATGTACCCTTGAACCAATGAGTTGGTTGAAAGAGCAGATGTGCTCAGATCAAGATGATTTGAGGACTTATGGCCAGTTTGGGCTAAGTCCAGTTATGTTTGAAATATTGGCCCTCTGTTGGTCCATTGAAGGAGAGGCTTTGCCTCTGAAACTTAGCCAATTGGGCTGAGGCTAGTGTTAAACACTAAAGACCAACAGTGTTGAACACTGGGAATAAGATTAGCAAGTTAGTGTTAAACACTAAAAGATAATCAGTGTTAAACACTGGGAACAGAGTTTTTAAATTAGTGTTAAACACTAAGAAAATCAGTGTTAAACACTGCAAATAGAGTTTTCCAAACTAGTGTTAAACACTAAGAAAATCAGTGTTAAACACTGAAAACAAAGTCTTCAGATTAGTGTTAAACACTAAGGAGAGAGGGGTCACGTGTGGACACGTGAGAGCGCCCTGATTTCCCTTATCTTATTCTGCAGATCAGTGTTTTAACTCTTTTAATTCTGACGGCCATCACGTGTGAGCACGTGATGGAGGCCCCCGCTCTGGTCTGTTGGAATACTCATTAGGGGTCACGTGGTGACACGTGAGGGCGCCCTAAATGCGGAGCCACATCTCCTTTGTTTTATCCTCAAATCTGTGAATAAGTGTTAAACACTTTTCCTTTTTATTTCGAGCGTCACGTGTTGACACGTGATGGGGATTTATGCGCTGACTGTTAGAACCTTTGCTAAGGGGTCACGTGATAAACACGTGAGAGCGCCCAAAGCCTTCATTTCCATTGATCTTTCTTTCTGCGTTTTGGGAGTCACGTGGGAGCACGTGATGGCATCAAAAAGTGGGGCCAGATCCCCTTTATTTTGTTCTGCAAACAAGTGTTAAACACTTTTATTTTTATTTTAGAGTATCACGTGTTGGCACGTGATAGGGATCTGTGCGCCAATTGTTAAAGCATTTGCTGAGGGGTCACGTGATAACACGTGAGAGCGCCCAAAGCTTTCATTCCCTTTGCTTTTTCTTTCTGCGTTCTGGGAGTCACGTGGGAGCACGTGGGGTGATGCTTCAAAGTTCTTTGCAGGGGATCTTTTCAAGGGTCGCGTGGGGGCACGTGATCCTAGTTCTTTTCATAAACAGAGATCTTTTAAGAATTGAATTCTTTATAGGGTTAAACCCTAATTATGATTTTGAAGGAATTGAATTCCTATCGTGAAAGAATTAAATTCTTATTTAGGATAAAACCCTGATTTCTTTTCAAAGGAATTAAATTCCCAGATCTGTAAAAGAATTAAATTCTTGATTAGGGTTAAACCCTAGTTTTGTTTTAGGAGAATTAAATTCTCAAAACTCAATTCCCCTTCTAAGTTTAGGATCTGCATAGCAGGATCTCGACCCGATGAGAATTAAATTCTCATCCTATGGGGAGATGTGCTCTGTACAGATCTTCAACTAGAAGAAGAACTAAGTTCTTTTTTATATAAGAGTTAAACTCTTGGATTTTGAGAATTAAATTCTCTGTTTGAAGTTTATCTTTTTCCCTTTTCTCACCTAGGGTTTTCTTTGTTGAGAATTAAATTCTCCTTTCTTTTCTTCCCTCTTGAGAATTAAATTCTCCTCTCTCTGTTTTTCTCTCCAAAAAAGTCGATCCCCCCTCTCTTCTCTTCTTGGCTCCTATTTATAGGAGAAGGAAGAGAATCAATTTGTTTAGCAAATCTCTCATTAAGAGATTTGATTTGTATATTGAGAGATATGATTTGATTCATAATTAATCTGGGCCTTTAGATTGTTAAGTGAATTTTATTAACCGTGGATTTTAAATCCAAAAGATATTCTATTTGTTATCTCGGTTAGATTTAGGGGGAATCTTCCCTTATTTAAGATTTTTCCATAATTTGGTGATTTTTAATCACCCTTGGATTTTTAATCCAACGGTTCCCCATGACCCTTTTCCATTTGGAAAGATTCAGAAACTTTTAGAATTTTAATTCTATTAAATTATAATGCTTTTAAAGCCAGTCACGTGCTGGCACGTGACCTTTGGTCACGTGTGAGCACGTGACCCCCAATTGGGTTCCTTTCTCAGCCGCTTATTTATGTTTCAGTTTTAACCATTACGTGTCAACACGTGACCATTGGTCACGTGTAAGCACGTGATACCTCGTTGAGGTATTTTCTGACTTTTAGAATTAAATTCTATTCATTATTTTAGAGGCTTTAAAAGCCCATCACGTGTCTGCACGTGACCCATGGTCACGTGTGAGCACGTGATGCCCCATTGGGGTCTTTCCTGAGTTTTTATTGTATCTTTTAACTCCTCCAGCGGGTTCTTAAAAGCCCATCACGTGTGGACACGTAATTCCTCATAACTTTTGATCCCGGATGAATTACGAGGCCCATAATATATCAAATCGAAGGGTTTTTCGAGCCGCTTTTGATACCATCAGAATTTATCTGTTTCTCATTCGGGAGTTTATCAAAAAATAGCCCGGAAGATACTGGTTCCCATTTTCTTAAGCGTATCGCCGCCATTTGATACCTCGGGCTCTTTCGCGCAGAAATTTTCGGCGGGAACAGGGTGCTTGAACCTGTTAATAAGAGAATACAAAACATCACTGTGTTTACATGGTATAATATGGTTATTTACTGTTTCCTGCTGCTGTTCATTACTGATTGTATACCTGTCGTGAGCACATACCCGATTGCACTACATATTGGCCTGACCCTGCTACACATGACATATACATGCATACCGACTCATCCTGTTGTACCATGACATGACTTGTTTCATGATTTCATGCCTAATGCCGACAAACCCGACCATCCCTGCTGTCTATCCAGACAGACCTACTCTTACCGGATTTTGTGTTGGCATTAGTCCTTGACTACTGAATACCTGACCTGACATACATAGCTTGGGGGTATGGGGAAATCAAAGATGAACCTGACTTGTAACTCGACAGTTCACTACCGTTCGAGTGTACACATTCCTATTCTGTGCCTAACGGCATGTCTCGGTTTCAGCCGAGAATATTGTGGCCGTGATCCCGGGTATGTACGGGGTAATACCGAGTGTACACTTTCCTATTCTGTGCCTAACGGCATGTCTCGGTTTCAGCCGAGAATATTGTGGCCGTGATCCCGGGTATGTACGGGGTAATACCGAGTGTACACTTTCCTATTCTGTGCCTAACGGCATGTCTCGGCTGCCGCCGAGAATATTGTGGCCGTGGTCCCGGGTATGTACGGGATACTATTGGGTTACATCGACGATTCATCAATTGGTTTCAAAGACTATAGAGTAGAAAACCTGATAGGACAGTTTAGTCACCATTGCACATTACCCTGCTCTGTTATTTCTTAGTACTGCTTTATTCATGTTCATATTTGCATTGCTTATCACCATGTTTACATTATATACTTGATGTCATGACGCGCTGACGTCTGGGTTTTGCATGGCCCAGATTCTTTACCACTGTCGCCGACCGTGCAGGAGTACTTCAGCCAGCAGGCTGATTTGAGTTCTATAGTGGTTAGTTTGTTTATTGCATTTTATTTCCAGGTGCGATCCCGCATTATGGGACGTACATTTCTATTATTATTGGATCATTTGCTTCCGCACTTATTGTTCATTGATTTCTTGTTATTATGGATTTGGACATGTGTTAGATTAGTACTTTATCTTGTTCTTGATATCCTTACAACCGTAATGTGACTGTGGATGGATACTTCCTACCCACAGGTAGCATGGTTGGCTATGTCACGTGCCCAATCTTGCGTACTCTGGGAAGCGGGGCGTGACACCAATCCTAGTCACCTCTTCTAGAAACTTCTAGAACCTTCCACACTCATCCCAAGAAAAAAGATAAATCCGTATTTAACCGACTGTCAAATACGGCTGATAGAAAACTGGAACTGGCAACTTCCAAAAGTGATCCCGAAACGAATTTCAGGATAACCCCGTATCAGTATAAACATACCCGTATTTGTATTACGACCGAATACAAATGCAACTGAGACAAAGATATTATATCTACAAAGTATAATACTGGGTTCCGGCTTAAACCAAAACCTACCAGTATTCTCTGCCCGAAAATGGACACGTGCGAAAACGCACGTGCATTTTCTGAACCTTGCCATAAACCCATACGGTTTCTACAACGTTTCGCCCGAACTTGGGAAAGTGTCTGTGGAGAACTCTAATGACTCATCAACACACTGGCATTGGGTATAACCACTAGCACGTCAGAGGTACGAGCTGTACGTAACGGTTGCCTATGTATCGATTGGAAGGGAAACTGACGAGCGAACTCATCTATAAACCCTACTGAGCCTGACAGTGACAATGCATATACAGTCCGGTCCGTTCGTCTAAAGAGTATCACATATCGAGTCTAGGGGGGTGGATAAAGTCAGACCCCTAATAACGCGATAAGTCGTGTCGGTATGAAGCCCATCACCATCTGAGAAACTACCGATCCAAATCAGTAATTCTCCATTACCTTGGCCAAGGTTTTCTAGTGATGGCCACCCGTGCACTGTGCGACATCAACCCCCAATACCGGGAGAGACGAATCCCCGACGATCCGCTCACTGCCTCCATGTGGCTCGGGACTGTACCCAAAATATACCTATTTGCACGACTCCTTTGAGCCGTGGTAGGGTATAAATCAAAGCACAGTGGGAACTCACACGAGACAAATGACGATCTCAGGTCGACAAACTAACCTGTACACATGTCACCAGGGAACTGCTATCTGACGATATGTATAATACCAACTAGCATGTTCCCGGCGAGTCCTGTCCGGTGTACTCATAACCCAATAAGCACCTGTATACATCTTAGGTGATCCAACTTACACCAGTGGCTTGTGAGACCGGCCACCGCCCCTCGTCGGGGTCTCGACTGTATACACTAGTCTACTCTGGAGTATCGATGCCCTGTCTCGAAACTCCCACGACTATGGACACTTTAAGGATGTGCTTACAGACCCCAGCTCCCACGTATATGATCGCCATCATACTGCTGGTAGTCAAGCAAGAATCCTATAGGCTCTATCATCATGCAATAGTGAACTAAAGCATGTATACGATGATAAAGACAAACCAGATAGCATACTATCATCTCAAGCAAGACTGTCATATCGGTATAGGTCCTGCCTCAATCATTGCAATCACGTACCTACGATCCAATAATTGACTTTGAGGGCACTATCTCCAACAATCTCCCACTTGCACTCAAGGCTAATTATTGTGATGTCGCATACTCACAGCTCGTGTGATACCGAACACCCAACTCCTCTACTAATCAGTTTCACAAAGCTTGTTTGTAAAACTCTTGTGTTCGAGAAATAGCCTCAGCGAGTGGATCCGCCCTGATGTTTCTTTCTGTATCTCTCTTAATCTCAATTTTGTGGAGAAAACCATCTCCCGAATCGAGTAATACCTGTCTTAGAATATGTCTGAATATCTGATGGGACCTAGTTCATAAATGAACTCTAAATCCAAACTTCTTAGACCGTATCAATAACTAAACCTAATCAGTATCCAGCACCATGCCTCCCATAGTATTCTCTTGGACCACCTGTCCATAATACTGTCCCTCGTCAGAGGGAAAACTATAACTCTGACAATCACTTTGTCATCCATGTCACCTTTGAAGCCTGGAATGATAACCGTCTCCTGAAGGAGGCTGCCGTCATCAAATCCTTAGAACATGCACTTATGTTCTAAAACTGCTTCCTTATGTTTCTCCAGGATTGGATTAATATAAACTTATCGCATCTAGTGCAAAAACAACATCTGGTGTGGTACTTGACTTCTCATGATTGACTCATTTGCCTTAGCAAGTGATTTGTCAATCATGCACATCCCTCTCTCCTTTAGTCTCTAAGACACATTAGAGAGGGTGACTCCATCACCTGCAGGTACACCACCATGCCAGGAGTCATCTATTCTAAATACCATTAGAATACTGTCAAAAGTACCCAAATTGGGAAACTACCCAAATCTAGATCTAAAAACCATAGATCTAGAAACCAAAATGTCTGATATTATATCCATGTCCTTTGTGAAGAAACAACTGTGTAACAACCACAGTACAACCGATCGTAGTATGGGAATTTTACTTCCTACTCTGTGTGTGTCATCCAAATACCAGGACATCACACCCTACTACCTTCTTAACAGATCCATCCCCTATTCTGATGAAATCAAACCTATGACTGTCACATCAAAATTAGATGATCTTATCTCCGCTATATCTGCTTAAGTCTAGAAATAGACATAAGCTACTTGCCCACTATGCTTCCGCTGCTCCCACTGACTACGATAACCCTCTGGCAGAATAATATATATACGTCCACTTCTAAAACTAGTTTAGAACGAAGCTATACATATCCTCCTGCCGGGTCTCATAGTCTGGAACAACAGTAGTGTCAAGTCTGGGTAAACAAGAACCTCCCTGTCACCGTCCTTAAGGCTGCCGGAGTACCTCTCGGGTGTCTGAGGTTACCCACCATATCTGCGGGGTGGATATTGGAATGTCAAAACTGATTGAATATATATGTCCTATTAAATTTTCCGTAATCGTTTGCGGTTTTGGAATCACTTCCAGTTCTACCATACTCCCACTACTGTTTTCTGAAAAATCTATTTTACTAAAACTGTGGCGAGTCAAGAACAATATCACTATTGATCTTCCAGATGGTAGAACCGTCAACCCTCGTCAAAGCCAGGGTCAACCCACAAACTGCCATTACAGAAACGTGCCTTGAGTTATCCAGTGTCTAGTTTTAAGCATAAGCTGGACAACTCCCCGTACCTTAACATCGTTAAGATATGAACCATTCTATATCCAATATAGAAATAGAGGCACTAATTTAATTGGAACCAAATTCAAAACATGCAGCTGTCTCCAGTACATATCAACTTAATGGAAATAGGCTAATCAATATTACTCAACTTAGGAATACATCCAATTATGAGTAACCCGAAAGAGAAACAAGTTTCTCAAAATCTGTCACGCCCCGCTTCCCAGAGTACGCAAGATTGGGCACGTGACATAGCCAACCATGCTACCTGTGGGTAGGAAGTATCCATCCACAGTCACATTACGGCTGTAGAGATATCAAGAACAAGATAAATAAACTATCTAACACATGTCCAAATCTAGAATAACAAGGGTCAAAATAACTAAGTGCGGAAGCAATGATCCAATACAATAATAGAAAGGTACGTCCCATAATGCGGGATCGCACCTGGAAATAAAATGCAATAAATGAACTAACCACTACAGAACTCACAAATCAGCCTGCTGGCTGAAGTACTCCTGCTCGGTCGGCGACAGTGGTAAAGAATCTGGGCCATGCAAAACCCAGACGTCAGCGCGTCATGTCAACCAATAATATAATATGAACATGGTAATAAGCAATGCAGGGATAAACATGAATAAAGCAATAATATGAAACAACAGTGCAGGGTAAGGTGCAGTGGTAACTAAACTGTCCTATCAGGTTTCTACTCTAAAGTCTTTGAAATCAATTGGTGACTCGTCGATGTAACTCAATAGCATCCCGTGCGTGCCCGGGACCACGGTCAAGATCCTCGGGGCTGAATCCGAGACGTACCGCTAGGCAGTAACAGGTAGCAGGATGGGCGAGTGATGTCAGCATCATCACTCCGGGGCTGGCCAAGCCCGTAAGACTGATCAGAACAGGTATCGAACTGTTGAGTTACAAGTCGGTTTCACCTTTGATTTCCCCATACCCCCAAGTTATGTATGTCAGGTCAGGTATTCAGTAATCACGAACTAATGCCAACACAGGATCAGGTAAAAGCAGGTTTGTCTGGATAGACAACAGGAATGGTCCATGAGGACCCCAAGTCAGGTTTGTTGGCATTAGGCATGAGATCAGGTAACAAGTCAGGTCATGGTACTACAGGTTGAGTTGGTAGTAAAGGGTACCATGTCCGGTGCATCGGTATGCCTATATGTCATGTGTATCAAGGTCAGGTCAATATATAACGCAATCGAGGGTGTACTCACAACAGGTATATAATCAAATAAGGAATAACAGCAGGAAATAAAGTAAAGCACAATAACAGTTCATCTAATCACAATGGTGCATTAATATGGTGCAGTTGTATTATCATATTAACAGGTTCGAGCACCCTTGGGGTGCGATAATCACAAAGTAGTGCAATATCAATAACAGAAAGTAATGAAGCTATAGGTGTACGATTATCGTCCTTTAAATAGCAAAATGATTAACTGGCAGTTTTGTTATTAGGGTTACGGTGGCAAAATACGGTTTAGGTTACAGTATCGTGATATATATCATATTTCGTCCAAATGAGAAAAGTAACAACACTGGTTAATCTTTGCAGGTTTAATGAGTCAAGCACACTTAATTTGTATAGCATAGCATGTAGCAAGTAATACTTGCCTCGACGGGTCGCGAGCGGGAAAGCGGAACTGCTCATAACTACGGATACGTCGCGATGTGTGCCCGGTACACGGAACGGATCCGAATCACGCACAGCGTGATCACACGGGTCAGGCACACTCGCTGGGTCGTCGGGATCATCGACGTCGAGCCCGGCTCCGGCAAACTATGAAATACAAATTCAAGAACTAAAGAAAAGAAAAGAAAAGAAAGAAGAAGAAGAAAGGGAATAGGGCTCACTGCTGTGGTGTTCAGTGACAGAGGAGAGGCGAGGGATGACGACTGGGTCGACGGAACTCCGGCAAGAGGGGGTTAAAGTTTTCTGCAGGAAGCATCGGGGTTAGGGTTTGCGGGTTCTGGGCACAGGGATGAAGGTGCTGTGGTGGTGGTGGTGTGGTGTTGAGGGTTTGCAGGGAGAGGCAAGGAGACGGATGTGGTGACGAGGGCGGTGGCGACGGCGAGGGGTCACCGGCGTGAGGCGATGGGTGCCGCGGGTTTCATGGGTTGCAGCGACGGTGTTGCAGTCCTGGTCGGGGAAATGGAGAGAGGGGTGAGGGAGGTGCAGAGGTGGTTGAGGAGGAGATACAGTGGGTGTTGGGAGATCGTCGTCGACGAGGTCTGCAGTGAGGGGGTGAACGGAGGTGGTCGTGACGGCTCGAGGAAGAGAGGACGGGGTGGTAAGGAAGTGGAGGAGGTTACGATAGAGGTGCTGGGGTGATGGTGGCGAGGTCGTGAGGAGGTGGTAGGCGAGGCTGCGGCAGTTAGGGCAAAGCTAGGGTTGGGTTCGCGTCGGGTTCGATTTCTGCGAAGGAAGAAGAAGGAGGAATAATGTAAATATATATTGGATAGAGAGAGAGAGAGAAATAACCGGCGGGGCCCACGAGGGATTGGGCCTCGCGATTGGCTGCGAGATTTCTGAGAAGGAAATAAAAAAGGATTTAAAAGATTTACTTGGTTAACTGTAGAATATATTATAGTTTAGTATAATTAATTAAATGGGTATTTTGGCGCTAAATGAAACATTTCCAAATCGCGCCCGGGTTGCGCCCAAAAGTTTGAAATTCAAATAATAGGATTTTAAGCGGGTTCCAAATTTTAAAATGAGATGTTTTATGATTAAAATGCATGCCCCCAAGTCGGACACTTGCACGCGCGCGTAGCCGTCCAAACTCTCCCGTTTCACCGAACGGGATGAAATCTCGACTTGCGAACGCTACCACGCGACTAGTGGTGACGAGTAGGCCAATGTGGATACTTTTAATTTCATTTTAGGTGTTAAAATTTGTTATAGGCAAAAAATGACTTAGCCGGTTAAAATTTAGCAATAAGCACCAAAAAAGCAAGATAATTAAAATGAGCAATGTCTAACACTCAACCAGTAACAGAAATAGTATTATTGGGCTCGGGTGTTACATCATACCCAACTACAAAAAGAATTTCGTCCTCGAAATTCCAAGAATACAAGATAGCTAACTACAGAAAAAGGTGAGGAAACTTCTGCCGGATCTCGTCTTCTCGCTCCTAGGTGGATTCTCCATGCGATTGATTACCCCAAGGAACTAGCACAAGAGGGATAACCTTGTTCTTAAGAACCTTTTCTCTTCGATCCTTGATTTCAACTGGTCGCTCCTCAAAAGTTAGGTCCTCCCGTACGGTCAACTCCGAATGATCCAAGACGTGAGTTTCATCTCGAACATACCTCCGTAGTTGAGATACATGAAACACATCGTGCACACCTGCCAAGGACTATGGTAATGCCAAACGGTACGCTACCTCTCCAACACGCTCCAATATCTCGAAGGGTCCAACGAATCGAGGACTAAGCTTTCCCCGACTCCCAAAGCGAATCACCCCTCTAGTCGGTGATATCTTCAGGGATACCAAATCGCCCACGGCGAATTCTAGAGGTCTTCTTGACGTGTCAGCCCAACTTTTCTGTCTGTCTTGAGCTGCCTTCATATGCTTCCTGATTGTATTCACCTTCTCGACTGTCTGTACCACCAAATCTGGTCCTAGTAACCTTCGTTCACCAACATCATCCCAACAAACAGGTGAACGGCACTTACGACCATACAACGCTTCAAACGGAGCCATCTGGATTGTTGCTTGAAAACTGTTGTTGTAAGATAACTCCACCAAGTGTAGATGATCCTCCCAAGAACCCTTGAAGTCCAACATGCACGCTCTCAACATATCTTCAAGAGTTTGGATCGTTCTCTCCGACTGACCATCAGTTTGAGGATGATAAGCTATGCTAAACTTTAATCGGGTCCCCAAACTTTCTTGTAAACTCCTCCAGAAGTGCGACAAGAACCGAGTGTCCTAATCGGACACGATGCTTACCGGTACTCCATGCAATCTTACAATCTCATGCATGTACCGCTCTGCCAAAGTCTCCGTTGATTGACCAACCCGGAAAGGGATAAAGTGAGCTGCCTTGGTCAACCGATCGACAATCACCCATACTGCATTGTTGCCCTTTGGACTCCGCGGTAAAGCCGTCACGAAATCCATGGTTATATGTTCCCACTTCCACTGAGGAATCGGAAGTGGTTGCAACAAACCAGCAACCCTTTGGTGTTCAGCCTTGACTTGCTGACGCACCAAGCACTTAGCCACGAAGCGAGCAATCTCCCGTTTCATACTTTCCCACCAGAAGTGCTGCCGAATATCTCGGTACATCTTTGTCCCTCCTGGATGTACAGAGTAAGCTGAACTGTGTGCCTCCTTCATAAGCTCTTCACGCACATCCCCTTTTGGCACACCCACACGGCTACCATACCTCAACGAACCATCTTCGTGGATCAGTAAATCGGTTCGTAGTCCGGCTTCAACCTGCTCTCGAAACTTTTGCAGTCTAGGATCCTGCGATTGTGCCGCTTTAATCTTCTCAACTAAGGACGACTGTACTTGCAACTGCATCAACTGTCCCATAGCATGTGGTAGCACAACCTCTAAGTCAAATCTCCGAAAATCCGCAATGATCTCCCTTTGTGCGGTCAATACCTGAATCGCTGGTAACCGACTAAGCGCATCCGGCACGACGTTAACTTTCCCGGATGGTACTTAAGATCAAGGTCGTAGTCGGCCATCAGCTCTAACCATCTGCGTTGCCTCATGTTCAACTCCTTCTGAGTGAACACATATTTCAAACCCTTGTGATCTGTAAAACTTCGACTCTCTCGCCCAAAAGGTATTGTCTCCAAATTTTCAAGGTGAAGATCACGGCCGCAAGCTCCAAGTCATGAATCGGGTAATTCTTCTCATGAGTCTCCAGTTGTCTTGATGCGTAAGCTACAACCTTCCTATTCTGCATCAAAACACATCCCAATCCTTTTCCAGATGCGTTGCTGTGAATCACCAGTCTTCCCGAATTGTCTGGTACGGTCAGGATAGGGGCGGTTATCAACTTTCGCTTCAACGTCTCGAAGGCCAATGCACAATCATCCGTCCAAATAAAAGGTGCATCCTTGCACGTAAGCTTGGTCAACGGTCCTGCCAAACGAGCGAAGTTCTCCACAAATCTCCTGTAGTAGCCGGCCAAACCAAGGAAACTTCTTATCTCAGCCACATTTCTTGGGATAGGCCAATCTCGAACTGCTGCAATCTTTTCGGGATCGACGGCGATTCCATCGCCCGACACAACATGCCCCAGAAACTTCACTTCTTCCAGCCAGAACTTGCACTTACTCACCTTCGCATACTATTTCTCCTGTCTCAGCGTCTGCAGTGCGATCTTTAAATGCTCAGCATGTTCCTCCGGACTCTTCGGATACACCAGGATATCGTCAATGAATACCACAATAAACTGGTCCAAGAATGGTGAAAAGATTCGGTTCATCAAGTCCACGAATATTTCCGGCGCATTCGTTACTCCGAAGGGCATCACTAGATACTCGTAATGTCCGTACCGAGTTCGAAACGCCGTCATGCAAATATCATCTGCTTTCACTCGGACCTGATGATATCCGGATCGTAAATCCAGTTTCGAGAATACTCTCGCGCCACTAAGCTGCTCAAAGTTCTCCAATGCAAGAGATCGGGTACTTGTTCTTAATAGTCACCCGGTTTAATTCTCGATAATCAATGCACATCCCTCTCGTGCCATCCTTCTTCTTTACTAAAAGAACTGGAGCTCCCCAAGGCGAGTTGCTGCTTCGAATCCAACCCTTCTCAAGTAATTCACCAACTTGCTCCTTAACTCCCTCCAATTCCACTGGTGCCATCGGATAATATGATTTCGATACTGGCGCTGCACCAGGAATAAGGTCAATCGCGAACTCCACGTCTCGCTTCGGCGGTAAGCCCGATATATCTTCAAATACGTCCAAAAAATCGCGAACAACTGCCGGCTCTTCATTACTATCAACTTCCATAGCTGCAAGAACACTGTTTGTCGGCCTAGCCCTAAACTCGACTGGCCCGACAGAACTGCTTTCTTACCGCAACTGCTGTCTACATTGTTGGCCTCGAAAGGTCCAGCGAGACTACTGAGTCTCGTCCATTCTGCTACATGCACGTCCACGGTTGCTCCATTCTGCCTTAGTCCGATGAACTTCTCTTCCATTTCCTCCCGTGCAGTCCGCGGGAAGAATTTCTCCAGGAAACTTTTAGAGAGATCCGCCCAACTGATTGGCTTGGGCAAGCGGGTCTCCTCCACAAGCCATCACTCTCGGGCGTAATCCCCAAGCTGAATGCGCACCACATCAACTCCTTTGTCCCCTGGAATCTGTGCCGCAATCAGCAAATTCTCCGTGCCGACTAGCCACTGCTCGGCTGGCAACGGCTCCTTTAAACCAGTAAACGTAGACGGACCCTAAAGTCTGAAATCTGCTACAGTCCCTACTCAGTCAACTGGTCTAGTTCCAACCTCGTTCACAGACTGCTGAACGATCTGCAAACCTTCCTGAAACGAGTCTGCTTGCTGCTGGATCAGCTCGGTCTGTTTCTTTGATTTCCAACATTCCTCTTATCACTCCAAGCATGGCGGCTTCGTTCACGCGCCTCTGGTACGTCATCGACTTCTTACCTGTCATAATCCTGAACTCAAACACCCAACATTAGCATGATGATAGATTCTGATTGTGGATCAAGGCTAGAACTCTAAGATACTTTAATAGAGTACCGCATTGTAACTATGCCGCGGTATCATAGCCACAATTACTTAACTCCACCCAAGTCGCCCAAGTCCTAGGGATAACAAGAAATCAGGTTTTCGAGTTGACCATGCAAAGTAAGTTTGCATGTCGACATGATCCGGAAGAATGATTCAAGGATGGTAAAACGGTCGAGGTGGCAGGACATGTTTCTTAATCACGGGTATTCTGATTCGTGTATCGGGTACAATACCCAACTACAAAAGAATCAACCCAACTAACCTATGGCTCTGATACCAAAAGAACCATGTCACGCCCCGCTTCCCAGAGTACGCAAGATTAGGCACGTGACATAGCCAACCATGCTACCTGTGGGTAGGAAGTATCCATCCACAGTCACATTACGGCTGTAGAGATATCAAGAACAAGATAAATAAACTATCTAACACATGTCCAAATCCAGAATAACAAGGGTCAAAATAACTAAGTGCGGAAGCAATGATCCAATACAATAATAGAAAGGTACGTCCCATAATGCGGGATTGCACCTGGAAATAAAATGCAATAAATGAACTAACCACTACAGAACTCACAAATCAGCCTGCTGGCTGAAGTACTCCTGCTCGGTCGGCGACAGTGGTAAAGAATCTGGGCCATGCAAAACCCAGACGTCAGCGCGTCATGTCAACCAATAATATAATATGAACATGGTAATAAGCAATGCAGGGATAAACATGAATAAAGCAATAATATGAAACAACAGTGCAGGGTAAGGTGCAGTGGTAACTAAACTGTCCTATCAGGTTTCTACTCTAAAGTCTTTGAAATCAATTGGTGACTCGTCGATGTAACTCAATAGTATCCCGTGCGTGCCCGGGACCACGGTCAAGATCCTCGGGGCTGAATCCGAGATGTGCTGCTAGGCAGTAACAGGTAGCAGGATGGGCGAGTGATGTCAGCATCATCACTCCGGGGCTGGCCAAGCCCGTAAGACTGATCAGAACAGGTATCGAACTGTTGAGTTACAAGTCGGTTTCACCTTTGATTTCCCCATACCCCCAAGTTATGCATGTCAGGTCAGGTATTCAGTAATCACGAACTAATGCCAACACAGGATCAGGTAAAAGCAGGTTTGTCTGGATAGACAACAGGAATGGTCCATGAGGACCCCAAGTCAGGTTTGTTGGCATTAGGCATGAGATCAGGTAACAAGTCAGGTCATGGTACAACAGGTTGAGTTGGTAGTAAAGGGTACCATGTCCGGTGCATCGGTATGTATATATATCATGTGTATCAAGGTCAGGTCAATATATAACGCAATCGAGGGTGTACTCACAACAGGTATATAATCGAATAAGGAATAACAACAGGAAATAAAGTAAACCACAATAACAGTTCATCTAATCACAATGGTGCATTAATATGGTGCAGTTGTATTATCATATTAACAGGTTCGAGCACCCTTGGGGTGCGATAATCACAAAGTAGTGCAATATCAATAACAGAAAGTAATGAAGTTATAGGTGTACGATTATCGTCCTTTAAATAGCAAAATGATTAACTGGCAGTTTTGTTATTAGGGTTACGGTGGCAAAATACGGTTTAGGTTACAGTATCGTGATATATATCATATTTCGTCCAAATGAGAAAAGTAACAACACTGGTTAATCTTTGCAGGTTTAATGAGTCAAGCACACTTAATTTGTATAGCATAGCATGTAGCAAGTAATACTTGCCTCGACGGGTCGCGAGCGGGAAAGCGGAACTGCTCATAACTGCGGATACGTCGCGATGTGTGCCCGGTACACGGAACGGATCCGAATCACGCACAGCGTGATCACACGGGTCAGGCACACTCGCTGGGTCGTCGGGATCATCGACGTCGAGCCCGGCTCCGGCGAACTATGAAATACAAATTCAAGAACTAAAGAAAAGAAAAGAAAAGAAAGAAGAAGAAGAAAGGGAATAGGGCTCACTGCTGTGGTGTTCAGTGACAGAGGAGAGGCGAGGGATGACGACTGGGTCGACGGAACTCCGGCAAGAGGGGGTTAAAGTTTTCTGCAGGAAGCATCGGGGTTAGGGTTTGCGGGTTCTGGGCACAGGGATGAAGGTGCTGTGGTGGTGGTGGTGTGGTGTCGAGGGTTTGCAGGGAGAGGCAAGGAGACGGATGTGGTGACGAGGGCGGTGGCGACGGCGAGGGGTCACCGGCGTGAGGCGATGGGTGCCACGGGTTTCATGGGTTGCAGCGACGGTGTTGCAGTCCTGGTCGGGGAAATGGAGAGAGGGGTGAGGGAGGTGCAGAGGTGGTTGAGGAGGAGATGCAGTGGGTGTTGGGAGATCGTCGTCGACGAGGTCTGCAGTGAGGGGGTGAACGGAGGTGGTCGTGACGGCTCGAGGAAGAGAGGACGGGGTGGTGAGGAAGTGGAGGAGGTTACGATGGAGGTGCTGGGGTGATGGTGGCGAGGTCACGAGGAGGTCGACGACGAGGCTGCGGCAGTTAGGGCAAAGCTAGGGTTGGGTTCGCGTCGGGTTCGATTTCTGCGAAGGAAGAAGAAGGAGGAATAATGTAAATATATATTGGATAGAGAGAGAGAGAGAGAGAAATAACGGCGGGGCCCACGAGGGATTGGGCCTCGCGATTGGCTGCGAGATTTCTGAGAAGGAAATAAAAAAGGATTTAAAAGATTTACTTGGTTAACTGTAGAATATATTATAGTTTAGTATAATTAATTAAATGGGTATTTTGGCGCTAAATGAAACATTTCCAAATCGCGTCCGGGTTGCGCCCAAAAGTTTGAAATTTAAATAATAGGATTTTAAGCGGGTTCCAAATTTTAAAATGAGATGTTTTATGATTAAAATGCATGCCCCCAAGTCGGACACTTGCACGCGCGCGTAGCCGTCCAAACTCGCCCGTTTCACCGAACGGGATGAAATCTCGACGCGCGAACGCTACCACGCGACTAGTGGTGACGAGTAGGCCAATGTGGATACTTTTAATTTCATTTTAGGTGTTAAAATTTGTTATAGGCAAAAAATGACTTAGCCGGTTAAAATTTAGCAATAAGCACCAAAAAAGCAAGATAATTGAAATGAGCAATGTCTAACACTCAACCAGTAACAGAAATAGTATTATTGGGCTCGGGTGTTACAAAATCATTACTTGAATACCTATCACAAGAATCTACATCTTCGATTTCTTTGAAGAATTTCGATACTTGTGATACCTGGTTCTCTACTTTATTCTTGAACCCACAATTTCTCAAAACTTAGACATTGTATTTCTACGAAACACTTGTCTAAAAACTAGAGAAGTCATAAGTAAAGAACACAGTACGAGGACCTACCCTTTTGTCCTGATGGACACTGGACAACATACAATACTCTGTATAAGTCCGCTGAGTTTGAATAACTCAAAACATGTGTATCGTAGGTTAAAAACTGTACCCAGGCGATTTCCTCAAATATCACCAATTACAACGAATTTCGATATAATGAGGATGATCACCTAATTCCCAAATAACTTACTCCTACTCATTATCTGTAAAACTGTACAGATATGAGAATGAAACCTGGTAAATACATACCTTGGAGTAAGTATCTAATCGGGAAATCAGTTTTCCTTTAACAATATACAGTGTAACTGAAACATGAAAATGTTTCGTAGGGGTATCCTGGTATTCTAGTAATGCCTCTTCCATAATCCAATTTCATGACTTTAACCGTATATTTCATTTGCTATCTTTCTAAATCCCTTTATTTGTCTTTAGTCGTTACCTTCTGTACACCATCGTTAGGCTAAATGGTTTTCTTCCTTCCCTACCGTTCGGCACCAGCCTATGGTTTGGAAGAAGACTATCTAGTAAGCATAATAGGTGTACCCTCCTCAGCTTAGGAGTACTCGTATTTTGAGAGAAGGTGATGATAAAAGACAGCTGAATAATACCTTATTCTATTTCTTCCGAACTGGAAAAAAACAAAGGTGAAATAGGAGTAGCGATGAAGTACGCGGTTTGGTCGTGAATGATAGCAGTCGCAATTTACTTTGCCCTCTTTCTAATCCCTTTACTTTGTCTTTACATATTACCTTCTGTACACCCTACTTAGGCTAATTGGTTTTCTTCATTCCCTACCGTTCGGCACCAGCCTATGGTTTGGAATAAGACTATCCAATAAGCGTAATAGGTGTACTCTCCTAAATGAAGGAGCTCTCGCAACCTGAGAGAAGGTGATAATAAAAGACAACTGAATAAACTAATTCTATTTCTCCTGAACCTGGATCCATCCTCGAAGAAGTCCCTCCGAGTTCGTATATAACCATACGATGGATCTATCCAATGGAAGTGGATGTCCGTAGTAATACGGGGTATTCTGAGAAATACAAAGGGTAAAAGGAATGGCATTGACTTATGCAACTTGGGCAGTCCAAAAGCCAGTATTTTAAGAATGTTCGGTAAACTTGGTCACTGAGTCATAGTCTATGGTCGGTCAAAGGTCGCTGCCAAAGAGAGAGAGAAAAGAAACACTCTGAGTGCACTCTAACCTAGATCAGAATGGTTATCACTTTATCTAATCAGGAAACCTCCCACTGTTATCTCAAATTCTCCTCCAAACCTGAAAGAAGAATTAGTCGGGATCACCTGAAGAGTAAACCAACTCATCATTGGGAATCGGGATCCAACTATCATCGCATGATAACTTGATGGAAGCCACTCAAGTTATCATACTCCAGAAGGTATGTGCATGCTTGGCAAGTTTCCTGTATGTTTGAAACTCCCGATATATATATATATATATATATATATATATATTTGCCCCATGCTCTTATGACCTTGACTAAGGGCCAAATATCTCATAAGTCACATGTCAAGTTCTATCCGTCACTATCCAGGTCAATTTGAACCCACCCGCACATGCCCTTGACCAAGGGCCAAGTATGACAGAACGACTGTCCCAAACCAACTCATCTATCTATGCAACAAATGAATACCCAGCAGCTACCAAACACTATGCCTTGACTAAGGGCCAAGCATACATAGCTTGAATACTACTGAATACCCAAAAGAAATGACGGAGGGCTACGACTGTTTTTTGGCGAAAAACCTTTAATGTAATGAAGTTGATATCGCTGAAGGAACCTGATAGCTTTTTATAAAATATAGTGACGAAAACGTTTTGCTAAAGAGGTCACTCCCGGTGAAGGGATCTCGGCTCTTTCCTCGTGGAATGAGGTGCAGGATATTCCATCTGAATACCGCGATGCAAAGCAACTTGTAATCGACTATATTAAAGTTACTACCCTGACGTAAACTTCTGCCTAAGGGGTTTTTCCCGGTGAAGGGATATCAGCCCTTGCCTCGTCGAATGAGGTGCAGGGTATTCCAACTGAATATCACTATGCAAAACAAAAGGAAACATCTTTGTAATAACACTTTTTAAAATTTGTTCCAACAACATCAAATATAGGTTTGTTTTATCCTTGCATTGATAAGAATCAATGCAGTCCCATCAATCAATCACACCAGAAAAGAACGAAAATAAAATGTACGTATATGCCATCCGCATTCGTCACTGGGTCCCGTCATCACCCGTTAGGTTACTTAACTAACGACAGAGCGGGGGCTGGACTAGCGCGGGTGTAAAACATATACAACATCTAATAGTATATATACCAATATACAATAATCGCTCCAGGCGTGATAATATGCAACATTGCAGAAAAGTAATAAGCATCACAAAACAATACAGATAATCTGGGATCCCCGGGTTTCACAGAGCCGCTGCTGAAACCTGACGTTCCCCTGGTCGTGTGGATAACCTGTGCAATGAAACCTAGACCCCTACGGGTGCGGCAAGTTACCCGCCAAAACCTGAAGCGAGGTAGTCCCCACAGCATAGTGAATGGAACACCCGGCACTTCACGGAATCCGGTAAATTGAGCACCCCTCCTTGGGTCAACCTGTACCCCCTACGAGTGCGGCGAACAGTCTGCCAATTCTGGAGTGAGGTCCATTTGCTTCTCAAAGCCATGAGATACGGACCCGTTGCCTTCCAGAACCCGGCTATCCGTGCACTCTTTCGTGGGATAAACCTAGTACAGAAATGAAAAAAATGTACAACAGGTACATCGACCTCGACCTGGTCGTGCCCCAAAAGAATATTATACAACAGGCAGTGATGACAGTCCACATGTTGGACTCTCGCCCCGCAATAACAAATGTACAAATAAATCCAAACTGCACTATCATTGCACCCTGCTATCCACCACGACATATCCGCAACAATACAGCACAACACAGAACATCAATGCGAATGTCACGTTCGCAAACCCGTCTAAAAGAACTATAACAATCAGACGCGGTTTACCGATCAAATGACATTCCCGGTCGGAGATATAATGTAAATACTGCATACTAACAAATTTAAAATTTCGATCGACCAAATTTTCCGAAATGGGTCCCACATACATCTGCTGTACAGTAACAAAATCTGGGCCCAAACAAATAGTACCAAAAAACCACAATTTACAAAATAAAGCATTCTGGAAAAATTGATGCACTGTTCCCACAGAACGACCGCGCTTCCGCGGTCATAATGAGGGATCACATGCCCATTTTTGCCCATAATTCTTAGAAAACCCTGCACACTTTTCTGTGATATGTAAAATTATTTTTAGGCCCTTAAAAAAATCGACAGAAACTTGTGTGCTAGAAATTGAAGTTTTGCGAAATCCGTTCGATCGATATTTTAAACGTGTTAGCACAAGTTAGTATAGCTTAATGGTGAGGCTTTGATACCACTGTTAGTCCACGGTAGCGGCCCGGCCGTCTAACAGACGCTAAATACGGAACAAAAACTTTTTACAAACTGGCGCTATCGTGTACCGTAACCCGGATCTGCCATTAAAACTAAACTAACAAATTACAAAGTGGGTAGAAGTGTTATACCGAATGATCCGAGTCGTTCGGCCTTCAACCATCATCCCACGCTTTGTTGCAGCTGCTGCGATCTCCTGCATCTCCAGTCTTCTCGTCCAGGTGGCACCACGTCGACGGATCTTTAAACGGGCTCCCGCCTCTGAACCGAGGCAACTCGGTCGTCAAGTTTGCTAAAAGAGACGACCAAGATGAAGTAGAGAATGAGTAGAACATTTTGTCTCGTTACGTCCAAGGTTATGGACGAACGGTTAATGATGTTGCCTTTTGGAATCGGGTGAAATAAGAATTGTCTATTCTAATTTCCATGCACCAAAAACCTTATTCTTTTTCTAACAACCATGAACCATTCATCAAGAATGGCCGGCCACTTATAGATGAAGGAGGGTGAGTGTTGGAGAGGGAAAGGTGACCACAAGAACAAAGCTTATCATGACACCAAGTATGAACACAATTAATGCAAACCAATGATAATTAACCTAGTCATCACAACATTAATTGCTCCATTAATGCACTTAGCCACTTCACCAATCCTAGTCACCTCTTCTAGAAACTTCTAGAACCTTCCACACTCATCCCAAGAAAAAAGATAAATCCGTATTTAACCGACTGTCAAATACGGCTGATAGAAAACTGGAAGCTGGCAACTTCCAAAAGTGATCCCGAAACGAATTTCAGGATAACCCCGTATCAGTATAAACATACCCGCATTTGTATTACGACCGAATACAAATGCAACTGAGACAAAGATATTATATCTATACAGTATAATACTGGGTTCCGGCTTAAACCAAAACCTACCAGTATTATCTCCCCGAAAATGGACACGTGTGAAAACGCACGTGCATTTTCTGAACCTTGCCATAAACCCATACAGCTTCTACAACGTTTCGCCCGAACTTGGGAAAGTGTCTGTGGGGAACTCTAATGACTCATCAACACACTGGCATTGGGTATAACCACTAGCACGTCAGAGATACGAGCTGTACGTAACGGTTGCCTATGTATCGATTGGAAGGGAAACTGACGAGCGAACTCATCTATAAACCCTACTGAGCCAGACAGTGACAATGTATATACAGTCCGGTCCGGTCGTCTAAAGAGTATCACATATCGAGTCTAGGGGGGTGGATAAAGTCAGACCCCTAATAACGCTATAAGTCGTGTCGGTATGAAGCCCATCACCATCTGAGAAACTACTGATCCAAATCAGTAATTATCCACTACCTTGGCCAAGGTTTTCTAGTGATGGCCACCCGTGCACTGTGTGACATCAACCCCCAATACCGGGAGAGACGAATCCCCGACGATCCGCTCACTGCCTCCATATGGTTCGGGACTGTACCCAAAATATACCTGTTTGTACGACTCCTTTAAGCCGTGATAGGGTATAAATCAAAGCACAGTGGGAACTCACACGAGACAAATGACGATCTCAGGTCGACAAACTAACCTGTACACATGTCACCAGGGAACTGCTATCTGACGATATGTATAATACCAACTAGCATGTTCCCGGCGAGTCCTGTCCGGTGTACTCATAACCCAATGAGCACCTGTATACATCTTAGGTGATCCAACTTACACCAGTGGCTTGTGAGACCGGCCACCGCCCCTCGTCGGGGTCTCGACTGTATACACTAGTCTACTCTGGAGTATCGATGCCCTGTCTCGAAACTCCCACGACTAGGGACACTTTAAGGATGTGCTTACAGACCCCAGCTCCCACGTATATGATCGCCATCATACTGCTGGTAGTCAAGCAAGAATCCTATGGGCTCTATCATCATGCAATAGTGAACTAAAGTATGTATACGATGATAAAGACAAACCAGATAGTATACTATCATCTCAAGCAAGACTGTCATATCGGTATAGGTCCTGACTCAATCATTGCAATCACGTACCTGCGATCCAATAATTGATTTTGAGGGCACTATCTCCAACAGATAGCCTGTACAATATTGAATCAAGACCCCTACGAGTGCGGTAAGTTACCCGTCAATTCTAGAAATGAGGCAATCCACACTCGATATCATGAGTAGGCCACCCGACGCTTCCTAGAATCCTTTAACTTGAGCACTCCGTCTTGGGTCAATCTTATAACCGCTACAAGTGCGGCGAGCAATCCGCCAATTCTAGAGCGATGCGGTTCGGACTCAACACCATGAGATGACCGCCTTCCGCACTCTAGAACCCGGCTACTCGAGTACTTCTCCCGGGTTAATCCTAGTACAGTAATGGAAAATTATACAAAGGCAACAACACGCGCATTCTGGACGTATCCCAATAAAAGAATACATATCAAGTGGAAACGATGACCATAAACCAGCCGCTCGTCCCGAATAAACGAATATATATTCAAAATTATACAAACAAAACGCACGAGGGGCTATCCATCACGACAATCCGTCTAAACCATCACAAGGTATATATCCAAACCAACATCACAAGTAATGAGTGTGCAATCTCGTCTAATCGAACATATATCGATTAGACGACGTTATCCAATACACAAACTAAACTACGGATTAGTGTGGATTAATACATTGTTCATTTTGCTTTTAATAAACAGATGGAAATTTCGTTGACCCTGCTCAGGGACGCAGCTAGTAAACTAAAAACACCTAAAGAACATTATATGAATACCAAAGTAACAGCAGCTAAAAAAAGATATGCCTTGGTGCAGGAATTTTTGTTCTTGATTGGGAGAACTCTGACTTCATTTTGTCTTCATCCTTTTACTGGTGTGGTTTGAGTGAAATGTGTCGGGCTTCTTTTATATTAAAGATGGATATACATCGCCATAGCAAATCAAGTGAATTAATAGCTAATGTTATTGATTTCTTTCTCTCTTTTTTTGACAGTAATGAAGTCCACCGGTCTCACGTCTCCCTCTTCGAAGCACTACATGGGAGATTCCGGATTTGATCTCGGGTCTCTCCCAGAAACTCCTATTGTCTACCACTGGACCATGTGTCCCGCATGATATTATTCATTTTCAATTTTAAGGATATACAAAATCAATGAAGAATTTGCAAAAGGAGATAATCAATATCGGTTATCGATTCCCTTGATTTGTTATAGTGATATACGGTGGATATTCATTTTTGAGAAAACATGTTTCAAAAACACCTTTCACTAGAACCGCACCCATCGTGTACACCCCTAGCAATTAATTAATGACAAAATTAATTAATTAAGAATATTAAACCATAATAGGTAGGCACATATACATTCGAAAGAAATTATTATATATCATATCTTTAATCTAATGATGATAAACTAATTTAGTTGAACCTTTTCATGATAAAAAAGCAATTTGATAATGAAGTCTTCAGTTAATCCAAATTCAACAACGATAATTTATAATTATACATTCATCATACTTTTAGCACATCATATTACCAGTCATCTGAGTTAAGCCCCGCCATTTCCTTTTATTCACAATCAATTTAAAACATGAAAAATATGGTGCTCATTATTCATTTAGATAATCCATGACCTCCTCCTCCGCCGACAGGACCGTGTTAATAAAAAGTTAGGGTAAAACTAGTTTCAAATAAATTTGAAAAACCAAAATAGATTTACTGGAAGTATAAACGTTAAATTCGCACAGTTCGATTTTAGCTCTCTTAAATATCAATCCAGAAAAGGCATTGAAAAATCAAAATACATTTAAATAATTTAAAATAAACAGTTTATCGTTAGTTTATGATAACATATACAAAATATTAAGACTTCAATGAATTCTTGTTCCAATTCCACTCGGTTCAGTTTTGTATCCAGTTGATTAAGTATTTATTTTATCAATAAAACCGAACCGAAACCCGATGGACCGTTCATACCTAAAATAGAATATTCTTATCAGAAAAGGATAAAAATAAAACCCCTGAAAGAGAATATACCTCCATAGGACCCTAATTATATGCTATTTCTTCTCAGCCACTCTTTTAATCAATTTTACGCGCAAAACCTTGACCGCCATTAATGGAGTTAATGCCCATATATCCACCTCACATTCCACCACCAACCAAATTAACCACCAATTGTTCCCACCACCTTCTCCTTCTTCTTCTTCTTCTTCTCTCAAGAAAAACAAAAACTTAAGAGAAATTGAAAACGATGGATTTATCATTGCTATCACCAAGGAAATCAATAAGGCATGTCTTGCTCCACTCTCTCCTTGCATACCATCAAAGCCAACAAGAAGAACAACAACAAAACCAGCCCCATGGGCACAAGAGGAATTGCTCCTTGGCTTCGGACGACGAGGATGAAGGGGTGGCTGACTGGGGAGAGGAGGAGGAAGGGGCCATGGAGCTGGTGCAGCTGGGGGCCGAAGGGAGGCCGAAGAACGTGCTTATCTTGATGAGCGATACCGGCGGAGGGCATAGAGCTTCGGCGGAGGCGATGAGGGATGCGTTTCGCCTCGAGTTTGGGGATAGATACAGGGTATATGTAGATCTGTTTCGCTGGCTGTCCTGTCTCAGTACGATCGATCGATCCATCTCTTGAAGAAAGATTGATCATTTCTATTCTCTAAATTGTGTTTCAGGTGTTTGTGAAGGATTTGGGGAAAGAATATGCAGGATGGCCTCTGAACAACATGGAGAGCTCCTACAAGTTCATGGTGAAACATGTTCAGCTCTGGAAGGTCGCCTTCCACGGCACCTCCCCTCGCTGGGTCCACTGCGTCTATCTCGCCGCCCTCGCCGCCTTGCACGCCAAGTACGCCCGCCCTCCTCCCTCCGCATTCTCTAAATTTATTAATATTCGATCTACTACTTAATTAATTGACAGGAAGGTGGAGGCAGGCTTCATGAAGTACAAGCCGGATATCATCATAAGTGTGCATCCGCTCATGCAGCACATCCCGCTGTGGGTACTCAAATGGCAGAACCTTCAAAAGAGAGTCGTCTTTACTACCGTCATCACGGACCTCAACACTTGTCACCCTACATGGTAAATCTTTTATTATTATTTTTCTTTTATTTCTACCAACCCGGCCGCAATCCTAATCTTTCCGCCTTAATTAATATTCCGTTTCCGGTATCGGTCAGGTTTCACACCGGGGTGACCCGATGCTATTGCCCCTCAGAGGAGGTCTCGAAGAGGGCTGCGCTCGATGGCCTCGAGCCCTCTCAGATTCGAGTGTTCGGGTTGCCTATCCGGCCCTCGTTTTGCCGTGCAGTCCTTAACAAGGTTGGTGACTACCTTAACTACTGTGTCTAGATATTTCTCTAATTTGTTACGGTCCGTAACCAAAAGTTATAATGCAGGATGATTTGAGGAAAGAACTGGAGATGGATCCGCATTTGCCGGCGGTTCTGCTGATGGGAGGAGGCGAAGGAATGGGCCCGGTCAGGAAAACCGCGATAGCTCTCGGAGAAGCACTCTACGATAAAGAGCTCGACAAGCAAATCGGTCAGATTGTTATCATCTGTGGCCGAAACAAGAAGTTAAGCGCGACGCTGCAAGCTAATGAGTGGAAGGTCCCGGTGAAGGTATATCGCCTTAATTTCATTTGAACCCTCTGAATTTGTTTCACACATCGATTGGCCTTAAGCTCGGTTCTAATATCCTTGTGTTTGCAGATTCGAGGATTCGAAACCCAGATGGAGAAGTGGATGGGAGCCTGTGATTGCATCATAACAAAGGTATGCGGTTTTCATCTACGTACGCCGGTAAGGCTAAATTCTAGTAAAGATGGTTGCGGCTTGTGTTAACGGGTACTATTCGGGGTTTCAGGCAGGTCCGGGCACAATTGCCGAGGCTTTGATAAGAGGACTTCCTATTATACTCAATGACTTCATCCCAGGACAGGTTAGTGCTCATACTCGATTGATCCGAATGAAAATTCGCTCTAGCTAATGCATGAATCTGATAATTTTTACAGGAAGTCGGCAATGTACCTTATGTAGTGAACAATGGAGCTGGGATGTTCTCAAAGAGTCCAAGGGAAACGGCTGGTCTTGTCGCGAAATGGTTTGGTCCCGAGAAAGAAGAGCTCAAGAGGTTATCTGAGAATGCGCTCAAACTAGCTCAGCCTAATGCAGTATTCGATATTGTTAAGGACATTCATGAACTTGTCGAGGAGCAAGGGCCGATGTCACAAATCTCATATACACTCACTTCGTCTTTCTTCAACCCGACATAGAAGAAGAATATACAAGGCACCGATCATCGACTTTCCTAGTTTTAACAGGATATCATTATGTCCAATAGTACCATCTTATGTTTGGTTTCTGAAAAATTTGATTGATATGTTAATTCTTTGAGTGTTCATAGTCCTTGTGGTCCTCTATGATTAGAGGTTCTAATTGGTTTCGGTTGTTCGGTTGTCGTCGTCTTGTCCCGCTTTATGACAGGGTCATTTTCTTCACTAGCTAACAATGTACACAATATTGTGATAACAACATGTAAACTATATTCAAGAATTTATCTCTTTCTTGTATATATGTTGGCTTGTGATTATGATCGCACACTTCATTATCATTTCACCTATTGGAGATGGTTTATAATTTATAGCAATTAACTTTCCTTGTTTGTCCATTCTTACAAACTAGTACTTAGTTGGAAACCCGCCATGATACGAAAGCGAATGTTGTCTATTTAGTAAGAATATGTATATAATGTTATAAATTGTTAGACTTAATAAAAAAACAGAGCAAGCAAAGAGTATCCGAGACACACAATATTTTTTACGTGGAAAACCCACTTAATGTGAGGGGAAAAACCACGGGACTTGGTCCAGAAACTTTATCATCCACTGTAAGAATAATGAGATTACAAAGTTCGTCTCTGGTACGCTAAAGAATCATCAACATAGAGTTCTTCACTATAAGAGTGGATTACAACAAGAACGGACCCATCGACACACCGCCGATGTTACGTCTTTGACACCTCGGTTCTTCACTCGTCGTCTTGAGTGGATAGCTTCATTTGAATGAACTTTAAATGAATGATATTGGATTAATAGTTAGATGTGCTGGATGCATAAAGGATGCACCAAGAAGCCTTTATTTATATGTGGAAGTAAGCATTCTTGGTCAAGCAATACAATTACTCATTTGTATTCTCAAAACCAACAAACTCCAATTCCAAGGTTAATTAGCCTCATTTTCCAAGAGTAATATCAACTCTCAGAGAGCTCGTCTTTTAAGAATCATTAACTCCAAAGTAGAATAACCATGCACGTTTCAATTCCAAGGAAACTTTCATTTTCCAAGAAGTATAAACTCCAAAAAAGAATAACCATGCATCTTTCATTTTCCAAGAAGTATTAACTCTAAGTAACCTTTCATCTTCCAAGAAGTGTTAACTTGAAGGAAGAGTAATCTTGTCCCATTCATCTTCCAAGAAGTATTAATTCCAAGGGAGGATAATCATGCACATCATGCATGCAACTTTGACTAGAACACATTCATCTATAAGGGGTGAAATTTCCAACATATAAAATAGTGATTATTCACAAGGAAGAGATCACACTCAAGTCTAAAATAACTCGGGAAAGGAACTAAATAATGTCCACGCAAACAAAACGTGATATGTTGTCATCATAAGCTATACCAAATTTGGAACATGTAGGTGGCAATGACGAGGAAAGATGCACATAACAATGGTTTCCGAAATTAATTAGCTGTTGGTTCAAAGAATAAGTAACATCAGGCTTAGACAAAATGAGAATATTCCAGGAATATAAATTTTTCCCTTAAAGAAGCCGAATCACGCTACTTCTATAACTAAGAAACCAACGTCATAGACTGAACCTTAAGCAAATCACAGTGTTTTAAATCTCGATCCTAATATAATATTACTTGAGGCAGATGCCTGCAATGTCTGTCATTGTCATGATCTATGATTAATTAGTAGTTCCAAGTTAAGTTCAGAGAAAAGTTTAGGTCAAATTATTAGGCAATAAAAGAAACATGTAATTAAGACGTAATTAATGATGTCAAATTAACCGATAACCTATTAACAAAACCCAACAACCCATTAATACACTTAATACAACTCAAACGATAAACCTAACATAATTCCGTATCAGACAATATCACTATCGCATCTCAGACACTCAATTTTTTTTTATCCGAACCAACCATTTCGGATCGGGATCAGCTGAGATTGTAAACCATGGTGAACACATAGCTAGGTAGTAAGTGTGAAATGAATTCAAATGGTTATATAACAATCATACCGTATTCTCCATTAACTCCGGCACGGCAAACATCATAACCAACATAAAACCCACCATAAGACGGCCATAGGACTTTTCACAAGAGACATTAACGGAAAATCGTTCGCTTACCTACAAAACAAAGCAAGAGAACGGTATATAACTTTTAGATCATAATAAGAGCCAAGAATCCTTTCTGCAATGGAAATCTAACCTGCCTCGTAATATCTTCGTAACTTAATATTAGTTAAGCAGAGCCTTTATATTCTCTCTTCTAGAACTTTACCGGCGTTCCTCATGCTGATATCAACATGAACATGAGGATAGAGCATAAGAATGAATCGATGCCATATATTGCGCGCACGCGCATGCACACACGTGCACACGCGAACAAATGCACAAGCCAGCCGCTTCAATCAGATCATGAGTGCCAGCTCGCACATTGTAGCTATAGGCATATATAATAGTAAAAAGATTCCCAAGGAATACCTGAGCATTCTAAAAAATCATATACTATGGTCCAATGACCAACCTGTTGCAAGTCACTGGAAATTTTTAGCTTTGTGCCTCTCTGTGCATAAATCATGCAGCAGCAAGATAGGGTCCATGTTTAAATTTCTAGTACAATCAATTGTAGTTTGCGCCTTCTCTCTCTCTCTCTCTTATGCTACGTTGCAAACCGGTCCGTATTTTTTAAAAACGGAAACTTCCTATCTACAACATATTTTAATGATCCGAGCCGTTCATGTTGATCACCATACCCTCAGATATATGTGTATGAAAAATCAAGGGATTTGAAGATATCTAGCCTATGTATCGGATCGAAGTTTATGTTGCATTATCGAAAGACCCTCATCTTTGCATTCATCGATGCATAGCCTAGAGATCTTTAAATCTCTTAATTTTTCATACACATTTATTTGATGGTGAGTGATCGGCTTAAACGGATCATATCGTTAAAATATGTTGTAGATCGGGAGTTCCCATTTTTAAAAAATACGAACCGGTTTGTAATGGATCACTCCATATATATATAGAGAGAGAGAGAGAATAATGGAGGAAAGAGGCCATAGGAGGGGATTTCCTTCAATGGCGTCGGAAAAATACAACCTCCATCATTTTTTCCGACGATCGGCATCCATCATCATCATCGTTATCATTTAAGATGTGCATACACAAAAATTCATGTGATTCCACTACCTTTTCATCGTTGAATTAGCAATATAAAAAGTTCTATTGTCGGTAAACCATTAATTTTACACCAACTAAATCAACGGTGAAAAATGATATGATCAAATGAAATTTGGTGTATCCACGTCTTAGATGATAAAAATGGAGGTGATATATGCCGATCGTCGAAAAAAATCACGGAGGATGCATTTTTCCGACGCCATTTCCCGTATGGCGTCGTTAAAATGCACCCTCCGTGATTTTTTTCGACGATCGGCATACACCACCTCCATCTTTATCATCGAAGACGTGGATACACCAAATTTCATATGATTATATAATTTTTTTACCGTTGATTTAGTTGGTGCAAAATTAATGGTTTGACAATAGAACTTTTTACATTGTTAATTCAACGGTGAAAAGATGGTGGAATCACATGAAATTTGGTGTATGCACATCTTAGATGATAACGATGATGATGATGGATGCCGATTGTCGGAAAAAATCTTGGAGGTTGTAATTTTTCGACGCCATAGGAATGAGTCCCCTTCTATGGCCTTTTTTCCTTCTTTATATATATATATATAGAGAGAGAGAGAACAATGGAGTAAACATGCCATAGGATGGAATTTCCTTCTATATCGTCGAAAACACACCTTCCATCGTATTTTCCGACGATCGGAATGTATCATCTTTCATCGTTATCATCTAAGATGTGAGTACACCAAATTTCATGTGATTTTACAACTTTTTCACCGTTAAATTAGTGGGTTCAAAATTAACGATTTATCGACAATAGAACTTTTTACATTAGTGAAAAAGTTGTAGAATCACATGAAATTTGATGTACCCACATCTTAGATGATAACGATGAAGATAATGCATTCCGATTGTTGGAAAACACGATGGAGGGTGTGTTTTTTCGATGCATAGCCTGGAGATCTTTAAATCTCTTAATTTTTCATACATATATATTTGATGGTGAGTGATCAGCTTGAACGGATCGAATCGTTAAAATATGTTGTAGATCGGGAGTTCCCATTTTTAAAAAATACGGACCGGTTTGCAATGGATCACTCCATATATATATATATATATATATATATATATATATATATATAGAGAGAGAGAGAGAGAGGCCATAGGAGGGGATTTCCTTCTATGGCGTCGAAAAAATACAACCTCCACCATTTTTTCCGACGATCGGCATCCATCATCATCATCGTTATCATCTAAGATGTGCATACACCCAATTTCATGTGATTCCACTACCTTTTCACCGTTGAATTAGCAATATAAAAGGTTCTATTGTCGGTAAACCATTAATTTTGCACCAACAAAATCAACGGTGAAAAATGGTATGATCAAATGAAATTTTGTGTATCCACGTCTTAGATGATAAAAATGGAAGTGATGTATACCGATCGTCAAAAAAATGGTATAATCACACACACATATCCGAACTTCTCAGTGGGGTTCATATTTCACCGTTGAGAAGAGGAAAGAGAGTGAAGAAAGAATCAAAATCCCTAGTAAACTTCACGAGGCAAGGACAAACTTCGTTCCGAGTGGTCCGTACTCTCGAGACTCTTACCACTTGATCCATAATTTTTTTTACAAAGAGTAAATTACACTAAAACACCTTTAACCATTACATTTTTATCTTTTGAGAAAAAAAAGATGGAGAATTAGCCATCATATAGCATTAAAAAGTTTTTAATAAGAACTGTCACATTTTTCACTACAAATACCTCAAGTATTTTTATTACACTAAAATATTTTCAACTATGGTTTTCAAACGATGTGTTTCTACTATAATACACTCAAAACTAGCACTCAAGGCATATTTTACTGTGATAAAAAACCTAAAGGAATTTTAGTGAGATTACATATTATAGAGTATTTTAGTGTAATTCACCTAGCAGAAAAATGTTGAAAGTTTCCTAAGGCCCCCAATCCCAGGGCTGTTAGGATGGAATGAAAGCAAAATCCCTACTTGACAATTGCCAGGTGAAAAAGATTTCAGCATATATCATTTTTATGTTTGTCTAGCGGCTGTTTGGTTACAAGGAATTAAATGAATTTGAGGTGGATTTGGGAGACAAAACACTGTATAGCGCAAGGAAGATTCTTCAAACACCAGCAAAGAGACCAACTTTATGCAAGACAGCGCTTGACGGAAAGGATGGTTTTCTCTAAGTCTTAAGTACAAAGTTCATCCGAAATTTGAAATCGTTGTTTGTAAGGATTTAGAGACCTTTGGGTTTGTAAAAAATATGGATCAAACTTAGAGCTTTTAGGAGTGAATTTGGTGCCTTATTACCTTTTAACCTAATAACAAAATTTTCTATCTCTATAGATCTCTCTGCAATTCCTACTTTAAATCCATCCCTCAACCAAATATAAACCAACAAAAGATTGGGTGTACAAGTTCAAATTCATATTTATTCCATCCAAACAATCAATTTTATTTTTTTTTGGATTACAAAAACAAATTGAATTTGTTATGCATTCCAAATTCATTTTTCTTTAATCCAGTTTTGCAACAAAAAAACAACCCCTTAGAAAGAAATATAACATGAAAGGTCAGCGCTTCATTTACTTTGTTTGTTTTGTATGAGGACTGCATGGGGGAGAGGGAGAGGGAGAGGGAGAGGGAGAGCGCTTTGAGGGGGAGGGGAGATGATTGGTTCCTATGATCTTTTGTTTTCCTATCAAAGCAAATAAATTAGAAGAAACGCTGCAGTGTCCCTACATCAAGCCTCTTATAAATAGATTATTACCACCTACATAAGTACTTTTTTTATTTTTGTACACCCATTAATTAAGAAAATTTAAACCTATGATTAAATGAATGTAAATTACCCACTTAAACCCTCTTAATGTGCATTACTTTCTTGCTATTTAAATAAGCATGAAGCTAGTAATGATTTTTTTGAGAGTTAGTTTAGGAAATCAAATGGTAAAAATTTCTTGGTAATGAAAAAATGTTCTTGATGCTTGCGAATTGATTAATATTTAGATGAAGAAAGGGCCTGCATTTTGAAATCGAGAGAGCAATTTATTAACGGCATGTTTGGATGCAAAAAAATCTGGTCAACAATCATTTATTTTTCCCATCAATGTGGGTCCCGCATCAACAGGCTTGTTTCGATCCTTAGCGTGGGAGACACAGAAGGCGTGCTAAGGACGGGCCGAGCAGGGTAGCTGTTTGGTGCCTCTTGGCGAGAGCTTTGATCCCTGGCGTTGTAGGGGTAGGGACTACCTGCCGGGATAACCGAGCAAGGGCGGGCCCGGTTGCCTCTTTCGAGGGCTTCGATCCTTAGCACGGGAGGGGCCGTAATGGGCCTACTAAGGACGGGCCGAGCAGGGTTGCTGCCCGGTGCCTCTTGGCGAGGGCTTTGATCCCTGGCGTTGTGGGGTAGGGAGCTACCAGTCAGGGATAGCCGAGCAGGGTAGCCGCTCGGCTGCCTCTTGGTGATGGCTTTGATTCCTGGCGTTGTGGGGGTAGGGGAGCTACCAGCTAGGGATAGCCGAGCAGGGAGCCGCTCGGCTGCCTCTTGGTGAGGGCTTTGATCCCTGGAGTTGTCGGGTAAGGGAGCTACCGGCCAGGGATAGCCGAGCGAGGTAGCCGCTCGGTCACCTCTTAGTGAGGGCTTTGATCCCTGGCATTGTGGGGTAGGGGAGCTACCGGCCAGAGATAGCCGAGCAGGGTAGCCGCTCGGCGGCCTCTTGGTGAGGGCTTTGATCCCTGGCGTTGTTGGGTAGGGGAGCTATCGGCCAGGGATAGCCGAGCGGGGTAGCCGCTCGGCTGCCTCTTGGTGAGGGCTTTGATCCCTGGCGTTGTGGGGTAGGGGAGCTACCGGCCAGGAATAGTCGAGCGGGGTAGCCGCTCGGCTGCCTCTTAATGATGGATTAGATCCTTAAGGATGGCCGAGCAGGGTAGCCGCTCGGTGCCTCTTGGCGAGGGCTTTGATCCCTGGCATTGTGGAGTAGGGAGCTACCAGCCAGGGATAGCCGAGTAGGGTAGCCGCTCGGCTGCCTCTTGGTGAGGGCTTTGATCCTTAGCACGGGAGGGGCCGTAAGTGGCCTACTAAGGATGAACCAAGCAGTGAAGCTGCTCAGTTGCCTCTTGGCGAGGGCTTTGATCCCTGGCGTTGTGAGGTAGGGAACTACCGGCCGGAGATAGCCGAGCAGGGTAGCCGCTCGGCTGCCTCTTGGTGAGGGCTTAGATCCTTAATGATGGCCGAGTAGGGTAGCCGCTCGGTGCCTCTTGGTGAGGGCTTTGGGAAGAGGGACGGTCGCGGACGACACGTGCCATGAACGCGTGGAGGAGGCGAAGCGCCGAAGCTGCGTCGTTTCGATTTCGTCGAGAGAGGCTAGATGCCTGCCGCGTGGCGGCACAGTTGTGGGTGAGCGACTGTTGGACTCCTGGGGTTTGTTTGCTATAAAACGGAGAGAGTGTTGATTACTCCCTTTTTCACACCCGAAACGTAAGAATGGAAGACTTTCATTTCACCATCCCCGAGATCATAAACTTCGAGGACGTGTACCTCTACGATCAGTACTGTACTGAGGACACGGTGCAGTTGGTGATGGGCCGCATCGAGGATCGTTTTGGCTGATTGCTCCCCCGGCGCTCCCCCTACTTCAGCTGTTGACGTAATCCATCTGGAGGGCGTCGCTGGGGCTCTACAACCCCTTGTCCGAGCAGCTGAGGGACGAGGCGGTTGGTAAGTTAAGGTCTCTGCGGCGCTTCGGCCTAATCTCCGCGGCTCGGCGGGACCGCTCGGTGGCGCTCATCCTTGAGTGCTACCAATTGAGGCACGACGCCGACGTTTGCGGGCAGCACCGGGGGCAGAGGTCTGAGGCTGTGAGGGCTCGGTTGGCGGAGATCTCCTCGGAGTACCACGAGCAATGTTTCCTGCACCCCTTTCCCCGCTACTGTAATCTTTCTTTTTTGATGTACGGCTGAGGAGCCCACAGTACCTTTTGAATGAATAAGATTCTTTTTCTTTTCTGCAATGATTTATTGATCCCTTTTATTATATAAACAAAATGATCTCAAAAAAGGTGTACATTGCTTTAAAAGGAAATACACGCTAATAGATGTTCTTATTCGTCCAGCTTGAGCCCCTCGGACGTCTGTTGGCCTCTATGCCCGGCATAGGGTACTGAGCTTCGTGGGTACCAGATGTATCCTCCGCTGACACGACCATGATTTGGCCGATGGTCAGCTCGGCGGGAGGGGGACGCTGCTCCTGCTCACGGTCAGCTTGCCGCTTGTCCCTCAAGTACGCTGCGAGGTGTCCCGATCGGATGAGCTCCTCGATATCGTCTCGGAGCTGCTTACAGCTCTCTGTGGAGTGGCCTAGTGACCTGTGGAAGCCGCGGTAGGGGATCCGGGTTCGCTTTAAGGCCATTCGCGAGATCGGGGGGCTTGAAGAACCCTTCGCCCTTAGCCTCCTCCAGAGGTACCGCCTGGAAGAAGTTGAGCGGGGTGTACTCTTGGAACTTTGGGGAGTAAGGTTTTGGTCGCTCAGGTCCCCTTCTTTCTTCCCTTGCCCTTTTCTTTTGGTCGGCTTGCTCTGCCCGGGGGAGATTTGCGTTCACCTCGGATTCGAGCTGGACCTCGCGCTCGGTCCAGGACTTTACCTCGGCCATGGTCTTAGGTTGCGTTAATGCAAAGGAGCATAACCACTCCTTGTGCCTATGACCAGACCTCAGCACTGTGATGACCGTCTTGTCCCGGTGCTCTGGGACTGTTCCCCTCCGAATGGCGGCGCACAGGACTGCGAGGTCCTGACGCTGGGGTTCGGGGCAGAAGCTATTTGGTTTTATCCGTCCACCTCTCCGAAGATACTAAGTTGATTTATGGCACCGTGTATCGGAGGTTTAGACGGATGCGGCCGATGTAGCAGACTTCGTCAGATTCCCCCTCGCTTGAGGGGTTTTTGATTGTAGGGACGCTCTTCCCTGTAGGCGCAAGCCCCTGCAGTTAATTACGCTACCGCATCGCGGTAACAACTTTCTCCTTCTCCAGAATTTCACTTCGTGTCGTGTGTGTTTGTTTTGTTTGTGGTTGCCCGTGGATTGTATACGGAGACTAAGCGATGCCGTCGCCCGTAGGACGTGGATTAGTCCAAATCCGTATTTACTTAGATTTGGGTTTGGTGTTTCGGTTTAAGGACACGTTAGCCGTATTTAGGCTAAGATCGACTTAAACTGTAGGGTGTTTTTCTTCACCCCATTGAGATGGGAATACGCGCACGCTTCTCAGGCGTACTACAGATTCCCCCTGCCTAGGATAGGCCGGGGTTTAATGATTGTAGGGATCCGAATCTCCGGCAGCCGCGGACTAAGCTGCCGTTAATTACCCCTCGCCTTTGGGGCGAGGGAACCTCCGATTAATGGGTTAAACTGGTCATGCGAACTCAATGTGCAGTGTACGTGTGTTTTGTTTTGAAAGGGGGTTTTGGATATATCGGGAGCCACGCAGAGTTTTTTACGGGGGTCTCGCTACCCGGATAGCGGGATGGGGGTCAAGGGGGCTAGCAGCCCCCTTGCGGGGTTCGGGGCAGCGCCCCGGCCCGAAATTTTTTTGGAGGGGGAGAATGTTGCGGAGTATGTGTATGTGTGCATATGTATATATATACATGTATATATAAACAAAAGGGGGGAAAAGACATCCAAAGGATGCGTGGGGCCAGCGCCTTGAGTGCTGTGCGCTTAGGTGCTGTGCGCAAGGCGCTGGAGCGCAAGCGCGCGCGCCACGTGTCGGCACGTGGGCGCTTTGCGCTCGGGCGCAGTGCGCAGGAGCGCAAGCGCGCCACATGTCGGCACGTGGGCGCTTTGCGCTCGGGCGCAGTGCGCAGGAGCGCAAGCGCGCGCGCCACGTGTCGGCACGTGGGCGCTTTGCGCTCGGGCGCAGTGCGCTTAAGCGCAAGCGCGCCACGTGTCGGCACGTGGGCGCTTTGCGCTCGGGCGCAGTGCGCTGGAGCGCAAGCGCGCCACGTGTCGGCACGTGGGCGCTTTGCGCTCGCGCGCAGTGCGCTGGAGCGCAAACGCGCCACGTGTCGGCACGTAGGTGCTTTGCGCTCGAGCGCTAGCGCACCGGCGAGGAAAAGAGGGCTTTTGACCCCAGAAACTCCCGGAAGAGAAATTAGAAAGGAGTTAGACTCCTGAGTGTGTTTTGTTTGTTTTTTTTTAATGGGAGGGGTTCTTCTTCTTCCTCCTATGTTAGCTGGATCTTGAAGATCAAGAGATATGGGATTTTAAAAATCACTCCTTTTTGAGATCTAACGGAAGATCTGAGTTCCCCTTGATGGGTTTTGTGGTGAAAAACTAATTTGTTTTATAAAAAGGAGAGTAGAACTCTTGATTTAATTCAAGAGAAAGAAGAAGATTTTGGAACCTTGAAGAAGGAGAAATATCTCAGATCTGAAACCTTTTTTTTTGCAGAGAGAAAGTTGTTGGGATATTTCATTATCCTTGCCTTTATAGGCTACACACTTTACATATAGCCCCTTGGGCTTCACAAAATGGCATTTTGCCTATCCCATGGCTCATGTGCCATTTCTTTTTACACATAAGCCATGGGCTTTACAAAAATTTGGCTTTATGCCTATTTTACTTACATTTATCCATAAAATAAAACAAAAGAAACACAACAAAATTGTTTATTACAAAATTTTTATCTTGGCGTGGGGGAGGCCGGCCGCTTCATGTTCGGGCTCGACCCGGGCATGGGCCCACTGGGTCTGGGCTTGGGCCCACTTGGCTTGAGGTTGACTTGGATTTTGACTTGGTCAACCGGGGTGTAAATTTTTACCCCAACAAATTGCCCCCCATCAATAAATGCACACCACATATGTGGGTCGTGTGTATGAAATTGATGGATCTTCTTTTACTTGGAGGCGACCTGATTTGGTTCCCGCTTTTTGGGAAGCTGGCACTGCCCTTTTTACGACATGGACGGTCATTGCTTGACATGTCTCCGAGACGGAGTGTCCGTGATAGACGTTTTCCCTGGCCCGGAGTGATCTGGTTCCCGCTTTGTAGGAATCCTGCGCTGCCCTTTTTGCGACTTGGACGGTCGGTGCTGCCCTTTTTGCGACTTGGACGGTCGGTGCTGCCATTTTAGCGACTTGGACGGTCGGCGCTGCCCTTTTAGCGACGTGGACGGTCGGTTCTGCCCTTTTTGCGACTTGGACGGTCGGTGCTGCCCTTTTAGCGACGTGGACGGTCGGTTCTGCCCTTTTTGCGACTTGGACGGTCGGTTCTGCCCTTTTTGCGACTTGGACGGTCGGTGCTGCCCTTTTAGCGACGTGGACGGTCGGTGCTGCCCTTTTAGCGACGTGGACGGTCGGTTCTGCCCCTTTTGCGACTTGGACGGTCGGTGCTGCCCTTTTAGCGACGTGGACGGTCGGCTCTGCCATTTTAGCGACGTGGACGGTCGGTGCTGCCATTTTAGCGACGTGGACGGTCGGTTCTGGCCTTTTTGCGACTTGGACGGTCGGTTCTGCCCTTTTTGCGACTTGGACGGTCGGTGCTGCCCTTTTAGCGACGTGGACGGTCGGCTCTGCCATTTTAGCGACATGGACGGTCGGTGCTGCCATTTTAGCGACGTGGACGGTCGGTTCTTGATTTGACTTGCTCTGCTTCTTGCAGTGTCAGGGGTAAACTTGACTTGCTCCGCTTTTTGCGGTGTCGAGATTGGATTCTGACTTGCTCCGATTTTTGCGGTGTCGAGATTGGATTCTGACTTGCTCCGATTTTTGCGGTGTCGGAGTGAAAGTTGACTTGTTGATTTTGATTTAGGTTGACATCAGCATCGCTATACTGGAATATGGTACCAGGAGCGAATCATCATCTGTCATTTAGAGGATTTTGGGATTTTGGTTTTTGTTTGGCATCTGCATTGCTGCACTGGTATAATGCCAGGAGCAATTCATCATTTTCCCCGGGAGGATTTGGGATTTTTTTTTTGGGACTTTTGAATGTGGTCTCACCGGTAGGACTTGGGAGAGGTTGGGATTGTTTTACGCCCGTGGATTGTATACGGTTTTGCAGGATGTATGATCCAGACCGTAGGGCCGGAAAAATTTTGGGACTTTGTCGGCGTCTGCATCGCTGCACTGGAATATGGTACCAGGAGCGACTCATCATTCACCGTTGGGGTATGGGATTTGGAACTTGGTTAGCGTCTGCATCGCTGCACTGGAATATGGTATCAGGAGCGACTCATCATTCGCCATTTGGGGATTGGGGAGCAATGGCTTAGGAGACAGGTTTAGATCCCTATCACCTAAGGCTTTTCAATTTCATGGGCCGTGAGGGTCCCATAAAAGCATTTTCTCCCTACGAGTCGTAAGGATCCCGCAGGTGTATTTTCTCCTTAGGAGTCGTGAGGACTCCTAAGTGTGTTTTTCCTTTATGAGTCGTAAGGATCCCACAAAGGTTTGTTCTCCTCATATATCGTTAGGACACATGAGTGGGTCTTATCAATGGAGCATCATTCCCAAAGCAAAGACCAGCCGCGTAACTGGTGATTACAGTGGGGCATGGGTATGATGAGAATTATTTGAGCCCGTGGATTGCATACGATGGTCAACTTGGGGACCCACCGTAGGGCCGGGAGAATTTTGAGAAATTGGATTTTGGTTGGCGTCTGCATCGTTGCACTGGAATGTGGTACCAGGAGCGACTCATCATTCGCCGTTTGGGGACTTGGAATTTGGATCTTGTTTGGCATCAGCATTGCTGCACTGGAATAATGCCATGAGCAACTCATCATTTGCCTTGGGAGGACTTGGGATTTGGGTTTTTGGTTGGCATCAGCACCGCTAACACTGAAGCGAAATGCCAGGAGCGACTCATCATTTGCCGTTGCCCGTTGGGGAACGATGGCTTAGGAGACAGGTTTGGGTCCCTATCACCTAAGGCTTTTCAATTTTATGGGCCGTGGGGGTCCCATAAAAGCATTTTCTCCCTACGAGTCGTAAGGATCCCGCATGTGTATTTTCTCCTTAGGAATCGTGAGGACTCTTAAGTGTGTTGCTCCTTTGTGAGTCGTAAGGATCTCACGCAGGGGTTTTCTCCTCACAAGGTCGAGAGGACTTTGCAAGTGTATTCATCTCTTTTCACGAGTTTGCGCCCTTTCGGGTTTTCACAAACTCGCCGGTAGTCCTGCTGTTTTTACTCACGGAGCCCTTTCGGGTTTTCATTCGTGCCCGTTTTGCTTGTGGACATACCTTTTTATTTTTCTTTTTTCTTTTTTTCTTTTTTTTTTCTTTCCTTTTTTTTTTGCCGCTGGTGGGATTTTAAAAGTAGTCTCACCGGCAGGATTTGGGAGAAATAGGGGTCATTTACGCCCGTGGATTGTATACGGTTTTGTAGGATATATGATTCAGACCGTAGGGCTGATGTGCTCAATTCGCCTGCGACTTAGAGCATTCATGTGTAGTATTTCTTAAGATATCGGCCATTGATGGGTGGCACGGGCCTTTCTCCCTCGGCACTTATTAGTTGGTAGGATCCTCCGTCGTACACTTTCTCGATGACGTATGGTCCTTCCCAGTTTAGCTCGAATTTTCCCTTGGCATGTCGATTAAGGATGATCGGTCTTTTGAGGACCAACACTAATTCACCTTTCTTGAAAGCGCGGAGACGGGTTATCTTGTCATAGGCCCGTGACATTTGGGCTCAGTATAGCTCCAGATTTTGCTGCACCGCGAGCCTCTTTTCTTCGAGGGCATCGAGCTCTTCAAGTCGAAGGAGCACGTTTTCCTCCTCCGTCAACTCGTGCTGAACGGCCATTCTTAAGCTTGGGACTTCGACTTCGAGGGGGAGGACTGCCTCCACTCCGAAGAGCAATGAGTATGGAGTGGACTGTGTTGGAGTACGGTGCGTGGTACGATATGCCCACAACGCCTCGTGAAGTTTGAGATTCCAGTCTCTCTTGTTGGCTGAAGCATTTTTCCTCAGGAGCTTGCATAGAGTCTTATTGAAGGCTTCGGCTAGCCCGTTGGCTCTTGGATTATAGATGGAGGAATATCTCCAGTCTATCTTGTGCTGAGTAGCGAACCTTGAGACATTGAAGCTCTTGAAATAAGGCCCGTTGTCAGAAATGATTCTTCTTGGTGTACCAAAGCGGTATAGAATATTATGCTGGAAGAATGTCAGAATATCTTTCGTCTTGACTTCTTTTAGCGGGACAGCTTCAGCCCATCTGGAGAAGTAGTCTGTCGCGGCCAGTATGAACCGGTGGCCTTTGGATGACGGAGGATCAATTGGGCCAACAATGTCGGTGCCCCAGACTTCGAAGGGCCACGACGCCACCGTAGGATGCAACGGATTGGGATGTTTGTGAATGAAATCACCATGGATTTGGCAGATCTGACATTTCTTTGCATGCTCCCCGCAATCCCGTATCATGGTGGGCCAGTAATACCCAAGCCGTTTGATTTGAAGCCGCATCTTGGGGCCAGTTTGGTGAGCACCGCAAACGCCCGAGTGAACATCTTTCATAACCTTTTGGGCTTCGGCCGATGACAGGCACCTGAGCCAGAGTTGGTCATATGACCTGCGGTATAACGTGTCATTTACAAACACGTATCGGAGAGCTCTTTTCTTCAGCTGAATCCTCGTAGATTTTTCTTCGGGCAGCTTGTCGTATCGGAGGTACTCTATGAAGGGTTCTCTCCAATCGGGCTCGTCTTGGATGATCGAAGCTTCTTCGGCAGGACTGCTCTCCTGTTCCGCGCTTTCCTCTTCTCGTAGAGAGACTGGGGGTAGAATTTGTCGGCTCCTGACTGTGATCAGAATTTCGTCCAAGTCAGGGTCAGCCAGCTCCTTGGCTAGGCGAGCGAGTATGTCGGTTTTTCCGTTCAATGCTCTCGGGACCCTTGTTAGTTCAACGTGAGTGAACCGTTTCATGAGTTCCACCACCCGGCTTCTGTACCGAGCTAACTCGGGTTTGTATATTTTTTAGGTGCCGCTTACTTGGTTGACGACAAGCTGGGAGTCACCGTAAACCCGTAGCCGAAGGATTTCCATTTCTATGGCGAGCTCCAAACCAGCTATCAGAGCTTCATACTCAGCTTCATTGTTTGTCCAAGGCTCGATGAGAGTGAAAGAACGCCGTAGGGTTCCCATTGATGGTGTGATGAACACCAATCCTATCCCTGCTTTTATCTCCGGGACGCTTGATTTACTGGAGGTCCTTATCGATGAGGCCCCATCGAAGTAGAGCTCCCAACATGGCTCATCTCCCTCGAGGTGCAGCACTTGTTCGTCGGGTAACTCACAATTTAGCGGCGACCCTTCTGGTATAGGATGAGCGGCGAGGAAGTCTGCAAGAGCTTGCCCTTTCACTGCTTTCTGAGGAGTATAAACTATGTCAAACTCAAGTAACATGACAGCCCATCTCGCCATTCTGCCGGCTAGGCTCGCTCTGGTCATCAAGTGTTTGAGCGGGTCGACCTTGGAGATCAGCATAACCCGATGAGCAAGCAGATAGTGCCTCAGCTTCTTCACTGCAAATATCAGAGCCAGGCATTGCTTTTCGATTGGGGAATAGTTGTGTTCCGCCCCGACTAGAGTTCGACTGAGGTAGTAGAGGGCATTTTCTTTTCCCTCCTCGTTATTCTGGGCAAGGAGCGCACCGAGTGACTCATCCAGCGCGGCAGTGTAGAGAATCGGCGGTTTATTTGGAATGGGAGCGGCCAGCACTGGAGGGTGCAACAAGTACTGTTTGATGCTTTCGAACGCTGCTTGACATTCAGCATCCCAGATAAAAGGAGCTCCTTTCTTCATGAGCTTCGAGAAGGGCCTACATCTCCCCGATAAATTTGAGATAAACCTCCGTATATAAGCAAGCTTTCCTTGAAAAGACCTTAGCAGCGTCAGACTCTTCGGAGGGGGCATCTCCATGATGGCCTTTATCTTTGATGGCTCAATTTCGATCCCTCGATGCCGGACTATAAAGCCCAGGAATTTTCCCGATGACACGCCAAAAGCGCATTTCAGAGGATTCATCTTCAGGTCAAATTCCCTCAGTCTGGTGAGAACGGTCCTAAGATCTTGGATGTGGTCGGCCTTGGCTTCAGTTTTGACGACCAGATCATCAACATAGCATTCGACGACTTTATGAATTAGGTCATCAAAGATATTAGTCATTGCCCTTTGATATGTAGCGCCTGCGTTCTTCAATCCGAACGGCATCACCTTGTAGCAATATATTCCGATCGGGGTTCGAAATGCTGTGTGCTTCTCATCCTCAGGCGACATCTTGATCTGATTGTATCCAGACGAGCCATCCATGAAGGTGAACAGCTCGTAATTTGAGGTTTCATCGACCATCATTTCCATGACCGGTAGCGGGAAGTCGTCTTTAGGACATGCCTTGTTGAGGTCCCTGAAGTCGACACAAACTCGGATCTGCCCATTTTTCTTCTTCACTGGGACTATGCATGCGATCCAGTCTGCATATTTCTTTTCCCTGATGAAGCCGGCATCGATGAGCTTCTTAGTTTCCTCGATGACCTTTTCTTCTAGTTCTCTTCTCATTCTTCGAGGAGCTTGTTTGACTGGCTTAGCATCAGGAGATATAGCCAACTTATGTACGGCCACTTCAGGGGAAAGGCCAGGCATTTCTTTGTACGTCCACGCGAAGCAGTCGACGAACTCATGCAGCAGGGCAATTATCTGCTCTTTCATTTCCTCCGACAAGAGTGAGCTGATATAGGTCGGCCTTGGATTATCGGGCGTTCCTAAGTCAATCTCGGTTAGCTCATCAAAGGTTGCTTGTCCGCCATCTTCGAGCTCTTGAGGAGCTTCTTCTGGCTCGGCTATCTCGTCATCATCATTTGATCTTTCGCTGGCCTCACCAACATGGATCATGTAGCACGCTTTGGAATCAGGTTGAATGTAGCCTATGCCCCATCTATCTGGAATTCGTCCATCGATGAGTGCTCGGACCTGGGGCGGATACCATAGCCCTTCGTAAAACTTTGCTTCGGACTCCGTTTGATATAACCGGCATCCGCACTTCTTAAAGTATTCCCGCATCTCGGGCGCATAGTATCTGGGATTGAGGACGGCTCTTATGCCTCTCTCATATGGAAGGCACGCGACAGACAAATCGTCCGGATGCATAACAGGGTTTGACCCATAAAACAGGATGCCTTTCTGTCCACTTTTCCTCCCTGGAACGTAGAAAGTTTTCAGCTGGTCCACGGTGGAGACTGATAACGCATCGAGCTCTTTGTACATCTGCTCTGGTACCCTTGTGACGGCTAAGGACCCTTCTGTAACTTCGAAGGTCTCTCGTAGTTTCGCTTGTTGCATAGGGGTCCAATCTGCATCGCTATTGCACGGCAGGTCCTCTTCCTCCGACTCTTCAGTGTCGCTGCCAAGATGAGGGCGGACTTTGCTGCTAGATGGGCCTTCAGTAACAGATTCGTCCGTATCGCTGCCAAAACGAAGGCGAGTTTTACAGAAGGACGGGCTTCCAGCGTCAGACTCATCAGTGTCGCTACCGAAATGCGGGCGCACTTGGGCGTTTTTACTTTTGAAAGTGACAACCGGCGCAGATTTGCTTTTGGGTCTTGGGGCCGGTCTATCCTCAGTCAGTTGTGGCTTAGCATTTTGGTGGTTCATAAAGTACCGAGAATCTTCATAGCGGACTTCATGCACACCGAACGGCTGGATGTCTCCGTCAATGCGTCTTTCTTCGCCATTTTTAGTATACTTCATGCATTGATGGAGAGTTGACGGAATGATGCCATAATCGTGGAGCCATGGCCGCCCTAAGAGAATCTTATAAGACGTGTCGGCGTCGATCAAGTATATCTTAGCATCAGTTTGCAGATCCCCGAATTTGATTGGCAAAGCTATAGACCCCAGAACTTGCTGGCAATTTTGGTTGAAGCCTTGAATGACAATCCTTTCCCTTGACAGGTGTCGGACGTCCATTGACAAACTCTTCAGAGTTCGCAAGTTCATGATGTTTACTGAGGATACCGGATCAATCAATATGCGATTAATTCGATCTCCGTCGCTGTACCCGGTCACGTAAAGCGGCCGATTATGCCCAGCCGTTCCCAGTAGCAAGTCTTCATCCTTAAATGTGACTGCGGCGGCATGCAAAGCGTGCTGGGCTTCTTTCATATTAATTTCCGCAAAGTGAGCCTGATACCGCTCGGGGTTTTGTAGAGCGTGAATGAGAACATCTCTAAGCTCCTTAGATAGGACCAAGGCGTCATAGATGCTCAGGAGAGACGGAAGCTTCCGGAGATGTGCCAAGACATTATAGTCCACCGAGGAAGGACTTGTGTTTTCATCAGCTGGTTCTCTGCCATCTTCTTCATTAGCGACTTGTTTTTCCTTCCCTTTTGGGGCGTTACCCTGATTTGGCGGTAGAGCCCTGCCGCTTCTGAGCTGGATTTGATTGGCCGTTGTGGCGAGCTCTTCGTCCTCTTCGGAAAAACAGAGCTCCTCTTCCGAGTCGCTGCCAAAATGGATGGCGTAGCAGGTCACTACTGGGATCTCTTCATTGGAGTCTTCTTCTAACTCCTCCAGAATTTCAGCCGTTTGTACAGGGAAGAACTCCTTCAATTGAATCAATGTTCTTTCCCTTTGTTGGTATTCTTCGAGGGAATCGATATATTTTTGAATGGTCGATCTCCCTGCAGACTCCTTTTCGCGCCGAGCTGCACTTTTCTTCTTCTTGAGCTTCTTGGATTTTGAGCCTGATGGAGCCGCATTGGGAGCCGGACTGGTAGGCTTCTTCTGCCCTTCCCTTTCCATCCTGGGTTCCTTCCGAAGTAGCTTTATCATCTTCTTCGTCATATTAGATATGTGCGTACTCCACGGAGGCCGCGATGAGTCCGTTTCATTTCTCAGGGCAGCGGGTTCGGTTGTCTGCTCCCAGAAGGCTTCAGTTTCTGTCTGTATAAAGTTGGTGGTTGCAACTTGATTGTTCACCAACACACTTTTGGACAGCTCGATTTCTCCAGCCTTGTACTGATTCTCGACCCAATCTTTGAAGATATAGCAATTCTCGATCGCATGGCTCACTACTCGGTGGTACGGGCAATACAGAGGATTGTCGGTCATTTTTGCTTCTTGGGGTCTTTTCGACTCCGGCAATTGTAGGCCGTTGTTCAAGGCATCTTTAAATATCTTGCGGACCTTGTCCCTTCTGAAAGAGTAAACCTTGTTCTTCTTCTCTTCTAAGGAAGGCCCATCTCCTCCCAGCAATGGCTTTCGAGACCGGTTGGTTTTGGATTCGCCCGCCCTTCGCTTTTCTTCACCGTCGGACGCATTGAAGACATTGGTACTGCTGGAACTTCCGCTTCTACGGTTGTCGTCCCGCTTGCTTTTCCAAGTTTTGTCTCTCTGAGAATCTGGCGGGGACTCTTGCTTCGAGCGTTCCAGCATTTGTACTTTCTTGGTTAGCTCCTGAAATGTCTTGAGGCCCGCTGTACACAAGAATGGGACCATCCAATTGCTGAGGTTCCCAATGAGAAGGCTGACGGACTGGTCCTGCTCCAGCGGCGGTTCACACTTGACTGTGAGATTACGCCATCGGGCGATAAAGTCGGTGTTGCTTTCATTCTTCCCCGGCTTGGTCCTCACAAGGTCGGCAATGGAGATTTTATCACTGACGCTCATGAACCTTTGCCGGAACAGAGACTCCATTTGGGCAAAGGTAATGACGGACCCGTCTGGTATACTCGCGTACCAGTCGAAGGCGACACCGGTCAGGCTGTTGACAAACTGACGAAGAAGGAGCGCGTCATTGCCCCCTGTATTTCCGCACGATGCTTTGAAGTGGGCGACGTGCTGATTTGCATTCCCCGTTCCATCAAATCTTCCGAACTTAGGAATAACGTAGCCGCTTGGGAACTCAATCAGATCGTACTGCGCGGGATATGGCCGCCCGCTACTGCCTATTTCTTTCTGAGCTTCAGCTTCGGCCACCAATGTTTTAACCTTGCTGGTGACCAAATCCATTATCCGATCCTGTGTTAGCGGGATGGTGTTATCTGGGGCCAAGGCGTCCCCAGAAGCAGAATGTGGCCGGCTTTCATGCGGCTCGACCAGTCTTGGTCCCAAAGGAACAGGCATTGGCTGCCTCGGATTGTCATCACCCGGCTGATTAGTAGTGGCTTGTGCTTGATTGGGAGGCGCTCGAGCAATTTGAGCCGTAAGCTGCATCACCACGTTCGTTAAGTCGTCAATCTTCGAATAGAGCTTGGCCATCTCTTTATCTTTGCTCCTGAGCTGTTTTCGAAGCTCTTGAAGCAGCTCTTGCTCCGCAGTCCTGGGGCGGAAAGTCGGCTCTTCCTCGCTGTCCGAGCTTGACTCTGCGTGGACCGAGGGGTCTTTCTGCCTATCGTCCTCATCGAGAGGGTTTTCTTCATCCAGCGGGGGCGGCTGTTCTTGGGCAGCGGCAACCACATTCGGGCTAGATTGAGCTTGGGATGTGGTGGCCCCATCCTTGCTTTTGCTGCGAAGGTTGTCGCTGGGGCGACCGCCCGCTATATAGACTGTATGGATGATATATCCGGCCGTCTTTCTATCATTGGCAGCTGATTTCATGGATTGCTGTCTTGACCCCCTTGTTTCGGTAGCTGGTAGTCGATTGAAGGCGGCTGGCCTAACCAGGTTCTTGAATGGTGCTGGCGCTTCTTTTCTGGGTTTGCCCCGCTGCTTTCGTGCGGCACAGAGTGCTTGATAGACTCTTGAAGAGACAGTGTCATACTTCTTCTGTTGGGGCCGGGACACGTCTCTTCGTGGCACTATTCGGACCGCTGTCTTCTTGATTCTGGCGGTCATGGCATTTTTCTGAACCCACTTCAGAGGCTCGAAGGAATTGCTGATTCTTACGTCCGACTCAGCCGTCGTCGCTGGGCAACCCTGCACTTGGAACTTCACACGATTCCATTTGGCCGGAGCCTTGGCCCTCTTGTTGGCTCGATACCTGAGCCGCTTCTGCCTTAACTTTTCTGTTCTAAGCACCTGGAAGACTTCGGCTTTTTGGGAAGACGCCGCAGACCGGGCGATGGAGGGCCTTGGAGATACGCTCGATTGTGCATTTGTTGGAGTTATCGCCTGAGCTCGTCCGCAACATTTGATGTTGCCTTTTGTACCGAAGTTCTTGCCCCCTGCTGGAGCACCAGAGAATCGTTCAGATAGCGTCTTAAGTTTCGGTTGTGGTGCCTTGGCGATCACGACATTCGGCCTCTTGCCCCTTGAGACCGGCTTGGCCACCTGTTCCGCCGGGATCTCTGCCAGATGAGCGCTTCCGGCAGGGTAGATGATGACGGAGCCGAACTGGCGGGGCGGTTCCTCCCACTGTCGACTGAGGCTTGCGGGGAGAACCACACGAGCGTTGATCTTGACCACGTACGGAATCGGGGTCACGTTGGAAGCTGAATTCGTCTGGGGAGACATTGTCGTCGAAGGTTGATTGCTTGAAAATCTGCATGAAAAAGCATTATTTTTAGTATAAATACAGGTATGTATATTGATTGAGTTCGCATGAACGTTTAACCCGAAAGACGGGAGGAGAGATTGGTCCCACCGGGCGTGCCAGAATCTGTAGGGTGTTTTTCGTCACCCCATTGAGATGGGAATACGCGCACGCTTCTCAGGCGTACTACAGATTCCCCCTGCCTAGGGTAGGCCGGGGTTTAATGATTGTGGGGATCCGAATCTCCGGCAGCCGCGGACTAAGCTGCCGTTAATTACCCCTCGCCTTTGGGGCGAGGGAACCTCCGATTAATGGGTTAAACTGGTCATGCGAACTCAATGTGCAGTGTACGTGTGTTTTGTTTTGAAAGGGGGTTTTGGATATATCGGGAGCCACACAGAGTTTTTTACGGGGGTCCCGCTACCCGGATAGCGGGCTGGGGGTCAAGGGGGCTAGCAGCCCCCTTGCGGGGTTCTGGGCAGCGCCCCGGCCCGAAAATTTTTTGGAGGGGGAGAATGTTGCGGAGTATGTGTATGTGTACATATGTATATATATACATGTATATATAAACAAAAGGGGAGAAAAGACATCCAAAGGATGCGTGGGGCCAGCGCCTTGAGCGCTGTGCGCTTAGGTGCTGTGCGCAAGGCGCTGGAGCCCAAGCGCGCGCGCCACGTGTCGGCACGTAGGCGCTTTGCGCTCGGGCGCAGTGCGCAGGAGCGCAAGCGCACCACGTGTCGGCACGTGGGCGCTTTGCGCTCGGGCGCAGTGCGCAGGAGCGTAAGCGCGCCCGCCACGTGTCGGCACGTGGGCGCTTTGCGCTCGGGCGCAGTACGCTTAAGCGCAAGCGCTCCACGTGTCGGCACGTGGGCGCTTTGCGCTCGGGCGCAGTGCGCTGGAGCGCAAGCGCGCGCGCCACGTGTCGGTACGTGGGCGCTTTACGCTCGCGCGCAGTGCGCTGGAGCGCAAACGCGCCACGTGTCGGCACGTACGTGCTTTGCGCTCGAGCGCTAGCGCACCGGCGAGGAAAAGAGGGCTTTTGACCACAGAAACTCCCGGAAGAGAAATTAGAAAGGAGTTAGACTTCTGAGTGTGTTTTGTTTGTTTTTTTTTTTAATGGGAGGGGTTCTTCTTCTTCCTCCTCTGTTAGCTGGATCTTGAAGATCAAGAGATATGGGATTTTAAAAATCACTCCTTTTTGAGATCTAACGGAAGATCTGAGTTCCCCTTGATGGGTTTTGTGGTGAAAAACTAATTTGTTTTATAAAAAGGAGAGTAGAACTCTTGATTTAATTCAAGAGAAAGAAGAAGGTTTTGGAACCTTGAAGAAGGAGAAAGATCTCAGATCTGAAACCTTTTTTTTTGGAGAGAGAAAGTTGTTGGGATATTTCATTATCCTTGCCTTTATAGGCTACACACTTTACACATAGCCCCTTGGGCTTCACAAAATGGCATTTTGCCTATCCCATGGCTCATGTGCCATTTCTTTTTACACATAAGCCATGGGCTTTACAAAAATTTGGCTTTATGCCTATTTTACTTACATTTATCCATAAAATAAAACAAAAGAAACACAACAAAATTGTTTATTACAAAATTTTTATCTTGGCGTGGGGGAGGCCGGCCGCTTCATGTTCGGGCTCGACCCGGGCATGGGCCCACTGGGTCTGGGCTTGGGCCCACTTGGCTTGAGGTTGACTTGGATTTTGACTTGGTCAACCGGGGTGTAAATTTTTACCCCAACAATAAACGTTTGTTAAGGATACGTTAGTCTGATTTGAGACTAAGATCAACTTAACGGGATCGTTTTGGATCCGACAAAAGAGCGTTTGGGGATTATATTGTTCCAGTTTAGGGACATAGTGGTCCATAGGTAGTTTAAGGACATTGCGGTCCATATTCCAGTTTAGGGACGTGGTGGTCCATATTCCAGTTTAGGGACGTGGTGGTCCATAGGTAGTTTAAGGACGCTTAAGTCCGTGAGTTTAAAGACCCCACAGTCTGTGTTTTAGTTTAAGGACGCATAAGTCCGTGGGTTTAAGGATCCCACAATCCGTCTTTTGGTTTAAGGGCGCATAAGTCCGCGGGTTTAAGGATCCCATAGTCCGTCTTTTGGTTTAAGGACGCTTAAGTCCATGAGTTTAAGGACCCCACAGTCCGTGTTGATGTGTGGTTGTCGGGACTCGTCACCTCTCTGACGTCGTTGAAGGATTACAACGATGGGTGTCAGAGGAGTTCGGAGATGTACCCTCGAACCGATCGTAAATTGATTTAAGAGAGAGCAGCTGTGCTCAGTCGATTTAATTTGAGAACTTACGGCCATGATTGGGCTAAGTCCAGTTGAAAAATATTCAACGCTTTTATTTATTTTTGGTCTATTAGACCTGTGCTTGGGCTTTGCCCACACTTAAATAATGCATTGCATTACATTTTATTTTTGTTTGGGCTCTGCCCATAAAGGATGCAGAGCATCAATTTGCTTTGGGCTCTGCCCATTTATAAATGATGCAGAGCATCAATTTTATTTGGGCTCTGCCCTTTTATTGCTTTGTAATTTATTTTGACCTGCTAGGTCTTTTTGATTTGGGCCTGGCCCTTTAGCAAAAGAAATGCATTGCATTTATCAGGCGTTTTGCGCCAATCAAAGAGCGCAAGCGCTTGTGGTGATGACACATGTCATGCCAGCGCAGTGCGCTGCGCTTGCGCTGCCGACACGTGGCGTGCTGTGGTGAGTTGCGCCAGTTTCAGAGAGCAAGGCTCTATTTCAAAAGCGCATAGCGCAAATGGTTCAGATGCTGACACGTGGCGCTCTCTGGTGGCTTGCGCCAATCCAAGAGCGCAACAATGCAGTTTTGCAAGTGCAAGGCACTATTAATTTGAGAATCTTTTAGATTCCAGAACCAATGGTTCATAAAAGAAGTGCAAAGCACTATTTGTTTTCTTGATCTAATTTAGATAAAAAAAAACAAGTTTCTCTTGTTTTTCTTATTTCAGGGAACCCGAGGTTCATAAAAGTGCAAAGCACTATTTTTATTTATTTTTTTTATTAAAGATCATTGATCTTGTTCTTAGATCAATGATCTATTAGAAGAAATTCTTCTATCTAAAAGGTCTTTTACCTTTTTTCTTCTTGAAATTTCTTCAGAGTTCTCTCTGTTTGAAATTTTTGATTTCTCTCAAAATGTTCATGCCTTTGAATTGAGGTCTAGGGGCCTTTATATAGTGCCCATAAATTTGTTAAAGAGATCTTTCTCTGAGTGATTTGGGGAATTTTCCCCATCGTTGGATCTTTGATCAAAGGGCTTCTGTTTTACAGAAGGCAATCTTCTTATTTTAACAATAATAGAAAAATCTTACTCGAATTTAATTCTGTTTGGCGCAAACGTCCCAGCGCGTGACACGTGTCAAGCAGCGTACAGCGCAGCGCAACTGCGCTGACACGTGTCGCGCAGCGCAACTGCGCCGGCGCAAAGCACAGCACAACTGCGCTGGCGCATCTGCGCTGACACGTGTCGCGCAGCGCAACTGTGCTGGCGCATCTGCGCTGACACGTGTCGCGCAGTGCAATGCTTGCGCAACTGAAGCGTTGCTCCTTTAACTTTGTTTTAAAATAGAGTTTTGCTCTGATTGGGCGCGCTGCCTCGGGCGCTGCGCTGATATATCAGCTTTTGACACGTGGCGCGTTGCGCGCAGTGCAAAGAATCTGAAGCGTTACTTCGAATTTTGAATTTTGAAATTCAAACAGAGCTTTGCTCTCATTGGAGAAACAAATGCCCCCCCACCATTGCACTCACGTGGCGCGCACATGAGTGCGACGGTGGCAAGATTCCAACCGTTGGATCAAAGGGTGATCTGAAGGGGCGCAGGCGCCTATAAATATGATCCTTGGTCCTTGGTAATTTTTTACCACTTTCAAGAATTTAAACTTCAGAGCCTTGCTCTTGTTTGAGAATTTTTAGAGCCTTGCTCTCGTTTCTTCCCAAGAATTTCAAATTTCAGAACTTAGAATCACTTTTAGGTAAAATTAAATTAAATTAAATCGAATTTAATTAACAGAGCCTTGCTCTCATAGATCTTTGATCTAAAGAAAACTCTTTTGGGGTTTCATTAACAGATCCTTGCTATCAAAAGTTCACAGATCTACAGAGATCTTGTTCATGGGTTTTAACCCATGAACAGAGCCTTGCTCATGGATCAAATGTAGATTTCTTTTTTTATCTGAAAATGGAGAACTCCTAAAAGTTTTCATGGATCTTTAAGATCCTAAATTTTTAATTTTTAGGAGTTACAGTTTTCATCATTATTATAGAGCTAGGCTCTTTTTAGGAAATTTTATTCCCTTGAGACCAAAATTTGACAAATGTCACTCTGTGACAGAGCTTTGCTCTAAAATAGGAGATTTTCTCCTTGTCTCTAGGGATTTCCCATCAATGAGGGTATTCTCTTGGAGATCCTTTCTTTAATTGACAGTCTCATCCAATGATGGGGCTGTCTTATTAAATGATGCACTGTCATCCAGATTTTGTGGGTCTCCATTTGGTCCCCCACCCACTGTATTGCAGCGTGGTGTAAAATTTTAAAATGTCAAGCGTTGGAATTACAACACTGACGGCTAATAAAATTTTTTTGTCCTTCCGCCGGAAACATGTCTGCTAATTTGTCTTTCCCGTTTATTCGCTCGGAGGGAGGGTTCCCCCAGGCACCGATGGATCGAGTGGTGCTCGCTCTCATAAAGGATCATGACCCCGAGCACAAGAGCCTTCATCTGTGGGGTAGGTGGTACAATGAGATCATCCAGGGTCGCCGCAGTTTCAGTTCCGCCACGCCGTCTGAGCCCATAACTTCAATTCCTTATGCGGATGAACCCCCGGTGAAGTATGTCGTGAAGGTCAAAAATTGGAATTCTGATGACCTCCTCCCGCCGGCAATAGACATTCTAGGGAGGCGAATCTGTCAGGGTGAAGCACGCCCTTGGGGACAGGCTTATAATATTGGATTGGTCCCGCGACCGCCCGCCGGATATTTGCAGTGGGCCCGGTACATCTTATCGGCGAAAAGGACTCATCTAAACAAGATTGGTTTATATTCGGCCATCTACGTCTCGCTTTTCGAGTATCCCTCTCCTCCAACGTGGTGGATCAAGGCCTTTATCGAACAATGGAATATCCCCACCCACACCTTCCTGATGACGGAGAGGGAGGTCTCCATCTTCTTGGAGGAGTTTGCTGAAGTCTCGGGTCTACCAATGAGGGGGGAGCACTACGAGGAGCTGCTTCCTCTTGATGAATACGTCTTTGCCACCAAACCGCTAGTGTTTGACTTGACTCCGGAGAACGCCATTCAGCACCAGTTCCCGGGCTTGGTGAAGGTGCTGGAGATTTATGAAGGGCTCTATCTGGAATCGGGTGTCCGGGGCGTCAGTTTCGCCGATTTTATTGCCCGCTTTATCCGACCAGAGTTCTTATCGGAGCAGAGCGAGAAGTTTGCCCAACTTGATGACCCTTTTGGCTTCGGCTTGGACCGCCGACCCATATCAGAGAATGACCAAAAGGACTTTTATCTCCCCGGTGCCGTCGTCGTTCCTTTCTCGGAAATCGCCGTCCCGGGTATGGATGAGGAAACCTTTTTTGTAGGGTTCCTGGGCTTGTGGCTGTGCAGCTTTGCGCTCCCCATGCACCCGCGCCACATGCGGTCATCTTTTTTCTACCCAGCGCACCGGATGGTGGCTGGCTTGCAGTTGTCAGTAGGGATTGCCGGGCTGGCTTATTTTTATAATGGACTTAGCATAGCGGCGGACGCTAGTGAGCCTGGGGTGCAGCCCGCTAACTTCCCGATGCACTACTTCACCTTCTGGATGGAAATGCACGTGAACGGGGTGTTCGGCGCCCATAAGATCCCTCCCTTTTTTGAGAAATGCAGACTCCCTAGAGTCATACGATTAGTCGGTGCTTCGATCGTAGTTGCACCTCCACAGGAGGCTAGGGGGTTACTCCTTCGTCCACACCTGGTCGGAGCGAAGGTTTCCTTTTTGGATAAGGTCATAACAATAGGCTCAGAGACCACCAAATCGATAGTGCCGCTGCGCGGCGATTTTAAAGACGGGGCTTCCATATTGAAGGCTCGGGAAATCCTCCATCTCTACTCCATTCGGCCGGGCTATTTGGTGTTTAGGCAGAATGAGACGGCGCTCCTCATGAGGTATAACCCTCACCGGTTTTCTCAGCAATCGAGCTATAACCAGGGGATCCCGATGGAAGCTTTCTTGGAAAGGCCCGCGGTTAGCCGAGAAGGGATAAGGGATGCAATGCACCATTTTATGCGGCTTAACACGGGTTCTTATTTCTTTATCAGCGAGCCGAGCTGCGCCCCCAAAGTTCTCAACACGTACGTGGCCTTGTACGCACACGCAATGGGTCCAGTTATCCAAATGGAAAAGCGCATGCTGGTTGACCGTAAGGGTGCGCCTCCCGGCGGCGATCGCAAGGCTCCCCTGAAGCTGAGGACCCCAGTCATTCCTCCATTGAAAGGTGTTGGAGTTGGACCTCCGCGTGTGTTGAGCCCTTCGCGCGGATTGCCGCTTCGTGATACTGTGGCTGTGCCACCAGCCCCCTGTGCTCCAGTGGTAAATGTGGTATCGCCGGAGTCCGGCGCAAGCGCGGGTATCGGGACCCGCCGCCCCAAGGTGTCTGCCAAGCGCAAATCAATCCCGGGTGCATCCAGAGCTGGCGGGCAAAAGAAGAAGAAGTCGCTCCTCTCCCTTGACGCGATCCTCGGTTTAGAGCCTGATGCCTCTTACCGAAGGAATAAGCGAGTATGGCAGCAATACGGGGTTCTCGATAGACCCCGCAGACACCGACCTGGCGGCTGCTATTGCAGCTTCTGAGCGATCAGCGAGGCTCGAAGCGATGTTGAATAAACTCGCTGAGTCAGGTAATTATTAGCTGCTTCTTCGTCGTTTTATCGCATTTTTTATTATTATTTTTGACTAATATTTCCCCCCATTTTCAACAGGTGTCAATACCGAAGAGGCCATTGCTGCCTCTTTAAAAACCTTCCAGGAGGAGGAGAAGAAGCGCGCCTTGACGGGCGTTGGTACGTCTCGGCTTATTGAGTTTTTTTTTATCCTCTTTTCTGATGGCCAATCTAACCTTTCTTCCTTTGTTTCTTTACAGGGGCCGCGCCAGCTGATGCGGGGACTCTCCCCGGATCCTTTACTGAAGTCCCAGCTTCTTCGGGGCTGCCGCGAGAGCCTCAACTTGACAAAACGACGAGGGATGCCTTGAAAAATTTGGAGGCATCCCTATTCACGGACGAAGACGCCTCAATGAAAGAGGCTCTGGTGAGGTCCGTCTCAACGGCTCGGGAGGAGAGGAAGCGGCTGAGGCGCGAGGCGAAAGCGCGCAGGGCTGCTTCAGCCACGGGAGCGGGCCTAAGAACCATTATTCTCTCTGCTTCTCCTTCTGAAGAGCTCCCGGCTGGTCTATCTACCGCACGCAGACAGGTAGCGCGTGCGGTTAGGGAAGCTAATGATAAGTCCACTTCAGGTAATTTTTCTTTCGGAATCTTGTTGTAAGAATTATAAAGCCGTCGGTTCTTATATATTCTATCCTGCAGGGCCAAGTCCGACCGAGGGGGAGGCGGAGACCGTCGAACCTAAGGAAACAGAGGAGGAGGCACCGGCCGAACCCGAGCCGGCGGTGGGCAACGTCGCCAGGGTTACTGAGCCTGAGTTGGGGGCTGGGGGAGCCGCACCCGAAGAGGTTGTTGATGCCGAGCCTGAGGTGACGGCAAATGAGATGACCACTATTACTGAGCCTGGGGTGGCGGCGAACGAGGCACTTAAGACCGGCGACCTCATGGCGGCGGCGGATGAGATGACGGCGACCGCCGAGCCCGAAGAAGTAGCGGGTGAGATGGGCACGACTCTTGGGGAAGAGCCAGCCGCTCTTTCTCAACAGTCCGGCAATGCTCCGGTCATAGCTCTCCCCGCCTATGGTCTTCCGCTGTCTCCTGGCCACGCGAGTGCGACGACGGCCCCCATTGAGTCGGGTGATGAGGCCACAGGCGGTGGCCTCATGTCGGTGGAGGAGGGAGTTGCCTCCGTTTCGGCCGGCAGCTCATCAGGTAAATCCCAAGTTACTGTCCTTTTTATTTTACAATCCTTTCTGACAAGTTCACATTTGTTCGTAACGCAGGTGCAGCCAGCACCGATGCCCCATTGCTCGAGGGGGCGCCTTCAACCACTGCCTTGGCGGTGGTCACCTCTCAGCCCTCTCTCATACCATCAAAGATGTTGGAAGGTATGGGTTTGCAACTTATTAATCTTACCTTTCGGACGTATAATTTGTGTACTAAAGTCATACTGTTGTGCCTTTCAGGAGTGCTTTTTGACCATCTTTATCAGGTGTTGCTCCCATACTTCTCCTTCCCATCCGAACTCGCTTCTTCCTCTGGTGGCGCTGGTGAGTATGATTTCCATTGATATCTTTCTTTTACATTGATGGGATTACTTCTAACCTTTTTTCTCGTCCCGACTGCAGTGCTACAGATCGAAGGAGGGGGTGAAAGATCGGCTGCGCCAGCGGCCCTTCCGGCCTTGCCACCTGTCTCAGCTGGTACGGTGACTATCACATTAATAACTCCCCCCTTTTTATTTCCTGAACTGTTATCTGATCACATCTTGTTTCTTTTCAGCTTTCGTTCCGGTCTCGGCGCCCTTCGAGCCTCGCATCACAATGCCAGCCGGTCCTTATCTGAGACGTCCATCTTCGAAAGGGGCCGCGAATAGTCTGCGCATGTTGAGTGACTACGTTGAGGAACTCGACGTTGAAACTCCCACACCTACTGCAGACTTCGCTACGGCGGTTAACCCGATGCTGGTGATACTCGTGAACTTTCATGACGAGGGCATCATCGCATCTTGGGTTAACCATTGCAGGGAGATCGAGGCTCGCCTGCATCAGCTGGAGTCGATGCGTCCCGCTCCCGAGACCTTAGCCGCCAGCAATCAAAGAGCAGCGTGGATTGAGCAGAGCGATTCTTACTTCCGCCATCTCGAACAAGAAGTTACTTCGAGGCGTAAGGAGCGTGGTGAGACTTCGAGCAAATCTGCTCAACTGCATGTTCGGGTGGGGGCCAACGCTGCACGGCTGAAGGTTATTTTTGAGGGCCTTCTGCAATGCCTCTCCGAAGGGTTATCACTGAGGCAACGGCTTGATGTTGTCGAGCGGGATACACCTAGCCAGGAAGCAGCCTAGAAGGCGGCGGAGGAGCAACTTTCATCCTTTTTGCAGCAGCGGGCCCAGGTGGAAGCGGAAGTGGCCGTGGCCGCCACTCAGGAGGAGGCGCTAAAGGAAGTTCGAGAGCAGCTCGCTGATTTGTTAAAGACACTTCCTCCCCAGTAGCTATCCCTTTTTGTATCATTTGTACTTGTAAATAAAAAATGTATATATATTTTCTCTTTATAACAATGTATCTTGTACTCAATCAAGTTCATGAATAAAAGATACACATTCTTTGTAATGTTTTGCGTCGCTTCTCCGCCTTTTCTTTCTTTTATTATCAGCATGCCACCTGAGTAAACATGGTTGACAGATAATAGAGCAAGCATCTTGATTTCCTCAAATAACGATGGCTTGGGCCACAGGTTCAGATCTGCCGCCTAAGACTTTTCAACTCTATGAGCCGTGAGGGTCTCATAGAGACTTTTCTCGCTACGGATCGAGAGGATCTCGTAGGTGTATTTTTCTCCTTAGGAATCGTGAGGTTTCCTAAGCGCATTTTCTCTTATAAGTCGTAAGGATCTTATAAGAGAATTTTTCCCTCTTATGAGTCGAGAGGACCTGTAAGCGGTTGTTTCCCTCCTTGTCGAAATTCGACTTTGGAGAGTGAAACCCGTGAATAGTATGCAAGAGACCGTTTTAGATCGACTTGCAGGGTCCCATTGTTCAGGAAATAAGTTTTTAATCCCTGTTGCTTGAGGCTTCATCTTGCAAGTTGAGACGAATCGGGAATTTTCCGCGGAGACACTGGTTTCTCTGCGAGCCGACACGAATCAGGAGGCTCTCATCAAGGATATTTGTTTCCCCGAATTGAGGTATTTGCCAAGGATATTTATTTCCCTGGTGTTGAAACGGATTGAGAATTTCCCACGGAGACGCTGGTTTCTCTGCGAGTCGACGCGAATCAGGAGGCTCTCATCAAGGATATTTGTTTCCCTGAATTGAGGTATTTTCCGAGGATATTTGTTTCCCTGGTGTTGAAACGGATCGAGAATTTCCCACGGAGATACTGGTTTCTCTGCGAGTCGACGCGAATCAGGAGGCTCTCATCAAGGATATTTGTTTCCCTGAATTGAGGTATTTTCCGAGGATATTTGTTTCCCTGGTGTTGAAACGGATCGAGAATTTCCCACGGAGATATTGGTTTCTCTGCGAGTCGATGCGAATCAGGAGGCTCTCATCAAGGATATTTGTTTCCTTGAATTGAGGTATTTTCCAAGGATATTTGTTTCCCTGGTGTTGAAACGGATCGAGAATTTTCCACGGAGATACTGGTTTCTCTGCAAGTCGACGCGAATCAGGAGGCTCCCATCAAGGATATTTGTTTCCCTGAATTGAGGTATTTTCCAAGGATATTTGTTTCCCTGGTGTTGAAACGGATCGAGAATTTCCCACGGAGATACTGGTTTCTCTGCGAGTCGACGCGAATCAGGAGGCTCTGATCAAGGATATTTGTTTCCCTGAATTGAGGTATTTTTCCAAGGATATTTGTTTCCCTGGTGTTGAAATGGATCGAGAATTTCCCATGGAGACACTGGTTTCTCTGCGAGTCGACGCGAATCAGGAGGCTCTCATCAAGGATATTTGTTTCCCTGAATTGAGGTATTTTCCAAGGATATTTGTTTCCCTGGTGTTGAAACAGATCGAGAATTTCCCACAGAGATACTGGTTTCTCTATGAGTCGACGCGAATCAGGAGGCTCTCATCAATGATATTTGTTTCCTCGAGTCGAAGGATTTGCCGAAGACACTGGTTTCTTCGGGGTTGGGATGAACCGTCGAGATTTGGCTTCGTTTTCTGGTGGAGCCTGTTGGGAAAGTATGGTTCCCTCTTTGTTTGCGCCCTTAGATTGTATACAGGGATCGATGTGATCTCAGGTGTAGGGCCAAAGTTTTATCATTTTTTTTTATTTCCGCGATGCTCTATCATTTCAGCTTTTATATCGCGAAGGTCGCGATTGCCCAATCATTTTGACTATTTTTCGCGGTGCCCAATCATTTTGGCTATTTATTTTATTTTTACTGGCTGCTTTTTATTGCGAGTTGCCCAATCATTTCGGCTATTTCGTATGTATGTGCGGCCTACCGGATTTTTACCGTAAACCTGAAATTAGACACCGATTTCGGCATCAGCACCGCTACAACTGGGATATTGCCAGGAGCGAATCATCATTTGCCTCCGTCGATGTTGATCAAAGGTGGCTTAGCGAACAGGATTAAGGTCCTGTCAACTAAGGCTTTTAACTTCACGAGCCGTAAGGGTCTCACAAAGGTATTTCTCCCTATAAGTCGTGAGGATCTTGTAGGTGTATTTTCTCCTCAGGAATCGTGAGGATTCCTAAGTGGGTGTTCCTCTGTAAGTCGTAAGGATCCTACAAGAGGGTTTTCTCCTTGTAAATCGAGGGGACCTACAAGGGTTTTTATCATGCGTACATATCCCCAGTCACAGATGGGACTTGGTTTGGGAAATGTTTATTCACGCTCGTGGATTGTATACAAGAGTCAGTATTGAACCACTTGTAGGGCAATATCGAAAGTTGTGGGGTTTGCTTAAGCACAGGTTTAGGTCTCTGTAACTTAAGACTTTCGAATCTTATGAGTCGTGAGGGTCCCATAAGAGAGTTCTCCTTACGAGTCGTGAGGATCTCGCAAGTGTATTTTCTCTTTAGGAATCGTAAGGATCCCTAAGTGTATTGCTCCCTTATGAGTCGTAAGGATCTCACGCGGGTGGTTTCTCCTTACAAGGTCGAGAGGACCCTGTAAGTGTCCTTTAACGAGATTGTGCCCTTTCGGGTTTTCACAAACACTCGCCGTAATCCTGCTGTTTTTACTCACGGAGCCCTTTCGGGTTTTCATCCGTGCCCTTTTTGCTTATGGACATACCCCTTTTTTTTATTCTTTTTATTTTTATATATATATTTTTTTTACGAGGTCGCGCCCTTTCGGGTTTTCACGAACACTCGCCGGTAGCCCTGCTGTTTTTACTCACGGAGCCTTTTCGGATTTTCATCCGTGCCCTTTTTGCTTATGGACATACCGTTTTTATATATATATATATATATTTTATATACATATACTTTTTTTTATTGATCTCGTCAGCCTGAAGATGCTGTGGTAATAGTTTAAGAACGTTTCGGTCCGCCATTAGTTTAAGGACGTTTCGGTCCGCCATTAGTTTAAGGACGTTTCGGTCCGTTCCCTGGAGAAGGCTGGCTACTGCTTACAAAGTTTGAGCTTAGGAAGATAGCGAGCGGATATAGTCGTCGTCATCTATCGTTGACCTAGGCTGTGGCTTATTAAGCGTAGTATTTCTTTAGGAAGCGGACGTTTATTGGCCTGAAAGGCCTTTCACCGTGCATATCCATGAGTAGATAGGCTCCACCTTGGTAGACCTTGTCTATGGTGTACGGGCCTTCATAGTTCGGCTCGAATTTTCCCCGCTTGGCGCGATTGGGGATCATAGGCCTCTTGACCACTAGCACGAGTTCGCCTTGGCGGAATGTCCTCGGCCGGGTCAATCTTTCATATGAGCACGTCATCTTTTCTTTATAGGCCTCCAGATTTTGTTGCGCTATGAGCCGGGTCTCATCAAGGGCATCGAGCTCCTCAAGCCGAAGGTGATGATTTTCTTCATCTGTTAGCTCGTAGTGGACTGCCACTCGTAGAGAGGGTAACTCTATCTCGAGGGGGGAGTAATGCTTCTGTACCGAAGACTAGCGCATATGGCGTTGTGTTTATGGCTGTCTTGAACGTAGTTCGATACGCCCAAAGAGCTTCTTGCAGCTTCTCGTGCCAGTCCTTCTTATTTCGGGACACCGTTTTCTTCATGATCTTTGTCAAGGTTTTGTTGAAGGCTTCAGCTAGACCGTTAGCTCGCAGATTATAAACCGAGGAATATCTCCAGTTTATATTGTGTTGTTGCGCGAAACGACTGATCTTGTGGCTTCTGTAAGCTGGCCCGTTATTGGAGATGATCCGTCGTGGAGTTCCAAACCGATATAGGATGTGCGTCTTGAAGAAATGGAGGATATTCTTCGTCTTAACTTCCCTCAGCGGTACTGCCTCTGCCCATTTGGAGAAGTAGTCAGTCGTCGCCAGGATGAAACGATGTCCCTTGGACGATGCTGGTTCGATAGGGCCGACTATATCAGTTCCCCACATTTCGAACAGCCAGCTAGCCACCGTTGGATGTAGTGGATTTGGATGCTGGTGGATGAAGTCCCCATGAATTTGGCATGAGTGGCATTGCTTCGCATATTCGAGGCAGTCCTGGATCATCGTGGGCCAGTAGTATCCTATCCGTTTGATCTTCAACTTCATCTTTGGGCCCGCTTGGTGAGAACCGCAGAGTCCGTCGTGAACTTCCTGAACGACTCTTTTCGCTTCGTCAGGTCCCAGGCATCTCAACCACAGAGAGTCAAATGACCTCTTGTATAGAGTATTATTGACGAAGGCGAAGGACAGAGCTCGTTTCAGGAGCTGATGTCTTGAGGACGCATCTTCAGGCGTTCGACGGGATTTGAAGTAGTCTATGAAGACTTCTCTCCAATCTTCAACCATTTCTTGGTCTTTTATTTGCATGGCCATCTGCTCGGTCGCTTCCTTTTCCTCGGATGATTCCGGAGATATTTCTGCCGGAGCAAGAACCCGACAGCTTTGTACCACGATTCTTACATCATCGAGGTTCTCGTCAGCTAGTTCTTTAGCTAGCTTGGCTAATGCATTCGCTTTGCTATTTTCGGCACGCGGTATGCTTTCCAAGGTGTAGGAGGGGATTTGAGTCAGCAGTCGTTGTACTCTTTCGCCGTACTTTACCAGTTCTGGCTTACATGTCTGGTAGTTGCCGTTTACTTGACTAACGACCAGTTGGGAATCTCCGTATATGAGGAGGTTTTCAATTCCCATGTCGATGGCGATCTCGAGTCCTCCTATCAAAGCTTCGTATTCGGCCTCATTGTTCGTCCTTGGCTCTGTTAGGGAAAAAGCGAAGCGCATTATCCCTCTTTGTGGAGTTACGAAGATAAGGCCTGTTCCCTTCCGAACGGCGGCCGACGACGCGAGGACGTCTGGCCTGAGATTCGGGGCAGATGCTATTTGGTTTTATCCGTCTACCTCTCCGAAGATACCAAGTTGATTTATGGCACTGTGTATCGGAGGTTTAGACGAATGCGGCCGATATAGCAGACTTCGTCAGATTCCCCCTCGCTTGAGGGGTTTTTTGATTGTGGGGACACTCTTCCCTGCAGGCGCAAGCCCCTGCAGTTAATTACGCTACCGCATCACGGTAACAACTTTCTCCTTCTCCAGAATTTCACTTCGCGTCGTGTGTGTTTGTTTTGTTTGTGATTGCCCGTGGATTGTATACAGAGACTAAGTAATGCCGTCGCCCGTAGGACGTGGATTAGTCCAAATCCGTATTTACTTAGATTTGGGTTTGGTGTTTTTAGTTTAAGGATACGTTAGCCGTATTGCGGCTAAGATCAACTTAAACGTTCGTTAAGGATACGTTAGTCCTGTTTGAGACTAGGATCAACTTAACGTGATGATCCATTTATTATATGGCCGTCAGGACTCGTCACCTCTCTGACGTCGTTGAAGAATTACAACGATAGGTGTCAGAGGAGTTCAGAGATGTACCCTTGAACCAAAGTTGATTTGGAGTTTTATAGTCCATTTGAATGTTTAAGGATACGTTAGCCGTGTTTGGGGCTAAGATCAACTTAAACGGGACCGTTTAGATCCGGCAAAAGAGCATTTGGAACCTCTATTGTTCCAGTTTAGGGACGTGGTGGTCCATGTTCCAATTTAGGGACGTGGTGGTCCATGTTCCAGTTTAGGGACGTGGTGGTCCATCTCCAGTTTAAGGACGTGGTGGTCCATCATTAGTTTAAGGACGTTTCGGTCCATCGCCAGTTTAGGGACGTGGTGGTCCATCATTAGTTTAAGGACGTTTCGGTCCATCATTAGTTTAAGGACGTTTCGGTCCGATATTAGTTTAAGGACGTTTCGGTCCACGAGTTTAAGGACCCCGCAGTCCATATTGATGTGTGGTCGTCGGGACCCGTCACTTCTCTGATGACGTTGAATGATTACAACGACATATGTCAAAGGAGTTCGGAGATGTACCCTCGAACCAGATATAAATTGATTTAGGGAGCAGCCGTGCTCAGTCAATTTAATTTGAGGACTTACGGCCAAAATTGGGCTAAGTCCAGTTGAAGAATGTTCAATGTTTTTATTTATCTTTAGCCTATTAGACTTGTGCTAGGGCTTTGCCCTTGCTAGGCCTTTTTTATTTGGGCTCTACCCCTTTGTAAATAATGCAGAGCATCTGTTTTGGTTTGGGCTCTGCCCTTTTTAAAATAATGCATTGCATTTTATTAGGCCTGTTAGGCCTTCTTTAATTGGGCTTGGCCCTTTTGTAAGCAATGCAGTGCACTAATTATTTGACAGTGGCTTGTCAGGCGCTTTGCGCCAAGTAATGAGCGCAAACTCATATGGTGATGACACATGTCATGCTCTGGCGAGCGCAAGCGCAACAGCGCAGTGCACTGTGTCAGTGCGCTGCGCTGCTGCGCTACTGACACGTGGCGCTTCCTGGTGGCTTGCGCCAACACAGGAGCGCAACAGCGCTGTTCTTGCAAGTGCAGAGCACTGTTTTATCTTTTGATCGATTTTAAATCAAAGAAAAACAAGTTTTTCTTGTTTTCAAGGAACCAATTGTTCATAAGCAAGTGCAAAGCACTATTATTAGTTAATTTTCTTTCTTATTGAAGATCATTGAACTTGTTCTCAGATCAATGATCTGTTCTTTGAAGAGAATTTTCTCTTTTTCTGAAGATTTTTACCTTTTTTGTTCTTGAGGAATTCTTCAGAGTTCTCTTTTTTTTTCTCCGAAAATGTTGATGTCTTGAATTGAGGTCTGGGGTCTCTTTTATAGTGCCCATGAATTAGTTAAATTTGTTAAAGAGATCTTTCTCTGAGTGATTTGGGGAATTTTCCCCACCGTTGGATCTTTGATCCAAGGGCTTCTATTTTACAGAAGAAAATCTTCTTGTTTTAACAAGAACAGAAAAGATTTCTTTAAAATCTTTATTCTTTTTGGCGCAAATGCTCCAGAGCGTGACACGTGTCGCGCAGCGCACAGCGCAGCGCACCTGCGCTGACACGTGTCGCGCAGCGCAGCGCTTGCGCAAAAGCGACTGCGCTGACACGTGTCGGGCAGCGCAGCGCTTGCGCAACTGAAGTTTTGCTTCTATTTTGTTTTTTAATAGAGCTTTGCTCTTGATGGAGTGCGCTACCTTGGACGCTGCGCTCCCTGCGCTGGTGTGTCTGATTTTGACACGTGGCGCTCTGTGCGCAGCGCAGGGGATCTGAAGCGTTACTTCATTTATTTTAATTTTAATTTTCAATACAGAGATTTGCTCTGATTGGGGAAACAGAAGCGTTGCTTCGTTTCCCGTCTTGGAATTTGAACAGAGCTTTGCTCTGATTGGGGTAAACAAGGCCTACCCCTGATTTGATTATGGGCGTATTGTGCTTGCGCTTCTTCATGGAAGATGCTCCATCGAAATAAAGTTCCCATCGGGTATTACCGCCGTCGATCGCATCAAACGCGTGTTCATCTGGCAGTTCGCAATTCAAAGGGGAATCAGCCGGTATTGGATGTTCAACGAGGAAGTCGGCGATGGCCTGGCCTTTCACCGCTTTAAGAGGCTGATAAGTTATCGAAAACTCCATTAAGAGCAGGGCCCATTTAGCGAGTCTCCCTGTCAATATGGCCTTCGACATTAAATATTTAAAGGGGGTCCACCTTCGAAATGAGACGAACTTCATGCGCCAACGCATAATGCCGGAGTTTCGTTATCGCGAAGATCAACGCCAGGCAGTGTTTTTCGATGGGGGAGTAATTGCCTTCTGCCTCCAGAAGAACTCGACTTAAATAGTAGAGCGCTCTCTCTTTCCCTTGGTCATTCTCTTGTGCCCATAATGCGCCTAAGGAACCTTCAAGGGCGGTTGTATAAAGAATGAGGGGCTTTCCCTTGACCGGGGCAGCCAGCACTGGCGGGTTCTGCAGGTACTGCTTGATCTCATCCAGCGCACCTTGGCATTTTTGGTCCCAGACGAACGGGGTTCCCTTCTTCATCAAATGGCTGTAAGGACGGCACTTTCCCGGAAGGTTGGCTATAAATCGCCGTATATACGCAAGCTTCCCTTGGAGAGACCGCAGCTGTTTGAGAGTCCTTGGCGGAGGCATTTCCATGATCGCTTTGATCTTTGACGGATCTATCTCAATACCTCGATGTCGGACGATGAATCCCAGGAATTTGCCCGAGGAAACTCCGAATGCACACTTGAGAGGGTTCATCTTCAAGTTGTATTGTCGAAGACGTTGAAATACGGTCTTCAGATGCTCGAGATGTTCCTCGTATGATTTGCTTTTCACCACGAGGTCGTCGATATAACATTCAACAATTTCATGTATAAGGTCATCGAAGATTTTCGTCATGGCCCTCTGATAGGTGGCACCAGCGTTCTTTAAACCGAAGGGTATCACCTTGTAGCAGACTATACCCAAAGGAGTCCTGAAGGCGGTGTGCTTCTGGTCTTCGGGATGCATTTTTATCTGATTATTTCCTGACGAGCCGTCCATGAAGGAGAAAACCTCGTGAGTGGACGTATTGTCTATCATCAGTTCGGTGACTGGCACTGGGAAATCGTCCTTCGGGCAAGCTTTATTAAGATCCCGGAAGTCTACGCATATGCGCACTGTCCCATTTTTCTTCATCACCGGGACGATGTTGGCGATCCATTCAGGGTATTGAACTTCCTGGATGAAGCCAGAGCCGATCAGCTTCTTGACCTCGGCATTGATATTCATCTCAAGCTCGAGCCGCATTCTTCTCGGCGCCTGTTTGACTGGCTTGACGTCCGGAGATATCTCCAATCTGTGCACAGCAATTTCTGGATCTAGTCACGGCATTTCGGAATAGTTCCACGCGAAGCAATCTTTGTGCTGCATAAGCAGGTCTTTTAATGAAGCCACCTTCTCTTCAGACAGTAGCTCACTAACAAATGTCGGTCGCGGATCGTTCGACCTTCCCAACTCAATTTTCTTAAGGTTATCTGCGATGGTATGGATTCCATCTTCCAGCTCTTTTGGCGCTGGTGGGAATTCTGAGATTACCTCGTCGTTGCTGTTTTCGAAGCACCAGGGAAGGTCATCCATGTTCTCGGGCTCTTCTTTTGATATCGTTATCACGTGACAAGTACGAATTCGCTTCCAATCCCAATGCGGAACTGGTTCTTCTTCCGTGGCCTTGGGTTCGTGCTTCTGTGGCGGCGCTACCCTCCAGTTGTCGGACAGAGCGAACTTGCCATGCTGATACTGATCTTCAACCCAATTCTTGAAGGTGAAGCAGTCCTCGAGAGGGTGCCCTATCACTCGGTGATAAGGGCAATAGTCCGGGTGAGAGACTTCGCCTGCTTGTTCGGGGTGTTTAGACTCTGGCAGTGTAAGCATCTGATGTTTTAAAGCGAGGTCAAGTATTTTCTTCGTCTTGTCCCGAGGAAAAGAGTATGCTCGACCCATTTTTCTCATGAGGGATAGATCGGAACCGCTTGGTTCCCGCTTGCGTGGCCTTTTAGCCCCGCTTCGTTGCTGTTGAGCGCCTTTTTCGTGTTTCGACTTGTTTCTGCCTCTGCGTCGGGACTTCTTTATAACAGGTTGATAGGGAGCGGCATTTTCATCTTTCACAGCCTGTTGGAGGAGGCGTTGCATTTTGGCTTTCTCATAAATGGCCATCTCACGGTTGTGGTCGTCTCGGACTTTTTGACCAGCTTCCCTTATAAATTTGTCCATTTGTTCTTCGAACGATGAACTGGGCACTTTTGCATCTGAAACTTTCACTGGTTCAGGATTAGCGTCCTCCTATTGAGCATTCGCTTCTTCATCGAAGTCATATATGACATAGCAGCTGTTTAGTAGCTCTCGTTTCTTTGACCGGATGTATCCTAGTCCTTTTGTCTCCATCCCCCCATTAGGCAGTTTGCGTTGAGTCCCGGGAACGTTCTAGACTTTGTCATAGAACTTGGCTTTTCGAACGGTCTGCTTGAAGGATATCCCTTGGCGTTTCAGCAGCTTTTTCAAACCTTCCGTATAATATCTGGGATGATGGATAGGCTGAAGCCTGTCGAGCGTAGGATCCACGCCATGCCATATTTCTTTCTCCACTTTGGTTTCTTCAGAGCGGTAGAATAGAATTGCTTTTCGCTTTCTCGCCTGGGAGGGATATAGAACGTTTGTAGCTCTTCTACATTGTAAATATCAAGTGCATCCAGTTCTTTACGGTGTTTAAGCGGCACCATGGCGACTTGTAGACTTTGCTCTTCGTCAGCGGACGTTTGTATTGAAGGTCGTGCAGGGAATACAGCATGGACTTCATCTTCCGAGTCGCTACCAAAGATTAACGTAGGAGTAGATGGCCCTGGCTTGTTGTATTGGGGCGGACCCGAATACACTATCTCCTCTTCCTCCTCGGTATCACTCCTGAAAACAGGGATGGTGGCGTTAGCTTTGTTTTCCAGCTTGTGACACCTTTCCGTGTCTTCGAAATTCGGTAAGAAGTATTTGGCATCTTCATATTTGCGGACTTCGTTCATGGAAAACGGATTCAATTCTCCTGCCACGGTATACTCGAGACCATCCTTGGCGTATTTCATACACTGATGTTGTGTAGAAGGGATGACGTTGTACTCGTGTAACCATGGTCGGCCGAGCAGAGTATTGTAGCATGTCTTGGCGTCTATGACATGGAATTTAATGTCTGTGACGAGTAGCCCAAAGCGTAGCGTCAGTATCACAGACCCAAGAGTTCTTGATGACTGGGAGTCAAACCCGGAGATGGTGATCTTGTCCCGAGCAAGGTGCTGGACGCTCATGCAGATTTCTTTTAACACCCGCACATTGAGGAGATTAACGGAGGATCCATTATCGATCAGGATTTTGCCTATCTTTATATCGTGACAGTATCCTGAGACGTAGAGGGGGCGATTGTGTTCGCACGTCCCAAGGAGAAGGTCTTCATCACCAAAAGCGACATCGGCAGTGTGCACTTCTTCCAATTCATCCTTCATCTTTTCTTCAGCCAGGAAAGCTTGGAATTGTTCCGGATCTTGTAATGCCTTGATTAACGAATCTCTCGCCTCCTTTGATAGCAAAAGGGCGTCAAGAATGCTGAGCTGTGAGGGTAGCTTCCTCAGATGTGCTAAGACGTTGTAATCCACCTTATTCTTCTTCGGCGGGTCCTTAGCGCTTTGCTCCCCCAGAACTTGGTCATTTAAGATGATATCTTCAGAGACCTTTTCTTTCCCTTTATCTTTTCTGTTTGAGGGTCCGAGATTCTTTTCGGGAAGCGTGCGATTATGCAGCCGAATATTTTCGCAAACCTTCAGCTCTTCTTCTTTTCCCGAAGTGGACTCTGTAAAGAGAGGGGCAAGTTCCAGCTCCTCATCAGAATCGCTCCCGAATGTAGGCACTTGTGACCCGCCGGTGTTAACCATGCGACAATCGCCGGTAGTTCTTTTAAGCCCTTCGGTCGTATTTTCTCGCTCCCGACGAGTTTTATGCTTTTCCCGCTTAAAATGTTGTCGATGAGCAACGTATCCTTGCCACCATCTATCAAAAGCTTTGCACTCTTCAGTGGGGTGCAAAATCTTCCGATGATATAAGCAATAGGAGGGGTGCATTTCCGCTTCACCAGTAATTTTTCCTTCGGAGGATGGTAGCTTCATGCCCATTGATATGGCCTTAGCAAACCTTTTCCTCATCTTGAATTTGCTTTTGTCGGTAGTGGAGGTATTTTGCTCCAGCGGGATCGTCTCAGCTCTTTCATCAAGTCGCTGGCGCTTGGCCCTTTCAAATATGACCGCCTCGCGTTCTCGATCAGCTTTACTTTTCAACCGAGCTTCCTTAAGGAATGCGTCAATAACTTCATCTGATTGCCCCAGAATTTTTGGTTTAGGATCTGCCCCCAGCTTTTCAGTGCAAGGAGTCTCCTCATCGTCCATGAACTAATGGGAAATCACATGACAGCTCGCCACATATTCTTCAGATTCATCAGATGAACTTTCTCCCTCATCTTCCTCTTGAAAGACATGATTGAGGAACTCTTGGAATCTAATGGGAGTCCGTGCCTTCTGGTTGTATTTCTCCAGCGCGTCAATTTGTTTTTGCAAGTCCGTGCGCTTGTCGCCAGGCTTCATGGGCTTCTTAGATTTCTTCTTCTTCTTTTTCGAAGATTTTGACGGCTGGTTGCAAGTGCTTGGGCCACCACCATCGGTCTTTGGAGTTGTACGTGGCTTCAACATCCCCTCAATGACCTGCGGTTCCAACGGGTTCTTCCACTTAATCGCTGGGCATGCCTGAAGGTCGTTTAGCATCTTCTTTGTCTTGGCTGATAATACAACCTCCTAAGGAGTTTCTTCAACGACGGAGCATGTTTCCCCCGGCGTATTCATCCCTTTAGATGTGTGGGGCTGCAGGGGATTCACCTTCCATTTGTCAGATAACGCGAACTTGCCCTGTTGGTACTGGTCTTCAAGCCAATTTTTGAAGACGTAGCAATCTTCGATCGGATGACCCAGTACTCGATGATAAGGACAGTAGTTGGGCTCATTGACATCATTTGGTTGCGACGGACGTTTTGGACCCGGCAGATTTATGAGTCGGTTGCGCAACGCCAGCTCGAATAACCTTCTCGTTTTATCTCGGGGAAATGAGTAAGAATGTCCTAGCCTCTCCTCAAGGGCTACGTATGGACGCATATTATTTTGACGAACAACCGGCTTCGAGTTGCTCGGTTGTTGTTGAGCATTAGCGACAACGATCGCTTTTCCCTTCCCCTTGTCATTTCGGGAGTCCGGCTTTAGAAAAGGGGGTCTATGGCCTATCTGATCCATTTGCGCTAGCTTGTCAATCAAGGCCTGGAAGGTAGTCGGCTTGAAAAACATCATAAATTGCGAGATGGTTGCTTGTGGATCAAGGGTTCCCACAAACATACCCACCGCGGGAGCTTCTTCAATGCGCTGCTCGCACTTCGACCATAAGTTCCGCCACCGTATAGCATATTGAACCCATGTCTCGCCTGGTTTTACCTTGGCATTAATCAGTGCCGTCATCGGGGTGCGTTCACTGGCGCTTGCAAAACACTGAGTAAACAACATCTCCATCTCCGCGAAGATCTTGATAGAGTCGTTCGGGAGCTCAGAATACCACTCGAACGCCATATCTGATAAACTTCCAACAAACTGGCGAAGCAAAAGCTTGTCATCACCGCCGGTGTTGCCGCAGAGTGCCCTGAACTGGGCGACATGCTGGTGAGGATTGCCCGTCCCCTTGTAGACATGGAACTTGGGAATTGTGTAAACGGGCGGGTACTTGATTTGGTCGTACCAACATGGATATGGCCGCCCTGTTTTTACGACCTGGCCAGCTGCTTCAGTCGCATGATGAACCCGTATTTGTTGGGCTATGTACTCGTCCAAATCAGCTTTGGAGATTGTATCCTCCTTAGCTGTTGATAGAGCTAGCGGAGGATTTGACGTCTCTCCCCTGTCGTCTTCAAGGACGATCGGGGGATCTTCGGCCGGAGGATCTTGTTGGATCATCATCCTCACCATGTCTTGGAACAGGAGGACCATACGCTTTATGTTGGCCGCTTGTTCAGCAGCCTCTTTATCCTTCTTCTCCAATATTTGACGAAGGAATTCAGCGTCGGTTTCTTCCTCTTGGCGTTCATCCGAGGACGTTTCAGGGTTTTCTTTTTTCCCAGTAAGTGCGGCCATAGCGTTCATCATTTCTTGGAGCTTCTGCTGCTGCTCCTGCGCTTTGGTCTCTGATCGCGTAAGCGGTCGATGACCCGTAGATATACGACTGTCCTCTTTACCAGACGCTACGTAGACGGTATGAACTACCATGCCCCCAGACTTGGGGCGTTTCGGTTCACCACCTTTGATATTCGTTGTCGGCGTAGGGACTTTTTCTAGCCTTCTTCTCTTATGGGCCGTAGAAGTTGAGGGGGCCATTGCTTTGGGCACCCAAGCGGTCGTCACCTTTCGTTACTTGACCGGGGGATTTTCTTCTTGCCGACCTTTCGACTTCTTCTGTTGGCGAGAGGGGTTAGGATCAATGACAGATTCTCGGACTCGTCGCCATGTCTTGTAGATCTTGGAGGACAGCGATCGAGGAGACTGCTCTGGCTTTTCTGCTCCCACGGCAGTCTTTACTGGTGGAGGAGATCTTTTGAGCACCGCAGTCGGCGAGTTTCTGCGTACTCTATTCAGTAGCTCGAAGCTGTTCCCGGTGGGAACAGCAGTGTTAACTTCCACCGTCGGAGCTGGCGGAGTCATCCCAGAAGGGGAGTTGCCCCCGGTCCTCCTTACCCGGCGCCAGTGGCGTCGTCGGGCGCGACGAGTTGTCGGTATTGGCTTGGAGACAGAAAAAGCTTCTTCTTGCCCCCTGTTCAGGTGTGGGGCTGTCGCCGGCGTCAGCCTGTTAAAGATTGACATCTTTTGAGCAGCAGGAGCAAGAGTGGGATTTGGGACGGTCAGTCTTGTAAAGACTGATCTCTTAGCCGGAGAAGCCGCCTTGACGACTTCAGGAGCAGGTTTGGCTACTTCTTTTGGGGTAACCTTTTCTAGGACTGCAAGCTTCATTGCGGGTCCGCGGGAGTTTTGGCCCAGCATGGAGAAGACCGAGGCACTGGTGTTGGGCAACCCTTTGAGAGGGGCCGCAGTAACTGTAAGTCGATCGAAGACCGACTTCTTAGGAGCTTCTTGTATGGGCACGGGGGTGTTGAAGCTTGTTGGCGAAAGCATAGTTCCGAAAAACAACCCCGTGGCGGCTTGAGTAATCTGCTCCACGGGCATGGTGAACAAAGAGGCCGCTTGGGGCCCGTAGGTTATGCCCCGAGTTGAGGCCGGACGCGAGCTGCAGCTGCAGTTAGAGCACTTTAAACAGGTAGAGGCCATCGATGCTTGATTTCTTTTCTGTGCCAAGCAAGAGACCAAATCTTAGTAAACTTGAAATCCAAAGGCAACCATTAACAAACCGCGATTTGTTCGTGAATACGACACACGAAGTGTGGAGTGGAAAGAGAAAAAGGTCCTACCGGGCATGCCAGAATCTGTTTCCCTCCGAAAGACGGTGCACAAGACTGCAAGGTCCTGACGCTGGGGTTCGGGACAGAAGCTATTTGGTTTAATCCGTCCACCTCTCCGAAGATGCCAAGTTGATTTATGGCACCGTGTATCGGAGGTTTAGACGGATGCGGCCGATGTAGCAGACTTCGTCAGATTCCCCCTCGCTTGAAGGGTTTTTGATTGTGGGGACGCTCTTCCCTGCAGGCGTAAGCCCCTGCAGTTAATTACGCTACCGTATCGCGGTAACAACTTTCTCTTTCTCCAGAATTTCACTTCGTGTCGTGTGTGTTTGTTTTGTTTGTGGTTACCCGTGGATTGTATACGGAGACTAAGCGATGCCGTCTCCCGTAGGACGTGGATTATTCCAAATCCGTATTTACTTAGATTTGGGTTTGGTGTTTCGGTTTAAGGATACGTTAGCCGTATTTAGGCTAAGATCGACTTAAACGTTTGTTAAGGATACGTTAGTCTGATTTGAGACTAAGATCAACTTAACGGGATCGTTTTGGATCCGACAAAAGAGCGTTTGGGGATTATATTGTTCCAGTTTAGGGACATAGTGGTCCATAGGTAGTTTAAGGACATTGCGGTCCATATTCCAGTTTAGGGACGTGGTGGTCCATATTCCAGTTTAGGGACGTAGTGGTCCATAGGTAGTTTAAGGACGCTTAAGTCCGTGAGTTTAAGGACCCCACAGTCCGTGTTTTAGTTTAAGGACGCATAAGTCCGCGGGTTTAAGGATCCCACAATCCGTCTTTTGGTTTAAAGATGCATAAGTCCGCGGGTTTAAGGATCCCACAGTCCGTCTTTTGGTTTAAGGACGCTTAAGTCCATGAGTTTAAGGACCCCACAGTCCGTGTTGATGTGTGGTTGTCGGGACTCGTCACCTCTCTGACGTCGTTGAAGGATTACAACGATGGGTGTTAGAGGAGTTCGGAGATGTACCCTCGAACCGGTCGTAAATTGATTTAAGAGAGAGCAGCCGTGCTCAGTCAATTTAATTTGAGGACTTACGGCCATGATTGGGCTAAGTCCAGTTGAAAAATATTCAACGCTTTTATTTATTTTTGGTCTATTAGACCTGTGCCAGGGCTTTGCCCACACTTAAATAATGTATTGCATTACTTTTTATTTTTGTTTGGGCTCTTCCCATAAAAGATGCAGAGCATCAATTTGCTTTGGGCTCTGCCCATTTATAAATGATGCAGAGCATCAATTTTATTTGGGCTCTGCCTTTTTATTGCTTTGCAATTTATTTTGACCTGCTAGGTCTTTTTGATTTGGGCCTGGCCCTTTAGCAAAAGAAATGCATTGCATTTGTCAGGCGCTTTGCGCCAATCAAAGAGCGCAAGCGCTTGTGGTGATGACACGTGTCATGCCAGCGCAGTGCGCTGCGCCAGTGCCTTGCGCTGCCGACACGTGGCGTGCTGTGGTGAGTTGCGCCAGTTTCAGAGAGCAAGGCTTTATTTCAAAAGCGCATAGCGCAAATGGTTCAGATGCTGACACGTGGCGCTCTCTGGTGGCTTGCGCCAACCCAAGAGCGCAACAGCGCAGTTTTGCAAGTGCAAGGCACTATTAATTTGAGAATCTTTTAGATTCCAGAACCAATGGTTCATAAAAGATGTGCAAAGCACTATTTGTTTTCTTGATCTAATTTAGATCAAAGAAAACAAGTTTCTCTTGTTTTTCTTATTTCAGTGAACCAGAGGTTCATAAAAGTGCAAAGCACTATTTTTATTTGTTTTTTATTAAAGATCATTGATCTTGTTCTTAGATCAATGATCTATTAGAAGAAATTCTTCTATCTAAAAGGTCTTTTACCTTTTTTCTTCTTGAAATTTCTTCAGAGTTCTCTCTGTTTGAAAATTTTGATTTCTCTCAAAATGTCCATGCCTTTGAATTGATGTCTAGGGGCCTTTATATAGTGCCCATAAATTTGTTAAAGAGATCTTTCTCTGAGTGATTTGGGGAATTTTCCCCACCGTTGGATTTTTGATCCAAGGGCTTCTGTTTTACAGAAGGCAATCTTCTTGTTTTAACAAGAACAGAAAAATCTTACTCGAATTTAATTCTGTTTGGCGCAAACGTCCCAGCGCGTGACACGTGTCAAGCAGCGCACAGCGCAGCTCAACTGCGCGGACACGTGTCGCGCAGCGCAGTGCTTGCGCAACTGAAGCGTTGCCTCCTTTAACTTTGTTTTAAAATAGAGCTTTGCTCTGATTGGGCGTGCTGCCTCGGGCGCTGCGCTGATGTATCAGCTTTTGACACGTGGCGCGTTGCGCGCAGCGCAAAGAATCTGAAGCGTTGCTTCGAATTTTGAATTTTGAAATTCAAACAGAGCTTTGCTCTGATTGGGGAAACGGGGACCTCGAGCAGGGTGTTGTAGAAGCGGGTGACGTATGCTTTGAACGTCTCTTTGTCCCTGCTCTTGATCATGAAGAGATGGTCAACTGTGCGTTTTTGCCGTCTGTTCCCGACGAAGTGGCCGAGGAATTGGGTGGCCAGCTCGTCGAAAGTTGAGATCGAGCGTGGCTCGAGTCCTCGGAAATAGTCTCGTCCTGTGCGGATGAGAGTGGCCGAGAAAGCTCGGCACTGGGTGGCGTCGGAGTTATCTTGGAAGCTCATCCCCGCGGTGAATGCATTCAAATAGTCTTTCGGGTTAGATTTGTCGTCGAAGAGGGAGACCTTCGGGGGCTTGTTGCGAGAGGAGACACAGACAACGAGCTGCTCCTCGGTGAATGGTTCGGTGATCGAGTTGGCGGCGTACTTAGCCTCGTCGCTCGAACGTTGACCTTCCCGATGCATGCCTTCGATCTTCTTCTCGAGGGTGTCGAGTCGGCTGTGGTACTCCGACGATTTGGCGCATTCCGATCCCTGACCTCTGCTATTGGAGACCTGCGTCTGGCCGCGGCCCCGGTTCCTCTCAATGAGTTTCCTTAGGCCCCTCGGCGAGGTAGTCTTCGAGCCGCCGTGGCGAGTCCCATCCGTGCGACCCCGTCGAGGGAGGAGGCATCGGTCATGCTTGGGAACAGGTGAACTGACCGGCATCTCCTCGGGAGGGAAAGGGTCGCGAAGAGGCTTGGGGCGAGGCGCTCTGGCGACAGACCTCGGTGTTGAACTGTGGGACGCCCAGCGGGTCTCAGAACGTATTGGCCCGGGAGATCTGCGGTCGTGGGAGGTAGCGAGGCGATGGTCGGCAGTGCCGACGCGAGCGGAGTCTTCTCTCCTCCTGTAGGGGTCCCGGTCCCGAGGCGGGGGAGCGACGACCTGGGCATCTTGTCCTGCAGTTTGGACGTGGATGAGCGCCTCCACGACGGACGCGAGTCGAACTATCCGGCCGGCAAGGGCGTTGATGACATTCGGTGGAGGAGGTTCGTTCGCGCCTCCGTTGAGGGGGAGGCGGCGGGTAGTGCTTGGATCATCGTGATGATCGCTCGCCATTAGATTGATATCAGAGGATGAACTTTTGTTTTTGTGGAATCAAGTTTTCCCACAGACGGCGCCAGCTGATGTCACGCCCCACTTCCCAAAATACGGAAAACGAGGGATGACTAGGCCAGCCATGCTCCTACGGTCAAGGAATAATCCCGCCGTAGTCACACTTCGGATTCTAGCATTACTTGGTAATCAGTAAGCAAAGCACAGCAGTAAAGGAATTACATTACTAAATTATTACATTAAAATCCATTGTTCACAAATTACAAATAAACATGAAGAGTTACTAACCAAGTCCAATTACACGATCTCTTTTATGGAAAGCAGAAAAGAAAGAAAAGTACTCCGGACTAGATCTCCGTCAGCTCGAAAGGTAAATCCGTCTCCTGCGCTGGTTCTTCCATGGAATCTGAGTATGCTTATTCAGGTCGTCAGAGCGACGTAATAGCAATTTATAGAATGATGATATGAAACAGGTAAATACGGTAATAACAATGAAAGTACAATGCGAGTAATCACTATGTCACTATATGATGCAAAGTATGATCTGTGTCCCTATCAGTCTCTAGGTCATGTTTGAAATCGTATAGTGGAAAGGAAGATCATGTTTAACAGGAGTCTCGTACATACCCGAGACAACGGCCCACATGCCCGGGACATAACCCTGTCAGCCGGATCGCTAGATCCTACCTAATATATAAATCAATGCTCGAATGATCATCCTCTAAAACACGGTCCTGCTAAATATGATTCTCTTTCCACTTCGATTTCCCCTTTTTCCCCAGGTTTACACTATTTATGATTTTGATTTAGTCGTGTACAAGTATACCAATGGCACGGTTTTATCACTGTTCACTGTATCAATCACTGTCACGAATCATTCACTTTCCATTGGTGTACTCGACACTCCTTAAACCAATATCATTCACGCACGATAATGCAATGTCCACTGAACACTAGCACGCACTAATACTAGGTATATGGCAAATGGGGTAAGATGTATGTATGCCATTAATAAGTCATGTATGTTATGAACCAATGTGCACGTCATCAACTTACAAAAATTGCATTAATTCATATGTTTAGAATTCAACTAAATGATACAAATACTATGCTAAGCACACTCTATCAGCAGTTCATCAAAATTGGTTTCAGTTCAATCGGATTTCCGGTATTCAAGTTACAGCCGTTTCATTTTAAGTGCTCGCGGCTGGAAATTCAGTTTCTGAACTGAACGTCCGTTTCGCGACACAAATTTCACCCAGTTGGGATCAGAATTTAGTGACTCTACAGTTGAATAAAATCTAGGTTTTTCAATAGGTTATTCAACGCAATAGACGGATACCCAATCGCGTCTGTACGTCAAAAGTTACACACTGTTTATCGCTAGTTTGTCACTTCTGAATCTGTTCTGGACTGTTATACGTCCTGCCCTTTTAATTTACAAATTAAATAGCAAATGACGATGAAACGGAATGAAACCACTTGTGTTATTTATCTAACAGATTCACCTTTAATAAACTGCAGAGTTCCACAACATACGAGTTCAGGAAATCAGGTGGCACACATTATGGAACAGTAAACAGTAACCAGAGTCGCTCTGGACTGCAGTCCAGAGCTGCACTCCGATCCAAATATCGTCATAATTTAAGTACAGAAACCATTAGAAACTTGCATAGAGTTATAGTTTGTCGAGTCGGCTTTGATTTAAGCCCTCGAACGCATCATTTAAGTATGTACATAATTTATGGTGATTTTAACAATTTTCACATACGGGAAATTTCCAGTTTTACGGGTATATTTGGGGGTATTCGTTTTAGTCATTAACAGTCGTATTTTCCAGTGAAATTTATACAAGATATTCATTATCACACGGGCCAGCATAGGAAATCCTATTCCATCAAATTAGATGAATATTTTCATTGGGATCATGCATCGAACATGTATGTCATATAATTTATCGGAAATCGTAAATTTGTAATTTATACGATTGAGTTTGTAACACTAATAAATTAGCATGTAGCAAGTAAAATACTTGCCTGGACACATTTCGTGGATGCACGGAGGCGGCAACGTCACGATGCGCGCGACGAACGTCGCGGTTTGGTTTCACGGCCTTAACTTGCGACTCGGGTGCTACGTCGGATGTGCCCGGAGATGGCTTGTGCTCGCTGGAAGCGGAGAGGAGGCTCTGTGGATCTCCCGGGTGCGCTGGGGTCGACGAAGATCGACGGCGTCGCTCCGGCGATGGCAGCAGAGGGTGTATGGATCTTGGGTTTTAGGGTTTGAGAGCGAAAGAGAGAGAGAGGTAGTGGGCTCGGGTTTGTAAGTTTTAGAGGTGTCGGTGATGATTCTGATGGCGAGGAGGGTGCAGGGGCGTCGACGATGTGGCGGGGAGCTCACCAGCGTCGAGGGCAGGTGAGGGTCGAGCTCGGGTGTAGGGGAGTTTGGTGGCGGCTGAAAGTGAAGGGGTAGCGTAGGGAGCTCTGTTGATGGTGAGGAGTGAGCGAGGGAGGAGGGTAAGGGGTTGTAGTCGTTGCCGTCGGCGGTGGGGGCGAGTGATGAAGTTGGCGGTGGGTTTTCTTGGGAATTGTTCGAGAGAGAGGAGAGGGGAGTGAGTTTGAAAGTGCGAGTGATGAAGGGGGAAGAAGAGGAGTTGGAGTCGAGAAGTTTGAGGGGCTTGCGAGGGGTACGCGACGTGGGGCAAGGGCGCGGGCGTGGGCGCGGGGTGGGGCGACGTGGGTGGAAGCGAAGGATTCGAGCGGGAAAACGGTTTCGTTGGGAAGGAGAAAGGTTTTAAGAAGCGGGTCGGGTTTGTGGGGAATGTGGGTTTGGGGGAAACGGGCTGGGCCGGGAAAAGGGATTTTATTAATTAAATTCCTTTTTAATTTTTAATTGGGCTGAGGAAAGAAATTGGGCCGGGAATTTTAAAAAGAAATTAATTTTTTAAACTTCTGTTGGGCTTACGGGATGAAATATAGTTTGGGTTTTGCCTTAAGGGTTTGGAAAATTTTAAATATTGGAATTTAAGCGACCAATTTCCTACAAAATTTACGAGGAAAAAAGGAAGGGAAAAACTCGGGGAATTAGGAAAAATTAGAAACTTTTATTGAGATGGGAACGGGGATTTACATCATACTCCCCTTACAAAAATTTCGTCCTCGAAATTTAACAAGGATACAATGAAGCAAAGTACTAAACAAAGAGATGTGGATAAAGGGCACGGATATCTTCCTCCCGCTCCCAGGTGGATTCTTCTGGGGAACGACCGCCCCAAGACACTCGGACTAACGGAATGACCTTGTTCTTCAGCACTTTCTCTCTGCGGTCGAGGATGGTAGTGGGCTGCTCCTCGTATGATAGATCGGTACCCAGAACTAGCTCCGAATAGTCCAGGACATGGCTCTCATCCCGAACATAACGCCGCAACTGTGACACGTGGAAGATATTGTGCACACCAGCTAGCGATGGAGGCAAGACAAGTCGGTAGGCCACCTCTCCTACTCGCTCTAGCACCTCAAAAGGTCCGATGAAACGGGGACTGAGCTTTCCCCGACCTCCGAACCTGATAACTCCACGGGTAGGGGAAATCTTTAAGAACACGTGATCTCCGACTTCGAATTCTAGTGCCCTCCTGCTGGTATCTGCCCAACTCTTTTGTCGATCCTGAGCCGTCTTAATACGCTGCCTGATCATTTGGACCTTGTCGACTGTCTGAACAATGAGCTCGGGGCCCAATAATCTTCGCTCTCCCACATCATCCCAACACACTGGGGATCGACACTTCCGCCCATAAAGCGCTTCGAAAGGAGCCATCTGAATGCTAGCCTGATAACCGTTGTTATAGGAAAACTCGACTAGATGCAGATGGTCTTCCCAGGAACCCTGAAAGTCCAACATACAGGCTCTCAACATATCCTCGAACGTCTGAATCGTACGTTCGGATTGTCCATCCGTCTGCGGGTGATAAGCTATGTTGAATTTGAGGCGGGTACCCAAACTCTCCTGTAAGCTCCTCCAAAAGTGCGACACGAATCTGGTGTCCTGATCTGACACAATGCTGACTGGAACACCGTGAAGTCGCACTATCTCCTGCATATATATCTCTGCCAGTGACTCTGTCGACTGTCCCACTCGGAATGGTATGAAGTGTGCAGCTTTCGTGAGGCGATCGACGATAACCTAAATGGCGTTATTGCCCCTAGGGCTCCATGGTAAGGCCGTCATGAAATCCATGGTAATGTGCTCCCACTTCCATTCTGGTATCGGCAGTGGTTGTAACAATCCCGCTGTCCTCTGATGCTCCGCCTTCACCTGCTGGCATACCAGGCACTTGGATACGAACCTCGCAATTTCCCGCTTCATTCCGTTCAACCAAAAGTGCTGCTTTAGGTCCCGATACATCCTTGTACCTCCCGGATGCACAGAATAAGCTGAACTATGCGCTTCAGCCAGTACTTCTTCTCGGACATCTCCCTTGGGTACGCAGAGTCTGCTACCGAATCTCAGAGAGCCATCTTCATGTTTGATCAGGTCCGTACTCAGCCCGGCTTCTACTTGCGCTCTGAACTTTTGCAATCGGGGATTATTCGCTTGTGCAGCCTTGATGCGATCCACAAGGGAAGACTGCACCTGTAGTTGCCAAAGTTGACTGAGTGCGCTCGGTGTAACGACTTCAAGCTGGAGTCTCTGAAAGTCCTCAATAATGCTCCTCTGGCCGGTCAACATCATGACCGCCGGCTTGCGACTGAGCGCATCTGGTACAACATTCACCTTCCCCGGGTGATACTGAAGGTCCAAGTCATAATCTTCCATCAGCTCTAGCCATCGGCGTTGCCTCATGTTTAGTTCCTTCTGAGTGAAGACGTACTTCAGACTTTTATGATCCGTGTACACCTCCACTTTCTCGCCCAATAGATAGTGTCTCTAAATCTTCAACGCAAAGACGACTGCAGCTAACTCCAAGTCATGCGTAGGATAGTTCTTCTTGTGATTTCTCAGTTGTCGAGAGGCGTAAGCCACCACTCGGCCGTGCTGCATCAGAACACAGCCTAAACCCTTCCCTGAGGCATCACTGTGTATCACCAAACCACCGGAATCATCTGGTACTGTAAGAATAGGCGTCGTGGTTAACTTCTGCTTTAGCGTATCAAATGCCTGAGTGCACTCCTCTGTCCACGCAAACGGTACATCCTTCCGTGTCAGCCTCGTCAATGGTTCAGCGATTCTTGAGAAGTCTTGGACGAATCTCCGATAATAACCCACCAATCCCAGAAAACTCCTGATCTCGACCACTGATTTCGGCGTTGGCCAATCTCTGACAGATTCTATCTTTGCCGGGTCCACTGAGATGCCTTCGCCCGAAACAATGTGTCCCAAGAACTGAACCTTGTCGAGCCAAAATTCACACTTGCTTAGTTTCGCATATAGCTTCTCTTCTCGAAGAATTTGTAGAACCGTGCACAAATGCTCAACATGCTCCTCCCGGGTCTTCGAGTAGACAAGTATGTCATCGATAAACACAACGACAAACGTGTCCAAGTACTTTGCAAACACCCGGTTCATCAAGTCCATGAATATCGATGGGGCATTGGTAACACCGAACGGCATCACAAGAAACTCGTAATGTCCGTATCGGGTCCTGAAAGCCATCTTGCATACATCCTTGTTCCCCTCCGAATGGCGGCGACGACGTGAGGACGTCTTGCCTAAGATTCGGGACAGATGCTATATGGTTTTACCCGTCCACCTTCCCGAAGATGCCAAGTTGATTTATGGCACCGTGTATCGGAGGTTTAGACGGATGCGGCCGATGCAGCAGACTTCGTCAGATTCCCCCTCGTTTGAGGGGTTTTTGATTGTGGGGATGCTCTTCCCTGCAGGCGCAAGCCCCTGCAGTTAATTACGCTACCGCATCGCGGTAGCCACTTTCTCCTTCTCTAGAATTTCACTTCGTGTCGTGTGTGTTTGTTTTGTTTGTGGATGCCAGTGGATTGTATACGGAGACTAAGTGATACCGTCGCCCGTAGGACATGGATTAGTCCAAATCCGTATTTACTTAGATTTGGGTTTGGTGTTTTAATTTAAGGATACGTTAGCCATATTTAGGCTAAGATCGACTTAAACGTTTATTAAGGATACGTTAGTCTGATTTGAGACTAAGATCGACTTAACGGGATCGTTTAGATCCGACAAAAGAGCATTTGGGAGCTCTATTGTTTAGTTTAATGACGTTGCGGTCAATGTGTAGTTTAAGGACGTTGCGGTCCGTATTCCAGTTTAGGGACATGGTGGTCCATAGGTAGTTTAAGGACGTTTCGGTCCGTGAGTTTAAGGACCCCACAGTCCGTGTTTTAGTTTAAGGACGCATAAGTCCGTGGGTTTAAGGATCCCACAATCCGTGTTTTAGTTTAAGGACGCTTAAGTCCGTGGGTTTAAGGACCCCACAGTCCGTGTTTTAGTTTAAGGACGCTTAAGTCCGTGGGTTTAAGGACCCCACAGTCCGTGTTTTAGTTTAAGGACACTTAAGTCCGTGGGTTTAAGGACCCCACAGTCCGTATTGATGTGTGGTTGTCGGGACCCATCACCTCTCTGACGTCGTTGAAGGATTACAACGATAGGAGTCAAAGGAGTTCGGAGATGTACCCTCAAACCGGATGTAAATTGATTTAAGAGAGCAGCTGTGCTCAGTCAATTTAATTTGAGGACTTACGGCCATGATTGGGCTAAGTCCAGTTGAAAAATGTTCAACACTTTTATTTGTTTTTTGGCCTAATAGGCCTATGTTAGGGCTTGGCCCCTGTTTAAATAATACATTGCATTACTTTTGGTCTCTGTTGGACCTTTATTTGGGCTCTGCCCCTTTTAAAATAATGCATTGCATTTGTCAGGCGCTTTGCGCCAATCAATGAGCGCAAGCGCTTGCGGTGATGACACGTGTCACGCAAGCGCAGTGCGCTGCGCTTGCGCTGCTGACACGTGGCGCGCTCTGGTGAGTTGCGCTAATTTCAGAGAGCAAGGCTCTATTTCAAAAGCGCATAGCGCAAGTGGTTCAGATGCTGACACGTGGCGCTCTCTGGTGGTTTGCGCCAACCCAAAAGCGCAACAGTGCAGTTTTGCAAGTGCAAGGCACTATTTCAATAATTTGAGAATCTTTCAGATTCCAGAACCAATGGTTCATAAAAAGTGCAAGGCACTATTATTATTTATTTTTCTTTTTATTGAAGATCATTGATCTTGTTCTCAGATCAATGATCTGTTCATAAGAGAATTTTCTCTTTTTTCTAAAGGTTTTTACCTTTTTTATTCTTGAGGAATTCTCTCCATTTCTTCAGAGTTCTCAATGATGATGTTGATGATTTTGAATTGAGGTCTAGGGTCCTTTATATAGTGCCCATAAATTTTGTTAGATTTGTTAAAGAGATCTTTCTCTGAGTGATTTGGGGAATTTCCCCCACCGTTAGATCTTTGATCCAAGGGCTTCTGTTTTACAGAAGAAAATCTTCTTGTTATAATAAGAACAGAACGATTTCTTTAAAATTTTAATTCTGTTTGGCGCAAATGCCACAGCGCGTGACACGTGTCACGCAGCGCACAGCGCAGCACAACTACGCTGATATGTGTCGCGCAGCGCACAGCGCAGCGCAGCTGCGATTGCGCACCTGCGCTGACACGTGTCACGCAGTGCAGCGCTTGCGCAAAAGTGACCGCGCTGACACGTGTCGCGCGGCGCAGCGCTTGCGCAACTGAAGCTTTGCTTCTTTTAATTTTGTTTTTTAATAGAGCCTTGCTCTGATTGGACGCGTTGTCTTGGGCGCTGCGCTGACGTATCAGCTTCTGATACGTGGTACATTGCGCGCAGCGCACGGAATCTGAAGCGTTGCTTCAAAATTTGAATTTTTGAAATTCAAACAGAGCCTTGCTCTGATTGGGGAAAACAAATGCCCCCCCACTGTTGCGCTCACGTGGCGCGCACGTGAGTGCGACGGTGGCAAGATCCCAACCCTTGGATCAATGGGTGATCTGAAAGGGCACAGGCGCCTATAAATAGGACCCTTGGTCCATGGTAATTTTTTACCATTTTCAAGAATCTTGATTTTCATAGCCTTGCTCTTGCGTAAGAATTTTAGAGCCTTGCTCTTGCTTTTTCCCAAGAACTCCAGAGTTCAGAACTTAAAACCATCTTAGGTATAATAAAATTAAATTAAGTTAAATTAAAGTTGATTAATAGAGCCTTGCTCTCATAGATCTTTGATCTAAAAAAAAAGAAACCCCCTTGGGGTTTTATTAACAGAGCCCCGCTCTTAAAAGTTCATAGATCTACAGAGATCTTGTCCATGGGTTTTAACCCATGAACAAAGTTTTGCTCATGGATCAAATGTAGATCTTTTTTGATCTGAAAATGGGGAACTCCTAAAAGTTTTTATGGATCTTTAAGATCCCAAATTTTTTAATCTTCAGGAGTTAAAATTTCTTTTTGATGGATTTTTCCATCATTATTATAGAGCTAGGCTATTTTTAAGGAAATTTTATTCCTTTGAGACCAGAGTTTGACAAATGTCACTCCGTGACAGAGCTTTGCTCTAAAAGAGGAGATTTTCTCCTTGTCTCTAGGGATTTCCCATCAATGAGAATATTCTCTTGGGGATCTTTTCATTAGTTGACAGTTTCACCCAATGATGGGGCTGTCTTGTTAAATGATGCACTGTCATCCAGATTTTGTGGGTCCCCATTCGGTTCCCCTACCCACTGCATTGCAGTGTGGGGTAAAAATTTTAAAATGTTGAGCGTTGGAATTATAACACCGACGGCTAATTTTTGTCTCTTCGCAGGAAACATGTCTGCCAATTTGTCTTTTCCGTTTGTTCGCTCGGAGGGAGGGTTTCCCCAGGCACCGGTAGACCATGTGGTGCTCGCTCTCATCAAGGATCAAGACCCCGAGCACAAGAGCCTTCACTTGTGGGGTAGGTGGTACAATGAGATCATCCAGGGTTGTTGAAGTTTCGGTTTCACCACGCCGTCTGAGCCAACATCTTCACTTCCCTACGCAGATGAACCCCCGATGAAGTATGCCGTGGAGGTCAAAAATTGGAATTCGGATGACCTCCTCTAGCCTGCGATTGGTGCTATCCCCGTGCAGCCGCCGCCAGCAATAGATATTTTAGGGAGGCGAATTTGTCAGGGTGAAGCACGCCCTTGGGGACAGGCCTATAATATTAGATTGATCCCACGACCGCCTGCCGGATATTTGCAATGGGCCCGGTACATCCTATCAGCGAAGAGGACCCATCTGATGAGGATTGGTTCGTACTCGGCCATTTACGTCTCGCTCTTTGAGTATCCTTCTCCTCTAACGTGGTGGGTTAAGGCTTTTATCGAGCAATGGAACATCCCCACCCACACCTTCCTGATGACGGACCGGGAAGTCTCTATCTCCTTAGAGGAGTTTGCTGAAATCTCGGGTCTGCCGATGAGGGGAGAGCTTTACGAGGAGCTGCTTCCTCCCGATGAATACGTCTTTGCCACCAAGCCGCTGGTGTTTGACCTGAAGCCGGAGAACGCTATTCAGCACCAGTACCTGGGCTTGGTTAAGGTGTTGGAGATCTATGAAGGACTCTATTTGGAATCGGGCGTCCGAGGCGTCAGTTTTGCAGATTTTATTGCCCGCTTCGTTCGACCGGAGTTCCTATCGGAGCGGAGCGAGAAGTTCGCCCAGCTCGACGACCCTTTTGGGTTCGGTTCGGATCGCCGACCCCCATCGGAGGATGACCACAAAGACTTTTATCTCCCCGGTGCCGCCGTCGTCCCTTTTTCAGAAATTGCCGTCCCAGGCATGGATGAGGAGACCTTTTTTGTAGCGTTCCTGGGCTTGTGGTTGTGCAGCTTTTCGCTTCCCATGCACCCGCGCCATATGCGGCCATCCGTTTTCTACCCAGCGCAACGGATGGTGGTTGGTTTGTAGTTGTCAGTAGGAATCCCCGGGCTGGCTCATCTCTATAATGGACTCAGCGTAGCGGCGGACGCCAGTGAGCCTGGGGTGCAACCCGCTAACTTCCCTGTTCCCCTCCGGACGGCGGCCTGGACGTTAGGACGTCCATGCCTGATGTTCGGGGCAGATGCTATTTGGTTTTATCCGTTTATCTCTCCGAAGATGCCAAGTTGATTTATGGCACCGTGTATCGGAGGTTTAGACGGATGCGGCCGATGTAGCAGACTTCGTCAGATTCCCCCTCGCTAGAGGGGTTTTTGATTATGGGGACGCTCTTCCCTGCAGGCGCAAGCCCCTGCAGTTAATTACGCTACCGCTTCGCGGTAACAACTTTCTCCTTCTCCAGAATTTCACTTCGTGTCGTGTGTGTTTGTTTTGTTTGCGGTTGCCCATGGATTGTATACGGAGACTGAGTAATGCCGTCGCCCGTAGGACGTGGATTAGTCCAAATCCGTATTTACTTAGATTTGGGTTTGGTGTTTTCAGTTTAAGGATGCATTAGTCGCGTTGCGGCTAAGATCAACTTAAACGTTCGTCAAGGATACGTTAGTCCTGTTTTAGACTAAGATCAACTCAACGTAGTGATTAATTTAATGTATGGCCATCGGGACTCGTCACCTCTCTGACGTCGTTGAAGGATTACAACGACATGTATCAAAGGAGCTCGGAGATGTACCCTCGAACCAGAGTTGATTAGGAGTTTTATAATCCATTTGAATATTTAAGGATACGTTAACCGTGTTTGGGGCTAAGATCAACTTAAACGTTCGTTAAGGATACGTTAGTCCAGTTTGAGACTAAGATCAACTTAACGGGACCGTTTAGATCCGATAAAAGAGCATTTGGGCTCTATTGTGCCAGTTTAGGGACGTGGTGGTCCGATATTAGTTTAGGGACGTTTCGGTCCATTATTAGTTTAGGGACGTTTCGGTCCGACGCCAGTTTAGGGACGTAGTGGTCCGTTATTAGTTTAGGGACGTTTCGGTCCGATGTTAGTTTAGGGACGTTTCGGTCCGATATTAGTTTAGGGACGTTTCGGTCCGATATTAGTTTAAGGACGTTTCAGTCCACGAGTTTAAGGACCCCGCAGTCCATATCGATGTGTGGTCGTTGGGACCCGTTACCTCTTTGACGTCGTTGAAGAATTACAACGACGGATGTCAAAGGAGTTCGGAGATGTACCCTCGAACCGGATGTAAATTGATTTAGAAGAGCAATTTTGCTCAGTCAATTTAATTTAAGGACTTATGGCCAAAATTGGGCTAAGTCCAGTTGAAATGTTCAACATTTTATTTGCTTTTGCATTGCATTTCTTTTTTTATTTTTTTTATTTGGGCTTTGCCCAGAAAAGATGCAGGGCATCAATTTGTTTTGAGCTCTGTTCTTTATGAATGATGCAGAGCATCAATCTTGTTTGGGCTCAGCCCTTTTATTGCTTTGCAATTTATTTTGGCCTGCTAGGCCTTTTTAATTTGGGCCTAGCCCTTCAAATAATGCATTGCATTTGTGCAAGGCACCAAGAATCTTTAGATTCAGGAAAAGAAGTGCAGAGCACTTTTTAATTTCTTGATCTAAATTTAGATCAAAGAAAAGAAAGAAATCTTTTCCTTCTTTCTGTTCTAGAGAACCAAAGGATCATAGCAAGTGCAAGGCACTATTTTTATCTGTTCCAGAGAACCAAAGGTTTATAGAAAGTGCAAGGCACTATTTTTATTATTTTTATTTATTTATTTATTTATTTATCTATTTATTGAAGATCACTGATCTTGTTTTCTAGATCAATGATCTATTCTTTGAGAGAATTTTCTCTTATTTCAAAGGTTTTTACCTTCTTCTTTGTGTTCTCAAGAAGTTCTCTTCTTCTTTTTTTTATAAATCCCCATTGTCTCTTGCTTTGAAATAGGGTCTGGGGTCTTCTTTTATAGTGCTCAAAGATCAGTTAAATTTGTTAAAAAGATCTTTTCTGAGTGATTTGGGGAATTTTCCCCACCGTTGGATCTTTGATCCAAAGGCCCCTTTTTTATAGAAGAAATCTTCTTGTTTAAACAAGAACAGAAAAATATCCTTAAATCTTCACTCTGTTGTTGCGCAACTCACCAGCGTGTGACACGTGTCGCGCAGTAAGGCGCTTGCGCAACAGCGATTGCGCAACAGCGCAGACACGTGTCACTCAGTGAAGCGCTTGCGCAACAGCGCTTGTGCACCTGCGCAGACACGTGTCGCGCAGCCGTGCGCTTGCGCAACTGCGCAGACACGTGTCGCGCTGCCGTGCGCTTGCGCAGTTGCGCTTGCGCAACTGCGCAGACACGTGTCGCGCGCAACTGCGCAGACACGTGTCGCGCTGCGGTGCGCTTGCGCAGTTGTGCTTACGCAACTGCGCAGACACGTGTCGCGCTGTCGTGCGCTTGCGCAGTTAAGTGTTACTTATGTTTTAAAGAGCCTTGCTCTGATCGGACGTATCACCTTGGGCGTTGTGCTGCCGTGTCAACTTCTGACACGTGGCGCGTTGCGCGCAGCGTACGGGATCTGAAGCGTTGCTTCAAAATTAAAGTTTTAAAATTTCAAAGCAAAGCTTTATTTCTGATTGGGGGAAGATGAAGCGTTGCTTCTTCTCCCGCTTTGGAATTTGAACAGAGCTTTGCTCTGATTGGGGTAAACAAATGCCCCCCCACCGCTGCGCTTACGTGGCCTCCAAACGCAAGCGCAACGGTGGCAGAATCCAAACCGTCGCGGCACCTTTTGGCAGTTGAAGAGGCGATTGATGCCTATAAATAGGACCCTTGGTCCTTAGTAATTCTTTTACCATTTTCAAGAATTTGAATTTTAGAGCCTTGCTCTTGTTTAAGAACTTCCAGAGCCTTGCTCTTGTGAGAGCTTCAAAGTTCTAGTTTTAGAATCACTCTAGGTAAAATTAATTAAATTAAATTGATTTAAATTAAATTTAATTAACAGAGCCTTGCTCTTATAGATCTTTGATCTAAAGGAAAATCCTTTTGGGGTTCCACCAAATAGAGCTTTACTCTCAGGAATCTGTTTCAGGGTTTCTCAACCCATGAACAGAAACTTGCATCTTCGGCAAAACATAGATCCCTTTGATCTAAAAGAACTCTCTTAAGAGTGTTTCATTGATCTTAGAGCTTGAAGATGACATTTTATTCCTCAGCGCGTTATATCGTTTTACTTAATCGGTCTTTCTGATAATTCGGTTGATCTTCTTTCACAGGAACAATGAACGCCCGCATGTATGCTCTCAACGAGATCATCTCTTATGGAGACATCCGCCGACTTGGCCGCACTCAAAATCGGGAGTTCACAAACGCGGAGTGTGCTGAAATCATGAGCCGCTTCGACGCATATAACGGTCCACTGCTTCCCCGACGTTCCTCCCTCCTGAAACTTATTGTGGGAGCCATCTGGGAAGCGCTTCCCCTAGTCTGTTCCGGTGTGCCGCTTAAGGCGCTGGATGCCGCTGAGGATAAGGTGCACTCGGTGTACCTGTTGAACTTTATCTCAAAGAGACGGCGAGACAGTTTTATCGATCTCTTGCACGAGGTCTTCCAACAGTCTGCCATACTCGCTGCTTACCGGAGGGTGGAAGACATCAGGGGGGATCCTGACGCTTGTGCTCGCGAAAGAAAGCACACCAGGATGGTCCGTGAGGCCTGGAAAGTTATAGATAGGGTCGCTTTCGAGTTCCTCAATCCATGTCCTGAGATCGACGTTATGCCTTTGTAAACATTTTAATAATGTTATTATCCATTTCTCCGTGATTGTAAGAACCCATTTTTATGATATGAATAGAAAATTTCCATTTCAGCTTGTCTTATCCCTTGTTCTGAATCTTCTGTACATGTATGGATGAGTGTGTCTCGAACGCTTGATCAAATGCAAATCGGATGTTTTTTTTTTCGCCTCTCTCTTTCTTTTATTATCAGCATACTGTCTTGATAAACATAGTTGGAAGATAACTTAGTTTTTCCAAAAGATAACGATGGCTTAGGCCGCAGGTTCGGATCTGCCGCCTAAGACTTTTCAACTCTATGAGCCGTGAGGGTCTCATAGAGACTTTTCTCCCTACGGATCGAGAGGATCTCGTAGACGGGTTTTTCTCCTTAGGAATCGTGAGGATTCCTAAGTGTGGTTTTCTCTTGTAAGTCGTAAGGATCCTACAAGAGAATTTTTCCCTCTTACGAGTTCAGAGGACTTGTAAGCGGTTGCTTCCCTCCTTGTCGAAGTTCGACGTTGAAGAGTGAGACCCGTGGATGGTATGCAAGAGACCGTTTTGGGCCAACTCGCAGGGTCCCAATGCTTAGGAAACAGGCTTCTTTTATGCCCACTGCCTAAGGCTTTATCTCACGAGTCGAGCCGCCTCGACAATTTTTCACAAGTCGAGACGAATCGAACGTTTCTCGCAAGAACATCTTAACGTCGCATTTAACCTCTGCTCTTTACGACAGAAGCCCGTTAAGGTTGGTGGTACTTAGGGTTTTGGCCATCGTACCGTCGCATAAGCTGATATAGTCCTCGATAGGCAATCGTGCTGTTCGAGTAGCCCTGCGACTGCCGTGTCTCTGATCCCTTCGGGGGCTGGACAAGACGTCTTCAAGCAATCCTCCTTGGCAGTTTGACCGTCGGAAGAGCAAGCACTAGGAATTTGCCATGCCGCTTTTTACTTGAGGTTAGGCTCATTTTGGAGAGCCCCGATGAGTCATAACCACTCCGCGCTGGTGTGGGATGATCTCCGATAGTCTTTCAGGCTTTATATGACTTGCCGTTAAGACCCTGAAGCTAGGAATTTGGCCTTTGCTTCGTTTGCTGGCATTGCGTCCTCTGTATCGAGACGGATGTCATGGTGGGAACTAGGGATTTTGCCGTGGCTCCGTTTGTTTGATGACGTTGCGTCTGCTGTGTCGAGACGAACGTTGGGGCGACATCTCGTCTACTGTATCGAGACGGACGTCGAGGTTGTCTCTAGGTTGCTGGTGAACCGTCGAGGTTTGGAACTAGGGATTTTGCCGTGGCTCCATTCGTTTAATGACGTTGCGCCTGCTGTGTCGAGACGAACGTTGGGGTGACATCCCGTCTGCTGTATCGAGACGGACGTCGAGGTGGTGACCATTCTGTGCTGTTGCGAGATGATCTCCGATTGTCTTTCCGGTTTTATATAACTTTGCCGTCAAGACCCTGAAGCTAGGAATTTGGCCTTCGCTTCGTTTTCTTTGGTGTGTCCGGATCCTATTGGAGGAAGGATGCTGTAGTGACATTTCGTCTGCTGTATCGAGACGAATGTCGTGGTGGTGACCACTCCATGTGGGATGATCTTTGTCTGTCTTTCCGGTTTTATATGACTTACCGTCAAGATGTTGAAGCTAGGAATTTGGCCTTCGCTTCGTTTGCTTTAACTGTGTCTGCTGTATCATGACGAATGCTGAGGTGGAGCTGGGATTTTGCCGTCACTCCGCTTTGTTTTGACCATGAGGTCTTTTGTTGATGTTGCTTCTGCATCCCGTTGGACTGCGAAAGAACGCCATTGTTGACATCTCGTCTACTGTATCGAGACGGATGTTGAGGTGGAGCGGGGATTTTGCCGCCACTCCGCTTTACTGATCATGGGGTCTTTGGTTGACGTTGCATCTACATCCTGCTGGACTGCGAAGGAACGCCGTTGTTGACATTGCGTCTGCTGTAACGAGACGAACGCTGAGATGGAGCTGGGATTTTGCCATCGCTCCGCTTAATGGTGTAACATTTGTGTCCTGCTGGAATGAGGAGGCACGCCGTTGTTGGTCTCCAGGCTGTAGATATAGCCATTGAGACCCTGAAGCTCGGGATCTTCCTTTTGCTTTGTCTGTTGACATTATGTCTGGGATATTGCGACAGATGTCGAGGTTGTCTATGAACCGTCGAGATTTGGCTTTGCTTTCTGGCGGAGCTTGTTAGGAATGTATGGTTCCCTCTTTGTTTGTGCCTCTGGATTGTATACAGGGATCGATGTGATTTCACCTGTAGGGCAAAAAGTTTCAGTTTTTCATTTTTTTTTATTTTTTCCGCGATGCTCTATCATTTCAGCTTTTTATATCGCGAAAATCGCGATTGCCCAATCATTTCGGCTATTTTTCGCGGTGCCTAATCATTTCGGCTATTTTCCTTTTTTACTCGATGCTTTTTATTGCGAGTTGCCCAACCATTTCGGCTATTTTGCATGCATACATTTTTACTTGCTGATTTTGTTTGCAAGTTGCCCCATCATTTCGGCTATTTCGTATGCATTTTTTTTTTTGGCTCGCTGATTTTTTTTTTTTTGCGAGTAGGGGACTTGGGATCTGATACCGGTCTAGGCATCAGCATCGCTGCGACTGGGATATTGCCAGGAGCGAATCATCATCTGCCGTAAAAGGACTTGGAATTTGATACCGGTCTAGGCATCAGCATCGCTGCAACTGGGATATTGCCAGGAGCGAATCATCATCTGCCGTGAAAGGACTTGGAATTTGATACCGGTCTAGGCATCAGCATCGCTGCAACTGGAATATTGCCAGGAGCGAATCATCATCTGCCATGAAAGGACTTGGAATTTGATACCGATTTAGGCATCAGCATCGCTGCAACTGGAATATTGCCAGGAGCGAATCATCATTTGCCTCTGTCAATCCCGAACAAAGGTGGCTTAGTAAACAGGATTAAGGGTCCTGTCGGCTAAGACTTTTGACTTCATGAGCCGTAAGGGTCTCACAAAGGTATTTCTCCCTACAAGTCGTGAGGATCTTGTAGGTGTGTTTTCTCCTTGGGAATCGTGAGGATTCCTAAGTGCATGTTCTCTTGTAAGTCGTAAGGATCTTACAAAAGGGTTTTCTCCTTATAAGTCGAGAGGACTTACAAGTGTTGTTTGCTGTACAAGCATATCCCTAGTCACGGATGTGACTTTGTTAGGGAAATATTTATTCGTGCCCGTGGATTGTATACAAGGGTCATTATGAGCCGCTTGTAGAGCAATATCGAAGGTTGTGGGGGCTGCTTAAGAACAGGTTAAGGTTTCTGCAACTTAAGACTTTCAAATCTTATGAGCCGTAAGGGTCCCACAAGAGAGTTCTCCTTACGAGTCGTGAGGATCTCGCAAGTGTATTTTCTCCTTCGGAATCGTGGGGATCCCTAAGTGTGTTGTTCCTTTGTGAGTCGTAAGGATCTCACGCAGGTGGTTTCTCCTTACAGGGTCGAGAGGACACTATAAGTGTTTCTTAACGAGGTTGCGCCCTTTCAGGTTTTCACAAACACTCGCCGGTAGCCCTGCTGTTTTTACTCACGGAGCCCTTTCGGGTTTTCATCCGTGCCCATTTTGCTTATGGACATACCGTTTTTTTTTATTCTCTCTTTTTTTTCTCTTTTCTTTTCTTTTTCTTCTTCTTCTTTTTTTTTTTTTAAAACGAGGTCGCGCCCTTTCGGGTTTTCACGAACACTCGCCGGTAGCCCTGCTGTTTTTACTCACGGAGCCCCTTCGGGTTTTCATCCGTGCCCATTTTGCTTGTGGACATACCGTTATTATTTTATTTTTTTTGGCACGTCAGCTTGAAGATGCTGCGGGTTGGGAGTAGTTTAACGACGTTTCGGTCATTTGCAAGTTTTAGGACATTGCGGCCCGCCGTTAGTTTAAGGACGTTTCGGTCCGTTGTTAGTTTAAGGACGTTTCGGTCCGTTATCCAGTTTTAGGACGTAGTGGTCCGTTAGGCTTTTTCTATGAATGAGCATGATGCCCCCGGCGTGTCCATATTTTTCGGAGCATGCGGTTGTGGCGGGTTCATCTTCCAAATTTCGGACAACGCGAACTTGCCCTGTTGGTATTGGTCTTCAACCCAGTTCTTGAAGACGTAGCAATCCTCGATCAGATGACCTACCGTTTGGTGGTAAGGGCAATAATTAGGATTATTAATATCGCCTGGCCGCAACGGACATTTTGGACTCGACAGATTGATGAGTCTGTCACACACTGCCAACTCGAACAGTCCCCTTATTTTATCTTGCGGAAACGAGTAAGGACGTTTCAACTTTTCCTGGAGCGGTTGTCGCTTGTTGCTTTGGAGAGCAACCGGCCTAGGGTCACCTGATTGTTGTTGAGTGCTGGCGACGAGGGCCGTTTTTCTTTTTCCTTTATCCTTTTTGTTCGATCCTTTGTTTACGGGGCCGAGATTTTTTCCGAGTAGCATGCGATTGCACGGCTGAACGTTCTCGCAGCTTCTCAATTCCTTTATTTTTGAAATAGATTCCCCGAGGGAAGAGTTGGGGGTAGCTTCTTCGTCAGAGTCGCTTCCAAAGGTGATAATTTGTGATCCCTTGAAGTCGGCTATATGACAGTCGGCGGCGGCTCTTTTGCGCTCATCTATCGCATTTTTCTGATGTCCACAAGCTTCGCACTTTGTCCTGTCGAAGTGACGCTTTTGAGCGACATACCCTTGCCACCAACAGTTAAAGGATTCGCAGTCTTCGGTAGGATGTATGATCTTCTGATGATATAAACAGAAGTTAGGGTGCATCTCTACCTCAGAGAAAGAATTTTCTTCAGAGGGCGGTAGCTTCATTCCTACTGATAGAGCTTTGGCGAACCGTTTCCTCGTCTTGAATTTGTTTTTACCCGCAGTGTATGGCTTTTGATTTGACGGGAATACCTTGGTTCTTTCTAGTATGGCCATTTCACGTTCTTGATTGGCTTTTGCTTTCAGACTAATTTCATTTAGGAAGGCATCGATCAACTTGTCTGACGGCCGCGGAATTTCTGTTTCAGGGTCCGCCATTGATTTCTCAGCGCAAGGATCCTCCTCCTCATCCGTCAGTGAATGAGAAATCACATGACAAGTTGCTACGTAGTCTTCGGATTCATCCGATAAGTTTTCTCCATCGTTTTCATCATCGACGAAAGAACAAGTTGCCCCCGGCGTGTTCGTCTTCTTTGGAGAGTGCGGCTGTGGTGGGTTTACCTTCCAGCTTTCAGACAGCGCGAACTTACCTTGCAGGTATTGATCCTCGATCCATCCCTTAAAGACGAAACAATCCTCAATCGGGTGACTTACCGTTTGGTGGTAAGGGCAATAATTGGGATTATTAAGATCGCCTGGCTGCGATAGACGCTTTGGACTCGGCAGATTGATGAGTCTGTTACGCACTGCCAGCTCAAACAGTCTTCTCGTTTTATTCTGAGGAAACGAGTAAGGACGTCCTAGCCTCTCTTCGAGGGATGGGCGTGGATGCACGTTGTTTTGGCGAACGACCGGCTTTGAGTTGCTCGACTGTCGTTGAGCATTGGCGACGACGATCGCTTTCCCTTTTCCTTTCTCATCTCGGGAATCTGATTTTGGAGGAGACGGTCTATGGCCCATCTGGTCCATTTGGGCTAATTTGTCGATCAAGGCCTGGAAGGTGGTCGGCCTGAAGAACATCATGAATTGCGAGATGGTCGCCTGCGGATCGAGAGTGCCCACAAACATGCCTACCGCAGGTGCCTCTTCTATGCGTTGTTCGCATTTCGACCATAGGTTTCGCCATCGTGTTGCGTATTGAACCCACGTTTCGCCTGGCCTTATCCTGGCATTTATTAGTGCTGTTATCGGGGTGCGTTCACTAGCACTCGTGAATCTTTGTGTAAACAGCAGTTCCATCTCTGCAAATGTTTTGACAGAGTCGTTAGGTAACTCCGAATACCATTCAAAGGCTGTTTCTGCTAAGCTGCCGACGAATTGACGTAGCAACAATTTGTCATCTCCTCCAGTATTGCCGCATAAGGCCCTGAATTGAGCGACATGCTGATGCGGATTCCCTGTCCCTTTATATACGTGGAATTTAGGGATCGTATATCCTGGCGGGTAACTGATTTGGTCATACCAGCCCGGATACGGTCGTCCGGTTCTAACAATTTGCCCAGCCGCTTCATTCGCCTGATGAACCCGGATCTGCTGAGCTAGGTCAACTTTGGAGATTGCCTCCTCCTTGGCTGTTGACAGAGCCGGCGGATGATTTGACGCTTCTCCCCTGTCGTCTTCGAGGACGATCGGAGGATCTTTAGCAGGAGGGTCCGGCTGTAACATCATCCCTACCATATCTTGGAAGAGGAGTGCCATCTGTTTTATGTTAGCCGTTTGCTCTGCAGCTTCTTTGTCCCTCTTTTCGAGGACTCTGCGTAAAAAGTCAGCGTCGGTTTCTTGTTCTTGACGCTCATCCGAAGACATTTCAGAGCTTTCTTTTGGCTCAGTGAGTGCAGCCATTGTAGTCATCATTTTCTGAAGCTTTTGTTGTTGCTCCTGGGCTTTCGTCACGGATCGGGTGAGCGGTCGGTGGCCTGTAGAAGTGCGGCTTTCCTCTTTTCCAGAAGCCATATGAACAGTGTGCACCACCATGCCCCCAGACTTGGGGAGTTTGTGTTCAGTGTCTTTGCGATTTGCCAAAGACACATGGGATTTTTGCGGCCTCCTTTTTTGAGTGATTGGAGTTAAGGGAGCCGTTGTAGTGGGCGTCCAAGTAGCTCTTGTTTTTTGTGGCTTGACAGAGTAATCCTTCTCCTGCCGCACTTTCATCTTTTTCTGTCGATAAAGATGGTTTTCATTAATCACTGACTCCTGGACTTGTTGCCAGACTTTGTAAATTTTAGAGGGCAGCCGTTGAGGGGGCTGCTCTAGCTTCTTCTCTGGAATATTCTTCACAGATGAAGGAGTTCGTTTCAACATCGCAGTAGGAGAGTTTCTGCGCACCTTGTTGAGCAGTTCAAAGCTGTTCTTGGTTAGAACAGCTGTATCGATCCCAACCGTTGGAGCTGGCGGAGTTATCTCAGAGGGGGAGTTGCCCCCAGCCTTCCTTACTCGACGCCAGTGGCGACGTCGAGCGTGTCGTGCTGATGGAGTTGTTTCAGCTATAGGGGTGACCTCTTCATGCCCCCTGTGTCGGTCAGAATATACTGGTACCAGCTTTTTAAAGATCGACGTCCGTTGAACGGGGACGGCCAATTTGTCAGAAGCGGACTTCTGAACATGGGAAGCAACCTTGGTGATTTTGCCAGGAACGGGAGTTGGAATGGCTATCCACTTCGGGATAACGCCTTCTGGTATGGAAGGCTTCTTCATGGGCCTGATGGAGCTCTGGCCTAATCCATTAAAACCTGAAGCAGTGGAGTTGGGCGACCTGTTGAGTGGGGTCGCGGCAGTGGTAAGTCGATCGAAGACCAACTTCTTTGGAGCTTCTTGCAATGTCATTGGGGGGTTGAAACTCACTGGTGGGAGCATGGTCCCAAAAAATAGTCCAGTGGTGGCTTGAGCCATCTGCTCCACCGGCATTTTGAAAAGGGAGGCCGCTTGGGGCCCATAAGTCACTCCTCCAGCAATGACGGAGCGAGAGTTATCGCTGCGGGCGGTGCAGTTCGAAGCCATTGATCTTCTGTTTTCTGCACGGAGCAAGACACCAAATCTTAGTACCTCGAATCCACAGGCAACCACAGCAAACCGTGATTTGCTCGCGAACACGACACACGAAGTGTGGAGTGGAAAGAGGAAAAGGTCCCACCGGGCGTGCCAGAATCTGTTCCCCTCCGGACGACGGCCTGGACGTTAGGACGTCCATGTCTGATGTTCGGGGCAGATGCTATTTGGTTTTATCCGTTTATCTCTCCGAAGATGCCAAGTTGATTTATGGCACCGTGTATCGGAGGTTTAAACGGATGCGGCCGATGTAGCAGACTTCGTCAGATTCCCCCTCGCTAGAGGGGTTTTTGATTGTGGGGACGCTCTTCCCTGCAGGCGCAAGCCCCTGCAGTTAATTACGCTACCGCTTCGCGGTAACAACTTTCTCCTTCTCCAGAATTTCACTTCGTGTCGTGTGTGTTTGTTTTGTTTGCGGTTGCCCGTGGATTGTATACGGAGACTGAGTAATGCCGTCGCCCGTAGGACGTGGATTAGTCCAAATCCGTATTTACTTAGATTTGGGTTTGGTGTTTTCAGTTTAAGGATGCATTAGTCGCGTTGCGGCTAAGATCAACTTAAATGTTCGTCAAGGATACGTTAGTCCTGTTTTAGACTAAGATCAACTCAACGTAGTGATTAATTTAATGTATGGCCATCGGGACTCGTCACCTCTCTGACGTCGTTGAAGGATTACAACGACATGTATCAAAGGAGCTCGGAGATGTACCCTCGAACCAGAGTTGATTAGGAGTTTTATAATCCATTTGAATATTTAAGGATACGTTAGCCGTGTTTGGGGCTAAGATCAACTTAAACGTTCGTTAAGGATACGTTAGTCCAGTTTGAGACTAAGATCAACTTAATGGGACCGTTTAGATCCGATAAAAGAGCATTTGGACTCTATTGTGCCAGTTTAGGGACGTGGTGGTCCGATATTAGTTTAGGGACGTTTCGGTCCGATATTAGTTTAGGGACGTTTCGGTCCATTATTAGTTTAGGGACGTTTCGGTCCGACGCCAGTTTAGGGACGTAGTGGTCCGTTATTAGTTTAGGGACGTTTCGGTCCGATGTTAGTTTAGGGACGTTTCGGTCCGATATTAGTTTAAGGACGTTTCGGTCCACGAGTTTAAGGACCCCGCAGTCCATATCGATGTGTGGTCGTTGGGACCCGTTACCTCTTTGACGTCGTTGAAGAATTACAACGACGGATGTCAAAGGAGTTCGGAGATGTACCCTCGAACCGGATGTAAATTGATTTAGAAGAGCAATTTTGCTCAGTCAATTTAATTTAAGGACTTATGGCCAAAATTGGGCTAAGTCCAGTTGAAATGTTCAACATTTTATTTGCTTTTGCATTGCATTTCTTTTTTTTTTATTTTTATTTGGGTTTTGCCCAGAAAAGATGCAGGTCATCAATTTGTTTTGAGCTCTGTTCTTTATGAATGATGCAGAGCATCAATCTTGTTTGGGCTCAGCCCTTTTATTGCTTTGCAATTTATTTTGGCCTGCTAGGCCTTTTTAATTTGGGCCTAGCCCTTCAAATAATGCATTGTATTTGTGCAAGGCACCAAGAATCTTTAGATTCAGGAAAAGAAGTGCAGAGCACTTTTTAATTTCTTGATCTAAATTTAGATAAAAGAAAAGAAAGAAATCTTTTCCTTCTTTCTGTTCTAGAGAACCAAAGGATCATAGCAAGTGCAAGGCACTATTTTTATCTGTTCCAGAGAACCAAAGGTTTATAGAAAGTGCAAGGCACTATTTTTATTATTTTTATTTATTTATTTATCTATTTATTGAAGATCACTGATCTTGTTTTCTAGATCAATGATCTATTCTTTGAGAGAATTTTCTCTTATTTCAAAGGTTTTTACCTTCTTCTTTGTGTTCTCAAGAAGTTCTCTTCTTCTTTTTTTTTTAAATCCCCATTGTCTCTTGCTTTGAAATGGGGTCTGGGGTCTTCTTTTATAGTGCTCAAAGATCAGTTAAATTTGTTAAAAAGATCTTTTCTGAGTGATTTGGGGAATTTTCCCCACCGTTGGATCTTTGATCCAAAAGCCCCTGTTTTATAGAAGAAATCTTCTTGTTTAAACAAGAACAGAAAAATATCCTTTAATCTTCACTCTGTTGTTGCGCAACTCACCAGCGTGTGACACGTGTCGCGCAGTAAGGCGCTTGCGCAACAGCGATTGCGCAACAGCGCAGACACGTGTCACTCAGTGAAGCGCTTGCGCAACAGCGCTTGCGCACCTGCGCAGACACTTGTCGCGCAGCCGTGCGCTTGCGCAGTTGCGCTTGCGCAGCTGCGCAGGCACGTGTCGCGCTGCGGTGCGCTTGCGCAGCTGCGCAGACACGTGTCGCGCTGCGGTGCGCTTGCGCAGTTGGGCTTGCGCAACTGCGCAGACACGTGTCGCGCTGTCGTGTGCTTGCGCAGTTAAGTGTTACTTATGTTTTAAAGAGCCTTGCTCTGATCGGACGTATCGCCTTGGGCGTTGTGCTGCCGTGTCAACTTCTGACACGTGGCGCGTTGCGCGCAGCGCACGGGATCTGAAGCGTTGCTTCAAAATTAAAGTTTTAAATTTTCAAAGCAAAGCTTTATTTCTGATTGGGGGAAGATGAAGCGTTGCTTCTTCTCCCGCTTTGGAATTTGAACAGAGCTTTGCTCTGATTGGGGTAAACATTCCCGATGCACTATTTTACCTCTTGGATGGAAATGCACGTGCACGGGGTGTTCGACGCCCATAAGATTCCTCCCATTTTTGAGAGATGCAGACTCCCGAGGGTCATACGGTTGGTCGGGGCTTCGATCGTAGTTGCACCTCCGCGGGAGGCTAGGGGGCTGCTCCTTCGACCACACTTGGTTGGAGCGAAGACTTCTTTCTTGGATAAGGTCATAACAATAGGCTCAGAGACCACCAAGTCGGTAGTGTCGCTACGCGATGATTTTAAAGACGGGGCTTCCATATTGAAGGCTCGGGAAATCCTCCATCTCTACTCCATTCGGCCGGGCTACTTGGTGTTCAGGCAGAATGAGACAGCACTCTTTATGAGGTATAACCCGCACCGGTTTGCTCAGCAATCGAGCTACAACCAAGGGATCCCGATGGAAGCTTTCTTGTAAAAGCCCGTGGTTAGCCGAGAGGGGATAAAGAACGCAATGCACCACTTCATGCGGCTTAACACGGGTTCCTATTTCTTTATCAGCGATCCGAGCTGCGTCCCCAAGGTCCTCAACGCGTATGTGGCCTGGTATGCGCATGCTATGGGTCCAGTTATCCAAATGGAAAAGCACATGCTGGTCGACCGCAAGGGTGCGCCTCCCGGCGGTGACCGCAAGGCTCCCCTGAAGCCGAGGACCCCGGTCATTCCTCCATTGAAAGGTGCTGGAGTTGGACCTCCGTGCGTGTTGAGCCCTCCACGCGGATTGCCGCTTCGCGATATTGTGGATGCGCCACCATCCCCCCGTGCTCCAGTAGAGGTGGTAAATGTGGTATCGCCGGAGTCCGGCGCAGGCGCGGATATCGGGACCCGCCGCCCCAAGGTGTCTGCCAAGCGCAAATCAGCCCCGGGTGCATCCAGAGCTGGCGGGCAAAAGAAGAACAAGTCGCTCCTCTCCCTCGACGCGATCCTCGGTTTAGAGCCTGAGGCCCCTCTTACCGAAGGAATAAGCGAATATGGCAGCAATAAGGGCTTCCCGGTAGACCCCGCAGACACCGATTTGGCGGCTGCTATTGCAGCTTCTGAGCGATCAGCGAGGCTCGAGGCGATGTTGAGTAAACTCGCTGAGTCAGGTAACCATTAGTTGCTTTCTTCGTCATTTTATCGCATTTTTTTATCATTATTTTTGACTAATGCTTTCTCCTTTTTTAAACAGGGGTCAATACCGAAGAAGCCATCGCTGCTTCTTTGAAAACCTTCCAGGAGGAAGAGAATAAGCGCGCTTTAATGGGCGTTGGTAAGTATCGCCTTGTCAGAAATTTTTGTCTTCTTTTCTGATGGCCAATCTAACCTTCTTCCTTTGTTTCTTTGCAGGGGCTACGCCAGCTGATATGGGGACTATCCCCGGATCCTCTGCTGAAGTCCCAGCTTCCTCGGGGCTGCCGCGGGAGCCTCAACTTGACAAAACGACAAGGGATGCCTTGAAAAATTTGGAGGCATCCCTGTTCACGGACGAAGACGCCTCAATGAAAGAGGCTCTGGTGAGGTCCGTCTCAACGGCTCGGGAGGAGAGGAAGCGGCTGAGGCGCGAGGCGAAGGCGCGCAGGGCTGCTTTGGCCACGGGAGCGGGCCCAAGCACCGTTATTCTCTCTGCTTCTCCTTCTGAAGAGCTCCCGGCTGGTCTATCTACCGCACGCAGACAGGTAGCGCGTGCGGTTCGGGAAGCTAATGATAAGTCCACTTCAGGTAATATTTCTTTCAGAATCTTGTTGTAAGAATTATAAAGCCGTCAGTTCTTATATATTCTATCCTGCAGGGCCAAGTCCGACCGAGGGGGAGGCGGAGACCATCGAACCCAAGGAAACAGAGGAGGAGGCACCGGCCGAACCCGAGCCGACGGTGGGCAACGTCGCCAGGGTTACTGAGCCTGAGTTGGGGGCTGGGGGAGCCGCACCCGAAGAGGTCGTTGATGCCGAGCCTGAGGCGACGACAATTGAGATGATCACTATTACTGAGCCTGGGGTGGCGGCGGATGAGGCGCTTAAGACTGGCGACCTCATGGCGGCGGCGGGTGAGACGACGGCGACCGCCGAGCCCGAAGAAGTATCGGGTGAGATGGGCACGACTCTTGGGGAAGAGCCAGCCGCTCTTTCTCAGGAGTCTGGCAATGCTCCGGTCATAACTCTCCCCGCCTATGGCCCTCCGCCGTTTCCTGGCCTCGCGAGCACGACAACGGCCCCCATGGAGTCTGGGGATGAGACCATGGGTAGTGGTCTTATGTCGATGGAGGAGGGAGACGCCTCCGTCTCGGCTGGAGGATCATCAGGTAAATTTCGGATTACCGTCCCTCTTTTTTTTATCTTGCAATCGCTTCTGACAGGTTTACCCTTGTTTTTTTTAACGCAGGTGCGGCCAGCGCCGATGCTCCACTGCTCGAGGGAGCGCCGCCAACTACTGCCTTGGCGGTGGTCACTTCTCAGCCCTCTCTTATACCATCGAAGATGCTGGAAGGTATGGATTTGCATCCTATTAGTTTCGTCTTTCAGCCGCCTAATTTATGTACTAAAGTCGTACTGCTGTGTCTTTTCAGGAGTGATTTTTGATCATCTCTATCAAGTGTTGCTCCCACACTTCTCCTTCCCATCTGAATTCGCTTCTCCATCTGGTGGCGCTGGTGAGTATGGTTTCCAATTGATATCTTTCTTTTTTAGTGATGGAATTATTTCTAACTTTTTCTCGCCCTGACTGCAGTGCTACAAATTGAAGGAGGGGATGAAAGATTGGCCGCGCCACCGGCCCTTCCGGCCTTGCCATCTGCCGCAGCTGGTACAACAAACTATCGCATTGATAACTCCCCCTTTTTTATTTCTTGAACTGTTATCTGATCATACCTTGTTTTTTCAGCCGTCGTTCCAGTCTCGGCGCCCTTCGAGCCTCGCATCACAATGCCGGCAGGTCCTTTCCTGAGACATCCGTCTTCGAAAGGCGTCGCGAACAGTTTGCGTATGTTGAGCAACTACATTGAGGAGCTCGACGTCGAGACTCCTACGTTTGCTGCGGATTTCGCTACGGCGGTTAACCCGATGCTGGTGATACTCGTGAATTTCCATGACGAGGGCATCATCGCATCTTGGGTTAACCATTGCAGGGAGATCGAGGCTCGCCTGCATCAGCTGGAGTCGATGCGTCCTGCTCCCGAGATTTTGGCCGTGAGTACTCAACGGGCAGCATGGCTTGAGCAAAGCACTTCTCATTTCCGCCATTTGGAATAAGAAGCAGCTTTAAGGCTGAAGGAGCGTCAGGAGTCTTCAAGCGAAACTGCTCGCTTACGTGCTGAAGTTGAGGCGAACGCTGTCGAGGTGAAGGCTGTCTTCGAGGGCCTTCTGGAGCGTATCTTAAATGGGCTGAAATTGAAACAGAAACTTGACGTTGCTGAGCGTAATGCCCAAGGCCGCGAAGCCACTCAGCAGGCCGTCGGGGAGCAGCTTGCATCTCTCTCGCAGCAAAGGGCTCAGGTGGAGGCAGAAATGGCGGTGGTGGCAGATCAGGAAAATGTGTGGAAAGAAGTGCACGAACAATTGCTAAAGCTATGCAAGACGCTTCCTTCCCAGTAGTTCTCCTTGTATCCATATACTTGTAAAAAAAAATTCTTTTTCGAATGACATGTATCCATTCTTTATTCTTTTATATGATTCACCTTGTACTTCTTTGAATTAACGAATAAAGATACACATTTTTTCCTCTGCAATGTCTTGTATGCCCTTTCGCTTTCTCCCTTTCTCTTATTATCAGCATGTTGACTTGATAAACATAATTGGCAGATAACTTAGTTTTTCCAAGAGACAGCGATGGCTTAGGCCGCAGGTTCAGATCTGCCGCCTAAGACTTTTCAACTCTATGAGCCGTGAGGGTCTCATAGAGACTTTTCTCCCTACGGATCGAGAGGATCTCGTAGGTGTATTTTCTCCTTAGGAATCGTGAGGATTCTTAGGCGCGTTTTCTCTTATAAGTCGTAAGGATCTTATAAGAGAATTTTTCCCTCTTACGAGTCGAGAGGACCCGTAAGCGGTTGTTTCCCTCCTTGTCGAAATTCGACTTTGGACAGTGAGACCGTGAATAGTATGCAAGAGACCGTTTTATACCGACTTGCAGGGTCTCATTGCTCAGGAAACTAGTTTTTTTTAATCCCTGCTGCCTGAGGCTTCATCTTGCAATTTGAGACGAATCGGGAATTTCCCACGGAGACAATGATTTCTCTGCGAGCCGACGCGAGTCAGGAGGCTCTCATCAAAGACGCTAGTTTCCCTGAATTGAGGTATTTGCCAAGGACACTTGTTTCCCTGGTGTTGAAACGAATCGAGAATTTCCCGCGGAGACACTGGTTTCTCTGCGAGTCGATGCGAATCAGGATTTTCTTCGTCAAGGACACTTGTTTCCTCGAGTCGAAGGATTTTGCCGAAGACACTGATTTCTTCGAGGTTGAGACGGATCGGGAATTTCCCGTGGAGACACTGGTTTCTCTGCGAGCTGACGCGAATCAGGAGGCTCTCATCAAGGACGCTAGGTTCCCTGAGTTGAGGTATTTTCCAAGGACACTTGTTTCCCTGGTGTTGAAACGAATCGAGAATTTCCCGCGGAGACACTGGTTTCTTTGCGAGTCGACGCGAATTAGGATTTTCTTCATCAAGGACACTTGTTTCCTCGAGTCGAAGGATTTGCCGAAGTCACTGGTTTCTTCGGGGTTGAGATGGATCGGCAATTTCCCGCGGAGACACTGATTTCTCTGCGAGCCGACGCGAATCAGGAGGCTCTCATCAAGGACGCTAGTTTCCTTGAGTTGAGGTATTTGCCAAGGACACTTGTTTCCCTGGTATTGAAACGAATCGAGAATTTCCCGCGGAGGCACTGGTTTCTCTGCGAGTCGACGCGAATCAGGATTTTCTTCATCAAGGACACTTGTTTCCTCGAGTCAAAGGATTTGCCGAAGACACTGGTTTCTTCGGGGTTGAGATGGATCGGGAATTTCCCGCGGAAACACTGGTTTCTCTGCGAGCCGACGCGAATCAGGATTTTCTTCGTCAAGGACACTTTTTTCCCTGAGTCGAAGGATTTTACCGAAGACACTGATTTCTTCGAGGTTGAGACGGATCGGGAATTTCCCGCGCAGACACTGGTTTCTCTGCGAGCCGACACGAATCAGGAGGCTCTCATCAAGGACGCTAGTTTCCCTGAGTTGAGGTATTTGCCAAGGACACTTGTTTCCCTGGTGTTGAAACGAATCGAGAATTTCCCGCGGAGACACTGGTTTCTCTGCGAGTTGACGCGAATCAGGATTTTCTTCGTCAAGGACACTTGTTTCCTCGAGTCGAAGGATTTGCCGAAGACACTGGTTTTTTCGGGGTTGAGACGGATCGGGAATTTCCCACGGAGACACTGGTTTCTCTGCGAGCCGACGCGAATCAGGAGGCTCTCATCAAGGACGCTAGTTTCCCTGAGTTGAGGTATTTGCCAAGGACACTTGTTTCCCTGGTGTTGAAATGAATCGAGAATTTCCCGCGGAGACACTGGTTTCTCTGCGAGTCGACGCGAATCAGGATTTTCTTCGTCAAGGACACTTGTTTCCTCGAGTCGAAGGATTTTGCTGAAGACACTGGTTTCTTCGGGATTGGGATGAACCGTCGAGATTTGGCTTCGTTTTCTGGCGGAGCCTGTTGGGAAAGTATGGTTCCCTCTTTGTTTACGCCCTTGGATTGTATACAGGGATCGATGTGATCTCAACTGTAGGGCCAAAGTTTTATCATTTTTTTTGTTTTATTTCCGCGATGCTCTATCATTTCAGCTTTTATATCGCGAAGGTCGCGATTGCCCATCATTTCGGCTATTTTTCGCGGTGCCCAATCATTTCGGCTATTTATTTTATTTTCACTCGCTGCTTTTTATTGCGAGTTGCCCAATCATTTCGGCTATTTTGTATGCATACGTTTTTACTTGTTGCTTTTTATTGTAAATTGCCCCATCATTTCGGCTATTTCGTATGCATGTGCGGTCTACCGGCTTTTCACCGTAAATCTGAAATTAGACACCGATTTTGGTATCAGCACCGCTACAACTGGGATATTGCCAGGAGCGAATCATCATTTGCCTCCGTCGATGTTGAACAAAGGTGGCTTAGCGAACAGGGTTAAGGTCCTGTCGACTAAGGCTTTTAACTTCATGAGCCGTAAGGGTCTCACAAAGGTATTTTTCCCTACAAGTCGTGAGGGTTTTGTAGGTGTATTTTCTCCTTAGAAATCGTGAGGATTCCTAAGTGTATGTTCCTCTGTAAGTCGTAAGGATCCTACAAGAGGGTTTTCTCCTTGTAAGTCGAGATGACTTATAAGGGTTGTTCATCATGCACACATATCCCCAATCACGGATGAAATTTGGTTAGGGAAATGTTTATTCGCGCCCATGGATTGTATATAAGGGTCAGTATTGAACCACTCGTAGGGCAGTATCGAAGGTTGTGGGGGGTTTGCTTAAGAACATGTTTAGGTCTCTGTAACTTAAGACTTTCAAATCTTATGAGCCGTGAGGGTCCCATAAGAATGTTCTCCCTACGAGTCGTGAGGATCTCGCAAGTGTATTTTCTCCTTAGGAATCGTGGGGATCCCTAAGTGTGTTTCTCCCTTGTGAGTCGTAAGGATCTCACGCGGGTGATTTCTCCTTACAAGGTCGAGGGGACCCTGTAAGTGTCTTTTAACGAGGTTGCGCCCTTTCGGGTTTTCACAAACACTCGCCGGTAGTTCTGCTGTTTTTACTCATGGAGCCCTTTCGGGTTTTCATCCGTGCCCATTTTGCTTATGGACATACCGTTTTTTTTATTCTTTTTATTTTTATATATATTTTTTTACGAGGTCGCGCCCTTTCGGGTTTTCACGAACACTCGCCGGTAGCCCTGCTGTTTTTACTCACGGAGCCCTTTCGGGTTTTCATCCGTGCCCTTTTTGCTTATGGACATACCGTTTTTATATATATTTTTATTTTTATATATATATTTTTTCTTTTCCTTTTTCTTGTATTCATCTCGTCAACCTGAAGATGCTGCGGTAGTAGTTTAAGGACGTTTCGGTCCGTCATTAGTTTAAGAACGTTTCGGTCCGCCATTAGTTTAAGGACGTTTCGGTCCTCGATTAGTTTAAGGACGTTTCGGTCCGGCCAGGAGAAGGCTGGCTACTGCTTATAAAGTTTGAGCTTAGGAAGATAGCGAGCGGACATAGTCGTCGTCATCTATCATTGACCTAAGCAGTAACTCGCTAAGCGTAGTATTTCTTTAGGAATCGACCGTTTATTGGCCTGTAAGGCCTTTCACCATGCATATCCATGAGTAGATAGGCTCCACCGTGGTAGACCTTGTCTATGATGTACGGGCCTTCATAGTTTGGCTCGAATTTTCCCCGCTTGGCGCGATTGGGGATCATAGGCCTCTTGACCACTAGCACGAGTTCGCTTTGGCGGAATGTTCTCGGCCGAATCAATCTTTCATATGAGCACGTCATCTTTGCTTTATAAGCCTCCAGATTTTGTTGCGCTGTGAGCCGGGTTTCATCAAGGGCATCATGCTCCTCAAGCCGAAGGTGAGCATTTTCTTCATCCGTCAGCTCGTAGTGGATCTCCACTCGTAGAGAGGGTAACTCTATCTCAAGGGGGAGTACCGCTTCTGTACCGAATACCAACGCATATGGCGTTGTGTTTGTGGCTGTCTTGAACGTAGTTCGATACGCCCAAAGAGCTTCTTGCAGTCTCTCGTGCCAGTCCTTCTTATTTCGGGACGCCATTTTCTTCATGATCTTTGTCAAGGTCTTGTTGAAGGCTTCAGCTAGACCGTTAGCTCGCGGATTATAAACTGAGGAATATCTCCAGTCTATATTATGTTGTTGCGCGAAGTGACTGATTTTGTGGCTTCTGTAGGCTGGCCCGTTATCGGAGATAATCCGTCTCGGAGTTCCAAACCGATAGATGACGTGCGTCTTGAAGAAGTGGAGGATATTCTCCGTCATCACTTTCCTCAATGGTACTGCTTCAGCCCATTTGGAGAAGTAGTCAGTCGTCGCCAGGATGAAACGATATCCCTTGGACGATGCTGGTTCGATAGAGCCGACTATGTCAATTCCCCACATTTCGAATGGCCAGCTAGCCACTGTTGGATGGAGTGGATTTGGATGTTGGTGGATGAAGTCCCCATGGATTGGGCATGAGTGGCATTGCTTCACATATTCGAAGCAGTCCTGGATCATCGTGGGCCAGTAGTAACCCATCCGTTTAATCTTCAACTTCATCTTCGGGCCTGCTTGGTGAGAACCGCAGAGTCCGTCATGAACTTCCTGAACGACTCTTCTCGCTTCGTCAGGTCCCAAGCATCTCAACCACAAAGAATCGAACGATCTCTTGTACAGAGTATCATTGACGAAGGCGAAAGACAGAGTTCGTTTCATAAGCTGATGTCTTGAGGACGCATCTTCGGGCGTTCGACGGTATTTGAAGTAGTCTATAAAGACTTCTCTCCAATCCTCGGTATTTTCCCAATCTTTTATTTGCAGGGTCGTCTGCTCACTCGTTCCTTTTTCTTCGGATGATTCCGGAGATATTTCTGTTGGGGCAAGTACGCGACGGCTTTGTACCACGATTCTTACGTCATTGAGGTTTTCATCAGCCAGTTCCTTAGCGAGTTTGGCCAACGCGTCCGCTTTGCTGTTTTCTGCGCGCGGTATGTTCTCCAAAGTATAGGAGGGAATTTAGGTCAACAATTGTTGCACCTTTTCGCCTTACTTCACCAACTCTAGTTTGCATGTTTGGTAGTCGCCATTTACTTGACTGATGACCAGTTGGGAGTCTCCGTATATGAGGAGGTTTTCAATTCCCATGTCGATGGCGATCTCGAGACCTGCTATCAAGGCTTCATATTCGGCTTCATTATTCGTCCTCGGCTCTGTTAAGGAGAAAGCGAAGCGCATTATCCCTCCTTGTGGGGTTACAAAGATGAGTCCTACCCCCGATTTGATTATAGGGGTATTTTGTTTGCGCTTCTTCACGGAAGATGCTCCATCGAAATAAAGCTCCCATCAGGTATGACCACTGTCGATCACATCAAACGCATGTTCGTCTGGAAGATCGCAATTCAGAGGAGAATCGGCGAGTATCGGATGCTCAACGAGGAAATCGGTGATGGCCTGGCCTTTCACTGCCTTGAGAGGTTGATACGTTATCGAGAACTCCATTAAGAGCAGGGCACATTTAGTGAGTCGTCCCGTCAATATGGCCTTTGACATTAAATATTTAAGGGGGTCCACCTTCGAAATGAGACGGACTTCATGTGCCAACGCATAGTGTCTGAGCTTTGTTATCGCAAAGATCAACGCCAGGCAATGTTTTTCAATGGGGGAGTAGTTGCTTTCTGCCCCCAGTAAAACCCGACTTAAGTAGTAGAGTGCTTTTTCTTTCCCTTGATCGTTTTCTTGTGCCCATAACGCACCTAAGGAACCTTCGAGGGCGGTTGTATAAAGAACGAGGGGCTTTGCCTTGACCGGAGCAGCCAGCACTGGCGGGTTCTGCAGGTATTGCTTGATCTCGTCTAGCGCGCTTTGGCATTTTTGGTCCTAGACGAACGGGGTTCCCTTCTTCATCAGGTGGCTATAAGGACGGCACTTGCCCGACAGGTTGGCTATAAATCGCCGTATATACGCAAGCTTCCCTTGGAGAGACCACAGCTGTTTGAGAGTCCTTGGCGGAGGCATTTCCATGATCGCCTTGATCTTTGACGGATCTATCTCAATACCTCGGTGTCGGACGATGAATCCCAGGAATTTGCCCGAGGAAACTCCGAATGCACACTTGAGAAGGTTCATCTTCAAGTTGTATTGCCGAAGGCGTTGAAATACGGTCTTCAGATGCTCGAGATGTTCCTCGTATGATTTACTTTTAACCACGAGATCGTCGATTTAGCATTCGACGATTTCGTGTATAAGGTCATCGAAGATTTTCGTCATGGCCCTCTGATAGGTAGCACCAGTGTTCTTTAATCCGAAGGGCATCACCTTGTAGCAGAATATACCTAAAGGGGTCCTGAAAGCAGTGTGCTTCTGGTCTTCGGGATGCATCTTTATCTGATTATACCCTGACGAGCCGTCCATGAAGGAGAAGACCTCATGAGTGAATGTATTGTCTATCATCAGTTCGGTGACTGGCACTGGGAAATCATCTTTTGGGCAGGCTTTATTGAGATCCCGGAAGTCCACGCATATGCGCACTGTCCCATTTTTCTTCATCACCGGGACGATGTTGGCGATCCATTCAGGATATTGGACCTCCTGGATGAAGCCAGAGTCGATCAGCTTCTTGACCTCGGCATTGATACTCATCTCAAGCTCGAGCCGCATTCTTCTTGGTGCTTGTTTGACAGGCTTGACGTCCGGGGATATCGCCAATTTATGCACAGCAATTTCTGGATCCAGTCCCGGCATTTCGGAATAGTTCCATGCGAAGCAAACCTTATACTACATAAGCAGGTCTTTTAATGAAACCACCCTTTCTTCAGACAGCAGCTCGCTAATGAATGTCGGTCGCGGGTCGTTCGCCGTTCCCAACTCAATTTTCTTGAGGTTATCTGCGGTGGTATGAATTCCATCTTCCAGCTCTTTTGGCGCTGGTGGAAATTCCGAGATTACCTCATCTTTGCTATTTTCGAAGCACCAGGGAAGGTCATCCATGTTCTCGGGCTCTTCCTCTGCTATTGTTATCATGTGACAAGTACGAATTCGCTTCCAATCCCAATGAGGAACCGGTTCTTCTTTTGTGGGCTTGGGTTCGTGCTTCTGCGGCGGTGCTACCCTCCACTTGTCAGACAGAGCAAACTTTCCAAGCTGATACTGATCTTCAACCCAATTCTTAAAGGTGAAGCAGTCCTCGAGAGGGTGCCCTATCACTCGGTGATAAGGGCAATAGTCCGGTGAGAGACTTCGCCTTCTTGTTCGGGGTGTTTAGACTCCGGCAGCGTAAGCATCTGATGTTTTAGAGCGAGGTCGAGTATTTTCTTCGTCTTGTCTCGAGGAAAAGAGTACGCCCGACCCATTTTTCTTATGAGGGATAGATCGGAACCGTTCGATTCCCGCTTGCGTGATCTCTTAGTCCCGTTTCGTTGCTGTTGAGCGCCTTTTTCGCGTTTCGACTTGTTTCTGCCTCTGCATCGAGCCCTCTTTACAACAGGTTGACTTGGAGCGGCATCTTCATCCTTCACAGCTTGTTGGAGGAGGCGTTGCGTTTTGGCTTTCTCGTAGATGGCCATTTCGCGGTTATGGTCGTCTCGGACTTTTTGACCAGCTTCCCTTATAAGTTTGTCCATTTGTATCCAAGCCCGATTGTTTCCATTCTCCCATTAGGCAGTTTGTGTTGAGTCCCGGGAACATTCCAGACTTTGTCATAGAACTTGGCTTTTCGAACGGTCTGCTTGAAGGATATCCCCTGGCGCTTCAGCAGCCTCTTCAGGCCTTCTGTATAATATCTGGGGAGACGGATAGGCTGAAGCCTGTCGAGCGTAGGATCCGCGCCATGCCAGATTTCTTTCTATGCTCTGGTTTCTTCAGAGCGGTAGAATAGAATTACTTTTTCGCCTTCTCGCCTGGGAGGGACATAGAACGTCCGCAGCTCTTCTACACTGTAGATATCGAGTGCATCAAGTTCTTTACAGTGTTTAAGCGGCACCAGGGCGACTTGTAGACTTTGCCCTTCGTCAGCGGACGTTTGTATTGAAGGTCGAGCAGAGAATACAGCATGGACCTCATCTTCCAAGTCGCTACCAAAGATCAACGTAGGAGCGGATGGTCCTGGCTTGTTGTGTCGAGACGGCCCAGAGTAAACCATCTCTTCTTCTTCTTCGGTATCACTCCCGAAAACAGGAATGGTGGCAGCGGCTTTGTTCTCCGGCTTGTGACACCTCTCCATGTCTTCGAAATCCGGTAAGAAGTATTTAGCATCTTCATATTTGCGGACCTCATTCACGGAGAACGGGTTCAGTTCTCCCGCCACGGTATACTCGAGACCATCCTTAGAATACTTCATACACTGATGTTGTGTAGAAGGGATGATGTTGTACTCGTGTAACCACGGTCGGCCGAGCAAAGCGTTGTAGCATGTCTTGGCGTCTATGACGTGGAACTTAATGTCCGTGACGAGTAGCCCAAAGCGTAGTGTCAGTATCACAGACCCAAGAGTTCTTGATGATTGGGAGTCAAACCCGGAGATGGTAATCTTATCCCGAGCAAGGTGCTGGACGCTCATGCAGATTTCTTTTAACACCCACACATTGAGGAGGTTAACGGAGGATCCATTGTCGATCAGGATTTTTCCTATCTTTATATCGTGACAGTATCCTGAGACATAAAGGGGGCGATTGTGTTCGCACGTCCCAAGGAGAAGGTCTTCATCACCAAAAGCGACATCGGCCGTGTGCACTTCCTCCAATTCATCCTTCATCTTTTCCTCGGCCAGGAAAGCTTGGAATTGCTCCGGATCCTGTAGTGCCTTGATTAACGAATCTCTCGCCTCTTTTGATAGCAAAAGGGCGTCAAGAATGCTGAGCTGTGAGGGTAGGTTCCTCAGATGCGCTAAGACGTTGTAATCTATCTTATTTCTCTTCGGTGGGTCCTTGGCACTTAGTTCCTCCATAACTTGGTCATCTAAGACGATATCTTCAGGGACCTTCTCTTTTCCTTTATCTTTTTTATTTGAGGGTCCGAAATTCTTTTCGGGGAGCGTGTGATTACGTAGCCGGATATTTTCGCAGACTTTCGGCTCTTCTTCTTTTTCCGAGGTGGACTCTTTAAAGAGAGGGCTAAGAGCCAGCTCCTCTTCGGAATCACTCCCGATTGTAAGCACTTGTGATCTCCCGGCATTAACCATGCGACAATTGCCGGTAATTCTGTTAAGCCCTTCGGTCGTATTTTTCCGCTCCCGACGAGTTTTGTGCTTCTCCTGCTTAAAATGCTGTTGATGAGCAACATATCCTTGCCACCATCTATTGAAAGCTTTGCACTCTTCAGTGGGGTGCGAAATCTTCCGATGATATAAGCAATAGGAGGGGTGCATTTCCTCTTCACCAGTAATGTTTCTTTCGGAGGATGGTAGCTTCATGCCCATTGATATGGCCTTAGCAAACCTTTTCCTCGTCTTGAATTTGCTTTTGTCGGTAGTTGATGTATTTTACTCCAGCGGGAGCGTCTCAGCTCTTTCATCAAGTCGCTGGCGCTTGGCTCTTTCAAATATGACCGCCTCGCGTTCCCGATTAGCTTTACTTTTTAAGAGAGCTTCATTGAGGAATGCGTCAATTACTTCATCCGATGGTCCCGGAATTTTTGGTTCAGGATCTGCCCCCTGCGTTTTAGTACAAGGAGTCTCCTCATCGTCCATGAACGAATGGGAAATCACATGACAGCTCGCCGCGTATTCTTCAGATTCATCAGATGAACTTTCTCCCTCATCTTCCTCTTGAAAGACGTGATTGAGGAACTCTTGGAATGTAATGGGAGTCCGTGCCTTCTGGTTGTATTCCTCCAGCGCGTCAATTTGTTTTTGCAAGTCCGTGCGCTTGTCTCCAGGCTTCGCGGGCTTCTTTGATTTCTTTTTCTTCTTCTTTAAAGATTTCAACGGCTGGTTGTGAATGCTTGGGCCACCTCCATCGATCATTTGAGTTGGACGCGGCTTCAACATTCCTTCAATGATTTGAGGTTCCAACGGGTTCTTCCACCTAATTGCTGGGCATGTTTGAAGATCGTTTAGCATCCTCTTTGTCTTGGCTGATAATACAACCTCCCAAGGAGCTTCTTCAACGACAGAGCATGTTGCCCCCGGCGTATTCATCCTCTTAGAGGTGTGGGGCTGCGGGGGATTCACCTTCCATTTGTCAGATAACGCGAACTTGCCCTGTTAGTACTGGTCTTCAAGCCAATTTTTGAAGACGTAGCAATCTTCGATTGGATGACCCAGTACTCGATGATAATGACAGTAGTTGGGCTCATTGACATCATTTGGTTGCGACGGACGTTTTGGGTCCGGCAGATTTATGAGTTGGTTGCGCAACGCCAGCTCGAATAACCTTCTCGTTTTATTTCGGGGAAATGAGTAAGGACGTCCTAGCCTCTCCTCAAGGGCTACATACGGGCGCATATTATTTTGACGAACAACCGGCTTCGAGTTACTCGGTTGTTGTTGAGCATTAGCGACAACGATCGCTTTTCCCTTCCCCTTGTCATTTCGGGAGTCCGGCTTTGGAAGAGGGGGTCTATGGCCCATCTGATCCTTTTGCGCTAGCTTGTCAATCAAGGCCTGGAAGGTAGTCGGCTTAAAAAACATCATAAATTGCGAGATGGTTGCTTGCGGATCAAGGGTTCCCACAAACATACCCACCGTAGGAGCTTCTTCAATGCGCTGCTCGCACTTCGACCATAAGTTCCGCCACCGTATAGCATATTGAACCCATGTCTCGCCTGGCTTTACCCTAGCGTTAATCAGTGCCGTCATCGGGGTGCGTTCACTGGCGCTTGCAAAACGCTGGGTAAACAGCAACTCCATCTCTGCGAAGGTCTTGATAGAGTCGTTCGGGAGCTCAGAGTACCACTCGAACGCTATATCTGATAAGCTGTCAACGAACTGGCGAAGCAACAGCTTGTCATCACCGTCGGTGTTGCCGCAGAGTGCCCTGAACTGGGCAACATGCTGGTGGGGATTGCCCGTCCCATTATAGACATGGAAATTGAGAATTGTGTAGCCCGGCGGGTACTTGATTTGATCGTACCAACTTGGATATGGCCGCCCCGTTTTTACGACCTGGCCGGCTGTTTCAGTCGCATGATGAACCCGTATTTGTTGGGCTATGTACTCGTCCAAGTCAGTTTTGGAGATTGTCTCCTCCTTAGCGGTTGACAGAGCTGGCGGAGGATTCGACGTTTCTCCCCTATCGTCTTCAAGGACGATCGGGGGATCTTTGGCCGGAGGATCTGGTTGGATCATCATCCCCACCATGTCTTAGAACAGGAGGCCCATACGCTTTATGTTGGCTGCTTGTTCAGCAGCCTCTTTATCCTTCTTCTCCAATATTCGACGAAGGAATTCGGCGTCAGTTTCTTGCTCCTGACGTTCATCCGAAGACGTTTCAGGGTTTTCTTTTGGCCCAGTAAGTGCAGCCATTGCGTTCATCATCTGTTGGAGCTTCTGCTGCTGCTCTTGCGCCTTGGTCACCGATCGCGTGAGCGGTCTATGACCTGTTGATATGCGGCTGTCTTCTTTACCAGACGCCATATAGACGGTATGAACGATGATGCCCCCGGACTTAGGGCGTTTAGATCCACCACCTTCGATATTCGCCGTAGGTGTAGGGACTTTCTCTGACCTTCTCCTCTTATGGGCTGTAGAAGTTGAGGGGCCCGCTGCTTTGGACACCCAAGTGGTCGTCGCCTTTCATTGTTTGACCAGGGGATTTTCTTCCTGTCGGCCTTTCGACTTCTTGTGTTGGCGAAAGAAATTAGGATCAATCACAGATTCTCGGACTCGTCGCCATGTCTTATAGATCTTGGAGGACAGCGATCGAGGAGACTGCTCTGGCCTTTTTGCTTCCACGGTAGTCTCTACTGGTGGAGGAGATCTTTTGAGCACCGCGGTTGGCGAGTTTCTGCATACTCTGTTCAGCGGCTCAAAGCTGTTCCCAGTTGGAACAGCAGTGTTAACTTCCATCATTGGAGCTGGCGGAGTCATCCCAGAAGGGGAGTTGCCCCCGGTCTTCCTTACCCGGCGCCAGTGACGTCGTCGGGCTCGACGAGTTGTCGGTATTGGCTCAGAGACAGAAACAGCCTCCTCTTTCCCCCTGTTCAGGTGCGGGGCTGTTGTCGGCGTCAGCTTATTGAAGACTGATGTCTCTTGAGCAGCAGGAGCAGGAGTGGGAGTTAGAACGATCAGTCTTGTAAAGACCGATCTCTTAGCAGGAGAAGCCGCCTTGACGACTTCAAGAGCAGGTTTGGCTCCTCCTTTTGGGATAACCTTTTCTGGGACCGCAAGCTTCATCGCGGGTCCGCGGGAGGTTTGGCCCAGTCTGGAGAAGACCGAGGCACTGGTGTTGGGCGACCCGTTGAGAGGGGTCCCAGTAACTGTAAGTCGATCGAAGACCGACTTCTTAGGAGCTTCTGGTATAGGCACATGGGTGCTGAAGCTTGTTGGTGGAAGCATGGTTCCGAAAAAAAAACCCGTGGTGGCTTGAGTAATCTGCTCCACGGGCATGGTGAACAAAGAGGCCGCTTGGGGCCCGTAAGTTATGCCCCCAGTTGAGGCAGGACGCGAGTTGTAGCTGCAGTTGGAGCACTTCGAACAGGTAGAGGCCATCGATGCTTGATTTCTGCGCCAGGCAAAAGACCAAATCTTAGTAACCTTGAAACCTAAGGGCAACCATTAACAAACCGCGATTCGTTCGCGAATACGACACACGAAGTGTGGAGTGGAAAGAGGAAAAGCTCCCACCGGGCGTGCCAGAATCTGTTCCCCTCCGAACGGCGGCGACGACGTGAGGACGTCTTGCCTGAGATTCAGGGCAGATGCTATATAGTTTTACCCGTCCACCTCTCCGAAGATGCCAAGTTGATTTATGGCACAGTGTATCGGAGGTTTAGACGGATGCGGCCGATGTAGCAGACTTCGTCAAATTCCCCCTTGTTTGAGGGGTTTTTGATTGTGGGGACGCTCTTCCCTGCAGGCGCAAGCCCCTGCAGTTAATTACGCTACCGCATCGCGGTAGCCACTTTCTCCTTCTCCAGAATTTCACTTCGTGTCGTGTGTGTTAGTTTTGTTTGTGGATGCCCGTGGATTGTATACGGAGACTAAGTGATACCGTCGCCCGTAGGATGTGGATTAGTCCAAATCCCTATTTACTTAGATTTTGGTTTGGTGTTTTAATTTAAGGATACGTTAGCCATATTTAGGCTAAGATCGACTTAAATGTTTGTTAAGGATACGTTAGTCTGATTTGAGACTAAGATCGACTTAACGAGATCGTTTAGATCCGACAAAAGAGCATTTGGGAGCTCTATTGTTTAGTTTAATGACGTTGCGGTCAATGAGTAGTTTAAGGACGTTGCGGTCCGTATTCCAGTTTAGAGACATGGTGGTCCATAGGTAGTTTAAGGACGTTTCGATCCGTGAGTTTAAGGATCCCACAGTCCGTGTTTTAGTTTAAGGACGCATAAGTCCGCGGGTTTAAGGATCCCACAGTCCGTGTTTTAGTTTAAGGACGCTTAAGTCCGTGGGTTTAAGGACCCCACAGTCCGTGTTTTAGTTTAAGGACGCTTAAGTCCGTGGATTTAAGGACCCCACAGTCCGTATTGATGTGTGGTTGTCGGGACCCGTCACCTCTCTGACGTCGTTGAAGGATTACAACGATAGGAGTCAAAGGAGTTCGGAGATGTACCCTCGAACCGGATGTAAATTGATTTAAGAGAGCAGCTGTGCTCAATCAATTTAATTTGAGGACTTACGGCCATAATTGGGCTAAGTCTAGTTGAAAAATGTTCAACACTTTTATTTGTTTTTGGCCTAATAGGCCTATGTTAGGGCTTGGCCCATGTTTAAGTAATACATTGCATTACTTTTGGTCTCTGTTGGACCTTTATTTGGGCTCTGCCCCTTTTAAAATAATGCATTGCATTTGTCAGGCGCTTTGCGCCAATCAATGAGCGCAAGCGCTTGCGGTGATGACACGTGTCATGCAAGCGCAGTGCGCTGCTGACACATAGCGCGCTCTGGTGAGTTGCGCTAATTTCAGAGAGAAAGGCTCTATTTCAAAAGCGCATAGCGCAAGTGGTTCAGATGCTGACACGTGGCGCTCTCTGGTGGCTTGCGCCAACCCAAGAGCGCAACAGTGCAGTTTTGCAAGTGCAAGACACTATTTCAATAATTTGAGAATCTTTCAGATTCCAGAACCAATGGTTCATAAAAAAGTGCAAGGCACTATTATTATTTATTTTTCTTTTTATTGAAGATCATTGATCTTGTTCTCAGATCAATGATCTGTTCATAAGAGAATTTTCTCTTTTTTCTAAAGGTTTTTACCTTTTTTGTTCTTGAGGAATTCTCTCCAATTCTTCAGAGTTCTCAATGATGATGTTGATGATTTTGAATTGAGGTCTAGGGTCCTTTATATAGTGCCCATAAATTTTGTTAGATTTGTTAAAGAGATTTTTCTCTGAGTGATTTGGGGAATTTTTCCCACCGTTAGATCTTTGATCCAAGGGCTTCTGTTTTACAGAAGAAAATCTTCTTGTTTTAATAAGAACAGAAAGATTTCTTTAAAATTTTAATTTTGTTTGGCGCAAATGCCCCAGCGCGTGACACGTGTCATGCAGCGCACAGCGCAGCGCAACAGCGCAGACACGCACAGCGCAGCGCAGCTGCGCTTGCGCAGCTGCGCTGACACGTGTCACGCAGCGCAGCGCTTGCGCAAAAGCGACTGCGCTGACACGTGTCGCGCAGCGCTTGCGCAACTGAAGCTTTGCTTCTTTTAATTTTGTTTTTTAATAGAGCCTTGCTCTGATTGGACGCGCTGTCTTGGGCGCTGCGCTGACGTATCAGCTTCTGATACGTGGCGCGTTGCACGCAGCGCACGGAATCTGAAGCGTTGCTTCAAAATTTGAATTTTTGAAATTCAAACAGAGCCTTGCTCTGATTGGGGGAAACAATTCTCGGCTGCTACTCTGATTTGGTGATATCCAGAACGGAGATCCAACTTCGAGAATACCTTGGCCCCACTTAGCTTATCGAATAAGTCGTCGATGCGCGGGATTGGTTACTTGTTCTTTATTGTGACCTTGTTCAGCTCCCGATAATCTATACACATTCGCAGTGATCCATCCTTCTTCTTTACTTACAGAACTGGTGCACCCCACGGTGAAGCGCTCGGCCGAATAAATCCCTTCCCCAATAGTTATTCAAATTGCTTCTTCAACTCCGCCAACTCAACTGGTGCCATTCTGTATGGGGCCTTGGATACCGGTGCCGTACCTGGAGTCAAATTGATCGAGAACTCCAAGATGAGAGGAGGTGGTAGACCTGGTAGATCCACAGGAAATACGTCCAGAAAGTCCCGAACAATCTCTGGGGCTGGGCTCTCATCAATCTCCATAGCTGTCAGCTCCTTGGGCTTGGCTCTGTACTTGGCTGGCTCCAAGGATTCGCTTCCGCCCTCGAAAATAAACTCCGGGTGATTGGGGATGCGGAAGATCACCTTCCTTGCACGGCAATCAATAACTGCATGGAAAGTACTCATCCAATCCATCCCGAGAATTGCGTCATAACTGCTTGTCCTAATCAGAAGGAAATTCGCATAGAATTCCCTGCCACACACTACAACCGGACATGATCTACATTTTCGACTAGATATTATAATGCCATTACCCGTATGTATCTCCCAGCCCTTGGTTAGTGGTTCATGTGGTACAGAGTGTGTATCAATGAAATGCTCCGATATGAAGCAGTGCGTTGCCCCAGAATCAAATAGTACTCTAGCTGGCAAGGAATGTACGAGTAGAGTACCTGTAACAACGTCTCCTGACGCCTCTGCCTGCTCGGCGGTCAAGGTGAAAGCCCGTCCCTGACCGCGACCTGCAAAGGGTTGTCTCTGCTCCTGTGGCCTCTGCTGCGGCGGTCCAGAACCTCCCTGTATCTCTGCTCGCTCAGGGCAACCGCTAATCCTGTGCTGACTGGATCCGCAAATCAAGCACTGTCCCTTGGCGCGGCGGCAGTCCTTCTGGGTATACCCATCTCTACCGCAGTAGCCGCAAACTACGTTTCGTCTCTGGGGGTGATGCTGTGGCACGAACGGACGCTTCATTTGTGTCGTTTCAGGCCTGTGAACCGGTATGGCTCCTCGAGAAGGTGCAGAGGTACGTGCTGGAATGACTGGGGGCTTCCTGAACTTGTTGATCAATTGCTCCTGAACTCTCGTCGCGTTGAGTACCTGTGCGAAAGTCTGCAACTCCAGTGATGCAATCAACTGCTGCAACTCGAAATCAAGTCCCTGCAAGAAGCGTCTGGTCCTGGTGGCCTCTGAGGCGACTATGTATGGAGCAAAACGGCTCAGACGGTTGAACTCTGCCGCATATACTTCCACTGGACGTCCATTCTGCTTCAATAGAATAAATCTTTCCTCCATCTCTGCCTTGGCGGTGGAAGGGAAATAATGGTCTAGGAAGCACTCCTTAAATTTGCCCCATTCAATCGGCCTGTCCAGCCTGCTTTCTTCCACTGACCACCATGTACGGGTTTCATCTTCCAATTGGATCTTTATCACGTCCACCCTATCTTCATCCGGAACCCTGGCGGCTGTCAGTAAGTTCTCCATGTTCACCAGCCATTGCTCGGCCTCAAGGGGTTCAGCTAGCCCTGTGAATGCAGCTAGATGCAACCGTCGGAAGTCTGATACGGTACCAGCCCTAGCATGATAGGCTGGTGGGGTAGCGCCCTCGGGGGCGGTAATGAGTGCGGAGGGTCCTCCTGCAGCGGTAATCGCCCTGAGTCCCTCAGCGAGTAAGTGTGTCTTCCTCTCCTGAGCTTCCGCGAGAAAGGTCAGTGCACTAAGATTCTTTCCGTGCGGTCCTGAGTAGTGGAGTCCGAGGAGGGGTCGTTCGGGGACGTCATCTCGCTGGAAGATTCAAAAGAATAAGATCAGATTCAAGGATGAAAATCAGGAATAGTGAAACGAAAATAATGTAATACCATATAGTCAATGTTATCCCTTGTTACTAAACCTGGCTCTGATACCAACAAAACCATGTCACGCTCCGCTTCCCAAAATACGGAAAACGAGGGATGACTAGGCCAGTCATGCTCCTGCGGTCAAGGAATAATCCCGCCGTAGTCACACTTCGGCTTCTAGCATTACTTGGTAATCAGTAAGCAAAGCACATCAGGAAAGGAATTACATTACTAAATTATTACATTAAAATCCATTGTTCATAAATTACAAATAAACATGAAGAGTTACTAACCAAGTCCAATCACACGATCTCTTTTATGGAAAGCAGAAAAGAAAGAAAAGTACTCCGGACTAGATCTCCGTCAGCTCGAAAGGTAAATCTGTCTCTTGAGCTGATCCTTCCACGGAATCTGAGCATGCATACTCAGGTCGTCAAAGCGACGTAATAGCAATTTATAGAATGATGATATGAAACAGGTAAATATGGTAATAACAAGGAAAGTACAATGCAAGTAATCACTATGTCACTCTATGATGCAAAGTATGATCTGTGTCCCTATCAGTCTCTAAGTCATGTTTGAAATCGTATAGTGGAAAGGAGGATCATGTTTAACAGGAGTCTCGTACATATCCGAGACAACGGCCCACATGCCCGGGACATAACCCTGTTAGCCGGATCGCTAGATCCTACCTAATATATATATATATCACCGCTCGAATGATCATCCTCTAAAACACAGTCCCGCTAAATACGATTCTCTTTCCACTTCGATTTCCCCTTTTCCCCCAGGTTTACACTATTTATGATTTTGATTTAGTCGTATACAAGTATACCAATGGCACGGTTTTATCACTGTTCACTGTATCAATCACTGTCACGAATCATTCACTTTCCATTGGTGTACTCGACACTCCTTAAACCAATATCATTCACGCACGATAATGCAATGTCCACTGAACACTAGCACGCACTAACACTAGGTATATGGCAAATGGGGTAAGATGTATGTATGCCATTAATAAGTCATGTATGTTATGAACCAAATACGATACTAAGCACACTCTATCAGCAGTTCATCAAAATTGGTTTCAATTCAATCGGATTTCCGGTATTCAAGTTACAGCCGTTTCATTTTAAGTGCTCGCGGCTCGAAATTCAGTTTCTGAACTGAACGTCCGTTTCGCGACACGAATTTCACCCAGTTGGGATCAGAATTTAGCGACGCTACAGCTGAATAAAATCTAGGGTTTTCAATAGGGAAAGTTACACACTGTTTATCGCTAGTTTGTCACTTCTGAATCTGTTCTGGACTGTTATACGTCCTGCCCTTTTAATTTACAAATTAAATAGCAAACGACGATGAAACGGAATGAAACCACTTGTTTTATTTAGCTAACAGATTCACCTTTAATAAACTGCAGAGTTTCGCAACATACGAGTTCAGGAAATCAGGTGGAACACATTATGGAACAGTAAACAGTAACCAGAGTCGCTCTGGACTGCAGTCCAGAGCCGCACTCCGATCCAAATATCGTCATAATTTAAGTACAGAAACCATTAGCAACTTGCATAGGGTTATAGTTCGTCGAGTCGGCTTCGATTTAAGCTATCGAACGCATCATTTCAGTATGTACATAATTTATGGTGATTTTAACAATTTTCAGATACGGGAAATTTTCAGTTTTACGGGTATATTTGGGGGTATTCATTTTAGTCATTAACAGTCGTATTTTCCAGTGAAATTTATACAAGATATTCATTATCACACGGGCCAGCATAGGAAATCCTATTCCGTCAAATTAGATGAATATTTTCATTGGGATCATGCATCGAACAGGCATGTCATATAATTTATCGAAAATCGTAAATTTGTAATTTATACGATTGAGTTTGTAACACTAATAAATTAGCATGTAGCAAGTAAAATACTTGCCTGGACACGTTTCGTGGATGCACGGCGGCGGCAACGTCACGAGCGCGCGATGAACGTCGCGGTTTGGTTTCACGGCCTCAACTCGCGACTCGGGTGCTACGTCAGATGTGCCCGGAGATGGCTTGTGCTCGCTGGAAGTGGAGAGGAGGCTCTGTGGATCTCCCGGATGCGCTGGGGTCGACGACGGTCGACGGCGTCGCTCCGGCGATGGCAGCAGAGGGTGTATGGATCTTGGGTTTTAGGGTTTGAGAGCGAAAGAGAGAGAGAGAGAGAGGTAGTGGGCTCGGGTTTGTAAGTTTTGGAGGTGTTGATGATGATGCTGATGGCGAGGAGGGTGCAGGGGAGTCGACGATGTGGCGGAGAGCTCACCGGCGTCGAGGGCAGGTGGGGGTCGAGCTCGGGTGCATGGGAGTTTGGTGGCGGCTGAAGGTGAAGGGGTAGCGTAGGGAGCTCTGTTGATGGTGAAGAGTGAGAGAGGGAGGAGGGTGAGGGGTTGTAGTCGTCGCCGTCGGCGGTGGGGGCGAGTGATGAAGTTGGCAGTGGGTTTTCTTGGGAATTTTTCGAGAGAGAGGAGAGGGGAATGAGTTTGAGAGTGAGAGCGATGAAGGGGGAAGAAGAGGAGTTGGAGCCGAGAAGTTTGAGGGGCTCGCGAGGGGTGCGCGACATGGAGCAAGGGCGCGGGCGTGGGCGTGGGCTCGGGGTGGGGCGACGTGGGTGGAAGCGATGGATTCGAGCGGGAAAACGGTTTCGTTAGGAAGGAGAAAGGTTTTAAGAAGCGGGTCGGGTTTGTGGGGAATGTGGGTTTGGGGGAAACGGGCTGGGCCGGGAAAAGGGATTTTATTAATTAAATTCTTTCTTAATTTTTACTTGGGCTGAGGAAAGAAATTGGGCCGGGAATTTTAAAAAGAAATTAATTTGTTAAACTTCTGTTGGGCTTAGAGGATGAAATATGGTTTGGGTTTTGCCTTAAGGGTTTGGAAAATTTTAAATATTGGAATTTAAGCAACCAATTTCCTACAAAATTTACGAGGGAAAAAGGAAGGGAAAAACTCGGAGAATTAGGAAAAATTAGAAACTTTTATTGAGATGGGAACGGGGATTTACAGCTGATGCGATCGTGATCGCGTCAAGATGTTACCTTCCGTTGATCTGCTGATGGCGGCGATGGACAGCTGAGATTAGATCTGGAGGCTGGCTCCTGAAGCGTGTGGATCTCAATGGGTTTGAGGTTGTTTGCGCCGAACTACCTGCAAGGAAGTCCCGGGATGGCTGTACCACCGAGGACCCTCCGACGGTCAAGTTAGAAAGGAAATCCGAGCAGAGTAACGACTTTGCGGAGTAAAAATGACTTACTTGAACCGTCTGAAGGAGGGGTTTATATAGTGGTGGCAGCAGGTAGGGCAGGCGCGAGAATCACGCCGGACGTTACGCTCCCGACGTCACACCCGCGTGATGAGCGGGATCCCGCATTAATGGCGAGACATGCTCGTTGATGGGGGATCGTGATGGCGTGGAACGTGGGATGTGGTCGGCGGATATCTCGCGCATGGCGAGATTCGCGGGATCGCGGTTGCGCCTATGAGCGGTGCCGTTGGTCGGTGAGACCGAGGAAGACGACCTCGGCGGGAGAGCTCCTGGACGAACGTGAGAGCCGATGTGTTTTGGTTCCGCGGTTGCCAGGAGACGAGCTGGGAGGCCGAGGAGGCCAATTGTGCAGGGGGCTCGGGGACGAGCCAACAGTTGTTTGTCTGTAGGACGGGTATAGGAGTGGTCTGGTCGACCAATGTAGGTCCTTTCGGGCTGCCACGCGTCATGATCTGGGAGATCACCGATATCGAGCATCATCACTACTTCTTGTTTATGTGTTGAATTAGGGGTTTTTGATGGAGATCTTGCATGCGTTGTGAAATTGAAAATAGTCTCAAGTTGGGAAATTTATGATCTCGATTGAAGTTAGGTTTTGATTTTTTTAATTTAATTTTGATAGCAATATTTATTAATGTCAATTAGGCCATGGCTAGACTGTAGATAAATGCAAATGAAATAAAATTTGATTTTGTATATTTGAATGATAGATATATATCCACATTTTAAAAAATTTGACTTCATAAATAGTAATCTGTTTGAACAAGAAAAATACATGCAAGTAAAATCATGTGTGAATCTAATTACTGGACTTGCTGAAATTATACTTTAGCGACTTGAATGGTTTTTGTGAAAAGTTGCGCCTCCATATGTGTGTAAAAAAACCGGAATAAAATGGTCATATTTACATAGATAAGTTCTGATTATCTATGGTGAAAATGCAACATTTTGGAGATAATGTTCCGATGCAATTTATAGCGTTTATGCCAGATATATTTTCTTTAGAATGTATTCACGAAATTGCCTTTTATGAATCCATACAGGAGGAATATGAAAAAAGAAAAAGTGTCAAAACAATTGGTAGGTTGTATTGCTAAAGGGACACATGACGAGATGATAGTTGTTATAAACTTATAATAGGGATATATGCTCTTGTTATGTCCTAAATTTTGATTTGTGCAAACATTAGAGTGTGAAGTTAACTGTAAGATAGGATGTTATATTTCTTTTGATGATTGCACTAGTATAATAGAAAAAAAATATAGCAAGAGGAAGAGACGAAACTATCTTTCAGTATATAGATTCTTTTACACATATCTATTAAGAACTTTCTATGAAAACAAAGGGGGCGTTTGCTTATATGTACCACCTAATTAATTAGTTATTATGTTGAAGGTTGGAGTTGATATTTGTTTCTAGTTGTTTATGCCCCCACTCAACCATCTGGGGTATATTATGTTTATTCTTGATTTGGGCTTGCTATACAAGAATGATGCAAAAATTGAGTTGCATGGTTACGCGGATGCCAATTTGAGTGGAGATTTAGATCATTAGAGGCCCATTTCGGATTATGTATTTTATTTTGGTTCGCAGTGGAGCAAGATAAGATTCGGTCTCTTTCTACTACCAAAGTGAAGTAGAAAGGCTTCATCTGTTGCAGCTGAAGAATATGTTTGGTTGGGATGATTGGTCGAAGATATTCATTTTTCGATTTATAAATCAACAATAATTCGAGGTGACAACTAAGGTGCTAAGCTCGCTACTAATCCGGTTTTGTCATGCTTGAACTAAACATATTGAGGCCGACCATCATTTTATTGGTGAAATGGTGCTTGATGAAATTATTGGCGTGATGAAGATGAGAATCAAAGACAATGTTGCCGTCATCTTCACCAAGTCTCTTGCCAAAGGTCCATTCGAATTTTTTTGAGACAAGCTTAGACTAGAGTTAAAAAATGCACTTCTCTGTTTAAGTGTTTTTTTGGAAATTAATATTAGTGAGACTCGTGGGGATGTAGAGAGGAATTATGTATGAGAGCAATTTTGTATTTTGAAGCTTGCATATATATGGGAGACATATGCCACATCCATCTATCCATCTCACCATCCACACTTCTCTGTACACATTTTTTTATCACCATGCATGGTTGAAAATCAACTTTATCACCCCGCCGATCTATTTTCATCCTTTTAATACTTTAATAATCCCACTTTTCCATTTCACCGTGATCACAAAATCTCATAAATTATTGTCATCTTCTCGACACCAAAAGTATTATAACTTATCCATGGAATTATTTCACTAAAACCTGCATTGCTCCTACCTTGTGCAAGGTCTCTAAGCTCCACATATTTTAGATATTGATGATGAATTATTAATGAAACGTTTTTCTCTACTTGCCCTCATTTTCGGTGTTCTTATTTTTCTCTACTTGCCCTCATTTTCAGTGTTCTTCTATTGTTGGTTGCGAGTCTTGAGCTGGTGTGAACTTTTTTCCATGATCGTAGAATTAGATTTCCAGGTATCTTTCCGGTCTATATTTTTTCACATACTTGGCAGCGTAAAAAATCAAGCCATGTTTTTAAATTGACACTTTGTATAACATGTGCCCAACTGCTGAGTAATATATAATAATTTGTGCAAATTGCTTACTTTGATGGTTTTGTTAGGATGTCTTGTTTCTCTCCTTATTCCTATCCTTCTTATTCATCATCCTCATTCTTAGTACGTCTACACTTTCAACAATTTTTGTAAGAATATAAAACTGAACGATAGTTAGTCTATAGCCTAAGCTTTTCCCCATGGAAAATTATGGTTGGATATGATGCAAGTCTACCAGCTTTGGCACAAGGTGCAGTGGTTTTATATTTGGTTTGGGTTGTGTTTTATGATGATCTTTTTATGAGGTTATAATTAAACATGGTTTAATTGGTTATTGTTGCAAATAACTCTCGAAACAGCTATTGAGTCGATCGATTTGGTGACCACATATTGTCTGATAAAAAAAATTATTCGCAGGCTTAGGTAGTTTACTTTATAAGGCTTAAGTTCGCTCGGTACATGTAAATGTAGTTGGATAGTTGTGAATTTAGCTGAAAGTTGACAGCCATTTCGACAATTTGAAAACCGAGGGAAAACTTTTTTCACTGGCAAACATATGCCTTTGTAAACGGATTCAAAACTACCAAGAACTTGTCCTAATCCTAAACAATTTGAGGAACCCAGAGGATGGAAGTACTATTCTATTATCATATATAGGAAAATCTGAAGTGTTCCACTTCAATTGATATTATCTAATCGGAGTTGTCAACTTGTAGTAACCACCTGCATAAATAGCGATATGTCGGTTGGGTTACAAAAGGAGACAAAAGTGGATACGACATCAGAGTCGCCGCCTATGTTTTAACCCAAATCATAAGAAAAGGAAGGGAGGTAAGAGATGAAAACCAGAGATCGCGTAAGGAATCACTAGGTTCCAAAGGAAATCGGATGAAAATCAACTAACCTGTAAGGCCTTATGGTTATTTTGAGCAAACTTTGAATAATTAAGTTGTTTTCATGTACACCAAACACTTATTATTATGCAAAATGAGATGAATTTTGTCGGGCCCCGGTCCTTGCTCACGGAATAAAGTGCTACACGGAACAAAGTGCCACGTTAAAGGGCGGGGGCCATCTCTTGAATCCGTAGGGCCACCTCTTGAGTCCGTGGGACCCATTGTAGAACAATGGGGAATCTTCGAAATACATTCCAAAAGAGGGCAGATCTGTACTATAAATGGAATGATACCGCTTTTCAATGCAGAGACGACTTTTAAGTGAACCGGCACTACAAAGAGCTTGAGAACCTTGTAGTTAAGCGTGCTCGAGTCAGGGAAATTCTAGATGGGTGACCTCTTGAGAAGTGGTCCTTGGTCGGGTCCGGTTCGTTTCGAAGGACAAAATCGTGCTGTTTCGGTCAGAGCGGACAATACCGTCTGTGTTCGGGATGGATCGTGACAGAATGGTATCAGAGCTGGTTCCTCAATAGTAGGTCTGTGGTTCGAGTACGGACCATTGTTCAAAGGTGGAGAGGATATCGCCCCTGGTTGGGTCCGGTTAGCCCCGAAGGATAAAATCGTGTAGTTTCGGCAGAGCAGATAATACCGTCTGTGTTGAGGATGGGTCGTGACAGAATGGTATCCGAGCTGGTCCCTCAATAGTAAGTATGTCTGTGGTTCGAAGACGAACCATTGTTCAAAAGCGGTGAAGATATCGGGTCCTGAACCTTATTCACGGAATAAAGTGCCACACGGAACAAAGTGCCACGCTAAAGGGCGGGGTCATCTCTTGAGTCCGTGGGATCCACTGTAGAACAATGAGAAATTTTCGGAATACATTTCGAAAGAGAGCAAATCTGTACTATAAATGGAATGATATCACTCTTCAATGCAGATGCGCCTTTTAAGTGAACCGGCACTACAGGAGATTAACAACTCCATAGTTAAGCGTGCTCGAACCAGGGAAATTCTGGGATGGGTGACCTTCTGGGAAGTGGCCCTGGCCGGGTCCGGTTCGCAATGAAGGACAAAACCGTGCGGTTTCGGCCAGAGCGGATAATACCGTTTGTGTTGGGGGTGGATGTGACAAATTTCTTGATGAAAATGCAATTAGATGATGCACGGGTGTCTACACTAGCATATGCTTGTAACTAAAATTATCTTTCTCGGACGAAGATATTTACATTTGTAATTCCTAATTCCTTTCTTTGATTTTATTAAAATGGGAAATTATTCTAGAATACATCCACATTTCTTTCTGACCATAATTTAAGATGCAACACCCATTCTGCACCAAATAAAATGTGGAATCTAGTTAAAAACTGAAATGTCAGATGTGGTTGAAAGAAATGGCATCATTTCCATCCTAAAAAAAAATATTGCAGTTAGTTGAATGACAATGGTGATGCATGAATGTCATTGCTTGAACTTTTTATCATGCAAGTCCTTCGTTTTGCTTTTACAAATTGTGAATTGCGACGGTTGAATGCACATTATTGCTTGCATGGTTGTATGAATCATGTCGAAGCATTGGCTTTGGGTAGTGCCATATTATTGGTGCTATTGTAAATCTGACAATTAGAGCAAGAATTATAACTTAGTCACCTCGCTCCATGAAAATTTATTGCAATCTAATAATGTTTAGATTGATGATTGGATACCAATTACATAGAGAACATGATCTAATGAATTTATTCCAACTATTCTGCAAATTTTGATCTATATATTGGTGAGGAAATTTCGGGTACTTTTTTCGACCCGGTTATCAATATTTGAAATCTAAAACATTATAGAAACAAGCTGCACCAACTTCCTCCCTTTATACATATGCCACTACTAGTCACACCATATTTAATTTACCAAGCGTAAAGGGTTGAAGCCTTACAACTTTCCTCTTTTCTCAGGTGACTGCTCTTGATTTTTCAAGGGAGTTTTTGACAATTGCTTCGATTCGTCAGGACTTACACTGGAAGAACTGCTACAAAAACATTGAGTGAGCACGATCTTTATGTCATCCAAAAGAGAATAGAGGACAGGTCATTTATTTAAAGAACTTTTCAAATCCTCATGCAGTCATGTATACGATTTGGATAATCACATTTAAGTGCATATCCGTTCCTGATGTCCAGGCTTCTGCTTGTGATTTGTATCTCAATTCTTGATAACAAAAAGGAGGTTGCTTATTACAAATATAACAGATATCTCATGAATGTACCATGCTTCACCTTTCTATTTAAATAATATTGGACAACTTTAACTTCTTAGTATCTCTAAAAATATGAGATGACTTGTTGAAATCTCTTTTCATTTCTCTCTCTCTCTCTAAATTACACTAAACCAACTTAATTACGAGCATTTTTCAGCAAACTACCTCAAACTTTTTCTTATTACAGCAAGCACCAAAAGTACAGCATTTAATAATTTAGTGAAAAAAATATTCTCTTAAAATCAAAACCTTAATGTAGTTTAGTGATAAACAATGATAGTTATTTTCATGTAATTTTGCCATTTCTTAAGCAATAGACAAGGTTTTGTGTGTGTGTGCTGCATTGTTGTAGGTGGATTGAAAGGAATGCATTAAATTTACCTTTTGCAGACAACTGCTTTTATGCAATCACTATGGGTAATGGATTATGTAATTTGACAGATAGACGCAAATCTTTGGAAGAGATCTTCCGTGTTTTGAAACCAGGTTGCGGCATTTTCTTTTTTCCATTTTCCATTATTATCCTATATTATGTTAGTTCCGGATGTGATATGGATTTTACAGATTTCTTTCTCGATATCGATCTTGGATATTAATAAGAGCACGTCTTCATTATTTCAGGTAATCGATACTTTCCAATGGAATCTAACATTTTGATAATAAAAGAGAGAACGGAATCTTCGGTGCCATAGGAGGAAATTTCCTCCTATGGTGGTATAAGAAATCGACTTCACATGTTTTTATTTGACGATCAACGTTCACATTGATTGTCATGGTTTAAAGCCTGGGTGTACAAATTTTCTTGTGATTTCTAAGCGATTTGCACATGGCTATAAAGATGTAAAATGTTCTACTATAGAAACCGTTAATTCTTGTCAATTTTTGAACCATCTAGTAAGAACTTAAAAGAAATGTAAATGATAAATTTTTTTAACAGGTTACTTGTTTCTTTTTGGGCTAAGAAATTGATTTATTTTATAAAAAATATGGAATTCCCAAAAGCAGTTTTTCAACTTTATGTTCTCTTACTCTCAGTCTAGGGACATATCATGGATGAATATATGGTTTATCTCTGCAGGATGTTGATTTATCTGGAATAAGCAGAGCCTAAATTACACTAAAATACCTCTAAGTTGCAGTATAAACTACCTGGATTTTTTGTGGGTTTTTTCTGTATCTCACCCTCAAAACTTTTCCACATTTGACTCTCAAAACTTGATATTTCCATATTTCACCCTCCAAATCTTTAATATTTCCATGTTTCACCCCTTAAAAAAATTGAATTTCCATATTTCACTCCCCAAACCTTTGAGTTGTTCAAAAATCCACCCATTGTTTAAAAATCGGAGGCTATTTCTGTATTTGGAAAGGGGAGACTTTTTAAAAGCTTAAATGTATGGGGATGAAATACGGAAATATCAAGTTTTGGGGGTTAAATATAGCAATATCAAAGATTTGGGGGTAAGATATGGAAATATCAAAGTTATGGGGATTTGATATAAAAAGAACCCATTTTTTTTTGTTATAGAAACTCCCTTAAACATGAAATATGGAAATATCAAATATCAAACCTTAAACATTGGTTTCAAGGCAGATTTCATTTTTCTCATTAAAACCGTAAATGCAGCACTTTGAAGGAGCTTATTGTAATAAAAACCCTTTAATTATCTTTAATTAAAAACAGCTATAATTAAGGTTATTTTAGTGTAATTTTGCCCACACAAAACATGCGGCTGAATTTCTGTGCTCTTCCTTTTAGCTTATTATTTTGGAATAACTGCATCTTCTTTGATGTTTTTCTATCTTATGTGCAGGGGGGAGAGAGAGAGGGATAGAGGAACTTGCCGAGGAAGTGGAATTTTCTGACTGCAGTCAATATGAAATTGGCGGAGGCCTCAAGGGAAATTTAGCGGCTACTCGTCTGCTAAACTAACATATATATTTGCAGAGAATGTACCGTACGAAAAAAACTAGCTTCGACAATGGTTGTAAACTTTGTACAGAGATAGAAGGCAGATCAGATTTGATTAGTTAGCAAATGGTTGGTTATTAATGCCTTTTATGTCGTCAGAAACAACAGGAGTTTAGTAGTTGTATTGTATTCCTGTTGGATTGTGTTCTCTTTTCTCTTCGTTTCTTTTTCTAGTTTTGTTATCGTAAACCTCAGTGAAAGACCTTTTGTATTGATACGGTCGGTGAAATATAGTTTGCATGAGACGGACTCTATTGAGTCCCCCTCTTTCGTTTTACAAAAAAATGGTTTGCATATAATGTCTTATGCGTTATCTTGAAAATAGGTGGCTTCTTATCTCTCCTAAAATTATGTCGAGATAGCGTGAATCGTCAACCCGTATTTTAAGATACACAACCTTTATTGTAAGATACTTTGATCCCATCTCAACCATCACCTTTGTTTTTTTGAAACTAAAATAAATTAGACTATGGTCTTCAAGCGGTTTGTTTTCACAAATACCCTCAAACCAATGTATTCACAAATACCCTCAAAACAATGTATTTTCCTATAATAAAAAATCTTAAGGTATTTTATTGAAATTTCATGATAGCATAGGGTATTTTAGTGGTATAAAAAAGAGATAAAAGTTTGCTTAGGGCCCAAAGGCCCCAAACCCAATCCCTTAGCATCCCTCTCTCATTCACTGCCGTCTCAATTTCTTTTTACCTCCTGCTGCTGCTGCTCGAGAACCCAAACTCGACCTCGCCATCGCCTTCCTCACTCAACAACCGGTCCAAGGTTAGGGTTCCCCCCTCCGATTATTATTTTTTGCAATTAAATCATGCAATTGGGAAGTTAGGTTATGAAAATCTTTGATTTCGATTGCAATATATTATGATTTGTAGGTCATTACTGACAATTAGATCATGACTAGATTTTGGATAAAGGCAAATGAAAGAAAATGTAATATTGTACATTGAATGATAGATGTCAAAAAAATTTGAAATAAAATGGTCGCATTTGCATGTAGAAAATGTAATATTGTAAAATTTGAAAGGTTAGGGTTCCCCCCCTCCGATTATTATTTTTTGCAATTAAATCATGCAATTGGGAAGTTAGGTTATGAAAATCTTTGATTTCGATTGCAATATATTATGATTTGTAGGTCATTACTGACAATTAGATCATGACTAGATTTTGGATAAAGGCAAATGAAAGAAAATGTAATATTGTACATTGAATGATAGATGTCTAAAAAATTTGAAATAAAATGGTCGCATTTGCATGTAGAAAATGTAATATTGTAAAATTTGAAAGGTTAGGGTTCCCCCCCTCCGATTATTATTTTTTGCAATTAAATCATGCAATTGGGAAGTTAGGTTATGAAAATCTTTGATTTCGATTGCAATATATTATGATTTGTAGGTCATTACTGACAATTAGATCATGACTAGATTTTGGATAAAGGCAATGAAAGAAAATGTAATATTGTACATTGAATGATAGATGTCTAAAAAATTTGAAATAAAATGGTCGCATTTGCATGTATAAATTCTGATTATCTACAGTGAAAATGCAACACTGGAAAGGGTTGTCTAAAAAGATGTTGTTCCGATGCAATTTGCCAGTGTCTATGCCAAATATGTTTGTTTCAGGGTGTATTCACGAATTGGCTATGATGAATCCTTACATGAGTCCGGAGGAATATGAAAAGGAGTTATTAAAACAATTGGTAGGCTGTATTGCTAAAGGGACACATGACGAGATAATTGGATGTTGTAATAGGAATGCATACTCTTGTTATGCTCTAATTTTTAAGCTGTTCAAACATAGAGCGTAAAGTTAACTGGAAGATAAGACGGTATATTTCTTTTGACAAGAACCATTGCACTAATATGAGAGAAGCAAGAGCAAGAGACGGAATTGTCTCTCGGTATATAAATTCTTTTACACGTCATATCAATTAAGGATTTTCAATGAAAAGAAGGGGACAAGAACTATTGCACCAGTATGATAGAAGCCAAAGGTATGTCAACTTCTTCATCGAACCATTCCCCTAAAACCTTCATTTCTCCTACCATGTGCAGGTCTCCATGCTCTAATCATTTTATATGCTAATGATGAATTATTAATGAAATATTTTATCTACTTGCCCTCATTTTCGGTATCTACTTATAGTGTTTATTGTGAGTACTAGGCTAGTGTGAACTTTGTTCCACTATCGTCAAATTAGATTTTCGGGTCCATATTTCTTCACATACTTGACAGCTTAAAATTAAGCCATATTTTTAAATTGACAGTATCTATGACATGTGCCCTACTGCTGAGTAATAGATGATAATTTGTGCAAATTGCATACTTTGATGATTTTGTTAGGATGGCTTGTTTGTCTCCATATCCCTATCCTTCTTATTCATCATCATCATTCTTTGTTCCTCGTTATTCCCATGGTCTGGTCCAATGCTCTGCTGAACGCCAAGCTCTCTTTAATCGCATTGCCCCCGTGTACGATAATGTATGTGCCTCCCTCCTTTCTCCTCTATTTGCTAGCAGACACTGCATTTTCTTCTTTATATTTTCTTGATTTAAATTGATGTGTTTCAGTTGAACGATGTGTTGAGCTTGGGCCAGCACAGGACTTGGAAAAGGATGTGCATCTCGTGGAGCAGGTGGGTCTATATATTTATTTTATAATTTATATATCAATCTATTTTCCTATTTTCTACTTTGTATACAAAACAAATTCAAATTTTAAAGACTTCTAATTAACTATTTGGGTTTATACTTGTTTCAGAGCAAAGAAAGGCGATAGGGTTTTGGATTTGTGCTGCGGGAGTGGAGATTTGGCTTTCCTTTTGTCCCAAACAGTTGGACCAAATGGACAGGTGACATTATTTTATTTATTTATTTATTTCTAGTTTCTGGTTATGTATTACGATGTGAAAGTTATGTGACACATTAATAAAGTTAGTGCAATTAGGTCAAATTGGCGCACAGGGATGTTTTCCAGTGTTCATCATGACCTACATAGCACATTAATAAGTTCAGCACGTCTATACTTTCAACTATTTTTATAAGAATATAAAACTGAACAATAGTTAGTCCATAGCTTAAGTTTTTCCCTATGGAAAATTATGGTTGGATACAATGCAAGTCTAGTAGCTATAGGACAAGGTTTAGTGGTTTTATATTGAGCTGGGTTGTGTTTTATGATGATCTTTGTATGAGGTTATAATTAAAGATGGTTTAAATGGTCATTGTTGCAAGTAACTCTCCAAATAGCTAAGATCAAGCGATTTGGTGACTGCATATTGTCCGACAGAAAATAAAAAATCATAGGCTTAGCGAGTTTACTTCGTAAAGGTTTAAGTCCACTCGATACATGTTAATGTAGTTGGATAGTTGTGAATTAGCTGAAAGTTGACAACATTGCGACAATTTGAAAACTGAGAGAAATTAACTTTTCTGCTAATACACTATGCCTCTGTAAATGAATTCAAAAACTACCAAGAACTTTTCCTGATTCTAAACAATTAGAGGAACCCAGAGGACGGAAGTACTAATATCATGTATAGGAAGTGTTCCACTTGATTTGATATTTTCATCTAGGTTTGCTGGTTGGCTCTTTATACTAACCATATACTTGTAACTAGAATTGTCTTTCTCGGACTAAGATATTTACATTTGTGTAATCCTTCTTCCTTTAATTTTATAAAAATGGTCAATATTCTAGAATACGTTCACATTTCTTTCCAACCATAATTTAAGAGCAACACCCATTATGCACCAAACAATATGTGGAATCTAGTAAAAAAATGAAATCTCAAATGTACTTAAAAGAAATGGCATCCTTTCGATCCTAAGAAAAACATTGCAGTTTCCATTTAGTTGAATGTCAATGGTGATGCATGAATATCGTTGCTTAGGCTTTTTATCATGCAAGTCCTATGCTGATTCGTTTACAAATTGTGAAATTTTGCGACGTTGAATGCACATTATTGCTTGCGTAGTTGTATGAATCATGTCAATGCATTGGTTTAGAGTAGTGCCATTCAAAAGTGTAAATTTACATTTTTATTGGTGCTAACCTAAATCTCACAATTAGAGCAAGAACTATAGCTCAGTCACCTCACTCCATGAAAATTTATTGCAATCTAATAAGGCATTAAGGGTCCTGCAGTGCCCTTGCAGGTGCCCACTACAGTGCCCTCGCCCTTTCATGGGTGGGGCCCAGTGGTAATTTTGTAATAAAGCCTCTGTTCCCCACCCATGAATGGGTGAGGGCACTGTAGTGGAGGGTCTGCAGGGACACTGCAGGCACTGTAAGCTCATCTAATAATGTATAGATTGATGATTGGATACCAATTACACAGAGAACATGATCTAATGAATTTATTTTTACCATTTCACAAACTTCTTTATTCTATCTTTATATTGGTCAGGAATTTTTGGGTATTTTTTTTTACCTAGTTATCGATATTTGAAATCTAAAACATTATAGAAACAATCTGCACCAACTTCCTCCCTTTACACCTATGCAGCTACTAGTCATGCGATATTTAATTTAGCAAGGGTAAAGGGTTGAGGCCTTATGATTTTCCTCGATTCACAGGTGACGGCTCTTGATTTTTCAAGGGAGCAATTAACAATTGCTTCAATTCGTCAAGACTTGCTCTGGAAGAATTGCTACAAAAACATCGAGTGAGCATCGATCTCCAAGTCATCCAAAAGAGAATAGTGGACAGGTCATTTGATCAAAGAACTTTTCAAATCCTCAAGTGGATGATTTGGATAATCACATTTAAGTGTGTATGCGCTCCTTTTGTCCAGGCTTCTGCTTGTGATTTATATCTCATTTCTTTTTACAAAAAAAAAAGGCCGCTTACAATATGGTTTATTTGCTGTAATACATTCAGGAATAGCATATATCTCATGAATGTACCATGACTTCCCCTTTCTACTTAAAATAATAGTTGACAACTTTAACTTCGTGGTGTCTTTAGAAATATGTGATGACCTATCTAAATCTCTTTTCATTTTTTTGTGGTAAATTACACTAAACCACTTTAACTTTGAGCTTTTATCAGTAAATTACCTCAAACTTTTTCTTATTACAGTAAGCTCCAGAATTCTTTTGTAAATTACCACATTTAAGCATGATGTAGTCAAAATTCTTGTAAAATAAAAACCTTAACGTAATTTAGTGATAAACGATGATAGTTAATGCTGTTTTAGAGTAATTTAGCCGTTTGTTAAGCAATGGGCATGGGTTTATTTGTAGTGTGCTGCATTGTTGTAGGTGGATTGAAGGGGATGCATTAAATTTACCTTTTGTAGACAGCTGCTTCAATGCGATCACTATGGGTTATGGATTACGTAATTTGATAGACAAACGCAGATCTTTGGAAGAGATCTTCCGAGTTTTGAAACCAGGTTGCAACATCCCCCCCCCCCCCCCATTTTACATTAGTATCCTATATTATGTGTGTTTACCGGATGTGGTATGGATCTTACAGATTTCTTTCTAAATTATATTCTAGGTTCGAGAGTATCGATCTTGGATTTTAATAAGAGCACGTCTTCTCTAGTATCATTATTTCAGGTAAATAGATACTTTCCACTGGCATTTAACATTTTGGCAATAAAAGAGAAAACGTGATCTCAGGTGCCATAGAAGGAAATTTTCTCTTGTGGCAGTAGAAAAAATCAACTTCACATGTTTTAATTTGGCGATCAACGTCGTTCACTTTGATCATCATGGTTTAAAGCCTAGGTCTACAAAATTTCTTGTGATTTGCACAAGGTTATATAGGTGTAAAATGTTCAATTACTTGTGATTTGCACATGGTTATATAGGTGTAAAATGCTCAATTACAGAGACAATTAATTATCGTTGATTTTTGCACCATCTAATAAGAACTTAACAGGTAACAGACATGTAAAAGATAAGATTCTTCGGTATACATAGACCATAGGGCATGTAGATAACCATGAACGGTGTTGATCATCCATCCAAAACATGAAAAATGGAGTTTTTGACTGCATAGGAGGAAATCTCTTCCTATGGCACCTACGATTCCATTTTCTTGTAATATAAACACATTCTTCAAAAATTTGGGCCTCTAACCTTAATTCTATTGGAGACATCGTTTCTTAAAAATAAATCCCCTAATTTTTGCAGGGATGGATGATAGACAATGTGGTTGTTCCAGTTGCTAGTACGTATGGCCTCTCGAAGGAGTACGAGTACTTGAATACTTCTATTGCTGATTTTTTAACAGGTTGCTTGTTTCTCTTTTTTGGCTAAGAATCTGGATTTTTTTAAATATAGAATTCCCAAAAGCAGCTTTCCAATTTGGTGTTCTCTCTCTCTCTGTGTGTGTGTGTGGGGGGGGGGGCATATCATGGATGAATTATATATGATTTATCTCTGCAGAATGTTGCTTTATATGGAAAATTAAATTACCCTTAAATGTAGCACTTTGAAGTAGTTTACTGTAATAAAAAACTTTTAACTACGTTAATTAAAAAACAACGATGGTTAGGGTTATTTAAGTGCAATTTTGCCTTCAGAAAACTTGCTGCTGAAAGTGTTGTTCTCTTCCTTTTAGCTTATTATTTTGGAATAACTGTTCTGTCTTTTCTATCTATGCGCAGGGAGGGAGTTAGAGAACCTTGCTGAGGAAGTGGGATTTTCTAATTGCAATCACTATGAAATTGGCGGAGGCCTCATGGGAAATTTAGTCGCTACTCGTCCACTAAATTAACATATAAATATTTGCAGAGAATGTAACCTGAGGGGAAGAGAGGAGGGGGAGGGGGGGGGGGGGAAGCTTGAACAACGGTTTCAAACTTCAGCAGCGAAATAGGGTGTGTGGTGGTGGTGCATCTGAAGCATCTACCACACATAAGGGAACTCCTATAGAGAAATGCAAATTCTGATTGTAAGGCCATGTTCCTAGACATTTAATCTTCAAGCTTGATTGCACTTTCTTCTTCTAATGCTCAGAGCTCTCTTGGTGATGAGAAGGTTTGGTAAAGGATATTAATTGCAAAAATACTTGGCCTTCCTTTGAAAGTGGATAATTTAGTTTATATATTTATTCTCATGTATGTTTTGGTACCCATTGGCTCCTCTTTGCTCGTAAGGGTATATTTTTTAATTTAATGTAATAAGACTTTTCAGATTATTCTGGACATTAATGTCCTCTTATGTTGCAGAAAGAAAGTCTCTGATGGAATGAATTTCTTGCTTTTATACAACAAAAGGGGGAGAGAAAAAAAAGCATTATAACTTATAAGGCATGTTTGTTACTTTTTGTTCCTCGTTTCAATTCTGGATGGATTAAATCATATCTAAATTCTCAAGCATGTGTTGGTATATGTCATCTTGTTTGCTGCCGCCAAATAGATTATGCTTCTCATCTTTAAGTGTACGCGGAAGGTTGTTTGTTAATCAGAATTCTGGAGTTTATGATGTCATCAACATATGTTATGGTATATTGGCTGGAGTTCTTAGATTTTCATATTGCTGGGATCTGGTTGATCATTTAATGTCTCTTTTTCCGCAGCGAAAACTTCTTTTAACTAATGAAATTTGATGGGTTTTTTCTGCTGGATGATAATTTATATGAGCTTTGAAGAAATTTGAATTCTCTGAATTATTTTTATCAATCTGGTAAAAATTAAATGGGGATATGGCACAAAGGAATAAAATCATATCATCAAGATTTCTTTTGCCAAAGAATGGTTCGTCTTTGATTGTTTGGTTCATATGGGAAAACAGTTGTCAAAAGATGTTAGAATGCAGCGCAAAAAGAGGAATTGGTTTACATTGCATTTGCCTTCCGAAATTATTTGCATTCTAAAGTTTTAGATGGCATATGCCTCTATTACTTATTTGAGTTGCTCCTCAGAAAAATGGGGAAAAAAGGCATAAGTTTCATATAACTACAAAAATATTTGTAAATCGCAAATACTAGGGATATAAAAGGATCGGATGTGAAGCGGATATAAATGATACCATATCCGTGTGTGGCTTTATAAACGGAGTCAAAATACGGACGTGGATAGTTATTGGAAATGTAAACTGCAATCGGTATATGTTAAAAGTGTGATATAGATACAGATATGAAATAAATATTTGAATAAAAATACCCGATAAAGTCGAAAATTAATATTTTTGCTATCGGATATGTATGTAGAACGAATATAGGTATTAGTGTTACCATCCGAATACGACGGCTATTGACGAAAGTGGATACAAAGACATACCGTTATCAGAAAATGAAATTACTATCCATTTTTTTTTTATTTTTGATGAAAAGAGTGGTGCAAAAGCCTACCTAATAACTTGCATGATTACTATCCATATTTGATAGAATCGGATACGGATTACAGAGTCCACTCGGATTATCCGCATCCATTACATCCTTAACAAATACTCAGCAGCAACTAGGGGTGTAGTCGAGCCGAGCATGAACGAGCCGACCACAGTCCAAGCCCAGCTCGGCTTATTTTAGGCCGGCTCGATCTCGTCCAAAGTTGAACAGGTCTGGTAAATGTTCAGCTTGTGATCTTACTAAACCTTAAACGCGCCTAAATCGAGCTTGGTTGCATTTTTTTAGACGATCTCTGAAAAGGAAACAATAAAAAGGTGTTTGGTGGAGGTTAAGGATGGGCCAATGACCATTATAGGGGCGAGAGAAGAAAACTTAAAAGACAATTTGTGTTGTTTTTATTCCTTTTTGGATAACACGGTGTTTCCACCAAAGCTTCATTAATAAGAAGATAATGAAATAACAAGACACCGGACATCATAAGCCAACGCAAAAGGAAACCGTCGAGCTCCACATAGCGAGCAACCAACCAGTCCCAACGCAGCATACAAACCATAGAAACAAAGTCTGACGCAAACGAAATGCAAACACCAAGAAGAAACAAGAGCAAATAACAGACGCGGACCCAAATCCACAAAAAGATAAAAGATACAGCATAGGCCATTTTGTGAGTATGGTGACGACTAAACTTCTCGGCTTGAAAGAGAAGCTAGTATGTGAGCATCAATCACGTGATAGAGCCTACGACCCAGGATTTTGGGATATGAAAAGATAAAAAAAGATGACAAAGTATGGAATGGATCTATTCTTCTCTCTTTAATTGATATAATTGAATATATGTCTTAGGAGATGTATATAATATGCTATATAGTATACATTATTTTATTTCATTTTTCAAACCGTGTCACCGAGCCGAAATCAAGCTAATATCGAACGAGCCTGACTAAGCTTAAACGAGCCAAGCTTTCTAGCTAATGTTCGGCTCATTAATAAATGAACCGTGTTTGAACGAGCTGATACCGAGTCGAACCTTAACCGAACCTGAGCTGGCTCGTTCAATCAGCAGCCCTAGCAGCAACCGAGTTTTTTTTTGAAGAAAGCAGCCATTGAGTTAATTGCGAACAATTACACCGACATATCGGGTCGAACTCGCAAAGGTAACCGAAATATCGGTCTTTGTATTTGATCCGGATTCGAAGTGAAGACCAAAGGCAACCGAAATGTCGGCCTATGTATTCGATCTGGATTCGAAGTGAAGACTCGCAAAGGTTACCGAAATGTTGGCCTATGTATTCGATCCGGATTCGAAGTGAAGTGAAATGGATCGGGTTTAGAATCGGAGTCTCAACCCGCAAACCCAAATTAAAATCCAAGACCCAGAACATTGAAATTTTAAAGGTGATGAGGCTCGATATCGGTGACTCTCCAGATACTGACACGTGGTAGATGACGTGTCCCAGAACCTACAAGAAAGGATCGAGAACTTCAGTTGGGATCACGCTTCGGGCCTCCGACCCGAGGAGTCTCCCGACCTTCGGTGGCTTTCCAGACCACCCCCCGGCTCGCCTCTGAGCTATCATAAAAGATGCCTCGGCCTCTCGCTCGTGCCCAAGCCTCCCGCCGAGCTCTTCTTCGTCGGTCTCACTGACCGACCCGCAGCGCTGATCACAGGCGCCTCCGCCACGGCTCCGCGAATCTCGCCATGCGCGAGATATCCGCCGCCCACGATCCCGCGTTCCGCGCCATCACGATCCCCCATTAACGAGCCTGTCTCGTTATTAATACGGGATCCTGCCTATCATGCGGGCGTGACACCAGGGGTGTAACGGCCGGCGTGATTCTCACGCTCGCCTGCCCATTGCTGCCGCTATATAAAACCCTCTCTCAGACGATCGAGGTAAGCCATTTTCACTCCACTAGGCCGTTACTCTGCCAAAATACCCTGTCTAACTTAATCGTCGGAAGGTCCTAGGTGGCACAACCACCCCGGGACTTCTTTGCAGATAGCTCGACCACAACCACTCAAAACCCATTGAGATCCACACGCTCCAGGGGTCAACCCTCCAACTCAATCTCAGCCGTCCATCAGCGCTCGCAGCAGATCAACAAAAGATAACATCTAAAGGAGATCCAGAGATCCATCAGTTGGCGCCGTCTGTGGGAATCTAGTTCCACTCAACCAAAAGTTCATCTTCCGATCTCGACTACAATGGAAAGCAGTCACCGCGACTATCCAAGTACCAGCCGTCGGCCTCCCCACAGTAGAGACGAGGGAGAATCCCCTCTTCCACCGAACGCCATTCATGCCCTATCCGCTCGGATAGATCGACTCACGTCTGTCGTGGATGCGCTCATCCGTGTCCAAGCGGCTGGGTAAGCTCTCCAGGTCGCCGCTCCCCCTCCGCGGGACTAGGACCCCTACAGAGGTCTCCGGTAGCAGAGGCCCAAAATCGGAGTATGCCGACTCATCGGGATACCACGGCCGACTCGACGCCCTCGAAAAAGAAGATCGAAGATATGCATTGGGAAGGTCGTCATTCGAGCGACGGGGCTAAATACGCCGCCGACTCGCTCACGAAGCCCTTCACCGAAGAGTTTCTCGCCATCCATGTCTCCTCCCGGAACAAGCCCCCGAAGGTCTCACTCTTCGACAGGAAGTCCGACCCGAAGGACCATTTGGACGCATTCACAGCCGGTTTCCAGGACTGTTCCGACACCGCCCAATGCCGCGCCTTCCTGGCCACTTTCATCCACTCCGGACGAGACTGGTTCCGAGGACTTGCGCCACGCTCAATCTCAACCTTCGACGAGCTGGCCACCCAATTCCTCGGCCACTTCGTTGGGAACAGACGGCAGAAGCGGACCGTCGACCACCTTTTCACGATAAAGAGTGAGGACAAAGAAACCTTCAAAGGGTACGTCACCCGCTTCTACAACGCCCTCCTCGAAGTCCCAGAACACCGGCACGAGACGGTCATTACGGCACTTAGGTCGGGTCTTAGGCACAAGGAGTGGTTACGCTCTTTTGCATTAGCGCAACCTAAGACCATGGCTGAGGTAAAGGCCTGGACCGAACGTGAAATCCAGCTTGAATCCTAGGTGAACGCCAATCTGCCCCGGACAGAACAAACTGATCACAAGAAAAGGGCCTGGGAAGAGAAAAAGAAGGTTGAGCAGCCGAAGCCCTACTCCTCGAAGTTTCAGGAGTACACCACGCTCAACGTCTCCCAGACGGTACTGCTAGAGGAGGCTAAGGGTGAGAGGTTCTTCAAACTCCCCCCAGTCTCGAACAGGGCGGAAAAGCGCACCCGGGGCCCGTTCTGCGGTTTCCACAGGTCACAAGGCCACTCCACGGAGAACTGCAAGCAGCTCCGAGACTATATCGAGGAGCTCATCCACTCGGGGCACCTGGCAACATACTTGCGAGACAAGCGACAGGCTCACCGTGAGCAAGAGCAACGTCCCCCTCCCGGTGAATTGACGATCGGCCAGATCATGGTCATATCAATGGGGGGTACGGCTAAGACCGACGAGGCTCAGCGCCCCTCGCCGATCGAGGAGACTGGCGATCACCTGAGGAAGAAGGCCAAAGCAACCGAGCCGATCGTTTTCACCGACGAGGACCTCCACGGTATATCCCTGCCTCACAATGGCCCGCTGGTGATCACAGCTCGGGTCCACCGCTACGAGGTGCAGAGGATACTGATCGACTCGGGAAGCTCAGCAGACATTCTGTTTTATGACTGCTTCCTGCATATGAGACTCACCCCTTCGGACCTAAGGCCGACCACCCACGTCCTGTCAGGGTTCACCAACCACTCCATCCCGGCGGAAGGGGTAATCACTCTCCAATTTAACATCGGGGAGGCCGGCCGTACACGCACCGTGCCTGTGGAATTCATCGTAGCAAGAATCCCGTCGGCCTACAACATCCTCCTCGGCTGCCCTACACTGAACTCCCCCAGGGCCCAGATATCGACCTACCACCTGGCGATGAAATTCCAGCTTGACCAAGGTGGGATAGGTCGGGCCTACGGGCACCAACGAACTGCAAAGGTTTGCTTCACTGCAACATCTACATCCGAGCGGCCAAACAACGATGTTGAGGGCGAGGGTGACATCAGGGGTTTTTTAGACACTCGGGATGAGCAAAAAGAGGTCCGAGGAACTCCGGTGGAGCTACTGACAAAGATCCCCCTCGTAGAAGGGGACGACGAGCGTCGTAGAAGGGGACGACAAGCGAACCGTTCAGATCGGGTCGCTTCTGACGGGGATTCAGCGAGACGACCTAGTCCACTTCCTCAGAAACAACTCTGACGTGTTCTCCTGGGCACCTGCTGACATGCCTGGGATCGACCCTAAAATCATATCTCACAAGCTCGGGGTAAATCCTATGGCCCGACCTGTCAGGCAGAAAAAGCGAAGCTTCGCCCCGATCAAGTAAAAGGCGATCGAGGACGAGGTAGACAGGCTCCTCACCGCCAACTTCATTCGAAATGTGCCTTACTCGGAATTGCTGACGAACGTAGTCCTGGTCAAAAAGTCAAGCGGGAAGTGGCGCATATTCGTCAACTTCACCGACCTCAACAAGGCCTGCCCAAAAGATAACTATCCCCTCCCTCGGATAGACCAGCTCGTCGACAGCTCGGCAGGCCACGAACTACTTAGCTTCATGGATGCCTTCTCCGGCTACAACCAGATCCATATGAATCCGGCAGACGAAGATCTCACCACATTCACAACGGACCGGGGGGTATACTGCTACAAGGTGATGCCTTTCGGCCTCAAAAACGCCGGAGCAACGTACCAACGCTTGGTCAATCGCATGTTCAAGCGGCAGATTGACAGGAATATGGAAGTTTATGTCGATGACATGCTCGTCAAATTAGTCTCATCAGATGACCATGCCAAATATCTGGGCGAGGCCTTCGACGTCCTCCGCAAGTTCAAAATGAAACTGAACCCCGCCAAGTGCGCATTCGGGGTCACCGGAGGAAAGTTCCTCGGTTTCATGGTCACTCACCGCGGGATCGATGCTAACCCGGAGAAAATCAACGCCATCCTCAATATGGCCGCACCCAAGACTAACGTTGAGATCATGCGGCTGACAGGGCGGGTAGCCGCTCTGTCACGTTTCATGTCGAGGTCTGGGGAGAAGTGCCTCCCGTTCTTCAAGGCTCTAAAGAAGATTCCAAGGTTCGAGTGGCCGGAGGAGTGCCAGACCGTCTTTGACCAATTAAAGAGGCACCTTGCGACTCCACCGCTGCTCACCCGACCAGTTGAAGGGGACGAGCTATCGCTATATCTGGCGGTATCCGACCAAGCAGCAGGCTCAGTGCTCGTCCGAGAGGTCGACGGAGTCCAGAAGCCAGTATACTATGTGAGCAACGTCTTTAAAGATATAGAAACGAGGTACCCAGCCATAGTGAAGATCGTCTTAGCACTCATCGTGGCCTCAAGGAAGCTACGACACTATTTCCAGGCGAACACCATCCTCGTTCTTACCGAGCGCCCTTTGGGGGCTATCCTTGCCTCACCTGAGTCCTCTGGCCGCTTGGAGAAGTGGAGGTAGGAGTTGTCGTAGTTCGACATAAAATACAGCCCGAGGCAGACCATCAAAGCACAATCCCTAATCGACTTTATCGTCGAGTGCACCATCCCTAGCAAGGAGACGGAGTCAACGTCGGCCCCCGCAACTCGACCCTCGGTCGATGGGAAGCCCGACTCAGTCCCTGATTGGATCCTTTACGTCGATGGGTCCTCGACCGAGGACGGCTGTAATGCCGGCCTCATCATTCGGGGACCGAATGGGGCAGAAATGGAGTATTCCCTGAAGCCCGAATTCAAGGGCTCAAATAATGCGGCGGAATACAAGGCCTTGCTGGCCGGACTGCGCATAGCCTCCGGACTGGGGCTGAAAACGATTCGGATCCGCAGCGACTCCGCCCTAGTCGTTGGCCAAGTGACTGGCCGATTCGAGGCATGGGAGCCTCTGATGGTGAAGTATCTGGCCGAGGTAAGAAGACTGCGGAAGGACTACGACGAAGTCCAGGTAGAGAAGATCCCCAGACAGCTCAACGCCCAAGTCGACGCCTTGAGTAAGCTGGCTTCATCCTACTTGGCCAACAATAAGAGGAGCATCCTCTTCGAAGTCTTGCCACGGCCCAGCATGAAAGACGGGGCGATAATACTTCAAGTGTATACAGCCCGGGAAGAAGACCGGGACTGGAGAAAACCCCTCGTGGAATTCCCGAGGGAAGGTACGCTCTCAGAAGATCGGAGAGAGGCCCGCCGTCTCCGAGCCAAAGCTCGCCATTTTGTCTGGAGCAATGGGAACCTCTACAAGAAGTCCTTCACTCAGCCCCTACTCCGGTGCGTCGACCCCCACGAAGCCGACTACATCCTTCGTGAGATCCACGAAGGGGTCGGCGGCGCGCACTTAGGGGCCCGCACCTTAATCCAGAAGGTATTGCTCCAGGGGTACTACTGGCTGACCATTCATCAGGATACCCAGAAGCTGGTCAGGAGATGCAAGAGCTGCCAACTCCATGGAAGTATACCCCGCCTTCCCGTTACCGGGCTAACCGCCCTAACCTCCCCGTGGCTGTTCGCCCAGTGGGGAATGGACATGATAGGCCAGTTCCCTACCGGTACGGGCGGGTACAAGTATGTCCTTGTCGCAGTGGACTACTTCACGAAGTGGATCGAGGCCATTCCCATCAGGAAACCGGACGCCGCCACGACTATTAAGTTCCTACAGAACAACGTGATACTCCAGTTCGGCATCCCGAGGTTCATAATCACCAACCACGGAACAAATTTTGAAAACGAAAGAGTTAAAGAGTTTTGCAGCGAATATCACATCCTCATGAAATTTACCGCGGTCGCACATCCCTAATGCAACGGGCAAGCAGAGGTCACTAATTGGGACATCCTCCGAGGTCTTCGGACACGTCTAGAAGGACGCCAAGGCAGTTGGGTCGAGGAATTACCCCGGGTTTTATAGGCCCTGCGCACGTCGAAGAAAACCCCCACCGGGGAGACCCTATTCAGCCTCTGCTACGGTACAAAGGCAATGGTTCCAACGGAGCTCGGGCTCCCCAGTCACCGAGTTGAGCATTTCGACGAAGAAGCGAACACCTCAGCCCTACGAACTAACCTGGACATCTTGTTAGAGAAATGAGACCGTGCTCAGATCAGAGCTGCCGTCTATCAACAGCAAACCGCCCGCTACTACAACACGCGATTCAAGCGTCGCTTCTTTAAGACCGGAGATTTAGTCCTAAGGCGGAACGAGTTCATCGGCCAAGGCAGGCTGCATAAGTTTTCCCCAAAATGGGACGGTCCTTTCCTCATCTCCGAGGTCCTGCCCAGCGGAGCCTACCGCTTGCAAGACACGGAGGGTCGCAAGTTTCCACGGCCTTACAACGCTGAGAAGCTCAAGCTGTATCTCTGAAAAGAGTATCTATGTATATTTCTTCTTTCACAAAGACAATGTAAACCTTTCTAAAGTTCTTTCTATTTAAATAATAAGAAGGGAACACTAGAACATTGCAAAAAAGATTTTATTCATTCAAAAGGTACTACGGGCTCCTCAGCCTTAAAGGAAAAGGAAAAAGTTACAACAGAGGTGGAACGGGATCGAGAAAGTACTCCCGATGATACTCAGAGTAGATTTCCGCTAGCTGAGCCCTAGCCTCTGCAGCCCGCTCCTACCGATGCTGCACGCAAACCCGGGACGCCACGGAAGCACCCGACGCTCCGTCCTCTAAGCCTTGGCTCATGATGTACCTCATTTTGAAGAACTCCAGAATGAGGGCCAAGGATCGGTCGTGCCTGGCTTTCGAGATGAGGCCGAGCAGGAATATCGAACGCACCTTGTCGAGCGCTGTTCATATCAGATTTTTGCATTTTCATACCGCCCAATTTTTATCACATTGCATGTCGGTAGATACTCTTGAGCCGTGTTTGCTAGTCAATTGCAGGATACAGGTTCCCGGTTCTCAAACGGAGAAATTCATGGAAAACACGACAAAAATCCGGTTCCTGCCAACCACAGATAAAACACGGTCTCTGCTCTTCATCCGTATGCTGCCAGATACCAGTTTAGAAAGACAAAATGTCAAATCAATGTCATTTTCAGGCACAAGGCTCAGTGGTAGCACAAGATCCAAGAGATCTACGCGGAGCTCGAGACAATCATGACAAAATCTTAACAAAAAGTCCACCTTTCCTTCAACAGAAATTCTGGAAAAATCGTGGAGCCAAATTGAGAAAATACATATACCAGAATTAGGTACACTGAAGACCAGGGGACCACCAAAAATACAGAGCCACAATTCATCTAAACGGCCGCGGAACCGCGGCCAAAGGGGGGTATTGGCCGCGCTTCCGCGGCCGTTCTGGCGCCAAACATGCAGGGTTTTCAGGGGGTTTTTGGTCTTTTCATATGGGCCCGTATGGTTGCCCTAGATTTTCATTTTCTGGCCTATAAATAGCCCAGAACTTTGTGAAGGAAAGGGTCCAATTTTTTGTATTCTCATTTTGCCTAGTTTTAGTGTTGTTCTTCTTCCTCTTCTCACCTCTTCTCCATTAAACTTGTAGTGAGCTTTTGAGTGAAGAGTGATGAATAAAGAAGACCATTTTTATTATCATGCTTGTCTCTTTCTTTACTTGTTATAATTGTTGTAACTTTAAATTCGTTAAGTAGTTGTTGTTATTTCTTTGTTGTTTCTTTCTTCTCTTTTTTCTTCATCCTTACATACGACAATGATACTTACGCTCGATCCTCGTCAAGGTGAGGTCGCAAACAGTTGGTCGTATTCCCCTAATCTCCTTCTTTCTATCTTCCTCTTTTGTTTTGTTTTGTTTTTCCTATCATGAAGTGTGAGTAGTGTTATACTTGTTAGGGTAGGATAAGGGAAGTTTGAGAGAAGGAAATCTCTCTCACTCTTTCCTTGCCCAACAACTTAAATCGACTCCCGTTAATTGAACCACAATCCGCTCCTTACGGCACCTTATCCTACATGATAGCGGTGATTCCGTAGTGAGACCGGTTGAGGTTGAATTAACCGGAGGTTATGGATAAGAGCCAAGAACGGACGGACAAGCACCAAAAGGAAGACTTATGCGTTGGAAAGCCTAGCTTATACTCGTAAAGTCCTTCCTAGTCGTGCTAATCCCCGTTGTTGCCGATTACCGTAACACCGATATTAAGAGGGGCAACGAAAGATGTGGAGACTCCTAACTCAAACTAACCTAATCCTAACCCTAACAAGCTCTCTTTAAATATCAACTTAACACTTAGATAACCACAACAAAATCTGAACAACCGGACTTAACTCGTCGAAAAACACATAGAAAAAGATTCCCATCTCCCTGCGGACGACCCGTACTCAACCGGCTAGCTACGTGCGAAACCGTCTTGATTGCGGTATTTAAACTTGAACTTGAACACGCTCGTACCTTAACAATCAAATGGCGCCGTTCACGGGGAGACGGTAGTTTATTTCCTTGTGTAATTTCGGGTTAATTTGTGAATATAAAAACAACCGAAAAACAACAAAAAAAATACACTTTGTAAAAAAATCATCTTGTTATTTTTTTATTAGTTTTTGTGCAAGTTTGCAGGAAAATACAAGGTTCGAGTTCGGTGACCAAGACGGTGAAAATACGGAGTTCAAGTACAGTGCCAAATACGTAGGAAGATAGACCCACATTTCGCGGCTACACCGCGACGACCAAAACGGAACAAACGGTCTACTGTCAAAATCTGGAGCAGTTGCAGTGAGCAAATCCAATTTCAGGACATCCAGACAACCAGAGGAGACACAGACCAGCACCTACAAAAAGTTTCAAGTCCCAAGCCCATCACATTGCCGCGAATCCGCGGTATAACCTAGCTTAGGCCGCGGAACCGTGGCCGTTTAGTGGCCTCAGGGTGCCATTTTCTCTGTAAGCTCTCCTCTCCTCCTTCCCACTCCTCTGGACTCCAATAAATTGTGTTTTCTGCAGATTTCTTTGCGCAAATTCTTCTCCCCCTTCCAATAAACTGTTCTTGTGCAGGATTCTTTGCGCCGCAAATAAAAATTGTTTGCAGTTGATTTGTTACTGTTTTGCATTCTTTAATACGGACTTAAGGGGCTTGAAACCAATCCAGATTGGGTGGGGATTTCATCACCCTTCCCAGGACCCCAAAAATCACTAAAGCATATGCATTGTCCATTGTAAATTTAAAAAATACTAGACTTCAGCCCTAAGGACTTCGCGCTCATTAGGAGAAGATAAACCTTGTTTAGAACCTCGCTTAACCGTATATTGTTTACGAGGTGTCTAGGAAAGTGTTAAAGGCGCAACCGCCGAAAGAGAAAGGGTTATTTAATTAAGGAACTTCGCGAAAGCGTTGGACAACCTCCCCTTATCTCTGCACTTACCTGGCCTCGTGATCAGTGTATTTTTAAGCCCGTTTCTCGACATTGTTTAACTTCGACAATCAAGTTCAGGAGCAGGTCTAGTAGACCTAGGTTACCCTAGATCTAGGTGTGATTGTGCATATCTTGTTTGTGATTGCTTAAGCCGTATTTCCGTACATACTTCTGTAAATCTTTTTCTAAAAAAAAAAAGAAAAAAAATCAAAAACTTTTATAAAAACTTGCCCTTTTGTCGCCAAATCCATTTTCACCCACCACCCATTGCCTTTCTCCATTGACGTTTTCTTACCCTCACCTTCTTCGCTTTGACTATACTAAACTCGTTTAGTGTATGTCCGCTTGGACTCGGGACACTAGCGCCCGTCTAGTCCGCGTTACGTTAGTCGCGACCGACTACGCGATCGACTCCGAAGTCGATACTCCGTCCACTCCTCTTTCACCCCTTCCTTTGCCGGCCAACTCCGATGTTGACCGGAATTCTGTTCATACATCTTCACCTTCACCTTCACCAACCTCTTCTTCCGCGATGTCGGGATTTAATCCGAACATCTCTTTGACCACCCCTGGATTGGCTCCACCTCCTACGGAGACCAATCTCCCACCACCTCCGCCTGTTGTAGCGCCGCAGCGAATTGCGCTCCAGGATCGTTTCTACCCTACCCGTTCTGCACTTCCCACCTGCCTTTCTCTTCCTCCGGCCAATGGGGACAACTTTGAAATTAAGCCCATTTTCATCAACATGCTTCCACGTTTTCATGGGCTTGAATCTGAAGATGCCTATATCTTCATCAACAAATTTCAAAATGTCTGTGCCATGATGAAAACCACCCAGCTGTCGGACGATGCTATACGTCTACGGGTCATTCCGTTCACTTTATGCGATCTCGCTGAAAAATGGCTGTATAGCACCGCTTCCCACTCAATCACCAGCTGGGACGAGTTTGTTAAAGCGTTTCTGAAAAAATTCTACCCAAATCACAAGACCGCAAGAATTCGAAATGAAATCAACCAATTCTCCCAGCTTCCTTCTGAACCCTTCTGGAAGTGCTTTGACCGATACAAAGACCTTCTTGTTCAGTGTCCTCACCACGGTATAGAGAAATGGCAACTCTGCCAAACCTTATACGAGGGACTGAACCCAGCAACGAAGCAGTTGCTGGAAACCATCTGTCAGGGCCACTTCCTATCCAAATCTGACGAGGAAGCGTGGCAGTTCTTTGACGATCTTGCGGAGCAAACGCTACAGTGGGAGAGCACCAGACCGACTTCTTCTTCTTCTACCTCCACTTCTACCGGTCAGTCTAGGGTAGGAATCCACCAACTCGATGTCTCTATTGCGATGAAAGCTGAAATGGCTGCAATAACACGAAAGCTTGAAGCGATAGAGAGCAAATTTTCTGCTCCTGCCCCCACACCTGTTCTCCCCCTTCGTACCATCTGCGCTTGTTGTTCCGATCCTTCCCACTTGACCGAAGAGTGTCCTTACAATCCACCCCCGCAAGGACAGGATCAGGTTAATGCTGCCTTCCAGCAAAGACCGAGGAATGATCCATACTCTTCCACCTATAATCCCGGTTGGAGGAACCACCCCAATTTCGCCTGGAATCAGAATCAGAATCAATTCCAGGGCAACAATTTCCAAAGGTCCCCTCCGCCGCAACAACAAGCGCAGCAACAAACTCAGTATCAGCAGCCCTTCCAACCCCAACCCTTCCAAAACCAGACGAACAACTTTGCACCGAACAACTCTTTTCCACCAAACAATTTTGTTCCGTCAAACACTGATAAGGTTTCCTCGCTCGAGCGAAGTCTGGAGGCGTTTGTTAAACAATCGACTCAATCCACCGCCAACATCCAGTCTTCGATTCAATCTTTAGTGCAACACACTGCCGCACACGGGCAAAGCATCAAGACCATCGAGGCCCAGATTGCACAGCTGAACGCGGCCTTGAGCGAGCGAGAGAAGGGGAAGCTCCCGTCCCAGCCACTTCCAAATCCCGGCCACCCACATAATGCACATGTTGCTCTTGAACAACAAAACCATAATGTGAGTGCCGTGACCACACTGAGATCGGGGAGGGTGCTGCAAAACAACATTGGCAGACGGATCAACGATGACACCCCGGCCGCTGTTTCTTCTTCTTCTTCTTCTTCTGCTTCTTCTTCTTCTTCTTCGTCTTCTGAGCCTATTCTCCATTCTTCAACAGGCTCTCCTTCCTCTTCTTCTGCTCTGAACGGACCCACTTCTCACTCCACGAAAACACCTATTCTGGGATCCGTTCCAACTCCAAAATCTCCTCCTCCAGCATTAGACTCAACCAATTTTCAAAATGTTCCATTTCCAAACCGGTTGAGGTCTAACAAACAAAATCCACAAATGGAGAAGATTTTGGAGTTATTCAAGCAAGTTAACATTAACATTCCTCTTTTAGATGCTGTCCAACAAGTCCCATCTTACGCGAAAATCTTAAAGGACTTGTGCACGAAAAAGAGGAAGTCTCAGGTACCCAAGAAAGTTTTCTTGGCTAGTGCTGTGAGTGATGCCCTTACCCAATCTTTACCACAAAAACGGAAGGACCCTGGCTGTCCTACGATTTCAATTACTATTGGGGATAAGAACATCAACTGCGCACTATTAGATCTTGGTGCCAGTGTTAACTTGCTTCCGTATTCAGTATACGAGCAATTAGGCGTCGGAGAGCTGAAACCCACCCACTACACTCTCTAGATGGCCGACCGATCGATCACCCATCCTAGGGGTGAGCTAGAGGATGTGTTAATAAGAGTCGGGGACTTCATATTCCCCGTCGACTTCATTGTCTTAGATACACAGCCTGTAGCTAACCCCCGGAATCAAATTCCGGTGATACTCGGTCGCCCATTTCTCGCAACCTCAAATGCTGTGATCAATTGTCGCAATGGTTCGATGAACCTCTCTTTTGGAAATATGACAATTGAACTCAACATTTTTAGGTTGGGGAATCAGCCCGCCGAACCTAATGCTCATATACTGGATGTCTGCTCGATCCAGGAGATCACCCCCGAAGAGTGTGAATTCGAGGAGTTTCTGTTTGAACACGATAATCTTGACGCCACTAGTGCGTTTCTCCTCGAACCTGCTGCTGCTTCTGCGCCCGATAACGAATACGAGTGTTTCACGTTCTTGAACGATCTTAGCCGCGCACAACCCGAGTTTGAATCTTTTGACTTTCCGGATGAGTTACTTGAACCATCCAACTCGGTTGCCTACACTCGCTTTGAACCTTTGCTGGAGTCCTTTGAGTTCGAGACCTTTGCACCAGTCTTGCCTTCCATCATTTCACCTCCAACGCTCGAACTCAAGCCTTTGCCGTCTCACCTTAAGTACGCCTACTTAGGTGAGAACGAGACCCTCCCTGTCATCATTTCGGCTTCTCTAGCTCCAGAGCAAGAGAAAGCCCTTCTCGCGGTCTTGCACAGCAACAGGCAAGCTTTTGGCTGGTCCATGGCGGACATCAAGGGGATTAGTCCCCTGATCGTTGAGCATCATATTCATCTGATGGATGATGCCAAACCAGCCCGGGATCCACAAAGACGTCTTAATCCAGTCATGAAGGAGGCTGTGAAGAAGGAGATCGTCAAATGTCTAGATAGTGGTATCATTTACCCTATCTCTGATAGCCAGTGGGTTAGCCCCATTCATGTTGTCCCCAAGAAGTCGGGCATCACGGTCATAACCAACGAGGCGAATGAGTTAATCTCTACTCGCACCCAAACTGGGTGGCGAGTTTGCATTGATTACAGAAAACTCAACGCCGCAACGCGGAAAGACCACTTTCCGCTACCTTTCATTGACCAGATGCTGGAACGATTGGCCGGACATGAGTACTATTGTTTTCTTGATGGCTACTCTGGCTATAATCAAATTCCCATCGCCGAAAAAGACCAGGACAAGACCACTTTCACTTGTCCTTTCGGCACGTTTGCATATCGACGCATGCCCTTTGGGTTATGCAATGCGCCCGCTACCTTCCAGCGGTGTATGATGGGAATTTTTTCGGACATGGTGGAAAAATTTCTGGAGATTTTCATGGATGACTTCTCCATCTTCGGCGACTCCTTTGACGAGTGTTTGCTGCATCTTGACGCTGTCCTTACCCGATGTAAGGACAAGAATCTCACTTTGAACTGGGAGAAATGCCACTTCATGGTGCGCGAAGGTATTGTCTTAGGACATATCATCTCGCAAAATGGCATAGAGGTTGACAAAGCAAAGATTGAGGTCATTTCCAATCTGCCTCCTCCCCGATGCGTCAGAGATATCCGAGCCTTCCTTGGCCATGCCGGTTTCTATAGACGGTTTATCAAGGACTTTAGCAAGATTGCTAGGCCCTTGACACTTTTGCTGGCCAAGGACACGCCTTTCGACTTCAACTCGAGCTGTGTGACCGCATTCGAGTCACTGAAACGCTCACTCACTTCTGCTCCCGTTCTCTCTTCTCCTGACTGGACGCACCCATTCGAGATTATGTGCGATGCATCCGACTTTGCCATCGGTGCTGTCCTTGGACAGCACATCAACAAGATGCCGCACGTAATCTATTACGCGAGCCGAACCCTGAACGACGCCCAACTCAACTATACAACAACTGAGAAGGAATTCTTAGCTGTTGTATTTGCTTTAGAAAAGTTCAGGCCCTACCTCATCGGCTCTCCAGTCATTGTCTACACTGACCATTCAGCTCTGCGCCATCTTTTTGCGAAGAAAGATGCCAAATCTCGGTTAATCCGTTGGATCCTCTTACTTCAAGAGTTTGACCTTGTCATTAAGGACAAACGAGGATGTGAAAACGTGGTTGCCGATCATCTCTCACGACTTCCTTCTTCGCCTTCGCTTCCAATTCCGATCAATGACGTTTTCCCGGATGAACAACTCTTGACAGTATCGTGCGAACCCTGGTTCGCAGATATTGTGAACTATTTGGCCACGGGATTACTACCGACCGAATGGTCAAGTCAGGACAGACTTCGCTTCTTATCCCAAGTAAAACACTTTTACTGGGACGAACCCTACTTGTTCAAGTACTGTCCCGACCAGATTATTCGTCGGTGTGTTCCTGATGAGGAATTCAAGAGTGTGCTGTCATTTTGCCATGATCAAGCGTGTGGCGGGCATTTTGGGCCCAGAAAGACAGCTGAGAAGATCTTGCAATGTGGTTTCTACTGGCCACAACTTTTCAAAGACGCTCACGATTATTGCAAGACTTGCTCCCGGTGCCAACACATGGGCCGGATATCCCGGAGGAACGAGATGCCGCTCCAACCGATCTTGGTTGTGGAGATTTTCGATGTTTGGGGGATAGACTTCATGGGGCCGTTTCCCAACTCTTTTGGGAACTTGTACATTCTTCTAGCTGTTGATTACGTCTCTAAATGGGTCGAGGCTGTGCCCAGCCGGACTAACGACAACAAGGTTGTCGTTAGGTTCCTTAAAGAAAACATTTTCTCACGGTTTGGGCACCCCCGAGCGATCATTAGCGACAATGGAAGTCATTTCTGCAATAAAACTTTCGAAGCCTTGATGCGGAAATACTCCATAAATCATAAGCTCTCTACGCCCTACCACCCCCAAACCTGCGGGCAGGCCAAAGTTTCAAATCGGCAAATCAAGCAGATATTGGAGAAGACGGTTTCCAAGAACCGTAAGGATTGGTCTCTGAAACTCACTGATGCCCTTTGGGCATTTAGAACCGCTTATAAGACCGACCTTGGCATGTCTCCCTATCGGCTTGTGTACGGAAAAGCCTGCCACCTTCCTGTCGAAATCGAGCATCGCGCTTTTTGGGCGATAAAGGAGCTGAATCTGTCTCTGGAGGATGCGGGCAGCCACCGGAAGCTGCAGCTGAACGAACTGAGTGAGCTTAGGGATGAGGCTTACGACAACGCGGTTGTCGTTAAGAATCGAACGAAGGTGTTTCATGATAAACACCTTTTGCGCAAAACCTTCGTACCTGGTCAGCAGGTACTACTTTACGACACCCGACTTCACTTCCATCCTGGAAAGCTCCGATCTCGCTGGAAAGGGCCGTATTTTGTGCGGAATGTGTATCCGCAGGGCGCTGTGGATTTGGAAAATCCAAAGGACGGTTCACTCTTCAAGGTAAATGGACACCGATGCAAACCGTACCTTAGCGCCGAACCAACAGAGGAGCTCCTGTTCTTACAGGAGCCGGTTTACCCTGAATAATCTTCCTCTGCCTACCTCCAAACTTCGGTTATCCAGCCAAGAACAGTGGACACTGTTCCAAATAAGTTTGGGGGTATGTACAAACCATTTTGTATATATTTGTGTATATTCTTTTTCTCTTCTTTAAAAACAAAACCAAATAAAAATTTTTTGTATCGCTAACCGACAATTTTGAACCTTCCAACTGCTCTCTTCATGCAACGACAGTAAGGACACTGTCCAGTTTAAGTTTGGGGGTACACTCGGTACGCATTTCTTCCCTTCGCGTTCATATGTATATTTTTGCATCTGCATATTAAAATCCATAAAAACCATAAAAATTTGAAAATTTTCCAAAAAAGCGCCTCGTCCAGAAGCTCCTCGGTGAAGGGGTTGTCCAACCCCGGGGACCTCCTCCAAATCGCGTATATCAGCAACTGAAGCAGGGACGACCGCCGAGGGAGAAGCCGACCGACGTGACCCTCGAGGCGCTGAACCACTCCCCGGTACTCGTCCTCAGCCAGGGATTGGTCATACAAGAAGACGTCGTCAAAGGTGATGATCTCTTCGATCGAATATGTGCACCCGGTCATCTCAAAAGAAAACGATGCCGAAGGGGTTGCCATCTCCTTCTCTATTTATAACTTCAAACAGGACCCTTTTAAAGGCCTAGATTCATGCACAAATCCTGGGATCCGCCAAGATTATTACAATACCGCACCGCCACGTGGCAAAAGTGACACGGCTCCCCGAAACGTTACGCCTCCCCTAAGCTTTCCTGGCACGTGCCTCCTGCAGCGGTCGCCCTTCCCAATGTTCACGAACCAAAGAAGGTCAGACTGAACCTATGGATCCACCGAGCAGCTACCCTGCTCGGTCCATCCTTAGCGGGCCACTACTGGGGTTCTTCAACAAAGCAATGTAAATTCTCCTAAGTTCTTTTTATTTAGACAATAAGAAGGACATGGAAAAGCATTGCAGAAAGGAAGAATTTTATTAATTCAAAAAGGTATTATAGGCTCCTCAGCCGTATATTGAAAAAAAAAGAAAAGGAAAAATTACAGTAGCGGAGGAAGGGGGTGCAGGAAACATTGCTCGTGGTACTCCGAGGATATTTCCGCCACCCGAGCCCTCGCCGCCTCGGACCTCTACCTCTGATGCTGTCCACGGACGTCGGCGTGATGCCTCAGTTGGTAGCACTCGAGGACGAGTGCCACAGAACGATCCCGCCGCCCCGTCGAGATCAGGCCGAAATGGCACAAAGACCTCAGCTTGCCAACCGCCTCGTCCTTCAGCTGCTCAGACAGGGGGTTGTGCAGCCCCGGCGACTTCCTCCAGATTGAGTACATCAACAGCTGGAGCAGGGATGAGCGCCGGGGAAGCAGTTGGCCAAAATGATCCTCAATGCGGCCTATAACTACTTGCACCGTATCCTCGGTGCAACTGGTCGTACAGGTACACGTCCTCAAAGTTTATGATGTCGGGGATGGTAAAAGGGAAGTCCTACATTCTTACGTTTTGGATGTGAAGAAAGGAGTGATCAACGCTCCCTCCGTTTTATAGCCCCACGACGCCCCAAGAGTCCAACAGTCGCTCGTTTCTTCCATAACTGTACCGCCACGCGGCGGACATCCCGCCTTTCTCGGCGAAATCGGAATGACGCGGCTCTTACGCTTCGCCTCCCCCCACCGTTCATGACATGTGTCGACCGCGATGGTCACTCTTCCCGATGTTCAAACACCGGGGAAGATCGGACAGAATCTCACGACTCAACCGAGCAGCTACCCTGCTCGGACCATCCTTGGCTGGTAATTCCTTACCCCACGACGCCAAGGATCAAAGCCCTCATCAAGAGGCCACCAGACAGCTACCCTACTCGGTCCGTCCTTGGCTAGTAATTCTTTACCCTACGATGCCAAGGATCAAATCTCTCACCAAGAGGCAACCAGACAGTGACCCTGCTCGGTTATCCTGGCCGGTAATTCTTTACCCATCGACGCCAAGGATCTAAGCCGTCGCCAAGAGGACACCAGGCAGCTACCCTGCTCGGCCCATCCTTGGATGGTAATTCCTTACCCCACAACACCAAGGATCAAAACCCTCGTCAAGAGGCCATCGGGCAGCTACCCTGCTTGGTCTATCCTTGGCTGGTATTTTCTTACCCCACGACGCCAAGGATCTAAGCCCTCACCAAGTGGCAACCGGGCAGCAACCCTGCTCGGCCCATCCTTAGCAGGCCCCCCAATACCCTCCCGCGCTAAGGATCAAAGCCCTCACCAAGAGGCAACTGGGCAGTGACCCTGCTCGGTTATCCTTGGTTGGTAATTTCTTACCCCACGACGCCAAGGATCGAAGCCCTCAACAAGAGGCAACCGGGCAGTGACCCTGCTCGGTTATCCCTGGCTGGTAATTTCTTACCCACCGACGCCAAGGATCAAAGCCCTCACCAAGAGTCCACCGGGCATCAACCCTGCTCGGTCCATCCTTAGCAGGCCTCCCAATGCCCTCCCGCGCTAAGGATCAAAGCCCTCACCAAGAGGCAACCGGACAGTGACCCTGCTCGGTTATCCTTGGCTGGTAATTTCTTACCCCACGACACCAAGGATCAAAGTCCTCACCAAGAGGCAACCGGGCAGTGACCCTGCTCGGTTATCCTTGGCTGGTAATTTCTTACCCTACGACGCCAAGGATCAAAGCTCTCAACAAGAGGCCACAGGGTAGCTACCCTGCTCGGCCCATCCTTGGCTGGTAATTTCTTACCCACCGACGCCAATGATCAAAGCCCTCGCCAAGAGGCCACCGATCGGCTACCCCGCTCGGCCCATCCTTGGCTGGTAATACTTTACCCTATGGTGCTAAGGATCAAAACCCTCGTCAAGAGGCCATTCACGTATAAGAGATCTCCACCTCGATTTTGGGGTCATGGAGATACCGACCTTTCACCGGTCTTTGCACACTTAGCAAATGGTCGACTTCAACTCTCAACTCGACGTGCAATCGCTAGACGGAAAACCAACCTGACATGAAAGCAGTACTGCGCAAAAAAGAATGTTTACAACAAACAAAAGAACACTGCAAAATGGATTTTCTATTCATAAAATTCAGCAGTCTTTACAGAGGTATTTTTGGCTCCCCAGCCTTACAAAAATGCCCGGAGGCCTACAAAATTTTAGCGCAAAGAAAATAAAGAGGCGGGGAAGTTCAGGCATCAGGGCCGGGGAGAACCCTAATGAGCTGCTTGTCTACTACGACCACCGGGGCGGCATCTTCAGGGTCGGCACCCACGATGGGAACCTCAACACAAGGAGCCGGGGCGATCGACTTTTCCCCCACGCTCCCACCGGGGGCTTCTTCCCTCGCGACGTTTCCAGGGACGTTCCCCTGCGCGTCATCCTCGCGAGGGTACTCCTCCCAGGGCTTGCCGTCAGGGAACTCCGACATCTGGGCCTTGACAGCATCGAGGGTGTCGTGCCAAATAACGCCGGCGGCTGCAGCAAGGTCGGCGTAGAACAGGTCCGACTTCTTGTAGCTCTCCACCGCCTTCAATGCCAGAAGCTCAGCCTTCGATGCCCGAAGCTTGGCACGCCTCGCCCCCTCCTTCGTTGCCTCATTCTCCCTTCGAAGGGTGTTCACCGTCTTCTTCAAGGTGGCGACGAGCACCTCGGAGTCTTCTAACTTGGCCTCGGCTGTTCGAGCGGCCTCTCGGCACCTGGCTATCTCCCGGTCCCCGACCGCCACCCGGTCCTCGAGAGCCGCGACCCTCTCCATCGCCGCCTCCATCTCCAGCCTCGAGCTCTCCTCCTACGAGGAGAACTCTCCTGCGGCCTGTATTGCCAGGGCTATCTCTCCGTCCTCTATGTTGACGACGAGGGCGACGTGCTGGAGGATCTGAAGAAAAGAAGGAGGGTTAAAAAGGAAAGAGAGGCACCCATTCACGCGAGCAAAAATACTAAGTGAAGAACCAAGTAGGGTGCGAACACTAACCTACACGGCCTCTTGAGCTATGGCCACCATTTGGGCCCGGAGGGTCCCCCGAGGGATTCTGCCCCTGGCCGACCTCTCCATCTCCGAGAGCAGGCTATCGGCGACGGAAAGCCCTGAGGGCACCTCGAAGCGGAGCTCCCCATCGTCCACGAGGATCGGGGAGGCCGGGGAGCGGGGCACCGTCCTATGAAATCTCTTGAGGAGCGACGCGGGAGAACCAGTCTTGCTTCCCACCTCGGGATCTGAGGCTCTTGCTCCAGAGTACGCTTTCGGACCGGCGCACGGCTAGACTCGGGGGCCCGGGGTGCGTTTGGGCGCCTGGATGGAGCTGCCGCCGGCGAAGCCGGAACCGACGACGGGCGAGAAGGGCCAGCGCCTCCGGCCTTCTTCCCCTTCTTCACGTCAACCACTGCCGCTCGAAATTTGCTTAGGTCCATGGGTCCTGTATAAGACAAAAATACAAGGAGTCAGCAATGCCAGGAAAAATAAAAGAATGCACAAGTCTAAACAGGTCGCCTGAAAGCTCCTAACTTACCTGCATAATAGGCAGGGCTGAGCCTAGCCCAACTGAGAGCCCACTCAGACAGCAGCACATCTGCCCGAGGGAGGGGCTCCCACTTCGACACTGCCACCACGTCGGGATCATTCGACCGACTCACCCACGGACAGCTGGCCCCTTGCCACTGGGTGTGCACGGACCAATCCTCACCCTCGGGCGGCGCTATAAAGAAAAACTTCTTCTTCCATTCGTGAATGGAAGAAGGTACTACAATGATCCCCGATCCAGCAGCGTCCCCTCGTTGTTTTCTAAAAAAGAGGTATACCCAGCTCGGCTCGTCCCTACGAGCGCGAGGGTGGTTTTTGTAGCAAAGAGAAGAAACGAGAAGGCTTAGGCTGAAAGGGATCCGAATCAATCTCAACCGGACCAGGAACCCGAGGAGGATCCTCCAAGAGTTCGGCACTAGCTGGCCCGGGGCTAACCCAAAACAGTTCAATGCCTCACTCACCTCTGGGGAGAAGGGCAGACACATCCCGGCCCAAAAGGCTTCCAGGTACAAGGCAATCTCTTTACCCCGTACTTGATCTGCCCTCTCCCCCTCCTCGGCCAGACGAAGCGAATAGCCGGAAGGAATGAGGAAACGAGTCTTGATGTTATCGAGCTCGTCCGCACGCCTCAGCGCTGATCGCACGCCAAGAACACCCGCGACCTGCGCTGTGGGGACTGCCCCCGTTGCGCAACCCCGGGGAGCATTACTAACCCTAACTCCCCGGGGGGACTCCAACTCAGAGAGGGAAGAGGAAGAGGTAGAAGAGGAAGCTTCAGAAGACTCACTAGACTCTACCCGGACTACATCTATAGACTCTTCGAAAGAAGACATCTAACCTGATCAAAGGGAGGTGTCCTCAGGAGATCAAACGCAAGGACTGACCAGAGGAGAAGTGCGCCGAGCTAACACGACTAGGGATGAGGAAATTTTGGAGAGGTATGAGCCCTGATGGGGATCCCACCTCTATTTATAGCTGCCTGCGTACGCATCCTACGTCTCCGATCGCCTCCCACCAAAATAACGTTTCGCAACCAAAGGCCAATAACGTTCCACCTGTCACACCCACATTGGGCGTGTCCCTTCGAGCGCGGGAATGCCTGTGGCACGTCTCGCCAGCCAACCAGTGCCAGACACGTGGGCTGTCGCTTCAACGAACGTACACACGATCCGACGCTTCCCCTTTAAATGCGAGATCTCTCCCCTGATCCACTGACGTCATCAAGAAACTACTACTCTTTACCCGGGAATGCGCACTGACGATATCTTCGAGTAAGAGCTCACCCTGGGTGATCGGTCATACCACTCTCGACCTGACCCAGGAACGGGTCGAGACGAGAGTGGGGGGCTAATGATGAGGCTCGATATCGGTGACTCTCCAGATGCTGACATGTGGCAGATGACGTGTCCCAGAACCTACAAGAAAGGATCAAGAACTTCAGTTGGGATCACACCTCGGGCCTCCGACCCGAGGAGTCTCCCGACCTTCGGTGGCCTTCCAGATCGCCGATGGTACACCTTTGATACCTCGGTCCTTCACTCGTCATCTTAAATGGATAACTTCACTTGGATGAACTTCAAGTGGATGGTATTGAATTGATACTTGGATGTGTTGGATATTGGATGTTAGATTCCTTAAAGATGCACCAAGGAGCCCCTATTTATAGGTGGGAGCAAGCCTCCTTGGTCAATCAATACAATTACTTCATTCTCTTCCCAAAACCAACAAACTCCAATTTCCAAGATTCATTAACTACATTTCCTAAGAGTAATACTAATTCTCAAGAATCCCACCTTTCATCTTCCAAGAAGTATTAACTCCAAAGAAGGATAACCATGCATCTTTATCTTCCAAAAATCATTAACTCTAAGAGACCTTTCATCTTCAAGAAGTATTAACTTCAAGAGAGGATAACCATGCGTACCATGCATCCAACTTTGACCAGAATACATTCACCCATAAGGAGTGAGATTCCTAACAAACCCCGCTCACAACTTATGAGGAGAACACCATGCCTGTAACCAGTCGACAGATCTCGTGCTTGTCTTTGGTCAACGGCTTCGTCATCATATCTGAACCATTCTTATCAGTATGGATTTTTATAGCTTAAACATATTCTTTTTAAGCACGTCTCGGATCCAGTGATAGCGAACATCGACGTGCTTGGACTTCGAGTGGAAACTTGGATTCTTTGCTAGATGGATGGCACTCTGACTATCACACTCAGGAAGTATAATATATTCATTGCTAGAGTACCTTGTTGATAACCGACGTTCTCTTGTTGACCGCCTTGCTATTGGAACTTCAGGTGACTGGACTGGAGTTAGCCCCTCCTTCTCGTGGTCATCCGAACCGATATCCACCTCATCATCACCGACTTTGGTCACATCATCTCCTCTGTCATCATGCACCTCGGGAGGAGGCAGCATCTTCGATCACTTCTAGAGAGGATTGTGACGTCGGTCCTTGTGACGTTGGTCTATCACCTTTCTAGATGTCTTCGAGGGTTTGTTTTTCAAAGAAAACCACATCTCGGCTTCTAACAAGCTTTTGCTTTCTAGGTCCCACAACCTGTATCCAAATTCATATGTGAGTATCTCAAGAAAATACGCTGTCTTAATTTGGCGTCGAGCTTCGCCCTTTCATCTTTGGGTATGTGCACAAATGCATGACAACCGAATACCTTTTGATATTTGTAAGATACTCCTTTTCTTCTCCAAACTTTTTCAAGAGCCTCATCGTCCAAAGGGACTGATAGAGAGAGGTTCAGCACATCGATCGTTGTTCTCATTGCCTCGGCCCAAAATGCCTTTGGCAGTTTTGCATGTGATAATATACTCCTGATTCTTTCCACAATGGTACGGTTCATACGCTCTGCGATAACGTTCTGTAGAGATGGTTTCGGACATGTCCTTTCGTGCCTTATGCCATGACTCTTGCAGTACTCATCAAATGCCCCAATATACTTCCCACCATTATCCGTGAGAATGCTCTTGAGGGACCTTCCCGTCTTCCGCTCAACCATTTGACGAAACTGCTTAAAGACGTCCACAATTTGACTCTTCCGCTTCAGCGCATTCGCCTATGTCTTCCTGGAGAAGTCATCTGTAAATCCCCGTTCCCATTTTAATAAAAGTTTTCTATTTTCCTAAATCCCCAAGTTTCTTTTCTTTTCCCGCGTACTTTTGTATGGAATAGATTGCGTAAGATTAGTGTTTAAAATATTTTTTTAAAAAAACCCTTATGAAACAATCAAAGATCAAGCCCAAATTAAAATTCAAAACAAAAATAATTTTACTACTTTTAACTCAGCCCGTTAGCATTCCTCAGCCCACGTTTTTTTCATATAAATAAAATTCCTTCACAAAAAAAAACCCCCGGGCCCACTCGCTATCACTCAGCTACACACACTTTTTCCCTTTTTATAAACCCTTTAATTTTTCCCTCAGCCTATACCCTTAACTTTCCCTGCAGCCCACGAAATTTGTAATGGGATTGGTTTTTTTTTTTATAAAACATAGTCGGCCCTCACTACCTTCCCAGCCCATTTGGATTTTTAAATAATCCCTTTTAAATATAAATCCCTCGGCCCAAACTCCTTACTCAGCCCAATCCTATTTTAATTAATTCCTTAACCCATGTTGTGGCCCGGCCCACTCTCTTAAACCCGAGCCCGCTTCCTCCTTACACCCGACCCACACTCCCTGCTCATCTTCCATTCAAAATTTTTCCCCAACGGTAACCTCCCTTAAGTCGCGCGCGACCCGCCTCCTCCGCCGTCGCTCACGCCCGAGCCCACGCAGAGCCGTTGCCGCCGTTCCCTATCACAACCTAACCTCTCTCTCCTCTTTCTTTTGGGAAAACCCCTGACCCTCCCCATTCTCCAAATCCACCGAGCACCCAAAATTTCTCTCGAACCATTGACACCTCCACCGCCGGCGATCATCCCACCTCGTCGCTCGACCCACGTCGATGACAGCCACTCAGTCACTCTCCTCCCCCTCCACGACTCCACTTCTACCAACTCGAGACCCCCTGCACCCACACCTCTGCACACGGAACCCATTACCCGACCAAGCTCGTGTCACCTCTGCACGCCTTCTCGACGCCGGCAACCCACCACGTCGTCGACCCCCACCTCCTCAGCTTCATCACCCTCACCATAATTCCCCAGCCCCACTTCTTGACCTATCCCCTCTCCAAAACTCCAAAACCTATCTTCTAACTTTTTCCCTCACTCCACTGTGCTCGTTGCCGGAGCGATGCCGTCGACCGTCGGCAACCCCAATACACTCGCAGTGGATCATCAAACATCCCTCAACGTCCAGTGACTGTGCAACGACTCCGGACAACCCCGACGCGAGATCCGCATCTAGATCTAGGCTCACGGGAATCCGGTACGTGGCGTATATCGCGCGTTCGTGACGACACTGCTGTCGTACGACCCCGAAACGTTTTCCAGGCAAGTATTTACTTGCTTCATGCTATAATAATAGTGTTACAAACCTAGATCACGTAGTTTACAAACTTACCGATTACCGATACGTAACGTGACCTAAGTGTTCAATGCTAGATCCCAATGGAAATAATTGTCTAATTTGACGGTAACCGATACGTTCTGTTGGCCCTTTTAATGATGTATAACGTGTGTGAAACTCGCTGGATAATACGATTGTTAGTGATAAAAATCGATACCCCCAAACATGTCGTTAAAACTGGAATTTTCTCGTACCTGAAAACGAATAAAATCACCATAAATTATATTCAAACTGGAATGCTGCGTTCGAGGGCTTAAATCAAAGCCAACTTGACGAACTTTAACCCTATGTAGAATTTTAATGTTTTCTGTTCTGAAACCGTGATGATATGTGGATCGGAATACGACTCTGGACGGCAGTCCAGAGCGTTTCAGATTATTGTGTTCTGTCCAAAGACCTGCGTCACTGTGTTTCCTGAAATCGTACGTTACGGAACTTTACATTAGATTAGAGATAATTCTGTTAGCTAAACAAAACAAGTGGTTCCATTCCGATTCATCGCCGTTTTCTATTTTAAACTATATTTAAAAGGGCAGAACGTAAAACTGTTCAGAACAATTTCTGAAATGACATATTGAGATTAAAATGTGTATAACTTTCAACGTACAGATGCGATTGAGGATCCGTCTATTGCGTTGAATACTTTATCGAAAACCCTAGATTTAATTTAACTGTGACATTGCTAAATTCTGAGCCCAACTGGGTGAAATTCGTGTCGCGAAACAGACGTTCAGTTCTGAAACTGAATTTCCAGCCGCGAGCACTTAAAACGAAATAGCTGTATCTTGAGAACCGAAATCCCGATTGAACTGAAACAAATTGTGATAATCTGCTGACTGAGTATTCTATTTAACCTACTTGTATCATTTTGCTGGATTCGTAATATATTCATTTATGCAATTTATTTTAGTTAAAGACATGCATGTTGGTTCATAATATACATAGTTTATTGGTAGCATACAATACACAGATCATACCCTTGCCACTTATTCAATGTTAGTGCGTGTGGACATTGCATTATCGTGCGTGATAGATGTTGGTTTAGGAGTGACGGGTATACCAATGGAAAGTGAATATTCGTGACCGTGATTGATACAGAGAACAGTGATGAAACCGTGCCATTGGTATACTTGTACACAACTAGATCAATATCATAAATAGTGTAAACCTGGGGGAAAAGGGGAAATCAAAGTGGAAAGAGTATCGTATTTAGCGGGACCGTGTTTAGAGGATGATCATTCGAACTGTGATACTGATACGTGTAGGATAGGATCTAGCGATCCGGCTGACAGGGTTATGTCCCGGACATGTGGGCCGTGGTCTCGGGTATGTACGAGACTCCTGTTAAATATGATCCTCCTTCCACTATATGATTTCAAACATGACCTAGAGACCGATAGGGACACATATCATATTCTGCATCATATAGTGACATAGAGATTACTTGCATTATTCTCATACCAGTATTACCTCATTTACCTGTTTCATCTGATTATAATAATATTATTATTGTGTCGCTCTGACGACCTGAGTATGCATGCTCAGATTCCGCGGGAGGACCAGTACAGGAGACGGATCTACCCTTCGAGTTCACAGAGATATAGTCTGGTGTACTCCCTATCTTTATTGCTTTTCTTAGAGTGATCGTGAGATTGAACTTGGTTAGTTATTGTCCTTATTATCTGTAATTTGCGAACAATGGAATTTTAATGTAATAAATTAGTGATGTGATTCCTTTAATACTGTGCTTTATTACTGATTACCATGTAGTGCTAAAAGCCGAAGTGTGACTACGGCGGGACGATCCCTTGACCGTAGGAGCATGGCTGGCCTAGTCATACCTCGTATTCCGTATTTTGGGAAGCGGGGCATGACATGGTTTAGTTGGTATCAGAGCCAGGTTTAGTATCAAGGAATAACATTAACTATACTGTATTACGTTATTGTTGTTTCACTACTCTTGATTTCTATCCTTGAATCTGATCCTATTCTTTTGAATCTTCCAGTGATATGACGTCCCCGAACGACCCCTCCTCGGACTCCAGCTCTCAGGACCGCACGGAAAGAATACTCAGTGCACTGACCACTCTTGCGGAAGCTCAGGAGAGAAAGACAGATTTACTTACTGAGGGACTCAGGGCGATTACCGCCGCAGGAGGACCCTCCGCACTCATTACCGCCCCCGAGGGCGCTACTCCACCAGCTTATCAGGCTAGGGCTGGTACCGTATCAGACTTCCGACGGTTACACCCAGCTGCATTCACAGGACTAGCTGAACCCCTTGAGGCTGAACAATGGCTGGTGAACATGGAGAATTTATTGACAGCCGCCAGGGTTCCAGAGGAAGACAGAGTGGATGTGATAAAGATACAATTAGAAGACGAGGCTCGTACATGGTGGTCGGTGGAAGAAAGCAGACTTGATGAGCCGATTGAATGGAGCAAGTTTAAGGAGTGCTTCCTAGATCATTATTTTCCTCCCACAGTCAAGGCAGAAATGGAGGAAAGGTTTATTCTTTTGAAGCAGAATGGACGCCCAGTGGACGTTTATGCGGCAGAGTTCAACCGTCTGAGCCGCTTTGCTCCATACATGGTCAAATCAGAAGTCACCAGGGCCAGACGCTTCCTTCAGGGGTTAGATTTCGAGTTGCAGCAGTTGTTGCATCGTTGGATTTGCAGACTTTCGCACAGGTACTCAACGCGGCGAGAGTTCAAGAGCAATTGATTAACAAGTTCAGAAGACCCCCAGTCGTTCCAGCACGTACCCACACGCCTTCTCGAGGAGCCATACCGGTTTACAGAGCAGGAACGACACAAATGAAGCACCCGTTTGTACCACAGCATCGCCCCCAGAGACAGGGCGTAACTTGCGGCTATTGCGGTAGAGGAGGACATACCCAGAAGGACTGTCGCCGTGCCAAGGGACAGTGCCTAATTTGCGGTTCCAGTCAGCACAGGATTAACAGTTGCCCTAAGCGAGCAGAAATACAGGGAGGTTCTGGACCGCCACAGCAGAGGCCACAGGAGCAGAGACAACCATTTACAGGTCGCGGTCAGGGACGGGCTTTCACCTTGACCGCCGAGCAGGCAGAAGTGTCAGGAGATGTAGTTACAGGTACTCTACTCGTACATTCCTTGCCAGCTAGAGTACTATTTGATTCAGGAGCATCGCATTGTTTCTTGTCTGAGCATTTCACTAATACACACTCAATACCACATGAACCACTAACCAAGGGGTGGGAAATTCATACGGGTAATGGTATTATTATATCTAGTCGAGAATGTAGATTATGCCCAGTTGTAGTGTGTGGCAGGGAATTCTATGCGAATTTCCTTCTGATCGGGACAGGCAGTTACGACGCAATTCTCGGGATGGATTGGATGAGCACTTTCCATGCAGTTATCGATTGTCGTGCAAGGAAGGTGATCTTCCGCATCCCCAATCATCCGGAGTTTATTTTCGAGGGCAGAAGTGAATCTTTGGAGCCAGCTAAGTATAGAGCCAAACCCAAGGAACTGTCCGCTATGGAGATAGATAAGAGCCCAGTTCTAGTAATTGTTCGGGACTTTCTGGATGTATTTCCCGAAGATCTACCAGGTCTACCACCTCCTCGAATTTTGGAGTTCTTGATCGATTTGATTCCAGGTACAGCCCCAGTATCCAGGGCCCCATACAGAATGGCACCAGTTGAATTGGCGGAATTGAAGAAGCAGGTTGAAGAACTATTAGAGAAGGGATTTATTCGGTCAAGCGCTTCACCGTGGGGTGCACCAGTCCTACTAGTAAAGAAGAAGGATGGATCGCTGCGAATGTGTATAGATTATCGGGAACTGAACAAGGTCACAATAAAGAACAAATACCCAATCCCGCGCATTGACGACCTATTCGACCAGCTAAGTGGAGCCAAGGTATTCTCGAAGTTGGACCTTCGTTCTGGATATCATCAAATCAGAGTAGCAGCCGAAGATGTGTGCAAGACGACTTTCAGGACCCGATACGGACACTACGAATTTCTTGTGATACCGTTCGGTGTTACCAATGCCCCAGCAATATTCATGGACTTGATGAACAGAGTGTTCGCAAAGTACTTGGACACGTTTGTCGTTGTGTTTATCGACGACATACTTGTCTATTCGAAGACCCGGGAAGAGCATGCTGAGCATTTATGCACGGTACTGCAGGTTCTTCGGGAAGAGAAGCTGTACGCGAAGCTAAGCAAGTGTGAATTCTGGCTTGACAAGGTTCAGTTTTTAGGACATATCGTTTCGGGCGAAGGCATCTCGGTGGATCCGGCAAAGATAGAATCTTTCAGAGATTGGACGACGCCGAAATCAGTAGCAGAGATCAGGAGTTTTCTGGGATTGGCGGGTTATTATCGGAGATTCGTCCAAGATTTCTCAAGGATCGCGGAACCATTGACGAGGCTGACACGGAAGGACACGCCGTTTACATGGACAGAGGAGTGCACTCAGGCATTCGACACACTAAAGCAGAAGTTAACCACGGCGCCTATTCTTACTGTACCAGATGATTCCGGTGGTTTGGTGATACACAGTGATGCCTCAGGAAAGGGTTTAGGCTGTGTTTTGATGCAGCACGGCCGAGTGGTTGCTTACGCCTCTCGACAACTGAGGAACCACGAGAAGAACTACCCTACACATGACTTGGAGTTAGCTGCGGTAATCTTTGCGTTGAAGATTTGGAGGCACTATCTATTGGGTGAAAAAGTGGAGGTGTACACAGATCATAAAAGTTTGAAATATGTTTTCAGTCAGAAGGAACTAAACATGAGGCAGCGCCGATGGCTAGAGCTGATGGCAGATTACGACTTGGACCTTCAGTATCACCCGGGGAAGGTCAATGTTGTACCAGATGCGCTCAGTCGCAAGCCAGCGGTCATGATGTTGACCGATCAGAGAAGCATCATTGAGGACTTTCAGAGACTTGAACTTGAGGTCGTTACGCCGAACGCACTCAGTCAATTTTGGCAACTGCAGGTGCAATCTTCCCTAGCGGATCGTATAAAGATTGCACAAGCGGATGATCCCCGACTGCAAAAGTTCAGAGAGCAAGTGGAAGCTGGACTGAGAACGGATTTGATTATACATGAAGATGGTTCTTTGAGATTCGGTAGCAGACTCTGCGTACCTAAAGGAGATGTACGAGAAGAAGTTTTGGCTGAAGCACACAGTTCAGCTTATTCTGTGCATCCAGGAGGTACAAAAATGTATCAGGATCTAAAGCAGCACTTTTGGTGGAACGGAATGAAGCGGGAAATTGCGAGGTTCGTATCCAGGTGCTTGGTATGTCAGCAGGTGAAGGCGGAACATCAGAGGACAGCAGGATTATTACAACCATTGCCGATACCTGAATGGAAGTAGGAGCACATTACTATGGATTTTATGACGGCCTTACCACGGAGCCCTAGAGGCAATAACGCTATTTGGGTTATCGTCGATCGCCTCACAAAAGCTGCACACTTTCTACCTTTCCGAGTGGGACAGTCGACAGAATCACTGGCAGAAAGATATATGCAGGAGATTGTGCGACTTCACGGTGTTCCAGTCAGCATTGTGTCAGACCGGGACACGAGATTCTTGTCGCACTTTTGGAAGAGCTTACAGGAGAGTTTGGGAACCCGCCTTAAATTCAGCACAGCTTATCACCCACAGACGGATGGACAATCCGAGCGTACGATTCAGATGCTCGAGGATATGTTGAGAGCCTGTATGTTGGAATTTCAGGGTTCCTGGGAGGACCATCTGCATCTAGTCGAGTTCTCTTATAACAATAGTTATCAGGCTAGTATTCAGATGGCTCCTTTTGAAGCACTATACGGGCGGAAGTGTCGATCCCCAGTATGTTGGGACGATGTGGGAGAACGAAGATTACTGGGCCCCGAACTCATTGTTCAGACAGTTGACAAGGTCCAGATGATCAGGCAACATATTAAGACGGCTCAGGATAGACAAAAAAGTTGGGCAGATACCAGCAGAAGGGCACTTGAGTTCGAAGTCGGAGATCATGTGTTCTTGAAGATTTCCCCTACTCGTGGAGTTATCAGATTCGGAAGTCGGGGAAAACTTAGTCCCCGTTTTATCGGATCTTTTGAGGTGCTAGAGCGAGTAGGAGAGGTGGCCTATCGACTGGCCTTGCCTCCATCGCTAGCTGGTGTGTACAATACCTTCCATGTGTCACAGTTGCAGCGTTATGTTCGGGATGAGAGCCATGTCCTGGACCATTCAGAGCTAGTTTTGGGTACTGACTTATCGTACGAGGAGCAGCCTACTACCATTCTCGACCGCAGAGGAAAGTGTCACGCCCCGCTTCCCAGTGTACGGCTCAGTGGACGTGACGAGGCCCGCTACGTATGTACTCAGAAGTACATACGCTAAGCGTAACTAAGCAATATAAAATAATCACAAGAGACAAATGATATTGAAATAACAGCAACTTTCATTAATATCATTCTTTGTACAATGCATGAAATGAAAATACAACTGGAATGGAAAAGCAATGCCTAAACAGTGGCATAATAATAAAAGGAAATACTGGAAAGAACAAAGTACAATTATCTAGAGCTCTGGGTCTTCTTGGAACTGCTCCAAATCTTCACTTGTGGGCTCGGTCTCAACTTGGTCCAACGCACCTGACGACATTCAAAGAAGAAAGAAATAGAATGTCGTCAGCGAACAGGTCGCTCGGTAAGTCCCAAAGAAAAGAAGAATGAGAATGGCAGAGTAGCAGTATTTTCTAAAGTATTATGTTGTTGAATATTATGGAATATTGTTTAACGCCGTTGTTTGTAGCTTGGTACAGAAGGATGCCAGTGTATACGAGGGGGATCTCTATATGCTAGAGATCAGGGCAAATGGAGAGTACAAGGAATCGTTATGCCACGGTACAACAGCAACAGTATTCATGTTAGGTGTCTTAATCTGACCACCTCGTGCCACCTTTAACACCTTCCGTACCAATCTACCCCTTTAAACCCCGTAGTGTTTTAACAGTGTTGTAGTATTGGAATATGTAAACTGGATGACTGACCAAAACCATGATATCAGTAAACATGTTGTAACTGTATAATCAGGAAAATGGAATATCAGGATAATGGATGAATATCCATGGTTTGATTCAATCAAAATGAATATATTGTTAACTGGATTCAGGGATTCTTGTATTCAAATTTGTATTGGAATATGATTGAATATAGGTTGACTTGAATTATATTCAAGTCAGAATTAGTCAGACTCCAACCCGAGTCAGACTAAAAGAAAGATAATTTGAAGTTCAATATTAGTTAGGGGCCTTATTGTAATTTGTGAAACTTGAGGGGGTTTTATGTAAAAAGTACTTTTGTATAGTTTTCAAAATATACATCAAGTATTTAATAATCGTCTTTATTGTTATAATGAATGTGAATTTTATTTGTGTTATTCTAGTGAATATATCCTAATAAAAGTATTAATTGTTTTATCTGAAATTTATGGTATTTTAATGTAACTTTTAATCTTGGAATTTTTTTAGGAAAAAGTGGAAATTTTATATTATAACAAAATAGATGTTTAAATGATAATTATATATATATTAACACATGAATAATTTTTAAATGAATATTTTATTTTCAAAAATCTCATTTTCCTTAAATATTGTATTTTAAACCTTTCGAGACCGAATGCTCCTTGCGGAGGTCTGAATCTCGCACTACTAGCCTGCGGGTGCACGATGAACCGTACTATCCCTAACAGGTTCCCCAAAGATGGGTTGTAGCGGCACTTTGCTTAGGTTTTATAAATACTTTTCATTTAGGAAAACGGTTTTATAAATATAGGGTGTTTATTTGCAAAAGAGTATAGTTTCCGTATTTTAGTTATTAGGGTTTCCTAAGCCAACTAGCCTATTTCTAGGATCTAAACGATGAGTCATTAGAAGCCTCAAATCGCCTCTTCACCGTCAATTGCGGTCAGATAAGTACCAGGTAAGTGGGAAGGAACCACAGTCGTGGGCCTAATTAAAAACCACTAGCCTTAGACACACTTGTCTAGACCCACAAGACAGTTTAGATAAACGATCGATGTCCATGACCAATCGTGCTTTCATTTTATATAAGATTTTATTTAGAAAAGTTTACAATTTAAAGATTTAACTAAAGGTTATAAAGGTTATGGTATTTTAGTGAAAAGTCCTGTAATTTCGTATTCTTTATTTTTGATATTTATCATTTAGGGTTATATTGAGTGTGTGTAAGGGTAGGTCATTACCCCGTGACTTATATTAGGTTTTGGTGAAGTTTAAATGTGAAATAAGCTATGTTAAACCTAAAGGTATTAAAGTGCAAGAATACGGTATTCGTAAACGTTATCATTTCATGTGTGAAATTTCATTCAAATTGATTGAAACAAGTTTAATTATCACAATAAACATGTTTAGGAGTGAGGTACTTGATTACATTAAGAAAAATGAACTTCATGGTATTTTAATGAAAGAAATACGGTTTTGTAAAGAACTTATCATTTCATGTGGAAAAGTGTGATTAAATTGGTTTAAGGGTGATTAATAGTCAACATGCATATGGGTAGATAATATGTATTAGGTGACAAGTGGAATTTTAAAGAAAAATCGAATCGGAAATCGGTTTGTCCGATTTCCGTCGGGTTCCAGAAATTCGTATTTTTACATTAAAGAAAAGGAAGGTAGAAGAGGTGGGACTTACAGGTTTAAACTTTTCTAAAGAGTAAAGAGAACTAGGGAGGAAGGCCGAGGGGTGATTACGTCGCCGGTTGCTCCAAAACGCGTCGTCGGAATTCCGTCAGAGCTTCGCCGGGAACTCGATTTCGAAGCACACTTCTTGTGGAAACTTTTGAGAGAGTGACTCAAGATTTTGGGGGGTGAAAGGGTAGTGTGTAGGGTTGGTATTTATAGGGTTAGGCTAGGGTTAGGGTAGATGAAAAGTTAAAAATAAAAATATGATAAAATGTAATAAAAATGTATTAAAAGTAGAGTAATTGGGGGTTTTAAAGATCTCTGGAAGTGGTATGAGGCTGAAACTTTGCAGGTGCGTAGGGAATACCAAAAGACACAACTTTCATGTTGTGACCCTCGCCGGAATCGGCCGAATCGGGGGTGACTCGGCCGTGACTCGGTCGGATCACCGAGCCGGCCGAGTCATGGCCGAGTTGGCCGATTCCCGACCGATTCCGGTCACCTGGATCTCCCCCGACGGTTCATCTACCCTCTGCAAGTGTTACATCTTTGGGTGTAGTGGGGTTTTTGTGAGATATGCACGTGTAAACTCTTGGTATTCTAAAGGTTTTTAAAAAATCCATATTAAAAAATAATGTGGGGTATGAGATTCGAACTCTGGTGGCTTGGTTCAGCAATGCAAGGTATTACCAATGAGCTACAAGCTCTTCTTGTAATTATTGTAAGGAATTAAATATTTAAGTTGTTTCCAGCAACAACAATACTCCAATTGTACACTATTTTTAAAGCAAATTTTTGGTATACAAAATTGGAGTTGTTACAATTTACCCTCCTTACAAAAATTTCGTCCTCGAAATTTACAACTTTTATTTGAGGACTAGTTTATAAAAAGGTGCGGATATCTTGCACGCATCTCATCTTCCCTCTCCCACGTGGATTCTCCTGGAGTGTCTTTCCTCCACATTACCCGGACCAAATTAACTTCTTTGTTCCGAAGTGTCTTCACTTTCCTGTCCAGGATCTCCACAGGTTGCTGCTCACAAGACAAATCGGGCTGTATCGTGAGCTCTGAATGATCAAGTACATGGCTGGGGTCACTCACATACCTTCTGAGTTGAGATATGTGGAACACGTTATGCACTCCTTCCAATGAAGGTGGAAGCGCTAATCGGTATGCCACTTCACCGACTCGTTCGAGTATATCGAACGGTCCAATGTATCTCGGACTCAACTTTCCCCGTCTCCCAAATCTGATCACTCCGCGGTTCGGAGATATCTTCAAGAATACATGATCTCCTGGCTGGAACTCCAAGTGTCGTCTCTTCGCATCAGCCCAATGTTTCTGTCTATCTTGGGCTATGCGCATTCTTTCTCTGATAGTACGAACCACATCAACGGTCGCTACTATCATCTCTGGTCCAAGGAGTTCCCTATCTTCGATGTCGTCCCAACTTAATGGCGATCGACACTTCCTTCCATATAATGCTGCAAAAGGTGCCATTCCTATGCTTGTTTGGTAGCTGTTGTTGTACGCGAACTCCACAAGATGCAAGTGATCTTCCCACGATCCTTTGAAGTCGAGCATACATGCTCTGAGCATATCCTCCAAGATCTGAATAGTTCGTTCCGACTGACCATCTGTTTGTGGATGATAAGCCGTGCTGAAGTTCAGACTTGTTCCCAAGCTAGCTTGCAGACTCTGCCAAAATTGTGATCGGAACCTGGTGTCACGATCGGAGACAATGCAGACCGGTACTCCATGAAGTCTCACAATTTCCTGTATGAGTTCATGGGTATCAGAGATAGTACATTATGAAGAGTTTTTAAATCTAAATTAGATTATTACCTCCATGTACTTCTTTGCTAATGTCTCAGTTGATTGGCCAACTCGAAATGGGATGAAGTGAGCCGACTTTGTGAGTCGATCCACAATGACCCAAATTGCATCGTTACCCTTTGGGCTGCGAGGAAGAGCAGTTACAAAGTCCATCGTGATGTGCTGCCACTTCCATTCTGGGATTGGTAACGGTTGAAGTAGTCCAGCTGTCCTATGATGTTCAGCCTTTACCTGCTGACACTCCAAACATTTTGCGACACTCCTGGCTACTTCACGCTTCATTCCATGCCACCAATAATTCTGACGTAGATCTTTGTACATTTTGGTACCTCCAGGATGTACTGAATAGGGAGAGCTGTGAACTTCTTTCATTAACTCTTCCCGAACAGGACCTTTTGGTACACACAATCTGCTGCCGTATCTCAAAGATCCGTCTTCATGGATGATGAAATCTGTTCTGAGTCCATTCTCCACTTGTTCTCTGATCTTTTGCAACTTAGCATCGCTGGCTTGAGCTGCTTTGATCTGATTGACAATAGTTGATTGAACTTGTAGATTCATCAAATTTGAAACATCACCTGGCATGACTAGTTCGATCTCCATCTGATGTAGGTCTTGCTGAAGCTTCCACTGTGCGGTGAGATTCATTGCTAATGGTTGGCGACTAAGAGCATCAGGTACTACGTTCACCTTTCCTGGATGATATTGCAAATTGATGTCGAAGTCCGCCATAAGTTCTAACCATCTTCTCTGCCGCATATTCAATTCCTTCTGAGTAAACACATACTTCAGACTTTTGTGATCTGTGTAGATGTTCACTCGTTCACCAAGTAAGTAGTGGCGCCAAATCTTGAGAGCAAAAATAACAGCTGCCAACTCTAGATCATGCGTCGGATAATTGCGCTCATGAGTCTTCAGTTGTCTTGAAGCATAAGCCACAACCTTACCGTGCTGATGTAGAACACATCCTAATCCCTTACCGGATGCATCGCAATGCACTTCGAATCCTCCAGATTGATCCGGTATGACGAGAATAGGTGCAGATGTCAGTCTTGACTTGAGTTTTACGAAAGCTTGCTCGCATACTTCTGACCACACAAATTCCTCATCTTTTCGTGTGAGCTTGGTCAGGGGTGTTGCTATCTTCGAAAAGCCTTCAATGAATCTTCTGTAATATCCAGCTAAACCCAAGAAACTCCGAATATCCTTCACTGATTTTGGTGTAGGCCATTCGCTGACTGCTGAAACTTTTGCTGGATCCACAGAAATCCCTTCTCCTGATACGATGTGTCCAAGAAAACCAACTTGTTTTAGCCAAAACTCGCACTTGCTGTACTTGGCATAAAGCTTATGTTGTCGAAGTGTTTCCAGGACAATTCGTAAGTGCTCCGCATGCTCTTTCCGATTCTTAGAATATACCAGGATGTCGTCGATGAAGATGACAACGAATCTGTCTAAATACTCCTGGAAAACTTGGTTCATAAGGTTCATGAAGATTGCTGGTGCATTGGTCACTCCAAATGGCATTACTAGAAATTCGTAATGTCCATAACGAGTTCTGAAAGCTATTTTGTGAATATCAGCCTCCTTGACCTTCACTTGATGATATCCTGAACGAAGATCTAGTTTAGAGAAGACACAAGATCCACTTAGCTGATCGAATAAATCGTCGATGCGCGGGAGTGGATACTTGTTCTTTATAGTAACTTCGTTCAAGGCCCTATAGTCGATGCACATTCTGTATGAACCTTCCTTCTTCTTCACCAACAGTACAGGTGCTCCCCAACTTGAAGTGCTGCGACGAATCCATCCTTTCGCCAGTAATTCGTCCAACTGTGTTCGTACTTCCTTCAATCCTTCCGGACTTAGTCTATAGGGTGCTTTGATTACTGGTTGTGCTCCTGGTACTAAGTCAATACTGAATTCAAGAGCTCGATCAGGAGGCAAACCTGATATATCGTCAGGGAATACATCATCGAACTCTCGAACTACCTCCGGTCTTGTTTCTTCTTTTGCATGAGCTGCTGCAACTACTGCTTCCCTTGGCTTTGCTTTGTAAGTGCTTGGTTCTAGTGTACGATCTCCACTCTTGAAATAGAAGACCGGATGATCTGGAATCTCAAATACTACCCTCCTTTGACGACAGTCGATGGTAGCATAAAAGGTTCCAAGCCAGTCCATTCCTAGAACCACATCGAAGTTTGGTATGTCCAGTACTTTGAAGTCGGCGTAAAACTCTCGACTGCAGACGATGACTGGACACATGCTGTATCCCATAGTTGCCTTTAGAACACCATTTCCAGAACTGACGTTCCAGCTGGATACAAGCGGTGAGACTGGAATCGCATGGGTTCGGACAAACCGTTGCGACATAAAGCAGTGGGATGCCCCAGTATCAAACAGTGCAAGTGCAGGTAGTGAAGCTACTAGGATTGTACCTAAGGTATATGGGATAGGTTTTAGGTATAGGGAAAGTGTGTAGGTAAACAAAACTAAAAGATAAATTTGAGAAAGTAGGTTTACCAGTAATGACTTGGCCAGTGGCCTCAGCTTCTTCAACAGACATCATGAACGCCTGGCGCTTCGGCACATTCCTCCTGGCCTGAGGAGCATTCCTCTGAACGTTCCTTTGTGCTTGATGGAACTGTCGAGGAGGTGGTGCATCTTGTGGTCCCCTAGGTGGTGCAGGCAGTGCAAGTCTGGTAGCAGGTGCCGGAAGAGCTGGTCGCTGCTGATAAGTATTTGCTGGCCGGAATGCAGCAACCGAGTTCTGCCTTTGAGGACAAGATCCAATATCATGAGTGGCTGAACCGCAGATCAAGCAAAGGCGGTTGGCTCGACGGCAATCCTTCATCATATGCCCCTTTCTCTTGCAGTAGGTGCAAAAGGCTGGGCTAGGACGATGAGTTGGTACTCCGGGTCGCCTTGGCACGAAGGGTGGTCTGGACATGGCTCCACCTGCCATCTGGTTGGCAGGGCGCTTGACTCCTATAGAGTGAGGTCTTCCCCTCTCTTTTATTACTGCCTCGTAACTGCGGGCAGCTTCAAGGGCTTCCTCATGAGTCAAAAACTTTCCGGTGGCTAGAGCAGCCTTGATCTCGGTGTCCAAACCTTGCTGAAAACGACGGCCTCTGATCTCGTCCGTCGGTATCAGGTGTGCCGCGAATCGGCTCAACATAGTGAACTCAGCATCATATTCATCTACTGATTTCTCCCACATTGATCATTGCTGTAGATGAATAAATTGCTGCTCCATAGCGAACCTGGCGGTCACAGGGAAATATTTCGCGTCAAACTTCTCGCGAAATGTTTTCCATTCAATCGGCTGTGCCAGACGGGTTTCTTCCGCCTTCCACCAATTACGAGCGTTATCCGTGAGCTGTAGCTTCGCTACACGGACCCAAGCATTATCTGGCACTTGAGCTGCTGCCAGATCGTCTTCAATACTTTGTGCCCATTCTTCTGCTTCGAGAGGGCTTCCTTTACCCGAGAATTGCTTTGGGTGCAAAGCTCTGAATTGTTTTATTCCCGGTGCATCTGTCTCAGGACGACTCAGAAGTTGTTGCTGTCCCTCTAGCAGACTGCGGATCGCATCGAATAGCAAGGTTTGCTCAGTGGATGGTGCGGAAACAACTGGAGTGAGAGGTAGTGCTGAAGGGGTATTGTTGGCGTTGGTGCTGGTGTTGTTCGGGGAATTGTTCGGGGAATCCATAACCCTGAAGAAAAATTTGGATTAGGACAGATTCAAATACATGAAATGATAAGATTCAAGGAATAAAGACTTGTAAGATTCAAAGAACATGAATTGTAAAGAATGTTTTAGTTGCTGTTTCTTGTGTTATATTGCTTAGGTTGTTCACGCAGACCAGAACTGCATGACAGGGATTCACACAGCTCTGACCTGCATGGGCCACCAACAAAACCTGTCACGCCCCGCTTCCCAGTGTACGGCTCAGTGGACGTGACGAGGCCCGCTACGTATGTACTCAGAAGTACATACGCTAAGCGTAACTAAGCAATATAAAATAATCACAAGAGACAAATGATATTGAAATAACAGCAACTTTTATTAATATCATTCTTTGTACAATGCATGAAATGAAAATACAACTGGAATGGAAAAGCAATGCCTAAACAGTGGCATAATAATAAAAGGAAATACTGGAAAGAACAAAGTACAATTATCTAGAGCTCTGGGTCTTCTTGGAACTGCTCCAAATCTTCACTTGTGGGCTCGGTCTCAACTTGGTCCAACGCACCTGACGACATTCAAAGAAGAAAGAAATAGAATGTCGTCAGCGAACAGGTCGCTCGGTAAATCCCAAAGAAAAGAAGAATGAGAATGGCAGAGTAGCAGTATTTTCTAAAGTATTATGTTGTTGAATATTATGGAATATTGTTTAACGCCGTTGTTTGTAGCTTGGTACAGAAGGATGCCAGTGTATACGAGGGGGATCTCTATATGCTAGAGATCAGGGCAAATGGAAAGTACAAGGAACCGTTATGCCACGGTACAACAGCAACATTATTCATGTTAGGTGTCTTAATCTGACCACCTCGTGCCACCTTTAACACCTTCCGTACCAATCTACCCCTTTAAACCCCGTAGTGTTTTAACAGTGTTGTAGTATTGGAATATGTAAACTGGATGACTGACCAAAACTATGATATCAGTAAACATGTTGTAACTGTATAATCAGGAAAATGGAATATCAGGATAATGGATGAATATCCATGGTTTGATTCAGTCAAAATGAATATATTGTTAACTGGATTCAGGGATTCTTGTATTCAAATTTGTATTGGAATATGATTGAATATAGGTTGACTTGAATTATATTCAAGTCAGAATTAGTCAGACTCCAACCCGAGTCAGACTAAAAGAAAGATAATTTGAAGTTCAATATTAGTTAGGGGCCTTATTGTAATTTGTGAAATTTGAGGGGGTTTTATGTAAAAAGTACTTTTGTATAGTTTTCAAAATATACCTCAAGTATTTAATAATCGTCTTTATTGTTATAATGAATGTGAATTTTATTTGTGTTATTCTAGTGAATATATCCTAATAAAAGTATTAATTGTTTTATCTGAAATTTATGGTATTTTAATGTAACTTTTAATCTTGGAATTTTTTTAGGAAAAAGTGGAAATTTTATATTATAACAAAATAGATGTTTAAATGATAATTATATATATATTAACACATGAATAATTTTTAAATGAATATTTTATTTTCAAAAATCTCATTTTCCTTAAATATTGTATTTTAAACCTTTCGAGACCGAATGCTCCTTGCGGAGGTCTGAATCTCGCACTACTAGCCTGCGGGTGCACGATGAACCGTACTATCCCTAACAGGTTCCCCAAAGATGGGTTGTAGCGGCACTTTGCTTAGGTTTTATAAATACTTTTCATTTAGGAAAACGGTTTTATAAATATAGGGTGTTTATTTGCAAAAGAGTATAGTTTCCGTATTTTAGTTATTAGGGTTTCCTAAGCCAACTAGCCTATTTCTAGGGTCTAAATGATGAGTCATTAGAAGCCTCAAATCGCCTCTTCACCGTCAATTGCGGCCAGATAAGTGCCAGGTAAGTGGGAAGGAACCACAGTCGTGGGCCTAATTAAAAACCACTAGCCTTAGACACACTTGCCTAGACCCACAAGACAGTTTAGATAAACGATCGATGTCCATGACCAATCGTGCTTTCATTTTATATAAGATTTTATTTAGAAAAGTTTACAATTTAAAGATTTAACTAAAGGTTATAAAGGTTATGGTATTTTAGTGAAAAGTCCTGTAATTTCGTATTCTTTATTTTTGATATTTATCATTTAGGGTTATATTGAGTGTGTGTAAGGGTAGGTCATTACCCCGTGACTTATATTAGGTTTTGGTGAAGTTTAAAGGTGAAATAAGCTATGTTAAACCTAAAGGTATTAAAGTGCAAGAATACGGTATTCGTAAACGTTATCATTTCATGTGTGAAATTTCATTCAAATTGATTGAAACAAGTTTAGTTATCACAATAAACATGTTTAGGAGTGAGGTACCTGATTACATTAAGAAAAATGAGCTTCATGGTATTTTAATGAAAGAAATACGGTTTTGTAAAGAACTTATCATTTCATGTGGAAAAGTGTGATTAAATTGGTTTAAGGGTGATTAATAGTCAACATGCATATGGGTAGATAATATGTATTAGGTGACAAGTGGAATTTTAAAGAAAAATCGAATCGGAAATCGGTTTGTCCGATTTCCGTCGGGTTCCAGAAATTCGTATTTTTACATTAAAGAAAAGGAAGGTAGAAGAGGTGGGACTTACAGGTTTAAACTCTTCTAAAGAGTAAAGAGAACTAGGGAGGAAGGCCGAGGAGTGATTACGTCGCCGGTTGCTCCAAAACGCGTCGTCGGAATTCCGTCAGAGCTTCGCCGGGAACTCGATTTCGAAGCACACTTCTTGTGGAAACTTTTGAGAGAGTGGCTCAAGATTTTGGGGGGTGAAAGGGTAGTGTATAGGGTTGGTATTTATAGGGTTAGGGTAGATGAAAAGTTAAAAATAAAAATATGATAAAATGCAATAAAAATGTATTAAAAGTAGAGTAATTGGGGGTTTTAAAGAGCTCTGGAAGTGGTATGAGGCTGAAACTTTGCAGGTGCGTAGGGAATACCAAAAGACACAACTTTCATGTTGTGACCCTCGCCGGAATCGGCCGAATCTGGGGTGACTCGGCCGTGACTCGGTCGGATCACCGAGTCGGCCGAGTCAAGGCCGAGTTGGCCGATTCCCGACCGATTCCGGTGACCTGGATCTCCCCCGACAGTTCATCTACCCTCTGCAAGTGTTACATCTTTGGGTGTAGTGGGGTTTTTGTGAGATATGCACGTGTAAACTCTTGGTATTCTAAAGGTTTTTAAAAAATCCATATTAAAAAATAATGTGGGGTATGGGATTCGAACTCTGGTGGCTTGGTTCAGCAATGCAAGGTATTACCAATGAGCTACAAGCTCTTCTTGTAATTATTGTAAGGAATTAAATATTTAAGTTGTTTCCAGCAACAACAATACTCCAGTTGTACACTATTTTTAAAGCAAATTTTTGGTATACAAAATTGGAGTTGTTACAGAAAGTGCTGAAAAATAAGATCATTCCTTTAGTCCGAGTGTCATGGGGTGGTCGTTCCCCAGGAGAATCCACCTGGGAGCGGGAGGAAGATATCCGTGATCGTTATCCACATCTCTTTATTTAGTACATTTTTCATGTATCTTTGTTAAATTTCGAGGACGAAATTTTTGTTAAGGGGGGTATGATGTAAATCCCCGTTCCCATTTTAATAAAAGTTTTCTATTTTCCTAAATCCCCGAGTTTCTTTTCTTTTCCCGCGTACTTTTGTATGGAATAGATTGCGTAAGATTAGTGTTTAAAATATTTTTTAAAAAAAACCCTTATGAAACAATCAAAGATCAAGCCCAAATTAAAATTCAAAACAAAAATAATTTTACTACTTTTAACTCAGTCCGTTAGCATTCCTCAGCCCACGTTTTTTTCATATAAATAAAATTCCTTCACAAAAAAAAAAACCCCGGGCCCACTCGCTATCACTCAGCTACACACACTTTTTCCCTTTTTATAAACCCTTTAATTTTTCCCTCAGCCTATACCCTTAACTTTCCCTGCAGCCCACGAAATTTGTAATGGGATTGGTTTTTTTTTTTTTTAAAACATAGCCGGCCCTCACTACCTTCCCAGCCCATTTGGATTTTTAAATAATCCCTTTTAAATATAAATCCCTCGGCCCAAACTCCTTACTCAGCCCAATCCTATTTTAATTAATTCCTTAACCCAAGTTGTGGCCCGACCCACTCTCTTAAACCCGAGCCCGCTTCCTCCTTAGACCCGACCCACACTCCCTGTTCATCTTCCATTCAAAATTTTTCCCCAACGGTAACCTCCCTTAACTCGCGTGCGACCCGCCTCCTCCGCCGTCGCTCACGCCCGTGCCCACGCAGAGCCGTTGCCGCCGTTCCCTATCACAACCTAACCTCTCTCTCCTCTTTCTTTTGGGAAAACCCCTGACCCTCCCCATTCTCCAAATCCACCGAGCACCCAAAATTTCTCTCGAACCATTGACACCTCCACCGCCGGCGATCATCCCACCTCGTCGCTCGACCCACGTCGACGACAGCCACTCAGTCACTCTCCTCCCCCCTCCACGACTCCACTTCCACCAACTCGAGACCCCCTGCACCCATACCTCTGCACACGGAACCCATTACCCGACCAAGCTCGTGTCACCTCTGCACGCCTTCTCGACGCCGGCAACCCACCACGTCGTCGACCCCCACCTCCTCAGCTTCATCACCCTCACCACAATTCCCCAGCCCCACTTCTTGACCTATCCCCTCTCCAAAACTCCAAAACTCCAAAACCTATCTTCTAACTTTTTCCCTCACTCCACTGTGCTCGTTGCCGGAGCGACGCCGTCGACCGTCGGCAACCCTAATACACTCGCAGTGGATCATCAAACATCCCTCAACGTCCAGTGACTGTGCAACGACTCCGGACAACCCCGACGCGAGATCCGCATCTAGATCTAGGCTCGCGGGAATCCGGTACGTGGCGTATATCGCACGTTCGTGACGACACTGCTGCCGTACGACCCCGAAACGTTTTCCAGGAAAGTATTTACTTGCTTCATGCTATAATAATAGTGTTACAAACCTAGATCACGTAGTTTACAAACTTACCGATTACCGATACGTAACGTGACCTAAGTGTTCAATGCTAGATCCCAATGGAAATAATTGTCTAATTTGACGGTAACCGATACGTTCTGTTGGCCCTTTTAATGATGTATAACGTGTGTGAAACTCGCTGGATAATACGATTGTTAGTGATAAAAATCGATACCCCCAAACATGTCGTTAAAACTGGAATTTTCTCGTACCTGAAAACGAATAAAATCACCATAAATTATATTCAAACTGGAATGCTGCGTTCGAGGGCTTAAATCGAATCCAACTCGACGAACTTTAACCCTATGTAGAATTTTAATGTTTTCTGTTCTGAAACCGTGATGATATGTGGATCGGAATACGACTCTGGACGGCAGTCCAGAGCGTTTCAGATTATTGTGTTCTGTCCAAAGACCTGCGTCACTGTGTTTCCTGAAATCGTACGTTATGGAAATTTACATTAGATTAGAGATAATTCTGTTAGCTAAACAAAACAAGTGGTTCCATTCCGATTCATCGCCGTTTGCTATTTTAAACTATATTTAAAAGGGCAGAACGTAAAACTGTTCAGAACAATTTCTGAAATGACATATTGAGATTAAACTGTGTATAACTTTCAACGTACAGATGCGATTGAGGATCCGTCTGTTGCGTTGAATACTTTATCGAAAACCCTAGATTTAATTTAACTGTGACATCGCTAAATTATGAGCCCAACTGGGTGAAATTCGTGTCGCGAAACAGACGTTCAGTTCTGAAACTGAATTTCCAGCCGCGAGCACTTAAAACGAAATAGCTGTATCTTGAGAACCGAAATCCCGATTGAACTGAAACAAATTGTGATAATCTTCTGACTGAGTATTCTATTTAACCTACTTGTATCATTTTGCTGGATTCGTAATATATTCATTTATGCAATTTATTTTAGTTAAAGACATGCATGTTGGTTCATAATATACATAGTTTATTGGTAGCATACAATACACAGATCATACCCTTGCCACTTATTCAATGTTAGTGCGTGTGGACATTGCATTATCGTGCGTGATAGATGTTGGTTTAGGAGTGACGGGTATACCAATGGAAAGTGAATATTCGTGACCGTGATTGATACAGAGAACAGTGATGAAACCGTGCCATTGGTATACTTGTATACAACTAGATCAATATCATAAATAGTGTAAACCTGGGGGAAAAGGGGAAATCAAAGTGGAAAGAGTATCGTATTTAGCGGGACCGTGTTTAGAGGATGATCAGTCGAACTGTGATACTGATACGTGTAGGATAGGATCTAGCGATCCGGTTGACAGGGTTATGTCCCGGGCACGTGGGCCGTGGTCTCGGGTATGTACGAGACTCCTGTTAAACATGATCCTCCTTCCACTATGTGATTTCAAATATGACCTAGAGACCGATAGGGACACATATCATATTCTGCATCATATAGTGACATAGAGATTACTTGCATTATTCTCATACCAGTATTACCTCATTTACCTGTTTCATCTGATTATAATAATATTATTATTGTGTTGCTCTGACGACCTGAGTATGCATGCTCAGATTCCGCGGGAGGACCAGCACAGAAGACGGATCTACCCTTCGAGTTCACAGAGATATAGTCTGGTGTACTCCCTATCTTTATTGCTTTTCTTAGAGTGATCGTGAGATTGAACTTGGTTAGTTATTGTCCTTATTATCTGTAATTTGTGAACAATGGAATTTTAATGTAATAAATTAGTGATGTGATTCCTTTAATACTGTGCTTTATTACTGATTACCATGTAGTGCTAAAAGCCGAAGTGTGACTACGGCGGGACGATCCCTTGACCGTAGGAGCATGGCTGGCCTAGTCATACCTCGTATTCCGTATTTTGGGAAGCGGAGCGTGACATCATCTATGAAGGTAACAAAATAGATGGCACCGCCGAGTGATCTATCCCTCATTTCACAGATGTCAGAGTAAACCTTCTCCAAAACACAATTCTTTCTATAAGATGCACGCTTGACAAATGGAACATGAGTTTGCTTGCGAGCCAAACAATGTACATAAGGACTCAAATGTGTAACTTTCCAAACAGGTATAAGATTTCTCTTGGCAAGTGCCAGTAGGCCCTTCTCGTTCAAATGTCCAAGCCGTCGATGCCATAGCTCCATGGCCGAGCCTTGTTCAACAGTATTCACCAAGTAATTACATATCTTGGTCGGCGTCTTGTAGAGAGTACAACACTTCTTTTCATGTGCCACGATGAAAGATCCCTTGGTAAACTTCTATTGTCCTTTATTAAAAGTGTTGATGTAACGTTCCTCATCCAACTTGCCTGCAGAGGTTAGATTCAGGCGGAGGTCTGGAACATGTCTCACCTCCCTGAAAACAGCTTTGCAACCCAAACCGGTCTCGATCTCGATGTCGCCAATCCCCACAATTTTTTACGCACCCTTGGTTCCCATCCTAACAACGCTAGTCGCCGGCTTTGTAAGCTGAGAAGAACTCTCTCCGTGGGGTCACATGATAAGATGCTCCGGTGTCCACCCAATCCATATCCGTACATATGAGGCATATGCAATCATTTTTACAGGTTGATATCATCGGAAATTGACCGACCTCGGCTGTAGCTGTCATCGCTTCTTCGGATTTGTTCTCAGTTTTGCCTTTTTGCTGCTTCTAATCCTTCTTGAACTTGCGACACTCCTTTAGATGTCCCATCTTCTTATAGTAGAAGCACTTGACATCCTTCCTCGGCTTCGACTTGCTTCGGGACCGACCTCGGTCTTGAGGTTTCATTTGTCGATTCTTTCCCGGTTCTCTATGACAAGAGTTTCCGATGATGATGAGGCCCCTGAGGATTTCCTTCTCCTTTCTTCATTCAGCAAACTCTGATTACGAGGTTTATGCTAACCACACCGACGAGTGTCGAGTTGCTCAGAGACACCACCAATGTTTCCCAACTGTCTGGAAAAAAGCCGAGCAATAACAAAGCATGCAACTCATCATCAATAGTCATTTTTATAGAGGAGAGTTGATTAATAATACTTTGCATTTCATTTAAGTGCTCTGGAATAGAACTTTTTTCTTTTTACCTGAGATTAACCAACTTTCGGATCAAGAAAACCTTGTTACCCGCCGTCTTTCTTTCATAAAGACCTTCCAATTTCTTCCAAAAAGAGTGGGCTGAACTTTCTGTGGATACGTGATGGAACACGCTATCATCCAACCATTATCGGATAGTACCGATGGTTTTGCGATCAAGCTTCTTCCAATCGCCTTCGGACATCTCACCAGGCTTGATAGCATCGTTTAGCAAGGGTGGAGCTAGATTCTTGCAAAATTGGAAGTCTTCCATTCGAGATTTCCAGATCATCCAGTTGCCACCATTGAGACTGATCATTTGTGTGGTGCTTGGCTCCATGTTGTTCAACCTTAGCTCTGATACCACTTGTTATAAATTAGACTTAATAAGAAAGTAAAGCAAGTAAAGAGCACACGAGATATACAATATTTTTTTTACATGAAAACCCCACTCAATGTAAGGGGAAAAACCACGAGACCTAGTCCAGAGAGTTTATCATCCAATATGAGAATAATGGGATTACAAAGTTCGTCTCTAACACACTAGAGGATCATCAACATAAAATTCTTCACTACAAGAGTGTATTACAATAAGAACGAACTCACCGACACACCACCGATGGTACACCTTTGACACCTCGGTCCTTCAGTCGTCGTCTTGAGTGGATAGCTTCACTTGGATGAACTTCAAGTGGATGGTATTGGCTTGATGCTTGGATGTGTTGGTTGTTGGATGTTAGATCCCTTAAGGATGCATCAAGGAGCCCTTATTTATAGATGGGAGCAAGCTTCCTTGGTCAAGCAATAAAATTACTTCCTTCTCTTCCCAAAACCAACAAACTCCAATTTCCAAGATTCATTAACCACATTTTTCAAGAGTAATACCAACTCTTAAGAAACTCAACTTTCATCTTTCAAGAAATATTAACTCTAAGGGAGGATAACCGTGCATCTTTTATCTTCCAATAAGCATTAACTCCAAGGGACCTTTTATCTTCCAAGAAGCATGAACTCCAAAGGAGAATAACCATGCACAACATGCATACAACTTTGATTAGAACAAATTCACCCTTAAGGAATGAGATTTTCAACACTCTTCCTGTAGTAACCATCATAATCCTATTCGGTTCGTAGGTATTGCTTCTCATGGCAAAGAAACAGAATGCAACTAAGGAGCACCTACCTTATGACGTCGCCTTCAACGTCCTTTCCCGGCTCGATGTGAAGACCCTCTGCAAATTCCGTTGCGTGTCCAAATCATTTTCGGAACTTGTATCTGAACCCGTCTTCATTAAATCTCATCATCATCGCTCAGCACGGAACCACCCTCCTCATCTCCTTTTAGTCATCACAAATAGAGATTGTTTTCAGAAAACTCTGCTCTTTCATTCGCTACGTAAGGATGGAACTGTAGTCAAGGAGCTTAAGCTGTCATGGTCTTTAGCTCTTCCTCTATATTTGGCATCGACATGCCTGGGTCTGGTCTGCATGCATGATACCAAAAATGTGTATGTCTGCAATCCCGCAACTGAAGAGACGGCCATGCTACCTTCTCCTGTAGACCGATATGTAAATGTTAAATGTGTAGCGTTCAGGCATATCCCTTGGAGAACTAAATGCAAGGTTCTCCGCATCTTCCGTAGCTGGCAAGGACAAAATAGATCGATGAATGAAGTCTGTGAGGTCCTTACTTTGGGCACTGGCAGCAGGTGGAGAGCCGTTGGGTACCCTCCATTTAAGGTCATCAGCCAGCCGGCCGGCGGGGTGTTTGCTGAAGGAGCCATTCATCTGCTTCCAACCTCTAGTATCGATCGATATAACAGGGGATACAATGGGCGCATAGCTCAGTTTGATCTCGAGCGAGAAAAGTGGTCAACACTTCCGCTTCCGCCTTTGCCACATAATGAATCATAGATTAGCCTGTGTGAGGTTGGAGGAGAGCTATGTTATTTGGCGGAGAATCGCGATTATGTTGACTTATGGCTATTGAAGGACTACAAAGAGGGTTCCTGGGTGAAGGCCTACAGATTCACTTTCTCAAGAGGACCCCGACTTTGTAATAGACCCCCCTTGCTGCCTATATCGATCGAAAAAGAGGGAAGGATAATCTTGATGGATCTGTCGTCTTACATGCTGCTTTATTTTGATTTAAATGGTGAAAAATGCGGGGAGGTCGTTGTCGCGGAGAGATCTATCAGTACCAGCCTGCATGTGGAAGGCTTATGGTCATTAAGATCAATCAAGTGATCTCCCTGACTCATACCCCTATGTGTTACACACACACACACCCCATGCAACAACATGTAATTTCCATTCTCGATTTCTATTTCATGGTAATCTAAATTCAAAAAGAGTTTGGGAAAAGAAATAAGTATGAACTGAATTTAGTAAGCTCACATAAATTTGATATCTTGATGTTCAATTTCGTTATTGGGGAAAAGAACTAAGCCATATTCAAAGTTTATGATTGTTTATATTGATGATGTATTAGTTTTCTCTGAAAACATTGATCAACATTTTAAACATTTGAAAACTTTCTTATATACTATAAAGAAAAATGGCTTAGTTCTTTCAGCCACAAAAATGAAATTGTTTCAAAACAATATTCGTTTTCTTGGACATTTCATAAATCAAGGTACTATTATTCCTATAAATCGAAGTATTGATTTTGCTGATAAATTTCCTGATGAAATTAAAGACAAAACTCAACTCCAGAGATTTTTAGGTTGTTTAAATTATATTTCTGATTTTATTCCAAAAATGAGACAAATTTGTGCACCTTTATTTCAACGACTTCAAACAAATCCTCCACCTTGGACTTCGATTCATACAGATATTGTTAAACAAATCAAAAGAACTATTCATTCTTTACCTTGCATTAATATTTCTCATCCTGACGCTTTCATGATTGTTGAGACTGATGCTTCAAATATTGGTTACGGTGGTATTTTAAAACAACGGCTACCAAACTCTTCAAAAGATGATCTAGTCAGGAAAAAATGGGTGATCCCAATTCAAAAGTTCGCACTTCAAAGGACTATGAGATGAAAAAATTGACAACAGCAACTTCATCAACAAACAAATTCCATATTCTCCAAGATTTCCCTGCTCTGACTTACTCATCAGTAGTAGAAAGCAAGAAACCTCAAAATTCAACTCCACCAATTCAAACTTCTCCAAAAGATCAAGACAGTCCATATTTCACAAAATCTGGTGTTCAACACATCTGCTTGACCACCTTCAAAGAATCTCCCAATTACAACACACTTCAAATCTATACTCATCAATTATTCTCGCCAAACTCCTATTGGCTGGATGATCCCCTCAAAACTCAACAATTCTATGAGTTGATCTTAGTTGACTCTGGGTCCGCTGAAATCACTCATACTCCTGATAGAAAAACTCCTTCACTGATTTCTTATTCAAAATGCGTCATAAAGAAGGTTATTCTACCAAATGAATGGTCCAGCATTTGGACTACAAAAGACTTCTCAATTACTTACATTCCCAAAGGCTATACATACCAAGACTATCAAATGGCTTGGTTTCGAATCTTATTCTATAGGCCATTCAATCATTCAAGGTTCCTTACCTTCCACTCAAATTGTGCTGACACTGTTCCTATCTGGTTCTATGAATGGTGGCTACGTTTTGGCCCCGTTCCAGAGATACTTCCGCCAGTTGTTCTAAAGGCCTTCCAAACTTGGGTCTAAAGAACGGGAGGTGAACATTTCAAAAAAGCCCTCTTATTCCACAAATCTTTCAAAGTCCCATGGATATTTTGTTGGACATTTACATTATTTAGACACTACAACAGTGACTACCCTCTCAGTCTGGGTAGAGAATTCAAGGTCAAATGGTGGAACCGTTACACTCAAGATTACTGCAATGAGAAGGCAGTGGTGCATTACATTCAAACGGGAAAGAAACTTCAACAAGAAATTCAGCAAATTCCAAAAGAACCAGCAAAGCCTGAACCAAAAACTCCTGTAAAAGAAGTAAAGACTCAAAAGAAGGCAAAAGCAGTCATAAATTTCAACTCCTCAGATTCAGAAGATGATGATATGAAGCAATTTCTGGAGTTCCAAAAATTCAAAAAAATGCAGAAACAAATGAGAAGCTCAAAATCAAACTCCAAGCATTCCTCAGAAGGATCCTCTACTGATCCTATGGGAGGGCCTTGTGCTCAAGACCCTTTCGCATTGTAAAAAATAAAAAAAAATAAAAAATTGTATATATATCTTATCTTTCTAGTGTTCTCTGTAGTGAATGGTGACTACAGCTAGTCCGGAGCAAACGGCTACCGGTAAAGACTTATCAAATCCGTTCAAAAAAGGTTTGCTCCTAACCCAAAGGAGTATGGCTCTCAAACAGCCAATTTACTGGAGAAGTAATTCTCCACAACAACGTCATATGTAGAACGGTTCAAATCTACATGCTAGCCCAATCTCAAACGGTGGTTGGTAAAGACATATTAAATCCGTTAATGGCTGCGGATTTGCCAAAAATTCGATTACTAAAGATTCCTACTCAAAGATGCCAGCTCAAAAGAAGACGAAAGATGTCTACTCAAAAGATGCCAGCTCAAAAGTAAAGATTCCTACTCAAAGATGCCAGCTCAAAAGAAGACGAAAAAGGTCTACTCAAAAGAGGCCAGCTCAAAAGTAAAGATTCCTACTCAAAAGATGACAGCTCAAAAGAAGACAAAAGATGTCTAGTCAAAAGCAATGACAGCTCAAAAGAAAAGCAACCATTTTCAAAAGATGCTTTCCAAAAAGAAGAATGGACAGCCACTCAAATAATTGAAGACAGATGCCAGCTCAAAAGTCAAAAGATGCTCAAATAATTGAAGACAGCCAACCACTCAGCTATTCAAAAAAGAAAGACAAGACAGCACTAAAAGATTCGTGCTGATCCAAAGAGCATTCAAGAGGAGCATTCAAGTCTATATAAACACAACTCATTCATGTAACTAGACAGAGGTTTTTGGAGAGGTTTTAGAGAGAGTTCAGACTTTGTAAACTTTACTCTTTGCTTCTGTATCCAAATACTCTCAATTCAAATAAAGATCAAAGCCAGTTCTCATTCCATCTTCTTGTTTACTCTGTTTTATGATCCTGGATCCCCCTTATGGTATCAGAGCCAAGTTGTTCTAGTAATTCCACTCTTTGTTGAGAGCAACGAGTGACCTATTCATAGTGACTATCCTGAGCGTTGGTAAGACGTTGGTAAGATCGTGAACCCGTTGGTAAGCCCGAAGAGAGCGTGGTGTTCCCGGTGGAGTGTTCCCGTTGTTCCCGGTCAAGGTATGATCTGTGTCTAGTTCATAAAATTGCTACTGATAATGGCTGGTTTTATTAGAAAAATTTTCTCTGGTTCTAGAAGTAATTCAGGACACATAATACAAAGCAAAGAAGAGATGATTAATGAGGACTTTTCAAACTGGACGATTCCTAATGAAAATATTGAAAATATTTATAAAATTCGTACTTTTGATTTCAAAAGCGCTTTTAGCGTAAAAATTCATGAAGAGACTTTAAACATTCAAAATAAGTTTCAATCAATTCCTCTTTTATCTCATGTTTCTATACGAAAATATTTAGAAAAAGGATTTCGTTATTTTCATTTTGGTATGATTCAAGTAGCAGTCAAACCACTTGCTCATATTGGCATAGATATTCCTGTTTACATGGCTTTACGTGATAAACGCCTACAAAAATACAAATCGTCAATTTTAAGTATGATTCAAACTAATATTTGTAATGGTCCTATTTATTTCAATTGTATTCCTAATTTTCCCGTTTCATTAACTGATCCTTTAATCATGAATTCCTTAATTCTTGATGTTCATCTTCAAGGAGACGAATTGGAAAAACTTGCAGAACAATTTGCAATTATTTATTGCATTTACTTTAGATTAATGAGTTCTGCTATTAATCCCAAATGCAAATTAGTTAATAACTTTACTGATGAGACAATACTACTACAAATTGATGCTGACTATTCAAAGACTTTTGTTCCTAAACGTCTGAAATGGAATGAAGTTACCATTCCAGAAGCCTTTCAAATAGATGTTCCTCAGAGACCAAGAAATCTCGAGAGAACAGAAATTCAAGAGATAGTTGAAGAACAAGATGGTACAGTCCTGGTTCGTTTCAACTCACTCAATGAAAATAGAAGATCCATCAGACCCTACTCTATTCCTAGAAATTCATTTAGAGAATCTAGATCTTTCATAGTAGAAACTCCTTCCACTCAAGAAGATCCTTCAATAAGGATTCACAATCAAACATCTATTCCTGACATTTCAAATGAACTCAATTTCTCTCCTAATAATTCTCCTAATTCCAGTCAGATGCATGGAGAATTCTACGGTATTAATGTTATCACTAAACTTGGTGTTAAGATTGATATCGAAGAACTTGAAAACGATTTCAAAGAAGAATCTGAATATTACATATGGTATTCTAAGCTTGATGCATACTGTCAAGCTAAAATTCGACTTCAATGGATAAAAGATATTCAAAAATATCATGCTCCCTTTCATTTTGAAAACTGGTTAGAATTTTATTTTACAAAAAATGAAATTTCTGAACCATTCAAAAAATCTGCTATTAATGTACAAACAAGTTTGTACAAGAAATGGCAACTTCAAGATGGCACTATTATTACTGCTATCACTCCTCCCTTACAGACCTTGAAACTCCATTCCAAAGAAAGAGAAGTCATAGCTGCACCTTTCAAAAAGGGTCGTGAAAGTATTGATCCTAGAGGAAATGATCAAGTTAATTTGGATGATGTCAAGAAATTATATCAACAGAATAACTACTCCAATCAAGTTTTACACACGATTTCAACACAAATAGATTCCTTATCTACTGACATTAAGGCCATTTCAAAACCAACAAGTTCAACGTTCCCTCACAGTACTTCTTTACCATATTTTCAGCCAAGAAGTATTCCTAGAGCCTTAGAAAATAAGCTCACGTTTGAAAACGAATCATTATTATCTAAATTAAATCAAACACTTGATTCAATTAACAAGAACCTTCCTGGTCCTTCAAAAATCAACAATATTGACACTATAGAAGAAAATGAAGAATCAGATTTCTCATTAGAATCTAATTCCTCTGAAAACTCTGTAGTTCAATCCTCTGAAAACTCTGTAGTTCAACAAATCAATAAAGTTGAAAACGATATCTTACAAATTAATTCTGATCAAGATATTAATAAAATTGAAAGAGGAAAGAAACCAAATTTCAATAGACCTCGAAAAAATTGGAACAATAGTAGAACTAAAGACTATTATCCACGACCTACTCCTCCTGACATTATGTATGAAGAAAGAGCAAAATTCCATACAAAAGATTATGATGGAAATTCCATTTATGAATGGAATATTGATGGAAAAAGTGAGTATGAAATACTCAACACATTACAAGAAATGGGTATGGCCAAATTGGCATATAAAATGAAAAGATGTTCTGAGCAGGATATTGCAAGTTTATTCATAACTGGTTTTACTGGACAGTTAAAGTATTGGTGGGACAATGCTTTGACCTTGCAAGACAAAACAGCAATTCTTGAGCATACTATAGACGTAGAAAATGCCCAAGGAGAAATTACTACCCAAAACGATTCAAGTGATTTCCTCATAGTTACCATAGCTATGCACTTTGTAGGAAATCCTCATGAAGAATTAGCTTCTTCAAAGATATTCCTTGCTAACATTAGGTGTCCAACACTTAGTGATTTCAGATGGTACAAAGACATATTTTTGACTCATGTTCTTAAACGAACAGATAGTACTGCACCATTCTGGAAAGAAAAATTCATTACTGGTTTACCAACTCTGTTTTCCCAAAGAATTATGATTAATTTACAAAAGGAAATGGGAACAGAACAGATTGATTTCACTTCAATGACCTTTGGTCAACTTTTTGCTTTTGTCAAAAAAGAAGCCCTTGCAGCTTGCCAAGAACTCAAATTCCAGGCTAAATATGGCAGTAAGAGAAAAGAAATGGGATCTTTCTGTCAAGCTTTTGGAATTACTGGAATCAGTGCTCCTTCCACTGAAAGAAAGAAAAAATTCCTTCAAAAATCATTTTCACAAAAAAGATATTTTAAGAAAAAAGAATATAAAGATGATTCCTTTTCCCCAAAGAAATTCAGGAGATTTAATAGAAAAAAGAATTCAAGTGATTTCAAGTGCTTTAAATGTGGCAAGAAAGGCCATATTGCTAGCAAATGTCGAAGCAAAGGAAAGATAAATGAAATCATTGATGGCATTTCTGATATTGAAGAAAATATCAGAAACAAGTTAAAAGACAGATTGCAAATCTACTCTGAGATCAATTATATTACTGACGATGATAATGGCAATTATGATTCCTCTAGTGATAGTCAGGATGACTGTCACTGTAAGCAGATTGATATGATTAAGTCTTCTACTGATAATAAGAATATAAATTCTGATACAAAAGAATTTATCTTTGATATGATTCAACAATTACCTGATCCTATCAAACAAAAGGAACTTTTTGAAAGATTAAAATCTTTAATTCTGCAAGAAGATGAGAAGTTTAATATCATTCAACCTTTCAGTATATCAAAAGTTTTTGAAAAATATCCTATGAATCAAACCTCTGGTATTAAGTCCATCTCTACCAGAGAATTGCAAACAGAGATTCATATTCTAAAAGAAGAAGTCAAGTCCTTAAGACAGACTACTGACAATATAGAGATGAAAAATCTCTCTTTAGAAGCTCATATTGCAATTATTCAATCTAGACTTTCCAAAGGAAAAGAAACTTATGAAGAAGAAGAAGAAGAAACACTTATTTCTCCACAAGAAATAAATATTATCTCTACTCAACCTTCAGCTTCTCAATTCATTTCTATGATTGAGAAATTCCAATTTCAAAAGTGGTTAGTTCATCTAACTATTTCTATAGGAAACTTCAAACAAACCTTTGTTGCAATGTTAGACAGTGGTGCAGATCAAAGCTGCATCAGAGATGGTCTAATACCAACAAAATATTATAGTTTTACTAATGAAGTCCTTATAGCAGCCAACAACTCTCCTCTTCGAATCAAAGGAAAGTTGATAAAGACCGAAATATGTAATCAAAACTACTGCTTTAAACATCAGTTTATTGTAGTAGAAAATCTCAACACTGATATTATCTTAGGCACTCCATTCCTTACTCAAATTTACCCTTTTGTTGTTGATAACAAAGGTATCAGCACTAACATTATGGGTAATACTATACATTTCAGATTCTTGATTCCTGTTCGACAAAAAGAGTTAAATGTTTTGCAAAATAACTCCATTTATCAACATATCAACCTTATTCAAAGGAAGCAGAATAAGATAAATTTTCTTAAAGAAGATTTGTCTTATGCTCAAATTGAAGAGCACTTACAATTACCCAGTATAAAACAAGAAATTCAACAGTTAGAAGATCTATTCAAAAGAGAAATCTGTGCAGATCTTTCTAATGCTTTTTGGGAAAGAAGAAAGCACATCGTTGAATTACCATATGAAAAGGAATTTTCAGAAAGAAATATTCCTACAAAGGCAAGACCCATTCAAATGAATCATGATCTATTAGAAGTTTGTAAAAAAGAAATTCAAACTCTTCTAGATAAAGAACTAATACGGCTATCCAAATCACCTTGGAGCTGTGCAGCATTTTATGTCATAAATCAAGCAGAAAAGGAACGTGGTGTCTCTAGGCTTGTTATTAATTATAAACCTCTCAACAAGGTTCTTCAATGGATTCGTTACCCTATTCCAAATAAAAGAGATTTATTAAAACGTTTAAGTATTGCAAAAATCTTTTCAAAGTTTGACATGAAATCTGGCTTTTGGCAAATTCAAGTTGCTGAAAAAGACAGATACAAAACCGCCTTTACTGTACCCTTTGGCCATTACGAATGGAATGTAATGCCTTTTGGACTCAAAAACGCCCCTTCAGAATTCCAAAGGATAATGAATGACATTCTGAATCCATATTCAAAGTTTATGATTGTTTATATTGATGATGTATTAGTTTTCTCTGAAAACATTGATTAACATTTTAAACATTTAAAAACTTTCTTATATACTATAAAGAAAAATGGCTTAGTTCTTTCAGCCACAAAAATGAAATTATTTCAAAACAATATTCGTTTTCTTGGACATTTCATAAATCAAGGTACTATTATTCCTATAAATCGAAGTATTGATTTTGCTGATAAATTTCCTGATGAAATTAAAGACAAAACTCAACTCCAAAGATTTTTAGGTTGTTTAAATTATATTTCTGATTTTATTCCAAAAATGAGACAAATTTGTGCACCTTTATTTCAACGACTTCAAACAAATCCTCCACCTTGGACTTCAATTCATACAGATATTGTTAAACAAATCAAAAGAACTATTCATTCTTTACCTTGCATTAATATTCCTCATCCTGATGCTTTCATGATTGTTGAGACTGATGCTTCAAATATTGGTTACGGTGGTATTTTAAAACAACGGCTACCAAACTCTTCAAAAGAAAATCTAGTCAGATATCACTCTGGTGTCTGGTTAGGACCTCAAAAAAAATTACTATACTATAAAAAAGGAAATGCTTTCAATTGTTAATTGTATTTTAAAATTCCAAGATGATCTTTTTAATAAAAAATTTCTCCTTAGAATAGACTGTCAATCTGCAAAATTCATCTTAGAAAAAGATGTAAAAAATCTAGTCTCAAAACAAATATTCGCTAGATGGCAAGCTTTACTTTCTGTCTTTGATTTTGATATTCAATATTTAAAAGGTACTGACAATTCATTACCAGACTTTTTGACTAGGGAATTCCTTACAGGAAAAAATGGGTGATCCCAATTCAAAAGTTCGCACTTCAAAGGACTATGAGATGAAAAAATCGACAACAGCAACTTCATCAACAAACAAATTCCATATTCTCCAAGATTTCCCTGCTCTGACTTACGCATCAGCAGTGGAAAGCAAGAAACCTCAAAATTCAACTCCACAAATTCAAACTTCTCCAAAAGATCAAGACAGCCCATATTTCACAAAATCTGGTGTTCAACACATTTGCTTGACCACCTTCAAAGAATCTCCCAACTACAACACACTTCAAATTTATACTCATCAATTATTTCCGCCAAACTCCTATTGGCTGGATGATCCCCTCAAAACTCAACAATTCTATGAGTTGATCTTAGTTGACTCTGGGTCAGCTGAAATCACTCATACTCCTGATAGAAAAACTCCTTCACTGATTTCTTATTCAAAATGCGTCATAAAGAAGGTTATTCTACCAAATGAATGGTCCAGCATTTGGACTACAAAAGACTTCTCAATTACTTACATTCCCAAAGGCTATACATACCAAGACTATCAAATGGCTTGGTTTTGAACCTTATTCTATAGGCCATTCAATCATTCATGGTTCCTTACCTTCCACTCAAATTGTGCTGACACTATTCCTATCTGGTTCTATGAATGGTGGCTACGTTTTGGCCCCGTTCCAGAGATACTTCCGCCAGTTGTTCTAAAGGCCTTCCAAACTTGGGTCCAAAGAACGGGAGGTGAACATTTCAAAAAAGCCCTCTTATTCCACAAATCTTTCAAAGTCCCATGGATATTTTGTTGGACATTTACATTATTTAGACACTACAACAGTGACTACCCTCTCAGTCTGGGTAGAGAATTCAAGGTCAAATGGTGGAACCGTTACACTCAAGATTACTGCAATGTGAAGGCAGTGGTGCATTACATTCAAACGGGAAAGAAACTTCAACAAGAAATTCAGCAAATTCCAAAAGAACCAGCAAAACCTGAACCAAAAACTCCTGCAAAAGAAGTAAAGACTCAAAAGAAGGCAAAAGCAGTCATAAATTTCAACTCCTCAGATTCAGAAGATGATGATATGAAGCAATTTCTGGAGTTCCAAAAATTCAAAAAAATGCAGAAACAAATGAGAAGCTCAAAATCAAACTCCAAGCATTCCTCAGAAGGATCCTCTACTGATCCTATGGGAGGGCCTTGTGCTCAAGACCCTTTCGAATTGTATAAAATAAAAAAAATTTGTATATATATCTTATCTTTCTAGTGTTCTCTGTAGTGAATGGTGACTACAGCTAGTCCGGAGCAAACGGCTACCGGTAAAGACTTATCAAATCCGTTCAAAAAAGGTTTGCTTCTAACCCAAAGGAGTATGGCTCTCAAACAGCCAATTTACTGGAGAAGTAATTCTCCACAACAACGTCATATGTAGAACGGTTCAAATCTACATGCTAGCCCAATCTCAAACGGTGGTTGGTAAAGGCATATTAAATCCGTTAATGGCTGCGGATTTGCCAAAAATTCGATTACTAAAGATTCCTACTCAAAGATGCCAGCTCAAAAGAAGACGAAAGATGTATACTCAAAAGATGCCAGCTCAAAAGTAAAGATTCCTACTCAAAGATGCCAGCTCAAAAGAAGACGTAAAAGGTCTACTCAAAAGAGGCCAGCTCAAAAGTAAAGATTCCTACTCAAAAGATGACAGCTCAAAAGAAGACAAAAGATGTCTAGTCAAAAGCAATGACAGCTTAAAAGAAAAGCAACCATTTTCAAAAGATGCTTTCCAAAAAGAAGAATGGACAGCCACTCAAATAATTGAAGACAGATGCCAGCTCAAAAGTCAAAAGATGCTCAAATAATTGAAGACAGCCAACCACTCAGCTATTCAAAAAAGAAAGACAAGACAGCACTAAAAGATTCGTGCTGATCCAAAGAGCATTCAAGAGGAGCATTCAAGTCTATATAAACACAACTCATTCATGTAACTAGACAGAGGTTTTTGGAGAGGTTTTAGAGAGAGTTCAGACTTTGTAAACTTTACTCTTTGCTTCTGTATCCAAATACTCTCAATTCAAATAAAGATCAAAGCCAGTTCTCATTCCATCTTCTTGTTTACCTTGTTTTATGATCCTGGATCCCCCTTATGGTATCAGAGATTCCTACTCAAATATGCCAGCTCAAAAGAAGACGAAAGATGTCTACTCAAAAGATGCCAGCTCAAAAGAAAAAGAAAGATGCCTACTCAAAAGATGCCAGAAGACAAAAGATGCCTACTCAAAAGATGCCAGCTCAAAAGAAAAGCAACCATTTTCAAAAGATGCTTTCCAAAAAGAAGAATGGACATGGACAGCCACTCAAATAATTGAAGACAGCCAACCACTCAGCTATTCAAAAAGGAAGGACAAGATAGCACTAAAAGATTCGTGCTGATCCAAAGAGCATTCAAGAGAAGCATTCAAGTCTATATAAACACAACTCATTCATGTAACAAGGCAGAGGTTTTTGGAGAGGTTTTAGAGAGAGTTCAGACTTTGTAAACTTTACTCTTTGCTTCTGTATCCAAATACTCTCAATTCAAATAAAGATCAAAGCCAGTTCTCATTCCATCTTCTTGTTTACCTTGTTTTATGATCCTGAATCCCCCTTTATGGTATCAGAGAGTTTATCATCCAATATGAGAATAATGGGATTACAAAGTTCGTCTCTAACACACTAGAGGATCATCAACATAAAATTCTTCACTACAAGAGTGTATTACAATAAGAACGAACTCACCGACACACCACCGATGGTATACCTTTGACACCTCGGTCCTTCAGTCGTCGTCTTGAGTGGATAGCTTCACTTGGATGAACTTCAAGTGGATGGTATTGGCTTGATGCTTGGATGTGTTGGTTGTTGGATGTTAGATCCCTTAAGGATGCATCAAGGAGCCCTTATTTATAGATGGGAGCAAGCTTCCTTGGTCAAGCAATAAAATTACTTCCTTCTCTTCCCAAAACCAACAAACTCTAATTTCCAAGATTCATTAACCACATTTTTCAAGAGTAATACCAACTCTTAAGAAACTCAACTTTCATCTTTCAAGAAATATTAACTCTAAGGGAGGATAACCGTGCATCTTTTATCTTCCAATAAGCATTAACTCCAAGGGACCTTTTATCTTCCAAGAAGCATGAACTCCAAAGGAGAATAACCATGCACAACATGCATACAACTTTGATTAGAACAAATTCACCCTTAAGGAATGAGATTTTCAACACTCTTCCTGTAGTAACCATCATAATCCTATTCGGTTCGTAGGTATTGCTTCTCATGGCAAAGAAACAGAATGCAACTAAGGAGCACCTACCTTATGACGTCGCCTTCAACGTCCTTTCCCGGCTCGATGTGAAGACCCTCTGCAAATTCCGTTGCGTGTCCAAATCATTTTCGGAACTTGTATCTGAACCCGTCTTCATTAAATCTCATCATCATCGCTCAGCACGGAACCACCCTCCTCATCTCCTTTTAGTCATCACAAATAGAGATTGTTTCCAGAAAACTCTGCTCTTTCATTCGCTACGTAAGGATGGAACTGTAGTCAAGGAGCTTAAGCTGTCATGGTCTTTAGCTCTTCCTCTATATTTGGCATCGACATGCCTGGGTCTGGTCTGCATGCATGATACCAAAAATGTGTATGTCTGCAATCCCGCAACTGAAGAGACGGCCATGCTACCTTCTCCTGTAGACCGATATGTAAATGTTAAATGTGTAGCGTTCAGGCATATCCTTTGGAGAACTGAATACAAGGTTCTCCGCATCTTCCGTAGCTGGCAAGGACAAAATAGATCGATGAATGAAGTCTGTGAGGTCCTTACTTTGGGCACTGGCAGCAGGTGGAGAGCCGTTGGGTACCCTCCATTTAAGGTCATCAGCCAGCCGGCCGGCGGGGTGTTTGCTGAAGGAGCCATTCATCTGCTTCCAACCTCTAGTATCGATCGATATAACAGGGGATACAATGGGCGCATAGCTCAGTTTGATCTCGAGCGAGAAAAGTGGTCAACACTTCCGCTTCCGCCTTTGCCACATAATGAATCATAGATTAGCCTGTGTGAGGTTGGAGGAGAGATATGTTATTTGGCGGAGAATCGTGATTATGTTGACTTATGGCTATTGAAGGACTACAAAGAGGGTTCCTGGGTGAAGGCCTACAGATTCACTTTCTCAAGAGGACCCCGACTTTGTAATAGACCCCTCTTGCTGCCTATTTCGATCGAAAAAGAGGGAAGGATAATCTTGATGGATCTGTCGTCTTACATGCTGCTCAAATATGGAATGAGAGCCAAGTGTTCTAGTAAATCCACTCTTTGTTGAGAGCAACGAGTGACCTATTCATAGTGAATATCCTGAGCGTTGGTAAGACGTTGGTAAGCTCGTGAATCCGTTGGTAAGCCCGAAAGAGCGTGGTGTTCCAGGTGGAGTGTTCCCGTTGTTCCCGGTCAAGGTATGATCTGTGTTTAGTTCATAAAATTGCTATTAATGATGGCTGGTATTATTAGAAAAATTTTCTCTGGTTCTGGAAGTAATTCAGGACACATAATACAAAGCAAAGAAGAGATGATTAATGAGGACTTTTCAAACTGGACTATTCCTAATGAAAATATTGAAAATATCTATAAAATTGGTACTTTTGATTTCAAAAGCGCTTTTAGCGTAAAAATTCATGAAGAGACCTTAAACATTCAAAATAAATTTCAATCAATTCCTCTTTTATCTCATGTTTCTATACGAAAATATTTAGAAAAAGGATTTCGTTATATTCATTTTGGTATGATTCAAGTAGCAGTCAAACCACTTGCTCATATTGGCATAGACATTCCTGTTTACATGGCTTTACGTGATAAACGTTTGCGAAGATACAAATCGTCAATTTTAAGTATGATTCAAACTAATATTTGTAATGGTCCTATTTATTTTAATTGTATTCCTAAGTTTCCAGTTTCATTAACTGATCCTTTAATTATGAATTCCTTAATCCTTGATGTTCATTTGCAAGGAGACGAATTTGAAAAACTTGCAGAACAATTTGTAATTATTCATCGCATTTACTTTAGATTAATGAGTTCTGCTATTAATCCCAAATGCAAATTAGTTAATAACTTTAGTGATGAGACAATACTACTACAAATTGATGCCAACTATTCAAAGACTTTTGTTCCTAAACGTCTGAAATGGAATGAAATTACCATTCCAGAAGCCTTTCAAATAGATGTTCCTCAGAGACCAAGAAATCTCGAGAGAACAGAAATTCAAGAGATAGTTGAAGAACAAGATGGTACAGTCCTGGTTCGCTTCAACTCACTCAATGAAAATAGAAGATCCATTAGACCCTACTCTATTCCTAGAAATTCATTTAGAGAATCTAGATCTTTCATAGTAGAAACTCCTTCCACTCAAGAAGATCCTTCAATAAGGATTCACAATCAAACACCTATTCCTGACATTTCAAATGAACTCAATTTTTCTCCTAATAATTCTCCTAATTCCAGTCAGATGCATGGAGAATTCTACGGTATTAATGTTATCACTAAACTTGGTGTTAAGATTGATATCGAAGAACTTGAAAACGATTTCAAAGAAGAATCTGAATATTACATATGGTATTCTAAGCTTGATGCATACTGTCAAGCTAAAATTCGACTTCAGTGGATAAAAGATATTCAAAAATATCATGCTCCCTTTCATTTTGAAAACTTGTTAGAATTTTATTTTACAAAAAATGAAATTTCTGAACCATTCAAAAAATCTGCTATTAATGTACAAACAAGTTTGTACAAGAAATGGAAACTTCAAGATGGTACTACTATTACTGCCATCACTTCTCCCTTACAGACCTTGAAACTCCATTCCAAAGAAGGAGAAGTCATAGCTACACCTTTCAAAAAGGGTCGTGAAAGTATTGATCCTAGAGGAAATGATCAAGTTAATTTGGATGATGTCAAGAAATTATATCAACAGAATAACTACTCCAATCAAGTTTTACACACGATTTCAACACAAATAGATTCCTTATCTACTGACATTAAGGCCATTTCAAAACCAACAAGTTCAACGTTCCCTCACAGTACTTCTTTACCACATTTTCAGCCAAGAAGTATTCCTAGAGCCTTAGAAAATAAGCTCACATTTGAAAACGAATCATTATTATCTAAATTAAATCAAACACTTGATTCAATTAACAAGAGCCTTCCTGGCCCTTCAAAAATCAACAATATTGACACTATAGAAGAAAATGAAGAATCAGAATCCTCATTAGAATCTAATTCCTCTGAAAACTCTGTAGTTCAATCCTCTGAAAACTCTGTAGTTCAACAAATAAATAAAGTTGAAAACGATATCTTACAAATTAATTCTGATCAAGATATTAATAAAATTAGAAGAGAAAGAAAACCAAATTTCAATAGACCTCGTAGAAATTGGAACAATAGTAGAACTAAAGACTACTATCCACGACCTACTCCTCCTGACATTATGTATGAAGAAAGAGCAAAATTCCATACAAAAGATTATGATGGAAATTCCATTTATGAATGGAATATTGATGGAAAAAGTGAGTATGAAATACTCAACACATTACAAGAAATGAGTATGGCCAAATTGGCATATAAAATGAAAAGATGTTCTGAACAGGATATTGCAAGTTTATTCATAACTGGTTTTACTGGACAGTTAAAGTATTGGTGGGACAATACTTTGGCCTTGCAAGACAAAACAGCAATTCTTGAGCATACTATAGACGTAGAAAATGCCCAAGGAGAAATTACTACCCAAAACGATTCAAGTGATTTCCTCATAGTTACCATAGCTATGCACTTTATATGAAATCCTCAGGAAGAATTAGCTTCTTCAAAGATATTCCTTACTAACATTAGGTGTCCAACACTTAGTGATTTCAGGTGGTACAAAGACATGTTTTTGACTCATGTTCTTAAACGAACAGACAGTACTGCACCATTCTGCAAAGAAAAATTCATTACTGATTTACCAACTCTATTTTCCCAAAGAATTATGATTAATTTACAAAAAGAAATGGGAACAGAACAAATTGATTTCTCTTCAATAACCTTTGGTCAACTTTTTGCTTTTGTCAAAAAAGAAGCCCTTGCAGCTTGCCAAGAACTCAAATTCCAGGCTAAATATGGCAGTAAGAGAAAAGAAATGGGATCTTTCTGTCAAGCTTTTGGAATTACTGGAATCAGTGCTCCTTCCACTGAAAGAAAGAAAAAATTCCTTCAAAAATCTTTTTCACAAAAAAGATATTTTAAGAAAAAAGAATATAAAGATGATTCCTTTTCCCCAAAGAAATTCAGGAGATTCAATAGAAAAAAGAATTCAAGTGATTTCAAGTGCTTTAAATATGGCAAGAAAGGTCATATTGCAAGCAAATGTCGAAGCAAAGGAAACAGAAAGATAAATGAAATCATTGATGGCATTTCTGATATTGAAGAAAATATCAGAAACAAATTAAAGGAAAGATTGCAAATCTATTCTGAGATCAATTATATTACTGACGATGATAATGGCAATTATGATTCCTCTAGTGAAAGTCAGGATGACTGTCACTGTAAACAGATTAATATGATTAAGTCTTCTACTGATAATAAGAAGATAAATTCTGATACAAAAGAATTCATCTTTGATATGATTCAACAATTACCTGATCCTATCAAACAAAAAGAACTTTTTGAAAGATTAAAATCTTTAATTCTGCAAGAAGATGAGAAGTTTAATATCATTCAACTTTTCAGTATATCAAAAGTTTTTGAAAAATATCCTATGAATCAAACCTCTGGTATTAAGTCCATCTCTACCAGAGAATTGCAAACAGAGATTCATATTCTAAAGGAAGAAGTCAAGTCTTTAAGACAGACTACTGACAATATAGAGATGAAAAATCTCTCTTTAGAAGCTCATATTGCAATTATTCAATCTAGACTTTCCAAAGGAAAAGAAACTTATCTAGAAGAAGAAGAAGAAACACTTATTCCTCCACAAGAAATAAATATTACCCCTACTCAACCTCCAGCTTCTCAATTCATTTCCACGATTGAGAAATTCCAATTCCAAAAATGGTTAGTTCATCTAACTATTTCTATAGGAAACTTCAAACAAACTTTTGTTGCAATGTTAGACAGTGGTGCAGATCAAAGCTGCATCAGAGATGGTCTAATACCAACAAAATATTATAGTTTTACTAATGAAGTCCTTATAGCAGCCAACAACTCTCCTCTTCGAATCAAAGGAAAGTTGACAAAGACCGAAATATGTAATCAAAACTACTGCTTTAAACATCAGTTTATTGTAGTAGAAAATCTCAACACTGATATTATCTTAGGCACTCCATTCCTTACTAAAATTTACCCTTTTGTTGTTGATAACAAAGGTATCAGCACTAACATTATGGGTAATACTATACATTTCAGATTCTTGATTCCTGTTCGACAAAAGGAGTTAAATGCTTTGCAAAATAACTCCATTTATCAACATATCAACCTTATTCAAAGGAAGCAGAATAAGATAAACTTTCTCAAAGAAGATTTGTCTTATACTCAAATTGAAGAGCACTTACAATTACCCAGCACAAAACAAGAAATTCAACAGTTAGAAGATCTATTCAAAAGAGAAGTCTGTGCAGATCTTCCTAATGCCTTTTGGGAAAGAAGAAAGCACATCGTTGAATTACCATATGAAAAGGAATTTTCAGAAAGAAATATTCCTACAAAGGCAAGACCCATTCAAATGAATCATGATCTATTAGAAGTTTGTAAAAAAGAAATTCAAACTCTTCTAGATAAAGAACTAATACGGCCATCCAAATCACCTTGGAGCTGTGCAGCATTTTATGTCATAAATCAAGCAGAAAAGGAACGTGGTATCCCTAGGCTTGTTATTAATTATAAACCTCTCAACAAGGTTCTTCAATGGATTCGTTACCCTATTCCAAATAAAAGAGATTTATTAAAACGTTTAAGTATTGCAAAAATCTTTTCAAAGTTTGACATGAAATCTGGCTTTTGGCAAATTCAAGTTGCTGAAAAAGACAGATACAAAACCGCCTTTACTGTACCCTTTGGCCATTACGAATGGAATGTAATGCCTTTTGGGCTCAAAAACGCCCCTTCAGAATTCCAAAGGATAATGAATGACATTCTGAATCCATATTCAAAATTTATGATTGTTTATATTGATGATGTATTAGTTTTCTCTGAAAACATTGATCAACATTTTAAACATTTGAAAACTTTCCTATATACTATAAAGAAAAATGGCTTAGTTTTTTCAGCCACAAAAATGAAATTATTTCAAAACAATATTCGTTTTCTTGGACATTTCATAAATCAAGGTACTATTATTCCTATAAATCGAAGTATTGATTTTGCTGATAAATTTCCTGATGAAATTAAAGACAAAACTCAACTCCAAAGATTTTTAGGTTGTTTAAATTATATTTCTGATTTTATTCCAAAAATGAGACAAATTTGTGCACCTTTATTTCAACGACATCAAACAAATCCTCCACCTTGGACTTCGATTCATACAGATATTGTTAAACAAATCAAAAGAACTATTCATTCCTTACCTTGCATTAATATTCCTCATCCTGATGCTTTCATGATTGTTGAGACTGATGCTTCAAATATTGGTTACGGTGGTATTTTAAAACAACGACTACCAAACTCTTCAAAAGAAGATCTAGTCAGATATCACTCTGGTGTCTGGTTAGGACCTCAGAAAAATTACTATACTATTAAAAAGGAAATGCTTTCAATTGTTAATTGTATTTTAAAATTTCAAGATGATCTTTTTAATAAAAAATTTCTCCTTAGAATAGACTGTCAATCTGCAAAATTCATTTTAGAAAAAGACGTAAAAAATCTGGTTTCAAAATAAATATTCGCTAGATGGCAAGCTTTACTTTCTGTCTTTGATTTTGATATTCAATATTTAAAAGGTACTGACAATTCATTACCAGACTTTTTGACTAGGGAATTCCTTACAGGAAAAAATGGGTGATCCCACTTCAAAAGTTCGCACTTCAAAAGACTATGAGATGAAAAAATTAACAACAGCAACTTCATCAACGAACAAATTCCACATTCTCCAAGATTTCCCTGCTCTGACTTACGCATCAGCAGTGGAAAGCAAGAAACCTCAAAATTCAACTCCACCAATTCAAACTTCTCCAAAAGATCAAGACAGTCCATATTTCACAAAATCTGGTGTTCAACACATTTGCTTGACCACCTTCAAAGAATCTCCCAACTACAACACACTTCAAATCTATACTCATCAATTATTCCCGCCAAACTCCTATTGGCTGGATGATCCCCTCAAAACTCAACAATTCTATGAGTTGATCTTAGTTGACTCTGGGTCAGCTGAAATCACTCATACTCCTGATAGAAAAACTCCTTCACTGATTTCTTATTCAAAATGTGTCATAAAGAAGATTATTCTACCAAATGAATGGTCCAGCATCTGGACTACAAAAGAATTCTCAATTACTTACGTTCCCAAAGGTTATACATACCAAGACTATCAAATGGCTTGGTTTCGAACCTTATTCTATAGGCCATTCAATCATTCATGGTTCCTTACCTTCCACTCAAATTGTGCTGACACTATTCCTATCTGGTTCTATGAATGGTGGCTACGTTTTGGCCCTGTTCCAGAGATACTTCCGCCGGTTATTCTAAAGGCCTTCCAAACTTGGGTCCAAAGAACGGGAGGTGAACATTTCAAAAAGGCTCTCCTATTCCATAAATCCTTCAAAGTCCCATGGATATTTTGTTGGACATTTACATTATTCAAACACTACAACAGTGACTACCCTCTCAGTCTGGGTAGAGAATTCAAAGTCAAATGGTTGACTCGTTACACTCAAGATTACTGCAATGAGAAGGCGGTATTACATTACATTTCAACAGGAAAGAAACTTCAACAAGAAATTCAGCAAATTCCAAAAGAACCAGCAAAGCCTGAATCAAAAACTCCTGCAAAAGAAGTAAAGACTCAAAAGAAGGCAAAAACAGTCATAAACTTCAACTCCTCAGATTCAGAAGATGATGATATGAAGCAATTCCTGGAGTTCCAAAAATTCAGAAAAATGCAGAAACAAATGAGAAGCTCAAAATCAAACTCCAAGCATTCATCAGAAGGATCCTCTACTGATCCTATGGGAGGGCATTGTGCTCAAGACCCTTTCGGATTGTAAAAAAAAAATAAAAAAATAAAAAAAATTTGTATATATATCTTATCTTTCTAGTGTTCTCTGTAGTGAATGGTGACTGCAGCTAGTCCGGAGCAAACGGCTACCGGTAAAGACTTATCAAATCCTTTCAAAAAAGGTTTGCTCCTAACCCAAAGGAGTATGGCTCTCAAACAGCCAATTTACTGGAGAAGTAATTCTCCACAACAACGTCATATGTAGAACGGTTCAAATCTACATACTAACCCAAGCTCAAACGGTGGTTGGTAAAGGCATATTAAATCCGTTAATGGCTGCGGATTTACCCAAAATTCGATTACTAAAGATTCCTCTCAAAACAAGGACAGCTCAAAAGAAGACAAAAGATGTCTACTCAAAGATGCCAGCTAAAAAGAAGACAAAAAACAAAAGATGCCTACTCAAAGATGACAGCTCAAAAGAAAGATTCCTCTCAAAAGCAAGGACAGCTCAAAAGAAAAAGTAAAAGACAAATGTCTACTCAAAGATGCCAGCTCAAAAGAAAAGATGCCCGCTAGAAGACGCCAGCTCAAAAGGAAAAGGACTCAAAAGTCAAAAGATGCTTTTACAAAAGAAGAAAGGACAACACAACCACTCAAATAATTGAAGACAACTAGCCACTCAGCTTTTCAAAAAAGCAAGACAAGACATCCACTTAAAAGATTCGTGCTGATCCAAAGAGCATTGAAGAGGAGCATTCAAGTCTATATAAACACAACTCATTCATGTAACGAGGCAGAGGTTTTTGGAGAGGTTTTAGAGAGAGTTCAGACTTTGTAAACTTTACTCTTTGCTTCTGTATCCAAATACTCTCAATTCAAATAAAGATCAAAGCCAGTTCTCATTCCATCTTCTTGTTTACCCCAAACTCATTTTGAATTTAAATTACCATGAAATAGAAATCGAGAATGGAAATTACATGTTGTTGCATGGTGTGTGTGTGTGTGTAACACATAGGGGTATGAGTCAGGGAGATCACTTGATTGATCTTAATAACCATAAGCCTTCCACATGCAGGCTGGTACTGATAGATCTCTCCGCGACAACGACCTCCCCGCATTTTTCACCATTTAAATCAAAATAAAGCAGCATGTAAGACGACAGATCCATCAAGATTATCCTTCCCTCTTTTTCGATCGAAATAGGCAGCAAGAGGGGTCTATTACAAAGTCGGGGTCCTCTTGAGAAAGTGAATCTGTAGGCCTTCACCCAGGAACCCTCTTTGTAGTCCTTCAATAGCCATAAGTCAACATAATCGCGATTCTCCGCCAAATAACATAGCTCTCCTCCAACCTCACACAGGCTAATCTATGATTCATTATGTGGCAAAGGCGGAAGCGGAAGTGTTGACCACTTTTCTCGCTCGAGATCAAACTGAGCTATGCGCCCATTGTATCCCCTGTTATATCGATCGATACTAGAGGTTGGAAGCAGATGAATGGCTCCTTCAGCAAACACCCCGCCGGCCGGCTGGCTGATTACCTTAAATGGAGGGTACCCAACGGCTCTCCACCTGCTGCCAGTGCCCAAAGTAAGGACCTCACAGATTTCATTCATCGATCTATTTTGTCCTTGCCAGCTACGGAAGATGCGGAGAACCTTGTATTCAGTTCTCCAAGGGATATGCCTGAACGCTACACATTTAACATTTACATATCGGTCTACAGGAGAAGGTAGCATGGCCGTCTCTTCAGTTGCGGGATTGCAGACATACACATTTTTGGTATCATGCATGCAGACCAGACCCAGGCATGTCGATGCCAAATATAGAGGAAGAGCTAAAGACCATGACAGCTTAAGCTCCTTGACTACAGTTCCATCCTTACGTAGCGAATGAAAGAGCAGAGTTTTCTGGAAACAATCTCTATTTGTGATGACTAAAAGGAGATGAGGAGGGTGGTTCCGTGCTGAGCGATGATGATGAGATTTAATGAAGACGGGTTCAGATACAAGTTCCGAAAATGATTTGGACACGCAACGGAATTTGCAGAGGGTCTTCACATCGAGCCGGGAAAAGACGTTGAAGGCGACGTCATAAGGTAGGTGCTCCTTAGTTGCATTCTGTTTCTTTGCCATGAGAAGCAATACCTACGAACCGAATAGGATTATGATGGTTACTACAGGAAGAGTGTTGAAAATCTCATTCCTTAAGGGTGAATTTGTTCTAATCAAAGTTGTATGCATGTTGTGCATGGTTATTCTCCTTTGGAGTTCATGCTTCTTGGAAGATAAAAGGTCCCTTGGAGTTAATGCTTATTGGAAGATAAAAGATGCACGGTTATCCTCCCTTAGAGTTAATATTTCTTGAAAGATGAAAGTTGAGTTTCTTAAGAGTTGGTATTACTCTTGAAAAATGTGGTTAATGAATCTTGGAAATTGGAGTTTGTTGGTTTTAGGAAGAGAAGGAAGTAATTTTATTGCTTGACCAAGGAAGCTTGCTCCCATCTATAAATAAGGGCTCCTTGATGCATCCTTAAGGGATCTAACATCTAACAACCAACACATCCAAGCATCAAGCCAATACCATCCACTTGAAGTTCATCCAAGTGAAGCTATCCACTTAAGACGACGACTGAAGGACCGAGGTGTCAAAGGTGTACCATCGGTGGTGTGTCGGTGAGTTCGTTCTTATTGTAATACACTCTTGTAGTGAAGAATTTTATGTTGATGATCCTCTAGTGTGTTAGAGACGAACTTTGTAATCCCATTATTCTGATATTGGATGATAAACTCTCTGATACCATAAAGGGGGATTCAGGATCATAAAACAAGGTAAACAAGAAGATGGAATGAGAACTGGCTTTGATCTTTATTTGAATTGAGAGTATTTGGATACAGAAGCAAAGAGTAAAGTTTACAAAGTCTGAACTCTCTCTAAAACCTCTCCAAAAACCTCTGCCTTGTTACATGAATGAGTTGTGTTTATATAGACTTGAATGTTTCTCTTGAATGCTCTTTGGATCAGCACGAATCTTTTAGTGCTATCTTGTCCTTCCTTTTTGAATAGCTGAGTGGTTGGCTGTCTTCAATTATTTGAGTGGCTGTCCATGTCCATTCTTCTTTTTGGAAAGCATCTTTTGAAAATGGTTGCTTTTCTTTTGAGCTGGCATCTTTTGAGTAGGCATCTTTTGTCTTCTGGCATCTTTTGAGTAGGCATCTTTCTTTTTCTTTTGAGCTGGCATCTTTTGAGTAGACATCTTTCGTCTTCTTTTGAGCTGGCATATTTGAGTAGGAATCTCTGATACCATAAGGGGGATCCAGGATCATAAAACAAGGTAAACAAGAAGATGGAAAGAGAACTGGCTTTGATCTTTATTTGAATTGAGAGTATTTGGATACAGAAGCAAAGAGTAAAGTTTACAAAGTCTGAACTCTCTCTAAAACCTCTCCAAAAACCTCTGTCTAGTTACATGAATGAGTTGTGTTTATATAGACTTGAATGCTCCTCTTGAATGCTTTTTGGATTAGCACGAATCTTTTAGTGCTGTCTTGTCTTTCTTTTTTGAATAGCTGAGTGGTTGGCTGTCTTCAATTATTTGAGCATCTTTTGACTTTTGAGCTGGCATCTGTCTTCAATTATTTGAGTGGCTGTCCATTCTTCTTTTTGGAAAGCATCTTTTGAAAATGGTTGCTTTTCTTTTGAGCTGTCATTGCTTTTGACTAGACATCTTTTGTCTTCTTTTGAGCTGTCATCTTTTGAGTAGGAATCTTTACTTTTGAGCTGGCCTCTTTTGAGTAGACCTTTTTCGTCTTCTTTTGAGCTGGCATCTTTGAGTAGGAATCTTTACTTTTGAGCTGGCATCTTTTGAGTAGACATCTTTCGTCTTCTTTTGAGCTGGCATCTTTGAGTAGGAATCTTTAGTAATCGAATTTTTGGCAAATCCGCAGCCATTAACGGATTTAATATGCCTTTACCAACCACCGTTTGAGATTGGGCTAGCATGTAGATTTGAACCGTTCTACATATGATGTTGTTGTGGAGAATTACTTCTCCAGTAAATTGGCTGTTTGAGAGCCATACTCCTTTGGGTTAGGAGCAAACCTTTTTTGAACGGATTTGATAAGTCTTTACCGGTAGCCGTTTGCTCCGGACTAGCTGTAGTCACCATTCACTACAGAGAACACTAGAAAGATAAGATATATATACAATTTTTTTTTTTTTTACAATGCGAAAGGGTCTTGAGCACAAGGCCCTCCCATAGGATCAGTAGAGGATCCTTCTGAGGAATGCTTGGAGTTTGATTTTGAGCTTCTCATTTGTTTCTGCATTTTTTTGAATTTTTGGAACTCCAGAAATTGCTTCATATCATCATCTTCTGAATCTGAGGAGTTGAAATTTATGACTGCTTTTGCCTTCTTTTGAGTCTTTACTTCTTTTGCAGGAGTTTTTGGTTCAGGTTTTGCTGGTTCTTTTGGAATTTGCTGAATTTCTTGTTGAAGTTTCTTTCCCGTTTGAATGTAATGCACCACTGCCTTCTCATTGCAGTAATCTTGAGTGTAACGGTTCCACCATTTGACCTTGAATTCTCTACCCAGACTGAGAGGGTAGTCACTGTTGTAGTGTCTAAATAATGTAAATGTCCAACAAAATATCCATGGGACTTTGAAAGATTTGTGGAATAAGAGGGCTTTTTTGAAATGTTCACCTCCCGTTCTTTGGACCCAAGTTTGGAAGGCCTTTAGAACAACCGGCGGAAGTATCTCTGGAACGGGGCCAAAACGTAGCCACCATTCATAGAACCAGATAGGAATAGTGTCAGCACAATTTGAGTGGAAGGTAAGGAACCATGAATGATTGAATGGCCTATAGAATAAGGTTCGAAACCAAGCCATTTGATAGTCTTGGTATGTATAGCCTTTGGGATGTAAGTAATTGAGAAGTCTTTTGTAGTCCAAATGCTGGACCATTCATTTGGTAGAATAACCTTCTTTATGACGCATTTTGAATAAGAAATCAGTGAAGGAGTTTTTCTATCAGGAGTATGAGTGATTTCAGCTGACCCAGAGTCAACTAAGATCAACTCATAGAATTGTTGAGTTTTGAGGGGATCATCCAGCCAATAGGAGTTTGGCGGAAATAATTGATGAGTATAGATTTGAAGTGTGTTGTAGTTGGGAGATTCTTTGAAGGTGGTCAAGCAAATGTGTTGAACACCAGATTTTGTGAAATATGGGCTGTCTTGATCTTTTGGAGAAGTTTGAATTTGTGGAGTTGAATTTTGAGGTTTCTTGCTTTCCACTGCTGATGCGTAAGTCAGAGCAGGGAAATCTTGGAGAATATGGAATTTGTTTGTTGATGAAGTTGCTGTTGTCGATTTTTTCATCTCATAGTCCTTTGAAGTGCGAACTTTTGAATTGGGATCACCCATTTTTTCCTGTAAGGAATTCCCTAGTCAAAAAGTCTGGTAATGAATTGTCAGTACCTTTTAAATATTGAATATCAAAATCAAAGACAGAAAGTAAAGCTTGCCATCTAGCGAATATTTGTTTTGAGACTAGATTTTTTACATCTTTTTCTAAGATGAATTTTGCAGATTGACAGTCTATTCTAAGGAGAAATTTTTTATTAAAAAGATCATCTTGGAATTTTAAAATACAATTAACAATTGAAAGCATTTCCTTTTTTATAGTATAGTAATTTTTTTTGAGGTCCTAACCAGACACCAGAGTGATATCTGACTAGATCTTCTTTTGAAGAGTTTGGTAGGCGTTGTTTTAAAATACCACCGTAACCAATATTTGAAGCATCAGTCTCAACAATCATGAAAGCATCAGGATGAGGAATATTAATGCAAGGTAAAGAATGAATAGTTCTTTTGATTTGTTTAACAATATCTGTATGAATTGAAGTCCAAGGTGGAGGATTTGTTTGAAGTCATTGAAATAAAGGTGCACAAATTTGTCTCATTTTTGGAATAAAATCAGAAATATAATTTAAACAACCTAAAAATCTTTGGAGTTGAGTTTTGTCTTTAATTTCATCAGGAAATTTATCAGCAAAATCAATACTTCGATTTATAGGAATAATAGTACCTTGATTTATGAAATGTCCAAGAAAACGAATATTGTTTTGAAATAATTTCATTTTTGTGGCTGAAAGAACTAAGCCATTTTTCTTTATAGTATATAAGAAAGTTTTTAAATGTTTAAAATGTTGATCAATGTTTTCAGAGAAAACTAATACATCATCAATATAAACAATCATAAACTTTGAATATGGATTCAGAATGTCATTCATTATCCTTTGGAATTCTGAAGGGGCGTTTTTGAGTCCAAAAGGCATTACATTCCATTCGTAATGGCCAAAGGGTACAGTAAAGGCGGTTTTGTATCTGTCTTTTTCAGCAACTTGAATTTGCCAAAAGCCAGATTTCATGTCAAACTTTGAAAAGATTTTTGCAATACTTAAACGTTTTAATAAATCTCTTTTATTTGGAATAGGGTAACGAATCCATTGAAGAACCTTGTTGAGAGGTTTATAATTAATAACAAGCCTAGGGACACCACGTTCCTTTTCTGCTTGATTTATGACATAAAATGCTGCACAGCTCCAAGGTGATTTGGATGGCCGTATTAGTTCTTTATCTAGAAGAGTTTGAATTTCTTTTTTACAAACTTCTAATAGATCATGATTCATTTGAATGGGTCTTGCCTTTGTAGGAATATTTCTTTCTGAAAATTCCTTTTTATATGGTAATTCAACGATGTGCTTTCTTCTTTCCCAAAAAGCATTAGGAAGATCTGCACAGATTTCTCTTTTGAATAGATCTTCTAACTGTTGAATTTCTTGTTTTATACTGGGTAATTGTAAGTGCTCTTCAATTTGAGCATAAGACAAATCTTCTTTAAGAAAATTTATCTTATTCTGCATCCTTTGAATAAGGTTGATATGTTGATAAATGGAGTTATTTTGCAAAGCATTTAACTCTTTTTGTCGAACAGGAATCAAGAATCTGAAATGTATAGTATTACCCATAATGTTAGTGCTGATACCTTTGTTATCAACAACAAAAGGGTAAATTTGAGTAAGGAATGGAGTGCCTAAGATAATATCAGTGTTGAGATTTTCTACTACAATAAACTGATGTTTAAAGCAGTAGTTTTGATTACATATTTCGGTCTTTGTCAACTTTCCTTTGATTCGAAGAGGAGAGTTGTTGGCTGCTATAAGGACTTCATTAGTAAAACTATAATATTTTGTTGGTATTAGACCATCTCTGATGCAGCTTTGATCTGCACCACTGTCAAACATTGCAACAAAGGTTTGTTTGAAGTTTCCTATAGAAATAGTTAGATGAACTAACCACTTTTGAAATTGGAATTTCTCAATCGTAGAAATGAATTGAGAAGCTGAAGGTTGAGTAGAGGTAATATTTATTTCTTGTGGAGAAATAAGTGTTTCTTCTTCTTCTTCTTCATAAGTTTCTTTTCCTTTGGAAAGTCTAGATTGAATAATTGCAATATGAGCTTCTAAAGAGAGATTTTTCATCTCTATATTGTCAGTAGTCTGTCTTAAGGACTTGACTTCTTCCTTTAGAATATGAATCTCTGTTTGCAATTCTCTGGTAGAGATGGACTTAATACCAGAGGTTTGATTCATAGGATATTTTTCAAAAACTTTTGATATACTGAAAGGTTGAATGATATTAAACTTCTCATCTTCTTGCAGACTTAAAGATTTTAATCTTTAAAAAAGTTCCTTTTGTTTGATAGGATCAGGTAATTGTTGAATCATATCAAAGATAAATTCTTTTGTATCAGAATTTATCTTCTTATTATCAGTAGAAGACTTAATCATATTAATCTGCTTACAGTGACAGTCATCCTGACTTTCACTAGAGGAATCATAATTGCCATTATCATCGTCAGTAATATAATTGATCTCAGAGTAGATTTGCAATCTGTCTTTTAACTTGTTTCTGATATTTTCTTCAATATCAGAAATGCCATCAATGATTTCATTTATCTTTCCTTTGCTTCGACATTTGCTAGCAATATGGCCTTTCTTGCCACATTTAAAGCACTTGAAATCACTTGAATTCTTTTTTCTATTAAATCTCCTGAATTTCTTTGGGGAAAAGGAATCATCTTTATATTCTTTTTTCTTAAAATATCTTTTTTGTGAAAATGATTTTTGAAGGAATTTTTTCTTTCTTTCAGTGGAAGGAGCACTGATTCCAGTAATTCCAAAAGCTTGACAGAAAGATCCCATTTCTTTTCTCTTACTGCCATATTTAGCCTTCTTGATGTGGGAATGTTGAAAATATTGTTAAGTAATATTTTCCTTCAGGGGCAAATTCTCTGATAGCATTATAAATGTTTTCTCCAAAGAATTCAGGGATTCTGTCAAGAATAACAATTTCCCTAATCATACCTGCCCAATAAAAATCCTGAAGATTTTTTAATAAGTATGGCATCGCTCCTTCATTGAATGTAATATTCAAAAGTAAGGGCTGCAGATCGAAGAACTGAATTACTTCTTGAACAACATTGTTATGAGTGTACCACCTGTCTGTTACTGCATTCTCCTTTAGAATATTCTGGAGTTCTATGAGTTAATCGTAATGTGATTTTCCTGCCATATCTTTGATTTTTTCTTGGATTTCATAAGGAAGTTTTTCCAAGAAATTTTGTCGGAATGAATGGCTTAATGTCATCCTTTTCTTGAATTGTAAGAAGGAAATAGGTTCCATCCTTAATTGTGCCTCCAAATGATAAATTATGTCATTCAATCTGGCAATTTTTTCGACATAATCTTCAATACTGTGAGTAACTGAAGAATAAGCTTCTTGAGTTTTTCTGGCCATCTCCTTGAAATAAAGATTTTCTTTCTTCAGCCTTTTAACCTGTGAATTGAAACGCTCATTTTCTTTTTTATACTCACTCATTTTAGTGGAACTCTCATTCTCACTTATTTGAATTGGGGATCCCAACGGATCTACTATGATTTTTGGTAAATCATCAACCATCAACGGATTTGAGATGTCTTTACCTTTTACCGTTTGAAAAGGACTAGGTTCATCATTTATTTTAATTGGTGATGAACTACCAATTTGAGATTTCAAGATCTCTATGAGCTTTAATTGCTCTTTATCATGTTCGTCTTCCACAAAGAAGTTACGAACATTATTGTTTGAGAGCGAAAAATCCCTCAATGCTTCTTCAAGGTTGTAATAACCTTTCCATCTACAGTCTTTTCTGTTGCCGACTGTATTCATCAAAGAACCATAATTGATATAGACTCCGGGCTTTGGACCGTTGAAGAGTACATAATGAGTAAAATTCTTTGAAGTGGGCTTTGTAATAATTTTTGTAAAATAATATGTAAGAGCACTAAGAGCTTTTAATTTCTCTTGTGGTGTTCTTGCTATCCACAGTGCGTTAAGAATACACTGTTGTTGCTCATCAACTGATAACTCTTTTGCGACTTTATAAGATTTGTCGTCATTTGCTTGAAGTAAAGGGAGGGTAATCCTTCCGAACTTCATATTTTTGTTGCTGTTACCTTTGTGGCTATATTGAAACATATAAACAGAGTTAGAAGTAATAAACATCAGCTCCTGAATTATCTTTCCTTTTACATGCTCAATGGTAACTTGAATATTGATCCTGCATAAATAATCCACAAAGTTAACCCAACGATTTCTGGATAATTTATTAGTATTCAGTTTATTGCAGAAATTCACAATAGCCTGACAATCAGTTCTAAGAGTGAATTCTGATTTATCAAGGATGAAAATCTTGAATTTATCAAGCGTGTAAATACAAGCCATGATTTCAGCGTCAATTGTTGAAATTGTGGTTTTATATGTTCCTGAGGTATAGTGAGCTATTTTCTCAGTACCTTTTGAATCATCAGTCTCAGAAATCATGAAAACATCAGGATGAGGAATATTAATGCAAGATAAAGAATTAATAGTTCTTTTGATTTGTTTAACAATATCTGTATGAATCGAAGTCCAAAGTGATTTGGATGGCCGTATTAGCTCTTTATCTAAAAGAGTTTGAATTTTGTTTTTACTAACTTCTAATAGATCATGATTCATTTGAATGGGTCTTGCTTTTGAAGGAATATTTCTCTCTGAAAATTCCTTTTCATATGGTAATTCAACGATGTGCTTTTTTCTTTCCCAAAAAGCATTAGGAAGATTTGCACAGACTTCTCTTTTGAATAGGTCTTCTAACTGTTGAATTTCTTGTTTTGTGCTGGGTAATTGTAAGTGTTCTTCAATTTGAACATGAGACAAATCTTCTTTGAGAAAATTTATCTTATTCTGCTTCCTTTGAATAAGGTTGATATGTTGATAAATGGAGTTATTTTGCAAAGCATTTAACTCCTTTTGTCGAACAGGAATCAAGAATCTGAAATGTATAGTATTACCCATAATGTTAGTGCTGATACCTTTGTTATCAACAACAAAAGGGTAAATTTGAGTAAGGAATGGAGTGCCTAAGATAATATCAGTGTTGAGATTTTCTACTACAATAAACTGATGTTTAAAGCAGTAGTTTTGATTACATATTTCGGTCTTTGTCAACTTTCCTTTGATTCGAAGAGGAGAGTTGTTGGCTGCTATAAGGACTTCATTAGTAAAACTATAATATTTTGTTGGTATTAGACCATCTCTGATGCAGCTTTGATCTGCACCACTGTCTAACATTGCAACAAAGGTTTGTTTGAAGTTTCCTATAGAAATAGTTAGATGAGCTAACCACTTTTGAAATTGGAATTTCTCAATCGTAGAAATGAATTGAGAAGCTGAAGGTTGAGTAGAGGTAATATTTATTTCTTGTGGAGAAATAAGTGTTTCTTCTTCTTCTTCTTCATAAGTTTCTTTTCCTTTGGAAAGTCTAGATTGAATAATTGCAATATGAGCTTCTAAAGAGAGATTTTTCATCTCTATATTGTCAGTAGTCTGTCTTAAGGACTTGACTTCTTCCTTTAGAATATGAATCTCTGTTTGCAATTCTCTGGTAGAGATGGACTTAATACCAGAGGTTTGATTCATAGGATATTTTTCAAAAACTTTTGATATACTGAAAGGTTGAATGATATTAAACTTCTCATCTTCTTGCAGAATTAAAGATTTTAATCTTTAAAAAAGTTCCTTTTGTTTGATAGGATCAGGTAATTGTTGAATCATATCAAAGATAAATTCTTTTGTATCAGAATTTATCTTCTTATTATCAGTAGAAGACTTAATCATATTAATCTGCTTACAGTGACAGTCATCCTGACTTTCACTAGAGGAATCATAATTGCCATTATCATCGTCAGTAATATAATTGATCTCAGAGTAGATTTGCAATCTGTCTTTTAACTTGTTTCTGATATTTTCTTCAATATCAGAAATGCCATCAATGATTTCATTTATCTTTCCTTTGCTTCGGCATTTGCTAGCAATATGACCTTTCTTGCCACATTTAAAGCACTTGAAATCACTTGAATTCTTTTTTCTATTGAATCTCCTGAATTTCTTTGGGGAAAAGGAATCATCTTTGTATTCCTTTTTCTTAGAATATCTTTTTTGTGAAAAAGACTTTTGAAGGAATTTTTTCTTTCTTTCAGTTGAAGGAGCACTGATTCCAGTGATTCCAAAAGCTTGACAGAAAGATCCCATTTCTTTTCTCTTACTGCCATATTTAGCTTGGAATTTAAGCTCCTGACAAGCTGCAAGGGCTTCTTTTTTGACAAAAGCAAAGAGTTGACCAAAGGTCATTGAAGTGAAATCAATCTGTTCTGTTCCCATTTCCTTTTGTAAATTAATCATAATTCTTTGGGAAAACAGAGTTGGTAAACCAGTAATGAATTTTTCTTTCCAGAATGGTGCAGTACTATCTGTTCGTTTAAGAACATGAGTCAAAAACATGTCTTTGTACCATCTGAAGTCACTAAGTGTTGGACACCTAATGTTAGTAAGGAATATCTTTGAAGAGGCTAATTCTTCTTGAGGATTTCCTACAAAGTGCATAGCTATGGTAACTATGAGGAAATCACTTGAATCGTTTTGGGTAGTAATTTCTCCTTGGGCATTTTCTACGTCTATAGTATGCTCAAGAATTGCTGTTTTGTCTTGCAAGGTCAAAGCATTGTCCCACCAATACTTTAACTGTCCAGTAAAACCAGTTATGAATAAACTCGCAATATCCTGTTCAGAACATCTTTTCATTTTGTATGCTAATTTGGCCATACCCATTTCTTGTAATGTGTTGAGAATTTCATACTCACTCTTTCCATCAATATTCCATTCATAAATGGAATTTCCATCATAATTTTTCGTATGGAATTTTGCTCTTTCTTCGTACATAATGTCAGGAGGAGTAGGTCGTGGATAGTAGTCTTTAGTTCTATTATTGTTCCAATTTTTACGAGGTCTATTGAAATTTGGTTTCCTTTCTCTTCCAATTTTATTAATATCCTGATTAGAGTTATTCTGTAAGATATTATCTTCTACATTATTGATTTGTTGAACGACAGAGTTGTCAGATGATTGAACTACAGAGTTTTCAGAGGAATTAGATTCTAATGAGGAATCTGATTCTTTATTTTCTTCTATAGTGTCAATATTGTTGATTTTTGAAGGGCTAGGAAGGTTCTTGTTAATTGAATCAAGTGTTTGATTTAATTTAGATAATAATGATTCGTTTTCAAACGTGAGCTTATTTTCAAAGGCTCTAGGAATACTTCTTGGCTGAAAATGTGGTAAAGAAGTACTGTGAGGGAACGTTGAACTTGTTGGTTTTGAAATGGCCTTAATGTCAGTAGATAAGGAATCTATTTGTGTTGAAATCGTGTGTAAAACTTGATTGGAGTAGTTATTCTGTTGATATAATTTCTTAATATCATCCAAATTAACTTGATCATTTCCTCTAGGGTCAATACTTTCACGACCCTTTTTGAAAGGTGTAGGTATGACTTCTCCTTCTTTGGAATGGAGTTTCAAGGTCTGTAAGGGAGGAGTGATAGCAGTAATAATAGTGCCATCTTGAAGTTGCCATTTCTTGTACAAACTTGTTTGTACATTAATAGCAGATTTTTTGAATGGTTCAGAAATTTCATTTTTTGTAAAATAAAATTCTAACCAGTTTTCAAAATGAAAGGGAGCATGATATTTTTGAATATCTTTTATCCATTGAAGTCGAATCTTAGCTTGACAGTAAGCATCTAGCTTAGAATACCATGTGTAGTATTCTGATTCTTCTTTGAAATCCTTTTCAAGTTCTTCGATATCAATCTTAACACCAAGTTTAGTGATAACATTAATACCGTGGAATTCTCCATGCATCTGACTGGAATTAGGAGAATTATTAGGAGAAAAATTTAGTTCATTTGAAATGTCAGGAATAGGTGTTCGATTGTGAATCCTTACTGAAGGATCTTCTTGAGTAGAAGGAGTTTCTACTATGAAAGATCTAGATTCTCTAAATGAATTTCTAGGAATAGAGTAGGGTCTGATAGATCTCCTATTTTCATTGAGTGAGTTAAAACGAACCAGGACTGTACCATCTTATTCTTCAACTATCTCTTGAATTTCTGTTCTCTCGAGATTTCTTGGTCTCTGAGGAACATCTATTTGAAAGGCTTCTGGAATGGTAATTTCATTCCATTTCAGGCGTTTAGGAACAAAGGTCTTTGAATAGTCAGCATCAATTTGTAATAGTATTGTCTCATCAGTAAAGTTATTAACTAATTTGCATTTGGGATTAATAGCAGAACTCATTAATCGAAAGTAAATACGATGAATAATTACAAATTGTTCTGCAAGTTTTTCAAATTCGTCTCCTTGCAGATGAACATCAAGGATTAAGGAATTCATAATTAAAGGATCAGTTAATGAAACTGGAAAATTAGGAATACAATTAAAATAAATAGGACCATTACAAATATTAGTCTGAATCATACTTAAAATTGACGATTTGTATTTTCGTAGACGTTTATCACGTAAAGCCATGTAAACAGGAATGTCTATGCCAATATGAGCAAGTGGTTTGACTACTACTTGAATCATATCAAAATGAATATAACGAAATCCTTTTTCTAAGTATTTTCGTAAAGAAATATGAGATAAAAGAGGAATTGATTGAAATTTATTTTGAATGTTTAAGGTCTCTTCATGAATCTTTACGCTAAAAGCGCTTTTGAAATCAAAAGTACCAATTTTATAAATATTTTCAATATTTTCATTAGGAAGAGTCCAGTTTGAAAAGTCCTCATTAATCCTCTCTTCTTTGCTTTGTATTATGTGTCCTGAATTACTTCCAGAACCAGAGAAAATTTTTCTAATAAAACCAGCCATCATTAATAGCAATTTTATGAACTAGACACAGATCATACCTTGATCGGGAACAACGGGAACACTCCACCGGGAACACCACGCTTTCTCTCGGGCTTACCAACGGGTTCACGAGCTTACCAACGTCTTACCAACGCTCAGGATACTCACTATGAATAGGTCACTCGTTGCTCTCAACAAAGAGTGGGTTTACTAGAACACTTGGCTCTGATACCATAAAGGGGGATTCAGGGTAAGGAATGGAGTGCCTAAGATAATATCAGTGTTGAGAATACGTTGGTAAGACGTTGGTAAGCTCGTGAATCCGTTGGTAAGCCCGAAAGAGCGTGGTGTTCCCGGTGGAGTGTTCCCGTTGTTCCCGGTCAAGGTATGATCTGTGTTTAGTTCATAAAATTGCTATTAATGATGGTTGGTATTATTAGAAAAATTTTCTCTGGTTCTAGAAGTAGTTCAGGACACATAATACAAAGCAAAGAAGAGATGATTAATGAGGATTTTTCAAACTGGACTCTTCCTAATGAAAATATTGAAAATATTTATAAAATTGGTACTTTTGATTTCAAAAGCGCTTTGAGCGTAAAAATTCATGAAGAGACTTTAAACATTCAAAACAAGTTTCAATCAATTCCTCTTTTATCTTATATTTCTTTACAAAAATATTTAGAAAAAGGATTTCGTTATATTCATTTTGGTATGATTCAAGTAGCAGTCAAACCACTTGCTCATATTGGCATAGACATTCCTGTTTACATGGCTTTACGTGATAAACGTTTGCGAAGATACAAATCGTCAATTTTAAGTATGATTCAAACTAATATTTGTAATGGTCCTATTTATTTTAATTGCATTCCTAATTTTCCTGTTTCAATAACTGATCCTTTGATTATGAATTCCTTAATTCTTGATGTTCATCTGCAAGGAGATGAATTTGAAAAACTTGCAGAACAATTTGTAATCATTTATCGTATTTACTTTCGATTAATGAGTTCTGCTATTAATCCCAAATGCAAATTAGTTAATAACTTTACCGATGAGACAATACTATTACAAATTGATGCTGACTATTCAAAGACCTTTGTTCCTAAACGTCTGAAATGGAATGAAATTACCATTCCAGAAGCCTTTCAAATAGATGTTCCTCAGAGACCAAGAAATCTCGAGAGAACAGAGATTCAAGAGATAGTTGAAGAACAAGATGGTACAGTCCTGGTTCGTTTCAACTCACTCAATGAAAATAGGACATCCATCAGACCCTACTCTATTCCTAGAAATTCATTTAGAGAATCTAGATCTTTCATGGTAGAAACTCCTTATACTCAAGAAGATCCTTCAGTAAGGATTCACAATCGAACACCTATTCCTGACATTTCAAATGAACTCAATTTTTCTCCTAATAATTCTCCTAATTCCAGTCAGATGCATGGAGAATTCCACGGTATTAATATTATCACTAAACTTGGTGTTAAAATTGATATCGAAGAACTTGAAAAAGATTTCAAAGAAGAATCAGAATACTACGTATGGTATTCTAAGCTTGATGCATACTGTCAAGCTAAAATTCGACTTCAATGGATAAAAGATATTCAAAAATATCATGCTCCCTTTCATTTTGAAAACTGGTTAGAATTTTATTTTACAAAAAATGAAATTTCTGAACCATTCAAAAAATCTGCTATTGATGTACAAACAAGTTTGTACAAGAAATGACAACTCCAAGATGGCACTATTATTACTGCTATCACTCCTCCTTTACAGACCTTGAAACTCCATTCCAAAGAAGGAGAAGTCATAGCTACACCTTTCAAAAAGGGTCGTGAAAGTATTGATCCTAGAGGAAATGATCAAGATAATTTGGATGATGTCAAGAAATTATATCAACAGAATAACTACTCCAATCAAGTTTTACACACGATTTCAACACAAATAGATTCCTTATCTACTGACATTAAGGCCATTTCAAAACCAACAAGTTCAACGTTCCCTCACAGTACTTCTTTACCACATTTTCAGCCAAGAAGTATTCCTAGAGCCTTAGAAAATAAGCTCACGTTTGAAAACGAGTCATTATTATCTAAATTAAATCAAACACTTGATTCAATTAACAAGAACCTTCCTGGCCCTTCAAAAATCAACAATATTGATTCTATAGAAGATAAAGAAGAATCAGATTCCTCATTAGAGTCTGAGTCCTCTGAAAACTCTGTAGTTCAATCCTCTGAAAACTCTGTAGTTCAACAAATCAATAAAGTTGAAAACGATATCTTACAAATTAATTCTGATCAAGATATTAATAAAATTGGAAGAGGAAAGAAACCAAATTTCAATAGACCTCGTAGAAATTGGAACAATAATAGAACTAAAGACTACTATCCACGACCTACTCCTCCTGACATTATGTATGAAGAAAGAGCAAAATTCCATACAAAAGATTATGATGGAAATTCCATTTATGAATGGAATATTGATGGAAAAAGTGAGTATGAAATACTCAACACATTACAAGAAATGGGTATGGCCAAATTGGCATACAAAATGAAAAGATGTTCTGAACAGGATATTGCGAGTTTATTCATAACTGGTTTTACTGGACAGTTAAAGTATTGGTGGGACAATGCTTTGACCTTGCAAGACAAAACAGCAATTCTTGAGCATACTATAGACGTAGAAAATGCCCAAGGAGAAATTACTACCCAAAACGATTCAAGTGATTTCCTTATAGTTACCATAGCTATGCACTTTGTAGGAAATCCTCAGGAAGAATTAGCTTCTTCAAAGATATTCCTTACTAACATTAGGTGTCCAACACTTAGTGACTTCAGGTGGTACAAAGACATGTTTTTGACTCATGTTCTTAAACGAACAGACAGTACTGCACCATTCTGGAAAGAAAAATTCATTACTGGTTTACCAACTCTGTTTTCCCAAAGAATTATGACTAATTTACAAAAAGAGATGGGAACAGAACAAATTGATTTCTCTTCAATGACCTTCGGTCAACTTTTTGCTTTTGTCAAAAAAGAAGCCCTTGCAGCTTGTCAAGAGCTTAAATTCCAAGCTAAATATGGCAGTAAGAGAAAAGAAATGGGATCTTTCTGTCAAGGTTTTGGAATTACTGGAATCAGTGCTCCTTCCACTGAAAGAAAGAAAAAATTCCTTAAAAAATCTTTTTCACAAAAAAGATATTCTAAGAAAAAGGAATATAAAGATGATTCCTTTTCCCCAAAGAAATTCAGGAGATTCAATAGAAAAAAGAATTCAAGCGATTTCAAGTGCTTTAAATGTGGCAAGAAAGGTCATATTGCAAGCAAATGTCGAAGCAAAGGAAAGATAAATGAAATCATTGATGGCATTTCTGATATTGAAGAAAATATCAGAAACAAGTTAAAAAACAGATTGCAAATCTATTCTGAAATCAATTATATTACTGACGATGATAATGGCAATTATGATTTCTCTAGTGAAAGTCAGGATGACTGTCACTGTAAACAGATTAATATGATTAAGTCTTCTATTGATAATAAGAAGATAAATTCCGATACAAAAGAATTTATCTTTGATATGATTCAACAATTACCTGATCCTATCAAACAAAAGGAACTTTTTGAAAGATTAAAATCTTTAATTCTGCAAGAAGATGAGAAGTTTAATATCATTCAACCTTTCAGTATATCAAAAGTTTTTGAAAAATATCCTATGAATCAAACCTCTGGTATTAAGTCCATCTCTACCAGAGAATTGCAAATAGAAATTCATATTCTAAAGGAAGAAGTCAAGTCTTTAAGACAGACTACTAACAATATAGAGACGAAAAATCTCTCTTTAGAAGCTCATATTGCAATTATTCAATCTAGACTTTCCAAAGGAAAAGAAACTTATCTAGAAGAAGAAGAAGAAACACTTATTCCTCCACAAGAAATAAATATTACCCCTACTCAACCTTCAGCTTCTCAATTCATTTCCACGATTGAGAAATTCCAATTCCAAAAATGGTTAGTTCATCTAACTATTTCTATAGGAAACTTCAAACAAACTTTTGTTGCAATGTTAGACAGTGGTGCAGATCAAAACTGCATCAGAGATGGTCTAATACCAACAAAATATTATAGTTTTACTAATGAAGTACTTATAGCAGCCAACAACTCTCCTCTTCGAATCAAAGGAAAATTGACAAAAACCGAGATATGTAATCAAAACTACTGCTTTAAACATCAGTTTATTGTAGTAGAAAATCTCAACACCGATATTATTTTAGGCACTCCATTCCTTACTCAAATTTACCCTTTTGTTGTTGATAACAAAGGTATCAGAACTAACATTATGGGTAATACTATATATTTCAAATTCTTGATTCCTGTTCGACAAAAGGAGTTAAATGCTTTGCAAAATAACTCCATTTATCAACATATCAACCTTATTCAAAGGAAGCAGAATAAGATAAATTTTCTTAAAGAAGATTTGTCTTATGCTCAAATTGAAGAGCACTTACAATTACCCAGCACAAAACAAGAAATTCAACAGTTAGAAGATCTATTCAAAAGAGAAGTCTGTGCAGATCTTCCTAATGCCTTTTGGGAAAGAAAAAAGCACATCGTTGAATTACCATATGAAAAGGAATTTTCAGAAAGAAATATTCCTACAAAGGCAAGACCCATTCAAATGAATCATGATCTATTAGAAGTTTGTAAAAAAGAAATTCAAACTCTTTTAGATAAAGAGCTAATACGGCCATCCAAATCACCTTGGAGCTGTGCAGCATTTTATGTCATAAATCAAGCAGAAAAGGAACGTGGTGTCCCTAGGCTTGTTATTAATTATAAACCTCTCAACAAGGTTCTTCAATGGATTCGTTACCCTATTCCAAATAAAAGAGATTTATTAAAACGTTTAAGCATTGCAAAAATCTTTTCAAAGTTTGACATGAAATCTGGCTTTTGGCAAATTCAAGTTGCTGAAAAAGACAGATACAAAACCGCCTTTACCGTACCCTTTGGCCATTACGAATGGAATGTAATGCCTTTTGGGCTCAAAAGCGCCCCTTCAGAATTCCAAAGGATAATGAATGACATTCTGAATCCATATTCAAAATTTATGATTGTTTATATTGATGATGTATTAGTTTTCTCTGAAAACATTGATCAACATTTTAAACATTTGAAAACTTTCCTATATACTATAAAGAAAAATGGCTTAGTTCTTTCAGCCACAAAAATGAAATTATTTCAAAACAATATTCGTTTTCTTGGACATTTCATAAATCAAGGTACTATTATTCCTATAAATCGAAGTATTGATTTTGCTGATAAATTTCCTGATGAAATTAAAGACAAAACTCAACTCCAAAGATTTTTAGGTTGTTTAAATTATATTTCTGATTTTATTCCAAAAATGAGACAAATTTGTGCACCTTTATTTCAACGACTTCAAACAAATCCTCCACCTTGGACTTCGATTCATACAGATATTGTTAAACAAATCAAAAGAACTATTCATTCCTTACCTTGCATTAATATTTCTCATCCTGACGCTTTCATGATTGTTGAGACTGATGCTTCAAATATTGGTTACGGTGGTATTTTAAAACAACGACTACCAAACTCTTCAAAAGAAGATCTAGTCAGATATCACTCTGGTGTCTGGTTAGGACCTCAGAAAAATTACTATACTATTAAAAAGGAAATGCTTTCAATTGTTAATTGTATTTTAAAATTTCAAGATGATCTTTTTAATAAAAAATTTTCTCCTTAGAATAGACTGTCAATCTGCAAAATTCATTTTAGAAAAAGACGTAAAAAATCTGGTTTCAAAACAAATATTCGCTAGATGGCAAGCTTTATTTTCTGTCTTTGATTTTGATATTCAATATTTAAAAGGTACTTACAATTCATTACCAGACTTTTTGACTAGGGAATTCCTTACAGGAAAAAATGGGTGATCCCACTTCAAAAGTTCTCACTTCAAAAGACTATGAGATGAAAAAATTAACAACAGCAACTTCATCAACGAACAAATTCCACATTCTCCAAGATTTTCCTGCTCTGACTTACGCATCAGCAGTGGAAAGCAAGAAACCTCAAAATTCAACTCCACCAATTCAAACTTCTCCAAAAGATCAAGACAGTCCATATTTCACAAAATCTGGTGTTCAACACATCTGCTTGACCACCTTCAAAGAATCTCCCAACTATAACATACTTCAAATCTATACTCATCAATTATTCCCGCCAAACTCCTATTGGCTGGATGATCCCCTCAAAACTCAACAATTCTATGAGTTGATCTTAGTTGACTCTGGGTCAGCTGAAATCACTCATACTCCTGATAGAAAAACTCCTTCACTGATTTCTTATTCAAAATGTGTCATAAAGAAGATTATTCTACCAAATGAATGGTCCAGCATCTGGACTACAAAAGAATTCTCAATTACTTACGTTCCCAAAGGTTATACAAACCAAGACTATCAAATGGCTTGGTTTCGAACCTTATTCTATAGGCCATTCAATCATTCATGGTTCCTTACCTTCCACTCAAATTGTGCTGACACTATTCCTATCTGGTTCTATGAATGTTGGCTACGTTTTGGCCCTGTTCCAGAGATACTTCCGCCGGTTGTTCTAAAGGCCTTCCAAACTTGGGTCCAAAGAACGGGAGGTGAACATTTCAAAAAGGCTCTCCTATTCCATAAATCCTTCAAAGTCCCATGGATATTTTGTTGGACATTTACATTATTCAAACACTACAACAGCGTCTACCCTCTCAGTCTGGGTAGAGAATTTAAAGTCAAATGGTGGACTCGTTACACTCAAGATTACTGCAATGAGAAGGCGGTATTACATTACATTTCAACAGGAAAGAAACTTCAACAAGAAATTCAGCAAATTCCAAAAGAACCAGCAAAGCCTGAATCAAAAACTCCTGCAAAAGAAGTAAAGACTCAAAAGAAGGCAAAAACAGTCATAAACTTCAACTCCTCAGATTCAGAAGATGATGATATGAAGCAATTCCTGGAGTTCCAAAAATTCAGAAAAATGCAGAAACAAATGAGAAGCTCAAAATCAAACTCCAAGCATTCATCAGAAGGATCCTCTACTGATCCTATGGGAGGGCCTTGTGCTCAAGACCCTTTCGGATTGTAAAAAAAAAATAAAAAAATAAAAAAAATTTGTATATATATCTTATCTTTCTAGTGTTCTCTGTAGTGAAAGGTGACTACAGCTAGTCCGGAGCAAACGGCTACCGGTAAAGACTTATCAAATCCTTTCAAAAAAGGTTTGCTCCTAACCCAAAGGAGTATGGCTCTCAAACAGCCAATTTACTGGAGAAGTAATTCTCCACAACAACGTCATATGTAGAACGGTTCAAATCTACATACTAACCCAACCTCAAACGGTGGTTGGTAAAGGCATATTAAATCCGTTAATGGCTGCGGATTTGCCCAAAATTCGATTACTAAAGATTCCTCTCAAAACAAGGACAGCTCAAAAGAAGACAAAAGATGTCTACTCAAAGATGCCAGCTAAAAAGAAGACAAAGAACAAAAGATGCCTACTCAAAGATGACAGCTCAAAAGAAAGATTCCTCTCAAAAGCAAGGACAGCTCAAAAGAAAAAGTAAAAGACAAATGTCTACTCAAAGATGCCAGCTCAAAAGAAAAGATGCCCGCTAGAAGACGCCAGCTCAAAAGGAAAAGGACTCAAAAGTCAAAAGATGCTTTTACAAAAGAAGAAAGGACAACACAACCACTCAAATAATTGAAGACAACTAGCCACTCAGCTTTTCAAAAAAGCAAGACAAGACATCCACTTAAAAGATTCGTGCTGATCCAAAGAGCATTGAAGAGGAGCATTCAAGTCTATATAAACACAACTCATTCATGTAACGAGGCAGAGGTTTTTGGAGAGGTTTTAGAGAGAGTTCAGACTTTGTAAACTTTACTCTTTGCTTCTGTGTCCAAATACTCTCAATTCAAATAAAGATCAAAGCCAGTTCTCATTCCATCTTCTTGTTTACCTTGTTTTATGATCCTGAATCCCCCTTAAATGGTGAAAAATGCGGGGAGGTCGTTGTCGCGGAGAGATCTATCAGTACCAGCCTGCATGTGGAAGGCTTATGGTCATTAAGATCAATCAAGTGATCTCCCTGACTCATACCCCTATGTGTTACACACACACACACACCATGCAACAACATGTAATTTCCATTCTCGATTTCTATTTCATGGTAATCTAAATTCAAAAAGAGTTTGGGAAAAGAAATAAGTATGAACTGAATTTAGTAAGCTCACATAAATTTGATATCTTGATGTTCAATTTCGTTATTGGGGAAAAGAAATAGGTATGAACTGAATTTTGTTAGCACCATTCATGGCCCTCGAAACCCTCTGGATTTGAAATGTTTTTTTATGGGCAAAAAATGGCTTTGTAAAAGAATAAAAATAGAAAGAATCGAATTAAAAAATTGTGAAAATGTCTAGCTAACTATAAGCTTTTGAGTCTATCCAATAATTCTTAGGCCTAACTTTCTTTTGCAATCGACAGGTAAGTTGAAGCTATTTGTAATGGAGTTCTTTGGGTCTCTTTCTTTCGATTGTTCGGAAGCAGCTTTGTTCATTCAAAAGAAAGGATACAGGATTATTTATTGGGATTTTACTGGATTATTTAGATGCCTCTACAATGTTTGATTGCGCATTGTTCTTCTAATGCTCAGAGCTCTCATGGTTGATAGGAGGATTTAGTTTGTGGACAACATATGCAAAAATCACTCGGCCTTCTTTTGAAATTAGATAATTTAGTTTGTATATTTATTCTAAGGTTTGTTGTGACAAGGGGATGTTTTAATGAAAACGAATGATAATTATTTATCGGAATTATGAAGTTATGATGACAGTCGTCAATATATGTTATGTCATATTCTCTGGAGCTCTCGATAAACACCATATATTGGCGATCTCCCAGATCAGGACACGTGGCAGATGACGTGTCCCATAACTCAAAAGAAAGGGCCCACAGGGGCCGACCAGGCCACCCTTGTACCCGACCTGCAAGCACAAGCTGACTCTCCTCAGAGCCCCTGCAAATTGGCCTCCTCGGCCTCTCAGCTCGTCCCGAGCTATCACAGGACCAAGATGCCTCGGCCTTCCCGCTCGTTCCCGAGCTCTCCCGCCGAGGCTATCTTCCTCGGCCCCTCCGACCGACCAACTCTACCACTCGCAGGCGTAACCGCCGCTCCGCAAATCTCGCCATGTGCGGATTCTCCGCCGGCAACATCCCACGTTCCACGCCATCACGATCCTTATTAAAGGGCGATCCGCTTATTACGCGGGCGTGACGTCGGGAGCGTAACTGCCGGCGAGATTCTCGCGCCTGCTACTGCGTGCTGCCGCCACTATATAAACCCCCATCACAGAGGGGTCAGGTATGCTTTTTTCACCCCACTTAGCTGTTACTCTGCTCGGATCTCGTGCTAACTTGATCGTCGGAGGGTCCTCGGTGGTACCAAACCACCCCGGGACTTCTTTGTAGGTACTCGGCGCAAACTCCTCAAAACCACCAATCTCATCAAAACCCATCGAGACCCACACGCAATAGAAGATCTCCTCCAAGATTCACCGAGAGATCGACGGAAGACAACATCTGACGGAGACCCGAAAAGGACCTCCATTAGTTGGCTCCGTCCGTGGGAAGCTAAACTCCACAAAAAAACAAAGTTGGCCTTCCGATCTCCACCCACATGGCGAGCGATCACCCTGAAGATTCAAGCACCCGCCGCTGCCTCCCCCTCAACGGAGGCGCGGATGAACCTCCGCCGAATGTCATCAACCCCGTCGCCGGCCACCCCCTCGCAGACTCCAGCGGTCGCAGGTCCCTCGATCCGTTCCATTCAACCTCGAGGTCCCACGTCGGAGAGCCTCGCCTCAAGCCTCGTTGCACCCCTGTACCTACCAAGGCGGTGGCGGTCAGCTCGCCTACTTCCAGGCCTGACCGGCACCCCCTCCCTCGACGGGGTCGCGCCCACGAGGCCCGCCAAGGCAGCTCGAAGACAACCTCACCACGGGGCCTAAGGGACCTCGCCATAAGGAATAGAGGCCCATCAAGAACTATGGTCATGACGACAGGGGGTCAGTCGAGCGCCTGCGAGACTCAGCACCCCACGCCGGCAACGGAGGCCAACGGCCGCCCGAGCAAAAAGGCCAGAAACCACGAGCCTATTACCTTTGGCGATGGGGATCTCCACGACATATCCATGCCCCACAACGACCCTCTGGTGATCACGGCCCGAATCCACCGATACGAGGTCCACCGGATACTTGTCGACTCGGGCAGCTCGGCAGACACCTCTTCCACGACTGTTTCTACGCATGAGGCTCACCCTAGCAGACTTGAAACCGACCTCCCACGTCCTTTCAGGGTTCACCAAACACTCTATCCCGACGGAAGGGGTGGTCACCCTGCAGTTCAACGTCGGGGAGCCCGGCCGCACCCATACGTTGCTAGTGGACTTCATTGTAGCAAATGTCCCATCGACCTACAACGTCCTCCTCGGCCGCCCGACGCTGAACTCCCTCCAGGCCCAGATATCGACCTACCACCTGGCGATGAAGTTCCTTCTCGATCAGGGCGGGATAGGTTGGGTCTACAGAGACTAGCGGGTCGCGAAGGTATGCCTTACCGAAACATCTTCGTCCGAGCAGCCGGCCGACGACGTTGAGGTAAAAGACGACATCAAGGGTTCTCTGGACACCCGAGACGAGTAGAAGGAGGTCCGGGGGACCCCGGTCGAACCGCTGACCGAGGTGCCCCTGACAGAGGGGGACAATGAAAAAACCGTCCAGGTCGGATCACTCCTGATAGGAACTCAGCGAGATGACCTGGTCTGTTTCCTCGAAAATAACTCCGACGACTTCGCCTGGGCGCCTGCTGACATGCCCGGGATCGACCCCAAAATCATTTCTCACAAGCTCGGGGTTGATCCTACGGCCCGACCCGTTAGACAGAAAAAGCGAAGCTTCGGCCCGGTCAAACAGAAAGCTATCGAAGACGAGGTTGATCGACTTCTCGCCGCCAACTTCATCCGGAATGTACCCTACTCGGAGTGGCTGGTGAACGTAGTTCTGGTCAAGAAGTCAAACGGGAAGTGGCGCATGTGCGTCGACTTCACTGACCTCAATAAGGCCTGCCCTAAGAACAATTATCCTCTCCCTCGGATAGATCAGCTCGTTGACAGCTCGGCCGGCCACGAGCTGTTGAGTTTCATGGATGCTATCTCCGGCTACAATCAGATTCGTATGAATCCGAAAGATGAATATCTTACCTCATTCACAACGGAACAGGGGGTATACTGCTACAAGGTGATGCCCTTCGGCCTCAAGAACGCCGGGGCCACGTACCAACGGTTGGTCAATCGCATGTTCAAGCCACAGATCGGCAGGAATATGGAGGTCTACGTTGATGATATGCTCGTCAAATCTGTCTCGTCGGCCGACCGCGCCAAGGATCTGGGCGAGGCCTTCGAAATGCTCCGCAAGTTCAAGATGAAGCTAAACCCCGCCAAATGCGCATTCGGAGTCACCGAGGGAAAGTTCCTCGGTTTCATGGTCACTTACCATGGAATCAAAGCTAACCCAGAGAAAATCGACGCTATCCTCAACATGGCCGCGCCCAAGACCAATATCGAGATCATGCGGCTCACGGACGAGTCGCTGCTCTGAGCCGTTTCATGTCCAGGTCGGGGGAGAAATGCTTCCCGTTCTTCAAAGCTCTGAGGAAGATCCCGAGGTTCGAGTGGTCGGAGGAGTGCCAGGACGCCTTCGACCAATTGAAGAAGCACCTTGCGACGTCACCACTGCTCACCCGACCAGTTGAAGGAGACGAGCTGTCGCTGTATCTGGCGGTATCCGACCAAGCAGCGAGCTCGGTGCTCGTCCCAAAGTTCGGTGGAGTGCAGAAGCCGGTGTACTATGTGAGCCATGTATTTAAGGACGCAGAAACGAGATATCCAGCCATAGAGAAGATTGTCTTGGCCCTCGTGGCGGCTTCAAGGAAGCTACGACACTACTTTCAAGCACACCATCCTCGTCCTCACTGAGCGCCCGTTGGGGGCTATCCTTGCATCACCAGAATCCTCGGGCCGCTTAGAGAAGTGGAGGTGGGAACTATCTCAGTTTGACATAAAATATCGCCCGAGGCAGGCCATCAAAGCGCAGGCCCTGGCCAATTTCATCGTTGAATGCACCATCCCTAGCAAGGAACCGGAGTCCACGCCGACCCTCGCAACTCAGTGTCCCATCGCGGAGAGGCCTGGCTTGGTTCCTGAGTGGTTCATCTACGTTGACGGGTCTTCAACCGAGGAAGGCTGTGGTGCCGGTCTCATTATCCAGGGCACGAATGAGGAAGAAATAGAGTACTCTCTGAAGCTCGGTTTCAAAGCCTCGAACAACGCGGCAGAGTACGAGGCCCTCCTGGCTGGACTGCGCATGGCCGCCGGGCTGGGGCTGAAGACAATTCGAATCCACAGCGACTCGGCCCTAGTCGTCGGCCAAGTGACCGGCCGCTTTGAAGCTCGGAAGCCTCTGATGATGAAGTATCTGGACGAGGTAAGGAAACTCCGGAGGAACTTTGACGAAGTCTAAGTAGAATAAATACCCAGGCAGCTGAATGCCCAAGCCGACACCTTGAGCAAGCTGGCTTCGTCATACTCGGCCAACAATAAGCGGTCTATCCTCTTCGAAACCTTACCTCAGCCCAGCGTGGAAAACGGAGCGACAACACTCCACGTATATGCGGCGCAGGAAGGCGACCAAGATTGGAGGAAGCCCCTCGTGGAATTCCTGAAGGATGGTACACTCCCAGAAGACCGGGGAGCCGCCCGCCGTCTCCGGGCTAAAGCCCGTCACTTCATCTGGAGCAATGGGAACCTCTACAAGAAATCCTTCACTCAGCCCCTGCTCCGGTGCATCGACCCCCACGAAACCGACTACGTCCTCCGTGAAATCCATGAGGGGGTTGGCGGTGCGCACCAAGGGCCCGAACCTTGATCCAAAAGGCGTTGCTCCAGGGGTACTACTGGCCCACTGTTCATAAGGATGCCCAAAAGCTAGTCAGAAGATGCAAGAGTTGCCAACTCCACGGCAGCATCCTTCGCCTCCCCGCTACCGAGCTGACCGCCCTAATATCCCCATGGCTGTTCGCCCAGTGGGGATTGGACATGATCGGCCAGTTCCCCACCGGTACGGGCGGGCACAAATATGTCCTCGTCGCGGTAGACTACTTCACCAAGTGGATCGAGGCCATCCCCATCAGGAAATCGGATGCCGCCACAACCATCAGGTTCCTGCAAAACAATCTGATACTCCGGTTCGGCATCCCAAGGTGTATCATCACCGACCACGGGACGAACTTCGAGAACGGGAAAGTGAAGGACTTCTGCAAGGAATACCATATCCTCATGAAGTTCGCCGCGGTCGTGCATCCCCAATGCAACGGGCAGGCCGAAGTCGCTAACCGAGATGTCCTCCGAGGTCTCCGGACCCGCCTAGAAGGGCGACAAGGCAGTTGGGTCGAAGAACTGCCCTGGGTCTTATGGGCGCTGCGCACGTCAAAGAAGACCCTCACCGGGGAAACCCCTTTCAGCCTCTGCTACGGGACCGAGGCAATGGTCCCAGCGGAGATCGGGCTACCCAGTCATCGGGTCAGGCACTTCGACGACGATGCGAACACCGCGGCGCTACGGACCAACCTGGACATCTTGTTGGAGAAGAGAGACCGGGCTCAGATAAGGGCTGCCGCTTATCAACAACAAACGGCCCGATATTACAACGCTTGGGTCAAGCGCCACTCCTTCAAGACCGGAGATCTAGTCCTACAGCGGAACGAGTTCATCGATCAAGGCAGGCTACACAAGTTCTCCCCAAAGTTGGACGGTCCTTTCCTCGTCTCTGAGGTACTCCCCGGCGGAGCCTATCGCCTACAAGACATGGACGGACGCAAGTTCCCGCGGCCTTACAATGCCGAGAAGCTCAAGCTATACCAGTGAAGTCATAGCCGACGAGTGTGTACCTCTCCTTTCGCAAAGACGATGTAAATGTTCTCTAAAAATCCTTTCCATTCAAATAAAGGGAACGTCAGAACATTGCAAATAGAGTTCTATCTTTGTGATCCGAAGTCCTCACCAAAGAGGCAACCGCGCAGCTTCACTGCCCGGTTATTCTTAGCAGGCCTCCTACGGCCCTCCAACGCTAAGGGTCAAAGTCCTCCTTAGAGGCAACCAAGTAGCTACCCTGCTCGGCTATCCCTGGCCGGTAGCTTCCCTACTCGCAACGCCAGGGATCAAAGCCCTCGCCAAGAGGCAACCGCGCAGCTTCATTGCCCGATTATTCTTAGTAGGCCTCCTACGGCCCTCCAACGCTAAGGATCGAAGTCCTCCTTAGAGGCAACCGAGCAGCTACCCTGCTCGGCTATCCCTGGCCGGTAGCTTCCCCACTCGCAACGCCAGGGATCAAAACCCTCGCCAAGAGAAAACCGCGCAGCCTCACTGCCCGGTTATCCTTAGCGGACCTCCTACGGTCCCTCCAACGCTAAGGATCAAAGCCCTCCCAGAGGCAGTCGAGCCCGATCTTCGCTCGGCTATCCCCGGCTGGTAGCTTCCTACCACAACCGACAGGGATCAAAAAGTCCCCCCCGAGGCAGTCGAGCCCGACCCTCGCTCGGCTATCCTTCAGGACAAAAGCCCTCGCCAAGAGGCACCGGGCAGTAACCCTTCTTGGCCAAGTGTCCTTGGTAGGCTTCTTACAGCCCCTCCCGCGCTAAGGACCAAAGTCCTCCTTTGAGACAGTCGAGTCCTTGCTCGGCTATCCCCGGCTGGTAGCTTCCTACCACAACCGACAGAGATCAAAGTCCTCGCCAAGAGGCACTGGGCAGTAACCCTGCTCGGTCTCCGTCCTGATGGATCAAAGCCCTCGCAAGAGGCAACCGAGCCCGATCCTTGCTCGGTCATCTCCGGCTGGTAGCTCCTTACCCATGACTCCAGGGATCAAAGCCCTCGCAAGAGGCATCTGAGCGGCTACCCCGCTTGATCATCCCAGGCTGATAGTTGCCTACCCACGACACCAGAGATCAAAGCCCTCGCCCAGAGGCAACCGCACAGCTTCACTGATCGGTTATCCTTAGTAGGCTTCTTACAGCCCCTCCCGCGCTAAGGATCGAAGCCCTCCTCAGATGTAGCCGAGCGGCTACCTTACTCGGTCATCTTCGGATGGTAGCTCCCTATCCATGACGCCAGGGATTGAAGCCCTCGCAAGAGGCATCTGAGCGGCTACCCTGCTCGGTCATCCCCGGCTGGTAGTTGCCTACCCACGACACCAGAGATCAAAGCCCTCGCCAAGAGGCAACCGAGCAGCTTCCCTGCTCGGTCATCCCCAGCGGGCATCCTCCTACCTACCAGACGCTGCTGGTTTGAAGCCCTCATAACGAGGCCACTGAGCTCCCTTCTGCTTGGCAAATCTGCGGCGGGCAGCACGCTACTCATCAAATGCCGCAGACCCGAAACCCCATTGAGAGACTTCAGGTCTGTTCAAATATGAGCAATCCCCCCTCGACTCCGGGGCCATGGGGATACCTCCTTCTCAGCAGCGCTTGGCATACTTGACAAGTGATTGAAATCAACTCGACGAACGATCGCTAGACAGACAGCCGACATGGAATCCCAACAGTGCAAGCAAGGATATTTTATGAGCATTCTTCACAAGCAGAAGATAAAAGTGCAAAGCAATGAAACGGCAAGAGTTTTTACTCGCACAAGCAAAATGTTTTTACAAGGGTATTGGGGGCTCCCCAGCCTTACAAAGTTCCGGACGCTTACAAAAGAGGGACAAGGAAATATCAAAAAGGCCTAAGTCACAAACCTCCTCCTGCGCCTTGCTTCCCTCATCACTGTCATCGCAGCCTGCCGAAGGCTTCACCACCGGAGGCTTTGCCACCAGGGGTAAGCCTTGCTTCCATCATCGCTGTCTGCCGGAGGCTTTGCCACCGGGAGTGGGACCCGAGCACGGAGCTCGCCATCAGCGAACCCAGGAAGCTGCTCCTTCACGGCATCTAGAGCTTTATTCCACACGACGGCGGAATGCTCGCCAAGCTCGGCGTGAAACTGCTCTGACACCTTGTAATCGGCCACAGCCTTCCTAGCCCGAATCTTGGCAATCCCGGCCGCCCGAAGCGCCGCCTTGGCACCCCCCCTGCCGGTGTTTCTCTCCTTCTCCATGGCCGCGAAACGATCGGCCAGATCCGCCAGCTTCGCCTCAGTAACTCATTAGGATGCACTCAGGCGACGATAGGCACCCCGGTTCGCTGAGACGGCGAGCTCCGCAGCCTCCGCTCGGGCTGCCAGGACATCGGCCCTCGCCTTCTCCAGACGCAGGTCACGTCGCAAGACCTCGACCTCTGAAGGAAACGCTTCCACCGTCCTCGGTGCATGGAACGCCCCCTCGGTCTCCATACGAGTAACAAGGGCGTAGTGTTGAAGGACCTGATGGGAAACGGATGAGAAACTTGGAGACGCTCGAGCCAAAGAAAGGAAGGTCAAAAAACAACGCATGGGGGAGTTCATACCTGGACCGCCCCTTGGGCTATGGCCTCCATTTGGACCCTCAGGGTGCCATGCGGAAGCCTCCCCCCCGCCGACTCTTCCATTCCGGCGAGCAGACCGGCAGCGATGGAAAATCCAGATGGAACCATGAAGACGACATCCCCCTCTTGCACGGGAATCCCCTCAGGGACCCTTGACGGCGGCACACGAGAGATTGTCTTTTTCCTCTTAAGGGGGACCCCGTCCTCACCCTCCCCTGCGTCCCTCGTCTGGGGCTCGGATGACCATGGACGCCTCTGGCCGCCGCCGGAACAATCACCAGGCGCCCTCAGTGAAGCGGACGGCCCTGCCGCCAGCGGAACATTCGGCGCAGGGCACGAGCCAGCTGGGGGCACGGCCGCACCGCTGGCCTCCCTCCGGAACGAGAAACCCAAAGAGTGGGAATGAACCATGTATCCAACCCAAATGTGGAAGAGCGCCGAGCAGCCAAGACTTAGAAGGAAGAAAAATATGAAGAAATAGGGGCCCTGGAGTGGGTCCCACCCCTATTTATCACCGCAATCATGTTCATATCATAATTTTGCATTATTATATTCCCCATTCTTATTCATTTTGCAAATAAATAGGTGCTTTTGATCCATGTCTGCTATATAGTTGCAGATTACAGGTTCTTGGTACAAAACAGTGAAAATGATGAAAAGTTATTACAAAAGTGAGACTACGACCAACAAACAGAAGAATCTTTATCATGCCGCCTATAGTTTGAGGAACAAACGAAGATCAGCAAATAGTTCAATTGCACGAGGTACGAAGGCAGCACAAAGATTCAAGACTTCAACACGAAGCGAGCGGTAAAAGTCCACAACATTCTGCACTGTGGAAATCTGGAAGAAACTAGAAGACATTCTGAAGAACCAAGTGAGGAAAGTAAAAGGAAAATGCAACTTGAAGCTATACTGAAGATTTCAACCCAAGAACCCAAAATATGGCCGCGGAACCGCGGCCAAACATGCCTTCTGGCCGCGGATCCGCGGCCATATAGAACACGTGTCGGTGCATTTTTGACGGTGGGTGGCGGTGCGTTGACCAAGCTTCTCAGGGTAGTTTTGTAAATGTAGATAGGGATCGGATGTAAACCCTACGGTTTCTATAATCTATAAATAGGAACCCCAGGGTTTCTATACAGCTCTTTTTGGAGCATACTTCTTTTTAATTCCTAAATTCAGAATTTTAATTCTTGTAATGTTTGAAGAGTGCATCAAATAAAAAGTAAATCTTTTTCCTTATCTTGCCCTAGTTTAATTTCTTTTCTGCCCTAGTATAAATTTTATTTATCTGCCCTAGTTAATTAGATAGCAATTTTATTTATCTGCCGTAGTTTAGTTAATTAGGTCATTGAATTAAAATCATAAAAATGAAATCTTTTATCAATTCCCTAATGAGTGAGTAGTTCCTCACTTGTTAGGGTTAGGAATGAGAAAGATTTGAGAGATGAAAATCTCTCACCCCTTTCTTGCCCATCATACATTTTAATAGGACTCTATGCATACACACACACACCGCTCACTACGGCACCCTATCCCACGAGGTAGCGGTGATACCTTAGTTAAAGACCGGTTGTGTATGTTTTCCATGGAGGTTAGGGTAAGAGTTAAGAAAGGACAGACAAGGACCTAGAGGAAGAAACCTAGTTTCTTCCCGATGGTACTAATCCACTTTGTTAAGTATTACCTTAACACCTAAATAGTTCTTAATTAGGGTATAGAAAGCGGTGAGAAATATTGACTTTCCAAACTTAACCTAAACCTAACTCTAGTAAGGTTTTAATCCTAATCTAAATCAACTTTAGTTTTTAGTGATAATCAATTCTACCACAATTGGAATTAACTCGTTAGAACAACTAGAAAATACACAAAATCCCTGTGGACCGACCCGTACTCAACCGGCTAGCTACCAAGCGACACCGTTCCTGATTGCGGTTAATATTCTTTGATCTATCTTTTTAAGAGACGCATACGCACAAAACATCAAACAATCAAATGGCGCCGTTGCCGCGGATGATGTAGTTATTTTCTTTTTGCAATTTCGGGTTAATATAAAAATTTAAAAAAAAACTTTAAAAAATATAAAAGTTTATCATCTTGTTATTTTTTGAAGGGTGTTTTGTTTGAATTGTGCAGGATCGACGAACGGATTCAGATCTGGAAAAATCCAGAGAGCAAAACAGAAAACAGTAGATCTGAACAAACAGAGGATAATCAGAACAGAGAAACAGAAGAATTTTTGGGAACTGAACCGACTAAAGGACCGCGGAACCGCCGCAGTTAGGCACTTTTTGCCGTGCATCCGCGGCGCACTGCTGACTTCATCATCTGAAATTTTCTCTGTAAGCTTTCTTTTCTTCTCTGAACCCCCTGATCTCCTCTGAAAAATTTTCCCAGGGTTCTTTGCGCAAAAACTTCTCTCCCTTCTCCAATAACTTGATCTTGTGTAGGATTCTTTGCGCCGCAATAAAATTTTTTTTTGCAAGTGTTTGTGTGTTTACTGCTTTGCATCTTTAAAATTGACTTTAAGGGGCTTGAACACCAATCCAGATTGGGTGGGGATTTCATTACCCTTCCTAGGACCCCAAAAATATCACAAAAAGTATATTGCATTGACCATTGAGTTAATTAAAAAAGATTAGACTCAGCCTTAAGGACTGTCGCGCTCAATAGGACAAAGGAATAGTTGTAGGCATCGATCGTTTATCTAAATCAGACTTTGTGGTGCCTAGGCTAGACAAGTGGGGAAATGTAACTTTAAAATGCCCGTCTCACGGTGACTCATGAGTGGATCCCTCCTTTCCTTATTTGTGCTTACCTGGCCACAATTAGCGGTGAAGAGACGATTTGAGGTCCTCACAACTTTCCCTTTAGAACAGTTAGGAGCAGTCTAGTTGATCTAGGTGACCCTAGATCTAGGCTTGATTGTGCATATTGTGATTGATTGAACGCGTGTCTAATCTTTTTATTGAAAATCTTTTTGCAAAAACCTCCTTATAAAGAAAACACACAAAATAGAAAATTTTACAAAAACTTGCCACTTGTCGCTAAGAAATCCATTGCACCCAACTTACACCCACTTCCTTCCATTGACATTTTCTTACCCTCACTTTCTGTTTTTCACCTTTTGACTACACCACACCTCTTTAGTGTATGTCCTGTTGGACTAGGGACACTAGCGCTCAATTAGTCCGTGTCTCGTTAGTGCCGACTGACGACGCTTTCGACTCCGAAGTCGAAATTCCTTCCACTTCTTTACCTTCATCATCATATTCTTCGTCTTCTAAGGAGATGTCGGGATTCAATCCTAACAATCCCTTACCCGCGGGACTGATTCCACCTCCACTAGGTGTGAATAACCCACAACACCCACCTGTTGAAGCGCCCCAACGAATCGCGCTCCAGGATCTTTTCTATCCTATCCGCACCGCTTTACCCACTTGTCTTTCACTTCCACCGACTAATGGGGACAACTTTGAGATTAAACCCCACTTCATCAATATGTTGCCCAAATTTCACGGGCTGGAATTCGAAGATGCCTACATCTTCATTAACAAATTCCAAAATGTTTGCGCAATGATGAAGACAACACAACTTTCTGATGATGCTATAAGGCTACGTGTCATTCCATTCACTCTATATGACCTAACTGAAAAATGGTTATATAGCACAGTATCACACTCGATTAAAAATTGGGAAGAGTTTGTTAAGGCTTTTCTTAAAAAGTTTTACCCACACCACAAGACCGCGAGAATTCGCAACGAAATCATTCAATTTTCCCAGCTTCCTTCCAAACCTTTTTGGAAGTGTTTTGAAAGATTTAAAGACCTACTTGTTCAGTACCCTCATCACGGTATCGAGAATTGGCAACTTTGTCAAATTTTATACGAAGGACTGAACCCAGCAACTAAGCAGTTGTTGGAAACCATTTGTCAAGGTCACTTTCTTACAAAATCTAGCGAGGAAGCTTGGCAGTTTCTCGACGATCTTGCTGAACAAACACTTCAGTGGGAAAGCACTAAAACCACCTCATCTACTTCATCAGGTCAGTCTAGGGCAGGCATACATCAACTTGATATGTCGATTGCAATGAAGGCCGAAATGGCCGCACTTACGAAAAAGTTAGAAGCAATTGAGAGCAAATTCTCATCGCCTTCTCCTGCCCCTGCTTTACCCCTACGCACTGTTTGCGCTTGTTGTTCGGATCCGTTCCATTTAACCGAAGAGTGTCCTTACAATCCACCTGTTCAAGGACAAGATCAAGTCAATGCTGCCTTTCAGCAAAGACAAAGAAATGATCCATACTCTTCGACTTATAATTCTGGTTGGAGGAGCCACCCAAATTTTTCTTGGAATCAAAATCAACAATTCCAAGGCAACAACAACTTTCAAAGGCCTCCTCCACAACAACAAGCCCCTCAACAAACTTAGTATCGGCAACCTTTCCAACCCTAACCTTACCCAAACCAAATGAACAATTTTGTACCCAACAACTCTTATCCTCAAAACAATTTTGTTCAGCCGAATAACGATAAGGTTTTCTCGCTAGAACGAAGTTTGGATGTGTTTTTAAAACAATATACACAATCCGCAACAAGGTTGGAGACTTCCATTCAATCTTTGGTGCAAAACAGTGCTTCACATGATCAGAGCATCAAATCAATTGAGGCCCAAATTGCACAACTAAATGCTGCGTTAAGCGAGCGAGAAAAGGGAAAGCTTCCGTCTCAACCATTGCCAAATCCCGGTCACACACACAACGCACATGTTGCTTATGAACAACAAAATTATAATGTAAATGCTGTGACCACGTTGAGATCTGGAAGAGTGTTGCACAATAATGTGGGTATTAGTGATGACACCCCTGCTGGTGCATCTTCTTCTTCATCTTCTTCTTCTTCATCTTCATCTTCTTCCTCTTCGTCAGAGCCTGTTCTTCATTCTTCACAAGGCTCTACTTCTTCTAATTCAAACGGACCCACATCTCACTTCACGAACACTTCAACACTGGGATCCGTTCTAACTCCGCAATCTACTCCACAAATATTGGACTCAACAAAATTTCAAAATATTCCATTTCCAAACAGGTTGAGATCCAATAAACAAACTCCACAAATGGAGAAGATTGTGGAGTTATTCAAACAGGTTAGTATTAACATACCTCTCTTGGATGCAATCCAACAAGTCCCTTCTTACACTAAAATCTTGAAGGACTTATGCACCAAGAAGAGAAAGTCTCAGGTACCCAAGAAAGTATTCGTACCTAGTGCCGTAAGCAATGCTATTACCCAACCTCAACCTTTGCCCCAAAAATGAAAGGACCCTGGCTGTCCTACAATTTCAATAACAATTGGGGATAAGAACATCAATCGTGCACTTTTAGATCTTGGTTCCAGTGTTAACCTGCTTCCCTATTCCGTTTATGAGCAATTAGGTGTTGGAGAGTTGAAACCCACTCATTGTACTCTCCAAATAGCCGATAGATCCATCACCCATCCTAGGGGTGAGTTAGAGGATGTGTTGATCAAAGTAGGGGACTTCATATTCCCCGTTGATTTCATTGTTATGGACACACAGCCTGTGGCTAACCCACGAAACCAAATTCCGGCGATCCTCGGTCGACCATTTTTGGCTACTTCCAATGCTGTAATCAATTGTCGTAACGGCTCTATGACTTTATCCTTCGGAAAGATATCAAGTGAGTTCAACATTTACAAGATACGAAGTCTGCCCTCCGAACCTTCTGCTCATGCATGTTCTATCGAATTAATGGATGTCGACAGCAGCGAATTTGACCAGCTTCACGATACTGATCCAGATTCTATTCATACGTTGTTTGACCCAACTATGTATTATACACATACGACCTCTTCCATTAAGTTGTCCGAGTCAACATTTAACGCTGATTATGAATCTTTCATGGAGTGTAGAGGTCGCCCCACTCTTTCTGATGATATTATTTTTCGGGGTATCGATGAAAGTTTTGAGGAAATTTTCGCCGATGAGCTCGCATTTTTAGCAAACACGGGTGTTGAGATGAATCAACTCCAAAAAGAAAGTGAACCTCCGCCCCTTTCTTCTTGTCAATCACAAAAATGCGAGTAATCCATCGTTACAATCACTTTGTCGTCTCTTCAAATTGAGATGCAATCCATTTCTGCTACACCACTCATCTCTTCCCCACTTCTTCGTGATTCTAGACAACATCCTCTTTCACCAACCGCTATGTTTCACTAATAAATTCTTCGAATGGTTGGTATTGACTTTTGGCCTTTGCAAAGCTTGGCATTGACTTGTAACATTGTCTAATTCAAGTTTGGGGGAGATTATGTTGGCTCTAGAAAGAAATTGATTTTTAGCCAACCGTATGATTGGGGGTACATTCACCACTTGTAAATATAAAAATAAAAAAATAAAAAAAATAAAACTTTTGGGCATTTTTGTAAAATTCCAGAAAATAAATAAATAAATAAAACACATGGGAGTGCCGACAATTTTGACCCTCTTGATATAGCCTGACAGTGAGGACACTGTCAAGTTTAAGTTTGGGGGTGTGCTCGGTAAACTTTCTTCCTTCGCATTCATGTGTATATTTTTGCATTTGCATAATTATTTTAAAATCCATAAAAATTGAAAAATCATAATTATAAAAATTGAAAAATTCAATTTTGGGCATAATTGACTTAAGTTTGACATGACAGTTAACTAGCTAGGAAAAACTAGATCTTAGACTTAGTAAATTAAAAACCTTAAAAATAACCTTTCTTAAAATTTAACGGTAGAAAATATATGTCCTTGTAGATTACTTAGAAATAGGCAAATTTTGAGTTCAGTTCTTGGGCTAAGTCGAAATAAGGGAGTAGTATTGAATTTTTAATTGAAGTGTAAGTGTGAAAAATAATTCCGAATCTTAAGTCCAAACTTTGAAAATATATACCCTACAACTTGCACAAATACGAACCTTGAAACTTAGAATAGTAGAGGATACCTTGAAATGCTCTTGTCTAAAATCCTTAGTATGAAGGAAAATAAAATTATAAGTGTGAATAAAGAGATATAAAAAAATGAACACTGGTTTTGTAATTACTTAAGGCTGCGTAAAAAATATATATAGCGAGGGTGTTTTATCACCTAGTGCCTTAGACCAACTGGTTTGGGAGTTACTGCTAAAGGCTTAGGTATTACAAGACGAGAAATTACGCCTTAATGCGCAAACACATTTTGTAATTGGTCGTTAATACCTCAAGAAGTATTAACAGTTGCATGAAGGATGTGTGGGCAATTTCATCTAAAAATTCACCAACTAAAAGTATTTTGGACGATGGACAAGAGTATAAGAGCTTGAATTGAATTTCCAAGTGTAGGGGTGATACATACACACACGTAGGGGTATATGATTTGGGTTTAGATGAGAGATAGGAATGAAAAATAAGACTTATATCTTTAGTAGAGATGATAAAAATTCCTAAGTTGAGATGGAACCTTAGAAGGAAAATTCAAAAGATGCTAAAATCTAAGTAAATTTACAGAACATATACAATCTTAAGTTAAATGATAAGGAAGCGTGAAAAATATGGGTGGATAATTTCTGAGTCGATGATAATAGAATTTCTTGCTAGAGAACCGAATTGAAGAATAAAAGTTAATAGGCCAAATTGATAGGATTTTGTGGGTAGTATCCGCTGAAAACCCTCAGGAAACAACACTCCTCATACTAGGGACACCTAGAGGTTTAACGGCTTGTTGCACGAGCTCAGTGCAATCGCGTTTCCCTGCGAAAGTGAGGTTAGGTTTTTTCGAGAATAAAACTAGTTTTGCTCGAGGACGAGTAAAAGATAAGTTTGGGGGTATTTGTTCATATCATAATTTTGCATTATTATATTCCCCATTCTTATTCATTCTGCAAATAAATAGTTGCTTTTGATCCATGTCTGCTACATAGTTGCAGATTACAGGTTCTCGGAACAAAACAGTGAAAATGATGAAAAGATGTTACAAAAGTGAGACTACGACCAACAAACAGAAGAATCTTTATCATGCCACCTATAGTTTGAGGAACAAACGAAGATCAGCAAATAGTTCAATTGCACGAGGTACGAAGGCATCACAAAGATTTAAGACTTCAACACGAAGCGAACGGTAAAAGTCCACAACATTCTGCGCTGTGGAAATCTGCAAGAAATTAGAAGATATTCTGAAGAACCAAGTGAGGAAAGTAGAAGGAAAATGCAACTTGAAGCTACACTGAAGATTTCAGCCCAAGAACCCACAATATGGCCACGGAACTGCGGCCAAACATGCCTTCTGGCCGCGGATCCGCGGCCATATAGAACACGTGTCGGTGCATTTTTGACGGTGGGTGGCGGTGCGTTGACCAGGCTTCTCAGGATAGTTTTGTAAATATAGATAGGGATCGGATGTAAACCCTAGGGTTTCTATAATCTATAAATAGGAACCCTACAACTCTTTTTGGAGCATGCCTCTTTTTAATTCCTAAATTCAGAATTTTAATTCTTGTAATGTTTGAAGAGTGCATCAAATAAAAAGTAAGTCTTTTTCCTTATCTTGCCCTAGTTTAATTTCTTTTCTGCCCTAGTATAAATTTTATTTATCTGCCCTAGTTAATTAGATAGCAATTTTATTTATCTGCCATAGTTTAGTTAACTAGGTCATTGAATTAAAATCATAAAAATGAAATCTTTTATCAATTCCCTAATGAGTGAGTAGTTCCTCACTTGTTAGGGTTAGGAATGAGAAAGGTTTGAGAGATGAAAATCTCTCACCCCTTTCTTGCCCAACATACATTTTAATAGGACTCTATGCATACATACACACACCGCTCACTACGGCACCCTATCCCACGAGGTAGCGGTGATACCATAGTTAAAAACCGGTTGTGTATGTTTTCCATGAAGGTTAGGGTAAGAGTTAAGAAAGGACGGATAAGGACCTAGAGGAAGAAACCTAGTTTCTTTCCGATGGTACTAATCCACTTTGTTAAGTATTACCTTAACACCTAAATAGTTCTTAATTAGGGCATACAAAGCGGTGAGAAATATTGACTTTCCAAACTTAACCTAAACGTAACCCTAGCAAGGTTTTAATCCTAATCTAAATCAACTTTAGTTTTTAGTGATAATCAATTCTACCACAATTGGAATTAACTCGTTAGAACAACTAGAAAATACACAAAATCTCTGTGGACCGACCCGTACTCAACCGGCTATCTACCAAGCGATACCGTTCTTGATTGCGGTTAATATTCTTTAATCTATCTTTTTAAGAGACGCATACGCACAAAACATCAAACAATCAAATCACCCTCATCCAACGGCACCCTTCATCTCCCGCCAAAGCGCCTCCTCGAGTCCAACGGCTCCGATCGCTCCACTTGTCGTTCCCATACTGGGCAGCATCTCATCGGACACCACAGGTCTGCACACGTCGTGTCGACCAACCGACGCTTGACACGTGGACCGTCGCTTCAGTGACAGAACGCACGAACCGACACACCTTCCTTAAATACGGAGATCTCGTCCTGTCTCGCTGGCAGAAAAGACAGCCGACAGCCCGGGGACGCGTCCCGACGAAATCTTAGGAGGAAGCTCACCCCGGGCGGCCCGGCAGTCCACTCTTGACCCGATCCGTCAGCTGGTCGGGACAAGAGTGGGGGTTAGTGATGATGCTCTATATTGGCGATCTCCCAGATCTGGACATGTGGCAGATGACGTGTCCCAGAATTCAGAAGAAAGGGCCCACAGGGGCCTACCGGGCCACCCCTGTACCCGACCTGCAAGCACAAGCTGGCTCTCCTCAGAGCCCCCTGCAAATTGGCCTTCTCGGACTCTCAGCTCGCCCCGAGCTACCACAAGACTAAGATGCCTTGGCCTTCCCACTCGTTTCCGAGCTCTCCCGCCGAGGCCATCTTCCTCGATCCCTCCGACCGACCAACTCCACCACTTGCAGGCGTAACCGCCGCTCCGCAAATCTCGCTATGCTCGGATTCTCCACCGGCAACATCCCACGTTCCACGCCATCACGATCCCCATTAACGGGCGATTCGCTTATTACGCGGACGTGACATCGGGAGAGTAACCGTCGGCGAGATTCTCGCGCCTGCTACTGCGTGCTGCCGCCACTATATAAACCCCCATCACAGAGGGGTCAAGTAAGATTTTTTCACCCCACTTAGCCGTTACTCTGCTCGGATCTCGTGCTAACTTGATCGTCGGAAGGTCCTCGGTGGTACCAAACTATCCCGGGACTTCCTTGCAGGTACTCAGCGCAAACTCCTCAAAACCACCAATCTCCTCAAAACCCATTGAGACCACACGCAACAGGAGATCACTTCCAAGATCCACTGGGAGATCGACGGAAGACAATATCTGATGGAGACCTGAAAAGGACCTCCATCATTTTCCGTCTTCAACCTTCAACCTTAGCGAAATTCCGACGATTGGTGAGGAATCTCGATCAAAGTTCATCACTTCTCTTAATTAAAGGTATACAGTATTTGTTTTCTCCCTCAATCTGTTAAATTTCTGTATAAAATTTGATGAATTCAAGGGTTTTTTTCAAGGGTTTTTTTATAAAAAGTTTGGAATTTTGTTCCTTTTACGCACAATTTATTATTTTTATAGTTTGATATGGTTTGGACTATATAAAATCATATAGTTCGGGTGCATAAAGAGGAATTTTTTGTTGAAACCCCCCCCTATATTTACCTTTATGTTCTTTGTGATAATATACTGTTTGCTTGCTTAATTTTAACAAGTAACGTTGGAATTTTTTTTCTAGTATCCGACGAATGCAATCATTGATATTTTTGGCTACTTATGAGAAGACTTTTATGAAAAAAATAGTAAACATCTATTAGGTAATAATTGTTTGTAAATTAGCAGCATACTTATTTGGTAATATGTATTTGTCGAGTGGCAGGTATTGCTTCTCATGGCGAAAAAACAGAAAGCAACTAAGGAGCACCTCCCTTCTGACATCGCCTTCAACATCCTTTTCCGACTCGACGTGAAGACCGTCTGCAAATTCGGTTGCGTCTCCAAATCATGGCCGGATATAATATTTGAACCCGCTTTCGTTGAATCCCATTGTCATCAATCTGAACGATACCCTCCTCCTCCTCACCTTTTAGTCATCACTGACCGAATCCTATAAGGGAAGAACCGTCCTTCGTTCATTAGATAAGAATGGATCTCTGGTCAGGGAGCATAAGCTGTCACGGTCTTCGATTAATCAACCACGTTTGGTATCGACATGCCTGCATTTAGTCTTAATGCACGATAACAAAAATGTGTACATCTGCAATCCCACTACTGAAAAGGTGACCGTTCTCTCATAAAATGAGGTGGCGCCTCACGTGAAAGGCGCGTGAGCGTTGGCGTGCAAAGCACATGGACACCTGCCTCTAGTAGGATTGAATCCTAGGGCCAGCGCCGCACGTGATATACACGTGAGCGCCGGCGTGCTAAGCACGTCGGTACCCGTTCTAGTAAGAATTAAATTCTTTGGCTACGTCCACATGTATAACACGTGAGCGTCAGTACCCAAATTAAAGCAGTCTGCTTCTTTAAAATTAAATTCAACATGGGAAAACATTTCCCTAAACAAGAAATATATTCTCTGTTGAACATAGAGCCGTTGGAACAAAAATCCAATGGTGATAATAAATAATCATCATTAAATGACATAATTAAATTCTATTCAAATGATAGAATAAAATTCTATTAGGGAAAGTATCTCCCTGATCAAATTAAATAAAAAAAGTATTCTCTGTTAAATAGAGAGCCGATGGATCAAAGATCCAAAGGTCATCAAATGATAGAATTAAATTCTATTAGGAAAAAATATCTTCCTGATCTTTCTAAATAAGAAAGATATACTTTGTTAAACAGATAACACTTAGATTAAAAATCCAATGGTGATTAAAAAATCACCGTTTGAATCAAAAGATAGAATTAAATTCTATGTTTGGGAAAATATTTCCTTAATCTTGTTAAAAACAAGAAAAATATATTATGTTAAATAAAAAGCCTTGGATCTAAGATCCAATGGTAATTAAAAAATCACCCCTTGATTATAAAATCATATTGAGATCTCTCAAATAAGGGATTTTCTCAACTAATCAACAATTTTTCATCACCTATATAAAGGACTCGAGACTTCAAGTCTCAAGAAGAGAATCAACCCATAAGATGATAAAAAAGCTACAATCGAGAATTTAATTCTCTTACTGAAGAAAGTTTTTTTCCTCTCAAACCATAGGTAAAGAAAAAGTAAAGATAAAGAATATCTCCTTTGCCTAATATATGTAAATACAAGGGTTTAACCCTCCATAAAGAACTTAGTTCTTTCTCTGATGAGATCCGCAAGAAATTTTTTCCATAAGTTGAGAATTTAATTCTCATCGGGAAGATTTTGTTCTTCAGACTCAAGATCTAGGGGGAAAACTAGATATGAGAAAAGAAATATGAAGAAAAGAAGTGGAACTTATATTCCAGGAATTTAATTTCTCAAAAAATAGGGTTTAACTCTATATAAAGAACTTAGTTCTTATAAAAAAATGAACAGAAGAACTTAGTTATCAAAAATCCGATTCCAGATCTTCAAAACAGAGATCTTGGTGATCATCAATTGTCAAAACACCATTAACAGAAATTTAACTTCTTTCAAAAATTAAACAGAGATTAAATCTCTAAAAAACTCAGCGCCTCACGTGATATCCACGTGAGCGTGTGAAAGATCCCATAACTCAGCACCTCGCGTGCCTCACACGTGAGCACCCGTAAATGAAAGCTCAGCGCCTCACATGCCTCACACATGAGCGTCCGTAAATGAAACCTCAGCGCTTCACATGCCTCACACGTGAGCGCCCATAAATAAAGATCCAGCGCTTCACGTGCTCCACACGTGAGTGTTGTATAAAAAGTGCTTATTACTGATAGGGCAATGCCCAAGTCTGAGTGCCTCACATGATACATACGTGAGCGCCAGAGCAGCAATTGGATATCATGTCCGTAGTTAAAAGACTAAGTGATTGATGATGGAAAAAGCCCAAGATTGAGCCCAAAATTGGATAAGACTCGGAAATTTCTTTGAACCCATATTGTTCATTGTAGCCGAGCCTATATGCTTTGTTGATGGATCTTAACGAAATTTATGATCCTTAACTATATTTCTAAGTTGATCTTAGTCTTATATAAGACTAACATATCCTTAGTTAAAATAAATTGAGCCCATATGCTTATATATTTAAGTTGATCTTAATCTAGAATCAGATTAACGGTCCTTAAATAAAATAAAATATCCTATGAACTGATGGAACATACAATCTAGGTTCAAACCCAAATATATATGTACGGATTTAGACTAATCCGCGCCCTACGGACGATGACATAAATTAGTCTCCATATACAATCCAAGGGCAACCATAATAAACAAAATACAACACGACACGAAATGACCTATCATAGCAGAAGAAAGTTGTTATCGCAACGCGATAACGTAATTAACTGCAGGTGTTTGCGCCTGTAGGGAAGAGCGTCCCCACAATCAAAAACCCCTCACAAATGAGAGGGAATCTGATAAAATCTGCTAAATCGGTCGCATCTTTCCAAACCTCCGATATACGGTGCCATAAATCAACTTAGTATTTTCGGAGAGGTGGGTGGATATGTTTCAAATAGTATCTGCCCCCAAATTCAGGCTAGACGTCCTTTACGTCTCAGTTCAGTCTTCGGCGGTAAACAAATTCTGATACGCCCGGTGGGGCCTCTTCCTCTCTCCACTCCACACTTTGTGTATCGTGTTTCGCGAACAAAATTGTCGTTTGCAATATTCATGGTTGCTCTTGGATGCGAGATACTAAAACTTAGTGCTTCGCTTTTGTCTGGAATCAATAGCTTCCTACTGCACTTCCTGCAAAAGAAACTCCCACTCCGCCCCAACCAGAGGAGTGACGTATGGGCCCAACGCAGCCTCCATCTTCTCAATGCCGGTAGGACAGATCACTCAGGCCACTACTGGGCTATTCTTTTGGACCATGATCCCGCCCATGAGTTTTGACGCATCAAGGCCCTAAGAAGAAGCTCCTCGAAGGTCGGTCTTTGATCGGCTGACTACTGTGACGACTCCTATCAGCGAGCCGTCTAACTCTGAAGTCTCTGTCTTCAATAGGCTGAAGGAGAAATCAAATGGACTCGTAAAGAAGCCCATGATTCCAGAAGGGGTTGCTCCAAAACAGCTAGCTCTCCCTGCTCCCGCTATGCGTGAAGCTGACAAAAGTGCTTCACCTCCAAGACGGTCGATCTTTGACAGATTGACCAGCTCCCCGCCAGCTCCGCAGAGAACGTCCGTCTTCCAAAGGCTGACACTAAGTGAAGCTCCCTAGCAATGCCGGGGACACGATGAAGACGCCTCCAAAACTGAGGCAATTCCCACTGCACGACATGCTTGACGTTACCACTAGCGCCGAGTGAGACAGGTTGGGGGAAACTCTCCCTCTAGGCTCACCACACCAGCTCCTATGGTGGATATTGATGTTACTGTTCCAACCGGGAACAAGTTTGAATCACTTAAGAGGGTGTGCAAAAACTCCCCGGCAGCGGTACTGAAAAGATCACCCCGCCTGCAAAAACTGCAGTGCAAGCAAAGCCGGAGCAGCCGTATCAACGACTCTCATCGCAAATTCATAGAGTCCGGCGGAAGGTCTAAGACCCCGTGCTCGAAGAAAGCTACTCTTGTCGACCCAAAAAATGTAAGGTCCGACAAGAAAGGGATTGCTCCTCCACCATATAACAGGGGATTTCTTAAAGAGGTGCCTGTCATAGCGGCTCCTCACGCTCCAACCTCTCATAAATGAATGAGGCCGGAGAAAATTCTATCGCCGGCGGCAAAATCCAAAGGCGGAACCTCCAAATATTCCAAGCCTAGAAGCATAACTATAAATGCAGTCTATATGGCCAACGGTAAAGAAGAGAGCCGTGCTTCTGTGAGTCACAGACCGCATACTCGGTCGCTGAAGAAGGCTCAGGAGCAACAGGAAAAGCTCCAAGATATGATCAAAATGGAAACACTCATCGGACCCAAAGAAAGTCTGGACAAAGAATCTGAACAGCGCCAGGAGCAAGAAACCAATATAGAGTTCTCGCGATAGGTGCTGGAAAAGAAAGATAAAGAAGCTGTGGAGCAAGCTGATAATATAAAGCAGGTGACTCTTTTGTTCCAAGATATGGTTCGGATGATAATTCAACCAGAATCACCGGCTGATCCTCCAGTGATTATCGAAGATGATAGAGGGGAAATATCGAATCCTCCCCAGGCCCTATCAACGGCCAAGGAGGAGACAATCTTCAAGGCGGCCCTGGATGATCATATCGCTCGGCAAATTAGAGTTCACCAGGCAAATGAAGCTGCTAAACAACTCGTCAAAACCAGGCAACCTTATGTGGCCTGGTATGACCAGATAAAGTACCCGCCAGGATATACTATCCCAAAGTTCCACACATATAAAGGAACAGGGAATCCCCATCAGCATGTCGCGCGGCTCAGAGCTCTGTGCGGCAATACTGATGGCGGAACCTGTGGTCCAAGTATGAACAGTGCATTGAGGAATCTTCGGCTGTGGGAATGTCCATTGGGACTATTGATCCCCAGTCAAACATGTCCCAGCTCATAACCTTCAAGCCCACTACATTTCAGGCGCTGATTGATAAGTTAGCACAGATGGACCAGATGTGTCATTATCCATCCTCCTCAAGCAAGGACCCTCGGAACAGTAAAGGCAAAGGAAAAGCAACCTTTGTTGCCAATGCCCAGCAACAACTAGGCAGTCCGAAAGCACCTGTCCGCCAAAACAACACTTGTATGCGCCCGTCCTTGGAAGAAAGCCTGGGGCGTGCTTATTCGTTCCCTCACGATAAGACGAAGAGGTTATTTGAGCCGGCGATGCGAAACCATCTGATCACATTGCCAGACCCGCGGTGAACCACACAAGCCCGCAACGTCAATAACCCCAACTACTGCTCCTATCACAGGATAATAAGTCATCCAATCGAGGACTGCTATGTCTTCAAAAAACTGGGTCGAGGACCAGTATCAGCAGGGGAAGTCCGCACTGTCCGATAGCTGGAGAGTAAATCCACCCCAAAAGCACGCTCCCAAAAAAGTGGATGCGCAGGGGGCATCCTGCTCTCTCGTGGAAGAAACTCCATGGGAAGTATTTCTTTCAGTAAAAACTAAAAGAATACTGAAAGATCTACAAGTATGTCCGGCAATCAAGTGGAAAAGCTCGCTTGAGCCCGAAATTATAGAGGGAATATTAAAACCTCATCCCGTGCTGAAAGTCACCGATAAAGGGAAAAACCCCCAGGTCAAGTCTTGAAAGACTTCTAAGAAAAAGAAGAAGACTAAGAAGCCTGTACAGCCTAATGAATATGTCGACAAGCGTACAGACCTCCAAAAATACATAGACGCGCTGGAAGAATATAATCAGAAAGCGCGAACACCAGTCACACTCAAAGAATTCCTCAAGTATATTCTTGAGAACAAAGACACTGACGATGATGAGGAAAATGACTCATCAAAAGAAACGGAAGACCGCGTGAAAAGTTGCCACACGATCTCCCATTTATCGTTATATGATGAAGAAGATCCGCCGGCGTCAGAAAGCGACATGGGTGAACTGGAGGCAAAGTCGGCGCTAAATTCCTGAAACCGTCGGAAGAAGATCCGATTGAAAGGCTACTGAACGAAGTTTTTCGAACGAGCAAAAATGACCAAGAACGAGAGATGGCCATATATGAAAAGACTAAGCGTCAGCGTCTGAACAATGAATCTGCGGCGATGGCGAGTCATAAGGCTCTCCGACCAACTCAAGGCACGCCTGCACCAAATAAGAGTAGGGCTAAAGCTGAGAAGCTGTTTGCCAAGGCCCTATCACTGGGTATGAAGCTGCCATCTCTCATGATGTACACGCCTGCGGTTCCATATTTCGATGGAGGAGAAGGACACCTAAAATACTGTGCATACCACCGAAAAATCGCTCATCCCATCGAGAAATGCAACGCCTTTAAGAAGTGGTGGTGAGGATATGTTGCTCACAGAAAACACTTCAAGAAGGAGAAGCATGAAGCTCGCGCTCGCCGAAATGAGAATGGCGAAACGACAGCACACAAAGAAGCAACTGACAGTTGTCATATGGCCGGTACCAGTTAGAAGGGAAAAAAACCCGAATTCTCACGTTCGGGAGGCGATTCTGAGGATGAAATACCCCTCGATTCTTTCTTTGAAAACTCCCCCTTGGAAAAAGAAGAAGAGGAGAAGAATTGCGAGAACATCCAGCTGTGTAACCGCACGCTGCCTGAAAAAAACCTCGGACCCGTAAATAAGGGTTCGAATAAAAAGGATAAAGAGAAGGGGAAAATGCCAGATGAGATTGCCCTTAATGAAGAGGTGGCCAAAGAGCCCGCTGCGAAAGACCTGCCTAAGAAAATTAAGGCAGATTATAATGTCTTTGCGCGGCTGAGGAAAATACTCTCACAATTGAGCATATTGGATACTTTGCTCTTGTTCAAAGAGGTGCGAGATTCCTTGATTAAAGCCCTGCAAGAGCTTGATTAGTTTCAAGTCTTTCTCGCAGAAGTGAAGATGAAAAATCAACTGGTAGAGGTCTACACGGCTGATATTACATTCAGCAATGAATATCTACTCCTTGGTACATGTGAGCATAATCGATTGCTCTATGTCATCGGGTACTGCCATGACGTCAAGATAGGTAAAATCCTTGTCAACAACGGATCCTCCGTCAATCTCCTCAATATGAGAATGCTGAAAGAAATATGTATGAATGTTCAGCACCTTGCTCGAGACAAAATCACCATCTCGGGGTTTAACTCGCAGTCATCGCGGACGCTTGGGTCCGTAATATTAACGCTCCGCTTTGGGCTGCTCGTTACTGATATCAAATTCCATGTCATTAACGCCAAGACTTGTTACAGTGCTCTGCTCGGCAGGCCTTGGCTACACGAGTACAACATCGTCCTTTCTACACAACTTCAGTGTATGAAGTATTTCAAAGATGGTTCGGAGTACACCGTCACGGGTGTTTCCCCCAATCAGAGCAAAGCTCTGTTTAAAATTCAAATTTTGAAATGAAGCAACGCTTCAGATGCAGCGCCAAGTGCGCTGCACCTTAGGCAGCGCAACACGTGCAAAGCACGTGTGTGCTAGCAGCGCTGCACTTAAGCGGCGCACCATGTGCAAAGCACGTGTGTGCTAGCGCTAAGTGCGCTCCACTTAAGCGGCGCACCACGTGCGAAGCACGTGTGCGCTAGAGCCAAGTGCGCTACACTTAAGCAGCGCACCACGTGCGAAGCACGTGTGCGCTAGCGCCAAGTGCGCTGCGCTCTGAGCAGCGCACCACGTGCAGAGCACGGGTGCGCTAGCGCCAATTGCGCTGCGCTCTGAGCAGCGCACCACGTGTAAGGCACTGGTGCGCTAGCACTGGAACTAAAATCTCCCCACCGTCAGATCAGAGATCTATTAACAATGATAAATCATTAATTAATCAGAATTCTGTTAAGGAAAGATTCCTCAAAATCTTTCCAAATAACAAGATTGTGCTCTGTAAATTAGAGCACCGTTGGATTAATGATCCAATGGTAAATAAAAATTACCAAAAGACAGAATAAATTCTGTATGGAAAGATTTATTAATTTTGTTGAAAACAAGAAGATTGCCTTCTGTAAAACAGAAGCCCTAGGATCAAAGATCCAATGGTGGGGAAATATCCTCAAATCAATTAGAGAAAGATCTCTTTAACTGATTCAACAAATCAGCTTGCCCTATATAAAGGCCCCAAGACTTCAAGTCTGGCACGGAGAAACTCCCCCATAAGCTTTGAGATTTCAGAAAGAAAAGTCAGGCTCTCAAGAAAGAAGATTTTTTCTTCAAGGTAAAAAGAATGATGATGAACAAAGAGATGAAATCATCTCATAATTAAAAAGAAGAATTTTCTTCATAAAAGATCATAAATCTACAAAGACCAAGGTCTTTTATAAAGAGATCAAAAAGATCTCATCATAAAACAAAGAAGAACATAATGCTTCTCACAGATCATAGATCTATAAGAATAAAGTCTTTCTCAAAGAGATCATGAACATCTCATTACAAAAAGGAGGGGAGAATAATTCAATTCTCTTAAGGATCATAGATCCATAAAGGCAAAGCCTTTCATCAATATAAGAGATTGAAACAAAATAAGAACGGTTGTTCTTAGATCCTGAGACAAAGTCTTTTTTTTAAAAAAAGAACATAAATTGTTTCTCAGATCATAAAATTGATCAGATGCGCTTTGCGCTCTTGAACTGAGCTTTTGCGTTCTCTGGACTGGCGCTCAGCGCCAAATGCGCCACGTGTCAATAGCGCATGTACTGCTTAATAACTGACGCCTTGCACTTTTGAAATAGCGCACTGCGCTCATGAGCTGGTGCTCAGCGCCAAGCGCACCATGTGTCACTCACGTGTGCGCCACTAAACTAAAAGTGAAATGCGCTCATGAGCCAGCGCTCTGCAAATTGGTGCAATGCGCCCATCATCTGGCGCTTAGCGCCAGATGCGACACGTGTCCTTTACGTATGCGCCACGTGGCAGAAGCGCATTGCGCTCTTTGACTGGCGCAAAGCGCTAAGCGCACCATGTGTTGCGCTGACAGAACATGTTCTTCTGCTGCAATGTTCTGTGATGAGATCATATTACTGCCTGAGACGAATGTTTATATTATATATATGAGATATATATTGTATATTGCAGATTTCGTTTCAAAAGTGATGCTTGTGAAGCATAATAAAATAGGACTTCATTAATGAGATTAATGAAACTAAAAGAAACCTAAAGATATTGTAGAAACTTGTTCAAAAACCGGTAGCTCTAGTTCTTGTTTTGCATAGCGGTATTCCTTGTAGAATATCCAGCACCTTATTCAATAAGGAAAGAGCCGAGATCCCTTCACCGGGAGTGACCTCTTTAGCGAAACTAGCAGATGCTACAAACACGGTTTGTCTTTTGATTGCTTCTATAGTTTTTGCTTTGCATAGTGGTATTTGCGAAATATCCTGCACCTTATTCGATAAGGAAAGAGCCGAGATCTCTTCACCGGGAGTGACCTCTTTAGAAAAACTAGAAAAGCCTAAAAAACACTCCATTTAAAAACACTCGATTCTACAACGATATCAAGTTCATTACGCAAAGGGTTTTCTTAGAAACCTGTCGTAGCCCTCCGTCATTTCAGATAAGTACTACTTAGTATTCGTGCTGCGGTAGTTTGGCATTCGTTAAGGCGTAGTGTACGGTAGCTAACTAGTGCTTATCTGTGAGCATACGATGCGATTGGATTAGGGTATTCGTATGGCGTTGTTTGGCATTCGTCAAGGGACGTGCGGGTGGGTTTAATTCAATCAGGAAATGTACGGGTTGAACTTGACTAGCGGACTATGGGTGGTTTGGCATTCGTCAAGGTCATAGGACGCTAGGGGTAAAATATTATTGGGAATTTCAAGAGTTGAAATTTGCAATGAGATTGCATACCTTCTATGAGATAGTTGGATCCCGATACCCACTGCGAGTAAGAGTTACTCCTGGGAGAGTTTTACACATTACAATTAGCCGATCAAGTAGGTGTCTAGAAAGATGTTAACGGGGTTACGCCCCTGGGAAAACGAGATTTACTTTAATTAGGTCCGTACAAAAGCACGGGGAACCTCCCTCAAAGTACCGGCACTGGCCTGGCTGAAAGATTGGCGGACTTGTAGCGTGTAATTAATCCCGGCTAGTCTTTCCTTTTAGGGTTTGAAGGAAGATTTGACTAAAACAGTGGGAGACATCCTGATTAGATATATTAATAACCAATCTAATCTTGCAAGAGCATACGCTGAGTGTTTTCTTCTCTCTCTCTCCAGGTAGCGACCATGTCACATCTTAATCAAGATAATAATACGGATGTATTGACCGACCCGCTTGTTATACTGCGCTAGGGAACGTTGGTCCCGCTCCAACTTATAATTGTTATAAGACAGAGTAGGAAATTAGGGATTACCAGAATTCCCGTGCCGCCCAAACGAAGAAAATGCATGCTGATGCATCATCTTCGGGTGTGTTCTTTACAGAGAACTGTTTCTCAGTATCCTTTACGTCCTGGGTATGAGATACCGGATCAGGATCCCGCATATGTAATCTGTTACGTGGGCTACAGATAGGTAGAGACCTGAGAACGGGTGATAAGTTTCAAGAGTTGGAAACGGTGCAATTGTTGCAGCCAAGTCTGTTGGCAGTTATCACCCTGTATTACCAGAATACATTGATTCTGAACGAATGTTATTAGATACCGAACCTGATATACAACATCATATCAGTCTCTTTATTAGTAAAGAAGGATATAATTTTGTATTGTTGGATAATGTTTTGAACATTTCCTATATTAAGAGTTGATCGGATCAGGCACGTTATCTAAAAGCATAGACGTTCTAAATCAAACCACAGTTCTTAATGTACAGAACACACACAAGAGGAAGAGTTCAGAAATGAACGAATCCTTCTTGAGGTATTGTAGACTAGGTCATATCAATACGACCCGACTAGCTAAGTTACATTTAGATGCATATTTAAATTAGTGTGAATTTACATCTTATGAAACTTGCCGGTCATGTCACAAAGATAAGATGACCTCAGCTCTGTTTATTGGAAACAGAGAAAGAGTCAGTGAACTCTTGGGATTGATACATGATGATGTATGTAAGGTCCCCTGTCTATATATACCAGGACCGATTCTTTGTACTTTATTGCATTCACTGATGATCTCTCAAGATTCAGGCATATGTTCCTGTTGAGACACAAGTCCGAAGCTTTTGAGATATTCAATGAATATGAGTTAGAAGTAGAGAACCAAAACGGGTATAAGTATTATGTCCTTTGATGTGATCAGGGAGGAGAATACTTGAGCACGAAATTCCTGGACTATTCTAAAGGAGAATGAGATTCTCTCTCAGCATTACTCCTCCGTATACACCACAGCATGTCGGTATATCGGGGCGGAGCAAACACACCCTATTTGATATGGTGCGCTCTATGATGAGTACTACCGAGTTTCCTATTTCCTTTTGGGAGTTATACACTTGAGAAGCTGCATACCTATTGAATAGGGTTCCAATCAAATCAGATACCTACCGCTTCATATATGATATGGAATGGGAAGAGCCCATATCTTATGTATGTTAAGATTTGGGGTTGTCCGGCCTATGTCTAAAAGCATAATCCAGACAAGCTCGAGGCAAGGTCAGTTCTGTGGAAGTTTGTTGGATATCCCAAGCATCCGCAAGGGAATATCTTCTACTGAACCGAGGAACAAAAAGTGTTTTGTTTCTCAGCATGCCACCTTTGTGAAAGGGAATTTCTTGTGAAGAAATTAGTGGTCATGAGATAGAACTGGAAATAGTTCCAGCTATACAAACTGCAACTGATGATTTGGTAAACCCGAAGGATTCAATAGTTTCCAACGAACCTCGGCCTCTCCGCCGATCTAGTAGGGTTCCTCACCCACCTGAGAGATACTTCGGTTTATCTATGGCAGTGGGAGCGAGGATTGCATCATGAGATGATGACCCAACTAGTTTCGAGCTGGCCATCAGGAGTGAGACTCTGTAAGAATGGCTGGATACTTAGCGATCTGAGATGGAATCCTTATACACCAACAAAGTATGGACTTTGGTTGCTTTATCTGAAGGGTTAAGTCCCCATCAGGAGCAAGTATATCTTGAAAAGATTACTTGGTGTACATGGAAATGTTGAGACTTTCAAAGCTATGTTTAAGTCCATCCAGATCCTACTTGCCACTGCTACAAACCATGACTACGATATCTGGTGGTTGGGTGTCATGACTGCTTTTCTAAATGATGTTTTGGAAGAGAGCGTCTATAAGTACATAGCCAGAGAGCTTCGTAGATAGTAGGAGCAGCGGAAATGTATGTAAGATGTTTTATGCGATAAAACAGGCATCACGGAGTTGGAACGTCTGTTTTGATGTGGTAGTCAAAGAGTTTGACTTCATCAAAATGGTAGATGAACCTTGTATATACAAAAAGGTAGTAGCGAGTATGGTGGTGATCCTCGTAGAGTACGTGGATGACATACTCTTGATAGGAAAGGAGTTTCCTATGCTACGCTCGGTCAATCTCCACTTATCACAACGATTCTCCATAAGGATCAAAGTGATACCTCCTAAATTTTGGGTTTTGATCTATGAGATAGATGTAATTGGATGTTAGGATTCTCACTAGTTGTAGTGAGATGGTATCAATCGATCCTGGGGAGAATCACTGGAAAAGGTTCCAGGGTGATAAGGACGACTGAATGTCAGTCGCAGGTATTATCTTTACCCTCAGTGGAGGGACGGTATGTTGGAAAAGTTCCAAGCTAGATACCGTGACTTACTAGAAGATTAAAGGCAAGATACATCATTACCAAGGATGCTGCCAAAGAGGCAGTCTGGATATATATTAGTTCATGAGATGAACTACGTTCCTACCATTGTGTGACAATGGAGTTGTGGTTTATGCCGAGAAATCCCCGTCCCATCTGTAATCCAGATATATTCTTAGGCAGTATCACCTGATTATGGAGATAGTTGATCTCCAGAGAGATCGAGGTTAGGAGAGTAGACACAGAGGACAACAGCGCGGATCCACTCACAAAGGCCTATTCCCCAGTAAAGACTTTTATGGGATGGTTGAGTATGAGATACTTCAACCACAGCTGATTGTTGGGTATGCGATACCACAACAGATGGCCCTAGTGCAAGTGGGAGATTGTTAGTTATATGTATGCCCTAGAGGCCATTACTGTACATACGATGTATATGGTAGTGGATGCTTGGACATATATAGGAAGGACTTTCTTGCTCGACATGATAGTATGCTATCTGGTTACACTTTATCTTAACATGTACTCTGATTGTCTCTATGTTACATGTTGATAAAGCCCTCAGGATGAGTACTTGACTACCAGGACTATGATGCGGATCATACTAGTAGGGACAGTGTAGTCACCAAGTACATCCTTCAAATGTTCCTAGTCGTGAGAGTACCGAGACAGGGCATCGATACTCCAGAGTAGACTAGCGTATGCGCTTCTTGACCCATATGATGGGCGATGGATGATCCCATATCCATTGGTGTTTGACATCAGAGAAGGTATACGGGTGCTCAGTGGAGACTGCGTACACTGGACGGACTCGCCGAGAACTCCCAGATGGTATTATACCTCACGTCAGATGGCAGTTCTCTGGTGACACTGGTACAGGTTAGTCTGTAGACCCGAGATCGTCATAGAGTCTTGTGTGATTCCCACTGTTCTTTGATTTCCATCATACCACGTCCAAGAGGGCGTGCAAAACGGTAGCTTTTGGGTACAGTCCCGAATCACATGGAGGCAATGAGCGATAGGAGGGGATTCGTCTCTCCCGGTATAGGGAGTTGATGTTGCGCTGTGTTCGATTGGCTATAACTGGAAATCCCTGGTCAGGGTTGCTGAGATTTACTGGTAAGTGTTATCAGTAATTTCTCGAACTGTTATAGACCTCATATCGACACGACTTATCAAGCTACCGGGGTCTGACGTTTACCACCCCTAGGCGAGATATGCGACATATTAAACGAAGAGACCGGACTGTACGGGAGTGTTACTGATTGGATTCGCAGGAGAATGTACAGGCTTGCTTGTTGATCTTCTGATCGCTCAATACCTGAGTGGCTGTTACGTTTAGCTGACCGCTTGCAGCTTGTGGGTGTTTGATATGATCATCACCTACTGCCGGCGTATTGACGATTCTTTAGAGTCCTACACAGAGGTTTCTTAGCTCAGGCAAAACGGAATAGGAGCACGTATATGATATGTGCAGGACCGAGAACAATACAAGTATGTGATACCGTATTAGATCCTCACGATATGTGATATCGGCCGGGTATATGTGATATAGCCGGGTCATCGGATCAAGTGTTGATTCGATGAACTGATACAGATTATATTAGTCGGTTATTTGTGAAATAGCCGGATTATCGGATCAAGTGTTGATTCGATAATTTAATGTATATTATATATTTGATATATTAAATTACATTAACTAATATAAGCTCACTTAAAGATTCTTTTTCTCACTCGGATAATACATTGATATATATGTGATATATGTTAATTGTATTATTTTATTTTGTTACAATAAATATTGTATATGTGATATATAATATTGTAACATGTTGTGGTTATAAATGCAACATGATTTATGGAGTTTAAATATGGTTAGGGTTTGGATTAGGGTTAAGCTTTCATGAAGCTTTCAAGAAGCTTCTTGAAGTTTTGACTTTGACTTGGATATTTTGCATAGATATTTCCTTAACCCAACCCAACCCTTTACCCTAGTTAAATATCTACAAGAGTTAAGTTTTCTTTCTTAACCCATGGTTGCATTTCTAACCTAACACTTGATTCATTATTCATCAAAAATGGTTTTGCTTCTTCTTCCTCTTCCTCTTCGATGAAAAGCTTTCTAGCTTTTTCAAAAATGATGAAAATGAGTGAGAAATCGAAAACAAATGAGAGCTAAATTCCTACTTTATCATCCTCATCTATTCTAGCCGTTTAGATTTGGGTGTTTGCTTTGCTAATACTTGATTAGCAAAGCAAGAGCTTGGGTTTGAGTTTCTTCAAGGTAGATCATCTTAGTTATCGAAGATCGGAAGCAAGCTTGCATCTTTCTTTTGTGGAGCCTCTCTAGAGTCCGGATACTCGATGATCACAGCGAAGCGGCCTCAACACGGAGCTTTAGAAGTGAAGGAACGGACTACAAAGATTGTAATCCCTAACTCTTAGAAGTAAAGTTGTTTACTTGCTATTTGTTTCGCCTAATCTCTAGTATAAGATCTTAGTTAGGATTGTTCGGCACATCTAAAATTTAAATCGGGTATGGTTGATGCCTTGTAGAACCTTGTGAGAGTGCCTAGTAACCCTACAAAAAGCCCGTGAAGTCTAGTGACAAGCGCACGGACCTGCAAAAACAGATTGACACGTTGGAAGAATATAATCAGAAGGCGCGGACCCCAGTCACACTCCAAGAATTTCTCACCCACGTCCTTGAGGACGGACATGATGACGATTGAGGAGACTCATCGGATGAGTCTGAAGATTATGTGGCAAGCTGCCACGTGATCTCTCACTCATTAATAAACGATGAAGAAGCTCAGAATGCAGAGAAACCGGGGGCAGATCCTGAGCCTCAACTTCTAGGACCATCAGACGGAATGATTGATGCATTCCTAAACGAAGCTCTTTTGAAAAGCAAAGCTGATCGAGAGCGCGAGATGGACATATTAAGCCAAACGTCGGCGACTGGACGAAAGGGTCGAGGCACTCCCGCCAGATCAAACTTCATCTGCCGCAAATAAAATCAGATTCAAGACGAGAAAGAGGTTCGCCAAAACCATATCAATGGGAATGAAGCCGCCACCCTCCGAAGGAAACACTCCTGATGAAGCAGATATACATCCTAGCTACTTCTTATATCATCGAAAGATTGCGCACTCCACCGAAGAGTGCAACGCTTTTAGAAACTGGTGGCAGGGATATGTTGCTCACCGACAACATTTCAAGTGGATGAAACGCAAAACGGGAGCAAAGAAATACGACCGAGGAGCGTAAAAGAACTACCGGCAACTGTCATATGGTTGGCTACGGAGGATCACAAGTTCTCACCTTCGGGAGCGACTCTGACGAAGAAATGACTCTTGGCCCTCTCTTTAAAGAATCCACCTCGGGAAAAGAGGAAGAACCGAAGACTTGTGAGAACATTCAGCTGCGCAATCGTATGCTGCCATTAAAGAATCTTGGACCTGCTAACAGTGGATCGAATAGAAAAGATAAAGGGAAAGAAAAAGACCCTGAAGATATCGCCCTAGATGATCAAGTCGTCAAAGAGCTGACAACGAAGGACCCGCCTAAGAAAAACAAGGTGGACTACAACGTTCTCGCACATTTGAGAAATATACCTTACAATTGAGCGTTCTCGATGCCCTTCTGCTATCTAAGGAAGCATGGGATTCCCTAATCAAGGCACTACAGGATCCCGGGCAGTTTCAAGCTTTCCTCGCTGAAGAAAAGATGAAGGATGAGCTGGAAGAAGTGCACACCGCCGATGTTACTTTTGGAGATGAGGACCTCCTCCTTGGGACGTGTGAGCACAATCGCCCCTTGTATATCGCCAGATACTGCCATGACATCAAAATAGGAAAGATCCTAGTTGACAATGGGTCCTCTGTCAACCTTTTAAATGTGAGAGTGCTAAAGGAAATCTGCATGAGCGTTCAGCACCTCGCTAGGGATAAGATCACTATCTCCGGGTTTGACTCCCAGTCATCACGGATACTTGGGTCTGTAATTCTAACACTGCGTTTTGGGTTGCTTGTCACCGACATCAAGTTCCACGTCATTGACGCGAAGACTTGTTACAACGCTTTGCTCGGCAGGCCTTGGTTACACGAGTACAACATCATCCCTTCTACACAACATCAGTGAGTGTATGAAGTACTTCAAGGATGGTCTCGAGTATACCGTGACGGGGGAACTAAACCCGTTCTCCATGATCGAAGTCCGCAAGTATGAAGATGCTAAGTACTTCCTACCAGATTTCGAAGACACAGAAAGATGTCGCAAGCCGGAGAATAAGCAAAAGGCTATCACCACCATTCCAGTCTTCGGGAGTGACACTAAGGAGGAAGAAGAAATAATCTGTTCAGGGCCGCCCCAACGCAACAAGCCGGGACCGTCCACCCCTATTTTAGTCTTTGGCAGCGACTCGGAAGATGAGATCAATGCCGTATTTTCTGTTCGGCCATCGATACAAGCATTTGCTGACGATGAGCGGAGTTTGCAAGTTGCCATGGTTCCACAAGAGCATTACAAAGAGCTCGATGCACTTGAAACTTATAGTGTGCAGGAACTGCAGACATTCTATGTCCCTCCCAGGCGAAAGGGTGAAAAGGCTATCCTATTCTACCGATCCGGGGAAACCAAGGTGGAGAAAGAAATTTGGCATAGTGCCGATTCTACACTTGACAGGTTCCAGCCCATCCGTCTGTCTAGATACTACACAGAAGGATTGAAAAGGCTATTAAGGCGCCAAGGTGTATCTTTGAAACAGACTGCTCGATAAGCCCAGTTCTATAACAGGATCTAGAACGTCCCCGGAACTCAACGAAAGTTGCCCAACGGGAGAATGGAAACGACCGGGCTTAGGTATGTTCAATCCAAGAAACGGGAGTGATTCCGCGGGTGCTACGTCTTACATGACTTCGACGAAGAAGGAGATGCTTTGTGGGAAGATGCTAACCCTGAACCAAAACGAGCTCCCGTTGTGAAAATACCAAGCCCGTCGTTTGAAGAACAAATGGACATGCTTATAAGGGAAGCGGGTCAAAAGGTTCGAAACGATCATAATCGCGAAATTGCCATCTACGAGAAAGCCAGAACGCAACGCCTCCTTCAGCAGGCTACGGAAAATGACGATGCCCTTTATCGCCAGCCCGTCATACAAAAGACCCGACGCAGAGGCAAAAATAAACCTAAGAACGGAAAAAACGTTCGACAGCTGCAAAGCGGGTCTAAGAAGTCACGCGATCAAGAATCGAGCAGCCGGGAGCCGTCTCTTATAAAAAAGATGGGTCGAGAATATTCTTTTCCCCAAGACAAGGAAGATACTCGACCTTGCCCTAAAACATCAGATGATTACCCTCCCGGAGTCCAAGCACCACGAGCAAGCAAACGAGGTCTTTCATCCCGACTATTGCTCCTATCACTGAGCAATAGGACACCCTCTTGAAGACTGCTTCACCTTCAAGAACTAGGTCGAAGACCAATACCAACTCGGCAAGTTCGCTTTATCCAGCAGTTGGAGGGTAACCCCACCGCAGAAGTATGAACCGAAAGCCACGAGAGTAGAATTGGATCAACATCAGTCTTGGAAGTGATCTCGCACCTGTCACATGATAACGGTGTTAGGAGAAAGAATATGCGAAGATACGGCCGATCTCCCCTGGTGCTTCGAAAACGATGATGATGAGGTGATCTCAGAATTTCCACCGGCGCCAAAAGAGCTAGAAGATGGATACATACTACTGTAGATAACCTCAAGAAAATTGACTTGGGGACGGCAAACGACCCGCGGCCGACATTCGTCAGTGAGCTGTTGTCTGAAGAAAGAGCGGCTACGCTCAAAGACGTGCATATGCAGTATAAAGATTGCTTCGCATGGAACTATTCCGAAATGCCTGGATTAGATCCAGAGATTGCTGTGCACAAATTGGCAATATCTCCGGACATCAAGCCGATTAAACAAGCACCAAGAAGGATACGGCTCGAGCTTGAGATGAGAATCAACGCTGTGGTCAAGAAGCTAATCGACTCCGGCTTCATGCAAGAGGTTCAGTATCCTGACTGGATCGCTAACATCGTCCCGGTGATGAAGAAAAATGGGACAGTGCGTATATGTGTGGACTTTCGGGATCTCCATAAAGCCTACCCGAAGGATGACTTTCCAGTACCAGTTACTGAGCTGATGATAGATAATACGTCCACTCACAAAATCTTTTCCTTCATGGACGGCTCATCAGGATATAATCAAATAAAAATGCCCCCGGTAGCAGAAAAACTGGCCTCGAGCAAATTCCTGGTCCTCGTAGAACACGGCTATGTCAATCAGACCCCGTGGGAAGTATCCAGAGCAAATTCCTGGTCACGTGGAACACGGCCTATGTCAATCCTGACCCCGTGGGAAACGTCCAGAGCGGATCCTGGTCCTCGCAGAACACAGCTATGTCAATCAGACCCCGTAGGAAGCATCCAGAGCAAATTCCTGGTCACGTGGAACACGGCCCATGTTAATCTTGACCCCGTGGGAAACGTCCAGAGCGGAGCCTGGTCCTTGGAGAACACGGCTATGTCAATCCTGACCCCGTGGGAAGCATCCAGAGAAAATTTTTGGTCACATGGAACACGGCCTATATCAATCCTGACCCCGTGGGAAACGTCCAGAGCGGAGCCTGGTCCTCGCAGAATACGGCTATATCAAACCGACCCCATGGGAAGCATCCAGAGCAAATTCCTGGTCACGTGGAACACGGCCTATGTCAATCCTGACCCTGTGGCAAACGTCCAGAGCAGAGCCTGGTCCTCGTGGAACACGGCCTATGTCAAACCGACCCCGTGGGAAGCATCGAGAGCAAATTCCTGGTCACGTGGAACACGGCCTATGTCAATCCTGATCCCGTGGGAAACGTCCAGAGCGAAGCCTGGTCCTCGCAGAACACGGCTATGTCAATCCTGACCCCGTGGGAAGTATCCAGAGCAAATTCCTGGTCACGTGGAACACAGCCTATGTCAATCCTGACCCCGTGGGAAACGTCCAGAGCGGAGCCTGGTCTTCGTAGAACACGGCTATGTCAATCAAACCCCGTGGGAAACATCCAGAGCAAATTCCTGGTTACGTGGAACATGGCCTATGTCAATCCTGACCCCGTGGGAAACGTCCAGAGCGGATCCTGGTCCTTGTGGAACATGGCCTATGTCAAACCGACCCCGTGGGAAGCATCCAGAGAAAATTCCTGGTCACGTGGAACACGACCTATGTCAATCCTGACCCTGTGGGAAACGTCCAGAGCGGAGCCTGGTCCTCGCAGAACACGGCTATGTCAATCCTGACCCCGTGGGAAACATCCAAAGCAAATTCCTGGTCATGTGGAACACGGCCTATATCAATCCTGACCCCGTGGAAAACGTCCAGAGTGGAGCCTGGTCCTCGCAGAACACGGCTATGTCAATCCTGACTCGTGGGAAGCATCCAGAGCAAATTCCTGGTCACGTGGAACACGGCCTATGTCAATCCTGACCCCGTGGGAAACGTCCAGAGCGGAGCCTGGTCCTCCCAGAACATGGCTAAGTCAAACCGACCCCGTGGGAAGCTTCCAGAGCAAATTCCTGGTCACGTGGAACACGGCCTATATCAATCCTGACCCCGTGGTAAATGTCCAGAGCGGAGCCTGGTCCTCGTGGAACATGGCCTATGTCAAACCGACCCCGTGGGAAGCATCCAGAGCAAATTCCTGGTCACGTGGAACACGGCCTATGTCAATCCTGACCCCATGGGAAACGTCCAGAGCGGAGCCTGGTCCTCGCAGAACACGGCTATGTCAATCCTGACCCCGTGGGAAGCATCCAGAGCAAATTCCTGGTCACGTGGAACACGGCCTATGTCAATCCTGACCCCGTGGGAAACGTCCAGAGCGGAGCCTGGTCCTCGCAGAACATGGCTATGTCAAACCGACCCCGTGGGAAGCATCCAGAGCAAATTCCCGGTTACGTGGAACACGGCTTATGTTAATCCTGACCCCGTGGAAAACGTCCAGAGCGGAGCCTGGTCCAAGCAGAACACGGCTATGTCAAACCGACCCCGTGGGAAGCATCCAGAGCAACTCCTGACTCTGTGAAATGCGGATAATGGCAACACCATCAATCAATCACTTACGGGTCCTTTCGACCCATAAGGAAGAAAACTCTCTTGTAAGATCCTTACGACTTATAAGAGAAAACGCACTTAGGAATCCTCACGATTCCTAAGGAGAAAATACGCCTACGAGATCCTCTCGACTCGTAAGGAGAAAAATCTTTATGAGACCCTCACGGCTCATGAAATTGAAAAGCCTTAGGCAGCAGATCTGAACCTGCTTTCTAAGCCATCACTACCTCTCAAAGAATTCAAAACGGAATGCTCTCTCTATCATTTGCAGGCTACGCTTACTAAAATGACATGCTGATAACAAAGAAAAGAAAAAAGCAAAGAGATGACACAAGACATTGCGAAAGAAATGTATCTTTTATTCATAAATTCAATTGGGTACAAAATACATCATATGAAAAAATAAAAAAATGGATACATGTTATTCAAAAACTATAAATTTTTAATACAAAAGCAGCTACTGAGAAGGAGGCGTTTTCAATAAATCAGCCAGTTGCTCGCGCACTCCTCTCAACTCTTTTTCACGGTCAGCTGCCGCGGCCAACTCTGCTTCGACCTGGGCTCGTTGCTGCAAGTAGGATGAAAGTTGCTTTTCCATGACCCGCTGAGCTGCCCCGTGATTCTGTGCATCTCGCTCGATGAGTTCGAGTTTTTGCCTCAGCGTGAGCCCGTCAGAAATACATCGTAGAAGGCTTTCGAAGATAACTTTCAACTGTGCAGCGTTTGCATCAACTTGAGCATGCAATCAAGCAGATTCGCTGGAAGTCTCTTTGCCTCCTTACGCTTTAAGGCCGCTTCCTGTTCAAGATGGTGGAAGTAGGGAGTGCTCTTCTTAACCCATGCAGCCCGCTAGGAGTTCACAGCCAAGACCTCGGGGGCAGGACGTCAAAACTCGAGCTCATGCAAACAAGCCTCGATTTTTCTGCAGTGATTAACCTAGGACTCCACGACACCTTCATTATGAAAGTGCACAAGCGTCGCCAGCATGGGATTAACCTCGGCAGCGAAATCTGTAGCAAGGGCAGGAGTCTCCACATCAAGCTCCTCGAGGTGATCGATCAACATGCTCAGACTATTCACAACACCTTTCGAAGAGGGACGTCGAGAGAAGGGGCCTGCTGGCATTATAACTTGAGGCTCGAACGGAGCTAAAGTCGATGTCACAGCTACAAAGCAAACCACAGTCAAATAACGGTTCAAGAAATAAAGGAGGTTCATGAACAACGGAGTTTTCTATACCGGCTACAGCAGGTGGCAAGACCGGAAGTACCGGTGGTGCAACTGTTCCTTTGTCTCCTCCTTCGATCTTTAGAGCTGCAATTAAAATGAAGAAGAATTAGAAACGATTTGACTGCCCGTAAAGGAAAAGAAAAGACGTTAGCTAAAGGTTGTACTCACCAGCGCCACTGGATGAGGCAATCTCCGACTGGAAGGAGAAATGGGGATGCAGCACTTGATACAAGTGATCAAAAAGGACTCCTGCAAGGATGTAGTAATGCGATGTCAGTGCATAAAGTATATTGCCCACAATGAAACCGATGGGTCACAAGTCCGTACCTTCCAGCATTTGAGAGGATACGAGAGAAGGCAAAGGGGTGGCTATCGTCAAAGTAGCAACTAGCGATACTTCCTCGGGTGGCACAATCTCAACGCTTGCTACGCCTGGATTAGAAGCGAAAGAAATACTGTCAGGAGAGATCGAAAGGGATTGCAGAACGAAAAGGAAAGCAATGACCCAAAATCTACCTGGTAAGTCGTCGGTCGAGACCGCAACATGGGCATCACTGGATGCAGCGACTGCTTCACCCTCCTCTGACGGAATGGTCTCGCCTCCCGTCGCCTCATCCCGTGACTCTATGAGAGCCGTTGTAACGCTTGCGACGCCAGGAGATGGCAGAGAACCGCAGGCGGAAAGAATGGCGATTGGGGCAGTGCCAGACTCCTGAGAAAGAGTGGCTACCTCAGGCTCGACGATTGCAGTCATCTCGCCTACCGCTACCTCAGGCTCGGTGATTGCAGCCACCTCACCTACCGCTACCTCATCAAGACTTGGCCCTGCAGGATAGGATATATGAAAATCTGAAAATTAAAACTTTGGCAAAAAGAACCCAATGTCACGTTACCTTGGGTCAGTTTTTCGACTGCTTCCCGAGCCGCACGTGCTACCTGTCTGTGGGCGGTAGACAAGGCAGCCGAAGTATCCTCCGAAGGAGTAGGGGCAGGGGTAGCAGTGCTTGAACCTGCACCCGCAGCCAAGGTGGCGGTACGCTACCTTGCCGCGCACATTCTACGCTTCCTTTCTTCCCGGGCCGTGAGGGCAGATCGTCTCAAGACCTCCGTCAACGGGACGTCATCGTCCGCGCCAATAGTTACCTCTGGAGCCATTCTGGCATCCGTCATCGGTCGTTTGAGTAAAGCCTCTTTCGGCAGTACTGAGGAGGCCGAGACTTTGATGGCTGGCCCTGGAAGCATCTCCGCATCACCCTGCGGGATTGGCATTGTAATCCCTGTGATAAGATAAAAAGGGGGTCAGATTATTCATAAGAAAGGCGAATGAAGACACAATGAGCTGAAATATACCAATGCCCGGCGAAACGCGAATTCTCTCCTCCTCCTCAAAGGTCCCGAGGGAAGCCGCGAGAGCCTCTTCAAAGAAAATGCCTGTTAAAAAAAAGGAAAGGTGTCGGTCAAAACATGATAATAAAAATATAATGCAATGACAAAAGATACGACTGAGGTTTACTTGATTGTGCGAGGATGGCCAGTCTCGCTTTGTGGCTTGCTAATCGTTTAGAAGCTGCAATAGCAGCTTCGAGGTCGGTATCATCCGGCATTATAAATAGGCCTTCGTTGGTCCCATACTCGTTCAAGCCGTCGCTGTAAGGAGCATGAGGTGTTCCCCTCCGAAAGACGGCGGAGACGATGTGAGGACGTCTTGCTTGGGATTCGGGGCAGATACTATATGGTTTTATCCGTCCACCTCTCCGAAGATGCCAAGTTGATTTATGACATCGTGTATCGGAGGTTTAGACGGATGCGGCCGATGTAGCAGACTTCATCAGATTCCCCCTCGCTTGAGGGGTTTTTGATTGTGGGGACGTTTTTCCCTGGTGGCGTAAGCCCCTGCAGTTAATTACGCTACCGCATCGCGGTAACAACTTTCTCCTTCTCCAGAATTTCACCTCGTGTCGTGGGTGTTTGTTTTGTTTGTGGTTGCCCGTGGATTGTATACGAAGACTGAGTAATGCCGTCGCCCGTAGGACGTGGATTAGTCCAAATCCGTATTTACTTAGATTTGGGTTTGGTGTTTTTAGTTTAAGGATACGTTAGCCGTATTGAGGCTAAGATCAACTTAAACGTTCGTTAAGGATACGTTAGTCCTGTTTGAGACTAAGATCGACTTAACGTGGTGATCCATTTATTATATGGCCATCAGGACTCGTCACCTCTCTGACGTCGTTGAAGAATTACAACGATAGATGTCAGAGGAGTTCAGAGATGTACCCTTGAACCAAAGTTGATTTGGAGTTTTATAGTCTATTTGAATGTTTAAGGATACGTTAGCCGTGTTTGGGGCTAAGATCAACTTAAACGGGACCTTTTAGATCCAGTAAAAGAGCATTTAGAAGCTCTATTGTTCCAGTTTAGGGACGTAGTGGTCCATGTTCCAGTTTAGGGACGTGGTGGTCTATCGTCAGTTTAAGGACGTGGTGGTCCATCATTAGTTTGAGGACGTTTCGGTCCATCGCAGTTTACGGACGTGGTGGTCCATCATTAGTTTAAGGACATTTCGGTCCGATATTAGTTTAAGGACGTTTCGGTCCGATATTAGTTTAGGGACATTTCGGTCCGTCGCCAGTTTAGGGATGTGGTGGTCCAATCATTAGTTTAAGGACGTTTCGGTCCGATATTAGTTTAGGGACGTTTCGGTCCAATATTAGTGTGTGGTCGTTGGGACCCGTCACCTCTCTGACGTCGTTGAGGAATTACAACGATAGGTGTCAGAAGAGTTAGGAGATGTACCCTCGAACCGGATGTAAATTGATTTAGGAGAGCAGTCTTGCTCAGTCAATTTAATTTGAGGACTTATGGCCATGATTGGGCTAAGTCCAGTTGAAAAAATGTTCAACATTTTTATTTGTTTCGATTTTGGGTTGGGCTCTGCCCATAAAGGATGCAGAGCATCAATTTGTTTTGGGCTCTGCCCATTTATAAATGATGCAGAGCATCAATTTTACTTGGGCTCTGCCATTTTTATTGCTTTACAATTTATTTTGGCCTGTTAGGTCTTTTTGACTTGGGCCTGGCCCTTTAGCAAAAGAAATGCATTGCATTCTTAGGCGCTTTGCGCCAATCAAAGAGCGCAAGCGCTGCGCTTGCGCTGCTGACACGTGGCGCACTCTGGTGAGTTGCGCCAATTATAGAGAGCAAAGCTCTATCTTAAAGTGCATAGCGCAAGTAGTTCAGATGCTGACACGTGGCGCTCTCCCAAGAGCGCAACAGCACAGTTTGCAAGTGCAAGGCACTATAAATTTGAGAATCTTTTAGATTCAAGAACCAAAGGTTCATAACAGAAGTGCAAAGCACTGTTTGTTTTCTTGATCTAATTTAGATCAAAGAAAACAAGTTTCTCTTGTTTTTCTTATCTCAGAGAACCAGAGCTTCATAAAAAGTGCAAAGCACTATTTTTATTTATTTTTTATTGAAGATCATTAATCTTGTTCTTAGATCAATGATCTATTAGAAGAAATTCTTCTCTTTTAAAGGTTTTTACCTTTTTTTTTTCTTGGAATTTCCTCAGAGTTCTCTCTGTTTTTTTCTCTCAAAGAATGTTCCTTCTTTTTGATTTGAGGTCTAGGGGTCTTTATATAGTGCTCATAAGTTTGTTGAATTTGTTAACGAGATCTTTCCCTGAGTGATTTGGGGAATTTTCCCCATCATTGGATCTTTGATCCAAGGGTTTCTGTTTTACAGAAGAAAATCTTCTTGTTTTAACAAGAACAGAAAGATTTCTTTAAAATCTTAATTCTGTTTGGCGCAAATGCCCCAGCGCGTGACACGTGTCACGCAGCGCACAGCGCAGCGCAACTGCGCTAGCACATCTGCGCTGACACGTGTCGCGCAGCGCACAGCGCAGTGCAACTGAAGCGTTGCTTCTTTTAATTTTGCCTTAAATAGAGCTTTGCTCTGATTGGGCGCGCCTTCTTGGGCGCTGCGCTGACGTATCAGCGCCTGACACGTGGCGCGTTGCGCCCGAGATTTGAAGCGTTGCTTTTAGAATTTGAATTTTGAATTTCAACAGAGCTTTACTCCTATTGGGGAAACAAATGCCCCCCCACCGTTGCGCTCACGTGGCGCACACGTGAGTGCAGCGGTGGCAAGCTCTTGACCGTTGGATCAAGGGGTGAGCTGAAGGGGTGCAAGCGCCTTATAAATAGGACCTATGGCCCTTAGGAAATCTTCACTATTTCAAGATTTTTGATTTTCTGGAGCTTTGCTCTTGCTTAAGAACTTCAGAGCTTTGCTCATTTCCAAAGTTAGAAACTTTAGGTAAAAATTAATTTAAATCAAATTAATTTAAATTAATCTTAACCAAAGAGCTTTGCTCTCACAGATCTTTTGATCTAAAGAGATCCCCATTGGGGTTTCATAAACAGAGCTTTGCTCTCAAAAACTTATAGATCTGCAGAGATCTTGTTCATAGGTTCTAACCCATGAACAGAGCTTTGCTCTTGAATCAACTGTAGATCTTTTAGATCTGAAAAATGAAGAATTTTTTCAAAAGTTTTTCATGGATTTTTTCAAGATTCCAAAATTTTTAATTCTTTTAAGTGTAAAAATTTTCCTGATGGACTTTTTCATTACTACCATAGAGCTATGCTCTTTCAAGGAATTTTATTCCTCTAAGACCAAAATTTGACAAGTGTCATTCTGTGACAGAGGTTTGCTCTGAAAGAGGAGATTTTCTCCTTGTCTCTAGGGATTCCCCACTGATGAGAATATTCTCTTAGAGATCTTTTCTTTAACTGACAGTCTTACATAATGATGAGGCTGTCTTATTAAATAAGGCATTTTCATCCAGATTTTGTGGGTCCCCATTTGGTCCCCTACTTACTGCACTGCAGTGTAGTGTGATTAATTTTAATTTAATTAATTTTTAGATTCAGTTAATTGAAATTTTTTAAACGCCAAACGTTGGAATTGCAGCACTAACGGTTAATTTCTGTTCATTTGCAGCGATCATGTCTCTCGACACCTCGTTCCTGTTTGTTCGTTCAGAGGAGGGATTTCCCGAGGAGCCCTTGGACTGTGAGGTCTTGGCTATGATTAAGGACCACGACCCGGAATATAAGAGTCTCCATCTTTGGGGGTCATGGTATAACCAGATTATCATGGATCGACGGAGTTCACGTGCACCGTACCGTCAGAATCCATCACGGCGATTCATTACGCCACCCCGCCCTCGGTGCAGTATGCCGTGGAGATGGTTGATTGGACCTCGAAGGGCTTCCTTCATCCCGCCATAGATGCGATTCCGGTCCAGCGTCCTATGGTTTTGGATATCCTAGGACGTCGTATTTGTCAGGGCGAGGCGCGACCTTGGGGGCAATCATATAACATTGGTCTGATCCCCCGCCACCCGATCGGTTATCTGCCGTGGGCCCGGTACATCCTGTCGATGAAGAAGTCGTAGTTGATAATGTTAGGATTGTACACCGCGGTGTACGTCTCTCTGTTCCAGTATCCCACGCTCCCCACCTGGTGGTTCAAGGCCTTCCTGGAGCAGTGGAACATTCCTACCCACACTTTCCTCGCCATGGATCGGGAAGTGTCAATCTCTCTGGAAGAGTTTACGGAGGTATCCGGCTTACCGGTTATAGGGGAACACTATGAGGAGTTGCTCCCGACAGACGAGTACGTCTTCGGTGCTAAGCCGGTGGTAAGGGGGCTTACGCCGGAGAATGCTGTTCAACACCAATTCCCGAGCTTAATTAAGGTGTTGAACATTTATGAGGCCCTTTTCATCGAAAATGGGAGTCGCGGAGTTAGCTTTGAGGATTTCATCGCTCGGTTCCTTCGTCCAAGCGTCTTCTCATCAGAAGCTGCCAAGTTCGCTATCCTGGATGACCCTTTTGGTCTAGATGTGGGTAACCTGCCGGAGAAAGAGATAGATCAAAAGGGTTTTTTCCTTCCGGACTTCCCGACTATGTCTTTTGCGGAAATTGCGGCCCCTGGGATGGACGAGGAGGCCTTTTTCTTAGGTTTTCTCGGGTTGTGGCTGAGTTGGTTTGCGATCCCAATGCACTCTCACCGTATGCGGCCCTCTGTCTTTTACCCAGCCTACCGGATGGCCATCGGGGTAAAGGTGGCCGTTGGGATCGCCGTCTTGGCACACCTATATCATGGCCTCAGTCGAGCAGCGGATGCCAATGAACCTGGGGTACTGCACGTGGTCTTCCCGATGCACTACTTCATATCGTGGCTCGAACTACACACGGCGGGTGTCTTCGGCATGCATAAAAGTCCCTCGTTCTTCGACAAGTGTGGTTTTCCTCGCATTATACAGCTGATCGGCGCATCAATTGTAACCCCATCACCACGGAACGCCAGGGGTTTACTCCTTCGCCCTCACACCGTTGGAGCCGGGATGTCCTTTGTTGACAAGGTATTGACCATTGGAAAGGCGTCCACCGCTGCGGTGCGACCATTACAAGACTCCTTTAAAGATGGAGCTTCAGTTTTGACAGCCCGGGAGACCCTCCACTTGTATTCTATTAGACCGGGCTTCCTAGTCTTCAGGCAGAACGGTGCGGCAATTTTCATGAGATATAATCCGCATCGTTTCGCCCAACAACTGGGCTACGATCAAGGGGTACCCTTGGAAGCTTTCCTACTGGAACCTGCTGCCAATGAAGAAGGGATGGAGAACGCGTTGTATCACTTCATGCGCCTAAACACGGGTTCTTATTTTTTTATCAGTGCGCCGGCCTGCGCCTCACAACTCCTCAACGTATATAAAGAATGGTACAATCATGCGACGGGAGCCGTTATAAAGGAGGAAAGGCGATTGCTGGTCGATCGCAAGGGTGTGCCTCCAGGTACCGACCGTAACGCTCCCTTAGTGCCAAGGACTCCGGTGGTCCCTCCTCTAAAAGAGGTTAGAACCGGGCCATCGCGTGCGCAAAGTCCTCCGCAAGGATTGCCGCTCCCCGATATTACAAATGTAGCTCTAGCGCCCTGTGCTCCAGTGGAGACAGTGGTTGTAGTCTCGCCGGAGTCTGGCATGGGTGCAGACATCGGGACCCGCCGCCCTAAGGTGGCTGCTAAGCGTAAGTCGATCCCACGTGCACCTAGGGTCGGAGGGGCAGAAGAAAAAGAAGTCGCTCTTCGCTGCAGACGTCGCGTTCGGTCAGGAACCCCATGCTCCCTATGCTGAGGGCCTGAGTGAATATGGGACTAACGAGGGATTAGTCATGCCGCCGCCGGATGATACAGACTTGGAGGCCGCTCTCGAAACTTCAGCGTGGTTGGCAATGCGTGACGCGTGGCTAGCTAAGCTTACGCAATCAGGTAACTACTCGTCGCATTTTTTTTATTGTATCATATCCTCCTCATTGCCTTTGACTAACGTTTTTCCTTCTTTTCTTCCAACAGGCATTACTGATGAAGAAGCCATTGCCGCTTCCCTTGAGACCTTTCAAGAGGAGGAACGTCTCAGAGCGTCTTTAGGCCTTAGTAAGTTTCAATTCATCAAGCTTTCGTTTTCTTTGTGTTATGGTCAATTTAACCTCTCCCTTTTTATGGCAGAAACCTCAATGCCGTTCCCGCCAAGTGACGCAACTGCTCTGCCAGCTGCCGATGTTCCTGCTCCCTCTGGGCCACCGCAGGAGGTCCGTCTCGAAGAGCCGATGAGAGATGCCTTAAAGGCTCTGGAGGCATCTTTGAACGAGGACGACGACGCCTTGAAGGAAGCGTCGAAGAGATCCATCGCGACAGCTCGGGAGGAGAGGAAATGGTCAAGGCGCGAAGCAAAGGCACGCCGGGCTGCTTTGGCTACGGGAGAGGGCCCCAGTACCGTCCCTCGTACTGATACTCCCTCCGAAGAGGCCCCTGTCGCCCTATCTACTGCTTGCAGACAAGTGGCGTGCGCAGTTCGGAGCGCAAATGATAAATCCACTTCAGGTAATATTTCTCTCAAAATTTTGTTGTAAGAGTTATAATGCCATCGGTTCTTATATATTTTATCTTACAGGTCCAAGTCCGACCGAGGGGGAGGCGGAGACCGTTGAACCCAAGGAAACAGAGGAGGCGGCACCTGCCGAACCTGAGCCGACGGTGGGCAACGTCGCTGAGGCTTCGGAGCCTGAGATGGAGGTTGAGGGGTCTGCAGCCGAGAAGGTTATTGATGCCGAGCCTGAAGTGGCGGCATATGAAATGATCATTACAACTGAGCCCAGGGTGGTGGCGGACGAGGTGCTTGAGGCCGGCGATCTCGTGGTGACGGCGGATGAGCCGATGGAGACCGCGGAGCCCGCAGAAGTAGCGCGTGAGATGGGTACGACTCTTGGGGAAGAGTTAGCCGCTCTCTCCCAAGAGTCCGGCAACGCTCCAATCATTGCCCTCCCCATGTACGATCTTCCGCCGTCTCCAGGTCTTGCGAGCACGACCATGGTCCCTATTGAGTCGGGTGACGAGGCCACGGGCGGTGGCCTCATGTCGATGGAGGAGAGAGTGACCTCCATTTTGGCCGGCAGCTCGTCAGGTAAATCCCAAGTTACTGTCCTTTTTATTTTGCAATCCTTTCTGACAAGTTCACTTTTTCGTAACGCAGGTGCAGCCAGCGCGGATGCCCCACTGCTCGAGGGAGCGCCTTCAACGACTGCCTTGGCGGTGGTCACCTCTCAGCCCTCTCTCATACCATCGAAGATGTTGAAAGGTATGGGTTTGCAATTTATTAATCTTGTCTTTCAGACGTATAATTTGTATACTAAAGTCGTACTTGTTGTGCCTTTCAGGAGTGCTTTTTGACCATCTTTATCAGGTGTTGCTCCCACACTTCTCCTTCCCATTCGAACTCGCTTCTTCCTCTGGTGGCGCTGGTGAGTATGATTTTCATTGATATCTTCCTTTTCCATTGATGGAATTACTTCTAACCTTTTTTCTCGTCCCGACCGCAGTGCTACAGATTGAAGGAGAGGATAAAAGATCGGCTGCACCACCGGCCCTTCCGGCCTTGCCACCTGTCTCAGCTGGTACGGCGACTATCACATTGATAACTCCCCCCTCTTTATTTTCTGTACTGTTATCTGACCACATCTTGTTTCTTTTCAGCTGTCGTTCCAGTCTCGGTGCCCTTCGAACCTCACATTATAATGCCGGCGGGTCCTTATCTGAGGCGTCCATCTTCGAAAGGCGCCGCGAATAGTCTGCGCATGTTGAGTGATTATGTCGAGGAACTCGACGTTGAAACTCCTACATCTGCCGCAGACTGCGCTATGGCGGTTAACTCGATGCTGGTGATACTCGTGAACTTTCATGACGAGGGCATCATCGCATCTTGGGTTAACCATTGCAGGGAGATCGAGGCCCGCCTGCATCAGCTGGAGTCGATGAGTCCCACTCCTGAGACCCTAGCTGCCAGTAATCAAAGAGTAGCGTAGATTGAGCAGAGCGTTTCTTACTTCCGCCATCTCGAACAAGAAGTCATTTCCAGGCGTAAGGAGCGCGGCGAGACTTTGAGCAAGTCTGCCCAACTGCATGCTCGGGTGGAGGCCAATGCTGCACGGCTGAAGGTTGTCTTTGAGGGCCTTCTGCAATGTCTTTCCGAAGGGTTATCATTGAGGCAACAGCTTGACGTTGTCGAGCGGGATGGACCCAGCCAGGAAGCAGCCCAGAAAGCGGCCGAGGAGCAACTTTCATCCTTTTTGCGGCAGCGGGCCCAGGTGGAAGCGGAGGTGGCCGCGGCAGCCACTCAGGAGGAGGCGCTGAAGGAAGTGCGAGAGCAGCTTGCGGATTTGTTAAAGACACTTCCCCCTCAATAGCTATCCCTCTTTGTATCGTTTGTACTTGTAAATAAAAACAATGTATATATATATTTCTTTTTATTCTTTAACACAATGTATCTTGTACCCAATCAAGTTTACGAATAAAAGATACACTTTTTTGTAATGTCTTGTGTCATTTCTCCGCCTTTTCTTTCCTCTTATTATCAGCATACTGTCTTGATAAACACATTTGACCGATAATAGAGTAAGCATTTAGATTTCTTCACGAGATAGCGATGGCTTAGGCCGCAGGTTCAGATTTGCCGCCTAAGACTTTTCAACTCTTATGAGCCGTGAGGGTCTCACAGAGACTTTTCTCCCTACGGATCGAGAGGATCTCGTAGGTGGGTTTCCTCCTTAGGAATCATGAGGATTCCTAAGTGTGTTTTCTCTTATAGGTCATAGGGATCCTATAAGAGAATTTTTCCCTCTTACGAGTCGAGAGGACCCGTAAACTGTTGTTCCCCTCCTTGTTGAAACTCGACTTTGGAGAGTGAGACCCGTGAATAGTATGCAAGAGACCGTTTTAGATCGACGTGCAGGGTCCCATTGTTCAGGAAGCAAGTTTTTTAGTCCCTGCTGCTTGAGGCTTCATCTTGCAAGTTGAGACGAATCGGGAATTTTCCCGCGGAGACACTGGTTTCTCTGCGAGCCGACGCGAATCAGGAGGCTCTCGTCAAGGATTGTTTGTTTCCCTGAATTGAGGTTTTTGCCAAGGATTATTTGTTTCCCTGGTGCCAAGGATTATTTGTTTCCCTGGTGTTGAAACGAGTCGAGAATTTCCCACGGAGGCACTGGTTGCTCTGCGAGTCGACGCGGATTAGGAGGCTCTCGTCAAGGATTGTTTGTTTCCCTGAGTTGAGGTATTTGCTAAGGATTATTCGTTTCCCTAGCGCCAAGGATTATTTGTTTCCCTGGTGTTGAAACGAGTCGAGAATTTCCCACGGAGACACTGGTTGCTCTGCGAGTCGACGCGGATCAGGAGGCTCTCGTCAAGGATTGTTTGTTTCCCTGAGTTGAGGTATTTGCTAAGGATTATTTGTTTCCCTAGCGCCAAGGATTATTTGTTTCCCTGGAGTTGAAACGAGTCGAGAATTTCCCACGGAGGCACTGGTTGCTCTGCGAGTCGACGCGGATTGGGAGGCTCTCGTCAAGGATTGTTTGTTTCCCTGAGTTGAGGTATTTGCTAAGGATTATTTGTTTCCCTAGCGCCAAGGATTATTTGTTTCCCTGGTGTTGAAACGAGTCGAGAATTTCCCACGGAGGCACTGGTTGCTCTGCGAGTCGACACGGATCAGGAGGTTCTCATCAAGGATTGTTTGTTTCCCTGAGTTGAGGTATTTGCTAAGGATTATTTGTTTCCCTAGCGCCAAGGATTATTTGTTTCCCTGGTGTTGAAACGAGTCGAGAATTTCCCACGGAGGCACTGGTTGCTCTGGGAGTCGACGCGGATCAGGAAGCTCTCGTCAAGGATTGTTTGTTTCCCTGAGTTAAGGTATTTGCTAAGGATTATTTGTTTCCCTAGCACCAAGGATTATTTGTTTCCCTGGTGTTGAAACGAGTCGAGAATTTCCCACGGAGGCACTGGTTGCTCTGCGAGTCGACGCGGATCAGGAGGCTCTCATCAAGGATTGTTTGTTTCCCTGATTTGAGGGGTTTGCCGAAGACACTGGTTTCTTCGGAGTTGGGATGAATCGTTGAGGTTTGGCTTCGTTTTCTGGCGGAGCCTGTTGGGAAAGTAAAGTTCCCTCTTTGTTTGCGCCCTTGGATTGTTTACAGGGATCAATGCGATCTTAACTGTAGGGCTAAAGTTTTATCATCATTTTTTTTATTTTATTTCCGCGATGCTCTATCATTTCAGCTTTTATATCGCGAAGGTCGCGGTTGCCCAATCATTTCGGCTATTTTTCGCGGTGCCCAATCATTTCGGCTATTTATTTCATTTTTACTCGCTGCTTTTTATTGCGAGTTGCCCAATCATTTCGGCTATTTTGCATGCATACATTTTTACTTGCTGCTTTTTATTGCAAGTTGCCCCATCATTTCGGCTATTTCATATGCATGTGCGGCCTACTGGCTTTTCGCCGTAAACCTGACATTAGACACCGATTTCGGCATCAGCACCGCTACAACTGGGATATTACCAGGAGCGAATCATCATTTGCCTCTGTCGATGTTGACCAAAGGTGGCTTAGCGACCAGGGTTAAGGTCCTGTTGACTAAGGCTTTTGACTTCGTGAGCCGTAAGGGTTTCACAAAGTTATTTCTCCGTACAAGTCGTGAGGATCCTGTAGGAGTATTTTCTCCTTAGGGATTGTGAGGATTCCTAAGTGTTTTGTTCCTCTGTAAGTCGTAAGGATCCTACAAGAGGATTTTCTCCTCATAAATCGAGAGGATTTACAAGGGTTGTTCACCATGTGAACGTATCCCCAGTCACGGATGGGACTTGGTCAGGGAAATGTTTATTCCCGCCCGTGGATTGTATACAAGAACCCGTATTGGACCGCTTGTAGGGCAATATCGGAAGTTGTGGGGGTTGCTTAAGCACAGGTTTAGGTCTCTGTAACTTATGACTTTCAAATCTTATGAGCCGTGAGGGTCTCATAAGAGAGTTCTCCTTACGAGTCGTGAGGATCTCGCAAGTGTATTTTCTCCTTAGGAATCGTGGGGATCCCTAAGTGTGTTGCTCCCTTGTGAGTCGTAAGGATCTCACGCGGGTGGTTTTTCCTTACAAGGTCGAGAGGACGCTATAAGTGTCTTTTAATGAGGTTGCGCCCTTTTGGGTTTTCACAAACACCCGCCAGTAGTCCTGCTGTTTTTACTCACGGAGCCCTTTCGGGTTTTCATCCGTGCCCATTTTGCTTATGGACATACCGTTTTTTTTTATTCTTTTTATTTTCTTCTTCTTCTTTTTTTTACGAGGTCGCGCCCTTTCGGGTTTTCACGAACACTCGCCGGTAGCCCTGCTGTTTTTACTCACGGAGCCCTTTCGGGTTTTCATCCGTGCCCTTTTTGCTTATGGACATACCGTTTTTTTGTTTTTTTTTCATTCATTTTTTTTTATTTTCTTTTTCTCTTCTCTCTTTTTTTTTATCTGGTCAGCCTAAGGATGTGCGGTAGTAGTTTAAAGACGTTTCGGTCTGTCATTAGTTTAAGGACGTTTCGGTCCGTCATTCGTTTAAGGACGTTTCGGTCCGTTCAGGAAAAGGCCAGTCACTGCTTATAGAGTTCGAGCTTAGGACGATAGCGAGCAGACATAGTCGTCGTCATCTATCATTGACCTAGGCTACGGCTCATTAAGCATAGTATTTTTTCAGGAAGCGACCATTTATTAGCCGGAAAGGCCTTTCACCGTGCATATCCATGAGCAGATAGGCTCCACCCTGGTAGACCTTGTCTATGATGTACGGGCCTTCATAGTTCGGCTCGAATTTTCTCCGATTGGCACGGTTGGGGATCATAGGCCTTTTGACCACTAGCATGAGTTCGCCTTGGCGGAATGTCCTCGGTCGGGTCAATCTTTCATATGAGCGCGTCATCTTTGCTTTATAAGCTTCCAGATTTTGTTGCGCTATGAGTCGTGTTTCATCAAGGGCGTCAAGCTCTTCAAGCCGAAGGTGAGCATTTTCTTCGTCCGTCAGCTCGTAGTGGACTGCCACTCGCAGAGAGGGTAACTCTATCTAGAGGGGGAGTACTGCTTCGGTACCGAATACCAACGCATATGGCGTCGTGTTCGTGGCCGTCTTGAACGTGGTTCGATATGCCCAAAGGGCTTCTTGCAGCCTTTTGTGCCAGTCCTTCTTATTTCGGGACACCATCTTCTTTATGATCTTTGTCAAGGTCTTGTTGAAGGCTTCGGCTAGACCATTAGCTCGCGGATTATAAACTGAGGAGTATCTCCAGTCTATATTATGCTGCTGCGCGAAGCGACTGATCTTGTGGCTTCTGTAGGCTGGCCCGTTATCGGAGATGATCCGTCTCGGAGTTCCAAACCGATAGATGACATGCGTCTTGAAGAAATGGAGGATATTCTCCGTCTTCACTTCCCTCAGCGGCACTGCCTCTGCCCATTTGGAGAAGTAGTCGGTCGTTGCCAGGATGAAACGATGTCCCCTGGACGATGCTGGTTCGATGGGGCCGACTATGTCAGTTCCCCACATTTCGAATGGCTAGCTAGCCACTGTTGGATGGAGTGGATTTGGAGGTTGGTGGATGAAGTCCCCATGGATCTGGCATGAGTGGCATTGCTTCGCATATTCGAGGCAATCCTGAATCATCGTGGACCAGTAGTATCCCATCCGTTTGATCTTCAACTTCATCTTCGGGCCCGCTTGGTGAGAACCACAGATTCCGTCATGAACTTCCTGAACGACTCTTTCTGCTTCTTCAGGTCCTAAGCATCTCAGCCACAGAGAATCGAATGACCTCTTGTATAGAGTATCATTGACGAAGGCGAAAGACAGAGCTCGTTTCATGAGCTGATGTCTTGTGGACGCTTCTTCAGGTATTCGGTGGGACTTAAAGTAGTCTATGAAGACTTCCCTCCAATCCTCAGCCTTTTCCCGGTCTTCTATCTGCAAGGTCGTCTGTTCAGCCGCTCCCTTCTCTTCGGATGATTCTGGAGATATTTCTGCTGGGGCAAGCACCCGACGGCTTTGTACCACGATTCTAACATCATCGAGGTTCTCGTCAGCCAGTTCTTTAGGTAACTTGGCTAATGCGTCCACTTTGCTGTTTTCCGCACGCGGTATGCTTTCCAAAGTATAGGAGGGAATTTGGGTCAACGGTTGTTGCACCTTTTCACCGTACTTCACCAACTCCGGTTTGCACGTTTGGTAGTCGCTGTTTACTTGACTAACGACCAGTTGAGAATCTCCGTAAATGAGGAGGTTTTCAATTCCCATGTCAATGGCGATCTCGAAGCCTGCTATCAAAGCTTTGTATTCGGCTTCATTGTTCGTCCTCGGTTCTGTTAAGGAGAAAGCAAAGCGCATTATCCCTCCTTGTGGAGTCACGAAGATGAGGCCTACCCCCGATTTGATTATAGGGGTACTTTGTTTGCGCTTTTTCATGGAAGATGCTCCATCGAAATAAAGTTCCCATTGGGTATCAACACCGTCGATCGTGTCAAACGCATGTTCGTCTGGCAAATCGCAATTTAGAGGAGAATCGGCGGTGATCGGATGCTCAGCGAGGAAGTCGGCAATGGCCTGGCCTTTCACTGCCTTGAGAGGTTGATAAGTTATCGAAAACTCCATCAAGAGTAGGGCCCATTTAGCGAGTCGCCTCGTCAATATGGCCTTTGACATCAAATATTTAAGGGGGTCCACCTTCGAAATGAGACGGACTTCATGCGCCAACGCATAGTGCCTGAGCTTTGTTATCGCGAAGATCAACGCCAGGCAGTGTTTTTCAATGGGGGAATAGTTGCTTTCTGCCCCCAGTAGAACTCGACTTAAATAGTAGAGTGCTCTTTCTTTCCCTTGGTCATTCTCTTGCGCCTATAATGCGCCTAAGGAACCTTCGAGGGTGGTGGTATAAAGAATGAGTGGCTTTCCCTTAATCGGAGCAGCCAACACTGGCGGGTTCTGCAGGTATTGCTTGATTTCGTCCAGCGCGCTTTGGCATTTGTAATCCCAAACGAAAGGTGTTCCTTTCTTCATCAGGTGACTGTAAGGACGACACTTGCCCGAAAGGTTGGCTATAAATCGCCGTATATATGCGAGCTTCCCTTGGAGAGATCACAGCTGCTTAAAAGTCCTTGGCGGAGGCATTTCCATGATCGCCTTGATCTTTGACGGATCTATCTCAATACCTTGGTGTCGGACGATGAATCCCAGGAATTTACCCGAGGAAACTCCGAATGCACACTTGAGAGGGTTCATCTTCAAGTTGTATTGCCGAAGGCGTTGAAATACAGTTTTTAGGTGCTCGAGATGTTCCTCGTACGATTTGCTTTTCACCACGAGGTCGTCGATATAGCATTCGACGATTTCGTGTATGAGGTCATCGAAGATCTTCGTCATGGCCCTCTGGTAGGTGGCACCGGCGTTCTTTAATCCTAAGGGCATTACTTTATAACAAAATATTCCCAAAGGGGTCCGGAAAGAGGTATGCTTCTGGTCTTCAAGATGCATCTTTATCTGATTATACCCTGATGAGCCGTCCATGAAGGAGAAAACCTCATGAGTGGACGTATTGTCTATCATCAGTTCGGTGATTGGCACTGGGAAATCGTCCTTCGGGCAGGCTTTATTGAGATCCCAAAAATCCACGCATATGTGCACCGTCCCATTTTTCTTCATCACCGGGACGATGTTGGCGATCCATTCAGGATATTGAACCTCTTGGATAAAGCCAGAGTCGATTAGCTTCTTGACCTCAGCATTGATGCTCATCTCAAGCTCGAACCGCATTCTTCTCGGCGCCTGTTTAACTGGCTTGACGTTCGGGGATATCGCCAATTTATGCACAGCAACTTCTGGATCTAGTCCTGGCATCTCGGAATAGTTCCATGCGAAGCAATCTTTATGCTGTACAAGGACGTCTTTTAACGCAGCCACTCTTTCTTCAGATAGCAGCTCGCTGACAAATGTCGGTCGCGGATCGTTAGCCATCCCCAACTCAATTTTCTTGAGGTTATCTGCAGTGGTATGTATTCCGTCCTCCAGTTCTTTCGGCGCCGGTGGAAATTCTGAGATCACTTCATTATTGCTGTTTTCAAAGCACCAAGGAAGGTTATCCATGTTCTCGGGCTCTTCTTTTGATATTGTTATCATGTGACAAGTATGAATCCGCTTCTAATCCCAATGTGGAGTTGGTTCTGTTCTCGTGACATTGGGTTCATGCTTCTGTGGCGGTGTTACCCTCCAGTTGTCAGACAGAGCGAACTTGCCGAGCTGGTACTGATCTTCGACCCAATTCTTGAAGGTGAAGCAGTCTTCGAGAGGATGCCCTATTACTCGATGGTAAGAGCAATAATTTGGGTCAGAGACTTCGCCTGCTTGTTCGGGGTTCTTGGACTCCGGCAGTGTAAGCATTTGATGTTTTAGAGCAAGATCAAGTATCTTCTTCGTCTTGTCCCGAGGAAACGAGTACGCTCGACCCATTTTCTTCATGAGGGATAGATCAATAACGCTCGACTCCCGTTTTCGTGGCTTCTTAGCCCTACTTTGTTGCTGTTGAGCGCTTTTTTGACCTTTCGACCTGTTTCTGCCTCTGCGTCGAGCCTTTCTTATAACAGGTTGACAGGGGGCGGCACTTTCATCTTTGATGGCCTGTTGAAGGAGGCGTTGCGTTTTGGCTTTCTCGTAGATGGCCATTTCGCGGTTGTGATCGTCTCGGACTTTTTGACCAGCTTCCCTTATAAGCCTGTCCATTTGTTCTTCAAACGACGGACTGGGCACTTTTGCATCAGGAACTTTTACTGGTTCAGGATTAGCGTCCTCCTGTTGAGCATCTGCTTCTTCATTGAAGTCACGCACGACGTAACAGTCACGGAGCAGCTCTCGTTTCTTAGGGCGAATGTATCCGAGCCCAATTGTCTCCATCCTCCCATTGGGCAGTTTGCGTTGAGTCCTGGGAACGTTCCAGACTTTGTCATAGAACTTGGCTTTTCGAACGGTCTGCTTGAAGGATATCCCTTGGCGTTTCAGCAACCTTTTTAAGCCTTCTATATAATATCTGGGTAGACGGATGGGCTGAAGCCTGTCCAGCGTAGGATCCGCCCCATGCCAGATTTCTTTCTCCACTTTGTTTTCTTCAGAGCGGTAGAATAGAATTGCCTTCTTGCCTTTTCGCCTGGGAGGGATATAGAATGTCCGCAGCTCCTCTACACTGTAGATATCGAGCGCATCCAGTTCTTTATAATGTTTAAGCGGCACCATAGCGACTTGTAGACTTTGCTCTTCGTCAGCGGAAGCTCGTATTGAAGGTCGAGCAGAGAATACAGTATGGACCTCATCTTCCGAATCACTACCAAATATCAACGTAGGAGCGGATGGTCCCGGCTTAGTGTATTGGGGCGGACCCGAATAAACTATCTCCTCTTCCTCCTCGGTATCACTGCCGAAGACAGGGATGGTGGCGTTAGTTTTGTTCTCCGGCTTGCGACACCTTTCCGTGTCTTCGAAGTTCGGCAAGAAGTATTTGGCATCTTCATATTTGCGGACTTCATTTATGGAAAACGGATTCAGTTCTCCCGTCACGGTATACTCGAGACCATCCCTAAAATATTTCATACACTGATGCTGTGTAGAAGGGATGATGTTGTACTCATGTAACCATGGTCGGCCGAGCAGAGCGTTGTAGCATGTCTTAGTATCTATGATGTGGAATTTAATGTCCGTGACGAGCAGCCCAAAACATAGCGTCAGTATCACAGATCCAAGAGTCTTTGACGATTGGGAGTCGAACCCGGAGATGGTGATCTTGTCCCGAGCAAGGTGCTGGACGCTCATGCAGATTTCCTTTAGCACCCGCACATTAAGGAGATTAACAGACGATCCGTTATCGATCAGGATTTTACCTATCTTTATATCATGGCAGTATCCTGAGATGTAGAGGAGGCGATTGTGTTCGCACGTCCCAAGGAGAAGGTCTTCATCGCCAAAAGTGACATCGACCGTGTGCACTTCCTCCAACCCATCCTTCATCTTTTCTTCGGCCAGGAAAGCTTGGAACTGCTCCGGGTCCTGTAGTGCCTTAACTAACGAATCTCTCGCCTCCTTTGATAATAAAAGGGCGTCAAGAATGCTGAGTTGCGAGGGTAGCTTCCTCAGATGCGCTAAGACGTTGTAATCTACCTTATTCTTTTTTGGCGGGTCTTTGGCAGTTAGCTCTTCCGTGACTTGGTCATCCAAGGCGATCTCCTCAGGGACCTTTTCTTTCCCTTTGTCTCTTTTGTTTGGGGGTCCGAGATTCTTTTCGGGCAACGTGCGATTACGCAGCCGGATATTTTCACAAATCTTCGGCTCTTCTTCTTTTCCCAAAGAGGGGGCCAAGCTCCAACTCCTCCTCAGAATCGTTCCCGAATGTGAGTACTTGTGATCCTCCGGCGTTGACCATGCGACAATTGCCGGTAGTTCTATTAAGCCCTTCGGTCGCACTATTTTGCTCCCGGCGAGTCTTGCGCTTCTCCCGCTTAACCTGTTGTCGGTGAGCAACATATCCTTTCCACCATCTATCGAAAGCTTTGCACTCCTCAGTGGGATGCGAAATCTTCCGATGATACAAGCAATAAGAGGGGTGCATTTCCGCTTCACCAGTAACGCTTCCCTCAGAGGATGGTAACTTCATACCCATTGACACGGCTTTAGCAAACCTTTTCCTCATCTTGAATTTGATTTTATCCACAGTAGGTGTACTTTGCTCCAGCGGGAGTATCTCATTTCTTTCGTCATGGTGCTGGCGTTTGGCCCTTTCGAATATAATCTCCTCGCGCTCCCGATCAGCTTTGCTTTTTAAGAGAGCTTTATTGAGGAATGCATCGATTACTTCATCCGATGGCTCTAGAATTTTTGGTTCGGGATCTGCCCCCAGCGTTTCAGTACAAGGAGTCTCCTCATTATTTGTGAGCGAATGAGAAATCACATGACAGCTCGCCACGTATTCTTCAGACTCATCAGACGAACTTTCTCCTTCATCTTCCTCTTGAAAGACGTGGTTGAGAAACTCTTGGAATGTAATAGGAGTCCTTGCCTTCTGGTTGTATTCCTCCAGCGCGTCAATTTGTTTTTCCAAGTCCGTGCGCTTGTCGCCAGGCTTCACGGGCTTCTTTGACTTCTTTTTCTCCTTCTTTGAAGATTTTGACGGCTGGTTATGAATGTTTGGGCCACCTCCCTCGATCTTTCGAGTTGGACGAGGCTTCAATATCCCTTCAATGATTTGCGGCTCCAACAGGCTCTTCCACTTGATTGCTGGGCAAAATTGAAGATCATTTAGCATCCTCTTTGTCTTGGCTGATAATACAACCTCCCAAGGAGCTACTTCAACGACAGAGCATGTTGCCCCCGGCGTATTCATTCCCTTAGAGGTGTGGGGCTGCGGTGGATTCACTTTCCATTTGTCGGACAATGCAAACTTGCCCTGTCGGTACTGGTCTTCAAGCCAATTTTTGAAGACATAGCAATTCTCGATCGGATGACCCAGTACTCGATGATAAGGACAGTAGTTGGGCTCATTGACATCACTTGGTTGCGACGGACGTTTTGGGTCCGGCAGATTTATGAGTCGGTTGCGCAACGTCAGCTCGAATAACCTTCTCGTTTTATCTCGGGGAAACGAGTAGGAATGTCCCATCCTCTCCTCAAGGGGTACGTACGGGCGCATATTATTTTGACGAACGACCGGCTTCGGGTTGTTCGGCTGTTGCTGAGCATTAGCGACAACGATCGCTTTCCCCTTTCCCTTCTCATTTCGGGAGTCCGGCTTTGGAAGAGGAGGTTTATGGCCCATTTGATCCATTTGCGCCAGCTTGTCGATTAGTGCCTGGAAGGTGGTCGGTTTGAAGAACATCATAAATTACGAGATGGTTGCTTGCGGATCGAGAGTTCCTACAAACATACCCACTGCAGGAGCTTCTTCAATGCGTTGCTCGCATTTTGACCATAAATTACGCCACCGTATAGCATATTGGACCCATGTTTCACCCGGCTTTACCCTGGTAATAGTCAATGCCGTTATCGGGGTACGCTCGCTGGCACTCGCGAAACGTTGGGTAAACAGCAGTTCCATTTCAGCAAAGGTTTTGATAGAGTCATTCGGGAGCTCGGAATACCACTCGAACGCCGTATTTGACAAGCTACCAACGAACTGGCGGAGCAACAATTTATCATCACCGCCAGTGTTGCCGCAAAGCTCCCTGAACTGGGCGACATACTGGTGAGGATTGCCAGTCCCCTTATACAAATGAAATTTTGGTATCGTATAACCTGGCGGATACTTAATCTGGTCGTACCAACCCGGATACGGTCGCCCTGTTTTTACGGCCTGTCCTGCTGCTTCCGTCGCTTGATGGACCCGGATCTGCTGAGCTATGTATTCGTCCAGATCGGCTTTGGAGATTGCCTCCTCCTTGGCTGTTGACAGAGCCGGAGGAGGATTCGACGTTTCTCTCCTATCATCTTCAAGGATGATCGGGGATCTTCAGCAGGTGGATCCTGTTGAATCATCATGCCCACCATGTCCTGGAACAGGAAGGCTATTTTCTTTATACTGGCTGCCTGTTCCGCAGCTTCTTTATCCTTCTTCTCCAGTATGCGATGAAGGAATTCGGCGTCAGTTTCTTGTTCCTGACGTTCATCCGAGGACGTTTCAGGGGTTTCTTTTGGCCCAGTGAGTGCGGCCATCACGATCATCATCTCCTGGAGCTTTTGCTGTTTCTCCTGAGCCTTGGTCACTGACCGTGTGAGCGGTCTATAACCCGTGGATGCGCGGCTATCCTCCTTTCCCGATGCCATATAAACTGTATGAACTATCATGCCCCCGGACTTAGGGCGTTTAGGCTCACCATCTTTGGCATTTGCCGCGGGCGCGGGGGTTTTCTCCGGCCTCTTCTTTTGTGGGCCGTTGAAGTGGAGGGGGCCATTGCGGTGGGCACCCTAGCGATTGTTGTCCTCCGTTGTTTAATGGGACGGTCCTTTTCTTCTTGAACCTTCGCCTTTTTCTGTTGACGAGAGTGATCTGGGTCAATTACAGAGTCTTGAACTCTCCGCCAAACTTTATAAATTTTTGAGGACAGCCGTTGAGGGGGCTGCTCTTGTTTCGTTTCCGGAACTCTCTCCGTAGGTGGAGGAGATCTTTTTAGTGTAGCGGTTGGAGAGTTCTTACGTACCCTCTTCAGCAGTTCAAAACTGTTCCCAGTTGGAAGAGCAGCGTTGACTTCCACCACTGGAGCCGGTGGAGTTAGCCCTGAGGGGGAGTTGCCCCCTGCCTTCCTCACTCGTCGCCAATGGCGACGTCGAGCATGACGAGCCGTTGGGACTGGCTCTGAGATAGAGACAGCTTCTTTTTGCCCCCTGTCTGAATGAGGCGCGGCTGGTGTTAACCTCTTAAAGACTGAGGTTGTCCTTTGAGGGATGATATTCAACCTGTCGAAGACAGATCCTCGAGCAGGGGCAGGAGCAGGAATAGTCAGCCTTGAAAAGACTGAATCTTTGACGGGAGAAGCCGCCTTGACGACTTCTGGAGCAGCGGCTATTGCCTTCCTTGGGACAGCCACCTTAGGATTCACAGGCTTCTTGTGGGCCCCTCAGAGTTTTGATCCAGCCTCGCAAAGACAGAGGCTGTTGGCTTGGTAATGAACGACCCGTTGACAGGGGCCGTCGTAGCAGTGAGCCGGTCAAAGACCGACTTCTTGTCCGTTTCTGGTGCAGGTATTGGCATAAAGAAGCTTGTGGGTGGGATCATGGTCCCGAAAAACAGGCCGGTGGTGGCCTGGGCAACCTGTTCTACCGGCAGAGCGAGGAAGGAAGACGCTTGGGGCCCATATGCTACACCTCTAGGTGAGGTGGAGCGTCCGTTGCAGTGGCACCTCGAGCAGTTGGTGCAGTTAGAGGCCATGGATGCTTGAGTTCTGCGCCAGACAAAAGACCAAATCTTAGTAACTTGAAAATCCAAAAGCAACCGTTAACAAACCACGATTCGTTCACGAAGACGACACACGAAGTGTGGAGTGGAAAGAGGAAAAGGTCCCACCGGGTGTGCCAGAATCTGTTCCCTTCCGAAAGACGGCGGAGACGACGTGAGGACGTCTTGCCTGGGATTCGGGGCAGATGCTATATGGTTTTATCCGTCCACCTCTCCGAAGATGCCAAGTTGATTTATGACACCGTGTATCGGAGGTTTAGACGGATGTGACCGATGTAGCAGACTTCATCAGATTCCCCCTCGCTTGAGGGGTTTTTGATTGTGGGGACGCTTTTCCCTGCAGGCGCAAGCCCCTGCAGTTAATTACGCTACCGCATCGCGGTAACAACTTTCTCCTTCTCCAGAATTTCACTTCATGTCGTGGGTGTTTGTTTTGTTTGTGGTTGCCCGTGGATTGTATACGGAGACTGAGTAACGCCGTCGCCCGTAGGACGTGGATTAGTCCAAATCCGTATTTACTTAGATTTGGGTTTGGTGTTTTTAGTTTAAGGATACGTTAGCCGTATTGAGGCTAAGATCAACTTAAACGTTCGTTAAGGATACATTAGTCCTGTTTGAGACTAAGATCGACTTAACGTGGTGATCCATTTATTATATGGCCATCAGGACTCATCACCTCTCTGACGTCGTTGAAGAATTACAACGATAGATGTCAGAGGAGTTCAGAGATGTATCCTTGAACCAAAGTTGATTTGGAGTTTTATAGTCCATTTGAATGTTTAAGGATACGTTAGCCGTGTTTGGGGTTAAGATCAACTTAAACGGGACCGTTTAGATTCGGCAAAAGAGCATTTGGAAGCTCTATTGTTCCAGTTTAGGGACGTAGTGGTCCATGTTCCAATTTAGGGACGTGGTGGTCTATCACCAGTTTAAGGACGTGGTGGTCCATCATTAGTTTGAGGACGTTTCGGTCCATCGCCAGTTTACGGACGTGGTGGTCCATCATTTGTTTAAGGACGTTTCGGTCCGATATTAGTTTAAGGACGATTCAGTCCGATATTAGTTTAGGGACGTTTTGGTCTGATATTAGTTTAGGGACGTTTCGGTCCGATATTAGTTTAAAGGACGTTTCGGTCTGTCGCCAATTTAGGGACGTGGTGGTCCAATCATTAGTTTAAGGACGTTTCGGTCCGATATTAGTTTAGGGACGTTTCGGTCCAATATTAATGTGTGGTCGTTGGGACCCGTCACCTCTCTGACATCGTTGAGGAATTACAACGATAGGTGTCAGAGAAGTTCGGAGATGTACCCTCGAACCGGATTTAAATTGATTTAGGAGAGCAATCTTGCTCAGTCAATTTAATTTGAGAACTTACGGCCATGATTGGGCTAAGTCCAGCTGAAAAAATGTTCAACACTTTTATTTGTTTCGATTTTGGGTTGGGCTCTGCCCATAAAGGATGCAGAGCATCAATTTGTTTTGGGCTCTGCCCATTTATAAATGATGCAGAGCATTAATTTTACTTGGGCTCTGCCCTTTTTATTGCTTTACAATTTATTTTGGCCTGTTAGGTCTTTTTGACTTGGGCCTGGCCCTTTAGCAAAAGAAATGCATTGCATTCTTAGGCGCTTTGCGCCAATCAAAGAGCGCAAGCGCTGCGCTTGCGCTGCTGACACGTGGCGCACTCTGGTGAGTTGCGCCAATTACAGAGAGAAAAGCTCTATCTTAAAGCGCATAGCGCAAGTAGTTCAGATGCTGACACGTGGCGCTCTCCCAAGAGCGCAACAGCGCAGTTTGCAAGTGCAAGGCACTATAAATTTGAGAATGTTTTAGATTCAAGAACCAAAGGTTCATAACAGAAGTGCAAAGCACTGTTTGTTTTCTTGATCTAATTTAGATCAAAGAAAACAAGTTTCTCTTGTTTTTTTATCTCAGAGAACCAGAGGTTCATAAAAAGTGCAAAGCACTATTTTTATTTGTTTTTATTGAAGATCATTGATCATGTTCTTAGATCAATGATCTATTAGAAGAAATTCTTCTCTTTTAAAGGTTTTTACCTTTTGTTTTTTCCTGGAATTTCCTCAGAGTTCTCTCTGTTTTTTTTTCTCAAAGAATGTTCCTTCTTTTTGATTTGAGGTCTAGGGGTCTTTATATAGTGCTCATAAGTTTGTTGAATTTGTTAACGAGATCTTTTCTTGAGTGATTTGGGGAATTTTCCCCACCGTTGGATCTTTGATCCAAGGGCTTCTGTTTTACAGAAGAAAATCTTCTTGTTTTAACAAGAACAGAAAGATTTCTTTAAAATCTTAATTCTGTTTGGCGCAAATGCCCCGGCGCAAATGCCCCAGCGCGTGACACGTGTCGCGCAGCGCACAGCGCAGCGCAACTGCGCTAGCGCATCTGTGCTGACATGTGTCGCGCAGTGCACAGCGCAGCGCACCTGCGCTAGCGCATCTGCGCTGACACGTGTCGCGCAGCGCAGTGCTTGCGCAACTGAAGCGTTGCTTCCTTTAATTTTGCCTTAAATAGAGCTTTGCTCTGATTGGGCACGCCTTCTTGGGCGCTGCGCTGACGTATCAGCGCCTGACATATGGCGTGTTGCGCCCGAAATTTGAAGCGTTGCTTTTAAAATTTGAATTTTGAATTTTGAATTTCAACAGAGTTTTGCTCCGATTGGGGAAACATGAGGCTCCTGACCAAATACAACGTCTGCAGAGAGAATCGACTTCTTCTTCCTCTTCTGCGAGCGAGTTCCCGTTGCCTCTAGCACAAGCTTACGGTTGGTGAGCGCCTTGGGACGACGAGTCCCGATATCTGAACCCACGCCAGACTCGGGAGACGCCACAGTCACCGTTTCCACGGGAGCACGAGGTATCGGCAGCTCAGGCTTATTATGCGGGACCTCGACCGTAGCAACTTCCCTCAAGGGAGGATGGATAATGGTCTGTCACTTCAGAGGGACATTTGGGTTGCCAGCCGGAGCGGTACCCTTGCGATCAAGCAGCGATTGCTTCTCCTCCCTGATGACGGCACCCATTGAATGCTGATACCAGGCCATATGCACATTCAGGGCTTTCGGAATACAGCTCGGTTCGCTGATAAAGAAGTGGGACTCTGTGTTCAGGCGCATAAAATGATGCAGCGCACTCCGCATTCCGTCTTCGGTAGTAGCAGGCTCTGCCAAGAAAGCCTCAAGTAGGACATCCTGATTATAACTCAGCTGCTGGGCGAAACGATGCGGGTTGTATCTCATGAATAACGCCGTATCGTTTTGCCTAAATACGAGAAAGCCTGGCCTGATGGAGTACAGATGAAGAATCTCCCGAGCTTTCAATACAGAGGTCCCATCTTTAAAGATGTCTTGCAATGGCAGCACCGCTTTTGAAGATTCCTGGCCGACGGTCAAAACTTTGTTAGTGAATGACATACCATCTCCAACTGTGCGTGGACGAAGGAGTAAACCCCTAGCTTCCCGCGGTGACGGACTTATGATGGATGCGTCGACCAGCTGCATTATTCGAGGGAACTTACATCTGTTGTAAAAAGAAGGTGTTTTGTGGATACCGAAGACCCCAAGCACGTGCAACTCTAGCCATGAGGTGAAATAGTGCAGTGAGAAGTTGGTGGGCTGCACCCCTGGTTCGGTAGTATCCGCTGCCAAGCTGAGGCCGTGATATAGGTGGGCTAACCCAGCAATCCCGATGGCCACTTGTATCCCGGCAACCATTCGATACGCGGGGTAGAAGACATAAGGCTTCATGTAGCGAGGGTGCGTAGGAAGCGCGAACCAGCTTAACCATAAACCGAGGAACCCGAGAAAGAATGCTTCCTCATCAATGCCCGGAGCGGCAATTTCTGACAAAGGGACAATCGCGGCGTCGGGAAGAAAGAAATCCTTTTGATCGGCTTCCAATATTGGCCGACGATCCAAGCCAAAGCCGAAAGGATCATCAAGTTTGGCAAACTTTTCATCTTGTCGTGACAAAATTTCTGGGCGAAGAAAACGGGCTATGAAGTCCGCAAAGCTGACCCCCCGGCCTCCAGATTCAAGAAAGAGGCTCTCATACATATTTAACACCTTTATCAGACTTGGGAACAGGTGCTGAATGGCGTTCTTAGGGGTAAGACCCATTATCACTGATTTGGTGGCAAAAACATACTCATCCGGAGGAAGCAGCTCCTCGTAGTGCTCTCCCTTAACTGGTAAACCAGAAATCTCGGCAAATTCCTCCAAGAAAATAGAGACCTCTCGATCCAATAGGAGGAAGGTGTGGGTCGGAATGTTCCACTGTTTTAAAACACCTTGATCCACCATGTGGGAAGTGCGGAATACTGGAATAAGGAGGCGTAGATCGCAGGGTAGAAGCCAAGCTTCAACAGCTGCGATTTCTTTTCCGATAAGATATATCGGGCCCACTGTAGGTATCCGACCGGATGACGGGGAGTTAGTCCTATGTTGTAGGGATGTCCCCAAGGGCGCGACTCGCCCTGACATATGCGCCGCCCCAGAGTGTCCAAACCCACCGGCGGCTGCACGGGTACTGCGGCAATAGAAGGCTGAAGGAGTCCTTCTGAAGTCCAATTCACTTCCTCTACAGTGTAGCTCATTGGGGGTGCGTCTGCATAAGGGATCGCAGAGATGGGTTCCGAGGGTGTCGCACAAGAAAAGCTTCGGCGGCCTCTGATAATTTGATCATACTATCTATCCCATAGGTGAAGATTCTTGTGCTCCGGGTCATGGTCCTTGATCAGGGCAAGAACCTCTCAGTCTACGGGCGCTTCAGGAAATCCGCCTTCTGAGCGGACGAACGGAAAGGAAGTGTCGAAAGACATGTCACCTGCATGGGAAAAGAACAAATTGTCAGCCGCCAGTGCTATAATTTAAAATTCTGACACTCGGTACTTTAAAATTCGTACCACACTGCAATGCAGTAGAAAGGGACCAAAGGGGACCCACATAATCTAGATGACAGTTCATCATTAATAAAACAGTCTCATCATTTGATGAGACTGTCATTAAATGAGGAAATCTTCAATTGATTCTCATTTAATGAGGAATCCCTCAGGCCAGGGAGTAAATCTCCTCTTAAGAGCAGTGCTCTGTGAAAGAATGACACTTGTCAAATTCTAATGATGAAGGAATAAAAATTCCTCAAGAGCCTTGCTCTGTAAAAAAACGATGGAATAACCATCAGAAATTTAAAATAAGATCTTTAATGAATTAAAAATTCTGAAATCTATGAACAAACTCTAAGAGTTCTTCATGAGCAAAGCTCTGTTCATTAATGGGATAAGAAACCCCAAGAAAGAACTCTTTAGATCTATAATTCCAAGAGAGCAAAGCTCTGTTAATGAAACCCTAAAAGGGCTTTATTTAGATCAAAGATCTATGAAGAGCAAGGCTCTATTAATGGGTGAAACCCTAGATTCTTAAATAATCCTTTAAAAGATTTAATCTTTACCTAAGTTTTAGCAGAGTTTTGACTCTTGAAAAGTTCTTAAGCAAAAGTGCTATGCTCTGAATAAAAATTCGCAAAGGAAGAAGATGAACAATGGTCATCTCAAAGGGCCAAGGGTCCTATTTATAGGCTTAATAGCCGTTTCAGATTCTGAATTGATCCAATGGCAGAAATTTTGCCACCGCTGCACTCACGTGTGGGCCACGTGAGCGCAACGGTGGGGGGGCATTTGTTTCCCCCAATTAGAGCAAAGCTCTATTTAAAATTCAAATTTTGAAATTAAGCAATGCTTCAGATGCAGCGCCAAGTGCGCTGTGCCCTAGGCAGCGCACTACGTGCAAAGCACGTGTGCGCTAGCAACGCTGCACTTAAGCAGCGCATCACGTGCAAAGCACGTGTACGCTAGCGCTAAGTGCGCTACACTTAAGCGGCGCACCACGTGCAAAGCACGGGTGCGCTAGCGCCGATTGCGCTGCGCTCTGAGCAGCGCACCACGTGCAAAGCACGGGTGTGCTAGCGCCGATTGCGCTGCGCTCTGAGCAGCGCACCACGTGCAAAGCACGGGTGCGCTAGCGCCGAGTGCGCTGCGCTCTGAGCAGCGCACCACGTGTAAAGCACGGGTGCGCTAGCGCTGGAACTAAAAACTCCCCACCGTCAGATCAGAGATCTAATAACAATGATAAATCATAAATTAATCAGTATTAAAATTCTGTTAAGGAATGATTCCTCAAAATCTTTCCAAATAATAAGATTGTGCTCTGTAAATTAGAGCACCGTTGGATCAATGATCCAATGGTAAATAAAAATTACCAAAAGACAGAATAAATTCTGTATGGAAAGATTTATCAATCTTATTGAAAATAAGAAGATTGCCTTCCGTAAAACAGAAGCCCTAGGATCAAAGATCCAATGGTGGGAAAACATCCCCAAATCAATCAGAGAAAGATCTCTTTAACTGATTCAACAAATCAGCTTGCCCTATATAAAGGCCCCAAGACTTCAAGTCTGGCATGGAGGAACTCCCCCATAAGCTTTGAGATTTCAGAAAGAAGAGCCAAGCTCTCAAGAAAGAAGATTTTTTCTTCAAGGTAAAAAGAATGATGATGAACAAAGAGATGAAATCATCTCATAATTAAAAAGAAGAATTTTCTTCCTAAAAGATCATAGATCTACAAAGACCAAGGTCTTTAATAAAGAGATCAAAAAGATCTCATCATGAAACAAAGAAGAACATAATTCTTCTCACAGATCATAGATCTATAAGACTAAAGTCTTTCTCAAAGAGATCATGAACATCTCATTACAAAAAGGAAGGGAGAATAATTCAATTCTCTTAAGGATCATAGATCCATAAAGGCAAAGCCTTTCATCAATATAAGAGATTGAAACAAAATAAGAACGGTTGTTCTTAGATCCTAAGACAAAGTCTTCTAAAAAAAAGAACATAAATTGTTTCTCAGATCATAAAATTGATCAGATGCATTTTGTGCTCTTGAACTGCGCTTTTGCGCTCTCTGGACTGGCGCTCAGCGCCAAATGCCCCACGTGTCAATAGCGCTTGTACCGCTTAACAACTAGCGCCTTGCGCTTCTGAAATAGCGCACTGCGCTCATGGGCTGGTGCTCAGCGCCAAGCGCACCACGTGTCACTCACGTGTGCGCCACTAAACTAAAAGCGCAATGCGCTCATGAGCCAGCGCTCTGCAAATTGGTGCAATGTGCCCATCATCTGGCGCTTAGCGCCAAGCGCGACACGTGGCAGAAGCGCACTGCGCTCTTTGACTGGCGCAAAGCGCCAAGCGCACCATGTGTTGCGGTGGCAGAACATAAATTGTTCTTTAATAAGCCCAGAGCTATGATAAATGCTCAGCATTCAATAAAAGACAAAACATTGTCAAGATATAAATCAATGCTCAGCATTGTTAAAAGGGCTAAGCCCAAGTAAAAGCTCAACAGCCCAAAATAAATGTTAAAACATTTTAACTTGATTGGACTTAGCCCAAGATTGGCCATAAGTCCTCAAATTCAGATTAATTGAGCCCACATGCTCATAAATCTTTTAAGAGATCTTGGTTCCAAATTGGACTACAGATCTACCAACCAAAATTGGTTCAAGGGTACATCTCTGAACTCCTCTGATATTTATCGTTGTAATCCTTCAACGTCTTCAGAGAGGTGACGGGTCCCGACAACCATATATTTCATAGACTATGACGTCTTTAAACTGGACTGTGAGGTCTTTAAACTCACGGACTATGATGTCCTTAACCTTGACTGTGAGGTCTTTAAACTCAAGGACTATGATGTCCTTAACCTGGACTGTGGGGTCCTTAAACTCACGGACTATGATGTCTTTAACCTTGACTGTGAGGTCTTTAAACTCACGGACTATGATGTCCTTAACCTTGACCGAGATGTCCTTAAACTAACGATGGACCACCATGTCCTTAAACTGGTAATCGATCGCAATGTCCCTAAACTAAACAATAGAGTCCAAATGATCTTTTGTCGGATCTAAACGATCCCGTTAAGTTGATCTTAGTCTAAAATTAGACTAACGTATCCTTAACAAACGTTTAAGTTGATCTTAGTCTTAAATGAGACTAACGCATCCTTAAACCCAACCCCAAACCCAAATCTAAGAAAATACGGATTTGGACTAATCCACGCCCTACGGGCGACAACATAAATTAGTCTCCGTATACAATCCACGGGCAACCAAAAACAAAACAAACACACACAACATGGAGTGACTATCTGGAGAAGGAGAAAATGGTTACCGCGATGCGGTAGTGTAATTAACTGCAGGGGCTTACGCCTGCAGGGAAGAGCGTTCCCACAATCAAAAACCCCTCAAATGAGGGGGAATCTGATGAAGTCTGCTACAACGGCCGCATCCGTCTAAACCTTCGATACACGGTGTTATAAATCAACTTGGCATCTTCAGAGAGGTGGACGGATAGCACCAATTAGCATCTGCCCTCGGAATTCAGCCCATGACGTCCCAACGTCCCGGTCGCGTCTTTCGGCGGAGAACAACGGGAGAGCTCAATCCTTTCTCGGCGAACGAAGTGCGAAAGTATGAAGACGCAAAGTACTTCCGGCCGGATTTTGAAGACACTGAAAGGTGTCATAAGCTGGAAAATAAGCAAAAGTCCGTGGCCACCATCCCGGTCTTTGGAAGTGATACTAAGAAAGATGAACAAATAGTCTACTCGGGACAACCCCATAAGGAAAATAATAAGCCCGGACTATCGACCCCTATCCTGGTCTTTGGCGGCGACTCCGAAGATGAGGCGAACATGGTCTCCATTCGCTCATCAACACAAACTCTTGCCGAATCAAATCAGATTCTGCACATTATGATGACTCTAATACATGCAGCGTGCAAGAAATAGAAACTTTCTATTTGCCTCCAAGACGAAGAGATGAAAAGGCGATTCTCTTTTACAAATCTACGGAAACCAAGGTGGAAAAAGAAGACTGGCATGGTGCCGATTCCACTCTTGACAAGTTCCAGCCTATCCCTATGCCAAGGTATTATCCGGAGGGATTAAAGAAACTGTTAAAGCGCCAAGGCGTACTTCTCGAACAAATGATTTGGCAAGTCCAATTCTACAAAAAGATTTGGAATATTTCCGGGACTCAACGAAAGAAGCCCAACGGGAAGATGGAAATAACTGGGCTGAGATATGTCCGGTCCAAGAAACGGGAGCAAATCTATAGATGCCACATCATTAACAGCTCGAGTGAAGAAGAAAACACTCTTCCAAATAAACGTGACGTCAAATTGGAGCGAGATCCCACTTTAAGAACGTTAAGTCCGTCGCTCGAAGAGCAAATTGACAAGCTACTAAAAGAAGCTTGTCAGGCGAACCGAAACAACCATGTCCACGAAATGGCCATATATGAAAAGGCCAAGACGCAGCGTCTCAATCAGCAATCAGTAGAAGAAGTAGACCGTGATGCTCTTCATCCACAGCCCGTTATTTGCTTTCGCGAAGAGAGAAAATCCCGAAGCGAAGATGAAAATAAGGTGAGGAACGCAAACAATGTTCAAGGACAACAATGCAGGTCCAAGACGCCGATTAATTGAGAAAATCTCGGTTGGAGCCCATCTTTTATAAAGAAGATAGATCGGAAATAATCCTTCCATCGAGACAAGACAGGGAAAATCTTCAGTCTTGACATGAAACACCAAATGTTGACGCTTCCGGAATCTCGGCACCCTGCATAAATAAATGAGGTCCACCATCCGGACTATTGCTCCTATCACAGAGTAATAGGTCATCCCCTTGAGAACTGCTTCATATTCAAGAATTGGGTCGAGCACCAATATCAACTGTTAGTTATATGTATGCCCTAGAGGCTATTACTGTACATACGATGTATATTGTAGTGGATGCTTGGATATATATAGGGAGGACTTTCTTGCTCAACATGATAGTATGCTATCTGATTGCACTTTATCTTAACATGTACACTTATTGTCTCTCTATTACATGTTGATAAAGCCCTTAGGATGAGTACTTGACTACCGGGATTATGATGGAGATCATATTAATAGGGACCAGGGTAGTCGGTAAGTACATCCTTCAATTGTTCCTAGTCATGGGAGTATCGAGACGGGGCATCGATATTCCTGAGTAGACTAGCGTATACGCTTCTTGACCCATATAATGGGCGATGGATGATCCTACATCCATTGGTGTTTGACATCAGAGTAGGTATATGGGTGCTCAGTGGAGACTGGGTATACTGAACGGACTCGCCGAGAACTCCTATATGGTACTATACCTATCGTCAGATAGCAGTTCTCTGGTGACACTGGTACAGGTTAGTCTGTCGACCCGAGATCGTCATAGAGTCTTGTGTGATTCCCATTGTGCTTTGATTTCCACCTTACCACATTCAAGAGATCGTGCAAAACGGTGGTTTTTGGGTACAGTCCCAAGTCACATGGAGGCAATGAGCGATAGGAGGGGATTTCGTCTCTCCCGGTATTGGGAGTTGGTTGCGCTATGCTCGATTGGCCATAACAGGAAATCCCTGACCATGGTTGCTGAGATCTGAGATAAGTGTTATCAGTAGTTTCTCGAACCGTTATGAGCCTCACATCGGCATGACTTATCAGGCTATTGGGGTCTGACGTTTTCCACCCCAGGCTGCGATATGCGACATATCAGACGAAGAGACCGGACTGTACGGTAGTGTTACTTATTGGATTCGCAGGAGTATGAGCAGGCTTACTTGTTGATCTTCTAATCGCTAAATACCCTATTGGCCGTTACGTTTAGCAGACCGCTTGCGGCTTATGGGTGACTGATATGATCACCACCTACTGACGACGTATTGACGAGTCTTTAGAGTCCTACACAGAGGTTTCCTGGCTTAAGCGAAACGAAGTAGGAGCACATATGTGATATGTGCGGGACCGAGATTAATACGTGTATGTGATACCGTATTCTATTCTCGCGACATGTGATATAGGTCGGTTATATGTTATATAACCGGGTTATCGAATCAAGTGTTGATTCGATAATATATGATATTAGTCGGTTGTATGTGATATAACCGGATTATTAAATCAAGTGTTGATTTAATAATTTAATGTATAATTATATATTTGATATATTATCTTACATTAACTAATATTAGCTCACTTAAGAATTCTTTTTCTCACTTATGTACATTTAGTATATATGTGATATATACTTATGTACATTATTTTGTGTCGTGCTAGATGATACATGTTACATGGGTGTATGTGACTCACACCATGCTTAACATAATCAAGGGTTTTATTTATTTAAAGTAATTCAAAATTGAGTGGAAATTAGTCATGGTTGATGCTTAGTGGAAGTTTGTAGAATCATTGACTAAGTCTACCAATTTTATTTTACTTAAGATATTTATTAACCCAACCATTATGATTAGCCATGGTTTAGTATCTACATGAGTTAGTATGAGATATTATCTCACCCATGGTTGCTATTCTCACCACTTGATTCATTCTTCACTTGCTTCATTTCATGGTAGCTTTCTTCATCTCCTTCCTCAAGCTTTCTAGCTTCATGAGAGGTGACGAAAATTAGTGAGAAAATTATTTCTAAAGTGAGCAAAATTCCTACTTCATCAATCTCTTCTCTACTAGCTATTTAGATTGGGTTGTTTCTTCACCAAGTTCATCACTTAGTGAAGAAGTAGCTTGAGTTAGTGTCTTCTCGACGTAGATCATCTTCGGCCTCGAAGACTTCAAGTAAGCTTGTTCATTTCACCTTGTGGAGCCTCACTAGAGTCCGGGAGATCACTACTTGGAGTGAAGGGACTACTACATGGAGCTATTGAAGTGTAGGACTGGTCTACAAGGGTTGTATTCCTTGTTCACTTTGTATGTAAAGTTGTTTGCATGCTAGTTTCGTCTAAATCTCTAGTTAAGATTCTAGGTTAGGGTTATTTAGCACGGAAATTTTTTGAAAATGGTATGGACGATACCTCCCGAAACCTTGCTGTCGTGCTAGACAACCCTACATCAACAAGGCAGGTTTATGCTATCCAACAGTTGGAGGATAAACCCACCACAAAAACACGAGCCAAAGAAGACCTATACTGTCAGGATAGGACCGGCTCGACCGCGAAAATGGAAGCGGACTCGTACCTGTCATATGATAACACTATCAAAAGAGGGAGGGGACAAGAATGTGATTTACCTTTTCGGATGCTTCACAAATGAAGATGATGACAAGAAGATCTCAGAATTTCTACCGGTGCCAAAAGAGCTGGAAGATGGAATACATACCACAGCGGACAACCTAAGTAAAATCAATATAGGAACGGACGATGGTCCGGGGCCGACGTTTGTCAATGAGCTGCTGTCCGAAGAACAGGTAGCCACATTAAAAGATGTGCTTATGCAATACAAAGACTTCTTCGTTTGGAACTACTTCGAAATGCCGGGTTTAAATCCAGAGGTAGCGATACACAAGCTGACCATATCGCCGACATAAAGCCAGTCAAACAGGCGCTCCGAAGAATGTGGTTCGAACTCGAGATGAGCAACACCGAAGTCAAGAAATTAATCGACTCTGGCTTCATCCAAGGAGTTCAATATCCCGACTGGATCGCTAATATCGTTCCGGTGATGAAGAAAAATGGGACAGTTCGCATTTGCGTAGATTTTCGGGACCTCAACAAAGCATGCTCGAAGGATGACTTCCCAGTACCCGTTACGGAACTGATGATCGATAACACATCCACCCATAAGGTCTTCTCTTTCATGGATGGATATTGAGGATACAACCAAATAAAAATGGATCCTGAGAATCAGAAGCATACTGCCTTCCAGACTCCGCTAAGCGTATTCTGCTACAAGGTGATGCCCTTCGGTTTGAAAAACGTCGGAGCTACATACCAAAGAGCCATGATGAAGATATTCGCTGACCTCATACACGAGATCGTCGAATGTTATATTGACGACCTCGTGGTCAAAAGCAAATCTCATGAAGAACATTGGGAACATCTGAAGATCATATTCGAACGTTTTCGGAAGTATAATCTGAAGATGAACCCTATAAAGTGCGCGTTTGGAGTCTCCTCTGGAAAATTCCTAGGTATCATCACCCGTCACCGAGGTATCAAAATTGATCCTTCGAAAATCAAGGCGATCATGGAAATTCCATCACCAAAAACCCTCAAACAGCTGCGATCTCTCCAAGGAAAGCTTGCGTACATCCGGCGGTTCATAGCCAACCTCTCCGGAAAATGTCTTCCCTATAACCATTTGATGAAAAAAGGACCCCATTCATCTAAGATCAGAAATGCCAAAATGCATTGAACGAAATCAAACAATACGTGCAAAATCCGCTGGTATTGGCCTCTCTGATTAAGAGAAAACTCCTTATTCTATATACAATGGCCCTTGAAGGTTCTCTAGGCGCGCTATGAGCACAAGAGAACGATCAAGGAAAGGAAAGAGCTATGTACTATCTAAGTCGAGTTCTCATGGGGACAGAAATCAACTACTCCCCCATCGAAAAGCACTGCGTGGCACTGATCTTCACAATACCGAAGCTCAGACACTACGCCTTGGCTCATGAGGTCCATCTCATATCAAAACTGGATCCTCTTAAGTATTTGATGTCAAAGGCCATACTGACGGGAAGGCTTGCCAAATGAGCCCTACTGTTGATGGAATTCTCGGCAACATATTGGTATCAGATTTTCTTGCGGAACATCTGATACCAGCAGACTCACCCTAAATCATGAGTTGCCAAATGAACACGCGTTCGGCGCAATCGAAGAGGAGAAGGAAGAAAATAAGTCTCAATGGGAATTCTACTTCGATGGAGCATCTTTCATGAAGCGGCGAAAGAGAAACACTCTTATAATCAAAGCTGAAGTTGGTCTTATCTTCGTGGCCTCGTAAGGAGGAATATTGCGTTACGCCCTCTCCTTGACGGAACCCAGGACTAATAATAAAGCGGAATATGAAGCGTTGATAGCCGGTCTTGAGATCGCTATCGATATGGGAATCAAAAACCTCCTTATAGATGGAGATTCTCAGCTGATTGTCAGTCAAGTAAATGATGACTAAAAAACTTGCAAGCCAGAACTAATAATGTATGGCGAAAGTGTGCAGCAGCTGTTGACCCAAATCCCTTCCTATGCTCTGGAAAACATACCGCGAGCGGAAGATCGCAAAGCGGATGCGTTAGCCAAGTTGGCTAAAGAATTGGCCGACGAAGACCTCGATAACATAAGGATCATTATTCAAAGTCGCAGGATCCTTGCGCCAGCAAATATACCTTCGGAAGATCTGATAGAACTATCCGAGGAAAAAGAAACGACCGAACGAGAAGTTCTCCAAACAGAGAACGAAGAAGAGGTCAAGAACTGGAGAGAAGTCTTCATAGACTACTTTATGTCCTAAAGCAGTCCTGAAGATGCGTCATCTATACATCAGCTCATGAAACGAGCTCTGTCATTTTCCTTCGTCAACGATACTCTATACAAGAGATCTTTCGACTTCGTTTCAACTTCGTCTGGCTAAGATGTCTACGGCCGAAAGAAGCAAAGAAAGTCGTCCAAGAAGTACACGATGGACTTTGCGTATCTCATCAAGTGGGACCAAAAATAAAGCTGAAGATAAAAAAGATGGGCTATTACTGGTCCACGATGATTGAGGACTGCCTTGAATATGCGAAGTATTGTCACTCATGCCAAATACATGGTGATTTCATACATCAACATCCAAATCCGCTACATCCGACAATGGCCAGCTGATCGTTCGAGATGCGGGGAATGGATATAATCGGTCCTATTGAACCAGCTTCATCTAGAGGATATCAGTTTATACTGGCAACGACCGATTACTTCTCTAAGTGGGTAGAAACAGTGCCGTTATAGGGGGTGAAGACGGAAAATACCCTCCACTTCTTCAAAACCCATGTCATCTATCGGTTCGGAACTTTACGACGGATAATCTCGGATAATGGACCAGCTTATAGAAGTCACAAAATAAGTCGCTTCGCACAGCAGCACAAGATAGACTGGAGATACTCTTCGGTCTCTAATTCTCGGGCCAATAGTTTAGCTGAAGCATTCAACAAGACCCCGACCAAGATTATAAAAAAGTCGGTGTCCAGAAACAAAAAGGACTGGCACGAGAGGCTGCATGAAACTCTTTGGGCATACTGAACAACGTTCGAGACGGTCACGAATACTACACTATATGCATTGGTGTTTAGCACTGAAGCAGTGCTCCCACTCGAGATAGAACTCCCCTCACTATGAGCAGTAGTTCAATACGATCTAACGGATGAAGAAAATGCTCATCTTAGGCTCGAGGAACTCGATGCTCTCGATGAAACCCGCCTTATAACACAACAAAACTTAGAGGCTTATAAGGTAAGGATGATACGGTCATATGAAAGACTAATCAGGCCGAGACATTCCGCTAAGGCGAACTCATATTGGTTGTCAAAAGACCAATGATTTCCAATCGTACAAAACAGGGAAAATTCGAGCCAAACTATGAATGTCACGCCTCGCTTCCCAGTGTACGGCTAAGGAGGTGCGACGGGGCCCGCTACGTATTTACTCAGAAGTAAACACGCTAAGTGTATCTAAGCAATATAATATAAAAATATACACAAGAGAAATGAATGTAATTGAACGGCAACTTTTATTTATTTAACATTTCTTTACAAGTACAACTGAAAATGTAAATACATGAAATGGAAAGCAATGCCTGAACAATGGCATGAAAGAAAGTAAAGTATGTACAAATAACTACAGCTCGGGATCTTTTTGAACTGCTCCAAGTCTTCGGTACTGGGCTCAACTTCTAGAGAGTCAGCTCTACCTGACAATATTCCAAAGAAAAAGATTAAGAATGTCGTCAGCGAACAATCGCTCGGTAAGTCCCAAGAGAGATAGAAAATATAGTAGACAGGTAGAGAGTATAACTGGTAATGTTTCATTATAATGTTAATGCAGTTGTTTGTAGCTTGACACAGAATATGCCAGTATATATGCGAGGAGTCCCGCTATTCCGGAGACTAAGGTATACGGAGCACAAGGAACCGTTAAGCCACGGTACAACAGCAATGGATATTCAAGTTAGGTATATTAAAGTGACCGTCTCGTGCCACTTCTAACACATTCCGTACCAGTCTACCCCTTTAAAACCTCGTAATGTCTTTTGTATTGATTGTATTGTTTTTTAGATGGAAGACTTGCCGAAACCATGATATCATGTAAACAGAATGGATATAAATGGATAGTCATGTCATCGGAGTATATCCATGATTCGGTTCAGTCGAGTCGTGTTGATATAGATTGAATTCTGGTATCAATGGATTCATATTGTATTGTAGTTATACTTGAATTGGATTCAATTCAGATTGATTTCATATTAGATTGAAACTCTGTCTGAGTCAGACACTTTAAAAGAAATTGAAGTCCTGAATTAGTTTTGATATTATCGGTAACTGCTGCATATGGACGGCAGCATTTGTGTCTTTTTCCAAGACAATTTCCGTGTTGATAACACCGTTTTTAGGTTGTCTACCTTAGATAGGCAAGCACCCATATTCTCCGGCTCCCTGAGGCTCAAGAGAACTGGTCCCGCTTAAACCTATATTTACCAGGGTCCTTATTGTAAATTAATATAACTTGAGAGGGTTTTATGAAAAATAGTTTTGATATATTTTCAAAATACACCTCAAGTATTTAATTATCGTCTTTAGGGTTTTCATGGATATATATTTTAAAATATAATATTTTCTAGTGAATAGAACCTAATTTACATTGTATGTGGTATTTTAGTGTAATATTGAAATTGTATTGATTTGTAATGGTGGTTTCATGAAATTTGTGATTCCTTTGATTTAGAAAACATGAAATATATATATTGTATACTTAAAGTAAATATTTTGATAATATAATATATATATATATATATTTATATATATATATATTTATATTTATAAAAATAGAACTTATTTATTAAATAGAAATCATATTTTTCTTAAAAAATGCATTAAAAATTCCATCGAGATCGAATGCTCCTTGCGGAGGTTTGCATCTTGCTCTACTAGGCCCAAGGATGTGTGATAACCCGCACCATCCCGGTCGGGGTTCCCCAAAATGGGTTGTAAAGGCGCATTTGCAAGGAATTAAATAATACACTTTTAAAGAAAACGATTTTTGAATGTTTATGCTATTTAAATGTAAACTCGTATTTTCCCACAAACTAATGTTCCACAAATTATCGTGCTATGTCAAGAATGTGTGTTGTGATGAGGTAGGTCATTACCTCGTGAGTTTTCTAAAAGTATTATGGGTAAGATGAATAAACAATGCCGTATATAAACATGATGATATTTTACCGTAAAAATGAAATAGAAGTTGCAATACATATTATTTTGAATTAAAACATGTTCTATTGTGTTTATTTATGATTTCTAAACAATATATGTAGAATTTGTAGGTTTGTTATTAATAAAAATTTGGATTTGTAAAGAAAAGGAAATCGGAAGTCGGAATAACTCCGCTTCCGACAAGTTTTGAAAATAGACTTCGTTTTAATAAGATTAGAAGAGGGAAAGTGGGCTTACTGATTGAATATAAAGAGGAGAGATAGAGGAAGCTATTGGAATCGTCGGGAAGTCATTTCGTCGCCGGATTCTTCCCGAAACGTCGTCGGATTCTTCCCGAAACGTCGCCGGAACTTCGACCTTTGCTAACTCCACTTGTATAATTTTGGACTTAGAATTTTTAGAGAGTTTTGGTATGGGATTTCTGAATGAGGAGGGGTAAAATGTAGTATGGTATTTATAGGGAAAATTAGGGTTTAGAGTAATGAATTGAGAATTAAAAATGTGCATTAAAATGGATTTAAGAGAGGAATTATCACTCTCTGGATGAATGCAGAGAAATCAAACAATATGGGGGTAGTGGGGTAGGCGAAGAGGTGCTAGGGTTAAAAATCCAAGGCATTCCATACAGATATGCCCAGTGGTGCCGGCCCCCCAAGTAGATCTCGCCGGTCCAAAACCAGTGGCTTGGGCTCGGATCTTGGCCACGTGTCCCTGTCGCTTGGTATAGCTCAGTGTTCGTGTTTGATTTTTTTGTGACTTTTCATTTTACGTGTTTTGCACGTGTAAACTTTTGAGATTCTAAAAGTTTAAAAGAAAAATCAACAAAAAAAATATATGTGGCTGCGGGGATTCGAACACAGGGACTACGTCACAGTAGTGCAAGGCTTTTCCAATGAGCTACAAGTGCTTTCTTGCTGTTCAAAAGTAAATCAAATACTTATAGCATACATAGGTTTGTAAATACCCCATTTGTACATTAACGTTTAAACAAATTTTCTGTATACCGGAACAGAGTTGTTCTAATGGAGGTCCGTACATCATAGATAAGGTCTACCAAGCTGGAGCTTATCTGCTCATGGATATGCATGGCGAAAGGCCATTCCGGCCGATAAACGGTTGATTCCTTAAAAAGTACTATGCCTGAAGAGTCGTGACCTAGGTCAATGATAGACGACGACGTTTGTGTCCGCTTGCTATCTTCCTGAGTCAGAACTCTGAAAGTGGTGCCAAATGATATTCGTCACAAATACGGGATGTTGGACCGAGATGTCCTTAAACTAATACTTCGTCCCGAACACGGGAATGATGGACCGAAATGTCCCTAAACTAAAAATGGACCGAAATTTCCTTAAACTAAAATATTGCCCTACAGTGAGTTTCCATATCGAGCACCGTATACAATCTACGGGCATAAAACAATTCACTTCCTTCCCAGGCCCCATATGATGTGGTCCTTCAAAGAAAGTCGTGATCTACAAATGTTAGTGCGTTATCTTATGGGCCGCATAAAAAAAAAGTATGTCCACAAGAAGAATGGGCACGGATGAAAATACGAAAGGGCATCGTCAGTTAAAATAGCAGGGCTATCGGCGAGCTTATGAAAACCCGAAAGAGCGCGAACTCGTTAAAAGAAAAGATACACTTGCAAAGTCCTCACGAATTGGTAAGGAGACAACATCTGCGTGAGATCCTTACGACTCATAAAGGAGCAGCACACTTACGGGTCCATATGATTCCTAAGAAGAAAATACACTTATGAGATCCTCACGACTCGTAAGGAGAATATACCCTCTATAAGACCCTCACGGCTTATAGAATTCAAAAGCCTTAAGTTACTGGGATCTGAACTTGATCTTGAGCCATCATACCCCCATAAATTTCTGCCCTACAAGCAGTCCATACTGACTCTTGTATACAATCCACGGGCGTAAATAAATATATTCTCGACCAAGTCCCACCAAGAACGAGAAATATCGTTCAACATGGTGAATGGCACTTGCGAGCCCTTACGACTTGCAAGAGAAAATACCACTTAGGAGTCCTCACAATTTCCAAGGAGAAAACACACCTATGAGGTCCTCTCGAGTCGTAGGGAGAAATACCTTTATGAGACCCTTACGGCTCATAAAGCTAAAAGACTTAGCCAACATGATTCTAACCCTGTTTGCTAAGCTTCCTTTGTCCAAATCAATACAGGCATATAATGATTTGCTCCTGGCAACATTCCAGTTGAAGCGATGTTGATGCCAAGATTGGTATCAGATTCCAAATCTCCAACTCGCAATAAAATCAGCGAGTAAGGAAAAATATGCATATAAAAATATTCGAAATGATGGGGCAACTCGCAATAAAAATCAGCGAGCAAAAAAAATATATGCATATGAAACAGCCGAAATGTTTGGGCAGCTGGCAATAAAAAGCAGCGGGTAAAAAACAAAAAAATGATATAGTCGAAATGATATAGCACCGCGAATAAAATGGCCAAAATGATTGTGCAATCGTGACTTTCGCGATATAAAAAGCTGAAAAGATAGAGCATCGCGGAAATAAAAATAATAATAAAATAATTTTTTCTCTACCCTACAAATAGGTCTATGCTGACTCTTGTATACAATCCATGGGCATAAATGAAAGAAAGAGAACCATATTTTCCCATCATATTTCTTTAAAAGAAGGACTGGGTCTTGATGGCACATCTACAGCCTAAAGACTATTTGGACCCAAGGGTCAAATAAAAGTGGAGTGATGACATATTCATAGCTCTAGATCTCGATGGCAACATCTACAGCCTAGAGATCACCTTGAAGTTCCTCCTCGTTCCAGCAGGATGCGTATGTAACGATCAAATAAAAATGGAGTGACAGTAAAATCCTAGCTCTAGATCCCGATGACGATATATACGGTCTAGAGGTTATACAGATGTCTACCTTATTTTAGCAAAGAATCGGTATGACACAAAAACAAAAGCAAAGAGACGACATGTGTCTAGCTTCGGGTCTTGATGGCAATCCTAAAAACCATTGGATGTTATCCCATCCTATAAGGGTGCGGTTATGACTCATTGGAGCTTCAAATTAAACATAATCTCAAGTAAAACGCCACGGCAATACCTAACGCTTGATCTTCCGATGGTAATATGGATATTCCAACCTAAGAAGATTACTTGAAGACATCTTGTCCAGCCTCAGAAAGGATTAGAGACACGACAGACACGTGACTACTCGAGCAGCAACCTAAGAAATTGCATATCGAGAATATATTAGTCAACACGACGGTACGATAGACTTAACTCAGTACCACAAACCTAATGGACCCCTATAAAAAGGGGTTATCTATATTCAACGTTAGGACGAGTTTGCTTATAGACCTAAGAGAAAGCTAAACTAAAAACTCTAAAATGAGTAAATAAACTAAAATCTCCAAAATGAGTAAATAAACTAAAAACTCCGAAATGAGTAAATAAACTAATCCACGCCAGGTCACGACAATCAAGAGACAGAAGAGCGCAAATATGAAAATAAATATCTTTTATTCATAAATCAAATGTTTAAAAGATACAATTTATAAAAAAAAGGGTTACAATGATAACTACTAAGAGGGTAGGATTTTCAGCAAAACAGTGATCCGCTCAATCTCCTGCTGAAGCTCAGTTTCAGGCTCCGCAAGTGCGGCCAGCAGCGCTTCTATTTGGGTTTGTTGTTGCAGACACGAATTAAGCTTCTTAGAAAGCTCCTGCTTGGCAACCTTATGGCTTCGCATGCCTTGCTCTGTAAAATCATGATCCTTTTCAACGCCATCCCTTTGAGAATACATCGTTGAAGATTCTGGAAAATGGCTTGAATCCGCACAGTGTTGGTCTCTATCTGAGCTCGCAACCGCCCCGAATCTCTAGAAGCCACCTCATGTTCCTCTTGCTTTCTGGCCAGCTTCTGCCCGTAACAGTGAACGAGAGCGGCACATTGTTCAATTCGTGCAGTCAATTGGGCCCTTGAAGATAAAGCCTTAGGCATGAGGCGCTTGCGCTCAATCTCATGGAGGCAAGCCTCAATCTGTTTGCAATAGTTAATCCAAATGCGGACGAAATCTTCATTGTGAAAGGTCACAAGGGTAGCCAACATAGGATTGACTTCATCTGCAAAGTCCTTAGCAGAAGCGAGGGTCTCGACATCAAGGTCTTCAATAAACTCGTTCAGCATGCGCCTGCTATTTTCTGCACCTCTAGAAAATTGGCGTTTTGTTCATACCATAATATTGCATTATTATATTCCCCATTCTTATTCATTTTATAAATAAACAGGTGCTTTTGAAGCATGTCTGCTACATATTACAGGTTACAGGTTCTTGGATCTAAAGCAGTGAAAAAGATAAAAGATAATGCAAAAGTGAGACTTTGACCAATAAACAGAGAATCTTGATCAAGCCTACACAGAGATCAGTACAAAACGGTGCAAGGTTCAGGACTTCGTCACGAAGCAACGGTAAAAGTCCGCTACAATGTTCACTAGAGATCTGGAGAAGACCTAGAAGCCCAATTGAAAAAGGACATATATAAACAGGAACCACAAGTCAATAGAAGCCAGGCCCAGAAGTTGCAAAGCCCAAATCCTTCTTTTGGCCGTGGTTCTGCGGCCAAACCTGGCCCCGGGCCACGGTTCCGCGGCCGTGTATAGCACACGTCGGTGGAAAATTTCACGGAAGCTCTGGCGATGCGTTGACTAGTCGTCCTAGGGGCAATTTTGTAATAGCATATGTGCGAGTCATTGTAACCCTAATTTTCCTATCCTTTATAAATAGGAATTCTAAATATTGTATTAGGGATGCCTCTTTTTCATAAATAAAATTCAGATTCATTTGAAGTTGGGAGAGCATCATTCTGTAAGTTCATTTTTATTTCTGCCTTAGTTCTATAATTAAATTCTTGCCCTAGATAAATTATTCTTTTGCCTTAGTTTAATCTAGTGTAGAATTTCTTAAACTGCAGTAGGTAATTAATCTATTAGAACTAAAAAAAAACAAAATAAAAATGATGTTTTTAATAGATCCCTTAATAAGCGAGTAATTTTCTCGCTTGTTAGGGTTAGGACTAGGGAAGAGTTTGAGAGATGAAGATCTCTCATCTCTTTCGTGTCCAATCATTTGCAATAATTAGAACTTTATGCATGCATGCATGATCCGCTCCCTACGGCACCCTATCCATGAGGTAACGGTGAAACCGTAGTATAAAGGACCGGACATGCATGTCTTCCATGAAGGTTAGAGCAATTATTAGGAAAGGACGGACAAGGATCTAGAGGAAGAAACTTCGTTTCTTCCCAATCATCCTAATCCCCTTTACTAATAATTGTTATAACTCATAAAAAGATTTAATTTAGGGCATTCAAAGAGATGTGAAATTTAATCTTACCAAACTTTACCTAGACCTAATCCTAGCAAGTTTCTTAATTCTCGTACAACTTGGTTTTTTTAGATTTAATTAGAAGATCCAACACCCATTAGAATTAGCTCGTAAGAACATTTAGGAAATTAATACCATCCATGTGGACCGACCCGTACTCACCGGCTAGCTGCAAAGCGACGCCGTTCTTGATTGCGGTTAACAATTATTTTTGATCGTAAAAATCCCTCTAAATCAAATGGCGCCGTTGCCGGAGATGGCGTAAAATTTTCTTTTTGTAATTTCGGGTTAATATAAAATATAAAAACCATAAAAATTTGAAAAAAATCAAAAATATAAAAATTCTATCATCTTTTATTGTTTGAAGGGTTTATCGTTTGAATTTTGCAGGAACAGCGATGAATTGACGGATCTGGAAAAATCTAGAGTGCGAAACGGAAAAAGGTATATCAAAACAGAAGTGGATTGGAGAATCGGAGCTACAGAATTTTTTTTCAGAACATGATCCCTCCTCCGGATCGTGAAACCGCGGCTCAAAAGCGCCCTGAACCGCGGAACCGCGGCCGCCAAGTGGCCTCTTTGCGCAAAATCTTCTCTGTTTGTTTTCTATTTTCCTCCTCTGTCAACCTACATATATCTTTTTGCGAAATTTTCTGCAGGATTCTTTGCGCTAAAATTTTTCTTCCCCCTTCTCAATAACAGATTTTCTGCAGGATTCTTTGCGCCGCGCTAAAAAAAAAAGAAAATTGATTGCAAGTGATTTACTGCTTTGCATTTTTTAATCGGACTTTAAGGGGCTTTTGACCAATTCAGATTGGGTGGGGATTTCATCACCCTTCTCAGGACCCCAGAAATCACTTAAAGCATTTGCATTGACCACTCTTAATTAAAAAAATACTAGACTCAGCCCTAAGGACGTCGCGCTCACTAGGACAGAGGACTGGTTATAGGCATCAGCCGTTTATCCTAACCTGACTTTGCAGTGTCTAGGCAAGTGTGTCAAAGGCTAGTGGTTTTTAATTAGGCTTACTACTGTGGTTCCTTCCCACTTACCTGGCACTTATCTGGCCGCAATTGGCGGTGAAGAGGCGGTTTGAGGTCCTATTTCTAGCCCTTTGGAACAGTTAGGAGCTGTCTAGCTGACCTAGGTGACCCTAGATCTAGGCCTGATTGTGCATTTGTGATTGATTGCATTTGTGTCAAAAGTCTCTTTTCAAAAATCTTTTTGCAAAAATCTCACATAAAAAAGGAAAAATCTTTTCAAAAACTTGCAACTTGTCGCTAAAGAAATCTTCGCACTCTACTTACTCCACTTTCTCTCATTGACGTTTTCTTACCTCCACATTCGGTCTTTTATTTTTCTGACTACACTACCCCTTTAGTGTATGTCACTTTGGACTAGGGACACTAGCGCCCGATTAGTCCGTGTTTCGTTGGTACCGACCGACGAACCTTTCGACACCGAAGTCGAAATTCCGTCCACTTCCTTACCTCCACCTTTAAATTATTTTTCCGAAGGTATGTCGGGATACAATCCTAACAACACTTTACCGACGGGACTGATTCCGCCTCCGTTAGGTGCGAATAACCCGAATCACCCGCCTGTTGAAGCGCCCACACGAGTCGCGATCCAGGATCTCTTCTACCCTGTCCGCACCTCTTTACCTACCTGTATTTCACCCCCATCGGCAAATGGGGACAATTTTGAAATAAAACCCCACTTCATCAATATGCTGCCAAAATTTCATGGATTGGAATCCGAAGATGCCTATATCTTTATCAATAAATTCCAAAACGTTTGTGCCATGATGAAAACTACTCAATTAAGTGATGACGCTATAAGGCTAAGGGTCATTCCTTTCACCTTATGTGACTTAGCCAAGAAGTGGCTATACATCACAGCATCACATTCAATTAGAAATTGGGACGAGTTTGTGAAAGCTTTTCTTAAAAAGTTCTATCCTCATCACAAAACTGCTAGAATCCGTAATGAAATTATACAATTTTCCCAGCTTCCTTCCGAACCATTTTGGAAGTGTTTTGAGAGATTTAAAGACCTACTCATTCAATGCCCTCATCATGGGATCGAAAGTTGGCAACTTTGCCAAACATTATACGAGGGATTGAACCCGGCAACGAAGCAGTTGCTAGAAACCATTTGTCAAGGTCACTTTCTAACCAAATCTAGTGAGGAAGCGTGGCAGTTTCTTGAGGACCTTAGTGAACAAACAATTCAGTGGGAGAGCACCAAGACCACATCATCATCTTCTTCTATTGGTCAGTCTAGGGCAGGCATACATCACTTAGATATGTCGATTGCTATGAAGGCCGAGATGGCCGCTCTTACGAAAAAGCTAGAAGCGATTAAGACCAAAATCTCATCGTCTTCTCTTGCCCCTGTTATGCCTCCACGAACTGTGTGTGCTTGTTGTTCGGATCTATCACATCTCACCGAAGAGTGTCCTTACAATGCATCTACTCAAGGACATGATCAAGTCAATGCTGTTTTTCAGCAACGACAACGAAATGATCCTTACTCTTCGACCTACAATCCGGGTTGGAGGAGTCACCCAAATTTTGCTTGGAACCAAAATCAACAATTCCAAGGAAACAACAATTTTCAAAGGCCTCCTCCTCCACAACAACAAGCACCTCCACAAACTCAATTTCAGCAACCTTTCCAACAGCAACCTTACCCTAATCAAGTGAACAATTTTGTGCCTAACAATTCTTACCCGCCAAACAATTTTGTTCAACCTAATAATGACAAGGTTACTTCGCTCGAAAGAAGTCTAGATGCGTTCCTAAAGCAATCTACACAATCTGCAGCAAGATTAGAGACTTTTATTCAATTTTTGGTGCAAAACAGTGCTTCACACGATCAAAGCATCAAATCTATTGAGGCACAAATTGCACAACTCAATGCAGTATTGAGCGAGCGAGAAAAAGGAAAGCTCCCATCTCAACCATTGCCAAATCCCGGTCACGCACATGCTGCATATCAACAGCAAAATCATAACGTAAATGCTGTGACCACGTTGAGATCCGGAAAAGTGTTGCAAAACAATGTGGGTATTAACCATGACACCTCTGCCGGTGGTTCTTCTTCATCTTCTTCACCTTCTTCTTCTTCTTCGTTAAAGCCTATTCTCCATCCTTCACAAGACTCTACTTCTTTTAGCTCGAACAGACCCATTTCTCACAACACGAACACATCTACACGAGGATCCGTTCCAACTCCACAATCTGATCCGCAAAAATTGGACTCAACAACTTTTCAAAATGTACCTTTTCCAAACCGGTTGAGATCCAATAAACCAACTCCACAAATGGAGAAGATTGTCGAGTTGTTCAAACAGGTTAACATAAATATCCCTCTTTTGGATGCAATCCAACAAGTTCCTTCATATGCAAAAATCTTAAAGGACTTATGCACCAAAAAGAGGAAGTCACAAGTACCAAAGAAAGTTTTCGTGGCTAGTGCTGTTAGCAATGCTCTTGTCCAATCTTTGCCCCAAAAGCACAAGGACCCCGGCTGTCCTACTATTTCGATAATAATTGGGGACAAGAACATCAATAGAGCACTATTAGATCTTGGTTCTAGTGTCAATTTGCTACCTTATTCTGTGTACGAGCAATTAGGCGTTGGAGAGCTTAAGCCCACTCATTGTACTCTCCAAATGGCTGACCGATCAATCACCCATCCTAGGGGAGAGTTGGAGGATGTGTTAATTAGAGTTGGGAATTTCATTTTCCCAGTTGACTTTATTGTTATGGATACACAACCTGTCGCTAACCCCCGAAGTCAAATTCCGGTGATACTTGGTCGACCATTCCTTGCGACTTCTAACGCGGTGATCAATTGTCGTAACGGTTCAATGAATCTATCTTTTGGCAATATGACAATTGAACTCAATATTTTTAAGTTGGGAAATCAGCCTGCCAAGCCTAATTCTAGCGTACTTGATGTTTGCTCGATCAATGAGATCGCGGAGGAAGACTGTGAGTTCGAAAATTTTATGTTCGATCACAGCAGTGTTGACGCCACTAGTGCGTTCCTCCTAGAATCCGACACAGGTTTCACAGCGGACAACGATTATGAATGTTTCACCTTTGTAGACGATTTTGAAGACTCACCACCCAAGTTTGAGTCTTTTGCTTTTGCGGATGAGTTAGTTGAACCATCTGACTCGGTTGCGTACACTCGATTTGAACCTTTGATGGAATCCTTCAAGTTTGAAACAGTTACTCCATTGTTACCATCTATTGTTTCACCTCCTAAACTCGAACTAAAGCTTTTGCCGTCGCACCTAAAATATTCTTATCTAGGTGATAATGAGACCCTACCCGTCATCATATCGGCCTCTCTAGCTCTTGAGCAAGAGAAGGCCCTTTTAATGGTCTTACAAAATAATCGGCAGGCTTTTGGCTGGTCTATGGCGGACATCAAGGGGATTAGTCCCCTCATAGTCGAACATCATATACACTTGATGGATGATGCCAAGCCGGTAAGGGATCCACAAAGACGCCTCAACCCCATTATGAAAGAGGCTGTCAAGAAGGAGATTGTTAAATGTATTGATAGTGGTATCATTTACCCTATCTCGGATAGCCAATGGGTTAGCCCCATTCATGTTGTGCCATAGAAATCGGGCATCACGGTCATTACCAATGAGGCAAATGAGTTAATTCCTACCCGCACCCAAACTGGGTGGCAAGTTTGCATCGACTATAGAAAACTCAATGCCGCGACAAGGAAAGACCACTTTCCTTTACCTTTCATTGACCAAATGCTAGAACGATTGGCTGGACACGAGTTCTACTGTTTTTTAGATGGCTATTCCGGCTATAACCAAGTCCCCATCACTAAAGAGGATCAAGACAAAACCACATTTACTTGTCCTTTTGGCACTTTTGCTTATCGTCGCATGCCCTTTGGGTTATGCAATGCACCTGCTACATTTCAGCGGTGTATGATGGGGATCTTTTCGAACATGGTTGAAAAGTTTTTGGAGATCTTTATGGATGATTTCTCCATTTTTGGTGACTCCTTCGACGAGTGTTTGCTACATCTTGACGCTGTTCTTACCCGCTGTAGGGACAAGAACCTAACTTTGAATTGGGAGAAGTGCCACTTTATGGTACGAGAAGGCATTGTCTTGGGACATGTCATCTCGCAAAACGGCATAGAGGTTGATAGAGCCAAAATTGAAGTCATTTATAATCTTCCTCCTCCTAAATGTGTCAAAGACATCCGAGCTTTCCTTGGCCATGCCGGTTTTTATAGACGGTTCATCAAGGATTTTAGCAAGATTGCTAGACACTTGACTCTCTTATTGGCCAAGGATACAACATTTGCTTTTGACTCAACTTGCATGGAAGCGTTCGAGTCTTTGAAACACTCTCTCATTTCTGCGCCCATTCTTTCATCTCCAGACTGGACGCATCCCTTCGAAATTATGTGCGACGCATCAGATTTTGCCATTGGTGCTGTTCTTGGACAGCACATTAATAAAATGTCGCACGTGATTTATTACGCTAGCCGTACATTAAATGAGGCCCAACTAAACTACACAACAACAGAAAAAGAGTTTTTAGCAGTTGTGTTTGCACTTGAAAAATTTCAGCCTTATTTAATCGGCTCTCCAGTCATTGTGTATACGGATCATTCAGCTCTCTGCCACCTTTTTGCGAAGAAGGATGCTAAATCGAGGCTAATACGTTGGATCCTCTTGCTACAAGAGTTTGACCTTGTCATAAGGGACAAAAGAGGATGTGAAAATGTAGTGGTCGATCACCTTTCACGACTTCCTTCTTCGCCTACACTTGAACTTCCAATTAAAGATGTTTTTCCCGATGAGCAACTCTTAACCGTTTCTTGCGAGCCATGGTTCGCTGATATCGTCAACTACTTAGCCACCGGCTTGATACCTAAAGATTGGTCGAACAGGGTAAACTTCGATTCTTGTCCCAAGCAAAGCATTTTTACTGGGATGAACCTTATCTTTTTAAATACTGTTCCGACCAAATCATTCGTCGGTGTGTACCGGAAAACGAGTTTAAGAGTATGCTGTCTTTTTGCCACGATCAAGCATGTGGCAGGCACTTTGGCCCAAAGAAGACAGCCGAAAAAATCTTGCAGTGTGGTTTCTATTGGTCACGACTCTTTAAGAATGCATATGAATACTGCAAGACATGCTCCCGGTGCCAACACTTGGGCCGGATATCGCGGAGAAACGAAATGCCGCTCCAACCAATTTTGGTTGTGGATATTTTTGATGTTTGGGGAATAGACTTCATGGGACCATTTCCCAATTCTTTTGGAAATATTTATATTCTTTTGGCTGTTGACTACGTTTCAAAGTGGGTCGAGGCTGTGTCTAGCCGAACGAATGACAATAAGGTTGTCGTTCGATTTCTTAAAGAACATATCTTTTCTCGATTTGGGCACCCTCGAGCAATAATAAGTGATAATGGTTCTCACTTTTGCAATAGGACTTTTGAGTCCTTAATGCGCAAATATTCTATTACCCACAAGCTGTCAACGCCATACCATCCCCAAACATGTGGGCAAGCCGAGATTTCAAATCGGCAAATCAAGCAAATCTTGGAGAAAACGGTTTCTAAAAACCGTAAAGATTGGTCACTCAAACTGATCGATGCACTATGGGCTCTCCGTACTGCATACAAGACCGATCTTAGTATGTCTCCATACCGGCTTGTTTACGGGAAGGCTTGCCACCTCCCAGTAGAGATTGAGCATAAGGCATTTTGGGCTATCAAAGAGTTGAATTTATCATTAGGAGATGCGGGCAGCAATCGAAAGCTGCAATTAAATGAACTAAAAGAGCTGCGGGATGAGGCTTATGATAATGCCGTAATTGTTAAAAACCGAACCAAGGTGTTCCATGATAAACACCTTCTACGAAAAACTTTTAAACCTGGTCAACAGGTTTTACTCTATGATACTCGGTTACATTATTACCCCGGCAAGACCATTTGTAGTTCGCACCGTTTATCCGCACGGTGCAGTCGATCTTGAAAATTCAGAGGACGGTACTTTATTCAAAGTAAATGGACATCGATTGAAACCGTTCCTCACAGCGGACCATTCGGAGGAACTCTTGTTTTTGCAAGAGCCGATTTACACTGATTGATTTTCCTCCACTTTCACCCCCGAATTTCCAATCAATTTTTCCAAAACTTTATTTCAAATAAGTTTGGGGGTGTGTATCATTTGTAAATATGTTAATCAGCAGGAAATTGCCGACATCATCGACCCACTTGGTGCAACATGACAGTGAGGACACTGTCAAGTTTAAGTTTGGGGGTATGCTCGGTAAGCCTTCTTTCCTTCGCATTCATTTGTATATATTTTTGCATTTGCATACTTATTTTGAAAACCCATAAAAATTGAAAATTTTCAAAAATTATAAAAATTATTGTATTCAATTTTGGCATTATTTTGACTTGAGTTTGACAGATAGGTTAACTGGCTAGGAACAACTAGATCTTAGACTTAGTAAATTAAAAACCCTAAAAATAATCTTCCTTAAAATTTAACGGTAGAAAGTATATGTCTTTATAGTTTATTTAGAAATAGGCAAATTCTGAGTTCACTTTTTGGGCTAAGTTGAAACAAGGGAAAAGTATTGATATTTTTATTAGAGTATAAGTTTGAAAAATAATTCCTAGCTTAAGTCTAGATTCTGAAAATGTATACCCTACAAATTGCACTAACACACACCTTGAAACTTAGAATAGTAGAGGAGACCTTGAAATACTCTTGTCTAAAGTCCCTAGTACGAAGAAAATAAAAATAAAAAAAAGTGAATAAAGAGAAGAAAAAAATGAACACTGGTTTTTGTAATTACTTAAGGCTGCAAAAATAGAAAAATATTTAGCGATGGTGCTTCATCACCTAGTGCCTTAGACCAACTGGTTTGGGAGTCACTGCTAAAGCCTTAGATGTTACAAGACTAGGAATTACGCTTTAATGTGCAAACACATCTTGTAATCGATTGTTGGTACCTCAAGAAGTATTAACGATCGCATGAAGGGTGTGTGAGCAAAATTCATCGAAAAATTCACCAATTAAGAAGTGCTTTGGACAACGGACAAAAGTATGATTGCTTGATTTGAATTTCCAAGTGTAGGGGTGATATATACACACACGTAGGGGTATGTGATTGGGATTTAGATAAGAGATAGGAATGAAGAATAAGACTTATATCTTTAATAGAGATGATAAAAATTACTAAGTTGAGATAGAACCCTAGAAGGAAAACTTAAGAGATGCCAAAAGCTAAGTAAGACTACAGAACATCTATGATCTTAAGTTAAGTGATAAGGAAGCGTGAAGAATATGGATGGATAATTTATGAGTCGAAGATAATAGAATTCCTTGTTAGAAAACCTAATTGAAGAATAAAATTTGATGGGCCAAATTGATAGCATTTTGTGGGTAGTATCCGCTGAAAACCCTCAGGAGACAGCACTCCTCCTACTGGGGACACCTAGAGGGTTTAGCGGCCTGTTGCAAGAGCTCAGTGCAATCGCGATTCCCTGCGAAAGTGCGGTTAGGATTTTGTCGAGAATAAAAAATAAATTTGCTCGAGGACGAGCAAAGGATAAGTTTGGGAGTATTTGTTCATACCATAATATTGCATTATTATATTCCCCATTCTTATTCATTTTATAAATAAACAAGTGCTTTTGATGCATGTCTGCTACATTTTACAGGTTACAGGTTCTTGGATCTAAAGCAGTGAAAAAGATAAAAGATAATGCAAAAGTGAGACTTTGATCAATAAACAGAGAATCTTGATCAAGCCTACACAGAGATAAGTACAAAACAGTGCAAGGTTCAGGACTTCGTCACAAAGCAACGGTAAAAGTCCGCTACAATGTTCACTAGAGATCTGGAGAAGACCTAGAAGCCCAATTGAAAAAGGACATATATAAACAGGAACCACAAGTCAATAGAAGCCAGGCCCAGAAGTTGCAAAGCCCAAATCCTTCTTTTGGCCGCGGAACCGCGGCCAAACCTGGCCTCGGGCCGCGGTTCCGCGGCCGTGTATAGAACACGTCGGTGGAAAATTTCACGGAAGCTCTGGCGGTGCGTTGACTAGTCGTCCTAGGGGCAATTTTGTAATAGCACATGTGCGAGTCATTGTAACCCTAATTTTCCTATCCTCTATAAATAGGAATTCTAAATATTGTATTAGGGATGCCTCTTTTTCATAAATAAAATTCAGATTCATTTGAAGTTGGGAGAGCATCATTCTGTAAGTTCATTTTTATTTCTGCCTTAGTTCTATAATTAAATTCTTGCCCTAGATAAATTATTCTTTTGCCTTAGTTTAATCTAGTGTAGAATTTCTTAAACTGCAGTAGGTAATTAATCTATTAGATCTATAAAAAAACAAAATAAAAATAATGTTTTAATAGATCCCTTAATGAGCGAGTAATTTCCTCGCTTGTTAGGGTTAGGAATAGGGAAGAGTTTGAGAGATGAAGATCTCTCATCTCTTTCGTGCCCAATCATTTGCAATAATTAGAACTTCATGCATGCATGCATGATCCGCTCCCTACGGCACCCTGCCCACGAGGTAACGGTGAAACCGTAGTATAAAGGACCGGACATGCATGTCTTCCATGAAGGTTGGAGCAATTATTAGGAAAGGACGGACAAGGATCTAGAGGAAGAAACTTCGTTTCTTCTCAATCATCCTAATCCCCTTTACTAATAATTGCTATAACTCCTAAAAAGATTTAATTTAGGGCATTGAAAGAGGTGTGAAATTTAATCTTACCAAACTTTACCTAGACCAAATCCTAGCAAGTTTCTTAATTATCGTACAACTTAGTTTTTTTAGATTTAATTAGAAGATCCAACACCCATTGGAATTAGCTCGTAAGAACATTTAGGAAATTAACACCATCCCTGTGGACCGACCCGTACTCACCGGCTAGCTGCAAAGCGACGCCGTTCTTGATTGCGGTTAACAATTATTTTTGATCGTAAAAATCCCTCTAAATCACGTTTAACGAAGGGTCCTGTTGGCATAGATATGTGAGATTCAAAGGGAGCCCAAACCAGCGGAGCTGTCACAAAACAAGGCATATATAAAGATGGGTCGAATCTCTGTTTAAATAGGAGAAGATTCATAAGATCTAACCTACTAATGATCGGAAGCGGCAAATCTGGGAGTATAGAGGACTCAGCCATTTCTTCGTCTTCTCCTTCGAGCCGCAAGACTGTATTCAACACGAGAAAATTCTTATTAGGAGAAGGTTACTTATAGAAAGTTGGAGCAAGAAACGAAAGATATACTGACCAACACTGGAAGGAGCAGGTCCCAGTTGGAATGCAAAGCATGTGGTTAATGCTTGACACAACTGGGTAAAAAGTACTCCTGCAAGACCGCGACAATATACGCCAAGCAATTAATATAAGGAGTAAAATCAACACTGAAACGAAGAGATGATAGAAAATTGAAGGGAAAATTACCTTCCGTCGCTAAGCTTGGAAAGATTCATGGAAGCACGAAAGAGAGTGGTGAAGTGATGTCGGTCATTGTGCCGGCTGGTGGGGGTTCCTCAGCCTGTAGATCTCCAGGGTTCGTGGATGTTGCGATCGGTATAATAGTTGTCGTACATGCACCTGAAATGAAGAAAATGTTGGCAAACATGTCTAGCGGGAATAAAAAATGAATGATTGTGAAAGTGATACCACTTAAGGTACCCGTGGATCCCATGAGAGTCGGCGGGGTAGGACCATTACTAGCCTCGACAGCCTCTTCAGTTTCCATAGCCACATAGGAGACGGATTCAAGATCCACACCCTCGTCTCTCGAATCGACAAAAGCTGTCACCTTGCTAGTATTGCCCACAAATGCCTGAGATCCACTGGGGGAAAGAGTGGCGGTTGGAGCAATATTAGACTCGAGGTTGTGATCCTCTGTCCCAGAATCTTCAGATGACGCCGCCTCTTTAGCTGTTTCAGCATCTAAACTTGTCCCTACCGTATTAGATGTCATCATACGAAAAAGGGGAATGTTAAAACTCGAATAAATCGCTTTACGAGGAAATCTGAAAAATAAGTAAATCATACCAGGTTTAATCGAGGCATCATGCTTTGCTTCCCCTTGAACGAGATGCTCCGCCTCTTCACGAGTTGCTCGGGCAATTTGCCTATGAGTGGTTGATAAGATAGGAGGGATATCTTCCCTAAGAGTAGTAGAAGTCCGTGCCTCGCTTGAGCCAGCCCCTACGGTCATGTTGGCATGACACTCCCTTTCTGCATGTCTCATCCACTTTTACTCCGCTTTAGCCGTACGCAGAGATCTCTCCAAGACAACCGATAGAGGAAGATCCTCATTCGAGTCGGAGCCAGCATCAGAAATTGCCGCAACATCCATCATTGGTTGCTTCAATAACGCTTCCCGTAGTGGGGCGGAGGAGGCTTGAGCAACAATCGGTGGATCTGAAGATTCCATAGTGGTTGCTGAAGGAGTATCTTCTATACGAACACCTGAAGATCGTGTCCCACTCGGAACAACGCTAGCTGCGGAGGTTCCTATAAGAGAATAAAAGAAAGGAGTCAAGGTATGGACGAAGTGAATTAAATGTCCTAAAGCACGTAAAACAAGTCGTACCGAGGCCCATAGAAGCACGAAGCCTTTCTTCCTCTTCGTACGTCCTAATTGATGACTGGAGAGCCTTCTCAGCTGAGATACCTGTTGAGAAAATAAAATATTAAAAATAAAGCACAATATCATATGCAAAGAGTATAAATGAGATATACCGGATGCCGTAAAAGCAGCAAGCGCCGCTTGCACATGAGCTAATCGTTCGAACGCTTCAAGGGCTGTTTGAAGATCAATCGCTATGTTTTCGTAGTTGGAAACCTCATGAAGAAAAAGATTGTCATTGGTTCCGTATTCAGACAGGCCTTCGCTATAGGGGGCATGAGCCTCTTGACCAAATACGATGTCAGCTGATAACATAGACTTCTTCTTTTTCTGGGAACCGAAGGCAGCACCCAACGATAAAAGCTTTCTCTTCACAGATATCTTCGGACGGCGTGTTCCAATTTTCGAGCCAATATCTAGCTCAAGAGACGCTATGGCCGTCACACCATCATGAGTGCTCACACCAAGCCTTGGCTTAACCGTCGGGCCGTCGGAAAAGCCCTTGGAAGTACCGCTGCATCATTCTCCCTTAAGGAAGGGAGGACGACTGTTCGCTGTTTCAACGGGACTACAAAATTACTGCCCGGGACATAATCCTTGTAGTCGAGAAGCATTCTCCTTTCTTCCATAATAACAACGCTCGTCGTATGTTGATACCGGGCGGTAAAAGCAAATAAAGCCTTCAGAATATGATCCGGTTCGGCCATCAAGAAACGAGATCTCGTGTTCAACCGCATAAAGTAGTGGACACCATTGCGAACAAGCTCCTCTGAAGTAATGGGATCGACGAGAAAGGCCTCAAGAGTATACCATGGTCGTAGCCTAATTGTTGGGCAAAGCGATATGGGTTATACCTCATGAAAAGCACAGAAGCATTTCGCCTATATACCAAAAATCCAGGCCGGATGGAGTACAAATGTGCGATTTCCCTGGCCTTCAAAACGGAAACCCTATCCTTAAGCACGTCATGCAACCGCTGGACTACCCTCAAGGGTTCTTTGCTAGTAGTCAGACCCCTATCGATGAAAGTCATATTGTCCCCTACAAGGCATGGATGCAAGAGTAATCGTCGAGCTGCCCGTTGCGTTGGGTCGAGAAAAGAGGCGTCCACCAACTTCATGACCCACGGAAAGTTATACCCAATAGAAAAGTCGGGTCTTTTATGCTCACCAAAAGCATCCAGCATATGCATCTCTATCCATGATGTAAAGTAATGGAGAGGGAAGTTTACGGGCTCCACACCCGGCTGGGCGGTGTCAGCCGCCATGCTTAAACCATTATACAAATAGACTAATCCCGCAACACCGACGACCATACGCGTTCCCGTCATGATACGATGGGCCGGGTAAAAGACAGATGGTCTCATGTACCGATGATGTGTCGGAAGCGCGAACCAGCTGAGGCATAAGCCAATGAAGTCCACGAGGAACGTCTTCTCATCAATGTTTGGAGCAGCAATTTCTGCAAAGGAAGTGGCGGGGGTATCTGGAATATAGAATTGCTCCAGATCCTTGCCGGTAGTCTTTCGAGACCAAACCCGAAGGGATCACTAAACTTAGCAAACTTCGCGGTCTTCTTAGACAAAACATCCGCGTGAAGAAAACGAATGATGAAATCCGCAAAGCTGACACCATGTCCTCATGACTCTAAATACAGGCTTTCATAGATGTTCAACACTTTGATGAGACTTGGGAATTTGTGTCAGATAGCGTTCTCGGGTGTAAGGCCGATGTCAGACATCTTTAGTTATTAAAGAATTTAGTTACTTTTACTCTTTATTTAAGAATATTACTAGTTATTCTAAATTCATTTCGTCAAACGTTATTAAGTCTGATATTCCTATCCGGGATAGCCGATACGGCTTAATTTACAATAATAAGTAATCTAACTATTTAATTAGAGGATGACTATGATACGGCTTAATAGTTAAGATCGCTCTAAGCAATGAAACCAACATAATGTTTGCCCCATTAGATAGGTGGAACTTAAGTTGCTCTAAATTTATGAGGTAAATTAGTTATTTTTAGCCGCTAGATCTGTGTTGCGATATAGGAAATAGTTATGAGGAAAAGTTATCATCCGTTGCAGACTTGACATAATTGTTTGCACGTATCTGAATGCCTGTCCAATTGCTATAAAATAGGTTCTCAAATACTAGCAGCAGGATCCTAGGCTAACTTGGTGGTCTCTTCATATGGGACGTTCTTTGAAGTCAGAGGAGGCATTTCCCGATTATTGAGATAAAACAGATAAAACTTAGGGATATTTCATGCCATTTAGCCTAAAAAAAAATAAGGAAGTTAATTTATTTACTATTTTATGTTAACAGCTTCCTACTCGGCAATTCATAATTTAGAAAAACAAAATGCTTTAGAAAAAACATAACTTTTCAAATTTTATCAAATCTTCAAAGATCTCTGATAAAAGTCTATCATCTTAATTAAAAATTCTTATTGTAATGAAAATCCATTCAAAATTATTTTCACAAATTAGAGGGTTGTTTTTTCAAGTTCTTCGTACGCCTTCCTTTGGCATTATAATAATTAATAGAGATTTTTTTGGGTATTTGTATCATATTCTTATCCAGATCCGATTTTTATCAAGTAAGAACAGTCATTTTCATTTTTGGCTTCATTCGAGTTCGGAATGAAATGGATCGGGTTTCAGATTGTATATCCGCAAACGCGAGAACTAATGCGATACGATACCAGGACATACTATATAAGAGGCCGACAGAGCAACTTGATGCCCTCGTTCTATTTCTTATTCCAATTCTTCCCTTCCAAGTTGCGATATGTGAGGCATTTTTATGATTGTTCCGTTATTTATATATTTGCTTCTCTTTTTATTTCTTTATTTTTTTCATAAATGTTCTTAATGGTGAGAAATTTCCGAATAGAAATATGATAAACTAATTTGGGGTTATATATTTTTTTTTCTTTTTCCCGCTGATTTATATTTCTTTAGTGATAATTCGCCCTATTGTCAATTATAGTTTTGCTTGAAGAAACTCATGAGTAATCCCCAAATCTTCCCCCCCCTCCCAATAAAAAGAGCTTAGATTAAAAAAGAATGTATCAAATCCACAAGTAATTACTGAAATGAGTAGTTGTACCCCCCCGACCCCACCCCACCCCACCCCACACACACACCGTTGTAGTTTATCTAGTAAAGCGCTTATAACCCTGTTGTGATATCTTCACATAGGAACGCCTTGTTGCCGACCAAAACCCTATCAAAACACTCAAACTATACTCTAAACAACTCGAACATATACTTTGTAACATGTACTTGTCAATTGGTGGGTTTCGCCCTCGAAGAGAGTACTGCTTATCATGGCAACCAAATGCAAAGTAACAAGGAGCATACCTTTCGACATTACCTTTGACATTCTTTCCCGTCTCGATGCGAAGACCCTCGGCAGATTCCATTTTCTCTCCAAACCATGGTCGTCTCTTATCTTCGACCCCATCTTCATCGAATCCCATCATCGTCGCTCAGCTCAGCGCCCTCCTCGCCGTCGACCTTCTTGAACCCAACTTGGAAGACGTCTGTATCTATTCAATGGGAAAGGACGGATTCCTAATCAGAGCATTCAACCTGCCACTGCCACTGTCATCGTCTCCGATTGGCTTTCTATGTTGGTTCCTTCATGCATGGATCTAGTTTGCATTTACGATTATAATAACGTTTTCATCTGCAATCCTGCGACCCGAGAGATGATAATGTTGCCAGGAAAATCTTTGCCTGCGGCCGACTATCAATAGTAGATTGTACAGTTTGGTTACATTCCTTCCAGGAATGAATTCAAGGTTCTCCACATCTTCCACCGCACCCTTCCGAATAATAAATTCGACGATTGGTTGTCCGAAGAAGGCTGCGAGGTCTTTACCCTGGGCGCCGACTGTGGCTGGAGGGAGTTCGGAGACCCTCCGTTCAATGTCGTCGACGGCTGTTGTTACGGAGAGGACGTTTTCATCGAAGGAGAAATGTCTATGAGGACATTGCTTGATTCGGTCTCGAGCGAGAAGAATGGTCTGTGATTCCATCTCCGTCAATACCATTTTTCGATAAAGAGGTGGGGATGGACACTTGTGTCTTTTTGGGCAAGCTTGGAGGAGAGTTATGCTTGGTCGATTACGGCGATGAGGGCCTCTGGTGGGAGTTCGGTCATCATAGATCTATAGAATTGTGGTGGTTGAAGACTATGAGAATGGTTTGTGGTTGAAGGCCTATGACATCGATCTTTCACGGTTTTGGTGGGGCATAACTGGTCAAACTCTGCTGCCTGTTTCGATCGAAGAAAACGGAAAATTAATCTTGCTAAATGACAGCAATGTAGCGTTCATCGGTTCGTAGTGTTGTAAAAACTACCATACTGCACGGTGATCTTCCTGATGGAGAAGGAATCACACATACATAGCCCAACAAACAAATGATATAGCGCAGCAGAATCGAAAAAGGATCCGACGTTTCAGGATCGAATGAAAAATATATAACTGACGGCTAATCAAACTACTTAGAAAAGAGCACACCAAGCAACACATTAACAGAGGTATTTATCTAGGTTCGGCCCCCAACTGGACCTACTCTTGCAACCGCGACGAGAAACTTCCATAGGAGAAAGAATTACATGAGGTACACCGACTCCTTCGACACCTTTTCAATACAAAGCAAATCTCCCGTACCCTCTCTCTCTCTCTGCACACTTGCAGAGACCCTTCACTACATTGTGATTAATCTTTTGATGGATCCATCAATTAATGAACATAGGGCTCTCATATATATAGGACATAGGATACGGACAATAGGTATATAAGCCTAAATTGAGAGAGATAAGATGAAAGGTCTAAACATCATTTTCTCTCTTTGATTGCACCTAAACCCACTCAAAACATATGTTACTGTAAGTAGGCCTAGCAAATGAGGCAAGTCAACGCTGACTCTTCTCGTCTCGCCTCACAACGAGGCGAATTTTATTCGCCTCGTTGCTGATGTGGGCGAGTCGGCGAGTTGACTCGCCTCATGAAGTCGAGTCAGGCCGGTTTCCCAAAATCTCGATGTTGCCTCGCTCCAGTTCGCCTCGTCTAAGTCGTCCCTCGCCTCACCGATTAGCGAGATGACTCGCCTAACTTGCCCCTCGCCTCCCTGACTCGCTCTAATTCGAGGATCTTCAACTGGGCGTGGCAGAATTGGGGTTAGCGTTTCTGGAACGGCGTTCGAAGATTTTCAACCGGACGTCGCGAATGAGGACGGGGTTGCCGAAGCGGACAGCCTCGAGCTAGTCGAGGTGATCGTGAAGCTTTGGGATATCGGGGAATAAGTCGCGCTCGATGATCTTTTCAAGGGCGGCAACGTACGAGTCCTTGTCGAGGATGGCGGGGCCGCACTTCCTAAGGTTAGGGGCTAGGGTTTGGTGGTAGAGGTTAGGGTTCAGTTTTTGGATTGGGAGGCGGAGAAGGGGTGAAGGTTGGGGTAGAGATGTGGTGAGGGAAGTGGCCAGGGGAAAGGAGCATCGCTGAATCTAGGGTGTCACCCTCTGCTTCCCAAAAGAAAGTAAAGAGGTAATGTGGTATGGTCTGCAACCTAACTATATTGAAGGTTGTCTATTTCAATACAGTTACGTTAAGCATATAAATATCTATAACATGCAGGATATGTACCAAAACGAAATAATAAAAGCGGAAGGTATTTATTTTCATTAACAAAAACTTTATTACATCCCAAAAGAAATGAGTAAAATAAACTAAACAGTTTAATTACATCGAAGGAAAGAAAGAAAGCCCTAAATATATGGGCAAGCAAACAAAAATATAACTAGCTAACATTCCGTTGTCAAGTCCGCATAATCTTCATTAGTAGGTTTCACACCATCATAATACTCGTTCTCATTTAACAGACATTCCAGAGATAGAGAAAAGACAAAAAAGAAAGTCCATCAGCGAGTTACATTGGATAGGATTGCCTTATAAGGAAGTAAGGATAAAAAAACCAAGTGTATATAGGTATGATAGGTGTATAAAGGTATGATATGTGAATGAAGATATGAAGTATATGTTTAGAAGGGTATGAGGTATATGTAAATAAGGCTATGTTGTATGAGGTATCTACTAGGTAAATGTCCGCATTAGTTTGTTAAATAAGGGTCCGGATACTCATGATTATTCCGTTGTGGCCATGGAACAACCGGGGAAGTGAAATATACAGTTTCACTTTTCGGAATCATGATCGAGTAGTAGGGGAATCTGAGTTTCACATACCCTTGTCTAATTAAACTACCCATCCCCGTTATTCAGTGTAAAAGTTTTGACAAATTAGAGTTAGTGCATATATCATCTAGTTATGGAATTTCCATATTGTATGCCATCCACATATTGGATCATTCGCCCTTAATGTAGGGTTATCCGAAATCGGGTTAGTATTCGCTCGAATATCGGACTGTACACCCTGCCTGCAGAGATCTTCATTTATAAAGTATTCTATACCTGGATTAGCGCATTCTAACCCTAACCGTATCATGCGTCATGTATGTCGTAAGAGTGTATTCAAATAGTTGATCTCATTTAATATAGCTTTCCATAACCACTATTTTATCTTATTACCTTTTAAAGTTTATAATGTGGATTCTGTATTTTGTAGAAACCTTAGTTAATAAAGATCATGGTATTTAATTGTAGTTATTGGTTATAGGAATAAATATAATTTGGGAGACCCACGGTATTTTAATAAAAATATCTTTTAATAAAAGATTATGGTATTTATTTGAAATTATCTTTTAATAAAGATTTAGGTATTCTTTTGGGAAATCTCTTTTATAAAAGGTTATGGGTTTTGTTGAAATTATATCCTTTTAGAATGGATTAAGGTATTTAAATGAAATTATATCCTTTAAGGTATTTTATTATAAATAATGATTTATAAAGTTATGGTGTTTATTTGGAGGTAATATTTTAGAAATACGTCCGTGTTGGCAATCGCTGCACATGGACGGTATGATTTGTGTCCTTTTTAAGGACGATTGCCTATCAACCACTAGGTATTTACGTAAAATATTACCCTATTTAAATTAGGGTATTTTATTAAAGGCGATATTCTACAAAAAAAAAAAACAACTCCGTGTTGACAACTGTTGTACATGGACGACAGGATTTGTGTCCTTTTCAGGGATGATTGCCTAGTAACCACGGGGTGATTTATGTAAAATATTACCCTATTAGGGTATCTTATTAAACCTTATTGGTTATAGGCTTAAAGTATTAATATAAAAAATATTCCCTTTAAGTGAAAGGGTATTGATGTAAAAACTATATTATAATTAGCTTATGTAACTTAGAAAAATATGGTATTTATACGAACATAGGCTGTTTTGGAATTTTAGGGTATATCTAACGAATATTACGACTTTTCAAAAATTGGGGTATTATATTGAAACTAGAAAATATTTTATAATATCAATAAAAATATTATTTTTAAACCCTTGGAATATTTTATTTTAAAATACTTACCTAATTAGTATATGATTTCAAACATAAACTTTTCATAATGTGAGGGTATGTTGTGGAAGCAATATATAGCTCTTGATATCATAAAGTATGTGTGATAGCACACCAGTATGATATTATAAGATATGTGTGATATGTCAACTTAGCAACTAATAAACAATATCATTAATTTTATGATTGTAGGTGTGTGTGAGCATGAGGGATATGTCATTATCTCATGATATCAACATCAAGTCTAGATTCTTCCATTAAAATAATACCGTAACATAAAACGCATGAAGTTTTTTAACATCGTATTAAAATGGATTGTAAGGTTATTATTATATCTAAGAAATCCTAATTGAAGAAGGTGATGGATCAAGTGGTGAGAGGTGGATCCCACCTTTGATTTGAGATGTTGATCGATAGATCGAAAGCGTAGTCTTGTACTAAAACCTTAATAACGTAGCATTTGGATTTTTCCTTGATGATTGAGTGGAACCACGGCGTAGGCGTCGTCGATACGAAGGTTTGTGTATTTTTTAAAGAATTTTTGAAGTTCTGTGGTGTGAGAAAATGGAGTTTGAAGGACTCTATATATAGGGTTTCAACTTATAACAATTAAATCCCAAACATCCGGTCAAATCTCAAACAAATCCAACAGAAAACGCATCCCTAAAATTGTCTCCATCAGCCCCAATCATTGTGAAACGACCCGCAATGATTAACCTCCGCCTTCGACAAATATCGGCCGTTGGATCCGCATCCAACTGCCGAGGCACGCCTGGCCGGCCTAGTGGCCATGTGGCGTGTGCTGGCGCATGTGCTTTCACGTGACCTCCATCCGCATAGGTTCAGCCTCGATCCTGGACCGTTGGATTTTGAATCCAACGGTCCAGGTTAATCCCCTTTAATATATTATTTTTTTCCTTTAAATTTTAAAATCTAAATCTATTTTTTATAAAATCGAATTTGTTTTGAAATATTTGTTAAAATATTATAAAATACGGGGAAAATATGAGTAAAATTCCAGAAAATATATTTTAGTATTATCTTCAGTATAAAAATAATTTATTTGGGTAAAACCAATTTATTTACTCATATCCTAAAATATTTGTTTTTACTATATTTATTTAAATATATCTTAACTTAAAAAATATTTTAATTACGAAATATTTATTTTAATTAATAATAAAAATATATGAATTATTTTAAGAAATTATAAAATTTCATTAAAACATTTTAAACCCGGATAGATATAAAGAGCTTTTAGAAAATTCTATTAATTATATTTAAATGCTTTAGAAACTACTAAAATTACTATTAAAAATAAAATCATTAAAATAAAATATTTTCCATCAACGAAATACGCCAATAATTACTTGATACTAGAAAACCTAATAAAAGACATTTTATTAGGTATTAGAAAACACGGTCGCTACATAGGGTTAGGGTTGGTGTTTGGGATTGAAGATGAAAAAGAAAGTTGGGATTTTTATTAAAGAAGAAAGAAGAAGGAAGAAGGAAGAAGAAAGAAGAAGAATGAGAATATTTTTTATTTTAAAGATTTATTTTTATTTTTAAAAAAACGAGTCGTCTGACTCGTCCGTGTTGGCTTGCCTCGTTTTGCCTCGCGATTCGCCTAGACGAGACAGCGAGGTAAGCAGGGTTGGGGTCGGTTGCTTTGAACTCGCCTTGTTAATGAAGCGAGTGAGGTGATTCGCAAAACAAGTAGAGCGATTTACGAAGCGAGTCGGCTCGGCTCGCTTCATTTGCCAGGCCTAACTACAAGTGACATATGGGCTGCTGTAAAAAGCCAAAAGAGGAGTGGACATGGGTAACATTCACTTGCCCCAAGCACGCGCCAATCAACCAGCCGACATGTCCCAATCATCACACGCTATGCACACGCCACGACGCAGCAACCAACAAGGCCGTCATGCGTCCAAGCCTCGCACGCCCACTAACCGTGAACTGCACGTCGCCCCCGCACCCGCCTCGTGCTCGAGGTTCGCTAGGTGATAAAATCATTATCAACACGGGTGATGCCCGTGCTTTCTCGGGCTCAATCACTAGCTCAAGCTCACGTACTACACGCATGCCTCGCTCGTGGGCTTCTAAACCTGGGTCGTTTACTGTCGGGCTTTAGGCTTCTACTCAGGCTCTGAATTTGTGAATCAAAATTCAACACGAAGGATGAAGACTATTACTAGGTCAAATTTGGGAACGGATGGATCTATGCTTGATGGAGGTCCTTTTCGGGTCTCCATCAGATGTTGTCTTCCGTTGATCTCCCGGTGGATTTTAGAGGTAATCTCCCGCTGCGTGTGGATCTCAATGGGTTTTGAGGAGATTGGTGGTTTTGAGGAGTTTACGCCGAGTACCTGCAAAGAAGTTCCGGGGTGGTTTGGTACCACCGGGGACCCTTCGATGATCAAGTTAGCATGAGATCCGAGCAGAGTAACGGCTAAGTGGAATAAAAAATGGCTTACTTGACCCCTCTGTGATGGGGGTTTATATAGTGGAGGCAGCACGCAGCAGCAGGTATGAGAATCTCGCCGGCAGTTACACTCCCGACGTCACGCCCGCATAAAGAGTGGATCGCCCATTAATGGGGATCGTGATGGCGTGGAACGTAGGACGTTGCTGGCGGAGAACCTGCGCGTGGTGAGATTCGCGGAGCGGCGGTTACGCCTGTGAGTGGCGGAGTTGGTCGGTCGGAGGGACCGAGGAAGATGGCCTCGGCTGGGGAGCTCGGAGACTAGCGAGAGGGCTGAGGAGTCTTGGACCTGTGGCAGCTCGGGGCGAGCCGAGGGGCCGAGGAGGCCACTTTGCAGGGGGCTCCGAGGAGGGCCAGCTCGTGCTGGCAGGTCGGGTGCAAGGGTGGCCTGGTCGGCCCCTTCGGGCCCTTTCTTCTGAGTTCTGGGACACGTCATCTGCCACGTGTCCTGATCTTGGGGATCGCCAATATCGAGCATCAACATTAGCCCCCCACCCTTGTCCCGACCAGCTATCGGGTCGGGTCAGGAGTGGACTGTCGGGCCTCCCGGGGTGAGCTCCCCCTAAGGTTTCGTCGGGACGCGTCCCCGGGCCGTCAGCTGTCTTTTCTGCCAGCGAATCAGGGCGAGATCTCTGCATTTAAGGAAGGTGCACCGGTTCGTGCATCCTGTTACTGAAGCGACGGTCCACGTGTCAAGCGTCGGTTGGCTGACGCGACGTGTCACGCCCCGCTTCCCAGAGTACGCAAGATTGGGCACGTGACATAGCCAACCATGCTACCTGTGGGTAGGACGTATCCATCCACAGTCACATTACGGTTGTAGAGATATCAAGAACAATATAATAAACTAATCTAATACATGTCCAAATCCATAATAACAAGAGTCAATAAACAATAAGTGCGGAAGCAAATGATCCAATACAATAAATAAACAGTACGTCCCATAATACGGGCTCACATCTGGAAATGAAATGAAATAACTAAACTAGTCACTAAGGAACTCACAGTTCAGCCTGCTGGCTGAAGTACTCCTGCTCGGTCGTCGACAGTGGTAAGGAATCTGGGCCATGCAAAACCCAGACGTCAGCGCGTCATGTCAACCAAATAATATAATATAAACATGGTAACAAGCAATGCAGGTATGAACATGAATAAAGCAGTACTGATAAATAACCGTGCAGGGTAATGTGCCGTGGTAACTAAACTGTCCTCTCAGGTTTCTACTCTATAGTCTTTGAAATCAATTGATGAATCGTCGATGTAACTCAATAGTATCCCGTGCGTGCCCGGGACCACGGTCAAGGTTCTCGGGGCTGAATCCGAGACGTGCCGCTAAGCAGTAATAGGTAGTAGGATGGATGAGTGATGTCAGCATCATCACTCCGGGGCAGGCCAAGCCCGTAAGACTGATCAGAACAAGTATCGAACTGTTGAGTTACAAGTCGGTTTCACCTTTGATTTCCCCATACCCCAAGTTATGTATGTCAGGTCAGGTATTCAGTAGTCCAGGATTAATGTCAACCCAGAATCAGGTAAAAACAGGTATGTCTGGATAGACAGCAGGAATGGTCCATGAGGACCCCAAGTCAGGTTTATTGGCATTAGGCATGAGATCATGTAATAAGTCAGGTTGTAGTCCAATAGGTTGAGTCAGTATGTATAGGGTGTCATGTCCGGTGTATCAGTATATATGTGTCAGGTGTAGCAGGGTCGAGTCAATATGTACTGTGATCGAGTGTGTGCTCACGACCGGTATACAATCAAATGATGAACAGCAGCAAGAACAAGTAAACAGCAATAATAGTCACTTAATCACAAGGTGCTTGTATTATCTTTATTAACAGGTTCAAGCACCCTTGGGGTGCAATAGTCACAAAGTGAAACAATATCAACAACATACGTAATGAAGCTACATGAATTTAATTAAAGCATAATAATTGTCTCATGGGTGATTTGACAAATGAAGCGAGGACGATCTACTTGGTTTAGTTAGTTAAAGTGTGGATTGATAGCAGACCGATTAATTACAAGCAACTACTATACTGATTTAATGTTAAGGATAATTGTGACCGTCAATTCTAAGTTATAATATAATATCGATATTACCATCATTAAGTTGTTGCATTATATAATATGCTATTCAACTGCATAGCACGGCTAGACCTTGTAAATTCTAAGTTATAATAAATAGTGTGATGATTAAGTTTAAAGCAAGACTTGATCTTGTGTGCTAGCATGTTAAAGCAAGTATTCAGATACTTGCCTCGACGGTTTCGCAAACCGGAAAGCACGGATGCAATGTCGGCAGAAAACACGAGACGGGTGCACGGGCTACGGGTCGAGTCCTGAACAGCGGGACCACACGGACCAGAATACTTCGCTGGAGCGTCGGGTCCAAGCGACGGCACGGCCGGAATCCGGCGAAAGTCAAAAGCGACGAAGTTAGCAACCATACGATATACGCATATATTTACAGATCAGCGGGGGATTTAGCACACAAGGAAAGATAGAGGGATGCTTACAGGGAAGAACCAGGGCAACTACGACGGGCCCGACGGCGATGGGCGCGCCGGCGGCGAACAGGAGATGCGGCGAGGGCTGGAACTTTCTGGTTAGCTGGAAAGAGGGTGGTGCGGTGAGTAGAGGGGTGCTGGCCCGCTCTGGTGATCGAGGGGAGACGGAGGTGGCTCTGGTGACGACGGCGAGGATCGTCGGCACGTTTTCCGGCGACCCGGGGGTTGGTGCTAGGCTCGGGTTCTGGTGGTCCGGCGAGGGGAGGAGGAAGACGACGACGAGGTCGGGACGAGGGTGAAGAGAGGGAGTCCCTGGCGTCGTCGGCGATGGGAGACGGCGGCGACGGCGAGACCCGTGTGCAGGTGGTGGCGTCGGGGCTGGGTCGCGGGCTCTGAAGGAGGGAGGAGAGGAGGTAGGGAGGGTGCGGCTAGGCTGAGGAGGCGAGGACGGCGACGGCGAGGTCGCGGGGAGGTCGGCGGCGCAAGCACGAGGAGGCTAGGGTTAGGGCTCGGAGGGTTCTCGTGGGTTGGGAAGGAGACGAGGGGCTGCGTAAAAATATATAGGGAGAGAGAGAAGGAGATTAGAGAGAGATAGAGAGAGACGGAGAGAGAGAGAGAGTGAATCGGGGGCCCACGAGGGAAAACAGGCGCTCGCGATTGGCTGGGAGGCAAATTTTAAGGGATTAAAGATTTTTAACGTTATAAATTCGTATATATATAGTAATAGAAAATCTTATATAGTTAAATAATATTAAATTAAAATGGGTATTTTCGGCGCTAAATGAAACATTTTCAAATCGCGCCCGGGTTGCGCCCAAATGTTTCAAATTCAAATTATAGGATTTTAAGCGAGTTCCAAATTTTGAAAAAAGGTGTTTAATGATTAAAATGCATGCCCCCAAGTCGGACACTTGCACGCGCGCGTAGCCGTCCAAACTTGCCCGTTAAGCCGAATGGGAAGAAATCTCGACACACGGACGCTACCACGCGACCAGTGGCGACGAGTAGGCCAACATGGATATTTTTAATTTCATTTTAGGTGTTAAAATTTGTTATGTGCCAAAATGACTTAACCGGTTAAAATTTAGCAAAAAGCACCAAACAATCAGGATAATGGGAATGAGCAATATATAACACTCAACTAGTAATAGAAATAGTATTATTGGGCTCGGGTGTTACATCATACCCAACTACAAAAAGAATTTCGTCCTCGAAATTCCAAGAATACAAGATAGCTAACTACCGGAAAAGGTGAGGAAATTTCTGCCGGATCTCGTCTTCTCGCTCCCAAGTGGATTCTCCATGCAATCGATTACCCCAAGAACTAGCACAAGAGGGATAACTTTGTTCTTAAGAACCTTTTCTCTTCGATCCTTGATTTCAACTGGTCGCTCCTCAAAAGTTAGGTCCTCCCGTACAGTCAACTCCGAATGATCCAAGACGTGAGTTTCATCGCGAACATACCTCCGTAGTTGAGACACATGAAACACATCGTGCACTCCTGCCAATGACTGTGGTAACGCCAAACGGTACGCTACCTCTCCAACACGCTCCAATATCTCGAAGGGTCCAACGAATCGAGAACTAAGCTTTCCCCGACTCCTAAAGCGAATCACCCCTCTAGTCGGTGATATCTTCAGGAATACCAAATCACCCACGGCGAACTCTAGAGGTCTTCTTGACGTGTCAGCCCAACCTTTCTGTCTGTCTTGAGCTGCCTTTATATGCTTCCTGATTGTATTCACCTTCTCGACTGTCTGTACCACCAAATCTGGTCCTAGTAACCTCCGTTCACCAACATCATCCCAACAAACCGGTGAACGGCACTTACGACCATACAACGCTTCAAACGGAGCCACCTGAATAGTCGCTTGGAAGCTATTGTTGTACGAAAACTCCACCAGGTGTAGATGATCCTCCCAAGAACCTTTGAAGTCCAACATGCAAGCCCTCAACATATCTTCAAGGGTCTGGATCGTTCTCTCCGATTGTCCATCAGTCTGAGGATGATAAGCTATGCTAAACTTCAATCGAGTCCCCAAACTTTCTTGTAAACTCCTCCAAAAGTGCGACAAGAACCGAGTGTCCCGATCGGACACGATGCTTACCGGTACTCTATGCAATCTTACAATCTCCTGGATGTACCGCTCTGCCAACACTTCCGTCGATTGACCAACCCGAAAAGGAATAAAGTGAGCCGCCTTGGTCAACCGATCGAGAATCACCCATACTGCATTGTTGCCCTTTGGACTCCGCGGTAAAGCCGTCACGAAATCCATGGTTATATGTTCCCACTTCCACTGAGGAATCGGAAGTGGTTGCAATAAACCAGCAACCCTTTGGTGTTCAGCCTTGACCTGCTGACACACCAAGCACTTAGCCACGAAGCGAGCAATCTCCCGTTTCATACCTTCCCACCAGAAGTGCTGTCGAATGTCTCGGTACATCTTTGTCCCTCCTGGATGTACAGAGTAAGCTGAACTGTGTGCCTCCTTCATAAGCTCTTCACGCACATCCCCTTTTGGCACACACACACAGCTACCATATCTCAACGAACCGTCTTCATGGATCAGTAAATCGGTTCGCAGTCCGGCTTCAACCTGCTCTCGGAACTTTTGCAGTCTAGGATCCTGCGATGGTGCCGCTTTAATCTTCTCAACTAAGGACGACTGTACTTGCAACTGCATCAACTGTCCCGTAGCTTGTGGTAGCAAAACCTCCAAATCAAATCTCCGAAAATCCGCAATCATCTCCCTTTGTGCGATCAATACCTGAATTGCTGGTAATCGACCTAGCGCATCTGGCACGACGTTAACATTTCCCGGATGGTACTTAAGATCGAGGTCGTAGTCGGCCATCAGCTCCAACCATCTGCGTTGCCTCATGTTCAACTCCTTCTGAGTGAACACATACTTCAAACTCTTGTGATCAGTAAAGACTTCGACTTTCTCACCCAAAAGGTAGTGTCTCCAAATCTTCAAGGCAAAGATCACGGCCGCAAGCTCCAAGTCATGAGTCGGATAATTCTTCTCATGAGTCTTCAGTTGTCTCGATGCGTAAGCCACGACCTTCCCATTCTGCATCAAAACACATCCCAATCCTTTTCCGGATGCGTCGCTGTGAATCACCAGTCCTCCTGAATTATCTGGTACAGTTAGGATAGGGGCGGTTATCAACTTCTGCTTCAACGCCTCGAAGGCCAATGCACATCCATCCGTCCAAACAAACGGTACCTCCTTTCGCGTAAGCTTGGTTAACGGCTCTGCCAAACGAGCGAAGTTCTCCACAAATCTCCTGTAGTATCCGGCGAGTCCAAGAAAACTTCTTATCTCCGCAACATTTCTTGGAGTTGGCCAATCTCGAACTGCTGCAATCTTCTCGGGATCAACGGCGATTCCATCGCCCGACACGACATGCCCCAGAAACTTCACTTCTTCCAGCCAGAACTCGCACTTACTCATCTTCGCGAATAATTTCTCCCGTCTCAGCGTCTGCAGTGCGATCTTTAGATGCTCAGCATGCTCCTCCGGAACCTTCGAGCATACCAGCATATCGTCAAATACATCCACAAAGTCGCGAACAACTGCCGGCTCTTCATTACTATCCACTACCATAGCCGCAAGAACATTGTTCGTTGGCCTAGCCCTAAACTCGACTGGCCCGACAGAACTGCTTCCTCCAGTGAAAGTAAACTCAGGGTGTCCGGGAATCTGGAAAATTTCCTTCCATGCCCTACAGTCAACTGTGTGCGTGGAAAGTGCCTAGAAAATCCATTCCCAAGACTACTTCATAACTGCCCGTATCTATCACCAAGAAATCTGCAAAAAGCTCCCGCCCGCAAACAACAACTGTACAATCTCTACATTCCTTACTAGCTATGATTTTCCCATTCCCAGTGTGTATGTCCCCAAAACTAGACAGGGTCGTGCGGGTAATCGAGTGTGTAGTTATAAATTTGGATGACATAAAACAGTGGGATGCTCCGGAATCAAATAATGCTAATGCGGGAAAACCATGAACGAGTAAAGTACCTAAAACCACTTCTCCTGATGCCTTAGCTTCCTCAGCTGTCAACGTGAACGCTCGAGCCTGGTTTGGTCCTTGAGTCAGTTGTTTCTGCCCTCGGAACGGTCTCTGCGGAGGCTCCTGAATATCATCCCTTGTACGAAGCTTCGACGGACTAACGGCGTGATCTGCCGCTCCACATCTAAAACAGAGTCCCAGCCTCTTACGACACTCCTTTCGCACATGTCCGGGTACATGGCAGTAGTTACAAATCACGCTCCCTTTCCGATCACCCACAATTTTTTTCTTCATTGGTGCTACGCTGCGCCTGTTCATCGGAATACTTCTACGTACAGACGTTTGGTTCAGTGCAAATGCCGGTTCCAGCTCGGTCTGTCCCTTTAGATTCTCCAGCAATCCCCTTATCACTCTACGCCTGGCGGCTATGACCGCACGTCTTTGGTCCATCTTCAAATTCTTACCGGCCATTTTCCTGAAAATCAAAGTACCCAACATTAGCATGATGATAGATTCTGAGTATAGATCAAGGCTAGAACTCCAAGATACTTAAATAGAGTACAGCATTGTAGCTATGCCGCGGTATCATAGCCGCAATTACTTAACTCCACCTAAGTCGCCTAAGTCCTAGAGATAACAAGAAATTAGGTTTTCGAGTTGACAAATGCAAAGTAAGTTTGCATGTCGACATGATCCGGAAGAATGATTCAAGGATGGTAAAACGGTCAAGGTGGCAGGACATGTTTCCTAATCACGGGTATTCTGATTCGTGTATCGGGTACAATACCCAACTACAAAAGAATCAACCCAACTAACATATGGCTCTGATACCAAAAGAACCATGTCACGCCCCGCTTCCCAGAGTACGCAAGATTGGGCACGTGACATAGCCAACCATGCTACCTGTGGGTAGGACGTATCCATCCACAGTCACATTACGGTTGTAGAGATATCAAGAACAATATAATAAACTAATCTAATACATGTCCAAATCCATAATAACAAGAGTCAATAAACAATAAGTGCGGAAGCAAATGATCCAATACAATAAATAAACAGTACGTCCCATAATACGGGCTCACATCTGGAAATGAAATGAAATAACTAAACTAGTCACTAAGGAACTCACAGTTCAGCCTGCTGGCTGAAGTACTCCTGCTCGGTCGTCGACAGTGGTAAGGAATCTGGGCCATGCAAAACCCAGACGTCAGCGCGTCATGTCAACCAAATAATATAATATAAACATGGTAACAAGCAATGCAGGTATGAACATGAATAAAGCAGTACTGATAAATAACCGTGCAGGGTAATGTGCCGTGGTAACTAAACTGTCCTCTCAGGTTTCTACTCTATAGTCTTTGAAATCAATTGATGAATCGTCGATGTAACTCAATAGTATCCCGTGCGTGCCCGGGATCACGGTCAAGGTTCTCGGGGCTGAATCCGAGACGTGCCGCTAAGCAGTAATAGGTAGTAGGATGGATGAGTGATGTCAGCATCATCACTCCGGGGCAGGCCAAGCCCGTAAGACTGATCAGAACAAGTATCGAACTGTTGAGTTACAAGTCGGTTTCACCTTTGATTTTCCCATACCCCCAAGTTATGTATGTCAGGTCAGGTATTCAGTAGTCCAGGATTAATGTCAACCCAGAATCAGGTAAAAACAGGTATGTCTGGATAGACAGCAGGAATGGTCCATGAGGACCCCAAGTCAGGTTTATTGGCATTAGGCATGAGATCATGTAATAAGTCAGGTTGTAGTCCAATAGGTTGAGTCAGTATGTATAGGGTGTCATGTCCGGTGTATCAGTATATATGTGTCAGGTGTAGCAGGGTCGAGTCAATATGTACTGTGATCGAGTGTGTGCTCACGACCGGTATACAATCAAATGATGAACAGCAGCAAGAACAAGTAAACAGCAATAATAGTCACTTAATCACAAGGTGCTTGTATTATCTTTATTAACAGGTTCAAGCACCCTTGGGGTGCAATAGTCACAAAGTGAAACAATATCAACAACATACGTAATGAAGCTACATGAATTTAATTAAAGCATAATAATTGTCTCATGGGTGATTTGACAAATGAAGCGAGGACGATCTACTTGGTTTAGTTAGTTAAAGTGTGGATTGATAGCAGACCGATTAATTACAAGCAACTACTATACTGATTTAATGTTAAGGATAATTGTGACCGTCAATTCTAAGTTATAATATAATATCGATATTACCATCATTAAGTTGTTGCATTATATAATATGCTATTCAACTGCATAGCACGGCTAGACCTTGTAAATTCTAAGTTATAATAAATAGTGTGATGATTAAGTTTAAAGCAAGACTTGATCTTGTGTGCTAGCATGTTAAAGCAAGTATTCGGATACTTGCCTCGACGGTTTCGCAAACCGGAAAGCACGGATGCAATGTCGGCAGAAAACACGAGACGGGTGCACGGGCTACGGGTCGAGTCCTGAACAGCGGGACCACACGGACCAGAATACTTCGCTGGAGCGTCGGGTCCAAGTGACGGCACGGCCGGAATCCGGCGAAAGTCAAAAGCGACGAAGTTAGCAACCATACGATATACGCATATATTTACAGATCAGCGGGGGATTTAGCACACAAGGAAAGATAGAGGGATGCTTACAGGGAAGAACCAGGGCAACTACGACGGGCCCGACGGCAATGGGCGCGCCGGCGGCGAACAGGAGATGCGGCGAGGGCTGGAACTTTCTGGTTCGCTGGAAAGAGGGTGGTGCGGTGAGTAGAGGGGTGCTGGCCCGCTCTGGTGATCGAGGGGAGACGGAGGTGGCTCTGGTGACGATGGCGAGGATCGTCGGCACGTTTTCCGGCGACCCGGGGGTTGGTGCTAGGGTCGGGCTCGGGTTCTGGTGGTCCGGCGAGGGGAGGAGGAAGACGACGACGAGGTCGGGACGAGGGTGAAGAGAGGGAGTCCCTGGCGGCGTCGGCGATGGGAGGCGGCGGCGACGGCGAGACCCGTGTGCAGGTGGTGGGGTCGGGGCTGGGTCGCGGGCTCTGAAGGAGGGAGGAGAGGAGGTAGGGAGGGTGCGGCTAGGCTGAGGAGGCGAGGACGGCGACGGCGAGGTCGCGGGGAGGTCGGCGGCGCAAGCACGAGGAGGCTAGGGTTAGGGCTCGGAGGGTTCTCGTGGGTTGGGGAGGAGACGAGGGGCTGCGTAAAAATATATAGGGAGAGAGAGAAGGAGATTAGAGAGAGATAGAGAGAGACGGAGAGAGAGAGAGAGAGTGAATCGGGGGCCCACGAGGGAAAACAGGCGCTCGCGATTGGCTGGGAGGCAAATTTTAAGGGATTATAGATTTTTAACGGTATAAATTCGTATATATATAGTAATAGAAAATCTTATATAGTTAAATAATATTAAATTAAAATGGGTATTTTCGGCGCTAAATGAAACATTTCCAAATCGCGCCCAGGTTGCGCCCAAATGTTCCAAATTCAAATTATAGGATTTTAAGCGAGTTCCAAATTTTGAAAAGAGGTGTTTAATGATTAAAATGCATGCCCCCAAGTCGGACACTTGCACGCGCGCGTAGCCGTCCAAACTTGCCCGTTTAGGCGAATGGGAAGAAATCTCGACACACGGACGCTACCACGCGACCAGTGGCGACGAGTAGGCCAACATGGATATTTTTAATTTCATTTTAGGTGTTAAAATTTGTTATGTGCCAAATGACTTAACCGGTTAAAATTTAGCAAAAAGCACCAAACAATCAGGATAATGGGAATGAGCAATATATAACACTCAACTAGTAATAGAAATAGTATTATTGGGCTCGGGTGTTACATGACGCGTCCAGGCCTGCGGCGTCTGATGGGGTGCAGTCCAGTATGGGTACGACAAGTGGAGCGATCGAAGCAGTTGGACGCGAGGAGGCGTTTTGGTGGGAGATGAAGGGTGACGTAGGATGAGGTCGTTTGCAGTGATAGGTAGGGGTGGGGCCCACTCCAGGGCCCCTACTCTTTCAAATCTCCTTTCTTCTAAGTCTTGGCTGCTCGGCGCTCTTCTTTTTTGGATACATGGTTCGTTCCCACTCTTTGGGTCTCTCGTTCCAGAGGGAGGCCAGCGGCGCAGCCGTGCCCCTGGCTGGCTCATGCCCTACGCCGAATGTTCCGCTGGCGATAGGGCCGTCCACTTCGTTGACGGCTCATGGTGATTATTCCGGCGGCGGACAGAAACGTCCGCGGTCATCTGTGCCCCGGACGGGAGACAGAGGGGAGGGCGAGGACGGGGTCCCCCTTAAGACGAAAAGGACAATTTCTCGTGCACCGCCGTTGATGGTTCCTGAGGGGATCCCCGTGCAGGGGGGTGATGCCGTCTTCATGGTTCCATCTGAGCTTTCCGTCGTTGCCGGCCTGCTCGCCGGGATGGAAGAGTCGGCCAAGGAAGGCTTCCGCATGGCACCCTGAGGGTCCAAATGGAGGCCATAGCCTAAGGGGCGGTCCAGGTACGAACTCCTCTACACGTTGTTTTTTGACCTTCCTTTATTTGGCTCGAGCGCCTCCCAGTTTCTCATCCGCTTCTCGTCGGGTCCTTCAACACTGCGCCCTCGCTATTCGTATGGAAGCCGAGATGGCGTTCCACGCACCGAGGCCAGTGGAAGCGTTTCCTTCGGAGGTCGAGGTCCTGCGGCGTGACCTGCGTCTAGAGAGGGAGAGGGCCGACGTCCTTGCAGCCCGTGCTGAAGCTGCGGAGCTCGCCAATTCAGCGAATCGGGGGGCCCATCGTCACCTGAGTGCATCCCATCGAGTCGCTGAGAGAAAGCTGGCGGATCTGGCCGACCGTTTCGCAGCTATGGAGAAGGAGAGAGACGCTAGCAGGGGGGATGCCGAGGCGGCGCTTCTGGCGGCCCAGACTGCCGAGGTTCGGGCTAGGAAAGCTGTGGCCGAGTATAAGGTGTCAGAGCAGTTTTACACTGAGCTTGGTGAGTATTCCGCCGTCGCATGGAATAAGGCTCTGGATGCCGTGAAGGAGCAGCTTCCCGAGTTCGCCGATAGCGAGCTCCGTGCTCGGGTCCCACTCCCGATGGCAAGGCCTCCGGCAGACAACGATGAGGGAAGCGAGGCACACCCCTAGTGGCAAAACCTCAGGTGGTGAAGTCTCTGGCAGACCGCGATGCCAGTGATGAGGGAAGCGAGGCGCGGGGGGGTTTGCGACTTAGGCCTTTTTGATATTTCCTCGTCCCTCTTTTGTGAGCCTCCGTGCAGTTTGTAAGGCTGGGGAGCCCAAAATACCCTTTGTAAAGACTTTTCCTTTGGTAATAAAAAAAATTTTCCTTTGGTTTCATCGGTTTGCACTTTATCCTTTGTTTGTGAAGAATGCTTGTAAAATGTCCCTGCTTGCACTGTTGGGCTTTCATGTCAAGTCGGCTATCTGTCTAGCGATCGCTCGTCGAGCTGATTTCGATCACTTGCCAAGCGTGCCAAGCGCTGCTGAAACGGAGGCATCTCCATAGCCCTGAAGTCGAAGGGGGATCGCTCAGACTTGGATAGACCCGATGCCCCTTGTTGGGGCCCCGGATACTCTGCATGTGACGGGCAGAGAGATGTCCGCAGTATTTGTGCCGAGCAGCTTCCCGGCTCGTTCATGCCCAACGTTTGGTTTCTGTCGGTTGTGGTAGGAAGCTACCAGCTGGGGAGATCCGAGCAGGGTAGCTGCCGGGCTGCCTCTAAGGAGGACTTGGATCCTTAGCGTTGGAGGGGCCGTAGGAGGCCAGCTAAGGATATCCGGGCGGTGAAGCCGCGCGGCTGCCTCTTGGCGAGGGCTTTGATCCCTGGCACCGCGAGTAAGGAAGCTACCGGCCAGGGATAGCCGAGCAGGGAAGCCGTACGGCCGCCTCTGCGGAGGACTTTGATCCTTAGTGTTAGAGGGGCTGTAGGAAGCTTACTAAGGATGACCGGGCAGTGAAGCTGCGCGGTTGCCTCTTGGCGAGGGCTTTGATCACTGGCGTCATGGGTAGGCAACTACCAGCCTAGGATGACCGAGCGGGGTAGCCGCTCGGATGCCTCTTGCGAAGGCTTCGATCCCTGGTGTCATGGGTAGGGAGTTACCAACCGTAGATGACCGAGCAGGGTAGCTGCTCGGTTGCCTCTTGCGAGGGCTTTGATCCTTCAGGACGGGGACCGACCAGGGTTACTGCCCGATGCCTCTTGGCGAGGACTTTGATCCCTGTCGGTTATGGTAGGAAGCTACCAGCCGGGGATAGCCGAGCAAGGACTCGACTGCCTCTGGCAGGACTTTGGTCCTTAGCGCGGGAGGGGCTGTAAGAAGCCTACCAAGGACCCTTGGCCGGGCAGGGTTACTGTCCGGTGCCTCTTGGCGAGGGCTTTTTTCCTAAAGGATAGCCGAGCGAGGGATCCTCGGGCTCGACTGCCTTTGGGAGGGCTTTTTAATCCCTGTCGGTTGTGGTAGGAAGCTACCAGCCGGGGATAGTCGAGCGAGGGATCCTCGAGCTCGACTGCCTCCAGGGAGGACTTTGATCCTCAGCATTGGGGGGGCGCAGGAGGCCTGCTGAGGATAACCGGGCAGGGAAGCCTCGCGGTTGTCTCTTGGCGAGGGCTTTGATCCTCAGTGTTGGAGGGGCCGCAGGAGCCCTGCTGAGGATAACCGGGCAGTGAAGCCGCGCGGTTACCACTTTGGTGAGGGCTTGGATCGCAAAGACAAAACTCTATTTGCAATGTTTCGACGTTTCTTTATTCGAATGGAAAGGATTTTTAGAAAGTATTTACATCGTCTTTGCGAAAAGAGGGGTACACACTTGTTGACCTTGGCCTCATTGGTATAGCTTGAGATTCTCGGCATTGTAAGGCCGCGGGAGGTTGCGTCCGTCCGCGTCTTGCAGGCGATAGGCTCCGCCGGGGAGCACCTCAGAGACGAGGAAGGGACCATCCCACCTCGGGGAGAACTTGTGTATCCTGCCTTGATCAATGAACTAGTTTCGCCGTAGGACCAGATCCCCGGTCTGGAAGGATCGATGCTTGACCCGAGCGTTGTAGTATCGGGCCGTTTGTTGTTGATAAGCGGCAGCCCTGATCTGAGCCCGGTCTCTCTTTTCCAATAAGATGTTCAGGTTGGTCTGTAGCGCCGAGGTGTTCGCATCGTCGTCGAAGTGCTCGACCTATTGACTGGGTAACCCGATCTCCGCTGGGACCATTGCCTCGGTCCCGTAGCAGAGGCTGAAGGGGGTTTCCCCGGTGGGGGTCTTTTTTGACGTGCGTAGGGCCCATAAGACCCGGGGCAGTTCTTCGACCCAACTGCCTTATCGCCCTTCTAGGCGGGTCCGGAGACCTCGGAAGACGTCTCGGTTAGCGACTTCGGCCTGCCCGTTGCATTGGGGATGCGCGACCGCGGCGAACTTCATGAGGATATGGTATTCTTTGCAGAGTCCTTCACTTTCTCATTCTCGAAGTTCGTCCCGTGGTCGGTGATGATACATCTCGGGATGCCGAATCGGAGTATCAGATTATTTTGCAGGAACATGATGGTCGTGGCGGCGTCAGGTTTCCTGATGGGGACGGCCTCGATCCACTTGGTGAAGTAGTCTACTGCGACGAGGACGTATTTGTGCCCGCCTGTACCCGTAGGGAACTGGCCGATCATGTCTAATACCCACTGGGGGAACGGCCATGGGGATGTTAGGGCGGTCATCTTGGTAGCGGGAAGACGAGGGATGCTGCCATGGAGCTAGCAACTCTTGCATCTCCTGACTAGCTTCCGGGCATCCTCATGAATGGTGGGCCAGTAGTACCCCTGGAGCAACGCCTTTTGGATCAAGGTTCGGGCCCGTTGGTGCGCACCGCCAACCCCCTCATGGATTTTCCGGAGGACGTAGTCAGCTTCGTGGGGGTCAATGCACCGGAGCAGGGGCTGAGTGAAGGACTTCTTGTAGAGGTTCCCATTGCTCCAGATGAAGTGGCGGGCTTTAGCCCGGAGACGGCGGGCGGCTCCCCGATCTTCTGGGAGCATACCGTCTTTCAGGAATTCCACGAGGGGCTTCCTCTAATCTTGGTCGCCTTCCTGCGCCGCGTATACATGGAGCGTAATCGCTTCGTATTCCACGCTGGGTTAAGGCAAGGTTTCGAAGAGGATAGACCGCTTATTGTTGGCCGAATATGACGAAGCCAGCTTGCTCAGGGCGTCGGCTTGGGCATTCAGCTGCCTGGGTATTTGTTCTATTTGGACTTCGTCAAAGTTCTTCCAGAGTTTCCTCACCTCGTCCAGGTACTTCATCATCAGAAGTTCCCGAGCTTCAAAGCGGCCGGTCACTTGACCGACGACAAGGGCCGAGTCGCTGTGGATTCGAATTATTTTCAGCCCCAGCCCGGCGGCCATGCGCAGTCCAGCCAGGAGGGCCTCGTACTCTGCTGCGTTGTTCGAGGCTTTGAAACCGAGCTTCAGAGAGTACTCCATTTCCGCTTCGTTCGGGCCTCGGATAATGAGGTCGGCACCACAGCCTTCCTCGGTTGAGGACCCGTCGACATAGATGATCCACTCAGGAACCGAGCCAGGCCTCTCCGCCATGGGAAACTGAGTTGCGAGGGGAGGCGTGGACTCCGGTTTCTTGCTAGGGATGGTGCGTTCAACGATGAAATCGGCCAGGGCCTGCGCTTTGATGGCCTGCCTCGGGCGATATTTTATTTCAAACTGAGATAGTTCCCACCTCCACTTTTCTAAGCGGCCGAGGATTCTGGTGATGCAAGGATAGCCCCCAACGGGCGCTCGGTGTGGACGATGATGGTGTGTGCTTGGAAGTAGTTCCGCAGCTTCCTTGAGGCCACCACGAGGGCTAAGACAATCTTCTCTATGGCCGGATATCTAGTTTCTGCGTTCTTAAATACGCGGCTCACATAGTACACCAGCTTCTGCGCTCCACCGACCTCCCGGACGAGCACCGAGCCTGCTGCTTGGTCGGACACCGCCAGATACAGCGACAACTCGTCTCGTTCAACTGGTCGGGTGAGCAGTGGTGGCGTCGCGAGGTGCTTTTTCAATTGGTCGAAGGCGGCTTGGCACTCCTCCGACCACTCGAACCTCGGGATCTTCCTCAGAGCTTTAAAGAACGGGAGGCATTTCTCCCCCGACCTAGACATGAAACGGCTCAGAGCGGCAACTCGTCCCGTGAGCCGCATGATCTCGACATTGGTCTTGGGCGCGGCCATGTTGAGGATAGCGTCGATTTTCTCTGGGTTAGCTTCGATTCTACGGTGAGTGACCATGAAACCGAGGAACTTTCCCCTGGTGACTCCGAATGCGCATTTAGCGGGGTTTAACTTCATCTTGAACTTGCGGAGCACTTCGAAGGCCTCGCCCAGATCCCTGGCATGGTCGGCCGATGAGACGGATTTGACGAGCATATCGTCAACGTAGACCTCCATATTCCTGCCGATCTGTGACTTGAACATGCGATTGACCAACCGTTGGTATATGGCCCCGGTGTTCTTGAGGCCGAAGGGCATCACCCTGTAGCAATATATCCCCCGGACCGTTGTGAATGTGGTGAGATCTTCATCTTTCGGATTCATACGGATCTGATCGTAGGCGGAGAAAGCATCCATGAAGCTCAACAGCTCATGGCCGGCCGAGCTGTCGACGAGCTGATCTATCCGAGGGAGTGGATAGTTGTCCTTGGAGCATGCCTTATTGAGGTCGGTGAAGTCGACGCACATGCGCCACTTTCCGCTTGACTTCTTGACCAGAACTACGTTCGCCAGCCACTCCGAGTAGGGTACATTCCTGATGAAGTTGGCGGCGGGAAGTCGATCAACCTCATCTTCGATAGCCTTCTGTTTGACCATAGCGAAGCTTCGCTTTTTCTGTCTGACGGGTCGGGCCGTAGGATCAACCCCGAGCTTGTGGGAGATGATTTTGGGGTCAATCCTAAGTATGTCAGCAGGCGCCCAGGCGAAGACGTCGGAGTTATTTCTGAGGAATCTGACCAGGTCTTCTCGCTGAGTCCCTGTCAGGAGTGATCCGACCTGGACGGTTTTTTCCTTGTCCCCTTCTGTCAGGGGCACCTCGGTCAGTGGTTCAACCGGCGTCCCCCGGACCTCCTTCCGCTCGTCTCGGGTGTCCAAAGAACCCTTGATGTCGTCATTTACCTCAGCATCGTCGGCCGGTTGCTCGGACGAAGATGTTTCGGTAAGGCATACCTTCGCGACCCGCTGGTTCCCGTAGACCCGACCTATCCCGCCCTGATCGAGAGGGAACTTCATCGCCAGGTGGTAGGTCGATATCTGGGCCTGGAGGGAGCTCAGCGTCGGGCGGCTGAGGAGGACGTTGTAGGCCGATGGGACTTTTGTTACGATGAAGTCCACAGGCAATGTACGGGTGCGGCCGAGCTCCCCGATGTTGAACTGCAGGGTGACCACCCCTTACGCCGGGATGGAGTGGTTGGTGAACTCTGAAAGGACGTGGGAGGTCGGTTTCAAGTCTGCTGGGGTGAGCCCCATGCGCAGAAAGCAGTCGTGGAAGAGGATGTCTACTGAGCTTCCCGAGTCGACAAGTATCCGGTGGACCTCGTACCAGTGGATTCAGGCCGTGATCACCAGAGGGTCGTTGTGAGGCATGGATATGCCGTGGAAGTCCCCGTCGCCAAAGGTGATAGGCTCATGGACCTTGGCCTTTTTGCTCGGGTGGCCGTTGGCGTTTGTTGCCGGCGTGGGATGCCGGTCACGCCTGGAAGCATCGAGGCGACAAGGCTCGAGGCGAGGCTCTCCGACGTGGGACTTCGAGGTTGAATATGAAGGATCGAGGGGCCTGCGACCGCCGGAGTCCGTGAGGCGGTGGTCGGCGGAGGCGTCGACGACATTCGGTGGATCTTCAGGGTGGTCGCTTGCCATGTGGATGGAGATCGGAAGACCAACTTTGTTTTTTTATAGAGTTTCTGTTCCTACAGACGGCGCCAGCTGATGGAGGTCCTTTTTGGGTCTCCGTCAGATGTTGTCTTCCGTCGATCTCCCGGTGGATTTTAGAGGTAATCTCCCGCTGCGTGTGGATCTCAATGGGTTTTGAGGAGATTGGTGGTTTTGAGGAGTTTACGCCGAGTACCTGCAAAGAAGTCCCGGGATGGTTTGGTACCACCGGAGACCCTCCGACGATCAAGTTAGCACGAGATCCGAGCAGCGTAACGGCTAAGTGGAATAAAAAATGGCTTACTTGACCCCACTGTGATGGGGGTTTATATAGTGGCGGCAGCACGCAGCAAAAGGCGCAAGAATCTCGCCGGCAGTTACGCTCCCGACGTCACGCCCGCGTAAATAGCGGATCTCCCATTAATAGGGATCGTGATGGCGTGGAACGTGGGACATTGCTAGCGGAGAATCTGCACGTGGCGAGATTCGCGGAGCGGCGGTTACGTCTGTGAGTGGCGTAGTCGGTCGGTCGGAGGGACCGAGGAAGATGGCCTCGGCTGGAGAGCTCGGAGACGAGCGAGAGGGCCGAGAAGTCTTGGACCTGTGGCGGCTCGGGGCGAGCCGAGGGGCCGAGGAGGCCACTTTGCAGGGGGCTCCGAGGAGGGCCAGCTCGTGCTGGCAGGTCGGGTGCAAGGGTGGCCTGGTCGGCCCCTTCGGGCCCTTTCTTCTGAGTTCTCGGACACGTCATCTGTCACTTGTCATCTTGGGGATCGCCAATATCGAGCATCATCAATGCTAGCATGTATGTGGAAAGCTTATGGCCCCTTAGGATCAACTAGGTGATTTCTGCTTAGAAATTCGCTTTTTTCTCTAATGTGGACATGTTTTTGTCGCGCGTGCATGATTCACTTAAGAAAAAGAAAATGAAATTATGAACGAATAAAAATGATTTGATGAAGTCTAGCTCACAAGAAATTTTGGAACAAAAAAAATGATTCTTAGCTCACTTCTTTTAATTTTTTTCTTTTTTGCAGATTAGCAACTAATTAAGTTGATTGGCAATTAAGTTGAAGCCAATTGTAATGGAGTTCTTTGTATCAAAGGCTACAAAATTGTTTGTTGTAGACTTGTGCTGGCTTATTTAACTGCCTCTGCTGCTTAAAGCTCCTTTTAGTGATAGAGGGTTTTATCAAGGATGACAAATCCAAATAATACTTGGTTTTTTCCTTTGCAATTTTTGGATATTTAGTAATTTATATTTTTATTCTCAGGTATGCCTGTGGAAGTAATTGTAATGATCTTCAACCTTTTCCAATAGTTACCAAATCTTGGGTCAGTTAAACTAAAATGCTGCACGTGCGATACATGTGTGCAAGCAAAATAAAGCTTTTATATGGATTTCTCATTAGCAATCTATTATCTTAACTAAATGTCTTCAAAATTCTTTATTAATCTTTTCAACTTTTTTTCCCATTGTTTCTTTTGATCCTATTTTGCATGATTTAGGTTGAAATTGATCTATTTTAATTTTTTTTTTTTACTGCCGATGTGGCGCTATTTGAGACTATGTCAGACCATCAAATTGAAATCAATTTGGAGACCCTCAAGTTTTATGGTTATAATGGTAGAGATAATTTATCAGCAAAAAATTAATCCTATTTGTGGATCATTTAAATTTTTATAGACAAAATGTAGGCAGAATGCTTATGATCTATGTGTGCACAATAACCCTTGTAGATGTGTTGAATAACATTTATTTATTTATTTCCTTGTCAAAAATTGGTACAGTATCTTCTAAGTTTTTTTAGAGCTCCAACTCATTATTTCATAATTTAAAAAAAAACACAATTAACATTTCAAACTTTATCTAATCTTCAAAGATCTCTGCTAAAAGTCTGAAATTCTTTATTATCTGAACTAAAATTCTTTATTCTTTATTATCTGAACTAAAATTCTTTATTATCGTGAGGACAATTCATTTAAAAATCTTCTCAATTCTTTTGTCTATAATAGTAACACATACATATGTGCATCTCTTTTTCTCTCTCTCCCTCCTGAAGTTTTCTTTATTACTTTTTCCTTTCAAGTTTCTTCGATCTCCCAATTTCCGATCCCCGCAAGGTTGGTGTCATCATATTACCAATAACCCTTGCTAATTTTTGACAATTCTAGGTTTGAAATTGCAGCGTATATTTCTTTTCATATTTTTATCTAAATTTTCTACCTCAACATTATGATTTTGATCCATGATTACTTCTTCTTACTTGATGACTCCTTGCTTGCTTAAGAAACGGTTTGATGTGCTTATGCTTACGCATAACTATTGTTGCTGATTTGTCCTACTTTTTTCGTAAGAAAAAAAATTGTTAAAAAAATTGTTGATTAATCATAGAGTGTAAACCATATATGCATGCACATTACCTATATGAAAGTTTAAAAACTTCTTTCCAAATCCATTTCATGATGTCCCGCATTCGCACACATACATTGCATGAGAGCAAACCTGTTAAAACCGTATTGATATGGTTAGATAACAGATATATCTGATCTAATCGCTGACATAAAATATATGGGGTTAATTGTTAGAGAAACTCGATGAAGATGGCCACAATTTCTTCATCTTGAAACTTCGAAGACGAGGTATCGGACGAATGGTTAGGTATTTCGTTCATTGGGTAATATATATGTGGTTTTGTGTGTATGCTTCTTAGATAAATATTTGTTTCATGCCAATCATTCATTGAAGTTGATATGGAAGTCATATATATAGATTTCGCTTATTTTGTAAACGAAAGTTGTCGACATTAGAACAACATATATATATATATGTAACCGGTTGCATGCACTAGTCAAACTGACAGGCATTTCCCTCGGAGGGTTACTCTTCTTCTTGGAAGCATCACCTCGTTTTGATATAGTTCATACATGTCGATTGTCATGGCAACCAAACACAAAGAAGCGACAGGCCTTGTCGTTGACATCACCTTAGACATCCTCTGCCGACGCGATGTGAAGACCCTTTGCAAATATCATGGTCGGCTCTGATATCCGACCCTGTCTTCATTAAATCCCACTGTTGTCGTCGCTCAAACCAACACCCTCGCCTTCTCCTCACCGCATGTCTGGAACCTGCCTCGAAAGGAATCCGTTTCGATTTGATAGACAGGGATGGATCTCTAATCGGACAGCTCACACCGTCGCTGAAATTTTCTCCCTGTTACACACTATGGCTAGTACTTACATGCTTGGATCTCGTTTGCATGTACAACTTCGATAACAAGGATGGATCTCTAATCGGACAGCTCACACCGTCGCTGAAATTTTCTCCCTGTTACACTCTATGGCAGGTACTTACATGCTTGGATCTTGATGATGCTCAAGAACGGTAATTCCCTAGATCGTAACACATGGCGGATGACGTGTCACATGCGTAAACCAATTGGGCCCTGAGGTCCACGAAGAAGGAGCCAGTGTGCTACAGTGGGGGGCTTCCCTCCAACCCTGTCTCCAAAGTTGTATTCCACTCCTTGCCCCCCAGCACTTCAGCAGCCAGGCCAAGTGTCCCTTTGCTCTATTCCGAGCAAGACGGGCCCGAGCCTCCTCGGCCCGTCTCCAAGCTACCACAGGACCAAGATGCCTCGGCCATCCCGCTCGTTCCCGAGCTCCCCCGCCGAGGCCATCTTCCTCGGCCCGTCTCCGAGCTACCACAGGACCAAGATGCCTCGGCCCTCCCGCTCGTTTCCGAGCTCCCCCGCCGAGGCCGTCTTCCTCGGCCCCTCCGACCAGCTCCACCGCTCACAGGCATAACCGCCGCTCCGTGAATCTCGCCATGCGCGGATTCTCCGCCAGCAACATCCCATGTTCCACGCCTCCGCGATCCCCATTAATGGGCGATCCGCTCTCTACGCGGGCGTAACTTCGGGAGCGTAACTGCCGGCGAGATTCTCACGCCTACTGCTGCGTGCCATCACCACTATATAAACCCCCATCACAGAGGGGTCAAGTAAGCAATTCTTCACATTTTTAAGCCGTTACTCTGCTCGGATCTGATCACTAACTTGAGCGTCGGAGGGTCCTCGGTGGTACCAAACCATCCCGGGACTTCTTTGCAGGTACTCGGCAACGACTTCCTCACCTCACTTCTTTCTCCAGAAACCCATTGAGACCCACACGCAACGAAGGATAATCAGCTAAGTTCACCGCGAGATCAACGGAAGACAACATCTGACGGAGGCCTGAAAAGGAGCTCCATCAGTTGGCGCCGTCTGTGGGAACACAAAACTCCATAAAAACAAAAGTTGGCCTTCCGATCTCCATCCACATGGCGTGCGATCACCCTGAAGATCCAGGTACCAGCCGCCGCCTCCCCCTCATCGGAGACGCGGATGAACCTCCTCCGACGATCGTCATCACCGCCCTCGCCGGCCGAATAGACCGACTACAGTCCATCGCGGAAGCGCTCGTCCAAATGGCCGGGCCAAGGCCCCAAATCGCCGCTCCTCCGCCTCCAGGAGACTCTGCCCTCATCGGCGCGGCTGACACCGGCAGGCTGCGTCCCATGGCCACGGGTCTCACAGGCCGATACTCTCTGAGGCCCGTTGGGCGCCCCACAACTCCACGCCAAGATCCTCCTCCAGGGCGCCTCGCCTCGAGCCTCCCCGTGACCGACACCCCCTCTCTTGACGGGGTCGCACAGAAGGGGCTCACCACGGCAGCTCGAGGGCCACCTCGCCCAAGGATCTAGGCCCTCATTAAAAGGCAGCCCAGCAGCTACCCTGCTCGGCTATCCCTGGCGAGTAGCTTCCCTACCGCAACGCCAGGGATTAGAAAGTCCTCCCAGAGGCAATCGAGCCCGAGGATCCCTCGCTCGGCTATCCCTGGCGGGTAGCTTCCCTACCGCAACGCCAGGGATCAGAAAGTCCTCCCAGAGGCAGTCGAGCCCGAGGATCCCTCGCTCGGCTATCCCTGGCGGGTAGCTTCCCTACCGCAACACCAGGGATCAGAAAGTCTTCCCAGAGGCAGTCGAGCCCGAGGATCCCTCGCTCGGCTATCCCTGACGGGTAGCTTCCCTACCTCAACGCCAAGGATCAGAAAGCCCTCCCAGAGGAAGTCGAGCCCGAGGATCCCTCGCTTGGCTATCCCTGGCGGGTAGCTTCCCTACCGTAATGACAGGGATCAGAAAGCCCTCCCAGAAGCAGTCGAGCCCGAGGATCCCTCGCTCGGCTATCCTTCAGGACAAAAGCCCTCGGGAAGAGGCACCGGGCAGTAACCCTGTCCGACCAAAGGTCCTTGGTAGGCTTCTTACAGCCCCTCCCGCGCTAAGGACCAAAGTCCTCCCAAAGGCAGTCGAGCCCGAGGATCCCTCGCTCGGCTATCCCTGGCGGGTAGCTTCCCTACCGCAATGCCAGGGATCAGAAAGTCCTCCCAGAGGCAGTCGAGCCCGAGGATCCCTCGCTCGGTTATCCCTGGCAGGTAGCTTCCCTACCACAACGCTAGGGATCAGAAATTCCTCCCAGAGGCAGTCGAGCCCGAGGATCCCTCGCTCGGCTATCCCTGGCGGGTAGCTTCCCTACCGCTACGCCTGGGATCAGAAAGCCCTCCCAGAGGCAGTCGAGCCCGAGGATCCCTCGCTCGGCTATCCTTGGCGGGTAGCTTCCCCACCGCAACGCAAGGGATCAGAAAGTCCTTCCAGACGTAGTCGAGCCTGAGGATCCCTCGCACAGCTATCCCTGGCGGGTAGCTTCCCTACCGCAACGCCAGGGATCAGAAAGTCCTCCCAGAGGCAGTCGAGCCCGAGGATCCCTCACTCGGCTATCCCTGGCGGGTAGCTTCCCTACCGCAACGCCGGGGATCAGAAAGCCCTCCCAGAGGCAGTCGAGCCCGAGGATCCCTCGCTCGGCTATCCTTCAGGACAAAAGCCCTCGCCAAGAGGCACCGGGCAGTAACCCTGCCCGGCCAAGGGTCCTTGGTAGGCTTCTTACAGCCCTATAGCTCTTCCCGCGCCAAGAACCAAAGTCCTCCCAGAGGAAGTCGAGTCCTTGCTCGGCTATCCCCGGCTGATAGCTTCCTATCACAACCGACAGGGATCAAAGTCCTCACCAAGAGGCACTGGGCAGCAACCCTGCTCGGTCCCCGTCCTGAAGGATCGAAAGTCCTCCCAGAGGCAGTCGAACCCGAGGATCCCTCGCTCGGCTATCCCTGGCGGGTAGCATCCCTACCGCAACGCCAGGGATCAAAAAGTCCTCCCAGAGGCAGTCGAGCCCGAGGATCCCTCGCTCGGCTATCCCTGACGGGTAGCCTCCCTACCGCAACGCCAAGGATCAGAAAGCCCTAGCTAAGAGTCACCGAGCATCTACCCTGCTCGGCCATCCTTCGCAGGCCTCTCACGGCCCCTCCAGCGTCAAGGATCAAAGCCCTCTCCAGGAGGCGCCGAGCAGCTACCCTGCTCGGCCATCCTTCGCAGGCCTCTCACGGCCCCTCCAGCATCAAGGATCAAAGCCCTCACCAAGAGGCACCGAGCAGCTACCCTGCTCGGCCATCCTTCGTAGGCCTCTCACGGCCCCTCCAGCGTCAAGGATCAAAGCCCTCGCCAAGAGGCACCGAGCAGCTACCCTGCTCGGCCATCCTTCGCAGGCCTCTCACGGCCCCTCCAACGTCAAGGATCAAAGCCCTCACCGGGAGGCACCGAGCAGCTACCCTGCTCGACTATCCCTGGTTGGTAGCTTTCCTACCCCACAATGCCAGGGATCAAGCCCTCACCGTGAGGCCACCGAGTTCCTTCCTGCTCGGCGCATCCCGAGCGGGCATCCTCCTGCCCATCAGACGCTGATGGTCTGAAGCCCTCATCGCGAGGCCGCCGAGTTCCTTCCTGCTCGGCGCATCCCCATCGGGCATCCTCCTGCCCATTAGACGCTGATGGTTTGAAGCCCTCGTCGCGAAGCCGCCGAGTTCCTTCCTGCTCGGCGCATCCCCAGTGGGCATCCTCCTGCCCATCAGATGCTGAGGATTTCAAGCCCTCACCGCGAGGCCGCCGAGTTCCTTCCTGCTCGGCGCATCCCCAGCGGGCATCCTCCTGCCCATCAAACGCTGATGGTCTGAAGCCCTCGTCGCGAGGCCGCCGAGTTCTTTCCCGCTCGGCGCATCCCCAACGGGCATCCTCCTGCCCATCAGATGCTGAAGATCTCAAGTCCTCATCGTGAGGCCGCTGAGTTCCTTCCTGCTCGGCGCATCCCCAGCGGGCATCCTCCTGCCCATCAGACGCTGATGGTCTGAAGCACTCATCGTGAGGCCTCCGAGTTCCTTCCTGCTCGGCGCATCCCCAGCGGGCATCCTCCTGCCCATCAGATGCTGAGGATCTCAAGCCGTCACCGTGAGGCCGCCAAGTTCCTCCCTGCTCGGTGCATCCCCAGCGGGCATCCTCCTGCCCATCAGATGCTGATGGTATCAAGCCCTCTTCGTGAAGCCGCTGAGCCCCTTCCTACTCGGCGCATCCCGGCGGGTAGCTTCCTACCCAACAAAGACAACTGACAGCCCGGGGACGCGTCCTGGAGGGGCTCACCCCGGGCAGCCCGGCAGTCCACTCCTGACCCGACCAGCTGGCTGGTCGGGACAGGAGTGGGGGACTAATGATGATGCTCAAGAACGGTAATTCCCTAGATCGTGACACATGGAAGATGACGTGTCACACGCGTAAACCAATTGGGCCCTGAGGGCTACAAAGAAGGAGACAGTGTACTACAGTGGGGGGCTTCCCTCTAACCCTGTCTCCAAAGTTGTACTCCACTCCTTGCCCCCCAGCACTTCAGCAGCCAGGCCAAGTGTCCCTTTGCTCTATTCCGAGCAAGATGGGCTCGAGCCTCCTCGGCCCTTCCGGCCCGACTCCGAGCTACTACAAGTCCAAGATGCCTCAGCCCTCCCGCTCGTTCCTGAGCTCCCCCGTCGAGTCCATCTTCCTCGGCCCGTCTCCGAGCTACCACAGGACCAAGATTCCTCGGCCCTCCCGCTCGTTCCCAAGCTCCCTCGCCGAGGCCGTCTTCCTCGGCCCCTCCGACCAGCTCTACCGCTCACAGGCGTAACCGCCGCTCTGCGAATATCGCCATGCGTGGATTCTCCGCCAGCAACATCCCACGTTCCACGCCTCCGCGATCCCCATTAATGGGCGATCCGCTCTCTACGCGGGCGTGACATCGGGAGCGTAACTGCCGGCGAGATTCTCATGCCTGCTGCTGCGTACCATCACCACTATATAACCCCCATCACAGAGGGGTCAAGTAAGAAATTCTTTACATTTTTAAGCCGTTACTCTGCTCGGATCTGATCACTAACTTGAGCGTCGGAGGGTCCTCGATGGTACCAAACTACCCCGGGACTTCTTTGCAGGTACTCGGCAACGACTTCTTCACCTCACTTCTTTCTCCATAAACCCATTGAGACCACACGCAACAAAGGATAATCAGCTAAGTTCACCACGAGATCAACGGAAGACAACATCTGACGGAGGCCTGAAAAGGAGCTCCATCAGATCTCGTTTGCATGTACGACTTCGATAAGGTATACATCTGCAATCCCTCCACCCAAGTGACGTTACCAGAAAAATCTTTGCATGCCGCCCAGCATTACTATCAATGTTTGGCGTTCGGTTACCTCCCTTCCAGCAATGAATTCAAGATTCTCCATGTATTCGAGTTCACCTGTCCTAATCGAAAACATGATGTGTTCGATGAAGGCTGCAAGGTATTCACTCTGGGCGCCAGCAATGGCTGTTGGAGAGCGGTCGGAGGCCCTCCATTCCCTGTTGTCGACTGCCAACGTTAACAAGAGGCGGTTTACGTCGAAGGAGCCATCCATCTTCTTCCGAACGCTCTTTCTCAGCGACACAAGGAGGGTATAGCTAGGTTTGATCTCGAGCGAGAGGTATGGTCGGTTCTTCCGCCTCTACCATCCCCGTACTTCGAAAAAGGGATGGAGACAGACCATTGTGTTCGCTTATGCAAGGGCAGAGGAGTGTTATGCTTACTAGATAGTGGGGGAAATACCTCTGGTGCGAGGCCGATCATCGCAGGAATCTAGACTTGTGGTTGTTGAAGGACTATGAGAGAAGCATGTGGGTGAAGGCATATAGCATCGATCTTTCGCCAGTAGGATGTGATGTAGGCCGATGTCTCCTTCAGATGTTGCCTTCCGTTGATCTGCTGATGGCGGCGATGTGTGGCTGAGATTGGATCTAGAGACTGTCGCTCCTAAGGCGTGTGGATCTCAATGGGTTTGAGGTTGTGGTTGCCGAGCTACCTGCAAGGAAATCCCGGGGTGGTTGTACCATCGAGGACCCTCCGACGATCAAGTTAGACTAGGGATCCGAGCAAAGTAACGACTTAGTGGAGTAAAGATGGCTTACCTCGATCGTCTGAAGGAGGGGTTTATATAGCGGCGGCAGCAGGCGGGGCAGGCGCGAGAATCACGCCGGCCGTTACGCTCCCGACGTCACACCCGCGTGATGAGCGGGACCTCCCATTAATGGCAAGACAGGCTCGTTAATGGGGGATTGTGGTGGCGTGGAACGTGGGATGTGGCCGGCGAAGATCTCACGCATGGCGAGACTCGCGGGATGACGGTTACGCCTGCAGGCGGTGTTGTTGGTCGGTCAATGAGACCGAGGAAGATGACCTCGGCGGGAGAGCTTGTGGACGAGCGGGAGAGCCGAGGTATCTTAGTTCTGCGGTAGCTCGGAGACGAGCTGCGAGGATGAGGAGGCCATTTGTGCTTGGGCTTCGGAGGCGAGCCAGCATTGGTCGGTAGGACGGGCATAGCAATGGTCTGGTCGACCACTGTAGGTCCTTTCTTGCATGCTCTAGGACACGTCATCTGCCACGTGTCATGATCTGGGAGATCACCGATATCGAGCATCGTCATTATCCCCCCACTCTCGTCTCGACCAGCTGACGGGTCGGGTCGAGAGTGGTTTTGCCGGATCACCTGAGGTGAGTTCCTTCCCGAAGATATCGTCGGGCGTGTCTCTGGGCAATTGGTTGTCTTTTCTGTATGAAGCCAGTGAATCAGGGGGAGATCCTTCACATTAAAGAGGGTGCACCGAATCGCGTGCACTTTGGCGAAGCGGCAGACCACGTGTCGGGTGCCGGTTGGCTGACGTGACGTGTTGTAGGCTTCTGGCGTCCGACGGGGCGCTGCCAATGTGCCTGTGACAGATGGAGCGATCGTGGCCGTCGAGTGCAGCGAACCATTTTGGCGGGAGTCGACCGTCGCCGTTAGATGAGAACGCCGGCTGTATAAATCGAGGGGAGGCCTAATTCGGGGTCTCTCTCTCTTCATATTTTCTCGATCCTGAGTCTTGTTAGCTCGGCGCTCTCCCCTTTAGGTCAGATCTCAGCGTTTTCTCTTCTCGAGGATTTCTTCACATCAGGTTAGATGTCTTGTTTTGAGGAGTTTGTAGATGTCGTAGGGGTAGATACTAGGGATTCTTCCCCGGGTTGGAGCTCCTCCGGGAAGTTGGGGTTAGATCCTCTTCCCGGGGCCGCGCGTCTGGGGCGGTTCCTGGAGCGGTGGCGGCGGACGCTCCTGGTGCGTCGTCCTCAGTAAGATATGAGGACGAGCTCGTCACCGCTCGGGCCCATTTCCATATTCCCTTCGGCTACACGCTACGATTGGCCGAGGAAGAAGAGAGGGCAGATCAGGTGAGGGGTAGAGAGATCGCCTTGTACCTGGAAGCCCTTTGGGCCGGAATGCGCCTGTCTTTCTCTTCTGAGGTTGTAGCTGCATTAAATTATTTTGGGTTAGCCCCGGGCCAGCTAGTGCCGAACTCCTGGAGAATTCTCTTTGGGTTCCTGGTCTAGCTGAAGTTGCAGACGATCCCCTTTAGTCTGTCCATCCTTGCCTCCTCCCTTATTTACAAAAGTTACCCCGGAACTCGCGTGGGCGACCCGAGGTGGGTTTACCTCTCCTTTAGGAAGCAGCGGGGGAGTGTAGCCGGGTCAGGAGTTGTCGTCCCGCCTTCTTCCATCCATGATTGGAAGAAGTTTTTCTTCGTCGGGCCGCCGGAGGGTGAGGACTGGCCCGTACCCGTCCAGTGGTCTAGGGATAAGTACTGGAAGGGAAATCCGTCCAATGACCCCGACGCGGCGAGAGTGGCGGTGTGGGAGCCTATTCCTCGGGCTGATGTGCTGCTTTCCAAGCAGGCCCTCAGTTGGGCCGGGCTCAGCCCCGCCCATTTCGTCGGTAAGTTAGGAGCTCATATTTCTTTTTACTTTGCTTGTGTCGTTGATTCCATTATATCTTGTCTTGTGCAGAAACCATGGACGCGGGACTCCTCCGAGCAGCCATGCGCAAGCCGAAGAAGGGGTCAAAGGCTGGGAGGGCCAGCTCTTCCTGTCAGACGCCGGCCCCGGCTTCCCCAGCAGCTGTCCCGCCCCCGTGCTCGAGTGCGGATCGCTCCCCGAGGCCCAGCCAGGTGCCGAGCAGAAAAAGGGCTCGAGGAGAGGACTCCCGAGCTTCGGAGGTGGAGACGATCTCTCCGCCGTCGTCTTTCAAGAGGTTCCCCCGAACAGTTCCGCGGACCCTGGCCTCTCCTATCTTGGTGGACGAGGGGGGGCTCAGCTTTGAGGTGCCCTTAGGGCTTTCCGTCGCTGATAGCTTGCTGCATGACATGGAAAGGTCGGCCGAGAGCCGGGTCGCTGGGGGGACGCTGAAGGCACAACTGGCGTCCATCGCTCAAGAGGCCCTGCAGGTTAAAGCTCATTCATCGTCTCATTGTTTGCGAGATTTGGTGCCCCTTCTTCTTTCTGACCCTCCTCCGACTTCTTCAGGTCCTCCAGCACGTCGCTATCGCCGTCTGGATGGAGGAGAAGGATATAGCCCCGGTGATGCGAGCCGCAGGCAAGCTCTCCTCGCTGGGAGAAAGCTCAAAGCGGGAACTGGAGGCGGCGATGGCGAGGGTCGCTACTCTTGAGGCCAAGGTGGCTGCCGGAAATCAGGAGGCGGCGGCCGCGAAGCAGGAGGCGGCGGCAACGAAGCAGGAAGTGGCGGCCTCGAAGCGAGAGGCGGCCAGGTTCCGCGAGGCCGCCGAGGCCGCTCCTTGCCTCGGCCATGAAGAAGTCAGTGAGCACCCTCTGAAAGGAGCTGGAGGCTGCAGTAGAGGAGGCGAAGAGAGCTGACCTCAGGGCGGCAGAGGCGATGGAGAGCTTCCTGAAGTCGGAGCAGTTCTACACCGTCCTAGCCTTGGCCACCACCATCATTTGGCACGAGACCCTCGACGCCGTCAAAGCCCGGGTGCCGGAGTTTGCTGATGAAGAGCTCCGAGCAGAATATCCCCGTGGGGACGACGAGCAGGGGGAGGTCCCCGGGAGCATTGCCGAGGAAGGGACTCTCGACAAGGGCAACGCCGAGGCTCCTATGACGGACGCATCCCCGGTCGTGGTGGACGTCGAGCTCATCAGTATCGCGCCCGGCCCTGAGGCCTGAAGCCCCTCGCCTTCTCTTTTGTTGCCTCGCTGCTTTGTAAGCCTTCGGGCATTTTTTAAGGCTGGGGAGCCCACAGTACCCTTGTAAAAGCTTTGACTTTTCGAATAAAGATTTTTGTTTTAGCAGTAGTGTTTGTGCTTATACTTCTTTTTTGTTGGTAGACACTTGTATCTGCACAGTACTTCTTTTATGGTTGGCATGTTCCTCGTCTAGCGATTACTCATCGACTTGAATGTGATCATTTGCCGAGTGTGCGAGGACCGGCAGGGAGACGGTATCTCTCTGGCCCCGAAGTCAAAGTTGAGATCGCTAAGATGTTGATAGACTGGATGCCTCTTGTTGAGTTCATGTTCCTTAGTTGTTGGAGGGGCCGTAATTGGACAACTAAGGATGGTGCCGAGCAGGGTAGCCGCCCGGTGCCTCTTGACGAGGGCTTTGATCCTTAGTTGTTGGAGGGGCCGTAATTGGCCAACTAAGGATGGGTCGAGCAGGGTAGCCGCTCGGTGCCTCTTGGCGAGGGCTTTGATCCTTAGTTGTTGGAGGGGCCGTAATTGGCCAACTAAGGATGGGCCGAGCAGGGTAGCCGCTCGGTGCCTCTTGGCGAGGGCTTTGATCCTTAGTTGTTGGAGGGGCCGTAATTGGCCAACTAAGGATGGGCCGAGCAGGGTAGCTGCTCGGTGCCTCTTGGCGAGGGCTTTGATCCCTGGTTTGTTGGCGTAGGGGTCTACCAGCCAGGGATAACCGAGCAAGGATGGGCCCGGTTGCCTCTTGCGAGGGCTTTGATCCTTAAGGATGGGCAGGACAGGGTAACTGCTCATTGCCTCTTGGCGAGGGCTTTGATCCTTAGTTGTTGGAGGGGTCGTAATTGGCCAACTAAGGATGGGCCGAGCAGGGTAGCTGCTTGGTGCCTCTTGGCGAGGGCTTTGATCCCTGGTTTATTGGGGTAGGAAGCTACCATCCAGGGATAACCGAACAAGGGCGGGCCCAGTTGCCTCTTGCGAGGGCTTTGATCCTTAGTTGTTGGAGGGGTCGTAATTGGTCAACTAAGGATGGGCCGAGCAGGGTAGCTGCTCGGTGCCTCTTGGAGAGGGCTTTGATCCCTGGTTTGTTAGGGTAGGGGTCTACCAGCCAGGGATAACCGAGCAAGGGCGGGCCCGGTTGCCTCTTGCGAGGGCTTTGATCCTTAAGGACGGGTCAGGCAGGGTTGCTGTCCGGTGCCTCTTGGCGAGGGCTTTGATCCCTGGTTTGGTAGGGAGCTACCAGCCAAGGATAACCGAACAAGGGTGGGTCCGGTTGCCTCTGGGAGGACTTTGATCCCTGGTTTGTTGGGGTAGGGAGCTACCAGCCAGGGATGTTCCCCTCCGAAGGACGGCGCACAGGACCGCGATGGGTCCTGACGCTGAGATTCGGGGCAGATGCTAATTGGTGCTATCCGTCCACCTCTCCGAAAATGCCAAGTTGATTTATGACACCGTGTATCGGAGGTTTAGACGGATGCGGCCGATGTAGCAGATTTCGTCAGATTCCCCCTCGCTAGAGGGGTTTTTGATTGTGGGGACGCTCTTCCCTGCAGGCGCAAGCCCCTGCAGTTAATTACGCTACCGCATCGCGGTAGCCACTTTCTCCTTCTCCAGAATTTCACTTCGTGTCGTGTGTATTTGTTTTGTTTGTGGTTGCCCGTGGATTGTATACGGAGACTGAATAATGCCGTCGCCCGTAGGACGTGGACTAGTCCAAATCCGTGTTTACTTAGATTTGGATTTGGTATTTTTTTTTAGTTTAAGGATGCATTAGTCGCGTTGCGGCTAAGATCAATTTAAACGTTCGTTAAGGATACAATAGTCCTTGTTTGAGACTAAGATCAACTTAACGTGATAATCCATTTAATATCTGGCCATCGGGACTCGTCACCTCTCTAACGTCGTTGAAAGATTACAACGGCAGATGTCAGAGGAGTTCAGAGATGTACCCTTGAACCAAGGTCGATTTAGGGTTTTATAATCCATTTAAATGTTTAAGGATACGTTAGCCGTATTTGGGGCTAAGATCAACTTAAACGGGACCGTTTAGATCCGGCAAAAGAGCATTTGGAGGCTCTATTGCTCCAGTTTAGGGGCGTAGTGATCCATAGGTAGTTTAAGGACGTTGCGGTCCATATTCCAGTTTAGGGACATGGTGGTCCATTATTAGTTTAAGGACGTTTCGGTCCGACATTAGTTTAAAGACGTTTCGGTCCGATATTAGTTTAAGGACGTTTCGGTCCGATATTAGTTTAAGGACGTTTCGGTCCGTCATTAGTTTAAGGACGTTTCGGTCCACGAGTTTAAGGACCCCGCAGTCCATATTGATGTATGGTCGTTGAGACCCGTCACCTCTCTGACGTCGTTGAAGGATTACAACGATAGGTGTCAGAGGAGTTCGGAGATGTACCCTCGAACCGGATATAAACTAATTTAAGAGAACAGTTGTGCTCAGTCAATTTAATTTGAGGACTTACGGCCAAAATTGGGCTAAGTCCAGTTGAAAATGTTCAACACCCTTATTTATTTTTGGTCTATTAGACCTGTGCTAGGGTTTTGCCCACACTTAAATAATGCATGGCATTACTTCTATTTTCTTGTTTGGGCTCTGCCCATAAAAGATGCAGAGCATCAATTTATTTTGGGCTCTGCAAGGCATCTGCACAGTATTTTATTATTTTGTTTGGGCTTTGCCCATTTATAAATGATGCAGAGCATCAATTTAATTAGGCCTATTTGGTCTTTTAATTGGGCATGTCTCTGCATTGCATTTGTTAGGCGCTTTGCGCCACTTACTGAGCGCAAGCGATTGTGGTGAAGACACGTGTCATGCTCTGGTGAGCGCAAGCGCAACAGTGCAGTGTGCTGCGCTAGTGCGCTGCGCTGTTGCGCTGCTGACACGTGGCGCGCTCTGGTGAGCGCAAGCACTACAGTGCAGTGCGCTGCGCTGTTGCGCTGCCGACACGTGGCGCGCTCCCAAGAGCGCAACAGCGCAGTTTACAAGTGCAAAGCACTAAGAATCTTTTAGATTCAGGAACAGAAGTGCAAAGCACTATTTGATTTCTTGATCCAAAACAAGTTTTTCCTTGTTTTTCCTTATTGCAGAGAACCAAAGGTTCATAACAAGTGCAAGGCACTATTTTTATTTTTTATTTATTTATTTATTTATTTATTGTTGAAGATCAATGATCTTGTTCTTAGATCGATGATCTGTTTATAAGAGAATTTTCCCTTCTTTTAAAGGTTTTTACCTTTTTTTTGTATTCTCAAGGAGTTCTCCAGAGTTCTCTTCTCTTTTTTTTTTAGCAAGATGTTCCTTCCTTTTAATTGAGGTCTGGGGTCCTTTTTATAGTACCCATAAATTAGTTAAATTTGTTAAAGAGATCTTTCTCTGAGTGATTTGGGGAATTTTCCCCACCGTTGGATCTTTGATCCAAGGGCTTCTGCTTTGCAGAAGAAAATCTTCTTGTTTTAATAAGAACAGAAAAGATTTCTTGGAAATTTAATTTTGTTTGGCGCAGATGCCCCAGCGCGTGATACGTGTCACGCAGCGCAGAGCGCGGCGCAACCGCGCTAGCGCATCTGCGCTGACACGTGTCGCGCAGCGCAGTGCGAGCGCAGCTGAAGCGTTGCTTTATAAAAATAGAGCTTTGCTCTGATTGGGCGCGCCTTCTTGGGCGCTGCGCTGACGTATCATCGCCTGACATGTGGCGCGTTGCGCCCGAGACTTGAAGCGTTGCTTCAGAATTTTTGAATTTTGAATTTCGACAGAGCTTTGCTCTGATTGGGCGAAACAAATGCCCCCCTCCACCGTTACGCTCACGTGGCGCACACGTGAGTGCAGCGGTGGCAAACTCCTGATCGTTGGAACAGGGGTGAGCTCAAGGGGCGCAAGCGCCTTATAAATAGGACCCTTGGTCCTTGAAATTTTTTACCATTTTCAAGAACTTGAATTTCAGAGCCTTGCTCTTGTCTAAGATTTTTAGAGCCTTGCTCTCATTTCTTTCCAGAGTTCAGATTTTAGAACATCTTAGGTAAAATTTAAATTAAATTAAATTAAATTTGATTAACAGAGCCTTGCTCTTATAGATATTTGATCTAAAGAAAACCCCTTTGGGGTTTTATTAACAGAGCCTTGCTCTCAGAAATCTATAGATCTACAAAGATCTTGTTCATGGGTTTTAACCCATGAACAGAGCTTTGCTCATGGATCAAATGTAGACCTTTTCTGATCTGAAAGTGGAGAACTCTTAAAAGTTTTTGTGGATCTTTAAGATCCTAAATTTTTAATTTTTAGGAGTTAAAGTTTTCCTTTTTGATGGCTCTTCCATCATTATTATAGAGCTGGGCTCTTTTCAAGGAAAAAATATATATATATATATATTTTTATTCCCTTGAGACCAGAGTTTGACAAATGTCACTCTGTGACGGAGCTTTGCTCTAAAAGAGGAGATTTTCTCCTTGTCTCTGGGGATTTCCCATCAATGAGGATATTCTCTTGGGGATCTTTTCATTAACTGACAGTCTCATCCAACGATGAGACTGTCTTATTAAGTGATGCGCCGTCACCCAGATTTTGTGGGCCCCCCTTTTTGGTCCCCCTATCCACTGCATTGCTGTACGGTATAAAAATTTAAACATGTTGAGCGTTGGAATTATAATACTGACGGCTAAGGTTTGTCTCTTTGCAGGAAACATGTCTGCCAATTCGTCTTTTCCGTTTGTTCGCTCGGAGGGAGGGTTTCCCCAGGCACCGGTGGACTGCGTGGTGCTTGCTCTAATCAAGGATCATGACCCCGAACACAAAAACCTTCACTTGTGGGGTAGGTGGTACAATGAAATCATCCAGGATCGTTGCAGTTTCAGTTCCGCCATGCCGTCCGAGCCAACATCTTCACTCCCCTACGCGGATGAACCCCCGGTGAAGTATACCGTGGAGGTCAAAAATTGGAATTCGGATGACCTCCTCCAGCCTGCGATTGGTGCTATCCCCGTGCAGCCGCCGCCGGCAATAGATATTTTAGGGAGGAGAATTTGTCAGGGTGAAGCGCGCCCTTGGGGACAGGCTTATAACATTGGACTGATCCCTCGACCGCCTGCTGGATATTTGCAATGGGCCCGCTATATCCTATCCGCGAGGAGGACTCATCTGATGAGGATTGGTTTGTACTCGGCCATTTACGTCTCGCTCTTTGAGTATCCTTCTCCTCCAACGTGGTGGGTTAAGGCTTTTATCGAGCAATGGAATATTCCCACACACACCTTCCTGATGACGGACCGGGAAGTCTCTATCTCCTTGGAGGAGTTTGCTGAAATCTCGGGTCTGCCGATGAGGGGAGAGCCTTACGAGGAGCTGCTTCCTCCCGATGAATACGTCTTTGCCACCAAGCCGCTGGTGTTTGACCTGACGCCGGAGAACGCTATTCAGCATCAGTACCCGGGCTTAGTGAAGGTATTGGAGATTTATGAAGGACTCTATCTAGAATCGGGTGACAGGGGAGTCAGTTTTGCAGATTTCATTGCTCGCTTCATTCAACCAGAGTTCTTATCAGAGCGGAGCGAGAAGTTCGCCCAGCTTGACGACCCTTTTGGGTTCGGTTTTGATCGCCGACCCACATCGAAGGATGACCACAAAGACTTCTATCTTCCCGGTGCCGCCATCGTCCCTTTTTCAGAAATTGCCGTCCCCGACATGGATGAAGAGACCTTCTTTGTAGGGTTCTTGGGCTTGTGGTTGTGCAGTTTTTCTCTTCCTATGCATTCACGCCATATGCGGCCGACTGTTTTCTACCCAGCGCATCGGATGGTGGCTGGTTTACAGTTGTCAGTAGGAATTGCCGGGCTGGCTTATCTTTATAATGGACTTAGCGTAGCGGCGGATGCTAGCGAGCCTGGGGTGCAACCCGCCAACTTCCCGATGCACTACTTTACCTCCTGGATGGAAATGCACGTGCACGGGGTGTTCGGTGCCCATAAGATCCCTCCCTTTTTTGAGAAGTGCAGGCTCCCGAGGGTCATACGGCTGGTCGGGGCTTCGATCGTAGTTGCTCCTCCCCGGGAGGCTAGGGGGCTGCTCCTTCGACCACACCTGGTCGGGGCGAAGATTTCTTTCTTGGACAAGGTCATAACAATAGGCTCAGAGACCACCAAGTCGGTAGTGTCGCTACGCGATGATTTTAAAGACGGGGCTTCCATACTGAAGGCTCGGGAAATCCTCCGTCTCTACTCCATTCGGCCGGGTTACCTGGTGTTCAGGCAGAATGAGACAGCACTCTTCATGAGGTATAATCCTCACCGGTTTGCTCAACAATCGAGCTACAACCAAGGGATCCCGATGGAAGCCTTCTTGGAAAAGCCCATGGTTAGCCGAGAAGGGATAAAGAATGCAATGCACCACTTTATGCGGCTCAACACGGGTTCTTATTTCTTCATCAGCGAACCGAGCTGCATCCCCAAAGTCCTCAACGCGTACGTGGCTTGGTATGCGCATGCTATGGGTCCAGTTATCCAAATGGAAAAACGCATACTGGTTGACCGCAAGGGTGTGCCTCCCGGCGGCGATCCCAAGGCTCCCTTGAAGCCGAGGACCCCGGTTATTTCTCCATTCAAAGGTGCTGGAGTCGGACCTCCGCGCGTGTTGAGCCCTCCGCGCGGATTGCCACTTCGCGATATTGTGGATGCGCCACCAGCCTCCCGTGCTTCAGTGGAGGCGGTAAATGTGGTACCGCCAGAGTCTGGCGCCGGCGAGGGTATCGGGACCCGCCGCCCCAAGGCGTCCGCTAAGCGTAAACCAGTCCCGGGTGCATCCAGAGCTGGCGGGCAAAAGAAGAAGAAGTCGCTCCTTTCCCTTGACGCAATTCTTGGCTTAGAGCCTGAGGCCTCTCTTACCAAAGGAATAAGTGAGTATGGCAGCAATAAGGGCTTCGCGGTAGACCCCGCGGACACCGACCTGGCGGCCGCCATTGCGGCTTCAGAGCGATCAGCGAGGCTTGAAGCATGGTTAAGTAAACTCGCTGAGTCAGGTAATTATTAGCTGCTCTCCTCATCATTTCATCTCATTTTTCATCATTATTCTTGACTAATACTTTTCCCCATTTTCAACAGGTGTCTCTACCGAAGAAGCTATCGCTGCCTCTTAGAAAACCTTCTAAAAGGAGGAGGAGAAACGCACTTTAGCGGGCGCCGGTATGTCCCATTCCCCCCCCCCTTTTTTTTAAAAGCAAATTTCGTCGTTCTTTTCGATGATCAACCTAACTTTCTTTCCTTGTTTCTTTCTAGGGGTTATACCAGTCGACGAAGATATTCTTCCGGAACCCGTCACTGGAGTTCCGGTCTCGTCGGGGGTGCTGCAAGGGTCTCGACTTGACAAATCGACGAGGGATGCCTTGAAGAGTTTGGAGGCATCCCTGTATACGGACGAGGATGCCTCAATGCGAGAGGCTCTGGTTAGGTCCGTCTCAACGGCCCAGGAGGAGAGGAAACGGCTGAGGCGCGAGGCGAAGGCGCGCCGGGCTGCTTTGGCTATGGGAGCGGGCCCAGGCACCGTCCCTCGGGCAGATACTCCTTCCGAAGAGGCCCCTGTCGCCCTATCCACTGCTCACAGACAAGTGGCGCGTCCCGTTCGAAGCGCAAATGATAAGTCCACTTCAGGTAACATCTCTTTCAGAATTTTTATTGTGAAAGTTATAATGCCGACGGTCCTTACATATATTATTTTGTAGGGCCAAGTCCGACCGAGGGTGAGGCGGAGACCGTTGATCCTAGGGGAACAGAGGGGGTGATGCCTGCCGAACCCGAGCCGACAGTGGGCAACATCGTCGAGGCTTCGGGGCCCGAGATAGAGGTTGAGGGGTCTACAGCTGAGAGGGTCATTGATGCCCAGCCTGAAGTGGCGGCAGATGAAATGATCACTGCAACTGAACCGAGGGTGGTGGCGGACGAGGCGCTTGAGGCCGGTGACCTCGTAGTGACGGTGGATGAGCCGATGGAGGCGGCGGAGCCCGAAGAAGTAGCGGATGAGATGGGCACAACTCTCGGGGAGGAGTCAGCCGCTTCCTTCCAAGAATCTGGCAACGCTCCAATCATTGCCCTCCCTGCCTACAATCTCCCGCCATCTCCAGGTCTTACGAGCACGACAACGGTCCCTATCGAGTCGGGCGATGAGGCCACGGGCGGTGGTCTCATGTCCACGGAGGAGGGAGACGCCTCCGTTTCAGCCGGCAGCTCGTCAGGTAAATCCCAAGTTAGTGTTCTTTCTTTACCTCACAATTTTTCTGACAAATTTACCTTTTTTGTAATGCAGGTGCAATCAGCGCCGATGCTCCACTGCTCGGGGGTGCGCCTTCAACGACTGCCTTGGCGGTGGTCACGTCTCAACCCTCTCTCATACCCTCGAAGATGTTGGAAGGTATGGGTTTGCAATTTATTGATCTTATCTTCCAGATGCATAATTTGTGTACTAAAGTTATACTGTTGTGTCTTTCAGGAGTGCTTTTTGACCATCTTTATCAAGTGTTGCTCCCACACTTCTCCTTCCCATCTGAATTCGCCTACCCCCCTGGTAGCGCTGGTGAGTACCGTTCCCGATTGATATCTTTGTTTTTTTTTTTTAGTGGTAGAATTATTTCTAACTCTCTCTTGTCCTGACCGCAGTGTTACAAATCGAAGGGGGAGAAGAAAGATCGGTTGCGCCACCGGCCCTTCCGGCCTTGCCACCTGCTTCAACCGGTATAGCAAACTATCTTATAAATGACTTTCTCTGCATCTATCATCATCTAATCACATTTTGTCCTTTTCAGCTATCGTTCCAGTCTCGGTGCCTTTTGAGTCTCGCATTGCAATACCGGGCGGCCCTTCCCAGAGACGTCCGTCCTCAAAAGGTGCGGCGAATAGTCTGCGCATGTTGAGTGACTACATCGAAGAACTCGACGTCGAGGCTTCTACATCTGCTGAGGACTTCGCTACGACGGTTAACCCGATGTTGTTGATATTTGCCACCTTCCATGACGAGGGCATTGTCACCTCTTGGGTTAACTATTGTCGGGAGATTGAGGCTCGCCTTCATCAGCTGGAGTCGATGCGCCTATCCCCTGAGACTTTGGCCGTGAGCACTCAACGGGGAGCATGGCTTGAGCAAAGCACTTCTCATTTCCGTCATTTGGAACAAGAAGCAGCTTTGAGGCTAAAGGAGTGCCAAGAATCTTTAAGCGAAACTGCTCGCCTGCGTGCTGAAGTTGAGGCAAACGCCGCTGAGGTAAAGGCCGTCTTCGGGGGCCTTCTGGAGCGCATATCAAATGGGCTGAGACTGAAGCGGGCACTTGATGTCGCCGAGCATGACACTACAGGCCGTGAAGCTGCTCATCAGGCCGTCAGGGATCAACTTGCATCAGTCGCACAGCAACGGGCCCAAGTGGAGGCGGAGTTGGCAGTGGTGTCCAGTAGGGAAAAGGCATGGAAGGAAGTGTGCGAACAACTGATAAAGCTACTTAAGACGCTTCCTTCCCAGTAGCTGCCTTTGTATCAATGTATTTGTAAAATTTTCCTTTTAAATAATATGTATCCATTCTTTATTCTTTTGTACGATTCATCTTGTATTTGATTGAAGTCAATGAATAAAGATACACATTTTCTTTTTGCAATGTCTTGTACTATCTCTTTGCTTTCTCCTTTTGTCTCATGATGTTTTCGATGAACCTAATTGGCCGATAACTTAATTTCTCCAAGAGATAGTGATGGCTTAGGCCGCAGGTTCAAATCTGCCGCCTAAGACTTTTCAACTCTATGAGCCGTGAGGGTCTCATAGAGACTTTTCTCCCTATGGATCGAGAGGATCTCGTAGGTGGGTTTTCTCCTTAGGGATCGTGAGGATTCCTAAGTGTGGTTTTCTCTTATAAGTCGTAAGGATCCTATAAGAGAATTTTCCCTCTTACGAGTCGAGAGGATTCGTAAGCGGTTGTTTCCCTCCTTGTCGAAAAATCGACTTCGGAGAGTGAGACCCGTAAATAGTATGCAAGAGACCATTTTGGATTGACTTGCAGGGCCCCATTGTTCAGGAAGCAAGTTTTTCAATCCTTGCTGCCCGAGACTTCATCTTGCAAGTTGGGACGAACCGGGAATTCCCCCCCCCCCGCGGAGACAGTGGTGGCTCTGCAAGTTGACGTGGGTCGGGAGGCTCTCGTCATGGAGTGTTTGTATCCGTGAGTCGAGGAATTTGCTAGGGATTATTTGTTTCCCGAGCGCCAAGGATTATTTGTTTCCTTGGGATTTGAAACGAATCGAGGATTCCCACGGAGGCACTGGTGGCTCTGCGAGTCGACGCGGATCAGGAGGCTCTCATCAAGGAGTGTTTGTATCCGTGAGTCGAGGAGTTTGCTAGGGATTATTTGTTTCCCGAGCGCCAAGGATTATTTGTTTCCTTGGGGTTTGAAACGAATCGAGGATTCCCACGGAGGCACTGGTGGCTCTGCGAGTCGACGCGGATCAGGAGGCTCTCGTCAAGGAGTGTTTGTATCCGTGAGTCGAGGAGTTTGCTAGGGATTATTTGTTTCCCGAGCGCCAAGGATTATTTGTTTCCTTGGGGTTTGAAATGAATCAAGGATTCCCACGGAGGCACTGGTGGCTCTGCGAGTCGACGCGAATCTGGAGGCTCTCGTCAAGGAGTGTTTGTATCCGTGAGTCGAGGAGTTTGCTAGGGATTATTTGTTTCCCAAGCGCCAAGGATTATTTGTTTCCTTGGGGTTTGAAACGAATCGAGGATTCCCACGGAGGCACTGGTGGCTCTGCGAGTCGACGCGGATCAGGAGGCTCTCGTCAAGAAGTGTTTGTATCCGTGAGTCGAGGAGTTTGCTAGGGATTATTTGTTTCCCGAGCGCCAAGGATTATTTATTTCCTTGGGGTTTGAAACGAGTCGAGGATTCCCACGGAGACGCTGGTGGCTCTGCGAGTCGACGCGGATCAGGAGGCTCTCGTCAAGGAGTGTTTGTATCCGTGAGTCGAGGAGTTTGCTGAAGATGCTGGTTTCTTCGGAGTTGGACTGAACCGTCGAGATTTAGCTTCGCCTTCTGGCGGAGCCTGCTGGGAAAGTATAGTTCCCTCTTTGTTTACACCCTTGGATTGTATACAGGGATCGATGTGATCTTTACTGTAGGGCCAAAGTTTTATCATCATTTTTTTTTATCTCCGTGATGCTCTATCATTTCAGCTTTTATATCGCGAAGGTCGCAATTGCCCAATCATTTCAGCTATTTTTCGCGGTGCCCAATCATTTCGGCTATTTAATTTATTTTTACTCGCTGTTTTTTTTTATTACGAGTTGCCCAATCATTTCGGCTATTTTGCATGCTTACATTTTTACTTGCTGCTTTTTATTGCAAATTGCCCAATCATTTCGGCTATTCCGTATGCATGTGCGGCCTACTGGCTTTCCGCCGTAAACCTGGAATTAGACACCGATTTCGACATCAGCACCGCTACAACTGGGATATTGCCAGGAGCGAATCATCATTTGCCTCCGTCGATATCGAACGAAGGTGGCTTAGCGAACAGGGTTAAGGCGTTGTCGACTAAGGCTTTTAACTTCATGAGCCGTAAGGGTCTCACAAAGGTATTTCTCCCTACAAGTCGTGAGGATCTTGTAGGCGTATTTTCTCCTTAGGAATCGTAAGGATTCCTAAGTGCATGTTCTCTGTAAGTCGTAAGGATCCTACAGGAGGGTTTTCTCCTTGTAAGTCGAGAGGACTTATAAGGGTTGTTCATCATGCGAACATATCCCCAGTCTTGGATGAGACTTGATTAGGGAAATGTTTATTCGCGCCCGTGGATTGTATACAAGGGTCAGTATTGGGCCACTTGTAGGGCAATATCGGAAATTGTGGGGATTGCTTAAGCACAGGTTTAGGTCTCTGTAACTTAAGACTTTCAAATCTTATGAGCCGTGAGGGTCCCATAAGAGAGTTCTCCTTACGAGTCGTGAGGATCTCGCAAGTGTATTTTCTCCTTAGGGATCGTGGGGATCCCTAAGTGTGTTGCTCCTTTGTGAGTCGTAAGGATCTCACGCGGGTGGTTTCTCCTTACAAGGTCGAGAGGACCCTATAAGTGTCTTTTAACGAGCTTGCGCCCTTTCGGGATTTCACAAATACTCGCCGGTAGCCCTGCTGTTTTTACTCACGGAGCCCTTTCGGGTTTTCATCCATGCCCATTTTGCTCATGGACGTACCGCTTTTTTATTCTTTTTATTTTTATATATATTTTTTTTTTACGAGATCGCGCCCTTTCGGGTTTTCACGAACACTCGCCGGTAGCCCTGCTGTTTTTACTCACGGAGCCCTTTCGGGTTTTCATCCGTGCCCATTTTGCTCATGGACGTACCGCTTTTTTTTATATTATTTTTTTTTATTTATATATTTTTTATTCATCTCTTCAGCCTGAGGATGCTACGGTATTAGTTTAAAGACGTTTCGGTCTGCTATTAGTTTAAGGACATTTCAGTCCGTCATTGAGAAGGCCGGCTACTGCTTATAAAGCTTGAGCTTAGGAAGATAGCGAGTGGACATAGTCGTCGTCATCTATCATTGACCTAGGCCATGGCTCATTAAGCGTAGTATCTCTTTAGGAAGCGACCGTTTATTGGCCTGAAAGGCCTTTCACCGTGCATGTCCATGAGTAGATAGGCCCCACCCTGGTAAACTTTATCTATGATGTACGGGCCTTCATAGTTTGGCTCGAATTTTCCCCGCTTGGCTCGATTGGGGATCATAGGCCTTTTGACCACTAGTACGAGTTTGCCTTGGCGGAATGTCCTTGGTCGGGTCAATCTTTCATATGAGCGTGTCATCTTTGCTTTATAAGCTTCCAGATTTTGCTGTGCTACGAGCCGGGTTTCGTCAAGGGCGTCAAGCTCCTCAAGCCGAAGGTGAGCATTTTCTTCGTCCGTTAGCTCGTGGTGAACTGCCACTCGTAGAGAGGGTAACTCTATCTCGAGGGGGAGTACTGCTTCCGTACCGAACACCAACGCGTACGGCGTTGTGTTCGTGGCCGTCTTGAATGTAGTTCGATATGCCCAAAGAGCTTGTTGCAGTCTTTCGTGCCAATCTTTCTTATTACGGGACACTGTTTTCTTTATGATTTTTGTCAATGTCTTGTTGAAGGCTTCAGCTAGTCCATTGGCTCGCGGGTTATAAACCGAGGAATATCTCCAGTCTATATTATGCTGTTGCGCGAAGCGACTGATCTTGTGGCTTCTGTAAGCTGGCCCGTTATCGGAGATGATCCGTCGCGGAGTTCCAAATCGATATATGACATGCGTCTTGAAGAAGTGGAGGATATTTTCCGTCTTCACCTCTTTTAACGGTACTGCTTCTGCCCATTTAGAGAAGTAGTCAGTCGTCGCCAGGATGAAACGATGTCCCCTAGACGATGCTGGTTCGATAGGGCCAACTATGTCAGTCCTCCATATTTCGAATGGCCAGCTAGCCACCGTTGGATGTAGTGGATTTGGGTGCTGGTGGATGAAGTCCCCATGAATTTGGCATGAGTGGCAGTGCTTCGCATATTCGATGCAGTCCTGAATCATCGTAGGCCAGTAGTAGCCCATCCGTTTTATCTTCAACTTCATCTTAGGGCCTGTTTGATGAGAACCGCAGAGTCCGTCGTGAACTTCCTGGACGATCCTTTTCGCTTCGTCAGGTCCTAAGCATCTCAGCCACAGAGAATCAAATGACCTCTTGTACAGAGTATCGTTGACGAAGGCGAAATACAGAGCTCGTTTCATGAGCTGATGTCTTATAGACGCTTCTTCAGGCATTCGGTGGGACTTGAAGTAGTCTATGAAGACCTCTCTCCAATCCTCAACCTTCTCATGGTCTTTTATTTGTAAGGTCGCTTGCTCAGTCACTCCCTTCTCTTCGGGTGATCCCGGAGGTATTTCTGCGGGGGCGAGCACCCGACGACTTTGTACCATGATTCTAACCTCATCGAGGTTCTCGTCAGCCAGTTCTTTAACCAGCTTAGCTAACGCGTCCGTTTTGCTATTTTCTGCGCGTGGTATACTTTCCAAAGTATAGGAGGGAATTTGGGTCAGCAGTTGTTGCACCTTTTCCCCGTATTTTACCAATTCCGGTTTGCATGTTTGGTAATCGCCGTTCACTTGACTAACGACTAGCTGAGAGTCCCCATATATGAGGAGGCTTTCAATTCCCATGTCAATGGCGATTGTTGGGGTAAAAATTTACACCCCGGTTGACCAAGTCAAAATCAAAGTCAACCCCAAGCCAAGTGGGCCCAAGCCCAGATCCAGTGGGCACACGCCCGGGTCGAGCCCGAACAAGAAGCGACCGGCCTCCCACCGCGCCAAGATAAAAATTTTGTAATAAACAATTTTGTTGTATTTCTTTTATTTTTATTTTATGGACAAATGTAAGAAAAGTATGCATAACGCCAATTTTTTGTAAAGCCCATGGTTTATGTGCAAAAAGAAATGGCACATGAGCCATGGGATAGGCAAAATGCCATTTTGTGAAGCCTAAGGGGCTATGTATAAAGTGTATGGCCTATAAAGGCAAAGATAATGAAATATCTAAACAACTTTTTTTCTCTCTCTAAAAATTTTCCAGATCTGAGATCTTTTTCTTCTTCTTCAAGGTTCCAAAACCCTCTTCTTTCTCTTGAATTAAATCAAGAGTTTTACTCTTCTTTTTATAAAACAAATTAGTTTTTCACCACAAAACCCACAAAGGGGAACTTGGATCTATCATTAGATCTCAAAAAGAAGAGATTTTTAGATCTCATATCTCTTGAGCCAGCCAACAGAGGAGGAAGAAGAAGAACCCATTTTCCCAACCAAGACATTTTCCTTTTTTCAGGAGTTTAACTCCACGGTTTCTAGGGCTAAAAGCCATCTTTTCCTCGCCGGCGCGCTAGCGCTCGAGCGCAAAGCACCCCCGTAAAAACTCTGCGTGGCTCCCGATATATCCAAAACCCCCCTTTCAGAACAGAACACACGTACACTGCACATTGAGTTCGCATGACCAGTTTAACCCGTTAATCGGAGGTTCCCTTGCCCCAAAGGCGAGGGGTAATTAACGGCAGCTTAGTCCGCGGCTGCCGGAGATTCGGATCCCCACAATCATTAAACCCCAGCCTATCCTAGGCAGGGGGAATCTGTAGTACGCCTGAGACGCGTGCGCGTATTCCCATCTCAATAGGGTGACAAAAAGCACCCTACAGCGATCTCGAGACCTGCTATCAAAGCTTCATATTCAGCTTCATTATTCGTTCTCGGCTCTGTCAAGGAGAAAGCGAAGCGCATTATTCCTCCTTGTGGGGTCACGAAGATAAGGCCTACTCCCGATTTGATCATTGGCGTACTTTGTTTGTGCTTTTTCATGGAAGATGCTCCATCGAAATAAAGCTCCCAACGGGTATCACCACTGTCGATTGCGTCAAACGCATGTTTGTCTGGCAAATCGCACTTTAGGGGAGAATCGGCAGGTATCGGGTGCTCAGCAAGGAAGTCGGCGATGGCCTGGCCTTTCACTGCCTTGAAAGGTCGGTACGTTATCGAGAACTCCATTAAGAGCAGGGCCCATTTAGCGAGTCGTCCCGTCAATATGGCCTTTGACATTAGATATTTGAGAGGGTCCACCTTTGAAATGAGATGGACTTCATGTGCTAATGCGTAATGTCTAAGCTTTGTTATTGCGAAGATCAACGCTAAGCAGTGTTTTTCAATGGGGGAGTAGTTGCTTTCTGCCCCCAGCAGAACTCGACTTAAGTAGTAGAGTGCTCTTTCTTTTCCCTGGTCATTCTCCTGCGCCCATAACGCGCCTAAAGAACCTTCAAGAGCAGTTGTATAAAGAATGAGAGGCTTTCCCTTAACCGGAGCAGCCAACACCGGCGGGTTCTGCAGGTATTGCTTGATTTCATCTAGCGCGCTTTGGCATCTTTGATCCCAGACGAATGGGGTTCCCTTCTTCATCAGGTGACTGTAAGGACGGTACTTTCCTGAAAGGTTGGCTATAAATCGCCGTACGTACGCGAGCTTCCCTTGGAGAGACCGCAGCTGTTTGAGAGTTCTCGGCGGAGGCATTTCCATGATCGCTTTAATCTTCGACGGATATATTTCAATACCTCGGTGTCGAACGATGAATCCCAGGAATTTGCCCGAGGAAACCCTGAATGCACACTTCAGAGGGTTTATCTTCAAATTGTATTGTCGAAGGCGTCGAAATACAGTCTTTAGATGATCGAGATGTTCCTCGTATGATTTGCTTTTAACAACGAGGTCGTCGATATAGCATTCGACGATCTCGTGTATAAGGTCATCGAAGATCTTCGTCATGGCCCTTTGTTAGGTGGCACCGGCGTTCTTTAAACCGAAGGGCATCACCTTGTAACAGAATATTCCCAAAGGAGTCCGGAAAGCCGTATGTTTCTGGTCTTCAGGATGCATTTTTATTTGATTATACCCTGATGAGCCGTCCATGAATGAGAAAATCTGATGCGTGGACGTATTGTCTATCATCAGTTCGGTGACCGGTACTGGGAAATCATCCTTCGGGCAGGCTTTGTTGAGATCCCGAAAGTCCACGCATATGCGCACCGTTCCATTTTTCTTCATCACTGGGACGATATTTGCAATCCATTCAGGGTATTGAACCTCCTGGATAAAGCCAGAGTCTATCAGCTTTTTGACTTCTGCGTTGATGCTCATCTCGAGCTCAAGCCGCATTCTTCTCGGCGCTTGTTTAACTGGCTTGACACCCGGGGATATCGCCAGTCTATGTACAGCAACTTCTGGATCAAGTCCTGGCATCTCGGAATAGTTCCATGCGAAGCAATCTTTGTGCTGTACAAGGACGTCCTTTAACGTAGCCACCTTCTCTTCAGACAACAGCTCGCTGACAAATGTCGGTCGCGGATCGTTTACCGTCCCCAACTCAATCTTCTTAAGGTTATCTGCAGTGGTATGGATTCCATCCTCCGGCTCTTTTGGCGCTGGTGGGAATTCTGAGATTATCTCGTCGCTGCTGTTTTCGAAGCACCAAGGGAGCTCATCTATGTCCTCGGGCTCTTCTTTTAGTATTGTAATCATGTGACAGGTGCGAATTCGCTTCCAATCCCAATGTGGAACTGGTTCCTCTTTCGTGGCCTTGGGCTCATGCTTTTGTGGTGGCGTTACCCTCCAGTTGTCGGACAGAGCGAACTTGCCAAGCTGATACTGATCTTCGACCCAATTCTTGAAGGTAAAGCAATCCTCGAGAGGGTGCCCTATTACTCGATGGTAAGAGCAATAGTCCAGATGTGAGACTTCGCCTGCTCGTTCGGGGTGCTTAGTCTCCGGCAGTGTAAGCATCTGATGTTTTAGAGCAAGGTCAAGTATCTTCTTCGTCTTGTACCGAGGAAACGAGTATGCTCGCCCCATTTTCTTCATAAGGGATAGATCAATAACGCTCGACTCCCGTTTGCGTGGCTTCTTAGCCCTGCTTTGTTGTTGCTGAGCGCCTTTTTGGCCTTTCGACTTATTTCTGCTTTTGAGCTGAGCCTTCTTTATAACGGGTTGACAAGGAGCGGCATTTTCATCTTTTACGGCCTGTTGGAGAAGGCGTTGCGTCTTGGCTTTCTCGTAGATGGCCGTCTCACGGTTGTGATCATCTCGGACTTTTTGACCGGCTTTCTTTATAAGTCTGTCCATTTGTTCCTCGAACGACGGACTGGGCTCTTTTGCATCTAGAACTTTCACTGGCTTAGGATTAGCGTCCTCCCATTGAGCATCCGTTTCTTCATCAAGGTCATACACGACGTAGCAGCCGGGTAGTAACTCTCGTTTCTTTGACCAGATGTATCCAAGCCCTCTTGTTTCCATTCTCCCGTTAGGCAGTTTGCGTTGAGTCCCGGGAACGTTCCAGACCCTGTCATAGAATTTGGCCTCTCTAACGGTCTGTTTGAAGGATATTCCCTGGCATTTCAGCAGCTTCTTCAAACCCTCTGTATAATATCTGGGAAGACGGATAGGCTGAAGCCTGTCGAGCGCAGGATCCGCGCCATGCCAGATTTCTTTTTTCATCTTGGTTTCTTCAGAGCGGTAAAACAGAATTGCTTTCTCATTTTCTCGCCTGGGAGGGATATAGAATGTCCGCAGCTCTTCTACACTGTAGATATTAAGTGCATCCAGCTCTTTATGATGTTTAGGCGGCACCATGGCGACTTGCAGATTTTGCTCTTCATCAGCGGAAGCTTGTATTGAAGGTCGAGCAGAGAATACGACATGGACCTCATCCTCCGAATCGCTACCAAAGAACAATGTAGGAGTGGACGGTCCTGGCTTGTTATGTTGGGGCGGACCCGAATAAACTATCTCCTCTTCCTCCTCAGTATCACTGCCGAAGACAGGGATGGTAGCGTTAGTTTTATTCTCCGGCTTGTGACACTTCTCCGTGTCTTCGAAATCAGGTAAGAAGTATTTGGCATCTTCGTATTTGCGGACCTCGTTCACAGAGAAAGGGTTCAGTTCTCCAGTCACGGTATACTCGAAACCATCCTTAAAATACTTCATACACTGATGTTGTGTAGAAGGGATGATGTTGTACTCGTGTAACCATGGTCGGCCGAGCAAAGCGTTGTAGCATGTCTTGGCGTCTATGACGTGGAACTTAATGTCCGTGACGAGTAGCCCGAAGCGTAGTGTCAGTATCACAGATCCAAGAGTCTTTGATGATTGGAAGTCGAACCCGGAGATGGTGATCTTGTCCCGAGCAAGGTGCTGGATGCTCATGCAGATTTCCTTCAACACCCGCACGTTGAGTAGGTTAACAGACGACCCGTTATCGATCAGGATTTTGCCTATCTTTATATCATGGCAGTATCCCGAGACATAGAGAGGGCGATTGTGTTCGCACGTCCCAAGTAGAAGGTCTTCATCACCAAAAGTAACATCAGCCGTGTGCACTTCCTCTAATTCATCCTTCATCTTTTCCTCGGCCAGGCATGCTTGGAATTGTTCCGGGTCTTGGAGCGCCTTAATCAACGAATCTCTCGCCTCTTTTGATAGCAAAAGGGCGTCAAGAATGCTGAGCTGTGAGGGCAGCTTCCTCAGATGTGCTAAGACGTTGTAATCCACCTTACTCTTCTTTGGTGGGTCTTTGGCAGCTAGCTCTTCCACCACTTGGTCATCTAAGATGATATCTTCAGAGACCTTTTTCTTTCCCTTTATCTTTCCTGTTCGAGGGTCCGAGGTTCTTTTCGGGCAGCGTGCGATTACGTAGCCGGATATTTTCGCAAACCTTTGGTTCTTCTTCTGTTCTCGAAGCGGACTCTTTAAAGAGAGGGGCAAGTTCTAATTCTTCATCAGAATTACTCCCGAATGTAGGCACTTGTGATCCACCGGTGTTAACCACGCGACAATCGCCAGCAGTTCTTTTAAGCTTTTCGGTCATATTTCTTTGCTCTCGACGAGCTTTACGCTTTTCCCGCTTAAAGTGTTGTCGGTGAGCAACGTATCATTGCCACCATCTATCGAAAGCTTTGCACTCTCTAGTGGGATGCGAAATCTTTTGATGATACAAGCAATAAGACGGGTGCATTTTCGCTTCACCGGTAATTTCTTCTTCGGAGGATGGTAGCTTCATACCCATTGACATGGCCTTAGCAAACTTCTTTTTTATCTTGAATTGGCTTTTGTTGGTAGCGGAGATGTTCAGCTCCAACGGGATCGTCTCAGCTCCTTCATCAAGTCGCTAGCGCTTGGCCCTTTCAAATATAACCGCCTCGCGCTCCCGATCAGCTTTACTTTTCAACCGAGCCTCATTAAGGAATGCGTTAATTACTTCATCTGATGGCCCCAGAACTTTTGGTTCAGAATCTGCCCCCAGCGTTTCAGTACAAGGGGTCTCCTCATCGTTCGAATGGGAAATCATATGACAGCTCGCCACGCATTCTTCAGCTTCATCTGACGAACTTTCTCCCTCACCTTCCTCTTGAAAGACGTGGTTGAGGAATTCTTGGAGCGTAATGGAAGTCCGCGCCTTTTGGTTGTATTCTTCCAACGCGTCAATTTGCTTTTGTAATTCCGTGTGTTTGCCACCAGGCTTCACGGGCTTCTTAGATTTCTTCTTCTTCTTTTTCGAAGATTTTGACGGCTGGCTGCAAGTGCTTGAACCGCCACCATCGGTCCTTGGAGTTGGACGTGGCTTCAACATCCCTTCAATGACCTGCGGTTCCAACGGATTCTTCCACTTGACCGCTGGACATGTCTGAAGATCGTTTAGCATCCTCTTTGTCTTGGCTGATAATATGACCTCCCAAGGAGCTTCTTCAATGACGGAGCATGTTGCCCCCGGCGTATTCGTCCCCTTAAAGGTGTGGGGCTGCGGGGGATTCACCTTCTATTTGTCAGATAACGCGAACTTGCCCTGTCGGTACTGGTTTTCAAGCCAATTTTTGAAAACGTAGCAATCTTCGATCGGATGGCCTAGTACTCGATGATAAGGACAGTAGTTGGGCTCGTTGACGTCACTTGGTTGCAACGGACGTTTTGGATCCGGCAAATTTATGAGTCTGTTGCGCAACGCCAGCTCGAATAACCTCCTCGTTTTATCACGGGGAAAGGAATAAGGACGTCCCATCCAATCCTCAAGGGGCACGTACGGTCGCGTATTATTTTGACGAGCAACCGGCTTCGAGTCGCTCAGTTGTTGTTGAGCATTAGCGACGACGATCGCTTTTCCCTTCCCTTTGTCATTTCGGGTGTCTGGCCTTGGAAGAGGGGGTTTATGGCCCATTTGATCCATTTGCGCTAGTTTGTCAATCAAAGCCTGGAAGGTAGTCGGCTTGAAAAACATCATAAACTATGAGATGGTTGCTTGTGGATCGAGGGTTCCCACAAACATACCCACCGCGGGAGCTTCTTCAATGCGCTGCTCACACTTTGACCATAAGTTCCGCCATCGTATAGCGTACTGAACCCACGTCTCGCCGGGTTTTACCCTGGCGTTAATCAGTGCTGTCATCGGGGTACGTTCACTGGCGCTTGCAAAACGCTGAGTAAACAACAGCTCCATCTCCGCGAAGGTTTTAATAGAGTCGTTCGGGAGCTCAGAGTACCATTCAAACGCTGTATCTGATAAGCTTCCAACAAACTGGCGAAGCAACAGCTTGTCGTCACCGCCGGTGTTGCCGCAGAGTGCCCTGAACTGGGCAACATGCTGGTGATGATTGCCCGTCCCTTTATAGACATGGAACTTGGGAATTGTGTAACCGAGTGGGTACTTGATTTGATCGTACCAACTCGGATATGGTCTCCCCGTTTTCATGACCTGGCCGGCCGTTTCGGTTGCATGATGAACCCGTATTTGTTGGGCGATGTACTCATCCAAATCAGCTTTGGAGATTGTATCCTCTTTAGCTGTGGACAGAGCTGGTGGAGGATTCGACGTCTCTCCCCTATCGTCTTCAAGGATGATCGGGGGGTCTTCAGCAGGTGGATCTTGTTGAATCATCATACCCACCATATCCTGGAATAGGAGGGCCATTTTCTTTATGTTGGCTGCCTGCTCCGCAGCTTCTTTATCCTTCTTCTCTAGTACGCGACGAAGGAATTCAGCGTCCGTTTCTTATTCTTGACACTCGTCCGAGGATGTTTCAGAGATTTCTTTTGGCCCTATAAGTGTGGCCATAGAGTTCATCATTTCTTGGAGCTTCTGCTGCTGCTCCTGAGCCTTGGTCACTGACCTCGTGTGCGGTCTATGACCTGTTGATATGCGGCTATCTTCTTTTCCCGATGCCATATAAACCGTATGAACTGTTATGCCCCCTGACTTGGGGCGTTTAGGTTCACCATTTTTAACTTTTGCCACTGACGCGGGAGTTTTCTCTGGCCTCCTTCTTTTGTGAGCCGTTGAAGTTGAAGGGGCCGTTGTAGTGGGCACCCTAGCGATTGTTGTCCCCTGCTGTTTAATAGGGCAGTCCTTGTCTTTTTCCACCTTCGCCTTTTTCTGGTGATGAGAGTGACCTGGGTCAATCACGGAGTCTTGAACCCTCCGCCAAACTTTATAAATTCTTGAGGACAGCCGTTGAGGGGACTGTTCTTGTTTCGTTTCTGAAACTCTCTCCGCAGGTGGAGGAGATCTCTTCAGTGTAGCGGTTGGAGAATTCTTCCGTACCCTCCTCAGCAGTTCAAAGCTGTTTCCAGTTGGGACAGCAGCGTTGACTTCCACCACTGGAGCCGGTGGAGTCAGCCCTGAGGGAGAGTTGCCCCCTGCCTTCCTCACTCGTTGCCAATGGCGACGTCGAGCACGACGAGCCGTTGGGATTGGCTCAGAGATTGAGATAGTTTCTTTCTGCCCCCTGTCTGAATGAGGCGCCGCCGGTGTTAACCTCTTAAAGACTGAGGTTGTCTTTTGAGGGGTGATATTCAACTTGTCGAAGACGGATCCTTGAGCGGGGGCAGGAGCAGGAATCGTCAGTCTTGAAAAGACTGACTCTTTCACAGGGGAAGTCGCCTTTACAACTTTTGAAGCAGCAGTTATTGCTTTCCTTGAGACAGCCAATTTAGAGTTCTGATTTATCCTGATGAAAACAGAGGCTGTCGGTTTGGTAGTGGGAGACCCGTTGACAGGGGCCGTCGTAGCAGTAAGCCGGTCGAAGACCGACTTCTTGTTCACTTCCGGTGCAGGTACTGGCTCAGAGAAGCTTGTAGGTGGGATCATGGTCCCGAAGAACAGGCCAGTGGTGGCTTGGGTCACCTGGTCTACTGGCAGAGTGAGGAAGGAAGCCGCTTGGGGCCCATATGCTACACCTCCCAGTGAGGTGGAGCGTCCGTTGCAGTGGCACTTCGAGCAGTTGGTGCAATTAGAGGCCATTGAATCTTGAGTTCTGTGCCAGGCAAAAGACCAAATCTTAGTAACTTGAAATCCGAAGTCAACCATTAACAAACCGCGACTGGTTCGCGAAGACGACATATGAAGCGTGGAGTGGAAAGAGGAAAAGGTCCCACCGGGCGTGCCAGAATCTGTTCCCCTCCGAAGGACGGCGCACAGGACCGCGATGGGTCCTGACGCTGAGATTCGGGGCAGATGCTAATTGGTGCTATCCGTCCACCTCTCCGAAAATGCCAAGTTGATTTATGACACCGTGTATCGGAGGTTTAGATGGATGCGGCCGATATAGCAGACTTCGTCAGATTCCCCCTCGCTAGAGGGGTTTTTGATTGTGGGGACGCTCTTCCCTGCAGGCGCAAGCCCCTGCAATTAATTACGCTACCGCATCGCGGTAGCCACTTTCTCCTTCTCCAGAATTTCACTTCGTGTCGTATGTATTTGTTTTGTTTGTGGTTGCCCGTGGATTGTATACGGAGACTGAATAATGCCGTCGCCCGTAGGACGTGGACTAGTCCAAATCCGTGTTTACTTAGATTTGGATTTGGTATTTTTTTTTAGTTTAAGGATGCATTAGTCGTGTTGCGGCTAAGATCAACTTAAACGTTCGTTAAGGATATAATAGTCCTTGTTTGAGACTAAGATCAACTTAACGTGATAATCCATTTAATATCTGGCCATCGGGACTCGTCACCTCTCTAACGTCGTTGAAGGATTACAACGGCAGATGTCAGAGGAGTTCAGAGATGTACCATTGAACCAAGGTCGATTTAGGGTTTTATAATCCATTTAAATGTTTAAGGATACGTTAGCCGTATTTGGGGCTAAGATCAACTTAAACGGGACCGTTTAGATCCGGCAAAAGAACATTTGGAGGCTCTATTGTTCCAGTTTAGGGGCGTAGTGGTCCATAGGTAGTTTAAGGACGTTGCGGTCCATAATCCAGTTTAGGAACGTGGTGGTCCATTATTAGTTTAAGGACGTTTCGGTCCGATATTAGTTTAAGGACGTTTCGGTCCGTCATTAGTTTAAGGACGTTTCGGTCCGACATTAGTTTAAGGACGTTTCGGTCCACGAGTTTAAGGACCCCGCAGTCCATATACATGTATGGTCGTTGGGACCCGTCACCTCTCTGACGTCGTTGAAGGATTACAATGATGGGTGTCAGAGGAGTTCGGAGATGTACCCTCGAACCGGATATAAATTAATTTAAGAGAACAGCTGTGCTCAGTCAATTTAATTTGAGAACTTACGGCCAAAATTAGGCTAAGTCCAGTTGAAAATGTTCAACACCCTTATTTATTTTTGGTCTATTAGACCTGTGCTAGGGTTTTGCCCACACTTAAATAATGCATGGCATTACTTCTATTTTCTTGTTTGGGCTCTGCCCATAAAAGATGCAGAGCATCAATTTATTTTGGGCTCTGCAAGGCATCTGCACAGTATTTTATTATTTTGTTTGGGCTTTGCCCATTTATAAATGATGCAGAGCATCAATTTAATTAGGCCTATTTGGTATTTTAATTGGGCCTGGCCCTGCATTGCATTTGTTAGGCGCTTTGCGCCACTCACTGAGCGCAAGCGATTGTGGTGAAGACACGTGTCATGCTCTGGTGAGGCTCCCAAGAGCGCAACAGCGCAGTTTGCAAGTGCAAAGTACTAAGAATCTTTTAGATTCAGGAACAGAAGTGCAAAGCACTATTTGATTTCTTGATCTAAAACAAGTTTTTCTTTGTTTTTCCTTATTGCAGAGAACCAAATGTTCATAACAAGTGCAAGGCACTATTTTTATTTTTTATTTATTTATTTATTTATTTATTGTTGAAGATCAATGATCTTGTTCTTAGATCGATGATCTGTTCATAAGAGAATTTTCCCTTCTTTTAAAGGTTTTTACCTTTTTTTGTATTCTCAAGGAGTTCTCCAGAGTTCTCTTCTCTTTTTTTTTTTAGCAAGATGTTCCTTCCTTTTAATTGAGGTCTGGGGTCCTTTTTATAGTGCCCATAAATTAGTTAAATTTGTTAAAGAGATCTTTCTCTGAGTGATTTGGTGAATTTTCCCCACCGTTGGATCTTTGATCCAAGAGCTTCTGCTTTGCAGAAGAAAATCTTCTTGTTTTAATAAGAACAGAAAAGATTTCTTGGAAATTTAATTTTGTTTGGCGCAGATGCCCCAGTGCATGACACGTGTCACGCAGCGCACAGCGCAGCGCAACTGCGCTAGCGCATCTGCGCTGACACATGTCGCGCAGCGCAGAGCGCAGCGCAACCGCGCTAGCGCATCTGCGCTGACACGTGTCGCGCAGCACAGAGCGCCGCGCAGCGCAGAGCGCAGCGCAACCGCGCTGACACGTGCCGCGCAGCGCAGTGCTTGCGCAGCTGAAGCGTTGCTTTATAAAAATAGAGCTTTGCTCTGATTGGGCGCGCCTTCTTGGGCGCTGCGCTGACGTATCATCGCCTGACATGTGGCGCGTTGCGCCCGAGACTTGAAGCGTTGCTTCGGAATTTTTGAATTTTGAATTTCGACAGAGCTTTGCTCTGATTGGGCGAAACAAGGGATAACCGAACAAGGGCGGGTTCGGTTGCCTCTTGCGAGGTCTTTTCATCTTTAGCGTGGGAGAGGCCGTAATTGGCCTACTAAGGATGGCCGAGCAGGGTTACTGCCACCTCTTGGCGAGGGATTTTTGTCCTTAAGGATAGCCGAGCAAGGTTGCTGCCCGGTGCCTCTTGGCGAGGGCTTTGATCCCTGGCATTGTGGGGGCAGGGTAGCTACCAGCCAGGGATAGCCGAGCAGGGTAGCTGCAGGGCTGCCTCTTCGTGAGGGCTTAGGTCCTTGGCGCTGGAGGGGCCATGGGAGGCCTGCCAAGGATGAACCAAGCAATGAAGCTGCTTGGTTACCTCTTCGTGAGGGCTAAGATCCCTAGCGTTTGTGGGGTAGGGTAGCTACCAGCCAGGGATAACCGAGCAGGGTAGCTGCAGGGCTGCCTCTTCGTGAGGGCTTAGGTCTTTGGCGCTGGAAGGGCCGTGGGAGGCCTGCCAAGGATGAACCAAGCAGTGAAGCTGCTTGGTTGCCTCTTCGTGAGGGCTTATATCCCTGGCGTTTCTGGGGTAGGATAGCTACCAGCCAGGGATACCCGAGCAGGGTAGCTGCAGGGCTGCCTTTTTATGAGGGCTTAGGTCCTTGGCGCTGGAGGGGCCGTGGGAGGCCTTCCAAGGATGAACCAAGCAGTGAAGCTGCTTGGTGGCCTCTTCGTGAGGGCTTAGATCCCTGGTGTTTGTGGGGTGGGGTAGCTACCAACCAGGGATAGCCGAGCAGGGTAGCTACAGGGCTGCCTCTTCGTGAGGGCTTAGGTCCTTAGCACTGGAGGGGCCGTGGGAGGCCTGCCAAGGATGAACCAAGCAGTGAAGCTGCTTGGTTGCCTCTTCGTGAGGGCTTAGATCCCTGGCGTTGTGAGGTAGGGAAGCTACCGGCCAAGGATAGCCGAGCAGGGTAGCCGCTCGGCTGCCTCTTGGTGAGGGCTTTGACTTCGATAGTTAGTCGGCGTACCGAGGAGAGGTGTGGTCGCTGGCGATACGTATCATGACTGTGTGGGGAACACGAAGCGACGGAGTGTCGTTTCGGTTTCGCATCGAGCGACGTGACTTCTGCTACGTGGCGACCCTGTCGTGGGTGAAACGGGCGACCGTTGAACTCCGGGGGGCGTTTGGGGGCTATAAAACTGAGGGGGTGTTGTTTACTTCCTCCTCACACCCGAAACGCAAACATGCAGGACTTCCCCTTCACCATCGAGGACATCGTAAAATTCGAGGATGTCTACCTCTATGACCCGTACTGCACCGAGGACACGGTGTAGTTGGTTATAGGCAGGATCGAGGACCACTTCGGCCGATTGCTCCCCCGGCGGTCCTCCCTCCTTCAGCTGCTGATGTACTCCATCTGGAAGGCGTCGCCAGGGCTTTACAACCCCTTATCCGAAATGCTGTTCGACGAGGCCATAGGCAAGCTAAGGTCTCTGGGGCGCTTCGGCCTGATCTCTGCGAGTCGGCTAGAGCGCTCGGAAGCGCTCGTCGGTGAGTGCTACCAATTGAGGCGCGATGCCGACACTCGTGGGGGGGATCGAAGGCAGAGGCTGGATGCTGCAAGGGCTCGGCTGGAGGAATAACTTCAGAGTACCACGAATAGTGCTCTCTATACCTCATTCCCCCGCTGTTGTAATGTATATTTTTTTATGTGCGGCTGAGGAGCCTATAGTACCTCTCGAAGGAATAAGATTCTTTTTCTTTTCTGTAATGCTTTATTGATCCCTTTATTATATGAACAAAATATCTCAAGAAAGGTGTGCATTGCTTAAAAAAAAGAAACATATGCTAGTAGATGTTCTTGTTCGTGCATCTTGATTCCCCCTGATGTCTGTTGGCATCTATGCCCGGCACAGGGTACCGAGCCTCGTGGGTACCAGGCGTATCTTCTGCTGACACTACAATGATCTGGCCGATGGTCAGCTCGGCGGGAGGGGGACGCTGCTCCTGCTCGCGGTCGGCTTGCCGCTTATCCCTTAGGTACGTTGCGAGGTACCCCGAATGGATGAGCTCCTCAATATAGTCCCGGAGTTGTTTGCAGCTCTCGGTAGAGTGGCCCAGCGACCTATGAAAGCCGCAGTAGGGGCCCCGGGGTCGCTTTGAGGCCATTCGCGGGATCGAGGGAAGCTTGAAGAACCCCTCGCCCTTGGCCTCCTCTAGTAGCACCGCCTGGGAGACGTTGAGCGGGGTGTACTCCTGGAACTTTGGGAGATAGGGCTTTTGCCGCTCAGGTCCCCTTCTCTCTTCTCTTGCCCTTTTCTTTTGGTCGGTTTGCTCTGCCCGGGGAAGATTTGCATTCACCTCGGATTCGAGCTGGACCTCTCGCTCGGTCCAGGCCTTCACCTCGGCCATGGTCTTAGGTTGCGCTAATGCAAAGGAGCGTAACCACTCCTTGTGCCTAAGACCAGACCTCAGAGCCGTGATGACCGTCTCGTCCCGGTGCTCTGGGACTTCGAGAAGGGCGCTATAGAAGTGGGTGACGTACGCTTTGAACGTCTCCTTGTCCCTGCTCTTGATCATGAAAAGATGGTCGACTGTGCGCTTCTGCCGCCTGTTCCCGACGAAGCGGCCGAGGAATTGTGTGGCCAGCTCGTCGAAGGTTGAGATCGAGCATGGCTTGAGTCCTCGGAACCAGTCTCACCCGAAGAGGATGAGAGTGGCTGGGAAATCTCGGCATTGGGCAGCATCGGAGTGGTCTTGGAAGCTCATTCCCGCGGTGAATGCATCCAAGTGGTCCTTCGGGTCAGATTTGTCGTCGAAGAGGGAGACATTTGGGGGCTTGTTGCGGGAGGAGACGTGGACGGCGGGCAGCTCCTCGGTGAACGGTCTTGTGGGCGAGTTGGCAGCATACTTAGCCCCGTCGCTTGAACGGTGACCTTCCCGATGCAGACTCTCGATCTTCTTCTCGAGGGCGTCGAGTCGGCCGTGGTACCCCGACAACTCGGCACATTCTGACCCCAGGCCTCTGCTGTTGGAGGCCAGCTTCTGGCCTCGGCCCCGGTTCCTCTCAATGAGGTTCCTTAGATCCCTCGGCGAGGTAGTCTTCGAGCCGCCGTGGTGAGTCTCGTCCGCGCGACCCCGTCGAGGGAGGGGTGTCGGTCAGGCCTGGTAACATGCGAGCTGACAGACATCTCCTCGGGAGGGACAGGTGCACGGAGGACCTCGGGATGAGGCGCTCTGGCGACAGACCTCGGCGTTGAACTGTGAGGTGCCCAGCGGGCCTCAGAACGTATTGGCCCGGGAGATCTGCGGCCGTGGGAGGTAGCGACTCGGTGGTCGGCAGTGCCGACGCGAACGGAGTCTTCTCTCCCCCTGTATGGGGCCTGGTCTCGAGGCGAGGAAACGGCTGCCTGGTGATCTTGCCCAACCGTTTAGACGCGGATCAGCGCCTCCATGAAAGATGCGAGTCGGTCTATCCGGTCGGCGAGGGCGTTGATGGCATTCGGCGGAGGAGATTCGTCCGCGCCTCCGTTGAGAGGGAGGCGGCGGCTGGTGCTTGGATTGTTCCCCTCCGAATGGCGGCGGCGACGGCTGAGGACGTCTAGGCCCGAGATTCGAGGCAGATGCTATATGGTTTTATCCGTCTACCTCTCCGAAGATGCCAAGTTGATTTATGGCACCGTGTATCGGAGGTTTAGACGGATGCGGCCGATGTAGCAGACTTCGTCAGATTCCCCCTCGCTAGAAGGGGTTTTGATTGTGGGGACGCTCTTCCCTGCAGGCGCAAGCCCCTGCAGTTAATTACGCTACCGCGTCGCGGTAGCCCCTTTCTCCTTCTCCAGAATTTCACTTCGTGTCGTGTGTGTTTGTTTTGTTTGTGGTTGCCCGTGGATTGTATACGGAGACTAAGTTATGCCGTCGCCCGTAGGACGTGGATTAGTCCAAATCCGTATTTACTTAGATTTGGGTTTGGTGTTTTAGTTTAAGGATACGTTAGCCGTGTTGAGGCTAAGATCAACTTAAACGTTCGTTAAGGATACGTTAGTCCTGTTTAAGACTAAGATCTACTTAACGTGGTGATCCATTTAATATATGGCCGTCGGGACTCGTCACCTCTCTGACGTCGTTGAAGGATTACAACGATAGGTGTCAGAGGAGTTCAGAGATGTACCCTTGAACCGAAGTTGATTAGGGAATATGGAATCTGTTGAAATACTTAAGAATACGTTAGCCTTGTTTAGGGCTAAGATCTACTTAAGCGGGATCGTTTAGATCCGACAGAAGAGCGCTTGGAGGCTCTATTATTCCAGTTTATGGACGTGGTGGTCCATCGCCAGTTTAGGGACGTGGTGGTCTGTCATTAGTTGAAGGACATTTCGGTCCACCATTGGTTTAAGGACATTTCGGTCCATCATTAGTTTAAGGACGTGGTGGTCCGTCATTAGTTTAAGGACATTTCGGTCCACCATTAGTTTAAGGACGTTTCGATCCATCATTAGTTTAAGGACATTTCGGTCCATCATTATTTTAAGGACGTTTCGGTCCACGAGTTTAAGGACCCCGCAGTCCAATATTAGTTTAAGGACGTTTCGGTCCACGAGTTTAAGGACCCCACAGTCTTCGGTCCACGAGTTTAAGGACCCCGCAGTCCAATATTAGTTTAAGGACGTTTCGGTCCACGAGTTTAAGGACCCCACAGTCCATATTCATATGTGGTCGTCGGGACCCATCACCTCTCTGACGTCGTTGAAGGATTACAACGATAGGTGTCAGAGGAGTTCGGAGATGTACCCTCGAACCGGAGGTAAATTGATTTAGGAGAGCAATTTTGCTCAGTCAATTTAATTTGAGGACTTACGGCCATGATTGGGCTAAGTCCAGTTTCAAGATTCTTTTGTTTTCGGCCTATTGGACCTGTGCTAGGGCCTTGCCCCTTTTGTCACGCCCCGCTTCCCAGTGTACGGCGAAGTGGACGCGACGAGGTCCGCTACGTATGTACTCAGAAGTACATACGCTAAGCGTAACTAAGCAATATAAAATGAATCACAAGAGATGAATAATAGAAATAACAGCAACTTTTATTAATAACATTCTTTATACAATGCATGAAATGAAAAAGCAATGCCTAAACAGTGGCATAACAATAAAAGGAAATACTGGAAAGAACAAGATACAATGTCTAGAGCTCTGGGTCTTCCTGGAACTGCTCCAAATCTTCACTTGTGGGCTCGGTCTCAACTTGGTCCAACGCACCTGACGACATTCAAAGAAGAGAGAAATAGAATGTCGTCAGCGAACAGGTCGCTCGGTAAGTCCCAAAGAAGAATGAAGAATGAGAGTGGCAGAGTATGGTATTTTCTAAAGTATTGTATTGTAGTAAATTGTGGAATATTGTTTAACGATGTTGTTTGTAGCTTGGTACAGAAAGATGCCAGTGTATACGAGGGGAGTCTCTATATGCCAGAGACTAAGGGCACGTATAGTACAAGGAACCGTTTATGCCACGGTACAACAGCAACTGAATATAGGTTAGGTGTCTTAATCTGACCACCTCATTCCACTTTTAACATCTTCCGTACCAATCTACCCCTTTAAACCCCGCGATGTCATATTTGTATTGTTATCTTGTAAACTTGTAATGATTGCTTGATTGACTTGATTGACTGACCGAAACCATGATATCAGGAAACGGTTATAACCGTAGAGTCATGTAAATGGAATACTGGAAATCATGTAAAAGGAATATCCATGGTTCGGTTCGGTCAAGTTATATAGATTGTTAACTGGAATCTGGAATTCATGTGTTCATCTTGAGTTGGAATATAAAAGAATATAGATTGACTTGAATCACATTCAAGTCAGAAATAGTCATACTCTAACCCGAGTCAGACTACAAGAAGGTAATTTGATGTTCAATAATTGTCAGGGGCCTTATTGTAATTTATAAAACTTGAGGGGGTTTATTGTAAAAATACTATTGTATATTTTTCAAAATACAACTCAAGTATTTAATTATCATCTTTATGTACATACAACAATTTAATGATCAAGCTAAATATGTATACATGTTCGAATAACATGAAATGAGTCAAGTATATTATTCGAGTAACTACCATAAACAATGCTGTAAAGAAATATTATGTACGACTAATTAATCAAGTTGAACGAATGCGAAATATAAACAGAAATATGGCTCTAAATGTTTTGCATGCGTGAGTTCCAGTTTTACCTAAATATGACTACCGGTTTGAGAGATATATATGTTTTCGTATCGTCGCGCAAAACAGATCAGAATCTATTCGGCACCGTCACATATTTCTAAAACGCAGTTTGAGTCAATTTGTATCAGGTTTCAGGTTACGAAAATTATTATAAAATTATAGGTATTTCGATGTACTTATCGAAAACACCAAGATTCATACGATTTGGATTTATGAAGCTCTAGTTATGATCATTTTAATATCAGCATTTAAAACAGAAATTCAGATTTCTGGACAGCAACTATATATTCTATTGCAAAGCCTATATCAGGTTGTTTCATGCATTCCTAAGTAATATAATATACATAAAATTATAGTTCTATCAATGGTACATCTACACATCTAAATTTTGTCACAAACGGACATCGGGTATTCGAGTTATGTCCAATTTAAAAAACAGTGTGCGAATCGGAACAGATTCTGTCCAGATCCGTCACTTAATATTGTAATACAGTTTTCTTTATCTTAGATAGGTTTTCGGTAAAACTATAAAACTAAGAAAATCTAGATCATTCGATGTAGATATCAAAAACACCTGAGTTTGCTCAATTTGGATACCGGTATACCAAATTATATGTCCTAGAAGTTGACCGATAACTGCAGTTTTCTGTTTTACGATTAGTGAATAAATACGATGTAATTCCTAAACCGTTATGCGGATCGATCTAAAATTTTTACAGCGTGTACAAAATAATATATTCTATCATATGTAAATTTCATGAAATTTTCAGAATTAAAAAATTAATTTATAAAAATTAATTTAAAACTAAAAGTATTGATATGTCATATGTGAGAAATGAGAAAACCATGGTATTTATTTGTAACTTCATTTTTTTTTAATACAAATTTTAAATAAAGTGATTTAAAATAAAACAACAAACATGCAATCCTAATTGGTCATTATGAAATCTTAACATGTGAATTGAGAATAATGAAAAAGACTTTACAAACTATATATGTGTGTATGTTTGTGTGTTCATTATTTATATATGTATCCATTTAATTAATTATTTAGGAACTATGATATGTCAATGGCAATATAAAACAAGAGAAATATAAAGAGAAAAAGAAACAGATGGAAGGAAAGAAAGAGAGAAGGGACTTACATGCACAAGCCGGTATTGTCACCGGGCTTGTCTATCCGCCGATAGCCTCGCGTTAGTAGCGAGACCTTCTTGAATACTTCTTCCTGTTCTTCTTCTAGTCATCTTGGTGAAGAGGAAGAAGTGAGAGATAGAAAAATATGAGGAAGGAAAAGATGGAGGACAATTAAGATGGTGTAATGGTGAATTATGTATAATAATATATGCATTTAACATAAGAATTAAAAGAGAAATGAAAGGTCACCATTCATTTTGGAAATGAAAGGTCTCATTTGTAGGTTATGGGAAGAATAAAAAATGATAAAAAATAATTGCAAGAATGGGGATTTGAACATGTAACTTATGGAATAACAATGCAAGGACTTAACCAATGAGCTATAAGGTTATTCATGCATATATTTAATTAGAATTAAATATATGATGTTGCTTAAAAAGAAAATGGGCTTTTTAGATGGGCTGTAGAGAATAAGAATAATGGATTTGGGTTAAATATTTATGAAAGGAAAAATAAAAATGAGAAGTTAAAAACTTAAATATATGAAAAAGAAATTGTACCTAGAAAAAAAATACATAATAGATTGAGGAATAAAATAATAATAAATTTAATAGAAAGAGGAAAATACCAAGTACAAATAAATACGGTATATTTTTGAAGAGGGATAATACAAATGTATAAAGATTTTGGGGTCATTACACCTTTACTGCATTATTTTTCTTTGTTTTGGTTGGGCTCTACCCTTTTATAAATGATGCAGAGCATCTATTTTGCTTGGGCTCTGCCCTTGTTAAAATGCATAGCATTTTTTATTAGGGCTGTTAGGCCTTTTAATTGGGCTCTGTCCCTTTTCTTAATAATGCAGAGCATTAAATACTCTGACAGTGCCCCCACATGGCTTGTCAGGCGCTTTGTGCAAATTAAAGAGCGCAAGCGCATGTGGAAGTGACACGTGTCAAGATCTGGTGAGCGCAAGCGCAACAGCACAGTGCGCTGCGTCAGTGCGCTGCGCTGTTGCACTGCTGACACGTGGCGCTTCCTGGCGGCTTGCGCAATAGCGCAGTTTTGGCAAGTGCTGGGCACTGTTCTTATTCTTTTGGATCAATTTTTTATCAAAGAAAACAAGTTTTTTCTTGTTTTCAAAGAACCAATGGTTCATAAAAAGTGCATGGCACTGTTATTATTTATTTTTCTCTTTTCTTGAAGATCATTGATCTTGTTCTTAGATCAATGATCTGTTTTTAAGAGAATTTTCTCTTTTTCTAATGGTTTTTACCTTCTTTTTTTTGTTCTTGAGAAATTCTCTCTAATTCTTCAGAGTTCTCTCTGTTTGAAGTTCTTGATTTCAACCAAAAATGTTCATCCTTTGAATTGAGGTCTAGGGTCTTTTTTATAGTGCCCATCAGTTTGTTGAATTTGTTAACGAGATCTTTCTCTGAGTGATTTGGGGAATTTTCCCCACCGTTGGATCTTTGATCCAAGGGCTTCTGTTTTACAGAAGGCAATTTTCTTGTTTTAACAAGAACAAAAAGATCTTTTTAGAATTTTAATTCTGATTGGCGCAAACGCCCCAGCGCGTGACACGTGTCAAGCAACGCACAGCGCAGCGCAACTGCGCTTGCGCAACTGCACTGACACGTGTCGCGCAGCGCACGGCACAGCGCAACTGTGCTAGCGCAACTGCACTGCCACGTGGCGCGTAGCACAGAGCGCAGCGCAACTGCACTAGCGCAACTGTACTGCCACAATTGCGCTGCCACGTGGCGCGCAGCGCAGAACGCAGCGCAAATTGCGCTAATGCAACTGCGCTGCCACGTGTCGCGCAGCGCAGAGCGCAAGTCATCTGAAGCATTGCTTCCTTTAATTTTTGTTTTAAATAGAGCCTTACTCTGATTGGGCGCGCTGCCTTAGGCGCTGCGCTCCTTGCACTGGCGTGTCTGATTTTGACACGTGGCGCGTTGCGCGCAGCGCAAGGAATCTGAAGTGTTGCTTCATTTATTTTAACTTTTAATTTTTACTTTAATTTTCAAAGCAGAGCTTTGCTCTGATTGGGAGAAACAGAAGCGTTGCTTTGTTTCCTGCCTTGGAATTTAAACAAAGCTTTGCTCTGATTAGGGTAAACATGGATTATCGTAATGACCGCTCGCAATTAGGTTGAGATCTGAAGGCAAACTTTTGTTTTTGTGGAATCGAGAACTTGTTTCCCACAGACGACGCCAGCTGATGGGGGCCGATGTCTCCTTCAGATGTTGCCTTCTGTTGATCTGCTGATGGCGGAGATGGGTGGCTGAGATTGGATCTGGAGACTGCCGCTCCTAAAGCGTGTGGATCTCAATGGTTTTGAGGTTGTGGTTGCCGAGCTACCTGCAAGGAAATCCCGGGGTGGTTGTACCACCGAGGACCCTCCGACGATCAAGTTAGACTAGGGATCCGAGTAGAGTAACGGCTTAGTGGAGTAAAGATGGCTTACCCTGATCGTCTGAAGGAGGGGTTTATATAGCGACGGCAGCAGGCAGGGTAGGCACGAGAATCACGTCGGCCGTTACGCTCCCGACGTCACGCCCGCGTGATGAGCGGGACCTCCCATTAATGGCGAGACAGGCTCGTTAATAGGAGATCGTAGTGGCGTGGAACATGGGATGTGGCCGGCGGAGATCTCGCGCATGGCAAGATTCGCGGGATGGCGGTAACACCTGCAAGCGGTGCTGTTGGTCGGTCGATGAGACCGAGGAAGATGACCTCGGCGGGAGAGCTCAAGGACGAGCGGGAGAGCCGAGGTATCTTGGTTCTGCGGTAGCTCGGAGACGAGCTGCGAGGCCGAGGAGGCTAGTTGTGCTGGGGCTTCGGAGGCGAGCCAGCATTGGTCGGTAGGACGGGCATAGCAATGGTCTGGTCAGCCACTATAGGTCCTTTCTGTTGGAGATAGTGCCCTCAGAGTCAATTATTGGATCACAGGCACGTGATTGCAATGATTGAGGGAGGACCTATCCCGGGATGACAGTCTTACTCGAGATGATAGTATGCTATCTGGTTTACCTTTATCATCGTGTACTGCTTTAGGTGACCTGACAGGTCGCTATTGCACGTTGATAGAGCCCCTAGGATTCTTGCTTGACTGCCAGCAGTATGAGGGCGATCATATAAGTGAGAGCTGGAGTCTATAAGCACATCCTTAAAAGGTCCCTAGTCGTGGGAGATTCGAGACAGGGCATCGATTCTCCAGAGTAGACTAGTGTATACAGTCGAGACCCCGACGAGGGGCGGTGGCCGGTCTCACAGGCCACTGGTGTTAGTTGGTTCACCTAAGATGTATACAGGTGCTCATTAGGTTATGAGTACACCGGACAGGACTCGCCGGGAACATGCTAGTTGGTCTTATACCTGACGTCAGATAGCAGTTCCCTGGTGACATGTGTACAGGTTAGTTCATCGACCTGGGGATCGTCATTTGTCTCGTGTGAGTTCCCACTGTACTTTGATTACTACCCTACCACGGCTCAAAGGAGTCGTGCAAACAGGTTTTAGTTGGGTACAGTCCCGAGCCACATGGAGGCAGTGAGCGGATCTTCGGGGGTTCGTCTCTCCCGGTATTGGGGGTGAGGTCGCGCAGTGTCTAGGAGAGCCATTACACGAAGTCCTTGGCCAAGGCAGGAGATTTACTGGTAGGTATTCCAGTAGTATCTCAGGGTGTTCTGGGCTACACTCCGACACGACTTGTACCGCTTTTGGGGGTCTGACTTTTACCCACCCCCTAGGCCCGACATGCGATGCTCATAGACGAACGGACCGGACTATACGGATATTGTCACTGACAGGCTCAGTAGGGTGTCAAGATGAGTTCGCTCATCGACGTCCCTTTTGGTCAATAGCTGGTGGCCCGTCACGTATTGGCTTATACCTCTGACGTGCTAGTGGTTAAATCCACAGCCATAGTATTGACGAGTCTTTAGAGTCCACCACTCATTCTGTTACTCAAGCTTTCGGGCGAAACGCTGTAGAGGCCGTATGGAGATATGGCAGGGTCCGATCAGATACGTGCGGTATTGCACGGATCAGGATCGGACGGTTAGTACTAGAGGCCGTATAGATATATGGCAAGGTTCGATCGGATACGTGCGGTATTGCACGGATCGGGATCGAACGGACATTACTAGCCGGCTTTGGTTTAAGCCGGATCCTAGTATAGTACAGTGTAGATTTTGTCTCTTTGCATTTGTATCCGGTCGGAATACAGATGCGGGTGTGTATGCACAGTATCGGGGTTTTCCTTTAATTTATTACGGGACCAGTTTTCTGGAGTTGCCAGTTTGCATTCCGTTCCGGCCGGTTTTCCTTTGTTCTTTCCCGGCCGGACTTTTCCGATGGAGGGGGTTATTTGTAAGTTTGCAAATAACACATTGTGGAGGGGTTTCTTGCACTTGTATTCATTATGATAAGCATCTTTTGTTTTTCTTCCATAATGGTGCTTTAATGGAGATTTGAAAGGGTATGGGTTTTAAGTATGGTTGATGTTTTCTTGTCTTTGGATATGGTCACCTTTTCTTCACTCCTACACTCACCTCCCTTCATACTACATATCCATTCACTCCACCATTTCCCAAAGGAGGGGGGCCGGCCATTCATTTTGAAGGGAAAAAAAATGAGAGAGTTTCATTTGGTGTGGGAAAATTAATCGTTCATATCATTTTCCATTGCCACAAAAATCCCCAAGTTCATATCATCTTGATTCCTCCATCAAGGCAACATAACCCCAAAGAGACAAAGCACTACACATTCTACAGCACATCTTGGGCATGTCGACTTGCCGGCTTCATGCCCGAGTTGCCTCGGTATAGAGGCGGGAGCCCGTAAAAGATACAGGCGATGTGGTGCCCTTCCGGCGAGGAGGCGACGACCGGAGTTTCAGCGAGGAGATCGGAGTGGAGATGAAGACCGGAGGACTCGGATCAGTCGGTATATCTCTTCCCTATCTTGTTACTTTGCTAGAACTAGTTTAATGGCCCGATCCGGGGTTTAGTGCGCGGTGGTGCCGGTTTGCAAAGTCCGCAAAATTAAAGTTTATCACCGTTTCCGCATTTGGCCGTCGGATTGACGGCCGGGGCGCCGCCGTGCACTTACAGTGGTATCAGAGCCTCGCCATTAACTTCGTCTAGCTTCGTTTGATATGTTTTGCATTTCCGATCGACCAAAATTCCAAAATCTACAATTTAGTTCACATCAGTTTTCTGTCGAAATTTTTTGAAGTCTAAAAATTTTTCAGGTTGTAAAATATTGATGTACTGGATATTATAAGACTACTGGGAAAATTCGACACAGTCAGTCGACGATCGAAGCGCGGAACCGCGGCCAAACCCCCCCTTGGGCCGCGGTTCCGCAGCACTTTGGTGTCTTCACTGTGAGTGCTACAGTATTGCTTGGGGGCCAACTTGTTAATTTTTGATCGATCGGATATTTTAAACACATTATTTCACAGTATTTACATTATATCTGCGACCGTGAATGTCACTCGATCGGTAAATCCCATCTAACTGCTATAGCCCGGTTAGACGGATTTGCGAACGTGACTTTCACGTTGATGTTCTGTGTTTTTGCTGTGATGTTGCGGATCGGTCGTGGGGCATAGCCTGGATGCAATGCTAGTACAGTTGTGGTTGTATTATGTACATTTGATGTTGCGGGGCGAGCGTCCGATATGTGGACTGCCGTCACTGCCTGTTTGTATTATTCTTTTGGGGCACGACCTGGTTGCGGTCGATGTACCCGTTGTATGTATATTTTACTTTCTGTACTAGGTTTACCCCGCGGTGGGGTGCACGGATAGCCGGGTTCTAGAGGGCAACGGGCCCGCATCTCAGGGCATTGAGACGGAGGGGCTTCAGTCTGGAATTGGCGGGCTATTCGCCGCACTCGTAGGGGGTACAGGTTGACCCAGGAGGGGTGCCCAAGTTGCCGGATTCCTTGAAGTGCTGGGTGGTCCATTCACGGTGCTGAAGGGGGGCTGCCTCGCTTCAGGTTTTGGCGGGTAACTTGCCGCGCCCGTAGGGGTCTAGGATTTCATTGCACAGGCTATCCACACGACCAGGGGAACGTCGGGTTTCAGTAGTGGCTCTGTGAAACCCGGGGATCCCAGATATCTGTATTGTTCTGTGATGCTTTACATTTCTGTGATGTTGCATTTTATTCACGTCTTGAGCGAAATACTATATATTGGTATATATATTAGTAGATGTTGTATATGTTTTTCATCCGCGCTAGTCCAGTCCCCGCTCTGCCGTTAGTTAGCTAACCTAACGGGTGATGACGGGACCCAGTGGCGAATGCAGATGGCATAAACGTACGTCAGTATATTTTCGTTCTTTGTGGTGTGATCAATTGATGGGACTGCGTTGATTCGGATCAATGCAAGTTAAACAAACCTAATCTGATGTTGTTGGAACACTTTTCAAAAAGCTGTTATTGCAAGGACGTTCACTTTTGTTTTGCATCGTGGTATTCATTTAGAATATCCTGCTCCTCAGTCGACGAGGCAAGGGCCAAGATCCCTTCACCAGGAGTGACCCCTTGGACAGAAGTTTGCGTCAGGGCATTAACTTCACTATAGCCGATTACTTTTGCTTTGCATCGTGGTATTCAGTTGGAATATCCTGCACCTCATTCTACGGGGAAAGAGCCGAGATCCCTTCACCGGGAGTGACCTCTTTAGTATAGGTTTTCATCACTATATTTTCTAAAAAGCTATCCGTTCCTTCAACGATATCAAGTTCATTACGTTAAAGGTTTTCGCCAGAAACCATTCGTAGCCCTCCGTCGTTTCATATGGGTAGTCAATAGTATTCAAGCTGTGTATGTTGGCCAAAGTCAAGGCACAGTGATTGGTAGCTATTGGGTATTCATATGCAGCATAGATAGATGCGTTGGTTTGGGACAGCCGTACTGCCATTTTGGCCAAAGTCAAGGGTAGGTACGGGTGGATTCAAATTAACCTGGAGAATGACGGGTTGAACTTGACATGTGACTTATGATATTTTGGCCAAAGTCAAGGTCATAAGAGCATGGGGTAGAAATCACATCGGGAGTTTCAAAAGAACTGAAACTTGCCAGATATGCGTATACCTTCTGGAGTGTTATAGCGTGAGCGGATTCCGTCACGTTATCATGCGATGATAGTTGGATCCCGATTCCCACTGATGAGTTGGTTTACTCCTCGGGTGACCCCGACTAATTCTTCTTTCAGGTTTGGAGGAGGATTTGAGGTACAGTGGGAGGTTTCCAGATTAGATAAATTGGTAACCATTCTGATCTTGGTTAGAGTGCACGCTGAGTGTTTCTTTTCTCTCTCTCTTTGGCAGCGACCATTGACCCGACCCTAAGACTTTGACTCAGTGACCAAGTTGACCGAACCTTCTTAACACTGGCTTTTGGATTGTCAGAGTTGCAGACCTCATTGCCACTCCTACTTTTACCCTTTTCTCCAGGACACCCCGTATTACTACGAACGTCCACTTCCATTGAACAAAACCATCGTATGGTTAGATACGAACTCGAAGGAATTTATTCGAGGATGGTTTCCGGTTTTGGAGAAAACGGATAGGATTATTCAGTTGCCTTTTCCTTTTTGCCTTCTCTCAAGTAACGAGTACTCCTTAGTTTAGGAGATAGTACACCTATTACGCAAATTGGATAGTCTTCTTCCAAACCTTAGGCTGGTGCCGACCGGTAGGGAATGAAGAAAACCAATTAGCCTAAACGATGTGCAGAAGGTATTAAGATTAAGACAAAGCAAGGGATTAGTAAGAGGGCAAAGTAAATTGCGACTGATATTCACGACCAAACCAAATATTTCTTCGCCAATCCTAAATCACCTTTGTATTTCTCCAGGACACTCCGTATCACTACGAAGATCCACAGTTTACTGGATACTCCATCGTATGGTTATATACGAACTCGAAAGGAACTTGTTCCAGTTCGGGGATGGATTCTGGTCCAGGAGAAATAAGAATAAGGTTTATTCGGTTGTCTTTTATCCTCACCTTCTCTCGCATTGCGAGTGCTCCTAGGACTAGGACAGTACACCCATTATGCTTATTGGATAGTCTTCTTCCAAACCATAGGCTGGTGCCGAACGGTAGGGAAGGAAGAAAACCATTTGGGCTAAAGGGGTGTACAGAAGGTTACGACTAAAGACATATAAAGGGATTTGGAGAGGTGGCAAAGAAACACACGGTTACAGTTGTGAATCTGGATAATGGAAGAGGCATTACTAGGAATACCAGGATACCCCATCGAAACATTTCAATGTTTCAGTTTCACTGTGTACTGTTAAAAGAAAACTGATTTTCCGATTAGACACTTGCTCCGGGGTATAAATTTACCAGGTATGATTCTCACATCTGTATGGTTTTACAGATGATGAGTGGGAGTAAGTTATTGGAAATTAGGTGATCATCCTCATTATATCAGGATTCGAAGTAATCGGTGATATTTGAGGAGATCACCTGGGATGTTTGCCGGTCGGCAAATATTTGGTTTTGAATATCCACTGTTGTGCGCCAATTTCAAATTGATATATCTGTACGTCTATTTTCATAGAGTGGGATATACCTTTTGATATTATGTCGATGACATTTACCTATATCAGTGGATGGTTAGGTAAGGAGCATTAAACAGCGGTGTAATTCTTCTTAACCATAAGTACAGTTTTCAACCTACGACACACAGTGAAAGAGTTGTTAGACTCAGCAGACTTATACAGAGTATTGTATGTTGTCCCGTGTCCATTAGGACAGAGGGGTTGGTCCTCATACTATATTCTGTTTACTTTTAACTCCTCTAGTTCTTAGACATGTGTATCGTAGAAACACAAGGTCTAAGTTTTGAGGAGTTATAGGTATTTGAATAGAGTAGAGAACCAGGTATAGCAAGTATCGGGATTCTTCAAAGTGATCGAAGATGTAGATACTTGTGTATGGTATTCAGTTGATAGTAATGATTAAGAGAACTTGCTTCTCTTTCAGGTTACTCATAATTGGAAGCATTCCTAAGTTGAGTAACGCTGATCGGCCTCTTTCCATTTAGTAGACATGCACTGGAGACAGCTGCATGATTTGAATCTGGTTCAATTAAATCAGTGCCTCTGTTCCTATATTGGATATAGAACAGTTCATATCTTAACGATGTTAAGGTACGGGGAGTTGTCCGGCTTATGCTTAAAACCAGACTCTGGATAACTCAAAGGCACGTTTCTGTAATGGCTGTTTGTGGGTTGACCCAGGCTATGACAAGGGTTGATTTTCTACCATCTGGAAGATCAATAGTGATATTGTTCTTAACTCGCCACATTTTAAAAGAAATGGTTATTTTTCAGAAAACAGTAGTGGGAGTATGGTAGAACTGGAAGCGATTCCAGAACCGCAAACGATTACTGAAGATTTGATAAGGAACCTAAAGATTCAATCTGATTTGACATTCCATTGGCCACTCCGCAGATAAGGTGGGTAACTTCAGGTACCCGAGAGGTACTCCGGTAACCTCAAGGACGGTGACAGGGAAGTTCTTGTTTACCCACACTTGCCATTGTTGTTGTTCCAGGCTGCGAGACCCGGCAGGAGGATGAGTATAGCGTCGTTCTAAACTAGCTTTAGAAGTGCGCGTCTATATGACTCTGCCAGAGGGTTGTCGTAGTCAGTGGGAGCAGCGGAAGCATTGGTGGACATCAGGCTTATGTCTATTTATAGACTTAAGCAGATATAGCGGAGATAGATCATCTATTTCTGATGTGACAGTCATGGGTTTGACGTCATCAGAATAGGGGATGGATCTGTTGAGAAGGTAGTAGGGTGTGATATCCGGGTTTTGGATGACATACACAAAGTAGGAAGTGATATTCCTATACTACGATCGGTTATACTTTGGTCGTCACACAGTGTTTTCTCCACAAGGGAATTGGACATTATATCAGACATACTGGTTACTAGATCTATGATTTTAGATCTAAATTTGGGTGGTTTCCCAATCAGGGTACTTTGACAGCGTTCTAAGAGTATTTAGAATGGATGACTCCTGGCACGGTAGTGTACCTGCAGGTGATGGAGTCACCCTCTCTAAAGGTGTCTTATAGACTAAAGTAGAGAGGGATGCGCATGATTGGCAGATCACTTGCTTAGGCAATTGAGTCAATCATGAGATGTCAAGTACCACACCAGATGTTGTTCTTGCACTAGATGCAATAAGTTGACATTGATCCAATCCTGGAGAAACAGTCGGAAGCAGTTTTAGAACATAAGTGGATGTTCTAGGGATATGATAACGACGGCCTCCTTTAGGAGACGGTTATCATTCCAGGCTTCCAAGGTGACATGGACGACAAGGAGGTTGTCAGAGTTATAGTTTTCCCTCTGACGAGGGGCAGTATTTTGGACAGGTGGTCCAAGGCAATACTGAGGGAGGCATGGCGCAGGATACTGATTAAGTTCAGTTGACGATACAGTCTAAGAAGTTTGGATTTGGAGTTCATTTATGAGCTAGGTCCCATCAGACATCCAGACATTCTAAGACAGGTATTGCTCATTTCGGGAGATGGTTTTCTCCGCGAACTTGAGATATAGAGAGAGACATAGAAAGAAACTTCAGAGCGGATCCACTCGCTGAGGCTATTCCTCGAACGCAATAGTCTCGCAAACGAGCTTTGTGAGACTGACTAGTAGAGGAGTTGGGTGTTCGGTATCACACGGGCTGTGAGTATGCGACATCGCAATAATTAGCCTTGAGTGCAAGTGGGAGATTGTTGGAGATAGTGCCCTCAGAGTCAATTATTGGATCACAGGCACGTGATTGCAATGATTGAGGGAGGACCTATCCCGGGATGACAGTCTTACTCGAGATGATAGTATGCTATCTGGTTTACCTTTATCATCGTGTACTGCTTTAGGTGACCTGACAGGTCGCTATTGCACGTTGATAGAGCCCCTAGGATTCTTGCTTGACTGCCAGCAGTATGAGGGCGATCATATAAGTGAGAGCTGGAGTCTATAAGCACATCCTTAAAAGGTCCCTAGTCGTGGGAGATTCGAGACAGGGCATCGATTCTCCAGAGTAGACTAGTGTATACAGTCGAGACCCCGACGAGGGGCGGTAGCCGGTCTCACAGGCCACTGGTGTCAGTTGGTTCACCTAAGATGTATACAGGTGCTCATTGGGTTATGAGTACACCGGACAGGACTCGCCGGGAACATGCTAGTTGGTCTTATAGCTGACGTCAGATAGCAGTTCCCTGGTGACATGTGTACAGGTTAGTTCATCGACCTGGGGATCGTCATTTGTCTCGTGTGAGTTCCCACTGTACTTTGATTACTACCCTACCACGGCTCAAAGGAGTCGTGCAAGCAGGTTTTAGTTGGGTACAGTCCCGAGCCACATGGAGGCAGTGAGCGGATCTTCGGGGGTTCGTCTCTCCCGGTATTGGGGGTGAGGTCGCGCAGTGTCTAGGAGAGCCATTACACGAAGTCCTTGGCCAAGGCAGGAGATTTACTGGTAGGTATTCCAGTAGTATCTCAGGGTGTTCTGGGCTACACTCCGACACGACTTGTACCGCTTTTGGGGGTCTGACTTTTACCCACCCCCTAGGCCCGACATGCGATGCTCATAGACGAACGGACCGGACTGTACGGATATTGTCACTGACAGGCTCAGTAGGGTGTCAAGATGAGTTCGCTCATCGACGTCCCTTTTGGTCAATAGCTGGTGGCCCGTCACGTATTGGCTTATACCTCTGACGTGCTAGTGGTTAAATCCACAGTCATTGTATTGACGAGTCTTTAGAGTCCACCACTCATTCTGTTACTCAAGCTTTCGGGCGAAACGCTGTAGAGGCCGTATGGAGATATGGCAGGGTCTGATCAGATACGTGCGGTATTTCACGGATCAGGATCGGACGGTTAGTACTAGAGGCCGTATAGATATATGGCAAGGTTCGATCGGATACGTGCGGTATTGCACGGATCGGGATCGAACGGACATTACTAGCCGGCTTTGGTTTAAGCCGGATCCTAGTATAGTACAGTGTAGATTTTGTTTCTTTGCATTTGTATCCGGTCGGAATACAGATGCGGGTGTGTATGCACAGTATCGGGGTTTTCCTTTAATTTATTACGGGACCAGTTTTCTGGAGTTGCCAGTTTGCATTCCGTTCCGGCCGGTTTTCCTTTGTTCTTTCCCGGCCGGACTTTTCCGATGGAGGGGGTTATTTGCAAGTTTGCAAATAACACATTGTGGAGGGGTTTCTTGCACTTGTATTCATTATGATAAGCATCTTTTGTTTTTCTTCCATAATGGTGCTTTAATGGAGATTTGAAAGGGTATGGGTTTTAAGTATGGTTGATGTTTTCTTGTCTTTGGATATGGTCACCTTTTCTTCACTCCTACACTCACCTCCCTTCATACTACATATCCATTCACTCCACCATTTCCCAAAGGAGGGGGGCCGGCCATTCATTTTGAAGGGAAAAAAAATGAGAGAGTTTCATTTGGTGTGGGAAAATTAATCATTCATATCATTTTCCATTGCCACAAAAATCCCCAAGTTCATATCATCTTGATTCCTCCATCAAGGCAACATAACCCCAAAGAGACAAAGCACTACACATTCTACAGCACATCTTGGGCATGTCGACTTGCCGGCTTCATGCCCGAGTTGCCTCGGTATAGAGACGGGAGCCCGTAAAAGATACAGGCGATGTGGTGCCCTTCCGGCGAGGAGGCGACGACCGGAGTTTCCGCGAGGAGATCGGAGTGGAGATGAAGACCGGAGGACTCGGATCAGTCGGTATATCTCTTCCCTATCTTGTTACTTTGCTAGAACTAGTTTAATGGCCCAATCCGGGGTTTAGTGCGCGGTGGTGCCGGTTTGCAAAGTCCGCAAAATTAAAGTTTATCACCGTTTCCGCATTTGGCCGTCGGATTGACGGCCGGGACGCCGCCGTGCACTTACACTTTCTTGCATGCTCTGGGACACGTCATCTGCCACGTGTCATGATCTGGGAGATCACCGATATCGAGCATCATCAGGATGGCATATGAATTGCGGAACGCTACTCATGGAGGTCCTTTTCGGGTCTCCGTCAGATGTTGTCTTCCGCCGATCTCCAGGTGGATTTTGGAGGTGATCTCCTGTTGCATGTGAGTCCCAATGGGTTTGAGAAGATTGGTGATTTGAGGAGTTTAACGCCGAGTACCTGCAAAGAAGTCCCGGGGTGGTTTGGTACCACCGAGGACCCTCCAACGATCAAGTTATTACTAGATCCGAGCAGAGTAACGGCTAAGTGGAAAAATGTCCCCCTGACCCCTCTGTGATGGGGGTTTATATAGTGGCGGTAGCACGCAACAGCAGGCGCGAAGATCTCGCCGGCAGTTACGCTCCTGACGTCACGCCTGCGTGAAGAGCGGATCGCCCATTAATAGGGATCGTGATGGCGTGGAACGTGGGATGTTGCCGGCGGAGAATCTGCGCCTGGCGAGATTCGCGGAGTGGCGATTACGCCTGCGAGTGGTGGAGTTGGTCGGTCGGAGGGACCGAGCAAGAAGGCCGAGGAGTCTTGGACCAGTGGCAGCTCGGGGCGAGCTGAGAGGCCGAGGAGGCCAGTTCCAAAGGGAGGCTCTGAGGAGAGCCAGTCAGAGCTTGCGGGTCGGGTACACGGATGGCCTGGTCGGCCCCCCGTGGGCCCTTTCTTCTGCGCTCTAGGACACGTCATCTGCCACGTGTTGCGATCTTGGAGGTCGCCAATATCTAGCATCATCATTAGCCCCCCACTCTTGTCCTGACCAGCTACCAGGTCGGGTCAGGAGTGGACTGCCGGGCCACCCAGGGTGAGCTCCCTCCTAAGGTTTCGTCGAGACGCGTCCCCGGGCCATCAGCCGTCTTTTCTATCAGCGAATCAGGGTGAGATCTCTGCAATCAAGGAAGGTGCGCCGGTTCGTGCACCCTGCTATTGAAGCGACGGTCCACGTGTCAAGTGTCGGTTGGCCGACGCGACGTATGCAGGCCTGCGGCGTCTGATGGGATGCGGCCCAGTGCGAGAATGACACGTGGAGCGATCGGTGCCGCTGGACACGAGGATGCGTTTTGGCCGGGGATGATGGGCGCCGTTGGATTAGGTCGCTTGCAGTAATAAATAGGGATGGGGCCCGTCCCTGGGCCGCTACTCTTTCATATTTCCCGTTTCTAAGTCCTGGTTGCTTGGCGCTCGTCTTCTTTCTCCCGCTTTCGTTTCCCGAGGATCCCTTTTCTCAAGATTAGATGTCTTCCTTTGTAGAGTCGGTAGATGTTGTAGGAGTAGGTTCTAGGGACCCTTTAGTTGTTTCTGAGTCCCTCCGAGGAGCGGGGGTCAGATCCTCTCCCCGGGATCGTGCGGCTGGGGCAGCCCTGTTCATATAATAATTTTGCATTATTATATTCCCCATTCTTATTCATTTTATAAATAAACATGTGCTTTTGATCCATGTCTGCTACATAGTTGCAGGTTATAGGTTCTCGGAACAAAACAGTGAAAATAATGAAAAGATGATACAAAAGTGAGACTACAACCAACAAATGGAAGAATCTTGATCATGCCTACAGTTTGGAGAATAAACAAAAATCAATGGACAATTTCACAAAGCACAAAGGCAGCGCAAGGTTCAAGACTTTGACACAAAGCAAACGATAAAAGTCCACGTCATTATGCACTGTGAAATTCTGGAAGAAACTAGAAGACAATCTGAGAAACCAAGTGAAGAAACCAGAAGCCAAATGCAACAGGAAGCAAACCAGGAAAATACAGCCAAAGACTCCATCAGATGGCCGCGGATCCGCGGCCAAACAGGGCTTTTGGCCGCGGTTCCGCGGCCATTATAAGCACGTATCGGTGCATTTTTGTAACGATGGTGGCGGTGCGTTGACTAGGCTTCTTAGAGTAATTTTGTAAATGCAGATAGGGATCGAATGTAACCCTAGAGTTTCTATGATCTATAAAAAGAAACCCTAATGCTCTTTTTGGAGTATGCCTCTTCTTGTGCCTCATTTTATTTATCAAATTCAGAATTTCAATTCCTCTAATGTTGAAGAGTGCATCAAATAAAGTAAGTCTTTCTTTTCCATGCCTTAGTTAAATTTCTTTTCCTGCCCTAGTATAGATTTTATTTATCTGCCCTAATTATAACTTTTAATTATTTGCCCTAGTTTAGATAATTAGGTTATTAAAAACAATCATAAAAATGTCTCTTTTTATCAATTCCCTAACAAGTGAGTAGTTCCTCACTTGTTAGGGTTAGGAATAGGAAAGGTTTGAGAGATAAAAATCTCTCACCCCTTTCTTGCCCATCATACTATTTTAATAGGACTCCATGCATACGTACACACACCGCTCACTACGACACCCTATCCCACGAGGTAGCGGTGATACCGTAGTTTAAAAGACCGGTTGTGTATGTTTTCCATGGAGGTTAGGATAAGAGTTAAGAAAGGACGGACAAGTACCTAGAGGAAGAAACCTCGTTTCTTCCCGATGGTGCTAATTCACTTTATTAATTATTACCTTAGCACCTAAACAGATCTTAATTAGGGCAGAGAAAGCGGTGAGACTTATTGAGTTTCCAAACTTAACCTAAAGCTAACCCCAGCAAGATTTTAATCAAACTTATTTCAGATTTTAGTGATAATTGATCCAACACCGTTTGGAATTAACTCGTTAGAACAAATAGAAAATACACAAAATCCCTGTGGACCAACCCGTACTCACAGGCTAGCTACCAAGCGACGCTGTTCTTGATTGCGGTTAAATATTCTTTGATTTATCTTTTAAAAGCGAAAGCGCATATAAAAAAACAAACAATCAAGCCCCCAGGGAGGAGGCGGAAGATGTGGCACACGGCACCTCGTGTTGGGTAAGGCATGAGGACGAGCTCGCCAACACTCGGGCTCGCTTCCACATCCCCTCGCGTTACACGCTTCGACTGGCCAAGGAGGGAGAGAGGGCGGACCAAGTACGGGGCAGGGAGATCGCCCTGTATTTGGAAGCTTTCTGGGGCGGAATGCGCCTGTCCTTCTCTCCTGAGGTCGTCGCAGCGTTGAACTTTTTCGGCTTGGCCCCTGGCCAATTAGTGCTGAACTCATGGAGGATCCTCCTCGGGTTCCTGATCCGCCTGAAGTTACAGGCAGTTCCCTTCAGCCTCTCCCTCCTCGATTCTTCTCTCGTCTTCAAAAATCACCCTAGTGGTCAAGCGGGCGACCCGAGGTGGGTCTATCTCTCTTTTAGAAAGCGACCGGGGGGCGCTGTCAGGATAGGGGTCGTGGCCCTGCCCTCTTCCATTCATGATTGGAAGAAGAAATTTTTCTTCGTTTCCCCTCCTGAGGGTGAGGACTGGCCCGTGCCTACAAAGTGGTCGAGGGAGAAATGCTTGCCGGGGAACCAGTCCAATGACCCCGCCGTGGTGAGAGTGGCATCGTGGGAGCCCATCCCCCGATCCGACGTGCTGCTGTCTGAGAGGGTCCTGAGTTGGGCCGGGCTCAGTCCCGTTGAGTTCGTCAGTAAGTTAGGCTTGCTTTTTGGCTTGCGTATTGCTTGTGTTGCTGACTTCTTTGCATTTGTTTTGTGCAGGACCCATGGACTTCGACTCACTCAAAGCCTCCATGCGCCAGCCGAGGAAGGTTACGAAGGCTGGGGGCGCTAGCTCTTCCCGCACGAAACCTGCCCCAGCTCCTCCTTCTCCGGTGGTTGTGTCCCGCGAGCGTTTGGGGGCAGATCCCGCCCCGGGTCCCAGCAGAGTGTCGGGCCAGAAGCGGGCTCTGGTTCTGGAGGACCTGGTCTCGGAGGAGGAGATCGGCTCCCCCCGGAGCCGCTCAAAAGAAGCTCCCAGAGATCTTCCCAGGGCCGGTCCTCGCCGATCATGGTGGAGGAAGAGGGCCTCCGGTTCGCAGTGCCATCGGGGCTATCCGTTGCGGATAACCTTTTGGATGAAATAGAGGCATCGGCCGGAGGTAGAGTCCCCGGGGGGACCTTCAGGGCTCAGCTGGCGTCCATCGCCCAGGAGTCCGTGCAGGTAAGTATTTGATTCTTTGTGAGCTTCGGTGCCTCCTTCATCTTCCTAATCTCTTTCCTATCTCTCAGGTTCTCCAACACGTTGTCCTCACCTTGCGCATGGAGGCCGAGGTGGTAGCCCCGGCAATGAAGGCTGCGGGCCAGCTCGCCTCGCTGGAAGAGAGATCCAAGCGAGAGCTGGAGACGGTGACGGCGAGGGTTGTCGCCTTGGAAGGCAAGGTGGAGGCCGGGAAACGAGAGGTAGCCCGGTACCACAAGGCCGCCGCGACTGTCGAGGCCAAGTTTGGGGACGCTCAGGTGCTCGCCGGCAACCTGAAGAAGACGGTGAAGACCCTCCGGAAGGAGCTGGGGGCGGCGGCCGAGGCGGCTAAGTCGGCCAACCTGAAGGCTGCGAAATGGGCCGACCTCTCGGCTATGAAGACGGTGAAGGGCTACAAGAAGTCGAAGGACTTCTATGATGACCTGGTCATGGCTACGACCCACATCTGGCACGAGGCACTCGACACTGTTAAGGCCCGGATGCCGGAGTTTGCCGATGAAGAGCTCCGGGCCGAATTCCCCCTCGCTAACGCTAATGAGCATAGGGAAGAGGTTCCTGATGAGGAAGCCGCCGAGGACCCTGCACGTCACATGGCAGTCGTCGAGAACCCCGAGGTCACACCTGGCCCCGAGGCCTAAAGCCCCCGTCTTCCCCCTTTTATTTCTTTGTTTTTGGAATTTTGTAAGCCTCCGTGCATTTTGTAAGGCTGGGGAGCCCAAAAATACCTGTTCCCCTCCGAAGGACGGCGCACAGGACCGCGATGGCCTGACGCTGAGATTCGGGGCAGATGCTATTTGGTTTTATCCGTCCACCTCTCCGAAGATGCCAAGTTGATTTATGGCACCGTGTATCGAAGGTTTAGACGGATGCGGCCGATGTAGCAGACTTTGTCAGATTCCCCCTCGCTAGAGGGGTTTTTGATTGTGGGGACGCTCTTCCCTGCAGGCGCAAGCCCCTGCAGTTAATTACGCTACCGCTTCGCGGTAACAACTTTCTCCTTCTCCAGAATTTCACTTCGTGTCGTGGGTGTTTGTTTTGTTTGTGGTTGCCCGTGGATTGTATACGGAGACTGAGTAATACCGTCGCCCGTAGGACGTGGATTAGTCCAAATCCGTATTTACTTAGATTTGGGTTTGGTGTTTTTAGTTTAAGGATGCCTTAGTCGCGTTGCGGCTAAGATCGACTTAAACGTTCGTCAAGGATACGTTAGTCCTGTTTGAGACTAAGATCAACTTAACGAGATCGTTTAGATCCGACAAAAGAGCATTTGGGCTCTATTGTTCCAGTTTAGGGACATAGTGGTCCATTGCATGTATGGTCGTCGGGACCCGTCACCTCTCTGACGACGTTGAAGAATTACAACGACAAATGTCAGAGAAGTTCAGAGATGTACCCTTGAGCCAAAGTTGATTGGGGGAATTTATAGTCCAATTTGGGACTAAAGTCTTTTTGAAGGTTTAAGGATGCGTTAGCCATATTTGAGGCTAAGATCAACTTAAACGGTTGTTAAGGATACGTTAGTCCAGTTTGGGACTAAGATCGACTTAACGGGATCGTTTAGATCCGACAAAAGAGCATTTGGGCTCTATTGTGCCAGTTTAGAGACATGGTGGTCCAATAGCAGTTTAAGGACATAGTGGTCCACCGTTAGTTTAAGAACGTTTCGGTCCGATATTAGTTTAAGGACGTTTCGGTCCACGAGTTTAAGGACCCCGCAGTCCATATTGACATAAGTGGTCGTCGGGACCCGTCACCTCTCTGACGTCGTTGAAGGATTACAACGATAAGTGTCAGAGGAGCTCGGAGATGTACCCTCGAACCGGATATAAATTAATTTAAAAGAGCAGTCGTGCTCAGTCAATTTAATTTAAGGACTTACGGCCAAAATTGGGCTAAGTCCAGTTGAAATGTTCAACATTTTATTTGCTTCTGCCTTGCATTTCTTTTTATTTTTATTTGGGCTTTGCCCAGAAAGGATGCAGAGCATCAATTTGTTTTGGGCTCTGCCCTTTATAAATGATGCAGAGCATCAATTTCATTTGGGCTCTGCCCTTTTATTGCTTTGCAATTTATTTTGGCCTGTTTGGTCTTTTTGATTTGGGCCTGGCCCTTTTAGGAAATGCGTTGCATTTATCAGGCGCTTTGCGCCAATCAGAGAGCGCATAGCGCAATTGGTTCAGATGCTGACACGTGGCGTTCTCTGGTGGCTTACGCCAACCCAAGAGCGCAACAGTGCAGATTTATAAGTGCAAAGCACTATTAATTTGAGAATCTTTTAGATTCAAGAACCAATGGTTCATAAAAGAAGTGCAAAGCACTATTTGATTTCTTGATCTAATTTAGATCAAAGAAAAAACAAGTTTTTCTTTTTATTTCAAGAACCAAAGGTTCATAAAAGTGCAAAGCACTATTTGATTTCTAGATCAAGGAAAAATAAGTTTTTTTTTTGGTCCAAGAACCAGAGGTTCATAAAAGTGCAAAGCACTATTAACTTAAGAACCTTTTAGATTCAAGAACCGATGGTTCATAAAAGAAGTGCAAAGCACTATTTGATTTAGATCTAAGAAAAAACAAGTTTTTTCTTATTTTTCTTATCTCAGAGAACCAAAGGTTCATAAAAGTGCAAAGCACTATTTTTATTTCGTTGTTTTCTTGTTTTTAAAGAACCAGTGGTTCATAAGAAGTGCAAAGCACTGTTTATTATGTGAAGATCATTGATCTTGTTTTTAGATCAATGATCTATTAGAAGAAATTTCTTCTCTCTTATGAAACTTTTTACCTTTTTCTTGAAATTTTTCTCAGAGTTCTCTCTGTTTGAAGCTCTTGATTTTTCAAGAAATGTTGATACCTTTGAATTGAGGTCTAGGGTTTTTTTTATAGTGCCCATAAATTAGTTAAAGTTTGTTAAAGAGATCATTCTCTAAGTAATTTAGGGAATTTTCCCCACCGTTGGATCTTTGATCCGAAGGCCTCTATTTTACAGAGAAAAATCTTCTTGTTTTAACAAGAACAGAAAAAATTTCTCAGAATTTTAATTCTGCTTGGCGCAAATGCTCCAGAGCGTGACACGTGTCGCGCTGCGCTGACACGTGTCGCGCAGCTGATTTTTTTCTTTTCTTTTTTTTTTTTGGCGCTGCGTACAGTTGCGCTGCGCTGACACGTGTCGCGCAGCGCACAGTTGCTCTGCGCTGACACGTGCCGCGCAGCGCAGCAGCGCATTTTTTTTTGGCGCAGTGCACAGTTGCGCTGCGCTGACACGTGTCGCGCTGCGCAGCTGCGCAAGTTTTTTTTTATTATTTTTTTATTTTTTTATTTTTTGGCGCTGCGCACAGTTGCGCTGTGCTGACACGTGTCGCGCAGCGCACAGTTGCTCTGCGCTGACACGTGTCGCGCAGTGCAGCTGCGCAAGTTTTTTTTTTATTTTTTTTTTATTTTAGACGCAGCGCACAGTTGTGCTGCGCTGACACGTGTCGCGCAGCGCAGCTGCGCAAGTTTTTTTTTTTTTGGCGCAGCGCATAGTTGCGCTGCGCTGACACGTGTCGCGCAGCGCACAGGTGCGCTGCGCTGACACGTGTCCCGCAGCGCAGCTGCGCAAGCTTTTTATTTTATTTTATTTTTTTTTTTAGGCGCAGCGCACAGTTGAGCTGCGCTGACACGTGTCGCGCAGTGCAGCTGCGCAAGTTTTTTTTTGTTTTTTTTTTTGGCGCAGCGCACAGTTGCACTGCGCTGACACGTGTCGCGCAGCGCAGCTGCGCAAGCATCTTTTTTTTTCTTTTTTCTTTTTTTTTGCACTTTAATTTTGAAGACAGAGGTTTGCTCTGATTGGAGAAAAACAGAAGTATTGCTTCTTTTTCCATCTTGGAATTTGAACAGAGGTTTGCTCTGATTGAGGTAAACAAATGCCCCCCCACCGTTGCGCTTACGTGGCCTCCTAACGTGAGCGCAGCGGTGGCAGACTCCGAACCGTCGCGCCATCTCTTGGAAGCTGAAAGGGCACTTGATGCCTATAAATAGGACCTTTGGTCTCTTAGATGATTCTCATCTCTAAAATTTTACTTTCAGAACTCAGAGCCCCGCTCTTTATTTTCAAGAACTTTAAGAGTTAAACTCTTAAAACTTTTAGGTGAAAATTTTAATTTGGATTAAATTAAATTAAATTAATTTTCATTGATAGAGCCTCGCTCTCAATAGATCCCTGATCTAAAGGAAACCTATTTAGGGTTTCACTTAGCAGAGCTTTGCTCTATAGGTCTTAAAAGGATCTAAAGAGTACTAAAGGGGACCCTACTAGGGTTCCATAGAGCTCTGCTCTCTGAAAGATTTTTCTTGGATTTTCTTAATTCATTAATGGAGTTTTGCTCCTCCCAAATCATATAAAAGAACTCTTAAGAATTCTTAATGGATCTTGGAACTTAAAGATGGCATTTTATTCCTCAGTGCATTATATCGTTTTGCTTAATCAGTCTTTCTGATAATTCTGTTGATCCTCTTTCACAGGAACAATGAACGCCCACATGTATGCTCTTAACGGGATCATCTTTTATGAGGACATCCGCCGACTTGGCCGCTCTCAAAATCGAGAGTTCACAAACGAGGAGTGTGCTGAAATAATGAGTCGTTTCGACGTATACAATGGTCCACTGCTTCCCCGACGTTCCTCTCTTCTTAAACTTATCGTGGGAGCTATCTGGGAAGCGCTTCCCCTATTCTGTTCCGGCGTGCCGCTTAGGACGTTGGATGCCGCTGAGAACAAGGTGCACTCTGTGTACCTATTGAACTTTATCTCGAAGAGACGGCGAGACAGTCTTATCGACCTCTTACACGAGGACTTTCAACAGTCTGCCATACTCGCTGCTTATCAGAGAGCGGAAGACATCGGAAGGGACCCTGATGCTTGTGCTCGCGAAAGGAAGCACACTAGGATGGTCTGCGAGGCTTGGAAAGTCATAGATAGGGTCGCTTTTGAATTCCTCAATCCATGCCCTGGATCTGAGGTTATTCCATTATAACTTTCGTTTATTGTTTTTATGACTGTAAGAACTTCAGGCAAAATTAATGGAATTTTTTTTTTATCCAGGCTTGTCTTTATTATATATCTTTTGTCCTGAGTCTTTTTGCCCATGCATAAATGAATGTGTCTTGAACGCTTGATCAAATGTAAATCGGATGCTCTTTCTGTTGCTTTTCCTCTTTCTCAGCATGTCGTCACAATTAGCAGGTAATAGAGTAAGCTTCTTGATTTCTTCACGAGATAGCGAGGGCTTAGGCCGCAGGTTCAGATCTGCTGCCTAAGACTTTTCAACTCTATGAGCCGTGAGGGTCTCATAGAGACTTTTCTCCCTACGGATCGAGAGGATCTCGTAGGTGGGTTTTTCTCCTTAGGAATCGTGAGGATTCCTAAGTGTGGTTTTCTCTTGTAAGTCGTAAGGATCCTACAAGAGAATTTTTCCCTCTTACGAGTCGAGAGGACTTGTAAGCGGTTGTTTCCCTCCTTGTCGAAGTTCGATGTTGGAGAGTGAGACCCGTGGATGGTATGCAAGAGACCGTTTTGGGCCAACTTGCAGGGTCCCAGTGCTTAGGAAACAGGCTTCTTTTATGCCCACTGCCTAAGGCTTTATCTCACGAGTCGAGCCGCCTCAACAATTTTTTTCGCAAGTCGAGACGAATCGAGCGTTTCTCGCAAGAACATCTTAACGTCGCATTTAACCTCTGCTCTTTACGACAGAAGTCCGTTAAGATTGGTGGTACTTAGGGTTTTGGCCATCGTACCGTCGCATAAGCTGATATAGTCCTCGATAGGCAATCGTGCTGTTCGAGTAGCCCTGCAACTGCCGTGTCTCTGATCCCTTCGGGGGCTGGACAAGACGTCTTCAAGCAATCCTCCTTGGCAGTTTGACCGTCGGAAGAGCAAGCGTTAGGAATTTGCCATGTCGCTTTTTACTTGAGGTTAGGCTTATTTTGGTGAGCTCCGATGAGTCATAACCACTCCGCGCTGGTGTGGGGATGATCTCCGATAGTCTTTCGGGCTTTATATGAGTTGCCGTCAAGACCCTGAAGCTAGGAATTTGGCCTTTGCTTCGTTTGCTGGCATTGCGTCTGCTGTATCGAGACGAATGTTGCGGTGGGAACTAGGGATTTTGCCATGGCTCCGTTTGTTTGATGACGTTGCGTCTGCTGTGTCGAGACGAACGTTGGGGTAACATCTCGTCTGCTGTATCGAGACGGACGTCGAGGTTGTCTCTAGGTTGCTGGTGAACCGCCGAGGTTTGGAACTAGGGATTTTGCCGTGGCTCCATTCGTTTAATGACGTTGCGCCTGCTGTGTCGAGACGAACATTGGGGTGACATCTCGTCTACTGTATCGAGACAGATGTCGAGGTGGTGACCATTCTGTGCTGGTGCGAGATGATCTCCGATTGTCTTTCCGGTTTTATATGAGTTACCGTCAAGACGTCGAAGCTAGGAATGTGGCCTTCGCTTCGTTTGCTTTGGTGTGTCCAAATCCTGTTGGAGGAAGAACGCTGGGGTTGACATTTCGTCTGCTGTATCGAGACGAACGTCAAGGTGGTGACCACTCTGTGCTGGTGCGAGATGATCTCCGATTGTCTTTCCGGTTTTATGTGAGTTACCGTAAAGACGTTGAAGCTAGGAATGTGGCCTTCGCTTCGTTTGCTTTGTCACGTCCGAATCCCTGCTGGAGGAAGAATGCTGGGGTTGACATTTCGTCTTCTGTATCGAGACGAACGTCAAGGTGGAGACCACTCTGTGCTGGTGCGAGATGATCTCCGATTGTCTTTCCGGTTTTATGTGAGTTACCGTAAAGACGTTGAAGCTAGGAATGTGGCCTTCGCTTCGTTTGCTTTGTCACGTCCGAATCCCTGCTGGAGGAAGAATGCTGGGGTTGACATTTCGTCTGCTGTATCGAGACGAACGTCAAGGTGGTGACCACTCTGTGCTGGTGCGAGATGATCTCCGATTGTCTTTCCGGTTTTATGTGAGTTACCGTAAAGACGTTGAAGCTAGGAATGTGGCCTTCGCTTCGTTTGCTTTGTCACGTCCGAATCCCTGCTGGAGGAAGAACACTGGGGTGACAACTCGTCTGCTGTATCGAAACGAACGTCGAGGAGGTGACCACTCCATGTGAGATGATCTCCGGTGGTCTTTCAGGCCTTATATGACTTGCCGTTAAGACCTTGAAGCTAGGAATTTGGCCTTCGCTTCATTTGCTCACATTGCGTCTGGTGTATTGAGACGAATGCTGAGGTGGAGCTGGGATTTTGCCGTCACTCCGCTTTGTTTCGACCGTGAGGTCTTTTGTTGACGTTGCATCTGCCTCCAGCTGGACTGCGGAGGAACGCCGTTGTTGACATTGCGTCTGCTGTATCGAGACGAATGCTGAGGTGAAGCTGGGATTTTGCCATCGCTCCGCTTGTTTCGACCGTGAGGTCTTTTGTTAACTTTGCATGTACACCCTGCTGGATTGTGAAGGAACGCCGTTGGTGATCTCTAAGTTGTCGATGTTGACGTCGAGACCCTGAAGCTCGGAATCTTCGTTTGCTTCATTTATTGACATCGTGTATGTAATATTGCGACAAATGTCGAGATGGTCTCTAGGTTGTCTATGAACCGTCGAGATTTGGCTTCGCTTTCTGATGGAGCCTGTTGGGAAGGTATGGTTTCCTCCTTATCTGTGCCCCTGGATTGTATACAGGGATCGATGTGATTTTACCTGTAGGGCAAAAAGTTTCATTCTTTCATTTTTTTTTTATTCTTTCCGCGATGCTCTATCATTTCAGCTTTTATATCGCGAAGGTCGCGATTGCCCAATCGTTTCGGCTATTTTTCGCGGTGCCCAATCGTTTCGGCTGTTTATTTTGTTTTTACTCGCTGCTTTTTATTGTGAGTTGCCCAATCATTTCGGCTGTTTATTTTATTTTTACTCGCTATTTTTTATTGCGAGTTGCCCAATCATTTCGGCTATATATATATGTTTTTTTTTACTCGCTGTTTTTTATTGCGAGTTGCCCAATCATTTCGGCTATTTAATATGCATTTTCAGCTCGCTGATTTTTATCGCGAGCGTAGAACTTGGAATCTGGTGCCAATCTCAGCATCAGTATCGCTACAACCGGAATATTACGAGGAGCGAATCATCATCTGCCATGAAAGGACTTGGAATTTGATACCGATTTAGGCATCAGTATCGCTACAACTGGAATATTGCCAGGAGCAAATCATCATTTGCCTCTGTCGATGTCGAACAAAGGTGGCTTAGTAAACAGGATTAGGATCCCCTCGACTAAGGCTTTTGACTTCATGAGCCGTAAGTGTCTCCTAAAGGTGTTTCTCCCTACGAGTCGTGAGGATCTCGCAGGTGCGTTTTCTCCTTAGGAATCGTGAGGATTCCTAAGTGTATGTTCTCTTATAAGTCGTAAGGATCTTACAAGAGTGTTATCTCCTTATGAGTCGAGAGGACTCACAAGGGTTGTTCACCGTGTGGACATATCCCCAGTCACGGATGGGACTTGGTTAGGGAAATGTTTATTCGTGCCCGTGGATTGTATACAAGGGCCAATATAGGGCCACTTGTAGGGCAATGTCGAAAGTTGTGGGGGTTGCTTAAGCACAGGTTTAGGCCTCTGTAACTTAAGACTTTCAAATCTTACGAGCCGTGAGGGTCCCATAAGAGCCTTCTCCTCACGAGTCGTGAGGATCTTGCAAGTGTATTTTCTCCTTAGGAATCGTGGGGATTCCTAAGTGTGTTGTTCCCTTGTGAGTCGTAAGGATCTCACGCGGGTGGTTTCTCCTTATAGGGTCGAGAGGCCCCTATAAGTGTTTCTTAACGAGGTTGCGCCCTTTCGGGTTTTCACAAACACTCGCCGGTAGTCCTGCTGTTTTTACTCACGGAGCCCTCTCGGGTTTTCATCCGTGCCCGTTTTGCTTATGGACATACCCTTTTTTTTCTTCTTTTTTTTTTACGAGGTCGCGCCCTTTCGGGTTTTCATGAACACTCGCTGGTAGTCCTGCTGTTTTTACTCACGGAGCCCTTTCGGGTTTTCATCCGTGCCCGTTTTGCTTATGGACATACCGTTTTTTTTTGTTTTTGTTTTTTTTTTTACGAGGTCGCGCCCTTTCGGGTTTTCACGAACACTCGCTGGTAGTCCTGCTGTTTTTACTCACGGCGCCCTTTCGGGTTTTCATCCGTGCCCTTTTTGCTTATGGACATACCGTTTTTTTTTATTTTATATTTTTTTTATTTTTATTTTTTATCTCGTCAGCCTAAGGATACTGCGGTATTAGTTTAAAGACGTTTCGGTCTGCTATTAGTTTAAGGACGTCTCGGTCCGCTATTAGTTTAAGGACATTTCGGTCTATTGTCGCCGTATTTGAGGCGAATATCTGGTTTATTGACTTTTTGGTCTATGGGTCCTTCTCCATGAATGAACATGATGCCCCCGGCGTATCCATCTTCTTCGGAGCGCGCGGTTGTGGCGGACTCACCTTCCCGTTCTCAGACAGCGCAAACTTGCCCTGTTGGTATTGGTCTTCAATCCAGTTTTTGAAGACGTAGCAGTTTTCGATCAGGTGACCTACTGTTTGGTGGTAAGGGCAATAATTAGGATTATTAATATCGCCTGGCCGCAACGGACGTTTTGGACCCGGCAGATTGATGAGTCTGTCGCACACTGCCAGCTCGAACAGTCCCCTTGTTTTATCTTGCGGAAACGAGTAAGGACGTTTCAACTTTTCCTGGAGGGGTTGCCGCTTGTTGCTTTGGCAAGCAACCGGTCTAGGGTCACCTGATTGTTGTTGAGCGCTGGCGACGAGGGCCTTTTTTCCTTTTCTTTTATCCTTTTTGTTCGCTCCGTTGTTTGCGGGGTCGGGATTTTTTCCGAGTAGCATGCGATTGCATGGCTGAACGTTCTCGCAGCTTCTCAATTCCTTTATTTTTGAAATAGATTCCCCGAGGGAAGAGTTGGGGATAGCTTCTTCGTCAGAGTTGCTTCCAAAGGTGATAATTTGCGATGCCTTAGAGTCGGCTATATGGCAATCGTCGGCGACTCTTTTGCGCTCATATATCGCATTTTTCCGATGTCCACAAGCTTCACACTTTGTCCCGTCGAAGTGTTGCTTTTGAGCGACATACCCTTGCCACCAACAATTAAAGGATTCACAGTCTTCGGTAGGATGTATGATCTTCTGATGATATAAACAGAAGTTAGGGTGCATCTCTGCCTCAGCGAGAGTATTTTCTTCAGAGGGCGGTAGCTTCATTCCTACTGACAGAGCTTTGGCGAACCTTTTCCTCGTCTTGAATTTGTTTTTACCCGCAGTGTATGGCTTCTGATTTGACGGGAATGCCTTGGCTCTTTCCAGTATGGCCATTTCATGCTCTTGATTGGCTTTTGCTTTCAGACGAATTTCATTTAGGAAGGCATCGATCAACTCGTCTGACGGCCGCGGGATTTCTGTTTCAGGGTCAGCCCTCATTTTCTCGGCGCAAGGAGCCTCTTTATTATCTACCAATGAGTGAGAGATCACATGACAAGTTGCCCCCGGCGTGTTTGTCTTCTTTGGAGTATGCGGCTGTGGTGGGTTCACCTTCCAGCTTTCAGACAGCGCGAACTTGCCTTGTAGGTATTGATCCTCGATCCATCCCTTAAAGACGAAACAATCCTCAATCGGGTGACTTACCGTTTGGTGGTAAGGGCAATAATTGGGATTATTAAGATCGCCTGGCTGCGACAGACGCTTTGGACTCGGCAGATTAATGAGTCTGTTGCGCACTGCCAGCTCGAACAGTCTTCCCGTTTTATTCTGAGGAAACGAGTAAGAACGTCCTAGCCTCTCTTCGAGGGATGGGCGTGGACGCGCGTTGTTTTGGCGAACGACCGGCTTTGAGTTGCTCGACTGTTGTTGAGCATTGGCGACGACGATCGCTTTCCCTTTTCCTTTCTCATCTCGGGAATCTGATTTTGGAGGAGACGGTCTATGGCCCATCTGGTCCATTTGGGCTAATTTGTCAATCAAGGCCTGGAAGGTGGTCGGCCTGAAGAACATCATGAATTGTGAGATGGTCGCCTGCGGATCGAGAGTGCCCACAAACATGCCTACCGCAGGTGCCTCTTCTATGCGTTGTTCGCATTTCGACCATAGGTTCCGCCATCGTGTTGCGTATTGAACCTACGTTTCGCTTGGCCTTATCCTGGCATTTATTAGTGCTGTTATCGGGGTGCGTTCACTAGCACTCGCGAATCTTTGTGTAAACAGCAGTTCCATCTCTGTAAATGTTTTGACAGAGTCGTTGGTAGCTCCGAATACCATTCAAAGGCTGTTTCTGCTAAGCTGCCGACGAATTGATGTAGCAACAATTTGTCATCGCCTCCAGTATTGCCGCATAAGGCCCTGAATTGAGCGACATGCTGATGCGGATTCCCTGTCCCTTTATATACGTGGAATTTAGGGATCATATATCCTGGCGGGTAACTGATTTGGTCATACCAGCCCGGATATGGTCGTCCGGTTCTAACAATTTGCCCAGCCGCTTCATTCGCCTGATGAACCCGGATCTGCTGAGCTATATATTCGTCTAGGTCAACTTTGGAGATTGCCTCCTCCTTGGCTGTTGACAGAGCCGGCGGAGGATTTGACGTTTCTCCCCTGTCGTCTTCAAGGACAATCGGAGGATCTTCAGCAGGAGGGTCCGGCTGTAACATCATTCCTACCATATCTTGGAAGAGGAGCGCCATCTGTTTTATGTTAGCCGCTTGCTCTGCAGCTTCTTTGTCCCTCTTTTCAAGGACTCTGCGTAAAAAATCAGCGTCGGTTTCTTGTTCTTGACGCTCATCCGAAAACGTTTCAGAGCTTTCTTTTGGCTCAGTGAGTGCAGCCATTGTAGTCATCATTTCCTGAAGCTTTTATTGTTGCTCCTGGGCTTTCGTCACGGATCGGGTGAGCGGTCGGTGGCCCGTAGAAGTGCGGCTTTCCTCCTTTCCAGAAGCCATATAAACAGTGTGCACCACCATGCCCCCAGATTTGGGGCGTTTGTGTTCAGCGCTTTTATGCTTCGCCATGTTCACAGGGGCTTTTTGTGGCCTCCTTTTTTGAGTGATTGGAGTTAAGGGAGCCGTTGTAGTGGGCACCCAAGTAGCTTTTGCTTTTTGTGGTTTGACAGAGTAATCCTTTCCCTGCCGAACCTTCATCTTTTTCTGTCGTCGGAGGCAGTCTTGATCGATCACCGACTCTTAGACCTGTCGCCAGACTTTGTAAATTTTAGAGGACAGCCGTTGAGGGGGCTGCTCTAGCTTCTTCTCTGGAGTATTCTCCACAGGTGAAGGAGTTCGTTTCAACATCGCAGTAGGAGAGTTTCTGCGCACCTTGTTGAGCAGTTCAAAGCTATTCTTGGTTGGAACAGCAGCATCGATCCTCACCATCGGAGCAGACGAAGTTATCCCAGAGGGGGAGTTGCCTCCAGCCTTCCTTACTCGACGCCAGTGGCGACGTTGAGCGTGTCTTGCGGATAGAGTTGTTTCAGCTACAAGGGTGACTTCGTCGTGCCCCCTGCTTTGAGGAGAGACTGTTATTGGTGCTAGCCTATCGAAGGCTGACACCCGTTGAGAAGTAATGTCTAATCTGTCAAAGACAAACCTCTGGGCAGGGGAAGCAGCTTTGAGGATCTCGCCTGGAGCAGCAACTGGAATGGCCAGCCTTGTAAAAACTGACTTCTTGGAAAGAGGGGCCTTTCCAATGATTTCGTCCGCTTGAGCCGGAATGGCTATCCGCTTTGGGATGGCAACTTCGGGTATCGCGGGCTTTTGCATGGGCCCATTGGAGCTTTGACCTAGCCTATTAAAAACCGAGGCAGTGGAGTTGGGCGACCCGTTGAGAGGGGTCGCAGTAGTAGCAAGCCGATCGAATGCCGACTTCTTGGGAGCTTCTTGCGATATCATTGGGGCATTGACGCTCATCGGTGGGATCATGGTCCCAAAGAACAGCCCAGTGGTTGCCTGAGTTACCTGTTCCACCGGCATAGCGAAGATGGAGGCCGCCTGAGGCCCATAAGTCACTCCTCCGGACGGGATGGAGCGAGAGTTGCAGTTGCAGGTAGTGCAGTTTGAAGCCATTGATCTTCTGTTTTCTGCACGGAGCAAGACACCAAATCTTAGTACCTCGAATCCACAGGCAACCACAGCAAACCGCGATTCGTTCGCGAACACGACATACGAAGTGTGGAGTGGAAAGAGGAAAAGGTCCCACCGGGCGTGCCAGAATCTGTTCCCCTCCGAAGGACGGCGCATAGGACCGCGATAGCCTGACGCTGAGATTCGGGGCAGATGCTATTTGGTTTTATCCGTCCACCTCTCCGAAGATACCAAGTTGATTTATGGCACCGTGTATCGAAGGTTTAGACGGATGCGGCCGATGTAGCAGACTTTGTCAGATTCCCCCTCGCTAGAGGGGTTTTTGATTGTGGGGACGCTCTTCCCTGCAGACGCAAGCCCCGGCAGTTAATTACGCTACCGCTTCGCGGTAACAACTTTCTCCTTCTCCAGAATTTCACTTCGTGTCATAGGTGTTTGTTTTGTTTGTGGTTGCCCGTGGATTGTATACGGAGACTGAGTAATACCGTCGCCCGTAGGACGTGGATTAGTCTAAATCCGTATTTACTTAGATTTGGGTTTGGTGTTTTTAGTTTAAGGATGCCTTAGTCGCGTTGCGGCTAAGATCGACTTAAACGTTCGTCAAGGATACGTTGGTCCTGTTTGAGACTAAGATCAACTTAACGGGATCGTTTAGATCCGACAAAAGAGCATTTGGGCTCTATTGTTCCAGTTTAGGGACATAGTGGTCCATTGCATGTATGGTCGTCGGGACCCGTCACCTCTCTGACGACGTTGAAGAATTACAACGACAAATGTCAGAGGAGTTCAGAGATATACCCTTGAGCCAAATTTGATTGGGGGAATTTATAGTCCAATTTGGGACTAAAGTCTGTTTGAAGGTTTAAGGATGCGTTAGCCATATTTGAGGCTAAGATCAACTTAAACGGTTGTTAAGGATACGTTAGTCCAGTTTGGGACTAAGATCGACTTAACGGGATCGTTTAGATCCGACAAAAGAGCATTTGGGCTCTATTGTGCCAGTTTAGGGACATGGTGGTCCAATACCAGTTTAAGGACATAGTGGTCCACCGTTAGTTTAAGGACGTTTCGGTCCGATATTAGTTTAAGGACGTTTCGGTCCACGAGTTTAAGGACCCCGCAGTCCATATTGACATATGTGGTCGTCGGGACCCGTCACCTCTCTGACGTCGTTGAAGGATTACAATGATAAGTGTCAGAGGAGCTCGGAGATGTACCCTCGAACCGGATATAAATTAATTTAAAAGAGCAGTCGTGCTCAGTCAATTTAATTTAAGGACTTACGGCCAAAATTGGGCTAAGTCCGGTTGAAATGTTCAACATTTTATTTGCTTCTGCCTTGCATTTCTTTTTATTTTTATTTTTATTTGGGCTTTGCCCAGAAAGGATGCAGAGCATCAATTTGTTTTGGGCTCTGCCCTTTATAAATGATGCAGAGCATCAATTTCATTTGGGCTCTGCCCTTTTATTGCTTTGCAATTTATTTTGGCCTGTTTAGTCTTTTTGATTTGGGCCTGACCCTTTTAGGAAATGCATTGCATTTATCAGGCGTTTTGCGCCAATCAGAGAGCGCATAGCGCAATTGGTTCAGATGCTTACACGTGGCGTTCTCTGGTGGCTTACGCCAACCCAAGAGCGCAACAGTGCAGATTTATAAGTGCAAAGCACTATTAATTTGAGAATCTTTTAGATTCAAGAACCAATGGTTCATAAAAGAAGTGCAAAGCACTGTTTGATTTCTTGATCTAATTTAGATCAAAGAAAAAACAAGTTTTTCTTTTTATTTCAAGAACCAAAGGTTCATAAAAGTGCAAAGCACTATTTGATTTCTAGAGCAAGGAAAAATAATTTTTTTTTTTTGGTCCAAGAACCAGAGGTTCATAAAAGTGCAAAGCACTATTAACTTAAGAACCTTTTAGATTCAAGAACCGATGGTTCATAAAAGAAGTGCAAAGCACTATTTGATTTAGATCTAAGAAAAAACAAGTTTTTTCTTGTTTTTCTTATCTCAGAGAACCAAAGGTTCATAAAAGTGCAAAGCACTATTTTTATTTCGTTGTTTTCTTGTTTTTAAAGAACCAGTGGTTCATAAGAAGTGCAAAGCACTGTTTATTATGTGAAGATCATTGATCTTGTTTTTAGATCAATGATCTATTAGAAGAAATTTCTTCTCGCTTATGAAACTTTTTACCTTTTTCTTGAAATTTTTCTCAGAGTTCTCTCTGTTTGAAGCTCTTGATTTTTCAAGAAATGTTGATACCTTTGAATTGAGGTCTAGGGTCTTTTTTATAGTGCCCATAAATTAGTTAAACTTTGTTAAAGAGATCATTCTCTAAGTGATTTGGGGAATTTTCCCCACCGTTGGATTTTTGATCCGAAGGCCTCTATTTTACAGAGAAAAATCTTCTTGTTTTAACAAGAACAGAAAAGATTTCTCAGAATTTTAATTCTGCTTGGCGCAAATGCTCCAGAGCATGACACGTATCGCGCAGCGCACAGTTGCGCTGCGCTGACACGTGTCGCGCAGCGCAGCTGCGCAAGTTTTTTTTAATTTTATTTTATATTTTTTTATTTTTTGGCGCTGCGCACAGTTGCGCTGCGCTGACACGTGTCGCGCCGCGCAGCTGCGCAAGTTTTTATTTTATTTTTTTATTTTTTTATATTTTGGCGCTGCGCACAGTTGTGCTGCGCTGACACGTGTCGCGCAGCGCACAGTTAACTGTGCTGGGCTCACACGTGTCACTCAGCGCGGCTGCGCAAATTTTTTTTTTTTTGGCGCAGCGCACAGTTGCGCTGCGCTGACACGTGTCGCGCAGCGCAGCTGTGCAAGCTTTTTTTTTTTAAGGCGCAGCGCACAGGTGCGTTGCGCTGACACGTGTCGCGCAGCGCAGCTGCGCAAATTTTTTTTTTGGCGCAGCGCACAGTTGAGCTGCGCTGACACGTGTCGCGCAGCGCACGCAGCGCAGCTGAGCAAGTTTCTTTTTTTTTTTTTTTTTTTTTTTGCACTTTAATTTTGAAGACAGAGCTTTGCTCTGATTGGAGAAAAACAGAAGTATTGCTTCTTTTTCCATCTTGGAATTTGAACAGAGCTTTGCTCTGATTGAGGTAAACAATACCCTTTGTAAAGCCTTTGTCTTTGGTATTAATAAAACTTTTTCTTTGGTTTCATCGACTCGCACTTTATCATCTGTTTGCACCGTTGTGTTTCCATGTCAGGTTGGCCATCTGTCTAGCGATCGTTCGTCGAGTTGATTTTGATCACTTGCCGAGCGTGCCAAGCGCTGCCGAGGAGGCATCCCCATGGTCCCACGAAGTCGAGGGGGGATCGTTTAGACTTAGATAGATTTGATGCCCCTTATTAGGGCCTCGGATCCTCTGCATGTGACAGGCAGAGGGTTGTTCGCCGTATTTGTGCCAAACATGAACGGGAAGCTGCTCAGTGGCCCCACTATGGGCGCCATCTTTTGACTTCTGGCAATGCGAGCAACGACCGCTAGCCGAGGATGATCGAGTGAGGGTCGGGCTCGATTGCCTCTGGGAGGACTTTGGGTCCTTAGCGTTGGTGGGGCTGTAAGGAGCCCACTAAGGATGACCTGGCAGTGAAGCTGCGCGGTCGCCTCTTGGCGAGGGCTTTGATCCTTAGTGTTGGAGGGGTTGTAAGAAGCCCACTAAGGATGACCGAGCAGTGAAGCTGCGCGGTCGCCTCTTGGTGAGGGCTTTGATCTCTGACGTCACGGGTAGGCAACTACCAGCCTGGGATGGCCGAGAGGGGCAACCGCTCGGATACCTCTTGCGAGGGCTTCGATCCCTGGCGTCACGGGTAGGGAGCTACATCTTTTGACTTCTGACAATGCGAGCAACGACCACTAGCCAGGGATGATCGAGCGAGGGTTAGGCTCGACTGCCTCTGGGAGGACTTTGGGTCATTAGCGTTGGAGGGGCTGTAAGGAGCCCACTAAGGATGACCTGGCAGTGAAGCTGCGCGGTCGCCTCTTGGCGAGGGCTTTGATCCTTAGTGTTGGAGGGGCTGTAAGAAGCCCACTAAGGATGACCGGGGCAGTGAAGCTACGCGGTCGCCTCTTGGCGAGGGCTTTGATCTCTGGCGTCACGGGTAGGCAACTACCAGCCTGGGATGGCCGAGCGGGGCAGCCGCTTGGATGCCTCTTGCGAGGGCTTCGATCCTTGGCGTCACGGGTAGGGAGATACCGGCCGGAGATGACCGAGCAGGGTAGCTGCTCGGTTGCCTCTTGCGAGGGCTTTGATCCTTAGTGTTGGAGGGGCTGTAAGAAGCCCACTAAGGATGACCGGGCAGTGAAGCTGCGCGGTCGCCTCTTGGCGAGGGCTTTGATCTTTGGCGTCATGAGTAGGCAACTACGAGCCTGGGATGGCCGAGCGGGGCAGCCGCTCAGATGCCTCTTGCGAGGGCTTCAATCCCTGGCGTCAGGGGTAAGGAGCTACCAGCCGGAGATGACCGAGCAGGGTAGCTGCTCGGTTGTCTCTTGCGAGGTCTTTGATCCTTAGTGTTGGAGGGGCTGTAAGAAGCCCACTAAGGATGACCGGGCAGTGAAGCTGTGCGGTCGCCTCTTGGCGAGGGCTTTGATCTCTGGCGTCACGGGTAGGCAACTACCAGCCTGGGATGGCCGGGCGGGGCAGCCGCTCGAATACCTCTTGCGAGGGCATCGATCCCTGGCGTCAGGGGTAGGGAGCTACCAGCCGGAGATGACCGAGCAGGGTAGCTGCTCGGTTGTGTAAATCCCCATTTCCATCAATAAAATCTTTCTATATTTTCCTGGTCCCCCGAATGTTATCCTATTTTTCTCGTATTATTTTGTGTGAAATTAGTTGCTTAGGTTTTAGTATTTAAATTTTCCAAAACAAAATAAAAACTCAATATAAATAAATCCACAATTAAAATCAGAGCCCAAAACAAAATATATATATTAAGCCCAGCCCAAGATAGAATTCCAATTTAATAAATAAAACCACAAACTCCTCCGGCCCAGGCCCAGGCCCGTGCCGACAACCCGACCCGTTAAGCTTCCATCTTCCCCACTTCGTCTCATTTTCCCGCTCCTTCTCTTTTACGTGCCCCACGTTACCCCACGCCCTGCGTCGTCGCCCCACATCCCCGGTCGTCGACCACGACCTCGCGCGCGCCTATCAAACCGCTCCTCGTCGCTCTAACCCCCTTCCTCCTCACTCTCGTTCTCCCTCCTCCTCTCCTCTCTCCAAAAAAAAACTCCCAGCTTCATCCCCTTACACTCCGTCGCCGCCGATGACGACGACCACCTCAATCACCTCGTCATTCCTCCCTCGCTTCTCTCTCCAAAACTCGAACCCCACTTCACCTCCCCACCTCGCCTGCACCACCGAGCCGGAACCCAACCTACTCACCGAGTCTCCCCTGCACAGTCACGCCGACGAGCTCCCCACTGCCTCATCGACCCCTCTACATCATCACCATCACCTCCAAAACCCGAGCCCCTCCACTACCCCACTCCCTCGCTGCAAAACCCACACCAAGCTCCAAGCACCCGAACTCGCCACTGCTGCATCTCGCCGGAGCTACCTCCGCCGACCACCGCCGACCCCAGCACATCCCCAGGAGCTCCACAGCACCCCACTCCGCCTCCAGCGGTCACGAGCCACCGTTGAGCGTAGCCGAGCACAAGCAGTCGCCGTCGTGTTCGTGCTATAGCCGCGCGTGCGTCGATCCCTTGCCATCGTTCATAGACCGCTACCGTGCCATCGTCATCTCCAGACAAGTACCCTACTTGCTACATGCTAGATTATTCTGTTACAATTCAAAATCCTATTAATTCCGTGTATATAATTCGTGTAAATTTTTATTACGCAAGTGTTTGATGCAAAACCCGAACGAAAACCTTACATTAAACTGACGGAAATTGATCATATAAGCTGTCCCGTGTGGTAATGAACATTGTGTTAAAACTTGGCTAAAAAATATAATCGTTACCGACGTGAACGATCATCCCAAATTACACCCGTTAAAACTGAAAATTTTCCGTGTCTGAAACTTGTAAAAATCATAATTAATTGTTTACAAATTGGAATGATGCGTTCGAGGGCTCAAATCGAAGCCGACTCGGCGACATGGAACCCCATAAAAGTTTTAAATTGTTTCTATACTGAAATGGCGACGGAAACTTATTTGGAGAGCGGCTCTGGACTGCAGTCCAGAGCAGCTCTGGCTGTTGATTTCCTTCTTGTAATGCATACCCTCTACTGCTCGAACATGTTGTATTGCGGAAACCTATACCATAGTAAATATGAAATAGTTAGATAAATAACTAAAGTGATTTCACCCCTTTTTACCGTCGTTTACTATTTAAACTGTAATTTAAATGAACAGGACGTATAGCAGTCCCAAACAGAAACAGAACTGATACCCTATCGTTGAACAGTGCGTAACTTCTGACGTAGAGGCGCGATCGAGAATCCGTCTAGTGATTTGGAAACCCCAGTGAAAAACCTAAATTAAGTTCAACTATAGCGTCGCTAAATTCTGATCCCAACAGGGTGAAAATTGTGTCGCAAAATGGACGTTCAGTTCAGAAACTGAATTTCCTGCAACGAACACTTAAAATGAAACGGCTGTAATTTGCAAACCCAAAATCCGATTGCACTGAAACAAATTTTGCTGAACTTCCGAATGAGTTTACTTGTTATCGTATTTGTATTGTTTCAATGAATTTTGAACGTATGATTTACTGTAATTTTTATAAGCTCAGAAGGTGCATAATAGTTCATATTACACATGATTTGTTAACTGCATAAATGCACATATCTTACCCGATTGCCATACACCTAGTGATAGTGCGCGTTATTATTCAGTATACATTGCATTATCGTGCATGAATGGTATTGGTTTAGGAGTGTCAAGTACGCCAATGGAAAAGTGAATGATTCGTGACAGTGAATAATACAGTGAACAGTGGCAAAACCGTGTTATTGGTGCATACTTGTACACGACTAGACCATACTCATCAATAGTGTAAACCTGGGGAAAAGGGAGAAATCGAAGTGGAAAGAGTATCGTATTTAGCGAGGACAGTGATTTAGAGGATGATCATTCGAACAGCGACTCTTATATATATTAGGTTGGGCCTAGCGGTCCGGCTGACAGGGTTATATCACGGGCGATAGCGGGCCATAGTCTCGGGTATGTACGAGACCCTCGTTAAACATGATCCTCCTTTCTACAACTCGATTTCAAAGATGACTTAGAGACTGATAGGGACACAGATCATACTTTGCATCAGTTAGTGACATATTGATTACCTGCATTTTACTTCCACTGTTATTACATTCCTTGCCTGTTTCTTATCACTATTATAATATTGCTATTGCGTCGCTCTGACGGCCTGAGTATGCATGCTCAGACCTCGAGGAAGAACCAGTGCAAGAGTCAGACTTGCCCTTCGAGCTTGCGGAGATTTAGTCGGGAGCACTTTCTTCCCTTTTACTGCTTTCCCTAAAGAGACCTTATATTCGAACTTGGTTAGTAGTTCTTTTTCTGTTTTATTGTAAATTGTGAACAATGAAAGTTGATGTAATAATTTAGTGATGTATTTCCTTTATTTCTGTGCTTTGTTTACTGATTACCATGTAATGCTAGAAGCCGAAGTGTGACTACGGCGGGATTATTCCTTGACCGTAGGAGCATGGCTAGCCTAGTCATCCCTCGTTTTCCGTATTTTAGGAAGCGGGGCGTGACAGGTTGCCTCTTGCGAGGGCTTTGATCCTTTAGGACGGGGACCGAGCAGGGTTACTGCCCAGTGCCTCTTGGTGAGGACTTTGATCCCTGTTGGTTGTGGTAGGAAGATACTAGCCGGGGATAGCCGAGCAAGGACTCGACTGCCTCTGGGAGGACTTTGGTCCTTAGCACGGAAGGGGCTGTAAGAAGCCTACCAAGGACCCTTGGCCGGGCAGGGTTACTGCCCGGTGCCTCTTGGCAAGGACTTTTGTCCTGAAGGATAGCCGAGCGAGGGATCCTCGGGCTCGACTGCCTCTGGGAGGGGTTTCTGATCCCTGGCGTTGCGATAGGGAAGCTACCCGCCAGGGATAACCGAGCGAGGGTCGGGCTCGACTGCCTCCGGGAGGACTTTCTGATCCCTGGCGTCGCGGTAGGGAAGCCACCGGCCAGGTATAACCGAGCAGGGAAGCTGCTGAGCTGCCTCTAAGGAGGGCTTGGATCCTTAGCGTTGAAGGGGCCGTAGGAGGCCCGCTAAGGATAACCGGATAGTGAAGATGCACGGCTGCCTCTTGGCTAGGGCTTTTGATCCCTAATGTTGCGAGTAGGGAAGCTACCGGCCAGGTATAGCCGAGCAGGGTGGCCACTCGGCTAATTCTTTATGAGGTTTTGCCCGACCTTCCCGTTGCATGTACGGGGAACGGGAAGGGTCGCGGCGACCGTTGCGCGCAGCATGCGCATTGAATGCCGGGGGAGGCGAAGCGCTAGGATCGCGTCGTTTCGATTCCGTCAAAGAAGGCTCGATGATTGCCGCGTGGTAGCGACTTTTTGGGCGGAAGCGGGCGACGTTGAGCTCCACTGGAGCGCAGTGGGCTACATAAGGCTGAAAGAGAGCTGGTTCTTCCTTCCTTCGTATACAGATCGTTGAGAATGCAGGACTTCCCTTTCACCATCCCCGAAATCATTCACTTCGAAGATGTGTACCTTTATGACTAGAACTGCAACGAGGACACGGTGCAATTAGTCAATGGGAGCATCGAAGACCACTTCGGCCGGTTGCTCCCCCGGCGCTTCACCCTGTTGCAGCTGCTGATGTACTCCATCCGGAGGGCGTCGCTGGGGCTTTACAACCCCTTGTCCGAGCAGCTCTATGATGAGGCCGTGGGTAAGCTGCGGTCTCTGAGGCGCTTCGGCCTGATCTCCGCGAACCGGCTTACTCGCTCAGAGGCACTCGTCTGTGAGTGCTACGAACTGAGGCTCGGGGTCAACGCACGCGGTGGGAATCGAGGGTAGAGGCTGGATCTCGTGAGGCCTCGGCTGGCGGAGATCTTCACCGAGTACCATGAGCAGTGCTCTCTGCACCCCTTCCCCCCGCTGTTGTAATTTTTCTTTTTGCATGTATGGCTGAAGAGCCCATAATACCTTTTGAATAAACAAGATTTTTCCTTCTTTTTTGCAATGTTCCATTGATCTTTATTAAATTAACAACAGACCCTAGGAAGAGTTTACATTGCATTAAAAGAAAAGTACATGTTAGTAGATGACCTTATTAGCTCGGCCCGAGCTCCCTGGAGGCCCGTTGGCCTCCTTGCTCGGCACCGGGTATGGGGCTCCTTGAATTTCGTGCTGGTCGTCTGCCGAAACGAGCATGATCTGGCCAATGGTCAGCTCAGCGGGAGGGTGACGCTGCTCCTGCTCGTGGTCGGCCTGCCATTTGTCCCTCAAGTAGGCGGCGAGGTGCCCCGATCGGATGAGCTCCTCGATGTAGTCCCGGAGTTGTTTACAATCCTCCATGGCGTGGCCCAGTGTCCGGTGGAAAGCGCAGTAAGGGCCCCGGGTTCGCTTTGCGGCCGGACGCGGGATCGAAGGGAACTTGAAGAACCCCTCGTTCTGGGCCTCCTCTAGCAACACTGCGAGGGAGACGTTGAGTGGGGTATACTCCTGAAACTTTGGATGATAGGGCTGCTGACGCTCCGGTCTTTCTTCCCGGGCCTTCTTCTTCTGGTCGGGCCGGTCTGCTCGAGGGGGTTTCGCGTTCACCTCGGACTCCAGTTGAACCTCCCACTCGGTCCACGCCTTAACTTAGGCCATGGTCTTAGGCTGCGCTAACGCAAAGGAGCGCAACCACTCTTTGTTCTTAAGACCAGATCCGAGCGCCGTGATGACGGTCTCGTCCCGGTGCTCGGGGACCTCGAGGAGGGCGTTGTAGAAGCGAGTTATGTAAGCTTTGAAAGTCTCCTTGTCCTCGCTCTTAATTGTGAAGAGGTAGTCGACCGTGCGCCTTTGCCGACGGTTCCCGACAAAATGACCGAGGAACTGAGTAGCCAGCTCGTCAAAGGTCGAGATTGAGCGAGGCTCGAGTCCTCGGAACCAGTCCCGACCAGACGGGTGAGGGTGGCTGGGAAGGCCCTGCACTGGGCGGCGTCAGAATGGTCCTGGAAGCTCATCCCCGCGGTGAAAGCGTCCAGATGGTCTTTTGGGTCGGTTTTCTCGTCGAACAAAGAGACCTTCGGGGGCTTGTTGCGCGAGGAGACGTGGATAGCGAGCAGTTTCTCGGTAAACGGCTTGGTGAGCGAGTCGGTGGCGTACTTAGCCCCGTCGCTTGAGAAGTGTCCTTCCCGGCGCATGCCCTCGATCTTCTTCTCGAGGGTGTCGAGATGGCCGTGGTACCCCGAGGATTCGGCTCTTGGCGATCCCTGGCTTCTTCTGGGGGAGACCTGTGTCTGGGCGTGGCCCCGGTTCCTCTCGATGAGGTTCCTCAGATCCCCGGACGAGGCGGCCCTCGAGCCGTCGTGGCGAGCCCCTTCCATACGACCTCGTCGAGGGAGGGGGCGTCGATCATGCCTGTGGACAGGCGAGGTGACCGACATCTCCTCAGGGGGTAAGGATCGCGCGGAGGCTCGAGGCGAGGCACTCTGGCGGCGGATCTCGGGGTAGAGCCTTGGGGCGCCCAACGGGCCTCAGGGAGTATCGGCCCATGAGATCTGTGGCCGGGGGTCGCAGCCTGCCGGTGGTCAGCCGTGCCGACAAGGGCAAAGCCTTCTGGAGGCGGAGGAGCGGCGACCTGGGACCCAGGTCCGGCCGTTTGGACGCGAACGAGTGCATCCACGAGGGACTGTAACCGATCTATTCGGCTGGCGAGGGCGTTGATGATGGTCGCCGGAGGGGGCTCGTCCGAGCCTCCGGTGAGGGGAGAGCGGCGGCTGGTACCTGAATTTTCAGGGTGATCGCTTGCCATGTGTATGGAGATCGGAAGGCCAACTTTGTGTTTTGTGGAGTCAGTTTCCCACAGACGGCGCCAGCTGATGGAGGTCATTTTCGGGTCTCCGTCAGATGTTGTCTTCCGTCGATCTCCCTGTGGATTTTGGAGGTGATCTCCTGTTGCGTGTGGGTCTCAATGGGTTTGAGGAGATTGGTGATTTGAGGAGTTTAACGCCGAGTACCTGCAAAGAAGTCCCGGGGTGGTTTGGTACCACCGAGGACCCTCCAACGATCAAGTTAGTACTAGATCCGAGCAGAGTAACGACTAAGTGGAATAAAAAAATGTCCCCCTGACCCCTCTGTGATGGGGGTTTATATAGTGGCGGTAGCACGCATCAGCAGGCGTGAAGATCTCGCCGGCAGTTACGCTCCCGACGTCACGCCTGCGTGAAGAGCGGATCGCCCATTAATGGGGATCGTGATGGCGTGGAACGTGGGATGTTGCCGGCGGAGAATCTGCGCCTGGCGAGATTCGCGGAGCGGCGGTTACGCCTGCAAGTGGTGGAGTTGGTCGGTCGGAGGGACCGAGCAAGAAGGTCGAGGAGTCTTGGACCAGTGGCAGCTCGGGGCGAGCTGAGAGGTCGAGGAGGCCAGTTCCAAAGGGGGGTGTTGGGGTAAAAATTTGCACCCCGGTTGACCGAGTCAAAGTCAAGGTCAACCTCCAAGCTAGTGGGCCCAAGCTCAGGTCAAGCGGGCCAATGCCCAAGTCGAGCCCGCGGCCAGCCTCCCCATGCCAACAACAAAATCATGTAATAAATAATTTTTTATGTAATTTTTTATACATGAATGTATGCAAAATGGGCATAAAGCCAATATTTTGTAAGCCCATGGCTTATGTGCAAAAATGAAATGGCACATGAGCCATGAGATGGGCAAAATGCCATTTTGTGAAGCCCAAGGGGCTATATGTAAATATGTAAGCCTATATAAGGCAACATGATGATGAATAAAAGAAGACTTTTCATTCTCTCCACAAAAATTTTAGATCTGAGATCTTTTGTGCCTCCTGCTCCTTCTCCAAGGTTCTAAACCTTCTCATTTCTTTGAATTAAATCAAAAGTTTTACTCTTTCTTTTCAAAAACTAAGAAGTCTTCCACCACAAAATCCACAAAGGGGAACTTGGATCTACCATTAGATCTCAGAAAGGAGAGATTTTTAGATCTCACATCTCTTGATCATCAAGATCCAGCCAACAGAAGAGGAAGAAGAAGACCCCAGATTGAATTGATTTTCCGTTGTGTATGTTTAAAATATGTAGAAATCACAACCAAAAATATTTGACCGCAATCAATAACGGTGTCGAATGTAGCGCGTTAGTAAGTGCGGATCGTCCACAGGGAAAGTGTAATCGTTCATGTTTCGAATTAGATGAGTCGAAATTTTAGGGAAAAGAAAAGAAAACAATTCATGATTTAAAATTGCAATTCAAGAAAGAGAAAATATCTAGATCTAAGAAAGCATTAAAATCAAGAAGTGGTAATCTGTGATGATTTCCAACCAACAATCAAGATTCGAAGTGTAGCTCGTAGGAGTAGATCGGATCTATAGATGTGATGAGATCTAAAGATTTCATGTTCTTATCTTTTAACGAATTGATACTAGATCAATGACAATTCATCGAGGTTTAAGGATCTTGCGAGGAAATTAGGGATTTCGCAACTCATCCTTTGTCCTTTCGATGGATCACATTCAAATTCTAGCTTCTAGTTAATCAAATGGTTAATAGTTGTTCCCTAGTTTCGAGTGAACACGATCAAGAAAGTATCATCTCGAAACTAGGTCATTAATCATTTGATTCACTAGAATTTCCAATCATTATAGGATTTAAGAATTGAAAAAATATCTAAATCATCATCATCTAAAGATCGTCACAACTCCTACACGAGCGGAGATTACTCAAACATCATGATCACAAACACAATCACAAATTGAGATCTAATCATTATGCTTGAATTAAAAGATAAGCAAGAATATAGAAAATTCACCTTTATTTATCGATAAATTTCGTTACAACTCTCTTGAATTTACAAGAAGGAAGGAACTAGATCGTCGATTTCGGTTTCGCTCGGCTCCTTAAGTCGCGGATCGGCGTGGATCTCTTGCTCCGATGAAATCCGGCGTAGCTTGCTAAAGGTTGAAGGCTCTCTTGCTTGAATTGCTCTCGGGATCTTGATCTTGAAGTTGAATTGGAATTGGGGTAAGGGTTTGGCACAAGTTTTGTCACTAAACTTGTGGGAGGAAGAAGATGAATGAATTCTTGAATAGTTTTCACCCTAAATCTAGGCTCTCTTATATAGACCTCAAAATTCTAGATCTAGGATTGAAATTTGAATTCTTCCCTCCACAAGTTTGTTAGCCAAAAGATTTAAATTTCCCTCCAAAAGTTTGTTACAAGAGCCTTCTAGAAATAGTTTGTTAAGCCGGGCCTTCTAGATGTGCCACGTGGAGAATCGGGAGTCTTCTGGAAGCTTAGGCAGTTACAAGAAGCACGTGGAGGAAATTTGAGCTGATGACGTCATCAAAGCGCCGCGGTTCCGCGGCTCAAGCCAGATCCCGCCGCGGAACCGCGGCGGTTTGGAAGCTTCAGGGCTTGGAATTTCATATAATTGTTTGGGCTGATATTTATGGGCTTTTCTGATATGTTGATTTTCCAAATGAGTCCCTAATCATTGCCAGATCTCTGGCCTTTGAGTTGGCGTATTTTTCAGCACTTTTTCCAATTTGGGCTCTGCTTCTGGAATTTCCTGCATTAAACCCCAGGACAAGAGTTGCGCAATACAAGGATGATGCGATGCCATGAAATACAGTCAATTTCCTTTAAAGTGTCGGTTTAAAAGTCTAACACATGCAATCTGCTATTTCAGAGATGATTTGGTAATATGTGCAATTATGAATACCGAACACTTCAAGATGAGTGCAAATGATAGGGAAATTGCTGGTTTAAAGATGCAGTATTTTCGACTGATCAACCCCCTTTCATCAACCAAAACATTTCAGGAGTTTAACTCCATATATATTTATATATATATATATATATAATAAATATTTCCTTTCTGAAGCATAGCTTCTGGTTCAGGGACTAAAAGCCCCTTTTTCTCGCCAGCGCCTGGCGCTCGAGCGCAAAGCGCCCACGTGCCGACACGTGGCGCGTCTGCGCTCAGGCGCACTGCGCTCGAGCGCAAAGCGACCACGTGGCGCGCCTGCGCCTGAGCGCACAGCACCTAAGCGCACAGCGCTCAAGGCGCTGGCCCCACGCATCCTTTGGATGTCTTTCCCCCTCTTTTTATGTACATACATATACATATACATATGTATACATATTTGCACACACACGTGCTCCACGACACTATCCCTGTTAGAAAAAAATTTCTAACGGGGCGCTGCCCCGCACCCCGCAAGGGGGCTGCTAGCCCCCTTGACCCCAGCCCGCTATCCGGGTAGCGGGACCCCCCGTAAAAAACTCTGCGTGGCTCCCGATACATCCAAAACCCCCTTTCAAAAACACAACACACGTACACTGAACATTGAGTTCGCATGACCAATTTAACCCGTCAATCGGAGGTTCTCTCCTCCAAAGACGAGAGGTAATTAACGGCAGTTTAGTCCGCGGCTGCCGGAGATTCGGATCCGCACAATTATTAAACCCCGGCCTACCCTAGGCAGGGGGAATCTGTAGTACGCCTGACAAGCGCGCGTGTATTCTCATCTCAATGGGGTGACGAAAAACACCCTACAGGGGCTCTGAGGAGAGCCAGTCAGAGCTTGCGGGTCGGGTACACGGATGGCCTGGTCGGCCTCCCGTGGGCTCTTTCTTCTGCGCTCTGGGACACGTCATCTGCCACGTGTTGCGATCTTGGAGGTCACCAATATCGAGCATCATCAGCTACGGCCTATGTCAATCGAAGAAGACGGAAGCTTGATCTTGGTGGAGCTGTCACATTTTAAGCTGGTGTACTTCGATTCGAAGGGAGAATACGGCGGAGAGGTTAAAGTCGGACAGCGAACCATCAGTTCTACCATGTATTTCCAAAGCCTATGGCCGTTAGGATCAATCAGGTGATTTCTTCAACCTCGAAACTCAAGGCTGGTAGCTTAATGTAGTGCATCATTATGGCTTATTATCAGAATATATACTTTGTTAGCAATGATCACAAAGTTTAATTGAGTGAGTTCTATATATATATATATATATATATATATATATATTGGTATATTGGTAATAATATATCCTATTGGTTAATTCTTTGGTTACTGTACTGAAAGAATAGAAGTAATGTGATGAAGTCTGGCTCTAAATTGTGGGTACATAATTAATTTGATTGCATAATTGACGAAGGCTCTCTTTCTTTCCTTCTTTCTTTCTTTTTTTTGCAGGTCAGCAACTAAGTTGATTAGCAAATAAAAGCTGAAGTAATTCTTTTCTTTGAAGGAAAAAAACTCTGTTCATCAATGCATTTTATGGCTTTTCTTTGCTACTTTTTTTTGCACATAAAAGCGTACATCTTTTCACATATCTCCTTAGATCATTCCTAGTTCTATATGCCCTCTAGATTCTTCATATAGTTATGTATCGGAAAAGTTCAAATCCTGAAACTTGATAGGATTTGTTTGAATGGATCCCAGTCTAACACTAATTTTTTATATCTCTAATTTTTCTTAGACAAAATATAGCCTAAACCATATAAATCTATCATTATAGAATAATAGGCGTCTTGACATCTATTATATATCCATACACAAGTTGAGCATCACACATAGGGGAAAAAAGAAGAAACGTTAAATTTCACAAGATAAAAACGAACTAATTTTAGAAAAATATAATAAAAATTACAAACTATATATAAACACCTTTAAATTTAGCTAGTCGCTGATAAATTCAATATTATCTTGTATTTAACTTAGCATCAAAATAGTTTACACTTGTATTATTTGGATTGCATAAATTTAATTTGCGCAGCTGTTTTGTAATATAACGAAACCATAACAAATAAGGTCCAAATTTGATATTCTTGAGCTCGTTGGATTTGTAATTCGATAAGGGACAATTCCTGTGTTGAACTCAGAGATTGATAGTGCTCAATATTGGCGGTCCCCAAGATCATGACACGTGGCAGATGACGCATCCCAAAACTCAGAAGAAAGGGCCCACAGGGGCTGATCAGGCCACCCCGTGCCCGACCAGCAAGCAGGGGCCGGCCCTCCTCGAGAACCCCTGTAAATTAGCCTCCTCGGCCATTCAGCTCGCCCCGAGCCGCCACAGGACCAAGACTCCCCGGCCTTCCCGCTCGGCTCCAAGCTCCCTGCCGAGGCCGTCTTCCTCGACCCTCCGACCAACTCCACCACTCACAGGCGTAACCGCCGCTCCGCAAATCTCGCCATGCGCGGATTCTCCGCCAGCAACATCCCACGTTCCACGCCCCCGCGATCCCCATTAATGGGCGATCCGCTCTCTACGCGGGCGTGATGTCGGGAGCGTAACTGCCGGCGAGATTCTCGCGCCCGCTGCCGCGTGCCATTGTAGGGTGTTTTTCGTCACCCCATTGAGATGGGAATACGCGCACGCTTGTCAGGCGTACTACAGATTCCCCCTGCCTAGGGTAGGCTGGGGTTTAATGATTGTGGGGATCCGAATCTCCGGCAGCCGCGGACTAAGCTGCCGTTAATTACCCCTCGCCTTTGGGGCGAGGGAACCTCCGATTAATGGGTTAAACTGGTCATGCGAACTCAATGTGCGGTGTGCGTGTGTTTTGTTTGAAAAGGGGGTTTGGATATATCGGGAGCCACGCAGAGTTTTTACGGGGGTCCCGCTACCCCGATAGCGGGCTGGGGGTCAAGAGGGCTAGCAGCCCCCTTGCGGGGTTCGGGGCAGCGCCCCGGCCCGAAAATTTTTTGGAGGAGGAGAATGTTGCGGAGTATGTGTATGTGTGAATTTATATACATATGTATATGTATACATATATTTATAAATAAAGGGGAAAAGGCATCCAAATGATGCGTGGGGAAGCACCTTGGGCGCTGTGCGCTTAGGTGCTGTGCGCTCAGGCGCAAGCGCGCCGCGTGCGCGCGCACGTGGGCGCTTTGCGCATGAGCGCTGCGCGCAGGTGCGCAAGCGCGCGAACGCGCACGTGGGCGCTTTGCGCAAGAGCGCTGCGCGCAGGTGCGCAAGCGCGCGCGCGCCACATGTCGGCACGCGGGCGCTTTGCGCACGTGCGCAAGCGCGCAGGTGCGCAAGCGCGCGCGCCACGTGTCGGCACGCGGGCGCTTTGCGCACTTGCGCTGCGCGCTGGCGAAGATAAGAGGCTTTTAGCCTCAAAAAAAAGATTTCTCAAAAGAGAAATCAGAGAGGAGTTGGACTCCTGAATGTATTCCTTTCTTTGGGGGTTTAATGAAAAATGTTCTTCTTCTTCCTCCTCTGTTAAGCTGGATCTTGAAAATCAAGAGATGTGAGATCTCAAAATCTCTCCCTTTTGAGATCTGATGACAGATCCAAGTTCCCCTATGTGGGTTTTGTGGTGAAAAACTAATTTGTTTTATAAAAAGAAGAGTAAAACTCTTGATTTAATTCAAGAGAAAGAAGAAGGTTTTGGAACCTTGAAGAAGAAGAATAGATCTCAGATCTGGAAATTTTTTTTTGGAGAGAGAAAAAAAGTTGTTGAGATATTTCATTATCCTTGCCTTTATAGGCCATACATTTTACACATAACCCCTTGGGCTTCACAAAATGGCATTTTGCCATCCCATGGCTCATGTGCCATTTCATTTTTGCACATAAGCCATGGGCTTACAAAATATTGGTTTTATGCCCATTTTGTTTACATTCATGCATAAAAAATTACATAAAAAATTACTTATGACATGATTTATATTTAGCATGGGGAGGGTCGGCCGCTTCATGTTTCGGACTCGACCTGGGCATGGGCCCACTTGACCCGGGCTTGGGCCCACCTAGCTTGGGGGTTGACCTTGACTTTGACTCGGTCAACCGGGGTGTAAATTTTTACCCCAACAAATTGCCCCCCATCAATAAATGCACACCGCCCATTTGAGTTGTGTGCATGAAATTGATGGATCTTGAAGTTGGACTTCGATTTAGAACATCATTCCAGGGGCGGAACATCATCCCAGGGAGCATGATTCCCGAGGATCGGAGCACCATTCTGATTCGCGGAGCATAATTCCAGAGATCAGAGCATCGTTCCGAAGAGCGGAGCATAATTTCAGGGGATCGGAGCATCATTCCGATGGGTGGAGCATGATTCCAGAGTTCGGAGCATCTTTCCGAAGGGCGGAGCATAATTCCAGGATTCGGAGCATCGTTCCGAAGGGCGGAGCATGATTCCAGAGTTCGGAGCATCTTTCCGAAGAGCGGAGCATAATTCCAGGATTCGGAGCATCGTTCCGAAGGGCGGAGCATGATTCCAGAGTTCGGAGCATCTTTCCGAAGAGCGGAGCATGATTCCAGGGGTACGGAGCATCATTCCGAAGTGCCGCGGACATTCTGACCGAAGCATGATTTCGATGCAGAGGTAAATTCCTAGGCGAAGTATAATTTCGACAAGGAAGGCAAATATTCCGAGGCGAAGCATTGATTTCGACACGGGATATATTCTGAGACGGAGCATGATTCCGGCGCAGAACTTGTTGGCTAACTTGATTCCGAGACGAAGCATAATTTTGACAGGGAAGGCAGGTACACCGAGGCGAAGCATCATTTCGACACGGGGTGCATTCTGAGACTAAGCATAATTCCGACGCAGAGCTTGCTGGTTGACTCGATTCCGAGGCGGAGCATAATTCCGACGAGGAGGTCGTTGGTTGATTCCGAGCCGAAGCATAATTCCGACAGGGAAGGCAGGTATACCGAGGCGAAGCATGATTTCGACACAGGGTAAATTCTGGGACAGAGCATGATTCCGCCGTAGAGGTTGTTGGTTTGATTTGATTTGGGTTGACATCAGCATCGCTACACTGGAATATGGTACCAGGAGCGAATCATCATTTGTCATGAGAGGATTTGGGAATTGGGGTTTTTATTTGGCATCTGCATTGCTGCACTGGAATAATGCCAGGAGCAACTCATCATGTGCCCCGAGAGGATTTGGATTTGGTTTGTTTAGCATCTGCATTGCTGCACTGGAATAATGCCAGGAGCAACTCATCATGTGCCCCGAGAGGATTTGGATTTGGTTTTTTTTTTCGTTTGGCATCTGCATTGCTGCACTGGAATAATGCCAGGAGCAACTCATCATTTGCCCCGGGAGGACTTGGGAGAGATTGGGATCGTTTTACGCCCGTGGATTGTATACGGTTTTGCAGGATGTATGATCCAGACCGTAGGGCCGGAAAAATTTCAGGACCTTGTTGGCGTCTGCATCGCTGCACTGGAATATGGCATTAGGAGCGACTCATCATTCGCCATTGGGGTATGAGATTTGGAATTTGGTTGGCGTCTGCATCGCTGCACTGGAGTATGGTACCAGGAGCGACTCATCATTCGCCATTTGGGGATTGGGGAGCGATGGCTTAGGAGACAGGTTTAGATCCCTGTCACCTAAGACTTTTCAATTTCATGGGCCATGAGGGTCCCATAAAAGCATTTTCTCCCTACGAGTCGTAAGGATCCCGCAGGTGTATTTTCTCCTTAAGAGTCGTGAGGACTCCTAAGTGTGTTTTTCCTTGGTGAGTCGTAAGGATCTCACGAAGGTTTGTTCTCCTCATGCATCGTGAAGACACATGAGTGGGTCTTTCTAATGAAGCATAATTCCAAAGGCGGAGACTAGCCGCGTAACTGGTGGTTGCGGTGGGGCATGGGTATGCTGAGAATTATTTAAGCCCGTGGATTGTATACGGTAGTCAATTTGGGGACTGGCCGTAGGGCTGGGAGAACTTTGAGAAATTGGATTTTGGTTGGCGTCTGCATCGCTGCACTGGAATATGGTACCAGGAGCGACTCATCATTCGCCGTTTTTTGTTTCTTTTTTTGTTTTTTGTTTTTACCGCGATTGCTCTATCATTTCAGCTTTTCTTATCGCGAGGATCGCGATCGCCCTATCATTTCGGCTATTTATTCGCGGTTGCCCCATCATTTCGGCTTTATTTTCATTTTCATTTTTACTCGCTGATTTTTATTGCGAGTTGCCCCATCATTTCGGCTTTATTTTCATTTTCATTTTTACTCGCTGATTTTTATTGCGAGTTGCCCCATCATTTCGGCTTTTCTTTATTTTTCTTATATTTACACATTTTTTTTATTTACATTTTTTATTTACATTCCCAGTTTAACGACTTAAAGGTCGATTTTTCCCAGTTTAATGACGTGGTGGTCGATTGTTTTCAGAGAAAGGCAGATGCCTGAGAGAATCGGTTTCACGAAGAACTTCGGTCTCCATTTGTATGAAATTGGCGGTTGCAGCTTGACTGTTTGTTAACACGCCTTTGGACAGTTCTATCTCTCCTGCCTTGTATTGCTTTTCGACCCAATCTTTGAAGACGAAGCAGTCCTCAATGGCATGGCCTATCACTCTGTGATAGGGGCAGTATTTGGGGTCGTCGGTCCTATTCGCTTCCTGCGGTCTTTTTGACTCTGGCAGTTGTAGACCGTTCTTCAGGGCGTCTTTGAATATTTTACGGATTTTGTCCCTTCTGAAGGAATAGACCTTATCCAGCTTCTCTTTCAGTGGAGATTCTCCCCCCTCTCCGAACATTGGCTTCCGAAGCTGGTTGGCATTAGGCCCGCTCAACCCTTGCTTATTTCGGTTAGCCGAAGCATTGAAAGATTCAGAATCGTCGGGATCTCCGCCTTTGCGATTATCGTCCTTTCGGTTTCTCCATGACCTATTGTTATTTTGGGAATCCGAGGAGGACTCCTGCTTTGAGCGCTCCAGCATCTGAACTTTCCTGGTCAGCTCTTGGAATGTTTTGAGACCCGCGGTGCATAGAAACGGGGACATCCAATTGTTAAGATTTCCGACAAGGAGACTGACAGATTGGTCCTGCTCTATCGGCGGTTCGCATTTGACGGAGAGATTGCGCCATCGGGTTATAAAATCCATGCTGCTTTCGTTGTTCTTGGGCTTGGTCCTTACGAGCTCGGCAATGGTGATCTTATCGCTGACGCTCATGAATCTTTGTCGAAACAAAGACTCCATTTGGACGAAAGTAGTAACGGAGCTATCCGGTAGGCTCGCGTACCAGTCGAAAGCAACATCGTTCAAGCTATTAACGAACTGGCGGAGGAGAAGCGCATCATTGCCCCCAGTATTCCCGCATGAGGCTTTGAAGTGGGCGATGTGCTGATTCGCATTTCCCGTCCCATCGAATCTTCCGAATTTGGGGATGACATAGCCGCTAGGAAATTCTACCAGATCATACTGAGCAGGATATGGTCTCCCACTACTGCTGATATCTTTTTGCGCTTCGGCTTCGGCTACCAAGGTTTTGACTTTGTTGGCAACCAAATCCATGATTTGATCTTGAGTTAGCGGGCTACTGTCATCGGTAGCCAAGAGATTTGCTGAGATAGGATGCGACTGATTTTCATGCGGTCCGCCCACTTTTGGATTTGAGGGAACGGGCGTCGGCTGTCTCGGGACACCGTTTCCCGGTTCATGAGCTGAGCCCTGCGCTTGATTGGGTGGCTGAGAGGCAAGTTGGGCCGTAAGCCGTAAGACGACATTTGTCAAGTCGTCGATCTTTGAGTAGAGCTTGGCCATCTCCTTATCTTTGCTTCTGAGCTGTTTTCGGAGCTCTTGGAGAAGTTGCTGCTCTGCGGTCTTAGGACGGAAAGTTGGCTCATCTTCGCTTTCCGAGCCTGACTCCTCATGAATTGAGGGCTCTCTGCCTATCAGCCTCATCGAGAGGGTTTTCATCATCCAGCGGAGGCGGCTGTTCTTGGGAAGTGGCAACCACATTCAAGCCAGATTGGATTTGAGATGTGGTGGCCCCGTCCTTGCTCTTGCTGCGCGTGCCCACCACGTAGACAGTGTGGATAACACATTCAGCCATCCCCTCATCTTTGGCGGGGTAACCCTGTTCTTCGAACCTCATGAGGTTTAGCCTGGCAGGAGCCCTAGCCCTTTTGTTGGCTCTATATCTGAGCCTTTTCTCCCTCAGCTTCTCGATTTTGAAGGCTTGGCCGGCATCTGCTACCCGGGAAGCCATTGTGAGTTGATCAGAGGGGAGCTTAGAGAAGACACCCGATCGAGCAGTGGTCAAGGGCACCGCTGAAGCTTGCTCAGGACGCGTTGTAGCTTTATTGGTGTTGATGGCCTTGCCCCCAGCTGGGGCCAAGGAAAATCGTTCAGACACCGACTTGCGTTTGGGTTGGGGCGCCCCTGAGATCACCACATTTGGTCTCCTGCCTTTCGAGACCGGTTTGTCTGCCACCGGGGCTTGAGGAGCTGGGATGGCGCCAACTGGCATGAACAGAATAGAGCCGAATGGTAGCAGCGGCTCCTCCCATTGTCGCCCGAGACTGGCCGGGAGGACCGTCCTGGAGTCTATCTTCATTGTGTAGGAGACGGGAGCTGAGTTCATCTTCGGAGACATTGCTGAAAGGTGATCGCTTGAAAATCCTGCATGAAAAAAGCATTTATTTTTAGTATAAATATAGGTATGTATATTGATTGAGTTCGCATGAACGCTTAACCCGAAATATGGGAGGAGAGATTGGTCCCACCGGGCGTGCCAGAATCTGTAGGGTGTTTTTCGTCACCCCATTGAGATGGGAATACGCGCACGCTTGTCAGGCGTACTACAGATTCCCCCTGCCTAGGGTAGGCTACGGTTTAATGATTGTGGGGATCCGAATCTCCGGCAGCCGCGGACTAAGCTGCCGTTAATTACCCCTCGCCTTTGGGGCGAGGGAACCTCCGATTAATGGGTTAAACCGGTCATGCGAACTCAATGTGCGGTGTGCATGTGTTTTGTTTGAAAAGGGGGTTTGGATATATCGGGAGCCACGCAGAGTTTTTACGGGGGTCCCGCTACCCGGATAGCGGGCTCGGGGTCAAGGGGGCTAGCAACCCCCTTGCGGGGTTCGGGGCAGCGCCCCGGCCCGAAAATTTTTTGGAGGGGGAGAATGTTGCGGAGTATGTGTATGTGTGAATTTATATACATATGTATATGTATACATATATTTATAAATAAAGGGGAAAAGGCATCCAAAGGATGCGTGGGGCAGCACCTTGGGCGTTGTGCGCTTAGGTGCTGTGCGCTCAGGCGCAAGCGCGCCGCGTGCGTGCGCACGTGGGCGCTTTGCGCATGAGCGCTGCGCGCAGGTGCGCAAGCGCGCGCGCGCGCACGTGGGCGCTTTGCGCAAGAGCGCTGCGCGCAGGTGCGCAAGCGCGCGCGCGCCACGTGTCGGCACGCGGGCGCTTTGCGCACGTGCGCAAGCGCGCAGGTGCGCAAGCGCGCGCGCCACGTGTCGGCACGCGGGCACTTTGCGCAAGCGCGCAGGTGCGCAAGCGCGCGCGCCACGTGTCGGCACGCGGGCGCTTTGCGCACTTACGCTGCGCGCTGGCGAAGATAAGAGGCTTTTAGCCTCAAAAAAAAGATTTCTCAAAAGAGAGAATCAGAGAGGAGTTGGACTCCTGAATGTATTCCTTTCTTTGGGGGTTTAATGAAAGATGTTCTTCTTCTTCCTCCTCTGTTAAGCTGGATCTTGAAGATCAAGAGATGTGAGATCTCAAAATCTCTCCCTTTTGAGATCTGATGACAGATCCAAGTTCCCCTATGTGGGTTTTGTGGTGAAAAACTAATTTGTTTTATAAAAAGAAGAGTAAAACTCTTGATTTAATTCAAGAGAAAGAAGAAGGTTTTGGAACCTTGAAGAAGAAGAATAGATCTCAGATCTGGAAATTTTTTTTTGGGGAGAGAAAAAAAGTTGTTGAGATATTTCATTATCCTTGCCTTTATAGGCCATACATTTTACACATAGCCCCTTGGGCTTCACAAAATGGCATTTTGCCATCCCATGGCTCATGTGCCATTTCATTTTTGCACATAAGCCATGGGCTTACAAAATATTGGTTTTATGCCCATTTTGTTTACATTCATGCATAAAAAATTACATAAAAAATTACTTATGACATGATTTATATTTAGCATGGGGAGGGTCGGCCGCTTCATGTTTCGGACTCGACCTGGGCATGGGCCCACCTGACCCGGGCTTGGGGGTTGACCTTGACTTTGACTCGGTCAACCGGGGTGTAAATTTTTACCCCAACAGCCATCACCACTATATAAACCCCTATCACAGAGGGGTCAAGTAAGCAATTCTTTACACTTTACGTCGTTACTCTTCTCGGATCTCATCACTAACTTGAGCGTCGGAGGGTCCTCGGTGGTACCAAACCACCCCGGGACTTCTTTGCAGGTACTCGGCGATAGCTTTCACACCTCACCTCTTCCTCCAATAACCCATTGAGACCCACACGGAACGAAGAATAATCAGCTGAGTTCACCGCGAGATCTACGGAAGACAACATCTGACGGAGGCCCGAAAAGGAGCTCCATCAGTTGGTGCCGTCTGTGGGAACATAACTCCACAAAATACAAAGTTGGCCTTCCGATCTCCGCCCGCATGGCAACCGATTCCCCTAAAGATCCAAACGCCCGCCACCGCCTCCCTCGCAACGGAGACGCGGGCGAACCCTCGCCCAAGGTCGTCGGCCTCCCCGCAGGCTGCCGCCTCACAAGCTCCGGCGGCCGCTCGGCCAAAAGGGTTAAGGGCCGGAAGCCCATCACCTTTAGCGACGAGGATCTCCACAGCATATCTCTACCCCATAGCGACCCGCTGGTGATCGTAGCGCGAAATTCACCGATACGAGGTCCACCGAATACTCATCGACTCAAGCAGCTCGGTGGACATCCTCTTCCATGACTGCTTTTTGCGAATGGGGCTGGCCCCAGCGGACTTGAGGCCGACCTCCCACGTCCTCTCGGGCTTCACCAACCACTCCGTCCCGGCGCAAGGAGTAGTCACCCTGCAATTCACGATTGGGGAGCCCGGCCGCACGCGCACACTGCCTGTGGACTTCATTGTGGCTAGGGTCCCCTCGGCCTACAACGTCCTCCTCGGCCGGCCGACGCTGAACTCCCTCCAGGCCCAGATCTCGACATACCACCTGGCAATAAAATTCCCCTTCGACCAGGGTGGGGTGGGCCGGGCCTACGGAATTCAACGGGCCGCGGAGGTAGCTCTGACAGAGGCATCTTCCCCCGATCAGCACGCTGATAGCGCCGACGCATGCGGCGACATTAAGGGGTCCCTGGACACCCGGGACGAACGGAAGGAGGTCCGTGGAGCACCGGTCGAGCCCCTGACCGAGGTGCCCTTAGCGGAAGGAGACCCAGGGAAGACCGTCCAGGTCGGGTCACTCCTGACGGGAGTCCAGCGGGATGACCTGACCGAGTTCCTCCGAAGCAATTCCGATGTCTTCGCCTGGGCCCCAGCAGACATGCCTGGGATCGACCCCAAGATCATTTCCCACAAGCTCGGGGTTGATCCTGCGGCCCGACCCGTCAGGCAGAAGAAAAGAAGCTTCGCCCTGGTCAAACAAAAGGCCATTGAAGAGGAAGTTGACCGACTCCTCGCCGCCAACTTCATCAGGAACATGCCCTACTCGGAGTGGCTGGCCAACGTGGTCCTGGTCAAGAAGTCGAGTGGGAAGTGGCGTATGTGCGTCGACTTCACCGACCTTAACAAGGCCTGCCCCAAGGACAACTTCCTGTTCCCCCGCATAGACCAGCTCGTCGACAGCTCGGCCGGGCACGAGCTCCTGAGCTTCATGGACGCTTTCTCCAGCTACAACCAAATCCGCATGAATCCTGACGACGAAGATATGACCGCATTCACGACAGACCGGGGGGTGTACTGCTACAGAGTGATGCCCTTCGGCCTCAAGAATGACGGGGCCACATACCAGAGGCTGGTCAACCGCATGTTCAAGCCGCAGATCGGCAGAAATATGGAAGTCTACGTTGACGACATGCTCGTCAAGTCCGTCTCATCGGCCGACCATGTGAAGGACCTGGGCGAGGCGTTTGGGGTGCTCTGCAAGTTCAACATGAAGCTGAACCCCACCAAGTGTGCGTTCGGAGTCACCGGAGGGAAATTCCTCGGGTTCATGGTCACTCACCACGGAATTGAAGCTAACCCAGAGAAGATCGACGCCATCCTGAGCATGACCGCACCCAAGACCAACGTTGAGATCATGCGGCTCACAGGGCGGGTCGCCGCTCTGAGCCATTTCATGTCCAGGTCGGGGGAGAAGTGCCTCCCGTTCTTCAAGACGCTGAGGAAAATTCCCAGGTTCGAGTGGTCGGAAGATTGCCAAGCCGCCTTTGACCAACTGAAAAAGCACCTCGCAACACCGCCCCTACTCACCCGGCCCGTGGAAGGGGACGAGCTGTCGCTGTACCTGGCAGTATCCGACCAAGCAGCAGGCTCGGTGCTCGTCCGAGAGGCCGAGGGGGCACAGAAACCAGTGTACTATGTCAGCCATGTATTCAAGGACACGGAGACGAGATACCCCGCTATAGAGAAGATTGTCCTGGCCCTCGTAGTAACCTCGCGAAAACTGCGGCACTACTTCCAAGCGCACACGATCATCGTCCTCACTGAGCGCCCCTTGGGGGCTATCCTGGCATCGCCGGAATACTCTGGCCGTCTAGAGAAATGGAGATGGGAGCTGTCTCAATTCGACATAAGGTACCGCCCGCGACAAGCCATCAAGGCGCAGGCCCTGGCCGATTTCGTCTTTGAATGCACCATCCCTAGCAGGAAGCAGGATCCCGCGCCGCCCCTCGCAGCCCGACATCCCGTCCAGGAAGGCTCTAGCTCGGCCCCCGGAGTGGGTCATCTACGTCGATGGGTCTTCTACCGAGGAAGGCTGCGGTGCCGGCCTCATTATCCGGGGCCCAAATGAAGCCGAGATGGAGTATTCCTTGAGGCTCGGTTTCAAAGCATCGAACAACACGGCGGAGTATGAAGCCCTCCTAGCCGGACTGCGCATAGCCGTCGGGCTGGGACTGAAGACCGTCCGGGTCCGTAGCGACTCGGCCCTAGTTGTCGGCCAAGTGACCGGCCGCTTCGAGGCTCGAGAGCCCCTGATGATGAAATACCTAGACGAGGTGAGAAAGCTCCGAAGAAACTTCAACGAAGTCCAGGTGGAGCAAATACCCAGGCAAATGAACGCCCAGACAAACGCCCTGAGCAAGCTGGCTTTATCATACTCGGCCAGCAACAGGCGGTCGATACTCTTCGAAACCTTGACCCGACCCAGCGTCGGAGATGAAGCGGCGACACTTCAAGTGTACTCGACACAGGAGAACGACCCGGATTGGAGGAAGCCCCTCGTAGAATTCCTAAAAGACGGCACGCTCCCGGAAGACAGAGCAGCCGCCCGCTGTCTCCGGGCCAGAGCCACCAACTTCGTCTGGAGCAATGGGAACCTCTACAAGAAGGCCTTCACCCAGCCCCTGCTCCGGTGCGTTGACCCCAGCGAGGCCGACTACGTCCTGCGAGAAATCCATGAAGGAGTGGGCGGCGCACACTAGGGGGCTCGAACCTTGACCCAAAAGGCACTACTTCAGGGATACTATTGGCCCACCATGCACGAGGACGCCCTGAAGCTGGTCAGGAGGTGCAAAAGCTGCCAACTCCACGGCAGTATCCCCCGCCTCCCGGCTACCGAGCTAACTGCCCTGAGATCCCCGTGGCCATTCACCCAGTGGGGATTGGATATGATCGGCCAGTTCCCCACCGGAACTGGCGGACATAAATACGTCCTCGTCGCGGTGGACTACTTCACCAAGTGGATCGAGGCCATTCCCATCAGGAAACCGGACGCCGCCACAACCATCAAGTTCCTCCAAAACAACCTGATACACCGGTTCAGAATCCCCAGGTGCATCATCACCGACCACGGGACGAACTTCGAGAACGAGAAAGTGAGGGACTTCTGCAAAGAATACTACATCCTCATGAAGTTCGCCGCGGTCGCGCACCCCCAATGTAACTGGCAAGCCGAGGTCACTAACCGGGACGTCCTCAGAGGCCTCCGAACCCGCCTGGAAGGGAGACAAGGCGGGTGGGTTGAGGAGCTACCCCGGGTCTTGTGGGCCCTGCGCACATCGAAAAAGACTCCCACCGGGGAAACCCCTTTCAGCCTCTGCTACGGGACCGAAGCAATGGTTCCAGCGGATATCGGGCTACCCAGCCACCGAGTTGAGCACTTCGACGATGAAGCGAACACCATGGCACTACGAACCAACCTCGATGTGCTGTTGGAGAAAAAGGATCGGGCCCAGATCAGAGCCGCCGCCTACCAACAGCAGACGGCCCGGTACTACAACGCTCGGGTAAAACACCGATCCTTCAAGACCGGGGACCTAGTCCTGCGGCGGAACGAATTCATCGACCTAGGCAGGTTTCACAAGCTCTCCCCAAAGTGGGAAGGTCCTTTCCTCATCTTCGAAACGCTCCCCGGCAGAGCCTACCGCCTGCAGGACACGGACGGACGGAAGCTCCCTCGGCCTTACAACGCCGAGAAGCTCAAACTGTACCAATGAAGTCAAAGCTAGCAAGGCGTGGCACCCCAGCTACCGCCCGAGATTTCCCTTTAAAGAGATGGTGTATAGCGTTGTCTAGGGTTCCTATACGAATAAAGAAACTTTCGAACCTTTTTTCCGGTAGAGTTCCCCCTGTACAACGGAAAAGCCCTCCCAGAGGCGGTCGGGCCCGAGGTTCCCTCGCTCGGCTATCCCCGGCGGGCAGCTTCCCTGCCACAACGCCGGGGATCAAAAAGCCCTCCCAGAGGCAGTCGGGTCCGAGGTTCCCTCGCTCGGCTATCCCCAGCGGGCAGCTTCCCTGCCACAACGCCGGGGATTAGAAAGCCCTCCCAGAGGCAGTCGGGCCTGAGGTCCCTTCGCTCGGCTATCCCCAGCGGGCAGCTTCCCTGCCACAACGCTAGGGATCGAAGAAAAAGAAAAAGCCCTCTCAGAGGCAGTCGGGCCCGAGGTTCCCTCGCTCGGCTATCCCCAGCGGGCAGCTTCCCTGCCACAACGCCGGAGATCAAAAAGCCCTCTCAGAGGCAGTCGGGCCTGAGGTTCCCTCGCTCGGCTATCTTTCAGGACAAAAGCCCTCGCTAAGAGGCACCGGGCGGTAACCCTGCCCGGCCAAGGGTCCTTGGTGGGCTTCTTACATCCTTATAGCTCTTCCCGCGCCAGGGACCAAAGTCCTCCCAGAGGCAGTCGGGTCCTCGCCCGGCTATCCCCGGCTGGTAGCTTCCTACCACAACTGACAGGGATCAAAGTCCTCGCCCAGAGGCACTGGGCAGCAACCCTGCTCGGTCCCCGTCCTGAAGGGTCAAAAGCCCTCGCAAGAGGCAACCGAGCAGCTACCCTTCTCGACAAAAACTCCAGCTGGTAGCTCCTTACCCGCGACACCAGGATAGAAGCGGCTGCCCCGCTCGTTCATCCCAGGCTGGTAGTTGCCAACCCACGACGCCAGAGATCAAATCCCTCACTAAGAGACAACCGCGCATCCTCATGGCTCGGTCATTCTTAGTGGCCCTCCGTGGCCCAAAGCCTTCGCAGCGGCACCCAAACGGCTACCCTGCTCGGTCAAGCCCGGGCGGTAGCCCTGTAGCCATACATAAGGATCCGAGGCGCACGGAAACACGACAATACAAGCAAGGATATTCCACAGACATCCTTCACAAACAAGAGACGAAATACAAACCGGCGAATTAAGGGTTTTCTCTTTTATTGCTAAAATCAAGGTCTTTACAAAGGGTATTCTGGGGCCCCCCAGCCCTACAAACTGCCCGAAGGCTTACTTCGGCCACTTCATCGTCGGCGTCACGGCCCGAGGCCCTACCACCGGAGACTCTGCCACCAGGGGCGTGCCCTGCTTCCCTCGTCATCTCTCACCGGAGGCCTCGTCGCCGGAAGCGGAACCCGAGCGCGGAGTTCACCATCGTCACTCGGGAAGCTATTCCTTCACGGCGTCCAAAGCCTTATTCCACGCGACGGCAGAATACTCCCCGAGCTCGGCGTAGAACTGCTCTGACGCCTTATACTCGGCCACAGTTTTCTTAGCCCGAGCCTCGGCAGCTTGGGCCTTCAGCAGCGCCGCCTCGGCATCTCCCCTGCTTGCATCCCTCTCCTTCTCCAGTGCCGCAAAGCGTTCGGCCATGTCCGCCAGCTTCCTATCGGCAACCCGAAGAGACGCATTCAGACGGTGAGGGGCACCCCGAGTCGCCGAGTTGGCGAACTCCGCAGCCTCCGCCCGGCCAGCCACAACGTCGGCCTTATCCCTCTCCCGGCGCAGGTCGCGTTGCAGAATTTCGACCTCCGAAGGGAACGCCTCCACTGGCCTCGGGGCGTGGAACGCCCCCTTAGCCTCCATGCGAGTGGCAAAGGCGCAATGTTAAAGAACCTGACAAAGAGCCGATTAGAAACCAGAAAACACTCGGACCGAGGAAAGGCATACCGAGGCAAATGCGCGTAGAGGGATTCGTACCTGGACCGCCCCTTAGGCCACGGCCTCCAATTGATCCTTCAAGGAGCCGCACGAGAGCTTTCCCCCAGCCGACTCCTCCATCCCGACGAGCAGACCAGTAGCAACGGAAAGCCCAGACGGAACAGTAAAGACGGAGCCCCCTTCCCGCACGGGAATCCCTTCGGGGGCCTTCGACGATGGCGCGCGAGAAAACATTCTCTTCCTTTTCGGAATAGGCCTGCCCTCGCCCTTCCACCCGTCACCAGTCTGGGATTCGGGTAACTGCTGGCGACTCCGGCCGCCACCAGAGAAACTCCCAGACGCCGTCGACGAAATGGACAGCCCTGCCGTCGGCAGAGAATCCGGCAGAGGGCGCGAGCTGGCCGGGGGCCCGGCTAAGCCACTGGCCTCCCCCCGGCACAAGCCGCCCGAAATGTGGGAACGAACCATGTATCCCGAAGGAAGAATAACACCGAGCGGCAGCGGCTCAAGGAAGAAGGGAAATGAAAGGTTGGAGGCCCTGAGGCGAGTCACGCCCCTGTTTTATCACCACACGTGGACGTATCCAACGGCGCCCGTCACTTCCCGCCAAAACGGCTCCCCACGCCCAGCGGCTCCGATCGCCCCACGTGTCGGTTCTGCACTGGACTGCACCCAATCGGGCGCTGTGGGCCCGCATGCGTCGTACCGGCCAGTCATCCTTTGACGCGTGGACCATCACTTCAGTTACATAGTGCACGAGCCGGCACGACCTCTCCGAGGTGCGGAGACCTCGCCTTAGTTCGCTAGCGGAAAAGATGACCGTCGGACCGAAGGGCCGCCCCCACGAAACCATAGAAGGGATTTCTCCTCAGGAGGCTCGACAGTCCACTCCTGACCCGACCACCAACTGGTCGGAACAAGAGTGGAGGGCTAATGATAGTGCTCAATATTGGCGGTCCCCAAGATCATGACACGTGGCAGATGACGCACCCCAAAACTCAAAAGAAAGGGCCCGCAGGGGCCGATCAGGCCACCCCGTGCCCGACCAGCAAGCACGGGCCGGCCTTCCTCGAGGACCCCTGCAAATTAGCCTCCTCGGCCATTCAGCTCGCCTCAAGCCGCCACGGGACCAAGACTCCCCGGCCTCCCCGCTCGACTCTAAGCTCCCTGCCGAGGCCGTCTTCCTCGGCCCTCCGACCAACTCCACCACTCACAGGCGTACCCGTCGCTCCGCAAATCTCGCCATGCGCGGATTCTCCGCCAGCAACATCCCACGTTCCATGCCCCCGCGATCCCCATTAATGGGCGATCCACTCTCTACGCGGGCATGACGTCGGGAGCATAACTGCCGGCGAGATTCTCGCGCCCGCTGCTGCGTGCCATCACCACTATATAAACCCCCATCACAGAGGGGTCAAGTAAGCAATTCCTTACACTTTACGCCGTTACTCTGCTCGGATCTCATCACTAACTTGAGCGTCGGAGGCTCCTCGGTGGTACTAAACCACCCCGGGACTTCTTTGCAGGTATTCGGCGATAGCCTCCACATCTCACCTCTTCCTCCAATAACCCATTGAGACCCACACGCAACGAAGAATAATCAGCTGAGTTCACCGCGAGATCTACGGAAGACAACATCTGACGGAGGCCCGAAAAGGAGCTCTATCAGAGATCGAATACAAACGAAACATGACGAAAATGATCAGTTATTATCAGCCTAGTGCAGAATACGAAAATCTGCACCATAATTATATATGACTTTGATACAGTGGCAAATAAATTCTAATATAGATAATTTTATATCCATAAGATGCAGAACTTGGCGACGAACAACTTTATTGTTGAACCCAAAAACCAATTTCAAATCAAAATGCGATAATAAGAGGTATTATTAATAATATTCAGCACACGACACTTAGAAACCCAAGACAAAAGAGAAGACACAAAATGATGGAGCTCTTTTTCGGGCCTCCGTCAGATGTTGTCTTCCGTTGATCTCGCGGTGAACTTAGCTGATTATCTTTTGTTGTGTGTGGGTCTCAATGGGTTTTGGGAAGAAGATGTGAGGTGAGGAGACTGTTGCCGAGTACCTGCAAAGAAGTCCCGGGGTGGTTTGGTACCACCAAGGACCCTCCGACGCTCAAAGTTAGTGATGAGATCTGAGCAGAGTAATGGCATAAAAGTGTAAAAAATGGCTTACTTGACCCCTCTGTGATGGGGGTTTATATAGCGGTGGAGCACGCAACAGTGGGCGCGAGAATCTCGCCGGCAGTTATACTCCCGACGTCACGCCCGCGTAGAGAGCGGATCGCCCATCAATGGGGATCATGATGGCATGGAACGTGGGACGTTGCTGGCGTAAAATCCGCGCATGGCGAGATTCGTTGAGCGGCGGTTACGCCTGGGAGTAGGTCGGAGGGCCGAGGAAGACGTCCTCGGCGGAAGCTCGGGGACGAGCAAGGAGGCCGAGGAGTCTTGGTCCTGTGGTAGCTCGGGGGTGAGCTGAGAGGCCGAGAAGGCTAATTTGCAGGGGCCCCGAGGGGGGCCAGCTCGTACTTGCTGGTCGGGCACGGGGTGGCCTGATCGGCCCATGCGGGCCCTTTCTTCTGAGTTCTGGGACACGTCACCTGCCACGTGTCATGATCTTGGGGATCTCCAATATTGAGCACTATCATTATCCCCCACTCTTGTCCCGACCAGCTAGTGGTCGGGTCAGGAGTGGACTGCCGGGCCTCCTGAGGTGAGATCCCTTCTATGGTTTCGTCGGGACGGGCCCTCGGTCCGTCGGTTGTCTTTTCCGCTAGCGAATCGAGGCGAGATCTTTGCATTTAAAGAAGGTGCGCCGGTTCGCGCACTCTGCAGTCGAAGCGACGGTCCACGTGTCGAGCGTCAATTAGCCGATGCGACGTGCGCAGGTCTGCGACGTCTGATGGGACGCGGTCCATCGCTGGGCTGCCACGTGGAACGATCGGGGCCGCTGGGCGCAAGGAGCCATTTCGGCGGGAGACGATGGGCGCTATTGGATGAGGCCGTATGTGGCAACAAATATGGGTGGGGCCCGCCCCAGGGCCCTTACTCTTTCATATTTTCTTCTTCCAAGCCTCAGCTGCTCGGTGCTCGTCTCCCCTCTTTCGATTTCAACCTTTGAAGAATTCCTTTTCCCAGGTTAGATGTATTCCTCTGTAGAATCAGTAGACGTTGTTGGAATAGATGTTAGGGTTCCTTTAGATGTGTCTGAGTCCCCTCGGGGAGCAGGGGCTGGACCCTCCCCCCGGGGTTGTGAAGCGGGGGCCACCTCCAGGGAGGAGGCGGCAGATGTAGCCCCCAGCACCTCGTGCTGGGTGAGGCATGAGGACGAGCTCGCCAATGCTTGGGCTTGCTTCCACATTCCCCCGCGCTACATGCTCCGTCTGGCCGAGGAGGGAGAGGGCAGACCAGGTACGGGGCAGGGAGATTGCCCTGTATTTGGAAGCTTTTTGGGGCGGAATGCACCTGCCCTTCTCTCCCGAGGTCATCGCCGCTCTGAAATTCTTCGGTTTGGCCCCCGGCCAGTTAGTGCTGAACACGTGGAGGATTCTCCTCGGGTTCTTGATCTGCCTGAGGCTGCAGGCGGTTCCTTTCAGACTTTCCCTTCTCGATTCCTCCCTCGTTTTCAAGAGTCACCCTGGTGGTCGTGCTGGCGACCCGAGGTGGGTTTACTTTACTTTTAGGAAGCGGCCCGGGGTCGCTGCCGGGATCGGGGTCGTGGTCTTGCTTTCCTCCATTCATGATTGGAAAAAGAAACTTTTCTTCATCTCCCCTCCCGAGGGCGAGGACTGGCCAGTGTCTACCAAATGGTCAAGGGAGAAGTGTCTGCCGGGGAGCCAGTCCGACGACCCCGCCGCGGTGATAGCGGCGTCGTGGGAGCCCATCCCTCGACATGACGTGCTGCTGTCCGAGAGGGTCTTGAGCTGGGCCGGGCTTAGCCCCGTCGAGTTCGTCGGTAAGTTAGGCTTGCTTTCTGGGTTTATGTTTTACTCGTGTTGCTGATTAGTTGGGTGTTTGTTTCGTGCAGGATCCATGGACTTCGGCTCCTTCCGAGATGTTATGCGCCAACCGAGGCAGCCTATTAGGGCCGGGGGCGCTAGCTCTTCCCGGGCGCAGCCTGCCCCGGCTCCTACCGCCCTGGCGGCGGTGCCCCGAGGACGCTCAGCGGCGGATCCCGCCCCGGGCCCCAGCAGAGCGTCGGATCGAAAGCGGGTCCTGATTATGGAGGACACGGCCTCGGAAGAGGAGATCGGCTCTCCCCCGGAGCCGCTCAAGAGGGGTTCCCGGAGACCCTCCTGGGGCCGATCTTCACCGACCGTAGTGGAGGAAGGGGGCTTCGGTTTGCGGTGTCGTCGGGGCTGTCGGTCGCGGACAGCCTCCTGCACGAGATAGAGACCTCAGCCGGGGGTCGGGTCCGTGGGGGAACCCTTAGAGCTCATCTAGCGTCGATCGCCCAGGAATCCGTGCAGGTAAGTCCTCAGTTCACTTGTGAGATTTGGTGTCTTCTTCGTCTCTCTGATCCTTTTTATGTCTTCCCAGGTTCTCTAGCACGTGGCCCTCACCCTTCGCATGGAGACCGAGGTGGTAGCCCTGGCGGTGGAGGCCACGGGCCAGCTCGCCGCGTTGCAAGAGAGCTCCAGGCGGGAGCAGGAGGCGATGTCGGCGAGGATCGCCGCCTTGGAGGTCGAGGTGGATGCCGGAAAAAGGGAGGTTGCCCGGCATCGCGAGGCCGCCGTGATCGCTGAGGGCAAGCTCGAAGACTCTCAGGTGCTCGCCGGCAACCTGAAGAGGACGGTGAAGACCCTCCGGAAGGAGCTGGGGGCGGCTAAGTCGGCCGAGGCGAGGGTGGTGGCGATCTACAAGGGGTCGAAGGATTTTTACAACGACCTGGCCGTAGCCACGGCCCGCATTTGGCACGACGCTCTCGATGCCGTTAAGTCTCGGATGCCAGAGTTCAACGACGCGGATCTCCGGGCTGAGTTCCCTCTCGTGGGCGCCGACGAGCAAGAGGAAGAAGCCCCCGGCGAGGAAATGGCCGAGGACCCAGCGCCCCAAGTGGTGGAGGTCGAGGACCTCGAGGTTGCGCCCGGCCCCGAGGTGTAGAGCCCCCGTTCTCCTATCTTCATTTTGTTTTCCTTTTGAATTTTGTAAGGCTGGGGAGCCAGAAAATACCCTTTGTAAAAAAACTTTGGTCTTTGGCAGTAGTGATAAATTTTTTCTTCAGCTGTGATAAAGTTTTTCTTCAGCTCCATATAATTGCGTTCTGCCGTCTGTTTGTGAAGAATGCTCGTTTGGGATATTTTTGCTTGTGCCGTTGTGCTTTCATGTCAGGTTTGCCCTCTGTCTAACGATCGTCCGTCGAGTTGACTGCAATAGCTTGCCGACGAGCGTTTCCGAGGAGGTATCTCCCTGGGCCCCGGAGTCGAGGGGAGATCGTTTAGACTTGGACAGACTTTGACATCCATTTCTGATTTAGAGTATTGGCCACCATCCGGTGTTTGACCGAGCAGGGTAGTTGCTCGGGTGCCTCTTACGAGGGCTTTTGATCATTTAGGACGGGGACCGAGCAGGGTTATTGCCTAGCGCCTCTTGGCGAGGACTTTGATCCCTGTCGGTTGTGGTAGGAAGCTACCAGCCGGGGATAGCCGGGCAATGACCCGACTGCCTTTGGGAGGACTTTTTTGATCCCCGGCATTGTGGCAGGGAAGCTGACCGTAGGGGATAGCCGAGCGAGGGAACCTCAGGCTCGACTGCCTCTGAGAGGGCTTTTTGATCTCCGGCGTTGTGGCAGGGAAGCTGCCCGCTGGGGATAGCCGACCGAGGGGACCTCGGGCTTGGCTTCCTCTGGGAGGGCTTTCTGATCCTTCAGGACGGGGACCGAGCAGGGTTACTGCCCAGTGCCTCTTGGAGAGGACTTTGATCCCTGTCGGTTGTGGTAGGAAGCTACCATCCGGGGATAGCCGGGCAAGGACCCGACTGCCTCTGGGAGGACTTTGGTCCATGGCACGAGAAAAGCTATAAGAAGCCTACCAAGGATCCTTGGCCGGGCAGGGTTACTGCCCGGTGCCTCTTGGCGAGGGTTTTTGTCCTGAAAGATAGCCGAGTGAGGGAACCTAGGGCCTCGACTGCCTCTGGGAGGGCTTTTTTGATCCCCGGCGTTGTGGCAGGGAAGCTGCCCGCAGGGGATAGCCGAGCGAGGGAACCTCGGGCTCGACTGCCTCTGAGAGGGCTTTTTTGATCCCCGGCGTTGTGGCAGGGAAGCTTCCCGCAGGGAATAGCCGAGCGAGAGAACCTCGGGCTCGGCTGCCTCTGGGAGGGCTTTTTGATCCCCGGCGCTGCGGCAGGGAAGCTGCTCGCTGGGGGCGACCGAGCTGGGTAGCTGCTGGGTTGAACCTTGACGAGGTGTAGCCCGGCCGTTCAGCCGTAGGTGCGGGGGATGGGAACGGTCGGGCGCGGCTAGTGCATTGAATGCGGGGGGAGGCGAAGCAACAGGGGCGCGTCGCTTCGTTCCCATCGGATAACGCTCGATGGACGCCGCGTGGCGGTGACTCCCTAGGCGAAAGCGGGCGGCCGTTGGGCAGCATAGCGGGCTATATAAGGAGTACCGGTTCTTCCTCCCTTCGCAGACAGGCCATCAAGAATGGAGGATTTCCCGTACACCATCCCTGACATCATCATCTTTGAAGATGTGTACCTTTACGACCCCTATTGCACCGAGGACACGATGCAGTTGGTTTACGGGCGCATTGAGGATCACTTTGGCTGGCTGATCCCTAGACGCTCCTCCCTGCTGCAGCTACTGATGTACTCCATCTGGAGGGCATCGTCGGGGATTTACAACCCCCTGTCGGAGCTGCTCTTCGATGAGGCCGTGGGCAAGCAGCGGTCTTTCAGGCGCTTCGGCTTAATCTCTGCGAACCGGCTAGCCCGCTCGGAGGCGCTCGTCCGCGAATGCTACGAGCTGAGGCTCGGGGTTGATGCCTGCGGGGGAACCAAGGACAGCGGTTAGACCTTGCACGACCCCCATTGGCGGAGATCTTCGCCCAGCACCACGAGCAGTGCTCGCTGCACCCCATTCCCCCACTATTGTAACTTTCCCTTTTTTTTTGCATGTATGGCTAAGGAGCCCATAACACCCTTTGAATAAACAAGGCTTTTCTTTCTTTTTCGCAATACTCCATTGATCTTTATTAAATTAACAATAGATCCTAGGAAGAATTTACATTGCTTTAAAAAAAGGTACAGGCTAAAAGATGACTTTATTGGCTTGGGCCGAGCTCCCTAAAGGGCTGTAGGCCCCCGCGCTTGGCATAGGGCATGGGGCTCCCTGAGCTCCGGGCTGGCCGTCCGCTGAAACAAGCATGATCTGACCGATGGTCAGGTCGGTGGGAGGGCGATGCTGCTCCTGCTCGCGGTCGGTCTGCCGTTTATCCCTTAGGTAGGCGGCGAGGTGCCCAGACCGGATGAGCTCCTCGATGTAGTCCCTCAGTTGTTTGCAGTCCTCCGTGGCATAGCCCAGTACCCGGTGGAAAGTGCAGTAGGGGCCCCGGGTTCGCTTAGCGGCCTGACGCGGGCCCGGAGGGAACTTGAAGAACCCCTTGTTCTGGGCCTCTTCCAGCAACACCGCGAGGGAGACGTTGAGGGGGGTATACTCCTGGAACTTCGGGTGGTAGGGCTGCTGACGCTCTGGCATCTCCTCCCGAGTCCTCTTCTTCTGGTCGGGCCGTTCTGCCCGGGGAAGGTTAGCATTCACCTCGGATTCCAGCTGGACCTCGCGCTCGGTCCACGCCTTGACTTCGGCCATGGTCTTAGGTTGAGCCAGCGCGAAGGAGCGCAACCATTCCTTGTGCTTCAGACCAGATCTGAGTGCTGTTATGACGGTTTCGTCCCGATGCTCGGGCACCTCGAGAAGGGCGTTGTAGAAATGGGTAATGTAGGCCTTAAACGTTTCCTTGTCCCCACTTTTAACCGTGAAGAGGTGGTCGACCATGCGCTTCTGTCGACGGTTCCCCACGAAATGGCCGAGGAACTGAGTAGCTAGCTCGTCGAAGGTCGAAATCGAGCGGGGTTCGAGCCCCCGGAACCAGTCCCGACCTGCGCGGATAAGGGTGGCCGGGAAGGCCCTGCACTGGGCGGCGTCGGAGTGATCCTGAAAGCTCATTCCCGCGGTAAAAGCATCCAAGTGGTCCTTCGGGTCGGTTTTTCCGTCGAACAGAGAGACCTTCGAGGGCTTGTTACGTGAGAAGACGTGCACGGCGAGCAGTTCCTCGGTGAACGGCTTCGTGAGCGAGTCGGAGGCATACTTAGCCCCGTTGCTCGAGAGGTGAGCTTCTCGGCGCATGCCCACGATCTTCTTCTCGAGGGCATCGAGCCGACCGTGGTACCTCGAGGAATCGGCGCCTCGGGATTCCCGGCCCCCGCTGCCGGTGACCCGCGTCTGGGAGTGGCCCCGGTTTCTCTCGATGAGGTGCCTCAGGTCCCGGGATGGGTAACTCTTGAGTTGCCGGGGCAGACCCCTTCTGTGCGGCCCTGCCGATCATGGTGGGGTCGGCCACCCCCGTGGACAGGCAAGGTGACTGACATTTCCTCAGGGGGATAAGGGGCACGAGGAGGCTCGAGGCGAGGCGTCCTGGCGGCGGATCTCGGAGTGGAGCCCTGGGGTGCCCAGCGGGCCTCGGGGAGCACTGGTTCGAGGGACCGGCGGCCAGGGGATGCAGCTTATTGGTGGTCAGCCGTCCAGACAGGGACAGAGCCTTCGGGAGGCGGCGGAACAGCGATCTGGGACCCGGGCGCGGCCGTTTGGACGCGAACGAGAGCTTCCACGAGAGATTGCAGGCGATCTATCCGGCCTGTGAGGGCGTTGATGACGGTCATGGGAGGAGGTTCATCCCCGCCTTCGGTGAGTGGAAGGCGGCGGCTGGTACCGGGATCCTCAGGATGGTCGTCTGCCATAAGGGTGGAGGTAGGAAGGCCAACTTTGTATTTTGTGGAGTTATTTTCCCACAGACCGCGCCAACTGATAGAGCTCCTTTTCGGGCCTCCGTCAGATGTTGGCTTCCGTTGATCTCGCGGTGAACTTAGCTGATTATCTTTCGTTGCGTGTGGGTCTCAATGGGTTTTGAGAGGAAGAGGTGAGGTGAGGAGACTGTTGCCGAGTACCTGCAAAGAAGTCCCGAGGTGGTTTGGTACCACCAAGGACCCTCCGACGCTCAAGTTAGTAATGGGATTTGAGCAGAGTAACGGCATAAAAGTGTAAAAAATGGCTTACTTGACCCCTCTGTGATGGGAGTTTATATAGCGGTGGAGTACGCAGCAGCGGGCGCGAGAATCTCGCCGGCAGTTACGCTCCCGACGTCACGCCCGTGTAGAGAGCGGATCGCCCATCAATGGGGATCGTGATGGCGTGGAATGTGGGACGTTGCTGGCGTAAAATCCACGCATGGCGAGATTCGCGGAGCGGCGGTTACGCCTGGGAGTAGGTCGGAGGGCCGAGGAAGACGTCCTCGGCGGAAGCTCGGGGACGAGCAAGGAGGCCGATGGGTCTTGGTCCTGTGGTAGCTTAGGGGCGAGCTGAGAGGCCGAGGAGGCCAATTTGCAGGGGCCCCGAGGGGGGCCAGCTCGTGCTTGCTGGTCGGGCAAGGGGTGGCCTGATCGGCCCCTGCGGGCCTTTTCTTCTGAGTTCTGGGACACGTCACCTGTCACGTGTCATGATCTTGGGGATCGCCAATATTGAGCACTATCACAAAAAGACAACAAAAGAAAAATATTAAAGAGATCATGGGAAGAGGGGGAGATAAAAAAAGGAGAAAGAAAGAAGAGGAGAAGAGAGAAAGAGAGAGAGAGTGAGAGAACCCTTTGAAAAATTAGTCACAAGTGGAAAGCTCTAGGTATCAACGCTTAAGAGACCCAAGACCTTTTCCTTCTCTTTTATATATTTGATACTTCTTATTGTATATTTTTCATACTTTATATTAATGAAATGATTTCATACATGTGTTGCTTTAATTATTTTTGCCCTTTTCACTTAATCGGGGGTGTTCTTCCTTAGATGTAATTAACGAGGAATAGATAGTTTTACTTTTTGATTGTCGGTCTTTTGACCCCTTTCTAAGAAACTAACGTTCTAATCTTGAAATGTACCAACACATCAATTCTAATAAGTAAACGGTTAATGGCTTGTTCGAATCATTGCCGTATAAGAGGATCATCCCTATGATTTCCTGATTCGGGTAATGGTTCGATCACACGCATACCGAGTTTTATAATGTAAATAACAATTTTGATAAGAGAAGAATGTGTAATGGTTTGTTTGGGTCATTGTCAAATAGAAGGACATTCCTTTATGTTTCTCTATTTTGTGTAATGGCTTAATTACAGCCATGCCGGTTTTCTGTTTGCACTACTATCGTGCACCCCATCAAGATTAATGCTAATTTAAAACAAAAATCATGAAATTAAAATTGAATTATAAAAATGCTCAAAGTTTGTGGCATATATCTGCAACTGGCACAGTTTATTGATATTTATTTTACAATTCATATAGTTCATGGTAGTTAAGTGAAATTTTACCAAAAAGAAACCAAAGTTCCTCGTTTACCACGAGGACAAGGATTTGGTTTCAAGCGCGGCCCAAATCCCGACCCGACCCGAACAAAAAGTTTTGTCATCACGAAGCTGCCTTGTATTCTCCTCGTTTAATCATCTCCCTCTCTCCTCTCTTTCTCTCTGCTCAATTCGAAGGCGAGGGCCACAGATTGCCGGCAAGCTTCCGCCGCCGATTCCGCCGTCATCAGGTACGTGGGCCCCATCAAACCTACCGGCAGGAAATCCTAGGGTTTAGGAGATTTCTAGGGTTTCATCGTTGACTTCTCGTTAGATGGGAACCATGTTTGTTAATTCGATGAATTTGAGTGGCTATTTTGATTTGTTATAGGGTTGAAGTTGCATCTGAGGACATTAATTTATGTTTTTTTGTTTTAAATTTGGTTCGTTTTTTCCTTTTTTTTGGTCAGATTGATAGAATATGAAGAATTTAAAAGAGTGGTTTTCATACCAGATGCTGTCAAAATCATTGCTTTCTGCAAGGCCTTTCAGCTTCTTCTACGAGGAATCGACGGATGGGGAACTTGGCAATCGAGGTGTGGAAATTATTTCTTTGTTTGTTGCTTTGATTCATGTATCCCCTTTTTGTGACCAAATATTACCACTTTTTAATGAATGGGAAACTTAAAGTTTAAATACTTGTTGATGATGCATCGGTGACTCCCCAGATCATGACACGTGGCAGATGACGTGTCCTAGATCTTACAAGAAAAGATCAAGAACGTTACGTTGAGATCACATCCCGGGCCTCCGGCCTGGGGATGTTCCCGACCTTTGGTGGCCTTCTAGACCACCCCCGGTTCGCCTCCGAGCCATCACAAAACCAAGATGCCTCGGCCTCCCGCTCGTTCCCGAGCCACCCGCCGAGCGCGTCTTCCTTGGTCTCACCGACCGACCTACAGCACCGATCACACGCGCCTCCGCTATGGCTCCGTGAATCTCGCCAGATGCTAGATATCCGCCGCCCACGATCCCGCGTTCCACGCCATCACGATCCCCCATTAACGAGCGCATCTCCTCATTAACAGGGAATCTCGCCTATCACGCGGGCGTGACGCTAGGGGCGTAACGGCCGGCGTGAATCTCGCGCCCGCATGTCCATGGCTGCCACTATATAAACCCCTCTCTCAGACGACTCAGGTAAGCCATTTTTACTCCAATAGGCTGTTATTCTGCCAAAATACCCCGTCTAACTTGATCGTCGGAGGGTCCTCAGTGGCACAATCATCCCGGGACTTCTTTGCAGGTAGCTCGGCCTCAACCACTCAAAACCCATTGAGATCCATACGCTCCAGGAGTCAACCCTCCAAATCCAATCTCAGCCGTTCATCAGCGCTCATAGCAATCAACGGAAGATAACATCTGAAGGAGATCTAGAGATCAATCAGTTGGCGCTGTCTGTGGGAACATAGTTCCACCCAACGAAAAGTTCATCTTCCGATCTCGAATTCATGGCAAGCGGTTATCGCGACGATCCAAGCACCAGCTGTCGTCCTCCCCGCAACGGAGACGAAAAAGAATCCCCTCCTCCCCCGAACACTATTCACACCCTATCCGCTCGGATAGATCGACTCGCGTCCGTCGTGGATGCACTCGTTCGTGTCCAAACGGCCGGGCAAGTTCCCCAGGTCGCTGCTCCCCCACCTTGGGATCGGGACCCTTACAGAGGGAGAGAAGACTTTGCCCGCGTTGGCACGACCAAACACCGCCTCGCTGTCTCCGGCGGCCGCAGATCCCCGGGCCGACGTATTCAATGACCCGGTGGGTGCCGCATAGCTCAACACCAAGGTCTTTCGCCAGAGCGCCTCGCCTCGAGCCCCATCACGCCCCTGTCCTTCTCAAGGAGATATTGGTCAGCTCGTCTGCACCCAGGCATGACCGACGCCCCTCCCTCGACGGGGTCGCGCGCACGGGACTCGCCACGGCAGCTCGAAGACGACCTCGCCAGGAGACCTGAGAAACCTCATCGAATGAAACTGAGGCCGCGGCCAGGCAGAGGTCTCCAACAGCAGAGGCCACAAATCAGAATGTGCCGAATTATCGGGACACCACGGCCGACTCGACGCCCTCGAAAAGAGGATCGAAGGCCTGCATCGGAAATGTCGTCATTCAAGCGACGGGGCTAAATACGCTGCCGACTCGCTCACGAAGCCCTTCATCGAAAAGCTACTCGCTGTCCACATCTCCTCCCGGAACAAGCCCTCGAAAGTCTCGCTCTTCGACGGGAAGTCCGTCCTGAAGGACCATTTGGACGCGTTAACAGCTGGGATGAGTTTCCAGGACTGTTCCGACGCCGCTCAATACCGCGCTTTCTCCGCCACTCTCATCCGCTCCGGACGAGACTGGTTCCGAAGACTCGCACCACGCTCAATCTCCACCTTCGATGAGTTGGCCACCCAATTTCTCGTCCACTTCGTCGGGAACAGACGCCAAAAGCGGACCGTCGACCACCTCTTCACCATAAATAGCATGGACAAAGAATCTTTCAAAGGATACGTCACCCGCTTCTACAACGCCCTCCTTGAGGTCCCGGAGCACCGGGACAAAACGGTCATTACGACACTTAGGTCGGGTCTTAGGTATAATGAGTGATTACGCTCCTTTGCATTAGCGCAACTTAAGACCATGGCCGAGGTAAAGGCCTGGACCGAACGTGAGATCCAGCTTGAATCTGAGGTAAACGCCAATCTACCCCGGACAGAACAAGCCGATCAGAAGAAAAGTGCCCGGGAGGAGAAAAAGAAGATTGAGCGGCCAAATCCCTACTCCCCGAAGTTTCAGGAGTATACCCCGCTCAATGTCTCCCAGACGGTGCTGCCGGAGGAGGCTAAGGGCGAGAGGTTCTTCAAACCCCCCAGTCTCGAACAGGACGGCAAAGCGCACCCCGGTCCCCTTCTGCGGTTTCCACAGGGCCACTCCACTGAGAACTGCAAATAGCTCTGAGACTACATCGAGGAGCTAATCCGCTCGGGGCACCTGGCAACATACTTGCGAGACAAGCGGCAAGCTGCCCTTGAGCAAGAGCAACGTCCCTTCCCGGCGAACTGACAATTGGCCAAATTATGGTCATGTCAGCGGGGGTACGGCGAAGACCGACGAGACTCAGCGTCCCTCACCGATCGAGGGGACTAATAGCCATCCGAGGAAGAAGGCCAAAGCTACCGAGCCGATCGTTTTTACCGACGAGGATCTCCACGGTATAACCCTGCCTTACAACGACCCGCTGGTGATCACAGCTCGGGTCTACCGTTACGAGGTACAGAGGATACTGATTGACTCGGAAAGCTCAGCAGACATTCTCTTCTATGACTGCTTCCTGCGTATGGGACTCACCCCGTCAGACCTAAGGCCGACAACCCACGTCCTGTCAGGGTTCACCAACCACTCCATCTCGGCGGAAAGGGTAATAACTCTCCAATTCATCATCTGGGAGGCGGGTCGTATGCGCACCGTGCCTGTGGAATTTATCGTCGCGAGAACCCCATCGGCCTACAATGTCCTTCTCGGCCGCCCGACACTGAACTCCCTCCGGGCCCAGATATCAACCTACCACCTTGCGATGAAGTTCCCGCTTGACCAAGGCGGGATAAGTCGGGCCTACGGAGACCAACAAACCGTAAAGGTTTGCTTCACCGCAATATCTACGTCTGAGCAGCCAAATAATGATGTTGAGGGCGAGGGTAACATCAGGGGTTCTCTGGACACTCGAGATGAGCAAAAAGAGGTCCGAGGGACCTCGACGGAGCCACTAACAGAGGTCCCCCTCATAGAAGGGGACGACGAACGAACCGTTCAGATTGGGTCTCTTGACGGGGACTCAGCGAGACGACCCGGTTCATTTCTTTAGAAACAACTTTGACGTGTTCGCCTGGACGCCTGCCGACATGCCTGGGATCGACCCTAAGGTCATATCTCACAAGCTCTGGGTAGACCTTACAGTCCGACCCGTCAGGCAGAAAAAGCGAAGCTTTGCCCCGATCAAGCAAAAGGCGATTGAGGACGAGATAGACAGGCTCCTCGCCGCCAACTTCATTCGGAATGTGCCTTACTCGGAATGGTTGGCGAACGTAGTCATGGTCAAAAAGTCAAGAGGGAAGTGGCGCATGTGCGTCGACTTCACCGACCTCAACAAGGCCTGTCCGAAAGACAACTATCCCTTCCCTCGGATAGGTCAGCTCGTCGACAGCTCGACAGGCCACGAGCTACTTAGCTTCATGGATGCTTTCTCTGGCTAGAACCAGATCCGTATGAATCCGGCAGACGAGGATCTCACCGCATTCACAACGGACCGGGGGTATACTGCCACAAGGTGATGCCTTTCAGCCTCAAAAACACCGGAGCTACGTACCAACGCTTGGTCAATCGCATGTTCAAGCCACAGATCGGCATGAACATGGAAGTTTACGTTGACATGCTCGTCAAGTCGGTCTCATCGGACGAACATGCCAAGGATCTGGGTGAGGCCTTCGACGTCCTCCGCAAATACAAGATGAAGCTGAACCCCGCCAAGTGCATTTGGGGCTACCGGTAGAAAATTTCTCGGTTTCATGGTTACCCACCGTGGAATCGAAGCTAACCCGGAGAAAATCAACGCCATCCTTAACATGGCCGCGCCCAAGACTAACGTGGAAATCATGCGGCTGACAGGGCGGGTAGCCGCTCTGAGTCGTTTCATGTCGAGGTCTGGAGAGAAGTGCCTCCCATTCTTCAAAGCTCTAAGGAAGATTCCGAGATTCGAGTGGTCGGAGGAGTGTCAGACCGTCTTTGACTAATTAAAGAGGCATCTTGCAACTCCCCGCAGCTCACCCGACCAATCGAAGGGGACGAGCTATCGTTGTACCTGGCGGTATCCGACAAAGCTGCAGGCTCAGTGCTCGTCAGAGAGGTCGACGGAGTCCAAAAGCCGGTATACTATGTGAGCCACGTCTTCAAGGACACAGAAACGAGGTACTCGGCCATAGAGAAGATCGTCCTGGCACTCATCGTGGCCTCAAGGAAACTGCGGCACTATTTCCAGGCGCACACCATCCTAGTTCTTACCGAGCGGCCTTTGGGGTCTATCCTCGCCTCCCCCGAGTCCTCTGGCCGCTTGGAGAAATAGAGGTGGGAGTTGTCCCAGTTCGACATAAAATACCGTCCGAGGCAGGCTATCAAGGCACAAGCCCTGGTCGATTTTATGGTCGAGTGCACCATCCCCAGCAAAGAGCCGGAGTCCACGCCGGCCCCAGCAGCTCAGCCTTCAGTCAATGGGAATCCCTACTCCGTCCCTGATTGGATCCTATACGTCGACGGGTCTTCGACCGAGGAAGGCTGTAGTGCCGGCCTCATCATTCGGGGCCCGAACGAGGCAGAAATGGAGTATTCTCTGAAGCTCGGGTTCAAAACCTCAAATAATGCGGCGGAATACGAGGCCTTACTGGCTGGCCTGCGCATAGCTTTCGGACTGGGGCTGAAAACGATCCGGATCCGTAGCGACTCCGCCCTAGTCGTTGGCCAAGTGACCGGCCGATTCGAAGCACGGGATCCTCTGATGGTGAAATACCTGGCCGAGGTAAGAAGATTGCGGAAGGACTTCGACGAAGTCCAGGTGGAGCAGATTCCCAGACAGCTCAATGCCCAAGCCGACGTCTTGAGTAACCTGGCTTCATCTTATACTGCCAACAACAAGAGGAATATCCTCTTCGAGGTCTTGCCACACCCCAGCGTGGAAGACGGGGCAGCGCCGCTTCAAGTGTACACAGCACGGGAAGAAGACCGGGACTGGAGAAAGCCCCTCGTGGAATTCATGAGGAAAGGTACGCTCCCAGAAGATTGGGGAGAAGCCCGCCGCCTCCGAGCCAAAGCTTGTCATTTCGTCTGGAGCAATTGGAACCTCTACAAGAAGTCCTTCACTCAGCCCCTGCTCCGGTACGTCGACCCCCACGAAGCCGACTACGTTCTCCGTGAGATCCACGAAGGGGTCGGCGGCGTGCACCAAGAGGCCCGCACCTTAATCCAGAAGGCATTGCTCCAGGGGTATTACTAGCCGACAATTCATCAGGACGCCCAGAAGCTCGTCAGGAGATGCAAGAGCTGCCAACTTCATGGAAGCATACCCCGCCTTCCCGCTACCGAGTTAACCGTCCTAACCTCCCCGTGGCCGTTTGCCCAGTGGGGAATGAACATGATAGACCAGTTTCCTACCGGTACGGGCGGGTACAAGTACGTCCTCGTCGCAGTGGACCACTTCACGAAGTGGATCGAGGCCATTCCCATCAGGAAACCGGACGCCACCACGACTATCAAGTTCCTGCAGAACAACGTGATACTCCGGTTCGGCATCCCAAGGTGTATCATCACCGACCATGGGACAAATTTCGAAAACGAAAAAGTGAAGGAATTCTGCAACGAATATCGTATCCTCATGAAGTTTGCCGCGGTCGCACACCCCCAATGCAACGGGCAAGCCGAGGTCGCTAACCGGGACATCCTCCGGGGTCTTCGGACACGCCTAGAAGGATGCCAAGGCAGTTGGGTCGAGGAATTACCTCGGGTCTTATGGGCCCTACGCACGTCGAAGAAAACCCCAACCGGGGAAACCCCTTTTTGCCTCTGCTACGGTACCGAGGCAATGGTCCCAGCGGAGATCGGGCTCCCTAGTCACCGGGTCGAGCATTTCGACGACGAAGCGACCACCTCAGCCCTCCGAACTAACCTGGACATCTTGTTAGAAAAACAAGACCGGGCTCAGATCAAAGATGCCGCCTATCAACAGCAAACCGCCCGCTACTCCAATGCGTGAGTCAAGCGTCGCTTCTTCAAGACCAGAGATTTAGTCCTAAGGCGGAACGAGTTCGTCGATCAAGACAAGCTGCATAAGTTCTCCCCAAAATAGGACGGTCCTTTCCTCGTCTCAGAGGTCCTGCCCGGCGGAGCCTACCGATTGCAAGACGCGGATGGTCGCAAATTTCCAAGGCTTTACAACGTCGAGAAGCTCAAGCTGTACCTCTGAAAAGAATATCTACAAATGTATATTTCTCCTTTCGCAAAGACGATGTAAACATTTCTAAAGTTCTTTCTATTTGAATAATAAGAAGGGAACCATAGAGCATCGCAAAAAGAAGAATTTTATTTATTCAAAAGGTATTATGGGCTCCTCAGCCATACAGGAAAGGAAAAATTTACAACAGAGGGGGAACGGGATCGAGGAAGTACTCCTGGTAATATTCAGAGTAGATTTCCGCTAGCCGGGCCCTAGCCTCTGCAGCCCGCTCCTGCCGATGCTGCACGCGAACCCGTGACGCCACGGAAGCACCCGACGCTCTGCCCTCTGCGCCTTGGCTCACGATGTACCTCCTTTTGAAGCACTCCAGAGTGAGGGCCAAGGATCGGTCGTGCCTGGTTTTCGAGATAAGGCCGAGCAGGAAGATCGAGCGCACCTTGTCGAGCGCCTAGTCCAACAGCTCCTCGGAGAAGGGATTGTCTAAACCCGGGGACCTCCTCCAAATGGCGTACATCACCAACTGAAGCAGGGACGACCGCCGAGGGAGAAGACGGTCGACGTGACCCTCGAGGTGCTGAACCACTCCTCGGTACCCATCCTCAGCCAGGGATTGGTCATACACGGAGACGTCGTCGAAGGTGATGATCTCTTCGATCGAATACATGCGTCCAGTCATCTCAAAAGAAAGCAATGCCGAAGGAGATGCCGTCTCCTCCTCTATTTATAACCTCAAACAGAATCCTTAAGGGCCCAGATTTGCGCGCGGATCCTGAGATCCGCCAAGATTACTCCAATACCGCGTCACCACATGGCAAAAGTGACGCGGCTCCCCGAAACGTTACGCCTTCCCCAAGCATTCCTGGCACGTGCCGCCTACGATGGTCGCCCCTCCCAATGTTCACAAACCAGGGAAGGTCGGACTGAACCTCTGGATCCACCGAGCAGCTATCCTGCTCGGTCCATCCTTAGCAGGCCATTACTTGGGTTCTTCAACAAAGTGATGTAAATTCTTCTAAGTTCTTTTTATTTAAACAAACAAGAAGGACAAAGCAGCCGAGCATTGCAGAAAAGAAGAATTTTATTAATTCAAAAAAGGTATTATAGGCTCCTTAGCCGTACATTGAAAAAGAAAAAAAAGAAAATTAGGGAAGGGGGTGCATGAAATACTCCTCGTGGTACTCCGAGGAAATTTCCATCAGCCGAGCCCTTGCCGCCTCGGACCTCTGCCTCTGATGCTGTCCGCGAACTCTCGTGGCTACGGACGGGCCTTAAAGCTCCACGGGCGGGCACCCATCGGCAAGATGCCTCAATTGGTAACACTCGAGGACGAGTGCCACCGAGCGATCCCGCCGACTCATCGAGATCAGGCCGAGGCTACATAGCGAGCTTAGATTGCCAACCGCCTCGTCCTTCAGCTGTTCGGACAAGGGGTTGTGCACCCCCGGTGATGCCCTCCAGATGGAGTACATCAGCAGCTGGAGAAGGGATGATCGCCGGGGGAGCAGATGGCCGATGTGATCCTCCACCCGCCGGATAACCACTTGCAATATCTCCTCGGAGCACAACTGGTCGTACATGTATACGTCCTCGAAGGTGATGATCTCGGAGATGGAGAAAGGGAAGGTGTCCATTCTGACGTTTTGGGATGAAGAAAGGAGTGATTAACACGCCCTCCGTTTTATAGCCCCACAGTGTCCCAAGAGTCCAACAGTTGCTCGTCTCTTCCACTACTGTACCGCTACGCGACAGATCTCCCGTATTTCTCGGCGATCCGAAGTCGGAACGACGCGGCTCTGCTAAACGCTTCGCCTCCCCCATGCGTTCATGACACGTGTCGCCCACGACGTTTACTCTTCCCGATGTTCACGCACCAGAACCTCGACAAACCGAGCAGCTACCCTGCTCGGTCCATACTTGGCTGGTAATTTCTTACCCCACAACGCCAGGGATCAAAGCCTTATCAAGAGGCCACCGAGAAGCTACCCTGCTCGGTCTATTCTTGGCTGGTAATTTCTTACCCCACGACGCCAAGGATCAAAGCCCTCACCAAGAGGCAACCGGGAAGCAACCCTGCTCGGTCCATCCTTAGCTGGTAGTTCACTATCCACCGACGCCAAAGATCAAAGCCCTCACTAAAAGGCAACCGGGCATCAACCCTGCTCGGTCCATCCTTAACAGGCCTCTCCATGCCCTCCCGCGTTAAGGATCAAAGCCCTCACCAAGAGGCAACCGGGCAGGAACCTTGCTCGGTCCATTCCTGGCTGGTAGTTCACTACCCACCTACGCCAAGGATCCAAGCCCTCACCAAGAGCCAACCGGGCAACAACCCTGCTCGGTCCATCCTTGGCTGGTAGTCCACTACCCACCGACGCCAAGGATCCAAGCCCTGACCAAGAGGCAACCGAGTAGCTACCCTGCTCGGTCCATACTTGGCGGGCCTCTCCATGCCCTCCCGCGCTAAGGATCCAAGCCCTCACCAAGAGGCCACCGAGCAGCTACCCTGCTCGGTCCATTCTTGGCTGGTAATTTCTTACTCACTAACGCTAGGGATCAAAAGCCCTCATCAAGAGGCCACCGAGCAGCTATCCTGCTCGGTCCATCCATATCTAAGTGATCTCCACCTCGACTTCGGGACCATGGAGATACTGACCTTTCACCGGTCTTTGCACGCTTGGCAAATGGTCGACTTCAACTTTCAACGCGACGTGCGATTGCTAGACGAAAAACCGACCTAACATGAAAGCAATACTGCGCGAATAAAAATGTTTACCACAAACAAAGGAAGTTCAGGCTTCAGGGCCGGGAAGAACCTCGATGAGCCGCGCGTCACCTGCGACAACCGGGACGGCATCTTCAAAGTCGGCACCCACAGCGGGGGCCTCGGCGCTGGTGGCCGGGGCGACCGACTTATCCCCCACGCTTCCATCGGGGGCCTATTCCCCTGCAGCGTTTCCAGGGGCATTCCCATGCGCGTCATCCTCGAGAGGGTACTCATCCCGGATCTTGCCGTCAGGAAACTCCGGCATCAGAGCATTCACGGCATTCACGGTGTCGAGCGCGTTGTGCCAAACGACAGCGGTGGCCCCAGCGAGGTCGGTGTAGAACCGGTCCGACTTCTTGTAGCTCTCCACCGTCTTCGACGCTCGAAGCTCGGCACGCCTCGTCCCCTCCTTCGCCGCCTCATTCTCCCTCCGGAGAGTGTTCGCCGTCTTCTTCAAGGTGGCGACGAGCACCTTGGAATCTTCCAACTGGGCCTCGGCGGCTCGGGCGGCCTCTCGGCACCTGGCGATCTCCCGATCCTCGGCCGCCACCTGGTCTTCAAGGGCAGCGACCCTCTCCATCGCCGCCTCCAGCTCCAGCCTTGAGCTCTCCTCCCGTGAGGAGAACTCTCCCGCGGCCTGCATCGCCGGGGTTATCTCCTCGTCCTCCATGTTGACGACGAGGGCGACGTGCCGGAGGACCTGAAGAAAACAAAGAGGGTTAAAAAGGAAATGGGGCACCAATCACGCGAAAAAAATACTGAATGAAGAACCAAGTGGGGTGCGAACACTAACCTGCACGGCCTATTGAGCTATTCCCGCCATTTGGGCCCGGAGGGTCCTCCGAGAGATTTTGCCCCTAGCCGACCTTTCCATCTCCGAAAGCCGGTTGTCGGCGACAGAAAGCCCCGAGAGCACCTTGAAGCGAAGCTCCCTACCATCCACGAGGATCGGGAAAGCCGGGGAGCAGGGCGCCGTCCTATGAAACCTCTTGAGGAGCGACGCAGGAGAACCAGTCTCGCCTCCCACCTCCGGAGCCGGGGGCTCTTGCTCTCGAGCACGCTTTCGGCTCGGCGCATGACTGGACTCTGGAGCCCGGGACGCACTTGGGCGCCTGGATGGAGCGGCCGCCGGTGGAGCCGGAACCGACAGCGGGCAAGAAGGGACGGCGCCTCTGGCCTTCTTCCCCTTCTTCGTTTCGACCAGGGCTGTCCGGAATTTGCCTAGGTCCATGGCTTCTGCATAAGACAAAATACAGAGGAGTTAGCAATGCCAGAAAAGTGAAAGAATGCACAAGTCTAAACAGGTCGCCTGAAAATTCCTAACTTACCCGCGAGCTGGGCGGGGCTGAGCCCGGTCCAACTGAGGGCCCGCTCAGATAGCAGCACATCAGCCCGGGAGAGGGGCTCCCACTTCGACGCCCCATCGCGTCGGGATCATTCGACCGACTCACCCGCGGACAGCTGGCCCTATGCCACTGGGTGGGCACAGGCCAATCCTCATCCTCGGACGGCCCAACAAACAAAAACATCCTCTTCCATTCGTGAATGGAAGAAGGTACTACGACGACCCCCGACCCGGCGACGTCCTCCCGTTGTTTTCTAAAAGAGATGTATACCCAGCTCGGCTCGTCCCTGCGAGTGCCAGGGTGGTTTTTGTAGCAAAGAGAAAAAACGAGAAGGCTCCGGCTGAAAGGGATCAGCTGCAATTTCAACCGGATCAGGAACCCAAGGAGAATCCTTCAAGAGTTCGGCACTAACTGGCCCGGGGCTAACCCAAAAAAATTCAACGCCGCAATCATCTCGGGGGAAAACGGCAGGCGCATCCCGGCCCAAAAGGCTTCCAGGTACAAGGCAATCTCCTTGCCCCGTACCTGGTCTGCCCTTTCCCCCTCCTCGGCCAGACGAAACGAATAGTCGGGGGGAATGTGGAAACGAGTCCGGATGGTGGCGAGTTCATCCGCATGCCTCAGCGTGGATGACGTGCCAAGAACACTCATGACCTGCGCTCTGGGGACCGTCCCGGTTGCACGACCCCGAGGAACATGACTAACCCTAACTTCCCGGGGGGAACCCGACCCAGAAGAGGAAGAGGAAGAAGTAGAAGAGGAAGCTTCAGAAGACTCCCTAGACTCTACCCGGACTACTTCTACTGACTTCTTGGAAGAAGACATCTAACCTGATCGAATGGATGTGTCATCGAGAGAGAAAACGCAAGGAATCCGACCTGAGGAGAAGAGCGCCGGGCTAACACGACCAGGGACGAGGAAATTATGGAGAGGTATGGGCCCTGATGGGGATCACACCTCTATTTATAGCTGCCGGCGTACACATCCTACGGCTCCGATCGTCTCCCGCCAAAACAATGTTTCGCAACTAACGGCCGACAACATTCCACCTGTTGCATTGGGCGTGTCCCATCGGGCGTGGGAACGCCTGCGGCCCATCTCATCAGCCAACCAGCGTCAGACACGTGGGCTGTCGCTTCGACGAACGTACGCATAAACCGGCGCCTCCTCTTTAAATGCGAGATCCCTCCCCTGATCCGCTGACGTCACCAAGAAAATACAACTTTCTGTCCGGGAATACGCGTCGACGATATCTTCATGTGAGGGCTCACCCCGGGTGACCGGTCAGACCACTCTCGACCCGACCCAGGAATGGGTCGAGACGAGAGTGGAGGGCTAATGACGATGCTCGATATCGGTGACTCCCCAGATCATGACACGTGGCAGATGACGTGGCCCAGTGCTTACAAGAAAAGATTAAGAACGTTACGTTGAGATCACACCCCGGGCCTTTGGCCCGGGGATGTTCCCGACCTTCGGTGGCCTTCCAGACCATCTACCGGCTCGCCCCCGAGCCATCACAAAACCGAGATACCTCGGTCTCCCGCTCGTTCCCGAGCCACCAGTCGTGCGCGTCTTCTTCGGTCTCACCGACCGACCTACAGCACCGATCACAGGCGCCTCCGCCATGGCTCCGCGAATCTCGCCAGACGCGAGATATCCGCCGCCCACGATCCCGCGATCCACGCCATCACGATCCCCCATTAACGAGCGCATCTCATCATTAATAGGGAATCCCGCCTATCACGCGGGCGTGACGCCAGGGGCGTAACGGCCGGCGTGAATCTCGCGCCCGCCTGTCCATGGTTGCCACTATATAAACTCTTCTCTCAGACGACTCAGGTAAGCCATTTTTACTCCAATAGGCCGTTACTCTGCCAAAATACTTCGTCTAACTTGATCGTCGGAGGGTCCTCAGTGGCACAACCACCCCGGGACTTCTTTGCAGGTAGCTCGGCCTCAACCACTTAAAACCCATTGAGATCCACACGCTCCAGGAGTCAACCCTCCAAATCCAATCTCAGCCGTCTCGTAGCAGATCAACGGAAGATAACATCTGAAGGAGATCCAGAGATCCATCACTTGTTGCCGTTGTTGTTGTAGTTGTGACTCTTTTAAACCCTTTTTTTTTAGTTATGCTAAAATAATAAGTTGTTTTTTTTTCCTCATCAGCCTCAATAAATAATATATTTGTATAGAGCCACCTTATTGTTTAAAACTTGAAAGCGATGAGTGTGAGGTAGATAAACATAGGAATATAGGATGATTTATGTATTTCAAATTAACTTGATTCGCTGTTGGCAAAGTGGAAATAAAATAAAATAGAAATGGTTGATTATCGATGATATTGCTGGAAAGTATGGGAGAGCAGAGAACTTTGTTGAAATTTTTTCCGGAGAATTTTAGCAAAAACTTGCAGAGATGGGTTTTAAGATGAGACATGATGTAATGATATTATATGGCGTCCTCCCCAGACTGGTGTGTGAGCCTTGAAGTTGTTTGTAGCTGCCAAGTCTCTGGACTCCTTATAGAAGTTATGTTTTTTGTTTTGTTTATCTCGCATAAGGAACACATCATCATCGTTTTAAATTATTGCTTTGGAAGCCATATTTCTCTTCCATGTGGGAAGTTCTTGCATGTATGTATTATTCTTGTCGCTTCTTTCCTAAGCAGCTATTCAGTGATACATGTGAGTTACTTAGAGTTGAAATTATATGTAATCATCTTTGCTTTTGAAACATTATCGCCTTAGGGAAGATCATATACCAATCTAAGGTCTGGTAAATAGTAATATGCATGCCCTGCGACCAGCTCAAAGTGAAGAGGTCACATTGGAGAGCCTAACCCTATTTATTTAAGGGGAGGAGTGGGTCCTGCATATGTTGAATCCCGTAATAAGAAAAATGCATGACCCAGTGTATGGTTGATGTCACTTGATGTCAGCCTATATTTCTTTGCAGCAAACAATCTCACATATTGACTTCTATAGGTACAGTCACAATCAATATATATTATAACCTATCTCTGGAAAATAGTTAGATGTGTGAGGGGACCGATGAGTGCACTAGTTAAGATCGTAGTTGCAGGAGCAGATAGCTATAGCGAAAAGCTAATTTATTGGACATTAATTAAGGCAATTAAACATATGCCATGATTGCTAATGTATAGAATGAGATGGTCCTTAACTGGATAAACATTTATTTTCTTTTAAATTTCATTTTGCTTAACATTTTGCTTTGGTAGCATTGGTATAGTCAGATAGAAAATTTATGATATGGTGATATACTGATATGTCGTTTTAACATGGACAAACACACATCAAAATTATGCAACTTGAAAGATTATTTAATGAAACATGTGACTCAGATATTCTTTCTGTTCTCATCAGTTCAAAGCTACTTGTAATGGATTTTTCTTTTCTTTTCTTTTGCTTTGGGCTGTGGGCGGTGGCGGTATTGGTATTAGAAATAACTTCATCCTTTACATGAAGCCTGCTATTAATCCCGATGCAATTACATCACTTAGGAGAGTTAAATCCACAATTATTAACTACAATTTTCATCCAGAGTAGCAAAAGATGCTGTAATGCAATTTCTACTAGTAACACTTTTTCTTTCTTTCTTTCTTTCTTTCTTTCTTTCTTTCTGATCCAATCTAGAATTTTATTGAAATATCAAAACAAGATATGCATGAAATGAGGAGTAATAGCCCTGCCGGGAAAAAAAAGCCCAAATAAGAAAAAACCATTACTCTCTCTATAAGTATGAGTGAAAATAGCCTCAATTTCAAGAGCCAAATAGGTAATTGCCTGAATCATGTAGAATAAGGACCATTTAGGCTTGCATTTCCCTGTGAGATAATCCACAATGATTTTGGAGTCTGATTCTACCGCCAAACCTTTAATCTTCAGAAGCTTGCACTGTAACAGACCATCCAAAATAGCCCTGCACTCAGCTTCAAGAATACCATCACCCCTGCCATAGAAAAACTTTGAAGCAAAAATGGTGTCCCCTTCATCATTTCTCAAAACTGCACCTCCAGAGGTTATCTTGTTTATGATATTTCTAGCTCCATCAACATTTAATTTGTATTTACTTTTTGGAGGCTTGACCCAGTGAGTAAAAATGATTTTTTGATGGGTTTTTTCAATTTTTACTAGCTCAGAGATACCCAGTTGTTGAAGAACTGTTGGATTTGGATTAGCCTTGATATTGATATCAGTAGCTAAGACCATATTCTTAATGTCAGATATGATTTGATGCCAAGTAGTTGTATGAGCAGTGACAAGTAGTAATACTTTTTCCATCGTAGTGAATCCTTACAAATATTTACGACTTTGTTTCAGATACATCAGTGACAAGCATGTCAGCAATACCAATTACAAGTCATTCTAATGACACCCATGGAGACGGTGCATCCGAAGTCTCCAATCTAGCGCAATACATCACAATCAACAAAAACACAGATTCCTTGACCCAAGTTGAGGCACTCCAGATCAACTTCTTGCGTCTACTTCAACGGATTGGACAATCTCCAGCAAATCCCGTGGCCTCACAGGTCCTATACCGGCTTCAATTAGCAAGCTTGATACGAGCAGGTGAAACTGATGCAAAAAGACCTACACTCAAGCTAGACCGAGCTCGAGCAATAGCCTTTAAGCTCGAGGCAGCGGGCCCATCTGATCTCGACCTCTCAGTAAAAATCCTCGTTCTTGGAAATACTGGTGTTGGCAAGAGCGCGACTATAAACTCATTGTTTGATCAGCGAATGGTTTCAACGAATGCATTTCAACCCTCAACTGAACAGATTCAAGAAATCACTGGAACTATCAAAGGAATTAGGGTTACAGTAATTGATACACCGGGACTTTCTCCTTTTGATCTGAACCAACAAAGGAATAGGAAAATTTTGTTCCAAGTGAAAAGGTTTATTAGAAGATCACCACCAGATGTTGTGCTCTATTTGGACCGGCTTGATGTTATCAACAGAGTATACAGTGATGACCGACTCTTGAAACTTATCACTGATGTGTTTGGTGCTTCGATTTGGTGCAATACCATTATTGGCATGACTCACTCAACATCATTCCCTTCAGACATCAGTTACGACTCTCATGTCGGTCAGTGCACAAATTTACTGCAGCATTATATACATCGAGCGATACAAAACGCCCGGCTTCAAAATCCAGTACTTTTGGTAGAAAACCATTCTAGTTGTCGGAAAAATGCCAAAGGCGAGAAAGTTCTCCCCAATGGCCAAGTTTGGATGTCACAGTTGTTACTCTTGTGCACAGCTACCAAAGTCTTGGGGGATGCAAATGCCATATTGAAGTTTCAAGACAGCTTTCAAGTGACAAAATCCAAGACTAGAAAACCTTCAATCCCTCATCTCTTATCATCACTTCTCCAAACTCGAAATTCTTTAGATGAAGGGTCCATCGAGCCCTTCGATGATATAGACCATGATGGACATGACCAGTTGCCACCTGTTCGAATTCTAACAAAATCTCAGTACCGAAAACTATCCAAAGAACAAAGAAAAGCTTATCTCGATGAGCTCGAATACCGTGAGACCTTATACATGAAAAAGCAATGGAATGACGAACTTAAAAGACAGAAAGAGAAAAACAATAACAATTATGAAGACGAAGATTCACAAGAGGTCATGCAATTGCCAGATATCACTCTTCCATTGAGTTTCGACCCAGATAGCTCTAGTTTTAGATACCGATGCCTAACGAGTACTAGCGATCAATGGCTCATTAGCCCAGTTCTTAATTCTCAAGGCTGGGATCATGATGTTGGGTTCGATGGAATCAATCTCGAAACCTTACAAGATTTAAAACCCAATCTTAAAGCTTCATTTGCGGGGCAACTGAACAAGGACAAGGAAGAATTCAACATCCAGTCCGAATGTGCTGCAAATTATTTTGACCCAGATGGTCGTTATCTACACACGGGCATTGACATACAGAGCACGGAGAAGATTCTGGTTTGTTCTGTTCACGGGGATGCAAAGTTCCGGAACTTGGGTTTCAACACAACGGGAGGTGGACTGACGGTGACTTCCTTCGGAAAAGCGTTATTCATTGGAGCGAAGGTCGAGGACTCGGTTTCAATTGGAAGGAGGTTTAAGCTGATGGCGAATGGTGGGAGATTATTGGGAGATGGACAGGTGGTGAATGGAGGGAGCTTGGAGGCGACATTGAGGGAGAGAGATTATCCGGTGAGAGATGACAAGGTCAAGTTCATTGCAAACGTCCTTTCTTTCAACAAAGAAATGGTCATTGGGGGAAATTTGGAATCTGATTTCCGAGTGAGCCGCAGTGAGAGAATTTCGGTGAATGCAAGTTTGAATAGTAGGAGAATGGGCCAGGTTTGCTTGAAGTTTAATTCTTCGGAGCATATCGAAATAGGTTTGATAGCGGCCGTTTCGTTGATTCGGGCTTTTTTGTTTCGGGGTAGAGGATCTTATCCTGAGTAGGGATAGCATGCCGCAGTCAACGATTTCTTATCCTGAGTAGGGATAACATAGTGAAGATTTGTGCGTGGCATGAAGCACAGTGTTCTCCTAATTATTAAACACAATAATAAGAGCTAAGTTATGTTCAAACCCAATGAGGCAGTGTCTCACGTGCTCCCCACTTAAACGCCAGCGTCGGCCTCTTATAAGATTAAATCTTATAGTGGCCCCTCACGAGGAACACACGTGAGTGCCGGCGTGGAAAGCACATGAGCGTCGGCGTTCAAACTAAAGCGGATAGAATTATGTTTTATATGAGGAATATTTCCTTAAAATCGGGATATTCTCTGTTAAACAGAGCCGTTGGATTAAAAATTCAATGGTGATGATAAATCATCAAATAATAGAATTAAATTCTATTAAGAGAAAATATCGACCTAATCTTTCTGAGTGAGAAAGATATTCTTGGTTGGATCAAAGATCCAATGATAGAATTAAATTCTAGTTTGAAAGTATACTTTCCTAATCTTTCTAAACAAAGAAAGATTGTGCTCCGTTAAATCGAGCACCTTTGGATTGAAAATCTAATGATGATTAAAAAATCACTGATTGATAGAAATAAAATTCTATCTATGGGGAAATATTTTCCTAATCTTGTTAAAAACCAGAATATATATTCTGTGAAATAAAATTCACTGGATCAAAAATCCAACGGTGGATAAAATCCCCCAAGTAATCTTTGTGGCCAAGTAAAATCAATTAGTATCTCTCAAATGAGAGATTTTCTTAAACTAGGCAACACATTTGACTCTTCTATATAAAAGATAGGAGACCTCAAAAAAAAAAAGAAGAGGAGGAGATCAACACCACAAGGTTCTTTCCACAACAAAATTAAGAATTCAACACTTCTGAAGAAAAAAGATTCTTACTCTTCAAAACCCTAGGTAAAGAAAAGCAGAGATAAAACTTATCTCTTTTGCCTAACAGAAGGAAAACAAGGGTTTAACTCTCTACAAAAAAAAAACTTAGTTCTTCCCCTGATCTGGGGTTTGAAAAGCAAATCTCTCTACAAGTTGAGAATTTAATTCTCATTGTGGAGATTCTGTTCTCCAAACTCAAAGTCTAGGGAAAAAGAACTAGATCAAAAGGAAATAAAGACACGTCTATGAATTTAATTCCTCTACAAACATGATTTAACCCTGTATAAAGATCTTTGTTCTTATAAAAAAAAATATAATAAAAAAACTTAGCTCCCCAATGAAATCGATCTCAGATCTTCAAAACAGAGATCATTAATGGTCAAGATACCATTAATAGAAATTAAAACTTCTTCAGAAAAACATCAACAAGGAAAAAGACTTAGCGCCTCACGTGCTTTCCGCGTGAGCACTCAAAAAATTCCCTTAAATGGAACTCAACGCCTCACGTGCTTCCCACGGGAGCGCCCAAAACAAAGGACCCAGTGCCTCACGTGCTTCCTATATGAGCGCTCAAAATAGAAGGCCCAGTGCCTCACGTGAAATACACGTGAGCGCTGAGTAAAAATATAGAAGTACTATAAAATCAATCAAAATGACTAATTGCTTAGCACTGATCGGGCAGCGACCAGGTCCCAGCGCCTTACGTGAAACACACGTGAGCGTCCAATAAAATAAATGAGACAGTACTTCACGTGTCACTCACGTGAGCGCCATACATAGTGCTTAGTACTCTATATTTAGTCAAAATGACTAAAATGCTTAGCACTGATTGGACAGCGTCCATGCCTGAGCGCTTCATATGATACACATATGAGTGCTAGAGCCCCCAAACAAGTGCTTAGCACTTCTACATAAAAGGAAAAGTGACGAGCAAACAAAACGACAAATAAGTGCTTAGCACTTTTAAATAAAAAAGAAGAAAAAGACTGAGCATACCAAGCCTAAATTGGCCAAGTCTCTCTGAAAAGTTTCTTGCAGTTGAGCCCAAATACTCTGTTGTTGGATCTTAATAAAATTTAATGATCCTGAAAATATTACTAAGTTGATCTTAGTCTAATTTAAGATTAATGTATTCTTAGTTAAGATAAATTGAGCCCAAATGCTCATATATTTAAGTTGATCTTAATCTCAAACTAGATTAACGGTTCTTAAATAAAATAAAATATTTTTAAACTAAAGGAAAATATAACCTAAATTCAAAACCCAAATTCATAAATATACGGATTTGGACTAATTCGCGCCCTACGGACGACGCCATAAACTAGTCTCCGTATACAATCCACGGGCAACCAAAACAAACAAAATATCACACGACGCGAAGTGAACTACTGGAGAAGGAGAAAGTGGTTAACGTAATTAACTGCTGGGGCTTGCGCCTGCAGGAAAAAGTGTCCCCACAATCAAAAACCTCTCATAAATGAGGGGGATCTGATAAAGTCTGCTACATCGGTCGCATCTATCCAAACCTCCGATATACGGTGCCATAAATCAACTTGGTATATTCGGAGAGGTGGGTGGATATGCCGAAATAGCATCTGCCCCAAAATTCAGGCCAGACGTCCCCAAGCGTCTCGGTCCAGTCTTTCGGCGGTAAACAGATTATGGCACGCCCGGTAGGACCTTTTCGTCTTTCCACTCTACACTTCGTGTGTCGTGTTTCGCAAACAAAATCGTGGTTCACTATGGTTGCCGTTGGATTCGAGGTATTAAAACTTGGTGTCTTGCTCCTGTGCAGAAAATCAATGGCTCTCAATTGCACATCATGCAACAACAACTCCCGCTCCACCCCAACTGGAGGAGCGACTTATAGGTCCAACGCGACCTCTATTTTCTCAATGCTGGTGAGGCAGGTCACACAAGCCACTATCAGACTGTTCTTCGGGACCATGCTACCACCTATGAGTTTCGGTGCCTCAACGCCACAAGAAAAAGCTCCCCGAAAGTCGGTCTTCGATTGGCTGGCAACCACGACGGCTCCCATCAGCAAGCCGTCAAACCTTGAAACTTCAATCTTCAACAGGCCGAGTAAAAGCTCGAGCGGGCCCGTAAAGAAGCCCATGATACCTGAAGGGGCTATCCCCAAAAGGTTAGCCATTCCTACCCCTGCTACAGGCGAAGCCGGCAAAGGTGCTTCTCCCATTAGACGGTCAGCATTTGAAAGATTGGCCGGCTCTCCTCAAACCCTATCAAGGACGCAGGTTTTCAGTAGGCTGACACCGATGGAAACCCCTCAGCAAAGCTGGGGGCATAATGAAGCCACTTTCGAAACTAAGGCGGTCCTTTCAGCAAGGCACGCTCGACGTCGCCACTGGCGCTGAATAAGATAGGCTGGGGGCAACTCCCCCTCTGGGCTTACTCCACCGGCTCCTATGGTGGGTGTCAACGCTGCTGTTCCAACCGAGAATAGTTTTGATCCGCTGAGGAGAGTACGTAAGAATTCTCTAACAATGGTGCTGAAGAAATCACCTATGCCAGTAGAGGTCCATGTGCTGCAACAGCCAGAGTAGCCTCGCCAAAGGCTCTCTTCACAGATACATAGGGTCTGGCGAAAAGTCTAAGACTCTGTGATTGATAAAAATTACTCTCGCCGACCCGAGAAATCTAAGGGCCGGCAAGGAAATGACCGCTCCTCTGCCATACAACGGGGGATTTCTTCTAAACTGGTGCCTGTCACAACGGTTCCTTCAACTCCAATCTCTCATAAAAGAACGAGGCTGGAGAAAACTCTACTGTCCGCGGCAAATTCTAAAGGCGATGGATTTAACGCCCCAAGTCTGGGGGCATAACCGTATATACGGTCTATATGACTAATGGGAAAGAAGAGAGTCGTGCTTCGGTGAGTCACCGACCGCAAACTCGGTCGCTGACAAAGGCTTAGGAGCAACAACAAAAGCTCTAAGAAATGCTGAACAAAATGATGACACTCACTGGACAAAAAGAAAGTCCGAACAAAGAGGCTGAATAGCGCCAAGAGCAAAAGACTGATACAGAGTTTCTGTGAAGGGTGCTAGAGAGGAAGGAAAAAGAGGCTGCTAAGCAAGCTGCTAATATAAAGCAGATGGCTTTCTTATTCCAAGATATGATGTGATACAACCGAAAGCCCCGGCCGAGAGCCGCCAATAGTCATTGAGGACAACAGAGGGGAAATATCAAACGCTCTTCCGGCCTTATCAGCGACCAAGGAGGAAACGATCTCCAAGCCTGCCCTGGACGATTACATTGCTCAGCAAATAAATGCTCACTAAGCTAATGAAGCCGCCGGTCAAATTGTCAGAATCGGGCGACCATATACAGGCCGGTATGACCAAATCAAATACCCGCCGGGATATACGATCCCCAAGTTCCATGTCTACAAAGGAACAGACAACCCTCACCAACACGTCGTGCAATTCTGAGTTCTGTGCAGCAACACTGGAGGCGACGACAAACTGTTGCTTCGCCGGTTCGTCGGCAGCTTGTCAGAAACAACCTTCGAATAGTACTTGAAGCTCCCAAATGACTCCGTGAAAACCTTTGCAGAAATGGAACCGTTGTTCACACAGCGTTTCGCCAGTGCGAGCGAACGCACTTCGATCACGACATTAATCAATACCAGGGTAAAGCCGGGAGAAACCTGGGTCTAATACGCGATCCGATGGCAGAGCCTGTGGTCTAAGTGCGAACATCGCATTGAAAAATCTCCTGCCATGGGCATGTTCATCGGGACCCTTGATTCTCAAACGACTGTGTTCTAATTCATGACGTTCTTCAAGCCCATAACCTTTCAGGCTCTGTTAGATAAACTGGCCAAGATGGACCAGATGGGCCATGGGCCTTCATTCTCAAATAAGGACTCTCGAAATACTCGAAATACTATAAAGGAAATGCGGCCTTCGTCGCTAACACGCAACAACAGCCGAGTGGCCCAAAACCAGCTGCTCGCCAAAACAACTCGCGTCCGCGTCCGTCCTTAGAGGAAAGACTAGGACGTGGTTACTCGTTTGCATGCGATAAAACAAGGAGACTGTTCGAGTTGGTGATACGAAATAACCTTATCACATTGCCAGACCCGCGACGTCCAGTCCAACCTAGCGACGCCAACAACCCTAATTACTGCTCCTGTCATAGAATGGTGAGTCACCAAACTGAGGATTGTTACGTCTTAAAAAATTGGGTTGAAGACCAGTATCAACAGGGAAAATTCACGTTGTCTCATAACTGAAGGGTAAACCCGCCTCAGAAACACACCTCCAAAAAGGGGGACGCGCAGGAGGCATCATGCTCACTCATGAAAGAAACTCCATGGGAAGTCGTTCTTTCAGCGAAAACCAAAAGAATGCTGAAGGATCTACAAGCATATCCGGCAATCAGGTGGAAAAGCCTACTTGAACCCAAAATAATCGAAGGGATGCTAAAATCTCGTCAAAAAATTGTTGACAAGGGAAAAGCCCCCAAGTCAAGCCGTCAAAGTCTTCTAAGAAAAAGAAGAAGATCAAGAAACCCGTGCAGCCTGCCGAGTATGACGATAAGCGCACAGAGCTTCAGAAATATATAGACGTGCTGGAAGAATATAAGCAGAAGGCGCGAACACCGGTTACGCTCGAAGAATTCCTCAAGCATATTTTTGAGGACGGAGACAGTGATAATGATGAGGAAAATGACCCATCAGAAGAAGCAGAAGACTATGTAGTAAGTTGCCACATGGTCTCCCATTCGTCGTTATATGACGAAGAAGCTCTCTCAGCGTCAGAAAACAACGCAGAGGAACTGGAGGTAGAATCGGTGTTAAAAACCCCGAAACTGTCAAAAGAAGGCCTGATTGAGAGGCTGCTGAACAAGCCTTTCAAAAAAGCAAAGTTGACCGAGAATGCGAGACAACCATATATGAAAAGGCTAAGCGTTAGCGTCTGGATAAAGAAGCTGCGGTGAGAACGAGTTGTAAAGTACTCTAACCAAACCAAAGCACACCTGCAATAAATAAGAGCATGATCAAAACAGAGAAGCGGTTCGTTAAAGCCCTGTCAATGGGGATGAAGTTGCCACCTCTCATAAAGAACACTCCCGGGACCACATGCTTCGATGGAGAAGAGTCACATCCAAACTACTACCTATATCATCGGAGGGTCACCCACCCCATCGAGGAATGCAGTGCCTTCAAGAAGTTGTGGTAAGGATACGTTGCCCATAAAAAACACTTTAAGAGGATGAAACGTGAAACTCGTGCTCTTCGACGGCAAAATAGTGGGACGAGCGCGCATGAAGAAACGACTGGCAACTTCATATGGTTGGTACCAGTTCGGATGGAGGAAAACCTCCAGTTCTTACATTCGGGAGCGATTCTAAGGATGAAACAGCCCTCAACCCTCTCTTCAAAGAATCCGCCTCCGGAAAAGAAGAGGAGGAGAAGAATTGCGAGAATATTCAGCTGTGTAACCGCACACTGTCTGAGAAGAATCTCGGACCTACAAACAAAGGTTCGAACGAAAAAGACAAAGGGAAAGGGAAAATCCCTGAGGAAATTGCCCTAGATGATGGAGCGGTAAAAAAGCTCACCACAGAAGACCTGTCTAAGAAAAACAATGTGGATTACAACGTCTTGACACATCTGAGGAAAATACCCTCGCAACTGAGCATATTGGATGCTCTCCTCCTGTCCAAAGAGGTATGAGATTCCCTGATCAAGGTTTTACAAGAGCCCGATCAGTTCCAACTTTTCCTCGCAGAGGAAAAAACGAAAAATGAACTGGCAGAGATCCACACGGCTGATATTACATTCAGCGATGAGGATCTCCTCCTCGGTACATGCAAGCATAATTGTCCATTATACGCTACCGGATATTGTCACGACATTAAGATAGAAAAAATCTTGTCGACAACGGATCCTCCGTTAACCTTCTCAACGTGAGAGTGCTGAAGGAAATTTGCATGAACGTTCGGCACCTTGACCGAGATAAAATTACCATCTCCGGGTTCGACTCGCAGTCATCACGGATGCTGGCTCCGTAATACTGACACTACGCTTCGGGCTGCTCGTCACTAACATCAAATTTCATGTCATTAACACCAAGACTTGCTATAACGCTATGCTCGGCAGGCCTTGGTTACACGAGTACAACGTCATCCCTTCTAGACAACATCAGTGTATGAAGAATTTTAAGGATGGCTCGGAGTACACCGTCACGGGAGAGCTAAATCCGTTCTCCGTAAACGAAGTCCGGAAATACAAAGACGCAAAGTACTTCCTACCAGACTTCGAGGATACTGAAAGGTGCCACAAGCCGGAAAAGAAACAAAAATCCATCGCCACTATCCCGATCTTTGGGAGCGATACCGAGGAAGACGAAAAAATAGTTTACTCGGGGCAATCCCAAAAAGAAAACAATAAGCCCGGACCATCTACTTCTATTTTGGTCTTTGGTAGCGACTCAGAGGACGAGGCCAATGCAGTGTTCTCCGTCCGCCCGTCAATGCAAACTTTTGCTAAAGCAGATTAGAGTCTACAAATTACAATGGCTCCGCCTCAGCATTACAAGAAACTTGATATGCTCGATACATACAGCGTGCAAGAGCTTCAAACTTTCTACATGCCTCCTACGCGAAGAGGTGAAAAGGCGACCCTCTTCTACCAATTTACGGAGACCAAAGTAAAAAAAAGAAATTTGGCATGGTGCCAATTTTGCACTCGACGGGTTTCAACCCATCCGTCTGCCAAGATATTACGCGGAGAGATTAAAAAAGCTGTTAAGATGCCAAGGCGTACCCCTCGAACAAACTGTTCGGCAAGCCTAATTTTACAAAAAGATTTGGGATACCCCCGGGACTCGGCAAAAGATGCCCAACGGGAAGATGGAGAAAACCGGGCTCGGATACGTTCGGTCTAAGAAGCGGGAACAAATCTACAGTTGTCACGTCGTAAAACATCTTGAGTGAAGAGGAAAATGCTTTTCTAAGTAGCTGTGACGTCAAATCGGTCCCGCTCTAAGAACGTTAAGTCCGTCGCTTGAAGAATAAGTTGACAAGCTAATAAAAGAACCTTGTCAAACGAGCCGGGACAATCATACCCGCGAAATGGCTATTTATGAAAAGGTCAAGACGCAACGTCTCAGCCGACAATTTGCGGAGAAACTAGACCATAATGCTCTTCATCCTCGGCTCGATATATGTTCTCGCGAAAGGGGAAAATCCCGACATGGAGGTAAAAACAAGGCCAAGAACGCAAACAACGCTCGAAGACAACAAAGCGGATTTAAGACGCCGTTCAAATGAGAAAAACTCGATTGGAGCCCGTCCTTTATAAAGAAGATGGGTCAGGAATACTTTCCCCCAAAACAAGACAAGGAAAATATTCAACCTTGTCATGAAGCACCAAATGATGACGTTTTCTGAGTCTCGGTATCTCGAACAAATAAACGATGTCCATCATCCGGATTATTGCTCCTATCACCGAGTAATAGGTCATCCCCTTAAAAACAGCTTCACTTTCAAAGACTGGGTAGAAGACCAGTATCGACAAGGCAGGTTTATGTTATCCAACAGCTGGAGGATAACCCCGCCACAAAAGCATGAGCCAAAGAGGATCTATACTGTCAGGATAGGACCATCTCAACATCGAGAACGGAAGTGAACTCGTACCTGCCATATGATAACACTCTCAAAAGAGAGAGGGCACGAGACTATGAATGATCTCTACAGGTGCTTCACAAATGAAGACGAGGATGAGATAATCTCAGAGTTTCCACCAGCACCAAAAGAGCTGGAAGATGTGATACACACTACGGCGGACAGCCTAAGAAAAATTGATTTTGGGACAGAAAACGATCCGAGGCCAACGTTTGTCGGTGAGCTACTATCTGAAAAACAGGTGGTCACGTTAAAAGACGTGCTCATGCAGTATAAAATTTTCTTTGCCTGGAACTACTCTGAAATGCCGGGTTTAGATCCAAAAGTGGCAGTACATAAACTGTCTATATCGCCAGGTATAAAGCCAATCAAACATGCGCCAAGAAGGATGCGACTCGAACTTGAGATGAGTATCAACGCTGAAGTCAAGAAACTATTCGATTCCGGTTTCATCCAAGAGGTTCAATATCCCGACTGGATCGCTAACATCGTTCCGGTGATGAAGAAAAACGGGACAGTTCGCATCTACGTGGACTTTTGGGACCTTAACAAAGCTTGCCCGAAGGATAAATTCACAGTACCCGCTACCGAGCCGATGATTGATAACACGTCTACCCATGAGGTCTTCTCCTTCATCGATGGATCGTCAGGATACAACCAAATAAAAATTTATCCTGAAGACCAGAAGCATACCGCCTTCCGAACCCCGCTTGGGATATTCTGCTATAAGGTGATGCCCTTCGGTTTGAAGAACGCTGACGTTACCTACCAGAGGTCTATGACAAAGATTTTCGATGACCTCATACACAAGATTGTTGAATGTTACATTGACGACCTTGCAGTGAAGAGTAAATCTCATAAGGAGCATTGGGAACATTTAAAAATAGTGTTCCAATGTCTTCGGAAGTATAATCTGAAGACGAACTCTCTAAAATGCGCGTTTGGAATTTCCTCAGGCAAATTCCTGGGATTCATCATACGTCACCGGGGTATTGAAATCGATCCCTTAAAAATTAAGACGATTATGGAAATGCCCACGCTGAGAACCCTCAAACAGTTGCGATCTCTCTAAGGAAAGCCCGCATACATCCGGCGGTTCATAGCCAACCTCTCCGAAAAATGCCGTCCCTACAGTCATCTGATGAAGAAAGGGACCCGATTCTTCTGGGATCTAAAATACCAGAACGCACTAGACGAAATCAAGCAATACCTGCAAAATCCGCCAGTATTGCCGCTCCGATTAAAGGAAAACCCCTTATCCTATATACAACGGCCCTTGAGGGTTCTCTAGGCGCATTGTGGGCACAAGAAAACGATCAAGAAAAGAAGAGAGCTTTATACTATTTAAGTCGATTTTTCCTGGGGTCAGAAAACAACTATTTCCCCCATCGAAAAGTATTGCCTAGCCCTGATGTTCGCAATAACGAAGCTCAGACATTACGCCTCGGCATATGAGGTCCATCTCATATCGAAGGTGGATCCTCTCAAATATCTAATGACAAGGGCCGTACTAACAGGAAGGCTTGCCAAATGGGCCCTCCTCCTGATAGAGTTCTCGGTAACGTATCGTCCCCTTAAAGCGGTGAAAGGGCATGCCATCGCCGAATTTCTAACAGAGCATCCGATACCAGCTGACTCCCCCTTAAATTGCGAGTTGCCAGAAGAACATGCGTTCGATGCAATCAAAGAAGAAAATAATTCCCAATGGGAATTCTATTTCGATAGAGCATCTTCCATGAAGCGGCGAAAGCAAAACACCCCATAATCAAAGCCGGGGTGGGCCTTATCTTCGTGACCTCGCAAGGATGGATATTACGTTACGCCCTCTCCTTAATGGAGCCAAGGACTAACAACGAAACTGAATACGAAGTTTTGATAGCAGGTCTTAAGATCGCTATCGACATGGGAATCAAAGACCTCCTCATATATGGAGACTCCCAGCTGATCGTTAGCCAAGTAAATGGCGACCATCAGACATGCAAGTCAGAGCTGATAAAATATGTCGAAAGAGTGGAGCAACTGCTGACACAAATCCCTTCTTATACCCTGGAAAATATACCGCATGCAGAAAACAGCAAGACAGATGCATTGGCCAAATTGGCTAAGGAATTGGCTGATGAAGACATCGATGACGTGAGGATCATTGTGCAAAACCGCAGGGTTCTTGCGCCAACAGATATATCTTCGGAAGACCTGATAGAGCCATTCGAAGGAAAAAAAACGACCGAACAAGCAGCCCTTCAAATAGAGAACGAAGAAAAGGTCAAGGACTGGAGGGAAGTCTTCATAGACTACTTTTAAGTCCCAACGAACGCCTGAAAATGCGTCGTTTAGACGTCAGCTCATGAAACGAGCTTTGTATTTCTCCTTCGTGGATGACACTTTATATAAGAGATCGTTCGACTGTCTATAGCTAATGTCGGGACCCGGTTCTTGCTCACGGAACAAAGTGCCATACGGAACAAATTGTCACGCCAAGTGTCATGTTTAAGTGGGCGGGGGCCACCTCTTGAATCCGTTGGGGCCACCTCTTGAGTCTGTGGGACCCACTGTAGAACAATGGGGAATCTTCGGAATACATTCCGAAAGAGGGCAGATCTGTACCATAAATGGAATGATACCACTCTTCAATACAGAGGCGCCTTTTAAGTGAACCGGCAGTACAGGAGCTTGAGAACTCCGTAGTTAAGCGTGCTCGAGCCAGGGAAGTTCTGGGATGGGTGACCTCCTGGGAAGTGGCCCCTGGTCGGGTCCGGTTTGCCCCGAAGGACAAAACCGTGCGGTTTCGGCCAGAACGGACAATACTCTATGTATTGGGGGTAGGGCGTGATAGAATGGTATCAAAGCTGGTTCCTTAATAGTAGGTATGTGGTTCGAAGAACCATTGTTCAAAGGTGGGGAGAATGTCGGGACCCGGTTCTTGCTCACGGAACAAAGTGCCACACGGAACAAATTGTCACGCCAAGTGTCATGTTTAAGTGGGCGGGGCCACCTCTTGAATCCGTGGGGGCCACTTCTTGAGTCCGTGGGACCCACTGTAGAACAATGGGGAATCTTCGGAATACATTCCAAAAGAAGGCAGATCTGTACCATAAATGGAATGATACCACTCTTCAATACAGAGGCGCCTTTTAAGTGAACCGGCACTACAGGAGTTTGAGAACTCCGTAGTTAAGCGTGCTCGAGCCAGGGAAGTTCTGGGATGGATGACCTCCTGGGAAGTGGCCCCTAGTCGGGTCGGGATCGCCCCAAAGGATAAAACCATGCGGTTTCGACCAGAGCGGACAATACTATCTGTATTGGGGGTGGGGCGTGACAGCTAAGATGCATGGGGCCGGAGGAAACAAGGAAAGTCGTCTAAGAAATTCACGACGGACTCTGCGGTTCTCATCAAGCTAGGCCAAAGATGAAGTTGAAGATAAAAAAGAATGGTTACTATTGGCCCACGATGATTCAGGACTATCTCAATATGCGAAGCAGTATCACTCGTGCCAAATTCACGGGGTCTTCATCCATCAACATCCAAATCCGCTACACCCGACAGTGGCTAGCTGGCCGTTCGAAATGTGGGAAACCGATATAATTGGCCCTATTAAACCTGCATCATCCAAAAGATATCGGTTCATACTAGCAACAACTGACTTTTTCTCTAAGTGGGCAGAAGCAGTACCGCTACGGGAAGTGAAGTCGAAGAATATCCTCCATTTTTTCAAGACCCATGCCATATACCAGTTTGGAACTCCGCGACGGATATTCTCGGATGATAGGCCAGCTTACAAAAGCCATAAAATAAGCCGCTTCGTACAGCAACATAAAATAGATTGGAGATACTCTTCAGTCTATAATCCTCGGTCCAACGGTCTAGCTGAAGCTTTCAACAAGACCTTGACAAAGATTATAAAAAAGACGGTGTCCAAAAACAATAAGGACCGGCATGAAAGGCTACATGAGGCTCTCTGGGCGTACCGAACAACGTTCAAGACGGCCACGAATACAACACCACACACATTGGTGTTCGGCACGGAGCTCCCATTGGAAATAGAACTCCCCTCTCTACGAGTAGCGGTTCGATATAAGCTGACAGATGAAGAAAATGCTCATCTTAGGTTTGAGGAGCTCGATGCCCTTGACGAAACCCGTCTTATAGCACAACTAAATCTGGAGGCTTATAAGGCAAGAATGACACGGTCATATGAAAGATTGACCAGGCCAAGAACATTCCGCCAAGGCGAACTCGTCTTGGTTGTCAAAAGACTAATGATCCCCGATCGTGCAAAGCGAGGGAAGTTCGAGCCAAACTATGAAGGCCCATATGTCATAGACAATATCTACCAAGGTGGAGCCTACCCGCTCATGGATATGCATGGCTAAACACCCTTCCGGCCAATAAATGGTTGATTCCTCAAAAAATGCTATGCTTGACGAGTCATGACTTAGGTCAATGATAGATGACGACACTTGTGTCCGCTCGCTATCTTCCTGAATCAGAACTCTGAGAGCAGTATCCAAAAAGCTCCGTCGCCCTGAAATACGACAATATTGGACCGAAACGTCACTAAACTAACGCGTTCCCCCAAAAACGGGAATAATGGACCGAAACATGCTTAAACTAATAATGGACCGAAACGTTCTTAAACTAATAATGGACCGAAACGTCCTTAAACTACTATTCGTCCCAAATATAGGAATGTTGGACCGAAATTTCCCTAAACTAATGCATTCCCCCAAATACGGGAATAATGGACCGAAACGTTCCTAAACTAATGCGTTCCTCCAAACACGGGAATAATGGACTGAAACGTCCTTAAACTAACAATAGACCGAAACGTCCTTAAACTAATAATAGACCGAAATGTTCTTAAACTAATATTCGTCCCAAATATGGAAATGTTGGACCGAAACGTCCCTAAACTAATGCGTTCCCCCAAACACGGGAATAATGGACCGAAACGTCTTTAAACTAATAATGGAGCGAAACGTCCTTAAACTAACAATGGACCGAAACGTTCTTAAACTAATATTCTTCCCAAAAATGGGAATGTTGGACCGAAATGTTTTTAAACTAACATTCGCCCTCAAAACGGGAATGTTGGACCGGAACGTCGTTAAACTAGCATTTCACCTCAAAATACGGCGATAAAGGACCGTCATGTTCTTAAACTCACACGTTTAACCCTACGGTGAATCCCTATATCGATTACCGTATACAATCCACGGGAATAAACGATTCATAACTTTCTCAGATCCCACATGATGTAGTCCTTTGAAGAAGACCGGAGCCTACAACTAATGGTGTGTTACCTTACTGGCCGCCTTAAAAAAAGGTATGTCCACAAGTGAAATAGACACGGATGAAAACCCGAAAGGGCGCCGTGAGTAAAAACAACATGACTGCCATCGAGCTAATGAAAACTCGAGAAAGCGCGAACTTGCAAGAAAAAAGGTATGTCCACAAGCGAAATGAGCACGGATGAAAACCCGAAAGGGCGCCATGAGTAAAAACGGCAGGACTGCCAGCGAGCTAGTGAAAACCCGAGAGGGCGCGAATTTGCAAAAAAAAGCACTTGCAAAGCCCTCCCGACTTTGTAAGGAGAAAAAAACCTGCGTGAGATCCTTACGACTCGTAAAGGAGTAACACACTTTGGGAATCTATACAATTCCTAAGAAGAAAATGCACTTACGAGATCCTCACGACTTATAAGGAGAATATATTCTCTATAAGACCCTCACGGCTTATAGAATTCAAAAGCCATGAGAAACAGGGACCTGAACATGTTCTTAAGTCATCAAAACCCTATAAAACTTTCTTTCCCTACAGACGTGTTACTTATATATATGCCCTAAAGGCCATTGTTATACATATGATGTATATTATAGTGGATGCTTGGATATATATAGAGAGGACTTTATTGCTCGACATGATAGTGTGCTATTTAGTTTCACTTTGTCTTAACATATTGACTTGTATTGGTTTACTGTCTTGCTCTCACATGTTGATAAAGCCCTTAGGATATGTACTCGACTACTGGGACTATGATGAGGTCATACTAGTGGGGCCAGGGTAGTCAACGAGTACATCCTATAATTGTTCCTAGTCGAGGGAGTATCGAGACAGGGCATCGATACTCCAGAGTAGACTAGCGTATACGCATCTTGACCCATATGATGGGCGATGGATGATCCCATATCCATCGGTGTTTGACATCAAAGATGGTGTATGGGTGCTCAGTGGAGACTGGGTACACTGAACGGACTCGCCGAGAACTCCTAGATGGTATTATACCTATCGTCAGATAGCAGTTCTCCGGTGACACTGATACAAGTTAGTCTGTAGACCCGAGATCGTCATAGAGTCTTGTGTGATTCCCACTGTGCTTTGATTTCCACCTTACCACGTCCAAGAGGGCGTGCAAAACGGTGGCTTTTGGGTACAGTCCTGAATCACATGGAGGCAATGAGCGATAGGAGAGGTTTCGTCTCTCCCGGTATAGGGAGTTGATGTTGTGCTGTGTTCGATTAGCTATAACTGGAAGTCCCTGGCCAGGGCTGATATGGAGTGCTACTGGTAAGAGTTATCAGTAGTTTCTCGGCCTGTTTTGAGCCTCACATCGACACGACTTATCGGTTACTGGGGTCTGACGTTTACCATCCCTAGACTGGATATGCGACATATCAGACGAAGAGACCGGACTGTACGGTAGTGTTACTGATTGGATTCACAGGAGAATTTACAGGCTTGTTTGTTGATCTTCTAATCGCTCAATACCTGAGTGGCTGTTACGTTTAGCTGACCGCTTGCAGCTTGTGGGTGTTTGATATGATCATTACTTACTGCCGGCGTATTGACGATTCTTTAGAGTCCTACACAGAGGTTTCCTGGCTCAAGCAAAACGGAGTAGGAGCACATATGTGATATGTGCGGGACCGAGAATAATACGATATGAGATACCGTATTCTATTCTCGCGATATGTGATATCGGCCGGGTATATGTGATATAGCCGGGTCATCGGATCAAGTGTTGATTCGATGAATTGGTACATGTTATATTAGTCGGTTATATGTATTATAGCCTGGTTATCGGATCAAGTGTTGATCCGATAATTTAATGTATAATTATATATGTGATATATTACATTACGTTAACTAATATAAGCTCGCTTTATTGATTCATTTTCTCACGGGATAATACATTGATATATATATGCGATATATGTTAATTGTATTATTTTCTTTTGTTACAAAATATATTGTATATGTGATATATAATATTGTAACATGTTAGGGTTACAAATTCAACATTGGTTTAGGGTTTAAACTTGGTTAGGGTTTGGATTAGGGTTAGCTTTTGCATGAAGCTTCATGAAGTTTTGACTTTGTCTTTAGCTTAGATCTTTTGTGTAGATATTTGTTAACCCAATCCAAACCATTAACTCTAGTTTATTCTCTACATGAGTTAATTCCTTCATGCTTAACTCATGGTTGAATAAGTAACCACAACAATAATTCATTGTTCATCACAAAAGGATTAGCATCTTCTTCTTCTTCATTCTCTTGAAAGAAAACCTTCACTAGCTTTTCATTTGTGATGAATAAGTGTGAGAATTTGAAAACAAAAGAGAGCAAAATTCCTATTTCATCATCCTCATCTATTCTAACCATTTAGATTAGGGTGTTCACTTCTCTAATAAATTGTTTAGTGAAGTGTGAGCTTGGGTTAGAGATTCTTCAAGGTAGATCATCTTAGATCATGAAGACTACAAGCAAGGTGTCTCATTTACCTCATGGAGCCACTGGAGAGTCGGAGTTCATGTTGATCGCAGCGAAGGGACCTCAACACGGAGCTTATGAAGTGAAGGAACGGACTATAAAGGTTGTAATCCCTATCTCTTTACTTCTTTGTATGTGATACAATTTTTATTACCCTAGAAATTCTAGCAAGATTCATGGTTAGTTAGCTTTGCACCTCTCTAATTTTTAAAATGGCATGAGTGATGCTACCAAACTCTAGACCAGGTGCAAGGGTAACCCAACAGTGGTATCAGAGCCAAACTAGAATTCTAGATACGGTGTTATAACAATTACGAAAACGAAAATCACTTCGAAATACGGTATTAGGAAACCCCATTCTTGCTCTCTGGAAATTTTCTGAAAAGTCCCTTAAAAATTTTTCAAACAGGTGCAGAATGGTCTCTGGGACAATATATGAACATGGGAGAAATACGGAGGGAGGGAACCGGTTTTGAACCGGCCACAGGAGGGAAAATTCCGGCCAGGCAGGCCCCACCACTTCCTCTGACTCCGTATTTCCCATGTGGTCTTATGTCTTCAGTTTGGGTTTCCTAGTATTGTTTATTTAGCATAATTTTCATGTGATGATTGGTTTGACCTGGGGCTAATTCGTAGTGCTTCGTAATCGTATAATTTAACACTGTATTGGTAACCTTGACTATTTCTAGCAGTTCGATCGAACTTCGCACACCGCATTTTGTACCCCGCTGAAATTTCTAAGTGTTGTAATTTTCCGAAATTGATTGTATTCATAAAATCGTGCAAGTACCCCTATGGACTCCCTAGAAGACATAATAACCTTAACTCGATTCGATGCCCACGGAACCGAGTTCGAACCTTCGGGTTTGCCGTAGTTCCGTGGTGTCATAGGTGAGGTGTTGGTTAACTCCTTCTACGGCTGGACCATATACACTGTGGCAAGGTTTTTGAGTGTTTTGACTTTGCTCAAGTGTTGAGCTAACGGGGGTAATTTGTGAGTGTATGTTGATTCGATCGAAACGTTAAATATCGTCATGATATTCTGTAATATGATACAATATGTGGAATTCATATAGTTAGACATGAAATCCGTAATATGTGATATTTCGGGTTTACGATGTCTAAGTTGATTGTGGATTTCAAATGTTGTAGTTTTACACTTTCTTTTCTGCGACCGTAAGTGTAGTATGTAGGGTATTGCCGGCTTCGTTTCTCTACATCAACGACAATCGGGATACGCATACTTGCTTACGTTGATGATATGAGATATTTTGTGTTGCTGTGATATGTTATATTGGATCGCCGTGTTCTGAATAGCCGGGGGTTTTATGTGAGATGAGGGTTTTCATTTTTATTCATGTAAAATTCATTGTATGTAATATTCTTTTATTGGGGCACTTCCCGGTTTAGGTTGATGTCACCATTGTATATTATTTACTTTTCCGCATTAGGATAGACCCAAGGAGGGGAGCACAAGTAACCGGGTTCTAGGGTCCAGTGGGAGGCCATCTCGAGGAATCGAGATCGGGTCTCCTAATCCTAGAATTGGCAGTGTTACTTGCCGCTTTCGTAGGGGTCTAGGGATGTGGGTTTGGCCATTCATCGCGACCGTGGAATCCGTGTTTTATGAAGGCTCGAAATAAAACACGGACCTTCTAGTATATTCAATATTTCATATGTTTCTTCTGCTGCTGATATACTGTGATGTGATCATATTATATGCGTGAGACGAATGCTTTATTATTATATATGAGATATATAGTAGACGTTACTTATGTTTTACACCCGCGCTAGTCCCGTCCCGGTATGCCGTTAGTTAAGTAACCTAACGGTGCATAACGGAACATTGTGGCGAATGCGGATGGCATAAGCGTACGTTGTATTTTCGTTTCTTCTGTGATGCTTAGGAAGCATAAATGATCGGACTTATTAATGAGATTAATAAAAGAAAAGAAACCTAAAAGATGTTGTAGAATCAAATTTTCAAAAAGGGTAGCTACAGTTTTTGTTTTGCATTGTGGTATATGCGATATACCCTGCACCTTATTCGATGAGGAAAGAGCCGAGATCCCTTCACCGGGAGTGACCTCTTTAGCAAAACTGGCAAATGCTACAAACTCACGGTTTTGTTTTTGATTGCTTCTATAGTTCTTGCTTTGCACAGCGGTATTTGTGAAATATCCTGCACCTTATTCGATAAGGAAAGAGCCGAGATCCCTTCACCGGGAGTGACCTTTTTAGCGAAACTAGAAAAACCTAAAAAACACTTCTTTTCAAAATCACTTGTTTCTACAACGATATCGAGTTCATTACGCTCATGGTTTTCTGAAAAACCTGCGTAGCCCTCCGTCATTTCAGATAAAAACTATTTAGTATTCGTGCTGCGTTTGTTGGCCTTTGTCAAGGCATAGTGTGCGGTAGCTGAATAGTACTTATCTGCTTAAAGCATGTGATGCGATTGGATTAGGGTAGTCGTACGACCTTGTTGGCCTTTGTCAAGGGTCGTGCGGGTGGGTTTATTTCAATCAAGAAATGACGGGTTGAACTTGACTAGCTTCCTATGGTTTGTTGGCCTTTGTCAAGATCATAGGGGGCTAGGGTAAAAGCATTATCGAGAATTTCAAGTGTTGAAATTTGCAATGAGATTGCATACCTTCTATGAGATAGATGGATCCTGATACCCACTGCGAGTAAGAGTTGCTCCTGGGAGAATTTTACATTGGACAATTAGCCGATCAAGTAGGTGTCTAGAAATGTGTTAACGAGGTTATGCCTCTGGGAAAATGAGGTTTATTTTAATTAGGCCCGTGCGAAAGCACGGGGAACCTCGCTCAAAGTACCAACACTGATCTGGCTGAAAAATTGGCGAACTTGTAAAGTGTAATTAATCCCGGCTAATCTTACCTTTCAGGGTTTGAAGGAAGATTTGATTAAAACAGTGGGAGCCATCCTGATTAGATAAGATAATAACCAATCTAATCTTGCATGAGCGCACGCTAAAGTGTTTTCTTAGCGACCATGTCAGGCCTTAATCAAGATAATAATATGGATGTATTAACTGTACCCGCTTATTATACTGAGCAAGCGAACGTTGGTCCCGCTCCCACTTATAATTGTTATAAGTCTGAGCAGGAAATAGTAGAATATCTGGATTCTCACGCCACCCAAGCGAAGAATAAGCATGTTGATGCATCTTCTTCCGGTGTGTTAGTTATCGAGAACTGTTTCTCAGTTCATTCTACGTCCTGGGTATTAGATACCGGATCGGGATCCCATATATGTAATATGTTACATGGGCTGCGTAAAGGTAGAGAACTGAGAGAGGGTGATCTTTCCGTAAGAGTAGGGAATGGTGTAAATGTTGCAGCCAAAGCAGTTGGCGCTTATCACCTTGTGTTACCAAATGGTAATACATTGGTTCTGAACGAATGCTATTATATTCCGACCCTGATATGGAATCTTACATCAGTTTCTTTATTGAGAAAAAAAGGATATAATTTTGTAGTACAGGATAATGTTATGAACATATTCCTGAATCAAAAGTTGATTGGATCAGGATCGTTAAATAATGGCATATACGTTCTCAACCAAACTACAGTACTTAATGTACAAAACACACACAAGAGGAAGAGTTCAGAAATGAACGAATTCTTCTTGTGACATTGTAGACTAGGTCATTGTTAGTGTGTAGTAGCGCCTCTAGTAAGGTTGCATCTTCATAAAGTAGTGAACTTTTAAATTCTAGAGGGCTATTACAAACGAACTACGAATCGTAACTAGAGATTAGGGTAATAACATCATTATGTGAAGTCTAAACTAAAGGAAAAAGAAATACAACCTTTGTAGCCAACTCCTTCGGTCTTTAGGACTCCTACGGCTTTGCTCGAAGCTTGGATCAAACTCCGCTCAAGGTCCTTCGTCGTCTACGATGATCCATCCGGAGATTCCTAGATCAAGCTCTTAGCTTCACAAAATGAAGCAAACACTCTACACTAAAGGGTTAGGGTAGTGTAGAATGGTTGTGTGGTTTATAAACTCACTTAAAAAACCCTTTCTTTTTAAATTTCTCACTCAAAACAAAACTCAAGAGAGCTTGAAGAAGGAGGAAGGTGAAGATGGCAAAAGCTTTTGTGAATATAATGAAAAACTTATTTTCAATAATAGAAAAGAAAAGATTATATATGAGACACTCTCAAATATAACCATGGTTGACTAAATATCTAGATATTATTTGGATGGGTTAAAGAACAAAGGAAATATAACCATGGTTAAAGTCAATGGTCAAAGAAAAAGTGTGTAGAAAAATGAGTCATTATAGCTAATTTCCTTTTCTTTAAATCATTAACAAAATCTAGATATTTATCAACCATGTAAGTCTTGCATTGCCATCTCCTTTGTATCATCAACCATGACACATATGTATGTGTGTATGTGTGCATGCACATCATCATGTGTATGTGTGAACATACATGCATACAACCAAAAGAAAAAGGGTTAATTAAAAGTGAGCTAAAAGATAATATTAAATCAACACTTGATTTAATAAATCGGTCATATGAAATACGACCCAACCAATATTGAATGCCCGATTAAAATACGGTATCACATATTCGTATTTAATCGAGCTCCTACGCATATCACATATGCACACCACATCATTTCGTCTGAGCTAGAAAAATCCTGTATGGGACTCTAAGACTCGTCAATACGCCGGCAGTAGGTGATGATCATATCAAAACACCTACAAGCCGCAAGCGGTCAGCTAAACGTAACGGCCACCCGGGTATTGAGCGATCAGAAGAAAAACAAGCGAACCCGTCAAAACTCCCGTCGAGCCATTGGCAACACTTACCGTACAGTCCGGTCTCTTCGTCTGATATGCTGCATATCAAGTCTAGGGATGGAATCGTCGAGCCCTAATAACTCAATAAGTTATGTCGATATGAACTATGACCGTTCGAGAAACTACTGATAACACTTATTAGTAAATCTCATCAGCCCTGGCCAGGGACTTCAAGTCAGAGCTAATCGCACATTGCACAACATCAATTCCCAATACCGGGAGAGACGAAACCCCTCCTATCGCTCACTGTCTCCATGTGTCTCGGGACTATACCCAAAAGCCACATGTTTGCACGACCCAATAGAGCCGTGGTAGGGTGGAAATCAAAGTACAGTTGGAGAACACACAAGACTCTATGACGATCTCGGGTCTACAGACTAATCTGTACCAGTGTCACCAGAGAACTGCTATCCGACGATAGATATAATACCATATAGGAATTCTCCGTGAGTCCGTTCAGTGTACCCAGTCTCCACTGAGCACCCGTATACAATCTTCGATGTCACAACACCAATGGATATGGGATCGTCCATCGCCCATCATATGGGTCAAGAAACGTATACGCTAGTCCACTCTGGTATATCGATGCCCTATCTCGATATACCTACGACTAGGAACATTTAAGGATATGCTTATAGACTACACATGCCCCACTAGTATGATCTCCATCATAACCATGGAAGTCAAGCAAATATCCTCAGGGCTTTATCAACATGTATTAGATGAACAGTATCAAGTAAACATGTCAGATAAAGTAAAACCAGATAACATACTATCATGTCGAGCAAGAAAGTCATATATAAATATACATATATACTTGTCCAAGCATCCACTATACATATAATGGCCTTTAGGGCATACATATATCCAACAATCATATCAATGTGACACGGCTAGCTGAGTTGCATGAGGATGAATATTTGAATCCTTTCGAACTTTCATCTTATGATATTTGCCAGTTATGTTTTAAAGGCAAGATGACCAAAACTCCGTTTAGTGGACACGGAGAAAGAGTTACAGAACTCTTGTGACTGATACATAGTGATGTATGTGGTCCCATGTCTACACATGCCAGGAACGGTTCCTCATATTTCATTACATTCACTGACGATCTCTCAAGATACAGATATGTATTCCTGATGAAACACAAATCTGAAGGTTTTGAGAAATTCAGAGAATATAAGCACGAAGTGGAGAACCAAACGGGCAAAAGTATTAAGATCTTTCGATCTGATCGAGGAGGAGAATACTTGAGCAATGAGTTCCTGCATTATCTAAAAGAGAATGGGATTCTCTCTCGGCTTACTCCTCCCTTTACACCACAGCACAACGGTGTATCAGAGTGGAGGAATCGCACCCTATTAGATATGGTGCGTTCTATGATGAGCATAGCTGAGTTGCCTATTTCTTTCTGGGGTTATGCGCTAGAGACAGCGGCATACCTATTGAATCAAGTTCCGTCTAAATCTGTACCTACCACACCATATGAGACATGGAGTGGGAAGAGACCATATCTTAAACGTGTTAAGATATGGGGTTGTCCGGCCTATATCAAAACAAAAAATCCGGACAAACTCGAGGCACGGTCAGTTCTTTGTAAGTTTGTGGGATATCCTAAACATTCATATGGATATATTTTCTACCACGGAGAGGAACAAAAGGTGTTTGTTTCTCGACATGCCACCTTTTTAGAAAAGAGATTTCTTGTAAAAGAAATTAGTGGTAAAGAGGTAGAGCTGGAAGAAGTTCCAGTAACACAAACTGCAACTGAAGATTTAGTGGAACCAGAAGATTCAGTAGTTCCCGACGAACCTCAGCCGCTCCGCCGATCTAGTAGGGTTCCTCATCCACCTTAGAGATACTACGGTTTTCTCATTGATGGTGAGAACGAGGATTGCTTCATGGAAGATGATGACCCAACTAGCTTCGAGCAGGCCATCACGAGTGGGGACTCTGTGAAGTGGCTGGATGCAATGTGATCTGAGATGGAATCCATGTACACCAACAAAGTATGGACTTTGGAAGTTTCTCCTGAAGGGGTAAAACCCATTGGAGCAAGTGGATCTTTAAGAAGAAACTTGGTGTAGATAGAAAAGTAGAGACTTTCAAAGCTAGAATTGTTGCAAAGGGTTTTCGTCAACGATCAGGTGTGGATTATGACGAAATCTTTTCTCCAGTGGCTATGCTTAAGTCCATCCGGATCTTACTTGCCATTGCTGCATACCATGACTACGAAATCGGGCAGATGGATGTTAAGACCGCCTTTCTAAATGGTGATTTAGAGGAGTGCGTATACATGACTCAGCCAGAGGGCTTTATAGATAGTGGGAGCAGCGGAAAGGTGTGCAAGCTGCTTAAATCCATCTATGGGTTAAAGCAGGCATCGCGGAGTTGGAACATCTGCTTTGATGTTGTAGTCAAAGAGTTTGACTTCATAAAAAACGTAGATGAGCCTTGTATTTACAAGAAGGTTGCAGAGAGTAAGGTCGTTTTCGTCGTATTGTACGTTGATGACATATTCTTGATAGGAAATGATGTTCCTATGCTGCACTCGGTCAAGCTCTTCTTATCACATAGATTCTCAATGAAAGATCTAGGTGATGCCTCCTGCATTTTGGGAATTAAGATCTATAGAGATAGATCTAAACGGATACTGGGATTGTCCCAATTCAGATACATTGACACCATACTAAAGAGGTTTAGTATGGAAGAATCCAAGCGTGGGAACCAACCCACGATCTCTGGACTCACTCTTTCTAAAGAGATGTCTCCCAAGACTGATTTGGAGAGAGCTCGCATGCAAGGGATACCCTATGCTTCGGCAGTAGGCTCTATCATGTACGCGATACTATGTACCAGACCCGATGTAGCATACTCACTAAGTGTAGTGAGTAGGTATCAAGCAGATCCAGGAGAGAGTCACTGGACTGCTGTGAAGAACATTCTCAAGTACTTGAGAAGAACTAAGGAGATGTTCTTGGTGTATGGTAACGGAGAACACCAGGTGGAGTCCTTTACCGATTCAAGCTTCCAAAGTGATAAGGACGACTCTAAGTCGCACTCGGGATTTGTCTTTACCCTGAATGAAGGGGCGGTTTGTTGGAAGAGTTCCAAGCAAGAAACCGTGGCAGACTCGACGATGGAGGCTGAATACATCGCTAGCAACGATGCTGGCAAAGAGGCTGTCTGGATGAAGAAGTTCATCACTGAACTTGGTGTGGTTCCTTCCATTGAGCATCCAATACCTTTGTATTGTGATAACAATGGAGCTGTAGATTTGGCCAAGGAACCCAGGTCCCATCAGAAGTCCAGCCATATTCTGAGGCGGTATCACCTGATCCGGGAGATAGTTGATCGCCGCGAGATCGAGATCAGGAGAGTTGACATGAAGGACAACACTGCGGATCCACTCACGAAGGCCATTCCCCAAATACGGTTTGTGAGACTCTTCAGGATGTTGGGTATGAGATACTACAACAGCTGGTCTCAGTGCAAGTGGGAGATTGTTACTTATATATATGCCCTATAGGCTATTGTTGTACATCTGATGCATATTATAGTGGATGCTTGGATATATATATAGAGGACTTTCTTACTCGACATGATAGTGTGCTATTTGGTTTCACTTTGTCTTTAACATGTTGACTTGTATTGGTTTACTGTCTTGCTCTCACATGTTGATAAAGCCCTTAGGATATGTACTCGACTACTGGGACTATGATGAGATCATACTAGTGGGGCCAGGGTAGTCAACGAGTACATCCTATAATTGTTCCTAGTCGAGAGAGTATCGAGACATGGCATCGATACTCCAGAGTAGACTAGCGTATACGCATCTTGACCCATATGATGGGCGATGGATGATCCCATATCCATCGGTGTTTGACATCAAAGATGGTGTACGGGTGCTCAGTGGAGACTGGGTACACTGAACGGACTCGCCGAGAACTCCTAGATGGTATTATACCTATCGTCAGATAGCAGTTCTCCGGTGACACTGGTACAGGTTAGTCTGTAGACCCGAGATCGTCATAGAGTCTTGTGTGATTCCCACTGTACTTTGATTTCCACCTTACCACGTCCAAGAGGGCGTGCAAAACGGTGGCTTTTGGGTACAGTCCCGAATCACATGGAGGCAATGAGCGATAGGAAGGGTCTCGTCTCTCCCAGTATAGGGAGTTGATTTTGTGCTGTGTTCGATTGGCTATAACTGGAAGTCCCTGGCCAGCGCTGATATGGAGTGCTACTGGTAAGAGTTATCAGTATTTCTTGATCTGTTATGAGCCTCACATCGACACGACTTATCGGTTACTGGGGTCTGACGTTTACCACCCCTAGACTGGATATGCGACATATCAGACGAAGAGACCGGACTGTACGGTTGTGTTATTGATTGGATTCACAGGAGAATGTACAGGCTTGCTTGTTGATCTTCTGATCGCTCAATACCTGGGTGGCTGTTACGTTTAGCTATCCGCTTGCAGCTTGTGGGTGTTTGATATGATCATCACCTACTGCCGGCGTATTGACGATTCTTTAGAGTCCTACACAGAGGTTTTCTGGCTCAAGCAAAACGGAGTAGGAGCACATATGTGATATATGCGGGACCGAGAATAATACGATATGAGATACCGTTTTCTATTCTCGTGATATGCGATATCGGCCGGGTATATGTGATGTAGCTGGGTTATCGGATCAAGTGTTGGTTCGATGAATTGGTACATGTTAAATTAGTCGGTTATATGTATTATAGCCGGGTTATCGGATCAAGTGTTGATTCGATAATTTAATGTATAATTATATATGTGATATATTACATTACGTTAACTAATATAAGCTCGCTTTATTGATTCATTTTCTCACGGGATAATATATTGATATATATGCGATATATGTTAATTGTATTATTTTCTTTTGTTACAAAATATATTGTATATGTGATATATAATATTGTAACATGTTAGGGTTACAAATTCAACATTGGTTTAAGGTTTAAACTTGGTTAGGGCTTGGATTAGGGTTAGCTTTTGCATGAAGCTTCATGAAGCTTTGACTTTGTCTTTAGCTTAGATCTTTTGTGTAGATATTTGTTAACCCAATCCAAACCATTAACTCTAGTTTATTCTCTACATGAGTTAATTCCTTCATGCTTAACTCATGGTTGAATAAGTAACCACAACAATAATTTATTGTTCATCACAAAATGATTAGCATCTTCTTTTTCTTCATTCTCTTGAAAAAAAACCTTCACTAGCTTTTCATTTATGATGAATAAGTGTGAGAATTTGAAAACAAAAGAGAGCAAAATTCCTACTTCATCATTCTCATCTATTCTAGCCATTTAGATTAGGATGTTCACTTCTCTAATAAGTTGTTTAGTGAACTGTGAGTTTTGGTTAGAGATCCTTCAAGGTAGATCATCTTAGATCATGAAGATTACAAGCAAGGTGTCTCATTTACCTCATGGAGCCACTGGAGAGTCGGAGTTCATGTTGATCGCAGCGAAGAGACCTCAACACGGAGCTTATGAAGCGAAGGAACGGACTACAAATGTTGTAATCCCTATCTCTTTACTTCTTTGTATGTGATACAATTTTTGTTACCCTAGAAATTCTAGCAAGATTCATGGTTAGTTAGCTTTGCATTCTCTAATTTTTAAAATGGCATGAGTGATGCTACCAAACGCTAGACCCCAGGTGCAAGGGTAACCCAACAAGACGGTCCAATATTACCCCTTGTATATTATCCACGGGCATAAATAAATATTCTCCCACCAAGTTCCACCAGTAGCGAGAAATGTCCTTATATGGTGAACGACACTTGTAAGTCCTCTCGACTTACAAGAAGAAAATACTCTTGTAAGATTCTTACGACTTATAAGAGAAAAACACACTTAGGAATTCTCACGACTCCTAAGGAGAAAATACACCTGCGAGATCCTCTCGACTCGTAGGGAGAAATGCCTTTATGAGACCCTTACGGCTCATAAAGTCAAAAAGCCTTAGTCGACAGGATCCTAATCCTGTTTGTTAAGCCACATTTGTTCAAATCAACAAAGGCAAATGATAATTCGCTCCTGGCAATATTCCAGTTGCAGCGACGCTGATGCCAAGATTGACATCAAATCTCAAATTCCCGATTTGTTAAAAAAAGGGTTGAAATGATAGGGCAACTCACAATAAAAAAACTGCGAGTGAAAAAAAATGAAATTAAATGACATAGCTGAAATGATTGGGCACCACGATAAATAGTCGAAATGATTGGGCAATCGTGATTTTCGCGACATAAAACGCTGAAAAGATAAAGTATCGCGGAAAGAAATAAAAAGAAAAAAATGAAAATGAAACTTTTCTGCCCTGCAAGTATGTCCATATTGACTCTTGTATACGATCCATCGGCACAAATGAAAGAAGGGAACCATAATTTCCCACCACGCTTCGTCAAAAAGAGATCCGAGTCTTGATGGTGCATATACAATCTAGAGACTATCCCGGCGTTTCTTCTCATTCCAGCAGGATGCAGACGTAACTTCATCATAAAAAAAGACCCAAGGGTTAAAACAAAAATGGAGTAATGGCAAAATCCTAGCTCCAAGTCTTGACAGTATATATACAATCTAGAAACTGTTGGAGATAGTGCCCTCAGAGTCAATTATTGGATCACAGGCATGTGATTGCAATGATTGAGGGAGGACCTATCCCGGTAGGACAGTCTTACTCAAGATGATAGTATGCTATCTGGTTTATCTTTTATCATCGTGTACTGCTTTAGGTGACCTGACAGGTCGCTATTACACGTTGATAGAGCTTCTAGGATTCTTGCTTGACTGCCAGCAGTATGAGGGCGATCATATACGTGGGAGCTGGTAGTCTATAAGCACATCCTTAAAAGGTCCCTAGTCGTGGGAGTTTCGAGACAGGGCATCGATACACCAGAGTAGACTAGTGTATTCAGTCGAGACCCCGACGAGGGGCGGTGGCCGGTCTCACAAGCCACTGGTGTCAGTTAGTTCACCTAAGATGTATATAGGTGCTCATTAGGTTATGAGTACACCGGACAGGACTCGCCGGGAACATGCTAGTTGGTGTTATACCTGACGTCAGATAGCAGTTTCATGGTGACATGTGTACAGGTTAGTTCATCGACCTGAGGATCGTCATTTATCTCGTGTGAGTTCCCACTGTACTTTGATTACTACCCTACCACGCTCAAAGGAGACGTGCAAACAGGTTTTAGTTGGGTACAGTCCCGAGCCACATGGAGGCAGTGAGCGGATCTTCAGGGGTTCGTCTCTCCCGGTATTTGGGGTGAGGTCGCGCTGTGTCTAGGAGAGCCATTACACAAAGCCCTCGGCCGAGGCAGGAGATTTGCTGGTAGGTTTTCCAGTAGTATCTCAGGGTGTTCTGGGCTACACTTCGACACGACTTGTACCGCTTTTGGGGGTCTGACTTTTACCAACCCTCTAGGCCCACCATGCGATGCTCATAGACGAACAGACCGGACTGTATGGATATTGTCACTGACAGGCTCAGTAGGGTGTCAGGATGAGTTCGCTCATCGACGTCCCTTTTGGTCAATACCTGGTAGCCCGTTACGTATAGGCTAATACCTCTGACGTGCTAGTGGTTAAATTCACAACCAAAGTATTGACGAGTCTTTAGAGTCCCCCACAGACCAGTTTCTCAAGTTTCGCGCGAAACGCTGTAGAGGCCGTATGGAGATATGGCAGGGTTCGATCAGATACGTGCGGTATTGCATGGATCAGGATCGGACGGTTAATACTAGCAGGCTTTGGTTTAAGCCGGATCCTAGTATTGGACAGTGTAGATTTGTCTCATTGCATTTGTATTTCGGTCGGAATACAAATGCGGGTATGTATATACAGTAGCGGGGTTTTCCTGTAATTTATTACGGGATCAGTTTTCTGAAGTTGCCAGTTTGTTTTCCGTTTCGGCCAATTTTCTTTGTATCTTTCCTTGGCCGGAAATTGGTGGAGGAGGGCTTATTTGCATTTGTGCAAATAAGCATTTTGGAGGGTTGTCTTTGCATATTGTAGTGTCATGATTGTTGCTCCACCATTGACTTCATAACCTCATGATTGCTTGACTTTTGTTTGTGATGATTAGTTGGTGGAGTGTTGGACTTTGTCTTGTGATCATGCTTCATGATAACTCCACACTCTCTCTTGCATTATTAAGATACACCCCCCTTGGACTTTGACCCTCTTCTCCTCATCACATGTGGCCGGCCAATTCTTCATGGGCTGTCCAAATTTTTGGGGATGGCTTTTAGTCTCGTTTGCTTGCTAGAAATTCCCAAGCCATCAAGAAAATTCACATCTCATTCTCCACCACCAAATATGGCAACTTCAATCCTTAGAGACACATGGCTTTCTACACTTCTTTCTACAGCAAATCTTGGGCACGTCGACTCGCCAACTTCGTGCCCGAGTTGTCTCGGTCCAGAGGTGGGAGCCCGTAAAAGAAGCCGGCGACGTGGTGCCCTTCCGGCGAGGAGATGAAGACCGGAGATTCCGCGAGGAGATCGGGACGACGACGAGAAGACCGAAGGACACGGATCGCTTGGTATAGTTTCTCTACTCCCTTTCTTGTTTGCTAGAGTTAGCTTAATGGCTCGATCCGGGTTGATAGTGTGCGGTGGTGCCGGTATGCAAGTTTCGTAAAGTTTTTCGTTTCCGCGTTTCCGGCGTCGGATCGACGGCCGGGGCGCCGCCGTGCACTTACATTGGTATCAGAGCCTCGCCATTAACCTAGACTAGCTTGGTTTAATGTGTTTACATTTTCGATCGAACGAAAAATTCCAAGACCCGCGTTTTCTGGTTCAGGTTTCTGTCGAAATATTTTTGGCTCCAAAATTTTTTCAGTGTGTTGCAGAAGTATGTACAGGGAATTTTAAGCATACTGTGAAAATTCGATGCATTGATTCCCTAGAAGGACCGCGGAACCGCGGCTAAACCTCTGTTTGGGCCGCGGTTCCGCGGCAAGAAAATGGAATCATTGCACCAGTTTTTTACAGAGGCCTCCTGACTTGAAAATAGGGTTTTTGGAACATTCTTTTTGGGCCCAGATTTTCTTTAAGTGCTACAGTAATGCTTGGGGCCCACTTGGGTAAAATTTGATCGATCGAATATTTTAAACACATTAGTTCACAGTATTTACATTATATCTGCGACCGTGAATGTCATTTGATCGGTAAATCCTGTCTAACTGCTATAGCCCGGTTAGACGGATTTACGAACGTGACACTCACGTTGATGTTCTGTGTTGTGCTGTGATGTTGTGGATTGGTCGTGGGGGATAGCCTGGAAGCAATGCTAGTACAGTTTTTGTTGTATTATGTACATTTGATATTGCGGGGCGAGTGCCGACATGTGGACTGCCGTCACTGCCTGTTTGTATTATTCTTTTGGGGCACGACCGGGTCGAGGTCGATGTACCCGTTGTATGTATATTTTACTTTCTGTACTAGGATTACCCCAAAGTGGGGTGCACGGATAGCCGGAATCTAGACGGCAACGGGCCCGCATCTCATGGCATTGAGACGGAGGGGGCTTCACTCTAGAATTGGCGGGCTATTCGCCGCACTCGTAAGGGGTACAGGTTGACCCAGGAGGGATGCACAAGTTACCGGATTCCGTGAAGTGCTGGGTGGTCCATTCACGTTGCTGAAGGGGGCTGCCTCGCTTCAGGTTTTGGCGGGTAACTTGCCGCGCCCGTAGGGGTCTAGGATTTCATTGCACAGGCTATCCACACGACCAGGGGAACGCCGGGTTTCAGTAGCGGCTCTGTGAAACCCGGGGATCCCAGATATCTGTATTGTTCTGTGATGCTTATTACATTTCTGTGATGTTGCATTTTATCACGCCTTGAGCGAAATATTATATATTGATATATATACTAGTAGATGTTGTATATGTTTTGCATCCACGCTAGTCCAGTCCCCGCTCTGTCGTTAGTTAACTAACCTAACGGGTAATGACGGGACCCAGTGGCGAATGCGGATGGCATATACGTACGTCATTATTTTCGTTCTTTATTGGTGTGATCAATTGATGGGACTGCGTTGATTCGGATCAATGCAAGTTAAAAACAAACCTAATCTGATGTTGTTGGAACACTTTTCAAAAAGCTGTTATTGCAAGGACGTTCATTTTTGTTTTGCACAGTGGTATTCAGTTGGAATATCCTGCTCCTCAGTCGACGAGGCAAGGGCCGAGATCCCTTCACCGGGAGTGACCCCTTGGACAGAAGTTTGTGTCAGGGCAATAACTTCACTATAGTCGTTTACTTTTGATTTGCATCGTGGTATTCAGTTGGAATATTCTGCACCTCATTCTACGGGGAAAGAGCCGAGATCCCTTCACCGGGAGTGACCTCTTTAGCAAAGGTTTTCATCACTATATTTTTATAAAGCTATCCGGTTCCTTCAACGATATCAAGTTCATTACGTTAAAGGTTTTCGCCAGAAACCATTCTTAGCCCTCCATCATTTCAGTTAAATATTCGGTAGTATTCAAGCTATGTATTTTGACCTCACGCCAAGGCGTAGTGATTGGTAGCTGCCGGATATTTATCTGTTGCATAGATAGAATGCGTTGGTTGGGACAGTCTTACTACTATTTTGGCCTACGTCAAGGGTATGTACGGGTGGGTTCAAATTAACCTGGACAATGATGGGTAGAACTTGACATGTGACTTATGATATTTTGACCTCACGCCAAGGTCATAAGTGCATGGGGCAAAAATCACATCGGGAGTTTCTAAAGAAACTGAAACTTGTCAGATATGTGCATACCTTCTGGAGTGTGATAACGTGAGCGGATTCCGTCACGTTATCATGCGATGATAGTTGGATCCCGATTCCCACTGATGAGTTGGTTTACTCCTCGGGTGATCCCGACTAATTCTTCTTTCGGGTTTGGAGAAGAATTTGAGGTTACATTGGGAGGTTTCCAGATTAGATAAATTGGTAACCATTCTGATCTAGCTTAGAGTGTACGTTGAGTGTTTCTTTTCTCTCTCTCTTTGGCAGCGACCATTGACCCGACCCTAGATTATGACTCAGTGACCAAATTAACCGAACCTTCTTAAACACTGGCTTTTGGATTGTCAGAGTTACAAACCTCATTGCCACTCCTACTTTTACCCTTTTCTCCAGGACACCCCGTATTACTACGAACGTCCACTTCCATTGGACAAAACCATCGTATGGTTATATACGAACTCGAAGGAATTTATTCGAGGATGGTTTCCGGTTCTGGAGAAAACGGATAGGACTATTCAGTTGTCTTTTCCTTTTACCTTCTCTCAGGTTGCGAGTACTCCTTGGTTTAGGAGATAGTACACCTATTACGCAAATCGGATAGTCTTCTTCCAAACCAAAGGCAGGTGTCGACCGGTCGGGAATGAAGAAAACCAATTAGCCTAACGATGGTGTACAGAAGGTATTATGTAAAGACAAAGAAAGGGATTAGAAGGAGGGCAAAGTAAATTGCGACTGCTATTCACGGCCAAACCAAGTATTTCATTACCACTCCCACTTCACCTTTGTACTTCTCCAGGACACTCCGTATCACTACGAAGATCCACAGTTTATTGGATACTCTATCGTATGGTTATATACGAACTCGAAAGGAACTTGTTCCAGTTCGGGGATGGATTCTGGTTCAGGAGAAATAGGAATAAGATTTATTCGGTTGTCTTTTAGCTTCACCTTCTTTCGTATTGCGAGTGCTTCTAGGATTAGGACAGTACACCCATTATGCTTATTGGATGTCTTCTTCCAAACCATGGGCTGGTGCCGAACGGTAGGGAAGGAAGAAAACCATTTGGCCTAAAGGGGTGTACAGAAGGTAATGATTAAAGACATATGAAGGGATTTGGAGAGGTGGCAGAGATTTATACGGTTACAGTTGTGAATCTGGATAATGGAAGAGGCATTACTAGGAATACCAGGATACCCCATCGAAACATTTTCAATGTTTCAATTTCACTGTGTACTGTTAAAGGAAAACTGATTTCCCGATTAGATACTCACTCCAGAGTATGTATTTACCAGGTATGATTCTCACATCTGTATGGTTTTACAGATGATGAGTGGGAGTAAGTTATTGGGAATTAGGTGATCGTCCTCATTATATCGGAATTCGTTGTAATTGGTGATATTTGAGGAAGTCACCTGGGTTGTTTACCGGACGGCGAATATTTGGTTTTGAATATCCGTTGTAATGCACCAATTTCAAATTGATACATCTGTACGTCTATTTTTATAGAGTGAGATATACCTTTTTGAAATTATGTCGATGATATTTACCTACATCAGTTGATGGTTAGGTAAGGAGTATTAAACAGCGGTGTAATTCTTCTTAACCATAAGCACAATTTTCAACCTACAACACACAGAGAGTGAGTTATTAGACTCAAGGGACTTGTACAGAGTATTGTATATTGTCCAGTGTCCATTAGGACAGAGGGGATGGTTCTCGTACTATATTCGGTTTACTTATGACTTCTCTAGTTCTTAGAGAGGTGTTTCGTAGAAACACATGGTCCAAGTTTTGAGAAGTTATAGGTATAAGAATAAAGTAGAGAACCAGGTGTTGCAAGTATCGGGATTCTTCAAGGAGATCGAAGATATAGATACTTGTGTACGGTATTCAGTTGATAGTAATGATTAAGAGAACTTGCTTCTCTTTCAGGTTACTCATAATTGGAAGCATTCCTAAGTTGAGTAACGCTGATCGGCCTCCTTCCATTTAGTTGATATGCACTGGAGACAGCTGCATGATTTGAATCTGGTTCAATTAAATCAGTGCCTCTGTTTCTATATTGGATATAGAACAGTTCATATCTTAACATTGTTAAGGTACGGGGAGTTGTCTGGCTTATGCTTAGAACCAGACTCTGGATAACTCAAGGCACGTTTATGTAATGGCTGTTTGTGGGTTGACCCAGGCTATGACGAGGGTTGACTTTCTACCATCTGGAAGATCAATAGTGATATTGTTCTAGACTCGCCACAGTTTTAACAAAAATGGATTTTTTCAGAAAAACAGTAGTGGGAGTATGGTAGAACTGAAAGTGATTCCAGAACCGCAAACGATTACTGAAGATTTGATAAGAACCTAAACATTCAATCTGGTTTGACATTCCATTTGGCCACTCCGCAGATACGGTGGGTAACCTCAGGCACTCGAGAGGTACTCCAGTAGTCTCAAGGACGGTGACAGGGAGGTTCTTGTTTACCCAGACTTGCCATTGCTGTTGTTCCAGACTGTGAGACCCGGCAGGAGGATGAGTATAGTGTTGTTCTAAACTGGCTTTAGAAGTGTACGTCTATATGACTCTGCCAGAGGGTAGTCGTGGTCAGTGGGAGCAGCGAAAGCATGGTGGACAAGTGGCTTATGTCTATCTATAGACTAAAGCAGATATAGCAGAGATAGATCATCTATTTCTGATGCGACAGTCATAGGTTTGACTTCATCAGAATAGGGGATGGATCTTTTAAGAAAGTGGTAGGGTGTGATGTCCTAGTATTTGGATGACATACACAGAGTAGGAAGTGATATTCCTATACTACGATCGGTTATTCTTTGGTTGTCACACAGTGGTTTCTCCACAAAAGGCTTGGATATTATATCAGACATTCTGGTTACTGGATCTATGGTATTAGATCTAGATTTGGGTAGTTTCCCAATCAGGGTACTTAGACAGCATTCTAAGAGTTTTTAGAATGGACGACTCCTGGCACGATGGTGTACCTGCAGGTGATGGAGTCACCCTCTCTAAAGGTGTCTTACAGACTAAAGGGGAGAGGGATGTGCATGATTGGCAGATCACTTGCTTAGGCAATTGAGTCAATCATGAGATGTCAAGTACCACACCAGATGTTGTTCTTGCAGTAGATCCAATAAGTTAATATTGATCCTATCCTGGAGAAACAATCGGAAGCAGTTTTAGAACATAAGTGGATGTTCTAGGGATATAATAACGACGGCCTCATTCAGGAGACAATTATCATTCCAGGCTTCTAAGGTGACCTGGACGACAGGGTGGCCGTCAGAGTTATAGTTTTCCCTCTGACGAGGGGCAGTGTTTTGGACAGATGATCCAAGCAGACATTGAGGAAGGTATTACGCGGGATACTGATTAATTTCAGTTGTCAATACAGTCTAAGAAGTTTGGATTTGGAGTTCATTTATGAGCTAGGTCCCATCAGATATCCAGACATATTCTAAGACAGGTATTGCTCATTTCGGGAGATGGCTTTCTCCGCGAACTTGAGATATAGAGAGACATAGAAAGAAACATCACAGCAGATCCACTCACTGAGGCTATTCCTCGAACGCAATAGTTTCGCAAACGAGCTTTGTGAGACTGACTAGTAGAGGAGTTGGGTGTTCGGTATCATACGGGCTGTGAGTATGCGACATCGCAATAATTAGCCTTGAGTGCAAGTGGGAGATTGTTGGAGATAGTGCTTTCAGAGTCAATTATTGGATCACAGGCACGTGATTGCAATGATTGAGGGAGGACCTATCCCGGTAGGACAGTCTTACTCAAGATGATAATATGCTATCTGGTTTATCTTTATCATCGTGTACTGCTTTAGGTGACCTGACAGGTCGCTATTACACGTTGATAGAGCCCCTAGGATTCTTGCTTGACTGCCAGCAGTATGAGGGCGATCATATACGTAGGAGCTGGTAGTCTATAAGCACATCTTTAAAAGGTCCCTAGTCATGGGAGTTTCGAGACAGGGCATCGATACTCCAGAATAGACTAGTGTATACAGTCGAGACCCCGACGAGGGGCGGTGGCCGGTCTCACAAGCCACTGGTGTCAGTTGGTTCACCTAAGATGTATACAGGTGCTCATTAGGTTATGAGTACACCGAACAGGACTCGCCGGGAACATGCTAGTTGGTCTTATACCTGACGTCAGATAGCAGTTCCCTGGTGACATGTGTACAGGTTAGTTCATCGACCCGAGGATCGTCATTTATCTCGTGTGAGTTCCCACTGTACTTTGATTACTACCCAACCACGCTCAAAGGAGACGTGCAAACAGGTTTTAGTTGGGTACAGTCCCGAGCTACATGGAGGCAGTGAGCGGATCTTCAGGGGTTCGTCTCTCCCGGTATTGGGGGTGAGGTCGCGCTGTGTCTAGGAGAGCCATTACACAAAGCCCTCGGCCGAGACAGGAGATTTACTGGTAGGTTTTCCAGTAGTATCTCAGGGTGTTCTGGGCTACACTCCGACACGACTTGTACCGCTTTTGGGGGTCTGACTTTTACCAACCCCCTAGGCCCACCATGCGATGCTCATAGACGAACAGACCGGACTGTACGGATATTGTCACTGACAAGCTCAGTAGGGTGTCAGGATGAGTTCGCTCATCGACGTCCCTTTTGGTCAATACCTAGTAGCCCGTTACGTATAGGCTAATACCTCTGACGTGCTAGTGGTTAAATCCACAACCAAAGTATTGACGAGTCTTTAGAGTCTTCCACAGACCAGTTTCTCAAGTTTCGGGCGAAACGCTGTAGAGGCCGTATGGAGATATGGCAGGGTTCGATCAGATACGTGCGGTATTGCACGGATCAGGATCGGACGGTTAATACTAGTGGGCTTTGGTTTAAGCCTAGTATTGGACAGTGTAGATTTGTCTCATTGCATTTGTATTTCGGTCGGAATACAAATGCGGGTATGTATATATAGTAGCGGGGTTTTCCTGTAATTTATTACGGGATCAGTTTTCTGAAGTTGCCAGTTTGTTTTCCGTTTCGGCCAATTTTCTTTGTATCTTTCCTTGGCCGGAAATTGGTGGAGGAGGGCTTATTTGCATTTGTGCAAATAAGCATTTTGGAGGGTTGTCTTTGCATATTGTAGTGTCATGATTGTTGCTCCACCATTGACTTCATAACCTCATGATTGCTTGACTTTATTTTGTGATGATTAGTTGGTGGAGTGTTGGGCTTTGTCTTGTGATCATGCTTCATGATAACTCCACACTCTCTCTTGCATTATTGAGATACACCCTCCTTTGGACTTTGACCCTCTTCTCCTCATCACATGTAGCCGACCAATTCTTCATGGGCTGTCCAAATTTTTGGGGATGGCTTTTAGTCTCATTTGCTTGCTAGAAATTCCCAAGCCATCAAGAAAATTCACATCTCATTCTCCACCACCAAATATGGCAACTTCAACCCCTAGAGACACATGGCTTTCTACACTTCTTTCTACAGCAAATCTTGGGCACGTCGACTCGCCAACTTCGTGCCCGAGTTGCCTCGGTCCAGAGGTGGGAGCCCGTAAAAGAAGCCGGCCACATGGTGCCCTTCCGGCGAGGAGATGAAGATCGGAGATTCCGCGAGAAGATCGGGACGACGACGAGAAGACCGAAGGACACGGATCGCTTGGTATAGCTTCTCTACTCCCTTTCTTGTTTGCTAGAGTTAGGTTAATGGCCCGATCCGGGTTGATAGTGCGCGGTGTTGCCGGTTTGCAAGTTTCGCAAAGTTTTTCGTTTCCGCATTTCCGGCGTCGGATCGACGGCGGGGGCGCCGCCGTGCACTTACAGAAAATACCCCGGTGTTCCCCCTCATTTCAGCAGGGTGTGGACGCAACTATCAAATTAAATTAGAGCAACGGCATATTCCTACCTCCAGATCTCAATTGCAATACATACAGCATAGATGCCATACAGATATCTACCTTACTTCAGCAAAGAATCGGCACGAGATCATCAAAATAAAAACGAAGTGAAGACATATTCCTAGCTTCAATACATATAAAGTCTAAAGACCGTTGGAGATCATCCCACCCCAGAAAGGTGCGTTTATGACTCATCGGGACTTCAAATCAAGCCCAACCTCAAGTAAAAAGCGCCACGGCAGATACCTAACGCTTGGTCTTCTGACGGTAATACATATACACCAACCTAAAGAAGATTACTAGAAGACGTCTTTTCCAACCTCAGAAGGGATCAGAGAAACGACAGTTGCGGGGCTACTTGAACGGCAGCCTAAGGACTGCATATTGAGGAATACTCCTGTCACGCCCTGCTTCCCAATAGACGGAAACAGTGACGTGGTAAGCCCGCGGTATATTTATCCAGAGAAGGTCATTTCCTAAATAAATATACTAAGCATATTGAAATAATAATACACAATACAAGAATAAATTGAGACTGTAAAATTTTTCAACAAATTTCTTTATTTATATTCAACTTCCAATATTTATAAATACAAGAGTTTATGCTGAAATGTAAATACAATAAAGAAAAATACCTAAACAAGTGGCATACATAAGCTAAAGAAAAAGAAACCGAGCTAGCCTTGAGTAGCTATCTGATCGTAGTCCCCCTCTGTGGCTTCAACTTCCTTTGTCTCGACAGTATCTGACGAACATTCCAAGAGAAGAAAAAATGGGTGGAATGCCCGTCAGCGAACTAGCGCTCGGTAAGTCCCAAGAATAGGTAAGAGTAAAGAAAATAACAAGAGTAGAATATATATAACGAGTAAGAGTATATGATCATGGGTAAATATACGCCATAGGTCTTTATATGGTCATTATGTTAACGTTAAGTTCCAAGTGTGAATGTCAATACAGCCGTAGAAGTATTCACGAGCTCAAGAGTGGGCCTCCAGGAACATAAAAACACGGGCCCATTTCATGTGTTAGTATCGGGGCTCTAGACTGTGGATGAGTCAACCCGACTGATACAACAACAACTGTGTCTTTTATCCCAAGCATATGGGGTAGGCTTTGGATGAGTCAACCCGACTGATATTCGAGTAAAATAAAAAAAATAGGTTAATACGGGACTCCTGAAACTCCGTTGGATTCATACAAGAAACTATCAAAAGCACCCCGTGTATAATATATTATAACTGGTTAATATGATTATCTGATTTGATTGATTGATATATCTTTATCGAAACCCTAGATTGCAAAATGTGTAAATTGTATTCGAGTGAGTCGAGTAATGTACGAGTCATGAAAATTGCAATCTGGGTTCGAGTCAAGTTGGTTCGAGTAAATTGGATTCGAGTTCATATTCAGGTTTAGATTCGAGTTCGAGTTTGTATTCGAGTTCAAGTTTAGATTTGAATTTGGATTTGAGTTCATGTCTTTTCATGTGAATTGATGTAAATTGTTAAACTCTTATGTTCAGGAGATATCGACAACTGCTGCACATGGACGGTAGGATTTGTGTCTTTTTTCAAGACAATTGCCATTGATAACTCCGTTAAATTGTTTAACCTGAATAGGCAAGCACTCACTTTCTTCGGCTCCCTGAGGCTCAAGCGAATTGATCCGGCTTAAACCTATATTTATCTAAAATCCTTAAAATATTGTTTGCATATTTCGAGAGGGTTTTATGAAAAATATTTTAATATAGTTTCAAAAACCTTGAGGGTGATTTATAACATTTAGGCTTTTCATGAACATGTATTATAATTATTAGGGTATTTTAATGATACAACCTAGCTTTTTGAAAGTTTGTGGTATTTTTATGAAAACTACTACTTTTGGAAACTTGGTGGTATTTTATTAACATTTTTTAATCTTTCATTTAAAAAAAATAGTTTCTTAATTTGTTTCATAATTTTATATAACCTTTCCAAAAATTAGTTTTTATTAAAAAAAGTTGCGTTTCTTAAAATCCGTATTTTTATTCCTTTCAAGACCGAATACTCTGTGAGGAGTTCTGAATCTCGCTCTACTGTCCCAAGAATATGCGATAATCCGCGCCATCCATTAGCGGGTCCCCTAACGATGGTTGTAGAGGCGTAATTGCCAAGGATTCGAAATACCGATTTAAAGGAACCCGTTTTGAAACGGTGTGGTATTTTAATGAAAAGCTTATTTTTTTTTAACTTAGCCATAGATCTAGAATACCGTGCTATGGTACCATGGTGTGCGTATGGGGTAGGTCGTTATCCCGTCTAAAGGTATTTAAACTAATTATCGATGAGAGGGTGATGCTAAAGTTCATGGTATTTTACTGAAAAAGTTTGTTATATGTTCGTTACATATGAAAATTTTGTTAAAACTAAAAACTAAAAGATGCGAAATAAGGTTAGGATTATTGTAGCATGCTAATTTGATCTTGTTTGCTTATCACATGGTTTGCAAAAGTTAAAAAGAAAGCGATATCAGAGATTAACTTCTCTTTTGTCGGTTTGCTTTAAAAAGTGGTTTGAGATAGAAAGAGAGAGGAATGAAGGGACTTACCGTTTTTATATGACTAATAAGAGGTTGAAGAAACTCTCGGGGGTCGTGGTTTCATCGGAGATGCTTCGGTCGCCGAGTTTGGCTCGCTACTCCACTTGAGGGGCTTAACTCCACTTGGTACTTAGAAGTTTTTAGAGAATTTTTGCTAGAATTTTATATTTGGGCAGAGCTATGGCATGGGATGGTATTTATAACGGAGAATTAGGGTTCGAGAATTAAAATTGTGGATTAAAATGCATTAAAAAGATGTTAAATGGTGAAATGAAAGGTCTCTTTTTGATTGCAGGGAAATCAAATAGTGCAGAGGAGTTAAGCGGAGCTGAAAAGACGAGTGTGCAAAGCACGGAGCCTATTGGAGCTCATCCAACCGTTGGCGCCGGCCCTAGAGGCATTTTGGCCGGTCGGATCTTGAGCTCTGGCCTCGAGATTTGTGCCACGTGGGTTTTTCTGTGTTTACTCTATTTTGCGCATGTTTGATTTTTCTGAGACTTCTCATTTCCCGTGTATTGCACGTGCAACTCTTGGGCTTCCAAAAATTAAAAAGAAAAATCAGAAAAAATAATTGTGCCTGATGGGAATCGAACACACAGACTACGTCACAGCAGTGTAGGGGCTTTACCAGCTACAACTTGCTTCTTGCTTTTATTTAACAAAAGTAACTTTTAACTCTTACACATGCTGAAATACTCTTTTCTGTACAATAACAAGAAAATTTTCTGTACAGTGTTTTCAGAATCGTTACATTCTACTTTCCTTATAAAAATTTCGTTCTCGAAATTTACAATTACATAGGGACTAATTTTCAAATAGGTAAGGGTATCGTGTACGCATATTCTCTTCTCTTTTCCAAGTTGATTCTCCTGGCGAATCCTTTCTCCACATCACTCGGACCAAATTTACCTCCTTATTCCGTAATGTCTTCACCTTTCGGTTCAGGATCACAACTGGTTGTTGCTCGCGGGTTAAGTCAGTCTGTACTGTGAGCTTTGAGTGATCAAGTATATGGCTGCGATCGCTCACATATCGTCGTAGTTGGGATATGTGGAACATATTGTGCACTCCTTTCAATGAGGATGGTAGTGCTAAACGGTATGACACTTCTCCAACTCGTTCGAGTATGTCGAACGGTCCTATGTATCTTGGACTGAGTTTACCCCTTTTGCCAAAACGGATCATTCCTCTGTTTGGAGAGATCTTCAGGAATACATGGTCTCCAGGTTGGAACTCCAGATGTCGGCGCTTTGTATCTGCCTAATACTTCTGTCGGTCTTGAACGATGCGCATTCTTTCCCTGATCGTGCGAACTACGTCCACAGTTGCCACGATCATCTCTGATCTAAGAAGTTCATGATCTCCAACGTCGTCCCAACTCAGCGGGGAACAATACTTCCGTCCATAGAATGCTGCGAATGGTGCCATTCCAATGCTTGCCTGATAACTGTTGTTGTATGAAAACTCCACAAGATGTAGTTGATCTTTCCACGATCCTCCGATGTCTAACATACAGGCTCTTAGCATGTCTTTCAGAATCTGAATTGTTCGCTCGGACTGTCCGTCTATTTGTGGATGATATACCGTGCTGAAATTCAGACTCGTTCCCAGGCTAACTTGCAGACTCTGCCAAAATTATGATCGGAATCTTGTATCACGATCGGAGACGATGCAAACATGTACTCCATATAATCTCACGATCTCCTGCATGAGTTTATGGGTATAAAAAATGGTACATCTTGAAGATTTTAAATCTTACTTTAGATTTATGCCCACCTCCATGTACTTCTTTGCTAACGTCTCGGTTGACTGGCCAACTCGAAATGGAATAAAGTGAGCCGACTTGGTGAGTCGATCCACAATAACCCATATTGCGTCGTTACCTTTCGTGCTGCGAGGAAGGGCAGTCACGAAGTCCATGGTAATGTGCTACCATTTCCATTCTAGAATTGGTAACGACTAAAGTAGACCAGCAGTTCTGTGATGTTCAACCTTCACTTGCTGACACACCAAACACTTGGCTACGCTTCTTGCTACTTCTCGCTTCATTCCATACCACCAGTAGTGTTGTCGTAGATCCTTATACATCTTCGTGCCATCGGGGTGTACCGAATAAGGAGAGCTGTGAGCTTCTTTCATCAACTCTTCTCGAATAGGTCCGACTGACACGCATAAACGACTTCCATATCGCAAGGATCCATCTTCATGGATGATGAAGTCAGCTCGAATTCCACTTTCTACTTGTTCTCGGATCTTTTGTAGTTTGGCATCATTTGCTTGAGCTGTCTTGATCTGATTTACAAGAGTGGACTGGACTTATAAGTTCATCAAATATGAAGCATTACCTGGCACAACTACTTCGATCTCCAATCCATGCAGTTCTTGTTGTAGTCTCCACTGAGCGGTGATGTTCATTGCTAATGGCTGGCGACTAAGAGCATCGGGAACTACATTCACCTTCTCAGGATGATACTGTAGGTTGATGTCGAAATCTGCCATGAGTTCTAGCCATTTTCTCTGCCGCATGTTTAGTTCTATCTGAGTAAATACGTACTTCAGACTCTTATGGTCAGTGTATATATCCATTCGTTCTCCCAAAAGATAGTGGCGTCAAATCTTGAGTGCGAAGATGACGGCTGCCAATTCTAGATCATGTACTGGATAGTTGCGTTCATGGACCTTTAACTGCCTTGATGCAAAAGCCACAACTTTTCCATGCTGGTGTCGAACCCATCCTAATATTTTACCGGACGCATCATAATGTACCATGAATCCTTCAGATTGATCCGGTATTACAAGAATATGTGCAAAGGTTAAGCTCGACTTGAGTTCTTCAAAAGCTTTTTTACATGCTTCTGACCACACGAATGCTTCATCTTTGTATGTGAGCTTGGTCAGGGGTGCTGCAATGTTTGAGAAACCTTCAATGAATCGTCGATAGTATCCTGCTAATTCCAAGAAACTTCGTATATCTTTCACCGTCTTTGGTATCGTTCACTCGCTGACAGCTGACACCTTAGCCGGATCTACAGAGATTCCTTCGCCTGAAACAATATGTATGAGAAATCCGACTTGATCTAGCGAAAATTCACACTTGTTGTACTTGGCGTAGAGCTGATGTTGTCGTAATGTCTCCAGGACAATCCGTAAGTGATCGGCGTGTTCTTTCCGATTCTTTGAATACATCAGGATGTCGTCGATGTATATAACAACAAACCTTTCTAGGTACTCTCGGAAAACTTAGTTCATCAGGTTTATAAAGATGGCATGTGCATTGGTCACTCCAAATGGCATTACGAGATATTCATAATGACCATAACGAGTCCTAAACGCCGTCTTTAGAATGTCGGACTCTTTGACCTTCACCTGATGGTAACCCGAACGAAGATCTAGTTTTGAAAAGACACAAGACCCACTTAACTGATCGAAAAGTTCATCGATGCGGGGTAGTGGATACTTGTTCTTAATCGTCATTTCGTTCAGAGCTCGATAATCCACGCACATCCTGTATAAACCTTCCTTCTTCTTCACCAGTAGCACCGGAGATCCCCAGCTTGAAGTACTTGGACGAATCCAACCTTTCTTCATGAGTTCATCTAACTGAATGCGGATATCCTTCAACCCCTCCGGACTTACTCGGTATGGAGCTTTTATTACTGGTTATGTGTCGGGTTGTAAATCGATGCTGAATTCAAAAGCTCGATCGGGAAGCAAACCTGATATATCTTACGGGAATACATCCTCGAACTCTCGAACTACCTCTGATTTCGATTCTTCCGCTTGAAATACTGCAACCTCTGCCTTCTTTGGTTTTGCTTTGTAGACGCTAGGTTCCAAGGTATGGTCTCCACTCTTGAAATAGAATACTAGATGATTTGGTATTTCGAACACTACCCTTCTTTGGCAACAGTCGATGGTAGTGAAGAAAGTTCCCAGCCAGTCCATTTCCAAGACTACGTCGAAGTTCGGTATGTCCAGCACCTTGAAGTCCGCATAAAATTCTCGACTGCGGACGACCACTGAACACAGATCGTATCCCAAAGTTGCTTTTAGAACACCGTTCCCTGAACTGACATTCCAGCTGGATACGAGCGGTTTAACTGGGATCGCATGAGTTCGGACGAGCCGTTGCGACATAAAGCAATGTGATGCCCCAGTGTCGAAGAGTGCTGGAGCAGGTAAGGAGACTACTAAGATTGTACCTAAGTTGTGTGGTTTAGGTTTAGGTATAACAAATATAAGATGATTATAAATTGAAAGGACTTGAAAGAGAATAGGGAAGGGATTTACCAGTGATAACCTGACCCGTAGCTTCGGCCTTTTCGATCGACATGGTGAATGCCTGGCGTCGCGGCGCTTTCCTCTGTGCCTGGTTAAACACTTGGCGTTGGGGTTGAGTGGTCTGGGTGCGTCGAGCTGGAGCTGGTAGAGCTAACCGGGTAGGAGGAGCTTGGATCGTCGGTTTAGCTAGAGGGTTGTTGGGTCCTCGGTTCTGTGGGCATGGTCCAATGGCATGAGTAGAAGACCCATAGATCAAGCACAGTTGTTCGCCCTACGACAGTTCTTTACAAGATACCCTGTTCTTTTGCAGTAGGTGTAAAAGTCTGGCATGCTGTTGGCGAACGGACCTACTGGCCTCCGAGATGGTCCGTTAAAAGCTGGTCTGGAAGAGGCCCCTCCTGTGATCTGGTGCACAGGGCGTTTCACACCGGCAGTCTATGGCCTACCCTTCTTCTTCACGACCGCCTCATAGCGTTGGGCAGCCTTCAAAGCAAGTTCATGGGTTAGAAAATCCCCTATAGCTAGTGCAGCTTGGATTTCAGAGTCCAACCCTTACTGAAATCGCCGTGCCCGGATCTCAGCGGTGGAAATAAAGTGTGTAGCGAACCTGTTATGACCTAGTGTTAGCAGTGTAGTGAGTGAGATCAGAAAATTGAATTTGAGACAATATCTTACCTGGTGAGCATGGTAAACTCAGCATCACATTCATCTACAGACTTGACCCACATCGAGCCTAACTGTAGATGGATGAACTGCTGCTTCATGTCAAAACGGGCAGTCTCAGGGAAGTACTTGGCATCGAAGAGGTCTCGGTATGTTCTCCATTCTATCGGTTGTGCGAGACGGCTCTCCTCAGCCTTCCACCAAACTCTGGCGTTATCGGTCAGTTGCAACTTAGCAACACTCACCCAGGCAATATCTGGCACTTGAGCTGCTGCCAGATCATCTTCGATCGCTTGAGCCCATTCTTCTGCCTCAAGTAGGCTCTCTTTTCCCGAGAAGTGTTTTGGGTGCAGTGCCCGTAACTGCTTAACTCTGGGTGCCTCGGCTTCGGGGCGGTGCATGAGGATAGCAGTCTGCTGCTGCTGACCCTCCAATAGGCTCTTGATAGCCTCAAGCGGTACCGTTTGCTCATTGATAGGAGCTACAACGGTAGGTGATGGTTATAGAGTAGGCGGTGGAGTATTGTCGTTGATATTCGTGCTGGTGTTGTTCGGAGAGTCCATCACCTTGATATAAAAGATATGTTAGAATAGATTCAAGAAATTTGAAATGCAAGAAATGTAAATATTTGTTGAACTCATTAATTCTTGTGGTATATTGTTTACGACTTCATGCAGAACCGACCTTCATAGGCCACCAATAAAACCTGTTACGCCCCGCTTCCCAATAGACGGAAACGGTGACGTGACAAACCCTCGGTATATTTATCCAGAGAAGGTCATTCCCTAAATAAATATACTAAGCGTATTGAAATAATAATACACAATGCAAGAATAAATTGAGACTGTAAAAATTTTCAACAAACATCTTTATTTACATTCAACTTCCAATATTTACAAATAAAAGAGTTTATACTGAAAAGTAAATACAATAAAGAAAATGCCTAAACAAGTGGCATACATAAGCTAAAGAAAAAGAAACTGAGCTAGCCCTGAGTAGCTATCTGGTCGTAGTCCTCCTCTGTGGCTTCAACTTTCTCCGCCTCGACAATATCTGACGAACATTCCAAGAGAAGAAAAAATGGGTGGAATGCCCGTCAGCGAACTAGCGCTCGATAAGTCCCAAGAATAGGTAAGAGTAAAGAAAATGACAAGAGTAGAATATATATATAACGAGTAAGAGTATATGATCATGGGTAAATATATACTATAGGTCTCTATATGGTCATTATGTTAACGTTAAGTTCCAAGTGTGAATGTTAACGCAGCCGTAGAAGTATTCACGAGCTCAAGAGTGGGGCCCCAAGAGCAAGAAAACACGGGACCATTTCATGTGTTAGTATTGGGGCTCTAGGCTGTGGATGATTCAACCCGACTGATATTCAAGTAAAATAAAAAAAGAGGTTAATACGGGACTCCTGAAGCTCCGTTGGATTCATACAAGAAACTATCACAAGCACCCCGTGTATAATATATTATAACTGGTTAATATGATTATCTGATTTGATTGATTGATATATCTTTATCGAAACCCTAGATTGCAAAAGGTGTAAATTGTATTCGAGTGAGTCGAGTAATGTACGAGTCATGAAAATGGCAATCTGGGTTCGAGTCAAGTTGGTTCGAGTTCATATTCAGGTTTAGATTCGAGTTCGAGTTTGTATTCGAGTTCAAGTTTAGATTTGAATTTGGATTTGAGTTCATGTCTTTTCATGTGAATTGATGTAAATTGTTAAACTCTTATGTTCAGGAGATATCGGCAACTGCTGCACATAGACGACAGGATTTGTGTCTCTTTCCAAGATAATTGCCATTGATAACTCCGTTAAATTGTTTAACCTGAATAGGCAAGCACTCACTTTCTTCGGCTCCCTGGGGCTCAAGAGAATTGATCCCGCTTAAACCTATATTTATCTAAGGTCTTTAAAATATTGTTTGCATATCTCGAGAGGGTTTTATGAAAAATATTTTAATATAGTTTCAAAATAAACCTCGAGGGTGATTTATAACATTTAGGGTTTTCATGAACATGTATTTTAATTATTATGGTATTTTAATGATACAACCTAGCTTTTTAAAAGTTTATGGTATTTTTATGAAAACTACTACTTTTGGAAACTTGGTGGTATTTTATTAACATTTTTTAATCTTTCATTTTAAAAACATAGTTTCTTAATTTGTTTTTATTGAAAATACGGATTTCATAATTTTATATAACTTTTCCAATTAGTTTTTATTAGAAGAAGTCGCGTTTCTTAAAACCCGTATTTTTATTTCTTTCGAGACCGAATACTCCGTGAGGAGTTCTGCATCTCGCTCTACTGCCTCATGGATATGCGATAATCCGCGCCATCCATTAGCGGGTCCCCTAACGAGAGTTGTAGAGGCGTAATTGCCAAGAATTCGAAATATCGATTTAAAGGAACCCGTTTTGAAACGGTGTGGTATTTTAATGAAAATCTTATTTCTTTAACTCAGCTATAGATCTAGAATACCGTGCTATGGAACCATGGTGTGCTTGCGGGGTAAGTCGTTACCCTGTGAAGTTTTTCTAAAGGTATTTAAACTAATTATCGATGAGAGGGTGATACTAAAGTTCATGGTATTTTACTGAAAAATTTGTTATATGTTCGTTACATATGAATTTTTTTTTAAAACTAAAAACTAAAAGATGTGAAATAAGCTTAGGATTATTATAGCATGCTAATTTGATCTTATTTGCTTATCACATAGCTTGCAAAAGTTAAAAAGAAAGCGATATCGGAGATAACTCCTCTTTTGTCGGTTTGTTTTAAAAAGTGGTTTGAGATAGAAAGAGAGAGAAATGAAAGGACTTACCATTTTTATATGACCAATAAGAGGTTGAAGAAACTCTCGGGGGTCGTGGTTTCGCCGTAGATACTCCGGTCGTCGAGTTTGGCTCGCTACTCCACTTGAGGGGCTTAACTCCACTTGGCACTTAGAAGTTTTTAGAGAATTTTTTCTAGAATTTCAGAATGGGGGAGAGCTATGGTATGGTATGGGATGGTATTTATAGTGGAGAATTAGGGTTTGTGAATTAAAATTGTGGATTAAAATACTTTAAAAAGATATTAAATGATGAAATGAAGGGTCTCTGTTTGATTGCAGGGAAATCAAATAGTGCAGAGGAGTTAAGTGGAGCTGAAGAGACGAGTGTGCAAAGCACGGAGCCCGTTGGAGATCATCCGACCATCGGCACCAGCCCTAGAAGCATTTTAGCCGGTCGGATCTCGAGCTCTGGCCTCGAGATTCGTGCCATGTGGGTTTTTCTGTGTTTACTCCATTTTGCGCATGTTTGATTTTCCGAAACTTTTCATTTCCTTGTGTATTGCACGTGCAACTCTTGAGCTTTCAAAAATTAAAAAGAAAAAAAAAATTATGTATGATGGGAATCGAACACACAGGTTACGTCATAGCAGTGAAGAGGCTTTACCAGTGAGCTACAAGTTGCTTCTTGCTTTTATTCAACAAAAATAACTTTTAACTCTTGCACAGGCTGAAATACTCTTTTCTGAACAATAACAAGAAAATTTTCTGTCAGTGTTTTCAGAGTCGTTACAAAATCAGCCAACGCGACGGTGCGATGGACTTAAATCTAATACCACAAACCCAACGGACCCTTGTCATAAAAGAATGGGGGTTATCAACATCCAACGTTATGGTAAGTTTGCCTGTAAACCCAAGGGAGGTAAACTAAAAACACTCCGAAATGAGTACGTAAATTAGAGACTCCGAAATGAGTATGTAAACTAGAGACTCCGAAATGAGTGAATAAATTATAAACCCCGAAATGAGTACATAAACTATTTCGCGCCAGATCAAGACATCAAGAAACAGAAAGGTGCAACTCATGAGCCTCACGGCTTAGAACTACATTTCTTAAGAATTGAGATCTGAGTTAACGATAGATGTCGACGCTTGTGTCCACTCACTATCTTCTAAGATTGAAATTCTAAAAGCTATGTACGACACGCCAGCCCGAAACCAGCCGTATGCTATGTGCAACAGTGGGGAGAGCATTTGATTCACGCCTATTTAAGTGCTCACTTACAAATACATGCATACTTGAATGGAAATAGCGTTGAGAGCATGCCGATTTATATACGCGTATGGAGGGCTAGTGCATGACACGTGCATATCAGTGGCGTTTGCACTTAAAAAAACCCTAAGGGTGAAGTGCACGTGCGCACATGCAGGTTGCACGTATGTTTAAACAATACAATCAGAGGAAGAACATATGTTAGAAACGAAGTATTCGGTAGTCAACGATAAAAGAAATGCATTTAAATAAATATTTTATTCTACAAAAAAGAGATCACCAAATACGGGATAAAAAATACAAGGGTTTACAAAACTATAAACAAAGTTTTCTAAAACCCTCTCAGCCTTCTCTACCATGTCGAAACGACAATCTTCGCAAGGAGTCGCTCTCCATCGGTCAGTGCCGTGCTCATCGGCGAAAGCAGACATGATGGCCCGCTGAGCCCGTATCTCGCTTAGCAACTAAACAAGCGATCTCTTAGAGGCTTGGTAATCAAACGTGCCTCATGAAAGCACACGATTTTATCCTCTGCTGCGTCGAGCATCGTCGGAGTCATCTCTGCTGGATGAGGAAGAATGTTATCGAGCACGGACAAGAAGATCATCCGGAGCCAAATGGAGCCGATGGGGAAAGGAGATCCTCTATGAATCAGGAGCTCGTGCATCACCGTGTCACATTGGTCATTTGTAAGAGTAGGATTCACCAAGCGTGCAGCAAAATGAGGAACAATTTTCTCGATAGGCACCTTTCATGGCTGCCGATGAGCATGTGGACGATTGCAAGCCATGACTCTTGATATGTTAAAATGGTTCTTTCCTTGTGAAGGAGAAGAAGCACATTGCTTCAGGTTATAAAAAGAAGCATTTAAGTCTAGGCACAAAAAATGTTGTACATGCTGGAAATATTTCCATGCTCTGACAAAAAGAAGGAATTGAAAAAGAAAGAGTTGACTCAGGAAAAGCATAGCAAGAAGGTGAAACAATTCCCTCGTATAATAAGGCAGCGTCTCGCGTGCATAACGCGTGAGCGCCGACGCTGGTTTTTTTTATATATAGGATTAAATCCTATAACTGTGCCTCATGTGAAGCACATGCGAGCGTTGGCGTAAAAAAAGGTTTGTCATTCATGCTTCAAAGAAATTTATACATTGGTAATGAGGATGATAACAAAAAAAAAGGAAAGAAACAAACATTATCAAAAGTCTATAATGGCAAAACGCTAAATTCCGAACATGGATTCTCAAACTTAAAAGCAAGTGTAAGTAAAGCGTTTCTAGCTTCTTTGATCATCTTCTCATGCATCCTCTCCCGAATACAAGCTTTGGGATCCTCGCTGATGTCTTCCATCTTCTGGTATGCGGATAGTATCGTTTTCTGTTGGAATACGTGATGCAAAACAGTGACGAGATCATCTCTCCACCTCTTTGAGATCAGGCCGATCAGATATATTGAATGCACCTTGTCTTCTGAGTCATCAAGTGTCTCGAACGGCATAACCTCATCAAGCTCAGGAAGCACTTCCCAGATCGATCCAACGATAATCTTCAAAAGCGCAGAATGACGAGGGAGCAATCGGCCGTTATGATCATTAAAACGACGCATCACCTCATCCCATTGGGCATCAGTATATTGCTGGCCTTGAAAGCGATCTTTTATGCGGATTTCTTCGTAGGAGATAATTTCCTCGATAGCCATGGTACCTGAAAAGAAACCCAGTGGAAAAGTTACCAATAAAAACAAAACGCTAGCATCACAAAATCAAGATGGCGGCTCCTTAATGGTTGGGACGTGTGCCCAATGGAAAAATCTAAAAAGATTCCCTAAGATTGTTTTTAATAATAAAATTTCAGAGACGAGCTCTGCTTTATCAAAATGGTATAAAATACCAAAAAGTTCAAGAAAAATCCCAAAGGGATTTGATATTTAGAGCGAAGCTCTAATTAAACTGAAAATCTAAAGAAATCCCTAAAAAGGATCTGATATTAAATTGTCAGAGCAAAGCTCTGATCTCAAGAAAATCTCCAAAGGGGAAGGAGCTAGATCAAAACTAAGTTCTATGATAAATCGTCAGAGCTCAAATCTCTGATTAAAATCTTTTATAAAAAAATGGGAAAGATTTAGATCAGAACTAAGTTCTGTAAATTCCCAAAGGGAATATGTTAGAGCTAAGCTCTATAATTAAAAATGAAGTAATCTTCTAAGGAGAAGACTCTTACTAAAGAAAATTTTGGCATAGTGTGTCTACAATGTAGATCTAGAAAAGGGTGAAGAACTAAACTTCAAGAAAACAGAGCGAACCTCTAATGGAGAATAAAATTCCCAAGGAAGAAGATGAAAGTGAAGAAGTCGTCTTGGGCTTGAAGCCCTATTTAAAGGGATGGGGGGCGGTTCAGATTCCCCGAATCCCAAGACGGATCGGATGGCTCTAAATTGTGCACCGTTGGACTCACATTTAAGCCACGTGAGAACAACGGTGGGGGGCATTTGTTCTCCTATTAATTAAACACAATAATAAGAGCTAAGCTCAATTCAAAATCAATGAGGTAGAGCCTCACGTGCTCCCCACGTGAGCGCCAACATCGGCCTCTTATAAGATTAAATTCTATAGCGGCGCCTCACCTGGAATACACGTGAGCGCCGACATGCAAAGTACATGAGTGCCAATGTCCAAACTAAAGCGGGTAGAATTAAATTCTACATGAGAAATATTTCTCCAAAATCTGAGATATTTTTTGTTAAACAGAGCCGTTGGATCAAAAATCCAATGGTGATTGTTGGGGTCAAAAATTATACCCGGTTGACCAAGTCAAAGTCAAAGTCAACCCCAAGTAAGCGGGCCCATGTCCAGGTCAAGTGGGCCCATGCCCAAGTCGAGCCACGCGGCCGGCCTCTCCCATGCCAAAATGAAAATATGTAATAAATAAATAATATAATTTTTCTGAATAAATATAAGGGAAACGGGCATAAAGCCAAATTTTTGTAAAGCCCATGGCTCATGTGTAAAAGAAATGAGCACATGAGGTATGAGATGGGCAAAATACCATTTTGTAAAGCCCAAGGGGCTATGTGTAAATTTGTAAACCTATATAAGACAACATGATGATGAAATGAAAAAAAATTCATTCCCCTAAAAAAAAATAGGGTTTGTGCCTCCTTCTCCTTCATCAAGGTTCTAAACCTCCTTCTTTTTTTGAATTAAATCAAGAGTTTAACTCTTCCTTTTCTAAAAAGAAATAGTTTTTCACCATAAAACTCACGAAGGAGAGCTCAGATCTCCCATCAAATCTCTAAAAGGGGAGATTTTTAAGTCTCATCCCCTTTTCTCCAAGATCCAGCCAACAGAAAGGAGGAAGAAGGAGACCCATCTCCAAAAATCCCATTTTGGGGAAGATCCGAGGCTTAGGAAAGGATCTAGGGCTCAAGGGAGAAGAATATGGTCCCCTTTGATCATCTTCAAAGATTTCTAGGAGTTCAACTCCATTTATTAAAATCTTTGGGAGTTCAACTCCATAAATAAAATTCTTTTAGGAGTTTAACTCCATTCAAAATCTTTTGGAGTTTAATTCCAAAAATAAAACTTTTTTGGGAGTTTAACTGCACTCAAGATCCTTTCTGGAGTTTAACTCCTAATTCCGGGGCTAAACCCCTTTTTCTGTAGGAGTTTAACTCCTGATCACGTGCTGGGCACGTGAGGTGCTGGCGCGTAGCGTTCACGTGCCGGGCGCGTGAGGCACTGGCTCCCAGCGTCCATGCGTCTCTCACGTGACCCGTGGGCGCCCAGCGTCCACGTGCCGGGCGCGTGAGGCGCTGGCGCCCACGCGCTTCTCACGTGGCCCGCGGACGCCCCGCGCACGTGCATGGCGCGTGAGGCGCTGGTACCCCGCGCCCACATGCCGGACGTATGTGGCGCTGGCGCCCACGCGCCTCTCACGCGTCCTTAGGACGCTTCTCACCCCTCTTTTCCCACACATTCCACACTAAAGATACCTTCCCCGTAAACTCTGCGGGCCCCCGATACGTCAAAAAACATACACACAAGCACCGCACATTGAGTTCACATGACTAGTTGACCCGTCAATTGGAGGTTCCTTCGCTTCAAAGGCGAGGGGTAATTAACGGCAGCTTAGTCCGCGGCTGCCGGAGATTCGGATTCCCACAATCAATAAATGCTGGCCTACCTTAGGTAAAGGGAGTCTGTAGTACGGCTGACAAGCGGCACGCATTTCCCATCTCAATAGGGTGACGAAAAACATCCTACAGATTCTGGCACGCCCGGTGGGACGATTCTCTCCTCCCATATCTCGGGTCAAGCGTTCATGCGAACTCATTTAACATATATACCGATGTTTGTACTGAAATAATGTTTTTCCATGCTACAATCAACTTTTAACAACAATGTCTTCTAAGATGAATTCAGCTTTCGACATGACCCCGATCCAGTACATGATCTAGATCAATGCCCGCGTGGTTCTCCCTGCAAGTCTCAGCTGGCAATGGGAAGAGCCATCCCATCAATTTGGTTCCGTCATCATCTACCCTGCCGGAAGCGCTCATCTGGCGGAGGTCACGGCAAACTTAGTGGCCAAACCGACCTCAAGGAGCCTGAGGCCGAACGTTGTGGTCGCCAAAGCATCCCACCCCAAATGCAGATCCGTATTCGAATGGCTCTCTACCGTTCCAACTGGTAGCAAGGACGTCAACACCAATGGAGCCATAAAGCACTCCCGCAGGGTCAGATGGCACCCTTGACAATCGCGTGAGCAGGTGTCTTCTCTGGACTCCCTGTTAATCGGTCTACGGCGGCTTCCCGAAGAGCCGAAATCTGCCAAGTTCTCAAAACAGAAAGGTTAAGACAGAAGCGGCTCAGGTATCGAGCCAACAAGAGGGCTAGCACTCCGGCCAAGTAGAATCTTGTGAGGTTCCAAGAGTAGGGTTACTTCGTGACGACGGCTGAGTCGGCTGTAAAAGTCAGCAATTCCTTCGAACCTCTGAAGTGGGTTCAGAAAAATACCATGACCGCCAGAATCAAGAAGACAGCAGTCCGAACAATACTACAAAGAGATGCGTCTGAGCCCCAAAAGAGAAAGCATGACACCATCTCTTCAAGAGTCTATCAGGCGCTCTATACCGTACGAAAGCAGCGGGGCAAATCCAGAAAAGAAGCGCCAGCACCACTCAAGAACCCGGGCAAGCCAGCTGTCTTCAATCGATTGTCCTTTACCGAAACTGAAGGGCCCCGACAGCGGTCCACGAAATCAGCTATCAATAATGAAAGGACGGCCGGATATGTTTTCCACATTGTCTATATGGTGGGCACGCGCCCCAGCGACAACCTTCGCAACAAAAGCAAGAATGGGTCGACCATATCCCAAGCCCAATCTGGCTTGAATGTGGTTGCCGCTACCCAAGATCAGCCGCCTCCGCTGGATAATGAAAACCCTCTCGATGAGGCTGATAAGCAGATAGATCCTTCAGTTCATGAGGAGTCGAGCTAGGAAAGCGAAGATGAGCCAATCTTTCGTCCCAAGACCGCAGAGCAACAACTTCTCCAAGAGCTCCAAAAGCATCTCAGAAACAAAGACAAGGAGATGGCCAAGCTCTACTCAAAGATTGACGACTTGAGAAACGTCGTTTTACATCTCACGGCCCAAGTTGCCTGTCAGCCTCCCAATCAAGCGCAGGGCTCTACTCATGAACCAGGAAACGGTGTCCTGAGGCAGCCGATGCCTATTCCCTCAAATCCGAAGGTGGGCGAGTCGCATGAAAGTCGGCCGTCCCTTATCTCGGGAAATGTCTTGGCTACTGATGACAGCAACCCTCTAACGCAAGATCAAATCATGGATTTGGTCGCCAACAAAGTCAAAACATTGGTAGCCGGAGCCGGAGCACAAAAAGATGTCAGCAGTAGCGGGAAACCATATCCTGCTCAGTATGATTTGGTAGAGTTTCCTAGCGGCCATGTCATCCCCAAATTTGGAAGATATGATGGGACGGGAAATGCGAATCAGTACATTGCCCACTTTAAAGCCTAATGCTGGAATACTGGGGGCATTGATGCGCTTCTCCTTCGCCAGTTTGTTAATAGCTTGACCGATATCGCTTTCGACTGGTACGCGAACATACCGGATGACTCCATTACTACTTTTGTCTAAATGGAATCTCGGTTTCGACAAAGGTTCATGAGTGTTAGCGATAAGATCACCATTGTCGACCTCGTAAAGACCAAGCCAAAGAACAAAGAAAGCAGCACGGATTTTATAACCCGATGGCGCAATCTCTCCGTCAAATGTGAACCGCTGATAGAGCAGGACCAATCTGTCAGCCACCTCGTTGGAAATCTCAACAATTGGATGGCCCCGTTTCTATGCACCGTGGGTCTCAAAATATTCCAAGAGCTTACCAGGAAAGTTCAGATGTTGGAGAGCTCAAAGCAAGAGTCCTCCTCTGATTCCAAAAATAACAATAGGTCCTGGAGAAACCGAAAGGACAATAATCGTAAAGGCGAAAATTCCGACAATGCTGAATCTTTTAACACTTCGGCTAACCGAAATAAGCGAGGGATGAGCGGGCCTAATGCCAACTAGTCTTAGAAGCCAGTGTCCGGAGAAGGAGGAGAATCTCCTCTGAAAGAGAAGCTGGATAAGGTCTATTCCTTCAGAAAGGAAAAAGTCCGTAAAATATTCAATGATGCTCTAAGAAACGGTCTACAATTGCCAGAATCAAAAAGACCTCAAGAAGCGAATATGACCGACGATCCCAAATATTGCCTCTATCATAGAGTGATAAGTCATACCATTGAGGACTACATCGTCTTCAAAGATTGGGTCGAAAAGCAATACAAGGCAGGAGAGATAGAACTGTCTAAAGGTGTGTTAACAACCAGTCAAGCTGCGACCGCCAATTTCATACAAACGGAGACCGAAGCCCTTCGGGAACCTGATTTTCTCAGACTTCTGTCTTTCTCTGAAAAGAGCAGACTAAGGCAACAAGCTAAGCGCCAAACGAGCAACATTGCCAATGAAGAAGCAATAGACGGGTACACAACCCATACGGTCTACATGATGGAGCCCAGAGGAACAAGTTCTCCTATGCTTTATAATCATGATGATGATGTGGTTGTTGCCATCCAACACCGTCTCGGTCTAGATGCCGAAGAGCTCGCTTATGCAATTAAATCAAAGGAGCCCGTGGTTCCTGCAGAATCGAGCCCAGGCTCCAATAAATGATCACCACGTCGTTAAACTGGGAACAATGACCACTACGTCGTTAAAATAGGAACATTTGACCACCACGTCGTTAAACTTGGAACTATCGACCCCTAAGTCGTTAAACTGGCGATGTAAAAAATGTGTAAATAAATAAATAAAAAGCCGAAATGATGGGGCAACTAGCAATAAAAATCAGCGAGTAAAATAAAAATGAAAATAAAGCCGAAATGATGGGGCAACCGCGAATAAAGATGAAAATAAAACTGAAATGATGGGGTAGCCGAAATGATAGGGCAATCACGACCTTCGCGATAAGAAAAGCTGAAATGATAAAGCTGAAATGATAGAGCAATCGCGGTAAAAAACCTCAAAATGGAGAATGATGAGTCGCTCCTGGTACCATATTCCAGTGCAGTGATGCAGACGCCAACCAAAATTCAAATCCCAAAATGGCGAATGATGAGTCGCTCCTGGTACCATATTCCAGTGCAGCGATACAGGCGCCAACCAAAATCCAAATCTCCAGATGGCGAATGATTAGTGACTCCTGGTACTATATTCCAGTGCAGCGATACAGACACCAACCAAATTCCAAATCCCAAAACCTCGAACGGCGAATGATGAGTCGCTCCTAGTACCATATTCCCGTGCAGCGATGCAGACGCCAACCAAAATCCAATTTCCCAAAATTCTCCCAGCCCTATGGTTGGTCCCCAAGTTGACTACCGTATACAATCCACGGGTTTAAATAATTCTCATCACACCCACCCCACCGCAATCACCAGTCCAGCGGCCGGTCTGCGCCCTTGGAATTATGCTCCATTTGGGAAGACCCACTCATGTGTCCTCACGATACATGAAGAGAACAAAACTTACGGGATCCTCACGACTCGTAAAAAAACACCTTCATGGGATCCTTATGACTCACAAAGGAAAAACACGCATAGGAGTCCACACGACTCCTAAGTAGAAGTACACCTACGAGATCCTTTCGACTCGTAGGGAGAAAATGCTTTTATGGGACCCTTACGGCTCATAAATTGAAAAGCCTTAGGTGATAAGGACCTAAGCCTGTCTCCTAAACCATCTTTCCCCAACAAGAAAAGGTAAATGATGAATTTCTCCTGGCACCTGTGCTTCAGTGTTAGCAACGCTGATGCCGACCCCAACCCCAAAATTCCAAACTTTCGATCCAATAGACCCCTAAGTCGTTAAACTGGGAACGAGGGAAATTCCCTCACGGCAAATGATGATTCGCTCCTGGTCTCATATTCCAGTGTAGCGGTGCTGATGCCAAACCAAAACCAAAATTCCCGAATCCTCTCATGGCAAATGATGATTCGCTCCTGGTACCATATTCCAGTGTAGCGATACTGATGTCAACCCAAATCACATCAAATCAGCAATACAACCAACGACCTCTCTAGCGGAATCAAGCTCCACCTCGGAAACAAGTCGAATCTCGACACCGCAGAAAGCGGAGCAAGTCAACTTCAACCCTGACACCGCAGAAAGCGGAGTAAGTCAAATCCAATCCCTGACATCGCAAGAAGCGGAGAAAGTCAAATCAAGCACCGACCATCCAAGTCACAAAAAGGGCAACACCGATCGTCCACGTCGCTAAAATGGCAGCACCGACCATCCACATCGCTAAAATGGCAACACCGATCGTCCACGTCGCAAAAAGGGCAGCACCGACCTCCGCGTCGTCAAAACGGGAAACAAATCAAACCAACCAATTTCAACCAACAAGCTCTGCAGCGGAATCATGCTTCTTCTCAGAGTGTGCCCCGTGTCGAAATCATGCTTCGCCTCGGAGTATCTGCATTCTTTGTCGGAATTATGCTTCGTCTGGGAATTGACCTCTGCGGCGGAATCATGCTTCTTCTCAGAGTGTGCCCCGTGTCGAAATCCTACTTCGCTTCGGAGTATCTGTATTCCGTGTCGGAATTTTGCTTCGTCTGGGAATTAACCTCTGTATCGGAATCAAGCTTCGTCTCAGAATGTACCCCGTGTCGAAATCATTCTTCGCCTCAGAGTATCTGTCTTCCCTGTCGGAATTATGTTCCGCCTCGGAATCAAGTCAACCAACGACCTCCCTGTCGGAATTATGCTTCGCCTCGGAATCAAGTCAATCAATGACCTCCCTGTCGGAGTTATGCTCTGTCTCGGATCAAGTCAACCAACAATCTCTTCGTCGGAATTATGCTCCGCCTTGAAATCAAGTCAACCAACAATCTCTGCGCTGGAATTAAGCTTCATCCCAAGATACACCCGTCACATGTCGAAATTATGCTTCGCCCCCGGAATCCTGCGTCGAAACTATGCTTCGTCTCAGAATATATCCTCCAACTGTGGAATTATGCTCCACACCTCGGAATGATACTCCAACCTCCGAAATTATGCTCCGCCCTTCGAAATGATGCTCTGACCCTGGAATTATGCTCCGCAAATTGGAATGATGCTCCGACCTCAGGAATCATGCTCTCGGAAGGATGCTCCACCTTCGGAATGATGCCCCACCACAAAATCAAACTTCTGCAGAATAAGATTCATCAATTTCATGCACACAACTCATATACGCGGTGTGCATTTATTGATGGGGGCACTTTGTTGAGGTCAAAAATTACACCCTGGTTGACCAAGTCAAAATCAAAGTCAACCCCAGCTAAACGGGTCCAAGCCCAGGTCAAATGGGCCCATGCCCAAGTCGAGCCCTGCGGCCGGCCTCTCCCATGCCAAAATGAAAATTATGTAATAAATAAATAATGCAATTTTTATGAATAAATGTAAGAAAAATGGGCATAAAGCCAAATTTTTGTAAAGCCCATGGCTCATGTGCAAAAGAAATGAGCATATAAGATGGGCATAATGTCATTTTGTAAAACCCAAAGGGCTATGTGTTGTTAGTAATATGTATGCCCTAGAGGCCATTATTGTATATTATAGTGGATGCTTGGACACACACACACACAAACACACACACACACACACACACATATATATATATATATATATATATATATATATATATAGGATTTTCTTGCTCGACATGATAGTATTCTATCTGGTTGCATGTTATCTTAACACGTACACTTATATTATTCTGTCTCTCTGATACATGTTGATAAAGCCCTTATGATGTTAGCTTGACTACCGGGACTATGATGCAGATCATACTGGTGGGGCTTGTGTAGTCCGCAAGCACATCCTTTAACCGTTTCTAGTCGAGAGAGTATCGAGACAGAGCATCGATATTTCAGAATAGACTAGTGTGTACGTTTCTTGACCCTGTATGGGGGCGATGGTTGATCCCACAACCTTTGGTGTTTGACATCAAAGATTGTACACAGATGCTCATTAAAGAATGGGTAAACCGAACAGGACTCGTCGAGAACTCCTAGATGGTACCATACCTATCGTCAGATAGCAGTTCTCTGGTGACACTTGTACATGTTAGTCTGTAGACCCGAGATCGTTATAGAGTCTTGTGTGGTTCCCACTGTGCTTTGATTTCCTCCTTACCACAGCTCAAAGGAGTCGTGCAAAACAGGTGGATTTTGGGTACAGTCCCGAGTCACATGGAGGCAATGAGCGATAAGAGGGGTTTCGTCTCTCCCGGTATAGGGAGTTGATGTTACGCTATGTTTGATTGGCTATAACAGTAAGTCCCTGGCCAGGACTGATGAGATTTAGTGGTAAGTGTTATTAGTCGTTTCTCGAACAGTTATAGGCCACACATCGGCATGACTTATCAAGTTACCAGGGTCTGACGATTCCACCCCTAGACTTGATATGCGGCATATCAGACGAAGAGACCGGACTGTATGGTAAGTGTTTCTTATAGGCTTTGCGGGAGTTTGGACAAACTTGCTTGTTGATCTTCTATTTGCTCAATACCTGGGTAGCCGTTACGTCCAGCTAGTACCGCTGACGGCTTGTGGGTGACTGATGTGATCGTTACATACTGCTGACGTATTGACGAGTCTTTAGAGTCCCACACAGGTTTCCTAGCTCAAGCGAAACGAAGTAGGGCACATATGGTGATATGTGCGGGAGCTTGATTAAATACGAGTATGTGATACTGTATTCTAATCTTGTGATATGTGATATCGGTTAGGTTATATGTGATATAACCGGATTGTTGAATCAAGTGTTGATTCAATGATATATATATATGATATTGGCCGGTTATATATGATATGACCGGATTATTGAATTAAGCGTTGATTTGATATGGTATATTGAATGTTGTCGGTTATATGTGATATAACCGGATTATTGAATCAAGTGTTGATTTGATAATGTGATATACATATAAGTTATATTAGTCTGTTATATATGATATAACCGGATTATTGAATCAAGTGTTGATTTAATAATTTGATATATATTTATATTTGATATATTTATATATTAACTAATATTTGTGTAACAACCCTAAATTCACTGTACAACTTTCTATGCAAATTTTTTCAAAATTTAAATAAAGGGGTAGTTTTGCCTGAGCACAAGTTAAATATTTGTTTTGCTAATTAATAGCAAGAAAGAGCTTGTAGCTTATTGGTAATACCTTGCACTGCTGAACCAAGCCATCAGAGTTCAAATCTCATACCCCACATTATTTTTAATATTGATTTTTATAAACCTTTAGAATACCAAGGGTTTTCACGTGCATATCTCACAAAAACCCCACTACACTCAAAAATGTAACATTTCCAGAGGATAGATGAACCGTCGGGCGGGGGGGGGGGGGCATTCCGGCCGCCTGATCGGCCGAAAATCGGCCAACTCGGCCTCGACTCGGCCGACTCAGGCCTCCGACCGAGTCACGACCGAGTCGGCCGATTCCGGCGACGACCCCAACATGAAAATTGTGTCTTTTCACATTCCCTACACACCTGTATAATTTATTTCCTCAGAACAATTCCAGAGCTCTTTTAAAACCACAATTACTCCACTTTTATTACATTGTAATATATTTTTATTACATTTTTTTAATTAAACTCTTCATCTACCCTAACCCTATAAATACCAACCCTACACACTACCCCCTTACCCCAAAACTCTGAGCCAACTCTCAAGAAATCATTAGAAACCTTGTGTACTTTGAAAACGAGCAAGAAGCGAAACTACGGCGAATTTTTCGGCAAACTTCCGACGACCATCCTAGGAGCTCCCGGCGACGAAACGACGCACCGGCGACTCCTCCCGATCAATCTCCTTCTCTTTGTTGTCCTAAACCCGTAAGTCCCAATTCTATCTTCGCTATTCTTATTCTAAAATACGGAATTACAAAACCCGACGGAATCGGAACAAAACCGATTTCCGATTCGGTTTCTTTATAAAACTTCACTTTTCTTTAATACAATCATGCTTAAACCAATTCATGTTGACTATTAATCACTAATCAACCATATTGATCAAGTTTCATATCATAAAGTAATTGCTATTTCATTTTACCGTATTTTTCATTTAAATGCCACATAGTTTCAATTCTACATTTAATATCATAAAACTTGATATACCTTTAAGTAGATCACGAGGTAATGACCTACCTTCTCACACATTCATATGCAACATAGCACAATACCCTCGGGACATACAATACGGGAAATCGACATCTTTACAAATAAATACCATAATTAATAAAACCGTTTTTCCTTAATGATTAGTATTTATACAAATCTTGGTAAAGCGCCGCTACAACCCATTTGGAAAATCCGTTCGGGATGGTGCGGATTATCGCACATCCTCGGGCTTAGTAGTGCGAGATGCAGACCTCCGTAAGGAGCATTCGGTATCGAAAGATTTAAAATACGACTTCTTAAGAAAAGCGAGATTTCTAGAATATTATATATATACAAAAATTATTTTCATATAAATATATGTATATGTAACATAAAAATATCTATTTTGAATTATTACAAATATTCCACTTTTTCTAAAAATGTCACAAGAATCATTTTACACTAAAATATCATGAATTCCATACAAAATCAATATTACAAATAAATACCTTTATTTATGAAATTAGGATAATTTCACTAGAAATATCACAATATAAAATCTACATGCATTACAACTCTAAAGACGATTAATAAATACTTGGGGTGTACTTTGAAAAGTATATAAAAGTATTTTTACATAAAACTCCCTCAAGTTTTATAAATTACCCTAAGTACCCTAGTAAATATAGATTTAAGCGGGACCAATCTCTTGAGCCTCAGAGAGCCGGAGAAGTGGGTGCTTGCCTATTTAAGGTAGACAACTTAACAACGGTGTTATCAATACGGTAATCGTCTTTGAAAAAGACACATATATTGCCGCCCATGTGCAGCGGTTACCGATAACATCAAAACAATCAGGACTTCAATTCACTTTTCTAATTGTCTGACTCAGGTTAGAGTCTCATTATAATCTGACTTGAATATGATTCAAGTACAATCTACAATCTACAATCTACAATATTATAATTCAATATGAATTCATGAATCCATTATTCAATCTATCAACTTGACTGAGCCGAACCATAATATATATTCCATTTACATGATTATACAGTTACATTCATGATTCTCCAGTTACATCCGTTTACTGATATCATGGTTTCGATCAGTCATCCAATTATACAATCTATACAGTTTACAATACAAGACAATACAATACAACAATACAATCAAGATAACATTACGGGGTTTAAGGGGTAGACTGGTACGGAATATGTTAAAGGTGGCACGAGGTGGTCACTTAAGACGTAATTACATTCATGCCGTTGTTCCGTGGTATTATCGACGGAGCCTTATACTACGGGTTACCAAAGTCCCCGGTGTAAGTGGGACTCCTCTCGTATACACTAGCATCTTTTGTACCAAGCTACAAACAACAACGTTAATTCAATATTATAACAATATAATACAACTTTAAAAGATACCTTCTCATCCTGTCTATTCTATTCTTTCTTATCCTTGGGACTTACCGAGCGATCTGTTTGCTGACGACATTCTATTTCTTTCTTCTTTGAATATCGTCAGGTGATTTGGACCCGTCAGAGATTGAGCCCACTGCTGAAGACTTGGATCAGTTCAGTGAAGACCCCGAGCTCTAGACATTGTACATTTTCCATTCAGTACTTTTCATTTCCTGTTATGCCATTGTTTAGGCATCGCTTTTATTTCAGTTGTATTTACTTTTCATGCATTGTACAAAAGAATGTTAATAAATAAAGTTGATGTTCAGTTTATATCTCTTGTATCTTGTGTATTTATTTTTATATTGCTTAGATACGCTTAGCGTATTTACTTCACAGTAAATACGTAGCGGGCCAGTCGCGTCCCCTTCGCCGTATACCGGGAAGCGGGGCGTGACAATTTGTGCTCACTAAAGATTTTATTCTCCTGTTATATATATATATATATATATATATATATATATATATATATATTTCTTTTGTGTCATTGTGGATGATACAAAGAACATGGGTATATGAGACTTACACTAAACCTAAAGATAATTGGGGTAAATATTTATTAAGAGTAAAAGAAAATGAGTGGAAATGAGCATGGTTTAAGATGCTTGTAGAAGCATGTAGAAGCCATGATCCATCCCACTACTTTTGTTTTACTCTAGATATTTTATAACCTAACCATTTATCTATAGCCATGGTTAACTCTCTACATATCACACTTGAGATATTTCTTCACCTAAGTTGATTATCTTCCTCCTCTTAATTTTTCTAGAGAGAAAAAGAAAAAGAGAATACATTTCTAAAGTGAGCAAAATTCCTACTTCATCAACCTAATCTCATCTAGCCCATTAGTGTAGGTTGTTTTCTTCACTAATTACTTGTTTAGTGAAGAGGTAGCTTGAGTTAGAGATACTTCAAGGTGAATCATCTTCGGCCTCGAAGACAACTAAGTAAGCTCGTTCTTTTTACCAAGTGGAGCCTAAGAAGAGTTCTAGGGACTACTACTTGGAGCTATTGAAGTGAAGGACCGGTCTACAAAGGTTGTATTCCCTATTCACTTAGTGTAAAACTTATTTACATGCTTATAAACCTTAATTCTCTAGTTCGATTCTAGATTAGTATAACTTAGCCCACTAGATTTTTTAAAATTGCATACTTGATGCCTCTAGAAACCTAGTAGTGGTGCTAAGACATACTTTCATGGTATCAAAGCCAAGCTAGAGCATTTGGTTTGGTCTAAACGACGTTAAAGTGTTCGATCGGTATTTTCGAAACCCTAAAAACATAGTTTCTGTCTAAATTTTCAAAAGTTGAATTTTTACAGATTTAAAATATGCAGAAAATTGTGCAAGGTTTTTTATGGAGCCCCAAGAAAAACGAGGGCCCAACTCAACCAATTGGCCTTGCAACCGAAGCATAACCTTGGGTTTAGCCGCGGTTCCACGGCATGATTGGTGCGTTAGGGACTCATTTTTCTTGTGCTACTCCATTATGCGATTTTGCACTTTCTGGGTGTTTTTTAATGAGACTCAAGTTGTTGAGATCTCTATGATTTGTGGGTGTTTGAGATATCGATCGAAATGTTTAATATCGTCTAGAATATATGATATGTGATGCAATACTTGGAATCCACATTAATTAGTTTTGTGAAAACTAATTCTTGTTTTGTAAATCTCGTGCTTTAGTCTCTTTTGATCGATTGCTACGGAGTTTCGATTCGGATCAAAACTCCGTCGCAATCTCGTATTGTACGCGAATGGTCGCCGGGAAACACTACTAGATAGCCACGCCCCATTGTGTCGACCAAGTGACTATAGGAGAACACCATAGCCAAAAGCATCCACTGGGATGCTCGCGGCCGCGGTGTTCCGCCTAAGTGCACTTCGTTGACGGCATCGGGGGTGTGACAATCTATTAAAATTTCCGATGAGCATTTGATCATTATATCGGGAATCTTGTTGAATTACCCGACCGATATTGAAAAGTGTTTTTAATTCGAGACATAAATGCAAGATTTAAAGTGTTAGGCATGAAATCCGAGATATGAGATATTCCGGGTTTATGATGTCTAAGGTTTGGTGTGGATTCTAATGATTGTAGTTTTTCATTTCTTTTCTGCGACCGTAAGTGTAATATGTGGTGTATCTCCGATCTCGTTGCTATACGTCAACGACATTCGGGATACGCATATTTACTTACGTTGATGACATGCGATGTTATGTGTTGCTGTGATATGTTATATTGGATCGTCGTGATTGAAAGGCCGGGGTTTTTTGCGTGATATGAGAGTTTTTCTATTTTCATTCATGTAATATTGTATGTAATATTCTTTTATTGGGACACTTCCGGGTTGAGGATGATGTCACCATTGATATATATTATTTACTTTTCCGCATTAGGATAGATCCAAGGCGAGGAGCACAAGTAACCGGATTCTAGAGTCTAGTGGAAGACCATCTCGAGGAGTCGAGACCGGGTCGCCTAACTCTAGAATTGGCAGGGTCACTTGCCGCTCTCGTAGGGGTCTAAGGGTGTGGGTTTGGCTATTCATCACGACCGTGGAATCCGTGTTTTTCATTACTGGCTTAATTTAAAACACAGACCTCCTAGAATATCCTATATTTCATATGTTTGTTTCTGCTGCTTGAGTTCTGTGATGTGATCATATAAATGCGTGAGACGAATGGTATATATATATATGATATATATAATAAATGTTGCTTATGTTTTGCACCCGCGCTAGTCCTGCCCCCACTCTGCCGTTAATTAAGTAAGCTAACGGTATATGACGGGGCCCCGTGACAAATGCGGATGGCATAAGCGTACTTTCTATTTTCGTTTCATCGGTGATATTTAGGAAACATAGATGATGGGACTTTATTAATGAGATTAATGAAAAGAAAAGAAACCTAAAAATATTGTAGAATCAAATTTTTCAAAAAGGTAGCTCTAGTTATTGCTTTCATAGTGGTATTCCTTGATGGATATCCAGCACCTCATTCGATGAGGAAAGAGCCGAGATCCTTTCATCAGGAATGACCTCTTTAGCAAATGCTACAACCCACTAGGTTTGTTTTGAAAACTACTCGATTTTAAAAGCGGTGCTTAAACCACTCCTTTTTCAAATCACTGGATTCTACAACGATATCAAGTTCATTACGTTAAAGGTTTTATTCAAAACCAGTCGTAGCCCTCCGTCATTTCAGATAAGTGCTATTTAGTATTCGTGCTGCGTTTGTTGACCATAGCCAAGACGTAGTGTACGGTAGCTGATTAGTGCTTATCTGTAGCATAGGATGCGATTGGATTAGGATAGTCGTACGGCTTTGTTGACCATAGCCAAGAGTCGTACGGGTGGGTTTAATTCAATCACGAAATGACGGGTTGAACTTGGATAGCACTTATGATTTGTTGACCATAGCCAAGGTCATAAGTCGCTAGAAGTAAAAAAAAGATATTAGAATTTCAAGTGTTGAAATTTGCAATGAGATTGCATACCTTCTATGAGATAGTTGGATCCTGATATCCACTGCGAATAAGTGTTACTCCTGAGAGAGTTTTGCACTTTACAATTAGCTGATCCAGTAGGTGTCTAAGAAAGGTGTTAACGGGGTTATGCCCCTGCGGAAACGAGCTTATTTAATTAGTTCCATGCGAAAGCATGGGAAGACTCCCTCGGAGTACCAATGCCTACCTGGCTGACCGATTGGCGAACTTGTAGGCTGTAATTAATCCCGGCTAGTCTTACCTTTTAGGGTTTGATGGAAGATTTGATAAAAACGGTTGGAGCCATTCTGATTAGATAAGATAATAGCCAATCTAATCTTGCAAAAGCGCACGTTAAAGTGTTTTCTTCTCACTCTCTCTCTCTATGTAGCGACCATGACACGTCTTAATCAAGATAATAATATGGATGTATTGACCGAACCCGCTTATTATACTGCGCTGGGGAACGTTGGTTCCGCTTTTTCTTATGATTGTCATAAGTCTAAGTAAGGAATAGGGGAATATCAGGATTCCCACACAACTCGAACGAAGAAAGAGCATGACGAGGCATCTTCTTCGGGTGTGTTTGTTACCGAGAACTGTTTCTCAGTATGCTCTACGTCCTGGGTATTGGATACCGGATCAGGATCCCACATTTGTAATATGTTACATGGGTTAAGAAGAAGTAGAGAACTGAAAAAGGGTGATGAGTCTCTCGTAATAGGGAATGGTGCAATTGTTGCAGCCAAAGCAGTTGGCGAATATCACCTTGTATTACCGAATGGTAATACATTGATTCTGAACGACTGTTATTTTGTACCAAAAATGATGTGCAATATAATATCAATTTCTTTATTAGATAAAGAATGATATAACTTTATACTAGAGAAAAATGTTATGAACATTTTCTTAAATCAAGTGTCGATTGGGTTTGGTACGTTGTATAATGGTATATACGTTCTAAATCAAACTATAGTTCTAAACATACAGAACACACACAAGAGGAAAAGTTCAGAAATGAACGAATCCTTCTTGTGGTATTGTAGACTGGGTCATATCAATGCGACAAGACTATCTAAGTTACATAAAGATGGATATTTGAAGTCGTTCGAATTTACATCTTATGAAACTTGCGAGTCATGTCTCAAAGGCAAAATGACCAAAACTCCATTTACTGGACACGGAGAAAGAGCTACTGAACTCTTGGGACTGATGCATAGTGATGTATGCGGTCCTATGTCTACGCATACCAGAAATGGTTCCTCATACTTTATTACATTCACCGATGATCTCTCAAGATTCAGACATGTGTTCTTATTGAAACACAAATCTGAAGCTTTTGAGAAATTCAAGGAATACAAGTACAAAGTTGAGAACCGGACGGGTAAAAGTATTAAAATTCTTCGATCTGATCGGGGAGGAGAATACTTAAGCACGGAATTCTGTAACTGTTTAAAAGAGAATGAGATTCTTTCTCAGCTTACTCCTCCGTATACACCACAACACAATTGAGTATCGGAGTGGAGGAATCGCACCCTATTAGATATGGTGCGCTTTATGATGAGTACTGCTGAGTTACCTATTTTCTTTTGGGGTTATGCATTTGAGACGGCTGCATACCTATTGAATAGGGTTCCGACTAAATCCGTGCCTACCACTCCATATGAGATATGGAATTGGAAGAGACCATCTCTTAAACGAGTTAAGATATGGGGTTGTCCGGCCTATATTAAAAGGCAAAATCTGGACAAGCTCGAGGCAAGATCTATTTTGTGCAAGTTTGTAGGATATCCAAAAGATTCATATGGATAAATCTTCTACCATACTGAGAAACAAAAGGTGTTTGTTTCTCAACATGCCACCTTTTTAGAAAATGAATTTCTTGTGAAAGAAATTAGTGGTAATGCGGTAGAATTGGAAAAGTTCCAGCTACACAAATTATAAATGATGATTTGGTAAAACCGGAGGATTCAATAGTCCCCGATGAATCCCAGTCGCTCCGCAGATCTAGTAGGGTTCCTCATCCACCTGAGAGATACTACGGTTTTCTCATAGACGGTGGGAGCGAGGATTGCATCATGGAAGATGATGACCCAACTAGTTTCGAGCAGGCCATCACGAGTGGGGACTCTGTGAAATGGCTGGATGCTATGCGATCTGAGATGGAATCCATGTACACCAACAAAGGGGACTTTGGAAGTTGCTCCTGAAGGAGTAAAACCCATCGGGAGCAAGTGGATCTTTAAGAAGAAATTTGGTGTAGATGGAATGGTTGAGACCTTCAAAACTAGACTTGTAGCAAAAGGTTTTCGTCAACGACCAGGTGTCAATTATGATGAAACCTTTTCTCCAGTAGCTATACTTAAGTCCATCAGGATCCTACTTGCCATTGCTGCATACCAAGACTACGAAATTTGGCCGATGGACGCCAAGACTGTTTTTCTAAATGGTGATTTAGAAGAGAGCGTGTACATGACACAGTCAGAGGGCTTCGTAGATAGTGGGAGCAGCGGAAAGGTATGTAAGCTGCTTAAATCAATTTACGGATTAAAGCAGCATCGCGGAGCCAGAACATCTGTTTTGATATGGCAGTCAAAGAGTTTGAATTCATCAAAAACGTAGATGAATCTTGTATATACAAGAAGGTTGTAGAGAGTAAGGTTGTCTTTCTCGTATTGTATGTGGATGACATACTCTTGATAGGAAATGATGTTCCTATGCTACACTCGATCAAGCTCTTCTTATCACAAAAGTTCTCCATGAAAGATCTGGACGATGCCTCCTACATCCTGGGGATTAAGATCTATGGAGATAGATCTAAAAGGATGTTGGGATTGAAAGTCGACCTTAGCACCACCATGAGGTTCTAGAGGCATCAAGCATGCCAAATTTTAATTTTATTAGGTGCTAAGTTAGACTAACAAGATCTTTACTAGAATATTAGGGTTTGCCTTTGATGATGTGATGAACTAAAGAGAGGAAAAGAGCATACAACCTTTGTAGTTCGAGTCATTCTCTTCAATAGCTCCAGATTGTGGTCAACGCGACTCCACTGGGTTCCTCTTCAAGATGAAAGAACCTCCTTCGTGATCTTCGCGCCAAAGACGATCCATCCGAAGTCCACAAGCTCAAGCTAACCCTTCACTAATCTCATTAGTGAAGGCAACACTCCACATCAATTTGCTAATCTAATGTGTGATGGTGAAGGAGCGGTTTAATTTGCTTACTAGGATTTTCACAAGTTCAATGATTCATATCACATGTGAGGGTTTGAAGTTGGAAGTGAGATGAAGAAAATTGTAGAGAGCAAGAGGAAATAAGAGCTCAAGAAATGGTTAAGGCATGAAGAATGAAAATGATGAGAGTAAACTCAAAATGGCTCTCTCTTTCCTCACTTATTCAAGCATGGAATAAAATTGCAATTCTAAATTGCAACCATACTTGAATAGTAATCAAGACTAATATACAAATAATAAAACCCATACCTTACCTATTCTACAAATATCTCCACAATTTACACCTCATTTTTCTATTTTCTAAAAATAGAAAAACATGACATGCTTCATATAATAATATATATATTTATATATATCAAATATATATTAATATATATATATATATATATAAAGTAATTAGTGAGCTAATGATATTAGTTAAGATATAATTATATCACATATAATATATATCACATTATTAAATCAACACTTGATCTAATAATCCGGTTATATCACATATAACCGACTAATATCATTAATCTGAATATCACATTATCAAACCAACACTTGATTCGATAATCCGGTTATATGACATATAACCTGACCGACATCAGATAACTGCCAGATTATAATAAGATATCACATAATCATATTTAATCAGGCCCACGCACATATCAACATATGTGCCCTACTTCTTTTCGCTTGAACCAGGAAACTTCTGTGTGGGACTCTAAATACTCGTCAATATGCCAGCAGTAGATGATGATCACATCAATCACCTACAAGCCGTCGGCAGTACTAGCTGGACGTAACGGCTACCCGGGTATTGAGCGATATGAAGATCAACAAGCAAGCTCGTCCATACTCTCCATGATGCCTATCAGTAACACTACCGTACAGTCTGGTCCCTTCGTCTGATATGTCGCATATCATGTCTAGGGGTGGTAAACGTCAGTCCCCGGTAACGTGATAAGTCATGCTGATGTCTAGCTTATAACGGTTCGAGAAACTACTTATAACACTTATCAGTAAATCTCGGCAGCAGCCTTGGACAGGGACTTCCAGTTATAGCCAATCGAGTATAGCGCAATATCAACCATCAATACCGGGAGAGATGAAACATCTCCTATCACTCATTGCCTCCATGTGATTCGGAAATGTACCCAAAATCCACCTGTTTGCACGACTCCTTTGAGCCGTGGTAGGGAGGAAATCAAAGCACAGTGGGAGCCACACAAGACTCTATGACGATCTCGGGTCTACAGACTAACCTGTACCAGAGTTACCAGAGGACTGCTATCTGACGATAAGTATACTACCACATAGGAGTCCTCGGCGAGTCCTGTTCGGTATACCCATTCTCTAATGAGCACCTGTATACAATTTTTGATGTCACACACCAATGGTTGTAGGATCAACTATCGCCCTCTAAGAGACAAGAAACGTACACACTAGTCTACACTGAAATATCGATGCCCTGGTCTCGGTATCCCCACGACTAGGAAATGATTAAAGGATGTACTTGTGGATCACCCTGGCCCCACTAGTATGATCTCATCATAGTCCTGGTAGTCAAGTACATATCCTAAAGGCTTTATCAATATGTAAGAGACAGAAAGTATAAATACTAGTTTACATGTTAAGATAAAAGGTAACTTGATAGCATACTATCATGTCGAGCAAGAAAGTCCTCTCTATATATGTCCAAGCATCCACTATATCATCAATAATGGCCTTTATGACATATATATTACTAACAATCTCCCACTTGAACTAAGGCCGGCTGTTGTAGTATATCATACCCAACGTCCTAAAAGTCTCTCGAATAGCATCTGGGGGATGGCCTCGGTGAATGGATCCGCTGTGTTATCCTCAGTTCCAACTCTCCTGACCTCGATCTCCCAGAGATACAACTATCTCCCTGATCAGGTGATATTGTCTAAGAATATGTCTGGATCGTTGACGGGACCGGGGTTCCTAGGCCAAAGCCACAACTCTATTGTCATCATAATACACAGGTATTGGATGCCCAATGGTAGGAACCTAGTTCATCTCATGAACTCTATTCATCCAGACAACCTCTTTGGCAGCATCGTTGGTAGTGATGTAATTAGCCTCTATCAACGAGTCTGCTACGCTATATAACTTGGAACCCTTCCAACATACCGTCCCTCCACTGAGGGTGAAGACAAAACCCGAGACTGACTTTCAGTCATCCTTATCACTCTGGAAGCTCGAATCGGTAAAGGACTCCATCTGGAGTTCACCGTTACCATACACCAAGAACATCTCTTTAGTCCTTCTCAAGCACTTAAGAATGTTCTTCAGCTGTCCAGCGGTTTTCCAAAAGATCTTTTCGATACTTATTCACTATACCTAGTGAGTAAGCTACATCTGGTCTGGTACATAACATCGCATACATGATTGACCCGTCTGCCAAAGCATAGGGTATCCCTTGTATGCGAGCCCTCTCCAAATCAGTCTCGAGAGACATCTCTTTGGAGAGGGTAATTCCTGAACAAGCGGGTACATTACCACACTTAGAATCATCCATACTAAAACCCTTTTAGCATGGTGTCTATGTACCTGGATTGGGACAATCCCAAATCCATTTAGATCTATCTCTATAGATCTATAACCCCAGAATGCAGGAGGCATCAGTTAGATCTTTCATGGAGAACCTGTGTGATAAGAGGTGCTTGACCGAGTGTAGCATAGAAACACATTTTCCTATCAAGAGTATCTCATCCGCGTACAATACGAGGAAGACAACCATACTCTCTACAACCTTCTTATTTATACATGGTTCATCTACCTTTTTGATGAAGTTAAACTCTTTGACAGCTTCATTAAAACAGATGTTCTATCTCCGCGATACCTGCTTTAACCCGTAGATGGATTTAAGCAGCTTGTACATGCTTCCGCTGCTCCCACTGTCTACGAAGCCCTCTGCCAGTGTCATATACACGCTCTCTTCTAAATCACCATTTAGAAAAGCGGTTTTGACGTGCATTCTGTCAGATATCGTAGTCATGGTATGCAGCAATGGCAAGTAGGATCCTGATGGACTTAAGCTTAGCGACAGGAGAAAAGGTTTCATCGTAGTCGACGCCAGGTCGTTGACGAAAACCTTTTGCTATAAGTCCAGTTTTGAAAGTCTCAACTTTTCCATCTACACCTATCTTCTTTTTGAAGATCCACTTGCTCCCTATGAGTTTTACCCCTTCAAGAGCAACTTCCAAAGTCCATACTTGGTTGGTGTATATGGATTCCATCTCGGATCTCATAGCATCCAGCCATTTCACAGAGTCTCCACTTGTGATGGCCTGCTCGAAACTAGTCGGGTCATCATCTTTCATGATGCAATCATCGCTCCCACCGTCTATGAGAAAACCGGAGTATCTCTTAGGTGGATGATGAACCCTACTAGATCTGCGGAGTGGCTGGGGTTCGTTGGGTACTATTGGATCCTCTGGTTCCACCAAATCGTCAGTTGTAATTTGTACTGCTGGAACTTCTTTTAGTTCTACCTCACTGCCACTAATTTCTTTTACAAGAAATTATTTTTCTAAAAAGGTGGCATGTTGAGCAACAAACACCTTTTGTTCCTCTGTGTGGTAGAAAAGATATCCATACGAATTCTTTGGATATCCTACAAACTTACACAGAACTGACCTAGCTTCGAGTTTGTCCGGATTTTGCCTTTTGACATAGGTCGGACAACCCCATATCTTAACTCGTTTAAGATATGGTCTCTTCCCATTCCATATCTCATATGGAGTGGTAGGCAACGGATTTTATCGGAACTCTATTCAATAGGTATGCATCTTCTCAAGTGTATGTCCCTGAAAGGAAATATGCAACTCAGCAGTACTCATCATAGAGCGCACCATATCTCATAGGGTGCGATTCTCCACCCCGATATACCGTTGTGCTGTGGTGTATACGGAGGAGTAAGCTGAGAGAGAATCTCATTCTCTTTTAAATAGTCTTAGAATTCCGTGCTCCAGTATTCTTCTTCCCGATCATATCGAAGGATTTGAATACCTTTACCCATCTGGTTCTCATCTTCGTACTTATATTCCTTGAAATTCTCAAAAGATTCAGATTTGTGTTTCAACAAGAACACATGTCCATATCTTGAGAGAACATCGGTGAATGTAATAAAGTACGTGGAACCATCCCTGGCATGTGTTGACATAGGACTGCATTCATCACTATGTATCTGTCCAAGAGTTCAGTAGCTCTTTCTCCATTTCCAGTAAACGGAGATTTGGTCACCTGGTCTTTGAGACATGACTGGCAAGTTTCATAAGATGTAAATTCGAACGGATTCAAATATGCATCCTTATGGAATTTAACTAGTCTTATTTCATCGATATGACCCAGTCTACAATGCCACAAGAAGACTTCGTTCATTTCTGAACCGTTCCTCTTGTGTGTGTGCGTTTAGAACTGTAGTTTGATTCAAAACGTGTACACTGTTATACAACATACATTACCCAATCAACACTTGATTTAGGAAAATATTCACAATATTTATTGGTACGAAATAACAGTCGCTAAGAATCAATGTATTACCAGTTGGTAACACCAGGTGATATCTGCCAACTGCTTTGGCTGCAACAATTGCACCATTTTCTACTACTTAGAGACATATCACCATATCCTACTTCTCTACCTTTCTTTAGTCCATGTAACAAATTACATATGTGTGATCCTGATCCGGTACCACATTCCCAGGACGTAGAAACGACTGAGAAACAGTTATTGGTTACGAACACACCCAAAGACAATGCATCAACATACTTATTCTTCGTTTGGGTGGCGTGGGAATCCGTATATTCCCCTATTCCTTACTTAGACTTATGACAATCATAAGGTAGAGCGGAACCTAGCCCAGTATGATAAGTAGGTTCGGTCAAAACATCCATATTATTATCTTGATTAAGGCATTTCATTGGTCGCTACCAGGAGAGAGAGAAGGATAATCACTTTGCGTGCGCTCTTTGCAAGATTAGATTGGTTATTTTATCTAATCAGGATGGCTCTCACTGTTTTTATCAAATCTTCCTTCAAACCCTAAAAGGTAAGATTAGCCGGGATTAATTACACCCTACAGGTTTGCTAATCGTTCGGCCAGGAAGATATCGGTACTCCGAGGGAGGTTCCCCGTGCTTTCGCATGGACCTAATTAAAATAAACCTCGTTTCCCTATAGGCATAACCCCGTTGATACCTTTCTAAACACCTACTGGATTAGCTAATTGTAAAGTGCAAAACTCTCCCAGGAGTAACTCTTACTCGCAGTGGGTATCGGGATCCAACTATCATATAGAAGGTATGCAATCTCATTGCAAATTTCAACAATTGAAATTCCCAATAATAGTTTTTACCCCTAGCTTCCTATGACCTTGACGGAGGTCAACAAACCATAGGCCGCTAGTCAAGTTCAACCCGTTCATTTCTTGATTGAATTAAACCCACCCGCACGACCCTTGACGGAGGTAAACAAGACCGCACAACTACCCTAATCCAATCGCATCACATGCTGGCAGATAAGCACTAATCAGCTACCGCACACTACGCCTTGACAGAGGTCAACAAACGCAGCACGAATACTAAATAGTACTTATCTGAAATGATGGAGGGCTACACAAGTTTTTAAGAAAACCATGAGCGTAATGAACTTGATATCGTTGTAGAATCTAATGATTTTGAAAAGGAGTGTTTTTTAGGCTTTTCTAGCTTCGCTAAAGAGGTCACTCCCGGTGAAGGGATCTCGGCTCTTTCCTCGTCGATTGAGGTGCTGGATATTCATGAATATCACTATGCAAAGCAAGAACTAGAGAAGCAGTCAAAAGACAAAACCGAGTGGGTTGTAGTATTTGCTAGTTTCGCTGAAGAGATCACTCCCGGTGAAGGGATCTCGGCTCTTTCCTCATCGAATGAGGTGCTGGATATTCATCAAGGAATACCACTATGCAAAGCAAAAACTAGAGCTACCCTTTTTGAAAATTCGATTCTACAACATCTTTTGGTTTCTTTCTTTTCATTAATCTCATTAGTGAAGTCCCGTCATTTAATATTTCCTAAACATTACAGAAAAATGAAACGAAAATAGAACGTACGCTTATGCCATCCGCATTCGCCACGGGGCCCCGTCATGCACCATTAGGTTACTTAACTACCGGCGGAGCGGGGGCTGGACTAGCACGGGTGCAAAACATAAGCAACGTTTATTATATATCATATATATAATATTACATTCGCCTCACGTAATTATATGATCAACATCACAGAATCAAGCAGCAGAAGCAATATATGAAATATTGGATATACTAGAATGTCTGTGTTTTAAATTTAGCCAATAATGTAAAACACAGATTCCACAGTCGTGATGAATAACCAAACCCATATCCCAAAACCCCTGCGAGAGCGGCAAGTAACCCTGCCAATTCTAGAGTTAGGAGACCCGGTCTGAACTCTTTGAGATGGTCTCCTACTGGACTCTAGAACCCGGTTACTTGTGCTCCCCGCATTGGGTCTATCCTAATGCGAAAAAGTAAATAATATACAACAATGGTGACAACATCCTCAACCCGGAAGTGTCCCAATAAAAGAATATTACATACAAATTTTACATGAATGAAAATAAAAACTGTCATCTCACATAAAACCCCCGGCTATTCTTTCACGACGATCCAATAAATCATATCAACAGCAACACATGATCACATATCATCAACGTAAGCAAATATGCATATCCCTAAACCTCGTTGACATATAGCAACGAGATTGGGATACCCTATATATTACACTTACGGTCGCAGAAAAGAAAACAGAAAACTACAATAATTAGAATCTGCAATATCCTTAGACATCATAAACCCGGAATATCTAATATTCCGGATTTCATGCCTAACTTATAAAACTTGCATTTTAGTCTCAAATTGAAAACTCTTTTCAATTGGTCGTCGGATAATTCAAGAAAATTTCCGGCTTAGTGATCATGTACAATACGTAATTGCGACGGAGTTTTGATCCGAATCAAAATTTCGTGGCAATCGATCAATTGAGACTAAACGGCTAGCTTTACAATATACTAACTAATTTTCAGAAAACTAATTAATCCGGATTCTAATAAGTGTATCACACACATCACAAAGCTTGTAAAGTAACCGCGACATTAGAATTCCGCACGTAATTAGCAAACTTAACCAATTTTTTCAAGACATGAAAAATCCAGTGAGCTAAAGTTCCAAAACCGATCTTTTTAAACCAATCCGGGAGTCGAAACGAACTTGAAACCCTCCCGATCCTTCGCGGGGGTGAAGATCCCAAAATTAACTATTGCATGGGAGGCCTAAAGGGGGTACCCCACCCCCGAGTCCACCACGAGGTGGCCACGGGGTGGGCAGACCCGAAACTGCCTAAGGTAGGGCAGTTACGGGTCCCCACCGCCAAGACCACATTGTGGTGGTCTTGGGGAGTGGGCCCAGCCGTTCGGTCCCTCTCGGGGTGTCCCCGGGATGTGCACGCTCCATCCCGCGGCTTCTCAGTTCAAACCGTAAGCCCGCGGGGTGTACAAATAACTTAAAATATCATTTTGAAAACTGTTTTATCGGCAGTTTTTGTGCGACAAAAACGGAGGATTTCTAACGTCGCTATAAGTTACCTTAATATTCTAGCCTGGCTCTGATACCATGAAAGTCGACCTTAGCAACACCATGAGGTTCTAGAGGCATCAAGCATTCCAAATTTTAATTTTATTAGGTGCTAAGTTAGATTAACAAGATCTTTACTAGAATATTAGGGTTTGCCTTTGATGATGTGATGAACTAAAGAGAAGAAAAGAGCATACAACATTTGTAGTTCAAGTCCTTCTCTTTAATAGCTCCGGGTTATGGTCCACGCGACTCCGCTAGGATCCTCTTCAAGATGAAAGAACCTCCTTCATGATCTTCGCGCCAAAGACGATCCACCCGAAGTCCACAAGCTCAAGCTAACCCTTCACTAATCTCATTAGTGAAGGCAACACTCCACATCAATTTGTTAATCTAATGTGTGATGGTGAAGTAGGGGTTTAATTTGCTCACTAGGGTTTTCACAAGTTCAATGATTCACATCACATGTGAGGGTTTGAAGTTGGAAGTGAGGTGAAGAAAATTGTAAAGAGCAAGAGGAAGCAAGAGCTCGAGAAATGGCTAAGGCATGAAGAATGAAAATGATGAGAGTAAACTCAAAATGGCTCTCTCTTTCCTAAAATTGCAATTCTAAATTGCAACCATACTTGAATAGTGAGTCAATACTAATATACAAATAATAAAACACATGCCTTGCCCATTCCACAAATATCTCCATAATTTACACCTCATTTTTCTATTTTCTAAAAATAGAAAAACATGACATGCTTCATATAATAATATATATATTTATATATACCAAATATACATTAATATATATATATATATATATATATATATAAAGTAATTGGTGAGCTAATGATATTAGTTAAGATATAATTATATCAAATATAATATATATCACATTATTAAATCAACACTTGATCTACTAATCCAGTTATATCATATATAACCGACTAATATCATTAATTTGAATATCACATTATCAAACCAACACTTGATTCGATAATCCGGTTATATCACATATAACCTGACCGACATCAGATAACTGCCAAATTATAATACGGTATTACATAATCATATTTAATCAGGCCCACGCACATATCAACATATATGCCCTACTTCGTTTTGCTCGAACCAGGAAACTTCTGTGTGGGACTCTAAAGACTCATTAATACGCCAGCAGTAGGTGATGATCACATCAATCACCTACAAGCCGTCAGCGGTACTAGCTGGACGTAATGGCTACCCGGGTATTGAGCGATATGAAGATCAACAAGCAAGCTCGTTCATACTCTCCATGAAGCCTATCAGTAACACTACCGTACAGTCCGGTCTCTTCGTCTGATATGTCGCATATCATGTGGGGTGGTAAACGCCAGTCCCCAGTAACGTGATAAGTCATGCCGATGTCTAGCCTATAACGGTTCGAGAAACTACTGATAACACTTATCAGTAAATCTCGGCAGCAGCTCTGACCAGGGACTTCCAGTTATAGCCAATCGAGTATAGCGCAACATCAACCCCCAATACCGGGAGAGACGAAACCCCTCCTATCGCTCATTGCCTCCATGTGACTCGGGACTGTACCCAAAATCCACCTGTTTGCACGACTCCTTTGAGCCGTGGTAGGGAGAAAATCAAAGTACAGTGGGAGCCACACAAGACTCTATAACGATCTCGGGTCTACAGACTAATCTGTACCAGTGTCACCAGAGGGCTGCTATCTGACGATAGGTATACTACCACATACGAGTCCTCGGCGAGTCCTGTTTGGTGTACCCATTCTCCAATAAGCATTTGTATACAATCTTTGATGTCACACACCAATGGTTGTGGAATCAACCATTGCCCTCTAAGGGACAAGAAACGTACACACTAGTCTACACTAGAATATCGATGCCCTGGTCTCGATATTCCCACTACTAGAAACCGATTAAAAGATGTACTTGTGGACCACCCTGACCCCATTAGTATGATCTCATCATAGTCCTGGTAGTCAAGTACATATCCTAAGGGCTTTATCAACATGTAAGAGACAGACAGTATAAATACTAGTCTATATGTTAAGATAAAGGTAACCTGATAGCATACTATCATGTCGAGCAAGAAAGTCCTCTATATATATGTCCAAGCATCCACTATATAATCAATAATAGCCTCTAGGGCATACATATTACTAACAGGGATTTTCCCAATCCAGGTACATTGACACCATACTAAAGAGGTTTAGTATGGAAGATTCTAAGCGTGGTAATTTATCCGCTTGTTAAGGAATCACTCTCTCCAAAGAGATGTCTTCCAAGACTGATTTGGAGAGGGCTCACATGCAAGGGATACCCTATACTTCTGCAGTTGGGTCAATCATGTACGCGATATTATGTACCAGACCAGATGTAGCTTACGCACTTAGTATGGTAAGCAGGTATCAATCAGATCCTGGGGAGAAGTACTGGACAGCTGTGAAGAACATTCTTAAGTACTTGAAAAGTACTAAAGAGATGTTCTTGGTGTATGGTAACGGAGAACTCCAGGTAGAGTCCTTTACCGATTCGAGCTTCCAGAATGATAAGGACGACAATAAGTCGGTTACGGGTTTTGTCTTTACTCTCAATAGAGGGGCGGTATGTTGGAAGAGTTCCAAGCAAGATACCGTAGCAGACTCGATGATGGAGGCTGAATACATCGCTGCCAACGATGCTGCCAAAGAGGCTGTCTGGATGAAGAAGTTCATAGCTGAACTAGGTGTGGTTCCATGCATTGAGCATCCAATACCTTTGTATTATGATAACAATGGAGCTGTGGTTTTGGCCAAGAAACCCCGGTCCCATCAGCGATCCAGACATATTCTTAGATGGTATCACCTGATCTGGAAAATAGTTGATCACCGGGAGATCGGGGTCCGGAGAGTTGACACAAATGACAACACAGCGGATCCACTAACGAAGGCCCTCCCCCAGACGCAATTTGAGAGACTTTTTGGGATGTTGAGTATGCGATACTACAACAACTGGCCTTAGTGTAAGTGGGAGATTGTTAGTAATATGTATACCCTAGAGACCATTATTGTATATTATAGTGGATGCTTGGACACACACACACACACACACACACACACACACACATATAGAAAGAGGACTTTCTTGCTCGACATGATAGTATGCTATCTGGTTGCACTTTATCTTAACATGTACACTTATATTATTATGTGTCACGCCCCGCTTCCCAGAGTACGTAAGATTGGGCACGTGACATAGCCAACCATGCTACCTGTGGGTAGGATGTATCCATCCACAGTCATATTACGGTTGTAAGGATATCAAGAACTAGATAAAGAACTAATCTAACACATGTCCAAATCCATAATAACAAGAGTCAATAAACAATAAGTGCGGAAGCAAATGATCCAATACAATAAATAAATAGTACGTCCCATAATGCGGGCTCACATCTGGAAATGAAATGAAATAAATAAGCTAATCACTAAGGAACTCACAGATCAGCCTGCTGGCTGAAGTACTCCTGCTCGGTCGTCGACAGTGGTAAGGAATCTGGGCCATGCAAAACCCAGACGTCAGCGCGTCATGTCAACCAATAATATAAACATGGTAATAAGCAATGCAGGGATGAACATGAATAAGGCAGTACTATGAAATAACAGTGCAGGGTAATGTGCAATGGTAACTAAACTGTCCTATCAGGTTTCTACTCTAAAGTCCTTGAAATCAATTGGTGACTCGTCGGTGTAACTCAATAGTATCCCGTGCGTGCCCGGGACCACGGTCAAGATTCTCGGGGCTGAATCCGAGACGTGCCGCTAGGCAGTAATAGGTAGCAGGATGGGCGAGTGATGTCAGCATCATCACTCCGGGGCTGGCCAAGCCTGTAAGACTGATCAGAACAGGTATCGAACTGTTGAGTTACAAGTCGGTTTCACCTTTGATTTCCCCATACCCCCAAGTTATGTATGTCAGGTCAGGTATCCAGTAATCACGGACTAATGCCAACACAGGATCAGGTAACAGGTCAGGTTTGTCTGGATAGACAACAGGAATGGTCCATGAGGACCCCAAGTCAGGTTTGTTGGCATTAGGCATGAGATCAGGTAACAGGTCAGGTCATGTTTCAACAGGATGAGTCGGTATGTATGTATGTGTCATGTGCAGCAGAGTCAGGCCAATATGTAATGTGATCGAGTGTGTGCTCTCAACAGGTATACAACAGCAAGAATTTAAAGTAAACAGCAATAATAGTCACTTAATCACAATAGTGCTTTGTATTATCTTTATTAACAGGTTCAAGAACCCTTGGGGTGCAATAGTCACAAGGTGAAACAATATCAACAACATAAAGTAATGAAGCTACATGAATTTAAGACTAAAGCATAAATAATAGTCACATGGATGATCTAGCAAATTAAGCAAGTACGTTCTAGTTGGTTTAATTAGTTAAAGCATGGATTAATAGCATACCACTTAATTTCACGAAGCTACTATACTGATTTAATGTTAGAGAGAAACGCAACCGTCAATTCTAAGCCATACTGTACTATCGATATCACCATCACTGTATTGTTGTATTCAATAATATGAATTTCAAATGCATAGCAAGACTCGATCTTGTATGCTAGCATGTTAGAGCAAGTATTCGGATACTTGCCTCGACGGTTTCGCAAACCGGGAAACACGAATGCAAAGTCGGCGGAAGACACAAGACGGATGCACGGGCCACGGATCGAGTCCAAACAGCGAACAGCGGGACCACACGGACCAGAGTACTTCGCTAGAAAGTCGGGTCCAAACGACGGCACGGCCGGAATCCGGCGAAAGTCAAAAAGGCGACGAAGTTAGCAAAACATACGATACCCGTACACTAAGACCAGCGGGGGTTTAACATTAATGGAAAGTTAAAGAGATGCTTACAGGGAAGAACCAGGGGCAACCACGACAGGTTCGACGGCGAGGGGCGCGCCGGCGGCGAACAGGGAATGCGGCGAGGGCTTGGAGGTGGCTGGATCGAGATGCAGCGAGTAGGGGAGAGGCAAGGGCCTGGTCTGGGCTGCAGGAGGAAGAGGAGGTGGTCGTCGGTGTGCTGGCGACGACGAGGGGGTCGACGGTGTCCCTTTTCCGGCGAACCAGGGGGTTAGGTGATAGGGGCTGAGCTCGGGTTGGTGGTGGTCCGGCGAGGGGAGGAGGAAGAAGACGACGAGGTCGGGACGAGGGTGAAGGGAGGAAGATTCTGGTGTCGGCGGCGATGAGAGGCGGCGGCGACGGCGAGCACTGCGTGCTGGTGTGGCGTCGGGGGTTGGGTTGCAGGCTCGGGAAGGAGGGAGGAAGGAGGTAGGGGGTGCGGTTAGGCTGTGGAGGCGAGGACGGCGACGGCGAGGTCGCGGGGAGGTCAACGGTGACGGCAGGAGGTGGCTAGGGTTAGGGTTCGGGGTTCGCGAGGTTTCTCGTGGGGTTTCAGTGATGGGGACGAGGGAACTGTTTGGAAAAATATAAAAGAGAGAGAGAGAGAGAAGATTATAGGAGAGAGAGATAGAGAGAAGCGGAGAGGGAGAGAGAGAGAGAGAGGATAGGGGGGCCCACGAGGGATTTAAATCCCTCGTGATTGGCTGGAAAGGTACGGGTAGGTAAAAGATAATTTTAAAAGATTTTTAAAAGATTTTAACGTTAGAAATATAACAGTTTAAATATTTTATAGTTTTTAAATATATTTAATTAAATGGGCTTTTCGGTGCTAAATGAAACATTTCCAAATCGCGCCCGGGTTGCGCCCAAATGTTTTAAATTCAAATTATAGGATTTTAAGAGAGTTCCAAATTTTAAAAAGAGGTGTTTTATGATAAAAATGCATGCCCCCAAGTCGGACACTTGCACGCGCGCGTAGCCGTCCAAACTTGCCCGTTTAGCCGAACGGGAAGAAATCTCGACACGCGGACACTACCACGCGACTAGTGGCGACGAGTAGGCCAACATGGATATTTTTAATTTCATTTTAGGTGTTAAAATTTGTTATGTTCCAAAATGACTTAACCGGTTAAAATTTAGCAATAAGCACCAAACAATCAGGATAATTGAAATAAACAATGTATAACACTCAACTAGCAATAGAAATAGTATTATTGGGCTCGGGTATTACATCATACCCAACTACAAAAAGAATTTCGTCCTCGAAATTCCAAGAATACAAGATATCTAACTACAGGAAAAGGTGAGGAAACTTCTGCCGGATCTCGTCTTCTCGCTCCCAAGTGGATTCTCCATGCGATCGATTACCCCAAGAAACTAGCACAAGGGGGATAACCTTGTTCTTAAGAACCTTTTCGCTTCGATCCTTGATTTCAACCGGTCGCTCCTCAAAAGTTAGGTCTTCCCGTATAGTCAACTCCGAATGATCCAAGACGTGGGTCTCATCTCGAACATACCTCCGTAGTTGAGATACATGAAACTCATCGTGCACACCTGCCAATGACTGTGGTAACGCCAAACGGTACGCTACTTCTCCAACACGCTCCAATATCTCGAAGGGTCCAACGAATCGAGGACTAAGCTTTCCCCGACTCCCAAAGAGAATCACCCCTCTAGTCGGTGATATCTTCAGGAATACCAAATCACCCACGGCGAACTCTAGAGGTCTTCTTGACGTGTCAGCCCAACTTTTCTGTCTGTCTTGAGCTGCCTTCATATACTTCCTGATTGCATTCACCTTCTCGACTGTCTGTACCACCAAATCTGGTCCTAGTAACCTTCGTTCACCAACATCATCCCAACAAACAGGTGAACGGCACTTACGACCATACAACGCTTCAAACGGAGCCATCTGAATAGTCGCTTGGAAGCTATTGTTGTACGAAAACTCCACCAGGTGTAGATGATCCTCCTAAGACCCTTTGAAGTCCAACATGCAAGCCCTCAACATATCTTCAAGGGTCTGGATCGTCCTCTCCGATTGTCCATCAGTTTGAGGATGAAAAGCTGTGCTAAATTTCAATCGAGTCCCCAAACTTTCTTGTAAACTCCTCCAGAAGTGGGACAAGAACCGAGTGTCCTGATTGGACACGATGCTTACCGGTACTCCATGCAATCTTACAATCTCCGGCATGTACCGCTCCGCCAAGGTCTCCGTCGATTGACCAACCCGAAAAGGAATAAAGTGAGCTGCCTTGGTCAACCGATCGACAATCACCCATACTGCATTGTTGCCCTTTGGACTCCGCGGCAAAGCCGTCACGAAATCCATGGTTATATGTTCCCACTTCCACTGAGGGATCGGAAATGGTTGCAACAAACCAGCAACCCTTTGGTGTTCAGCCTTGACTTGCTGACACACCAAGCACTTAGCCACGAAGCAAGCAATCTCCCGCTTCATACCTTCCCACCAGAAGTGCTGTCGAATATCCCGGTACATCTTTGTCCCTCCTGGATGTACATAGTAAGCTGAACTGTGTGCCTCCTTCATGAGCTCTTCACGTACATCCCCCTTTGGCACACACACACGGCTACCATACCTCAACGAACCATCTTCGTGGATCAGTAAATCTGTTCGTAGTCCGGGTTCAACCTGCTCTCGAAACCTTTGCAGTCTAGGATCCTGCGATTTTGCCGCTTTAATCTTCTCAACTAAGGACGACTGTACTTGCAACTGCATCAACTGTCCTATAGCATGTGGTAGCACGATCTCCAAGTCAAATCTTCGAAATTCCGCAATGATCTCCCTTTGTGCGGTCAATACCTGAATTGCTGGTAACCGACTTAGCGCATCCGGCACGACGTTAACTTTTCCCGGATGGTACTTAAGATCAAGGTCATAGTCGGGCATCAGCTCCAACCATCTGCGTTGCCTCATGTTCAACTCCTTCTGAGTGAACACATACTTCAAACTCTTGTGATCTGTAAAGACTTCGACTCTCTCGCCCAAAAGGTAGCGTCTCCAAATCTTCAAGGCGAAGATCACGGCCGCAAGCTCCAAGTCATAAGTCAGATAATTCTTCTCATGAGTCTTCAGTTGTCTCGAGGCGTAAGCCACGACCTTCCCATTCTGCATCAAAACACATCCCAATCCTTTTCCAGATGCTTCGCTGTGAATTACCTGTCCTCCTGAATTATTTGGTACAGTCAGGATAGGGGCGGTTATCAACCCCTGCTTCAACGTCTCGAAGGCCAATGCACATCCATCCGTCCAAACAAACGGTACCTCCTTGCGCGTGAGCTTGGTTAACGGCTCTGCCAAACGAGCAAAGTTCTCCACAAATCTCCTGTAGTATCCGGCGAGTCCAAGAAAACTTCTTATCTCTGCAACATTCTTTGGAATAGGCCAATCTCGAACTGCTGCAATCTTTTCGGGACCGACGGCGATCCCACTGCCCGACACAACGTGCCCCAGAAACTTCACTTCTTCCAGCCAAACCTCGCACTTACTCATCTTCGCATACAATTTCTCCTGTCTCAACATCTGCAGTGCGATCTTCAAATGCTCAGCAAGCTCCTCAAAACTCCTCGAGTAGATCAGAATGCCGTCCATGAATACCACAATAAACTGGTCCAAGAACGATGAAAAGATTCTGTTCATCAAATCCATGAATATTGCTGGCGCATTCGTCACTCCGAAGGGCATCACCAGATACTCGAAATGTCCACATCGAGTTCGAAACGCCGTCTTGCAAATGTCTTCTGCTTTCACTCGGACCTGATGATATCCGGATCGTAAATCCAGTTTCGAGAATACTCTCGCGCCACTAAGCTGCTCAAAAAGTTCTCCAATGCGAGGGATCGGGTACTTGCTTTTAATAGTCACCCGGTTCAATCCTCGATAATCAATGCACATCCTTCTCGTGCCATCCTTCTTCTTTACAAGAAGAACCGGAGCTCCTCAAGGCGAGTTGCTGCTTCGAATCCAACCCTTCTCAAGTAATTCACCAACTTGTTTCTTAACTTCTTCCAATTCCACTGGTGCCCTCGGATAATAAGCTTTAGATACTGGCGCTGCACCAGGACTAAGGTCAATCGCGAACTCCACGTCTCGCCTCGGTGGTAGACCCAATATATCTTTACTACGTCCATAAAATCACGAACAACCGCCGGCTCTTCACCACTATCGACTTCCATAGATGCAATAATGTTGTTTGTCGGCTTAGCCCTAAACTCGACTGGCCCGACAGAACTGCTTCTTTACCGCAACTGCTGTCTGCATCGTTGGCCGCGAAAGGTCCAGCGAGACTACCGAGTCTCGTCCACTCTGCTGCTGTCACGTCCACGGTTGCTCCATTCTGCCTTAGCCCGATGAACTTCTCTTCCACTTCCTCCCGTGCAGTCCGCGGGAAGAATTTCTCCAGGAAACTTTAGAGAAATCCGCCCAACTGATTGGCTTGGGCAAGCGGGTCTCCTCCACAAGCCATCACTCTCGGGCGTAATCCCCTAGCTGAATGCGCACCACATCCACTCCTTTGTCCTCTGGAATCTGTGTCGCAGTCGGCAAATTCTCCGTGTCACTAGCCACTGCTCAGCTGGCAACGGCTCCTACAGACCAGTAAAGTAGACGGACCCAAAAGTCTGAAATCTGCTACAGTCCCTACTCGTTCGACTGGTCTAGTTCCATCGTTGTTTACAGACTGCTGAACGATCTGCAAACCTTCCTGAAACGAATCTGCTGTTGCTGGATCAGCTCAGTCTGTCTCTTTGATTTCCAGCATTCCTCTTATCACTCCAAGCATGGCGGCTTCGTTCACACGCCTCTGGTACGTCTTCAATTTCTTACCTGTCATAATCCTGAACTCAAAACACCCAACATTAGCATGATGATAGATTCTGAATGTGGATCAAGGCTAGAACTCCAAGATACTTAAATAGAGTACCGCATTGTAGCTATGCTGCGGTATCATAGCCGCAATTAATTAACTCCACCCAAGTCTCCTAAGTCCTAGAGATAACAAGAAATTAGGTTTTCGAGTTGACAAATGCAAAGTAAGTTTGCATGTCGACATGATCCGGAAGAATGATTCAAGGATGGTAAAACGGTCAAGGTGGAAGGACATGTTTCCTAATCACGGGTATTCTGATTCGTGTATCGGGTACAATACCCAACTATAAAGAATTAACCCCACTAACCTATGGCTCTGATACCAAAAGAACCATGTCACGCCCCGCTTCCCAGAGTACGCAAGATTGGGCACGTGACATAGCCAACCATGCTACCTGTGGGTAGGATGTATCCATCCACAGTCACATTACGGTTGTAAGGATATCAAGAACTAGATAAAGAACTAATCTAACACATGTCCAAATCCATAATAACAAGAGTCAATAAACAATAAGTGCGGAAGCAAATGATCCAATACAATAAATAAACAGTACGTCCCATAATGCAGGCTCACATCTGGAAATGAAATGAAATAAATAAGCTAATCACTAAGGAACTCACAGATCAGCCTGCTGGCTGAAGTACTCCTGCTCAGTCGTCGACAGTGGTAAGGAATCTGGGCCATGCAAAACCCAGACGTCAGCGCGTCATGTCAACCAATAATATAAACATGGTAATAAGCAATGCAGGGATGAACATGAATAAGGCAGTACTATGAAATAACAGTGCAGGGTAATGTGCAATGGTAACTAAACTGTCCTATCAGGTTTCTACTCTAAAGTCCTTGAAATCAATTGGTGACTCGTCGGTGTAACTCAATAGTATCCCGTACGTGCCCGGGACCACGGTCAAGATTCTCGGGGCTGAATCCGAGACGTGCCGCTAGGCAGTAATAGGTAGCAGGATGGGCGAGTGATGTCAGCATCATCACTCCGGGGCTGGCCAAGCCCGTAAGACTGATCCGAACAGGTATCGAACTGTTGAGTTACAAGTCGGTTTCACCTTTGATTTCCCCATACCCCCAAGTTATGTATGTCAGGTCAGGTATTCAGTAATCACGGACTAATGCCAACACAGGATCAGGTAACAGGTCATGTTTGTCTGGATAGACAACAGGAATGGTCCATGAGGACCCCAAGTCAGGTTTGTTGGCATTAGGCATGAGATCAGGTAACAGGTCAGGTCATGTTTCAACAGGTTGAGTCGGTATGTATGTATGTGTCATGTGCAGTAGAGTCAGGCCAATATGTAATGTGATCGAGTGTGTGCTCTCAACAGGTATACAACAGCAAGAATTTAAAGTAAACAGCAATAATAGTCACTTAATCACAATGGTGCTTTGTATTATCTTTATTAACAGGTTCAAGCACCCTTGGGGTGCAATAGTCACAAGGTGAAACAATATCAACAACATAAAGTAATGAAGCTACATGAATTTAAGACTAAAGCATAAATAATAGTCACATGGATGATCTAGCAAATTAAGCAAGTACGTTCTAGTTGGTTTAATTAGTTAAAGCATGGATTAATAGCATACCACTTAATTTCACGAAGCTACTATACTGATTTAATGTTAGAGAGAAACGCAACCGTCAATTCTAAGCCATACTGTACTATCGATATCACCATCACTGTATTGTTGTATTCAATAATATGAATTTCAAATGCATAGCAAGACTCGATCTTGTATGCTAGCATGTTAGAGCAAGTATTCGGATACTTGCCTCGACGGTTTCGCAAACCGGGAAACACGAATGCAAAGTCGGCGGAAGACACAAGACGGATGCACGGGCCACGGATCGAGTCCAAACAGCGAACAGCGGGACCACACGGACCAGAGTACTTCGCTGGAAAGTCGGGTCCAAACGACGGCACGGCCGGAATCCGGCGAAAGTCAAAAAGGCGACGAAGTTAGCAAAACATACGATACCCGTACACTAAGACCAGCGGGGGTTTAACATTAATGGAAAGTTAAATAGATGCTTACAGGGAAGAACCAGGGGCAACCACGACAGGTTCGACGGCGAGGGGCGCGCCGGCGGCGAACAGGGAATGCGGCGAGGGCTTGGAGGTGGCTGGATCGAGATGCAGCGAGTAGGGGAGAGGCAAGGGCCTGGTCTGGGCTGCAGGAGGAAGAGGAGGTGGTCGTCGGTGTGCTGGCGACGACGAGGGGTCGACGGTGTCCCTTTTCCGGCGAACCAGGGGGTTAGGTGATGGGGGCTGGGCTCGGGTTGGTGGTGGTCCGGCGAGGGGAGGAGGAAGAAGACGACGAGGTCGGGACGAGGGTGAAGGGAGGAAGATTCTGGTGTCGGCGGCGATGAGAGGCGGCGGCGACGGCGAGCACTGCATGCTGGTGTGGCGTCGGGGGTTGGGTTGCAGGCTCGGGAAGGAGGGAGGAAGGAGGTAGGGGGTGCGGTTAGGCTGTGGAGGTGAGGACGACGACGGCGAGGTCGTGGGGAGGTCGACGGTGACGGCAGGAGGTGGCTAGGGTTAGGGTTCGGGGTTCGCGAGGTTTCTCGTGGGGTTTCAGCGATGGGGACGAGGGAACTGTTTGGAAAAATATAAAAGAGAGAGAGAGAAGATTATAGGAGAGAGAGATAGAGAGAAGCGAAGAGAGAGAGAGAGAGGATAGGGGGGCCCACGAGGGATTTAAATCCCTCGTGATTGGCTGGAAAGGTACGGGTAGGTAAAAGATAATTTTAAAATATTTTAACGTTAGAAATATAACAGTTTAAATATTTTATAGTTTTTAAATATATTTAATTAAATGGGCTTTTCGGTGCTAAATGAAACATTTCCAAATCGCGTCCGGGTTGCGCCCAAATGTTTCAAATTCAAATTATAGGATTTTAAGCGAGTTCCAAATTTTGAAAAGAGGTGTTTTATGATAAAAATGCATGCCCCCAAGTCGGACACTTGCACGCGCGCGTAGCCGTCCAAACTTGCCCGTTTAGCCGAACGGGAAGAAATCTCGACACGCGGACGCTACCACGCGACTAGTGGCGACGAGTAGGCCAACATGGATATTTTTAATTTCAGTTTAGGTGTTAAAATTTGTTATGTGCCAAAATGACTTAACCGGTTAAAATTTAGCAATAAGCACCAAACAATCAGGATAATTGAAATAAGCAATGTATAACACTCAACTAGCAATAGAAATAGTTTTATTGGGCTCGGGTGTTACATTATGTCTCTCTGATACATGTTAATAAAGCCCTTAGGATATTAGCTTGACTACCAAGACTATGATGCAGATCATACTGGTGGGGCTTGTGTAGTCCGCAAGCACATCCTTTAACCGTTCCTAGTCGAGAGAGTATCGAGACGGGGTATCGATATTCCAGAATAGACTAGTGTGTATATTTCTTGACCCTGTATAGGGGCGATGGTTGATCCTACAACCATTGGTGTTTGACATCAAAGATTGTACACAGGTGCTCATTAAAGAATGGGTACACCGAACAAGACTCGCCGAGAATTCCTAGATAGTACCATACCTATCGTCAAATAGCAGTTCTCTGGTGACACTTGTACAGGGTAGTCTGTAGACCCGAGTTCCTCATAGAGTCTTGTGTGGTTCCTACTGTGCTTTGATTTTCTCCCTACCACGGCTCAGAGGAGTCGTGCGAACATGTGGATTTTGGGTACAGTCCTGAGTCACATGGAGGTAATAAGCGATAGAAGGGGTTTCGTCTCTCCCGGTTTAAGGAGTTAATGTTACGCTATGCTTGATTGGCTATAACAGCAAGTCCCTGGTCAGGGCTGATGAGATTTACTGGTAAGTGTTATCAGTAGTTTCTCGAACGGTTATAGGCCACACATCGGCATGACTTATCAAGTTACTGGGGTCTGACGATTCCACCTCTAGACTTGATATTCGATATATCAGACGAAGAGACCGGATTGTACGGTAAGTGTTTCTTATAGGCTTTGTGGGAGTTTGGACAAGCTTGCTTTTTGATCTTCTATTCGCTCAATACCTGGGTAGCCGTTACGTTCAGCTAGTACCGCTGATGGCTTGTGGGTGACTGATGTGATCATTATCTACTGCTGGCGTATTGACGAGTCTTTAGAGCCCCACACATAGGTTTTCTAGCTCAAGCGAAACAAAGCAGGGCACATATGGTGATATGTGCGGGAGCTTGATTAAATACAAGTATATGATACCGTATTCTAATCTCGCGATATGTGATATCGGTTAGGTTATATGTGATATAACCGGATTGTTGAATCAAGTGTTGATTCAATGATATGTTATATGTATATATATATATATATATTTGATATTGGCCGGTTATATATGATATGACCGGATTATTAAATCAAGTGTTGATTTGATATAGTTTATTGAATGTTTTCGGTTATATGTGATATGACCGGGTTATTGAATTAAGTGTTGATTTGATAATGTGATATACATATAAGTTATATTAGAAGACCAAAATTTAGTTTTGTTTTAAGAAATACGACTTTTCTAAACAAAACTAAATTTTGGAAAATTATATAAAACCAGGAATCCTTATTTTCAATAAAAACAAATTATGAAAAACTATATTTTTTTAAATGAAAAATTAGAATTTTAATAAAATACCAACAAGTTTCCAAAAGTAGTAGTTTTTTATAAAAATACCATAAACTTTCAAAGGCTAGATTTTATCACTAAAATACTACAACAATTAAAATACATGTTCATGAAAACCCTAAATATTATAAATTATTCTCGAGGTTTATTTTTAAACCATATTAAAATATTTTTCATAAAATCCCCTCGAGAAATGCAAACAATATAAATACAATGTAAATCACAATATTAAATATTAAGGACTCTACATTAATATAGGCTTAAGCGGTATCATTTCTCTTGAGTCTCGGGGAGCCGGAGAAAGTGAGTGCTTACCTATTCAGGTTAGCTAACTTAACGGAGTTATCAATGGCAATTGTCTTGGAAAAAAACACAAATCCTGTCGTCCATGTGCAGCAGTTGTCCGTTTACTCCCGAACTTAAGAAATTTAAGAGCTAAATCCTTTCATAAGATATTTATTCTAACCTGAATACAAACTCAACCAGAATCCAAACTTTAATATAAACTTGAACTCTTGATCATGAACCAGAACACTGGAACTTGAATATCCCAAAACTTGAATATTAGAATACTATGACTTGAGATGAACTTAACATGAATACCAGAACACAATGGCTGTTATTGAAACTGACTTGATTCGAACCATGAATATAGCTTGACATGAATATATGAACACTTGACACTGATACTTGACATTGACATGAACTCAATCTTGCAACTTGATGTATTCATGGATTCGAGTAAGGCTGGTAAATTTAACTGTAACCTAGAATACACGGGGTATTAGGATAGTTCAAATGCGAATCCAACGAAATCTCAGGAGTCCTCCTAGATCATGAATCCATGTCTACTAACACAAGCAAGCTATCATGAGGGCACGTGTTTCCTTACTCCTGAATTATAGCCTGTTGAGTTTGCAATACTTCAATACTAGGTTGAAGTCCCGTTACTAACACTTGATTCGGCCCGTGGTTCCTTACCCCTGAATTACAGCCTATTGGGTTCGAGAACACTCTTGAGATTGGTTGACATTCACCCTTGAACTTACGTTAAATTAGTTTACCCATGTAGAGACCTTTTATGACACTTACATGCACTTCATGTTCACTATACCTACACTGCACGGCTATACTATACTATGCTCATGTTCCTTTACCATGATATATATAAAACTGCATGTTAAATAGAATTGCTATGCTTACATTAAATGACATGTTTAAACACCATATATCATGGTCCATTGCTTCATGATATCCATTTTTCTTTTTCATTATACTTTTATACTTCACACCATTTTTCTTGGGGACTTACCGAGTGAAAGTTCGCTGACGAGCATTCCACCCGCCTTTATTTTTTGGAATGTGTAACGACTTTAAAACAAAATTTTTCAGTTTAATGTACAGAAAGGAGTTTACAAGTCTGAGTACAATTTATAAGTTAATTTTTGTTGAAGAACAGCAAGAAGTTACTTGTAGCTCACTGATAAAGCCTTTGCACTGCTGTGACGTAGCCCCTGTGTTCGAATCCTATCAGACACATTATATTTTTTCTGATTTTTCTTTTAAACTTTTTGGAATCCCAAAAGTTTACACGTGCAATGCATATAAAAATAAAAAGTCTGAAGAAATAAACATGTGCAAAAGAGTATTAATACTGAGATGAACACGCGGCACCAATCCGACGGCCCCAATCCCACAAACGACCGGCGAGATTGCCATTTTGGCCGGCACCGACGGGCCCCCTGAGCCCAATGAACCCCGAGCTTTGCACACATGACCCTTCCCTTACCCCTAACTTATCTGCACTGTTTGATTGCTCTGCAATTAAACAGAGACTTTTAATTTCACCTTTAAACCAAATTTTAATGCATTTTAATTTACTCTTTTAATTCCAAAACCCTAATTTCACACTATAAATACTACCGCATGCCCTAGCCTTTCATCATTCTGAAAATTATAGCCAAAATTCTCAAAATTTTCTAAGTACAAGTAGAGTAGAAGAGGAGTTAGCAAGCGATCAAGTTCCGGCAAGGATCGAAGCAAATTCCGGCGACCCTGCGATGCCACAACGACAACCCATTCTTCTTCTACCTTCTCTTAACCAAAACAACTTGTAAGTCCCTTCCGATTCTCATTCTTCTTCTTTAAAACTACATTTTCAAAACATATGTCGAATGTGGAGTTAATACCGGCATCTTCTTCTATACTATATAAAATCCACTTTTTCTTACATATTTGGCATCCATATCCTTACAAAAAGTTTGTAATCATAAAACTAAGGTTTAAAACCAACTTTCACTCAAAAATGTCATGTAACATAACTTTAACTTAACTTTTACATTAAAATACCATGAACTTTATGTATGTCATCTCATAACGCTTTGCTTAAAACATACCTTTAAGAAAATTCATGAGATAACGACCCACCTTTCACATACACACATGGTTTCCATAGCACGATATCCTTTGAACATATTTTTTTTACGAATACAAGATTTCATTAAAATACCATTTACTATAAAAACGGTTTTCTTTTAAATTGTATTTTCAATTCCTTTGCAAATAAGCCTCTACAACCCTTTTTAGGGGACCCGCTATTGGATGGTGCAGATTATCGCACATTCGTGGGCCAGTAGAGCGAGATGCAGACCTCCTCACGGAGCATTCGGTCTCAAAAGGTTTTTAATACGGTTTTTAAGAAAAACGCAATTTTCTACTTAAATAAAAATTAATTTTTTATAATTATATAAATATTACAAATCCATATATTTTCAAAATATAATAACCTTATTTTTTTTCAAATGAAAGAATTACAGGTTTCATCAAAATACCATCAAGATACCAACAAAAGTCAAGCTTTACAGTAAAATACCATGAACTTTCCAAGCTAAACTATTATCACTAAAATACCTCAAATCCTTAAAATTTGCATCCATGAAAACCCTAAATAATATAAATAACTTCTCGAGATTTATTTTTAATTATATTAAAAATATTTTCATAAAACCCCCTCGAATTATATAAAACAATATTTAAGGACTTTAGTAAATATATGTTTAAGCGGGATTTATTCTTTTGAGCCTCAGGGAGCCGGAGAAAGTGTGTAACAACCCTAAACTTTCTGTACATTTTTTTCAAAATACAGAAAGGGGTACTTTTGCCTGAGCACAAGTTATAAATTTGATTTGCTTTTGAACAGCAAGAAAGAGCTTGTAGCTCGTTGGTAAGGCCTTACACTACTGAAGCAAAGCACCAGAGTTCAAATCCCATTAGCCACATTATTTTTTTATATTATTTTCTTTTAAATTTTTAGAAGCCCAAGAGCCTACACGTGCATAACTCATAAAAACCAAAAGTCACATATAAAACAAATTGTCCCAGGAGAATAACCAAACGTCGATGGACACGTGGAGGCGGAGAACCAGCCCGACTCGGCCGACGGCGCCGGTCCGACCGAGTCGGATCGCCGAGTCTTCTTCTGAACTCATGTGCCTCTTTGCCTTCTTGAAACCCCTGTCATGTTTAATTTTCCTGAGTTATTACAGAGAATTAAAAATCCAATTAAAACCCTTTTTTAATACAAAATTAAACGCATTTTCTTTCACACCCTTTCATCTACCCTAACCCTAATCTTTACTTATAAATACCACTCTAATACACACACCCCTCACTCACAAACTCTGTCCAAACTCTCAAGAAAAATCTCTAAATTTTTGTGTATAAGTGGAGTTAGCTAAGGGCGAAGCTCCGGCGAACTTCCGACGACGACCCTAGGAGCTCCCAGCGACGAAACGACGCACCGGAACCCACTTCCACTCCCTCTTCCTCTTTTCTAAACTAAATTCCAGTAAGCCCCTCCTCCCTCTTCTCCTTTCTATTCTTAAAATTTGTATTTCTAAAACCCGTTGGAAGCGGAGTTAATCCGACTTCCGATTCGTTTTCTTTAAAAACTCCAACTTTTCTTAAATACAAACATACCAAACCCTCACACCTTGACTATTAAACATTAACAAAATATCATGAACAAGTTTCATAGCAAAATATTTCATATTGTAATTTTTATCATACTTTTTCAGTAAAATACCATATAATTTAGTTTTGGCATTAAACATCATATTTTTTCCTATACCTTTAAATAGATCACGAGATAAGGACCTACCTCCTCACAACACTCATATGCAACATAGAACGATATCTTTCGGGAATATAGAATACGGGAATATGAATTTACACTTAAATATCTTTTACTATTAAAACCTTTTTCTATAAGATTATGTATTTCAAATAAATCTTTGCAAAGCGCCGCTACAACCCATTTTGGGGAACCCTTTCGGTATAGTGCGGATTATCGCATATCCTCGGGCTTAGTAGTGCGAGATGCAGACCTCCGCAAGGAGCATTCGGTTTCGAAAGATTTAAAAATACAAACATCTTAAGAAAATGAGATTTCTAGAAAAATAATAAATTAAATTATTTTTATAAATATATATATATATATATATATATATATATATATGTATCATCAAAATATATATTTTTGATATAGTATAAATATTCCAACTTTTCTAAATAAAAAAGAATCACTTTACATGAAAATATCATGCAATTCTATACAAGTTCAATACTTTACAATTAAATACCATATAGTATGAAAATTAGGTTTTATTCACTAGAAATATCACAATGATAAAATATACATCAATGAAAACTTTAAAGACGATAATAAAGTACTTGATGTGCATTTTGAAAATTATACAAAATTATTTTTACATAAAACCCACTCAAGTTTTAAAAATTACAATAAGGACCCTAGTAAATATAGGTTTAAGCGGGACCAGTCTCTTGAGCCTCAGGGAGCCGGAGATATGGGTGCTTGCCTATTTAAGGTAGACAACTTAACAAACGGTGTTATCAACACGGTAATCGTCTTTGAAAAAGACACAAATCCTGCCGCCCATGTGCAGCGGTTACCGATAACATCAAAACTTAATTCAGGATTTCAATTTCTTTTCTAATTGTCTGACTCAGACTGAGTCTCTTTATAAATAATCTGACTTGAATATGATTCAAGTACAAACTACAATTCAATATGAATCCATGAATCCATATAATCAATCTGTTCAAGCTATTCAATTTGTATTGACCGAACCGAACAATGGATATACTTCCATTTACATGATTCTCCAGTTACATCCATTTACTGATATCATGGTTTCGGCAAGTCATCCATCTGTACAATCTATAATACAAGACAATATAATTTACAATACAATACAAACAATACAATCAAGACATCGCGGGGTTTTTAAGGGGTAGATTGGTACGAAAGGTGTTAAAGGTGGCACGAGGTGGTCACTTAAGACGTAATTACATCCATGCCGTTGTTCCATGGTATTATCGACAGAACCTTGTACTCTTGATTCCGTTCACCTTAGTCTCTGGTCTACTGAGACTCCTCTCGTATACACTGGTCTCTTCTGTACCAAGTTACAAACAACAGCGTTAACACTAAATACAACATTATAACAATATAATACCACTTTAAAAGTTACACTCTCTCTCTCTCTCTGTGTCTATTTTACTTCTCCCTTATCTTTGGGACTTACCGAGCGATTGTTCGTTGACGACATTCCTTCTCTTTCTTCTTTGGAATGGTGTCAGGTGGATCGGACCTTCAGGAGATCGTGCCCACCAGCGAGGACTTGGATCAGCTAGCCTACGACCAGAGCTTTAGATTCATTGTACACATTTCATTTCAGTACTTTCCATTTCTGTTATGCTACTGTTTAGGCTTTGCTTTCATTCAGATGTATTTACTTTTCCACGTACTGTAAAAGAATGTTAATAAATAAAGTTGTTGTTCATTACATTTGTCTCTTGTGTATATTTCTTTTATATTGCTTAGTTACGCTCAGCGTGTTTACTTCAGAGTAAATACGTAGCGGCCAGTCACGTCCCCTTCGCCGTACACCGGGAAGCGGGGCGTGACAGGTTTTGTTGGCGGCCCATGCAGGTCAGAGCTGTATGGAACCCTACCATGCAGTTCAGTTCTGCGTTGACAACCTAAGCAATATAACACAAGAACCAGCAACTAAAACATTCTTTACAATTCCTTGAATCTTATCATTTCATATACTTTGAATATGTCATAACCTAAATTTTTCATTCATGGTTATGGATTCCCCGAACAACACTAGCACCAATGTCAACAACACACCTCCACCACTACCACTCACACATGTCGTTCCTGCTCCGATCAACGAGCAGACGGTTCTACTTGAGGCAATCCGTAGCCTCCTAGAAGGAGAGCAGCAGCAAACTGCTCTTTTAATGAACCATCCCGAGGCAGAAGTATCTGGGGTGAAGCAATTCAGGGCTTTTCACCCCAAACAATTCTCAGGAAAAGAGAGCCCTCTAGAAGCTGAGGAATGGGCTCAAAGCATCGAAGATAATCTGGCAGCGGCACAAGTGCCAGAGATAGCTTGGGTTCGTGTTGCGAAATTACAGCTCACGGACAATGCACGGGTTTGGTGGAAGGCGGAAAAAAGCCGTCTTGATCAACCCATCGAATGGAAGACTTTCCGCGACATGTTCGACGCAAAGTACTTCCCTGAGACTGCCCGCTTTGATATAGAATAGCAGTTCATCCATCTGCAACAAGGTTCAATGTGGACCAAGTCAGTAGATGAATATAACGCTGAGTTCACCATGCTCAGTCGGTAAGATATGTCTCAATGTTCGATTTTATACCACATACTACACAGCTAACACAAGACTGTAACAGGTTTGCGGCCCATCTCATACTAACTGATGAGATCAAAGCTAGAAAATTTCAGTAAGGGTTGGACCCGGAAATCCAAGCAGCTCTAGCTACAGGGGATTTCCAAACCCATGATTTGGTTTTGAAGGCTGCCCGAAGATACGAGGCAGTAGTAAAGAGAAAAGGCAGACCTTAATCTGCCGGAGTGAAGCGCCCTGCCAATCAGATGGCAGGAGGAGCATCTCCAAGGCCAACTGTTGAACCGAGGAGACTGGAAGTGACAGATAACCAGTTGAGTCCCGACTTTTGCTTCTATTGCAAGAGAGAAGGACACTTGTGGAAGGACTGTAGGCGCGCAAAAGGCCTATATTTAGTTTGTGGCGCGTCCAATCACGGAATTGGAAACTGTCCTTATAGACGCAATCCAGCTCACACACCCACCAACTACCCGCAACGGCCGGCTATCCAGGCTCCTGTACCTCGTCTAGCACCCCCTGCTCCACCACCTGCACAGCCTACTCGCCAATTCCAACAAGCAATGAGGGACATGCCTCGAGGGCAGAGAAACATGCCCCAAGGACAGAATGTGCCTCCAGCTAGGAGGAATGTACCACGGCGTCAGACTTTCACATTAGCAGCCGTAGAAGCCGAGGCTGTAGGTCAAGATAGCACTAGTAAGTCTCTTTCACATTTTTAAAACCCTTGTATCACTTTGTTATTTTTCATACACTATCAGTACTTCAGTCACCAAACTTTCCTTGAAACTGTTACACTTTCCTTTTACAATTTTGAGGACGAAATTTTTATAAGAAGGGTAGAATGTAACAACCCTAAACTTTCTATACAACTTTCTGTACAATTTTTTAAAAAATACAGAAATGGGTACTTTTTCCTGAGCATAAATTATAAGTTTGATTTGCTTTTGAACAACAAGAAGGAGCTTGTAGCTCATTGGTAAGGCCTTGCACTACTGAACCAAAGCACCAGAGTTCAAATCCCATTAGCCACATTATTTTTTATATTTTTTTCTTTTAAATTTTTAGAAGCCCAAGAGCCTACACGTGCATAACTCGTAAAATCCAAAAGTCACATATAAAACAAACTGTCCCAGGAGAATAACCAAACGTTGATGGACACGTAGAGGCGGAGAACCGGCCCGACTCGGCCGGCGGCGCCGGTCCGACCGAGTCGGATCGCCGAGTCTTCTTCTGAACTCCTGTGCCTCTTTGCCTTCTTGAAACCCCTGTCATGTTTAATTTTCCTGAATTATTACAGAGAATTAAAAATCCAATTAAAACCCTTTTTTAATACAAAATTAAACGCATTTTCTTTCACACCCTTTCATCTACCCTAACCCTAATCTTTACCTATGAATACCACTCCAATACACACACCCCTCACTCACAAACTCTGTCCAAGCTCTCAAGAAAAATCTCTAAACTTTTGTATACAAGTGGAGTTAGCTAAGGGCGAAGCTCCGGCGAACTTCCGACGACGACCCTAGGAGCTCCCGGCGACGAAACGATGCACCGGAACCCACTTCCACTCCCTCTTCCTCTTTTATAAAGTAAATTCTAGTAAGTCCCTCCTCCCTCTTCTCATTTCTATTCTTAAAACTTGTATTTCTAAAACCCGACGGAAGCGGAGTTAATCCGACTTCCGATTCGGTTTTCTTTAAAAACTTCACATTTTCTTAAATACAAACATACCAAATCCTCACATCTTGACTATTAAATATTAACAAAATATCATGAACAAGTTTCATAGCAAAATATTTTATATTGTAATTTTTATCAAACTTTTCAGTAAAATACCATATAGTTTAGTTTTGACATTAAACATCATATTTCTTGCTATACCTTTAAATAGATCACGAGGTAATGGCCTACCTCCTCACAACACTCATATGCAACATAGCACGATGTCTTTCGGGAATATAGAATACGGGAATACGAATTTACACTTAAATACCTTTTACTATTAAAACCTTTTTGTATAAGATTATGTATTTTAAATAAATCTTTGCAAAGCGCCGCTCCAACCCATTTTGGGGAACCCGTTCGGGATGGTGCGGATTATCGCACATCCTCGGGCTTAGTAGTGCGAGATGCAGACCTCCGTAAGGAGCTTTCGGTCTCGAAAGATTTAAAAATACAAACATCTTAAGAAAATGAGATTTCTAGAAAAATAATAAATTAAATTATTTTTATAAATATATATATATATATATATATGTATCATCAAAATATATATTTTTGATATAGTATAAATATTCCAACTTTTCTAAATAAAAAAGAATCACTTTACATGAAAATACCATGTAGTTCTATACAAGTTCAATACTTTACAATTAAATACCATATAATATGAAAAATATGTTTTATTCACTAGAAATGTCACAATGATAACATATACATCAATGAAAACTTTAAATACGATAATAAAGTACTTGAGGTTTATTTTGAAAATTATACAAAATTATTTTTACATAAAACCCCCTCAAGTTTTATAAATTACAATAAGAACCCTAGTAAATATAGGTTTAAGCGGGACCGATCTCTTGAGCCTCAGGGAGCCGGAGATGTTGGTGCTTGCCTATTTAAGGTAGACAACTTAACAAACGGTGTTATCAACACGGTAATCGTCTTTGAAAAAGACACAAATCCTGCCGCCCATGTGCAGCGGTTACCGATAACATCAAAACCTAATTCAAGATTTCAATTTCTTTTCTAATTGTCTGACTCAGACTGAGTCTCTTTATAAATAATCTGACTTGAATATGATTCAAGTACAAACTACAATTCAATATGAATCCATGAATCCATATAATCAATATGTTCAAGTTATTCACTATGTATTGACCGAACCGAACCATGGATATACTTCTATTTACATGATTCTCCAGTTATATCCATTTACTGATATCATGGTTTCGGCAAGTCATCCATCTGTATAATCTATAATACTAGACAATACAATTTATAATAAAATACAAACAATACAATCAAGATATCGCGGGGTTTTTAAGGGGTAGATTGGTACGGAAGGTGTTAAAGGTGGCACGAGATGGTCACTTAAGACGTAATTGCATCCATGCCGTTGTTCCGTGGTATTATCGACGGAGCCTTGTACTCTTGATTCCGTTCACCTTAGTCTCTGGTCTACTGAGACTCCTCTCGTATACACTGGCCTCTTGTGTACCAAGTTACAAACAACAGCATTAACACTAAATACAACATTATAACAATATAATACCACTTTAAAAGTTACACTCTCTCCCTGTCTATTCTACTTCTCCCTTATCTTTGGGACCTACCGAGCGATTGTTCATTTACGGCATTCCTTCTCTTTCTTTTTTGGAATGTTGTCAGGTGAATCGGACCTTCAGAAGATCGAGCCCACCAGCGAGGACCTGGATCAGCTAGCCTACGACCCAGAGCTTTAGATTCATTATACACATTTCATTTCAGTACTTTCCATTTCTGTTATGCCGCTGTATAGGCATTGCTTTTATTCAAATGTATTTACTTTTCCACGTACTGTAAAAGAATGTTAATAAATAAAGTTAATGTTCATTACATTTGTCTCTTGTGTATATTTCTTTTATATTGCTTAGTTACGCTCAGCATGTTTACTTCAGAGTAAATACGTAGCGGCCAGTCGCGTCCCCTTCGCCGTACACCGGGAAGCGAGGCGTGACAAAGTGAGTGCTTGCCTATTTAAGGTAGAAAACTTAACGGTGTTATCAATGGTCATTGTCTTGGAAAAAGACATAAATCCTGTCGTCCATGTGCAGCAGTTACCGATAACTCCCGAACCTAATTCAGGATCTAAATCAGTTATAAGTGTCTGACTTAAGTCTGAGTCTAAATCAAACTTGAATCCAAACTCAAACCAGAATCCAATTCAAACATGAATCCAAACTCTAACAGGTATACTTGAACATGAACCTGAATATCAAACATGAATACAAAACTTGACTTGACCGAATCATGGTTATAACTTGACATGACTACAAGCTTACATCCTAAACCTGACTACTTGAACAACTTGTATCCATGGTTTCGGCAAGACTTGTAATATAATCAATACAATACATTACGGGGTTAACGGGGTAGATTGGTACGGAATGTATAGCGTGGCACGAGATGATCACTAAAAGACACCTACATGAACTCTCGTGCCGTTGTCTCGTGGGTTTTGACGGGGCCTTGTACTACATGTTACCATAGTCCACGGGGTAAGACGGACTTCTCTCATATACACAAATATTTTCTGTATCAAGTTACAAACAACTATGTTAGAATAGCAATCTTATACCTGTACATCTTACCAGTTCAATTCTCATTACCTGCTATATTCTTTTCTTTCTTTTGGAACTTACCGAGCGCTGGTTCTCTGACGACATTCCTTTTTATTTCTTTCTTTGGAATGTTCGTCAGGAGGACCGGACTCGTAGGAGATCGAGCCGAGTCAGGAGGACTTGGATCAGTTCACCGAGCAGCAGGACTTCTAGTTCACCTTGTACTAATTTCAGTTTATATGCCATTGTTTAGGCATTGTTTTATATCATTATACTTTCCATTTCAAAACAGTTGTATGTAAAGATGAATGTTAATAAAAGCTTTTGTTCATTTTATATCTCTTATTATTCTTGTGCATTATATATATATTGCTTAATTTACGCTTAACGTATTTATTTCTTAATAAATACGTTGCGGGCTTACCATGTCACTGATTCCGTACACTGGGAAGCGGGGTGTGACAAGTTTTGTTAGTGGCCCATGCAGGTCAGTTCTGCATGGAATCCTAAGCAATATATCATAAGAATTATAAGAATCAACAACTATCCATTCTTTACATTTCAAATTCCTTGAATCTATCTTAACTTTTCTTTTTCTATCAAGGTCATGGATTCTCCCAACACCAATACGAACTTCAATGGCAACACTCCACCACCTACTATACTACCATCACCTACCGTTGCAACTCACATCAACGAGAAAATGGTACTGCTTGAGGCAATTAAGAGCCTCTTGGAGGGTCAGCAGCAGCAGACTGCTATCCTCATGCACCGCCCAGTAGTCGAGGCACCCGGAGTCAAGCAATTCCGGGCACTACACCCGAAATATTTCTCTGGGAAAGAGAGCCCACTGGAGGCAGAAGAATGGGCTCAGTCTATAGAAGATGATCTGGCAGCAGCACAAGTGCCAGAGATTGCTTTGGTGAGAGTTGCAATGCTGGAACTAACAAATAACGCTAGAGTCTGGTGGAAGGCTGAAAAAAGCCGACCCGCCCAACCAATTGAATGGAAGACATTTCGCGATATGTTCGACTTGAAGTACTTCCCTGAGACTGCCCATTTCGACATGGAACATCAGTTCATCCACTTACAACAAGGCTCGATCTGGAGCAAATCCGTGGATGAATACGATGCTGAGTTTACCATACATAGCAGGTAAGATATTGTCTCAAAAATTCAACTTCATGATATCACATATTACACTGCTAACACAAGGTCATAACAGGTTCGCGGCACACCTGATTCTGACTGCTGAGATCCGGGCATGAAGATTTCAGCAAGTGTTGGACCCGGAAATCCAAGATGCACGACGTTATGAGGCAATGGTGAAGAAGAAGGGCAGGTCTCAGACTGCCGGTGTGAAACGCCCTGCCACTCATATGACAGGAGGAGCCTCTTCTAGGCCAACTTTTGCACCCAGTAGACCGGGAGGATCATTTAACCAGCCCAGTCCAGACTTTTGCTTCTATTGCAAGAGGAATGGACACCTGGCGAAAAACTGTAGGCTTGCAAATGGCTTGTGCTTAGTTTGTGGCGTATCCACTCACGCCATTGGAGCATGTCCATATCGATTCAACCAAACTCCAGCACCTAGACCTGCAATCACCTTTCCGCAGCAGCCAGCTATTCAGGCTCCTGCATCTCGACTAGCTCTACCTGCTTCACCTCCACGTAGACCTCCTGCACAGCCTCCTCGTCAATTCCATCAGGCATAGAGGAACATGCCTCAAGGGTAGAGAAACATGCCCCAGGGACAGAGAAATGTTCCTCCAGTAAGGAAGAATGTGTTAGGAATATATATGCCCTAGAGGCCATTATTGTTGATATAGTGGATGCTTGGACATATATATATAGGACTTTCTTGCTCGACATGATAGTATACTATCAGGTTACCTTTATCCTAACATGTAGACTGTTATTTATACTGTCTGTCTCTTACATGTTGATAAAGCCCTTAGGATATGTACTTGACTACCAGGATTATGATGAGATCATACTAGTGAGGCCAGGGTGGTCCAAAAGTACATCCTTTAACTGTTCCTAGTCGAGGGGATATCGAGATAGGATATCGATATTCCGGAGTAGACTAGTGTGTACGTTTCTTGTCCCTTAGAGGGCGATGGTTGATCCCACAACCATTGGTGTGTGACATCAAAGATTGTACACAGGTGCTCATTAGAGAATGGGTACACCGAACGGACTCGCCGAGAACTCCTAGTTGGTATTATACCTATCGTCAGATAGCAGTCCTCTGGTGACACTGGTACAGATTAGTCTGTAGACCCGAGATCGTCATAGAGTCTTATGTGGTTCCCACCGTGCTTTGATTTCCTTCCTACCACGCTCAAGAGGAGTTGTGGAAACAGGTGGATTTTGGGTACAGTCCCGAGTCACATGGAGGCAATAAGCGATATGAGAGGTTTCGTCTCTCCCGGTATTGGGGGTTGATGTTGCGCTATGCTCGATTGCCTATAACTGGAAGTCCCTAGCCAGGGTTGCTGCTAAGAATTACTAATAAGAGTTATCAGTAGTTTCTCGAACCGTTATAGGCCAGACATCGGCATGACTTATCACGTTACTGGGGTCTGACGTTTACCACCCCTAAACATGATATGCGACATATCAGACGAAGATACTGGACTGTACGGTAGTGTTACTGATAGGCATCATGGAGAGTATGGACAAGCTTGCTTGTTGATCTTCATATCGCTCAATACCCGGGTAGCCGTTACATCCAGCTAGTACCGCTGACGGTTTGTAGGTGAATGATGTGATCATCACCTACTGCTGGCGTATTGACGAGTCTTTAGAGTCCCTCATAGAAGTTCCCTGGTTCAAGCGAAATGAAGTAGGACACATATGTGATATGTGTGTGGGCCTGATTAAATATGTGTATGTGATACCGTATTGTAATCTGGCTGTTATCAGTTAGGTTATATGTGATATAACCAGATTATCGAATCAAGTGTTGATTTGATAATGTGATATACAGATAAATGATATTAGTCGGTCATATGTGATATAACCGGATTATTAAATTAAGTGTTGATTTAATAATTTGATATAAATTATATTTGATATAATTATATGTTAACTAATATCATTAGCTCACTAATTGCTTTATTAATATATATATATATTAATGTATATTTGATATATATAAATATATATATATTATTATATGAAGCATGGCATGTATTTTCTATTTTTTGAAAATAGAATAAAAGGTGGAAAACGGGGAGACTTTGGGAGCATGGTTGAAGGCATGGGATTTTATTGTTTGTTTAGTCATCTTGACTCACTATTCAAACATGGTTGCAATTTTATATTGCAATAATTCCATTCTTGAATTAGTGGGGGTCAAGAGTTGCCATACACAATTCATTCATTCAAACACTTAGCCATTTTTGCAAAGGTTGCTCTCTTGCTCTCATGCTCTCTTCTTCTTCCTCCTCTTCACCATTGTTTAAGCTTCAACCCTCACATGTGATGTGAATCATGAAGCTTGAACACATACTAGTGAGCAAACCAAATCCCCTACTTCAACATCCTACACTTGACCAGCGATCAAGTTTAGCGTGTTTTCTATACTAAAAGAGTTTAGTGTAGAGATAGCTTGAGTTGCAGGGACTTCGCATGGATCATCTTCGGCACGAAGGTCATCGGAGGAAGCTCGTCCAAACCCTCAAGTGGAGCCAAGTGGAGTTGCGGGACTACTACACGGAGCATGTGAAGTGAAGGACTCGATCTTCGAGGGTATAGCCATTTTCACTTCTTATAGTTTAGTGGATATCAAACCTAAAACCCTAATCATCTAGTTAACGATCTATGTTAGTGTTAGTTAGCACCCCGGAAAAAATTTAAAATGGCATGTTTGATACTTGTAAAACCCAGTGGGGGTGGTAACGTACACTTTCATGGTATCATAGCCAAAACTAGAAGATTAGACGATGTAGTTAAGATCACGAAAACGAAACGACTCCGAAACCCAAAACCCAAAATCAAGTTTCTGTCGATTTTCAAATGATCTGTAAAAATTATTTAAACAACTGCAGAATTTTGTATATGATGCAACTTGAACACTGGAAAAATTCAAGGCCAAAATACAATTTTTGACCTGGCGAAATCCCCACCAAAACCGGCCTGGCCGGTTTTATGATGTACTCTGGCCTTGAAATTTTTCCGGTGTTCCAGTAGCTTGGTTTTGGGGTTTCAGGTATTGTTTGATTAGCCCAGTTTGCATGTGATGTTAACAGTTCAATTGGGGCTAATACGGAGTGTTTCGTATTCGTAATTTAACGTCGTTTCGGGTTTAGTTTGATATGGATGCAGTAGTTGGAATCCACATTTAATTAGTTTTGTGAAAACTAGTTAGTGTTTATAAATCTAGCGTTTTAGTCTCGGTAGATCGATTGCCACGAAGTTTATATTCAGATCGAAACTCCGTCGCAATCACGTATCGTACGCGAATACTCGCCGAATAAGTTTACTAGATAGCCTCGCCCTATTGCCCCAACCAAGTGACTGTAGGAGAACCCCGTTGCCAATAGCACCCACTCGGGTGCTCACGGCCATGGTGTTCTACCTAAGTGCACTTGGTCGACGACATCGTGGGCGTGTCCATCTACTATAGTTTCCGACGCGTATTCGATCGGGAAGTCGGGAATCTTGTTGAATTACCCGACTAAATTATTGAAAAGAGTTTTTGATATGAGACTAAAATGCGAGGTTTATAGAGTTAGGCATGAAATTCGGAATATAAGATATTCCGGGTTTATGATGTCTAAGGATATGTGGATTCTAATTATTGCAGTTTTACATTTCTTTTCTGCGACCGTAAGTGTAATACGTGGGGTATCCCAAATCTCATTGCTATATGTCAACGGAATTTAGGATGCGCGTATTTACTTACGTTGATGATATGTGATATTATGTGTCGCTGATATGTTTTATTGGATCGTCGTGATTGAATAGCCGGGGTTTTTATGTGAGATGGGAGATGGGAGATTTTCATTCATGTAAAATTTGTATATAATATTCTTTTATTGGGGCACATCCGGGTTGAGGATGATGTCACTATTGATGTATATTATTTACTTTTCCGCATTATGATAGACCCAAGGCGGGGAGCATAAGTAACCGGGTTCTAGGGTCCAGTGGGAGACCATCTCAAGGAGTTGAGACCGGGTCTCCTAACTCTGGAATTGGTAGGGTTACTTGCCGCTCTCGTGGGGGTCTAGGGATATGGGTTTGGCTATTCTTCACAACCGTGGAATCCGTGTTTTACATTCATGGCTAAATTTAAACACGGAAATCCTAGTATATCCAATTTTTCATATGTTGCTTCTGCTGCTTGGTTTTGTGATGTGATCATATAACTGCGTGAGATGAATGTTATATTATATATATGATATATAATAAACGTTGCTTATGTTTTGCACCCGCGCTAGTCCAGCCCCCGCTCTGCCGGTAGTTAAGTAACCTAACGGTGCATGACGGGGCCCAGTGGCGAATGCGGATGGCATAAGCGTACGTTCTATTTTCGTTTCATTTTTCTGTGATGTTTAGGAAACATTAAATGATGGGACTTCATTAATGAAATTAATGAAAAGAAAGAAACCTAAAGATATTGTAGAATCAAATTTTAAAAAAGAGTACCTCTAGTTTTTGCTTTGCATAGTGCTATTCTTTGATGAATATTCTGCACCTCATTCGATGCGGAAAGAGCCGAGATCCCTTCACCGGTAGTGACCTCTTTAACGAAACTAGCAAATTCTATAACTCACTCGGTTTTGTTTTTTATTACTTCTCTAGTTCTTTCTTTGCATAGTGGTATTCCTGAATATCCTGCACCTCATTAGATGAGGAAAGAGCCGAGATCCCTTCACCGGGAGTGACCTCTTTAGCGAAACTAGCAAAAGCATCAAAAACACTCCTTTTTCAAAATCATTAGATTCTACAACGATATCAAGTTCATTACGCTCATAGTTTTCTTAAAAACCTGCGTAGCCCTCCGTCATTTCAGATAAGCACTATTTTAGTATTCGTGCTACGGTTGTTTGGCCTAATTCAAGGCGTAGTGTGTGGTAGCTAAATTAGTGCTTATCTGCAGCATGTGATGCGATTGGATTAGGGTAGTCATACGGCGTTGTTTGGTCTGCGTCAAGGGTCGTACGGGTGGGTTTAATTCAATCAAGAAATGAACGGGTTGAACTTGACTAGCGCCCTATGGGTTGTTTGTCCCGTGTTAAGGTCATAGGACGCTAGGGGTAAAAACCATTATCCGGAATTTCAAGTGTTGAAATTTGCAATGAGATTGCATACCTTCTGTATGATAGTTGAATCCCGATACCCACTGCGAGTAAGAGTTCTCCTGGAAGAGTTTTTCACCTTACAATTAGTTAATCCAGTAGGTGTCTAGAAAGGTGTCAACGGGGTTATGCCTCTAGGGAAACGAGGTTTATTTTAATTAGGTCCATGCGAAAGCACGGGGAACCTCCCTCGGAGTACCAATACCTTCTTGGACGAACGATTGGCGAACCTGTAGGATGTAATTAATCCCGGCTAATCTTACCTTTTAGGGTTTGAAGGAAGATTTAATAAAAACAGTGGAAGCCATCCTGATTAGATAAAAACCAATCTAATCTTGCAAAGAGCGCACGCAAAGTGATTATCCTTCTCTCTCTCCTAGTAGCGACCAATGAAATGCCTTAATCAAGATAATAATATGGATCTTTTAACCGAAACTACTTATTATATTATGGCTAGGTTCCGCTCTATCTTATGATTGTCATAAGTCTGAGCAAGGAATAAGCGAATTTTCAGATTCCCACGCCACCCAAATGAAGAATAAGCATGTTGATGCATTGACTTTGGGTGTGTTCGTAACCAAGAACTGTTTCTCAGTTACCTCTACGTCCTGGGTATTGGATACCAGATCAGGATCCCAAACATGTAATTTGTTACATGAGCTATAGAAAGGTGGAGAACTGGGAAAGGGTGATATGTCTCTAGTAGTAGAGATGGTGCAATTGTTGCAGCCAAAACAGTTGGCAAATATCACCTAGTGTTACCAACTATAATACAATAATTCTGAGCGACTGTTATTTCATACCAATAATATTGTGAATATTTTCCTAAATTAAGTGTTGATTGGGTAAGGTATGTTGTATAACAGTGTACACGTTCTGAATCAAACTACAGTTCTAAACGTACAGAATACACACAAGAGGAACAGTTCAGAAATGAACGAAGTCTTCTTGTGGTATTGTAGACTAGGTCATGTCGATGAGACAAGAGTAGCTAAAGTTCCATAAGGATGCATATTTGAATCCGTTCGAATTTACATCTTATGAAACGTGCCAATCATGTCTCAAAGGCTTGGTGACCAAATCTCCGTTTACTGGAAATGGAGAAAGAGCTACTAAACTCTTGGACATATACACAGTGATGTATGCAGTCCTATGTCTACACATACCAGGGATGGTTCCGCGTATTTTATTACATTCACCGATGTTCTCTCAAGATACGGACATGTGTTCTTGTTGAAACACAAATCTGGATCTTTTGAGTATTTCAAGGAATATAAGTACGAAATTGAGAACCATATGGGTAAAAGTATTCAAATCCTTCGATATGATCGGGGAGGAGAATACTTAAGCACGGAAATCCGGGATTATTTAAAAGAGAATGAGATTCTCTCTCAGTTTACTCCTCCGTATACACCACAGCACAACAGTATATCGGGGTGGAGGAATCACACCCTATTAGATATGGTGCGCTCTATGATGAGTACTGCTGAGTTGCCTATTTTCTTTTGGGGACATGCACTTGAGAAAGCTGCATACCCATTGAATAGAGTTCTGACCAAATCCGTTGCCTACCACTTCATATAAGATATGGAATGGGAAGAGACCATCTCTTAAACGAGTTAAGATATGAGATTGTCTGACCTATGTTGAAAAGCAAAATACGGACAAGCTTGAAGCAAGGTCAGTTCTGTGCAAGTTTGTAAGATATCCCAAACATTCACGAGGATATATCTTCTACCACACCGAGGAACAAAAGGTGTTTTGTTTCTCGACATGCCACCTTTTTGAAAAAGGAATTTCTTGTGGAAGAAATTAGTGGCAATGAGGTAGAACTGGAAGAAGTTCCAGCAACGCAAATTTTAAATGACGATTTGGTGGAACTAGAGGATTCAATAGTCCCCAACGAACCGCAGCTACTCCGCAGATCTAGTAGGGTTCCTCATCCACCAGAGAGATACTACGGTTTTCTCATAGATGGTGGGAGCGAGGATTGCATCATGGAGATGATGACCCAACTAGTTTTGAGCAGGCCATCATAATTAGGGACTCTGTGAAGTGGCTGGAGGCTATGCGATCTGAGATGGAATCCGTGTACACCAACAAAGTGTTGATTTTGGAAGTTGCTCCTGAAAGGGTAAAACCCATCGGGAGCAAGTGGATCTTTGAGAAAGATAATTTGGTATAGATGAAAAAGTTGAGACTTTCAAAGCTAGACTTAGAGCAAAAGGTTTTCGTCTCCGACCTGGTATCGACTATGATGAAACCTCTTCTCCTGTCGCTATGCTTAGATCCATCAGAATCCTACTTGCCAATGATGCATACCATAACTACTAAATCTGGTAGATTGCACGGCAATACCGCTTTTCTAAATGGTGATTTACAAGAGAGCGTGTATGTGACATTGCCAGAGGGCTTCGTAGACAGTGGGAGCAGCGAAAGTGTGTGCAAGCTGCTTGAATCCATATACGGATTAAAGCAGGCATCACGGAGATGGAACGTCTGTTTTGATGAAGCTGTCAAAGAGTTTGACTTCATCAAAAAGGTAGATGAACCAGTATATATAAGAAGGTTGTAGAGAGTAAGGTTGTCTTCCTTGTATTGTACGTGAATGACATACTCTTGATAGGAAACAATGTTCTTATGCTACACTCGGTCAAGCACCCCTTATCACACAAGTTCTCCATGAAAGATCTAACTGATACCTCCTACATCCTGGGGATATAGATTTATAGAGATAGATCTAAACGGATTTGGGATTGTCCCGATCTAGGTACATAGACACCATACTAAAGGGGTTTAGTATGAAAGATTCTAAGCGTGGTAATGTACCCGCTTGTTCAGGAATCACTCTCTCCAAAGAGATGTCTCCCAAGACTGATTTGGAGAGGGCTCGCATACAAGGGATACCCTATGCTTCGGCAGTCAGGTCAATCATGTATGCGATGTTATGTACCAGACCAGATGTAGCTTACTCACTAGGTGTAGTGAGTAAATATCGAAAAGCTCTTGGGGAAAACCACTGGACAGCCGTGGAGAACATTCTTAAGTGCTTGAGAAGGACTAAAGACATGTTCTTGGTGTATGGTAACGGTGTACTCCAGATGGAGTCCTTTACCGATTCGAGCTTCCAGAGTGATAAGGACGACTGAAAGTCGGTCTCAGGTTTTGTCTTCATCCTCAGTAGAGGGACGGTATGATGGAAGGGTTCCAAGCTATATACCGTAGCAGACTCGTTGATAGAGGCTGATTACATCGCTACCAACGATGCTGCTAAAGAGGCTGTCTGGATGAATAAGTTCATAAGATGAACTTGGTTCCTACCATTGGGCATCCAGTACCTGTGTATTGTGATGACAATGGAGTTGTGGTTTTGGCCTAAGAACCCCGGTCCCATCAGCGATCCAGACATATTCTTAGACAGTATCACCTGATCAGGGAGATAGTTGATCTTTAGGAGATCGAGGTCAGGAGAGTTGATACAGAGGATAACACAGCGGATCCACTCACCGAGGCCACCCCCAGATGCTATTCGAGAGACTTTTGGGGAGTTGGGTATGAGATACTACAACAACTGGTCTTAGTACAAGTGGGAGATTGTTAAGAATATGTATGCTATAGAGGCCATTATTGTTGATATAGTGGATGCTTGGACACACACACACACACACACACACACACACACACACACACACACACACACACACACACACACATATAGGACTTTCTTGCTCTACGTGATAATATGCTATCAGGTTACCTTTATCTTAACATGTAGACTGGTATTTATATTGTCTGTCTCTTACATGTTGATAAAACCCTTAGGATATGTACTTGACTACCAGGATTATGATGAGATCATACTAGTGTGGCCAGGGTGGTCCAAAGTACATCCTTTAATTGTTCCTAGTCGAGGGGATATCGAGACAGGGTATCGATATTCCAGAGTAGACTAGTGTATACGTTTCTTGTCCCTTGGAGGGCGATGGTTGATCCCACAACCATTGGTGAGTGACATCAAAGATTGTACACATGTGCTCATTAGAGAATGGGTACACCGAACGGACTCGCCGAGGACTCCGAGTTGGTATTATACCTATCGTCAGATAGCAGTCCTCTAGTAACACTGGTACAGGTTAGTCTGTAGACCCGAGATCGTCATAGAGTCATGTGTGGCTCCTACTGTACTTTGATTTCCTTCCTACCATGCTCAAGAGGAGTTGTGCAAGCAGGTGGATTTTGGGTATAGTCCCGAGTCACATAGAGGCAATGAGCGATAGGAGAGGTTTTGTCTCTCCCGGTATTGGGGGTTGATGTTGTGCTATGCTCGATTGGCTATAACTGGAAGTCTCTGGCTATGGCTGCTGCTGAGATTTACTGATAAGAGTACGAACCTTTATAGGCCAGACATCGGCATGACTTATCACGTTTCTTGGGTCTGACGTTTACCACCCCTAGACATGATATGCGACATATCAGATGAAGAGACCGGACTGTACGGTAGTGTTGCTGATAGGCTTCATGGAGACTATGGACAAGCTTGCTTGTTGATCTTCATATCGCTCAATACCCTGGCACCAGTTACGTCCAGCTAATACCGCTGACGGCTTGTAGGTGACTGATGTGATCATCACCTACTGCTGGCGTATTGACGAGTCTTTAGAGTCCCACATAGAAGTTCTCTGGTTCAAACGAAACGAAGTAGGACACATATGTGATATGTGTGTGGGCCTGATTAAATATGTATATGTGATACCGTATTGTAATCTGGCTGTTATCAGTTAGGTTATATGTGATATAACCAGATTATCGAATCAAGTGTTGACTTGATAATATGATATACAGATAAATGATATTAGTCGGTCATATGTGATATAACCGGATTATTAAATCAAGTGTTGATTTAATAATTTGATATAAATTATATTTGATATAATTATATGTTAACTAATATCATTAGCTCACTAATTGCTTTATTAATATATATATATATATATATATATATATATTAATGTATATTTGATATATATAAATATATATATTATTATAAGAAGCATGGCATGTATTTTCTATTTTTTGAAAATAGAATAAAAGGTGGAAAACTGGAAGACTTTGGGAGCATGGTTGAAGGCATGGGATTTTATTTTTTGTTTATTCATCTTGACTCACTATTCAAGCATGGTTGCAATTTTATATTGCAATAATTCCATGCTTGAATTAATGAGGGTCAAGAGTTGCCATACACAATTCATTCATTCAAACACTTAGCCATTTTGCAAAGGTTGCTCTCTTGCTCTCATGCTCTCTTCTTCTTCCTCCTCTTCACCATTGTTCAAGCTTCAACCCTCACATGTGATGTGAATCATGAAGCTTGAACACATACTAGTGAGCAAACCAAATCCCCTACTTCACCATCCTACACTTGACTAGCGATCAAGTGTAGCGTGTTTTCTACAATCAAAGAGTTTAGTGTAAAGGTAGCTTGAGTTGGAGGGACTTTGCGTGGATCATATTCGGCACGAAGGTCATCAGAGGAAGCTTGTCCAAACCCTCAAGTGGAGCCTAGTGGAGTCGCGGGACTACTGCACGGAGCATGTGATGTGAAGGACTCGATCTTCGAGGGTATAGACATTTTCACTTCTTATAGTTTAGTAGATATCAAACCTAAAACCCTAATCATCTAGTTAACGATCTACGTTAGTGTTAGTTAGCACCCCAGAAAAAATTTTAAATAGCATGCTTGATGCTTGTAAAACCCAGTGGGGTGGTAACGTACACATTCAGAATGTACCCCGACGTCAGGCTTTCACCATGACAGTTGAGGAAGACGAGGCTACTGGCCAAGTTATCACTGGTAATTTCCATTCCTTTCATCTTTTCAATCCTTGTATATCACCATATTTTTCCTGTATCTAAAACCAACCTCACACAACATAGGTACTATACTAGTAGCCACTCTTCCTGCACTAGCATTATTCGACACTGGGGCGTCACACTGCTTCATGTCCCAACGATTTGTGAGAAAACATGCGATTCCCGTGAAGCCACTCATTTCAAGCTGGAATTCGGTTCCGGGAATGGAGTATTGAAAGCAACTAAGGGATTTGATCAGTGTCCAGTAGTGGTTTGCGGACGAGAATTCTACGCGAATTTCAAAGTACTGAACATCCCAAATTTCGATGTTGTGTTGTGGATGGACTGGCTGGGAGTTTTCTATGCTACGATTGACCGCCATCAAAGGAGAGTAGTATTTGAGATACCAGATGTAACAACTCTAATTTCATTGTACAAAATTTTTTAAGTTAATGTATAGAATAGAGTTTCAAGCCTGAGCACAAGTTATAAATTTAATTTGTTTTAAAACAGCAAGAAACAACTTGTAGCTTATTGGTAATGCCTTGCACTGCTGTGACATAGCCCATGTGTTCGAATCCCATCAGCCACATATTATTTTTTATGATTTTTCTTTTAAACTTTTTGGAAGCCTAAAAGTTTACACGTGCAATACACGTAAAAATGAAAAGTCACAGAAAACAAACATGTGGAAAATGTTGTATGAACAGATAGGGACACATGGCAAGAATCCCACACCCCACCTCAACACAACGACTGGCGAGATCGTCGTTCGGGCCGGCGCCGCCGGTTTCCCCCATCGGGAATTCTCCAAATTTCTGAACCCTAATCTCTTGGCCTACCCCCACTACTCCTAGTCTGTTTGTTTTCCCTACAATTAACCAGAGAATTAAAAATAAGCTTTAAAACTAAATTTTAATGCATTTTAATTCAATTTTTAATTCTCTCTTATCTCACAAAACCCTAATTCTACCCTATAAATACAACCCCACACCCTAGCCCTCTTCATTCTAAAATCTATTGTTCAAAATCCTCAAAATTTTCCAAGTCGAAGAAGAGTACAAGTGGAGTTAGCCCAAGGTCAAGTTCCGGCGACGATTCGAGATGATATAGTCGACCCCGCGACTCCATGAACCTTCCAAATCCTTCCTCAACCTCCCCTCTCTCATTTCATCTAGTAAGTCCTCTCTCTTCTCCTCTCTTCCTAAATTAAAAAGTTCTCTTTTCAAAAATCATCGGAAGTGGAGTTATTCCGACATCCATTTCTAAACTCGTTAATAACACAACTTTTCTTAATAACCATTCATCCATGTTATTACAACTTGCTTAGTAATCATGAAACAACCTTTGAGAATAAGTTTCATCTTAAAATATTATGATATGTAACTTTTATTTGAAATTTTCGTTTAAATACCACAAACTTACATATGACATGTTTTAATACCTTTGCTTATACTACCTTTAGGAAAATCTCACGAGGTAATGACCTACCTATCACAACACGGATCATGACATAGCACGATTTCCTTTTAGCAATATTTTCGGGACAAATACGACTTTTACATTAAAATACCATAAACTATTAAAAACAGTATTTCTTTGAATTGTGTTATTTACATTCCTTGTGATTAAGCCTCTACAACCCATTTTGGGGAACCCGATCGGGATGGTGCGGGTTATCACACATCCTTAGGACTAGTAGAGCGAGATGCAGACCTCCTCACGGAGTATACGATCTCAATGGAATTTTTAATGCAATTTTTAAGAAAAACGTGATATTCTATTTAATAAATAAATGTTATTTTTAATAACTATATATAAATAGTATCAAACCATCTATTTTAAATATATAATAAATTCCATGTTTTCCTAAACAAAAGAAAAAGAATTACATTTTCATGAAAATACCATCAAGAATCCATACAAATCATATTTACACAAAAATACCATGAACTATTTCAACTAGGTATTTATTCACTAGAATACCTCACTTTTAAAATTTACATCCATGAAAACCATAAATACGATAAATAAATACTTGAGGATTATTTTGAAATTATACTAAAAATATTTTCATAAAACCCCTTCATTTTATATTAATTTACAATAAGGACCCTAGTAAATATATATTTAAGCGGGACCAATTCTCTTGAGCCTCAGAGAGTCGGAGAAAGTGGGTGTTTGCCTATTTAAGGTAGAAAACTAAAACGGGGTTATCAATGGTAATTGGTTTGGAAAAAGTCACAAATCCTGCCGTCCATGTGCAGCAGTTACCGATAACTCCTAAACTAATTCAGGACTCAAATCTGTTTAAAGTGTCTGACTCAATCTGAGTCTCGGTCTAATCTGAATACAATCCAAACATGAATCCAACTAACTCCATTTCAACATGAACCCAATGTATCAAACATGAACACTTAAACATGAACATGCAACATGACTCGACTGGACCGAACCATGGATATATTTTGAACTTGACTACATGACTATCCGTTTACATCCGATCCGTTTACATGAATAACTTATATCATGGTTTCGGCAAGTCTTATACAACAAATCAATACAATCAAAACAATCAATACAATATACATTATAGGGCTTTAACAGGGTAGTTTGGTACGCAATGTATTGGAAGTGGCACGAGACGGTCACTTTAATACACTAACCTGAATATCCGTGCTGTTGTCCCATGGCTTAAAGTGTCCTTGTGCTCCGTATACCTCAGTCCACGGAATAGTTGGACTCCTCTCATATACACTGATGCATTCTGTACCAAGCTACAAACAACTGCGTTAGTATAACTAAAACAGATAAATTACCAGATATATTTTATTTACTTAATCTATTCTTATCTCTCTCTTGGGACTTACCGAGCGATTTTTCGCTAATGACATTCCTATTTCTTCTTCCTTGGGAATGTTGTCAGGAGGACCCGACTCTCAGGAGATCGAGCCCAGCCAGGAAGAATTGGAACAGTTTGCTGAGGAACCGGAGTTTTAGCTCATTCTTGTAGTTATCTTACTTTCAATTCATATATCATTATTTAGACATCGCTTTCCATTATTGTATTTTACTTTCCAGTGTATGTAAAGAATGAATATAAATAAAAAGTTGCTGTTTCATTACATCTCTTGTCATTCTTGTGCTTTGCTTTTATATTGATTATTTACGCTTAACGTATTTACTTCTGAGTAAATACGTCGCGTCCCTGCCACGTCTACTTCCCCGTACATTGGGAAACGGTGCGTGACAGGTTTTGTTGGTGGCCCATGCAGGTCAGTTCTGCGTAGAAACCTACATAACTATGCAGGATCAGTTCTGCATGGAAACATAAACAATATATCACAAGAATTATAAGAATCAGCAGCTAAGTATTCTTTATATTTCATATTCCTTGAATATATCCTAACCCTATTTTTCTTTCAAGGTTTTGGAATCTCCCAACAATTCGAGCACGAACATGAATGACAACACCCCACCACCACCACCACCTCTAACACTTATACCTACCGTAGCTGCTCCGATCAACGAGCAGACGGTTTTGCTTGAGGCAATCAAAAGCCTCTTAGAGGGACAGCAGTAGGAGACTGCTATACTCCTGAACCGTCCAAAAGCTGAGGCATCCGGTGTGAAAAAATTTCGGGTACTGCACCCTAAACAATTCTCTGGAAAAGAGAGCCCTTTGAAAGCTGAAGAATGGGATCAGTCAATCAAAGACGACCTGGCAGCAACACAAGTGCCAGAGATCGCTTGGGTAAGGATTGCGAAGTTGCAACTCACGGATAATACCAGGGTATGGTGGAAGGCGGAAGAAAGCCGTCTTGCCCAGCCGATCAAATGGAGGATTTTTCGCCAGATGTTCGACGCGAAATATTTTTCCGAGACTGCCCAATTTGACATGGAGTAGCAATTCATCCACCTACAACAATGTTCGATGTGGACCAAATCTGTGGATGAGTATGACGTTGAATTCACCATGCTGAGCAGGTAAAATATGTCTCAAATATTCAATTTTATTATCACATACCACACTGCTAATACGAGACCGTAACAGGTTTGCGGTCCATCTCATACCGACTGCTGAGATCAGAACACGAAGATTTCAGCAGGGGTTGGACCCGGAGATCTAAGCTGCATTAGTTATAGGGGATTTCCCAACCCATGATTTGGCTTTGAAGGCTGCCCGAAAATATGAGGCAGTAGTAAAGAAGAAGGGCAGACCTCAATCTGCCGGTATGAAGCACCCTGCTATTCAATTGGCAGGAGGAAGCTCTTCCAGGCCACCGTTTGTACCAAGGAGACCGGGAGTAACTTTTAACCGGCCCAGTCTAGACTTTTGCACCTACTGCAGGAGAAATGGATACTTGGTGAAAGACTGCAGGCGTGCAAACGGCCTATGCTTAGTCTATGGCTCATCCGCTCACGACATTAGTGCATATCCAATCCGAATATAGCCTCCAGACCAGCTATCACTTATCCGCAGCGGCCAGTTATCCAGGCACCTGCTCCCGACTTGCTCTCCCAGCTCCACTTCTCGTGGACCTACTGTACCTCCTCCTCGTCAGTTCCATCAAGCACAAAAGAACTTACTTCAGGGATGGAGGAACGGACAGAGGAATGCTCCCCCAGTAAGGAGGAACGTACCTAGGCGTCAGGCTTTCACAATGACTATGGAAGAAGTTGAAACCACTGGCCAGGTCATCACTGGTAACTCCTTTCCTTTCAAACTTTTTTTCGATCTTCATACATGTCAAAGTATCTTTTTCTATACATAAACATATCCCACATAACTTAGGTACAATCTTAGTAGCCTCACTTTCTGCAGTAACACTTTTCGATACTGGAGCATCACATTGCTTTATATCGCAACGGTTCGTCCGAACTCATACGATTCCAATCAATCCGCTCATATCTAGCTAGAATGTCAGTTCAGGGAACGACGTTCTAAAAGCAACTTTCGGGATATGACCTGTGTCTAGTGGTTGTCTGCAGCAAAGAATTTTATGCTGACTTCAAGCTGCTGGACATACCGAACGTCGACGTAGTCTTGGGTATGGATTGGCTAAGAACTTTCTATGCTACTATCGACTGTCGTCAAAGGAGGGTAGTGTTCGAGATTCTAGACCATCCGGTCTTTTATTTCAAGACTGGAGACCGTACACTGGAGCCTAGCACTTACAAAGCTAAACCAAAGAAGGTAGTGATTGCAACAATACAAGCTGAAGAAGACAAGCCAAAAGTAGTTCGAGAGTTCGAAGACGTATTTCCTGAAGACATCTCAGGTTTGCCACCCGATCGAGCTCTTGAATTCAGTATTGACGTAGTACCTGGTGCACAACCGGTGATCAAAGCACCGTACCGGTTAAGTCCAGAAGGATTGAAGGAGATCCGTATTCAATTGGATGAACTTCTGAAAAAAGGATGGATTCGTCCCAGTAATTTGGGGATCTCCAGTTTTGCTTGTGAAGAAGAAGGAAAGTTCATACAGAATGTGCATTGACTACCGAGCTCTGAACGAAGTCACGATAAAGAACAAGTATCTACAACCGCGAATCGACGATCTGTTCGATCAACTAAGTGGGTCTTGCGTTTTCTCAAAATTAGATCTTCGTTCGGATTATCATCAGATGAAGGTCAAAGAGACTGATATTCCGAAGACGGCATTCAGGACTCGCTATGGTCATTATTGTTGGGGTAAAAATTTACACCCCGGTTGACCAAGTCAAAATCAAAGTCAACCCCAAGCCAGGTGGGCCTAAGCCCAGGTCAAGTGGGCCAATGCCCGGGTCGAGCCCGAACATGAAGTGGCCGGCCTCCTCCCATGCCAAAATAAAAATTTTGTAATAAATAATTTTGTTGTATTTCTTTTATTTTATTTTATGAATAAATGTAAGAAAATAGGCATAAAGCCAAATTTTTGTAAAGACCATGGCTTATGTGCAAAAAGAAATGGCACATGAGCCATGGGATAGGCAAAATGCCATTTTGAAAAACCCAATAGGCTATATGTAAAGTATATAGCCTATAAAGGCAAAGATAATGAAAATATCTCAACAACTTTTTCTCTCTCCAAAAAAGAATCAAGATATGTGATCTTCTCCTTCCTTAAGATTCAAAACAAAAAAAAAACTTCTTCTTTCTTTTGAATTAAATCAAGGGTTCTACTCTTCCTTTTATAAAACTAAATAGTTTTTCACCATAAAACCCACAAAGGGGAGCTTAGATCTCCCATCAGATCTCAAAAAGAATAGATTTTTTTAAAATCTCATATCTCTTGATCTTCAAGATCCTGCCAACAGAGGAGGAAGAAGGAGACCCATCTTCAGAAACCCCACTTTGGGGAAGAACTAGGGCTCAAGGGGAGAAGCACTTCATCAGCTTCAAAACATCCTAGGAGTTTAACTCCTCACACACACACACACACACACACACACATACAAAATAATAAGTGCTCCTTTCTGGGAGTACAACTCCCATTGCAGGGACCAAGTCCCTTTTGCCGCTTGAACGCCCACGTACTGACACGTGGGGCGCTAGCGCTTAAAGCGCTAGCGTCCAAAGCACCCGTGTGCTGACACGTGCTAGCGCCCTTGCGCTCAAAGTGCTAGCGTCAAAAGCGCTAGCGCCCTTGCGCTCAAAGTGCTAGCGTCCAAAGCGCTAGCGCCCGGGCGCCCACATGCTGACACGTGGGGCGCTAGCGCTCAAAGCGCTAGCGCCCTAGCGCCCACGTGCTGACACGTGCGGCGCTAGCGCTCAAGGCGCGCTCAGAGCGCTAGCGCCCAAAGCGCTAGCGCCCAAGCGTCCACGTGCTGATGTAGGGTTCCTAGGCACGCTAATGAGGTCTCACAAGGCATCAACCATGCCAAATTCAAAAATTTACGGTGCCGAGAAACCCTAATGCGATCGTTGACTAGAGTTTAGGCGATAACATATGCGAGCAAACGACTTTACTCTAAAAGTGAACGGAAATACAACCTTTGTAGATCCGGTCCTCCATCTCCATAGCTCCGTGATGAAGTCCCCTCGCTGCGATCATCGGATCCCGGGCTCTAGCGTCGGCTTCATCGGAGAAATGGGCAGGCTAGGTCGTCGACTTCGATGCCGAAGATGATCTACGTCGAGGCAACACAAGATCAAGCTCCAACTTCACCAAGCCATGAAACTTATGAAGAAAACACCCTATACTACTTGGCAAGTGGTAGAGGATGAAGAAATAGGAAGTGGGTTCACTTTAGAATTGGATTTCTCACTCTTTTTCTCAAGTTGCCATTAATGGTAGCAAGCTCTCTTCTTGTTGAAGAAGAAGAAGAAGAAGAAAAAGAATATGATAAGATTAATGAATAAAGGGAAAATAATGTGAATCTTATCATAATGCAACCTTGGGTTAGTTTAACAAGTGTAGAGAATAAACTAAGGTTAGGTGAATAGTTAGGTTTAGGAAAGAAACAAAGTGGTCAAAGCTTCATGAAGCTTCAAGGTCAAAACAAAAGATGCCACCATTTTGTTTCTTGCCCAAAATAAACAAATAAATAAATAAAATGAATAAGTGAATAATTCAAAACCCTAACCATTCACTTAACCATGGTTTAAAGTAAACATACACCCAAGCTTGCATGTATCATCAAACATGATACAATCAAGTGCACAAAAAATATATCACATATACAATGTGCACTTCAAGTGAGAAAATCCATTTTAAGTGAACCAATACTAGATGCAAAGTAATATATCAAATATATAATTATGCATTAAATCATTAAATCAACGCTTGATTTAACGATCCGGTCATATCGCATATGACCGACTAATATCCAATGTATCGACTTATCGAATCAATCCTTGATTCGATAACTAGGTTATATCGCATACAACCAATCGATACATTCATCACGAGAATAGAATACGGTATCACATACACGCAATATTCTCGGTCCCGCACATATCTCATATGCGCTCCTATTTCATTTCGCTTGAGTCAGGAAACCTCTGTGTAGGACTCTAAAGACTCGTCAATACGCCGGTAGCAGGTGATGATCATATCAAACACCCACAAGCCGCAAGCGGTCTGCTAAACGTAACGGCCACCCGGGTATTGAGCGATCAGAAGATCGATGAGCAAGCCCGCTCATACTCCTGTGAATCCAACCAGTAACACTTACCGTACAGTCCGATCTCGTCGTCTGATATGTCGCATATCTCGTCTAGGGGTGGTAAACGTCAAACCCCAATAGCTCGATAAGTCGTGTCGATATGAGGTCTATAACAGTTCGAGAAACTACTGGTAACACTTACCAGTAAATCTCAGCAACCCTGGCCAGGGATTTCCGGTTATAGCCAATCGAACACAGCACAACATCAACTCCCTATACCGGGAGAGACGAATCCCCTCCTATCGCTCATTGACTCCATGTGACTCGGGACTGTACACAAAAACCACCGTTTTGCACGCCCTCTTGGACGTGGTAAGGTGGAAATCAAAGCACAGTGGGAATCACACAAGACTCTATGACGATCTCGGGTCAACAGACTACTCTGTACCAGTGTCACCAGAGAACTGCCATCTGACGTAAGGTATAATACTATCTGGGAGTTCTCGGCGAGTCCGTCCAGTGTACCCAGTCTCCACTGAGCACCCGTATATCATCTCTGATGTCAAACACCAATGGATATGGGATCATCCATCGTCCATCTGTATGGGTCGAGAAGGTATACGCTAGTCTACTCTGGTATATCGATACCCCATCTCGATACACCCACGACTAGGGACCTTGAACGATGTACTTATGGACTACCATGTCCCCACTAGTATGATCCGTATCATAGTCAGGTAGTCAAGTACTCATCCTAAGGGCTTTACCAACATGTAACAGAGAGACAATCAGTGTACACGTTAAGGTAAAGAGCAACCAGATAGCATACTATCATGTCGAGCAAGAAAGTACTCCCTATATATGTCCAAGCATCCACTAAAATATACATCCTATGTATAGTAATGGCATCTAGGGCATACATATAACTAACAATCTCCCACTTGCACTAGGGCCATCTGATAGCAATGGTTGTAGTATCTCATACTCTACCATCCCATAAAAGTCTCTCTCTGGGAAAAGTCCTTTGTGAGTGGATCCACCGTATTGTCCTCTGAGTCTACTCTCCTAACCTTGATCTCCTTGGAGATCAACTATCTCCATGATCAGGTGATGCTGCCTCAGAATATGTCTGGATCTCTGATGGGACGGACGTTCCTTGGCATAAGCCACAACTCCATTGTCACACAATGGGAGGAACTAAGTTCATCTCATGAACAAATATACATCCAGACTGCCTCTTTGGTAGCATCTTAAGTAGCGATGTATCTTGCCTTTAATCGTCTAGTATGTCACGGTATCTAGCTTGGAACTCTTCCAACATACCGTCCCTCTATAGAGGGTAAAGACAATGCCTGTGACTGACATTCAGTCGTCCTTATCACCCTGGAACACTTCCAGTGATTCTCCCCAGGATCGATTGATACCATCTCACTACATCTAGTGAGAATCCTAACATCCATTTAGATCTATCTCATAGATCCAAAACCCAGGATTTAGTAGGTATCACTTTGATCCTATGTGGAGAATCATTGTGATAAGCGGAGATTGATCGAGCGTAGCATAGGAAACTCCTTCCCTATCAAGAGTATGTCATCCACGTACTCTACGAGGATCGCCACCATACTCCCTACTACCTTTTTGTATATACAAGGTTCATCTACCATTTTGATGATGTCAAACTCTTTGACTAATACATCAAAACAGATATTCCAACTCCGCGATGCCTGCTTTATCACATAAAATATCTTGCACACGTTTCCGCTGCTCCCACTGTCTACGAAGCCCTCTGACTGTATACTTATAGACTCTCTTTTCTGAAACATCATTTTAGAAAAGCAGCCATGACACCCAACCACCAGATATCGTAGTCATGGTATGTAGCCGTGGCAAGTAGGATCTGGATGGACTTAAGCATAGATCCTTAGAAAAGGTTTCAACATAATCCATACCTGGTCAATGATGCAAACCTTTAACAAGTCTAGCTTTGAAAGTCTCAACTTTTCCATGTACACCAAGTAATCTTCTCAAGATATACTTGCTCCTGATGGGAATTTAACCCTTCAGATATAGCTACCAAAGTCCACACTTTGTTGGTGTACATGGATTCCATCTCAGATCGCTAAGCATCCAGCCATTCTTACAGAGTCCTTACTCTCGATGGCCTGCTCGAAACTAGTTGGGTCATCATCTCATGATGCAATCCTCGCTCCCACTGTCATAGAGAAACAGAAGTATCTCTCAGGTGGATGAGGAACCCTACCAGATCGGCGGAGAGGCTGAGTTCGTTGGTAACTATTGAATCATTTAGTTCTTTCAAATCATCAGCTGCAGTTTGTATAGCTGGAACATTTCCAGTTCTACATAACAGATCTTGCCTCGAGCTTGTCCGGATTTTGCTTTTTAGACATAGGCTGGACAACCCCAAATCTTAACAAACTTAAGATATGGACTCTTCCCTTTCCATATCACATATGAAGTGGTAGGCAATTGATTTGATTGTAACCCTATTCAATAGGTATGCAGTTTCTCAAGCGCAAAACTCCCAAAAAGGAAATAGGTAACTCAGTAGTACTCATCATAGAGCACACCATATCATATAGGGTGTGATTGCTCCGCCCCGATATACCATCGTGCTATGGTGTATACGGAGGAGTAATGCTGAGAGAGAATCTCATTCTCCTTTAGAAAAGTCTAGGAATTCCGTGCTCAAGTATTCTCCTCTTTGATCTCATCATAGAACATAATACTTATACCCGTATTTTGGTTCTCTACTTCTAACTTATATTCCGTGAATATCTCAAAAGGTTCGGACTTGTGTTTCAACAGGAACATATGTCTGAATCTTGAGAGATCATCAGAGAATGTAATGAAGTACAAAGAATCGGTCTTGGCATGTGTAGACAGGGGATCTTTATACATCAACATGTATCATCCCAAGAGTTCACTAACTCTTTCTCTGTTTCCAGTAAACGGAGCTATGGTCATCTTATCTTTGTGACATGACTGGCAAGTTTCACAAGATGTAAATTCAAACTGATTTAAATATGCATCTATATGTAACTTCAGCTAGTCGGGTCGCATTGATATGACCTAGTCTACAATACCTCAAGAAGAATTCGTTCATTTCTGAACTCTTCCTCTTGTGTGTGTTCTGTATACTAAGAACTGTAGTTTGATTTAGAACATTAATGCTTTTAGATAACGTGCCTGAACCGATCAACTTTTGATATAAGAAATGTTCAAAACATTATCCAACAATACAAAATTTTATCATTTCTTTACTAATAAAGAGACTGATATGATTTTGTATATCAGGTTCGGTATCTAATAACATTCGTTTAGAATCAATGTATTTAGAATACTGGGTGACAGTGACCAACAGACTTGGCTGCAACACTTGCCCCGTTTTCTGTCTCATGAAACTTATCACCCGTTCTCAGTTCTCTACCTTTCTGTAGCCCTATGTAACAGATTACATATCTGGGATCCTGATCCGGTATCAAATACCCAGGACGTAGAGGACATTGAGAAACAGTTCTTTGTAATGAACACACCCGAAGATGATGCAACAGCATGCACTTTCTTCGTTTGTGCGGCACGGGAATTCTGGTAATCCCCTATTTCCTGCTCTGTCTTATAACAATTATAAGTTGGAGCGGGACCAACGTTCCCCAGCTCAGTATAACAAGCGGGTTCGGTCAATATATCCGTATTATTATCTTGATTAAGGCGTGATATGGTCGCTACCTGGAGAGAGAGAGAGAGAAGAAAACACTCAGCGTGCGCTCTTGCAAGAATAGATTGGTTATTATTTTATCTAATCAGGATGGCTCCCACTGTTTTTATCAAATTTTCCTTCAAACCCTAAAAGGAAAGACTAGCCGGGATTAATTACACGCTACAAGTTCGCCAATCAGCCAGGCCAGTGTCGGTACTTTGAGGGAGGTCCCCCGTGCTTTCGCACGAACCTAATTAATGTAAACCTCGTTTTCCCAGAGGCGTAACCTCGTTAACACCTTTCTAGACACCTACTTGATCGGCTAATTGTAATGTGTAAAACTCTCCCAGTAGTAACTCTTACTCGCAGCGGGTATCGGGATCCAACTATCTCATAGAAGGTATGCAATCTCATTGCAAATTTCAATACTTGAAATTCCCGATAATATTTTGCCCCTAACGTCCTATGACCTTGACGGAGGTCAACAAACCATAGGCTACTAGTCAAGTTCAACCCGTCATTTCTTAATTGAATTAAACCCACCCGCACGACCCTTGACGGAGGTCAACAAGGCCGTACGACTACTCTAATCCAATCTGCATCATATACATAAGCAGATAAATACTAGTTAGCTACCGCACACTACGCCTTGACGGAGGTCAACAAACGTAGCACGAATACTAAGTAGGACTTATCTGAAATGACGGAGGGCTACGACAGGTTTTTTTGAAAACCTATTGCATAATGAACTTGATATCGTTGTAGAATCAAATGATTTTAAAATGGAGTGTTTTTTTGAGGCTTTTCTAGTTTTGCTAAAGGGGTCACTCCCGGTGAAGGGATCGTCGGCCCTTTCCTCGTCAAATGAGGTGCGGGATATATCACATATATCACTGTACAAAGCAGAAACTATAGAAGCTATCAAAAAACAAACCGAGTGTGTAGCATCTGCCAGTTATTGCTAAAGGGGTCACTCCCGGTGAAGGGATCATCGGCCCTTTCCTCATCGAATAAGGTGAAGGATATATCATATATACCGCTGTGCAAAGCAAGAACTGTAGCTATCTGTTTTATCTTTGAAATTCAATTCTACAACATGTTTAGGTTTCTTTTACTTTCATTAATCATATTAATGAAGTCCCATCATTTAAGTACCTAAACATCACAGATAAATATGACGTACACTTATGCCATCCGCATTCGCCTCGATGTCCCCTCGTGCACCATTAGGTTAGGTAACTAACGATAGAGCGGGGCAGGGCTAGCACGGGTGTAAAACATAAGTAACGTCTATATAATATATCATATATATTATATACAGTATTTATCACAGAACATCACATGATCACATCACAGATATCGCAGCAGAAGAATCATATAAAACATTGGATATATTAGGACGTCCGTGTTTTCAATACGAGCCAGTATAAAACACGGATTCCACGGTCGCGATGAATAGCCAAACCCATACCCCTAGACCCCTACAAGAGCGGCAAGCAACCCTACCAATTCTAGAGTTAGGAGACCCGGACTCGACTCCTCGAGTTGGTCTCCCACTGGACTCCAGAACCCGGTTACTTGTGCCCTCCTCCTTGGGTCTATCCTAGTGCGGAAAAGTAAATAATATACAAAGGGTGACATCTTCCGCAACCTGGAAGTGCCCCAATAAAAGAATATTACATACAAGTTTTTACATGAATGAAAATGAAAAACACTCATCTCACATAAAAAAAACCCGGCTATTCAAACACGACGATCCAATATAACATATCCAGCAACACATAACATCACATGTCATCAACGTAAGTAAATATGCGCATCCCAATTTGTCTTTGACATATAGCAACGAAACCGGCGATATCACATATTACACTTACGGTCGCAGAAAAGAAAGTGTAAAACTACAACAGTTGGAATCCGCAAACACTTTAGACATCGCATGCCTAATCAAATGAATTCCTTAGACATCGCATGCCTAACAATTATAAACCCCACATTTTAGTCTCATTTATCAAAAACTCTTTTCAATATCTAGTCGGGCAATTCAACAAGATTCCCGGCATCCTGACCGAATGCTCGTCGCAAACTTTAGTAGACGGCCGCACCCCCGATACCGTCGACGAAGTGCACTAAGGCGGAACACCGTTGCCGCGAGCACCCGAACGGATACTTTCGGCGACGGGGTTCTCCTACAGTCACTTGGTCGGGGTTATGGGGCATGGCTATCTATTAAGTTTACCGGCGAGTATCCGCGTACTCTACGTGATTGCGACGGACTTTTGATCGCATCAAAATTCCGTGGCAACCGATCAAGTGAGACTTAAAGTGCTGTGTTTATAACATTCATTCAGTTATCTCATAACTATTTGTGAATTCCAATTATTGTATCACATTCCGGATAAATAGAAAATGTTAAACTTTCCGATCGAACATTCGAACACCCAAATTTTCCCGAAACAGCTCAACACATAAAATAAGTTTAAGAACATTCACTTCGTGCCACAGTACCAACGGTCCAGCCGTACAAGGGTCAACCCAACGCCTCACATGTGGCACGTCGTACTGCCCCAAACCCGAAGGTTCAAAGGGCAGTTCAAGACGGTCACATAATCGAGTTAAGGTTTGTTGTCTTCTAGAGGGTCCATTGTGTTACTTGCACTACTACGAACGTTCTTAAACTACGGAAAGATCCAACACTCGGAAATTTCCCGACAGGGGAAAAGGTGGGTATTTATATCCGGTCGAACTTTTTACATATTCTAAAAATACCCGGAAAAACACATAGACGAAGTTAAAGATTCCGATCAAAATGTCGAACTCCCAATACAACCCAGAAAACTCAACACTTGAGTATACATTAAAAATTCCCAGAAAACTCAGCAATGAAATACAAAAGTTACTGTGCAAAAATTAATGCAAAAGGTGACCATATGGCCGCGGAACCGCCGCACGAGCCCTGCTCGTGCCGCGGTTCCGCGGCTCTTTAGTCGAATTGGCCTCTCGAATTTCACAGTAATTCTTAAAAACTCCTGCTGATTTTTCTGCATATTTTTAATTCTCAAAAATCCCCGATTTCAAAAAATGTACAGAGAGCAATTTTGCATTAGGGTTTCGGTTCGATCGGACTTCTAACTCCGTCTACGCTTCGCCTAAGGCTCTAGCTAGGCTCTGATACCACTGTAGGGTTCCTAGGCACGCTAATGAGGTCTCACAAGGCATCAACCATGCCAAATTCAAAAATTTACGGTGCCAAGAAACCCTAATGCGATCGTTGACTAGAGTTTAGGCGATAACATATGCGAGAAAACGACTTTACTCTAAAAGTGAACGGAAATACAATCTTTGTAGATCCGGTCCTCCACCTCCATAGCTCCGTGATGAAGTCCCCTCGCTGCGATCATCGGATCCCGGGCTCTAGCGTCGGCTTCATCGGAGAAATGGGCGGGCTAGGTCATCGACTTCGATGCCGAAGATGATCTACGTCGAGGCAACACAAGATCAAGCTCCAACTTCACCAAGCCATGAAATTTGTGAAGAAAACACCCTATACTACTTGGCAAGTGGTAGAGGATGAAGAAATAGGAAGTGGGTTCACTTTAGAATTGGATTTCTCACTCTTTTTCTCAAGTTGCCATTAATGGTAGCAAGCTCTCTTCTTGTTGAAGAAGAAGAAGAAGAAAAAGAATATGATAAGATTAATGAATAAAGGGAAAATAATGTGAATCTTATCATAATGCAACCTTGGGTTAATTTAACAAGTGTAGAGAATAAACTAGGGTTAGGTGAATGGTTAGGTTTAGGAAAGAAACAAAGTGGTCAAAGCTTCATGAAGCTTCAAGGTCAAAACAAAAGATGCCACCATTTTGTTTCTTGCCCAAAATAAACAAATAAATAAATAAAATGAATAAGTGAATAATTCAAAACCCTAACCATTCACTTAACCATGGTTTAAAGTAAACATACACCCAAGCTTGCATGTATCATCAAACATGATACAATCAAGTGCACAAAAAATATATCACATATACAATGTGCACTTCAAGTGAGAAAATCCATTTTAAGTGAACCAATACTAGTTAATGCAAAGTAATATATCAAATATATAATTATGCATTAAATCATTAAATCAACGCTTGATTTAACGATCCGGTCATATCACATATGACCGACTAATATCCAATGTATCGACTTATCGAATCAATCCTTGATTCGATAACTAGGTTATATCGCATACAACCAATCGATACATTCATCGCGAGAATAGAATACGGTATCACATACACGCATTATTCTATGTCCCGCACATATCTCATATGCGCTCCTATTTCATTTCGCTTGAACCAGGAAACCTCTGTGTAGGACTCTAAAGACTCGTCAATACGCCGGTAGCAGGTGATGATCATATCAAACACCCACAAGCTGCAAGCGGTATGCTAAACGTAACGGCCACCCGGGTATTGAGCGATCAAAAGATCGACGAGCAAGCCCGCTCATACTCCTGTGAATCCAACCAGTAACACTTACCGTACAGTCCGATCTCGTCGTCTGATATGTCGCATATCTCGCCTAGGGGTGGTAAACGTCAGATCCCAATAGCTCGATAAGTCGTGTCGATATGAGGTCTATAACAGTTCGAGAAACTACTGGTAACACTTGTTAGTTATATGTATGCCCTAGAGGCCATTACTGTACATTGGATGTATATTGTAGTGGATGCTGGGACATATATAGGTAGGACTTTCTTGCTCGACATGATAGTACGCTATCTGGTTGCTCTTTATCTTAACATGTATACTTTCTGTCTCTCTGATTACATGTTGATAAAGCCCTTAGGATGTGTACTCGACTTCCAGGACTATGATGTAGATCATACTAGTGGGGCCTGGGTAGTCAATGAGTACATCCTTCATTGTTCCTAGTCGTGGGAATATCGAGACGGGGCATCGATATTCCAGAGTAGACTAGCGTATATCTTCTCAACCCATGTGATGGGCGGTGGATGATCCTATATCCATTGGTGTTTGACATCAGAGATGGTATACGGGTGCTCAGTGGAGACTGGGTACACTGAACGGACTCGCCGAGAACTCCCAGATGGTATTATACCTCACGTCAGATGGCAGTTCTCTGGTGACACTGGTACAGCTTAGTCTGTTGACCCGAGATCGTCATAGAGTCTTGTGTGTCTCCCACTGTGCTTTGATTTTCACCCTACCACGGCTCTACTGAGTCTTGCAAACAGGTGGTTTTTGGGTACAGTCCCGATTCACATGGAGGCAATGAGCGATAGGAGGGGATTCGTCTCTCCCGGTATTGGGGGTTGATGTTGCGCTATGCACGACTGGCCATAACAGGAAATCCCTGGCCAGGGTTGCAGTGATATACTGGTAAGAGTTATCAGTAGTTTCACGATAGTTATGGACCCTACGTCGGCATGACTTATCGAGCTATTGGGGTCTGACGTTTACCACCCCTAGGCGAGATATGCGACATATCAGACGAACAGACCGGACTGTACGGTAAGTGTTACTGGTTGGATTCACAGGAGTGTGAGCGGGCTTTCTCGTCGATCTTCTGATCGCTCAATACCCGGGTGGTCGTTACGTTTAGCAGACCGCTTGCGGCTTGTGGGTGTTTGATATGATCATCACCTGCTGTCGGCGTATTGACGAGTCTTTAGAGTCCTACACAGAGGTTTCCTGGCTCAAGCGAAACGAAATAGGAGCGCATATGAGATGTGTGCGGGACCGAGAATCTTGCGTGTATGTGATACCGTATTTCATTCTCGCGATAAATGTATCGATTGGTTATATGCGATATAACCTAGTTATCGAATCAAGTATTGATTCGATAAGCCGATGCATAGGATACTAGTCGGTTATATGCGATATGACCGGATCGTTAAATCAAGTGTTGATTTAATGATTTAATGTATAATTATATATTTGATATATTACTTTACATTAACTAGTATTGGTTCACTTTAAATGGATTTTCTCACTTGAAGTTCACAAGTTGTATATGTGATATACTTTTGTGCACTTGATTGTATCATGTTTGATGATACATACTTTCTTGAGTTTGTGTAAAGATTAAACCATGGTTATTTGAATGGTTAGGGTTTTGTTTTTCATTTTCTTAATCATTTATTTATTTGTTTATTCATTTTGGAAATGATAAGAAAAGAATGGTGGCTTTATTTGTAGTTTAATTGAAGCTTCATGAAGCTTTGACCTAGTCCACCATTCTTATCTCATCCTTAACCCTAACCATTCCAACTAACCCTAGTTTATTCTCTACACATTACCATGGTTAATTTTATGATAAGAATCATTTTATTATTCTTTTGAAAATAACTTATCATATTATTATCATCTTCTTCTTCTTCTTCACTTGAAGAAGAAACCTTCCTCCATCAATGGCAACTCTTGAAAATGAGTGAGAAATCCAATTCAAAAGTGAACCCACTTCCTATTTCTTCATCCTCTACCTCTTGCCAAGTAGTAGAGTGTGTTTTCTTCACAAGTTTCATGACTTGGTGAAGTGGGAGCTTGATCTTGTGATGCTTCGACGTAGATCATCTTCGGCACGAAACCGACGACCTTGCCCGCCCATTTCTCCGATGAAGCCGACACTAGAGCCCGGGATCCGATTTGTACAGCGGAGAGGACTTCATCACGGAGCCGTGGAGGTGGAGGACCGGATCTACAAAGGTTGTATTTCCGTACTATTAGTTAAATTAGTTAACTAGTTGCTTTGTCGCCTAAACTTCTAGCCAACGATCCGTATTAGGGTTTTTCGGCACCCATAAAATTTGAAATTGGCATGGTTGATGCCTTGTGAGACCTCATTAGAGTGCCTAGGAACCCTTCAGTGGTATCAGAGCCTAGCTAGAGCCTTAGGCGATGCGTAGACGGAGTTAGAAGTCCGATCGACCCAAAACCCCGACTTTAAATTGCTCTCTGGACAATTCTGTAAAATGTGGATTTTTGTAGATTAAAAATATGCAGAAAAATCAGCAGGAAGATCTAAGACTTACTGTAAAATTCGATGGCCTGATTCCTTAAAGTCACCGCGGATCCGCGGCATGAGCATGCTCATGCGGCGGTTCCGCGGCTAGTTTGTCGTTTTGTGCATCGAAGTTTGCACCGTAATTCTTAGTAAGCAGTGCTGGTTTTCCTGGGAATATTTTAATATTTATTCCAGAGTTTTATTTTCTGGGTTGTATTGGGAACTCGGTGTATCGATCGGATTGTCTAATTTTGTCAGTGTGTTTTTCCGGGTATTTTAGAATATGTTAAAAAGTTCGACCGGATATAAATACCCACTTTTTCCCCTGCCGGGAAATTTCCAATTGTTGGATTTTTCCGTAGTTTAACGACGTTCTAAGTAGTGCAAGTAACGCGATGGACCCTCTAGAAGACAACAAACCTTAACTCGATTATGTGACCGTCTTGAACTGCCCTTTGAACCTTCGGGTTTGGGGCAGTACGGCGTGCCACATGTGAGGCGTTGGCTTGACCTTTCTACGGCTGGACCGTTGGTACTGAGGCACGAACTGAATGCTGTTAGACTTATTTCATGTGTTGAGCCGTATCGGGAAAACTTGGGTGTTCGAATGTTCGATCGGAAAGTTTAACATTTTCTGTTTATCCGGAATGTGATACAATAATTGGAATTCACAAGTAGTTATGAGATAACGGAATGAATGTTATAAACATAGCAGTTTAGTCTCCCTTGATCGGTTGCCACGGAGTTTTGATGTGATCAAAAGTCCGTTGCAATCGCGTAGCGTACGCGGATACTCGCCGGGTAAACTTAATAGACAGCCTCACTCCATAGCCCCGACCAAGTGACTGTAGGAGAACCCCGTCGCCGAAAGCATCCGTTCGGGTGCTCGCGGTAGCGGTGTTCCGCCTTGGTTCACTTCGTCGACGGCGTCGGGGGTGCCGCCGCCTACTGAAGTTTGCGACGAGCATTCGATCAAAATGTCAGGAATCTTGTTGAATTGCCCGACTTGGTATTGAAAAGTGTTTTCGATTTTGAGACTAAAATGCGGGGTTTATAATTGTTAGACATGCGATGTCTAAGTAATTCATTTAGTCAGGCATGCGATGTCTAAGGAGGTTGCGGATTCCAACTGTTGTAGTTTTACACTTTCTTTTCTGTGACCGTAAGTGTAATATGTGATATCGCCGGTTTCGTTGCTATATGTCAACGACAATTGGGATGCGCATATTTACTTACGTTGATGACATGTGATGTTATGTGTTGCTGGATATGTTATATTGGATCGTCGTGTTTGAATAGCCGGGTTTTTTTTATGTGAGATGAGTGTTTTTTCATTTTCATTCATGTAAAAACTTGTATGTAATATTATTTTATTGGGGCACTTCCAGGTTGCGGAAGTTGTCACCGTTGTTGTATATTATTTACTTTTTCCGCATTAGGATAGACCCAAGGAGGGGAGCACAAGTAACCGGGTTCTGGGGTCCAGTGGGAGACCAACTCGAGGAGTCGAGTCCGGGTCTCCTAACCCTAGAATTGGTAGGGTTCCTTGCCGCTCTCGTAGGGGTCTAGGAGTGTGGGATTGGCTATTCATCATGACCATGGAATCCGTGTTTTATACTGGCTCGTATTGAAAACACGGACGTCCTAGTATATCCAATATTTCATATGATATTTTCTGCTGCGTTATCTGTGATGTGATCATGTGATGTTCTGTGACAGATATAGTATATAGTATATATGATATATTATATAGACGTTGCTTATGTTTTACACCCGCGCTAGCCCTGCCCCGCTCTGCCGTTAGTTACCTAACCTAACAGTGCAGACGGGACATCGAGGCGAATGCGAATGGCATAAGCGTACGTTATATTTATCTGTGATGTTTAGGTGGACTTAAATGATGGGATATTCATTAATGAGATTAATGAAAGAAAATAAACCTAAAAGATGTTGTGGAATCGGATTTCAAAATAAAACAGGTAGCTACAGTTCTTGCTTTGCATCGCGGTGTTCATTATAGAACATCCTGCACCTTATTCGATGAGAAAAGGACCGAGATCCCTTCACCGGGAGTGACTCCTTTAGCAATAACCGGCAGATGCTACAACCCTCGTTTGTCTTTGATCGCTTCTATAGTTTCCGCTTTGCACAGTGATATATATGATATATCCCGCATCTCATTCGACGAGGAAAGGGCCGACGATCCCTTCACCGGGAGTGACCCCTTTAGCAAAACTAGAAAAGCCTCAAAAACATTCCATTTAAAAACCATTTGATTCCGCAACGAGATCAAGTTCAAAGCATTAAAGGTTTTCACAAAAACCATTCGCAACCCTCCGTCATTTTAGGAAGTAGAGTACTTAGTATTCGTGCTGTGTTTGTTGACCATAGTCAAGGCACAGTGTACGGTAGCTAAGTGATGTCTTCCTACACCGCATATGATGTGATTAGTTAGGACAGTCGCGTGACTTTGTTGACCTTAGTTAAGGGTCATGTGGGTGGGTCTAATTAATCACGAAATGACGGGTAGAACTTGACTAGTACTTATGATTTGTTGACCTTAGTTAAGCTCATAAGTGCTAGGGGTAAAAACCATTATCGGGAGTTTCAAGTGTTGAAACTTGCAATGAGATTGCATACCTTCTATATGATAGTTGGATCCCGATACCCACTGCGAGTAATTGTTACTCCTGGGAGAGTTTTGCACTTTACAATTAGCCGATCAAGTAGGTGTCTAGAAAGGTGTCAACGGGATTACGCCTCTGGGAAAACGAGGTTTACTGTAATTAGGTCCGTGCGAGAGCACGGGGAACCTCCCTCAAAGTACCGACACTGGCCTGGCTGAAAGATTGGCGAACTTATAGAGTGCAATTAATCCCGGCTAGTCTTTCCTTTTAAGGTTTGAAGGAAGATTTGATAAAAACAGTGGGAGCCATCCTGATTAGATAAAATATATAACCAATCTAATCTTGCAAGAGCGCACGCAGAGTGTTTTCTTCTCTCTCTCTCCTAGTAGCGACCATATCACGCCTTAATCAAGATAATAATACGGATATTGACCGAACCCGCTTGTTATACTGAGCTTGGGAACGTTGGTCCCGCTCCAACTTATAATTGTTATAAGACAGAGCAGGAAATTGGGGAATACCAGAATTCCTATGCCGCCCAAACGAAGAAAGTGCATATGATGCATCTCCTTCGGGTGTGTTCATTACAAAGAACTGTTTCTCAGTATCCTCCGCATCCTGGGTATATGATACCGGATCTGGATCCCAGATATGTAATCTGTTACATAGGGCTACAAAAAGGGTAGAAAAACTGAGAACGGGTGATAAGTTTCATGAGGCAGAAAACGGGGCAAGTGTTGCAGCCAAGTCTGTTGGTCACTGTCACCCTGTATTACCAATACATTGATTCTGAACAAATACTATTAGATACCGAACCTGATATACAAAATCATATCAGTCTCTTTATTAGTAAAGAAATGATATAATTTTGTATTGTTGGATAATGTTTTGAACATTTCCTATATCAAAAGTTGATCGGTTCAGGCACGTTATCTAAAAGCATTGACGTTCTAAATCAAACTACAGTTCCTTGTATACTGAACACACACAAGAGAAAGAGTTCAGAAATAAACAAATTCTTCTTGAGGTATTGTAGACTAGGTCATATCAATGCGACCCGACTAGCTGAAGTTACATTTAGATGCATATTTAAATCAGTTTGAATTTACATCTTGTGAAACTTGCCAGTCATGTCACAAAGATATAATGGCACCAGCTCTGTTTACTGGAAGCAGAGAAAGAGTTAATGAACTCTTGGGACTGATACATGATGATGTATATAAAGTCTCCTGTCTACACATGCCAGGACTGGTTCTTTATACTTCATTATATTCTCTGATAATCTCTCAAGATTCTGACATATGTTCCTGTTGAAACATGAGTCCGAACCTTTTGAGATATTCACAGAATATAAGTTAGAAGTAGAGAACCAAAATACGGGTATAAGTATTATGTCCTTTGATGAGATCAAGGAGGAGAATACTTGTGCATGGAATTCCTGGATTATTCTAAAGGAGAATGAAATTCTCTCTCAGCATTACTCCTCCGTATACACCATAGCACGATGGTGTGTCGGGGCAGAGCAATAACGCCCTATATGATAAGGTGTGCTCTATGATGAGTACTACTGAGTTACCTTTTTCCTTTTTGGGAGTTATGCACTTGAGAAGCTGCATACCAATTGAATTAGGTTCGAATCAAATCAGTGCCTACCACTCCATATAAGATATGGTATGGGAAGAACCTATCTCTTAAGTGAGTTAAGATTTAGGATTGTCCGGCCTATGTCTAAAGCAAAATCCGGACAAGATCGAGGCAAGGTCGGTTCTGTAGAACTGGAAAGGTTCCAGCTATACAAAAACTGCAGCTGATGATTTGACAGAACCAAAGGATTCAACCGTTCCCGACGAACCTCAGCCTCTCCGCCGATCTGGTAGGGTTCCTCATCCGCCTGAGAGATACCTCGGTTTCTCGTTGACAGTGGGAGCGAGGAATGCATCATGAGATGATGACCCAACTATTTTCGAGCAGGCCATCGAGAGTAAAGACTCTGTAAGAATGGCTGGATGCTTTAGCGATCTGAGATGGAATCCATGTACACCAGCAAAGTATGGACTTTAGCTGCTATATCTGAAGGGTTAAATCCCCATCAGGAGCAAGTATATCTTGAGAAGATTACTTGGTGTAGATGGAAAAGTTGAGACTTTCAAAGCTAGACTTGTTAAAGGTTTTAGTCATCAACCAGGTGTGGATAATGATGAAACCTTTTCTAGGGACTATGCTTAAGTCCATCTAGATCCTACTTGCCATTGCTACATACCATGACTACGATATCTGGTGGTTGGGTGCCATGACTACTTTTCTAAATATTAATTTAGAAGAGAACGTCTATAAGAACACAGCCAGAGGGCTTCGTAAACAGTGGGAGCAGCGGAAACGTGTGCAAGATTGCTTTACAGAATAAAGCAGGCATCGCGGAGTTGGAACATCTGTTTTGATGTGGTAGTCAAACAGTTTGACATCATCAAAATGGTAAATGAACCTTGTATATACAAAAGGGCAGTAGAGAGTAAGGTGGTCATCCTCGTATTGTACGTGGACAACATACTCTTGATAAGAAAAGAGTTTCCTATGCTACGCACGGTCAATCTCCGCTTATCACATGGATTCTCCATATAGGATAAAGATGATACCTCCTAAATCCTGAGATTTGGATCTATGTGATAGATCTAAATGGATGTTAGGATTCTCACTAGTAGTAGTGAGAAGGTATCAATCGATCCTGGGGAGAATCACTGGAAGTGTTCCAGGGTGATAAGGACGACTGAATGTCAGTCGCAGGCATTGTCTTTACCCTCAGTAAAGGGACGGTATGTTGGAAGAGTTCCAAGCTAGATACCGTGGCAGACTAGACGATAAAGGCTGGTAACATCGTTTTTAAGGATACTACCAAAGAGGAAGTTTGGGTGTATATTGGTTCATAAGATGAACTAGGTTCCTACCATTGTATGACAATGGAAGTGTGGCTTTGGCCAAGGAACCAAGGTCCCATCAGTAACCCAGACATATTCTGAGGCAGCATCACCTGATCATGGAGATAGTTGATCTCCGGGGTGATCGAGGTTAGGAGAGTAGACTTAGAGGACAACACGGCGGATCCACTCACGAAGGCCTTTTCCCAGAGAGAGACTCCTATGGGATGGTTGAGTATTAGATACTACAACCACTGCTACAGATGGCCCTAGTGCAAGTGGGAGATTGTTAGTTATATGTATGCCCTAGAGGCCATTACTGTACATTGGATGTATATTGTAGTGGATGCTGGGACATATATAGGTAGGACTTTTGTCACGCCCCGCTTCCCAGAGTACGCAAGATTGGGCACGTAACATAGCCAACCATGCTACCTGTGGGTAGGAAGTATCCATCCACAGTCACATTACGGTTGTAAGGATATCAAGAACACGATAATGAACTAATCTAACACATGTCCAAATCCATAATAACAAGAATCAATAAACAATAAGTGCGGAAGCAAATGATCCAATACAATAAATAAACAGTACGTCCCATAATGCGGGCTCACATCTGAAATGAAATGAAATAAATAAACTAATCACTAAGGAACTCACAGATCAGCCTACTGGCTGAAGTGCTCCTGCTCGGTCGTCGACAGTGGTACGGAATCTGGGCCATGCAAAACCCAGACGTCAGCGCGTCATGTCAATAAATAATATAACTGAACATGGTAATAAGCAGTGCAGGGATGATCATGAATAAAGCAGTACTATGAAATAACAGTGCAGGGTAATGTGCAGTGGTAACTAAACTGTCCTTTCAGGTTTCTACTCTAAAGTCTTTGAAATCAATTGATGAATCATCGAAGTAACTCAATAGTATCCCGTACATACCCGGGACCACGGCCACAATATTCTCGGCTGCAGACCGAGACATGCCGCTAGGCACAAAATAGGAAAGTGTACACTCGGTAGTACCCCGTACATACCCGGGATCACGGCCACAATATTCTCAGCCGAAACCGAGACATGCCGCTAGACACAAAATAGGAATGTGTACACTCGAACTGGTAGTGAACTGTCGAGTTACAAGTCAGGTTCATCTTTGATTTCCCCATACCCCCAAGTTATGTATGTCAGGTCAGGTATTCAGTAGTCAAGGACTAATGTCAACCCAGAATCAGGTAAAACAGGTATGTCTGGATAGACAGCAGGAATGGTCCATGAGGACCCCAAGTCAGGTTTATTGGCATTAGGCATGAGATTATGTAATAAGTCAGGTTGTAGTCCAATAGGTTGAGTCAGTATGTATAGGGTGTCATGTCCGGTGTATCAGTACATGTGTCAGGTGTATCAAGATCGGGTCAATATGTAATGCAATCAAATGTATGCTTATAACAGGTATAGTAACGAATAAGGAACAACAGCAGGAACAGTAAATAACAATATTATTCCATGTAAACACAGTGATGCTTTGTATTCTCTTATTAACAGGTTCAAGCACCCTTGGGGTGCAATAGTCACAAAGTGAAACAATATCAACAACATACGTAATGAAGCTACATGAATTTAAACTAAAGCATAATAATTGTCTCATGGGTGATTTAACAAATGAAGCGAGGACGATCTACTTGGTTTAGTTAGTTAAAGTGTGGATTGATAGCAGACCGATTAATTACAAGCAACTACTATACTGATTTAATGTTAGGGATAATTGTGACCGTCAATTCTAAGTTATAAAAATGATATCGATGTTACTAATAGCTGTGTGGTTATAATAAATAATATGATAATCAAGAGTAAAGCAAGACTTGATATTGTGTACTAGCATGTTAAAGCAAGTATTCGGATACTTGCCTCGACGGTTTCGCAAACCGGAAAGCACGGATGCAATGTCGGCAGAAAACACGAGACGGGTGCACGGACTACGGATCGAGTCCCAACAGCGAACAGCGGAACCACACGGACCAGGGTACTTTGCTGGAGCGTCGGGTCCAAACGACGGCACGGCCGGATTCCGGCAAAAGTCATCGGCAACGAAGTTAGCAACACGATATACGTAACAAAGATCAGCGGGGGGGGATCTAGCACAAAAGGAAAGATAAAGGGATGCTTACAGGGAAGAACCAGGGCCACCACGACGGGCTCGACGGCGATGGGGCGCCGGCGAGGCAGCGACGGCGAGCAGCGACGGCTGGAATTTCTGGGCTCGCTGGAAAGAGGGTGGTACTGTGCGATGAGGGGAGGTAAGGGCCGGGTTCTGGTCGCAGGGAAGAGGAGGTGGTCAGAGGTGGCGCGGGTGACGTCGACGAGGGTCGACGGCACGTTTTCCGGTGACCCAGGGGTTGGTGCTAGGGTCGGGCTCGGGTTCTGGTGGTCCGGCGAGGGGAGGAGGAAGACGACGACGAGGTCGGGACGAGGGTGAAGAGAGGGAGTCCCTGGCGTCGTCGGCGATGGGAGGCGGCGGCGACGGCGAGACCCGTGTGCAGGTGGTGGCGTCGGGGCTGGGTCGCGGGCTCTGAAGGAGGGAGGAGAGGAGGTGGTGAGGGTGCGGCTAGGCTGAGGAGGCGCGGACGGCGACGGCGAGGTCGCGGGGAGGTCGGCGGCGCAAGCACGAGGAGGCTAGGGTTAGGGCTCGGAGAGTTCTCGTGGGGAGGAAGATGAATAGGAGGCTGCGAAATATATAGGAAGAGAGAGAGAGAGAGATTGGAGAGAGGGTGAGAGATTTAGAGAGAGAGAGAGAAGGGGATTAGAGAGAGATAGAGAGAGACGGGGAGAGAGAGAGATGGGATCGGGGGCCCACGAGGGAGTTAACTCCCTCGTGATTGGCTGAAGATTTAAAAGGAAAAAAATTTAAAAGATTTAAAACGTTAGAAAAGTAACAGAATATATTATCGTATATATATATATTAGTTTCCCAATATTTAATTAAATGGGCATTTTCGGCGCTAAATGAAACATTTCCAAATCGCGCCCGGGTTGCGCCCAAATGTTTCAAATTCAAATTATAGGATTTTAAGCGGGTTCCAAATTTTGAAAAGGGGTGTTTAATGATTAAAATGCATGCCCCCAAGTCGGACACTTGCACGCGCGCGTAGCCGTCCAAACTTGCCCGTTTCGCCGAACGGGATGAAATCTCGACACGCGGACGCTACCACGCGACTAGTGGCGACGAGTAGGCCAACATGGATATTTTTAATTTCATTTTAGGTGTTAAAATTTGTTATGTGCCAAAATGACTTAACCGGTTAAAATTTAGCAATAAACACCAAACGATCAGGATAATTGGAATGAGCAATGTATAACACCTCAACTAGCAATAGAAATAGTATTATCTGGGCTCGGGTGTTACATCATACCCAACTACAAAAAGAATTTCGTCCTCGAAATTCCGAGAATACAAGATAGCTAACTACTGGAAAAGGTGAGGAAATTTCTGCCGGATCTCGTCTTCTCGCTCCCAAGTGGATTCTCCATGCAATCGATTACCCTAAGAAACTAGCACAAGAGGGATAACCTTGTTCTTAAGAACCTTTTCTCTTCGATCCTTGATTTCAACTGGTCGCTCTTCAAAAGTTAGGTCCTCCCGTACGGTCAACTCCGAATGATCCAAGACATGAGTCTCATCACGAACATACCTCCGTAGTTGAGACACATGAAACACATCGTGCACTCCTGCCAATGACTGTGGTAACGCCAAACGGTACGCTACCTCTCCAACACGCTCCAATATCTCGAAGGGTCCAACGAATCGAGGACTAAGCTTTCCCCGACTTCCAAAGCGAATCACCCCTCTAGTCGGTGATATCTTCAGGAATACCAAATCACCCACGGCGAACTCTAGAGGTCTTCTTGACGTGTCAGCCCAACTCTTCTGTCTGTCTTGAGCTGCCTTCATATGCTTCCTGATTGTATTTACCTTCTCGACTGTCTGTACCACCAAATCTGGTCCTACAACCTTCGTTCACCAACGTCATCCCAACAAACGGGTGAACGGCACTTACGACCATACAATGCTTCAAACGGAGCCATCTGAATAGTCGCTTAGAAGCTATTGTTGTACGAAAAATCCACCAGGTGTAGATGATCCTCCCAAGAACCTTTGAAGTCCAACATGCACGCCCTTAACATATCTTCAAGGGTCTGGATCGTTCTTTCCGATTGTCCATCAGTCTGAGGATGATAAGCTGTGCTGAACTTCAATCGAGTCCCCAAACTCTCTTGTAAACTCCTCCAAAAGTGCGACAAGAACTGAGTGTCCCGATCGGACACGATGCTCACCGGTACTCCATGCAATCTTACAATCTCCTGCATGTACCGCTCTGCCAAAGTCTCCGTCGATTGACCAACCCGAAAAGGAATAAAGTGAGCTGCCTTGGTCAACCGATCGACAATCACCCATACTGCATTGTTGCCCTTTGGACTCCGCGGTAAAGCCGTCACGAAATCCATGGTTATATGTTCCCACTTCCACTGGGGAATCGGAAGTGGTTGCAACAAACCAGCAACCCTTTGGTGTTCAGCCTTGACTTGCTGACACACCAAGCACTTAGCCACGAAGCGAGCAATTTCCCGTTTCATACCTTCCCACCAGAAGTGCTGTCGAATATCTCGGTACATCTTTGTCCCTCCTGGATGTACAGAGTAAGCTGAACTGTGTGCCTCCTTCATAAGCTCTTCACGCACATCTCCTTTTGGCACACACACACGGCTACCATATCTCAACGAACCGTCTTCATGGATCAGTAAATCGGTTCGTAGTCCGGGTTCAACCTGCTCTCGAAACTTTTGCAGCCTAGGATCCTGCGATTGCGCCACTTTAATCTTCTCAACTAAGGACGATTGTACTTGCAATTGCATCAACTGCCCCGTAGCATGTGGTAGCACAACCTCCAAGTCAAATCTCCGAAAATCCGCAATGATCTCCCTCTGTGCAGTCAAAATCTGAATTGCTGGTAGCCGACTTAGCGCATCTGGCACGACGTTAACTTTTCCCGGATGGTACTTAAGATCAAGGTCGTAGTCGGCCATCAGCTCCAACCATCTGCGTTGCCTCATGTTCAACTCCTTCTGAGTGAATACGTACTTCAAACTCTTATGATCTGTAAAGACTTCGACTTTCTCGCCCAAAAGGTAGTGTCTCCAAATCTTCAGGGCGAAGATCACGGCTGCAAGCTCCAAGTCATGAGTCGGATAATTCTTCTCATGAGTCTTCAGTTGTCTCGATGCGTAAGCGACGACTTTCCCATTCTGCATTAAAACACATCCCAATCCTTTTCCAGATGCGTCGCTGTGAATCACCAGTCCTCCTGAATTATCCGGTACAGTTAGGATAGGGGCGGTTATCAACTTCTGCTTCAACGCCTCGAAGGCCAATGCACAACCATCCGTCCAAACAAACGGTACCTCCTTGCGCGTAAGCTTGGTTAACGGCTCTGCCAAACGAGCGAAGTTCTCCACAAATCTCCTGTAGTATCCGGCGAGTCCAAGAAAACTTCTTATCTCCGCAACATTCTTTGGAATAGGCCAATCTCGAACTGCTGCAATCTTTTCGGGATCGACGGCGATTCCATCGCCCGACACGACATGCCCCAGAAACTTCACTTCTTCCAGCCAGAATTCGCACTTACTCATCTTCGCGAATAACTTTTCTTGTCTCAGCGTCTGCAGTGCGATCTTTAAATGCTCAGCATGCTCCTCCGGACTCTTCGAGTATACCAGAATATCGTCAATGAATACCACAATAAACTGGTCCAGGTATGGTGAAAAGACCCTGTTCATCAAATCCATGAATATTGCCGGCGCATTCGTCACTCCGAAGGGCATCACTAGATACTCGAAATGTCCATATCGAGTTCGAAACGCCGTCTTGCAAATGTCTTCTGCTTTTACTCGGACCTGATGATATCCTGATCGCAAATCCAATTTCGAGAATACCCTCGCGCCACTAAGCTGCTCAAAAAGTTCTCCAATGCGAGGGATCGGGTACTTGTTCTTAATAGTCACCCGGTTCAATTCTCGATAATCAATGCACATCCTTCTCGTGCCATCCTTCTTCTTTACTAAAAGAACTGGAGCTCCCCAAGGCGAGTTGCTGCTTCGAATCCAACCCTTCTCGAGTAATTCACCAACTTGTTTCTTAACTTCTTCCAATTCCACTGGTGCCATCGGATAATAAGATTTTGAACCTGGCTCTGATACCAAAATAACCATGTCACGCCCCGCTTCCCAGAGTACGCAAGATTGGGCACGTAACATAGCCAACCATGCTACCTGTGGGTAGGAAGTATCCATCCACAGTCACTTTACGGTTGTAAGGATATCAAGAACACGATAATGAACTAATCTAACACATGTCCAAATCCATAATAACAAGAATCAATAAACAATAAGTGCGGAAGCAAATGATCCAATACAATAAATAAACAGTACGTCCCATAATGCGGGCTCACATCTGAAATGAAATGAAATAAATAAACTAATCACTAAGGAACTCACAGATCAGCCTACTGGCTGAAGTGCTCCTGCTCGGTCGTCGACAGTGGTATGGAATCTGGGCCATGCAAAACCCAGACGTCAGCGCGTCATGTCAATCAATAATATAACTGAACATGGTAATAAGCAGTGCAGGGATGATCATGAATAAAGCAGTACTATGAAATAACAGTGCAGGGTAATGTGCAGTGGTAACTAAACTGTCCTATCAGGTTTCTACTCTAAAGTCTTTGAAATCAATTGATGAATCATCGAAGTAACTCAATAGTATCCCGTACATACCCGGGACCACGACCACAATATTCTCGGCTGCAGACCGAGACATGTCGCTAGGCACAAAATAGGAAAGTGTACACTCGAACTGGTAGTGAACTGTCGAGTTACAAGTCAGGTTCATCTTTGATTTCCCCATACCCCCAAGTTATGTATGTCAGGTCAGGTATTCAGTAGTCAAGGACTAATGTCAACCCAGAATCAGGTAAAACAGGTATGTCTGGATAGACAGCAGGAATGGTCCATGAGGACCCCAAGTCAGGTTTATTGGCATTAGGCATGAGATTATGTAATAAGTCAGGTTGTAGTCCAATAGGTTGAGTCAGTATGTATAGGGTGTCATGTCCGGTGTATCAGTACATGTGTCAGGTGTATCAAGATCGGGTCAATATGTAATGCAATCAAATGTATGCTTATAACAGGTATAGTAACGAATAAGGAACAACAGCAGGAACAGTAAATAACAATATTATTCCATGTAAACACAGTGATGCTTTGTATTCTCTTATTAACAGGTTCAAGCACCCTTGGGGTGCAATAGTCACAAAGTGAAACAATATCAACAACATACGTAATGAAGCTACATGAATTTAAACTAAAGCATAATAATTGTCTCATGGGTGATTTAACAAATGAAGCGAGGACGATCTACTTGGTTTAGTTAGTTAAAGTGTGGATTGATAGCAGACCGATTAATTACAAGCAACTACTATACTGATTTAATGTTAGGGATAATTGTGACCGTCAATTCTAAGTTATAAAAATGATATCGATGTTACTAATAGCTGTGTGGTTATAATAAATAATATGATAATCAAGAGTAAAGCAAGACTTGATATTGTGTACTAGCATGTTAAAGCAAGTATTCGGATACTTGCCTCGACGGTTTCGCAAACCGGAAAGCACGGATGCAATGTCGGCAGAAAACACGAGACGGGTGCACGGACTACGGATCGAGTCCCAACAGCGAACAGCGGAACCACACGGACCAGGGCATCGATATTCCAGAGTAGACTAGCATATATCTTCTCGACCCATGTGATGGGCGGTGGATGATCCCATATCCATTGGTGTTTGACATCAGAAATGGTATACGGGTGCTCAGTGGAGACTGGGTACACTGAACGGACTCGCCGAGAACTCCCAGATGGTATTATACCTCACGTCAGATGGCAGTTCTCTGGTGACACTGGTACAGCTTAGTCTGTTGACCCGAGATCGTCATAGAGTCTTGTGTGTCTCCCACTGTACTTTGATTTCCACCCTACCACGGCTCTACTGAGTCGTGTAAACAGGTGGTTTTTAGGTACAGTCCCGATTCACATGGAGGCAATGAGCGATAGGAGGGGATTCGTCTCTCCCGGTATTGGGGGTTGATGTTGCGCTATGCACGACTGGCCATAACAGGAAATCCCTAGCCAGGGTTGCAGTGATATACTGGTAAGAGTTATCAGTAGTTTCACGATAGTTATGGACCCTACGTCGGCATGACTTATCGAGCTATTGGGGTCTGACGTTTACCACCCCTAGGCGAGATATGCGACATATCAGACGAACAGACCGGACTGTACGGTAAGTGTTACTGGTTGGATTCACAGGAGTGTGAGCGGGCTTTCTCGTCGATTTTCTGATCGCTCAATACCCGGGTGGCCGTTACGTTTAGCACACCGCTTGCGGCTTGTGGGTGTTTGATATGATCATCACCTGCTGCCGGCGTATTGACGAGTCTTTAGAGTCCTACACAGAGGTTTCCTGGCTCAAGCGAAACGAAATAGGAGCGCATATGAGATGTGTGCGGGACCGAGAATCATGCGTGTATGTGATACCGTATTTCATTCTCGCGATAAATGTATCGATTGGTTATATGCGATATAACCTAGTTATCGAATCAAGTATTGATTCGATAAGCCGATGCATAGGATACTAGTCGGTTATATGCGATATGATCGGATCGTTAAATCAAGTGTTGATTTAATGATTTAATATATAATTATATATTTGATATATTACTTTGCATTAACTAGTATTGGTTCACTTTAAATGGATTTTCTCACTTGAAGTTCACAAGTTGTATATGTGATATACTTTTGTGCACTTGATTGTATCATGTTTGATGATACATGCTTTCTTGAGTTTGTGTAAAGATTAAACCATGGTTATTTGAATGGTTAGGGTTTTGTTTTTCATTTTCTTAATCATTTATTTATTTGTTTATTCATTTTGGAAATGATAAGAAAAGAATGGTGGCTTTATTTGTAGTTTAGTTGAAGCTTCATGAAGCTTTGACCTAGTCCACCATTCTTATCTCATCCTTAACCCTAACCATTCCAACTAACCCTAGTTTATTCTCTACACATTACCATGGTTAATTTTATGATAAGAATCATTTTATTATTCTTTTGAAAATAACTTATCAAATTATTATCATCTTCTTCTTCTTCTTCACTTGAAGAAGAAACCTTCCTCCATCAATGGCAACTCTTGAAAATGAGTGAGAAATCCAATTCAAAAGTGAACCCACTTCCTATTTCTTCATCCTCTACCTCTTGCCAAGTAGTAGAGTGTGTTTTCTTCACAAGTTTCATGACTTGGTGAAGTGGGAGCTTGATCTTGTGATGCTTCGACGTAGATCATCTTCGGTACGAAGCCGACGACCTTGCCCGCCCATTTCTCCGATGAAGCCGACACTAGAGCCCGGGATCCGATTTGTACAGCGGAGAGGACTTCATCACGGATCCGTGGAGGTGGAGGACCGGATCTACAAAGGTTGTATTTCCGTACTATTAGTTAAATTAGTTAACTAGTTGCTTTGTCGCCTAAACTTCTAGCCAACGATCCGTATTAGGGTTTCTCGGCACCCATAAAGTTTGAAATTAGCATGGTTGATGCCTTGTGAGACCTCATTAGAGTGCCTAGGAACCCTTCAACACTTACCAGTAAATCTCAGCAACCCTGGCCAGGGATTTCCGGTTATAGCCAATCGAACACAGCGCAACATCAACTCCCTATACCGGGAGAGACGAATCCCCTCCTATCGCTCATTGCCTCCATGTGACTCGGGACTGTACCCAAAAACCACCGTTTTGCACGCCCTCTTGGACGTGGTAAGGTGGAAATCAAAGCACTGTGGGAATCATACAAGACTCTATGACGATCTCGGGTCAACAGACTACTCTGTACCAGTGTCACCAGAGAACTGCCATCTAACGTAAGGTATAATACCATCTGGGAGTTCTCGGCGAGTCCGTCCAGTGTACCCAGTCTCCACTGAGCACCCGTATACCATCTCTGATGTCAAACACCAATGGATATGGGATCATCCATCGCCCATCTGTATGGGTCGAGAAGGTATACGCTAGTCTACTCTAATATATCGATGCCCCGTCTCGATACACCCACGACTAGGGACCTTGAAGGATGTACTTATGGACTACCATGTCCCCACTAGTATGATCCGCATCATAGTCCAGGTAGTCAAGTACTCATCCTAAGGGCTTTACCAACATGTAACAGAGAGACAATCAGTGTACACGTTAAGGTAAAGAGCAATCAGATAGCATACTATCATGTCGAGCAAGAAAGTCCTCCATATATATGTCCAAGCATCGACTACAATATACATCCTATGTATAGTAATGGCCTCTAGGGCATACATATAACTAACAGCTGACACGTGGGGCACTAGCGCTCAAAGCGCTAGCGCCCAAAGCGCTAGCGCCCGAGCGCCCATGTGCCTGGCACGTAGGGCGCTAGCGCTCTAGTGCTCTTGCGCTCAAAGTGCTAGCACCCAAAGCGCTGGCGCTTTTTCCCACGCATCCTTTGGATGCCCTTTCCCTTTTATTATTTTATATATATGTATACACACACACACACACATACTCTACAACACCATCCCTTTTAAAAAAAATTTGGGCCGGGGCGCTGCCCCGTACCCCGCAAGGGGGTTGCTAGCCCCCTTGACCCCCAGCCCGCTATCCGGGTAGCGGGACCCCCGTAAAAACTTTGCGGGGCCCCCGATATATCCAAAACCCCTGCAAAACACAACACTGCACGTTGAGTTCGCATGACCAGTTTGACCCGTTAATCGGAGATTCCTCGCTCCAAAGGCGAGGGGTAATTAACGACTGCTTAGTCCGCTGCTGCCGGAGATTCGGATCCCCATAATAGATAAACCCCAGCCTACCCTAGGCAGGGTGAATCTGTAATGTGCCTGACAAGCGCGCGCGTATTCCCTTCTCAATGGGGTGACGAAAAACACCCTACAGATTCTGGCACGCCCGGTGGGACCAATCTCTCCTCCCATATCTCGGGTCAAGCGTTCATGCGAACTCATTTAACAAATATGTCGATGTTTGTACTGAAATAATGTTTTTTCCGTGCAGCGACCAACTTTCAACGACAATGTCTCCCAAGACGAATTCAGCTTCCAACGCGACCCTGATTCCGTATGTGGTCAAGATCAACACTCGTGTGGTTCTCCCCACAAGCCTCAGTCGACGGTGGGAGGAACTGCCCCGCCAGTTTGGTTCCGTCGTCATCTACCCTGCCGGAAGCGCCCATCTGGCAGAAGTCCCGGCAAAACAGATGGCCAAGCCGGTCTCAAGGGGCAAGAGGCCGAATGTTGTGATCGCTAAGGCACCACAACCGAAACTTGAGATGGTGTCCGAACGACTCTCTGGTGCTCCAGCTGGGGACAAGACTTCCGGTACAAGGGGCAACATCAAATGTTGCGGGCAAGCTCATGTGATGACTCCAACAAATGCACGATCGGGCGTCTCCTCTGGCCTCTCTATCAATCGGTCTACGGCATCTTCTCGAAGAGCCGGAGCCTGCCAAGCGCTCAAATCAGAAAAGTTAAGGCAGAAGCGGCTCAGGTATCGAGCCAACAAGAGGGCCAGGACTCCGGCCAGGGGGAGTCGTGTGAGATTCCAAGAGCAGAGTCATCCTGCGACGACGACTGAATCGGCCGTAAAAATCAGCAATTCCTTCGAACCTTTGAAGTGGGTTCAGAAAAATGCCATGACATCCAGAATCAAGAAGACAGCAGTCCGAACGTCGTTACAAAGAGACGTGTCCCGGCCCCAACAGAAAAAGTATGACACTGTCTCTTCGAGAGTCTATCAGGCGCTCTGTGCCGCGTGAAAGCAGCGGGGCAAATCCAGAAAAGAAGCGTCGGCACCATTCAAGAACCTGGTCAGGCCAGCCGCCTTCAATCGACTACCCGCTACCGAAACAGGGAGGTCAAGACAGCAATTCGCGAAATCAGTTGCCGATAATAAAAAGACGGCTGAATATGTTATCCATACGGTCTATATGGTGGGCGGGTGCCCCAGCAACAATCTTTGCAGCAAAAGCAAGGATGGGGCCACCACATCCCAAGCCGAATCTGGCTTGAATGTGGTTGCCGCTTCCCAAGAACAGCCGCCTCTGCCGGATGATGAAAACCCTTTCGATGAGGACGATAGGCAGAAGAACCCTTCGGTCCAGGCAGAGTCAAGCTCGGACAGCGAAGAAGAGCCGACTTTCCTCCCCAGGACCGCGGAGCAAGAGCTGCTTCAAGGGCTTCGAAAACAGCTCAAGAGCAAAGATAAAGAGATGGCTAAGATCTATTCGAAAATTGACGACCTAACGAACGTTGTGATGCAGCTCACGGCTCAAATTGCTCGAGCGCCTCCCAATCAAGCACAAGTCGCTACTCATGAGCCGGATGATGACAATCCGAAGCGGCCGATGCCTGTCCCTTTGGGTCCAAGATTCGTCGAGCCGCACGAAAGCCGGCCACATTCTGCTTCTGGGGACACCTTGGCCCCAGATAACACCATCCCGCTAACACAAGATCGGATAATGGATTTGGTCACCAGCAAGGTTAAAACATTGGTGGCCGAAGCTGAAGCTCAGAAAGAAATCGGCAGTAGTGGGCGGCCATATCCCGCACAGTACGATCTGATCGAGTTCCCGAGCGGCTACGTCATTCCTAAGTTCGGAAGATTTGACGGGACGGGAAATGCAAATCAGCACGTTGCCCACTTTAAAACATCGTGCAGAAATACAGGGGGCAATGATGCGCTCCTTCTTCGTCGGTTTGTCAACAGCCTGACTGGTGTCGCTTTTGACTGGTACGCGAGTATACCAGACGGGTCCGTCATTACCTTTGCCCAAATGGAGTCTCTGTTTCGGCAAAGGTTCATGAGTGTTAGTGATAAAATCTCTATTGCCGACCTTGTGAGGACTAAGTCGGGGAAGAATGAAAGCAACACCGACTTTATCACCCGATGGCGTAATCTCACAGTCAAGTGCGAACCGCCGCTGGAGTAGGACCAGTCCGTCAGCCTTCTCATTGGGAACCTCAGCAATTGGATGGTCCCATTCTTGTGTACAGCAGGCCTCAAGACGTTTCAAGAGCTAACCAAGAAATTACAAATGCTAGAACGCTCGAAGAAAGAGTCTACCCCGGACTCTCAGAGAGACAAGACTTGGAAAAGCAAGCAGGACGACAACCGTAGAAGCGGGAGTTCCAGCAGTACCAATGTCTTCAATGCGTCCAACAATGAAGAAAAGCGAAGGGTGGGCGAATCCAAAACTAACCGGTCTCGAAAGCCATTGCTGGGAGGAGATGGGCCTTCCCTAGAAGAGAAAAAGAACAAGGTTTACTCTTTCAGGAGGGATAAGGTCCGAAAGATATTCAAAGATACCTTGAACAACGGTCTACAATTGCCAGAGTCGAAAAGACCTCAAGAAGCAAAAATGACCGACAATCCCCTGTATTGTCCATACCACCGAGTAGTGAGCCATGCGATCGAGGATTGCTATATCTTCAAAGACTGGGTCGAGAAGCAGTACAAGGCTGGAGAGATCAAGCTGTCCAAAAGTGTGTTGGTGAACAATCAAGTTGCAACCACCAACTTTATACAGACAGGAGATGAAGCCTTCTGGGAGCAGACAGCCGAACCCGCTGCCCTGAGAAATGAAATGGACTCATCGCGGCCTCCATGGAGTACTCACATATCTAATAAGACGGAGAAGATGATAAAACTACTTCGGAAAGAGCCCATGATGGAATGGGAAGGGCAGAAGAAGCCTACCTTTCCAGCTGCCAATGCGGCTCCATCAGGCTCAAAATCCAAAAAGCTCAAGAAAAAGAAAAGTGCAGCTCGGCTCGAAAAGGAGTCTGCAGGGAGATCAACCATTCAAAAATATACCGATTCCCTCGAAGAATATGAACAGAAGGAAAGAATCTGATTCAATTGAAGGAGTTCCTCCCTGTACAGGCGGCTGAAATTCTGGAGGAGTTAGAAGAAGACTCCAATGAAGAGATCCCAGTAGTGACCTGCTACGCCATCCATCTTGGCAGCGACTCTGAGGAGGAACTCTGTTTTCTCGAAGAGGACGAGGAGCTCGCCACAAAGGCCAACCAAATCCATCTTAGAAGCGGTAGAGCTCTACCGCCAAATCAGGGCAACGCCCTAAAAGGGAAGGAAAAACAAGTCGCTAACGAAGAAGATGGCAGAGAACTTGCTCATGAAGATTCGAATCCTTCCCCGGTAGACTATAATGTCTTGGCTCACCTTCGAAAGCTTCCGTCTCTCCTTAGCATCTACGATGCCTTGGTTCTATCTCAAGAGCTTCGAGATGTTCTCATTCATGCTCTACAAAACCCTGAGCGGTATCAGACTCGCTTTGCAGAAATTAATATGAAAGAAGCTCAGTACACTTTGCAAGCCGCCGCAGTCACGTTTAAGGATGAATCGGACGCTTTACGTGACCGGGTACAGCGACGGAGATCGGATTAATCGCATATTGATTGATCCGGGGTCGTCAGTGAACATCATGAACTTGCGGACACTGAAGAGTTTGTCAATGGACGTCCGACACCTGTCAAGGAAAAGGATTGTCATTCAAGGCTTCAATCAAAACTGCCAGCAAGTTCTGGGGTCTATAGCTTTGCCAATCAAATTCGGGGATCTGCAAACTGAAGCTAAGATATACGTGATTGACGCCGTCAAGTCTTATAAGATTCTCTTGGGACGGCCGTGGCTCCACGATTACGGCATCGTTCCGTCAACTCTCCATCAATGCATGAAGTATACTAAAAATGGCGAAGAAAGACGCATTGACGGAGACATCCAGCCGTTCGGTGTGCATGAAGTCCGATATGAAGATTCTCGGTACTTTATAAACCACCAAAATGCTAATCCATAACTGACTGAGGATAGAGCGGCCCTAAGACTCAAAAGCAAATCTGAGCCGGCTGTCACTCTCAAAAGCAAAAACGCCCAAGTGCGCCCGCGTTTCAGTAGCGACACTGATGAGTCCGACGCTGGAAGTCCGTCCTTCCTTAAAACTCGCCCTCGTTTTGGTAGCGATACGGACGAATCTGTTACTGAGGCCCCATCTAGCAGCAAAGTCCGCCCTCATCTTGGCAGCGACACTGAAGAGTCGGAGGAAGAGGACCTACCATGCAACAGCTGTGCAGATTGGACCCCTATGCAACAAACAAAACTACGAGAGACCTTCGAAATTGCAGAAGGGCCCCTAGCTGTCACAAGGGTGCCGGAGCAGATGTACAAAGAGCTCGATGCATTGTCAGTCTCAACCGTGGACCAGCTGAAAACTTTCTATGTTCCCGGAAGGAAAAATGGACAGAAGGGCATCCTGTTTTATGGGTCAAATCCTGTTGTACACCCGGACGATTTGTCTGTCACGTGCCTTCCCTATGAGAAAGGCATAAGAGCCGTCCTCAATCCCAGATACTATGCGCCCGAGATGCGGGAATACTTTAAAAAGTACGGATGCCGATTATATCAAACGGAGTCCGAAGCAAAGTTTTATGAAGGGCTATGGCATCCGCCCTAGGTCCGAGCACTCATCGATGGGCGAATTCCAGATAGACGGGGCATAGGCTTCATTCAACCCGATTCCAAAGCATGCTACATGATCCATGTTGGTGAAGCCAGTGAAAGATCAAATGATGATGACGAGATAGCCGAGCCAGAAGAAGCTCCTCAAGAGCTTGAAGATGGCGGACATGCAACCTTTGACGAACTAACCGAGATTGACTTAGGAACTCCCGATAATCCAAAGTCGACCTACATCAGCTCACTCTTGTCAGAGAAAATGAAAGAGCAGATAATTGCCCTGCTGCATGAGTTCGTCGACTGCTTCGCGTGAACGTACAAAGAAATGCCTGGCCTTTCCCCTGAAGTGGCCGTGCATAAGCTGGCTATATCTCCGGATGCTAAGCCAGTCAAACAAGCTCTTCGAAGAATGAGAAGGGAACTGGAAGAAAAGGTCATCGAGGAGACCAAGAAACTCATCGATGCCGGCTTCATCAGGGAAGAGAAATATGCGGACCGGATCGCATGCATAGTCCCAGTGAAGAAGAAAAATGGGCAGATCCGAGTTTGTGTCGATTTCAGGGACCTCAACAAGGCATGTCCTAAAGACGACTTCCCGCTACCGGTCATGGAAAAGATGGTCGATGACACCTCAAATTACGAACTGTTCACCTTTATGGATGGCTCGTCTGGATATAATCAGATCAAGATGTCGCCTGAGGATGAGAAGCACACAACATTTCGAACCCCGATCGGAATATACTGCTGCAAAGTAATGTCGTTCGGACTGAAGAACGCAGGTGCTACATATCAAAGGGCAATGACCAATATCTTTGATGACCGAATTCATAAACTCATCGAATGTTATGTTGATGATCTGGTCGTCAATACTAAAGCCAAGACCGATCACATCCAAGATCTTAGGACCGTTCTCACCAGACTGAGGGAGTACGATCTGAAAATGAATCCTCTGAAGTGCGCTTTTGGCGTGTCATCGGGAAAATTCCTGGGCTTCATAGTCCGACATCGAGGGATTGAAGTTGACCCATTCAAGATAAAGGCCATCATGGAGATGCTCCCTCCGAAGAGTCTGACGCAGCTAAGATCTTTTCAAGGCAAGCTTGCTTATATACGGAGGTTTATCTCAAATTTATCGGGGAGATGTAGGCCCTTCTCAAAGCTCATGAAGAAAGGAGCTCCTTTTATCTAGGATGTCGAATGTCAGAAGCGTTCTAAAGCATCAAACAGTACTTGTTGCACCCTCCAGTGCTGGCCGCTCCCATTCCAAATAAACTGCTGATTCTCTACACTACCGCGCTAGATGAGTCACTCGGTGCGCTCCTTACCCAGAACAACGTGGAGGGAAAAGAGAATGCCCTCTACTATCTCAGTCGAACTTTAGTTGGGGCAGAACACAACTATTCACCGATTGAAAAGCAATGCCTGGCCCTAATATTTGCTGTGAAGAAGCTGAGGAACTATCTGCTCGCTCATCGGGTTATGCTGATCTCTAGGGTCGACCCGCTCAAACACTTAATGACCAAAGCAAGCCTAGCCGGTAGAATGTCAAGATGGGCTGTCATGCAGCTTGAGTTTGACATAGTTTATACTCCTCAGAAAGCAGTAAAAGGGCAAGCTCTCGCAGACTTCCTTGCTGCTCACCCCGTATCAGAGGGGTCACCGCTTAATTGCGAGCTACCCGATGAACAAATGCTGCACCTCGAGGAAGATGACGCATATTGGGAGCTCTACTTCGATGGAGCCTCATCAATGAGGAGCTCCGGCAAATCAAGCATCCCGCAGATAAAAACAAGGATAGGATTGGTGTTCATCACGCCATCGATGGGAACCCTGCGACGTTCTTTTGCTCTCACCGAGCCTCGAATAAACAATGAGGCTAAGTATGAAGCTCTGATAGCTGGTCTGGAGCTCGCCATAGAAATGGAAATCCTTCGGCTACGGGTTTACGGTGACTCCCAGGTTGTCGTCAATCAAGTAAGCGGCGACTATAAGATATACAAACCCGAGTTAGCTCGGTACAGAAGCCGAGTAGTGGAACTCATGAAACGGTTCACTCACATTGAACTAATGAGAGTCCCTAGAGCGTTGAACGGAAAAGCCGACATACTCGCTCGCCTAGCTAAAGAGCTAGCTGATCCTGACATGGACGAAATTCTAATCATAGTCAGAAGCCGGCAAATTCTGCCTCCAGCCTCTTTGCGTGAAGAAGAAAGCGTAGAACAAGAGAACAATCCTGCCGAAGAAACTTCGATCATCCAAGATGAGCCCGATTGGAGAGAACCCTTCATAGAGTACTTCCGATACGACAAGCTGCCTAAAGGAAAATCTGTGAGGGTTCAGCTGAAGAAGAGAGCTCTCCGATACATGTTTGTAAATGACATGCTATACCGCAGGTCATATGACCAACTCTGGCTCAGGTGTCTGTCATTGGCCGAAGCCCAGAAGGTCATGAAAGAAGTTTACTCGGGCGTTTGCGGTGCTCACCAATCTGGCCCCAAGATGCGACTTCAAATCAAACGGCTTGGGTATTACTGGCCCACCATGATACGGAATTGCGAAGAACATGCAAAGAAATGTCATATCTGCCAAATTCACGGTGATTTCATTCACAAGCATCCCAATCCGTTGCATCCGACGGTGGCGTCGTGGCCCTTCGAAGTCTGGGGCACCGACATAATTGGCCCAATTGATTCTCCGCCATCCAAAGGCCACCGGTTCATATTGGCCGCAACTGACTATTTCTCCAGATGGGCTGAAGCTGTCCCGCTAAAAGAAGTCAAGACAGAAGATATTCTGATGTTCTTCCGGCATAATATTTTATACCGCTTCGGTACACCAAGAAGAATCATTTCTGACAACGGGCCTTCTTTCAAGAGATTCAAAGTCTCAAGATTCGCTACTCAACACAAGATAGACTGGAAATATTCCTCCATCTATAATCCAAGAGCCAATGTGCTAACCGAAGCCTTCAAGAAGACTCTATGCAAGCTCCTGAGGAAAAATGCTTCAGCCAAATCCAAGAGCCAATGTGCTAGCCGAAACCTTCAATAAGACTCTATGCAAGCTCCTGAGGAAAAATGCTTCAGCCAACAAGAGAGGCTGGAATCTCAAACTTCACGAGGCGTTGTGGGCATATCGTACCACGCACCGTACTCCAACTCAGTCCACTCCATACTCACTGCTCTTCGGAGTGGAGGCGGTCCTCCCCCTCGAAGTCGAAGTTCCAAGCTTGATAATGTCCGTTCAGCACGGGTTAACGGAGGAAGAAAACGTGCTCCTTCGGCTTGAAGAGCTCGACGCCCTCGAAAAAATGAGGCTTGCAGTACAGCAGAATCTGGAGCTGTATCGAGCCCAAATGTCACGGGCCTATGACAAGATGACTCATTTCCGCGCTTTCAAGAAAGGCGAATTGATGTTGGTCCTCAAAAGACCGATCATCCCAAATCAACATGCTAAGGGAAAATTTGAGCCAAACTGGGAAGGACCATACGTTATCGAGAAAGTGTTCGACGGAGAATCCTACCAACTAATAAGTGCCGAGGGAGAAAAGCCCATGCCACCCATTAATGGCCGATATCTCAAGAAATACTACGTGTGAATGTTCCAAGTCGCAGGCGAATTGAGCACATCGGCCCTATGGTCTAGATCATACAACCTGTAAAACCGTATACAATCTACGGGCATAAACGACCCCTGTCTTTCCCAAGTCCTGCCGGTGAGACTACTTTTAAAGTCCCACCGGTGACAAAAAAACGGTATGTCCACAAGCAAAACGGGCACGGATGAAAACCCGAAAGGGCTCCGTGAGTGAAAACAGCAGGACTGCCAGCGAGTTTGTGAAAACCCGAAAGGGCGCAAACTCGTGAAAAGAGATAAAACACACTCGCAAAGTCCTCTCGGCCTTGTGAGGAGAAAATCCCTCCGTGAGATCTTTACGACTCACAAAGGAACAACACACTTAGGAATCCCTACGATTCCTAAGGAGAACATACACCTGCGAGATCCTCTCGACTCGTAGGGAGAAAATGCTTTTATGAGACCCTTACGGCTCATAAAATTGAAAAGCCTTAGGTGATAGGGACCCAAACCTGTCTCCTAAGCCATCGTTCCCCAACGGGCAACGACAAATGATGAGTCGCTCCTGGCATTTCGCTTCAGTGTTAGCGGTGCTGATGCCGACCCAAAAACCAAATCCCAAGTCCTCCCGGGGCAAATGATGAGTTGATCCTGGTATTATTCCAGTGCTGCAATACTGATGCCAAACAAGATCCAAATTCCAAGTCCCCAAACGGCGAATGATGAGTCGCTCCTGGTACCATATTCCAGTGCAGCGATGCAGACGCCAACCAAAATCCAATTTCTCAAAATTCTCCCAGCCCTACGGTTAGTCCCCAACTTGACTACCGTATACAATCCACGGGCTCAAAATATTCTCAACATACCCATGCCCCACCGCAGTCACCGGTTATGCGGCTGGTCTCCCCCCTCGGAATTATGCTCCATTTGGAAGACCCACTCATGTGTCCTTACGATACATGAGGAGAACAAACCTTCGTGGGATCTGTTCCCCTCCGAAAGGCGGCGCACAGGACCGCGATGTCCTGACGCTGAGATTCGGGGCAGATGCTATTTGGTTTTATCCGTCCACCTCTCCGAAGATACCAAATTGATTTATGGCACTGTGTATCGGAGGTTTAGACGGATGCGGCCGATGTAGCAGACTTCGTCAGATTCCCCCTCAGGGTGAGGGGTTTTTGATTGTGGGGACGCTCTTCCCTGCAGGCGCAAGCCCCTGCAGTTAATTACGCTACCGCATCGCGATAACAACTTTCTCCTTCTCCAGAATTTCACTTCGTGTCGTGGGTGTTTGTTTTGTTTGTGGTTGCCCGTGGATTGTATACGGAGACTGAGTAATGCCGTCGCCCGTAGGACGTGGATTAGTCCAAATCCGTATTTACTTAGATTTGGGTTTGGTGTTTTTAGTTTAAGGATACGTTAGTCGCGTTGCGGCTAAGATCAACTTAAACGTTCGTTAAGGATACGTTAGTCCTGTTCGGGACTAAGATCAACTTAACGTGATAATCCATTTAATCTCTAGCTATCGGGACTCGTCACCTCTCTAACGTCGTTGAAGGATTACAACGGCAAATGTCAGAGAAGTTCAGAGATGTGCCCTTGAACCAAAGTCGATTTGGAGTTTTATAGTCCATTTGAATGTTTAAGGATACGTTAGCCGTGTTTGGGGCTAAGATCATCTTAAACGGGATCGTCTAGATCCGGCAAAAGAGCATTTGGAGGCTCTATTGTTCCAGTTTAGGGACGTAGTGGTCCATAGGTAGTTTAAGGACGTTGCGGTCCATGTTCCAGTTTAGGGACGTGGTGGTCCGTATTCCAGTTTAGAGACGTGGTGGTCCGTCATTAGTTTAAAGACATTTCGGTCCAACATTCCCATTTAGGGACGAATATTAGTTTAGGGACGTTTCGGTCCAACATTAGTTTAGGGACGTTTCGGTCCAACATTCCCATTTAGGGACGAATATTAGTTTAGGGACGTTTCGGTCCAATATTAGTTTAGGGACGTTTCGGTCCAATATTAGTTTGTGTGGTCATTGGGACCCGTCGCCTCTCTGACGTCGTTGAAGGATTACAACGACAGGTGTCAAAGGAGCTCGGAGATGTACCCTCGAACCGGATATAAATTGATTTAAGAGAGAGCTGTGCTCGGTCAATTTTATTTAAGGACTTACGGCCAAAATTGGGCTAAGTCCAGTGGAAAATGTTCAACACCTTTATTTATTTCCGGTCTATTAGACCTGTGCTAGGGCTTTGCCCACACTTGAATAATGCATTCCATTTATGCCCATTTTGACTGGGCTCTGCCTTTTTTATTATGATGCAGATCATTTGTTTTGGTCCACTGGACCTTTCAATTGGGCTCTGCCCTTTTAAATAATGCATAGCATTTTATTTATTAAGCCTGTTAAGCCTTTTAATTGGGCCTGGCCCTTCGGGAGATGAAATGCATTGCATTTGTCAGACGCTTTGCGCCAATCACTGAGCGCAAGCGCCTGTGGTGAGGACACGTGTCATGCTCTGGCGAGCGCAAGCGCAACAGCACAGTGCGCTGCGCTAGTGCGCTGCGCTGTTGCGCTGCTGACACGTGGCGCGCTCTGGTGAGTTGCGCCAACAAAGGAGCGCAACAGCGCAATTTTTCAAGTGCAAAGCACTGTTTTATATTTTAGTTGATTTTAAATCAAAGAAAACAGGTTTTCTTTTGTTTTCAAGGAACCAATGGTTCATAAGAAAGTGCAAAGTACTGCTATTACTTATTTTTTTCTTTTTATTTAAGATTATTGATCTTGTTCTTAGATCAATAGTCTGTCCATAAGAGAATTTTCTCTTTCTCCTAAAGGTTTTTACCTTCTGTTGTTCTTGAGGAGCTCTCAAGAGTTCTCTTTTCCTTTTTTTTTCAGAAAGATGTTGATCCCTTTTAATTGAGGTCTGAGGTCCTTTTTATAGTGCCCATAAATTAGTTAAGTTTGTTAAAGAGATCTTTCTCTGAGTGATTTGGGAAATTTTCCCCACCGTTGGATCTTTGATCCAAGGGCTTCTGCTTTGTAGAAGAAAATCTTCTTGTTTTAACAAGAACGGAAAAAATTTCTTGAAATTTTAATTCTGTTTGGCACAGATGCCCCAGTGCGTGACACGTGTCGCGCAGCGCACAGCGCAGCGCAACTGCGCTAGCGCATCTGCGCTGACACGTGTCACGCAGCGCAAAGCGCAGCGCAACTGCGCTGACACGTGTCGCGCAGCGCAACTGCGCTAGCGCATCTGCGCTGACACGTGTCGCGCAGCGCAGCGCCTGCACAACTGAAGCGTTACTTCCTTAAAACAGAGCTTTGCTCTGATTGGGTGCGCCTTCTGGGCGCTGCGCTGACGTATCAGCGCCTGACATGTGGCGCGTTGCGCCCGAGATTTGAAGCGTTGCTTTAAAATTTTGAATTTTGAATTTCAACAGAGCTTCGCTCTGATTGGGCGAAACAAATGCCCCCCCACCGTTGCGCTCACGTGGCGCACACGTGAGTGCAGCGGTGGCAAGATCCTGACCGTTGGATCAACGGGTGAGCTCAAGGGGCGCAAGCGCCTTATAAATAGGACCTTTGGCCCTTAGTAAATGTTTTACCATTTTCAAGAATCTTGAGTTTTCAAAGCCTTGCTCTTGTTTAAGAATTTTAGAGCCTTACTCTTGCTTTTTCACAAGAACTCCAGAGTTTAGAGCTTTGAAAACATCTTAGGTATTAATAATAAAATTAAATTAAATTAAAATTGATTAATAGAGCCTTGCTCTCATAGATCTTTGATCTAAAACCCTTTTGGGGTTTCATCAGCAGAGCCTTGCTCTGGAAAATTCATAGATCTACAGAGATCTTGTTCATGGGTTTTAACTCATGAACAGAGCTTTGCTCAAGGATCAAATGTAGATCTTTTCTGATCTGAAAATGGAGAACTCCTAAAAGTTTTCATTGATCTTTAAAATCCCAAATTTTAATCTTTAAGGGTTGAAGTTTTCTTTTTGATGAATTTTCCATCATTAATATAGGGCTAGGCTCTCCTTAAAGAAATTTTATTCCCTTGAGACCAGACTTTGACAAATGTCACTCTGTGACAGAGCTTTGCTCCAAAAGAGGAGATTTTCTCCTTGCCTCTAGGGATTTCCCATCAATGAGGATATTCTCTTGGGGATCTTTTCATTAACTGACAGTCTCATCCAATGATGGGGCTGTCTTATTAAATGATGTACTGTCGTCCAGATTTTGTGGGCCCCCCTTTGATCCCCCAATCCACTGCATTGCGGTACGGTATAAAAATTTAAACATGTTGAGCTTTGGAATTATAATACTGACGGCTAATGTTTGTCTCTTTGCAGGAAACATGTCTGCCAATTCGTCTTTTCTGTTTGTTCGCTCGGAGGGAGGGTTTCCCCAGGCACCGGTGGACCGCGTGGTGCTCGCTCTCATCAAGGATCATGACCCCGAACACAAAAACCTTCACTTGTGGGGTAGGTGGTACAATGAAATCATCCAGGGTCGTCGCAGTTTCAGTTCCGCCACGCCGTCTGAGCCAACATCTTCACTCCCCTACGCAGATGAACCCCCGGTGAAGTATACCGTGGAGGTCAAAAATTGGAATTCGGATGACCTCCTCCAGCCTGCGATTGGTGCTATCCCCGTGCAGCCACCGCCGGCAATAGATATTTTAGGGAGGAGAATTTGTCAGGGTGAAGCGCGCCCTTGGGGACAGTCTTATAACATTGGACTGATCCCACGACCGCCTGCTGGATATTTGCAATGGGCCCGGTACATCCTATCAGCGAGGAGGACTCATCTGATGAGGATTGGTTTGTACTCGGCCATTTACGTCTCGCTCTTTGAGTATCCTTCTCCACCAACGTGGTGGGTTAAGGCTTTTATCGAGCAATGGAATATTCCCACACACACCTTCCTGATGACGGACCGGGAAGTCTCTATCTCCTTGGAGGAGTTTGCTGAAATCTCGGGTCTGCCGATGAGGGGAGAGCCTTACGAGGAGCTGCTTCCTCCCGATGAATACGTCTTTGCCACCAAGCCGCTGGTGTTTGACCTGATGCCGGAGAACGCTATTCAGCACCAGTACCCGGGCTTAGTGAAGGTATTGGAGATTTATGAAGGACTCTATCTAGAATCGGGTGACAGGGGAGTCAGTTTTGCAGATTTCATTGCTCGCTTCATTCAACCAGAGTTCTTGTCAGAGCGGAGCGAGAAGTTCGCCCAGCTTGACGACCCTTTTGGGTTCGGTTTTCATCACCGACCCACATCGGAGGATGACCACAAAGGCTTTTATCTTCCCGGTGCCGCCGTCGTCCCTTTTTCAGAAATTGCCGTCCCCGACATGGATGAAGAGACCTTCTTTGTAGGGTTCTTGGGCTTGTGGTTATGCAGTTTTGCTCTTCCTATGCATCCACGCCATATAAGGCCGACTGTTTTCTACCCAGCGCATCGGATGGTGGATGGTTTACAGTTGTCAGTAGGAATTGCCGGCCTGGCTTATCTTTATAATGGACTTAGCGTAGCGGCGAACGCTAGTGAGCCTGGGGTGCAACCCGCCAACTTCCCGATGCACTACTTTACCTCCTGGATGGAAATGCACGTGCACGGGGTGTTCGGTGCCCATAAGATTCCTCCCTTTTTTGAGAAGTGCAGGCTCCCGAGGGTCATACGGCTGGTCGGGGCTTCGATCGTAGTTGCACCTCCGCGGGAGGCTAGGGGGCTGCTCCTTCGACCACACCTGGTCGGGGCGAAGATTTCTTTCTTGGACAAGGTCATAACAATAGCCTCAGAGACTACCAAGTCAGTAGTGTCGCTACGCGATGAATTTAAGGACGGGGCTTCCATATTGAAGGCTCGGAAAATCCTCCATCTCTACTCCATTCGGCCGGGCTACCTGGTGTTCAGGCAGAATGAGACAGCACTCTTCATGAGGTATAACCCTTACCGGTTTGCTCAGCAATCAAGCTACAATCAAGGGATCCCAATGGAAGCCTTTTTGGAAAAGCCCGTGGTTAGCCGGGAGGGGATAAAGAATGCAATGCACCACTTTATGCGGCTTAACACGGGTTCTTATTTCTTTATCAGTGAGCCGAGCTGCGTCCCCAAAGTCCTCAACGCGTACGTGGCCTCGTATGCGCATGCAATGGGGCCCGTTATTTTGATGGAGAAACGTATGCTGGTTGACCGCAAGGGTGCACCTCCTGGCGGCGATCACAAGGCTCTCTTGAGGCCGAGGACTCCGGTCATTCCTCCATTGAAAGGTGCTGGAGGCGGACCTCCGCGCATGTTGAGTCCTCCGCGCGGATTTCCGCTTCGCGATGCTGTGGATGCGCCACCAGCCCCCCGTGCTCTAGTGGAAACGGTAACTGTGGTATCGCCGGAGTCTGGTGTAGGCGCAGATATCGGGACCCGCCGCCCCAAGGTGTCTGCCAAGCGTAAATCAGTCCCGGGTGCATCCAGAGTTGGCGGGCAAAAGAAGAAAAAGTCGCTCCTTTCCCTTGACGCGATTCTTGGCTTAGAGCCTGAAGCCCCTCTTACCGAAGGAATAAGTGAATATAGCAGCAATAAGGACTTCGCGGTAGACCCCGCAGACACCGACCTGGCGGCCGCCATTGCGGCTTCTGAACGATCAGCGAGGCTTGAAGCGTGGTTGAGTAAACTCGCTGAGTCAGGTAATTATTAGCTGCTTTTTCATCATTTCATTGCATTTTTTTATCATTATTCTTGACTAATACTTTTCCCCATTTTCAACAGGTGTCTCTACCGAAGAAGCTATTGCTGCCTCTTTGAAAACCTTCCAAAAGGAGGAGGAGAAACGTGCTTTAGCGGGCGTCGGTATGTCCCTCCCCCCCTTTTTTTTAAACAAATTTCGTTATCTTTTTCGATGGTTAACCTAACTTTCTTCCTTTGTTTCTTTCTAGGGGTTATACCAGTCGACGAAGAGATCCTTCCGGAACCCGTCACTGGAGTTCCGGTCTCGTCGGGGCTGCTGCAAGAGCCTCGACTTGACAAGTCGACGAGGGATGCCTTGAAGAGCTTGGAGGCATCTCTGTATACAGACAAGGATGCCTCAATGAGAGAGGCTCTGGTGAGGTCCATCTCAACGGCCCAGGAAGAGAGAAAGCGGCTGAGGCGCGAGGCGAAGGCGCGCCGGACTGCTTTGGCTACGGGAGCGGGCCCAAGCACCATCCCTCGGGCAGATACTCCTTCCGAAGAGGCCCCTGTCACCCTATCCACTGCTCGCAGACAAGTGGCGCGCGCCGCTCGAAGCGCAAATGATAAGTCCACTTCAGGTAACATTTCTTTCAGAATTTTTATTGTGAGAGTTATAATGCCGATGGTTCTTATATATATTATTTTGCAGGGCCAAATCCGACCGAGGGTGAGGCGGAGACCGTTGAACCCAGGGGAACAGAGGAGGCGGTGCTTGCCGAACCCGAGACGACAGTGGGCAACATCGTTGAGGCCTTGAAGCCTGATGCGGAGGTTGAGGGGCCTATAGCCGAGAAGGTCATTGATGCCGAGCCTGAAGTGGCGGCAGATGAAATGATCATTACAACTGAGCCCGTGGTGGTGACGGACGAGGCACTTGAGGCTGGCGACCTCGTGGTGACGGCGGATAAGCCGATGGAGATTGCGGAGCCCGAGGAAGTAGCGGGTGAGATGGGCACGACTCTTGGGGAAGGGCCAACCGCTCTCTCTCAAGAGTCCGGCAATGCTCCGATCATTGCTCTCCCCGTCTACGATCTTCCACTGTCTCCTGGCCACGCGAGCACGACGACGGTCCCCATCGAGTCGGGTGATGAGGCCACGGGCGGTGGCCTCATGTCGATAGAGGAGGGAGTCGCCTCCGTTTCAGCCGGGAGCTCCTCAGGTAAACCCTAGGTTGCTGTTTTTCTTTACTTTACAATCCTTTCTGACAAATTTACCTTTCTTGTAACGCAGGTGCGGCCAGTGCTGATGCCCCACTGCTTGAGGGGGTGCCTTCCACGACTGCTTTGGCGGTGGTTGCCTCTCAGCCCTCTCTCATACCGGCAAAGATGTTGGAAGGTATGAGTTTGCAACTTATTAATCTCACTTTTCAGACGTATAATCCATATACTAAAGTCATACTGTTGTGTTTTTCAGGAGTGCTCTTTGACCATCTTTATCAGGTGTTGCTCCCACACTTCTCCTTCCCATCCGAACTTGCCTCTTCCCCTGGTGGCGTTGGTGAGTAATATTGCCGTCGATATCTTTCTTTCTCTCTTTTTTTTATTGATAGAATTACTGCTAAACCCTTTTTTTTATCTCGACTGTAGTGCTACAGATTGAGGGAGGGGATAAAAGATCAGCTGCGCCACCGGCCCTTCCGACCTTGCCACCTGTCTCAACTGGTACGACTATCACATTGATAACTCCCCCCTTTTTATTTTTTGTACTGTTATCTGACCACATCCTATTTCTTTTCAGCTGTCGTTCCGGCCTCGGCGCCCTTCGAGTCTCGCATTACAATGCCGGGCGGCCCTCCCCAAAGACGTCCGTCTTCAAAAGGTGCGGCGAATAGTCTGCGTATGTTGAGCGACTACATCGAGGAACTCGACGTCGAGTCTCCTACATCTGCTGAGGACTTCACTACAATGATTAACCCAATGTTGGTGATATTTGCCACCTTCCATGACGAGGGCACCGTCGTTTCTTGGGTTAACCATTGTCGGGAGATTGAGGCTCGCCTTCATCAGTTGGAGTCGATGCGTCTATCCCCTGAGACTTTGGCTGTGAACGCTCAACGGGGGGGCATGGCTCGAGCAAAGCACTTCCCATTTCCGTTATTTGGAACAAGAAGCAGCTTTGAAGCTGAAGGAGTGTCAGGAGTCTTCGAACGAAACTGCTCGTCTACATGCTGAAGTTGAGGCGAACGCTACCGAGGTAAAGGCCGTCTTCGAGGGCCTCCTAGAGCGCATCTCAAATGGGCTGAAACTGAAGCGGGCACTTGATGTCGCCGAGCATGACATTCCAGGCTGTGAAGCTGCTCATCAGGCCGTTAGGGATCAGCTTGCGTCTGTTGCGCAGCAACGGGCCCAAGTGGAGGCGGAATTGGCAGTGGCGGCTGATCAGGAGAAAGCGGGGAAAGAAGTGCGCGAACAATTGCTAGAGCTATGCAGAACGCTTCCTTCTCAGTAACTCTCCATGTATCGTTTGTACTTGTAAATAAAAAAATGTATATATATGTATTTTTTTATTCTTTAGCACGATGTATCCTGTACTCAATCAAGTCTATGAATAAAAGATAAGCATTTTCTGTAACGTCTTGTGTCATTTCTCCACCCTTTCTTTCTTTCATTATCAGCACGCCACCTTAGTAAACATGGTCAACAAATAATAGAGCATGAATCTTGACTTTCTTAAGAATCAGCGATGGCTTAGGCCGCAGGTTCAGATCTGCTGCCTAAGACTTTTCAACTCCATGAGCCGTGAAGGTCTCATAGAGACTTTTCTCCCTACGGATCGAGAGGATCTCGTAAGTGGTTTTTCTCCTTAGGAATCGTGGGGATTCCTAAGTGTAGTTTCCTCTTATAAGTCGTAAGGATCCTATAAGAGAATTTTCCTTCTTACGAGTCGAGAGGACTCGTAAGCGGTTGTTTCCCTCTTCGTCGAAATTCGACTTTGGAGAGTGAGACCCGTGAATAGTATGCAAGAGACCATTTTGGATTGACTTGCAGGGTCCCATTGTTCAGGAAGCGAGTTTTTTAGTCCTTGGTGCCTGAGGCTTCATTTGCATGTTGAGACGAATCGGGAATTTCCCGCGGAGATACTAGTTTCTCTGCGAGCCGACGCGAATCAGGAGGCTCTCGTCAAGGAGTGTTTGTATCCGTGAGTCGAGGAGTTTGCTAGGGATTATTTGTTTCCCAAGCGCCAAGGATTATTTGTTTCCTTGGGGTTTGAAACGAGTCGAGGATTTCCCACGGAGGCACTGGTGGCTCTGCGAGTCGACGCGGATCAGGAGGCTCTCGTCAAGGAGTGTTTGTATCCGTGAGTCGAGGAGTTTGCTAGGGATTATTTGTTTCCCAAGCGCCAAGGATTATTTGTTTCCTTGGGGTTTGAAACGAGTCGAGGATTTCCCACGGAGGCACTGGTGGCTCTGCGAGTCGACGCGGATCAGGAGGCTCTCGTCAAGGAGTGTTTGTATCCGTGAGTCGAGGAGTTTACTAGGGATTATTTGTTTCCCCAGCGCCAAGGATTATTTGTTTCCTTGGGGTTTGAAACGAGTCGAGGATTTCCCACGGATGCACTGGTGGCTCTGCGAGTCGACGCGGATCAGGAGGCTCTCGTCAAGGAGTGTTTATATCCGTGAGTTGAGGAGTTTGCTAGGGATTATTTGTTTCCCAAGCGCCAAGGATTATTTGTTTCCTTGGGGTTTGAAACGAGTCGAGGATTTCCCACGGAGGCACTGGTGGCTCTGCGAGTCGACGCGGATCAGGAGGCTCTCGTCAAGGAGTGTTTGTATCCTTGAGTCGAGGAGTTTGCTAGGGATTATTTATTTCCCAAGCGCTAAGAATTATTTGTTTCCTTGGGGTTTGAAACGAGTCGAGGATTTCCCACGGAGGCACTGGTGGCTCTGCGAGTCGACGCGGACCAGGAGGCTCTCGTCAAGGAGTGTTTGTATCCGTGAGTCGAGGAATTTGCTGAAGACACTGGTTTCTTCGGAGTTGGATTGAACCGTCAAGATTTGGCTCGCCTTCTGGCGGAGCCTGTTGGGAAAGTATGGTTCCCCCTTTGTTTATGCCCTTGGATTGTATACAGGGATCGATGTGATCTTAACTGTAGGGCCAAAGTTTTATCATCATTTTTTTTGGTTTCATCTCCGCGATGCTCTATCATTTCAGCTTTTATATTGCGAAGGTTGCGATTGCCCAATCATTTCGGCTATTTTTCGCGGTGCCCAATCATTTCGGCTGTTTATTTTATTTTTACTCGCTGCTTTTTATTGCGAGTTGCCCAATCATTTCGGTTATTTCGCATGCATACATTTTACTTGCTGCTTTTTTTATTGCAAGTTGCCCCATCATTTCGGCTATTTCGTATGCATGTGCGGCCTACTGGCTTTTCGCCGTAAACCTGAAATTGGACACCGATTTCGGCATCAGCACCGCTACAACTGGGATATTGCCAGGAGCGAATCATCATTTGCCTCTGTCGTTGTCGAACAAAGGAGGCTTAGCGACCAGGGTTAAGGTCCTGTCGACTAAGGCTTTTGACTTCATGAGCCGTAAGGGTCTCACAAAGTAATTTCTCCCTACAAGTCGTGAGGATCTTATAGGTGTATTTTCTCCTAAGGAATCGTGAGGGTTCCTAAGTGTTTTGTTCCTCTGTAAGTCGTAAGGATCCTACAGAAGGGTTTTCTCCTTGTAAATCGAGAGGATTTACAAGGGCTATTCACCATGCAAACATATCCCTAGTCTCGGATGGGACTTGGTTAAGGAAATGTTTATTCGCGCCCGTGGATTGTATACAAGGGCCAATATAGGACCACTTGTAGGGAAATATCGGAAGTTGCAGGGATTGCTTAAACACAGGTTTAGGTCTCTGTAACTTAAGACTTTCAACTCTTATGAGCCGTGAGGGTCCCACAAGAGAGTTCTCCTTACGTGCCGTGAGGATCTCGCAAGTGTATTTTCTCCTTAGGAATCGTGGGGATCCCTAAGTGTGTTGCTCCCTTGTGATTCGTAAGGATCTCACGCGGGTGGTTTCTTCTTACAAGGTTGAGATGATCTTGTAAGTGTTCTTTAACGAGGTTGCGCCTTTTCGGGTTTTCACAAACACTCGCCGGTAGCCCTGCTGTTTTTACTCACGGAGCCTTTTCGGGTTTTCATCCGTGCCCATTTTGCTTATGGACATACCGTTTTTTTTATTCTTTTTATTTTTATATATTTTTTACGAGGTCGTGCCCTTTCGGGTTTTCACGAACACTCGCCGGTAGCCCTGCTGTTTTTACTCACGGAGCCCTTTCGGGTTTTCATCCGTGCCCTTTTTGCTTATGGATATATCGTTTTTTTTATTTTATTTTTATTTGTTTTTTTTATATCTTGTCAGCCTAAAGATGCTGCGGTAGTAGTTTAAAGACGTTTCGGTCTGCTATTAGTTTAAGGACATTTCGGTCCGTCGTTGAGAGGCGGGCTACTGCTTCTAAAGCTTGAGCTTAGGAAGATAGCGAGCGGACGCAGTCGTCGTCATCTATCATTGACCTAGGCTGTGGCTCATCAAGCATAGTATTTCTTTAGGAAGCGACCGTTTATCTGCCTGAAAGGCCTTTCACCGTGCATATCTATGAGTAGATAGGCCCCGTCCTGGTAGACCTTATCTATGACGTACGGGCCTTCATAGTTTGGCTCGAATTTTCCCCGCTTGGCGCGATTGGGGATCATAGGCCTTTTGACCACTAGCACAAGCTCGTCTTGGCGGAACGTCCTTGGTCGAGTCAGTCTTTCATATGAGCGCGTCATCTTTGCTTTATAGGCCTCCAGATTTTGTTGCGCTATGAGTCGTGTTTCTTCAAGGGCGTCAAGCTCCTCAAGCCGAAGGTGAGCATTTTCTTCGTCCGTCAGCTCGTAATGGACTGCCACTCGTAGAGAGGGTAACTCTATCTCGAGGGGGAGTACTGCTTCTGTCCCGAATACTAACGCATATGGTGTTGCGTTCGTGGCCGTTTTAAACGTAGTTCGATATGCCCAGAGAGCCTCTTGCAGTCTTTCGTGCCAGTCTTTCTCATTTCGCGACACTGTTTTCTTCATGATCTTCGTCAAGGTCTTGTTGAAGGCCTCAGCTAGACCGTTAGCTCGCGGATTATAAACCGAGGAATATCTCCAATCTATATTGTGTTGTTGCGCGAAGCGACTGATCTTGTGGCTTCTGTAGGCTGGCCCGTTATCGGAGATGATCCGTCTTGGCGTTCCAAACCTATATATGATGTGCGTCTTGAAGAAGTGAAGGATATTTTCCGTCTTCACTTCTCTTAACGGTACTGCTTTTGCCCATTTGGAGAAGTAGTCAGTCGTCGCCAGGATGAAACGATGTCCTCTAGACGATGCTGGTTCGATGGGGCCGACTATGTCAGTTCCCCACATTTCGAACGGCCAGCTAGCCATCGTTGGATGTAATGGGTTTGGATGCTGATGGATGAAGTCCCCATGAATTTGGCATGAGTGACATTGCTTCGCATATTCGAGGCAGTCATGAATCATCATGGGCCAGTAGTAGCCCATCCGTTTTATCTTCAACTTCATCTTTGGGCCCGCTTGGTGAGAACCGCAGAGTCCGTCATGAACTTCCTGAACGACTCTTTTCGCTTCATCAGGTCCTAAACATCTCAGCCACAGAGAATCAAACGACCTCCTGTATAGAGTATCATTGACGAAGGCGAAAGACAGAGCTCGTTTCATGAGCTGATGTCTTACGGACGCATCTTCGGGCATTTGGTGGGATTTAAAGTAGTCTATGAAGACTTCTCTCCAATCCTCGGTCTTTTCCCGGTCTTTTACTTGCAGGGTCGTTTGATCGCTCGCTCCTTTTTCCTCGGGTGATTCCGGAGATATTTCTGCTGGGGCAAGCACCCGACGGTTTTGTACTACGATTCTAACGCCATCGAGGTTCTCGTCAGCCAATTCTTTAGCAAGTTTGGCCAATGCGTCTGCTTTGCTGTTTTCCGCGCGCGGTATGTTCTCCAAAGTATAGGAGGGAATTCGGGTCAACAGTTGTTGCACTTTTTCGCCGTACTTCACCAGTTCTGGTTTGCATGTTTGGTAATCGCCGTTTACTTGACTAACGACCAGTTGAGAATCCCCGTATATGAGGAGGTTTTCAATTCTCATGTCAATGGCGATCTCGAGGCCTGCTATCAGAGCTTCGTATTCGGCTTCATTGTTTGTCCTCGGCTCTGTTAGGGAGAAAGCAAAACACATTATCCCTCCTTGTGGAGTTACAAAGATGAGCCCTACGCCCGATTTAATTATAGGGGTGCTTTGTTTGCGCTTCTTCATGGAAGATGCACCATCGAAATAAAGCTCCCATCGAGTATCATCACCGTTGACGGTATCAAACGCATGTTCGTCTGGAAGATCGCAGTTTAAAAGAGAATCGGCCGGTATCGGATGCTCAGCGAGGAAGTCGGCGATGGCCTGGCCTTTTACTGCCTTGAGAGGTTGATATATTATCGAGAACTCCATCAAGAGCAGGGTCCATTTAGCGAGTCGTCCTGTCAATATAGCCTTTGACATTAGATATTTGAGAGGGTCCACCTTTGAAATAAGACGGACTTCATGCGCCAACGCGTAATGTCTAAGCTTTGTTATTGCGAGGATCAACGCCAGGCAGTGTTTTTCAATGGGGGAGTAGTTGCTTTCTGCCCCCAGTAGAACTCGACTTAAGTAGTAGAGTGCTCTTTCTTTCCCTTGGTCGTTTTCTTGTGCCCATAACGCGCCTAAAGAACCTTCAAGGGCGGTTGTGTAGAGAATGAGAGGCTTTCCCTTAACCGGAGCAGCCAAAACTGGAGGGTTCTACAGGTACTGCTTGATCTCGTCCAGTGCGTCTTGGCACTTGTGATCCCAAACAAATGGAGTTCCTTTCCTCATCAGGTGACTGTAAGGGCGACACTTGCCTGAGAGATTGGCTATAAATCGCCGTATGTATGCGAGCTTCCCTTGGAGAGACCGCAACTGTTTAAGAGTCCTCGGCGGAGGCATTTCCATGATCGCTTTGATCTTGGACGGATCTATTTCGATACCCCGGTGTCGGACGATGAATCCTAAAAATTTGCCCGAGGAAACTCCGAATGCACACTTAAAAGGGTTCATCTTCAAGTTGTATTGCCGAAGGCGTTGAAATACGGTCTTCAAATGCTCGAGATATTCTTCGTATGATTTACTTTTAACCACGAGATCGTCGATATAGCATTCGACGATTTCGTGTATAAGGTCATCAAATATCTGCGTCATGGCTCTCTGGTAAGTAGCACCGGCGTTCTTTAAACCGAAGGGCATCACCTTGTAGCAGAATATACCCAAAGGAGTCCTGAAGGCGGTGTGCTTCTGGTCTTCGGGATGCATCTTTATTTGATTATACCCTGATGAGCCATCCATAAAGGAGAAAACTTTATGAGTGGACGTGTTGTCTATCATCAGCTCGGTGACTGGCACTGGGAAATCGTCCTTCGGACAAGTTTTATTAAAATCCCGGAAGTCTACGCATATACGAACTGTCCCGTTTTTCTTCATCGCCGGGACGATGTTGGCGATCCATTCAGGGTATTGAACCTCCTGGATGAAGCCAGAGTCGATCAGCTTCTTGACCTCGGCATTGATGCTCATCTCAAGCTCGAGTCGCATTCTTCTCGGCGCCTGTTTGACTGGCTTGATGTTCGGGGATATCGCCAATTTGTGTACAGCAATTTCTGGATCTAGTCCCGGCATTTCGGAATAGTTCCACGCGAAGCAATCTATATGCTGCAGAAGCACATCCTTTAACGATGCTACCCTTTCTTCAGATAGTAGCTCGCTGATGAATGTCGGTCGCGGATCGTCTGCCGATCCCAACTCAATTTTCTTAAGGTTATTTGCAGTGGTATGGATTCCATCTTCCAGTTCTTTCGGCGCTGGTGGGAAATCTGAGATTACCTCATCGTTGTTGTTTTTGAAGCACCAGGGAAGGTCATCCATGTTCTCGGGCTCTTCTTTTGATATCGTTATCACGTGACAAGTACGAATTCGCTTCCAATCCCAATGCGGAACTGGCTCTTCTTTCGTGGCCTTGGGCTCGTGCTTCTGTGGCGGTGCTACCCTCCAGTTGTCGGACAGAGCAAACTTGCCAAGCTGATACTGATCTTCAACCCAATTTTTGAAGGTGAAGCAATCTTCGAGAGGGTGCCCTATAACTTGGTGATAAGAGCAATAGTTTGGGCCAGAGACCTCGCTTGCTTGCTCGGGGTGCTTGGATTCCGGCAATGTAAGCAATTGATGCTTTAGCGCAAGATCAAGTATCTTCTTCGTCTTGTCCCGAGGAAACGAGTACGCTCGACCCATTTTCTTCATGAGGGATAGATCAATAATGCTCGCCTTCCGTTTGCGTGGTTTCTTAGCCCCGCCTTGTTGTTGTTGAGCGTCTTTTTGGCCTTTCGACTTATTTCTGCTTTTGCGCCGAGCTTTCTTTATAACAGGTTGACAAAGAGCGGTATTTTCATCCTTTACGGCCTGTTAGAGAAGGTGTTGCGTCTTGGCTTTCTCATAGATGGTCGTCTCACGGTTGTGATCATCTCGGACTTTTTGACCAGTTTTCTTTATAAGTTTGTCCATTTGTTCCTCGAACGACGGACTGGGCTCTTTTGCATCCTCCCATTGAGCATCCGCTTCTTCATCGAGGTCATACACGATGTAACAGCTGGGCAGTAACTCTCGTTATTTGACCGGATGTATCCAATCCCTTTTGTTTCCATTCTCCCATTAGGCAGTTTGCGTTGAGTCCCGGAAACGTTCCAGACCCTGTCATAGAATTTGGCCTCTCTAACGGTCTGTTTGAAGGATATCCCCTGACGTTTCAGTAGCTTCTTCAAACCCTCTGTATAATATCTGGGAAGACGGATAGGCTGAAGCCTGTCGAGCGTAGGATCCGCGCCATGCCAGATTTCTTTTTCCACCTTGGTTTCTTCAGAGCGGTAGAACAGAATTGCTTTCTCGCTTTCTCGTTTGGGAGGGATGTAGAATGTTTGTAGCTCTTCTACGTTGTAAATATTAAGTGTATCCAGTTCTTTATGGTGTTTAAGTGGCACCATGGCGACTTGCAGACTTTGCTCTTCGTCAGCAGACGTTTGTATTGAAGGTCGAGCAGAGAATACAGCATGGACTTCATCTTCCGAATCGCTACCAAAGATCAATGCAGGAGCCGATGGTCCCGGCTTGGTGTATTGGGGAGGACCCGAATAAACTCTCTCCTCTTCCTCCTCGGTATCACTGCCGAAGATAGGGATGGTGGCATTAGCTTTATTCTCCGGCTTGTGACACTTCTCCGTATCTTCGAAATCCGGTAAGAAGTATTTGGCATCTTCATATTTGCGGACCTCGTTTATAGAGAACGGGTTCAGTTCTCCCGTCACGGTATACTCGAAACCATCCTTAAAATATTTCATACACTGATGCTGTGTAGAAGGGATGATGTTGTACTCGTGTAACCATGGTCGGCCGAGCAAAGCGTTGTAGCATGTCTTGGCGTCTATGACGTGGAACTTAATGTCCGTGACGAGTAGCCCGAAGCGTAGCTTCAATATCACAGATCCAAGAGTCTTTGACGATTGGGAATCGAACCCGAAGATGGTGATCTTGTCCCGAGCAAGGTGCTGGACGCTCATGCAGATTTCCTTCAACACCCGCACGTTGAGTAGGTTAACAGACGACCCGTTATCGATCAGGATTTTGCCTATCTTTATATCATGGCAGTATCCCGAGACATAGAGAGGGCGATTGTGTTCGCACGTCCCAAGTAGAAGGTCTTCATCGCCAAAAGTAACATCGGCCGTGTGCACTTCCTCCAATTCATCCTTCATCTTTTCCTCGGCCGGGCATGCTTGGAATTGTTCTGGGTCTTGGAGCGCCTTAATCAACGAATCTCTCGCCTCTTTTGATAGCAAAAAGGCGTCAAGAATGCTGAGCTGTGAGGGTAGCTTCCTTAGATGTGCTAAGACGTTGTAATCCACCTTATTCTTCTTTGGTGGGTCTTTGGCAGCTAGCTCTTCCACCACTTGGTCATCTAAGACGATATCTTCAGTGGCCTTTCCTTTCCCTTTATCTTTTTTGTTCGAGGGTCCGAGGTTCTTTTCGGGTAGCGTGCGATTACGTAGCCGGATATTTTCGCAAACCTTCGGTTCTTCTTCTTTTCTCGAAGCAGACTCTTTAAAGAGAGGGGCAAGTTCTATCTCTTCATCAGAATCACTCCCGAATGTGGGCACTTGTGATCTACCGGTGTTAACCATGCAACAATCGCCAGCAGTTCTTTTAAGCCCTTCGGTCATATTTCTTTGCTCTCGACGAGTTTTACGCTTTTCCCGGTTAAAGCGTTATCGATGAGCAACGTATCCTTGCCACCATCTATCGAAAGCTTTGCACTCCTGAGTGGGGTGCGAAACCTTCTGATGATATAAGCAATAAGACGGGTGCATTTTCGCCTCACCAGTAATTTCTTCTTCGGAGGATGGTAGCTTCATGCCCATGGACATGGCCTTAGCAAACTTCTTTTTTATCTTGAATTGGCTTTTGTCGGTAGCGGAGGTGTTCATCTCCAACGGGATCGTCTCAGCTCCTTCATCAATTCGTTGGCGCTTGGCCCTTTCAAATATAGCCGCCTCGCGTTCTCGATCAGCTTTACTTTTTAGTCGAGCTTCATTAAGGAACGCGTCAATCATTTCAACTGATAGCTCCGGAATTTTTGATTCGGTATCTGCCCCCAGCGTTTTAGTGCCAGGAGTCTCCTCATCGTTCGCGATCGAATGGGAGATCATATGACAGATCGCCACATATTCCTCGGGTTCATCCGATGAACGTTCTCCCTCATCTTCTTCTTGAAAGACGTGATTGAGGAACTCTTGGAGTGTAATGGGAGTCCGTGCCTTCTGATTGTATTCCTCCAGCGCGTCAATTTGTTTTTGTAAGTCCGTGCGCTTGTCGCCAGGCTTCACGGGCTTCTTAGATTTTTTCTTCTTCTTTTTTGAAGATTTTGACGGTTGGCTGCAAGTGTTTGAGCCACCACCATCGGTCTTTGGAGTTGGACGTGGCTTTAACATCCCTTCAATGACCTGCGGTTCCAACGGGTTCTTCCACTTGATCGCTGGACATGTCTGAAGATCGTTTAGCATCCTCTTTGTCTTGGCTGATAATACAACCTCCCAAGGAGCTTCTTCAATGACGGAGCATATTGCCCCCGGCGTATTCGTCCCCTTAGAGGTGTGGGGCTGCGGGGGATTCACCTTCCATTTGTCAGATAACGCGAACTTGCCCTGTCAGTACTGGTTTTCAAGCCAATTCTTGAAAACGTAGCAAACTTCGATCGAATGGCCTACTACTCGATGATAAGGACAGTAGTTGGGTTCGTTGACGTCACTTGGTTGCAACGGACGTTTTGGATCCGACAGATTTATGAGTCTGTTGCGCAACGCCAGCTCGAATAACCTCCTCGTTTTATCGCGGGGAAAGGAATAAGGACGTCCCATCATATCCTCAAGGGGCACGTACGGTCGCGTATTATTTTGACGAGCAACCGGCTTCGAGTCGTTCGGTTGTTGTTGAGCATTAGCGACGACGATCGCTTTTCCCTTCCCTTTGTCATTTCGGGTGTCTGGCCTTGGAAGAGGGGATTTATGGCCCATTTGATCCATTTGCGCTAGTTTGTCAATCAAGGCTCGGAAGGTAGTCGGCTTGAAAAACATCATAAATTGCGAGATGGTTGCTTGCGGATCAAGGGTTCCCACAAACATACCCACCGCGGGAGCTTCTTCAATGCGTTGCTCACACTTCGACCATAAATTCCGCCATCGTATAGCGTACTGAACCCACGTCTCGCCGGGTCTTACCCTGGCGTTAATCAGTGCTGTCATCGGGGTACGTTCACTGGCACTTGCAAAACGCTGAGTAAACAACAGCTCCATCTCCGCGAAGGTTTTAATAGAGTCGTTCGGGAGCTCAGAGTACCATTCGAACGCCGTATCTGATAAGCTTCCAACAAACTGGCGAAGCAACAGCTTGTCGTCACCGCCGGTGTTGCCGCAGAGTGCCCTGAACTGGGCAACATGCTGATGAGGATTGCCCGTCCCCTTGTAGATATGAAACTTGGGAATCGTATAACCTGGCGGGTACTTGATTTGATCGTACCAACTCGGATATGGTCTCCCCGTTTTCACGACCTGGCCGGCTGTTTCGGTTGCATGATGAACCCGTATTTGCTGGGCAATGTATTCATCCAAATCAGCTTTGGAGATTGTATCCTCTTTAGCTGTGGACAGAACTGGTGGAGGATTCGACGTCTCTCCCCTATCGTCTTCAAGAATGATGGGGGGATCTTCAGTAGGTGGATCTTGTTGAATCATCATACTCACCATATCCTGGAACAGTAGGGCCATTTTCTTTATGTTGGCTGCCTGCTCCGCAGCTTCTTTATTTTTCTTCTCTAGTACGCGCCGAAGGAATTCGGCGTCCGTTTCTTGTTCTTGACGCTCGTCCGAGGATGTTTCAGGGGTTTCTTTTGGCCCTGTAAGCGCGGCCATAGCGTTCATCATTTCTTGGAGCTTCTGCTGCTGCTCCTGAGCCTTAGTCACTGACCTCGTGTGCGGTCTATGACCTGTTGATATGCGGCTATCTTCTTTTCCCGATGCCATGTAAACCGTATGAACTGTTATGCCCCCTGACTTGGGGCGTTTAGGTTCACTATTTTTAACTTTTGCCGCTGACGCGGGAGTTTTCTCTGGCCTCCTTCTTTTGTGGGCCGTTGAGGTTGAAGGAACCGTTGAAGGGGACAGCCTTGCAGCTGCTGTCCCCCGCTGTTTAATGGGACGGTCCTCGTCTTTTTCCACCTTCGCCTTTTTCGTTGACGGGAGTGATCCGTGTCGATAATGGAGTCTTGAACCCTCCTCCAAACTTTATAAATTCTTGAGGACAGCCGTTGAGGGGGCTGTTCTCGTTTCGTTTCTGAAACTCTCTCCGCAGGTGGAGGAGATCTCTTCAGTGTAGCGGTTGGAGAGTTCTTCCGTACCCTCCTCAGCAGTTCAAAACTGTTCCCGGTTGGAACAGCAGCGTTGATTTCCACCACTGGAGCCGGTGGAGTTATCCCTGAGGGAGAGTTGCCCCCTGCCTTCCTCACTCGTTGCCAATGGCGACGTCGAGCATGACGAGCCGTTGGGACTGGCTCGGAGATTAAGACATCTTCTTTTTGCCCCCTGTCCGAATGGGGCGCCGCCGGTGTTAACCTCTTAAAGACTGAATTTGTCTTTTGAAGGGTGATATTCAACCTGTCGAAGACGGATCCTCGAGCAAGGGCAGGAGCAGGAATCGTCAGTCTTGAAAAGACTGACTCTCTGACAGGGGAAGCCGCCTTGACGACTTCTGGAGCAGCGGCTATTGCCTTCCTTGGGACGGCTACCTTGGGATTCACAGGCTTCTTGGTGGGCCCCTCAGAGTTTTAATCCAGCCTAGCAAAGACTGAGGTTGTTGGCTTGGTAATGGATGACCCATTGACAGGGGTCGTCGTAGCAGTGAGCCGGTCGAAGACCGACATCTTGTTCACTTCCGGTGCAGGTACTGGCATAGAGAAGCTTGAAGGCGGGATCATGGTCCCGAAAAACAGGTCGGTGGTGGCCTGGGCCACCTGTTCTACCGGCAGAGCGAGGAAGGAAGCCGCCTGGGGTCCGTATGCCACACCTCCTGGTGAGGTGGAGCGTCCGTTGCAGTAGCAAACCGCGATTGGTTCGCGAGGACGACACGCGAAGTGTGGAGTGGAAAGAGGAAGAGGTCCCACCGGGCGTGCCAGAATCTGTTCCCCTCCGAAAGGCGGCGCACAGGACCGCGATGTCCTGACGCTGAGATTCGGGGCAGATGCTATTTGGTTTTATCCGTCCACCTCTCCGAAGATGCCAAATTGATTTATGGCACTGTGTATCGGAGGTTTAGACGGATGCGGCCGATGTAGCAGACTTCGTCAGATTCCCCCTCAGGGTGAGGGGTTTTTGATTGTGGGGACGCTCTTCCCTGCAGGCGCAAGCCCCTGCAGTTAATTACGCTACCGCATCGCGATAACAACTTTCTCCTTCTCCAGAATTTCACTTCGTATCGTGGGTGTTTGTTTTGTTTGTGGTTGCCCGTGGATTGTATACGAAGACTGAGTAGTGCCGTCGCCCGTAGGACGTGGATTAGTCCAAACCCGTATTTACTTAGATTTGGGTTTGGTGTTTTTAGTTTAAGGATACGTTAGTCGCGTTGCGGCTAAGATCAACTTAAACGTTCGTTAAGGATACGTTAGTCCTGTTCGGGACTAAGATCAACTTAACGTGATAATCCATTTAATCTCTGGCTATCGGGACTCGTCACCTCTCTAACGTCGTTGAAGGATTACAACGGCAAATGTCAGAGAAGTTCAGAGATGTGCCCTTGAACCAAAGTCGATTTGGAGTTTTATAGTCCATTTGAATGTTTAAGGATACGTTAGCCGTGTTTGGGGTTAAGATCAACTTAAACGGGATCGTCTAGATCCGGCAAAAGAGCATTTGGAGGCTCTATTGTTCCAGTTTAGGGACGTAGTGGTCCATAGGTAGTTTAAGGACGTTGCGGTCCATGTTCCAGTTTAGGGACGTGGTGGTCCGTATTCCAGTTTAGGGACGTGGTGGTCCGTCATTAGTTTAAGGACATTTCGGTCCAACATTCCCATTTAGGGACGAATATTAGTTTAGGGACGTTTCGGTCCAACATTAGTTTAGGGACGTTTCGGTCCAACATTCCCATTTAGGGACGAATATTAGTTTAGGGACGTTTCGGTCCAACATTAGTTTAGGGGCGTTTCGGTCCAATATTAGTTTGTGTGGTCGTTGGGACCCATCGCCTCTCTGACGTTGTTGAAGGATTACAATGACAGGTGTCAAAGGAGCTCGGAGATGTACCCTCGAACCTGATATAAATTGATTTAAGAGAGAGCTGTGCTCGGTCAATTTTATTTAAGGACTTACGGCCAAAATTGGGCTAAGTCCAGTGGAAAATGTTCAACACCTTTATTTATTTCCGGTCTATTAGACCTGTGCTAGGGCTTTGCCCACACTTGAATAATGCATTCCATTTATGCCCATTTTGACTGGGCTCTGCCCTTTTTATTATGATGCAGATCATTTGTTTTGGTCCACTGGACCTTTCAATTGGGCTCTGCCCTTTTAAATAATGCATAGCATTTTATTTATTAAGCCTGTTAAGCCTTTTAATTGGGCCTGGCCCTTCGGGAGATGAAATGCATTGCATTTGTCAGGCGCTTTGCGCCAATCACTGAGCGCAAGCGCTTGTGGTGAGGACACGTGTCATGCTCTGGCGAGCGCAAGCGCAACAGCACAGTGCGCTGCGCTGTTGCGCTGCTGACACGTGGCGCGCTCTGGTGAGTTGCGCCAACAAAGGAGCGCAACAGCGCAATTTTTCAAGTGCAAAGCACTGTTTTATATTTTAGTTGATTTTAAATCAAAGAAAACAGGTTTTCTTTTGTTTTCAAGAAACCAATGGTTCATAAGAAAGTGCAAAGCACTGCTATTACTTATTTTTTTCTTTTTATTTAAGATTATTGATCTTGTTCTTAGATCAATAGTCTGTCCATAAGAGAATTTTCTTTTTCTCCTAAAGGTTTTTACCTTCTGTTGTTCTTGAGGAGCTCTCAAGAGTTCTCTTTTCCTTTTTTTATAGAAAGATGTTGATCCTTTTTAATTGAGGTCTGAGGTCCTTTTTATAGTGCCCATAAATTAGTTAAGTTTGTTAAAGAGATCTTTCTCTGAGTGATTTGGGGAATTTTCCCCACCGTTGGATCTTTGATCCAAGGGCTTCTGCTTTGCAGAAGAAAATCTTCTTGTTTTAACAAGAACAGAAAAGATTTCTTGAAATTTTAATTCTGTTTGGCGCAGATGCCCCAGTGCGTGACACGTGTCACGCAGCGCAACTGCGCTAGCGCATCTGCGCTGACACGTGTCGCGCAGCGCACAGTGCAGCGCAACTGCGCTAGCGCATCTGCGCTGACACGTGTCGCGCAGCGCAGCGCCTGCGCAACTGAAGCGTTGCTTCCTTAAAACAGAGCTTTGCTCTGATTGGGCACGTCTTCTTAGGCGCTGCGCTGACGTATCAGCGCCTGACATGTGGCGCGTTGGCCTAAGATTTGAAGCGTTGCTTCAAAATTTTGAATTTTGAATTTTAACAGAGCTTCGCTCTGATTGGGCGAAATAGGATCCTTACGACTCACAAAGGAAAACACACTTGGGAGTCCCTACGACTCCTAAGGAGAAAGTGCACCTACGAGATCCTTTCGACTCGTAGGGAGAAAATGCTTTTATGAGACCCTTACAGCTCATAAAATTGAAAAGCCTTAGGTGATAGGGATCTGAACCTGTCTCCTAAGCCATCGCTCCCTAACAGGAAAAGGCGAATGATGAATTGCTCCTGAAACGTGTGCTTCAATGTTAGCAACGCTGATGCCTACCCTAACCCCAAAATCCCAAAACTCCAATCCAATAGACCCCTAAGTCTTTAAACTGGGAACAGATGACCTCTAAGTCGTTAAACTGGGAACAGATGACCCATAAGTCGTTAAACTGGAACGAGGGAAATTCCCTCACGGCAAATGATGATTCGCTCCTGGTACCATATTCCAGCGTAGCGATGCTGATGTCAACCCAAATCACATCAAATCAGCAAAACAACCAATGACCTCCCTGGCAGAATCAAATTCCACCTCGGAGACAAGTCAACTTCATCCCTGACGCCGCAAGAAGCGGAGCAAGTCAAATCCAGAACCGACAGTCCACGTCGTTAAAAGGGCAGCACCGACCGTCTACGTCGCTAAAAGGGCAGAACCGACCGTCCAAGTCGCTAAAAGGGCAGAACCGACCGTCCAAGTCGCTAAAAGGGCAGAACCGACCGTCCAAGTCACAAAAAGGGCAGAACCGACCGTCCACGTCGCAAAAAGGGCAGCATCGACCGTCCAAGTCCCTAAAAGGGCAGAATCGACCATCCAAGTCGCTAAAAGGGCAGCATCGACCGTCCAAGGCACTAAAAGGGCAGCACCGACCGTCCACGTCGTGAAAAGGGCAACATCGACCGTCCAAGTCGCTAAAAAGGCATCATCGACCGTCCATGTCATAAAAAGGGCAGTGCCAGCTTCCCAAAAAGCGGGAACCGAATCAAGTCGCCTCCACGTAAAAGAAGGTCCATCAATTTCATGTACACAACCCACATGTGTGGTGTGCATTTATTGATGGGGGGCAATTTGTTGGGGTAAAAATTTACACCCCGGTTGACCAAGTCAAAATCAAAGTCAACCCTAATCCAGGTGGGCCCAAGCCCAGGTCAAGTGGGCCAATGCCCGGGTCGAGCCCGAACATGAAGTGACCGGCCTCCCCCCATGCCAAAATAAAAATTTTGTAATAAATAATTTTGTTGTATTTCTTTTATTTTATTTTATGAATAAATGTAAGAAAATGGGCATAAAGCCAAATTTTTGTAAAGCCCATGGCTTATGTGCAAAAAGAAATGGCATATGAGCCATGGGATAGGCAAAATGCCATTTTGAAAAGCCCAAGGGGCTATATGTAAAGTGTATAGCCTATAAAGGCAAAGATAATGAAAATATCTCAACAACTTTTTCTCTCTCCAAAAAAGAATCAAGATATGTGATCTTCTCCTTCCTTAAGGTTCAAAACAAAAAAAACCTTCTTCTTTCTTTTGAATTAAATCAAGAGTTCTACTCTTCCTTTTATAAAACTAAATACTTTTTCACCACAAAACCCACAAAGGGGAGCTTAGATCTCCCATCAGATCTCAAAAAGAAGAGATTTTTTTAAAATCTCACATCTCTTGATCTTCAAGTTCCTGCCAACAGAGGAGGAAGAAGGAGACCCATCTCCAAAAACTCCACTTTGGGGAAGAACTAGGGATCAAGGGGAGAAGCACTTCATCAGCTTCAAAACATCCTAGGAGTATAACTCCTCATACATACACATACACACACACACACACACACACAAAATAATAAGTGCTCCTTTCTGGGAGTACAACTCCCATTGCAGGGACCAAGTCCCTTTTGCCGCCCGAACGCCCACGTGCTCACACTTGGGGCGCTAGTGCTCAAAGCGCTAGCGCCCTTGCGCTCAAAGCGCTAGCGCTCAAAGCGCTAGCGTCCGAGCGTTGTTCATACCATAATATTGCATTATTATATTCCCCATTCTTATTTGTTTTGTAAATAAACAGGTGCTTTTGACGCATGTCTGCTACATATTACAGGTTACAGGTTCTTGGATCTAAAACAGTGAAACAGATGAAAGACGACGCAAAAGTGGAACTACAACCAACAAATAGAAGGATCTTGATCAAGCCTACATAAAAAATAAAGTTTACAAAGTACAAGGCAGCGCAAGGTCCAAGATGTCAAAACGAACGGTTAAAGTTCAATACAACTACTCACTGTGAAGATCTGGAGAATACCTAGAAGCCAAATTGCAAATAGACCTGCAGAAACAGGAAGCACATAAAGCCCAAAAGCAGCCCAAGAAATCTCATAAGCCAAGTCTGCTATTGGGCCGCGGAACTGCGGCCCAACCCCAGCTGAGGCCGCGGTCCCGCGACCATGTAAAGGAATTAAAAGACAGAAATTTTACCATATATTGGGCGGCGCTGAATAGGTCTTTCTAGGGGTATTTTGGAAAATGCAGACGTGCGAATCAATTGTAACCTAGGGTTTCTATCTCCTATAAATAGATACCCAAATCATTTTATGCCTCCCTATGCCTCTTTTTATGAATAAAATTTAGAATTCTTTTGGAGAGCATCATTTTTTGTAAGTTCTTTATTTTCTGCCCTAGGTTAATTTTCTATTCTTTCCCTAGATAAATTTAATTCCTTGCCCTAGTTAATCTTTTATTCTCTGCCCTAGATAAATGTATTTTAATTCCCTAATGAGTGAGTAGTCTCCTCGCTTGTTAGGGTTAGTTTTGGGGAAGGTTTGAGAGATGAAGATCTCTCACTCCTTTCTTGCTCGTCATATATATTCATAGGACTCCATGCATACATGCACACACCACTTCCTACGGCATCCTATCCCTCGAGGTAGCGGTGATACCGTAGTATAAAGGCCCGGTTGTGATGGTTTTCCATGGAGCTTAGGGTAAGGATTTCTAAAGGAAGGACAAGAACCTAGAGGAAGAAACATCTTTCCAAATGGTTCTAATCCCTTTTATTAATAATTACCATAACACCTAATTAGATCTTCATATGGGTATAGAAAGCGGTGAGATTTATTGACTTTCCAAACTTAACCTAGACCTAACCCTAGCAAGATTTAGATATAGATTAATTTAGTTTTTAGATTTAATAATCAATCCGGTTCCCATCGGAATTAACTCGTTTGAGTGAATAGGAAATTCACAACATCCCTGTGGACCGACCCGTACTCACCGGCTAGCTACCAAGCGACGCCGTTCTTGATTGCGGTTTAGAAATATTTTTGACATACGAATCAAATGGCGCTGTTGCCGGGGATGGCGTGTTATTTCCTTTTTGCAATTTCGGGTTAATATAAATTAAAAAAATCATAAAAATCTGAAAAATCACAAAAAAATATAAAAATACATCATCTGTTATTTTTGGAAGGGTATTCTTGCTTGAATTTTGCAGGATTTGCACACATATTCGGATCTGGAAATCTACAGAAAGCTAAACAGAAAACAAAAGATCAGAACAGAGGGAGATTTCAAAAAACAGAACAACGAAAAAAATCTTGAGACGCGAGCCTCCCAGCCCACCGCGATTCCGCGGCCTAAACTTGCTCCTGCCGCGCATCCGCGGCCCGTTGGTGGAATCTCGAGATCTGCGCCGCTGCCGCCTTTCCGCGGCCCAAGCCGCCTTAGGCCGCGCAACCGCGGTTCCCCTGTGCTGTCAGTGCAGGAAAATTCCACTGTAAGGTCCTCTGTTCTTGCTCTGTACATCTAGATATATCTTCTGCAAAAATTCCTGCAGAATCTTGTGCGCTTTAAAACTCTTTTCCCTTCCGAATAACACTCTTGTGCAGGATTTTTGCGCCTCGCTTAAAATAATAACTGATTGCAAGTGATCTTTTCTGATTTGCATATCCTTAATCTTTTTGCTAAAAACTTTTTTCCTAATAAAGAGAAAAAGAAAAAAGGAAAATTTTTATTAGAAAACTTGCAAACTTTTGTCGCTAAGAAATCCTTGCACCACCTTCTTTCTTTTCCCCTTTCTTCTATCATGGGTACCCCAAATCATAAATCTCTTGCCGAACTCTGGTATCCCGAACCTAACTTTGCTTCATACGTCAATTGTTTCGGTCGATTTAAAGAAAATCCCTCCGTGCCAAAATATCTTTGAAAGATCAAATAGAAGCGTCTAGGAGAAACAGTTTGACGTTGCAACCCACTTTATGTCAACCATGTCACCCTTCACCACCTTCGTACGTTGATACCACCTTTTCGAGTCCTGTTGTAACTCCTAAGCCGATGTCCATTGCTGAGCATATTGCTCAATCTCGTAGCCGATGTTTCACTCCTCTCCACACATCTAGTTCTAGGGGTCAACAAGTCCATTCACCTTTTTATCCAACTGTTGACCCTACTCCTGCCAACCATCCAATTCCTACCAGTCCTACCCGACTTTCCCACCTTCACTAGACATTGATTCTACACAGCCATTAGGGAGTTTCACGTATCCAAACAGTTTTGAATCTTTTACCGAAACCCCTTCACAACCCATGTCTAGTTTGGAACAGTCATTGGAGGCGTACATTGCAGCAACAAACAAAATGGTTAGGAATGTGGATGCGTCCATTGCCGCCCTTATGCAACCTACTAAACCAGCAGCTAGTTTCCAACTAGCTTCAAATTTTTCAATGTATAAGGAGGTGGTTGGACAGAGTGAGAATGTGAGAGGATTTCTAAATCAAACCTACCCATACCCAATTGAATCCAACAACTCCAATTTTCAAACATGTGTCCAAAATGATGAGTTGTGTGATTTTGTAGTGCTTGATTTGCCAGATTGTGAAGAACCCCTTTCGAGTGAAACCACACTTAATCCTTTCGATTTTTACACCTCCAATCTAGAACCTGAATTGATAAATACCCATGCTTTTGATGAGGTGTTAGAAAAAAATGATTTTCACTTGATTGAAGATATAGACGCCAGGAATATTTTGGATGATGAACCTGTAAATTTGATTGAAATTTTATGTCCAATTCATCATCCCGAGTCATTAAATGTTTCTCCCGAACTTCATATGCGTCTTGATTTTGATGATAATAGCATGGATGAGTTAAATATTGAGGAAAATTATGAGGATAGTATTGAGGAGAGTATTGAGGATAATATTGAGGTTGAACCATTTTTGTTTGATGTGTCGGATTTTCCAATTCATCCTCTTGAACCTTTAACTAAATCACCCTCCCTCCTTTCCATCGTTCCGACCACGCCTAATATCACGCTTGAAGACTGTGAGCTTGAAAAATTTTCCTTTGAATCTGACACAGTTCTCACAGCCGATAACACGTACGAATGTTTCACTTTTTCGAACGACGTTGATAACTCACCGCCCGAGTTTGAGTCCTTTACATTTACAGATGAGTTAGTTAAACCATCAGACTCGGTTGCTTACAATTGTTTCGAACCATTGATAGAATTTTTTAAGTTCGTGACAGTTTACTACGATGAGAATGAGACTATCCCTAATTCACTTCCTTTCATCCTTCCTATCGTTCCGACCTTGCAAGAGACCGTTACGCTTTCATCTCCAATACCAAGTTCGGCGTACCCATGCTTTCTTGCGAATCTTAAGGGATTTGACCTCATTTCTCGACGGGTTGATAGGTTAACACAATCGCTTTTAACACATCGGTCATCACAAATTGCGCTGATTTATTCACTCGATTTACACCCTCAAGATCGTACTCCACTTCTTTCTCTTTTCTGTCGTTCTCCTCCTCCACCGAGACTATATTCCACCCTTCTTCCCATTCGGTCTCGTGTGCTTCTCATTTCTCTTCTTTCCACCCCATTCTTTCACCAACCCTACCATTACCACGATAAGATTTTTGAATGGTTGGTGCTAACCTTTGGCTTGTGTAAGGCCTTGTTTAGTTTGGGGAGGACCTTGTTGTATATATGTACATATATTTTTTGTTTTCTTTTTCTATAAAAAATAAAAAAAATTCAAAACATTAAAAAATAAAAAAAATTATAAATAAATAAACAGGGGAGTGCCGACAATTTTGACCCTCTTGGTGTAGCATGACAGTGAGGACACTGTCAAGTTTAAGTTTGGGGGTATGCTCGGTACGTCTTCTTCCTTCACATTCATTTGTACATATTTTTGCATTTGCATACTTATTTTAAAATCCATAAAAATTGAAAAATTAAAAAAATTAATGTATTCAATTTTGGCCTTATTTGACTTGAGTTTGACAGATAGGTTAACCGGCTAGAAACAACTAGATCCTAGACTTAGTAAATTAAAAACCCTAAAAATAACCTTTCTTAAAGTTTAACGGTAGAAAGTATATATCTTTGTAGTTTATTTAGAAATAGGCAAATCTTGAGTTCACTTCTTGGGCTAAGTCAAAACAAAGGAAAAGTATTGATATTTTTATTAGAGTATAAGTTTGAAAAATAATTCCTAGCTTAAGTCTAGATTCTGAAAATATATACTCTACAATTTGCACAAACACGCACCTTGAAACTTGGAATAGTAGAGGAGACCTTGAAATGCTCTTGTCTAAAGTCCTTGGTATAATGAAAATAAAAGAAAAAAAAGTAAATAAAGAAAAAAAAATGAACACTGGTTTTTGTGATTACTTAAGGCTGTAAAAATAAGAAAAATATTTAGCGAGGGTGCTTCATCACCCGGTGCCTTAGACCAACTGGTTTGGGAGTCACTGCTAAAAGCCTTAGGTGTTGCAAGACTAGCAATTACTTTTTAACGTGCAAACGCATTTTGTAATCGGTCGTTGGTACCTCAAGAAGTATTAACGGTCGCATGAAATATATGTAAGCAAAATTCATTTAAAAATTCACTAATTAAGAAGTGCTTTGGACAATGGACAAGAGTATGATTGCTTGATTTGAATTTCCAAGTGTAGGGGTGATATATACACACACGTAGGGGTATGTGATTGGGATTTAGATAAGAAAGAGGAATGAAGAATAGAACTTGTATCTTTAGTAGAGTTGATAAAACTTCCTAAGTGGAGATGGAACCCTAGAAGGAAAACTTAAGAGATGCCGAAAGCTAAGTAGGTCTGCAGAACATATATAATCTTAAGTTAAATGATGAGGAATTATGAAGAATATGGGTGGATAATTTACAACTCGACGATAATAGAATTTCTTGTTAGAAAACCTGATTGGAGAACAAAAGTCGAAAAGCCGAATTGATAGGATTTTGTGGGTAGTATCCGCTGAAAACCCTCAGGAGACAACACTCCTCCTATTAGGGACACCTAGAGATTTAACGGCTTGTTGCACGTGCTCAGTGCAATCGCGTTTCCCTGCGAAAGTGCGGTTAGGTTTTTTGTCGAGAATAAAAAAATAAGTTTGCTCGAGGACGAGCAAAAGATAAGTTTGGGGGTATTTGTTCATACCATAATATTGCATTATTATATTCCCCATTCTTATTCGTTTTGTAAATAAACAGGTGCTTTTGACGCATGTCTGCTACATATTACAGATTACAGGTTCTTGGATCTAAAACAGTGAAACAGATGAAAGACGATGCAAAAGTGGAACTACAACCAACAAATAGAAAGATCTTGATCAAGCCTACATAAAAGATAAAGTTCACAAAGTACAAGGCAGCGCAAGGTCCAAGATGTCAAAGCGAACGGTTAAAGTTCAATACAACTACTCACTGTGAAGATCTGGAGAATACCTAGAAGCCAAATTGCAAATAGACCTGCAGAAACAGGAAGCACATAAAGCCCAAAAGCAGCCTAAGAAATCTCATAAGCCAAGTCTGCTATTGGGCCGCAGAACCGCGGCCCAACCCCAGCTGAGGCCGCAGTTCCGCGGCCATGTAAAGGAATTAAAAGACAGAAATTTTACCATATATTGGGCGGCGCTGAATAGGTCTTCCTAGGGGTATTTTGGTAAATGCAGACGTGCGAATCAATTGTAACCTAGGGTTTCTATCTCCTATAAATAGATACCCAAATCATTGTATGCCTCCCTATGCCTCTTTTTATGAATAAAATTTAGAATTCTTTTGGAGAGCATCATTTTTTGTAAGTTCTTTATTTTCTGCCCTAGGTTAATTTTCTATTCTTACCCTAAATAAATTTAATTTCTTGACCTAGTTAATCTTTTATTCTCTGCCCTAGATAAATGTATTTTAATTCCCTAATGAGTGAGTAGTCTCCTCGCTTGTTAGGGTTAGCTTTGGGGAAGGTTTGAGAGATGAAGATCTCTCACCCCTTTCTTGCCCGTCATATATATTCATAGGACTCCATGCATACATGCACACACCACTCCCTACGGCACCCTATCCCTTGAGGTAGCGGTGATACCGTAGTAGAAAGGCCCGGTTGTGATGGTTTTCCATGGAGGTTAGGGTAAGGATTTCTAAAGGAAGGACAAGAACCTAGAGGAAGAAACATCTTTCCAAATGGTTCTAATCAATTTTATTAATAATTATCATAACACCTAATTAGATCTTCATATGGGTATAGAAAGCGGTGAGATTTATTGACTTTCCAAACTTAACCTAGACCTAACCCTAGCAAGATTTAGATATAGATTAATTTAGTTTTTAGATTTAATAATCAATCCGGTTCCCATCGGAATTAACTCGTTTGAGCGAATAGGAAATTCACAACATCCCTGTGGACCGACCCGTACTCACCGGCTAGCTACCAAGCAATGTCGTTCTTGATTGCGGTTTAGAAATATTTTTGACATACAAATCAAGCGCCCACGTGCTGACACGTGGGACGCTAGCGCTCAAAGTGCTAGCGTCTAAAGCGCTAGCACCCACGTGCTGACACGTAGGACGCTAGCGCTCAAAGTGCTAGCGTCTAAAGCGCTAGCGCCCACGTGCTGACACGTGAGGCGCTAGCGCTCAAAGTGCTAGCGTCCAAAGCGCTAGCGCCCGAGCTCCCACGTGCTGACACGTGAGGCGTTAGCGCTCAAAGCGCTGGCGCCCTTGCGCTAGCGCCCGAGCGCCAACGTGCTGACACGTGGGGCGCTAGCGCCCTTGCGCTCAGAGCGCTAGCGCCCAAAGCGCTAGCGCCCGAGCGTCCACGTGCTGACACGTGGGGCGCTAGCGCCCGAGCGCCCATGTGCCTGGCACGTGGGGCGCTAGCGCTCTTGCGCTCAAAGCGCTAGCACCCAAAGCGCTGGCGCTTTTTCCCACGCATCCTTTGGATGCCCTTTCCCTTTTTTTATTTTATATATATGTATGTACACACACACACACACACATACTCTACAACTCTATCCCTCTCAAAAAAAATTTGGGCCGGGACGCTGCGCCGCACCCCGCAAGGGGGCTGCTAGCCCCCTTGACCCCCAGCCCGCTATCCGGGTAGCGGGACCCCCGTAAAAACTCTGCGAGCCCCCCGATATATCCAAAACCCCTGCAAAACACAACACTGCACGTTGAGTTCGCATGATCAGTTTGACCCGTTAATCGGAGGTTCCCTTGCTCCAAAGGCAAGGGGTAATTAACGACAGCTTAGTCCGCGGCTGCCGGAGATTCGGATCCCCACAATCAATAAACCCCAGCCTACCCTAGGCAGGGGGAATCTGTAATGCGTCTGACAAGCGCGCGCGTATTCCCATCTCAATGGGGTAATGAAAAACACCCTACAATTATGAGTTTCTCGTGATGCCATTTGGAGTGACCAATGCACCGGCCATATTCATGAATCTAATGAACCAAGTTCTCCGAGAGTACCTAGACAGGTTTGTTGTTATTTTTATAGATGACATCCTGGTATATTCAAAGAATCGGAAAGAGCACGCTGAACATTTACGAATTGTCCTGGAGACTTTGCGACAGCATCAACTCTATGCCAAGTACAGTAAGTGCGAATTTTGGCTAGATCAAGTCGAATTTCTCGGACATATTGTTTCAGGTGAAGGAATCTCTGTGGATCCAGCTAAAGTATCAGCAGTAAGCGAATGGCCGACACCAAAGACAGTGAAGAACGTTCAAAGTTTCTTGGGATTAGCAGGATACTACCGAAGATTCATAGAAGGCTTTTCGAAGATTGCAACACCCCTGACCAAACTCACACATAAAGATGAAGTATTCGTGTGGTCATAAGCATGCGAACAGGCTTTCATAGAACTCAAGTCAAGATTGACATCAGCGTCTATTCTCGTAATATCGGACTAATTAGGAGATTTTGCTGTGCATTGCGATGCATCAGGTAAGATATTAGGATGTGTTCTACACCAGCATGGAAAAGTTGTAGCTTATGCATCAAGACAGTTGAAGATTCATGAGCGCAATTATCCAACGCATGATCTGGAGTTGGCGGCTGTTATATTTGCACTGAAGATTTGGCGTCATTACCTTCTTGGAGAACGGGTAGATATATACGCAGACCGCAAAAGTCTGAAGTATGTATTTACTCAGAAAGAACTGAATATGCGGCAAAGAAGATGGCTAGAACTTATGGCGGACTTCGCTATCAACCTACAATATCATCCAGGGAAGGTGAATGTAGTTTCTGATGCACTTAGTCGCCAGCCGTTATCAATGAATCTCACCGCACAGTGGAAGCTACAGCAAGATTTGCACAAGATGGAGATTGAAGTGGTTATGCCAGGTAATACTTCAGAGTTGATGAATTTACAAGTTCAAACTACTATTGTCAATCAGATCAAATCATCTCAAACAAGTGATGCCAAGTAGCAAAAGATCAGAGAACAAGTAGAAAGTGGACTTAGAACAGACTTTATCATCCACGAAGACAGATCTTTAAGATACGGAAGCAGATTGTGTGTACCACAAGGTCCTGTTCGGGAAGAGTTGATGAAAGAAACTCACGGCTCTCCATACTCAGTACACCCTGGTGGTACAAAGATGTACAAAGATCTGTGGCAACATTACTGGTGGCATGGAATGAAGCGTGAAGTAGCCAGAAGCGTAGCCAAATGCTTGGTGTGTCAGCAAGTAAAAGCTGAACATCACAGGACTGCTGGTTTACTTCAACCGTTACCTATTCCAGAATGGAAGTGGCAACACATCACCATGGACTTCGTGACTGCATTTCCTCGCAGCACGAAATTTAACGATGCGGTATGGGTTATTGTGGATCGACTCACAAAATCGGCTCACTTCATCCCATTTCAAGTTGGCCAATCTACCGAGACACTGCAAAGAAGTACATGGAAGTAAGTCTGAATCTAAGTAAGATTTAACTCTTCATAGTGTACTATTTCTGATACCCATGAACTAATGCAGGAGATCGTGAGATTACATGGAGTACCGGTTTACATTGTCTCCGATCGTGACACCAGATTCCGATCGCAATTTTGGCAGAGTCTGCAAGCTAGCTTGGAAACGAGTTTGAACTTCAGCACAGCTTATCATCTATAAACAGATGGTCAGTCTGAGCGAACGATTCAGATTCTTGAAGATATGCTAAGAGCATGTATGTTAGATTTCATAGGATCGTGGGAATATCACCTATATCTTGTGGAGTTTTCATACAACAGCAGCTACCAAGCGAGTATTGGAATGACACCTTTTGCAGCTCTTTATGGAAGGAAGTGTCGATCACCATTAAGTTGGGACGACATCGGAGATAGGGAACTCCTTGGACCTGAGATGATCGTAGCAACGGTGGATGCAGTTCACACGATCAGAGAAAGAATGCGCATAGCCCAAGACAGACAGAAGCATTGGGCTGATGCAAAGCGCCGACATCCGGAGTTCCAGCCGGGAGATCATATGTTCTTGAAGATCTCTCCAAATCGTGGAGTAATTCGCTTTGCTAAGAGGGGTAAGCTCAGTCCAAGATTTATTGGACCGTTCGACATACTCGAACGAGTCGAAGAAGTGGCATATCATTTGGCACTTCCACCCTCATTGGAATGAGTGCACAACGTATTCCGCATATCCCGGCTTCAAAGATATGTGAGCGACCCCAGCCACATCCTTGATCACTTCGAGCTCACGTACAGACCGACTTATCTTGTGAATAGCAACCCGTTGAAATCCTGGACAGAAAAGTAAAGTCAATCCGGAATAAGGAAGTAAACTTGGTCCGAGTGATGTGGAGAAAGGATTCACCAGGAGAATCAACGTGGGAAAGAGAATACGATATGCATGCAAGATATCCTTTCTTATTTGTAAATTAGTCCTTATATATTTGTAAATTTCGAGGACGAAATTTTTGTAAGGAGGGTAGAATGTAACAACTCTAATTTCATTGCACAAAATTTTTCAAGTTAATGTATAGAATAAAGTTTCAAGCCTGAGCACAAGTTATAAATTTAATTTGTTTTAGAACAGCAAGAAACAACTTGTAGTTTATTGGTAAAACCTTGCACTGCTGTGACGTGGCCCCTGTGTTCGAATCCTATCAGCCACATATTATTTTTTATGACTTTTCTTTTAAACTTTTTGGAAGCTCAAAAGTTTACACGTGCAATACACGTAAAATGAAAAGTCACAGAAAACAAACATGTGAAAAATGTTGTATGAACAGATAGGGACACATGGCAAGAATTCCACACCCCACCTCAACACAACGACCGGCGAGATCGTCGTTTGGGCCGGCGCCGCCGGTTTCCCCCGTCGGGAATGCTCCAAATTTCTGAACCCTAATCTCTTGGCCTGCCCCCACTACTCCTAGTCTGTTTGTTTTCCCTGCAATTAACCAAAGAATTAAAAATAAGCTTTAAAACCAAATTTTAATGCATTTTAATTCCCTTTTTAATTCTCTCTTCACTTACAAAAACCTAATTCTACCCTATAAATACACCCCCACACTCTAGCCATCTTCATTCTGAAGTCTATTGTTCAAAATCCTCAAAAAAATTCAAGTCAAAGAAGAGTACAAGTGGAGTTAGTCCAAGGTCAAGTTCCGGCGATAATTCGACACGATTCCGGCGACCCCGCGACTCCACGAACCTTCCAAATCCTTTCTCAACCTCCCCTCTCTCATTTCATCTAGTAAGTCCCATCTCTTCTCCTCTCTTCCTAAATTAAAAAGTTCTTTTTTCAGAAATCGTCGAAAGTGGATTTATTCCGACATCCGTTTCTAAACCGTTAATAACACAACTTTTATTAATAACCATTCATCCATGTTATTACAACTTGCTTAGTAATCATAAAACAACCTTTGAGAATAAGTTTCATCTCAAAATACTATGATATGTAGCTTTTATTTGAAATTTTCGTTTAAATACCACAAACTTACATATGACATATTTTAATACCTTTGCTTATACTACTTTTAGGAAAATCTCACGAGGTAATGACCTACCTCTCACAACACGCATCATGACATAGCACGATTTCCCTTTAGCAATATTTTCGGGACAAATACGACTTTTACATCAAAATACCATAAACTATTAAAAAACGTATTTCTTTAAATTGTGTTATTTACATTCCTTACGATTAAGCCTCTACAACCCATTTGGGGAACCCGATCGGGATGGTGCGGGTTATCGCACATACTCGGGACTAGTAGAGCGAGATGCAGATCTTCTCACGGAACATACGATCTCGATGGAATTTTTAATGCAATTTTTAAGAAAAACGTGATTTTCTATTTAATAAATAAATGTTATTTTTAATAAATATGTATAAATAATATCAAACCATCTATTTTAAATATATAATAAATTCCATGTTTTCCTTAACAAAAGAAAAGGAATTACATTTTCATGAAAATACCATCAAGAATCCATACAAGTCAAATTTACACAAAAATACCATGAACTATTCAACTAGGTATTTATTCACTAGAATACCTCACTTTTAAAATTTACATCCATGAAAACCATAAACACGATAAATAAATACTTGAAGATTATTTTGAAATTATACTAAGAGTATTTTCATAAAAACCCCTCAATTATATTAATTTACAATAAGGACCCTAGTAAATATAGGTTTAAGCGAGACCAATTCTCTTGAGTATCATGGAGCCGGAGAAATGGGTGCTTACCTATTTAAGGTAGAAAACTAAAACAGGATTATCAATGGTAATTGGTTTGGAAAAAATCATAAATCCTGCCGTCCATGTGCAGCAGTTACCGATAACTCCTAAACCTAGTTCAGGACTCAAATCTGTTTAAAGTGTCTGACTCAATCTGAGTCTCGGTCTAATCTGAATACAATCCAAATATGAATCCAACTATAACTCCATTTCAACATGAACCCAATGTATCAAACATGAACACTTGAACATGAACATGCAATATGACTCGACTGGACCGAACCATGGATATATTTTGAACTTGATTACATGACTATCCGTTTACATCCGATCCGTTTACATGAACAACTTATATCATGGTTTCGACAAGTCTTATACAATCAAAACAGTTAATACATTATGCATTACGGGGTTTTAACAGGATAGATTGATACGGAATGTATTAGAAGTGGCACGAGACGGTCACTTTAATACACTAACCTTAATATCCGTGTTGTTGTCGCGTGGCTTAACGGGTCCTTGTGCTCCGTATACCTTAGTCCACGGAATAGTTGGACTCCTCTCGTATACACCGATGCATTCTGTACCAAGTTATAAACAACTGCGTTAGTATAACTAAAACGGATAAATTACCGGATATATTTTATTTACTTGATCTATTCTTATCTCTCTCTTGGGACTTACCGAGCGATTGTTCGCTTACGACATTCCTATTTCTTCCTTTTTTGGAATGTTGTCAGGAGGACCCGACTCTCAGGAGATCGAGCCCAGCCAGGAAGATTTGGAGCAGTTTTCTAAGGAACCGGAGTTTTAGCTCATACTTGTACTTATCTTACTTTCAATTCATATGCCATTGTTTAGATATCGCTTTCCATTATTGTATTTTACTTTCCAGTGTATGTAAAGAATGAATATAAATAAAAAGTTGTTATTTCATTACATCTCTTGTCATTCTTGTGCTTTACTTTTATATTGCTTATCTACGCTTAACGTATTTACTTCTGAGTAAATATGTCGCGTCCCTGCCACGTCTACTTCCCCGTACATTGGGAAGTGGGGCGTGACACCAGATCACCCAGTCTTTTACTTCAAGAGTGGAGACAAAACGTTGGAACCAGGAATTTTCCATTCCAAGCCAAAGAATGCAGAAATGTTTACTCTACCGGCGGAAGAAGAAAAGCCAGAGGTAGTTCGAGAGTTCGAAGATATATTTCCTGAAGATATAACAGATTTGCCTCCCGATCGAGCTCTTGAATTCAGCATTGATTTACTACCTGGTGCACAACCGGTAATCAAAGCTCCGCACCGGTTAAGTCCAGAAGGATTAAAGAAGATCCGTACTCAGTTGGACGAACTTCTGAAGAAACGTTGGATTCGTCTCAGTACTTTAAGTTGGGGATCTTCAGTTTTGCTCGTGAAAAAGAAAGAAGGTTCATCCAGAATATGTGTAGATTACCGATCTCTGAACGAAGTGACGATCAAGAACAAGTTTCCACTACCGCGCATCGATGATCTTTTCGATCAGCTAAGCGGGTCTTGTGTATTTTCGAAGCTAAATATTCATTCGGGTTAGGTGAAGGTCAAAGAGTCTGATATTCCGAAGACGACATTCAGGACTCGCTATGGTCATTACGAATATCTCGTGATGCCATTTGGGGTGACCAATGCACCTTCTATATTTATGAATCTGATGAACCAAGTTTTCCGAGAGTAATTAGACAGGTTCATTGTCATCTTCATCAACGACATCTTAGTGTATTCAAAGAATCGGAAAGAATACGCCGAGCATTTACCGATTTTCCCGGAGACATTACAACAGCATCAACTCGATACCAAGTACAGCAAGTATGAATTTTGGTTAGATCAAGTCGGATTTCTCGGGCATATTGTTTCAGGCGACGGAATCTCAGTAGATCCAGCTAAGGTGTCAGCTGTCAGCGAATGACCGACACCAAAGATGGTGAAGGATATTCGAAATTTCTTGGGTTTAGCAGGATACTACCGAAGATTCATCGAAGGTTTCTCGAAGATTGCAGCATCCCTGACCAAGCTCACATGTAAAGATGAAGCATTCGTGTGGTCAGAAGAATGTGAACAAGATTTTGTAGAACTCAAGTCGAGGTTAACTTCAGCTCCTATCCTTGTAATACCGGATCAATCTGGAGGTTTCGTCGTACATTGTGATGCGTCCAGTAAGGGATTAGGATGTGTTCTACACCAGCATGGAAAAGTTGTAGCCTTTGCATCAAGACAACTGAAAGTTCATGAGCGCAACTATCCAACACATGACTTGGAGTTGGCAGCCGTTATCTTTGCACTTAAGATTTGGCGCCGCTATCTTCTAGGAGAAAGAGTGGATATATACACCGACCATAAGAGTCTGAAGTATGTATTTACTCAGAAGGAATTGAACATGCGGCAGAGAAGATGGTTAGAACTCATGGCGGACTTCGACATCAACCTACAATATCATCCTGGGAAGGTGAATGTAGTTCCTGATGCACTTAACCGCCATCCATTAGCAATGAATCTCACCGCTCAGTGGAAGCTACAGCAGGAATTACACGGATTGGCAATCGAAGTAATTATGCCAGGTAACGCTTCGTATCTGATGAACTTACAAGTTCAGTCTATTATTGTCAATCAGATCAAAGCAGCTTAAGCAAATGATGCCAAGCTACAAAATATCGGAGAATAAGTAGAAAGTGGATTTTGAACAGACTTCATCATCCATGAAGATAGATCCTTAAGATATGGAGGTAGATTGTGTGTACCAAATGGTCCAGTTCGAGAAGAGTTGATGAAAGAAGCTCACAACTCTCCATACTCTGGACACCCCAGTGATACAAAAATGTATAAGGATCTACGGCAACACTACTGGTGGCATGGAATAAAACGCGAAGTAGCCAGAAGCATAGCCAAGTATTTGGTATGTCAGCAAGTAAAGGCTGAACATCACAGAACTGCTGGTCTACTTCAGCCGTTACCAATCCCAGAATGGAAATGGTAGCACATTACCATGGACTTCGTGACTGCCCTTCCTCACAGCACAAAGGGTAATGACGCAGTATGGGTTATTGTGGATCGACTCACCAAGTTGGCTCACTTTATTCCCTTTCAAGTTGGTCAATCTTCCGAGACGTTAGCAAAGAAGTACATGGAGGTAAGAATGAATCTAAAGTAAGATATAACTTCAAAATGTACTATATTGATACCCATGAACTTATGCAGGAGATTGTGAGATTACATGGAGTACCGGTTTGCATCGTCTCCGATCGTGATACAAGATTCCGATAGCAGTTTTGGCAGAGTCTGCAAGCTAGTTTGGGAACGAGTCTGAACTTCAGCACGGCTTACCATCCATAAACGGATGGACAGTCCGAGCGAACAATTCAGATTCTGGAGGACATACTAAGAGCTTGTATGTTAGACTTCGGAGGTTCGTGCGAAGATCACCTACACCTTGTGGAGTTTTCATACAACAACAGTTATCAGGCGAGCATTGGAATAGCACCATTTGCAGCACTCTATGGAAGGAATTGTCGATCGCCACTATGTTGGGACGACATCAAAGATCGTGAACTCTTAGGACTAGAGATGATCGTGGCAACTGTAGACGTAGTTCGCATAATTAAGGAAAGAATGCGCATAGCCCAAGACAGACAGAAACATTGGGCAGATGCAAAGCGCCGACGCCTGGAGTTCCAACCTGGAGACCATATTTTTCTGAAGATTTCTCCAAACCGAGGAGTAATCCGTTTTGGCAAGAGGGGTAAGTCAGTCCAAGATACATAGGACCGTTCGATATTTCGAACGAGTCGGAGAAGTGGCCTACCGTTTAGCACTTCTACCCTCATTGGAAAGAGTGCATAACGTGTTCCACATATCCCAGCTACTAAGATATGTGAGCGACCCCAGCCACATCCTTGATCACTCAGAGCTCACAGTCCAGACTGACCTGACATGCGAGCAACAACCCGTTGAGATCCTGGACCGAAAGGTGAAGACACTAAGGAACAAGGAAGTAAATTTGGTCCGAGTGATATAGAGAAAAAATTCGCTAGGAGAATCAATGTGGGAACGAGAAGATAACATGCGTGCAAGATACCCTTACTTATTTGTAAATTAGTCCCTATGAAAATGTAAATTTCAAGGATGAAAATGTAAATTTCAAGGACGAAATTTTTATAAGGGGGGTAGAATGTAACGACTTTGAATTTACTGTACAAATTTTTTTAGTTTAATGTACAGAAAGGAGTTTACAAGCCTGAGTACAATTTATAAGTTACTTTTTGTTTAAGAATGGCAAGAAGCCACTTGTAGCTCACTGGTAAAGCCTTTGCACTGCTATGACGTATCCCCTGTGTTCGAATCCCATCAGACACATTATATTTTTTCTGATTTTTCTTTTAAACTTTTTGGAAGCCCAAAAGTTTACACGTGCAATGCATATAAAAATGAAAAGTCTGAAGAAATAAATATGTGCAAAAGAGTATTAATACTGAGATGAACACGTGGCACCAATCTGACGGCCCCAATCCCACAAACGACTGGCGAGATTGCCATATTGGCCGGCACCGACGGGGCCCCCGAGCCCAATGAATCCCGGGCTTTGCACACATGACCCTTCCCCTATCCCTAACTCCTTTACACTGTTTGATTGTAACAGTGACTTTTAATTTCACCTTTAAACCAAATTTTAATGAATTATAATTCACTCTTTTAATTCCAAAACCCTAATTCCATACTATAAATACTGCTCCATGCCCTAGCCCTTCATCATTCTGAAAATTATAGCCAAAATTCTTAAAAAATTTTAAGTACAAGTGGAGTAGAAAATGAGTTAGCAAGCGATCAAGTTCCGACGAGAATCGAATCAAATTACGGCGACCCCGCGACACCAACCCATTCTTCTTCTACCTTCTCTTAACCAAAACAGCTTGCAAGTCCCTTCCAATTCTCATTCTTCTTCTTTAAAACTTCATTTTCAAAACATATATCGGAAGTGGAGTTAAAACCGATATCTTCTTCTATACTATATAAAATCCACTTTTTTTACATATTTGGCATCCATATCCTTACAAAAAGTTTGTAATCATAAAAATAAGGTTTAGAACCAACTTTCACTCAAAAATGTCATGTAATGTAACTTTAACTTAACTTTTACATTAAAGTACCATGAACTTTATATATGTCATCTCATATTGCTTTACTTAAAACATACCTTTAGGAAAATTCACGAGGTAACGATCTACCTCTCACATACACACATGGTTTCCATAACACGATATCCTTTGAACATATTTTTGTTACGAATACAATATTTCATTAAAATACCATTTAATATAAAAACGGTTTTCTTTTAAATTGTATTTTCAATTCCTATGCAAATAAGCCTCTACAACCCTTTTTAGGGGACCCGCTATTGGATGGTGCGGATTATCGAACATCTTAGGACTAGTAGAGCGAGATGCAGACCTCCTCACGGAGCATTCGGTCTCGAAAGGTTTTTAATACGGTTTTTAAGAAAAATGCAATTTTCTACTTAAATAAAAATTATTTTTTTTATAATTATATAAATATTACAAATCCATATATTTTCAAAATATAATAATCTTATATTTTTTCAAATGAAAGAATTACAGGTTTCATCAAAATACCATCAAGATACCAACAAAAGTCAAGCTTTACAGTAAAATAACATGAACTTTCCAAGCTAAACTATTATCACTAAAATACCTCAAATCCTTAAAATTTACATCCATGAAAACCCTAAATAATATAAATAATTTCTCGAGATTTATTTTTAATTATATTAAAAATATTTTCATAAAACCCTATAGAGTTATATAAAACAATATTTAAGGACTTTAGTAAATATAGGTTTAAACGGGATCAATTCTCTTGAGCCTTAGAGAGCCGAAAAAAGTGAGGGCTTGCCTATTTAAGGTAGAAAACTTAACGGTGTTATCAATGGTAATTTTCTTGGAAAAAAACACAAATCCAGCCGTCTATGTGCAGCAGTTACCGATAACTCCCGAAGTTAATTCAGGATCTAAATCGGTTATAAGTGTCTGACTCAAATCTGAGTCTAAATCAAACTTGAATCCAAACTCAAACCAAAATCCAATTCAAACATGAATCCAAACTCTAACATGTATACTTGAACATGAACCTGAATATCAAACCCGAATACAAGACTTGACTTGACCGAACCATGGTTATAACTTGACATGACTACAGGCTTACATCCTGAACCTGACTACTTAAACAACTTGTATTCATGGTTTCGGCAAGACTTGTAATATAATCAATACAATACATTACGGGGTTAACGGGATAGATTGGTACGGAATGTATAGCGTGGCACGAGATGATCACTAAAACACCTATATGAACTCTCGTGCCGTTGTCCCGTGGGTTTTGACGGGGCCTTATACTACATGTTATCATAGTCCACGGGGTAAGATGGACTTCTCTCGTATACACAAATACTTTCCTTACCAAACTACAAAAAACTATGTTAGAATAGCAATTTTTTACTTGTACATCTTACTAGTTCAATTCTTATTACCTGTTATATTCCTTTCTTTCTTTTGGGACTTACCGAGCGCTAGTTCGCTGTCGATATTCTTGTCTATTTCTTTCTTTGGAATGTTCGTCAGGAGGACCGGACTCGCAGGAGATCGAGCCGAACCAGGAGGACTTGGACCAGTTCACCGAGCAGCAGGTCTTCTAGTTCACCTTATACTTATTTCAGTTTGTATGCCATTGTTTAGGCATTACTTTATATCATTGTACTTTCCTTTTCAAAACAATTGTATGTAAAGATAAATGTTAATAAAATTTGATGTTCATTTTATACCTCTTGTTATTCTTATGCATTATATATATATATATTCCTTAATTTATGCTTAACGTATTTATTTCTTAGTAAATACGTTGCGGGATTACCACGTCACCGTTTCCTTACACTGGGAAGCGGGGCGTGATAAAATGTTCGTCAGATGCTGTGGAGACTGAGGAGGTGGACACCATAGAGGAGGAGCATGATCAGATTGCGACTCAGGCCTAAACTAGTTATCATTTTTTTTCAGTTTATGTATACCACATGTTTAGGCATTTCTGTTCTTGTAGTTTCCTTTTCAGTTGAACTCATGTATTGTAATTGTATCAAGTTTGAATGTAAATAAAGTTGTTGAAATTTAAATCTCATATTAATTTCTTGTCATTTTATATTGCTTATTTTACGCTTAGCGTATTTACTCCGGGAAGTGACTTTCTCAAAATAACTACATCGCGGGCTTGTCACGTGCCGTCGCTGTCAACTGGGAAGCGGGGCATAACATGGCGCCTCACGTGCTTCTCACGTGAGTACCCAAAAGATTCCCTTAAATGGAACTCAGCGCCTCACGTGCTTCCCACGTGAGCGCTCAAAACAAAGGACTCAGCGCCTCACGTGTTTCCTATATGAGCACTCAAAATAAAAGGCCCAACGCTTCATGGGAAATACACGTGAGCGCTGAGTAAAAGTGCAGAAGTACTATAAAATCAGTCAAAATGACTAAGTGCTTAGCACTGATTGGGCAGCGCCCAAGTCCCAGCGCCTCACGTGAAACACACATGAGCGCCCAATAAAATAAATGAGACAGCGCCTCATGTGCCCCTCACGTGAGTGCCATACAAAGTGCTTAGCACTCTATATTTAGTCAAAATGACTAAAGTGCTTAGCACTGATTGGACAACGCTCATGTCTGAGCGCCTTACATGATACACATGTAAGCGCCAGAGCCTCCAAACACGTGTTTAGCACTTCTACATAAAAGGAAAAACGCTGATCAAATAGAACCACAAATAAGTGCTTAGCACTTTTGAATAAAAAAAAGAGAAGAAAAAGACTGAGCATACCAAGTCTAAATTGGCTAAGTCTTTCTGAAAAGTTTCTTACAGCTGAGCTCAAATGCTCTGTTGTTGGATCTTAATAAATTTAATGATCATGAAAATATTGCTAAATTGATCTTAGTCTAAAATATGACTAACGTATGCTTAGTTAAGATAAATTGAGCCAAAATGCTCATATATTTAAGCCGAACTTAACCTCAAACTAGATTAACGGTTTTTAAACAAAACAAAATATTTTTGAACTAAAGGAAAATATAATCTAAGTTCAAAACCCAAATTTATAAATATACGAATTTGGACTAATTTATGCTCTATGGGCGATGCCATAAACTAGTCTCCGTATACAATCCACGGGCAACCAAAACAAACAAAATAACACACGACGCGAAATGAACAACTGGAGACGTAGAAAGTGGTTATCGCAACGCCATAACGTAATTAACTGCAGGGGTTTGTACATACATGGAAAAGTGTCTCTACAATCAAAACCCCCTCATAAACGAAGGGGGATTTGCTAAAGTCTGTTATATCGGTCGCATCTATCTAAACCTCCGATATACGGTGCTATAAATCAACTTAGTATAATCGGAGAGGTGGGTGGATATGTCCAAATAGTGCTGCCCTCAAATTCAGGCCAGACGTCCCTAAGCGTCTCGGTCCGGTTTTTGGCGGTAAACAGATTCTGGCACGACCGATCAGCATCTGCCCCCAAATTCAGACCAGACGTCCCCAAGCATCTCGGTCCGGTCTTTCGACGGTAAACATCAAGTGATGGGCAATAGGAGTTTATGGGAGGAGACTTGGGATCTCCCATTTAGTGCTTCGGAGAGGGACACGCGGAGCCGGTGGACGCCGTTGCGGTCAAAAAAATAACATAGTGAAGATTTGAAATTTTCCATGGGGCTCATAAATTTATGATGAGAACTTGGAGTGTCTGCAGGAACGATGGTTGTGGGATCGATGCAAGTTGTTGAGTTAATGCAGTTGGGATGTCAACTTGTTCATTCTTATAAGTTGTCCATCAACAAGCTGTTCTAATTGGTTCTAATTGTTTCATGGATTCTTGATGATTTTATTATGTCAACCAACTAACACCCTTCATCTTTCATTTAATTAGAAAACCGTTTAATCCACATTTAACAATTTTTTCAAAAGGGTTTTTCACCATGCTATAAGGAGCTTCGTCTTGTCGGCCCTGAATTCTTCTTTCACTGTCCATGGGTAAAATTTAATAAAAGGAAGGATTTATTTAAAAATTGAATTTGTAATTTTTTTCCTTTCCGATCTCAGTTATTCGTGTGTTGCGTCATAAAGAGTATTTTCATAAAAAGTATTTTCATCCCGACCAAGGTACTTCAATTCAGTGCAATGAATATATCGTTCATAGATTCATGAAATTATTTGCACGTCGTAATCAATTACCAATCAAGGACCTCAGAATCTAAACCATAGTCCAATTCATACTATCAAAAGAAAAGTAACGAATACGTAATTTGGTGAAGAATATCCTCTCCTGTTGGCGTTACCGTCACCCCCGTAAGCGTAAAGCTTCCTCAATACCAGGCTTTCAAGCTCATCAAAGCCCAAGGTGGGTTCAGAGGTTATCGTCACGCGAGTGACGAGACTCCGCAAGTCTATTGAATGGTCAAGATTACCCTATCCATATCCCTGTTTCGCAATTAAAAAGTTTGTTGTGAAGGCAAATATCTTCAACCAGTAGGGGTAAATGCGGAATGTAGAAGCCATTGCTTGGTCTTGTTCGCAAAGCTCGCTAGATTTCTAGAGTGGTGAGAGCCAGAGAAGAGAGATTTGGACATCAATCTGAGATGAGTTTTCTCTCTACTCAGGTACCCATCTGCGGCTCCTTTCTATTTTCCTTTCCTTTTTTTTTTGGTATTTATAAGAATTAAATAATGTTCTCTTTTGGTTGTGATTCATGAAATGATATAACTATTTGATGGGTCTCTTTGTTTTGATATCTTAGTTATAATTTTAATTTAGGATCTTACCCACTTGGAATGAAGATGTAATTTGAGTTAGTTTATTTGTGCGGTTGTTTTGATGAGAAAATGAGATTGATTTTAGCTGTTTTTGTTTTATTAGGATTTTGGATGTCCTTTGTATTGTTTAGTTTTTTACCCCTTAGATAATTTAATGCCTTTGTATTGTTTCTGTTATAGCAAACAGTTTTAATTCACATAATATAGCTCATATAAATTGAATTAGATAACAATAGTGAAGTAGCTAATAAAAGAAGAGAAGAGAGCTAAACGACTCTCTACCATTGTTTGGTGATCGAAGTGGTGAATGTTGAGGCCGTCTTGGGCTTTTGTGGAGAAGACAACAGGGATTCAGAGGAGCATCAGTGGTTTCAAGTCAAGGAGGAGATTTGTTATTGGGCAATGTTGTATCACACTTTAGTTCTTTGCTCGGTTGGCCAGCGCATGATGCATGAATGGATTATACGCTGCATGCTCGGATTACTTTGAATTTCACAAAAATATAAAATTATCTCTAAATTAAAAATAAAACAAAAGAAGAAAATATTTGTCGATATGGAGAAAAAAAAGTAGAGAACCGGGCTTTCATTTAGTGGATATTGAGTGTATATCATGTTTTGGACATCGCCCCAGTCGTCCTTACATTTCGCATAGAACCGATTATGTGGTCGTTCACCCTTCTAATTATACTATTCGATGCGGTTGCCAGCCGAAAACTTTTAAGTGGCTAATTAATTGGCTTTCAACAGGATTAATGTGACTTCACGTTTTCCTACCATTGATATGTCAAAAGGAGCTTTCCACCCACCATACTTCTTTTATGTGTGATAGTATCGGCACATGTTTACTTCATGAAAGTAGCATGTCATATCGGTAAACAATTGCCTATATAATACATGAGTTTGCCTTGAGAGAAAAAACACACTCGGAGTGAGAGAGATATAGAGAGTAGAAGATGTTTGTAGAGAGAGTTGTTTAGCGCTCTTCTCTTCTATTTTGTGAGCGTTCTCTTTCCATTTGCTACCTAGCAATTCTTGTCGACTCTATTTTGTGAGCCGTCTACTGTGAGAAGAAACCTGTTTTCAGTAACAATTTCACTTTCATGCTATTTGTCTTCAAATCGTCACTTTCTATGCATTTATGTATTTTGATTGATGAGGGGATGATTGCAATATTGTGCTGCAACATCAGTTCATGTTGGGATCAATGCATTTGATATCATCTCAAACCATTGTTTTGTTACATGACTATCAGTGATCAGATGGTTGATTGGGTCTCATTTTCTTACTTTCACAATTTTACTATACTAGTTAAACATATTCTTGGCATGTTTTGCCAGTTATACTGTTTCCTACTGATAACTCTTATTCACGTTTGATTTACTATTATTTTATGTTAACAGGGAACCAAAATGTTGAAAATTTCTGGTCTTCAGGACTCCGGTTTCCATCTCCTGTTCTTGCTTGTTATTCTTCTATGCTCTGTGGAGAAAGTATTTTCCGGGGTTACAAGTTCTTTTGTACGGTCGGAATGGCCAGCTGTTGACATTCCTATCGATAGTGAAGAGTTTGCAGTTCCTAAAGGTTACAATGCTCCACAACAGGTAAGCATGTGACATTGTGATTATTCTTCGCTCATAAGAGTATTGAGAGTCGAATCATTGCTCGTTATCCATAACATCATATATTTGCACATTTTGTTACTTCACCAGGATCAGCATTTTCCTGGTGCATGTTTTACTATCGTTTTCATCTGGCACACAAATTTTCACTTACAATATTCTTGTACATAATACGAGTACAAAGTCAACATGCATGTGTCAAGCTAAACTATATTAATTTTTTAGTTATGGTAACAGTTCCACTATGAATTTTAAAATAGAACCATAGACATGTGAATCATGATTTTGTTCTCTTTCTATAGAATTTCATCCTGTTGGATGAAACCCTCTTCCTGCAAAAGATTATGACAATTTGCATCACACATTGGAAATATTCCATATTGCATTTTTTACGTATAAATATCAAATGAAAACAAAATGAAAAGATTATACTTCAATAAATACAATTAAAATCTTAAGGCACCCCCAAAGATGCTACATGGTATTTATTCAACAGGGTTTGATTCATGAATTCGGTGATCAAATCTTATGATTCGTAGTAACGTTTAATGAAATTTTCACAGAATGGAGTTCCCTTCCGTTTCTGTTTCTTCAACTCGCTTGCTGCATTGGCTTCGTTTATTAAAGCTTTAGTGCCTCACAAACTACTTATACATTAAGTGATCTAAATTGCTGTTCAGGTGCATATTACTCAAGGTGACTATGATGGAAAAGCTGTTATAGTTTCATGGGTGACATTTATGGAACCTGGAAGTAGCGAAGTGCAATATGGAAAATCTCAAAATAAATATGATCACAGTGCTCAAGGGAAAAAATCCAATTATACCTTCTTCGATTATAAATCTGGATTCATTCAACATTGCCTTCTTGATGGACTTGAGGTAATTGCATTAATTATATATCACTTTCAATTCAATTATTCCGAATGTTTTTGTTTGATTTCTTAAATGGTCCCAATCAAATGGCTGCTTTATCAGTTATCACAATTTACAAATGGAACTAGGACTTTATTCGTATAGAAAAGTAACTTCTGATTTGTGAGTGCTGGGGTCAAAAATTACACTACGGTTGACCAAGTCAAAGTCAACTCTAAACCAAGTGGGCCCTAGCCCAAGCAAGCGGGCCTAAATCCAAGCCAAGTGGGCCCAAGCCTAAGTCAAAACCGAGCATGGAAGGGGCCGGTTCCATGACAAAAAGAATGAAGCTATAAATTAGTTTAATGTATTTTTTAAATAAATATATGGAAAAAGGGCAAAAGCCCAAAATTTGTAAACCCCATGGCTTAAGTGCAAAAAGAAATAGACACATGAGGCATAGGGAGGCACAAGTGGTATATGGAAAAGCCCAAGGGGTTATATGTAAAGTGTGTAGCCTATAAAAGACAAACATGATTAGAAAATCAAGAACAACTTTCATTCTCTCTAAAATTCTAGGGTTCTGTACCTCCTTCTCCTTCCTCGAGATTTTAAACCTTCTTTTTTTATAATTAAATCAAGAGTTTAACTCTTTTTTTCCTAAAAAATAGTTTTTCACCATAAAACCCTTAAAAGGGAGTTCAAATCTCCCATCAAATCTTTAAAAGGGGAGATTTTTAAATCTCACCATCTTTTTTCTCCAAGATCCAACAAAAGAGAGGAGGAAAAAGTAATATCCATTTCTAAAAATCCCACTTCGGGAAGATCCAAGGCTTAAAAGAGGATCCAGGGCTCAAGTGAGAAGAAAAGGGCCCCTTTCATTATCTCCGAAAATCTTTTGGGAGTTTAATTTCAAAACAAGAATATCTTTTTTAAAAGTTTTAACTCCAAATCAATGTTTGAGGAGCTTAACTCCAAGATCCAAATTCTCAAAAGAGTTTAACTCCAAATCCAGATCTTTTAGGAGTTTAATTCCAAATAAAGATACTTCTTTTCTCAGGAGTTTAACTCCAAAGTCTCTCAGGAGTTTAACTCCCAGTCCAGGGGCTAAACCCCTTTTTTCTGCTGGCGCCCAATGCCCGCACGAGACGCGTGACCCGCCGACGGGCAGCGTCTACGTGCTATCTCATGCGTCCTTAGGATGCTTCTCACCCCTCCTTTTTTTCAAGCGTTCCACACTAAAATTACTTCTACCGTTAGAAAAAAATTTCTAACGGGGCGCTACCCTGCATCCCGTAAGAGGGCTGCTAGCCCTCTTGACCCCCGGCCCGCTCTTCAGGTAGCGGGACCCCCGTAAACTCTGTGAGGCTCCCGTACGTACAAAACACCTTCAAACACAACATACACACACTGCACATTGAGTTCGCATGGCCAATTTGATCCGTTAATCGGAGGTTCCTTCGCTCCAAATACGAGGGGTAATTAACGGCAACTTAGTCCGCGGCTGCCACAGATTCGGATCCACACAACTAATAAACCCCTGTCTACCCCAAGTAAGGGGAATATGTAATACGCTTGACAAGCGCGTGCATTCCCATCTCAATGTGGTAACGAAAAATACTCTACAAATTCTGGCACGCCCGGTGTGATCTTTTTTCTCCTCCCATATTTTGGGTTAAACGTTCATGCAAACTCAATCAGGTTTCCAATCGATTTTCTGTACTGAAATCATGCTTCTTTGTGCAGGATAACAGTTTTCCAATCACAATCTTCAAATTCAACGAGAATGTCTCCAAGAACTAGTTCGATCTCTGAGGCAACTCCGATCCCATACGTTGTCAAGATTAATGCTCGTGTGGTTCTCCCTGCAAGTCCCAACCCACGATGGGAGGAACCACCCAGTCAATTTGGTTTCATCATCATCTACCTGCCGGAAGCGCTCATCTGGCGAAGGTCCCGGCAAACCAAGCGGTCAAATCGACCTCAAAGGGCAGGAGGCCGAACGTTGTAGTCGCCAAAGCATTCCATCCCAAATGCAAATCCGTATTCGAACGGCTCTCTACTGTTCTGACTGGGGGCAAGGCCGTCAACACCAATGAAGCCACAAAGCATCTCCAGTAAGCTCAGATGGTGCCTTTGACAATCATGCGAGCATGCGTCTTCTCTGGACCCTCTGTCAATCGTCTATAGCGTCTTCCCGAAGGGCCGAAGCCTGCCGAGTGCTCAAAACAGAAAAGTTGAGACAGAAATGGCTCAGATAGAGTCAAAAAAAGTCTAGGTCTCCGGCCCAGTTGAATTTTGTGAGGATCCAAGAATGGGGCTACTCCGCGACGACAGCTGAGTCGACCATAAAAATCAGTAATCCATTCGAACCTCTGAGGTGGGTTCAGAAAAACGCCATGACCGTCAGAATCAAGAAGACAACAATCAGAACAATGCTATAAAGAGACGTGCCCCAGCCCCAACACAGAAAGCATGACACCGTCTGTTCAAGAGTTTATCAGGCGCTCTGGGTCCCGCGAAAGCAGCGGGGCAAAACCAGAAAAGAAGCGCCAGCACCATTCGAGAACCCGGTCAGGCCAGCCATCTTCAATCGATTGTCTGTTCCTAAAACAGAAGGGCCACGACAGCGGTCCGCGAAATTGTTAGGGTCGAAAAATACATCCCGGTTGACCAAGTCAAAGTCAAAGTCAACCCCAAGTGAGCGGGCCCAAGCCCAGATCAAGTGGACCTATGCCCAAGTCGAGCCCCGCGGCCGGCCTCCTCCATGCCAAAATGAAATCATATAATAAATAATTTTAATGTAATTTTTTATGCATGAATGTAAGAAAAATGGGCATAAAGCCAATTTTTTTTAAAGCCCATAGCTCATGTGCAAAAGAAATGAGTACATGAGGTATGGAATGGGCAAAATGTCATTTTGTAAAGCCCAAGGGGCTATATGTAAGTTTGTAAGCCTATATAAGGCAACATGATAATGAAATAAAACATACAATTTTCCATTCCTCTAAAAAATTCTAGGATTTGTACCTCCTCCTTCCTCAAGAATCTAAACTTTCTTCTTTTATTTTGAATTAAAGCAAGAGTTTAACTTTTCTTTTTTCAAAAAAAAAATTAACTTTTCCCCATAAAACCCTTGAAGGGGAGCTTGGATCTGCCATTAAATCCCTAAAAGGGGATATTTTAAGTCTCACCTCCCCTTTTCCTCCCAAGATCCGGCCAACAGAGAGGGAGAAGAAGAATACCTATCTATAAAAATCCCATTCCGGGAGGATCCGAGACTCAAAAGAAGATCCAAAAATTCCTATGAGTTTAACTCTATTCAAGATCTGTTGGAGTTTAACTCGATAAATCAAACCCCTTTTTAGGAGTTTAACTTCAAGTCTATACATAATCCTTGTTAGGAGTTCAACTCCAAAGTCCCTTGGGAATTCAAATCTGAACCCAGGGGCTAAGCCTCTTTTCCCGCTGGTGTTTCCGGCGGCCGCATGCCGTGCACGTAATCCGCGGGCGCCCAACTCGCCGCGCACGTGACCGGCGGGCGCCAAACGCCCACGCGCAACTCCAAGTCTATACATAATCCCTGTTAAGAGTTCAACTCCAAAGTCCCTTGGGAGTTCAAATCCTAACCCAGGGGTTAAGCCCCTTTTCCCGCTGGTGTTTCCGGCGGTCGCGTGCCGCGCACGTGATCCGCGGGCGCCCACGTGCGCCTCAGGCGACCCGCGGGCGCTCAGCGTCCAGTGGTTGCGTGCTGCGTACGTGACCCGCTGGCGCCCGCGCTGCGTATGTGACCCGCGGGCGCCCACCGCCCGCGCGCCGCGCATGTAACCCGCGGGCGTCCACCGCCCGGGCATCCACCGCCCGCGCGCCGCGCATGAGACCCGCAGGTGCCCGCGCGCCGCGCATGAGACCCGCAGGTGCCCGCGCGCCATGCACGTGACCCGCCAAGACGCTCCTCACCCCTCATTTTTCATGCACTCCACACCAAAACATGTCCTTCGTTGGGATTTTTTTTTTAACGGGACGCTGTCCCGCACCCCACAAGGGGGCTGCTAGCCCTCTTGACCCGGTATCCGGGTAGCAGGACCTCGTAAACTCTGCGAGACCCCCGATATATCCAAAACACAACACACGCACTGTGCATATTGAGTTCACATGACTAGTTGACCCGTCAATCGGAGGTTCCCCCGCTTCAAAGGCGAGGGGTAATTAACGGCAGCTTAGTCCTCGTCTGCCGAAGATTCGGATCCCCACAATCAATAAACCCCAGCCTACCCTAGACAGGTGGAATCTGTAATACGCCTGACAAGCGCGCGTGTACTCCCATCTCAATGGGGTGACGAAAAACACCCTACAGAAATCAACTGCCAATGATGAAAAGATGGTCAGATATGTTATCCATACGGTCTACATGGCGGGCATGCGTCCTAGCAACAACCTGCACAGCAAAAATAAGGATGGGGCCACCACATCCCAAGCCCAATCTGACTTGAATGTGGCCGCCACTTCTCAAGATCAGTCATTTCCGCAGGATGATGAAAATCCTTTTGATGAGGCCGATAGACAGAAATACCCTTCAGTCCATGGGGAGTCAAGCTCGGACAAGGAAGAGTCGATTTTCCGTTCCAGGACCGCAGAGCAAGAGCTGTTTCAAGAGCTCCGAAAACAGCTCATGAGCAAAAATAAAGAAATGTCCAAACTTTATTCAAAAATTAACGACCTGACGAACATCGTGATGCAGCTCACAACTCAAGTTGCTCGGGTACCCTCCAATCAAGTGCAGGTCTCTACTCACGAGCTGTGCGATAATGACCCCAAGCAACCGATGCATGTCCCTTTAGGTCTAAGTATGGCTGAGTCGCACGAAATCCGGCCGCATTCCACTTTTGGGAATGCCTTGGCCACGGACGGTACTGTCCCGTTAACACAAGATCGGATAATGGATTTGATCACCAGTAAGGTTAAAACATTGGTGGCCGAAAACCGAAGCTCAGAAAGAAATTGGCAGTAGTGGGCGGCTAAATCTCGCACAATACGATCTGATCGAGTTTCCCAGCGGCTGAGTCATCCCTAAGTTCGGAAGATTTGACGGGACGAGGAACGCAAATCAGCACGACGCCCACTTTAAAGCGTCGTGTGGAAATACAGGGGACAATGATGCACTCCTTCTTCGTCGGTTTGTCAACAGTCTGACCGGTGTCGCTCTCGACCGGTACACAAGCATACGAGACGGGTCCGTCACCACTTTCTCCCAAATGGAGTTCCTGTTTTGGCAAAGGTTCATGAGTGTCAGTGGTAAAATCTTCATTGCTGACCTTGTGAGGACCAAGCCGGGGAAGAACGAAAACAACACGGACTTCTCCCGATGGCGTAATCTCACAGTCAAGTGTGAACCGCTGCTGGAGCAGGACGAGTTCGTCAACCTTCTCATTGGGAACCTCAGCAATTGGATGATCTCATTCTTATGTACAGCAGGCCTCAAGACGTTTCAATAGTTGACCAAGAAAGTTTAAATGTTGCATGTAAAAGTCTATCCCGGACTCCCAGAGCGACAAGCCTTTGAAGAGCCGAAAGGACGGCAACCGTAAAAGCGGGGATTCCAACAAGACCAACACCTTCAATGCGTCTGACAATGAAGACAAGCGAAAGGCGGGCGGATCAAAAACAGACCGGGCTCGAAAGCCAGTGCTAGGAGGAGAAGGGCCTTCATTAGAAGAGAAAAAGGACAAAGTTTACTCTTTTAGAAGGGACAAAGTACGCAAGATATTCAAAGATGCCTTGAACAACGGTCTACAATTGCTGGAGTCGAAGAGACCTCATGAAGCAAAAATGACCGACAATCCCCTGTATTGTCTGTACCACCGAGTAGTGAGCCATGCGATCGAGAATTTCTATATTTTCAAAGAGTGGGTCGAGAAGCAATACAAGACCGGAGAGATCGAGCTGTCTAAGAGTGTGCTGGTGAATAATTAAGCTGCAACCACCAATTTTATACAGACAGAAGTTGAAGCCTTCTCGGAGCAGACTGCTGAACCAACTTCCCCGAGAAATGAATCCGACTCGCCGCAGCCTCCATAGAGCATGCACATGTCTAAAAAGATAAAGAAGATGCTAAAGCTATTTCATAAAGAGCGCAGAACATAATGGGAAGAGCAAAAGGAGCCCATCGTTCCAGTTACCAATTCGGCTCGATCGGGCTCAAAATCCAAAAGGCTAAAGAAGAAAAGAAAAGGTGTGGCTCGAAACGAAAAGAAGTCGGCGAGAAAATCGACCATTCAAAGGCATATCGATTCCTTCGAAACAAAAGGAAAGAACTCTAATTCAATTGAAGAAGTTCTTCTCCATAGAAGATTCTGGAAGAGCTGGAAGAAAATTCAAACGATGATGTCCCTGTCGTGACCTGCTACGACATCCATCTTAGTAGCGACTCTGAGGAAGAACTCTGTTTTCCTGAAGAGGATGAGGAGCTCGGCACGAAAGCCGACCAAATCCAGCTCATAAGCGGCGAGGTTCTACCGCCGAAGCAAGACAATGCTCTAAAAGAGAAGGAAAAACAAGTGGCTAATAAAGAAAACGACATAGAGCCGACTCATGAAAACTCAAGCTCTTCTCCGGTAGATTACAATGTCTTGTCTTACCTCCAGAAGCTTCCATCTCTTCTGAGCATATATGATGCTCTATTCCTATTCAAGGAGCTCAGAGATGTTCTCATTCATGCCCTACAAAACCCCGAGCGGTATCAGGCTCGTTTTGCGGAAATTAATATGAAAGAGACCCAATACACTCTGCATACAGTCGCAGTCACATTTAAGAATGAAGACCTGTTACTGAGAAAAACTGAGCACAACCGACCGCTTTACGTGACAGGATACAGCGACGGAGACCGAATTAATCGGATACTGATTGATCCGGAGTTCTCATTGAACATCATGAACTTGCGGACTCTGAAGAGTTTGTCATTAGACGTCCGACACCTGTCAAGAGAAATGATAGCCATCCAAGGCTTCAATCAAAACTGCCAGCAAGTTCTGGGGTCCATTGCTCTGCCAATTAAATTTGGGGATCTGCAAACCGAAGCTAAAATATACGTGATCGACGCCGACACGTCTTATAAGATTCTCCTGGGACGGCCGAGGCTCCATGATTACGGTATCGTTCCGTCAACTCTCCATCAATGTATGAAGTATACCAAAAACGGCGAAGGAAGACGCATTGACGGAGACATCCAGCCATTCGGTGTGCATGAAGTCTGATACGAAGATTCTCTGTACTTTGTGAACCCCCAAAGTGCCGAGCCACAATTGATCAAAGAAAGAACGACCCCGAAACTCAAAGGACAATCTGAACCGTCTGTCACCTTCAAAAGCAAAAAACCCCAAGTGCGTCCGCGTTTCGGCAATGACACTGATGGGTCCGATGCTGAAAGTCCTTCCTTCCGTAAAACTCGCCCTCATTTCGATAGCGATATGGATGAATCTGACATCGAAGGCCTATACGGCAGCAAGGTTTGCCCTCATTTCGGCAGCGACACTGAAGAATCAGGAGAGGAAGACCCATCTTGCAACAGCTGTGCAAACTGGGATCTCATGCAAAAAGCGAAGCTTAGAGAAACCTTCGAAGTTACAGAAGAGTCCTTAGACGTCACAAGGGTGTCAGAGCAAATATGCAAAGAGCTCGATGCATTATCAGTCTTCACCGTGGACCAACTAAAAACTTTCTATGTTCCCGGAAAGAAAGTGGACAGAAGGGTACCGTGTTTTATGGGTCAAATCCTATTGTGCATCCGGACGATTTGTCTGTCACGTGCCTTTCCTATGAGAGAGACATAAGAGCCATCCTCAATCCTAGATATTATGCGTCCGAGATGCGGGAATACTTTAAAAAGTGCGAATGTCGGTTATATCAAACGGACTCCGAAGCGAAGTTTTATGAGGGGTTGTGGCATCCGCCTTAGATCCGAGCACTCATCGATGGACGAATCCCGAACATACGGGACCTATGTTTCATTCAACCTGATGTCAGAGCATGCTATATGATCCATGTTGGTGAAGCCAACGAAAGGTCAAATGACGACAACGAGCTAGCTAAGCCAGAAAAACCCTTTCGAGAGCTCAAAGATGGCAGACAAACAACCTTTGACGAGCTAACCGAGATTGATTTGGGAACGCCCGATAATCTAAGGCCGACCTACATCAGCTCCCTCTTGTCAGAGAGAATGAAAGAGCAGACAATCGTCATGCTGCATGAGTTCGTCGACTGCTTCGTGTGGACGTACAGAGAAATGCCCGGCCTCTTCCCTAAAGTGGCCATGCATAAGCTGGCTATATCTCCTGATGCCAAGCCAGTCAAACAAGCTCCTTGAAGAATGAGAAGGGAGCTGGAAGAAAAGGTCATCGAGGAAACTAAGAAACTCATCGACGTCTTTAACAGAGAAGAGAAATATGCGGATTGGATCGCCTGCATCGTCCCAATAAAAAAGAAGAATGGACAGACCCGAGTCTGCGTCGATTTCAGAGACTTAACACGGCATGCCCTAAAGATGATTTCCCGCTTCTGGTCATGGAAATGATGGTCGAAGACACCTCAAATTATGAGCTGTTCACTTTCATGGATGGTTCGTCTGGATACAATCAGATAAAAATGTCGCCTAAGGATGAGAAGCATACAACATTTCGAACCCCGATCGGCATATATTGTTATAAAGTGATGTCGTTTGGACTGAAGAACGCAGGCGCCACATATCAAAGGGCAATGACCAAGATCTTTGATGACTTAATCTATAAAGTTGTCGAATGTTATGTCGATGACTTGTTCGTCAAGACTAAAGCCAAGGCCGATCACATCCAAAATCTCAGGACCGTTTTCACCAGACTGAGAGAACACGATCTGAAGATGAATCCTTTAAAGTGCGATTTTGGCGTGTCATCGAGAAAATTCTTGGGCTTCATAGTCCGACATCGGGGGATCGAAGTTGACCTGTCGAAGATAAAGGCCATCATGGAGATGCCTCCTCCGAAGAAGCTGATGCAGCTGGGATCCTTTCAAGAAAAGCTTACTTATATACGAAGGTTTATCTCGAATTTATCGGAGAGACGTAGGCCCTTCTCAAAGCTTATGAAGAAAGGAGCTCTTTTTTTCTAAGATGCCGAATGTCAAGAAGCGTTCGAAAGCATCAAACGGTACATGTTACACCCTCCAGTGCTTGCTGCTCCCATTCTAAATAAACCGCTGATTCTCTACACTGTCGTGCTAGATGTGTCACTCGGAGCGCTCCTTACCCAGAATAACGAGGAGGGAAAAGAAAATACTCTCTACTATCTCAGTCGAACGTTAGTCGGGATGGACCATAACTATTCTTCGATCGAAAAGCAGTGCATGGCCCTTATATTCGCCGTAAAGAAGCTAAGACACTATCTGCTCACTCATTAGGTCATATTGATCTTCAAGGTCGACCCGCTCAAACACTTGAGGACCAAAGCAAGCTTTACCGGCAAAATGGCAAGATGGGCTGTCAAGCTACTTGAGTTTGACATAATCTATACTCCTCAGAAAGCAGTAAAAGGGCAAACCCTTGCCGACTTCCTTGCTTCTCATCCTATACCAGAAGGGTCACCACTAAATTGTGAGTTACCCGACGAACAAGTGCCGCACTTAGAGGATAACGAGCCATGTTGGGAGCTCTATTTCGATGGAGCCTCATCAATAAAGACCTCCAGCAAATCAAGCATCCCGGAGATAAGAAGCAGGGATAGAATTGGTGTTCATCATACCATCAGGAGAAACCCTACGACGTTCTTTCACTCTCACTAAGCCTCGCACAAATAACGAGGCTGAGTATGAAGCTCTGACAGCTGGCCTGGAGCCCGCCATAGAAATGGAAATATTTCGGCTATGGGTTTACGGTGATTCTCAGCTTGTTGTCAACCAAGTGAGCGGCAATTACAAGATATATAAGCCCGAGTTAGCTCGATACATAAGCTGTGTGGTGGAACTCATGAAACAGTTCATCCACATTAAACTAATGAGAGTTCCTAAGGCATTGAATAGAAAAGCCGATGTACTCGCTCGTCTAGCCAAAAAGCTGGCCGATCCCTACATGGATGAAATTCTGATCACGGTCTGGAGCCGGGAAATTCTATCCCCAGACTCTTTGCGAGAAGAGGAAAACGTAGAACAAAAGAGCAATCTTGCCGAAGAAGTTCTGATCATTCAAGACAGGCCCGATTGGAGAGAGCCCTTCATAGAGTACCTCCGATACGACAAGCCGTCCGAAGAAAAATCTGCGAGGGTTCAGCTGAAGAAGAGAGCTATCCGATACGTGTTTGTAAATAATACGCTATACCGCAGATCATATAACCAATTTTGGCTCAGGTGTCTGTCATTGACCGAAACCCAAAAAATCATAAAAAATTTCACTCGGGCATCTGCGGAGCTCACTAGTCCGGCCCCAAAATGCGGCTTCAAGTCAAACGGCTTGGGTATTACTGGCCTACCATGATAAGGGATTGCAAAGAGCATGCAAAGAAGTGTCATTTCTGCCAAATTCACAGTGACTTCATGCATAAGCATCATAATCCGTTGTATCCTACGGTGGCATTATGGCCCTTCGAAGTTTGGGGCACCGATATAATTGGCCCAATCGATCCTCCATCATCCAAAGGCCACCGATTCATATTGGCCGCAACTGACTACTCCAGATGGACTGAAACCGTCTCGCTAAAAGAAGTCAAGACAGAAGATATCCTGACATTCTTCCGGCATAATATTCTATACCGCTTTGGTATACTTAGAAGAATCATTTCTGATAACGGGTCTTCTTTCAAGAGCTTCAAAGTCTCTCGCCACACAGCATAAGATAGACTGGAGATATTCCTTCATTTATAATCCAAGAGCAAATGGGTAGCCGAAGCCTTCAATAAAACTCTATGCAAGCTCCTGAGGAAAAATACTTCAGCCAATAAGAGAGACTGAAATTTCAAGCTCCACGAGGCGTTGTGGGCATACCGTACCACGCACCGCATTCCAACTCAGTCCATGCCATACTCATTACTCTTCGGAATGGAGGCGATCCTCCCTTTCGAAATCGAAGTTCCAAACTTAAGAATGGTCGTCCAGCACGAGTTGACGAAAGAGGAAAACGTTCTCGTTCGGCTTGAAGAGCTCGACGCCCTCGAAGAAAAGAGGCTCACGGCACAGTAAAATATGGAGCTGTACCGAGCCCAAATGTCACGGGCCATAACAAGACGACCCATCTCCGCGCAATCAAGAAAGACGAATTGGTGTTGGTCCCCAAAAGACCGATCATCCCCAATCGACATGCCAAGAGAAAGTTTGAACCAAATTGGGAAGGGCCATATGTCATCGAGAAAGTATTTGACGGAGGACCCTACCAGCTGATAAATACCGAGGGAGAAAGGCCCATGCCACCCATCAGTGGGCGATATCTCAAGAAATATTACGCGTGAATGCTCCAAGTCGTAGATGAATTGAGCACACCGGCCCTACGGTTTGGATCATACATCCTATAAAACCATATACAATCCACGGGTGTAAACGATCCCTATCTCTCTTAAGTCCTACCGGCGAGACTACATTTAAAGTCCTATAGGTGATGAAGCTCCACCAATGTAAAAAAATAGTATGTCCACAAGTGAAACGGGTACGGATGAAAATCCGAAAGGGCTCCGTGAATAAAAACAGCAGGATTGCCGGCAAGTTTGTGAAAACACGAAAGGGCGTAAACTAGTGAAAAGAAGAAAAAAAATACACTCACAAAGTTCTCTCGACCTTGTGGGGAGAATATCCCCGTGTGAGATCCTTACGACTCATAAAAGAGTAACACGCTTAGGATTTCTCACGATTCCTAAGGAGAACATACACCTGCGAGATCTTCTCGACTCGTAGGGAGAAAATGCTTTTATGAGATCTTAGAGCTCATAAAATTGAAAAACCTTAGGTGATAGAGATCTAAATCTGTCTTCTAAGCCATTGCTTCTCAACGGATAATGTCAAATGATGAGTTACTCCTGGCACTACGCTTCAGTATTAACGGTGCTGATACCGACCCAAAACTCAAACCCCAAGTTTTCCCAAAGGCAAATGATGAGTTGCTTCTGGCACTACGCTTCAGTGTTGGCTGTGTTGATGCCGACCTAAAAACCAAATCCCAAATCCTCCCGGGGCAAATGATGAGTTGCTCCTGATATTATTCCAGTGCAGCGATGCTGACGCCGAACAAAATCCAAATTCCAAGTTTCTCTCAAATTCAAAAGTCCCGTCAAATAAGACAGAAATCAAATAGATCAAATCAACGTCTCACCCGACAGTGCTTTCAAGCTCAAAAGTCCTGTTGGACGGGTAGGAAACTTCCAAAACAAATCAAATCAGCAAGTCAACTTCAATCCCGACACCGCAGAAAGCGGAGCAAGTCAAATCCAACCTCGACACCGCAGAAAGCGGAGCAAGTCAAATCCAAAACCTGACACCGCAGAAAAATGGAGCAAGTCAAATCCAAACCTTGACACCGCAGAAAGCGGAGCAAGTCAAATCAAGCACCGACCGTCCAAGTTGCAAAAATGGCGACACCGACCACCCACGTCGCAAAAATGACAGTATCGATCCTACACATGAAACCAAACCAAATCACTCCTCATATAGAACAAGATCTATCAATTTCATGCACACAACTCATACATACGATGTTTATTTATTGATGGGGGCACTTTGTCGGGGTCAAAAATTACATCCCGGTTGACCAAGTCAAAGTCAAAGTCAAAATCAACCCTAAGCCAAGTGGGCCTGAGCCCAAACAAGCAGGCCTAAGCCTAAGCCCAAGTCCAAGTCAAGACCGAGCATGGAAGGGGCTGACCTAATGACAAAAAGAATGAAGGTATAAATTAGTTTAATGCATATTTTAAATAAATGTATGGAAAAGGGGCAAAAAGCCCAAAATTTTGTAAACCCCATGGCTTATGTGTAAAAAGAAATAGACACATAAAGCATGGGGAGGCATAAGTGCCATATAGAAAAGCCCAAGGGGCTATATGTAAAGTGTGTAGCCTATAAAAAGCAAATATGATGAGAAAATCAAGAGCAACTTTCATTCTCGCAAAAATTCTAGGGTTCTGTCCCTCCTTCTCCTTCCTCGAGATTTTAAACTTTCTTCTTTTTTTTGAATTAAATCAAGAGTTTTAACTCTTTTTCCCAAAAAGAAATAGTTTTTCACCATAAAACCCCTGAAGGGGTTCAAATCTTCCATCAAATCTCTAAAAGGGAGATTTTTAAATCTCACCACCCTTTTTCTCTAAGATCCAACAAAAAGAGAGGAGAAAGAAGGAGATTCATATCCAAAAATCTTACTTTGAGAAGATCTAAGGCTTAAGAGAGGATCCAGAGCTCAAGGAAGAAGACAGGGATCCCCTCTTATCATCTCCGAAAATCTTTTGGGAGTTTAACTCCAAAACAAGAATCTCTTATTTAGGAGTTTGACTCCAAACCAATTTTTGAGGAGCTCAACTCCAAGGTCCAAATTCTCAAAAGAGTTTAATTTCAATCCTAGATCTTTTAGGAGTTTAACTCCAAATAAAGATACTTCTTTTCTTAGGGTTTAACTCCAAAGTCTTTCGGGAGTTTTAACTCCCAGTCCAAGGGTTAAGCCCCTTTTTCCGCTGGTGCCCAGCGACCGCAGCGCCCGGCGCGTGACCCGCTGGCGTCCAGCGCCCGCACGCAGCGCACGTGACCCTTGCCAGGCATGTGACCCATTGATGCCCGGGCGCCGGGCGCGTGACCCGCCAGCGCCCAGTGGCCACATGCTATCTTATGCGTTCTTAGGACGCTTATCACCCCTCCTTTTTTCAAACGTTCCGTACTAAAATTACTTCCCCCGTTAAAAAAATTTCTAACGGGGCGTTGTCCCGCATCCCGTAAGGGGGCTACTGGCCTCTTGACCCCCAGCCAGCTATCCGGATAGCGGGATCCTCGTAAACTCTATGAGGCCCCCGATACGTACAAAACACCTTCAAACACAACATACGCACACTGCATATTGAGCTCGCATGACCAGTTTGATCCGTCAATCGAAGGTTCATTCACTCCAAAGGCTGGGGGTAATTAACGGCAGTTTAGTCCGGGGCTGCCGGATATTCGGATCCTCACAACCAATAAACCCCGGCCTACTCCAGACAAGGGGAATCTGAAATACTCCTGATAAGCGCACGCATTCCCATCTCAACGGGGTGACGAAAAATGCTCTACAGTGAGAACTTAAATGAATATCTGGTCCCTACTTTCTTATGTAAATACATACACAAATGTATGATTCTATAAATTTGATCTTTTTTCTTTTGGATGAAGACAATTTTGATCTTTTATTTGTGTATAAACATAATTTCATACTTTGCTTAATATCTGCATTGTGGGAGCCCCTACGGTTTATGTGTGTATTTGTTTATTATTCTAATTTCTTGCTTCATATATAGATGCCAAGTCTCTCCTTCCGAACTGACCCCAATTTTAGATCATGACGATTTTACAGTTTTCGTAAGATCTTATGTTTTTGATCAACTATTGCTGAAGATTGTCTTAGGCCATTCTGGAGCTTATTTACTTTTTCTTTATTAATTAAACTTTATTGGAAAGTATCTGGGTTCCCGTCACTTATGATTACGTTAACTATCAATTTGATTGTTTGCTTGTCCACATTATATTTTCCTTATGTGTTAGTTCCCTGATCCTAGTACTGCATTCTGCCAAATTTACATCCAAACTAAATGTTGAGTCCATAAAAAATATTAATAAGACAGTCTGAAATTTACTTTTTCTTTTCTGCTTTCTAGTACGACACCAAATACTACTATAAGATTGGGACAGGCGAATCTGCTCGGGAATTTTGGTTCCAAACGCCTCCTAAGATCGATCCAGATGCTCCGTACACTTTTGGTATCATAGGTTAGTTTTAATTCTTTTTCCAATTTGTTCCTTATTAATATTGCATTTATTGCACAAGATGGACATACAATCTTAAATTGAAAATTCATTTAAGTGTTCTTTTGGAAACTTTTGGTGATTTGGTCATGTTAAAATTCAACATGGGTATCAAGATATTAAAGAAATAGTTATTGTATGATATAAATAAAGGTATTATAATCTACTAAATCTTTGAAACTCTTTCCAAATATAGAGGTTTATTCATAGTGAATTGTTATCTCAAGCTTGTTAATCCAAACAAGTTAATATATTTGCACAGTGAATTAGTTTGTACTGCTAAATAAACTGGAACATACTTGTTTACAATGTAGAATTTTTAATTGCACCCTGCTAATAAATACCATATATATCTATGTATTGTAACTAATTATTCGAATGCTAGGTGATTTGGGGCAAACATATAATTCTCTTTCTACTCTTGAGCATTACATGCAAACTGGAGCGCAGTCTGTATTATTTGTTGGGGATCTCTCTTATGCTGATCGATACATATGCAACAATGGTACTCGCTGGGATTCATGGGGTCGATTTGTTGAGCGTAGCGCTGCCTATCAGCCATGGATTTGGACTGCTGGAAACCATGAAATTGAGTACAGACCTAATCTGGTAATCTTTCTTTCCCTGATAATTTTTTCATGTTTTTGCGATTAACGCTATTTTGAGCAGTTTTTATTTACTCTTACGTATGAGCATTTTTAAAGAATGCTAATATCTGCCTGCGTATTTTTTCCTCCGGGTTTTCTTTCTTTTTGCTAGGGATTTTATCCATATCTTTATTGTAGATTGCTGTAGAGGGGAACTCAAAATGTGTGATAGTACTTATCTTTGAGATTTTATTTTGCATTAGAAATATCACTGCTATTGGATCAGAAGATGCAAGATTTGTTGGATTATTTTACTTTATGTTTTAAACTTAGTATTAAATATGTTGCTAGGATCCGATGTCAACGCATAATGGAGGGTGTTGGCTCATATGTTATTTGCACACAATATATCTTTCGTTGATTGTATACGTCATTTTTCATATAAAATTTGATGGCACACCGATGGAAGGATGTTATGCAAAATGATATATAAGATTTAATGACATGTAAAATTATCTTTCTGCGACAACCGGCTCTTTCATATTGAAACTATATCATCTTATGCAGTTGATAATTGATAGTTGATCCTTAAAATGGTGCAGATGTATATGGTTAACGGGGCTTAGTTATTGATGGTTGTGTTCTTGCTTTATAGGGAGAAGTTTCTACTTTCAAATCTTTTCTACATAGATATGCAACTCCTCATGTGGCTTCGAAGAGCAGCTCTCCCCTTTATTACGCAATAAGGCGCGCATCTGCTCATATCATTGTGCTGTCCAGTTATTCTCCATTTGGTAATAAATAGTGTGTCTGTTATTTCTATATATCTGACAATGGTGCTGCTTATAGAAGTCGAGAATGGCCGATCTAAATAATTTATCATATTTGAAGTGTATCCAGAGTTCTTTAAAAAAAATTATATACTTGTTTTTGTTTGTTTTTATTTTCGTGTTTGTGTGTGACAATGTGTTGAGATAAAAGGCTGAGTTGTTGTTGTTGTGTGTGACAATGTGTAGGGTTAAAGTACCCTAGCCCTATAAAGCATTTTGTAGAAAAATGATATGAGATACATTTACAGAATCGCAATATATATATATATACCCTTTAAACAAAGTAACTAAAATGAGCTATTTAGGGAATTCACATTTGACAACAAGATTCATTCTTCAACTTTCAGCAAGTGTATTGTCTTTCTTGTAGAATCTATCTTCTTCCTTTTCGATGTGGTTGTATAGAATCCTATAATTTTTTGTGTAGAACACCCAAAGGTGATTTTTTTTTCATGGAAAACTTTCTTTCATCCCAAACACAACAGCAAAATGACATGACAAGTATATCCCTATTGTCCATAGCATTCCTTATCTAGAATTTGTTTTGATCAATTATATTGATCTTTTTATCTTTATATTTTTTAAATTAAATGTCAGAGAGCCTTTTTAAATTTATTTATTTTTGGTTGAAGTTTCTTGGTTTATTCATGTATTGAGATTAATATGATTGTAACCCTAAAACAGTTGTCTATACTCCTCAATGGCATTGGCTAAAAGACGAGCTACAACGAGTGGACAGGGAGAAAACACCTTGGCTCATTGTTCTCATGCACGCTCCATTATACAACAGCAATGAAGCGCACTATATGGAAGGAGAAAGCATGCGGGCTGTTTTTGAGAGTTGGTTTGTTCATTACAAAGTTGATGTTGTCTTTGCTGGACATGTGCATGCCTATGAAAGATCGGTACGCTTTAATTACCAACTCTTCAGATTCTCAAATGAGTAAATTAAGTCAGCTTATAATGTAAAATCAATCAGTTGACATTATTTCTGCATAAGCTCATAAGCTCTTACTAAATTTTTGTAACCAATGGTTCGATTACTTCTTTAAGATTCTTATCTATTAAAAATTTGTTCTGCAGTACCGAATCTCCAACATAAACTACAATATAACATCTGGCCTTCGATACCCTATCCCCGACAAATCAGCTCCAGTTTATATTACTGTTGGTGATGGCGGAAATCAAGAAGGACTAGCTATAAGGTAACTTGAAATGCACATATATCGATTATTGTCATAAATATTTCGCTTTAACAATCTTTTTTCTTTGTGAAATGTGTAGGTTTTCTGAAACCCAACCAGATTATTCTGCATTTAGGGAGGCTAGTTACGGCCATTCTACATTAGAACTGAAAAATCGAACCCATGCTTTTTATCGTTGGAACCGAAATGATGAGGGCAAGGCTGTACCAACCGATCATGTTATTTTTCACAATCAGTACTGGTGAGTGAACAGTAGAATTTTGTTATTAAGTTTATATTGGCCATGTTTTTTGTTTTTTTTGAAATATTTTGAAAATTATGTCTTATAGGTATAACAAGAAAAATGGCAGAAATTTGTCAATCCAAATCCACAGAGCCTTTGCTTTATAGCCAACCCCATTTTGATGAGAAAAAATTTAGATGGTGATAATGACCAACTCTCGAAACCTATGAAATTCTTGGACGAGGAAATTATAAATAAGAGTTGCATGGCTAATCAAATTTTGCTATAGGGATTTATGTTAAAGCCAAGAAAGCGTATTCAAAAATATTCGCCAATTAAGTTAGATATTACAAAATTCCTGAGTGGGAATATTGTTTACTTGTCAGTGATAAATATCAGCAATATATTTGTAGCATATCCTAATATTGTAGATGTTCTCTTTATTTGTAACCCTTTTTTTTCTGTCTTGGGGTTCATCAATTATGGTCTATTCTCACTCATTGTAAACAGAGATTGCTGGTTTAAGGATCATGACATTTTAAAAGGAAACCTCGACAAAATTTTATTCTATTGTAAAACCTTGTTTAATATAATGTACATGTCACTGGTTTATTCATTTGCTAATTGGTACATGGAAATGCAGGGCCAGCAATACCCGGAGGAGGAGGTTGAAGAAAGACCAACGCCGTCGATCTCAAGCTTTCGATAGATTAGTTTATTCATATTAAGCAGCATAAAGCGAAAGTGTTGTGCGCTTGTTGATAAATGAGCGGCTGAGTTTGTTACTGCTATTTGTTACATATGTTTGAATGCAGGATGTGACAATTTTAGCATGTAAATTGCCTGAAAGCTGTTCAAATGTCTTTGATGAATAATAGCTAGCTGAATTGAATAAATGTTGATTTTATTTACAATCGAATACATATGTACAGATTATTTGATGTTTCATCATACACAGTCTTTCCAAAGCTGTATGTTCTGGTTGATATTCATAACTTTGCGAGCACTTGGTGTTTATTTCCTTTCGATGTACAAATAATATGAATTGATGTTTCACATTACATAAATATATAACGTTCCAGGCCAGTTATATATGACATCAACCGAGAAGGCCAACCATTAGTAACCGGTAAACATAACAAGCGTTGATGAAAAATGAAAAACAAATGGACCCGGTCGCTCTTCCAGCATCTACAGCATTGCTTGCATCGATGTTTTCTTCCAGCATGCAACCTGAAGCACCTCTGTACTGAAGAGATGGATTCCTTGGGGCCTGTTTTCTTCTATTTCGGGCGTCTGTCTGTTTCTGTTTTGGCTTAGATTTCTCCTATATAAAGAGGAACTAGGTAATTTTCTTCTGGAATCTAATCTACGGGTCTCGATATATCGGCTGAGTCGTCCATTTGAGATGTAAATATAATTTTCCTGATTTAGTGCCATCGATCGGAAATCCTTCTTTCACTTCACCCTCCAGTATTACCTTGGTCAGTATTATGCATCTTCCAACGAAATTCTGGAAGCAAAAATAAAAATAAAAATAAAAATAAATTTTTTTTTTGAAATTTTTATATTACGAAATAATGAAAAGAGAGGTAAATTATATTTCAGAATGTTTATTGCCCAAGTGATGGCTGCTAAATTTCTCAAACTGTGAAAGAATGCTCGCAGCCGTGTACTCTAGTACAAGTCAAGATAAAACATACATTACCAAATGGGAGGAAAATGGACTCAATCAAATGATGTCACGCTGAAAAGCAAATGATATACGATGCTCCCGTATCAACTACGCCTCAAGACTCCTCATGGTCTGTGTTTCGAAGAAACCTACAAGTGGTTCTCATGATTTTTTTAATATCAAGATATTTGAGTTTGATGGTAAAAAATTGTAAAGGTTTAGCTTATTTTTCTTTTCCTAGATGTATATATTTGAATTTTGCTTAAATTCAAATTTAAGAGTGTTTGAAGAAATCCACCTTGCCCAATTAATCCTCTTACATAACGATGCCCGTTTATCAAAAACTCTAATAGAACAGAAACTTCTCATCAGTGGGCCACCATGAGGCCCCATGTTCCAACATCAAGCCTTTATCGCAAATCTTACTGCAATAATCATTTTACCATAGCGATGTTTTAACTCAGATTGTGTGTTATATATGTCGCTAACAAGACCACAGGAAATGCCCTTTTTCACTTGCATGCATATATATTACACACTCTCCCAATAATTAATTAAGATGGATATGGACAGTGGAGACATTTCATCAGATAAATCGTTCCGATTTTAAAATCTCTTAACATTTTTCACAAGCTGGGCTGATTTAAGGTTAGCAATTGTAATATAGTGCAATTTACCTTTAATATTTTTGGTAAAGTTCTGATATATAATAGAGTTTGAGACATGGAACTAACCTTAGGTTTGAAGTGTCCCGCTTGAATTGCTATCTCAAATATGCTACCAAGACAATGAAATGGACAAATGACAGCGATCGAGACAAATTAATAGACCATACAATAATTTGATATTTGTTCGTGAGCTTCGATTTGATCCACATGTTCTCGCATGTGCCATGCATGTCTAAAATTCCATTTTTATATTTGCACCAATTTCTTTTTCCACCCTAAGTTTACCAATTATGTTATTGGCTTAATGGATTACAATGATTTTGGAGTGGGCAGAAGTTGGTGCATCATTCATTTTCCTAGCTGGCCAACATAAGTGGATATCATTGTAGGATGAAGCATTTGAAAAAACAAAATAAAAAATCCGTCAAAGAATTGGGACTTGATGGATCTCTGGATCTCCTTCACATGTTATCTTTCGTTGATCTGCTGCGAGCGCTGATGGACGGCTGAGATTGAGTTGGAGGGTTGCCTCCTGGAGCGTGTGCATATCAATGGGTTTTCTGTGGTTGAGGCCGGACTACCTGCAAAGAAGTCCCGGGATGGTTGTGCCACCGAGGACCCTCCGACGATCAAGTTAGACGGGGCATTTTGGCAGAGTAACGGCTTATTGGAGTCAAATTGGTTTACCTGAATCGTCTGAGAGAGGGGTTTATATAGCGGCAGCAATGGGCAGGAGGGCGCGAGATTCACGCCGGCCGTTACGCCCCTGGCGTCATGCTCGCGTGATAGACGGGATCCCGCATTAATGACGAGACAGGCTCGTTAACAGGGGATCATGATGGCGTGGAACGCGGGATCATGGGCGGCGGATATCTCGCGTCCGGCGAGACTCGCGGAGCCGTGGCGGAGGCGCATGTGATCAGCGCTGTGGGTCGGTCGGTGAGACCGAGGAAGTCGAGCTCGGCGGGAGGCTCGGGAACGAGCGGGAGGCCGAGGCATCTTGGTTCTGTGATAGCTCGGAGGCGAGCCGGGGGGTGGTCTGGAAGTCCACCGAAGGTCGGCATGATCCTCGGGCCGGAGACCCGAGGTGTGATCCCAACTGAAGTTCTTGATCCTTTCTTGTAGGTCCCGGGACACATCATCTGCAACGTGTCAGCATCTAGAGAGTCACCGATATCAAGCATCATCATTAGCCCCCCACTCTCATCTCGACCTGTTCCTAGGTCGGGTCGAGAGCGGTCTGACTGATCACCCGGGGTGAGCTCTCACTCGAAGATATCGTCGGCGTGTACTCCCGGGAAAAGAGTAGTATTTTCTTGATGACGTCAGCAGATCAGGGGAGAGATCTCACGTTAAAGAGGAAGCGCCGGTTTGTGCGTACGTTCGTCGAAGCGACAGCCTACGTGTCTGGCGCTGGTTAGCTGATGAGACGGGCTGCAGGCATTCCCGTTGCCTAAAGGGACGTGCTTAAAGGGACGCCTCCCGGCTATTCGCTTCGTCTGGCCGAGGAGGAGGAGAGAGCAGGCCGGGTACAAGGCAAGGAGATTGCCTTATACCTGGAAGCCTTTTGGGCCGGGATGCGTCTGTCCTTCTCCCCCGAAATGGGCGCGGCGTTGAATTGTTTTGGGTTAGCCCCGGGCCAGTTAGTGCCGAACTCTTGAAGGATCCTCCTTGGGTTTATGGTCCGATTGAAATTGAGTCTGATCCCTTTCAGCCAGAGCCTTCTCGTTTCTTCTCTTTGCTACAAAAACCACCCTGGCGCTCGCAGGGACGAGCCGAGCTGGGTATACATCTCTATTAGAAAACAACGGGGGGACGCTGCCGGGTCGGGGATCGTCGTAGTACCTTCTTCCATTCATGAATGGAAGAAGAAGTTTTGTTTGTTGAGCCTCCTGTTTCCCGCCGAAAGACGCGACCGGGACGTTGAGACGTCGGGGCCTGAATTTCGGGACAGATACTAATTGGTGCTATCCGTCCACCTCTCCGAAGATACTAAGTTGATTTATGACATCGTGTATCAAAGGTTTAAACGGATGCGGCCGATATAGCAGACTTCGTCAGATTCCCCCTCATTGTGAGGGGTTTTTGATTGTGGGGACACTTTTTCCTGCAGGCGCAAGCCCTTGCAGTTAATTACGCTACCGCATCGCGGTAACCACTTTCTCCTTCTCCAGATGGTCACTTCGTGTCGTGGGTGTTTGTTTTTGTTCTTGGTTGCCCGTGGATTGTATACGGAGACTAATTTATGTTGTCGCCCGTAGGACGTGGATTAGTCCAAATCCGTATTTTCTTAGCTTTGGGTTTGGGGGTTGGTTTAAGGATACGTTAGTCTCATTTGAGACTACGATCAACTTAAACGTTTGTTAAGGATACGTTAGCCTAATTTTAGACTAAGATCAACTTAACGGGATCGTTTAGATCCAACAAGAGAGCATTTGGGCTCTATTGTTTAGTTTAGGGACATTGCGGTCGATTGTTGGTTTAAGGACATTACGGTCCATCGTTAGTTTAAGAATATTACGGTCCATTGTTAGTTTAAAGACATCTCGGTCAAGGTTAAGGACATCATAGTCCGTGAGTTTAAAGACCTCACAGTCAAGATTAAGGACATCATAGTCCATGGGTTTAAGGACCCCACAATCCAGTTCAAAGACGTCATAGTCTATGAAATGTATGGTTGTCGGGACCCGTCACCTCTCTGAAAACGTTGAAGGATTACAACGATAAATATCATAGGAGTTCAGAGATGTACCCTTGAACCAAAGTTGATTGGGAGACCTGTAGTCCAATTTGGAACTAAGATCAATTAATTAGATTATGAGCACATTGGCTCAGTTAAATCTGAATTGAGGACTTATAGCCAATTTGGACTAAGTCCAATTAAGTTTGAAATGTTGGCCCTTTGTTGGCCTACTGAACATTTGTCTGGGTTCAGCCCCTTGTTATTTAGCAATACTAAATAAGAGTTTGAGGGCTCTGAGAACATTTTGTCTTTGGCCGGGCACTGACTATTCATCATGGCTCTGGAGTTTTATTTTGAATGTCATATGAAATGATCAAGTTTGGAAGAATGTAGCTGGGGTTCAATCAAAGGGGAGATCTTGTCTCTGGAAAACTTAGCTGATTTGGGCTAAGGCTGGTTTGAAAAATAGTGTTAAACACTAACACATATTCGACGATCATGTGTCCCCACGTGATGCACTTAAAATAGTGTTAAACACTAGAAATGAGGTGGTCACGTGGGGACACGTGAGGCGCCTAAGAATGGGCCAAACTTCCTTTATTTTATTCTCAGAATATTTAAATAAGTGTTAAACACTTTCAATCTTCCAGGCCATCATATGTGGGCACGTGATGGGCATCCATGCACTGGATATTAAAGGGATTTGCTAGGGGTCACGTGAGGGCGCTAATGCATTGGATTTTAATCCTTCAGTTCTTTCCTCTTCTCCTTTTTAAAGAGGTGTTTGTCAGGGGTCACGTGGGGTCACGTGAGGCATCTGAAGATTGGGTCAGACTTCCTTTATTTTCTTCCCAGAATATTCAAATAAGTGTTAAACACTTTTAGTCTTTGAAATCATCACGTGTAGACACGTGACAATGCCTCTGCATTGGGCATCAATTCCTCTGTCTTCCCTTATTTTATTCTCAAAATAAGTGTTAAACACTTTAGTCTTCAAGGCCATCATGTGTGGACATGTGATGGGCATCCATGCACTGGATATTAAAAGGATTTGCTAAGGGTCACGTGGGGACACGTGAGGGCGCCCATGCATTGGTTTATTAAAGTGTTTATTAGGGGTCACGTAGGGACACGTGAGGGCGCCCAAAATTGATTCAGCCTTTGGGTTTGTTCCCTTTTGTTTTGAGGGTCACGTGTGAGCACGTGAGGCATTACCTCCAAGCTTTTTCTTTCTCATTTTGAGGAATTTGTTTGAGGGTCACGTGGGGGCACGTGACCATGTCTCATTCATTCATTTCTGATCATTAAAGGAAGGGTCACGTGTTGCCACGTGACCACGTTTTCATGCATGGATAATTTGAGTCCTTTGTTTGAGAATTAAATTCTTTGGTAGGGTTAAACCCTAATTCTATTTTGAGGAATTAAATTCCTATGTATATGGAAGAATTAAATTCTCATGTAGGGTTAAACCATAGTTTTATTTTGAGGAATTAAATTCCTATGAGTTTGGGAGAATTAAATTCTCATGTAGGGTTAAACCCTAGTTTTATTTGGGAGGAATTAAATTCCTGTGAATTTTGGAGAATTAAATTCTCATGCAGGGTTGAGCCCTAGTTTTATTTGGAGGAATTAAATTCCTATGTATTTGGGGGAATTAAATTCCTTAAACTCAATTCTCCCTTTAAGTTTTGGATCTGCATGGCAGAATCTCTTCTCAACTTGTTGGAAGATCTGCTTCTGCAGATGTTCAACCAGAGGAAGAACTAAGTTCTTATTCAGAAGAGTTAAACTCTTAATTTGAGAATTAAATTCTCTTTTATTTTATGGAACTTAGATCTCTTTTCTCTTTCTCACCTAGGGTTTCTTTTCTCTTCTGAAGAAATTTTCTTTTCTCTCTTGAGAATTAAATTCTCCTCTCTTTTTTTTCTCTCTGTTCTTCTATGAAAAAAAGTAGTTTTTTTCTTTTTTCTTCTTGGCTCCTATTTATAGGAAAAAGAAAAGAATCAAATTGTTTAGTGAATCTTTCATTGAAAGCTTTTTAATTGATTTTGTAACCAACGTGATCTTTTAGATCACTCGGTGAATTTTATTTACCATTGGATTTTTAATCAAAAAGATATTCTGTTTGTTATTTTTGGTGAATTTCAGGGAAATTTTTCCTTGTATAAAATCTTTCCATAAATTGGTGATTTTTAATCACCATTGGATTTTTAATCCAACGGTTCTCCTCTTTACAGAGGGCAATCTTTTTGTTTGGAAAGATCTAAATAAATATTAGGGTTTTTGATTTCTCTTAATTTAGAATTTAATTCTATTAGTTCAGAAGGTTTAGATGCCTATCACGTGTGAGCACGTGACCCCTCTAATTAAGCATTTGACCAGAATTTGAATCTGTTGTTTTAAAGAACTCAGGAATTATCACGTGTCAGCACGTGACCCTTGGTCACGTGTTGGCACGTGATGCCCCAATGGGGTTTTTCCTTGTTATTTTATTATACCTTTAATTCTTTTCAGTGGGTTTAAAGGCCCATCACGTGTTGGCATGTGACCCCATTTAATTATTTATTTTATTCAGTGCCTACAGGCTTTGCCTGTAAATGGTCACGTGTCTGCACGTGATGCCCGGTCACGTGTGGGCACGTGATGCCCGGTCACGTGTGGGCACGTGATCCCATTTAATTATTTATTTTATTCTGTGCCTACAGGCTTTGCCTGTAAATGGTTATGTATCTGCACGTGATACCCGGTCACGTGTGGGCACGTGATGACTCATAACTTTTGATCCCGGATGAATTATGAGGCCAATAATATATCAAATCGAAGGGTTTTTCGAGACGCTTTCAATACCATCAGAATTTAGTTGTTTATCATTTGGGAGTTTGTCAAAATACAGCCCGGAAAATACTGGTTTGAATTTTCTTAAGTGTATCGCTGCCATTTGATACCTTGGGCTCTTTTGCGCAGAAATTTTTTTGGCGGGAACAAATGCCCCCCACTACTTTGCCCACGTAAGTATGTATGTGGGTGAAGTAGTGCAGAGTTATGCATGGCGTATGACCAGTTTCGGGTTGGTATATAACTTTCAGAATCTTGATCTGAGAAGATAACGAGCGGACACAAGCGTCGTCATTTATCATTGACTCAAATCTCAACTCTTAAGGGATATAATTCCAAACCCTCAGCCCCATGAGCTGCACCCTTCTATTTCTTTATGTCTTACTCTGGTGTGAAGGAGTTTATATGCTCATGAGTAACTTCTCCATTTCGGTGACATGTAGCTTTGGCAAGTGTGGCTCATAGATGGTAGATAACAGTTCCTCTTGAATTCTTTATAGGGCAGCGATGGCTTAGAAGACAGGGTTAGGATCTGCCACCTAAGACTTTTCAACTTTATGAGCCATGAGGGTCTCATAAAGGCTTTTCTCCCTACAGGTCGAGAGGATCTCGTAGGTGTATTTTCTCCTTAGGAGTCGTGAGGACTCCTAAGTGCGTTTTCTCTTGAGAGTCGTAAGGATCTCATAAGAGAATTTTTCCCCTTACAAGTCGAGAGGACTCGTAAGTGGTTGTTTTCCTCCTTGTCGAGATTCGACTTTGGAGAGTGTGGTCCGTGAATAGTATGCAAGAGTCCATTTTGGACTGACTTGCAGGGCTCCAGTGTTTAGGAAACGGGTCCTTATCCCCATTGCCTAAGGCTTTTTCCTACGAGTCGAGAAGTTCTCGCAATGACACTAATTTCCTCACGAGTCGAGACAAATCGAGAAGTTCTTACAAGAATGTCCTAATGTCACAGTTAACCTCTGCTCTTTACGACAGAGGTTTGTTAGGGTCTGTGGTACTAGGGTTTTGCCCGTCGTACCGTCGTGTTGACTGATGTATTCCTCGATTGTTCGAGTAGCCTTGCGACTGTCGTGTCTCTGATCCCTTCGGGGGCTGGACAAGACGTCTTCAAGCAATCTTCCTAGGCAGTTTGACCGTCGGAAGAGCAAGCGTTAGGAATTTTTCCATGCTACTTTTTACTTGAGGTTAGGCTCATTTTGGAGAGCCCCGATGAGTCATAACCACTCCGCGCTGGTGTGGGATGATCTCCGATAATCTTTCAGGTTTTATATGAGTTTCCGTCAAGACCCTGAAACTAGGAATTTGGCCTTTGCTTCGTTTGCTGGCATTGCGTCTGCTGTATCGAGACGAATGTCGCGATTGTCTCTAGGTTGTTGGTGAACCGTCGAGATTTGAAATTAGGGATTTTGCCGTGGCTCCGTTGTTTGATCGCGTCGGAATCCTGCTGGAGGAAGAACGCTGTGGCGAAATCTTGTCTGCTGTACCGAGACGAATGTCGAGGTGGTGACCACTCCATGTGGGATGATCTCCGGTAGTCTTTCAGGTTTTATATGAGTTACCGTCAAGACCCTGAAGCTAGGAATTTGGTCTTCCCTTCGTTTGCTTTGGCTTGTCCGAATCCTATTGGAGGAAATACGCTCTAGTGACATCTCGTCTGCTGTATTGAGACGAACGTCGTGGTGGTGACCACTCCATATGGGATGATCTCTGGTAGTCTTTCAGGTTTTATATGAGTTACCGTCAAGACCCTGAAGCTAGGAATTTGGCCTTCGCTTCGTTTGCTGGCATTGCGTATGCTGTATCGAGACGAATGTCGCGGTTGTCTCTAGGTTGTTGGTGAACCGTCGAGGTTTGGAACTAGGGATTTTGACGTGGCTTCGTTGTTTGATTGTCGCGTCGGAATCCTGCTGGAGGAAGAACGCTGTGGTGACATCTTGTCTGCTGTACCGAAACGAACGTCGAGGTGGTGACCACTCCATGTGGGATGATCCCCGGTAGTCTTTCAGGTTTTATATGAGTTACCGTCAAGACTCTGAAGCTAGGAATTTGGCCTTCACTTCGTTTGCTTTGGCATGTCCGAATCCTATTGGAGGAAGGACGCTGCAGTGACATCTCGTCTGCTGTATCGAGACGAACGTCGTGGTGGTGACCACTCCATGTGGGATGATCTCCGGTAGTCTTTCAGGTTTTATATAAGTTACCGTCAAGACCCTGAAGCTAGGAATTTAGTCTTTACTTCGTTTTGATCGTGAGGTCTTTTGTTGACGTTGCGTCTGTATCCTGCTGGACTGCGAAGGAACGCCGTTGTTGACATTGCGTCTGGTGTAACAAGACGAATGCTGAGGTGGAGCTGGGATTTTGCCGTCACTCCGCTTTGTTTCGACCATGGGGTCTTTCGTTGACGTTGTATTTGAATCCTGCTGGGTTGCGAAGGAACGCCGTTGTTGACATTGCGTCTGATGTAACAAGACAAATGCTGAGGTGGAGCTGGGATTTTGCCATCTCTCCGCTTTGTTTCGACCATGAGGTCTTTTGTTGACGTTACGTCTGCATCCTGCCGGACTGCGAAGGAACGCCGTTGTTGACATTGCGTCTGGTGTATTGAGACGAATGCTGAGGTGGAGCTGGGATTTTGTCGTCACTCCGCTTTGTTTTAACCGTGAGGTCTTTTGTTGACATTGCGTCTGCATCCTGCCAGACTGTGAAGGAACGCCTTTGTTGACATTGCGTCTGGCGTAACAAGACGAATGCTGAGGTGGAGCTGGGATTTTGCCGTCACTCCGCTTTGTTTTAACCGTGAGGTCTTTTGTTGACGTTGCGTCTGCATCCTGCTAGACTGCGAAGGAACGCCGTTGTTGATATTGCGTCTGGTGTAACGAGACGAATGATGAGATGGTCTCTATGTTGACCGTCGAGATTTGGAACTAGGGACTATGTCGTGGCTCCGTTTGATGGTGTAACATTTGCGTCCTGCTGGAATGAGGAGGCACACCATTGTTGGTCTCTAGGCTGTAGATGTGGCCATTGAGATTTGGAACTAGGGACTTTGCCATGGCTCCGTTTCGTTGCGACTCTGAGGTCGGTTGTTGACGTGATGTCTGCATCTAGTTGGAGTGAGGAGAAACACCGTTGGTGATCTCTAAGTTGTCGATGTTGACGTCGAGACCCTAAAGCTAGGGATCTTTCTTTGCTTCGTTTGTTGACATTATGTCTGCAATATTGCGACAAATGTCGAGGTTGTCTCTAGGTTGTCTATGAACCGTCGAGATTTGGCTTCGCTTTCTGATGGAGCCTGGTGCGGAGGTATGGTTCCCTCTTTGTTTGCGCCCCTGGATTGTATACAGGGATCGATATGATCTCACCTGTAGGGCAAAAAGTTTCATTCTTTTATTTTTTTTATTCTTTCCGCGATGCTCTATCATTTCAGGTTTTTATATCGCGAAAGTCGCGATTGCCCAATCATTTCGGCTATTTTTCGCGGTGCCCAATCATTTCGGCTATTTATTTTATTTACTCGCTGCTTTTTATTGCGAGTTGCCCAATCATTTCGGCTGTTTTGTATGCATACATTTTTACTTGCTGATTTCGTTGCAAGTTGCCCCATCATTTCGGCTATTTCATATGCATTTTTGGCTTGTTGATTTTTTATCGCGAGTGTGGAACTTGGAATCTGGTGCCAATATCAGCATCAGCATCGCTGCGACTGGAATATACCCCGGAGCGAATCATCATTTGCCATAAAAGGACTTGGAATTTGATACCGATTTAGGCATCAACATCGCTACAACTGGGATATTGCCAGGAGCGAATCATCATTTGCCTCTGTCGATGTCGAAAAAAGGTGGCTTAGCAAACAGGGTTCGGATCCCGTCGACTAAGGCTTTTGACTTCATGAGCCGTAAGGGTCTCATAAAGATGTTTCTCCCTACGAGTCGTGAGGATCTCATAAGTGCGTTTTCTCCTTAGGAATCGTGAGGATTCCTAAGTGTGTGTTCTCTTATAAGTCGTAAGGATCTTACAAGAGTGTTTTCTTCTTATAAGTCGAGAGGACTTACAAGGGGCGTTCACCATGTGAGTATATCCCTAGTCGCTGGTGGGACTTTGTTAGGGAAATGTTTTTTCGTGCCCGTGGATTGTATACAATGGTCAGCATTGAGCCGCTTGTAGGGCAGCATTGGAGGTTGTGGTGGCCGCTTAAGAACAGGTTCAGATCCCTGTAGCTTAAGACTTTTGAATCCTATGAGCCGTGAAGGTCTTAAACGGGGAATTCTCCATACGAGTCGTGAGGATCTCGTAAGTGTAATTTCCCCTTAGGAATCGTGAGGATTCCTAAGTGTATTTCTCCCTTGTGAGTCGTAAGGATCTCACGCGGGTGGTTTCTCCTTACAGGGTCGAGAGGACCTTACAAGTGTCTTTTAACGAGTTTTCGCCCTTTCGGGTTTTCACAAAACTCGCCGGTAGTCCTGCTGTTTTTACTCACGGAGCCCTTTCGGGTTTTCATCCGTGCCCATCTCGCTTGTGGACGTACCCTTTTTTTTAACGAGTCTGCGCCCTTTCGGGTTTTCACAAATATCGTTGGTAGTCCTGCTGTTTTTACTCACGAAGCCCTTTCGGGTTTTCATCCGTGCCCATCTTGCTTATGGACGTACCGTTTTTTTTACGTCAGCCTTAGGATGCTTGTCATGCCCCGCTTCCCAGTGTACGACGAAGTGGACGCGACGAGGCCCGCTACGTATATACTCAGAAGTACATACGCTAAGCGTAACTAAGAAATATAAAGTAAATCACAAGAGACGAATAATATAGAAATAACAGCAACTTTTATTAATAGCATTCTTTGTACAATGCATGAAAAGAAAATACAACTGGAATGAAAAGCAATGCCTAAACAGTGGCATAACAGAAAATGAAATAAACTGGAAAGAACAAGGTACAGTATCTAGAGCTCTGGATCTTCCTGGAACTGCTCCAAATCTTCACCGGTGGGCTCGATCTCAGCTTGGTCCAACGCACCTGACGACATTCAAAGAGGAAAGAAATAGAATATCGTCAGCGAACAGGTCGCTCGGTAAGTCCCAAAGAATAAGAAGAATGAGAATGACAGAGTAACAGTATTTTCTAAAGTATTATATTGTTGAATATTATGGAACATTGTGTAACGCTGTTGTTTGTAGCTTGGTACAGAAGGATGCCAGTGTATACGAGGGGAGTCTCACTTGCCAGAGACTAAGGTACGTGTAGTACAAGGAACCGTTATGCCACGATACAACAGCAATAGGATTCAGGTTAGGTGTCTTAATCTGACCACCTCGTGCCACCTTTAACACCTTCCGTACCAATCTACCCCTTAAACCCCGTAGTGTTTTAACAGTATTGTAGTGTTGGAATGTGTAATTTGGGTGACTGATCAAAACCATGATATCAGTAAACATGTTGTAACTGTATAATCAGGTAAATGGAATATCAGGATAATGGATGAATATCCATGGTTTGATTCAGTCAAAAAGAATATATTGTTAACTGGATTCAGGATTTCATGTATTCAAATTGTATTGGAATATAAAAGAATATAGATTGACTTGAATCATATTCGAGTCAGGAATAGTCAGACTCTAACCCGAGTCAGGCTAAAAGAAAGATAATTTGAAGTTCAATATTAGTTAGGGGCCTTATTGTAATTTGTAAAACTTGAGGGGGGTTTCTGTAAAAAGTACTTTTGTATAGTTTTCAAAATACACCTCAAGTATTTAATATTCGTCTTTATAGTTATAATGAATGTGAATTTTATTTGTATTATTCTAGTGAATATATCCTAATAACAGTATTAATTGATTTATCTGAAATTCATGGTATTTTAATGTAACTTTTAATCTTTTAATTTTAGAAAAAGGTGGAAACTTTAACTTATGATAAAATAGGTGTTTAAATGATAATTATATATTTATAAACACATGAATAATTTTTAAATGAATATTTTATTTTCAAAAAAAATCTCATTTTCCTTAAATGTCGTATTTTAAACCTTTCGAGACCGAATGCTCCTTGTGGAGGTCTGAATCTCGCACTATTAGCTTGCGGGTGCACGATGAACCGTACTATTCCTAACAGGTTCCCCAAAAGTGGGTTGTAGCGGCACTTTGCTTAGGTTTTATAAATAGTATTCATTTAGGAAAAACGGTGTTATAAATATAAGGTATTTATTTGCAAAAGAGTATAGTTTTCCGTATTTCAGTTGTTAGGGTTTCCTAAGCCAACTAGCCTATTTCTAAGGTCTAAACGATGAGTCATTAGAAGTCTCAAATCGCCTCTTCACCGTCAATTGCGGCCAGGTAAGTGCCAGGTAAGTGGGAAGGAACCACAGTCGTGGGCCTAATTAAAAACCACTAGCCTTAGACACATTTGCCTAGTCACCACAAGACAGTTTAGATAAACGATCGATGTCCATGACCAATCGTGCTTTCATTTTATTAAAAGATTTTATTTAGAAAAGTTTACAACTTAAAGCTTTAAATAAAAGTTATAAAGATTATGGTATTTTAGTGAAAAGTCCTGTAATGTCGTATTCTATATTTTGACATATATCAATTAGGGTTATATTCGAGTGTGTGTAAAGGTAGGTCATTACCTCGTGACTTATTTTAAGTTTTAGTGAAGTTTAAAGGTAAAACATGACATGTTAAAGTTGAAGGTATTAAAGCGCAAGAATACGGTATTTGAAAACGTTATCATTTCATGTGTGAAAATTCATTCAAATTAGTTTCTACAAGTTTAGTGATCAAGATAAACATATTTAAGAGTGAGGGAATTAATTAAACTAAGAAAAATGAACTTCATGGTATTTTTATGAAAAGAATACGGATTTGCAAAGAAGTTATCATTTCATGTGAAAAAGTTTGATTAAATTGGTTTATGGGTGATTAATAGTCAACATGAATATGGGTAGATATTATGTATTAGGTGACAAGTGGAAATTTATAGAAAAACCGAATCGGAAATCGGTTTGTCCGATTTCCGTCGGGTTCCAAAAAGTCGTATTTTCATATTAAGGAAAAGAGAGATAGAAGAGGTGGGACTTACGGTTTGGACAAGCTAAGGAAGCTAAGGGATGTGGAGGTTGTCGATTCGTCGAAAACATCGCGAAGGTTCTGATCCGGTCGCCGGAATCCGTCGTCGATTTCGGCAGCGCTTCGCTTCTCGCTCTTCGTACCGAGTTCTCGAGAATTTGAGAGAGTGGACTTAGAGTTGTGAGGTGAAAAGGTAGAGGGTAGGAGTCTTTATATAGGGCTAGGCTAGGGTTAGGGTTTGGATTAAAAAATATTTTTAAAAAAATGTAAAAATCATTAAAAATTCATTAATTTTGGTCTTAAAAGAGGTTTAATGGAAATTGTGTAACAGTATTGGAAATTTAGACTATACAGGAGGGTTGACCAAGTCAACACGAAAATTTTTCGTGTTGACGACTCGGCCGACCGGCCGAGTCCGGCCGGCGGCGCCGGCCGATTCGGCCGAGTCAGGGCCGAGTCGGGTCTCGATGGGTGGGTCTTGGTCTGGGGGAGATTTTAGTATACTTTATTTTTTATAATTCGCAATAAATTGTGAGTTATGGCTGTTTGACCGTTTGACTTCTAAAAAAAAAATTAAAACAAAATGATATAAAAATTATGTGGGGGCATGGGATTCGAACTCTGGTGGCTTGGTTCAGCAGTGCAAGGTGTTACCAATGAGCTACAAGCTCCTTCTTGTAATTATTGTAAGAAAATAGATACTTAAATTGTTTCCAGCAACATTAATACTCCAAGTATACACTATCTTTAAAGAAAATTTTTGGTATACAAAATTGGCGTTGTTACAATCTACCCTCCTTACTAAAATTTCGTCCTCGAAATTTACAACTTTTATTTAAGGACTAGTTTACAAAAAGGTGCGGATATCTTGCACGCATCTCATCCTCCCTTTCCCACGTGGATTCTCCTGGAGTGTCTTTCCTCCACATTACCCGGACCAAATTAACTTCTTTGTTCCGAAGTGTCTTCACTTTCCTGTCCAGGATCTCCACAGGTTGTTGCTCACAAGACAAATCGGGCTGTATCGTGAGCTCGGAATGATCGAGTACATGGCTGGGGTCACTCACATACCTTCTGAGTTGGGATATGTGGAACACGTTATGCACTCCTTCCAATGAGGATGGAAGCGCTAAACGATATGCCACTTCACCGACTCGTTCGAGTATATCGAACGGTCCAATGTATCTCGGACTCAATTTTCCCCGTCTTCCAAATCTGATCACTCCGCGGTTCGGAGAGATTTTCAGGAATACATGATCTCCTGGCTGGTACTCCAAGTGTCGTCTCTTCGCATCAGCTCAGTGTTTCTGTCTATCTTGGGCTATGCGCATTCTTTCCCTGATAGTACGAACCACATCAACGGTCGCTACTATCATCTCTGGTCCAAGGAGTTCTCTATCTCCGATGTCGTCCCAACTTAATGGCGATCGACACTTCCTTCCATATAATGCTGCAAAAGGTGCCATTCCCATACTTTCTTGGTAGCTGTTGTTGTACGCAAACTCCACAAGATGCAGGTGATCTTCCCACGATCCTTTGAAGTCGAGCATACATGCTCTGAGCATATCCTCCAAGATCTGAATAGTTCGTTCCGACTGACCATCTGTTTGTGGATGATAAGCCGTGCTGAAGTTCAGACTTGTTCCCAAGCTAGCTTGCAGACTCTGCCAAAATTGCGATCGGAACCTGGTGTCACGATCGGAGACAATGCAGACTGGTACTCCATGAAGTCTCACAATTTCCTCCATGTACTTCTTCGCTAATGTCTCAGTTGATTGGCCAACTCGAAATGGGATGAAGTGAGCCGACTTTGTGAGTCGATTCACATTGACCCAAATCGCATCGTTACCCTTTGTGCTACGAGGAAGAGCAGTTACAAAGTCCATCGTGATGTGCTGCCACTTCCATTCTGGGATTGGTAACGGTTGAAGTAATCCAGCAGTCCTGTGATGTTCAGCCTTTACTTGCTGACACACCAAGCATTTTGCGACGCTTCTGGCTACTTCACGCTTCATTCCATACCACCAATAATTCTGACGTAGATCCTTGTACATTTTGGTACCTCCTGGATGTACTGAATAGGGAGAGCTATGAGTTTCTTTCATTAACTCTTCCCGAACAGGACCCTTTGGTACACACAATCTGCTGCCATATCTCAAAGATCCGTCTTCATGGATGATGAAATCTGTTCTGAGTCCATTCTCCACTTGTTCTCTGATCTTTTGCAGCTTAGCATCGCTGGCTTGAGCTGCCTTGATCTGATTGACAATGGTTGATTGAATTTGTAGATTCATCAAACTTGAAGCATCACCTGGCATGACTAGTTCAATCTCCATCTGATGTAGGTCTTGCTGAAGTTTCCACTGGGCGGTGAGATTCATTGATAATGGTTGGCGACTAAGAGCATCAGGTACTACGTTCACCTTTCCTGGGTGATATTGCAAGTTGATGTCGAAGTCCGCCATGAGTTCTAACCATCTTCTCTGCCGCATATTCAACTCCTTCTGAGTAAACACATACTTCAGACTCTTGTGATCTGTGTAGATGTTCACTCGTTCACCAAGTAAGTAGTGGCGCCAAATCTTGAGAGCAAAAATAACAGCTGCCAACTCTAGATCATGCGTCGGATAATTGCGCTCATGAGTCTTCAGTTGTCTTGAAGCATAAGCCACAACCCTACCGTGCTGATGTAGAACACACCCTAATCCCTTACTGGATGCATCACAATGTACTTCGAATCCTCCAGATTGATCCGGTATGACGAGAATAGGTGCAGATGTCAATCTTGACTTGATTTCTACGAAAGCTTGCTCGCATGCTTCTGACCACACAAATTCTTCATCTTTTCTTGTGAGCTTGGTCAGGGGTGTTGCTATCTTCGAAAAGCCTTCAATGAATCTTCTGTAATATCCAGCTAAGCCCAAGAAACTCCGAATATCCTTCACTGATTTTGGTGTAGGCCATTCGCTGACTGCTGAAACTTTTGCTGGATCTACAGAAATTCCTTCTCCTGATACGATGTGTCCAAGAAAACCAACTTGTTTTAGCCAAAACTCACACTTGCTGTATTTGGCATAAAGCTTATGTTGTCGAAGAGTTTCCAGGACAATTCGTAAGTGCTCCGCATGCTCTTTCCGATTCTTAGAATATACCAGGATGTCGTCGATGAAGATGACAACGAACCTGTCTAAATACTCCCGGAAAACTTGGTTCATAAGGTTCATGAAGATTGCTGGTGCATTGGTCACTCCAAATGGCATTACTAAAAATTCATAATGCCCATAGCGAGTTCTGAAAGCTATTTTGTGAATATCAGCTTCCTTGACCTTCACTTGATGATAACCTGAACGAAGATCTAGTTTAGAGAAGACACAAGATCCACTTAGCTGATCGAATAAATCGTCGATGCGCGGGAGTGGATACTTGTTCTTTATAGTAACTTCGTTCAAGGCCCTATAATCGATGCACATTCTATATGAACCTTCCTTCTTCTTCACCAATAGTACAGGTGCTCCCCAACTTGAAGTGCTGGGACGAATCCATCCTTTCGCCAGTAATTCGTCCAACTGTGTTCGAACTTCCTTCAAACCATCCGGACTTAGTCTATACGGTGCTTTGATCAATGGTTGTGCTCCTGGTACTAAGTCAATACTGAATTCAAGAACTCGATCGGGAGGCAAACCTGATATATCGTCAGGGAATACATCGTCGAACTCTCGAACTACCTCCGGTCTTGATTCTTCCTCTGCCTGAGCTGCTGCAACTACTGCTTCTCTTGGCTTTGCTTTGTAAGTACTTGGCTCCAGGGTACGATCTCCACTCTTGAAATAGAAGACCGGATGATCTGGAATCTCAAATACTACCCTCCTTTGACGACAGTCGATGGTAGCATAAAAGGTTCCAAGCCAGTCCATTCCTAGAACCACATCGAAGTTTGGTATGTCCAGTACTTTGAAGTCGGCGTAAAACTCTCGACTGCAAACGATGACTGGACACATGCTGTATCCCATAGTTGCCTTTAGAACACCATTTCCAGAACTGATGTTCCAGCTGGATACAAGCGGTGAGACTGGAATCGCATGGGTTCGGACAAACCGTTGCGACATAAAGCAGTGGGATGCTCCAGTATCAAACAGTGCAAGTGCAGGTAGTGAAGCTACTAGGATTGTACCTAAGGTATTAGGGATAGGTTTTAGGTATAGGGAAAGTGTGTAGATAAACAAGGCTAAAAGATAAGTTTGAGAAAGAAAGTTTACCAGTATTGACTTGGCCAGTGGCCTCAGCTTCTTCCACAGACATCATGAAAGCCTGGATCTTCGGCACATTCCTTCTGGCCTGAGGAGCATTCCTCTGAACGTTCCTTTGAGCTTGATGGAACTATCGAGGAGGTGGTGCAGCTTGTGGTCCCCTAGGTGGTGCAGGCAGTGCAAGTCTGGGAGCAGGTGCCTGAAGAGCTGGTCGCTGCTGATAAGTATTTGCTGGTCTGGGTGCAGCAACTGAGTTCTGCCTTTGAGGACAAGATCCAATACCGTGAGTAGCTGAACCACAGATCAAGCAAAGGCGGTTGGCTCGACGGCAGTCCTTCATCATATGTCCAGTTCTCCTACAGTAGGTGCAAAAGGCTGGGCTAGGACGATGGGTTGGTACTCCGGGTCGCCTTGGCACGAAAGATGGTCTGGACGTGGCTCCACCTGCCATCTGGTTGGCAGGGCGTTTGACTCCTGCAGACTGAGGTCTGCCCCTCTCTTTTATGACTGCCTCATAACTGCGGGCAGCTTCTAGGGCTTCCTCATGAGTCAAAAACTTTCCTGTGGCTAGAGCAGCCTTGATCTCTGTGTCCAAACCTTGCTGAAAACGACGGGCTCTGATCTCGTCCGTCGGTATCAGGTGTGCCGCGAAACTGTTTAAAGATTGTGTTAGCTGTGTAGTATGTGATATTTTAAAAATTGAACTATTGTGACATATCTTACCGGCTCAATATAGTGAACTCAGCATCGTATTCATCTACCGATTTCTTCCACATTGATCCTTCCTGTAGATGAATAAACTGCTGCTCCATAGCGAACCTGGCAGTCACAGGGAAATATTTCGCGTCAAACTTCTCACGAAATGTCTTCCATTCAATCGGCTGCGCTAGACGGGTTTCTTCCGCCTTCCACCAATTGCGAGCATTATCCGTGAGCTGTAGTTTCGCTACACGGACCCAAGCGTGGTCTGGCACTTGAGCTGCTGCCAGATCGTCTTCGATGCTTTGTGCCCATTCTTCCGCTTCAAGAGGGCTTCCTTTACCAGAGAACTGCTTTGGGTGCAAAGCCCTGAATTGCTTTACTCCCGGTGCATCGTTATCAGGACGGCTCAGAAGTTGTTGCTGTCCCTCGAGAAGACTGCGGATCGCATCGAATAACATCGTTTGCTCAGTGGGTGGTGCCGGAACAACTGGTGTGAGAGGTAGTGCTGGAGGAGTGTTGTTGACGTTGGTGCTAGTATTGTTCGGGGAATCCATAACCTTGAAGAAAAATTTGGATTAGGACAGATTCAAATACATGAAATGATAAGATTCAAAGAATAGAGATTTGCAAGTTTCAAAGAACATGAATTGTAAAGAATGTTTTAGTTGCTGGTTCTTGTGTTATATTGCTTAGGTTGTTCACGCAGACCAGAACTGCATGACAGGGATTCATACAGCTCAGACCTGCATGGGCCGTCAACAAAACCTGTCACGCCCCGCTTCACAGTGTACGGCGAAGTGGACACGACGAGGCCCGCTACGTATATACTCAGAAGTACATACGCTAAGCGTAACTAAACAATATAAAGTAAATCACAAGAGACGAATAATATAGAAATAACAGCAACTTTTATTAATAACATTCTTTGTGCAATGCATGAAAAGAAAATATGTAACACCCGAGCCCAATAATACTATTTCTGTTACTGGTTGAGTGTTAGACATTGCTCATTTCAATTATCTTGCTTGTTTGGTTCTTGTTGCAAAATTTTAACCGGCTAAGTCATTTTTGCATATAACAAATTTTAACACCTAAAGTGAAGTTAAAAATATCCATATTGACCTACTCGTCACCACTTGTCGCGTGGTAGCGTCCGTGCATCGAGATTTCATCCCGTTCGGTGAAACGGGCGGGTTTGGACGGCTACGCGCGCGTGCAAGTGTCCGACTTGGGGGCATGCATTTTAATCATAAAACATCTCATTTTAAAATTTGGAACTCGCTTAAAATCCTATTATTTGAATTTCAAATATTTGGGCGCAACCCGGGCGCGATTTGAAAATGTTTCATTTAGCGCCGAAATACCCATTTAATTTATAATCTAAACTATATAATATATATATTTCTGTTACCTAATATAACGTTTAAATCTTTTTAAATCTTTATTTTCAATCTCTTTTCGTTTCTCAGCCAATCACAAGGCTAAATCTCTCGTGGGCCCCTCCAACTCTCTCTCTCTCTCTCTCCGCCTCCCTATCTCTCTCTAATCTCACACTCTCTCTCTCCCCTAAAATCTCTCTCTCCCTCTCTCCTATAACCCTCTCTCTCTCTCTATTTTATATTTTTCCCACGATTCCTCGTCCTCGTTTTCACGAGAAACCCTTGAATCCCACCGCAGCAAACCCCAGCCACCTCGTCGCCGTCGCCGCCGCAGTCCCCGCGCCGACGTCGACTTCCTCCCTTCACCCTCGTCCCGACCTCTTCACCGTCTTCCTTCTTCCCTCGCCGAACTGCAGTCATTGAACCCGAGCCTAACCCTAGCACCAAACCCTAGTTCGCCGGAGATCGCGCCGTCGACTCTCGTCGTCGTCGCCAGTGCACCGCCGACCACCTCCTCTTCCTCCTACGATCCAGACCAAGCTAGTTCCTCCCCTCCTCACCATCCCTCCTCTTCTTGCAACCGACAGCCAGGACTGCCGCTGCCGCTGCTTCGCCGGTGCCCCATCGCCGTCGAACTCGTCGCGGTTGACACCCGTGCCACCCCTGTAAGCATCTCTTTACTTTCTCCCTTTGTGTTAACCCCTCGATGGTCGTTCGTGTCCATAGTTTGTATTTGCTAATTTCGTCGCCGTTTTGACATTTCGCCGGATTCCGCCCGTGCCGACGACTTGACCCGACTCTCCAGCGAAGTACTCCGGTCCGTGTGGTCCCGCTGTTCGTTGTTTGGACTCGATCCACGACCCGTGCATCCGTCGCGTGTTTTCCGCCGACGCTACGTTCGTGTTTTCCGGTTTGCGAAACCGTCGAGGCAAGTATCCGAATACTTGCTCTAACATGCTAATATACAAGATCGAGTCTTGCTATACATTTAATTGTAAGTCGATGTACTACACCCCAATACTTGTGGGGAGACGGAAATTTCAAAAACGAACTTGTTTAGTGAACGAACATCGACTAACCGCTTGAATCGAAGCTAAACTACAAATAACCGTACACAAAGAGTTTCATAACTATTGTGTTTAGGGATTATACCTAATGAAACCAGTCCTTCGTCTTTACGATCTCCTTGTTCTCCTCGGCCTTCTCTAGGTAGTAGACGATCCACCCGAGAGCAAAACTCCAAGCTTAGCCTCTAAACTTGAGGCAACTAACCTTCTTGGATTGCTAATCAAAGAAGATAGATTGAGATAGAGTGATGGTTATGGATTGTTAAGTCTAACTAATCCTAGATCTCAACACATGAGGGTGAGGATTAGTCTTTTGAAGAGAGAGAGCTTGAGGAGAGAGAATGTGTAGATGATAATGATGAATAAGTTATGAGTATCATAACATATTATGAAGCATTCTCATTAAAGAATAAATGAATAAATGTGATGAATAAGCATGCTTCATAAATGTTAAGTGGTTATTCATTAGCATGAGTCATTAAGCAATAAATGTGCATTAATGAGATGAATGAATCACCCTCATGACTCATATAACTCATTCAATGTATATGACACATAACCCTCCTTAGTCACCATCTTCTAGAAGCTTCTCGTACAATTACGAGAACGCCCCTCCAATCCGTAAAAATACGGAAAAACTTTAGACTGTAAAAATCCAATAACCGAATACCAGTAACTGGCTTAAACCAAAGCCGACTGGTAAAAACTGTCCAAACGACGTAAGTGTGTAAACACACATACGCGTCCGAACCCTTTATCGTAAAACCATACGACCTCTATATCGTTTCGTCTGGAGTAGGAAACTCTCTGTGTGGGACTCTAGAGACTCGACTACTACGCTGGCAGTGGGTTTAACCACAGACCGCAAGCGGCACTAGCTGTACGTAACGGTCCCCAGGTAGTTGTCGATAAGAAGGCCGATGAGGAAACCCATCCGAACTCCTACTGAGTCTGATGTGACAATCTCCATACAGTCCGGTCCGTTCGTCCAAGACTATCGCATATCGGGCCTAGGGGGCGGCAAGCGTCAGTCCCCTAATAGCGGTATAAGTCGTATCGGAGCGAAGCCCATTACACCCTGAGAAACTACTGGAACCTACCAGTAAATCTCGCTTGCCCTGGCCAGGGACTTTGCGTAATGGCTCTCTGACACAGCACGATATCTACTCCCAATACCGGGAGGGACGAATCCTGTCTAACCGCCACTGCCTCCAAGTGCTCGGGACTGCACTCAACTGCTACCTGTTTGCACGACTCCTTTGAGCCGTGGTAGGGTAGCAATCTAAGAACAGTGGGACACACTCGAGGCGAAGTAGCAGTGTCAAGTCTGCGGACTATGCTGTACTCATGTCACCTGGGAACTGCTCACTGACGACTGGTATCAAACCAACCAACAGTTCCCTGTGAGTCCTGTCCGGTGTACCCGTAACCTAACGAGCACCTGCATACTATCTCCAGTACGACGTACTGACGGCTGTGGGACAGACCATCTCCCCAACTGGGATGAGAAGCGTACACACCAGTCTACTCCGGAGTATCGATGCTCTATCTCGATAATCCAACGACCAGGGACCTGAATAAGGATGTGCTTGTAGACTACCCAGCCCCCACTAGTGTGACTGCCATCACAACGCTGGTAGACAAGCAAGATCCTAAGAGCTCTATCAATACGTACACTCACATATTAAGATAGAAAAACCAAGTAGCATACTACCATGTTTAGCAAGACTGTTATATACATATGAATATCCCAAGCTTCCATTAAGTAATATACAAACTAGTATGATACAGTAATGGCCTTCTAGGGCATAAACACTAACAATCTCCCACTTGCACTAGGGCCATGTACTGGCATATCGTAGATCGATGATCTCGAGTAGCCTCTCGAACTGAATCTGAAGTAGGGCCTTCGTGAATGGATCAGCAATGTTCTCTTCAGAAGCAACTCTCCGAACCTCGATCTCCTGACGATCAATGATCTCCCTGATCAGGTGATACCGCCTTAAGATGTGTCTGGACTTCTGATGGGACCTTGGTTCCTTCGCTAAAGCTATAGCTCCGTTGTTGTCGCAATACAGAGGTATTGGATCAACTATGGTAGGAACCACCTGAAGTTCTGTTAGGAACTTCTTCATCCAGACTGCTTCTTTTGCGGCATCGCAAGCAGCTATATACTCCGCTTCCATCGTCGAGTCAGCAACGGTGTCCTGCTTGGAGCTCTTCCAGCACACCGCCCCTCCATTGAGGGTAAAGACATAACCCGACATGGACTTGGAATCATCCTTATCACTCTGGAAGCCGGAATCAGCAAAGGCCTCCAACCTGAGGTCTTTTCCGCCGTAAACCAAGAACATCTCCTTAGTCCTCCTCAGGTACTTGAGAATGTTCTTTACTGCTATCCAGTGCTTCTCCCCTGGGTCTGACTGATACCGGCTTACCACGCTCAGTGCGTAAGCTACATCTGGTCTGGTACACAACATCGCATACATTATAGAGCCTACCGCAGAAGCGTAGGGTATAATAGACATGCGTTCCCTTTCCAAATCAGTCTTGGGAGACATCTCTTTGGAGAGGGTGATTCCGTGACAAGCCGGTAAATTACCGCGCTTAGAATCTTCCATACTGAATCTTTTCAGTACAGTGTCGATATACCTGGACTGCGAAAGTCCCAACATCCTCTTGGATCTATCACGATAGATCCGGATCCCCAGAATGTACGAGGCATCACCCAGGTCTTTCATGGAGAACCTGTGTGACAAGAATCCTTTGACAGATTGTAGCATAGGAATGTCATTTCCTATCAATAGAATGTCATCCACGTACAAGACGAGGAATACGACACTTCTGGCCACAACTTTACTATATATGCACGGTTCATCTGGATTTTTGATAAAGTCATATTCTTTGACTGTCTCATCAAAACAGATGTTCCAACTCCGCGATGCCTGCTTTAGTCCATAAATAGACTTAAGCAGCTTGCATATTTTCCTGCTGCTCCCACTCTGATTGAAACCCTCTGGCTGATCCATATAGACGCTCTCTTCTAAATTTCCATTCAGAAAAGCCGTCTTTACGTCCATCTGCCAGATTTCATAATCATGGAAGGCAGCAATAGCAAGAAGGACCCGAATGGATTTGAGCATAGCCACTGGAGAAAAAGTTTCGTCATAGTCCAAACCAGGTCTTTGATGAAAACCCTTTGCAACAAGTCTAGCCTTATAGGTTTCCACCTGTCCATCTACACCAATCTTTTTCTTGAAGATCCATTTGCATCCTATGGGTTTTACCCCATGTGGAGCAAAGTCCAAAGTCCAAAGTCCATACTTTGTTGGTGTACATGGACTCCATCTCGGTCCGCATTGCATCTAGCCATCGTACCGAGTCGCCGCTCTGGATGGCCTGCCGGAAGTCAGTAGGTTCATCATCATCTATGATGCAATCCTCTCTATCCCCATCTATGAGAAAACCGTAGTATCTCTTAGGCGGATGAGACGGCCTACTACTCCTGCGGAGGGGTGCGGGAATATTCTGTTCTTCTTGAACCTCTGGTTCTACCAAACTTTCAGTAACAGCTTGTGGTTCTGGAATTTCTTCCAGTTCTACTGCGCTCCCACTCTTCTGATTTTCTAAAAATCCAGTTTCTAAGAAGTGGGCATGACGAGAAACAAAAACCTTTTGTTCCTCTGCGTAATAGAAATAATATCCCTTGGAGTTCTTTGGATATCCCACAAGCTTACACAGTACTGAGCGTGCCTCGAGCTTGTCCACATGCTGCTTTTTTACAAAAGCTGGACACCCCCATGTCCTAAAATGTTTTAGACAGGGTTTCTTCCCACTCCACATCTGATATGGTGTGGTAGGCACAGTCTTGGTTGGAACCTGGTTTAAAAGATATGCCGCTGATTCTAGCGCATAACCCCAGAAAGATCGCGGTAACTCAGCATTACTCATCATGGATCGTACCATATCCAATAGGGTTCGATTCCGTCTCTCCGATACACCGTTGTGCTGTGGAGTGTATGGAGGAGTAAGCTGAGAGAGAATTCCTTTCTCTTTTAGGTAACCTAGGAACTCGGCACTTAAGTATTCTCCACCTCGATCAGATCTCAGTGTCTTAATACTTTTGCCTGTTTGGTTTTCCGCTTCACTCTTGTATTCCTTGAATTTCTCAAAGGCCTCGGATTTATGCTTCATTAAGAAGATATGTCCAAACCTAGAGAAATCATCTGTAAAAGTAATGAAGTAGGAATAACCACCTCTCGCATGTGTAGACATTGGACCACATACATCGCTGTGTATGAGTCCTAAGAGCTCGCTCGCTCTTACTCCTTGTCCAGTAAATGGAGTCTTTATCATTTTTCCTTTGAGACAGGATTGACAAGTGTCATAGGATTGATATTCGAACGTGTCCAAATATCCTTCTCTATGCAACTTAGTCAACCTTCTCTCATTGATGTGACCCAGTCTACAATGCCATAAGAAAGCTTTATTTAAATCTGGAGACATTCTTTTTAGTGTGTTCTGGACATTGAAAATTTGGAGTTGGTTTAAAACATATATGCCGTTATTTAGTGTACCTGACCCAATCAAACCATGATTAAGGTGGATGTTGACAACATCTCTTACAAACGTGAAATCATAACCTTTATTTGATAACAAGGAAACTGATATTATATTACACGTTAAGCTTGGTACAAAATAACAGTTATGTAAAACCAAAATGTGTCCACTTGTCAATCCTAGGTGATAATCCCCGACGGACGCAGCTCCCACGCTAGCTCCGTTAGCAACCCTGAGGATCATATCACCTTCCTTCAGCACTCTACGGTTTCTCAGTGCCTGCAATGAATTGCAAATATAAGATCCTGATCCGGTATCCAATACCCAGGAAGTAGAGTTGATCGACAGACAATTCTCAATTACAAACACACCTGAAGTCGAAGCCACAGCTTGCTTCGGTTCCTGGTTCTTGGCGTTCCACGCCTTGCAATCCTTCTTCCAGTGCCCTTTCCTGTGACAATGGAAGCACTCATCCTGGCCAACTACCGGTGCTGCAAACTTTTTCTTTCCCTTCCCTCCCACCTTACTAACACCTCCTCTAGGTTTGGGTGCGGCCTTCTTCTTCCTTCCTTTGGCCCTAGCCTTGGACCCGGAAGAAGATGCACCGCCAACAAACATAGCGGGTGTTTCCCTTACTTCTGCAAGGTGCCCTCTGCACTCCTTAACATGTTCAGGAGTTCCGCAAGTTCAACTTCTTTTCCTTGAAGATTGAAGTTGAGGATAAACTGGGCGTAGGTGGGAGGAAGGGACTGGAGAATAAGGTCTGTATAGAGCTCATTATCCAAAGTCGTCCCAAGGTCTGCGAGCTCTTCAATATAGCCGATCATCTTTAGGACATGTTCACCTACCGATGACCCGACAGCCAACCTCGCTCGAAACAAGTTCTTAGAGGTCTCGTATCTTGCTATACGAGATTGCTCTCCATAAAGTTCCTTTGTATGGAGAAATATGCCATCTAGGGACATATCCTCGTGCCTCCTCTGATGTTCATTGTTCATTGAGGCAAGCACGATGCACTTGGCTTTCGCGCAATCTAAATCCCAGGTTTTGCGGATTTCCTTATCCGCATTGCTGGATTTGGGACCAGGGACAGCAGGTGCCGTAGCGGTGAGGACGTACCCCAGTTTGTCATAGGTCAAAGCCATTTTGACATTCCGCAGCCAATCTTTATAGTTTGGCCCTGTCAGTATATTTTTCTCTAAAAGTAACTTAAGTCCAGTCATTTTCAGGGCCGCTGCAATTAGGAGAGAGAGAAGAAAACTCTTTAGCATGATGCTCTTGCAAGTTTAGAGTGGTTTTTAGTTTATCTAAACTGGATGGCTCCCACTGTTTCTCGAATCCTTCCTCAAACCATAAAAGAAGAATTAGCCAGGACTATTCTCACCGTACAATACTTGCTTAACCGTTCAGCCAGGCCAGTGTCGATACTTCGAGGGAGGTTTTCCAACGCTTTCGCGAAGTTCCTTAATTAAATAACCTCTTTTCTCTGGGGGCGTAACCCCGCTGACACCTTTCTGGACACCTACTTGGTTTATAACATTGATCGTTAAGTGACGAATATCCTGATAAGTAGCATATACTCACAGTAGGATCGGGATCCAAATATCATCGTATGATAATGTTGAAGGAATCCTACCAACATTCATCAAACTCCAAATGGTATGCATCTCTTTGCAAATTTCAGTTTCTTTAGAAATTCCCGATATATATTTTTGCCCCATGTTCTTATGATCTTGACTAAGGGCCAACAAATCATAAGTCACATGTCAAGTTCTGCCCATCATTATCCTGTTGATTTGAACCCATCCGTATATACTCTTGACTAAGGGCCAAACAAAGTAATACGACTGTTCCAAACCAACTCATCTATCTATGCAACAAATGAATACCCCAGCAGCTACCAATCACTATGTCTTGACTAAGGGCCAAACAAACATAGCTTGAATACTACTGACCATTCATAAGAAATGACGGAGGGCTACGACTGGTTTTGGCGAAACCGTGAACGTAGTGAACTTGATATAACCGAAGGAACCTGATAGCTTTTAAAAGGAGTGGTTAAATCTCCGCATTTAAAAATATCTGTTTTTAAAAATAACCGAGTGGTTTCTTTTAAACTGTTCCAACGATTTAAACTTTGGTTTGTTTTCTTTGCATTATAGATAATGCGTCCCATCATTAACCTATCATTGCAGAAAACAACGAAAATACAACGTCCTCTTATGCCATCCACATTCGCCACGGGGTCCCGTCATCACCCGTTAGGTTACTTAACTAACGACAGAGCGGGGGCTGGGCTAGCGCGGGTGTAAAACATAAGTGACGTCTAAATAGCTATCATATATATAGATATTTTACATTCGTCTGACGCAATGATATACATTCCAGAACACAGATAAACAATATTGGATTTGCAAGCAATCTGTATTTCTTTTGAGCCTGCAAGAAAAGACAGATTACACAGTTGTGATGAATAGCCGTTACCCCACCCTCGACCCCTACGGGTATGGCAAACTACCCGCCCGGCAGTTTGTGTACCCCACCTTGGGTCAGTCCTAGGAGCAAAAACAGTAAAATGAAATAATACAACGGTGGCTACAACCGCAACCTGGATGTGCCCCGCAAAAATAATATTACAACAAATTACATTTACAACAAATGAATTAAACAATAACCCATTGCAAACCCCGGCTATACACCACAACAGTCCAATACAGTTTATATGCACAAACAGATATAACCATTACAGAAATGTGCAACCCCCTGCCAACCGACATACTAGCAGTTAGGGGAGGTTTACGAACACATTTATCAATCACAGATATAATCCAACATGCAAATACTGTACAATTTCGATCGATTAAACATCTTTAATATTGCTCCAAAAACTGCTCTGTAAAACTGAAACCTGAGCAAATATTAAATATCCCAGAAAATCCTAAATTACACAGAGAAGCAGCACAGGAAATTTGAGTTCCTGACTCGGCAACTCGGCGGCGGAAGCGCGGCGGATCGGTGTGATCCGCCGCGGTTCCGCGGCCGCGTTGCCGATTCAGGAGCTCAAATTTCTTGGGTGTTCTTCTGGTGTCTTTTCAAGCTCTCTGAACTTCCCCGAAAAATTTTTAGACTTCATTTTAATTTCGACAGAAACTTGACAGATTTAGGGTTTTCCGGCTTCGTTTTTCCGTTCGAAATTCGTACAAATTTTCAATTAAGTTATTTATTGTTTAGCGAGGCTCTGATACCACTGTAAGTCGATGTACTACACCCCAATACTTGTGGGGAGGCGGAAATTTCAAAAACGAACTTGTTTAGTGAACGAACATCGACTAACCGCTTGAATCGAAGCTAAACTACAAATAACCGTACACAAAGAGTTTCATAACTATTGTGTTTAGGGATTATACCTAATGAAACCAGTCCTTCGTCTTTACGATCTCCTTGTTCTCCTCGGCCTTCTCTAGGTAGTAGACGATCCACCCGAGAGCAAAACTCCAAGCTTAGCCTCTAAACTTGAGGCAACTAACCTTCTTGGATTGCTAATCAAAGAAGATAGATTGAGATAGAGTGATGGTTATGGATTGTTAAGTCTAACTAATCCTAGATCTCAACACATGAGGGTGAGGATTAGTCTTTTGAAGAGAGAGAGCTTGAGGAGAGAGGATGTGTAGATGATAATGATGAATAAGTTATGAGTATCATAACATATTATGAAGCATTCTCATTAAAGAATAAATGAATAAATGTGATGAATAAGCATGCTTCATAAATGTTAAGTGGTGATTCATTAGCATGAGTCATTAAGCAATAAATGTGCATTAATGAGATGAATGAATCACCCTCATGACTCATATAACTCATTCAATGTATATGACACATAACCCTCCTTAGTCACCATCTTCTAGAAGCTTCTCGTACAATTACGAGAACGCCCCTCCAATCCGTAAAAATACGGAAAAACTTTAGACTGTAAAAATCCAATAACCGAATACCAGTAACTGGCTTAAACCAAAGCCGACTGGTAAAAACTGTCCAAACGACGTAAGTGTGTAAACACGCATACGCGTCCGAACCCTTTGTCGTAAAACCATACGACCTCTATATCGTTTCGCCTGGAGTAGGAAACTCTCTGTGTGGGACTCTAGAGACTCGACTACTACGCTGGCAGTGGGTTTAACCACAGACCGCAAGCGGCACTAGCTGTACGTAACGGTCCCCAGGTAGTTGTCGATAAGGAGGCCGATGAGGAAACCCATCCGAACTCCTACTGAGTCTGATGTGACAATCTCCATACAGTCCGGTCCGTTCGTCCAAGACTATCGCATATCGGGCCTAAGGGGGCGGCAAGCGTCAGTCCCCTAATAGCGGTATAAGTCGTGTCGGAGCGAAGCCCATTACACCCTGAGAAACTACTGGAACCTACCAGTAAATCTCGCTTGCCCTGGCCAGGGACTTTGCGTAATGGTTCTCTGACACAGCACGATATCTACTCCCAATACCGGGAGGGACGAATCCTGTCTAACCGCCACTGCCTCCAAGTGCTCGGGACTGCACCCAACTGCTACCTGTTTGCACGACTCCTTTGAGCCGTGGTAGGGTAGCAATCTAAGAACAGTGGGACACACTCGAGGCGAAGTAGCAGTGTCAAGTCTGCGGACTATGCTGTACTCATGTCACCTGGGAACTGCTCACTGACGACTGGTATCAAACCAACCAACAGTTCCCTGTGAGTCCTGTCCGGTGTACCCGTAACCTAACGAGCACCTGCATACTATCTCCAGTACGACGTACTGACGGCTGTGGGACAGACCATCTCCTCAACTGGGATGAGAAGCGTACACACCAGTCTACTCCGGAGTATCGATGCTCTATCTCGATAATCCAACGACCAGGGACCTGAATAAGGATGTGCTTGTAGACTACCCAGCCCCCACTAGTGTGACTGCCATCACAACGCTGGTAGACAAGCAAGATCCTAAGAGCTCTATCAATACGTACACTCACATATTAAGATAGAAAAACCAAGTAGCATACTACCATGTTTAGCAAGACTGTTATATACATGTGAATATCCCAAGCTTCCATTAAGTAATATACAAACTAGTATGATACAGTAATGGCCTTCTAGGGCATAAACACTAACATTAATTATCATATTATTCAATATAATAACACAGTTGATGGTAATATCGATATTATAGTATAACTTAGAACTGACGGTTGCAATTATCAATAACATTGAATCATTAGAGTAGATTCATGTAATTATCTGGTCTGCTATTAATCCATGCTTTTAACTAACTAAATCATTCAGATCGTTCTTGCTTCTAATTGTTAGATCATCCATGTGACAATTATTTATGCTTTAGTTTTAATTTCATATAGCTTCATTACTTTCTGTTATCGATATTGCACTACCTGGTGATTATTGCACCCCAAGGGTGCTCGAACCTGTTAATACGATAATACAACTGCACCATATTAATGCACCATTGTGATTAAATGAACTGTTATTGTTGTTTACTTTATTTCCTGCTGTTATTCTTTATTCGATTCTATACCTGTTATGAGCACACCTTCGATTGCATTACATATTGACCTGACTTTGCTACATATGACATATATATACATACCGATGCACCGGACATGGTACCCTGTACTACCGACTCAACCTGATGTACCATGACCTGACCTGTTACCTGATCTCATGCCTAATGCCAACAAACCTGACTTGGGGTCCTCATGGACCATTCATGTTGTCTATCCAGACAAACCTGACCTGTTACCTGATCCTGTGTTGGCATTAGTCCTTGATTCATAAATACCTGACTCGACATACATAACTTGGGGGTATGGGGAAATCAAAGGTGAAACCGACTTGTAACTCAACAGTTCGATACCTGTTCTGATCAGTCTTACGGGCTAGGCCAGCCCCGGAGTGATGATGCTGACATCACTCATCCATCCTGCTACTTGTTACTGCCTAGCGGCACGTCTCGGTTTCAGCCCCGAGAATCTTGACCGTGGTCCCGGGCACGCACGGGATACTATTGAGTTACATCGACGAGTCATCAATTGATTTCAAAGACTTTAGAATAGAAACCCGATAGAACATTATAGTTACTCACTGCACACTACCCTGCACTGTTATTTCATATTATTGCTTTATTCATGTTTAATTTCTGCATTGTTTATTACCATGTTCATATTATATTACTGGTTGACATGACGCGCTGACGTCTGGGTTTTGCATGGCCCAGATTCTTTACCACTGTCGACGACCGAGCAGGAGTACTTCAGCCAGCAGGCTGATTTGTGAGTTCTGTAGTGACTAGTTTATTTATTGCATTTCATTTCCAGATGTGAGCCCGCATTATGGGACGTACTTTCTATTTATTGTATTGGATCATTTGCTTCCGCACTTATTTTTCATTGACTCTTATTATTATGGATTTGGACATGTGTTAGATTAGTTTATTTATCTTGTTCTTGATATCTCTACAGCCGTAATGTGACTGTGGATGGATACTTCCTACCCACAGGTAGCATGGTTGGCTATGTCACGTGCCCAATCTTGCGTACTCTGGGAAGCGGGGCGTGACATGGTTCTTTTGGTATCAGAGCCATAGGTTAGTTGGGTTGATTCTTTGTAGTTGGGTATTGTACCCAATACACGAATCAGAATACCCGTGTTTAGGAAACATGTCCTGCCACCTTGACCGTTTTACCATTCTTGAATCACGTTCTTCCTGATTATATCTTTTATGGCGTGCAAACTTACTTTGCATTGTCAACTCGAAAACCTGATTCCTTGTTATCTCTAGGACTTAGGCGACTTGGGTGGAGTTAAGTAATTGTGGCTATGATACCGCGGCATAGCTACAATACGGTACTCTATTTAAGTATCTTGGAGTTCTAGCCTTGATCCATATTCAGAATCTATCATCATGCTAATGTTGGGTGTTTTGAGTTCAGGATGATGGCAGGTAAGAAGTTGAAGACGTGCCAGAGGCGTGTGAACGAAGCCGCCATGCTTGGAGTGATAAGAGAAATGTTGGAAAATCAGAAGAGGCAAACTGAGCTGATCCAGCAGCAAGCAGATTCATTTCAGGAGGGTTTGCAGGACTTTCGGCAGTCCGTAAACACAGCTGTAGCGAAGCCAGTTGACCGAGTAGGGACCGTGGCAGATTTCAGACGTTTGGGTCCTACTACTTTCACTGGTTTGGAGGAGTCGTTGCCAGCCGAGCAGTGGCTAGTAGACACGGAGAATTTGCTGATTGCGGCATAGATCCCAGAGGACAAGAGAGTTGATGTGGTGCGCATTCAGCTAGTGGATTACGCCCGAGAGTGATGGCTTATGGAGGAGACCCGCTTGCCCAAGCCGATCAGTTGGGCGGATCTCTCTAAAAGTTTCCTGAAGAAATTCTTCCCGCGGACTGCACGGGAGGAAATGGAAGAGAAGTTCATCGGACTAAGACAGAATGGAGCAACCGTGGACGTGCATGCAGCAGAATGGACGAGACTCAGTAGTCTCGCTGGACCTTTCGCGGCCAACGATGCAGACAGCAGTTGCGGTAGGGAAGCAGTTCTGTCGGGCCAGTCGAGTTTAGGGCTAGACCGACAAACAGTGTTCTTGTAGCTATGGAAGTTGATAGTAATGAAGAGCCGGCAGTTGTTCGCGACTTTATGGATGTATTTGCAGATATATCGGGCTTACCGCCGAAGCGAGACGTGGAGTTCGCAATTGACCTTATTCCTGGTGCAGCGCCAGTATCGAAATCTTATTATCCAATGGCACCAGTGGAATTGGAAGAAGTTAAGAAACAAGTTGGTGAATTACTTGAGAAGGGTTGGATTCGAAGCAGCAACTCGCCTTGGGGAGCTCCAGTTCTTCTAGTAAAGAAGAAGGATGGCACGAGAAGGATGTGCATCAATTATCGAGAATTAAACCGGGTGACTAGTAAGGACAAGTACCCGATCCCTTGCATTGGAGAACTTTTGAGCAGCTTAGTGGCGCGAGAGTATTCTCGAAACTGGATTTGCGATCCGGCTATCATCAGGTCTGAGTGAAAGCAGAAGATATTTGCAAGACGGCGTTTCTAACTCGGTATGGACATTACGAGTATCTAGTGATGCCCTTAGGAATAACGAATGCGCCGGAAATATTCATGGACTTGATGAACCGAATCTTTTCACCGTTCTTGGACCAGTTTATTATGGTATTCATGGACGACATTCTGGTCTACTCGAGGAGTTTTGAGGAGCTTGCTAAGCCTTTGAAGATCGCACTGCAGACGTTGAGACAGGAGAAATTGTATGCGAAGATGAGTAAGTGCGAAGTTTGGCTGGAAGAAGTGAAGTTTCTGGGGCACGTTGTGTCGGGCAGTGGAATCGCAGTCGATCCCGAAAAGATTGCAGCAGTTCGAGATTGGCTTATTCCAAGAAATGTGGCTGAGATAAGAAGTTTCCTTGGATTAGCCGGATACTATAGGAGATTTGTGGAGAACTTCGCTCGTTTGGCAGAACCGTTGACCAAGCTTACGCACAAGGAAGTACCTTTTATTTGGACGGATGGATGTGCATTGGCCTTCGAGACGTTGAAGCAGAAGTTGATAACCGCCCCTATCCTGACCGTACCAGATAATTCAGGAGGACTGGTGATTCACAGCGACACATCTGGAAAAGGATTGGGATGTGTTTTGATGCAGAATGGGAAGGTCGTAGCTTATGCATCGAGACAACTGAAGACTCATGAGAAGAATTACCCGACTCATGACTTGGAGCTTGCGGCCGTGATCTTCGCCTTGAAGATTTGGAGACACTACCTTTTGGGCGAGAGAGTCGAAGTCTTTACAGATCACAAGAGTTTGAAGTATGTGTTCACTCAGAAGGAGTTGAACATGAGGCAACGCAGATGGTTGGAGCTGATGGCCGACTACGACCTTGATCTTAAGTACCATCCGGGAAAGGTTAACGTCGTGCCGGATGCGCTTAGTCGGTTACCAGCGATTCAGGTATTGACCGCACAGAGGGAGATCATTGCGGATTTTCGGAGATTTGACTTGGAGGTTGTGCTACCACATGCTACGGGACAGTTGATGCAGTTGCAAGTACAGTCGTCCTTAGTTGAGAAGGTTAAAGCGGCACAATCGCAGGATCCTAGACTGCAAAAGTTTCGAGAGCAGGTTGAAGCCGGACTACGAACCGATTTAGTGATCCACGGAGATGGTTCGTTGAGGTATGGTAGCCGTGTGTGTGTGCCAAAAGGGGATGTGTGTGAAGAGCTTATGAAGGAGGCACACAGTTCAGCTTACTCTGTACATCCAGGAGGGACAAAGATGTACCGAGATATTCGACAGCACTTCTGGTAGGAAAGTATGAAACGGGAGATCGCTCGCTTCGTGGCTAAGTGCTTGGTGTGTCAGCAAGTCAAGACTGAACACCAAAGGGTTGCTGGTTTGCTGCAACCACTTCCGATTCCTCAGTGGAAGTGGGAACATATAACCATGGATTTCGTGACAGCTTTACCGCGGAGTCCAAAGGGCAACAATGCAGTATGAGTGATTGTTGATCGGTTGACCAAGGCAGCTCACTTTATTCCTTTTCGGGTTGGTCAATCGACGGAGACTTTGGTGGAGCGGTACATGCAGGAGATTGTAAGATTGCATGGAGTACCGGTGAGCATCGTGTCCAATCGGGACACTCGGTTCTTATCACACTTCTGGAGGAGTTTACAAGAAAGTTTGGGGACTCGATTGAAGTTTAGCACAGCTTATCATCCTCAAACTGATGGACAATCGGAGAGAACGATTCAGACTCTTGAAGATATGTTGAGAGCTTGCATGTTGGACTTCAAAGGTTCTTGGGAGGATCATCTACACTTGGTGGAGTTTTCGTACAACGATAGCCTCCAAGCGACTATTCAGATGGCTCTGTTTGAAGCGTTGTATGGTCGTATGTGCCGTTCACCTGTTTGTTGGGATGATGTTGGTGAACGAAGGTTTCTAGGACCAGATTTGGTGATACAGACAGTCGAGAAGATGAATGCAATCAGGAAGCATATGAAGGCAGCTCAAGACAGACAGAAAAGTTGGGCCGACACGTCAAGAAGACCTCTAGAGTTCGCCGTGGGTGATTTGGTGTTCTTGAAGATATCACCGACTAGAGGGGTGTTTCGCTTTGGGAGTCGGGAAAGCTTAGTCCTCGATTCGTTGGACCCTTCGAGATATTGGAGCGTGTTGGAGAGGTAGCGTACCGTTTGGCGATACCACAGTCCTTGGCAGGTGTATACGACGTGTTTCATGTATCTCAACTACGGAGGTATATTCGAGATGAAACCCACGTCTTGGATCATTCGGAGTTAACTGTACGGGAGGACCTAACTTTTGAGGAGCGACCGGTTGAAATCAAGGATCGAAGAGAAAAGGTTCTTAAGAACAAGGTTACCCCTCTTGTGCTAGTTTCTTGGGGTAATCGATCGCATGGAGAATCCACTTGGGAGCGAGAAGACGAGATCCGGCAGAAGTTTCCTCACCTTTTCCTGTAGTTAGCTATCTTGTATTCTTGGAATTTCGAGGACGAAATTCTTTTTGTAGTTGGGTATGATGTAACACCCGATCCCAATAATACTATTTCTGTTACTGGTTGAGTGTTAGACATTGCTCATTTCAATTATCTTGCTTGTTTGGTTCTTGTTGCAAAATTTTAACCGGCTAAGTCATTTTTGCATATAACAAATTTTAACACATAAAGTGAAGTTAAAAATATCCATATTGGCCTACTCGTCACCACTTGTCGCGTGGTAGCGTCCGCGCGTCGAGATTTCATCCCGTTCGGTGAAACGGGCGGGTTTGGACGGCTACGCGCGCGTGCAAGTGTCCGACTTGGGGGTATGCATTTTAATCATAAAACATCTCATTTTAAAATTTGGAACTCGCTTAAAATCCTATTATTTGAATTTCAAATATTTGGGCGCAACCCGGGCGCGATTTGAAAATGTTTCATTTAGCGCCGAAATACCCATTTAATTTATAATCTAAACTATATAATATATATATTTCTGTTACCTAATATAACGTTTAAATCTTTTTAAATCTTTATTTTCAATCTCTTTTCGTTTCTCAGCCAATCACGAGGCTAAATCTCTCGTGGGCCCCTCCAACTCTCTCTCTCTCTCTCTCCGCCTCTCTATCTCTCTCTAATCTCACTCTCTCTCTCTCGCTCCTAAAATCTCTCTCTCCCTCTCTCCTATAACCCTCTCTCTCTCTCTCTCTATTTTATATTTTTCCCACGATTCCTCGTCCTCGTCTTCACGAGAAACCCTCGAATCCCACCGCAGCAAACCCCAGCCACCTCGTCGCCGTCGCCGCCGCAGTCCCCGCGCCGACGTCGACTTCCTCCCTTCACCCTCGTCCCGACCTCTTCACCGTCTTCCTTCTTCCCTCGCCGGACTGCAGTCATTGAACCCGAGCCTAACCCTAGCACCAAACCCTAGTTCGCCGGAGATCGCGCCGTCAACTCTCGTCGTCGTCGCCAGTGCACCGCCGACCACCTCCTCTTCCCCCTACGATCCAGACCAAGCCAGTTCCTCCCCTCCTTACCATCCCTCCTCTTCTTGCAACCGACAGCCAGGACTGCCGCTGCCGCTGCTTCGCCGGCGCCCCATCGCCGTCGAACTCGTCGCGGTTGACACCCGTGCCACCCCTGTAAGTATCTCTTTACTTTCTCCCTTCGTGTTAACCCCTCGCTGGTCGTTCGTGTCCATAGTTTGTATTTGCTAACTTCGTCGCCGTTTTGACATTTCACCGGATTCCGGCCGTGCCGACGACTTGACCCGACTCTCCAGCGAAGTACTCCGGTCCGTGTGGTCCCGCTGTTCGTTGTTTGGACTCGATCCGCGACCCGTGCATCCGTCGCGTGTTTTCCGCCGACGCTACGTTCGTGTTTTCCGGTTTGCGAAACCGTCGAGGCAAGTATCCGAATACTTGCTCTAACATGCTAATATACAAGATCGAGTCTTGCTATACATTTAATTATCATATTATTCAATATAATAACACAGTTGATGGTAATATCGATATTATAGTATAACTTAGAACTGACGGTTGCAATTATCAATAACATTGAATCATTAGAGTAGATTCATGTAATTATCTGGTCTGCTATTAATCCATGCTTTTAACTAACTAAATCATTCAGATCGTTCTTGCTTTTAATTGTTAGATCATCCATGTGACAATTATTTATGCTTTAGTTTTAATTTCATATAGCTTCATTACTTTCTGTTATCGATATTGCACTACCTGGTGATTATTGCACCCCAAGGGTGCTCGAATAATACAACTGCACCATATTAATGCACCATTGTGATTAAATGAACTGTTATTGTTGTTTACTTTATTTCCTGCTGTTATTCCTTATTCGATTCTATACCTGTTATGAGCACACCTTCGATTGCATTACATATTGACCTGACTTTGCTACATATGACATATATATACATACCGATGCACCGGACATGGTACCCTGTACTACCGACTCAACCTGATGTACCATGACCTGACCTGTTACCTGATCTCATGCCTAATGCCAACAAACCTGACTTGGGGTCCTCATGGACCATTCATGTTGTCTATCCAGACAAACCTGACCTGTTACCTGATCCTGTGTTGGCATTAGTCCTTGATTCATAAATACCTGACTCGACATACATAACTTGGGGGTATGGGGAAATCAAAGGTGAAACCGACTTGTAACTCAACAGTTCGATACCTGTTCTGATCAGTCTTATGGGCTAGGCCAGCCCCGGAGTGATGATGCTGACATCACTCATCCATCCTGCTACTTGTTACTGCCTAGCGGCACGTCTCGGTTTCAGCCCCGAGAATCTTGACCGTGGTCCCGGGCACGCACGGGATACTATTGAGTTACATCGACGAGTCATCAATTGATTTCAAAGACTTTAGAATAGAAACCCGATAGAACATTATAGTTACTCACTGCACACTACCCTGCACTGTTATTTCATATTATTGCTTTATTCATGTTTAATTTCTGCATTGCTTATTACCATGTTCATATTATATTACTGGTTGACATGACGCGCTAACGTCTGGGTTTTGCATGGCCCAGATTCTTTACCACTGTCGACGACCGAGCAGGAGTACTTCAGCCAGCAGGCTGATTTGTGAGTTCTGTAGTGACTAGTTTATTTATTGCATTTCATTTCCAGATGTGAGCCCGCATTATGGGACGTACTTTCTATTTATTGTATTGGATCATTTGCTTCCGCACTTATTTTTCATTGACTCTTATTATTATGGATTTGGACATGTGTTAGATTAGTTTATTTATCTTGTTCTTGATATCTCTACAGCCGTAATGTGACTGTGGATGGATACTTCCTACCCACAGGTAGCATGGTTGGCTATGTCACGTGCCCAATCTTGCGTACTCTGGGAAGCGGGGCGTGACAAAATACAACTGGAATGAAAAACAATGCCTAAACAGTGGCATAACAGAAAATGAAATAAACTGGAAAGAACAAGGTACAGTATCTAGAGCTCTGGATCTTCCTGGAACTGCTTCAAATCTTCACCGGTGGGCTCGATCTCAGCTTGGTCCAACGCACCTGACGACATTCAAAGAGGAAAGAAATAGAATGTCGTCAGCGAACAGGTCGCTCGGTAAGTCCCAAAGAATAAGAAGAATGAGAATGACAGAGTAACAGTATTTTCTAAAGTATTATATTGTTGAATATTATGGAACATTGTGTAACGCCGTTGTTTGTAGCTTGGTACAGAAGGATGCCAGTGTATACGAGGGAAGTCTCACTTGCCAGAGACTAAGGCACGTGTAGTACAAGGAACCGTTATGCCACGGTACAACAGCAATAGGATTCAGGTTAGATGTCTTAATCTGACCACCTCGTGCCACCTTTAACACCTTCCGTACCAATCTACCCCTTAAACCCCGTAGTGTTTTAACGGTATTGTAGTGTTGGAATATGTAATTTGGGTGACTGTTCAAAGCCATGATATCAGTAAACATGTTGTAACTGTATAATCAGGTAAATGGAATATCAGGATAATGGATGAATATCCATGATTTGATTCAGTCAAAAAGAATATATTGTTAACTGGATTCAGGGTTTCATGTATTCAAATTGTATTGGAATATAAAAGAATATAGATTGACTTGAACCATATTCGAGTCAGGAATATTCAGACTCTAACCCGAGTTAGGCTAAAAGAAGGATAATTTGAAGTTCAATATTAGTTAAGGGTCTTATTGTAATTTGTAAAACTTGAGGGGGGTTTCTGTAAAAAGTACTTTTGTATAGTTTTCAAAATACACCTCAAGTATTTAATATTCGTCTTTATAGTTATAATGAATGTGAATTTTATTTGTATTATTCTAGTGAATATATCCTAATAACAGTATTAATTGATTTATCTGAAATTCATGGTATTTTAATGTAACTTTTAATCTTTTAATTTTAGAAAAAGGTGGAAACTTTAACTTATGATAAAATAGGTGTTTAAATGATAATTATATATTTATAAACACATGAATAATTTTTAAATGAATATTTTATTTTCAAAAAAATCTCATTTTCCTTAAATGTCGTATTTTAAACCTTTCGAGACCGAATGCTCCTTGCGGAGGTCTGAATCTCGCACTACTAGCCTGCGGGTGCACGATGAACCGTACTATCCCTAACAGGTTCCCCAAAAGTGGGTTGTAGCGGCACTTTGCTTAGGTTTTATAAATACTATTCATTTAGGAAAAACGGTGTTATAAATATAAGGTATTTATTTGCAAAAGAGTATAGTTTTCCGTATTTCAGTTGTTAGGGTTTCCTAAGCCAACTAGCCTATTTCTAAGGTCTAAACGATGAGTCATTAGAAGTCTCAAATCGCCTCTTCACCGTCAATTGCGGCCAGGTAAGTGCCAGGTAAGTGGGAAGGTACCACAGTCATGGGCCTAATTAAAAACCACTAGCCTTAGACACACTTGCCTAGTCACCACAAGACAGTTTAGATAAACGATCGATGTCCATGACCAATCGTGCTTTCATTTTATTAAAAGATTTTATTTAGAAAAGTTTACAACTTAAAACTTTAAATAAAAGTTATAAAGATTATGGTATTTTAGTGAAAAGTCCTGTAATGTCGTATTCTATGTTTTGACATATATCAATTAGGGTTATATTCGAGTGTGTGTAGAGGTAGGTCATTACCTCGTGACTTATTTTAAGTTTTAGTGAAGTTTAAAGGTAAAACATGACATGTTAAAATTGAAGGTATTAAAGCGCAAGAATACGGTATTTGAAAACGTTATCATTTCATGTGTGAAAATTCATTCAAATTGGTTTCTACAAGTTTAGTGATCAAGATAAACATATTTAAGAGTGAGGGAATTAATTAAACTAAGAAAAATGAACTTCATGGTATTTTTATGAAAAGAATACGGTTTTGCAAAGAAGTTATCATTTCATGTGAAAAAGTTTGATTAAATTGGTTTATGGGTGATTAATAGTCAACATGAATATGGGTAGATATTATGTATTAGGTGACAAGTGAAAATTTATAGAAAAATCGAATCGGAAATCGGTTTGTCCGATTTCCGTCGGGTTCCAAAAAGTCGTATTTTCATATTAAGGAAAAGAGAGATAGAAGAGGTGGGACTTACGGTTTGGACAAGCTAAGGAAGCTAAGAGATGTGGTGGTTGTCGATTCGTCGAAAACGTCGCGAAGGTTCTGATCCGGTCGTCGGAATCCTTCGTCGATTTCGGCAGCGCTTCGCTTCTCGCTCTTCGTACCGAGTTCTCGAGAATTTGAGAGAGTGGACTTAGAGTTGTGAGGTGAAAAGGTAGAGGGTAGGGGTCTTTATATAAGGGTAGGCTAGGGTTAGGGTTTGGATTAAAAAATATTTTTAAAAAATGTAAAAATCATTAAAAATTCATTAATTTTGGTCTTAAAAGAGGTTTAATGGAAATTGTGTAACAGTACTGGAAATTTAGACTATACAGGAGGGTTGACCAAGTCAACACGAAAAATTTTCGTGTTGACGACTCGGCTGACCGGCCGAGTCCGGCAGGCGGCGTCGGCCGATTCGGCCGAGTCAGGGCCGAGTCGGGTCTCGATGGGTGGGTCTTGGTCTGGGGGAGATTTTAGTATACTTTATTTTTTATAATTCGCAATAAATTGTGAGTTATGGCTGTTTGACCGTTTGACTTCTAAAAAAAAAATTAAAACAAAATGATATAAAAATTATGTGGGGCATGGGATTCGAACTCTGGTGGCTTGGTTCAGCAGTGCAAGGTGTTACCAATGAGCTACAAGCTCCTTCTTGTAATTATTGTAAGGAAATAGATACTTAAATTGTTTCCAGCAACATCAATACTCCAAGTATACACTATATTTAAAGAAAATTTTTGGTATACAAAATTGGAGTTGTTACAATGCTGCAGTCCGTAGTAGTTTATAGATGTTTCAGTCAATTGCAAGTTTTAGGACATTGCAGTCCATCGTTAGTTTAGGGACATTTCGGTCCGTTGCAAGTTTTAGGACATTACGGTCCACCGTTGCCGTATTCGAGGAGAATTTCTAGTTTACGGACTTTTCGGTCCACGGGGCTTTCTCTATGAACGAGCACGATTCCCCCGGCATGTCCACCTTTTTAGGGGCATGAGGTTGTGGCGGGTTCACCTTCCAGTTTTCGGATAATGCGAATTTGCCTTGTTGGTATTGATCCTCAATCCAGCCTTTGAAGACGAAGCAATTTTCGATTGGATGGCTTACTGCTTGGTGATAAGGGCAGTAATTAGGATTGTTGACATCACCTGGCTACAACGGACGTTTTGGATCCGGCAGATTGATGAGTCTATTGCGCACTGCTAGCTCGAACAGTCTCCTCGTTTTATCCCGCGGAAACGAGTAAGGACGCCCCAATCTCTCCTCAAAAGATGGGCGTGGACGCACGTTGTTTTGGCGAACAACCGGCTTTAAGTTGCTCAGCTGTTGTTGAGTATTGGCGACAAAAATCGCTTTCCCTTTACATTTTTCATTCCGTGGTTCCGGCTTTGAAAAGGAAGGCGTGTGGCCCATCTGGTCTATTTGGGCCATCTTGTCAATCAAGGCCTGGAAAGTGGTCGGCTTGAAAAACATCATAAATTAGGAGATGGTCGCTTGAGGGTCGAGAGTTCCCACAAACATGCCTACCGCAGGCGCTTCTTCGATGCACTGCTCGCACTTCGACCATAAATTTCGCCACCGTATTGCATATTGAACCCATGTTTCACCTAGGTTCACCCTGACATTGATTAGTGTCGTGATCGGGGTACGTTCGCTAGCGCTCGCAAAATGTTGGGTGAATAGTAGCTCTATCTCTGCAAATGTCTTGACAGAGTCGTTCGGGAGTTCAGAGTACCATTCGAACGCCGTCTCTGACAAGCTGCCGACGAACTGGCAAAGTAGCAGTTTATCATCACCCCCGGTGTTGCCGCACAAGGCTCTGAACTGGGCAACATGCTGATGCAGATTTCCCGTCCCTTTATATACATGAAATTTAGGGATCGTATATCCCGGCGGGTACCTTATCTGGTCATACCAGCCCGGATAGGGTCGCCCAGTCTTAACGACCTGTCCAGCCGCTTCGTTTGCTTGGTGAGCTCGTATTTGCTGAGCGATGTAGTCGTCCAAGGCGGCCTTAGAGATTGTCTCTTCTTTGGCTGCTGAAAGAGCCGGAGGGGTTCGATGTCTCCTCTCTGTCGTCTTCAATAATGATTGGGGGGTCTTCAGCTGGAGGATCCGGCTGTAACATCATCCCGACCATGTCTTGGAATAAGAACGTCATTTGTTTTATATTGGCAGCTTGTTCCGCTGCCACTTTGTCCTTCTTTTCGAGGATTCTCCGAAGAAACTCGGCATCAGTTTCCTGCTCACGGCGCTGCTCCGAGGATGTCTCCGGGCTTTCTTTCGGTCCCGTAAGTGCGGCCATGGCTGTTAGCATTTCTTGGAGCTTTTGTTGTTGTTGCTCTTGAGCCTTAGTCACTGATCGCGTAAGCGGTCTATGACCTGTGGAGACACGGCTATTCTCTTTTCCGGATGCCATATAGACGGTATGTATCACCATGCCCCCAGACTTGGGGTGTTTGGGTTCAGTGGTCTTGCGGTTCGTCACAGACCCAGGGATTTTCTCCGGCCTTCTTCTCTTGTGAGCGGTCGAAGTTGAGGGTGCCGTTGCGGTGGGCACCCAAGTAGCTGTCGCCTTTTGTGGCTTAACAGGGTGGTCCTCTTCTCGTTGAACTTTCACCTTTTTCTGTCGGCGAGAGTAATCTTGGCCAATCACCGAGTCTTGGACTTAACGCCAGACCTTGTAAATTTTAGAGGACAGCCGCTGAGGGGGCTGCTCCAGCTTCACCTTCGGTGCATTCTCCATGGGTGGAGGAAATCTCTTCAGCACTGCAGTAGGAGAGTTCCTGCGCACTTTGTTAAGCAGTTCAAAGCTGTTCCCGGTTGGAACAGCAGCATCGATTTCCACCGTTGGAGCTGGTGGAGTAAATCCAGACGGAGAACTGCCCCCAGCCTTCCTTACTCGGCGCTAGTGACGACGGCGAGCATGTCGCGCAGATGGTGTTGGTTCAGCTATGGGGATGGCTTTTTCATGTCCCATGTTCTGGTCAGGCGCTGCTGGTACCAGCCTCTTGAAGACCGACATCCGTTGAGTAGCAGTATTCAATATGTCAAAAACAGACCTTTGGGCAGGAATGGGAGCTGGAGTGGCCAGCCTTGTAAAGACTGATCCATTGATGGGAGAAGCTTCTTTAGTGACCTCGAGAGCAGGAATGGCTATCCGTTTTGGGATGTCCGCTTCAGGTATCGTGGGGTTCTTGACGGGCCCATTGGAGTTCAGGCTCAGCCTATCGAAGACTGATGCTGTCGACTTGGCATTGGATGACCTGTTGAGATGGACCATGGTGGTAGTAAGCCGATCAAAGACCGACTTCTTCTGTGCTTCTTATGGCAGCGGGATGTTAACGCTCACTGGTGGGAGAATGGTCCCGATGAACAACCCGGTGGTAGCCTGCGTTACCTGCTCTACCGGCATTGTGAAAAGGTAGGCCGCTTGGGGACCGTATGTCACTCCTCCGGAAGGGACGGAGTGAAAGTTGCAGTTGTAGTTAGTGCAGGTTGAAGCCATTGATCTTCTGTTTTCCGCACGGAGCAAGACACCAAATCTTAGTACCTCGAACCCAAGAGCAACCATATCAAACCGCGGTTCGTTCGCGAACACGACACACGAAGTGTGGAGTGAAAAGAGGAAAAGGTCCTTCTTCCCCTCCGAAAGACGGCCAAGACGACGTGAAGACGTCTTGCCTGAGATTCGGGGCAGATGCTATTTGGTTTTATCCGTCCACCTCTCCGAAGATGCCAAGTTGATTTATGGCACCGTGTATCGGAGGTTTAGATGTATGCGGCCGATGTAGCAGGCTTCGTCAGATTCCCCCTCGCTTGAGGGGTTTTTGATTGTGGGGACGCTCTTCCCTGTAGGCGCAAGCCCCTGCAGTTAATTACGCTACCGCTTCGCGGTAACAACTTTCTCCTTCTCCAGAATTTCACTTCGTGTCGTGGGTGTTTGTTTTGTTTGTGGTTGCCCGTGGATTGTATACGGAGACTAATTTATGTCGTCGCCCGTAGGACGTGGATTAGTCCAAATCCGTATTTTCTTAGATTTGGGTTTGGGGTTTTGGTTTGAGGATACTTTAGCCATATTTGAGGCTAAGATCAACTCAAACGTTTGTTAGTACAGTTTGAGACTAAGATCAACTTAACGGGATCGTTTAGATCCGACAAAAGAGCATTTGGGGCTCTATTGTTCCAGTTTAGGGACATAGTGGTCCATTGCATGTATGGCCATCGGGACCCATCACCTCTCTGACGACATTGAAGGATTACAACGACAGATGTCAGAGGAGTTCAGAGATGTACCCTTGAACCGAAGTTGATTGGGGGATCTATAGTCCAATTTGGGACTAAAGTCTGTTTGAAGGTGTAAGGATACGTTAGCCATATTTGAGGCTAAGATCGACTTAAACGGGATCGTTTAGATCCGACAAAAGAGCATTTGGGGCTCTATTGTTCCAGTTTAGGGACATGGTGGTCCATGAGTTTAAGGACGCTTAAGTCCATAGGTTGGTTTAAGAACGCTTAAGTCCATGAATTGGTTTAAGGACGCTTAAGTCCATATTGTTGTGTGGTTGTCGGGACCCGTCACCTCTCTGACGACGTTGAAAGATTACAACGACAAATATCAGAGGAGTTCGGAGATGTACCTTTGAACCGGGTGTAAATTGATTTAAGAGAGCAGTCGTGCTCAATCAATGTTAATTCGAGGACTTATGGCCATGATTGGGTTAAGTCCAGTTGAAAATGTTCAACATTTTATTTATCATTGGCCTATTAGGCCTTTGCTTGGATTCTTCCCTTTATTAATGCATAGCATTGGGCTTTTAATTAAATGCAAAGCATTTGTTTTGGTCTAACAGACCTCTGTTTGGGCTCGTCCCTTTTTAAAATAATGCATGGCATTTTTATCAGGCCTGTTAGGCCTTTTTAATTGGGCTTTGTCCCTCTTTTAAATAATGCAGAGCCTTAAATTTTCTGACAGTGTGCCATGTGGCTTGTCAGGCGCTTTGCGCCAATTGAAGAGCGTAAGGCGCAAACTCATGTGATGGTGACACGTGTCACGCTCTGGTGAGCACAAGCGCAGTGCGCTGCGCTGTTGCGCTGCTGACACGTGGCGCGCTCTGGTGACTTGCGCCAATTTTAAGAGAGCAGTGCTCTGTTTCAGAAGCGCATAGCGCAGTTTGTTCTAGGGCCAACACGTGGCGCTCTCTGGTGGCTTGCGCCAACCCAAAAGCGCAACAGTGCAATTTTTTCAAGTGCAGGGCACTGTTCAATATCTTGATCCAATTTTGGATCAAAGAAGAGAATCTTTTAAGATTCCATAACCAATAGTTCATCAAAAGGCAATGCCTTTTTTATTATTATTTTTGTTGAAGATCTTTGATCTTGTTCTTAGATCATTGATCTTTTTAGAAGAAATTCTTCTTTTATTCAAAGGGTTTTACCTTTTTCTTTTTCTGAGTTCTTTCTCAAAGTTTTCAGAAAATTTCCGTGAGTTCTCTCTGTGCTTTAGGCTTGAAGTCTAGGGACCTTTTTATACTGCCATTTGATTTGTTAAATTAGTTAAAGAGATCTTTCTCTGAGTGATTTAGGGATTTTTCCCTACCATTGGATCTTTGATCCAAGGGCTCCTGTTTTACATAAGAGAATTTTATTGTTTTAATAAGATCAGAAAGATCCTTCAGAATTTTAATTCTGTTTTAGTGCTGGCACAGTTGGCGCAAGCGCACCTGCGCTTGACACGTGTCGCGCAGCGCAGAGCGCAGCGCAACTGCGCTGCCACGTGTCGCGCAGCGCAGAGCGCAAACCATCTGAAGCGTTGCTTCCTTTATTAAAGTTTGAATTTTAAACAGAGTTTTGCTCTGATTGGGAGAAACGGAAGCGTTGCTTCGTTTCCTGCCTTGGAATTTGAACAGAGCTTTGCTCTGATTGGGGTAAACAAATGCCCCCCCCCCCACCGTTACGCTTACGTGGCCCCAAACGTGAGCGCAGCGGTGGCAGAATTCCAACCGTCACGTCATCTCTTGGAAGTTGAAACGGCTCTTTAATGCCTATAAATAGGACCTTTGGTCCTTTAGATGATTTTCATCTCTTCATGAGAATTTTGTTCAGAGCCCTGCTCTTTTGTTTAAGCACTTTTAAAAGTTCAACTCTAGAGAACTTTAGGTAAAAATTAATTTGGATTAAATTAAATCAATTTTAAGAGCTTTGCTCTCAATAGATCCCTGATCTAAAGAAGACCCATTTAGGGTTTCACTTAGCAGAGCTTTGCTCTAAAGGGGTCTAAAGAGAACTAAGGAGAACCCTATTATGGTTCCATTAATAGAGCTCTGCTCTCTAAAAGATTTTCCTTGTATTTTCTCATTTCATTAATGGAGCTTTGCTCCTTCCAAATCATATCAAGGAATTCTTAAGATGCTATTTCATGGATCTTAGAGGTTTTAAGCTGGAATTTTATTTTTGATGAATTATATCATCTTTTTAGAGCAGAGCTCTTCATGTTCTTAGGGGGTTTTCTTTAAATTTTCCTCATAACTGATTTTGACAGGTGTCACTCCTGTCCGCAGAGCATTGCTCTCGAGGAGTTTAACTCTCTATGTCTTTTTTTATAGCTAATCTTCCAATGATGTTTCCTTCAGGCATTATGGCTGTTCATCTATACAGTCTGCACGAATTCATCACTTATGAGGATATCCGCGTACAGGGCCGTCACCAAGACCAAGAGTTTACAGATACCCAATGTGCGGAGATTATGGGTCGTCTAAACGCGCGTGTTGGCTGGTTGCTTCCTCGTCGTTCTGCTCTCTTGAAAGTCGTGCTGGGAGCAATTTGGAGAGCACTCCCGGGGTTTCACGACCATACCGCTTAATGCACTGGACGATGCCGAAGACAGGTGCATTCAGTGTATCTGTCGGGGCTGATCTCAAAGAAACGGCGAGATAGCCTCATCGACATTCTGTATCAAATTTTTCAGGACACGCGTGAGCGCGAGAGGCTGCGCACGAGAATAATCAGGAAGGCCAGAAGAACTCTAGATGGCCTTACTTTCGAATTCCTTAATCCGTGCCCTGGATCTGAGGTCATACCGTTGTAATCATTTGAATAATGTCTTTGTTTATTTCTTTATGATTGTAAGAACCCTTAGCAATATGAATGGAATTTTTTTTATTCCAGCTTGTCTTATTTCTCGTTCTGAGTCTCTTGCACATGCATGAATGAGTGTGTCTCGAACGCTTGATCAAATGCAAATCGGATGTTCTTTCTTCTTTCTTTGATTATCAGCATGTTGTCTTAGTAAACATGGTCGATAGATGACAGAGCGAGCATCCTGTCTTAGCTCCTTCAGGAGGTGGTGATGGCTTAGGCGGCAGGTTCAGATCTGCTATCTAAGGCTTTTCAACTTTATGAGCCGTGGGGGTCTCATAAAGACTTTTCTCCCTACGGATCGAGAGGATCTCATAGGTGTATTTTCTCCTTAGGAATCGTGAGGATTCCTAAGTGTATTTTCTCTTATAAGTCGTAAGGATTCTATAAGAGAATTTTCCCTCTTACGAGTCGAGAGGACTCGTAAGCGGTTGTTTCCCTCCTTGTCGAGATTCGACTTTGGAGAGTGAGACCCGTGGATAGTATGCAAGCGACCGTTTTGGGCCGACTTGCAGGGTCCCAGTGCTTAGGAAACAGGTTTTTTGATCCTTGTTGCCTAAGGCTTTATCTTACGAGTCGAGCCCCATTGAGAAGTTCTCGCAAAGACATCAGTTTCCTTACGAGTCGAGACGAATCGAGCATTTCTCGCAAGAATATCCTAACGTCACAGTTAACCTCTGCTCTTTACGACAGAAGTCCGTTAGGGTCTGTGGTACTAGGGTTTTGCCTGTCGTACCGTCATATTGGCTGATATATCCCTCGATAGGCAATTGTGCCATTCGAGTAGCCCTGTGACTGCCGTGTCTCTGATCCCTTCGGGGGCTGGACAAGACGTCTTCAAGCAATCCTCCTAGGCAGTTTGACCGTCGGAAGAGCAAGCGTTAGGAATTTTGCCATGCCGCTTTTTACTTGAGGTTAGGCTTATTTTGGAGAGCCCCGATGAGTCATAACCACTCCGCGCTGGTGTGGAATGATCTCCGATAGTCTTTCAGGCTTTATATGACTTGCCGTCAAGACCCTGAAGCTAGGAATTTGGCCTTTGCTTCGTTTGCTGGCATTGCGTCTGCTGTGTCGAGACGAATGTCGCGGTTGTCTCTGGGTTGCTGGTGAACCTTCGAGATTTGGAACTAGGGATTTTGCCGTGGCTCCTTTTGGTGATATTGCGTCTGCTGTATCGAGACGAACGTCGAGGTGGTGACCATTCCGCACTGGTGTGAGATGATCTCCGGTTGTCTTTCAGGCTTTATATGACTTGCCGTTAAGACCTTGAAGCTAGGAATTTGGCCTTCGCTTCGTTTGCTTTGTCACGTCCGAGTCCTGTTGGAGGAAGAACGCTGGGGTGACATCTCGTCTGCTGTATCGAGACGAACGTCGAGGTGGTGACCACTCCGCACTGGTGCAAGATGATCTCCGATTGTCTTTCAGGCTTTATATGACTTGCCGTTAAGACCTTGAAGCTAGGAATTTGGCCTTCGCTTCATTTGCTGGCATCGCGTCTGCTGTATCGAGACGAATGTCGCGGTTGTCTCTAGGTTGTTGGTGAACCGTCGAGGTTTGGAACTAGGGACTTTGCCGTGGCTCCGCTGTTTGATGATGTTGCGTCTACTGTGTCGAGACGAACGTCGAGGTGGTGACCATTCCGCACTGGTGTGAGATGATCTTCGGTTGTCTTTCAGGCTTTATATGACTTGCCGTTAAGGCCTTGAAGCTAGGAATTTGGCCTTCGCTTCGTTTGCTTTGTCACGTCCGAGTCCTGTTGGAGGAAGAACGCTGGGGTGACATCTCGTCTGCTGTATCGAGACGAACGTCGAGGTGGTGACCACTCTGCACTGGTGCAAGATGATCTCCGATTGTCTTTCAGGCTTTATATGACTTGCCGTTAAGACCTTGAAGCTAGGAATTTGGCCTTCGCTTCATTAGCTGGCATCGCGTCTGCTGTATCAAGACGAATGCCGAGGTGGAGCTGGGATTTTACCGTTACTCCGCTTGTTTGACCATGGGGTCTTTCGTTGACGTTGCATCTGCATCCCGCTGGACTGCAAAGTAATGTCGTTGTTGACATTGCGTCTGCTGTAACGAGACAGATGCCGAGGTGGTCTCTAGGTTGTCGATGAACCGTCGAAGCTTGGAACTAGGGACTTTGCCATGGCTCCGTTGTTGGTGTTGCGTCCGTGCCTTGCTGGCATAAGGAGGAACGCTGTTGTTGGTCTTCTGAGATGCAGATGTGACCGTCGAGACTTGCTCTCTTTCTGATGGAGCCTGGTGAGATGACATGGTTCTCTCTTCGTTTGTGCCCCTGGATTGTATACAGGGATTGTTGTGATATCTTCTGTAGGGCATGAATTTCGTTATATATATATTTCATTTTATTTCTTTCCGCGATGCTCTATCATTTCAGCTTTTATATCGCGAAGGTCGCGATTGCCCAATCATTTCGGCTATTTTTCGTGGTGCCCAATCATTTCGGCTATTTATTTTATTTTCACTTGCTGCTTTTTATTGCGAGTTGCCCAATCATTTCGGCTACTTATTTTATTTTCACTCGCTGCTTTTTATTGCGAGTTGCCCAATCATTTCGGCTATTTCGCATGCATGTATTTTTACATGCTGGTTTTTATTGCAAGTTGCCCCATCATTTTGGCTATTTCGTATGCATGTATGGCTCGCTGTGTTTTTGTTTTGTTTTTTTTTATCGCGAGTGTGGAACTTGGAATCTGACTCCAATCTCAGCATCAGCATCGCTACAACTGGAATATTGCCAGGAGCGAATCATCATTTGCCATGAAAGGACTTAGAATTTGATACCGGTTTAGGCATCAACATCGCTACAACTGGGATATTGCCATGAGCGAATCATCATTTGCCTCCGTCGATGTCGAACAAAGGTGGCTTAGCGAATAGGGTTAGGATGCTGTCGACTAAGGTTTTTGACTTCATGAGCCGTAAGGGTCCCACAAAGGTATTTCTCCCTACAAGTCTTGAGGATCTCGTAGGTGTGTTTTCTCCTTAGGGATCGTGAGGATTCCTAAGTGTATGTTCCCCTGTAAGTCGTAAGGATCTTACAAAAAGGTTTTCTCCTTATAAGTCGAGAGGACTTACAAGGGTTGTTCACCGTATGGACATATCCCCAGTCACGGGTGGGACTTGGATAGGGAAATGTTTATTCGCGTCCGTGGATTGTATACAAGGGTCAGTATTGAACCGCTTGTAGGGCTATATCGAAGGTTGTGGGGGTTGCTTAAGAACATATTAAGGTTTCTGTAACTTAAGACTTTCAAATCTTATGACCCGTGAGGGTCCCATAAGAGAGTTCTCCTTACGAGTCGTGAGGATCTCGCAAGTGTAATTTCTCCTTAGGAATCGTAAGGATCCCTAAGTGTGTTGCTCCCTTGTGAGTCGTAAGGATCTCACGCGGGTAGTTTCTCGTTACAAGGTCGAGAGGACCCTGTAAGTGTTTTTTAACGAGGTTGCGCCCTTTCGGGTTTTCACAAACACTCGCCGGTAGTCCTGCTGTTTTTACTCACGGAGCCCTTTCGGGTTTTCATCCGTGCCCATTTTGCTTATGGACATACCGTTTTTTTAATTCTTTTTATTCTTTTTTTTTAAACGAGGTCGCGCCCTTTCGGGTTTTCACGAACACTCGCCGGTAGTCCTGCTGTTTTTACTCACGAAACCCTTTCGGGTTTTCATCCGTGCCCATTTTGCTTATGGACATACTGTCTTTATTATTATTATTTTTTTATTTTTTTTTATTTTCTTTTATTATTATTATTTTTTTTATCTCGTCAGCCTGAGGATGCTGCGGTAGTAGTTTAAAGACGTTTCGGTCGTTTGCAAGTTTTAAGACATTGCGGTCCATCATTAGTTTAAGGACGTTTCGGTCCACCGTCGCCGTATCTGAGGCGAATCTCTAGTTTACTGACTTTTCGGTCTATAGGGCTTTGAGCATGATGCCCCCGGCATATCCATCTTTCTCGGAGCATGTGGTTATGGCGGGCTCACCTTCCAGTCTTCGGACAACGCGAACTTGCCCTGTTGGTATTGGTCATTAACCCAGTTTTTGAAAACGTAGCAGTTTTCGATCGGATGGCCCAATACTTGGTGGTAAGGGCAGTAATTAGGATTGTTGACATCATTCAGTTGTGGTCGGCATTTCGGCTCCGGTAGAGCGATAAGCCTGTTGTGCACTGCCGCTTCGAACAACCTCCTTGTTTCATCCCGAGGAAATGAATAAGGACGTTTCAACCTCTCACGGAGGGGTTGCCGGTTGTTGTTTTGGCGAACAACCGGTCTAAAGCCACTCGATTGTTGTTGAGTGTTAGCAACGAAGGGCGTTTTTTCCTTTCCTTTATCCTTTTTGTTCGCTCCGTTGTTTGCGGGTCCGAGATTCTTTCCGGGTAGTATGCCCTTGCACGGATGAATGTTCTCATAATTCTTCAATTCTTCAGAGATGGATTCCTTGAAGAGAGGGTTGAAGGCTATTTTTTCGTCGGGGTCGCTCCCAAAGGTGAGAACTCGTGATCCCCCGGGCTCGTCCCTATGACAATTGCCGGCAACTCTTTTATGCTCATCTGTCGTATTTTTTCGCTGTTTACGAGCTTCCCGCTTTATTCTGTTGACGTGTTGTCTATGAGCGACATACCCTTGCCACCAACACTTAAAGAAGTCGCAGTCTTCAGTAGGATGTGCGAACTTCTGATGATAGAAGCAGTAGTTAGGATGCATCTCTACTCCATCGAGAGTGTTTTCTTCAGAGGGTGGTAGCTTCATTCCCATTGATATGGCCTTAGCAAACCTTTTCCTCGTCTTGAATTTGTTTTTATCCGCAACGGATGTCTTTTGATTTGACGAGAGTGCTTCGACTCTTTTGTCTAGTCGCCGGCGTTTGGCTCCTTCCAATATGGCCATCTCGCGCTCCTGTTTGGCTTTACTTTTCAGGCGAATCTCATTCAGGAAGGCATCGATCATCTCGTCTGACGTCCACAGAAGTTTTGGTTCAGGACTCGCCCTCGGTTTCTCGGTGCAAGGAGCCTCTTCATCATCTATCAATGAGTGAGAGATCACATGACAACTCGCTACGTAGTTCTCGGGTTCATCTGATGAGTCTTCTCCATCGTTTTCATCCTCAACAAAAGAACAAGCTGCCCCCGGCGTGTCCATCTTCTTTGGAGTGTGTGGTCGTGGCGGGCTCACCTTCCAGTTTTCGGACAGCGCGAGTTTGCCTTGTAGGTACTGATCCTCGATCCACCCATGAAAGACGAAACAATCCTCGATCGGGTGACTTACCGTTTGGTGGTAAGGGCAATAATTGGGATTATTGAGATCGCCTGGCTGCAACGGACGTTTTGGACTCGGCAGATTGATGAGTCTATTGCGCACTGCCAGTTCGAACAGTTTCCTTGTTTTATTCTGAGGAAACGAGTAAGGACGTCCCAGTCTCTTCTCGAGGGATGGGCGTTGTAACACCCGAGCCCAATAATACTATTTATATTAATAGTTGAGGGTTATATATTGCTCATTCCAATTTTCCTGATTTTCTGGTGTTTGTTGCTAAATTTTACCCGGTTAAGTCATTTTGGCACATAACAAATTTTAACTCCGGAAATGAAATTTAAGATGTCCATGCTGGCCTACTCGTCGCCACTAGTCGCGTGGTAGCGTCCGCGTGTCGAGATTCCGTTCCGTTTGGCTAAACGGGCCAGTTTGGGCGACTACGCGCGCGTGCAAGTGTCCGACATTGGGGGCATGCATTTTAATCATTAAACACCTATTTTCAAAATTTGGAACCCGCTTAAAATCCTATAATTTGAATTTGGAACACTTGGGCGCAACCCGGGCGTGATTTGGAAATGTTTCATTTTGCGCAAAAAGGGCCCATTTAATTTAATATACTAAAACTAAAATAAAATACTCATGATTATTTTCTTAACAGATTATCCCCTCAAATCCTTAATCAAATATTTTTCCCTTACCTCCTGCAGCCAATCACGAGCTCACAATCGAGCTCGTGGGCCCCGCCTCGATTTTCCCCATCTCTCTCTCTCTCTTCTCTCAATATTCTCTCAATCTCTCTCTCTCTCTCCTATCCCTCTCTCTCTCTTCTTATATTAAAACCCCATGCACGCAGCCGCCTCCTTCGACCCACCTTCCATCACGAGAAACCCAACAAACCCTAACCCTAGCTCACCGCAGACCTCACCGCCGGTTCCCCCGCGACCTCGCCGTCGCCGTCAGCACCCTCAGCGTAGCCGCGCCTTCCTCCTCCCTCATTCCTCCTCTCTCCTGCGCCTGCACCCATTCCCGACCTCGCCTCCACCCTCGCAGACCTCGCCGTCGACGCCACCCATCGTCGTCGACGACTCCCGCGGCTCCCTCTCACCCTCCTCGTCCCGACCTCGTCGTCGCTGCCCTCCTACCCTCGCCGGAACACCAGCACGAGCCCTAACCCCTCGCCTACCCCGCTGTTCGCCGGAGAAACGCGCCGGCGACCTCGTCGACGCCACCTCCGACCACCTCCCTTCCCCCTCGGCCACCAGAGTCGACTACCACCCTCACACTCGCTGCAGCACCCTCGTTCCAGCAAACTCCGGGTTTTTCCAGCCACCGTGCTTCGCCGTCGCTGCCTCGCCGGCGTCCCAGTGCCGTCGAGCCATCGTGTGCACCCTGTTTCTTCTCTGTGAGTTTTCCTTATGTTTCCTTCTGGTACAATCCCTTCGCTGGTCGTATTTGCATGTATCGTATCTTTGTTGCTAACTTGTTACCGATGACATTCTGCCGGAATCCGACCGTGCCGTCTTGGCGAACCCGACGCTCCAGCGAAGCCCCCTGGTCCGTGTGATCCCGTTGACCTCTGTTGGGACTCGATCCATGGCCCGTGCTATCTTATCGCGTTTGCCGACATCGCATCCGTGTTCCAGTTTGCAGACCGTCGAGGCAAGTATTTGAATACTTGCTCTAACATGCTAGCGTGCGAGATCTAGTCTCGCCACGCACTTGAATTCATACTATAAAACAACTTAATGATGGTAATGTATATCATAGTATTGCAGTTATCTTAACCTGGAATCGTTCCAACAGTCCTCGTAATTAATCAACCCACATAAACCCTTATTTCAAATAAATAAAACGAATGAATCATATCCGCTTAAACTGTTAAATCATTCATGAGACAACTCTTATATTTAGTATAATTTCATGTAGTTTCCTTAATTTATAATCGTGGATATTGCTTTACCTTGTGGCTATTGCACCCTAAAGATGATTGAACATGTTAATAAGAGAATATAAACATCACTGTGGTTATATGGAATACTGTGGTTAAATACTGTTTCCTGCTGTGTTCATTATTGATTGAGTACCTGTTGTGAGCACTTACCCGATTGCACGGCATATTGGCCTGACCCTGATACACCTGACATATACATACATACCGACCCATCCTGTCGTACCATGACATTACTTGTTCCCTGATCTCGTGCCTAATGCCGACAAACCTAACCGTTCCTGCTGTCGATCTAGACAGACCTACTTCTACTTGACTTTGTTGGCATTAGTCCTTGACTACTGAATACCTGACCTGACATACATAGCTTGGGGGTATGGGGAAATCAAAGGTGAAACCGACTTGTAACTCAACAGTTCGATACATTGTTCTGATCAGTCTTACGGGCTTGGCCAGCTCCGGAGTGTTGATGCTGACATCACTCATCCATCCTACTACCTTTTACTGCTTAGCGGCACGTCTCGGATTCAGCCCCGAGGATCTTGACCGTGGTCCCGGGCACGCACGGGATACTATTGAGTTACATCGACGATTCATCAATTGGTTTCAAAGACTATAGAGTAGAAACCTGATAGGACAGTTTAGTCACCACTGCACATTACCATGCTCTGTTATTTCTTAGTACTGCTTATTTCATGTTCATACTTGCATTGCTTATTACCATGTTTATACTATATGCTTGATATCTTGACGCGCTGACGTCTGGGTTTTGCATGGCCCAGATTCCGTACCACTGTCGACGACCGAGCAGGAGTACTTCAGCCAACAGGCTGATTTGAGTTCTGTAGTGGTTAGTTTGTTTATTGCATTTTATTTCCAGGTGCGATCCCGCATTATGGGACGTACCTTTCTATTATTATATTGGATCATTTGCTTCCGCACTTATTGTTCATTGATTTCTTGTTATTATGGATTTAGACATGTGTTAGATTAGTACTTTATCTTGTTCTTGATATCCTTACAACCGTAATGTGACTGTGGATGGATACTTCCTACCCACAGGTAGCATGGTTGGCTATGTTACGTGCCCAATCCTGCGTACTCTGGGAAGCGGGGCGTGACATGGTTTTATGGTATCAGAGCCATAGGTTAATTGGGTTGATTCTTCGTAGTTGGGTATTGCACCCGATACACGGATCATAATACCCGTGATTAGGAAACATGTCCTGCCACCTTGACCGTTTTACCGTCCTTGAATCATTCTTCCAGATCATGTCGACATGCAAACTTACTTTGCATTGTCAACTCGAAAACCTAATTTCTTGTTATCTCTAGGACTTAGGCGACTTGGGTGGAGTTAAGTAATTGCGGCTATGATACCGCGGCATAGCTACAATGCAGTACTCTATTTAAGTATCTTGGAGTTCTAGCCTTGATCCACATTCAGAATCTATCATCATGCTAATGTTGGGTGTTTTGAGTTCAGGATTATGACAGGTAAGAAGTTGAAGACGTACCAGAGGCGTGTGAACGAAGCCGCCATGCTTGGAGTGATAAGAGAAATGCTGGAAATCAAAGAAACAGACCGAGCTGATCCAGCAGCAAGCGGACTTGTTTCAGGAAGGTTTGCAGATCATTCAGCAGTCTGTAAACGATGTTGGAACTAGACCAGTTGACCGAGTAAGGACCGTAGCAGATTTCAGACTTTTGGATCCGTCTACTTTCACTTTTCCGGAGGAGCCGTTGCCAGCCGAGCCGTGGCTAGCGACATGGAGAATTTGCTGATTGCGACACAGATTCCAGAGGACAAAGGAGTTGATGTGGTGCGCATTCAGTTAGTGGATTACGCCCGAGAGTGACGGCTTGTGGAGGAGACCCGCTTGCCCAAGCCGATCAGTTGGGCGAAGTTTTTCTAAGAACCCCCTGGAGAAGTTCTTCCCGCAGACTGCGCGGAGGAAAGGGAAGAAATTTATCGGACTAAGGCAGAATGGAGCAACCGTGGACGTGCATGCAGCGGAGTGGACGAGACTCATTAGTCTCGCTGGACCTTTCGCGGCCAACGATGCAGACAGCAGTTGCGGTAAGGAAGCAGTTCTGTCGGGCCAGTCGAGTTTAGGGCTAGGCCGACAAACAGTGTTCTTGCGACTATGGTAGTGGATAATAATGAAGAGCCGGCAGTTGTCCGCGACTTTATGGATGTGTTTGAAGATATTTCGGGCTTACCGCCAAAGCGAGATGTGGAGTTCGCGATTGACCTTATTCCTGGTGCAGCGCCAGTATCAAAATCTTATTATCCGATGGCACCGGTGGAATTGGAAGAAGTTAAGAAACAAGTTGGTGAATTACTCGAGAAGGGATGGATTCGAAGCAGCAACTCACCTTGGGGAGCTCCAGTTCTTTTAGTAAAGAAGAAGGATGGCACGAGAAGGATGTGCATGGATTATCGAGAATTGAACCGGGTGACTATTAAGAACAAGTACCCGATCCCTCGCATTGGAGAGCTTTTTGAGCAGCTTAGTGGCGCGAGGGTGTTCTCGAAATTGGATTTGCGATCGGGATATCATCAGGTCCGAGTGAAAGCAGAAGGCATTTGCAAGACGGCGTTTCGAACTCGATATGGACATTTCGAGTATCTAGTGACGCCCTTCGGAGTGACTAATGCGCCGGCAACATTCATGGATTTGATGAACAGGATCTTTTCACCGTTCTTGGACCAGTTTATTTTGGTATTCATTGACGATATTCTGGTATACTCGAAGAGTCCGGAGGAGCATGCTGAGCATTTAAGGATCGCATTGCAGACGCTAAGACAAGAGAAATTATTTGCGGAGATGAGTAAGTGTGAATTCTGGCTGGAAGAAGTGAAGTTTCTGGGGCATGTCGTGTCGGGCGATGGAATCGCCGTCGATCCCGAAAAGATTGCAGCAGTTCGAGACTGGCCTATTCCAAAGAATGTTGCAGAGATAAGGAGTTTTCTTGGACTCGCCGGATACTACAGAAGATTTATGGAGAACTTCGCCCGCGTAGCTGAGCCGTTAACCAAGCTCACACGAAAGGAGGTACCGTTTGTTTGGACGGATGGATGTGCATTGGCCTTTGAGACGTTGAAGCAGAAGTTGATAACCGCCCCTATCCTAACCGTACCGGATGATTTAGGAGGACTGGTGATTCACAGCGACGCATCTGGAAAAGGATTGGGATGTGTTTTAATGCAGAATGGGAAAGTCGTCGCTTACGCATCGAGACAACTGAAGACTCATGAGAAGAATTATCCAACTCATGACTTGGAGCGTGCGGCTGTGATTTTCGCTTTGAAGATTTGGAGACACTACCTTTTGGGGGAAAGAGTCGAAGTTTTTACAGATCATAAGAGCTTGAAGTATGTGTTTACACAGAAGGAGCTTAACATGAGGCAGCGTAGAAGGTTGGAGCTGATGGCTGACTACGATCTTGATCTTAAGTACCATCCGGAGAAGGTTAATGTTGTGTCGGATGCGCTTAGTCGGTTACCAGCAATTCAGGTGTTAACTACACAGGGGGAGATCATTGAGGATTTTCGGAGATTTGACTTGGAGGTTGTGCTACCGCGTGCTACAGGACAGTTGATGCAGTTGCAAGTACAATCGTCCTTAGTTGAGAAGATTAAAGCGACACAATCGCAGGATCCTAGACTGCAAAAGTTTCGAGAGCAGGTTGAAGCCGGACTGCGAACCGATTTACTGATCCATGAAGATGGTTCGTTGAGATATGGTAGCCGTGTGTGTGTGCCAAAAGGAGATGTGCGTGAAGAGCTTATGAAGGAGGCACACAATTCAGCTTACTCTGTACATCCAGGAGGGACAAAGATGTACCGAGATATTCGACAGCACTTCTGATGGGAAGGTATGAAAAGGGAAATTGCTCGCTTCTTGGCTAGGTGCTTGGTATGTCAGCAAGTCAAGGCTGAACACCAAAGGGTTGCTGGTTTGTTGCAACCACTTCCGATTCCTCAATGGAAGTGGGAACATATAACCATGGATTTCGTGACGGCTTTACCGCGGAGTCCAAAGGGCAACAATGCCGTATGGGTGATTGTCGATCGGTTGACCAAGGAAGCTCACTTTATTCCTTTTCGGGTTGGTCAATCGACGGAGATTTTGGCAGAGCGGTACATGCAGGAGATTGTCAGATTGCATGGAGTACCGGTAAGCATCTTGTCCGATCGGGACACTCGGTTCTTGTCGCACTTTTGGAGGAGTTTACAGGAAAGTTTGGGGACTCGATTGAAGTTTAGCACAGCTTATCATCCTCAAACTGATGGTCAGTCGGAGAGAACGATCCAAACTCTTGATGATATGTTGAGAGCATGCATGTTGGACTTCAAGGGTTCGTGGGAGGATCATCTACACTTGGTGGAGTTTTCTTACAACAACAGTTTTCAGGCAACTACCCAGATGGCTCCGTTTGAAGCTTTGTATGGTCGTAAATGTCGTTCACCTATTTGTTGGGATGATGTCGGTGAACGAAAATTGTTGGGACCAGATTTGGTGATGCAGACAGTTGAGAAGGTTAACACTATCAGAAATCATATGAAGGCAGCACAAGACAGACAGAAGAGTTGGGCTGACACATCGAGAAGACCTCTAGAATTCACCGTGGGTGATTTGGTGTTCTTGAAGATATCACCGACTAGAGGGGTGATTCGTTTTGGAAGGAGAGGAAAGCTCAGTCCTCGGTTCGTTGGACCCTTGAGATCGTGGAGCGTGTTGGTGAGGTAACATATCGTTTGGCGTTACCACAGTCCTTGGCAAATGTGCATGATATGTTTCACGTATCTCAACTCCGTAAGTATGTTCGAGATGAAACACACGTTTTGGATCATTCGGAGCTAACAGTACGAGAAGACTAGACTTTTGAGGAGCGACCAGTTGAAATCAAGGATCGAAGAGAAAAGGTTCTTAAGAACAAGGTTATCCCTCTTGTGCTAGTTTCTTGGGGTAATCGATCGCATGGAGAATCCACTTGGGAGCGAGAAGACGAGATCCGGCAGAAGTTTCCTCACCTTTTCCTGTAGTTATCTATCTTGAATTCTTGGAATTTCGAGGACGAAATTCTTTTGTAGTTGGGTATGATGTAACACCCGAGCCCAATAATACTATTTATATTAATAGTTGAGGGTTATATATTGCTCATTCCAATTTTCCTGATTTTCTGGTGTTTGTTGCTAAATTTTACCCGGTTAAGTCATTTTGGCACATAACAAATTTTAACTCCGGAAATGAAATTTAAGATGTCCATGTTGGCCTACTCGTCGCCACTAGTCGCGTGGTAGCGTCCGCGTGTCGAGATTCCGTTCCGTTTGGCTAAACGGGCCAGTTTGGGCGACTACGCGCGCGTGCAAGTGTCCGACATTGGGGGCATACATTTTAATCATAAAACACCTATTTTCAAAATTTGGAACCCGCTTAAAATCCTATAATTTGAATTTGGAACACTTGGGCCCAACCCGGGCGCGATTTGGAAATGTTTCATTTTGCGCAAAAAGGGCCCATTTAATTTAATATACTAAAACTAAAATAAAATACTCACGATTATTTTCTTAACAGATTATCCCCTCAAATCCTTAATCAAATATTTTTCCCTTACCTCCTGCAGCCAATCACGAGCTCACAATCGAGCTCGTGGGCCCCGCCTCGATTTTCCCCATCTCTCTCTCTCTCTCTCTCTCTCTCTTCTCTCAATATTCTCTCAATCTCTCTCTCTCTCTCCTATCCCTCTCTCTCTCTTCTTATATTAAAACCCCATGCACGCAGCCGCCTCCTTCGACCCACCTTCCATCGCGAGAAACCCAACAAACCCTAACCCTAGCTCACCGCAGACCTCACCGCCGGTTCCCCCGCGACCTCGCCGTCGCCGTCAGCACCCTCAGCGTAGCCGCGCCTTCCTCCTCCCTCATTCCTCCTCTCTCCTGCGCCTGCACCCATTCCCGACCTCGCCTCCACCCTCGCAGACCTCGCCGTCGACGCCACCCATCATCGTCGACGACTCCCGCGGCTCCCTCTCACCCTCTTCGTCCCGACCTCGTCGTCGCTGCCCTCCTACCCTCGCCGGAACACCAGCACGAGCCCTAACCCCTCGCCTACCCCGCTGTTCGCCGGAGAAACGCGCCGGCGACCTCGTCGACGCCACCTTCCGACCACCTCCCTTCCCCCTCGGCCACCAGAGTCGACTACCACCCTCACACTCGCTGCAGCACCCTCGTTCCAGCAAACTCCGGGTTTTTCCAGCCACCGTGCTTCGCCGTCGCTGCCTCGCCGGCGTCCCAGTGCCGTCGAGCCATCGTGTGCACCCTGTTTCTTCTCTGTGAGTTTTCCTTATGTTTCCTTCTGGTACAATCCCTTCGCTGGTCGTATTTGCATGTATCGTATCTTTGTTGCTAACTTGTTACCGATGACATTCTGCCGGAATCCGACCGTGCCGTCTTGGCGAACCCGACGCTCCAGCGAAGCCCCCTGGTCCGTGTGATCCCGTTGACCTCTGTTGGGACTCGATCCGTGGCCCGTGCTATCTTATCGCGTTTGCCGACATCGCATCCGTGTTCCAGTTTGCAGACCGTCGAGGCAAGTATTTGAATACTTGCTCTAACATGCTAGCGTGCGAGATCTAGTCTCGCCACGCACTTGAATTCATACTATAAAACAACTTAATGATGGTAATGTATATCATAGTATTGCAGTTATCTTAACCTGGAATCGTTCCAACAGTCCTCGTAATTAATCAACCCACATAAACCCTTATTTCAAATAAATAAAACGAATGAATCATATCCGCTTAAACTGTTAAATCATTCATGAGACAACTCTTATATTTAGTATAATTTCATGTAGTTTCCTTAATTTATAATCGTGGATATTGCTTTACCTTGTGGCTATTGCACCCTAAAGATGATTGAACATGTTAATAAGAGAATATAAACATCACTGTGGTTATATGGAATACTGTGGTTAAATACTGTTTCCTGCTGTGTTCATTATTGATTGAGTACCTGTTGTGAGCACTTACCCGATTGCACGGCATATTGGCCTGACCCTGATACACCTGACATATACATACATACCGACCCATCCTGTCGTACCATGACATTACTTGTTCCCTGATCTCGTGCCTAATGCCGACAAACCTAACCGTTCCTGCTGTCGATCTAGACAGACCTACTTCTACTTGACTTTGTTGGCATTAGTCCTTGACTACTGAATACCTGACCTGACATACATAGCTTGGGGGTATGGGGAAATCAAAGGTGAAACCGACTTGTAACTCAACAGTTCGATACATTGTTCTGATCAGTCTTACGGGCTTGGCCAGCTCCGGAGTGTTGATGCTGACATCACTCATCCATCCTACTACCTTTTACTGCTTAGCGGCACGTCTCGGATTCAGCCCCGAGGATCTTGACCGTGGTCCCGGGCACGCACGGGATACTATTGAGTTACATCGACGATTCATCAATTGGTTTCAAAGACTATAGAGTAGAAACCTGATAGGACAGTTTAGTCACCACTGCACATTACCATGCTCTGTTATTTCTTAGTACTGCTTATTTCATGTTCATACTTGCATTGGTTATTACCATGTTTATACTATATGCTTGATGTCTTGACGCGCTGACGTCTGGGTTTTGCATGGCCCAGATTCCGTACCACTGTCGACGACCGAGCAGGAGTACTTCAGCCAACAGGCTGATTTGAGTTCTGTAGTGGTTAGTTTGTTTATTGCATTTTATTTCCAGGTGCGATCCCGCATTATGGGACGTACCTTTCTATTATTATATTGGATCATTTGCTTCCGCACTTATTGTTCATTGATTTCTTGTTATTATGGATTTAGACATGTGTTAGATTAGTACTTTATCTTGTTCTTGATATCCTTACAACCGTAATGTGACTGTGGATGGATACTTCCTACCCACAGGTAGCATGGTTGGCTATGTTACGTGCCCAATCCTGCGTACTCTGGGAAGCGGGGCGTGACAGGCGTGGTCGCACATTGTTTTGGCGAACAACCGGCTTTGAGTTGCTCGGCTGTTGTTAAGTATTGGCGACGAAGGTTGCTTTCCCTTTGCCCTTTTCATTCCAAGGTTCCGTCTTTGAAGAGGAAGTCCTATGATCTATCTGGTCCATTTGGGCCAGCTTGTCAATCAAGGCCTGGAAGGTGGTCGGCTTGAAGAACATCATAAATTGGGAAATAATTGCTTGAGGGTCAAGAGTACCCACGAACATGCCTACTGCCGGTGCTTCCTCTATGCGTTGTTCGCATTTCGACCATAAATTCTGCCACCGTGTTGCGTATTGAACCCACGTCTCGTCTGGCTTCACCCTGGCATTGATCAGTGCTGTTATCGGGGTGTGTTCACTAGCACTCGCGAATCATTGTGTAAATAATAGCTCCATCTTCGCAAATGTTTTGACATAGTCGTTAGGTAGCTCCGAATACCATTCAAAAGCCGTCTCCGATAGGCTGCCGACGAATTGGCGAAGCAGGAGCTTGTCGTCGCCTCCAGTGTCGCCATAAAGAGCCCTGAATTGAGCGACATGCTGATGGGGATTCTCTGTCCCTTTATATACGTGAAACTTAGGGATCATATATCCTGGCGGGTAACTGATTTGGTCATACCAGCTCAGATAGGGCCGTCCGGTTCTAACAATTTGCCCAGCCGCTTCATTCGCCTGATGAATTCGTATCTGCTGAGCTATATATTCATCTAGGGCAGCTTTAGAGATAGTTTCTTCCTTGGCTGCTGAAAGAGCCGGAGGAGGATTAGATGTCTCCCTTCGGTCGTCTCCAACAATGATCGGAGGGTCTTCAGCTGGAGGGTCCGGCTGTAACATCATCCCTACCATATCTTAGAAAAGGAGCGCCATTTGTTTTATGTTAGCCGCTTGCTCCGCGGCTTCTTTGTCCTTCTTTTCGAGGACTCTGTGTAAGAAGTCAGCATCAGTTTCTTGTTCGTGACGCTGCTCTGATGATTCCTCCGGGCTTTCTTTTGGCCCGGTGAGTGCGGCCATTGCAGTCATCATTTCCTGAAGTTTCTGTTGTTGCTCCTGGGCTTTGGTCACGGATCGAGTGAGCGGGCGGTGGCCCGTTGAAGCACGGCCTTCCTCCTTTCCAGAAGCCATATAAACAGTATGGACCACCATGCCCCCAGACTTAGGGCGTTTGTGCTCAGCGCTTTTACGGCTCGCCATGTTCACAGGGGCTTTTCGTGGCCTTCTTTTCTTTTGAGTGATTGATGTTGAGGGAGCTGTTGCAGCGGGCACCCAGCCAGCTGTTGCTTTTTCTGGCTTGACAGAGTAATCCTTTTCCTGCCGAACCTTCATCTTTTTCTGTCGACGGAGATAGTCTTGATCAATCACTGACTCCTGGACCTGTCGCCAGAACTTGTAAATTTTAGAGGACAGCCATTGAGGGGGCTGCTCCAGCTTCTTCTCTGGAGTATTCTTCACATGTAAAGGAGTTCTCTTCAGCACTGCAGTAGGAGAGTTTCTGCGCACCTTTTTGAGCAGTTCAAAGTTGTTCTCGGTTGGAACAGCAGCATCGATCCCTACCATCGGAGCTGGCGAAGTTATCCCAGAGGGGGAGTTGCCCCCAGCCTTCCTCACTCGGCGCCAGTGGCGACGTCGAGCGTGTCGTGCGGATGGAGTTGTTTTAGCTATAAGGGTGACTTCGTCATGCCCTCTGCTTTGAGGAGAGACTGTTATTGGTGCTAACCTGTCGAAGACTGACACCCGTTGAGAAGCAGTGTCTAATCTGTCAAAGACAGACCTCTGGGCAGGGGAAACAGCTTTGAGGACCTCGCCTGGAGTAGAAACCGGAATGGCCAGCCTTGTAAAAACTGACTTCTTGGAAAGAGGAGCCCTTCCAATGATTTCGTCCGCTTGAGTCGGGATGGCTATCCGCTTTGGGATGGCATGTAACATTTTCAAAAATATAAAATATTAATTTTGGGAATTTTTATAATTTAATATTATTTTATTGATTATTTTAATATTAAATGCAAATAAATAGGAAAAATGTTAGAAAAAATTATGAAAAATTATGGAAAATTCTAAAATAGGGTAAATTAGTGGATTATGGCATTTTTTAAGTTTTTGTGATTAGTTTGACAATAATTTAGTGCTAATCGCGATTAAAATCGCTAATCGGGTTTTTTGGCAATTTTGTGCAAAACTTGCACATATCACTTTTTCTACACTTGTGCATTTTTCTAGCCATGGTTTTCTTTTGGGATTACTATTGATGTGAGAAGGTTTGGATTTTAAAAGAAAAGGAAAAGAAAGGAAAATATAATGATGAGGGTAGGTGAGAGAGAGAGGTGGACTTTGACTTAGCATACTTAGCCATTCTCCTCGTTTTCTGTGCACAGCCCCTGTTCCTCTAGTGTTGACCCAGGGTACTTCTAGTTTTGACAGATTCTATCTAGGGTGAAATCTGGGACATATATCCTAAGTTGCTATTTTGGATTCGTGTTTCCGTATTCCGTATTTTTGATTCTGAAATGGTGGAATGTGTTTTGCCTCGACTAATTGTCGTTTATACGACGATGTAGAGGATTTATTGATGGTTTTGAAGGCGTGCCATAGGTTCTCACCTATAGGCCCCTTATCGTATCGTTTTGGATTTCATGCGCCGTTTTAGATTGGATTTGGTTTTAATGCGCATATACGATATTTTGATGTGTAGGTACCCATGAAGACTTCGGGACGACAAGCAAATACGTGGTGACGTCCGCAATTGGTGATGCAAGGTGAGTAGATTATATCTACAGGGGGAAGTCGGGTGGATGGCGTATAGCACCCCCGCAGTCCGTAGATAGATTACTATGTAGTTTATTGTGATATTAGGTGTATTGTGGATAATGTAGGGTTAGAAGTGACTAGTGTAGTTCATAGTCGCGAATCCTAGGGTAGAATTACACCTACACACACACCCTTGCTTATCACTTGTACTTGCACTGTGATTGATGATATGTGATGACTTTGGAGATGAGTCGATGATGTGGGCTGGGTGCCCTGGGATCGGTGATTTTATACGATTCATATGTGGGATATGACTTGTGATTCTTGCGGGCTTGGGATATGTGTTTACCCCCGCATGCATACTTACTGAGGTTACCGTTTTGTACTAGACATAGAGTAGTACTCCAGACTATATGATCTGACGATGGTGATATCTGTTATGTGATGAGACAGTGAGATACTGACCCCTACCCAGCTATGGGGATGCCGTACGATGATTTACCGTACGAGCCGATATTGATGATAGATCCGCACTCATAACTCGAGGATATCTTATGATATGACATTGAGGCGAGATCACCGACTATATACTTTTATACATGTATCGACTCAGATTTAGGTGGTTTCCACACCTACCCCTCCTGATTGACCGGATACTTAGATGTAGTTTGCATAGTAGATACTTCACTGTGGTGTTGACTACTAGATATCTGCATTTTCCTGCTATTCGCATTGCTGGCATATGTTCATTGTTATATTATTATCATGCTGTTAGGACACCAGCACCATTATCGATGATGCGTATGTTTCACGTACACTATTTGCCGGCTCACACACTTCATCATCGATAATTGCCATGCCACTACACTGTAGTACTGTTGCATTCATGATATGATTACTGCTTGGCATATTGTACACATGTACCTGTACACAAACATAGATGATTCTGACTTGATTGAGATTGAGGACCGCAAGATATTCTTTAAACTGATTCATTCTAAAGGAGCGGTTCCTCCCGACATATGTACATTACTATTCCATGTTGCATGATTTCCGATATGATTATCTCTCTTTACACGTCGCATACATCATGGATTGATTGCATAGCACATTGCATTGGATTTACTTCTTGATGTGGATTTTCATGTGATTTCTGATTTTGAGGACCGTGGGATTATTTAAGAAAAGATGTTCTTTTATGAAAACCCGGTACCTCGTGATATGATATTTGGGTGCGTCCACCACGCGTTTTCTCGGTGCTGAGACGTGTGCTTGAAACCCGATTCGAGGAGTGATGATCCGTTTGCGGGTTCGTGGTGGGCCCGGTATGGTTCCCCTCGGCGAGATGATCGATGGGTTATGCCGATTGAGCCTGGAGGCGGGCGAGTACCTACCGGTGATTGTATTTGAGCTCGGCGGATATCCGGGGGATACCGCCTGGAGCCGAGAGATGGGCGTACTGCCGGGGGCCGACGGGCCGCTACCGCAGACGGAGCCCAGAGATGGACATGGGTTGACTCGTGCTGCCGGGGCCGAGGGCCGATACCGCAGACGGAGCCCCATATGGATGAGGATTTACGTGTCGATGCTTGGCACGGGTTTCATGATGTTTTCCATGATATTGTTTATATCCTCATACTTGCATACATGATGCTTACTGTCAGTGGGTGACAGGTGGACGGGTTCCACATATATACAGACATGGATCATATACAGACTGGATTTACACTTGTCATACTTCATTTGTATATATAACAGGGTATGAGGGCGCTGTTATATATACCCTTATACCAATATTAGTGGTATGGGACGCTAATATATGTGTATTGATATCATTGATATTTCATCATACTTACCTCATGCAGGCATACCTTACACTGATGACATGTTATTACCTGAGTACCTGGCACTACATACATGATTAGATGTTACCTTGCCATCTTATTACACTCAGATGCACTCTTATGGATTGTATTACTGATCGTTGACTTAGGTTTATGTCTTGCATTCGGTTTCTGCTTGTAGATATTTCTATTCACGAGTTGGCAACTCACCCCCGTTGTGCCACAGTCCTTGCAGGTTCTGCCGTACAGGTTTCATTGCGGCATTTCTGGCACACTACCTTCTTGCGGGTGATTTGCTTTGGTAGGTGGATTCTTTCGCATCAAGAATCACCATTTTATTCATGTATTTCATTGTATCTAGAAATTGTCCATCAACCAAAAACTTGTATATTCTTTCAGACTTAGAGACAGTGTGGTATTATTCGACCTTAGAGTCGCGCTTAGTAGTATTGCGGTTTTCTTGCTGCCTTTTGAGCTTTCCTTGATTTTGATCCTCGCTACTTGGCGTTGTATATTATCATTTCATCGTGTGGTTGTGACCGTCGATTGACGAAGAGCTAGCTCCCGCTTGGGGATGCCTTTATCATTTTATATATTGTTATTCATGTTGTACCCCGTTCGGGGCCAGTTTTACAAGAGAAACTCTGCCGAAAATTTTAGAAAAGACTGTACGGTTTTCAAATGCACATTCGGCTTAGTTATTTAAAAACCTTGATTTCAAACATGTTTTTCTTCACTTCTTTAAACCAGTTTTCTTTACTTATTCTCAAAAATGGTTTTAGATTTCTGGGCTTTTGGCTTACTTGGATCAGATGGAGTCCTATAGACTTCATATGGTTCAAGGGCCAGTCACGTGCTCTTTCGGGTCGTGACAAAGTTGGTATCAGAGCGCTAGGTTGACCTTGGTTCGAGTCTAAGTTTGACAATGTGGAGCCTAGGGAGTTGTTTATATACGGAACTTAGGCTTGACCTTACGGAACTTAGACTTGGTCGAGGGGGTGTAAACCCGAACTTTCGTCGTTTTAGGATGACCCTTGGTTGATGGATTTGGTGACTAAAGTAGAGTGACGTACCGTTGGTATGTTCCGCGGCATACTTACGACACGCCACTCCGCTTAAGGAACCTTAGGATGTACATACTTTCGAGATCAGTGATTCTCTTTATATCCAGGATTATTCATCCATTTGAGATCCCCGATTCTATTAGTTTCATGATCATACCTTCATTGATACTGTTCCTTCCTATGATCATGTATCCACTTTGGATCTGTTGTTTCCCTTCTTGCCACTGATGTGCTCTCTTTGATACTCGATTGAGATTCCTGTCACCGTGTTTGAGCGCAGTTTGGGCTGCTGCTAGGGTTACGGCCGGTGTGAGCTCGTTTGGTACGAGGGCCGACCTTTGTGTTTTCTGGTGACATGGGAACGTCTCGAGTTAGTGTTGGTGATTGTGACCTCTAGTGGAGGCGAGTGCTTGGTCTTGCACCGGATGATCGGGCCTTTGTTAGAGCTGCCAGTTGAGAGAGGACTGTTGATGTACATCATACCTCAGAGATGGTGATGTCGCCTACCGTGCAGACAGATGGACCAGCTGTCGCTGAGATTGACAGGGTGTTGCTTTCGGAGCTTACGAGCTGAGATTGCCGGAGCTTTCAGGCAGTTATGCGACAGATGATAGCTAGTCTACCCGATTTGAGAGACGAAGGTGATTCGTCCGATTTTGCGCCAGAGCGGGCCCAGTTGAGTTGAAGATTTCCAGTGTGGAGAGTCTTACTCAGATCTAGAGCAGGCTGATTCAGAGATGACCGCTTATGTATTGCCTTTCCTGGAGGATTGAGGCGTTGTTCGGCGTACAGGCATATGAGCCAGTTGTTGCTGAAAATGATGAGATATCGCCCAGATGATTGGAGCTACTGCAGCATGAGCATGTTCTTAGAGAGATGATAGCGAGTTGCTAGTCACCGAGGATGGATGACTAGGACGCGTGGTGAGTTCGCTTACCCCGATGCGAGGTCATCAGGTGGATTGATTCCAGCTAGAGACGACTTCACGCAGATTCGTTGAGAGTCGATTGAGACGATCGAATGTCAGGAGCCTATTTTCCAAGTTTAAAGTATACGGAAAGACATGCAGGTGATTCTATGGACCCTCTAGAAGAATGAAACCCTAACTCGACTTAATGACCGTGTGACAGCCTTGGAACCTTAGGGTTTACGGCGGTTCCGCGGCGCCATTAGTGAGGCTTGGGTTTGCCCTTCTACGGCTGGACCACCGACGCTGTGGCATGTACTCGATACTATTAAACTGTACCCGAGATGTGAGCTCTTGGGGGATTATGAGGATCTGACGAGTCGATCGGATGGTTCGACATCTTTCGGATATCGTGATGGGACACTGCTTGGGAGACTCCAGGTGCGAGCATAGCCGTCGGAGCGCAGTTTGTGCAGCCATGATGAGACGAGTCCGAATCAGTCGACACTGATGCAGAGTGAAGAAAAGAGTTCGCAAGATATTTCGACGAGATGACGTCCCACTCCGCCGACATCAGAGATGTTATACGCACCCAGAGGCGTGGTATATGGATATACCTTCCAGAAAGAAGCGCGATAGGTATGCAGCCGTTCCGGAATAAGCTTTAGCTTCAGCATTGGATGATGACTTCCGGGCATTTCGGCAGGATTGAGATTTGAGAAAGGAACCTCGGCAGGACCTTTCTGGAGTACGATACGAGAAGACCTAGACCAGGAGTGGTCGTGTTGCGCACACCCAGCAGGCCAGAGTTCGGCATTGTCGACGAGGTAGTTGACCAAGTTCGGATAAAGGAACTTACCCAGATGCGTTGCGAATGGATCAAGGACGGACGAGTGATGAGTATTCCTCCGATGGTTGGGACGTGTTCCCGAGGACCAGTTCGGCCTGACATCTGCTACAGAATGATGAAGCTACAGAGTACGCGATTTCGAGTCCGTGTGAGAGACTTCAGATTGACCGTGGCCGAGAGCAGTGCAGTGTATAGTAGCTTGGCGTGACGTCATAGTGGACGACGATGGAGACAAGTGGAACCAGAGGTTCGTGTGAGACACTGACGAGCTGTCATTGCTTCCCGTCGAAACTAGAGACCTGATATGCTTACAGAAACGTTGGGATGTGACCAATTTCCGAGAAATGTTGTGCTGAGGACACAGATGTCTTTCCAGCGAGAAGAGATAGTACAAGAGAGCCAGCCTCTGTACAGATCGGCATAGGCATGATTGGAAGAGACCTTGAGCAGGATTCCTTCCAGGACATTGCTGCAATGATGTTTGCACCCAGGATCAGATGTGTGACGTGCATTCAGATAGCCAGAGACCGACGTCAGTGATATGCTGCCTTACGAGTGGTCGTGAGGTTTGACCGAGAGGTGACCAGAAAAGTGCCAGAACGGAATCGTCCCCGTTAGCACACCTGACAGGGCCGATGAGCCGATTGACCGCGTGATAGGTAATCCGCAGAGAAGATAAGGACCTAGAGAGTCAGAAGACGCCAGACCGTGAGCAAGAGGCAGGTAGATATCCTGCGCTGCTAGCAGTGGATTACACTGACTCCTTCTCGACCTTGAAGGAGAAACTACCGAAGACGGTATTTATGATTTGTGATTTTGTGATTCGATTATCACGTATCCGTCATTTTGGATTTCGGTATTTTGGGCGTTCTATTTGCACGATCTAGTTTTGGTGACTGAGTTTCATGATATTGGTTTCATGCACCCACTGGATATTTATATATTTTGCGCAGAGTTTTCATGCATTTTAGTGTTAGGCTTTGATTCGTGCACGCTGATGCACACGGTTGTGAGATTTTTCTTGCGGTACCCTGATTTTGGTTTGAGCCGCATTATATCGTTGATTTTGACCCGGATTTTGATGGTTGATTTTTGCACTCCGTGCTGGCGATGTGCTTTACGCCTGTTCGGTGTTTGCTATTGGATTTCGTGATTTCCGTGCATGTTGAGTGCGCAGGGTTTAGATTTTCATTCGTGCACGATGGATGCACCGGTTTGGATTTTTGCGCATGTTGGACGCATGTTTTTAGATACGATTTTGGTGCACGCCAGATGCGCTAAATCGGGATTCTTCGTGCATGTCACATGCACCTGATTTATTTTGCTGTCAGGCACATACGATGCCCATGACAGATGCTTCGTGCACACCCGTTGCACTTGGATGTTGTTTTGTGCACCTGTTTAGCACATATATGGATTTTTTTTTGATTTCAGTGCGCACCAGACGCACAGGATGGTGTTATGTTTAGATTGGATGTCTACATGTGTAGTTCCGATCCATATCATATCGGTTTTGTATTGGATTTGACATTGTGTTTTTTTTACATTGACTCCGATGATTGCGGGATGCTTGACGGAGTTTTGTTTTCGAGTTATCTGCTCAGTACCCTTGCGCATGCATTGCGCTGTGACGTTCTATGTGTTGATGATTTCGGAGCCCCGACGACTTTGGTTTATTACTGAGATGTTTTTGTATCTGGGGGTTTAAATTTAAAATTCGGGGACCGAATTTCTTTAAGGGGGGTAGATTGTAACATTTTCAAAAATATAAAATATTAATTTTGGGAATTTTTATAATTTAATATTATTTTATTGATTATTTTAATATTAAATGCAAATAAATAGGAAAAATGTTAGAAAAAATTATGAAAAATTATGGAAAATTCTAAAATAGGGTAAATTAGTGGATTATGGCATTTTTTAAGTTTTTGTGATTAGTTTGACAATAATTTAGTGCTAATCGCGATTAAAATCGCTAATCGGGTTTTTTGGCAATTTTGTGCAAAACTTGCACATATCACTTTTTCTACACTTGTGCATTTTTCTAGCCATGGTTTTCTTTTGGGATTACTATTGATGTGAGAAGGTTTGGATTTTAAAAGAAAAGGAAAAGAAAGGAAAATATAATGATGAGGGTAGGTGAGAGAGAGAGGTGGACTTTGACTTAGCATACTTAGCCATTCTCCTCGTTTTCTGTGCACAGCCCCTGTTCCTCTAGTGTTGACCCAGGGTACTTCTAGTTTTGACAGATTCTATCTAGGGTGAAATCTGGGACATATATCCTAAGTTGCTATTTTGGATTCGTGTTTCCGTATTCCGTATTTTTGATTCTGAAATGGTGGAATGTGTTTTGCCTCGACTAATTGTCGTTTATACGACGATGTAGAGGATTTATTGATGGTTTTGAAGGCGTGCCATAGGTTCTCACCTATAGGCCCCTTATCGTATCGTTTTGGATTTCATGCGCCGTTTTAGATTGGATTTGGTTTTAATGCGCATATACGATATTTTGATGTGTAGGTACCCATGAAGACTTCGGGACGACAAGCAAATACGTGGTGACGTCCGCAATTGGTGATGCAAGGTGAGTAGATTATATCTACAGGGGGAAGTCGGGTGGATGGCGTATAGCACCCCCGCAGTCCGTAGATAGATTACTATGTAGTTTATTGTGATATTAGGTGTATTGTGGATAATGTAGGGTTAGAAGTGACTAGTGTAGTTCATAGTCGCGAATCCTAGGGTAGAATTACACCTACACACACACCCTTGCTTATCACTTGTACTTGCACTGTGATTGATGATATGTGATGACTTTGGAGATGAGTCGATGATGTGGGCTGGGTGCCCTGGGATCGGTGATTTTATACGATTCATATGTGGGATATGACTTGTGATTCTTGCGGGCTTGGGATATGTGTTTACCCCCGCATGCATACTTACTGAGGTTACCGTTTTGTACTAGACATAGAGTAGTACTCCAGACTATATGATCTGACGATGGTGATATCTGTTATGTGATGAGACAGTGAGATACTGACCCCTACCCAGCTATGGGGATGCCGTACGATGATTTACCGTACGAGCCGATATTGATGATAGATCCGCACTCATAACTCGAGGATATCTTATGATATGACATTGAGGCGAGATCACCGACTATATACTTTTATACATGTATCGACTCAGATTTAGGTGGTTTCCACACCTACCCCTCCTGATTGACCGGATACTTAGATGTAGTTTGCATAGTAGATACTTCACTGTGGTGTTGACTACTAGATATCTGCATTTTCCTGCTATTCGCATTGCTGGCATATGTTCATTGTTATATTATTATCATGCTGTTAGGACACCAGCACCATTATCGATGATGCGTATGTTTCACGTACACTATTTGCCGGCTCACACACTTCATCATCGATAATTGCCATGCCACTACACTGTAGTACTGTTGCATTCATGATATGATTACTGCTTGGCATATTGTACACATGTACCTGTACACAAACATAGATGATTCTGACTTGATTGAGATTGAGGACCGCAAGATATTCTTTAAACTGATTCATTCTAAAGGAGCGGTTCCTCCCGACATATGTACATTACTATTCCATGTTGCATGATTTCCGATATGATTATCTCTCTTTACACGTCGCATACATCATGGATTGATTGCATAGCACATTGCATTGGATTTACTTCTTGATGTGGATTTTCATGTGATTTCTGATTTTGAGGACCGTGGGATTATTTAAGAAAAGATGTTCTTTTATGAAAACCCGGTACCTCGTGATATGATATTTGGGTGCGTCCACCACGCGTTTTCTCGGTGCTGAGACGTGTGCTTGAAACCCGATTCGAGGAGTGATGATCCGTTTGCGGGTTCGTGGTGGGCCCGGTATGGTTCCCCTCGGCGAGATGATCGATGGGTTATGCCGATTGAGCCTGGAGGCGGGCGAGTACCTACCGGTGATTGTATTTGAGCTCGGCGGATATCCGGGGGATACCGCCTGGAGCCGAGAGATGGGCGTACTGCCGGGGGCCGACGGGCCGCTACCGCAGACGGAGCCCAGAGATGGACATGGGTTGACTCGTGCTGCCGGGGCCGAGGGCCGATACCGCAGACGGAGCCCCATATGGATGAGGATTTACGTGTCGATGCTTGGCACGGGTTTCATGATGTTTTCCATGATATTGTTTATATCCTCATACTTGCATACATGATGCTTACTGTCAGTGGGTGACAGGTGGACGGGTTCCACATATATACAGACATGGATCATATACAGACTGGATTTACACTTGTCATACTTCATTTGTATATATAACAGGGTATGAGGGCGCTGTTATATATACCCTTATACCAATATTAGTGGTATGGGACGCTAATATATGTGTATTGATATCATTGATATTTCATCATACTTACCTCATGCAGGCATACCTTACACTGATGACATGTTATTACCTGAGTACCTGGCACTACATACATGATTAGATGTTACCTTGCCATCTTATTACACTCAGATGCACTTTTGTGGATTGTATTACTGATCGTTGACTTAGGTTTATGTCTTGCATTCGGTTTCTGCTTGTAGATATTTCTATTCACGAGTTGGCAACTCACCCCCGTTGTGCCACAGTCCTTGCAGGTTCTGCCGTACAGGTTTCATTGCGGCATTTCTGGCACACTACCTTCTTGCGGGTGATTTGCTTTGGTAGGTGGATTCTTTCGCATCAAGAATCACCATTTTATTCATGTATTTCATTGTATCTAGAAATTGTCCATCAACCAAAAACTTGTATATTCTTTCAGACTTAGAGACAGTGTGGTATTATTCGACCTTAGAGTCGCGCTTAGTAGTATTGCGGTTTTCTTGCTGCCTTTTGAGCTTTCCTTGATTTTGATCCTCGCTACTTGGCGTTGTATATTATCATTTCATCGTGTGGTTGTGACCGTCGATTGACGAAGAGCTAGCTCCCGCTTGGGGATGCCTTTATCATTTTATATATTGTTATTCATGTTGTACCCCGTTCGGGGCCAGTTTTACAAGAGAAACTCTGCCGAAAATTTTAGAAAAGACTGTACGGTTTTCAAATGCACATTCGGCTTAGTTATTTAAAAACCTTGATTTCAAACATGTTTTTCTTCACTTCTTTAAACCAGTTTTCTTTACTTATTCTCAAAAATGGTTTTAGATTTCTGGGCTTTTGGCTTACTTGGATCAGATGGAGTCCTATAGACTTCATATGGTTCAAGGGCCAGTCACGTGCTCTTTCGGGTCGTGACATGGCAGCTTCGTGTATCGCGGGCTTGTAGACGTTCTGGCCCAGTCTGTTGAAAACTGAGGTATTGAAGTTGGGCGACCCGTTGAAAGGGGCCGCGGCAGTGGTAAGTCGATCAAAGACCGGCTTCTTTAGAGCTTCTTGCGATGTCATGGGGGCATTGAAGCTCATCGGTGGGAGCATGGTTCCGAAGAATAGTCCAGTGGTGGCTTGAGTTACCTGCTCCACTGGCATCTTGAAAAGGGAGGCCGCTTGGGGCCCATAAGTAACTCTTCCAGCAAGGACGGAGCGAGAGTTGCAGTTGCAGGTAGTGCAGTTTGAAGCCATTGATCTTCTATTTTCTGCACGGAGCAAGACACCAAATCTTAGAACCTCGAATCCACAGGCAACCACAGCAAACCACGATTCGTTCGCGAACACGACACAGGAAGTGTGGAGTGGAAAGAGGAAGAGGTCCCACCGGGCGTGCCAGAATCTGTTCCCCTCCGAAAGACGGCCAAGACGACGTGAAGACGTCTTGCCTGATATTCAGGGCAGATGCTATTTGGTTTTATCCGTCCACCTCTACGAAGATGCCAAGTTGATTTATAGCACCGTGTATCGGAGGTTTAGACGGATGCGACCGATGTAGGAGATTTCGTCAGATTCCCCCTCGCTTGAGGGGTTTTTGATTGTGGGGACGCTCTTCCCTGCAGGCGCAAGCCCCTGCAGTTAATTACGCTACCGCTTCGCGGTAACAACTTTCTCCTTCTCCAGAATTTCACTTCATGTCGTGGTTGTTTGTTTTGTTTGTGGTTGCCCGTGGATTGTATACGGAGACTAATTTATGTCGTCGCCCGTAGGACGTGGATTAGTCCAAATCCGTATTTTCTTAGATTTGGATTTGGGGTTTTGGTTTGAGGATACGTTAGCCGTATTTAAGGCTAAGATCAACTCAAACGTTTGTTAGTCCAGTTTGAGACAAAGATCAACTTAACGGGATCGTTTAGATCCGACAAAAGAGCGTTTGGGGCTCTATTGTTCCAGTTTAGGGACGTAGTGGTCTATTGCATGTATGGCCATCGAGACCCGTCACCTCTCTGACGACGTTAAAGGATTACAACGACAGATGTCAGGGGAGTTCAGAGATGTACCCTTTAACCGAAGTTGATTGGGGGATCTATAGTCCAATTTGGGACTAAAGTCTGTTTGAAGGTTTAAGGATACGTTAGCCATATTTGAGGCTAAGATCAACTTAAACGGGATCGTTTAGATCCGACAAAAGAGCATTTGGGGCTCTATTGTTCCAGTTTAGGGACATGGTGGTCCATTGCCTGTTTAGGGACATGGTGGTCCATGAGTTTAAGGACGCTTAAGTCCATAGGTTGGTTTAAGGACGCTTAAGTCCATGAGTTGGTTTAAGGACGCTTAAGTCCATATTGTTGTGTGGTTGTCGGGACCCGTCACCTCTCTGACGACGTTGAAGGATTACAACGACAAATATCAGAGGAGTTCGGAGATGTACCCTTGAACCGGGTGTAAATTGATTTAAGAGAGCATTCGTGCTCAGTCAATGTTAATTCGAGGACTAATGGCCATGATTGGGTTAAGTCCAGTTGAAAATGTTCAACATTTTATTTATCATTGGCCTATTAGGCCTTTGCTTGGGCTCTGCCCTTTATTAATGCATAGCATTGGGCTTTTAATTAAATGCACAACATTTGTTTTGGTCTAACAGACCTCTGTTTGGGCTCTGCCTTTTTTAAAATAATGCATGGAATTTTTATCAGGCCTGTTAGGACTTTTTAATTGGGCTTTGTCCCTCTTTTAAATAATGTAGAGTCTTAAATCTTCTGACAGTGTGCCACGTGGCTTGTCAGGCGCTTTGCGCCAATTGAGGAGCGCAAGGCGCAAACTCATGTGATAGTGACACGTGTCAGCTCTGGTGAGCGCAAGCGCAGTGCACTGTTGCACTGCTGACACGTGGCACGCTCTGGTGACTTGCGCCAATTTTAAGAGAGCAGTGCTCTATTTCAGAAGCGCATAGCACAGTTTGTTCTAGGGCCGACACGTGGCGCTCTCTGCTGGCTTGGGCCGACCCAAGAGCGCAACAGTGCAATTTTTACAAGTGCAAGGCACTGTTCAATATCTAGATCCAATTTTGGATCAAAGAAGAGAATCTTTTAAGATTCCAGAACCAATGGTTCACCAAAAGGCAATGCCTTTTTTATTTTTTTTTATTGAAGAGCTTTGATCTTGTTCTTAGATCATTGATCTTTTTAGAAGAAATTCTTCTTTTATTCAATAGTTTTTACCTTTTTTCTTTTTCTGAGTTCTTTCTCAAAGTTTTCAGAAAATTTCCGTGAGTTCTCTCTGTGCTTTAGACTTAAAGTCTAGGGGCCTTTTTATACTCCCATTTGATTTGTTAAATTAGTTAAAGAGAACTTTCTTTGAGTGATTTAGGGATTTTTCCTTACCATTGGATCTTTGATCCAAGGGCTCCAGTTTTACATGAGAGAATCTTATTGTTTTAATAAGATCAGAAAGATCCTTCAGAATTTTAATTCTATTTTAGTGCTGACACAGTTGGCGCAAGCGCACCTGCGCTTGACACGTGTCGCGCAGCGCAGAGCGCAGCGCAACTGCTCTTGACACGTGTCGCGCAGCGCAGAGCGCAGCGCAACTGCGCTAGCGCAGAGCGCAGCGCAACTGCGCTAGCGCAGCTGCGCTGCCACGTGTCGCGCAGCGCACCTGCGCTAGTGCAGCTGCGCTGCCACGTGTCGCGCAGCGCAGACGCAAACCATCTGAAACGTTGCTTCCTTTATTAAAGTTTGAATTTTAAACAGAGCTTTGCTCTGATTGGGGGAAACGAAAGCATTGCTTCGTTTCCTGCCTTGGAATTTGAACAGTGCATTGCTCTGATTGGGATAAACAGTCCCACCGGGCGTGCCAGAATTTGTCCCCCGCCGAAAGACGCGACCGGGACGTTGGGACGTCGGGGCCTGAATTTCGGGGCAGATGCTAATTGGTGCTATCCGTCCACCTCTCCGAAGATGCCAAGTTGATTTATGACACCGTGTATCGAAAGTTTAAACGGATGCGGCCGATGTAGCAGACTTCGTCAGATTCCCCCTCATTGTGAGGGATTTTTGATTGTGGGGACACTCTTCCCTGCAGGCGCAAGCCCCTGCAGTTAATTACGCTACCGCATCGCGGTAACCACTTTCTCCTTCTCCAACTGGTCACTTCGTGTCGTGGGTGTTTGTTTTTGTTCTTGGTTGCCTATGGATTGTATACGGAGACTAATTTATGTTGTCGCCCGTAGGACGTGGATTAGTCCAAATCCGTATTTTTTTAGATTTGGGTTTAGGGGTTGGTTTAAGGATACGTTAGTCTCATTTGAGACTAAGATCAATTTAAACGTTTGTTAAGGATACGTTAGCCTAATTTTAGACTAAGATCAACTTAACGGGATCGTTTAGATCCAACAAGAGAGCATTTGGGCTCTATTGTTTAGTTTATGGACATTACGGTCGATTGTTAGTTTAAGGACATTACGGTCCATCGTTAGTTTAAGGACATTACGGTCTATTGTTAGTTTAAAGACATCTCGGTCAAAGTTAAGGACATCATAGTCCGTGAGTTTAAAGACCTCGCAGTCAAGGTTAAGGACATCATAGTCCATGGGTTTAAGGACCCCACAGTCCAGTTTAAAGACGTCATAGTCTATGAAATGTATGGTTGTCGGGACCCGTCACCTCTCTGAAAACGTTGAAAGATTATAACGACAAATATCAGAGGAGTTCAGAGATATACCCTTGAACCAAAGTTGATTGGGAGATCTGTAGTCCAATTTGGAACTAAGATCAATTAATTAGATTATGAGCACATTGGCTCAGTTAAATCTGAATTGAGGACTTATGGCTAATTTGGGCTAAGTCCAATTAAGTTTGAAATTTTGGCCCTTTGTTAGCCTACTGAACATTTGTCTGGGTTCAGCCCCTCGTTATTTAGCAATGCTAAATAAGAGTTTGAGGGCTCTGAGAACATTTTGTCTTTGGCTGGGTACTGACTATTCATCATGGCTCTGGGGTTTTATTTTGAATGTCATATGAAATGATCAAGTTTGGAAGAATGTAGCTGGGGTTCAATCAAAGGGGAGATCTTGTCTCTGGAAAACTTAGCTGATTTGGGCTAAGGCTGGTTTGAAAAATAGTGTTAAACACTAACACATATTCGACGATCACGTGTTCCTACGTGATGCACTTAAAATAGTGTTAAACACTAGAAATGAGGTGGTCACGTGGGGACACGTGAGGCGCCTAAGAATGGGCCAAACTTCCTTTATTTTATTCTCAGAATATTTAAATAAGTGTTAAACACTTTCAATCTTCCAGGCCATCACGTGTGGGCACGTGATGGGCATCCATGCACTGGATATTAAAGGGATTTGCAATGGGTCACGTGGGGACATGCGAGGGCGCCAATGCATTGGATTTTAATCATTCAGTTCTTTCCATCTTCTCCTTTTCAAAGAGGTGTTTGTCAAAGGTCACGTGGGGTCACGTGAGGTATCTGAAGATTGGGTCAGACTTCCTTTATTTTCTTCCCAGAATATTCAAATAAGTGTTAAACATTTTTAGCCTTTGAAATCATCACGTGTTGACACGTGACAATGCCTCTGCATTGGGCATCAATTCCTCTGTCTTCCCTTATTTTATTCTCAAAATAAGTGTTAAACACTTTAGTCTTCAAGGCCATCACCTGTAGACACGTGATGGGCATCCATGCACTGGATATTAAAAGGATTTGTTAGGGGTCACGTGGGTACACGTGAGGGCGCCCATACATTAGTTTATTAAAGTGTTTATTAGGGGTCACGTGGGGACACGTGAGGGTGCCCAAAATTGATTCAGCCTTTGGGTTTGTTCCCTTTTGTTTTGAGAGTCATGTGTGAGCACGTAAGGCATTGCCTCCAAGCTTTTTCTTTCTCATTTTGAGGAATTTGTTTGAGGGTCACGTGGGGACACGTGACCATGTCTCATTCATTCATTTCTGATCATTAAAGAAAGGGTCACGTGTTGCCACGTGACCACGTTTTCATGCATGGATAATTTGAGTCCTTTGTTTGAGAATTAAATTCTATGGTAGGGTTAAACCCTAATTCCGTTTTGAGGAATTAAATTCCTATGTATATGGAAGAATTAAATTCTCATGTATGGTTAAACCCTAGTTGTATTTTGAGGAATTAAATTCTTATAAGTTTGGGAGAATTAAATTCTTATGTAGTTTTATTTGGGAGGAATTAAATTCCTGTGAATTTGGGAGAATTAAATTCTCATGCAGGGTTGAACCCTAGTTTTATTTGGAGGAATTAAATTCCTATGTATTTGGGGGAATTAAATTTCTTAAACTCAATTCTCCCTCTAAGTTTTGGATCTGCATGGCAGAATCTCCCCGATGAGAATTAAATTCTCAACTTGTGAGGAGATCTGCTTCTGCAGATGTTCAACCTGAGAAAGAACTAAGTTCTTATTCAGAAGAGTTAAACTCTTAATTTGAGAATTAAATTCTCTTTTATTTTATGGAACTTAGATCTCTTTCCCCTTTCTCACCTAGGGTTTCTTTTCTCTTCTGAAGAAATTTTCTTTTCTCTCTTGAGAATTAAATTCTCCTCTCTTTTTTCTCTCTCTGTTCTTCTCTTAAAAAAAGTAGTTTTTTCTCTTTTCTTTTTGGCTTCTATTTATAGGAAAAAGAAAAGAATCAAATTGTTTAGTGAATTCTTCATTGAAAATTTTTTAATTGATTTTGTAACCAACATGATCTTTTAGATCACTCAGTGAATTTTATTCATCATTGGATTTTTAATCCAAAAGATATTCTGTTTGTTATTTTTGGTGAATTTCAGGAAAATCTTTCCTTGTATAAAATCTTTCCATAAATTGGTGATTTTTAATCACCATTGGATTTTTAATCCAACAGTGCTCCTCTTTACAGAGCGCAATCTTTTTGTTTGGAAAGATCTAAATAAATATTAGGGTTTTTGATTTCCCTTAATTTAGAATTTAATTCTCTTAATTCAGAAGGTTTAGATGCCTATCACGTGTGAGCACGTGACCCCTATGATTAAGTATTTGACCAGAATTTGATTCTGTTGTTTTAAAAAACTCAGGAATTATCACGTGTCAGCACGTGACCCTTGGTCACGTGTTGGCACGTAATGCCCTATTGGGGTTTTTCCTTGTTATTTTATTATACCTTTAATTCTTTTCAGTGGGTTTAAAGGCCCATCACGTGTTGGCACGTGACCCCATTTAATTATTTATTTTATTCAGTGCATACAGGCTTTGCCTGTAAATGGTCACGTGTCTGCACGTGATGCCCGGTCATGTGTGGGCACGTGATGCCCGGTCACGTGTGGGCACGTGATCCCATTTAATTATTTATTTTATTCTGTACCTACAGACTTTTCCTGTAAATGGTCACGTATCTACACGTGATACCCGGTCACGTGATGCCTCATAACTTTTGATCCCAGATGAATTATGAGGCCCATAATATATCAAATCAAAGGGTTTTTCGAGACGCTTTCAATACCATTAGAATTTAGTTGTTTCTCATTTGGGAGTTTGTCAAAATACAGCCCGGAAAATACTGGTTTGAATTTTCTTAAGCGTATCGCTGCCATTTGATACCTTGGGCTCTTTTGCGCAGAAATTTTTTTGGCGGGAACACCGCCCGAGGGTGAGGATTGGCCTGTGCCGACCTAGTAGCAAGGGGCCAGCTGTCAGCGGGTGAGTCGGTCGAATGATCCCGACCCGGTGGCGGTGTCGAAATAGGAGCCCCTTCCTCGGGCTGATGTGTTGCTGTCTGAGCGGGCCCTCAGTTGGGCCGGGCTCAGCCCCGCCCAGTTCGCGGGTAAGTTAGGAGCTTACATGCGACATGTTTAGACTTGTGCATTCTTTCATTTTTCCTGCCATCGCTGACCCTTGTATTTTTGTCTTATGCAGGACCCATGGACCTAGGCAAATTTCGGGCAGCTCTGGTCGAAACGAAGAAGGGGAAGAAGGCCGGAGGCGCCGGTCCTTCTCGATCGCCGCCAGCTCCGGCTCCACCGGCAGCCGCTCCATCTAGGCGCCCAAGCACTCCGTGGGCTCTAGAGTCCAGCCGTGCGCCGAGCCGAAAGCGTGCTCGGGAGCAAGAGCCCCGGGCTCCAGAGGTGGGGGTGAGAGTGGTTCCCCTGCGTCACTCCTCAAAAGGTTTCATAGGATGGTGCCCCGCTCCCCGGCTTTCCCGATCCTTGTGAACGATGGGGAGCTTCGCTTCGATGTGCCCTCGGGGTTTTCTGTCGCTGACAGCCTGTTTTCGGAGATTGAAAGGTCGGCCGGGGGCAAAATCCCTCAGGGGACCCTCCGGGCCCAAATGGCGGCCATAGCTCAAGAGGCCGCGCAAGTTAGTGTTCGCACCCCACTTGGTTCTTCATTCAGTACTTTTGTTCGTGTGATTGGGTGCCCCTCTTTCCTTTTTAACCCTCTTTGTTTTCTCCAAATCCTCCAGCACATCGCCCTCGTCGTCAACATGGAGGATGAGGAGATAGCCTCGACGATGCATGCCGCGGGAGAGTTCTCCTCTCGGGAAGAGAGCTCAAGGCTAGAGCTGGAGACGGAGATGGAGAGGGTTGCTGCCCGTGAAGACCGGGTAGCGGCCGGGGATCGGGAGATCGCCAGTTGCCGAGAGGCCGCCCGAGCCGCTGAGGCCCAGTTGGAAGACTCCAAGGTGCTCGTCGCCACCTTGAAGAAGACGGCGAATACCCTCCGGAGGGAGAATGAGGCGACGAAGGAGAGGAAGAGGCGTGCCAAGCTTCGGGCGTCAAAGGCCGAGCTTCTGGCGTCGAAGGCGGTGGAGAGCTACAAGAAGTCTGACCGGTTCTACACCGACCTCGCTGGAGCCGCTGCCGTCGTTTGGCACGACACCCTCGACGCCGTCAAGGCCATGATGCCGAAGTTTCCTTACGGCAAGCTCTAGGATGAGTACCCTCTCGAGGATGACGCGCAGGGGATGTAGGGTTACCTACGACGGCAGCAAGGTTTCGGGAGGCATCGTCCATGCCAAATTAAAATTTTGCCGATTAAGATAACCCTAACATAGATCGTCTACTAGAAATATACGGAAAACTATATGCAAACACTTTGCAATATGAAAAGAGAGCAAGGAATACAATGTTTGTAGACCGGTCCTTCACTTCAGATAACTCCATGTAGTAGTCCCCTCCGCTGCGATCTCAAGCTCCGGACTCTAGAGAGGCTCCGTTGAAGAAATGAACGTGCTTGCTTCGAAGACTTCGAGGCCGAAGATGATCTACGTCGGGGAGACACTAACTCAAGCCATTCCTTCACTAGGTCATGAACTTTGTGAAGAGAATACCCTATACTACATGACAAGTAGTAGAGGATGATGAAGTAGGAAGTGGGCTCACTTTAGAATTGATTTTCTCACACTTTTTCTCATTCCACCATTAGAGCTAGCAAGCTTTTCATGGAGCTTGATAAAGAAGAAGAAGACTTGTGAATAATTTCATCCAAATGAATTATATCACCTATGGTTGAGTTAAGTCCTCATGCTTAACTCATGTAGAGAATTAACCAAGGTGTAAGGTTAAGGGTTGGGTTAAATAATATCTAAGGAAATGACAAAAGAGTGGACTTTGTCAAAGTTTCTACAAGCTTCTTCCAAGCTTGACAACTTTGACTAAGTTATCCTCTTTTGTTAAATATTAAGACATAATAAAACCCTAATTTAACCTAATGATGGTATAAGTCTCATACACCCATCTTGTGTGTATCATCAAGCATGATACAAACATGTACACTTGCATATATCACATATAAACAATGTGCACATTCTAGTGAGAAAATAAATCATAAGTGAGCTAATACTAGTTAATGTAATATAATATATCAAATATATAATTATACATTAAATTATTAAATCAACTCTTGATTTAATAATCCGGCTATAACCGACCAATATCAAAAGTAACAACTTATCGAATCAAAACTTGATCCGATAACCCGACTATATCTCATATAACCGACCGATGTCACAAATCGCGAGAATAGAATATGGTATCGTATATCGTATCAATCTCGGTCCCGCACATATCACATATGTGCTCCTACTCCGTTTTGCTTGAGCCAGGAAACCCCTGTGTAGGACTCTAAAGACTCATCAATATGCCGGCAATAGGTGATGATCATATCAAACACCCACAAGCCGCAAGCGGTCTGCCAAACGTAACGGCCATCCGGGTATTGAGCGATAAGAAGATCAACAAGCAAGCCTGCTCACACTCCTGCGAATCCAATCAGTAACACTACCGTACAGTCCGGTCTCTTCGTCTGATATGTCGCATATCCCGTCTAGGGGTGGTAAACGTCAGACCCCAGTAACTCGATAAGTCGTGTCGATATGAGGCTCATAACGGGTCGAGAAACTACTGATAACACTTACCAGTATATCTATGAAGCTGTCTTGGCCAAGGACTTCTTGTTATAGCCAATCGAGTACAGCGCAACATCAACTCCCCATACCGGGAGAGACGAAACCCCTCCTATCGCTCATTGCCTCCATGTGACTCGGGATCATACCCAAAAGCCACCATTTTGCACACCCTCTTGGACGTGGTATGATGGAAATCAAAGCACAGTGGGAATCACACACGACTCTATAACGATCTCGGGTCTACAGACTAACCTGTACCAGTATCACCAGGGAACTGCCATTTGACGTGAGGTATAATACCATCTAGGAGTTCTCGGCGAGTCCGTCCAGTGTACTCAGTCTCCACTGAGCACCCGTATACTATCTCTGATGTCAAACACCAATGGATATGGGATCATCCATCGCCCATCAACATAGGTCGAGAAGCTATACGCTAGTCTACTCTGGTATATCGATACCCTGTCTCGATACACCGACGACTAGGGTCATTTGAAGGATGTACTTAGCGACTACCAGTCCCCACTAGTATGATATGCATCATAGTCCTGGCAGTCAAGTACTCATCCTAAGGGCTTTATCAACATGTAACATAGAGACAATCAGTGTACACGTTAAGATAAAGAGCAACCAGATAGCATACTATCATGTCGAGCAAGAAAGTCCTCCATATATATGTCCAAGCATCCACTACAATATACATCGTATATACAGTAATGTAACACCCGAGTTCATTTATACCAATTCCAGTTCTCATATTTCTTATTCATGATATTTCTTGATTTATCGTGTTTGGGTGCGAATGGTAGTTTACATTTTACATTGCATTCGACCCGACCAGTTTGCTTGAACTTGTTTGATTCTTATCTATAGATTACCTTGACTTGTTGCATAGACACGTGCACCTCATGATTAGTACATACTGGTATTTTATCTAGTGTCATATCTTTTATCATACGGTATTCTTGGTCACAGAAAATAATTTAAAATTGCATTTCATAGCCTGCATGATACCCTTAACTCCGTGGTAGCGTCCGCGCATCTCGTTCTCGTCCCGTTCAGTGAAACGGACATGTTTGGATGGCTACGTGCACGTACGTGCATCCGTTCTTGGGGGTATGCATTTTCTTTGACTGAGCATTCTTTTTGAAATTTGGAAGTCGCATGTATTTTTCATATTTTAAATCCGAATTTTTAGACCCGACCCGGGCGTGTTTTGGAGTAAGTTTGTATTTGCCAAAATCTCAAACCGGACTAATATTATATTCTTTATATATTCTAAACTATTAATATAAATTTAACTATATATATATTATTTTATAATTATATCTAACAATAGTTAGATTTATGTTAGATTTTTATATACGTATATATTTTAATATATTTGATAACATGCAGAAATCTCTCTCTTTCTTTTTTTTTTCTTTCTCTCTCTCACTGCGATCTTTCTCCCATTTTCTCTCCCTCGCATACGTCCAAATTTCTTTCTCTTCACTGGTCCCTCTCCCTCTCCTCTCGCTATCTCATTCTCTCTCCTCTCGATTCTCTCTCTCTCTCCTCTCGCAAATCCTGTAGCTCAGGAGATCTCGTCACCTCCTTCTCTCTTAGGATTACCTCCCTTCTTTATATTCCCTCTTCCTCGTCTTCCTCCTTCGTCGAAAACCCGAGCCTCCTCATTTCTCCTCAAACCCTAACCATGCCGTCGCCGCCTCCACCTTCGACCTCGCCTCTATTCCTTCGCCTTTCATCCCTCTCTCCTTCTCCTCACCTACCAAACCCCTACCCTACACACGACGAGAATCACCGAGCACCCATATCTTTTCTCCCTTCTCCCGCGTGGGTTTCCTCCTTCCATCGCGCTCGTGCTCGTGGCCAAGACCTCCACTGCCCTCGTCGTTACCAACCTATCTTCCCCTTCTTGACGACCCATAGCACGAACCCATCTCGTTCTCTCTCCCTCGCGATCACCTCCTTCACGAGACCACCCTCACCTCACCGCCGGCGATCCCTTCACCTCATCGTCACCACCATCTCCTCCTCTCCTCGTCCCTTCTCCCTCTTACACCAAGGTCCATGCACCCCGAGCACCAGTCAGCACCAAAACCCTAGCCTAACCCTAACACCTCTAAACAAAACCCTAGCCTCGACGGAAACCCCTTCATCGACGATGTCACCATCTCTGTTCCATCCTCGGCCCTCAACCCTCGAACTGAACACCAAACATGGAACACAGACTCCTTCTTCTTCCTTCTCTTTCTTCTTCTTCTTCTTCTTTGCTTCGCTTTTCTTTCTTGATCCGTTTTCCCCGGTCATCACCGGAGCCGTGCCGTTGCCGACGACCCAGTGAGCCACCCCAACCAGCGTGGTCATGCTTTTGCCCTCCTGGACCCGTGTACGAGTGTGGTTGTGCGACGTTTATCCGACGTCGAGATCCTGTGCTGCATCGTGCTCCGTTGTTGTTCCGTTAGCATATTCATCAATCCCGAGGCAAGTTAATCTTGCTACATGCTATTTTAAATCATTATATACCTATTCTAATATGTAACATACCTGTAGTTTAAATCTAGTACCCCATGTATCATTTTATAACATTTCGATGTTCCGTTTGCATCCGTTTATATCATTTTAGATCTAGAACATGGAAACGTATCTTCTTGCTGTTAGTGTATATGCCCTAGAGGCCATTACTGTATCATACTAGTTTGCATATTACTTAATGGAAGCTTGGGATATTCACAGTTGTATAGACAATCTTGCTCAAAATAGTAGTATGCTACTTGGTTTGTTTCTACTTTAATGTGTACACGTGTTTCTTTTAGTATATCACCTATACACATTAGTGGAGCCCTTAGGATCTTTGCTTGATTACCAGCATTGTGATAGCAGTCACACTCGTGGGGGCTGGGTAATCCACAAGCACATCCTTATACAGGTCCCTAGTCGTAGGACTATCGAGACAGGGCATCGATACTCCGGAGTAGACTAGCGTATGCGTTTCTCATCCAAGCAGGGGAGACGGTCTGTCCCACAGCCGTCAGTACGTCGTACTTGAGATAGTATGCGAGTGCTCGTTAGGTTACGAGTACACTGGACAGGACTCGTCGGGAACTGTTGGTTGGTATTATACCTATCGTCAGTTATCAGTTTCCAGGTGACATGAGTACAGCTTAGTCCGCTGACTTGACACTGTCACTTCGCCTCGAGTGTGTTCCCACTGTACTTTGATTACCACCCTACCACGGCTCAAAGGAGTCGTGCAAACAGGTAGTAGTTGGGTGCAGTCCCGAAGCACTTGGAGGCAGTGACGGTTAGACAGGATTCGTCTCTCCCGGTATTGGGGGTTGATATCGCGCTGTGTCTAGGAGAGCCATTACACAAAGTCTTTGGCCAGGGCAAGCGAGATATACTGGTGGGTTTCCAGTGTTATCTCAGAGTGTTCTGGGCTACACCCCGACACGACTTGTACCGCTATTAGGGGACTGACGTTTACCTCCCCCTTAGGCCCGCCATGCGATATTCTCAGACGAACAGACCGGACTGTACGGAGACTGTCACATTCAGGCTCAGTAAGAGTTCAGATGGATTTCACCTCGTCAGTCTTCTTATCGGCATCTACCTGGGGGCCGTTACGCACAGCTAGTGCCGCTTGCGGTCTGTGGTTAAACCCACTGCCAGCGTAGTGTCGAGTCTTTAGAGTCCCACACAGAGAGCTATTCGCCTTTAGGCAAAAAGGGTAGAGGTCGCATGGTTTTGCGACAGGGTTCGGTCATATCCGTGCACTTGTGCACGTTTGGTGTCCGGGCAGTTATTACTAGCGGGCTTTGGTTTAATCCAGATCCTAGTATGCGTTTTGGGATTGGTTTTATCTCATTTGTATTCGTGTTCCTCGGAACGCGGATACGGGTGTGTATGCACAGTTGACAGAGACAGAGGCAGAGGATTCTCATTAGGGTTGTTGACTGTTGACCTTTTCTAAACCCTAATGAGAATAAGAAATATGATTAATAATAATATTAATTAAGTATTAGTGTGCCATGGTTGGGTTGAAAGTTTGACTTTGTTTACTTGTTGACCGGTTGACTAGCTTGGACTTGTTGACCATCATCATTACAATGGCTATCATTTCATGGCTAAGACTTTTGCTTGCTTGTTATTCTTTACAAAATGAGTGCATGAAATGATAATACCATTGACATGAACCATCACATAATACTCAATTATTATTATTATTATGATTATTTTTGTATTATGAGAGAATGGTTGCAAAAGTCTTCTCTAATTCTATCATTCTCATTCTCTCTCATCAAAGCTCTCCTCTTCCTCTTGCTCTCCCTCTTCCTCTAGCTCAAGGAAAAAATCTCTCATGTGTTGAGAACTATTTGCCTTGGAGATAAAACCCAAAATACTTCTCTACTCATCCTAGTGTACAAGGTCTAGCAAGCCAAGTATTCTAGTTTCCTCTAGATTGATGTTGGAGCCAAATGTAGAAGCTTTCGGGTGAATTCATCTTCGGCACAAGGAGACAACGAGGTGAGGCCGATCCGACCACCATAAGGAGTCGAAGAGAAGGAGTTCAAGTTAAGGTATAACCCCTAACATAGTAGTTAAACTCCTAGTTAGGTTGTTAGATAGTTTGTTTAGCAAAGATCCTATTCTAGAGTCCATGTTACCATCACCGAAAAAATCGTTTTTCACCATTTCCACAAGCCCGAAAGAACAGGGATGGGTAATGTGGACTTACAGTGGTATCAGAGCCTAGCTAAACACTATCTAACATGTTAGCAAAATAATTAGAAGTTCGATCGGAGGAAAAATCACAAAACATGCCCGAAATGTTAACTTTCTGCCGATTTTTATTTCTGTTCAAAAATTAATAAATCATATACTAAAAATCGGCTCAGGGTTTTAAAAGCACACCCAAGAAAAATGGTCCAGTGACTCGGTCAACGCGCCGCGGAACCGCGGCAAGAGCATGCTCTTGCCGTGGATCCACGGCCGAGTTGACTCGGCCGTATGCAATTTTTCCTGTAGTGTGTTCAGTGGGGTGTTTTAGGATTTTTACAATATGTTTTTTCTGTCCAGATTTTCCAGAAAAGAAATTTGTGTTTTGGGGTGGTGACAAATCCGTATTTTGATCGAACTTATATAGACTTTAGCTAACGGGTTATATCTGTGATGTGATATATGTATTGAATGTCTGCTAATCGCTATACGTCGATTAGTGGGGGTTATACATATCTGTGATCTGTAATGTTGATGGTTTGTGTATATGAATTCGTTGGATTGTCGCGGATGAATAGCCGGGGGGTTGTGAGATGAGAGTTTTCTTTATCTTTCAATTCATGTAATTTGTAATTGATGTAATATTATTTATATGGCCGCACATCCGGGATGAGGTTGTAGCCACCATTGTATAATTTCTTTTACTGTTTTTGCTCCTAGGATAGACCCAAGATGGGGTGCACAAACTACCGGGTACCTCGAAGTGCCAAGTGACCTACTCACGTTGTTGAGGGAGGTTGCTTCACTTCGGGTATTTGGCAGGTAGTTTGCCGCACCCGTAGGGGTCTAGGGTGGGGTATTGGCTATTCATCGCGACCGTGTAATCCGCTTTTCGTTACCAGCTTGAACGAATCACGGATTCCTAGTATATCCAAAGTATTCATCTGTGATCTGGAATGGCTATCATTGCATGTGACGAATGTATATATCTATATATGATATCTATTTAGGCGTTGCTTATGTTTTGCATCCGCGCTAGTCCAGCCCCCGCTCTGTCGTTAGTTAAGTAACCTAACGTGTAATGACGGGGCCCCATGGCGAATGCGGATGGCATAAGCGTACGTCATATTTTTGTTGTTTTCTGCAATGGTAGGATTAAATGATGGGACGCATTAAAATTAATGCAAGAAAATAAACCAAAGTAAAGGCGTTGGAACACTTTCAAAACCACCCGGTTTATTTTCAAAAACAACCGTTAAACGCAGAGCTTAAGCCACTCCTTTTAAAAGCTATCTCGTTCCATCGATTATATCAAGTTCACTACGTTCACGGTTTCGCCAAAACCATTCGTAGCCCTCCGTCGTTTCACATGGATAGTCAATAGTATTCAAGCTATGTTTGTTGGCCAAAGTCAAGGCATAGTGATTGGTGGCTATTGGGTATTCATGTGCAGCATAGATAGATGCGTTGGTTTAGGACAGTCGTACTGTCTTGTTGGCTAAAGTCAAGGGTAGGTACGGGTGGGTTCAAATTAACCTGGAGAATGACGGGTAGAACTTGACATGTGACTTATGATTTGTTGGCCAAAGTCAAGGTCATAATAGCATGGGGAAAAAATCCACATCGGGAGTTTCTAAAGAAACTGAAACTTGCTAGCGCTGCATACCATTTGAAGTGTGATGATTCTGGTAGGATTCTTTCAGTTTTGTCACACGATGATATTTGGATCCCGGTCCTACTGTGAGTATATGCTACTCCTCCGAAACTTTCTTACTTAACGATCAATGCTATAAACCAAGTAGGTGTCTAGAAAGGTGTTAGCGGGGCTACGCCCACAGGGAAAAGAGGTTATTTAATTAAGGAACTTCGCGAAAGCGTTGGAAAACCTCCCTCGAAGTACCAACACTGGCCTGGCTGAACGGTCAAGCAAGTATTGTACGGTGAGATTGATCCCGACTAATTCTTCCTTTTTGGTTTGAGGAGGGATTCGAGAGACAGTGGGAGCCATCCTGTTTAGACAAACTAAAAACCACTCTAAACTTGCAAGAGCATCATGCTAAAGTGTTTCTTCTCTCTCTCCTAATTGCAGCGACCAAACATCATGACCAGACTTAAGTTACTACTAGATAAAAACATACTGACATGGCTAAACTATAAAGATTGGCTCAGGAATGTCAAAATGGCAATCACTTATGACAAGTTGGGGTATCTCCTTACCACCAAAGCTCCCTTTGTCCCAGGTCCCAAAACCAGCGTCGCGGATAAGGAAATCCGTAAGACCTGGGAAATCGACTGCGCGAAGGCCAAGTGCCCCGTGCATGCCTCTATGGACAATGAACATCAGAGGAGGCAGGAGAATATGGACCTTGAATCCATATTTCTCCATACAAAAGAACTGTATGGAGAGCAATCCCGTATCGCCAGATACGAAGTCTCGAAAAAGCTGTTTTCGGCGAGATTGGCCGTCGGATCATCGGTAGCGGAACACATGCTTAAGATAATTGGCTTCATTGAGGAGCTCGCGGACCTTGGGACCACGTTAGAGAACGAGCTCTACATGCACTTGATTCTCCAGTCCCTTCCTTCCACTTACGCCCAGTTTATCCTGAACTTCAACTTGCAAGAAAAAGAAGTTGAACTTTCGGAACTCCTCAATATGCTGAGGAGTGCAGAGGGCACCCTACAGAAAGGTAGGGAAACATCCACTTTGTTTGTAGGAGGATCTTCCTCTTCTAGGTCCAAGGCGAAAGCCAAGGGAAAGAAGAAGAAAACCCCCACCAAACCAAGGGGCGGTGTTAGTAAAGTGGATACGAAGGGAAAGGCAAAGGCAACAAAGGTAGCGGGAAAGCTTGTGGGGAAGGAAGAGTGCTTCTACTGTCACAAGAGTGGACACTGGAAAAAGGATTGCAGGGCTTGGAAAGCCAGAAACCAGGACCGGAAGCAAGTTGCAGCTTCGGCTTCAGGTGTGTATGTTATTGAAAACTATCTATCAATAAACTCTACTTCCTGAGTATTGGATACCGGATCAGGATCTCATATCTGTAATTCCATGCAGGCACTGAGAAAGCGTAGGGTTTTGAAGGCAAGTGATATGACCCTCAGAGTTGCAAATGGAGCTGGCATGGATGCTGAGTCCGTGGGGGACTATCACTTGGAAATGTCAGATGGACATGTTTTGGTTTTACGTGATTGTTATTTTGTACCCAATGCAACTTGTAATATCATATCTGTATCTTTATTATCTAAAGAAGGTTATGAATTTGCATTTGTAAGCAATGTTGTAAACATTCACCTTAATCAAGTTTTGATTGGGTCAGGTACATTAAGTAATGGTATATACGTATTAAACCAACCACGGATTTTCAATGTCCAGAATACACACAAAAGAAAGTCTCCGGAAACAAATCAGGCTTTCTTATGGCATTGTAGACTGGGTCACATCAATGAGAGAAGGTTGACGAAGTTACATACAGAAGGATATTTGGATCCGTTCGAATATCAATCGTATGCAACTTGTCAATCCGGTCTCAAAGGAAAGATGACAAAGACTCCGTTCACTGGACACAGAGTAAGAGCGAGCAAGCTCTTGGGACTCGTACACAGCGATGTGTGCGGTCCAATGTCTACGCATGCGCGAAGCGGTTATTCTTACTTCATTACTTTTACGGATGACTTTTCAAGGTACGGATATGTATTCTTAATGAAACATAAATCCGAAGCCTTTGGAAAATTCCAGAAATATAAGAATGAAGTAGAAAAACAAACCGGTAAAAGTATCAAGACACTGAGATCTGATCGAGGTGGTGAATACTTGAGTGCCGAGTTCCTGGATTACCTAAAAGAAAATGGAATTCTCTCTCAGCTTACTCCTCCATACACTCCGCAACATAACGGAGTATCGGAAAGACGGAACTGGACCCTATTGGATATGGTACGTTCCATGATGAGTAACGCTGAGTTGCCGCGATCATTCTGGGGATATGCACTAGAATCAGCTGCATACCTTTTGAACTGAGTTCCAACTAAGACTGTGCCTACCACACCATATCAGATGTGGAGTGGGAAGAAACCCTATCTTAAGCACATTAAGACATGGGGATGTCCAGCTTTTGTCAAAAAGCAGCATACGGACAAACTCGAAGCACGCTCAGTACAGTGCAAGCTTGTGGGATATCCAAAGAACTCCAAGGGATATTTCTTCTATTGCGAAGAGGAACAAAAGGTTTTTGTTTCTCGTCATGCCCACTTCTTGGAAACTGAGTTTTTGGAAAATCAGATAAGTGGGAGCGCAATAGAACAGGAAGAAATTCCAGAACCACGAGCTATTACTGAAAGCTTAGTAGAACCAGAGGGTTCGAAAGATCAGGACGTTCCTACGCCGCTCCGCAGGAGTAGTAGGCAGTCTCATCCGCCCGAGAGATACTACGGTTTTCTCATAGACGGGGATAAAGAGGATTGCATCATTGATAGTGATGAGCCGACCAGCTTCCAGCAGGCCATTCAGAGCGTTGACTCGGTAAAATGGCTGGATGCAATGCGGACCGAAATGGAGTCTATGTACACCAACAAAGTATGGACTTTGGACGTTACTCCAGATGGGGTGAAACCCGTAGGATGCAAGTGGATCTTCAAAAGGAAGATTGGTGTAGATGGACAGATTGAGACCTATAAGGTTAGACTTGTTGCAAAGGGTTTTCGTTAAAGACCTGGTTTGGACTATGATGAAATCTTTTCTCCAGTGGCTATGCTGAAATCCATTCGGATCCTTCTTACCATTGCTACCTTCCACGATTATGAGATTTGGCAGATAGACGTAAAGACCGCTTTTCTAAATGGAAATTTAGAGGAGTGTGTCTATATGGACCAGCCAGAGGGTTTCATTCAGTGTGGGAGCAGCGGAAAGGTATGCAAGTTTCTTAAGTCCATCTATGGACTAAAGTAGGCATCGCGGAGTTGGAACATCTGTTTTGATGAGACGGTCAAAGAATTTGGCTTTATCAAAAATCCAGATGAACCATGCATCTATAGTAGATTTGTAGCAAGAACTGTCGTATTCCTCGTTTTATACGTGGATGACATTCACTTTATAGGAAATGACATTCCTATACTACAATCTGTCAAGAGGTTCTTGTCACACAGGTTCTCCATGAAAGACCTGGGTGATGCCTCTTACATTCTGGGGATCCGGATCCATCGTGATAGATCCAAGAGGATATTAGGACTTTCACAGTCCAGGTATATCGACACCATACTGAAAAGATTCAGTATGGAAGATTCCAAGCGCGGCAATCTACCGGCTTGTCACGGGATCACCCTCTCCAAAGAGATGTCTCCCAAGACTGATTTGGAAAGGGATCGCATGTCTATTATACCCCACGCTTCTGCAGTAGGCTCTATAATGTATGCGATGTTGTGTACCAGACCAGATGTAGCTTATGCACTGAGTGTGGTAAGCCGGTATCAGTCAAACCCTGGGGAGAAGCACTGGATAGCGGTAAAGAACATTCTCAAGTACCTGAGAAGGACTAAGGAGATGTTCTTGGTGTATGGCGGAAAAGACCTCCAGATCGAGGCCTTTGCTGACTCCAGCTTCCAAAGTGACAAGGATGATTCTAAGTCCATGTCGGGTTATATCTTTACCCTCAATGGAGGGGCGGTGTGTTGGAAGAGTTCCAAACAGGAAACCGTTGCTGACTCGACGCGGAATATATCGCTGCTGCTGATGCCGCAAAAGAAGCCGTCTGGATGAGGAAGTTCTTGATTGAACTTCAGGTGGTTCCGTCCATTGTTGATCCAATACCACTGTATTGCGACAACAACGGGGCTATAGCTTTAGCGAAGGAACCCAGGTCCCATCAGAAGTCCAGACACATCTTGAGGCGGTATCACCTGATCAAGGAGATCGTGGGTCGACAGGAGATCGAGGTTCGGAGAGTTGCTACGGAAGATAACACTGCTGATCCACTCACGAAGGCCTTACCTCAGACTCAGTTCGAGCGGCTGATCGAGATGATAGGTCTTCGATACGCCAGTATATGGCCTTAGTGCAAGTGGGAGATTGTTAGTGTATATGCCCTAGAGGCCATTACTGTATCATACTAGTTTGTATATTACTTAATGGAAGCTTAGGATATTCACAGTTGTATAGACAATCTTGCTCAAAATAGTAGTATGCTACTTGGTTTGTTTCTACTTTAATGTGTACATGTGTTTCTTTTAGTATATCACCTATACACATTAGTGGAGCCCTTAGGATCTTTGCTTGATTACCAGCGTTGTGATGGCAGTCACACTCGTGGGGGCTGGGTAATCCACAAGCACATCCTTATACAGGTCCCCAGTCGTAGGACTATCGAAACAGGGTATCGATACTCCGGAGTAGACTAGCGTATGCGCTTCTCATCCCAGCAGGGGAGACGGTCTGTCCCACAGCCGTCAGTACGTCGTACTTGAGATAGTATGCGGGTGCTCGTTAGGTTACGAGTACACTGGACAGGACTCATCGGGAACTGTTGGTTGGTACTATACCTATCGTCAGTTATCAGTTTCCAGGTGACATGAGTACAGCTTAGTCCGCTGACTTGACACTGTCACTTCGCCTCGAGTGTGTTCCCACTGTACTTTGATTACCACCCTACCACGGCTCAAAGGAGTCGTGCAAACAGGTAGTAGTTGGGTGCAGTCCCGAAGCACTTGGAGGCAGTGATGGTTAGACAGGATTCGTCTCTCCCGGTATTGGGGGTTGATATCGTGCTGTGTCTAGGAGAGCCATTACACAAAGTCCCTGGCCAGGGCAAGCGAGATATACTGGTGGGTTTCCAGTGTTATCTCAGGGTGTTCTGGGATACACCCCGACACGACTTGTACCGCTATTAGGGGACTGACGTTTACCTCCCCCCTAGGCCCGCCATGCGATATTCTCAGACGAACAGACCGGACTGTACGGAGTCTGTCACATTCAGGCTCAGTAGGAGTTCAGATGGGTTTCACCTCGTCAGTCTTCTTATCGGCATCTACCTGGGGGCCGTTACGCACAGCTAGTGCCGCTTGCGGTCTGTGGTTAAACCCACTGCCAGCGTAGTGTCGAGTCTTTAGAGTCCCACACAGAGAGCTATTCACCTTTAGGCAAAAAGGGTAGAGGTCGCATGGTTTTGCGACAGGGTTCGGTCACATCCGTGCACTTGTGCACGTTTGGTGTCCGGGCAGTTATTACTAGCGGGCTTTGGTTTAAGCCAGATCCTAATATGGGTTTTGGTATTGGTTTTATCTCGTTTGTATTCGTGTTCCTCGGAACGCGGATGCGGGTGTGTATGCACAGTTGACAGAGACAGAGGCAGAGGATTCTCATTAGGGTTGTTGACTGTTGACCTTTTCTAAACCCTAATGAGAATAAGAAATATGATTAATAATAATATTAATTAAGTATTAGTATGCCATGGTTGGGTTGAAAGTTTGACTTTGTTGACTTGTTGACCGGTTGACTAGCTTGGACTTGTTGACCATCATCATTACAATGGCTATCATTTCATGGCTAAGACTTTTGCTTGCTTGTTATTTTTACAAAATGAGTGCATGAAATGATAATGCCATTGACATGAACCATCACATAATACTCAATTATTATTATTATTATGATTATTTTTGTATTATGAGAGAATGGTTGCAAAAGTCTTCTCTAATTCTATCATTCTCATTCTCTCTCATCAAAGCTCTCATCTTCCTCTTGCTCTCCCTCTTCCTCTAGCTCAAGGAAAAAAATCTCTCATGTGTTGAGAACCATTTACCTTGGAGATAAAACCCAAAACACTTCTCTACTCATCCTAGTGTACAAGGTCTAGCAAGCCAAGTATTCTAGTTTCCTCTAGATTGAGTTTGGAGCCAAAGGTAGAAGCTTTCGGATGGATCCATCTTCGGTACAAGGAGACAATGAGGTGAGGCCGATCCGACCACCACAAGGAGTCGAATAGAAGGAGTTCAAGTTAAGGTATATCCCCTAACATAGTAGTTAAACTCCTAGTTATGTTGTTAGATAGTTTATTTAGCAAAGATCATATTCTAGAGTCCATTTTACCATCACCGAAAAAATCGTTTTTCACCATTTCCGCAAGCCCGAAAGAACCGGGGCGGGTAACGTGGACTTACACTTGCATACTAGATTACGTTATACTGCATCCATACCAATATTTACATCACGTATTGCTTAGTTGTACATCCCATGTTACCATTTTATAGTTTTATAACTTCGGATACCGGTTGCATTCATTTCATTTAGAATATATATCATTGTATCCATAGATCACTTGAATATATAACACTGTAATATTGACACCCCACGTTTAATAAATTGCACCCTATTTAATTGGGAACTATGAACGTAATCACATTTATACGTTAGATCTCATAATCACAATTGTTTTATAGCCATATTACCCTTTTGTAGTTTTACCCTATCGGACGACCGGTTGCATACATTTAGCCTTATTCACATTCAATTGCATCTCTAGATTGTTTTAATACATATTAATATGATTTTATCATCCACATTTGTTATACAGCACTCCTGAAATGCTGAAACCATCTCTTAAAACACAAACTGATGACCGTACAGCTAAGTAGTTTAATCTGCATATATTGCTTAACCTATTACATGTGCCAATTTATTGTGTTATTGATACCCATGCTTGTTTATTTACAACCATTATTTTTGTCAGTTGATTATGAGCACTCAAATGATATCCTTTACACCCTGACATGACTTACTACACACATACTACTTGACCCGACGTGGTACCGTACACTACTTGACTTGACCTGATGTACCATAGCTTGACCTGTTACTTGATCTTGTGTCTAATGCCAATAAACCTGACATGTAGTCCTTACGGACCGTTCCTGTTGTCTATCCAGACAAACCTGCACCTACCTGCTCCTATGTTGGCATAAATTCTTGATTACTTAAATACCTGACTTGAACACCTATAACTTGGTTGTATGGGAAATCAATGATGAAACCTGACTTGTAACTCGATAGTGTGCTACCATTATTGATCAGTTTTAGAGGCTGAGCCAGCCTTGGGATGATGATGCTGACATCATCCATCGTTATCCATTACCTTTTAGAGGCTAGGCCAGCCTTGGGATGATGCCATGGACATCATTCATCTTTACCCTTTTCCTTTAGTGCCTAGCGGCACGTCTCGGTTTCAGCCCGAGAGTCTTAAACCGTGGTCCCGGACACGCACGAGATACTATTGAGTTGCATCGATGATTCATCAAATTGATTTCAAAGACTTGAGAATAGTTAACCCAATAGACCAGTTTAGATAACTCACCACACATTACCCCACTGCCCTTAATTGTAATACTGTTATGCTTGTTTACCATTTTATACTCATACTTGCATGTATTGCTACCCCTGTTTATTTATTGCTTGATATTATGACGCACTGACGTCTGGGTTTTGCATGACCCAGATCCTCTACCTTTGTTGCAGACTGATCAGGAGTACTGCCGCTGTTAGACCGAGCGGTGAGGACCCTGTTGGTATCCAGATTTACTATTCCAGGTGTTGTTTATTGGATTTATTGCTTTCGCATATTATATTATTTCTTGACTCATTTACTCTGGCTTATGGACATGTACTAGATAGTTTAGTTTACTTTCATGTTCTTGATATCTCTACAGCCGTAATGTGACTGTGGAAGGATTTTTCCTATCCACAGGTAGCATGGTTGGCTATGTCACGTGCCTATCTTAGAGTACTCTGGGAAGCAGGGCGTGACATGGTTTGTTAGGTATCAGAGCCATAGGATATAGGTTAATCGAGTGTGATTCTTTTGTAGTTGGGTATTGGACCCAATACATGAATCAGAATACTCGTGATTAGGAACATGTCCTGCCACCTTGTTATCTTGATTCTTGAATCATATCTTTCTTTTATCCTTCGTCCTTGACGATATGCAAACAAATTTGCATCTCGGCTTGAAACCTTTTGGTTCTCTATTGTTTCTCCTTGTTCTTTGATTCTGATACTAGGATTTGGGCGACTTGAGTGGAGTTATGTAATTGTACCCATGAACTGCAGCATGGTTACAATACAGTACTCTATTTAAGTAACTTGGAGTCCTGGTCTTGATTCACTTCCTTGTTTCATGGTCGATATATTACCTTACTTCTCTCGGTTTCGTTGCTTACCAGTTATTGTTTCATCGCCAGTTTGAATCACGTTTACCGTGCTTGATCCTCTTCAGTTCGGATGAAGTCATCTCGGTATCTTACTTGTTCATGTTTTCCCCGCATTAGGATTATTCAATCCTGGTGCATTCCTTGGTTGTTGTTGTCTTGGGAATGGATTTTCGCGGCACTTTCCACTCTTACATTGATAATAAGGAAAGGAAAGTGATTCTCTAGATTCCCGGACATCCGGAGTTTGTTTTGTTGGAGGAAGCAGTTCTGTCGGGCCAGTCGAGTTTAGGGCTAGGCTGACAAACAGTGTTCTTTCGTCAATGGAAGTTGATAAGAAAGAAGCGCCGGCTATAGTTCGAAATTCATGGACGTGTTCGAAGACACCTCGGGTTTACCGCCGAAGCGAGACGTGGAGTTAGCAAATGATCTTGTTCCTGGTGCAGCGCCAATCTCAAAGGCGTACTATCCAATGGCGCCAGTGGAGTTGGAAAAAAGTCAAGAAGCAGGTTACCGAATTTCTTAAGAAGGGTTGTATTCGCAGCAATAACTCACCTTGGGGAGCTCCAGTTCTTCTAGTAAAGAAGATGATGTCACAAGGAGGATGTGCATCGATTATCGAGAATTAAACCGGGTGATTATTAAGAACAAGTACCCGATCCCTCGTATTGGTGAATTATTTGAGCAGCTTAGTGGCGCGAGGGTATTCTCGAAACTGGATTTGCGATCCGGATATCATCAGGTCTGAGTTAAGTCAGAGGATATTTGCAAGACTGCGTTCAGAACTCGGTATGGACATTACAAGTATTTGGTGATGCCCTTCAGAGTAACGAATGCGCCGGCGATATTTATGGACTTGATGAACCGAATCCTTCGCCGTTCTTGGACCGGTTTATAGTGGTGATCATCGATGACATTCTGGTTTACTCGAGGAGTAATGAAGAGCATGCAAAACATTTGAAGATCGCACTGCAGACAGTGAGGCAAGAAAATTATATGCAAAGATGAGCAAGTGCGAGTTTTGGCTTGAAGAAGTGAAGTGTTGGGGCATGTGTGGCTAGAGATGGAATCGCCGTTGATCCTGAAAGATTACAGTAGTTCGAGATTGGCCGATTCCGAAGAATGTTGCGGAGATAAGAAGTTTCTTGGACCTGCCAGGTATTATAGAAGAGTTGTGGAGAATTTTCTCGGTTGGTTGAGCCGTGGACCAAGCTTACGTGCAAGGAGGTACCATTTGTATGGACGGAGAAGTGTGCGTCAGCTTTAGAGGCGTAGTAGCAGAGATTGATAACCGCTCCTATTCTGACCGTGCCAGACAGTTCCTGAGGAGTGGTAATTCACAGCGACACATCTGGGAAAGGATTGGGATGTGTTTTGATGTAGCATGGGAAGGTTATAGCTTACGCGTCGAAACAGTTGAAGATCCAAGAGAAGAATTACCCAACTCATGACTTGGAGTTAGCAGCTATGATTTTTGCCTGAAGATTTAGAGACCCTACTTGGGCCGAAAGGGTCGAAGTTTTCACCGACCACAAAAGCCTGGAGTATGTGTTCACATAGAAGGAGCTCAGTATGAGGCAGCGTAGATGGTTGGAGCTGATGCCTGATTACGATCTTGATCTTGAGTACCATCCGGGAAAAGTAATGTTGTGCCGGATGCGCTTAGTCGGTTGCCAGCAATTCAGATGTTGACTGCACAAAGGGAACTTATTGAAGGCTTGGGAAGCTTGGATTTGGAGGTCGTGCTACCGCATTCTTCAGGACAGTTGATGCAGCTGCAAGTACAGTCGTCATTGATCGAGGATATTAAAGCAGTGCAATTGCAAGACCCAAGATTTGCGGAAGTTCCGAGAACAGGTTGAAGCTGAACTTCGAACGGACTTATTGATTCATGAAGGTGGTTCGTTACGATGTGGTGGTCGTTGTGTGTGCCAAAGGGAGACATCCGCGAAGAAGATATGAAGGAGGTACACAGTTCCGCATATTCTGTACATCCAGGAGGCATGAAGATGCACCGAGATTTAAGACAGCAATTCTGGTGGGAAGGCATGAAACCGGAGATTGCTCGCTTGGTAGCAAGGTGCTTGGTGTGTCAGCAAGTTAAGGTTGAACATCAAAGGGTTGCTGGTTTATTGCAACCACTTCCGATTCCTCAATGGAAGTGGGAACATACAACCATGGATTTCGTGACGGCTTTACCGCGGAGTCCAAAGGGCAATAATGCAGTTTGGGTGATTGTTGATCGTTTGACCAAGGCAGCTCATTTCATACCATTTCGAATTGGGCAATCAACAGAAGCTTTGGCAGAACGATTCATGCAGGGAATTGTAAGATTTTATGGAGTATCGGTGAGCATCGTGTCCGACCATGACACCCGCTTCTTATCGCACTTTCGGAGGAACTTACAGGAAAGTTTGGGAACTAGTTTGAAGTTTAGTACAGCTTATCATCCTTAGACAGATGGCCAGTCAGAGAAAACAATCCAAACCCTTGAGGACATGTTGAGAGCTTGCGTGTTAGACTTCAAGGATTCATGAGAAGATCATCTGCATTTGGTGGAGTTTTCGTACAACAACAGTTTCCAGACGACTATTCAGATGGCTCCATTCGAAGCTTTATATGGTTGCAAGTGTCGTTCACCTGTGGTTAGGACAATGTTGGAGAACGAATATTGGTGGGACCAGATTTGGTTGTACAGACAGTTGAGAAGGTTACTACTATCCGGAATCATATGAGAGCAGCACAAGACCGACAGAAGAGTTGGGCAGATACATCAAGAAGACCTCTAGAGTTCGTCGTTGGTGATTTGGTATTCTTGCAGATATCACCGACTAGAGGGGTGATCCGTTTCGGAAGTTGAGGAAAGCTTAGTCGTCGATTCGTTAGACCTTCTGAGATCTTGGAACGTGTTGGAGAAGTGGTTGATCGTTTGGCGTTACCGCAATCTTTGGCGAATGTTCATGACGTGTCTCATGTATCTCAACTCCGTAAGTATGTTCGAGATGAAATACATGTGTTGGATCATTCGGAGTTGACTGTACGAGAAGAATTGACTTTTGAGGAGCGACCGATGTCGATTGTGGATCGAGAAGAAAAGGTTCTTAAGAACAAGATTATCCCTCTTGTACTTGTTTCTTGGGGAAATCACTCGCATGGAGAACCAACTTGGGAACGAGAAGATGAAATCCGGCAGAAGTTTCCACATCTATTCTTATAGTTTCTTGATCGTTTATCCTTTCTTGTTCTTGGAATTTCGAGAACGAAATTCTTTTTGTAGTTGGGTATTATGTAACATCCGAGTTCATTTATACCAATTCCAGTTCTCATATTTCTTATTCGTGATATTTCTTGATTTATCGTGTTTGGGTGCGAATGGTAGTTTACATTTTACATTGCATTCGACCCGACCCGCTTGCTTGAACTTCTTTGATTCTTATCTATAGATTACCTTGACTTGTTGCATGGACACGTGCACCTCATGATTAGTACATACTGGTATTTTATCTAGTGTCGCATCTTTTATCATACTGTATTCTTGGTCACGGAAAATAATTTAAAATTGCATTTCATAGCCTGCATGATACCCCTAACCCCATGGTAGCGTCCGCGCATCTCGTTCTCGTCCCGTTCAGTGAAACGGACGTGTTTGGATGGCTACGCGCACGTACGTGCATCCGTTCTTGGGGGTATGCATTTTCTTTGACTGAGCATTCATTTTGAAATTTGGAAGTCGCATATATTTTTCATATTTTAAATATGAATTTTTAGACCCGACCCGGACGTGTTTTGGAGTAAGTTTGTATTTGCCAAAATTTCAAACCGGACTAATATTATATTCTTTATATATTCTAAACTATTAATATAAATTTAACTATATATATATTATTTTATCATCATATCTAACTGTTAGATTTATGTTAGATTTATGTTAGATTTTTATATACGTATATATTTTAATATATTTGATAACATGCAGAAATATCTCTCTCTTTCTTTTTTTTCTCTCTCTCTCACTGCGATCTCTCTCCCATTCTCTTTCCCTCGCATACGTCCAAATTTCTTTCTCTTCACTATTTCCTCTCGCTATCTCAGTCTCTCTCCTCTCGCTATCTCAGTCTCTCTCCTCTCGATTCTCTCTCTCTCTCATCTCGCAAATCCTGTAGCTCAGAAGATCTCGTCACCTCCCTCTCGCTTAAGATTACCTCCCTTCTTTATATTCCTTCTTCTTCGTCTTCCTCCTTCGTCGAAAACCCGAGCCTCCTCATTTCTCCTCAAACCTTAACCATGCCGTCGCCGCCTCCACCTTCGACCTCGCCTCTATTCTTTCGCCTTTCATCCCTCTCTTCCTTCTCCTCACCTACCAAACCCCTACCCTGCACACGACGAGAATCACCGAGCACCCATATCTTTTCTCCCTTCTCCCGCGTGGGTTTCCTCCCTCCATCGCGCTCGTGCTCGTGGCCAAGACCTCCATTGCCCTCGTCGTTACCGACCTATCTTCCCCTTCTTGATGACCCATAGCACGAACCCATCTCGTTCTCTCTCCCTCGTGATCACCTCCTTCCCGAGACCACCCTCACCTCACCTCCGGCGATCCTTTCACCTCATCGTCACCACCATCTCCTCCTCTCCTCGTCCCTTCTCCCTCTTACACCAAGGTCCATGCACCCCGAGCACCAGTCAGCACCAAAACCCTAGCCTAACCCCCAACACCTCTAAACCAAACCTTAGCCTCGACGGAAACCCCTTCATCGACGACGTCACCATCTCTGTTCCATCCTCGGCCCTCAACCCTCAAACTGAACACCAAACATGGAACACAGACTCCTTCTTCTTCCTTCTCTTTCTTCTTCTTCTTCTTTGCTTCGCTTTTCTTTCTTGATCCGTTTTCCCCGGCCATCACCGGAGCCGTGCCGTTGCTGACGACCCAGTGAGCCACCCCAACCAGCATGGTCGTGCTTTTGCCCTCCTGGACCCGTGCGCGAGTGTGGTTGTGCGACGTTTATCCGACGTCGAGATCCTGTGCTGCATCGTGCTCCGTTGTTGTTCCGTTAGCATATTCATCGTTCCCGAGGCAAGTTAATCTTGCTACATGCTATTTTAAATCATTATATACCTATTCTAATATGTAACATACCTGTAGTTTAAATCTAGTACCCCATGTATCATTTTATAACATTTCGATGTTCCGTTTGCATCCGTTTATATCATTTTAGATCTAGAACATGGAAACTTATCTTCTTGCATACTAGATTACGTTATACTGCATCCATACCAATATTTACATCACGTATTGCTTAGTTGTACATCACATGTTACCATTTTATAGTTTTATAACTTCGGATACTGGTTGCATTCATTTCATTTAGAATATATATCATTGTATCCATAAATCACTTGAATATATAACACTGTAATATTGACACCCCACGTTTAATAAATTGCACCCTATTTAGTTGGGAACTATGAACGTAATCACATTTATACGTTAGATCTCATAATCACAATTGTTTTATAGCCATATTACCCTTTTGTAGTTTTACCCTATCGGACGACCGGTTGCATACATTTAGCCTTATTCACATTCAATTGCATCTCTAGATTGTTTTAATACATATTAATATGATTTTATCATCCACATTTGTTATACAGCACTCCTGAAATGCTGAAACCATCTCTTAAAACACAAACTGATGACCGTACAGCTAAGTAGTTTAATCTGCACATATTGCTTAACCTATTACATGTGCCAATTTATTGTGTTATTGATACCCATGCTTGTTTATTTACAACCATGATTTTTGTCAGTTGATTATGAGCACTCACATGATATCCTTTACACCCTGACATGACTTGCTACACACATACTACTTGACCCGACGTGGTACCGTACACTACTTGACTTGACCTGATGTACCATAGCTTGACCTGCTACCTGATCTTATGTCTAATGCCAACAAACCTGACATGTAGTCCTTACGGACCGTTCCTGTTGTCTATCCAGACAAATCTGCACCTACCTTCTCCTGTGTCGGCATAAATTCTTGATTACTTAAATACCTGACTTGAACACCTATAACTTGGGGGTATGGGAAATCAATGATGAAACCTGACTTGTAACTCGACAGTGTGCTACCATTATTGATCAGTTTTAGAGGCTGGGCCAGTCTTGGGATGATGATGCTGACATCATCCATCGTTATCCATTACCTTTTAGAGGCTAGGCCAGCCTTGGGATGATGCCATGGACATCATTCATCTTTACCCTTTTTTTTTAGTGCATGGCGGCACGTCTCGGTTTCAGCCCGAGAGTCTTAGACCGTGGTCCCGGACACGCACGAGATACTATTGAGTTACATCGACGATTCATCAAATTGATTTCAAAGACTTGAGAGTAGTTAACCCAATAGACCGGTTTAGATAACTCACCACACATTACCCAACTGCCCTTAATTGTAATACTATTATGCTTGTTTATCATTTTATACTCATACTTGCATGTATTTCTACCCCTGTTTATTTATTGCTTGATATTATGACGCACCGACGTCTGGGTTTTGCATGGCCCAGATCCTCTACCTTTATTGCAGACTGATCAGGAGTACTGCCGCTGTTAGACCGAGCGGTGAGGACCCTGTTGGTATCCAGATTTATTATTCCAGGTGTTGTTTATTGGATCTATTGCTTCCGCATGTTATTTTATTTCTTGACTCATTTACTCTGGCTTATGGACATGTACTAGATAGTTTAGTTTACTTTCATGTTCTTGATATCTCTACAGCCATAATGTGACTGTGGAAGGATTTTTCCTATCCACAGGTAGCATAGTTGGCTATGTCACGTTCCTATCTTAGCGTACTCTGGGAAGCGGGGCGTGACAAGTAATGGCCTCTAAGGCATACATATAACTAACAGGGGAATGTCTCTGGAAACGCTGCAGGGGAAGAAGCCCCTGGTGGGAGCGTGGGGAGAAGTCGGTCCCCCCGGCTCCCGGTGCCGAGGCTCCTGCGATGGATGCCGACCTTCAAAATGCAACCCTGGTTGTCGTAGTGGGGGTGCAGCTCATCGACTTTCTCCCCGGCCTCGAAGCCTGAACTTCCCCGCCTCCTTATTTTCTTTGCGCTAAAATTTTGTAAGCCTTCAGGCGTTTTTGTAAGGCTGGGGAGCCTAAAATACCTCTGTAAAGACTTCTGATTTTTATGAATAGAAAATCCATTTTGCAGTGTTCTTTTGTTTGTGGTAAACATTTTATTTGCGCAGTACTGCTTTCATGTTAGGTTGGTTTTTCGTCTAGCGATTGCACGTCGAGTTGATAGTTGAAGTCGACATTTGCCAAGTGTGCAAAGACCAGTGAAAGGTCGGTATCTCCATGGCCCCGAAGTCGAGGTTGAGATCGCTTAAACGTGGATGAACCGAGCAGGGTAGCTGCGCGGTGGCCTCTTGATGAGGGCTTAGATCCTTAGCGTCGTGGGTAATGAACTACCAGCCAAGGATAAACCGAGCAGGTTTGCTTCCCGGTTGCCTCTTGGTGAGGGCTTTGATCCATGTCGTCGTGGGGTAAGAGATTACCAGCCAAGGATGGAACGAGTAGGGTTGCTGTCCGGTGGCCTCTTGGTGAGGGCTTTGATCCTTGGCGTCGTGGGGTAAGAAATTACCAGCCAAGGATGGACCGAGCAGGGTTGCTGCCCGGTTGCCTCTTGGTGAGAGCTATGATCCTTAGCACGGGAGGGCATGGAGAGGCCCGCTAAGGATGGACCGAGCAGGGTTGCTTTCTGGCTGCCTCTTGGTGAGGGCTTTGATCCTTAGCACGGGAAGGCATGGAGAGGCCTGCTAAGGATGGACCGAGCAGGGTTGCTTCCCGGTTGCCTCTTGGTAAGGGCTTTGATCCTTAGCGCGGAAGGGCATGGAGAAGCCTGCTAAGGATGGGCCGAGCAGGGTTGTTGCTCAGTGGGCCGGTGGCCTCTTGATGAGGGGTTTGATCCTTAGCGTCGTGGGGTAAGGAATTACCAGCCAAGGATGGTCCGAGCAGGATAGCTGCTCGGTGGCCTCTTGGTGAGGGCTTTGATCCTTGGCGTCGGTGGGTAGTGAACCACCAGCCAAGGATTAGACCAAGCTGGGTAGCTGCTCGGTTGCCTCTTGGTGAGGGCTTTCATCCTTAGCGTGGGAGGGCATGGAGAGGCCTGCTAAGGATGGACCTAGCACGGTTGTTGTCCGGTTGCCTCTTGGTGAGGGCTTCGATCCTTAGCGCGGGAGGGCATGGAGAGTCCTGCTAAGGATGCACCAAGCAGGGTTGCTGCTCGGTGGCCTCTTGATGAGGGCTTTGATCCTTGACGTCGTAGGGTAAGGAATTACCAGCCAAGGATGGACCGAGCAGGGTAGCTGCTCGGTGGCCTCTTGGTGAGGGCTTTGATCCTTGGCGTCGGTGGGTAGTGAACTACCAGCCAAGGATGGACCGAGCATGGTAGCTGCTCGGTGGACTCTTGGTGAGGGCTTTGATCCTTGGCATCGGTGGGTAGTAAACTACCAGCCAAGGATGGACCGAGCAGCTACCCTGCTCGATTGATTCGTGAGGTTCTGTCCGACCTTCCCCGGTGTTTGAACATCGGGAAGAGTGACCGTCGCAGTCGACACGTGTTATGAACGAGCGCGGGGAATCGTAAGAGCCGCGTCATTCCGATTGTAGGGTGTTTTTTTTGTCACCCCATTGAGATGGGAATACGCGCGCGCTTGTCAGGCGCAGTACAGATTCCCCCTGCCTAGGGTAGGCTGGGGTTTATTGATTGTGGAGATCCGAATCTCCGGCAACCGCGGACTAAGCTGCCGTTAATTACCCCTCGCATTTGGAGCGAAGGAACCTCCGATTAACGGGTTAAACTGTTCATGCGAACTCAATGTGCAGTATCGTGTTTTGAAGGGGTTTTGGAAATATCGGGGGCCCCGCAGAGTTTTTACGGGGGTCCCGCTACCCGGATAGCGGGCTGGGGGTCAAGGGGGCTAGCAGCCCCCTTGCGGGGTGCGGGACAGCGTCCCGTTAGAAATTTTTTCTAACGGAAGACAGTGTCGTGGAGTCTGTGTATGTTTTCCTTCCCCCCTTTTTTTTCTTTAGAGTGGAGTTTAATTTCAAAAGGAATTTTATTGTGGAGTTAAACTCCAAAGAATTTTAAATGGTGTTAAACTCCTAAAAGAATTTTATGCGGAGTTAAACTCCTAAAATAGAACTTTATTGTGGAGTTAAACTCCAAAGAATGTATATATATATATATATATATATATATATATTTAAAAGGGTTTAAACTCCAGAAGGGATTTTGTTGGGGAGTGCACGTAAAACGAGGGGGAAAAGAAAACAAAATGGCGTCTAAAGGACGCTCGCACAGCAGGTGGGCGCCTTAATGCCCAGGGTCACGTGCGCGCACGTGACCAATGGGCACTTTGGCGCCCGCCAGGGTCATGTGGCCACACGTGACCGATGGGCGCCTTGGCGCCCGCCAGGGTCACGTGGGCACACGTGACCGATGGGCGCCTTGGCGCCCCGGGGGTCACGTGCGCACACGTGACCGCGGGGGGTCACGTGGGCACACGTAACCGCGGGAAAAACCCGCGGAAAGGGAAGCCTAGCCCCTAGGCTGGGGAGTTAAACTCCCAAGGGAAGTTTTGGAGTTGAACTCCTAGCAGAAACAAATTTATGGAGTTAAACTCCAACAGAAATAAATTATGGAGTTAAACTCCAGCAACTTTAGAAAGGAGTTAAACTCCTGGGGGATTTATTGCTCTTCTTTTGAGCCTTGGGTCTGTCCAAAGTTAGATTTTTGGAGATGGGTCTCCTTCTTCTTGCTCTTGACCGGCAGGATCTTGGAGAAAAGGGGATGAGCCTTAAAAGCCTCCCCTTTTCGAGATCTGGTTGGAGATCCAAGCTCCCCTTCGCAGGTTTTGTGGTGGAAATCTATTTATTTTGAGAAAAGAAAGAGTTAAACTCTTGATTTAATTCAAAAGGAAAAAGAAGGTTTTAGAACCTTGAGGAAGGAGGAAGAGATCTCAGATCTAGAAAATTTCTGGAGAGAGAAAAAAGTTGTTGAGATATTTCACTATCTTTGCCTTTATAGGCCATACACTTTACACATAGCCCCTTGGGCTTCACAAAATGGCATTTTGCCCACCCCATGGCTCATGTGCCATTTCTTTTTGCACATAAGCCATGGGCTTTACAAAAATTTGGCTTTATGCCTATTTTTCTTACATTTATCCATAAAATAAAATAAAAGAAATACAACAAAAATTGTTTATTACAAAATTTTTATCTTGGCGTGGGGGGAGGCCGGCCACTTCATGTTCGGGCTTGAGCCGGGCATGGGCCCACTTGGCTTGGGGTTGACTTTGATTTTGACTTGGTCAACCAGGGTGTAAATTTTTACCCCAACAAATTGCCCCCCGTCAATAAATGCACACCACATATGTAGGTCGTGTGCATGAAATTGATGGATCTTCTTTCACGTGGAGGCGACTTGATTCGGTTCCCACCTTTTGGGAAGCTGGCACTGCCCTTTTTACGACATGGACGGTCGCTGCGGCCCTTTTTGCGACTTGGACGGCCGATTCTGCCCTTTTTGCGACTTGGACGGTCGGTGCTGCCCTTTTAGCGACGTGGACGGTCGGTGCTGCCCTTTTTGCGACTTAGACGGTCGATGCTGCCCTTTTTGCGACTTGGACGGTCGGTTCTGCCCTTTTAGCGACTTGGACGGTCGGTTCTGCCCTTTTTGCGACTTGGACGGTCGATGCTGCCCTTTTTGCGACTTGGACGGTCGGTTCTGCCCTTTTAGCAACTTGGACGGTCGGTTCTGCCCTTTTAGCGACTTGGACGTTCGGTTCTGCCCTTTTAGCGACTTGGACGGTCGGTTCTGCCCTTTTAGCGACTTGGACGGTCAGTTCTGCCCTTTTTGCGACTTGGACGGTCGGTGCTGCCCTTTTTGCGACTTGGACGGTCGGTGCTGCCCTTTTTGCGACTTAGACGGTCGATGCTGCCCTTTTTACGACTTGGACGGTCGGTTCTGCCCTTTTAGCGACTTGGACGGTCGGTGCTGCCCTTTTTGCGACTTAGACGGTCGATGCTGCCCTTTTTACGACTTGGACGGTCGGTTCTGCCCTTTTAGCGACTTGGACGGTCGGTGCTGCCCTTTTAGCGACGTGGACGGTCGGTGCTGCCCTTTTTGCGACTTGGACGGTCGATGCTGCCCTTTTTGCGACTTGGACGGTCGGTTCTGCCCTGTTAGCGACTTGGACAGTCGGTTCTGCCCTTTTTGCGACTTGGACGGTCGGCGCTGCCCTTTTTGCGACTTGGACGGTCGGTGCTGCCCTTTTTGCGACTTGGACGGTCGGTGCTGCCCTTTTTGCGACTTGGACGGTCGGTGCTGCCCTTTTTACGACTTGGACGGTCGGTTCTGCCCTTTTTGCGACTTGGACGGTCGGTTCTGCCCTTTTTGCGACTTGGACGGTCGGTTCTGCCCTTTTTGCGACTTGGACGGTCGGTTCTGCCCTTTTTGCGACTTGGACGGTCGGTGCCTGATTTGACTTGCTCTGCTTCATGCAGTGTCAGGGGTAGACTTGACTTGCTCCGCTTCTCGCGGTGTCGAGATTGGATTCTGACTTACTCCGCTTTCTGCGGTGTCGGAGTGGAAGTTGACTTGTTGATTTTGATTTGGGTTGACATCGGTATCGCTATACTGGAATATGGTACCGGGAGCGAATCATCATTTGTCATGAGAGGATTTGGGAATTGTTTTTTTTTGTTTTGGCATCAGCATCGCTACACTGGAATATGGTACCAGGAGCGAATCATCATTTGCGCTTGCTTATTAGGAAACGATGGCTTAGGAGACAGGTTTTAGGTCCCTATCACCTAAGACTTTTCAATTTTGTGAGCCGTAAGGGTCTCACAAAGTATTTTCTCCCTACGGGTCGTAAGGATCCCGTAGATGTATTTTCTCCTTAGGAGTCGTGGGGACTCCTAAGTGTGTTGCTCCTTTGTGAGTCGTAAGGATCTCACGCGGGAATTTTCTCCTCACAAAGTCGAGAGGACTTTGTGAGTGCATTTCATCTCTTTTTCACGAGTTTGCGCCCTTTCGGGTTTTCACAAACTCGCCGGCAGTCCTGCTGTTTTTACTCACGGAACCCTTTCGGGTTTTCATCCGTGCCCATCTTGCTTGTGGACATACCCCTTTTTATTATTTTTTTTATTTTTGGAGAGATTGGGATTGTTTTACGCCCGTGGATTGTATACGGTTTTGCAGAATGTATGATCCAGACCGTAGGGCCATAAAAATTTTGGGACTTTATTGGCGTCTGCATCGCTGCACTGGAATATGGTACCAGGAGCGACTCATCATTCGCCGTTGGGGTATGGGATTTGGAATTTGGTTGGCGTCTGCATCGCTACACTGGAATATGGTACCAGGAGCGACTCATCATTCGCCCTTTGGGGACTTGGGATTTGAATCTTTTTTTTTTTGCATCAGCATTGCTGCACTGGAATAATGCCAGGAGCAACTCATCATTTGCCTTGGGAGGACTTGGGATTTGGGTTTTTGGTCGACATCAGCACCGCTAACACTGAAGCAAAATGCCAGGAGCGACTCATCATTTGCCGTTGCCCGTTGGGGAACAATGGCTTAGGAGACAGGTTTGGGTCCCTATCACCTAAGGCTTTTCAATTTTATGGGCCGTGAGGGTCCCATAAAAGCATTTTCTCCCTACGAGTCATAAGGATCCCGCAGGTGTATTTTCTCCTTGGGAATCATGAGGATTCCTAAGTGTGTTGCTCCTTTGTGAGCCGTAAGGACCTCACGCAGGGGGTTTCTCCCCCACAAGGTCGAGAGGACTTTGCGAGTGTATTTCATCTCTTTTCACGAGTTTGCGCCCTTTCGGGTTGTCACAGACTCGCCGGTAGTCCTGCTGTTTTTACTCACGGAGCCCTTTCGGGTTTTCATCCGTGCCCATTTTGCTTGTGGACATACCGTTTTTTATTTCGCCGCTGGTGGGACTTTAAAGTAGTCTCACCGGCAGGATTTGGGAGAAATAGGGGTCATTTACGCCCGTGGATTGTATACGGTTTTGCAGGATGTCTGATCCAGACCGTAGGGCTGATGTGCTCAATTCGCCTGCGACTTGGAGCATTCATGTGTAGTATTTCTTGAGATATCGGCCATTGACGGGTGGCATGGGCCTTTCTCCCTCGGCACTTATTAGTTGGTAGGATCCTCCGTCGAACACTTTCTCGATGACGTATGGTCCTTCCCAGTTCGGCTCGAATTTTCCCTTGGCATGTCGATTGGGGATGATCGGTCTTTTGAGGACCAACACCAATTCACCTTTCTTGAAAGCGCGGAGATGAGTTATCTTGTCATAGGCCCGTGACATTTGGGCTCGGTATAGCTCTAGATTTTGCTGCACCGCGAGCCTCTTTTCTTCGAGGGCATCGAGTTCTTCAAGTCGAAGGAGCACGTTTTCCTCTTCTGTCAACTCATGCTGAACGGCCATTCTTAAGCTTGGAACTTCGACTTCGAGGGGGAGGACCGCCTCCACTCCGAAGAGCAATGAGTATGGAGTGGACTGAGTTGGAGTACGGTGCGTGGTACGATATGCCCACAATGCCTCGTGAAGCTTGAGATTCCAGTCTCTCTTGTTGGCTGAAGCATTTTTCCTCAGGAGCTTGCATAGAGTCTTATTGAAGGCTTCGGCTAGCCCATTGGCTCTTGGATTATAGATGGAGGAATATCTCCAGTCTATCTTGTGCTGAGTAGCGAACCTTGAGACATTGAAGCTCTTGAAAGAAGGCCCGTTGTCAGAAATGATTCTTCTCGGAGTACCGAAGCGGTATAGAATATTATGCTGGAAGAATGTCAGAATATCCTTTATCTTAACTTCTTTTAGCGGGACAGCTTCAGCCCATCTGGAGAAGTAGTCTGTCGCAGCCAGTATAAACCGGTGGCCTTTAGATGACGGAGGATCAATTGGGCCAACAATGTCGGTGCCCCAAACTTCGAAGGGCCACGATGCCACCGTAGGATGCAATGGATTGGGATGCTTGTGAATAAAATCACCGTGAATTTGGCAGATATAACATTTCTTTGCCTGCTCTCCGCAATCTCGTATCATGGTGGGCAAGTAATACCCAAGCCGTTTGATTTGAAGTCGCATCTTGGGGCCAGATTGGTGAGCACCGCAAACGCCCGAGTGGACATCTTTCATGACCTTTTGGGCTTCGGCCAATGACAGACACCTGAGCCAGAGTTGGTCATATGACCTGTGGTATAACGTGTCATTTACAAACACGTATCGGAGAGCTCTTTTCTTCAGCTGAATCCTCGCAGATTTTTCTTCGGGCAGCTTGTCGTATCGGAGGTACTCTATGAAGGGTTTTCTCCAATCGGGCTCGTCTTGGATGATCGAAGCTTCTTCCGCAGGACTGCTCTTCTGTTCCGCGCTTTCCTCTTCTCGTAGAGAGACTGGGGGTAGAATTTGCCGGCTCCTGACTGTGATCAGAATTTCGTCCATGTCAGGCTCAGCCAGCTCCTTGGCCAAGCGAGCGAGTACATCAGCCTTTCCGTTCAACGCTCTAGGGACTCTCGTTAGTTCAATATGAGTGAACCGTTTCATGAGCTCCACCACTCGACCTCTGTACCGACCTAACTCGGGTTTGTATATCTTATAGTCGCCGCTTACTTGGTTGACGACAAGCTGGGAGTCACCGTAGACTCGTAGCCGACGGATTTCCATTTCTACGGCAAGCTCCAAACCAGCTATCAGAGCTTCATACTCAGCTTCATTGTTTGTCCGAGGCTCGGTGAGAGCAAAAGAACGCCGTAGGGTTCCCATTGATGGTGTGATGAACACCAATCCTATCCCTACTTTTATCTCCGGGACGCTTGATTTACTGGAGGTCCTTATTGACGAGGCTCCATCGAAGTAGAGCTCCCAACATGGCTCATCTTCCTCGAGGTGCAGCACTTGTTCATCGGGTAACTCACAATTTAGCGGCGACCCTTCTGGTATGGGATGAGCGGCGAGAAAGTCTGCAATAGCTTGCCCTTTTACTGCTTTCTGAGGGGTATAAACTATGTCAAACTCAAGTAGCATGACAGCCCATCTTGCCATTCTGCCGGCTAGGCTTGCTTTGGTCATCAAGTGTTTGAGTGGGTCGACCTTGGAGATCAGCATAACCCGATGAGCGAGCAAATAGTACCTCAGCTTCTTCACAGCAAATATTAGAGCCAGGCATTGCTTTTCGATTGGGGAGTAGTTGTGTTCCGCCCCGACTAGAGTTCGACTGAGGTAGTAGAGGGCATTTTCTTTTCCTTCCTCGTTATTCTGGGCAAGGAGCGCACCGAGTGACTCGTCCAGCGCGGCAGTGTAGAGAATCAGCGGTTTATTTGGAATGGAAGCGGCCAGCACTGGAGGGTGCAACAAGTATTCTTTGATGCTTTCGAACGCTGCTTGACATTCGGCATCCCAGATAAAAGGAGCTCCTTTCTTCATGAGCTTTGAGAAGGGCCTACATCTCCCCGATAAATTTGAGATAAACCTCCGTATATAAGCAAGCTTGCCTTGAAAAGATCTTAGCTGCGTCAGACTCTTCGGAGTGGGCATCTCTATGATGGCCTTTATCTTTGATGGGTCAACTTCGATCCCTCGATGTCGGACTATGAAGCCCAGGAATTTTCCCGATGACACGCCGAAAGCGCACTTCAGAGGATTCATCTTCAGATCGTATTCCCTCAGTCTGGTGAGAACGGTCCTGAGATCTTGGATATGATCGGCCTTGGCTTTAGTCTTGATGACCAGATCATCAACATAGCATTCGATGACTTTATGGATTAGGTCATCAAAGATATTAGTCATTGCCCTTTGATATGTAGCACCTGCGTTCTTCAGTCCGAATGGCATTACCTTGTAGCAATATATTCCGATCGGGGTTCGAAATGCTGTGTGCTTCTCATCCTCAGGCGACATCTTGATCTGATTATATCCAGACGAGCCATCCATAAAGGTGAACAGTTCGTAATTTGAGGTGTCATCGACCATCATTTCCATGACCGGTAGCGGGAAGTCGTCTTTAGGGCATGCCTTATTGAGGTCCCTGAAATCGACACAGACTCGGATCTGCCCATTTTTCTTCTTCACTGGGACTATGCATGCGATCCAGTCTGCATATTTCTCTTCCCTGATGAAGCCGGCATCGATGAGTTTCTTGGTTTCCTCAATGACCTTTTCTTCCAACTCCCTTCTCATTCTTCGAGGAGCTTGTTTGACTGGCTTAGCATCAGGAGATATAGCCAGCTTATGCACGGCTACCTCAGGGGAAAGGCCAGGCATTTCTTTGTACGTCCACGCGAAGCAGTCGACGAACTCACGCAGTAGGGCAATTATCTGCTCTTTCATTTCCTCCGACAAGAGTGAGCTGATGTAGGTCGGCCTTGGATTATCGGGCGTTCCTAAGTCAATCTCGGCTAGCTCGTTAAAGGTTGCTTGTCCGCCATCTTCGAGCTCTTGAGGAGCTTCTTCTGGCTCGGCTATCTCGTCATCATCATTTGATCTTTCGCTTGCCTCACCAACATGGATCATGTAGCACGCTTTGGAATCAGGTTGAATGTAGCCTATGCCCCGTCTATCTGGAATTCGTCCATCGATGAGTGCTCGGACCTGGGGCGGATACCATAGCCCTTCGTAAAACTTTGCTTCGGACTCCGTTTGATATAACCGGCATCCGCACTTCTTAAAGTATTCCCGCATCTCGGGCGCATAGTATCTGGGATTGAGGACGGCTCTTATGCCTCTCTCATAGGGAAGGCACACGATAGAAAGGTCGTCCGGGTGCACAACGGGGTTTGACCTGTAAAACAGGACGCCCTTTTGTCCATTTTTCCTCCCGGGCACGTAGAAAGTTTTCAGCTGGTCCACGGTAGAGACTGACAATGCGTCGAGCTCTTTGCACATCTGTTCCGGCACCCTTGTGATGGCCAGGGACCCTTCTGCGACTTCGAAGGTCTCTCGTAGTTTTGCTTGCTGCATGGGGGGCCAATCTGCACAGCTGTTGCATGGCAGGTCCTCTTCTTCTGACTCTTCAGTGTCACTGCCAAGATGAGGGCGGGCTTTGCTGCTAGATGGGCCTTCAGTAACAGATTCGTCCGTATCGCTGCCGAAACGAGGGCGAGTTTTATGGAAGGACGGGCTTCCAGCGTCGGACTCATCAGTGTCGCTGCCGAAATGCGGGCGCATTTGGGCGTTTTTGCTTTTGAAAGTGACAGCCGGCGCAGATTTGCTTTTGAGTCTTGGGGCCGGTCAATCCTCAGTCAGTTGTGGCTTAGCATTTTGGTGGTTCATAAAATACCGAGAATCTTCATAGCGGACTTCATGCACACCGAACGGCTGGATGTCTCCGTCAATGCGTCTTTCTTCGCCATTTTTAGTATACTTCATACATTGATGGAGAGTTGACGGAATGATGCAGTAATCGTGGAGCCACGGCCGCCCCAAGAGAATCTTATAAGACGTGTCTGCGTCGATCACGTATATCTTAACTTCAGTTTGCAGATCCCCGAATTTGATTGGCAAAGCTATAGACCCCAGAACTTGCTGGCAATTTTGGTTGAAGCCTTGAATGACAATCCTTTCTCTTGACAGGTGTCCGACGTCCATTGACAAACTCTTCAGAGTTCGCAAGTTCATGATGTTCACTGAGGACCCCGGATCAATCAATATGCGATTAATTCGATCTCCGTCGCTGTACCCGGTCACGTAAAGCGGCCGATTGTGCTCAGCTGTTCCCAGTAGCAAGTCTTCATCCTTAAATGTGACTGCGGCGGCATGCAGAGCGTGCTGAGCTTCTTTCATATTAATTTCCGCGAAGTGAGCCTGATACCGCTCGGGGTTTTGTAGAGCGTGAATAAGAACATCTCTAAGCTTTTTAGATAGGACCAAGGCGTCGTAAATGCTCAGGAGAGACGGAAGCTTCCAGAGATGTGCTAAGACATTATAGTCCACCGAGGAAGGACCTATGTTTTTATCAGCCAGTTCTCTGCCATCTTCTTCATTAGCGACTTGTTTTTCTTTCCCTTTTGGGGCGTTGCCTTGATTTGGCGGTAGAGCCCTGCCACTTCTGAGCTGGATTTGATTGGTCGTTGTGGCGAGCTCTTCGTCCTCTTCGGGAAAACAGAGCTCCTCTTCCGAGTCGCTGCCAAGATGGATGGCGTAGCAGGTCACTACTGGGATCTTTTCATTGGAGTCTTCTTCTAACTCCTCAAGAATTTCAGCCGCTTGTACAGGGAGGAACTCTTTTATTTGAACCAAAGTTCTTTCCTTCTGTTCATATTCTTCGAGGGAATCGATATATTTTTGAATGGCCGATCTCCCTGCAGACTCCTTTTCGCGCCGAGCCGCACTTTTCTTCTTCTTGAGCTTCTTGGATTTTGAGCCTGACGGAGCTGCATTGGCAGCTGGACTGGTAGGCTTCTTTTGCCCTTCACATTCCGTCCTGGGTTCTTTCCGAAGTAGCTTTATCATCTTCTTCGTCTTATTAGATATGTCGTACTCCACGGAGGCCGCGATGAGTCAGTTTCGTTTGTCAGGGCAGCAGGTTCAGCTGTCTGCTCCCAGAAGGCTTCGACTTCTGTCTGTATAAAGTTGGCGGTTGCAACTTGATTGTTCACCAACACGCTTTTGGACAGCTCGATCTCTCCAGCCTTGTACTGCTTCTCGATCCAGTCCTTGAAGATATAGCAATCCTCGATCGCATGGCTCACTACTCGGTGGTACGGGCAATACAGGGGATTGTCGGTCATTTTTGCTTCTTGGGGTCTTTTCGACTCCGGCAATTGTAGGCCGTTGTTCAAGGCATTTTTAAATATCTTGCGGACCTTGTCCCTTCTGAAAGAGTAAACCTTGTTCTTTTTCTCCTCTAGGGAAGGCCCATCTCCTCCCAGCAATGGCTTTCGAGACCGGTTAGTTTTGGATTCGGCCGCCCTTCGCTTTTCTTCATTGTCGGAGGCATTGAAGACATTGGTACTGCTGGAACTCCCGCTTCTACGGTTGTCGTCCCGCTTGCTTTTCCAAGTTTTGTCTCTCTCAGAATCCGGCGGGGACTCCTGCTTCGAGCGTTCCAGCATTTGGACTTTCTTGGTTAGCTCCTGAAATGTCTTGAGGCCTGCCGTACACAAGAATGGGACCATCCAATTGCTGAGGTTCCCAATGAGAAGGCTGACGGACTGGTCCTGCTCCAGCGGCGGTTCGCACTTGACTGTGAGATTACGCCATCGAGCGATAAAGTCGGTGTTGCTTTCATTCTTCCCCGGCTTGGTCCTCACAAGGTCGGCAATGGAGATTTTATCACTGACACTCATGAACCTTTGCCGAAATAGGGACTCCATTTGGGCAAAGGTAATGACGGACCCGTCCGGTATACTCGCATACCAGTCGAAGGCGACGCCGGTCAGGCTGTTGACAAACTGACGAAGAAGGAGCGCGTCATTGCCCCCTGTATTTCCGCACGATGCTTTGAAGTGGGCGACGTGCTGGTTTGCATTCCCTGTTCCATCAAATCTTCCGAACTTAGGAATGACGTAGCCGCTTGGGAACTCAATCAGATCGTACTGCGCGGGATATGGCCGCCCACTACTGCCGATTTCTTTCTGAGCTTCAGCTTCGGCCACCAATGTTTTAACCTTGCTGGTGACCAAATCCATTATACGATCCTGTGTTAGAGGGATAGTGCTATCTGGGGCCAAGGCGTCCCCAGAAGCGGAGTGTGGCCAGCTTTCATGTGGCTCGACCAGTCTTGGTCCCAAAGGAACAGGCATTGGCTGCCTCGGATTGTCATCACCCGGCTGATTAGTAGCGGCTTGTGCTTGATTGGGAGGCGCTCGAGCAATTTGAGCCATAAGCTGCATTACCACGTTCGTTAAGTCGTCAATCTTCGAATAGAGGTTGGCCATCTCTTTATCTTTGTTCCTGAGCTGTTTTCGAAGCTCTTGAAGCAGCTCTTGCTCCGCAGTCCTGGGGCGGAAAGTAGGCTCTTCCTCGCTGTCCGAGCTTGACTCTGCATGGACCGAGGGGTCTTTCTGCCTATCATCCTCATCGAGAGGGTTTTCTTCATCCAGCGGAGGCGACTGTTCTTGGGAAGCGGCAACCACATTCAAGCCAGATTGGACTTGGGATGTGGTGGCCCCATCCTTGCTTTTGCTGCGAAGGTTGTCGCTGGGACGCCCGCCCGCCATATAGACCGTATGGACGACATATCCAGCCGTCTTTTTATTATCGGCGGTTGATTTCACGGATCGCTGTCTTGGCCCTCCTGTTTCGGTAGCGGGCGGTCGATTGAAGGCGGCTGGCCTAACCGGGTTCTTGAATGGTGCTGGCGCTTCTTTTCTGGGTTTACCCCATTGCTTTCGTGCGGCACAGAGTGCTTAATAGACTCTTGAAGAGACAGTGTCATACTTCTTCTGTTGGGGCCGGGACACGTCTCTTTGTGGCACTGTTCGGACCACTGTCTTCTTGATTCTGGCGGTCATGGCATTTTTCTGAACCCACTTTAGAGGCTCGAAGGAATTGCTGATTCTTACGTCCGACTCAGCCGTCGTCGCGGGGCAACCCTGCACTTGGAACTTCACACGATTCCATTTGGCCGAAGCCTTGGCCCTCTTGTTGGCTCGATACCTGAGACGCTTCTGCCTTAACTTTTCTGTTCTAAGCACCTGGCAGACTTCGGCTCTTTGGGAAGACGCCGCAGACCGGGCGATGGAAGGCCTTGGAGATACGCTCGATTGTGCATTTGTTGGAGTCATCGCCTGAGTTCGTCCGCAACATTTATTGTTGCCCTTTGTACCGAAGTTCTTGCCCCCAGCTGGAGCACCAGAGAATCGTTCAGATACCGTCTTAAGTTTCGGTTGTGGTGCCTTGGCGATCATGACATTCGGCCTTTTACCCCTTGAGACTAGCTTGGCCACCTGTTCCACCGGGATCTCCGCCAGATGAGCGCTTCCGGCAGGGTAGATGATGACGGAGCCAAACTGGCAGGGCGGTTCCTCCCACTGTCGACTGAGGCTTGCGGGGAGGACCACACGAGCGTTGATCTTGACCACGTACGGAATCGGGGTCACGTTGGAAGCTGAGTTCGTCTTGGGAGACATCGTCATTGAAAGTTGATTGCTGCACGAAAGAAAGAAATTATTTCAGTACAAACATCGGCGTATATGTTAAATGAGTTCGCATGAACGCTTAACCCGAAATATGGGAGGAGAGATAGTCCCACCGGGCGTGCCAGAATCTGTAGGGTGTTTTTTTTGTCACCCCATTGAGATGGGAATACGCGCGCGCTTGTCAGGCGCAGTACAGATTCCCCCTGTCTAGGGTAGGCTGGGGTTTATTGATTGTGGGGATCCGAATCTCCGACAACCGCGGACTAAGCTGCCGTTAATTACCCCTCGCATTTGGAGCGAAGGAACCTCCGATTAACGGGTTAAACTGTTCATGCGAACTCAATGTGCAGTATCGTGTTTTGAAGGGGTTTTGGAAATATCGGGGGCCCCGCAGAGGTTTTACGGGGGTCCCGCTACCCGGATAGCGGGCTGGGGGTCAAGGGGGCTAGCAACCCTCTTGCGGGGTGCGGGGCAGCGCCCCATTAGAAATTTTTTCTAACGGAAGACAGTGTCGTGGAGTCTGTGTATGTTTTCCTTCCCCCCCTTTTTTTTCTTTAGAGTGGAGTTTAATTTCAAAAGGAATTTTATTGTGGAGTTAAACTCCAAAGAATTTTAAATGGTGTTAAACTCCTAAAAGAATTTTATGCGGAGTTAAACTCCTAAAATAGAACTTTATTGTGGAGTTAAACTCCAAAGAATGTATATATATATATTTTTTTAAAAGGGTTTAAACTCCAGAAGGGATTTTGTTGGGGAGTGCACGTAAAACGAGGGGGAAAAGAAAACAAAATGGCGTCTAAAGGACGCTCGCACAGCAGGTGGGCGCCTTAATGCCCAGGGTCACGTGCGCGCACGTGACCAATGGGCACTTTGGCGCCCGCCAGGGTCACGTGGCCACACGTGACCGATGGGCGCCTTGGCGCCGATGGGCGCCTTGGCGCCCCGGGGTCACGTGCGCACACGTGACCGATGGGCGCCTTGGCGCCCCGGGGGTCACGTGCGCACACGTGACCGATGGGCGCCTTGGCGCCCCGGGGGTCACGTGGGCACACGTGACCGCGGGAAAAACCCGCGGAAAGGGAAGCCTAGCCCCTAGGCTGGGGAGTTAAACTCCCAAGGGAAGTTTTGGAGTTGAACTCCTAGCAGAAACAAATTTATGGAGTTAAACTCCAACAGAAATAAATTATGGAGTTAAACTCCAGCAACTTTAGAAAGGAGTTAAACTCCTGGGGGATTTATTGCTCTTCTTGGCGCCCATGGGCGCCTTGGCGCCCCGGGGTCACGTGCGCACACGTGACCGATGGGCGCCTTGGCGCCCCGGGGTCACGTGCGCACACGTGACCGATGGGCGCCTTGGCGCCCCGGGGGTCACGTGCGCACACGTGATCGATGGGCGCCTTGGCGCCCCGGGGGTCACGTGGGCACACGTGACCGCGGGAAAAACCCGCGGAAAGGGAAGCCTAGCCCCTAGGCTGGGGAGTTAAACTCCCAAGGGAAGTTTTGGAGTTGAACTCCTAGCAGAAACAAATTTATGGAGTTAAACTCCAACAGAAATAAATTATGGAGTTAAACTCCAGCAACTTTAGAAAGGAGTTAAACTCCTGGGGGATTTATTGCTCTTCTTTTGAGCCTTGGGTCTGTCCAAAGTTAGATTTTTGGAGATGGGTCTCCTTCTTCTTGCTCTTGACCGGCAGGATCTTGGAGAAAAGGGGATGAGCCTTAAAAGCCTCCCCTTTTCGAGATCTGGTTGGAGATCCAAGCTCCCCTTCGCAGGTTTTGTGGTGGAAATCTATTTATTTTGAGAAAAGGAAGAGTTAAACTCTTGATTTAATTCAAAAGGAAAAAGAAGGTTTTAGAACCTTGAGGAAGGAGGAAGAGATCTCAGATCTAGAAAATTTCTGGAGAGAGAAAAAAATTGTTGAGATATTTCACTATCTTTGCCTTTATAGGCCATACACTTTACACATAGCCCCTTGGGCTTCACAAAATGGCATTTTGCCCACCCCATGGCTCATGTGCCATTTCTTTTTGCACATAAGCCATGGGCTTTACAAAAATTTGGCTTTATGCCTATTTTTCTTACATTTATCCATAAAATAAAATAAAAGAAATACAACAAAAATTGTTTATTACAAAATTTTTATCTTGGCGTGGGGGGAGGCCGGCCGCTTCATGTTCGGGCTCGAGCCGGGCATGGGCCCACTTGGCTTGGGGTTCACTTTGATTTTGACTTGGTCAACCAGGGTGTAAATTTTTACCCCAACACCGATTTCGCCGAGAAACCGCGTGGCGATACAATAGTGGAATAAACGAGCGACTGTTGGACTCTTGGGGCGTTGTGGGGCTATAAAAAGGAGGGTGTGTTGATCACTCCTTTCTTCATCTCCTAAACGTAAGAATGGACACTTTCCCTTTCACCATCCTCGAGATCATCTCTTCCGAGGACGTGTACCTATACGACCAGTTGTGCTCCGAGGAGATGCGGCAGGCGGTGATCCGGCGGGTTAAGGATCACATCGGCCGCCTGGTCCCCCGGCGATCACCCCTTCTCCAGCTGCTCATGTACTCCATCTGGAGGGCATCGCCGGGGTTGCACAACCCCTTGTCTGAACAGCTGAAGGACGAGGTGGTTGGGAAGCTGAGGTGGCTATGTCGTCTCGGCCTGATCTCGATGAGTCGGCGGGATCGCTCGGTGGAACTCGTCCTCGAGTGTTACCAATTGAGGCATCTCGCCGATGGATGCCCGTCCGTGGAGCTTTATGGCCCGTCCTTGGACACAAGGGTTCGCGAACAGCATCAGAGGAAGAGGTCCGAGACGGAAAGGGCTCAGCTGGTGGAGATTTCCTCAGAGTACCACGAGGAATACTTCTTGCAACCCCTTCTATGGCTGCTGTATTTTTTATTTTTTTTTTTATTTTTTTTTTATATAAGGCTGAGGAGCCAACAATACCTTTTTGAATCAATAAAATTCTTCTTTCTGAAATGCTATATCGTGTCCTTCTTGTTGCTTAAAAAAAGAACATAGAAGAATTTACCTCGCTTCGTTGAAGAACCCAAGTAGTGGTCTGCTAAGGATGGACCGAGCAGGGTAGCTGCTCGGTGGATCCGGAGGCTCAGTCTAACCTTCCCTGGTTCGTGAACATTGGGGGAGCGACCGTCGCATGCCGTGCGTGCCAGGGACGCTTGGGGAGGCGTAACGTTTCGGGAAGTCGCGTCAATTCTGCTACGTGGCAGCGCGGTATTGAAGAACGGGAGGAACTTCTCCCCGGACCTCGACATGAAATGACTCAAAGCGGCTACCCGCCCTGTCAGCCGCATGATTTCGATGTTAGTCTTGGGCGCGGCCATGTTGAGGATGGCGTCGATTTTCTCCGGGTTATCTTCGATCCCACGGTGGGTGACCATGAAACCGAGTAACTTTCCACCGGTGACCTCAAATGCGCACTTGGCGGGGTTCAACTTCATCTTGTATTTGCGGAGGACGCCGAAGGCCTCGCCCAGATCCTTGGCATGCTCGTACGATGAGATCGATTTGACGAGCATGTCGTCGACATAAACTTCCATGTTCCTGCCGATCTGCGGCTTGAACATGCGATTGACTAAGCGTTGATACATAGCTCCGGCGTTTTTGAGGCCGAAAGGCATCACCTTATAGCAGTATACCCCCCGGTCCATTGTGAATGTGGTGAGATCCTCGTCTGCCGGATTCATACGGATCTGGTTATAGCCGTAGAATGCATCCATGAAGCTAAGTAGTTCGTGGCCTGCCGAGCTGTCGACGAGCTGGTCCATCCGAGGGAGGGGATAGTTGTCTTTCGGACATGTCTTGTTGAGGTCGGTGAAGTCAACGCACATGTGCCACTTCCTGCTTGACTTTTTGACCTTGACTACGTTGGCCAACCATTCTAAGTAAGGCACATTCCGAATGAAGTTGGTGGCGAGGAGCCTTTCTACCTCGTCTTCGATCGCCTTTTGCTTGATCGGAACGAAGCTTCATTTTTTCTGCCTGACGGGTCGGGCCGATGGGTCTACCCCGAGCTTGTGAGATATGATTTGGGGTCGATCCCGGGCATGTCGGCAGGTGCCCAGGCGAACACGTCAGAGTTGTTTTTGAGGAAGTGAACCAGGTCGTCTCGCTGAGTCCCCGTCAAAAGCGACCCGATCTGAACGGTTCGTTCATCGTCCCCCTCTACGAGAGGGATCTCTGTGAGTGGCTCCACCGGGGTCCCTCGGACCTCTTTTTGCTCGTCTCGAGTGTCTAGAGAACCCTTGATGTCACCCTCGCCCCCAACATCATTGTTTGGACGCTCAGACATAGATGTTGCAGTGAAGCATACCTTTGCAGTTCGTTGGTCTCCGTAGGCTCGACCTATCCCGCCTTGGTCGAGCGGGAATTTTATCGCCAGGTGGTAGGTCGATATCTGGGCCCGGAGGGAGTTCAGTGTTGGGCGACTGAAGAGGACGTTGTAGGCCAATGGGATTCTCACTACGATGAATTCCACAGGCACGGTGCGCGTACGGCCGGCCTCCCCGATGTTAAATTGGAGGGTGATCACCCCTTCCGCCGGGATGGAGTGGTGAGTGAACCCTGACAGTACGTGGGCGGTTAGCCGTAGGTCTGACGGGGTGAGTCTCATACGCAGAAAGCAGTCATAGAAAAGAATGTCTGCCGAGCTTCCTGAGTCAATAAGTATCCTCTGTACCTCATAGTGGTGGAGCCAAGCTGTGATCACCAGCGGGTCGTTGTGAGAAAGGGAAATACCGTGGAGGTCCTTGTCGGAAAAAATGATCATCTCGGCCGCTTTGGTCTTCTTCCTCGGGTGGACGACAGGTCCATCGATCGGGGAGGGGCGCCGTGTCTCGTTGGTCCTCGTCGTACCCCTCGCTGACATGACCATGATTTGGTCGATTGTCAATTCACCGGGAGGGGGACGCTGCTCTTGTTCACGGTCGGCTTGCTGCTTGTCTCGCAAGTATGTTGCCAGGTGCCCCGAGCGGATTAGCTCCTCGATGTAATCTCGGAGCTGTTTGCAGTTCTCAGTGGAGTGGCCCTGCGACCTGTGGAAACCGCAGTAGGGGCCCCGGGTGTGCTTTGCTGCCTTGTTCGAGACTGGGGGGAGTTTGAAGAACTTCTCGCCCTTAACCTCCTCCAGCAGTACCGTCTGGGAGACGTTGAGCGGGGTGTACTCCTGAAACTTCGGGGAGTAGGGCTTTGGCCGCTCAATCCTCTTTTTCTCTTCCCGGACCCTTTTCTTCTGATCAACTTATTCTGTCCGGGGTAGGTTAGCGTTCACCTTGCATTCAAGCTGGATCTCACGTTCGGTCCAGGCCTTCTCCTCGGCAATGGTCATAGGTTGCGCTAATGCAAAGGAGCGTAGCCACTCTTTGTGCCTAAGACCCGACCTGAGGGCCATAATGACTGTCTTGTCCTTGTGTTCTGGGACCTCGAGGAGGACGTTGTAGAAGCGGGTGACGTACCCTTTGAAGGTTTCTTTGTCCCCGCTCTTTATGGTGAGGAGGTGGTCGACGGTCCGCTTCTGTCGTCTGTTCCCGACGAAGTGGCCGAGGAATTGGGTGGCCAGCTCATCGAAGGTTGAGATTGAGCGTGACGCGAGTCCTCGGAACCAGTCTCGTCCGGAGCGGATGAGAGTGGCCGGGAAAGCGCGGCATTGGGCAGCGTCGGAATAGTCCTGGAAACTCATCCCGGCTGTGAACGCGTCCAAATGGTCCTTCAGGTCGTACTTCCCGTCGAAGAGTGAGACCTTCGGGGGCTTGTTCTGGGAGGAGACATGGACGGCGAGTAGCTCTTCGGTGAAGGGCTTCGTGAGCGAGTCGGCGGCATATTTAGCCCCGTCGCTTGAATGACGACTTTCTCGATGCATGGCTTCGATTTTCTTTTCGAGGGCGTCGAGTCGGCCGTGGTATCCCGATGATTCAGTGCATTCTGATTTTTGGCCTCTGCTGCCGGAGACTTCTGCCTGGTCATGGCCCGAGTTCCGTTCGATGAGGTTCCTCAGGTCCCCTGGCGAGGTCGTCTTCGAGCTGCCGTGACGAGTCCCGTGTGCGTGACCCCGTCGAGGGAGGGGGTGCCGGTCATGCCTGGGCGTAGGCAAGCTGACCGACACCTCTTCAAGAGGGACAGGGGTGTGATGGGGCTCGGGGCGAGGCGCTCTGTCGAAGACCTCGGAGTTAAGCTGTGCGGCGCCCACTGGGTCATTTAATATGTCAGCCCGGGTGATCTGCGACTGTCGGAGACAGCGAGGCAGTGTTCGGCCTTGCCAACACGGGCAGAGTCTTCTCTCCCTCTGTAGGGGTCCAGGTCCCGAGGAAGGGGAGAGGCGACCTGGGGAGCTTGCCCGGCCGTTTGGACACGGACGAGTGCATCCACGACGGACGTGAGTCGATCTATCCGAGCAGATAGGGCGTGGATGGCATTCGGGGGAGGAGGGGATTCTCTCTCGTCTCCACTGCGGGGAGGACGACGGCTGGTGCTTGGATCGTCGCGGTGACCGCTCGCCATGGAGTCGAGATCGGAAGATGAACTTTTGGTTGAGTGGAACTAGTTTCCCACAGACGGCGCCAACTGATGGATCTCTGGATCTCCTTCAGATGTTATCTTCCATTGATCTGCTGCGAGCGCTGATAGACAGCTGAGATTGAGTTGGAGGGTTGCCTCCTGGAGCATGTGGATCTTAATGGGTTTTGTGTGGTTGAGGCCGAGCTACCTGCAAACAAGTCCCGGGGTGGTTGTGCTACCGAGGACCCTCCGACGATCAAGTTAGACGGGGTATTTTGGCAGAGTAACGGCCTATTGGAGTAAAATTGGCTTACCTGAATCGTCTGAGAGAGGGGTTTATATAGCGGCAGCAATGGGCAGGCGGGCGCGAGATTCACGCCGGCCGTTACGCCCCTGGCGTCACCCCCGCGTGATAGGCGGGATCCCGCATTAATGACGAGACAGGCTAGTTAATGGGGGATCGTGATGGTATGGAACGCAGGATCACGGGCGGCGGATATCTCGCGCCTGGCGAGATTCACGGAGCTGTGGCAGAGGCGCCTGTGATCAGCGATGTGGGTCGTTTGGTGAGACCGAGGAAGTTGAGCTCGGTGGGAGGCTCGGGAACGAGCGGGAGGCCGAGGTATCTTGGTTCTGTGATAGCTCGGAGGCGAGCCGGGGGGTGGTCTGGAAGGCCACTGAAGGTCGGGATAATCCTTGGGCCGGAGGCCCGAGGTGTGATCTCAACTGAAGTTCTTGATCCTTTCTTGTAGGTCCTGGGACACGTCATCTGTAACGTGTCGGCATCTGGAGAGTCACCGATATCGAGCTTCATCAGGACCTAAAATATCATTGTAGGATGTACTCTGCAGTGGGATTGATATGGCGCTAGCTCACATATCATGTCTCGTTATTTAAGAACACGTAATGAGATATCGTTTTATAGCTCCGTGAATAGGTGTACGCTACGGTAACATTTCAAGATTCATTTCCCTAGTGTCACAAAAAAACTTATGCAAGATTACGTGATATATCTAGCAAATGTTTGAGCATGACACGCCATGTTAGGCATGCCATTTCATAAGTAGATGGTATTAAAGTTCCTTCTTCCCAGAATGCAATATCAAAATGTAAACAAAAAATGTTGAGTAACAGTCTAAGTCAGGTTCCTACTGTTGTTTTTTCCCTGCTATAACCGTTATTAATTAAACCGACATGATGATGCTCAGTACTGAAGACTTCCCAGATCATGACACGTGGCAGATAACGTGTCCCAAGGCTTACGAGAAAAGAGCAAGAACGGTACATTGGAGGCAAACCCCGGGCCTTCGACCCGAGGATGTTCTCGACTATCGATGACCTCCCAGAACACTCTTATGCTCGCCCTACAAACAACCATTGGCTCACCTCCGAGCTTTCATGCACGCTGGGCCTCCTCAGCCCTCCCAGCTCACCTCCGATCTATCACAGAACCAATCTTGCTCGGCATCCCGCTCGCTTCCGAGCCTCCCGCCGAGCTCAGCTTCCTCGGTCTCATTGACCGACCCAGAGCGCAGATCGTAAACATCCCAGACATGGCTCCGTGAATCTCGCCATACGCGAGATATCCGCCGCCCCACGATCCCGTGTCCCACGCCATCGTGTTCCCCCGTTAACGGGTGCATCTCGCCATTAATGGAGGATCCCGCCATTCGCGCGTGCACGGCTCCATGGGCGTAACGGCCAGCGTAAATCTCGCACCCGCCAGCCTATGGCCGCCACTATATAAACCCCCTCTCAGAAGACTCAGGTAAGGCAATTTTACTCCAATAGGCCGCTACTCTTCCCAAATACCTCGACTAACTTGATCGTCGGAGGGTCCTCGGTGGTACAACCATCCTGGGACTTCCTTGCAGGTAGCTCGGCTTCATTCCAAATCACGCCCACTGAGATCCACACGCATCAGGAGGCAACCCTTCAATCCAATCTCAGTCACTCATCACCGCTCGCAACAGATCAACGGAAGACAACATCTGAAGGAGATCTAGGCCTCCATCAGTTGGCGCCGTCTGTGGGAACGATCGAAAGTTCCACTCAACGAAAACTGATCTTCCAACCTCAAATTCATAGAGAGTGATCATCACGACGATCCAAGCACTAGCCGCCGTCCTCCCCACAACGGAGGCACGGATGGATCCCCTCCTCCCCCGAACACCATTCATGCACTGTCTGCTTGAATAGATCAGCCCGCGTCCATCATGGATGCGCTTGTCCGTGTCCAAACGGCGGGACAAGCTTCCCAAACCGCCGCTCCCCCACCTCAGGAGCGACACATAGGGAGAGAAGACACTGCCCACGCTGGCACATCCGAGCACCGTCTCTCTATCTCCGGCGGCCACAGATCCTCCGTGGCGACCAATTAACCCGGTAGGCACCTCACAGCTCGACGCCGAGGTCTTATGAAAGAGCACCCCGCCCTGAGGCCCATCATGCTCCTGTTGTTTCCCCCAATCAGAGCAAAGCTCTGTTCAAAATTCAAATTTTGAAATGAAGCAACGCTTCAGAAGCAGCGCCAAGTGCGCTGCGCCCTAGGCAGCGCACCACGTGCAAAGCACGTGTGCGATAGCGCTAACTGCGCTGCGCCCTAAGCAGCGCACCACGTGCAAAGCACGTGTGCGCTAGCGCTAACTGCGCTGCGCTCTAAGCAGCGCACCACGTGCAAAGCACGGGTGCGCTAGCGCTGGAACTAAAAGCTCCCCACCGACAGATCAAAGATCTAATAATAATGATAAATCATTAATTGATTAAAATTAAATTCTGTTAAGGAAAGATTCCCCAAAATCTTTCCAAACAACAAAATTGTGCTCTGTAAATCGGAGCAACGTTGGATCAATGATCCAATGGTGATTAAAAATCACCAAAGTACAGAATAAATTCTGTATGGAAAGATTTTCTAATCTTGTTAAAAACAAGAAGATTGCCTTCTGTAAATCAGAAGCCCTTGGATCAAAGTTCCAACGATGGGAAATTCCCCAAATCAATTGGAGAAAAGATCTCCTTAATTGATTGAACTAATAAACTCGCCCTATATAAAAGCCCCTAGACTTCAAGTCTCATAGATACAAGAGGAGGGAGAGAGAAAAAGAAAAAAAGAGGAACTCCCTCCGTAAGCTTTGAGAGAATCTCAGAAAGAAGAGCCAAGCTCTCAATAGAAGAACTTCTTTTCTTCAAGGTAAAAAAACAGAAAGATGAAATCATCATAAAATTAAAAAAGAAGAATTCACTTCTTTAAAGATCATAGATCTACAAAGACCAGGGTCTTTCACAAAGAGATCAAAAGATCTCATCATAAAAAGAAGAACATAATTCTTCTCACAGATCATAGATCTATAAGACAAATTGTCTTTTACAAAAAGAGATCATGAACATCTCATTATAAAATAAAGGGGGAGAGAATAATTCAATTCTCTTAAGGATCATAGATCCATAAAGGCAAAGGCTTTCATCAATACAAGAGATTGAAGCATCTCCTATAAAGTAAGAACTTTTGTTCTTAGGAGCTTGAGACAAAGTCTCTTCTAAGGGAGAAGTTATTTCCCAGATCATAAAATCGATCAAATGCGCTTTTGCGCTCTTGGACTGGCGCTCAGTGCCGAGCGCACCGCGTGTCACTCACAAGTGCGCCACTTAACAGTTAGTGCTTTGCGCTCTTGAACTAGCGCTTTGCGCTCATAGACTGGCGCTCAACGCCAAGCGCACCACGTGCTCCTCACGTGTGCGCCACTAAACTAATAGCGCAATGCGCTCATAAACTAGCGCTACGCTCATAAACTGGCGCAATGCGCCCATCATCTGGCGCTTGGCGCCAAGCGCAACACGTGTCCCCCACGTGTGCGCTACTCGGCAGAAGCGCACTACGCTCTTTGACTGGCGCCAAGCGCGCTACGTGCTCCTCACGTATGCGCTGATAGAACATAAACTGTTCTTTAATAAGCCTAAGGCTATGAGGGATGCTCAGCATTCAGTAAAAGACAAAAACACTGTCAGGGCCAAGCCCAAATAAAGACTCAACAGTCTAAAATAAATATTAAACATTTTAACTTGATTGGACTTAGCCCAAGAATGGCCATAAGTCCTCAACTTAGATTAATTGAGCCCATACGCTCATAAATCTTTTAACGGATCTTAGCCCCAAATTGGACTACAGATCTCCTAACTCACATCGGTTCAAGGGTACATCTCCGAACCCCTCTGATATATATCGTTGTAATCCTTCAACCTCTTCAGAGAGATGACGGGTCCCGACAACCATACATTTCATAGACTATGATGTCTTTAAACTGGACTGTGGGGTCCCTTTAAACCCACGAACTATGATGTCCTTAACCTTGGACTGTGGGGTCCCTTTAAACCCACGGACTATGATGTCCTTAACCATGGACCGGGATGTCCTTAAACTAACATTGGACCGTAATGTCCCAAAACTAATTGACCGCAATGTCCCTAAACTAAACAATAGAGCCCAAATGCTCCTTTGTTGGATCTAAACGATCCCGTTAAGTTGATCTTAGTCTAAAATTAGACTAACGTATCCTTAACAAACGTTTAAGTTGATCTTAGTCTCAAATGAGACTAACATATCCTTAAACCCAACCCCCAAACCCAAATCTAAGAAAATACGGATTTGGACTAATCCACGTCCTACGAGTGACAACATAAATTAGTCTTCGTATACAATCCACGGGCAACCAAAAACAAAACAAACACACACGACACAAAGTGACCATCTGGAGAAGGAGAAAGTAGTTACCGCGATGCAGTAGCGTAATTAACTGCAGGGGCTTACGCCTGCAGGGAAGAGCGTCCCCACAATCAAAAACCTCTCAAATGAGGGGGTGTTTCCTGATTTAAAATCAGGAAAGCTTCTGGGAAAAGCTTCAGAAGAGGGTCACGTGCTTACACGTGACTAGCGGTCACGTGTTGGCACGTGACACCTAAAAACATCATCAAGGCAAGTTCAGTTTCCTGACTACGTTGAAGAAAAGGGGGCTTCAGAAAGAGTCACGTGCTCCCACGTGACCCGGGTCACGTGGCGACACGTGACATTTAAATGCAAGCGTCAAAGGCACACCAGTTCCCTGATCAAGTCAAGGAAAAGGCTTCAGAAGAGGTCACGTGCTTCCACGTGACCAGGGTCACGTGTTGCCACGTGACGTTCAAGACAGCAGACTCGTTCTCCAGTTGAACCAAGGAAAGAGAGAGTTCAAACAAGGGTCACGTGCTCACACGTGACCAGGGGTCACGTGGCAGCACGTGACGTTTAAGCAGCAATAAGAAGACAGAGCGCAAAAGAAAGGAAAAGGCTCATTCCAAAGGGGGTCACGTGCCCACACGTGACCATGAGTCACGTGGTCACACGTGACCGGCTTTCAAAGCCCACTGTGTTAACAGAATTAAATTCTGAGAGAAATTCAAATCTTTCCAAAGGAAAGCAACTATCTGGAACCAATCGAATTAAAGATTCAGAGGTGATCTATCTATGGGAAAATCTCGGGTTTGGAAAGATTTCCCCTTTAAATCTAACCAAAATAACAAAGGAGAATCTTTGGATTTAAAATCCAATGGTGAATAAAATTCACCTAATAATCCAAAGGTCCAAAATGAATGATGGATGCAAATCAAATCTTTCACGAAGATTCGTCAAAAACTGATTGATTCGGCTGCTTCTCCTATAAATAGGAGCCAAGAGACATACATACATATACATACGCAGAGAAAAAAAAAGAGAAAAGAAAGAGAGCTTCGATACTTGGAGAACTTGGATCTTCTGCAAAAACCCTAGGTAAGAAAGGGAAAAGCTCCTTGAAAGAAGAAGAGAATTTAATTCTCAACAGAGTTTAACTCTGATACATAAAAACAGAAGAACATATTTCTTCTCTCTTTGATAGAGGATCTGCAAAGTGCACATCTCCCCTTTAGGTTGAGAATTTAATTCTCAATGGGTTGAGATCCTGCCATGCAGATCCGAAACATAGAGAGAGAATGCAAGCATGAGAATTTAATTCTCACAGAACTATAGGAATTTAATTCCTTTAAAATAAAATTAGGGCTTGACCCTGTATCATGGGAATTTAATTCCTTCAGAATAAAAAGAAACAGGGTTTAACCCTAATTAAGAACTTAGTTCTGTTGAAACAACGGGAATTTAATTCCCTTAATCATCATTTAACAGGGAATGGGAATTCAATTCCTTAAAAACTTTTATTAGGGTTTAACCCTATTCAGCCCTTCACATATATGAGGAATGTAATTCCTACAGAAAATTCAGAGTTAAACTCTATTCCAGAATATAAGTCTTCGAAAGGAAGTAGGAATTTAATTCCCCTGAAATTTACAGCTCGAGGAATTTAATTCCTGAAAAAAGATTAACAAAGCCTCTAAACAAAATACATAGAGGCAGGGTCACGTGTCATCACGTGACCCCCCAAAAGATCTACAGAAAGCCCCTTTGAGGCAGCACCCCACGTGATCCACGTGACCCTTGGCAGAAGCTCTAATACATAGGCATTTGAATGCCCATCACGTGATGGCACGTGATGCTCTGAAAGACACGATAATCTCAGAATAAATGAAGGGAGGGCGCTCTCACGTGCTGCCACGTGACCCCTCTTGTCTTAGTGTTTAACACTAAATTGAAACTCTCGAACCCAGTGTTAAAATACTGTTGGGCCTTAGTGTTCAACACTAATTAAAAAGCTTTATCTGCAGTGTTCAACACTAATTGCCTTAGTGTTTAACACTAATCTGAGATCTTCATTTGCAGTGTTCAACACTGACCTGTTTTAGTGTTTAACACTAATTTGAAAAGCCTTGTTGCTGGTGTTTAACACCAATTATCTCTTAGTGTTAAACACTAACTTGTCAACCTCATTCCCAGTGTTCAACACTGATTGCTCTGTAGTGTTTAACACTAGGCTTTGACCCAATTGACTAAATGGATGGAGGCAAAGCCTCTCCTGATTGGACTTAGCCCAAGATGGCCATAAGTCCTCAATTTGTGATTAACTGGGCCAATAGACTCATAACACAATTAATTCGTCTTGACCCCAAATTGGGCCAAGGACTATTTAATCCACTCCGGTTCTAGGGTACATCTCTTCACTCCTTTGATACTTGGCATTGTAATCCCTCAATGTCTTCAAAGAGGTGACGGGTCCCGACGACCACACATTGATACGGACTGCGGGGTCCTTAAACCCGTGTTTAATGCAAATTCCTGGTTACGTGGAACGCGGATAATGTCACTCTTTGACCCCGTGGAAAACGTCCAGAGCGGAGCCTGGTCCTCGCAGAACACGGCAGTGAACCCGTGTGAAGCATCCAGAGCACATAACGGACTGTGGGGTCCTTAAACCCATGGACTACGACGTCCTTAACCTTGACCGGGATGTCTTAAAACTAACAACGGACTGTGGGGTCCTTAAACCCATGGACTACGACGTCCTTAACCTTGACCGAGATGTCTTAAAACTAACAGTGGACCGCAATGTCCTTAAACTACCCATGGACCGCAATGTCCTTAAACTAGAACAATAGAGCCCCGCATGCTCTTTTGTCGGATCTAAACGGTCCCGTTTAAGTTGATCTTAGCCTCAAAGATGGCTAACGTATCCTTAAACCTTCAAACAGAGTGGACTATAAATCCCCCCAATTAACTCTGGCTCAAGGGTACATCTCTGAACTCCTCTGACATCCGTCGTTGTAATTCTTCAACGTCGTCAGAGAGGTGACGGGTCCTGACGGCCATACATACGTTGGACCTCTAGGTCCCTAAACTGGAACAATGGAGTTCAAACACTCCTTTATCGGATCTAAACGATCCCGTTAAGTTGATCTTAGTCACAAAGTTAGACTAACGCATCCTTAACAAACGTTTGAGTTGATCTTAGCCTCAAGTATGGCTGACGTATCCTCAAACCAAACCCCCAAACCCAAATCTAAGATAATACGGATTTGGACTAGTCCACGCCCTACGGGCGACGACATAACTCAGTCTCCGTAAACAATCCACGGGCAACAAAACACAAAACAAACACCCACGACACGAAGTGACCAGCTGGAGAAGGAGAAAGTTGTTACCGCAATGCGGTAGCGTAATTAACTGCAGGGGCTTGCGCCTGCAGGGAAGAGCGTCCCCACAATCAAAAACCCCTCAAGCGAGAGGGAATCTGACGAAGTCTGCTACGTCGGACGCATCCATTTAAACCTTCGATACATGGTGCCATAAATCAACTTGGCATCTTCGGAGAGGCGAACGGATAGCACCAATTAGCATCTGCCCCGAATCTCAGTACCAAGACACCGCAGTCTTGTGCGCCGTCTTTCGGAGGGGAACAGATTCTGGCACGCCCGGTGGGACCTTTTCCTCTTTCCACTCCACACTTCGTGTGTCGTGACTCGCGAACCAATCGCGGTTCGCCAATGGTTGCCCTTGGGTTTCAAGATACTAAGAATTGGCGTCTTGCTTAGTGCAGAAAGCAAAGGATCGATGGCTTCTACTTCCATGAAATTCTCCAACTGCTCAGGCTGCAATTGCAGCCAACGCTCTGCCTCGCCAGGAGGTATAGCCTACGGACCCCAAGCTGTTTCGCTATTCACAATGCCCGTGGAACAGGTCACTCGCGCTACCACAGGATTGTTCTTTGGGACCATGCTCCCACCTACAAACTTCACCGCTCCAGCGCTGACAACGGAAGCTCTCAAGAAGTCGGTCTTTGATCGTCTTACCCCTGCCGCGGCTCCTCTCAACGAGTCGCCCAACGTCAACGCCCCGGTCTTCTCTAGATTGGGCCAGAAATCCTGCGAACCCATCATGGGACCTACAATCTCAGAGAAGGCTGCTTCTAAGAAGGTGCCCGCTCCTGCCCCCGAAGTCGTCAAGGCAGCTTCTCCGGCCAAAAGGTCGGTCTTTACAAGATTAACAGCTTCAGCTCCCGCTCCTACTGCCCAAAGGACATCGGTCTTTGACAGGATAATACCAACTGCGACCCCCCACCCAGACAGGGGGCAAGACGAAACCATTCTTACCGCTGACCCTACACCGTCCGCTCGACACGCTCGACGTCGCCATTGGCGCCGAGTAAGGAAGGCTGGGGGCAACTCCCCCTCCGGGTTGACTCCATCAGCCCCGATGGCAGAGGTTAATGCTGCTGTTCCAACTGGGAACAGCTTTGAAATGCTAAATAAGGTGCGAAGGAATTCTCCTACGGCAGTGCTGAAGAGGTTTCCTCCCTCATTAAAAAAGGTTGTCGAAATAAAACCCGAACAACCCCGACCTCCTCAACGGCTGTCTTCCAAAATCTATAAGGTTTGGCGGCAGGCACGGGACTCGATCATCGATCCAAACTTCTCCCGCCAACACAAGAAGCTGAAAATCCAACCGGAAGCTGGTCACCAGGCTAAACCCCAAAAGGCTGTCTGGACGCCCACCTCAACGGCCCCCTCAACCTCCATGGCTCATAAAAGGAGGAGGCCACAGAAAACCCCACAGCATGCAACGACGGCTAAAAGCACTGAGCCCAGACGCCCTAAGTCTGGGAGCATGGTGGTCCACACTGTTTACATGGCCTCTGGAAAAGAGGAAAGCCGCACGTCTACGGGCCACCGACCGCTAACCCGATCCGTGACGAAGGCTCAAGAGCAGCAACAAAAGCTTCAAGAAATGATGAATGCTATGGCCGCGCTCACCGGGCCAAAAGAAAACCTAGAAACATCCTCAGACGCACGCCGGGAGGAAGAAACCGATGCTGAATTCCTTCGCCGGACACTGGAGAAAAGGGATAAAGAGGCTGCTGAACAAGCGGCCAATATACAACGGATGGGCCTCCTCTTCCAAGATGTGATAGGAATGATGATCCAGCAGGACTTACCCGCCGAGGATCCCCCAATCGTCCTTGAAGACGACCGAGGAGAAACGTCAAATCCACCACCAGCCCTCTCAACGGCCAAGGAGGAGGCAATCTCTAAGGCTGACCTGGCTGACTACATAGCCCAGCAGATCCGGGTTCATCACGCGACTGAGCAGCTGGTCAAGTCGTGAAAACGGGGTGGCCGTATCCGAGCTGGTACGACCAAATCAAATACCCGCAAGGCTATACGATACCAAAATTCCACGTGTATAAGGGGACCGGCAATCCCCATCAACATGTCGCTCAGTTCCGGGCCCTCTGCGGTAACACCGGCGGTGATGATAAACTGTTGCTCCGCCAGTTCGTGGGCAGCTTATCAGAAACTGCGTTCGAATGGTATTCGGAACTCCCGAACGATTCTATCAAAACGTTCGCTGAAATGGAGTTGTTGTTCACTCAGCGATTCGCAAGTGCCAGCGAACGCACTCCAATAACTGCACTGATTAACGCCAGGGTAAAACCGGGCGAAACCTGGGTCTAGTACGCTATACGCTGGCGGAACTTGTGGTCGAGATGTGAGCAACGCATTGAGGAAGCACCTGCGGTGGGCATGTTCGTGGGAACTCTAGACCCTCACGCAACTATCTCCCAGTTTATGATGTTCTTTAAGCCAACCACATTCCAGGCTTTGATCGACAAGTTGGCTCAGATGGACCAGATGGGTCATAGACCACCTGCCCCGAAGTCGGAATCTCGGAATGACAAGGGTAAAGGGAGGGCAACCTTTGTTGCGAATGCCCAGCAGCAACCTAACGCCCCGAAACCGGCAGATCAACTCGAGGAAAGGCGTCGGTATTATAATGAGAAGATGAAGCGTCCCTACTCGTTCCCACGGGACAAGACGAAACGGCTATTCGAGCTGGCAATACGCAACAGACTTATAAACCTGCCAAATCCAAGGCGACCGCCGCAACCCACCGAAGTGAATAACCCTAACTATTGCCCTTACCATCAAACGGTAGGCCATCCGATTGAAGATTGCTTCGTCTTCAAAGGATGGATTGAAGACCAGTACCTCCAGGGGAAGTTTGTACTGTCCGAAAAGTGGAAGGTGAACCCCCCACAGCCGCATGCTCATAGGAAAGCGGATACACCGGGGGCAACATGTTCTTTTATTGAAGAATCTCCATGGGAGGTCGTGCTATCAACTAAAACCAGAAGAATGCTGAGAGACCTTCATGCGTGCCCTGCGATCGAATGGAAGGACCCTCTTGAACCTCAAATTATCGAAGGGATGCTAAGGCGGCGCCCGACTACAAAGACTCACGATAAGAGCCCAGATACTCACGCCCAATCGTCAAAATCTTCAAAGAAAAAGAAGAAGAAATCCAAGAAGTCCGTGAAGCCTGGAAAAGAGCACACGAACTTGCAGAAGCAAATCGACACACTGGAAGAGTACAATCAAAAGGCGCGAACCCCTGTCACACTGCAAGAGTTCCTCAACCACATCTTTCAAGAAGAAGATGATGGAAAAAGCTCGTCGGATGAATCCGAAGGATATGTGGCGAGTTGTAACGTAATCTCCCATTCGTTTACCGATGATGGGAAAACTCCTGGCATTGAAAAGCTGGAGACAGAGCCTGTACCAGAGCGTGCATGGCCAACAGATGAAATGATCGACGCTTTTCTAGACGAGATTCGTCTAAAATGTAAAGCGGACCAGGAGCGTGAGATGACCACGTCGGAAGGAGCCAAATGCGGGCAACTGAACGAAAGAGTTGAACTACCCCTGCCAGAGCGTAAGGCATCCGAAGTAGACAAGAAGATATTTAAGACGAGGAAAAGGTTTGCCAAAGCCATGTCAATGGGAATGAAGCTACCACCCTCGGAAGGAAACACACACGATGGGGTAGAGACACACCCTGACTATTGCACATATCATCGGAGAATATCACATCCCACGGTGGAGTGCGACGCCTTTAAGATATGGTGGCAAGGATATGTCGCTCGTCGGCAACATGTTAAGCGCATGAAACGCAAGAGCCGTCGGGAGCGAAGAAGTACTGTCGATGGGCACAACAGAACGACTGGCAACTGTTACATGGTTAACGCCAGGAGGTCACAAGTTCTCACCTTTGGGAGCGACTCTGACGAAGAAATGGCTCTGGGCCCTCTCTTTAAAGAATCCGTTTTGGGGAAAGAAGAAGAATCGGAGGCCTGCGAGAACATTCAGCTGCGCAATCGCACACTCCCAGAAAAGAATCTCGGGCCCGGGAATAGAAGGGATAAGGGAAAGGAAAATGTCACTGAAGATATCACTTTAGATGACCAAGTCATGAGGGAGCTGGCTGTCAAAGACCCTCCCAGGAAGAGTAAAGTAGACTATAACATCATCGCGCACCTAAGGAAGCTGCCTTCTCAGCTTAGCATTCTCGATGCCCTCCTACTATCAAAAGAAGCGCGAGACTCACTAATTAAGGCGTTACAAGAACCTGAGCAATTCCAAGCCTTCCTCGCCACTGAAAAGATGAAGGATGAACTGGAGGAAGTGCATACAGCCGACATCACTTTCGGTGATGAAGACCTCCTTCTCGGGACATGCGACCATAACCGTCCCCTATATGTCTCCGGATACTGCCATGATATCAAGATAGGCAAGATCCTGGTGGATAATGGATCCTCCGTCAACCTCCTTAATGTTCGGGTGTTGAAGGAAATCTGCATGAGTGTGCAACACCTCGCTCGTGACAAAATTACTATCTCCGGTTTCGATTCACAATCGTCACGGACTCTCGGATCTATGATACTAACATTACGCTTTGGACTTCTCGTCACAGACATCAAATTCCATGTCATTGACGCCAAGACCTGCTACAACGCCTTGCTCGGTCGTCCTTGGCTACACGAGTACAACATCATCCATTCTACACAACATCAGTGTATGAAGTACTTTAAGGACGGTTTCGAGTATACCGTAACAGGCGAGCTGAACCCATTTTCCGTGAACGAAGTCCGCAAATACGAAGATGCGAAATACTTTTTGCCAGATTTCGAGGATACAGAAAGGTGTCGCAATCCGGAGAACAAAACCGCCGCCACCATCCCGATTTTCGGGAGCGATACCGAAGAAGAGGAAGTGATAGTTTATGCAGGGCCATCTCGACGCAACAACCTGGGGACGCCCGCCCCCGTGTTGGTCTTCGGAAGTGATTCAGAAGATGAAGTTAATGCTGTGTTCTCCAATCGGTTGTCAATACAAGCACCCCCTGGCGATGACCATAGTTTGCAAATCACCATGGTACCGCGAGAACACTACAAGGATCTCGACGCGCTTCAGGCTCACAATGTACAGGACCTGCAAACATTTTATGTCCCTCCCAGGCGAAGGGGCGAGAAGGTGATCCTATTCTACCGATCCTCAGAGTCGAAAATAGAGAAAGAGATCTGGCATGGCACGGATGCTACGCTTGACAGGCTCCAACCCATCCGTCTGCCCAGATACTATACAAATGGATTAAAGAAGCTATTGAAGCGCCAAGGAGTATCTTTAGAACAGACCGTTCGGCAGGCGCGGTTCTACAACAGGATTTGGGATGTCCCCGGGACTCAACGCAAATTGCCCAACGGGAAGATGGAAACACTCGGGCTTGGATACGCAAGAGCCGGAAAACGGGAACGGGCCCACAGTAGCTACGCCATATATACCTTTGATGAAGAGGAGGACGCCCTGTCAGGAGATGCCAACCATCCATCAAAACTAGACCCCGCAATTAAAGCGCCGAGTCCGTCGTTTGAAGAGCGAGTGGGCAAGCCTATCAGGAAAATGGGTCAGGAAGCTCGGGAAGACCACAACCGCGAAATGGCCATCTACGAGAAGGCCAGGACGCAACGTCTATCTCAACGTGCTGCAAAAGACAAAAACGCTTATCCTCGTCAATCCGTTGTACGAAAGGCCCGACGCAGAGACGGAAATAAATCAAGAAGCGGCTCGGGTTTGTCCCTCATGAAGAAGATGAGTCGAGCGTACTCCTTCCCCCGAGACAAAACGGGGAGGTTACTTAACCTCGCCATAAAACATCAAATGATCACGCTTCCAGAGTCTAGACATCCTGAGCAAGCTAGCAAGGCTTCTCATCCGAGTTATTGCTCTTATCACCGAGCCATAGGACATCCTACCGAAGACTGCTTCACCTTCAAGAACTGGGTCGAGGACCAGTACCGACGGGGCAGATTCGCTTTATCCGACGGCTGGAATGTGACGCCACCGCAAAAGCATGAGCCCAAGGCCGCAAGAGCAGAACCGGGTCCACCTCAGTCCAGGGAGCGGGTTCGCACTTGTTATACGATTACGATATTAGGAAAAGAGCCCGAGAACGTAGATGACCTTTACCGGTGCTTTGAGAACAGCGATGATGAGGTGATCTCGGAATTTCCGCCCGCTCCGAAAGAACTGGAAGATGGTATACATACTACTGCAGATAACCTCAAGAAGATTGAGTTGGGATCGGCAGACGACCCGCGACCGACATTTGTCAGCGAGCTGTTATCCGAAGAAAAGGTGGCTGCGTTAAAGAACGTGCTTCTACGGCATAAAGATTGCTTCGCGTGGAACTACTCCGAGATGCCAGGATTGGACCTGGAGATTGCTGTGCATAGATTAGCAATATCCCCAGATATCAAGCCAGTCAAGCAGGCGCCAAGGAGGATGCGACTCGAGCTTGAAATGAGCATCAACGCCGAAGTCAAGAAGTTGATCGATTCTGGATTTATCCAAGAAGTCCAATACCCCGACTGGATCGCCAATATCGTCCCGGTAATGAAGAAGAATGGGACGGTACGCATATGCGTGGATTTCAGGGATCTCAATAAAGCCTGTCCAAAGGACGATTTCCCGGTGCCGGTAACCGAGCTAATGATAGATAACACGTCCACTCACGAGGTTTTCTCCTTTATGGACGGTTCATCAGGATACAATCAGATAAAAATGCATCCCGAAGACCAGAAGCACACCGCTTTCCGGACCCCTTTAGGTATATTTTGCTACAGGGTTATGCCCTTTGGTCTTAAGAACGCTGGCGCTACCTATCAAAGGGCCATGACAAAGATCTTTGATGACCTCATACACGACATCGTCGAGTGCTATATCGACGACCTCGTAGTAAAGAGCATGTCATACGAAGATCATTTAAAGCATCTGGAGACTGTATTTCGACGCCTTCGGCAATATAATTTGAAAATGAATCCCCTCAAATGCGCGTTTGGAGTCTCCTCGGGCAAATTTCTGGGATTCATCGTTCGACACCGAGGTATTGAAATAGATCCGTCAAAGATTAAGGCGATCATGGAAATGCCTCCGCCAAGAACCCTCAAGCAGTTGCGGTCTCTCCAAGGGAAGCTCGCATACATCCGGCGGTTTATCGCTAATCTTTCGGGCAAATGCCGTCCTTACAGCCACCTGATGAAAAAGGGAACTCCATTCGTTTGGGATCACAAATGTCAAGGTGCACTAGACGAGATCAAGCAGTACCTGCAGAACCCTCCAGTGTTGGCTGCTCCAGTGAAGGGAAAGCCTCTCATTCTTTACACGGCCGCCCTCGAAGGTTCTTTAGGCGCATTATGGGCACAAGAGAACGATCAGGGGAAAAGAAAGAGCACTTTACTACTTAAGTCGAGTGCTGCTGGGGGCAGAAAGCAACTATTCCCCCATTGAAAAGCACTGCCTGGCGTTGATCTTCGCAATAACAAAGCTTAGACATTACGCATTAGCACATGAAGTCCGTCTTATTTCGAAGGTGGACCCTCTCAAATATCTGATGTCGAAAGCCATATTGACGGGACGACTTGCTAAGTGGGCCCTGCTCTTGATGGAGTTCTCGATAACATATCAACCTCTCAAGGCAGTGAAAGGCCAGGCCATTGCCGACTTCCTCGCCGAGCACCCGATACCGGCCGATTCTCCTCTGAACTGTGATTTGCCGGACGAGCATGCATTTGATGCGATTAGTGGCGGAAGCGCCCGATGGGAACTCTATTTCGATGGAGCATCCTCCATAAAGAAACAGAAACAAGGTGTCCCAATGGTCAAATCAGGGATAGGCCTCATCTTTGCAACTCCACAAGGAGGGATAATGCGCTTCGCCTTCTCCTTAACAGAACCGAGGACAAACAATGAAACCGAATACGAAGCTCTGATAGCAGGCCTCGAAATCGCCATCGACATGGGAATTGAAGACCTCCTTATATACGGGGATTCTCAGCTGGTCGTTAGTCAAGTAAATGGTGACTACCAAACGTGCAAACCGGAGTTGGTGAAGTACGGCGAAAAGGTGCAACAACTATTGACCCAAATTCCCTCCTATACTTTGGAGAACATACCGCGCGCGGAAAACAGCAAGGCAGACGCGTTGGCTAAACTTGCTAAAGAACTGGCCGACGAGAACCTCGACGACGTCAGAATCGTGGTACAAAGCCGCCGAGTGCTCGCCCCGGCAGAAATATCTCCGGAATCATGCGAAGAAAAGGGAACGACTGAGCAGACGACCCTACAAATAAAAGACCATGAGAAGGCCGAAGACTGGAGGGAAGTCTTCATAGACTACTTTAAGTCCCACCGAATGCCCGAAGAAGCGTCCTCAAGACATCAGCTCATGAAACGAGCTTTATCCTTCGCTTTTGTCAACGATATTCTATACAAGAGATCATTTGATTCTCTATGGCTGAGATGCTTAGGACCTGACGAAGCAGAAAGAGTCATTCAAGAAGTTCATGACGGACTTTACGGTTCTCACCAAGCAGACCCAAAGATGAAGTTAAAAATTAAACGGATGGGTTACTACTGGCCCACGATGATCCAGGACTGCCTCGAGTATGCGAAGCAATGCCACTTATGCCAGATTCATGGAGACTTCATCCACCAACATCCGAATCCACTGCATCCAACGGTGGCTAGTTGGCCATTCGAAATGTGGGGGACTGACATAGTAGGCCCCATTGAGCCAGCATCATCCCGGGGACACCGTTTTATTCTGGCAACAACTGATTACTTCTCCAAATGGGCAGAAGCAGTACCACTGAGGGAAGTAAAGACGGAGAATATCCTCCATTTCTTCAAGACGCACGTCATCTATCGGTTCAGGACTCCACGGCGGATTATCTCCGATAACGGGCCGGCCTACCGAAGCCATAAGATTAGCCGCTTCGCACAGCAGCACAATATAGACTGGAGATATTCTTCGGTTTACAATCCACGAGCTAACGGTCTAGCCGAGGCCTTCAATAAGACCTTGACGAAGATCATAAAAAAGACCGTTTTCAGGAATAAGAGAGACTGGCACGAAAGGCTGCAAGAAGCCCTTTGGGCTTATCGAACCACATTCAAGACGGCCACGAACACAACGCCGTACGCGTTGGTATTTGGAACGGAAGCAGTGCTCCCCCTCGAGATAGAGTTACCCTCTCTACGAGTAGCAGTCCACCACGAGCTGACGAATGAAGAAAATGCTCACCTTCGTCTTGAGGAGCTTGATGCCCTCGACGAAACCCGGCTCATAGCGCAACAACATCTAGAGGCCTACAAAGCAAAGATGACGCGCTCATACGAAAGATTGACCAGGCCGAGGACATTCCGCCAAGGCGAACTTGTACTAGTGGTCAAAAGACCTATGATCCCCAATCGTGCCAAGCGAGGAAAATTTGAGCCAAACTATGAAGGCCCGTACATCATAGACAAGGTCTACCAGGGTGGAGCCTACCTACTCATGGACATGCACGGTGAAAGGCCTTTCAGGCCAATAAACGGCCGCTTCTTGAAGAAATACTACGCTTAATAAGCCGCAGCCTGGGTCAATGATAAATGACGATGACTATGTCCGCTCACTATCTTCCTAGGCTCAGACTTTACAAGCAGCAGCCGGCCTTCCCATAACGGTGGACCGAAACGTCCTTAAACTAACGACGGACCGAAACGTCCTTAAACTAACGGTGGACCGAAACGTCCTTAAACTAACGACGGACCGAAACGTCCTTAAACTATCGACGGACCGAAACGTCCTTAAACTAACGACGGACCGAAACGTCCCTAAAACTACTACCGCAACATCCTTAGGTTGACGAGATGGATAAAAAAAAAGATAAAAAAAAACAAAAAAAAAAACGGTATGTCCATAAGCAAAGTAGGCACGGATGAAAACCCAAAAGGGCTCCATGAGTAAAAACAGCAGGGCTGCCGGCAAGCGTTCGTGAAAACCCGAAAGGGCGCGACCTTGTAAAAAAAAAGGTGAAAAAGAAAAAAAAAGGGTATGTTCGTAAGCAAAATGGGCACGGATGAAAACCCGAAAGGGCTCCATGAGTAAAAACAGCAGGACTACCGGCGAGCGTTTGTGAAAACCCGAAAGGGCGCAACCTCGTTAAAAGACACTTGTAGGGTCCTCTCGACCTTGTAAGGAGAAACCACCTGCGTGAGATCCTTACGACTCACAAAGGAGCAACACACTTAGGGATCCTCACGATTCCTAAGGAGAAAATACACTTACGAGATCCTCACGACTCGTAGGGAGAATTCTCTTATGGGAACCTTACGGCTCATGAGATTTGAAAGTCTTAAGATACAGAAACCTGAACCTGTTCTTAAGCAAATCCTCCACAACCTTCGATATTGCCCTACAAGAGGCTCAATACTGACCCTTGTATACAATCCACGGGCGCGAATAAACATTTCCCCAGCAAAGTCCAACCCTTGTAGGTCCTCTCGACCCATAAGGAGAAAACCCTCTTGTAGGATCCTTACGACTTACAGAGGAACATACACTTAGGAATCCTCACGATCCCTAAGGAGAAAATACACCTGCAAGATCCTCACGACTTGTAGGGAGAAATACCTTTGTGAGACCCTTACGGCTCATGAAGTCGAAAGCCTTAGTCGACAGGACCTTAACCCTGTTTGCTAAGCCACCTTTGTTCAACATCGACAGAGGCAAATGATGATTCGCTCCTGGCAATATTCCAGTTGCAGCGATGCTGATGCCTAAACCGGTATCAAATCCCAAGTTCTTTCACGGCAAATGATGATTCGCTCCTGACAACATCCCAGTTGCAGCGATGCTGATGCTGAAATCGGTGTCCAAAATCCGAGCTTGCGGCGAAAAAGCTAGCAAGCCACACATGCCTACAAAATAGCCGAAATGATGGGGCAACTTGCAATAAAAAGCAGCAAGTGAGAATGAAGGCATAAAAAACAGCCGAAATGATTGGGCAGCTCGCAATAAAAAGCAGCGAGTTAAAAAAAAACAGCCGAAATGATTGGGCACCGCGAAAAATAGCCGAAATGATTGGGCAATCGCGATTTTCGCGATATAAAAAGATGAAATGATAGAGCATCGCAGAAAGAATAAAAAAAATGACGAAAGAATGAAATCTTCGCCCTACAGGTAATGCTACATCTAACCCTGTATACAATCCAGGGGCGCAAACAAAGAAGGGAACGTACCTCCCTCCCCCCAGGTTTCACCAAAGAACGAAGCTAAATCTCGACGGGCCACAAGCGACCTAGAGATCATCCCAACACTCGTCTCGTAACAGCAGACACAACATCAAGCGAAACGGAACAGCGGCAACCCCCAGTTCCATGGCTCGGCGATATACATATCACCAAGAGTCAAACCTCTATTCCGTGAAATGCGGATATATTTAGCAAAATTCCTGGTTACGTGGAACGCGGATAATGTCACTCTTTGACCCCGTGGAAAACGTCCAGAGCGGATCCTGGTCCTCGCAGAGCATGGCAGTGAACCCGTGCGAAGCATCCAGAGCGGAGCCTAGTCCTCGCCTAACGCGGCAGTGAATCCGTGTGAAGCATCTAGTGCAAAATTCCTGGTTACGTGGAACGCGGATAATGTCACTCTTTGACCCCGTGGAAAACGTCCAGAGCGGATCCTGGTCCTCACAGAGCATGGCAGTGAACCCGTGCGAAGCATCCAGAGCGGAGCCTAGTCCTCGTCTAACGCGGCAGTGAACCCGTGTGAAGCATCTAGTGCAAAATTCCTGGTTACGTGGAACGCGGATAATGTCACTCTTTGACCCCGTGGAAAACGTCCAGAGCGGATCCTGGTCCTCGCAGAGCATGGCAGTGAACCCGTGCGAAGCATCCAGAGCGGAGCCTAGTCCTCGCCTAACGCGGCGGTGAACCCGTGTGAAGCATCTAGTGCAAAATTCCTGGTTACGTGGAACGCGGATAATGTCACTCTTTGACCCCGTGGAAAACGTCCAGAGCGGATCCTGGTCCTCGCAGAGCATGGCAGTGAACCCGTGCGAAGCATCCAGAGCGGAGCCTAGTCCTCGCCTAATGCGGCAGTGAACCCGTGTGAAGCATCTAGTGCAAAATTCCTGGTTACGTGGAACGCGGATAATGTCACTCTTTGACCCCGTGGAAAACGTCCAGAGCGGATCCTGGTCCTCGCAGAGCATGGCAGTGAACCCGTGCGAAGCATCCAGAGCGGAGCCTAGTCCTCGCCTAACGCGGCAGTGAACCCGTGTGAAGCATCTAGTGCAAAATTCCTGGTTACGTGGAACGCGGATAATGTCACTCTTTGACCCCGTGGAAAACGTCCAGAGCGGATCCTGGTCCTCGCAGAGCATGGCAGTGAACCCGTGAGAAGCATCCAGAGCGGAGCCTAGTCCTCGCCTAACGCGGCAGTGAACCCGTGTGAAGCATCTAGTGCAAAATTCCTGGTTACGTGGAACGCGGATAATGTCACTCTTTGACCCCGTGGAAAACGTCCAGAGCGGATCCTGGTCCTCGCAGAGCATGGCAGTGAACCCGTGCAAAGCATCCAGAGCGGAGCCTAGTCCTCGCCTAACGCGGCGGTGAACCCGTGTGAAGCATCTAGTGCAAAATTCCTGGTTACGTGGAACGCGGATAATGTCACTCTTTGACCCCGTGGAAAACGTCCAGAGCGGATCCTGGTCCTCGCAGAGCATGGCAGTGAACCCGTGCGAAGCATCCAGAGCGGAGCCTAGTCCTCGCCTAACGCGGCAGTGAACCCGTGTGAAGCATCTAGTGCAAAATTCCTGGTTACGTGGAACGCGGATAATGTCACTCTTTGACCCCGTGGAAAACGTCCAGAGCGGATCCTGGTCCTCGCAGAGCATGGCAGTGAACCCGTGCGAAGCATCCAGAGCGGAGCCTAGTCCTCGCCTAACGCGGCAGTGAACCCGTGTGAAGCATCTAGTGCAAAATTCCTGGTTACGTGGAACGCGGATAATGTCACTCTTTGACCCCGTGGAAAACGTCCAGAGCGGATCCTGGTCCTCGCAGAGCATGGCAATGAACCCGTGCGAAGCATCCAGAGCGGAGCCTAGTCCTCGCCGAGCACGGCAGTGAACCCGTGTGGAGCATCTAGTGCAAAATTCCTGGTTACGTGGAACGCGGATAATGTCACTCTTTGACCCCGTGGAAAACGTCCAGAGCGGAGCCTGGTCCTCGCCAAGCGCGGCAGTGAGCCCGTGTGAAGCATCCAGAGCAAATACCGGACTGTGGAGTCCTTAAAATCCACGGACTATGACGTCCTTAACCTCGACCGTGATGTCTTAAAACTAACGATCAACCACCCCGATTCCCTACAGACTTGACCTTGGTTTAAGGGTACATCTCTTCACTCCTTTGATGCCCGGCGTTGTAATTCCTCAACGTCTTCAAAGAGGTGACGGGTCCCTGCAACCAAACACCGGACTATGGAGTCCCTAAATCCACGGACTATGAGGTCCTTAACCTTGACCGTGATGTCTTAAAACTAACATCGGACTGTGGAGTCCCTAAATCCACGGACTATGAGGTCCTTAACCTTGACCGTGACGTCTTTAAACTACGATACCTTGAGAAACTCCCGACTCCGTAAAACACGGACAAGGGTGACCGCATCCAACACTTGCAGGCCCTCACGACCTGTAAGGAAGAAAAAACTCTCTTGCGAGATCTTTACGACTCTCAAGGGAAGACCCGCTTAAGGATCCTCACGATCTTTAAGAAGAACTTACACCTATGGGATCCTTTCGACCTGTGGGGAGAAAAACTCTTTATAAGACCCTCGTGGCTCGTGAAATGCAAAAGTCTTAGGAAGCAGATCTTAACCCTGAGTCTTGAGCCATTGCTGTCCTGCAAGGAAATCAAGATAGAATATCTGCAGAACACATTCGATGAAAAGGAGACACACCATTGAGAAGAAAAATGTATCTTTTATTCATAAACCAAAATGGGTGCAAAGTACAATTCATGAAAGAAACAAAAAGAAAATACTCTCATCCATGAGTATGTACAAAAAGGAAGAAAAAGATACAAATGTTTCAGGCCGGCGGGCGATTCAGCAGCTTGGTCAGCTCATCCTGCTTTTGCTGAGCCACGGCTTCATGACGCAAGATCTCCAGAAGACGAGCCTCCGCTTGAGCTTGCTGAGCCTGATACGAAGCGAGCCGAGCTTCGAGCTATTTCTCGGTGGCTTTATGAGCCTCGACCCTCTCACGAGTGAACGTGGCAGCTTTGTCGAGAGTCACCACCTCTTTGATGGACTCCTGAAGCACCCGCCAGAGTTCATACGCTTTGTTGGCCCTGGCTGTGAGATTGGCTTGAAGCTCGCTCAGCGCCTTGGAGGCTAACTCCCTTTCCGAGAACTTGCGACTGAGCCTCTTCTCACATGACGTCATGTTGGCCGCGCACCGTGCTATCAGCCCTCGTAACTCCGCCTTTGCAGCCACGGCCTCCGAGGAAAGGCGAGAATACTCGAGAGTGTGCAGGCAAGCCTCCACTCGCCGGCAGAACTCCACCCAGACTCGCACCACCTCTTCGCTGTGGTAGGTGGCAAGAAAAGGAAGAGAACCGTTAGCCTCGGCAGCGAATGCTTCAGCCGTGGTCGTGCTGCCAGCACGAAGCTCCTCGATCAGAGACGACAAGGAGACGAGGCTTAATTGGGCCAAGCGTTCTGAAGCCCGCAAGGCATAAGGGCCGGGTGGCATCACGATGCGCGACTCCAACGCCGTGGAGATTGGCAGAGCTGTTCAAATTTAGAAGACGTCAACAAAATTCTTAAGCAAAGAACGAGTGAGAGTGCAATGAAATGTCACTCACCGACAGTCGTGCAAGTAGGAGCTGAAGGCTCCCCTGGCCCTTCGAGAATCTCGACCTCGTCATCGGCTTCCAGAACTGTAGAAAACGTCAATGTCAGTACGCAAAAAAAACGACGATGCTATGAGAAGGAATGGACGACACCAACCTTGCCCAGACGAAAGGACAATGCGCTGAGGGGAGATCGCCTGCGGAGCTGCCATCTCCAATAAACGCTGAAATGACTGTCGAGGCGACAGATCCGCGATCGTGGCCGCCAAACCGCGCAATTCTGAGAAAGATAAAAGAGTTCAGACTATGAAGGGGTTGCTAAATTAAAACGCAGAGGGATACCTTCAACACTCCTCCCATTCTGAGCCGGGGGGATAGCAGCTTCAACGGTTTCCGCCGTAATCTCAGGCTCCAACAAAGGGAGAGTAGTCCCGACTACCTCGCTCCCAGCCTTTGGGCCGCTCTCATTAAGAGTCATTGGGGCGGCGGCCTCCAAAGGAGCCTCCCCCAGAGGGGCAGGCATTCCCTGGTCAAGAACCGCCGCTGGAAGTTCCACCGTGAGAGGAGCAGCCTCGTCAGCCCCCTCCACATCCAGCAGGGCTTCATTGAGAATTTCGGCGGGCTTTAGCTTTAATGGGCCCGTAGGGAGCTCCCCCAGCGTCGAAGATTCTGCACGATTCAAATAAGAATAATGATACAGATGCACAGGCATAAATAATCGGAAAGACTACAAAGGAAGCACAACGTACCTATACGCAAAGAAGCCCTCAATATGGCTTCTTCAAGCCGCTGCTCCTTCTCAAGGAGGTGGGCTCGCCGGGGTTCAAGGGTAGACTCATGACCGCCGGTCCACAAAGAGAGTGCATCAGCTGCGTCTTCTGAAGCGGCCTGCTTCAGAGCCCTTTCCCCCCATTCCTCCAAAGGGCCGATAAATCGCCGCCGAATCCACGAAGGGTCTTCGTAGAAAATTACAGCGGGATAAGACTTCTTCGGAACCTTGGCGTTATGAGATGCGTCTTTTGAGCGCCGTATGGCCTCGGCCAACTGCGCAGCCTCCTCATCAGCTGAACCCGGGAAGAGAAGTCCAGCGTCTGACCCTTGCAGGGCCAATGGTTCGTCTTCAAGGATAGGCTCAGACTCCACCACAGAATCAAGCGGGGCAGTAGCCGCTTTCTTCCGCCGTTTAGACCCAGAGCCGGTCGCTGAGGATGACCGCTTCCTCCCTCGCGAAGCCTTAGGGCGGCGCTGGCCCACATCGCCCTCGGCGCCCTCATTCCTGTTACTCTCGCTCGATACCACAACCGAGGATGACATAGCCATTGTCAACGCCACAGGAGGCGGCGCCGCCACCGGCAGGGATGCTACTACTGGGGCCCGTTTACCCCGTGATCGGGAACCCAAGGGCATACCAGCCGTTGGAGTAAGGTCTACCCCTGACTCCCCCGGGATGAGCGCGGTGCCGATTTCCCTCAAAGGGAAGCGGACCAAAGCCCTCGGCCGTAGCTTAGCCCCAGGAACCAGAGGAGGGGCATCATGGCCAAGAAGCACCCTCCTTTCCTCGAGAATGATTGGGCTGACCCGATGAAGATACCAACCCGTAAACGCGCCCACGCATCGGGGCATGTACTCAGCTTCAGGGACCATGAAATAAGAGCCGGTGTTCAGCCTCATGAAATGATGAGCGGCATCGCGAACAGCATCAAGCGAAGGGATCGGGGCGACTATAAAAGCCTCAAAAGGAACACCCTGGTCGTATCCAAGCTGCCGGGCAAATCGATGCGGATTGTACCGCATAAAAAGAGCCGCACTGTCTTGGCGAAACACCAAGTAGCCCGGTCTAATTGCATATAAATGCGTGGCCTCCCGGGGCTTCAGAGAAGGTGCGTTGTCTTTCGACTGGTCCCAGAGTTGTTGAACGGGACCCGAAGGAGTAGACAAAACCCGATCATTAAAAACCAACCCGCCAGTGGTGGCATGAGGAGAAATCAGCACCCGAATGGCCCCAAATTGAGTCGGGTCGGCAGCAGAAGCACCCACTAGCCGCATAAGTCGTGGGAAGGGATAGGCGTCGTAAAAGACGGGCCTCTGATGCATAGCAAAAGACCCCAGCACATGCATTTCGATCCACGACGTGAAATAATGAAGCGAAAAGTTCACTACGTCCACGCCAGGAGTAGAGGTATTAGCCGCGGTGCCCAATCCATTATAGAGGTGCGCCAAGGCCGGGATGCCGATGGCCAACCGCATCCCCTCAGCGATACGATGAGCCGGGTAGATGACCGAGGCTCTCATGAAGCGGCGATGCATGGGGATAACGAACCAACTAAGCCAGACGCTAACAAACCCCACAAAGAACGTCTCCTCGTCCATGCCCGGGACAGCAATGGATTCAAAAGATATCGGCGATATAATAGGGATGTAATATTGAGGTAAATCTGACTCGTTGGTCGGCAACCTCTTCGGACCGAACCCAAAGGGGTCCCCAATGTTGGCAAACTTCGGGGCTGTCTTCGATAAGGCGTCCTTACGAAGGAAACAAGCAATGAAGCTCTTGAAAGTGACACCCTGCTCCTCGGACTCGGTGAATAATCGGTCGAAGATGCCTAGGGCTTTAATTAAACTGAGGCGCTTATGGCGAACAGCATTCTCAGCGGACAGGCCGTCAACCGGTGCAGACTCAGGCTCGAAGACATACTCGTCAGGAGGCAATAACTCCTCATACAGTGCGCCCCTGATTGGCAATCCCAAGATTTCATAAAATTCTGCAAGAGAGATCGAGACCTCATGATCTCCTAGAATGAAAGTGTTGGTGGGAAGATTCCATTGGTTCAAAAATGCCTTAACCCACCAGGCATGCGGGGACTTATAGTGGAATAGTGACGCGTATATGGCCTGATAAAGCCCGACTTTCTGCAACCGCGCACGATGGGCAAAAAGGATGTAGCGAGCCCAGAGAAGATAGCCCGTAGGATGCCGGGGAGTGAGCCCTATCTTATAAATTTGCCCCCACGGGTGGGCCTCACCCTGGCAGATACGCCGCCCCAAGATGTCTATGGCCGGAATCGGATGGTTCGGAATACCGGTCGTCAAAGGCTCAAGCCTCCCCGTTGGAGTCCAGTTGGGCATTTCCACAGCAAAAGCTGTCCTTGGAGGATCCATCGGTAAAAAGGGGAAAGTGGGCTCCGTTGGCACCGCGCAGAGAAAACTCCGACGACCCTGAATAATCTGACTATACCAAGACCCCCACTGAAGAAGGTTGGTGCAGTTCGGGTCATGGGCCCGAATCATCGCCATCGTTTCCTCATCAGACGGTGACTGAGGAAAAGCCGCCTCCGAGCGAGAAAAGGGAAAGCGTGGAGCAGAAGCCATCGCACCTGAAATCCAATAAAAGAAGACCGTTAAAAGGAAAGTCAGCGATATATATATTCATGCATGAACATGAAGACTAGTGGGAGAAAGCAACAGCAAAGTTTCCTGGGACCATTGGCTACAAAACACATGGGCCCCACAGAATCCGGATGACGGCTCATTAATAATGAGGCCAAACAGTTACAACAAAACAAAAGGGAATATCCTCATTTAATAAAAAATGATGGCCATGCACATTCCCCCAACGGGATCTGTCTCGGGCTCTACAGTGGATCCAATAAAATCAAAGGAATTAAATTCACACAAAAAGACATCATTACAAAGCCCCCATTGCATTAATTGCAGAAGAACAACCTCGGGCCAAGAGACCCCAGGAAGCCTCTGTGTGAAGAAATTGAGTTCTTCGTTAGAATTAAATTCCTTATTGAGAAAAGGGAATTAAATTCCCAGAAGCATTTTGGATGGAATTAAATTCCATGGATTTGAACCGCCATCATCATCTCCCCAAAGATCATCTAAACCCTAAGAGATCTACAGTTGAAAGATTAAACAGTTCCATGTTCTTATGGAAAATATGAAGAAAAAAGGGTAAAACCCTTGTTTTGGATTTAAAATCCAGAGAAATGTGAAGGTCCATCGTTGTCCAAGAACATTACCTGAGGAAAAAGGATTCCTTTCGAACAGAGTTAAACTCTGAAGATTGTTTCAAGACAGAGAACTAAGCTCTGAAAGCGAGAATTAAATTCTCAAAGAAGAAGTTCTCAGAAGAAGAAGATGAACAAAGTGAAGGCTCCTATGAAGAGACAGAGGTATTTATAGAAGACAATGAAAACGTTTCGTCTCCCCAGATCCCTAGAGGAATCCAACGGTCACAAGAGGTGACAGTGTTGCACTCACGTGCAGACACGTGAGAACAACGCTGTGGGGGCATTTGTTTCCTGATTTAAAATCAGGAAAGCTTCTGGGAAAAGCTTCAGAAGAGGGTCACGTGCTTACACGTGACTAGCGGTCACGTGTTGGCACGTGACACCTAAAAACATCATCAAGGCAAGTTCAGTTTCCTGACTACGTTGAAGAAAAGGGGGTTTCAGAAAGAGTCACGTGCTCCCACGTGACCCGGGTCACGTGGCGACACGTGACATTTAAATGCAAGCGTCAAAGGCACACCAGTTCCCTGATCAAGTCAAGGAAAAGGCTTCAGAAGAGGTCACGTGCTTCCACGTGACCAGGGTCACGTGTTTCCACGTGACGTTCAAGACAGCAGACTCGTTCTCCAGTTGAACCAAGGAAAGAGAGAGTTCAAACAAGGGTCACGTGCTCACATGTAACCAGGGGTCACGTGGCAGCACGTGACGTTTAAGCAGCAATAAGAAGACAGAGCGCAAAAGAAAGGAAAAGGCTCATTCCAAAGGGGGTCACGTGCCCACACGTGACCATGAGTCACGTGGTCACACATGACCGGCTTTCAAAGCCCACTGTGTTAACAGAATTAAATTCTGAGAGAAATTCAAATCTTTCCAAAGGAAAGCAACTATCTGGAACCAATCGAATTAAAGATTCAGAGGTGATCTATCTATGGGAAAATCTCGGGTTTGGAAAGATTTCCCCTTTAAATCTAACCAAAATAACAAAGGAGAATCTCTGGATTTAAAATCCAATGGTGAATAAAATTCACCTAATAATCCAAAGGTCCAAAATGAATGATGGATGCAAATCAAATCTTTCACGAAGATTCGTCAAAAACTGATTGATTCGGCTGCTTCTCCTATAAATAGGAGCCAAGAGACATACATACATATACATACGCAGAGAAGAAAAAAGAGAAAAGAAAGAGAGCTTCGATACTTGGAGAACTTGGATCTTCTGCAAAAACCCTAGGTAAGAAAGGGAAAAGCTCCTTGAAAGAAGAAGAGAATTTAATTCTCAACAGAGTTTAACTCTGATACATAAAAACAGAAGAACATATTTCTTCTCTCTTTGATAGAGGATCTGCAAAGTGCACATCTCCCCTTTAGGTTGAGAATTTAATTCTCAATGGGTTGAGATCCTGCCATGCAGATCCGAAACATAGAGAGGGAATGCAAGCATGAGAATTTAATTCTCACAGAACTATAGGAATTTAATTCCTTTAAAATAAAATTAGGGCTTGACCCTGTATCATGGGAATTTAATTCCTTCAGAATAAAAAGAAACAGGGTTTAACCCTAATTTAGAACTTAGTTCTGTTGAAACAACGGGAATTTAATTCCCTTAATCATCATTTAACAGGGAATGGGAATTCAATTCCTTAAAAACTTTTATTAGGGTTTAACCCTATTCAGCCCTTCACATATATGAGGAATGTAATTCCTACAGAAAATTCAGAGTTAAACTCTATTCCAGAATATAAGTCTTCGAAAGGAAGTAGGAATTTAATTCCCCTGAAATTTACAGCTCGAGGAATTTAATTCCTGAAAAAAGATTAACAAAGCCTCTAAACAAAATACATAGAGGCAGGGTCACGTGTCATCACGTGACCCCCCAAAAGATCTACAGAAAGCCCCTTTGAGGCAGCACCCCACGTGATCCACATGACCCTTGGCAGAAGCTCTAATACATAGGCATTTGAATGCCCATCACGTGATGGCACGTGACGCTCTGAAAGACACGATAATCTCAGAATAAATGAAGGGAGGGCGCTCTCACGTGCTGCCACGTGACCCCTCTTGTCTTAGTGTTTAACACTAAATTGAAACTCTCGAACCCAGTGTTAAAATACTGTTGGGCCTTAGTGTTCAACACTAATTAAAAAGCTTTATCTGCAGTGTTCAACACTGATTGCCTTAGTGTTTAACACTAATCTGAGATCTTCATTTGCAGTGTTCAACACTGACATGTTTTAGTGTTTAACACTAATTTGAAAAGCCTTGTTGCTGGTGTTTAACACCAATTATCTCTTAGTGTTAAACACTAACTTGTCAACCTCATTCCCAGTGTTCAACACTGATTGCTCTGTAGTGTTTAACACTAGGCTTTGACCCAATTGACTAAATGGATGGAGGCAAAGCCTCTCCTGATTGGACTTAGCCCAAGATGGCCATAAGTCCTCAATTTGTGATTAACTGGGCCAATAGACTCATAACACAATTAATTCGTCTTGACCCCAAATTGGGCCAAGGACTATTTAATCCACTCCGGTTCTAGGGTACATCTCTTCACTCCTTTGATACTTGGCATTGTAATCCCTCAATGTCTTCAAAGAGGTGACGGGTCCCGACGACCACACATTGATACGGACTGCGGGGTCCTTAAACCCGTGTTTAATGCAAATTCCTGGTTACGTGGAACGCGGATAATGTCACTCTTTGACCCCGTGGAAAACGTCCAGAGCGGAGCCTGGTCCTCGCAGAACACGGCAGTGAACCCGTGTGAAGCATCCAGAGCACATAACGGACTGTGGGGTCCTTAAACCCATGGACTACGACGTCCTTAACCTTGACCGGGATGTCTTAAAACTAACAACGGACTGTGGAGTCCTTAAACCCATGGACTACGACGTCCTTAACCTTGACCGAGATGTCTTAAAACTAACAGTGGACCGCAATGTCCTTAAACTACCCATGGACCGCAATGTCCTTAAACTACCCATGGACCGCAATGTCCTTAAACTAGAACAATAGAGCCCCGCATGCTCTTTTGTCGGATCTAAACGGTCCCGTTTAAGTTGATCTTAGCCTCAAAGATGGCTAACTTATCCTTAAACCTTCAAACAGAGTGGACTATAAATCCCCCCAATTAACTCTGGCTCAAGGGTACATCTCTAAACTCCTCTGACATCCATCGTTGTAATTCTTCAACGTCGTCAGAGAGGTGACGGGTCCTGACGGCCATACATACGTTGGACCTCTAGGTCCCTAAACTGGAACAATGGAGTTCAAACACTCCTTTATCGGATCTAAACGATCCCGTTAAGTTGATCTTAGTCACAAAGTTAGACTAACGCATCCTTAACAAACGTTTGAGTTGATCTTAGCCTCAAGTATGGCTGACGTATCCTCAAACCAAACCCCCAAACCCAAATCTAAGATAATACGGATTTGGACTAGTCCACGCCCTACGGGCGACGACATAACTCAGTCTCCGTAAACAATCCACGGGCAACAAAACACAAAACAAACACCCACGACACGAAGTGACCAGCTGGAGAAGGAGAAAGTTGTTACCGCAATGCGGTAGCGTAATTAACTGCAGGGGCTTGCGCCTGCAGGGAAGAGCGTCCCCACAATCAAAAACCCCTCAAGCGAGGGGGAATCTGACGAAGTCTGCTACATCGGACGCATCCGTTTAAACCTTCGATACATGGTGCCATAAATCAACTTGGCATCTTCGGAGAGGTGAACGGATAGCACCAATTAGCATCTGCCCCGAATCTCAGTGCCAAGACACCGCAGTCTTGTGCGCCGTCTTTCGGAGGGGAACAGGGGGAATCTGACGAAGTTTGCTATATCAGCCGCATCCGTTTACCTTCGATATATGGTGTCATAAATCAACTTGGCATCTTCGGAGAGGTGGACAGATAGCACCAATTAGCATCTGCCCCGAAATTCAGGCAAGACGGACTTGCGCGGTCCCATCTCCGTGTTTTGGCGGGGAACACCTGTCCCTCCCAAGGAGATGTCGGTCAGCTCGCCTGCTCCCAGGCATGGCCGACGCCCTCTCCCTCGACAAGGGCACGCGAACGGAACTCACCACGGTAGCTCGAAGACAACCTCGCCGGCGGACCTGAGGAACCTTATAGAACGGAACCGGAACCGCGGCCAGGCGCAGGTCTCTAGCAGCAGGGGCCATAAATCCGAGTATGCCGAATCCTCAGGATACCACGACCGACTCGATGCCCTCGAAAAGAAGATTGAGGGTATACATCGGGAGAGTCTTCCTTCAAGCAACGGGGCTAGATATGCCGCCGACTCACTTATGAAACCCTTTCACTGAAGAGCTGCTCGCTGTCCACGTCTCCTCCACAAACAAGTCCCCGGAGGTATCCCTTTTCGACGAAAAGTCCGACCCAAAAGACCATTTGGACGCGTTCACGGCAGAGATGAGCTTCCAGGACAACTCTGATGCCGCACAATGCCGAGTGTTCCCTACCACTCTCATCCGCGCTGGACGAGATTGGTTCCGAGGACTCACGCCACACTCCATCTCTACCTTCGATGAGCTGGCCGCCTAATTCCTCGGTCATTTCGTCGGGAACAGACGGAAGAAGCGGACCGTCGACCATCTCTTCACAATAAAAAGCGGGGACAAGGAATCCTTCAAGGGATATGTCACCTGCTTCTACAAAAGCTCTTCTTGAAATCCCAGAGCACCAGGACGAGACTGTTATCACGGCCCTTAGGTTGGGTCTTAGGCACGAGGAGTGGCTCCGCTCCTTTGCATTAGCGCAACCTAAGACCATGGCCGAGCTAAAAGCCTGGACCGAACAAGAGATCCAGCTCGAGTCCGAGGTGAACGCACACCTACCCCGACCCGAACAGACCGATCAGAAGAAGAGGGCAAGAGAGGATAAAAAGAAGACTGAGTGGCCAAAGTCCTACTCCCCAAAGTTCCAGGAGTATACCCCGTTCAACATCTTCCAGACAGAGCTATTGGAGGAGGCAAAGGGCGAGAGATTCTTCAAACTCCCCCGATCACAAATAGGGTAGCCAAACGTACTCGAGGCCCCTATTGCGCCTTTCACAGGTCGCAGGGACACACCACTGAGAACTGCAAACAGCTCCGCGACTAAATCGAGGAGTTGATTCGCTCGGGGCACTTGGCAAAGTACTTGCAGGAGAAGCGACAAGTGGACCGAGAGCAAGAGCACTATCCCCCTCCCGGCGAGTTGAGACCGGCCAAATCATGGTCGTATCAGCGGGGGGTGCGCCTGGGGCCGACGAGACACGGCGCCCCTTGCCGGTCGAAAGGACTAGAAGCCAACCCAGGAAGAGGGTCAAAGCAGCTGAGCCCATCATCTTTACCGACGAGGACCTCCACGAGAAATCCCTACCTCACAACGACCCCCTGGTGATTACAGCACGGGTCCACCGTTACGAAGTGCAAAGGATATTAGTCGACTCGGGAAGCTCGGCAGACATCCTCTTCTGCGACTGCTTCCTGCATATGAGGCTTACCTTGTCGGACCTGAGGCCGAACGCCCATATCCTATCGGGGTTCACCAACCACTCCATCCCGGCATAAGGGGTGGTCACTCTCCTGCTTAACATCAGAGAGGCAAGCTGCACATGTACCGTTCCTGTGGAGTTCATCGTCGCCAGAATTCCATCGGCCTACAATATCCTCCTGGGACGCCCGACGCTAAATTCCCTCCGGGCCCAGATATCGACCTAACACCTAGCGATCAAGTTTCCACTCGACCAAGGCAGGATAGGTTGAGCCTACGGGAATCAGCAAACCACAAAGATTTGCTTCACAGCGACATCTATGCCCGAAAAGAAAAACGATGACCTCGAAAGCACGGATGATTTCAGGGGATCTTTGGATACTCGGGATGAGCATAAAGAGATCCGAGGAGCCCCGGTGGAGCCGCTAACGGAGGTTCCCCTCGTCGAGGGGGACAATGAACGAACCATCCAAATCGGGTCACTCTTAACAGGGGACCGGCGCGACGACCCAGTCCACTTCCTCAGAGGGAACTCAGACGTGTTTTCCTGGGCACCCGCTGACATGCCCGGGATCGACCCCGAAGTGATATCGCATAAGCTCAGGGTCGACCCGGCGGTCCGACCCGTCAGGCAGAAGAAACGAAGCTTCGCTCTGATCAAGCAAAAAGCGATCGAGGACGAGGTGGACAGGCTGCTTGCAGCCAACTTCATCCGGAATGTGGCATACTCGGAATGGCTGGCAAATGTGGTCATGATTAGAAAGGTAAGCGGGAAGTGGCGCATGTGCATCGACTTCACCGATCTAAACAAGGCTTGTCCGAAAGACAACAATCCCCTCCCTCGGATAGATCAGCTCGTCGACAGTTCAGCAGGCCACGAGTTGCTCAGCTTTATGGATGCTTTCTCCAGCTACAACCAGATCCGTATGAACCCGGCAGACGAAGATCCCACCGCCTTAACAACGGACCGCGGGGTATACTGCTATAAAGTGATGCCCTTAGGCCTCAAAATCGCCGGGGCTACGTACCAACGCTTGGTCAACAGGATGTTCAAGCCGCAGATCGGCAGGAACATGGATGTTTACGTCGACGACATGCTCGTTAAGTCGAGCATGCCAAAGATCTGAGCGATACTTTCGATGTCTTCCGCAAATACAAAATGAAACTGAATCCCGCCAAGTACGTGTTCGGGGTCACCAGTGGGAAGTTCCTTGGGTTCATGGTCACCCATCGAGGAATCGAGGCTAACCCGTAGAAAATCAGCGCTATCCTCAACATGGCCGCGCCAAAGACTAACTTCGAAATCATGCGGCTCACGAGGAGAGTAGCCACCCTGAGTCGTTTCATGTCAAGATCCCGGGAAAAGTGCCTCCCGTTCTTCAAAGCCCTGAGGAAGATCCCAAGGTTCGAATGGTCGGAGGAGTGTTGGATCACCTTAGAACAATTGAAAGTGCACCTGGCGACTTCCCCACTACTCACCCGGCCAGTTGAAGGAGACGAGCTGTCGCTATATCTAGCGGTGTCCGATCAAGCTGCAGGCTCGGTGCTCGTCCGAGATGTTGAGGGAGTCCAGAGGCCGGTCTACTATGTAAGCCACATCTTTAAGGACGCGGAAACGAGGTATCCGGCCAGAAAAGATTGTCTTGGCGCTCATAGTGGCCTCAAGGAAACTACAACACTATTTCCAGGTACACACCATCCTCGTTCTCACCGAGCGCCCTTTAGGGTCCATTCTCGCCTCCCCCGAGTCTTTTGGTCGTTTGGAGAAGTGGAGATGGGATTTATCCCAATTCGACATCAAATACCGCCCGAGGCAGGCTATCAAGGCACAAGTCTTGGCCGATTTTGTTGTCGAATGCACTATCCCCAACAAGGAGGCAGTGGCCGTGCCGGCCCCCAAATCTCAACCCTCGATCGAAGAGAGGCCCGACTCCATCTACGATTGGGTCCTTTACGTCGATGGGTCATCAACCGAGGAAGGCTGTGGTGACGGCCTCATCATTCGGGACCCGAATGAGGCAGAGATGGAGTATTCTTTGAAGCTCGGGTTCAAAGCCTCAAATAACGCAGCGGAGTACGAGGCTCTGCTCGCTGGACTGCGGATCACCACCGGAGTAGGGCTGAAGACGATCCGAATCCGTAGCAACTCCGCTCTGGTCATCGGCTAAGTGACCGTCCATTTCGAAGCACGGGAGCCCCTGATGATGAAGTACATAGCCGAGGTAAGAAGGCTGCGAAAAGACTTCGACGAAGTTCAAGTGGAGCAGATCCCCCGGCACCTAAACGCCCACGCCGATGCCCTAAGCAAGCTAGCTTCCTCCTACACGGCCAACAACAAGAGAAATATCCTCTTCGAGGTCTTGCCACGACCCAGCGTGGAAGACAAAGCGACATCACTCCAAGTTTACACGGCCCAGGAAGAGGGCCAAGATTGGAGGAAGCCCATCGTGGAATTCCTAAAGGAGGGTATGCTCCCCGGAGACCGTGGGGAGGCCCGCCGTCTCCAAGCCAAATCCCGCCATTTTGTCTAGAGCAGGGGAACCTCTATAATAAATCCTTCACTCAACCCCTGCTTCGATGCGTCGATCCCCATGAAGCCGACTGTGTCCTCCGTGAGGTCCACGAAGGGGTCGGCGGAGCACATCAAGGGGCCCGCACTTTAGTCCAGAAGACACTCCTCCAAGGATACTATTGGCCAACCATCTATCAGGACGCTCAGAAGCTCGTCAGAAAGTGCAAGAGCTACCAACTCCACGGCAGCATACCCCGCCTTCCGGTTACCGAGCTGACGACCTTAACCTCCCCCTGTCTGTTTGCCCAGTGGGGCATGGACATGATGGGCCAATTCCCTACTGGTACGGGTGGGTACAAATACATCCTCGTCGTGGTGGGCTATTTTACGAAGTGGATCGAGGCCGTCCCCATCAGAAAACCGGACGCCACCACGACCATCAAGTTCCTGCAGAACAACCTAATATTCCGGTTTGGGATCCCGAGGTGTATCATCACCGATCACGGGACGAATTTCGAAAACGAAAGAGTTAAGGGATTCTGCAGCAAATACCATATACTGATGAAGTTCGCCGCAGTCGCGCACCCCCAGTGCAACGGATAGGCCGAGGTCGCTAACAGGGACGTCATTCGAGGACTTCGAGCTCGCCTGGAAGGACGACAGGGTAGTTAGGTCGATGAATTACCCCGGGTTTTATGGGCCTTGCGCACATCTAAGAAGACCCCCACTGGAAAGACCCCCTTCAGCCTCTGCTATGGCACCGAGGCGATGGTCCCAGCAGAGATCGGGCTACCCAGTTACAGGGTCGAGCACTTCAACGACAAAGGAAACACCTTGGCCCTCCGAACTAATTTGGACATCTTTTTGGAGAAGCGGGACCGGGCACAGATCAGAGCCGCCGCTTACCAACAATAGACTGCCCGCTACTACAACGCACGAGTCAAGCATCGCGCCTTCAAAACCGGAGATTTGGTCCTAAGGCGGAACGAGTTCATTGATCTAGGCAAGTTACACAAGTTTTCTCCGAAGTGGGATGGCCCGTTCCTTGTCTCAGAAGTCTTGCCCGGCAGGGCCTATCGCCTACAAGATGTTGCGGGTCGCAAATTTCCACGGTCTTACAACGCCAAGAAGCTCAAATTGTACCTTTGAAAAGTATATCTATGAATACATGTTTCTCCTTTTACGAAGCGATGTAATTTTTTCTAAGTTTTTTAATAATAAGAATGAACTTCCCCTATATGTTTCACTCTTCCTCGGTTCAAAGCTCATGGATTCCGTTTCACTGAAATACTCCAATGAACCCAGAAGACAAAAGGAAACAATGGAACTTTGCGAAAAGGAGAGCTTTATCCATTTATCAAAAGGTATTGTGTGCCCCTCAGCCTTACATAAAAATTGAAATTACAAAAGAGGGGGAACGGGGTCAAGAAAGCACTGCTGGTGATGCTCTCTGTAGATCTCCGCCAGACGAGCCCTCGCCTCTTCAGCCCGCCCCCGCTGATGCTGCCCATGAACTCGGGATGCCACGGAAACGCCGGGCCCTCCATCTGTCGAGACCTGGCTCGCGATCTGTCTCTTTTGGAAGCACCCCAAAATAAGGGCCAAAGACCAGTCGTGCCTGCTCTTTGAGATGAGTCCTAGAACGTAGATCGTACGCGTCTTGTCGAGCACCTCGTCCAACAACTCTTTAGAGAGAGTGTTGTACAACCCCGGGACCTCCTCCAGATTGCGTACATCAGCAATTGGAGGAGGGATGACCGACGAGGAAGAAGATGGACAATGTGGTCCTTGATGTGCTGGACCACACCCCGGTACCTCTCCTCAGAAACGGACTGGTCGTACAGATAGACATCGTCGGGAGTGATGATCTCTTCAATTGTGTAAATATGCCCGGTCATCTCAGAAAAGCAATGCTGAAACAAACCCATCTCCTTCTTAGTTATAGCCTTCATAGAATCCCCCAGAGTCCAAATTTACACGCGCATAGGCGCGAATCCTGGGATTCGCTCAATTCTTCCAATACTGTACTGCCACATGGCGGGTATCCCATATTTCTCGACGAATCAAAGTCGGAACGACGCGGATCTTGGAACGCCTTGCCTCACCTATGCGTTTCTGCCACGTGCTGCCCGCGGCGGTCACTCTTCTCGATATTCACACATCTAGGAAGGCCGGGCAAAGCCTCGCAAAACCGATCAGCTTCCCTACTCGGTCCATCCTTAGTGGGTAACTTCTTATCCATCTACGTTAAGGATCGAAGCCCTCATCAAGAGGCCACCGAGCAGCTTCCCTGCTCGGTCCATCCTTAGTGGATAACTTCTTACCCATCTACGCTAAGGATCGAAGCCTTCATCAAGAGGCCACCGAGCAGCTTCCCTGCTCGGTCCATCCTTGGCTAGTAGTTTACTACCCACCGACGCCAAGGATCGAAGCCCTCATCAAGAGGCCACCGAGCAGCTTCCCTACTCGGTCCATCCTTGGTTGATAGTTTACTAACCACCGACGCTAAGGATCGAAGCCCTCATCAAGAGGCCACCGAGCAGCTTCCTTGTTCGGTCCATCCTTGGCTGGTAGTTTACTACCCACCGACGCCAATGATCAAAGCCCTCATCAAGAGGCCACCGAGCAGCTTCCCTGCTCGGTCCATTCTTAGTAGGTAACGCTATGGTCCCTAAGAAATCACTTAGTGGAAAAGGAAGCCTAAACTTTTCTTCAATGTCTTTTCTTGGTCTGGTCAGCTGCTCATGTTTTCCTTGCGCGCTCCTGTGACCCTTCTTCTCGCAGAAATAATATATATATAAGATAAGGGTCCCAGATCTGAAGTCACATCTATTGCATGGGCTTTACCCATCTACGCTAAGGATCGAAGCCCTCATCAAGAGGCCACCGAGCAGCTTCCCTGCTCGGTCCATCCTTAGTGGGTAACTTCTTACCCATCTACGCTAAGGATCGAAACCCTCATCAAGAGGCCACCAAGCAGCTTCCCTGCTCGGTCCATCCTTGGCTAGTAGTTTACCATCCACCGACGCCAAGGATCGAAGCCCTCCTCTAGAGGCCACTGAGCAGCTTCCCTGCTCGGTTCATCCTTGGCTGGTAATTTACTACCCATCTATGCTAAAGATCAAAGCCCTCGTCAAGAGGCCACCGAGCAGCTTTCCTGCTCGGTCCATCCTTAGTGGGTAACTTCTTATCCATCTACGCTAAGGATCGAAGCCCTCATCAAGAGGCCACCGAGCAGATTCCCTGCTCGGTCCATCCTTAGTGGGTAACTTCTTACCCATCTATGATAAGGATCTAAGCCCTCATCAAGAAGCCACCAAGCAGCTTCCCTGCTCGGTCCATCCTTGGTTGGTAGTTTACTACCCACTGACGCCAAGGATCGAAGCCCTCGTCCAGAGGCCACTGAGCAGCTTCCCTGCTCGGTCCATCCTTGGCTGGTAGTTTACTACCCATCTATGCTAAGGATCGAAGCCCTCGTCAAGAGGCCACCGAGCAGCTTCCTTGCTCGGTCCATCCTTAGTGGGTAATTTCTTACCCATCTACGCTAAGGATCGAAGACCTCATCAAGAGGCCACCGAGCAGATTCCCTGCTCGGTCCATCCTTAGTGGGTAACTTCTTACCCATCTACGCTAAGGATCGAAGACCTCATCAAGAGGCCACCGAGCAGATTCCTTGCTCGGTCCATCCTTAGTGGGTAACTTCTTACCCATCTACGCTAAGGATCGAAGCCCTCATCAAGAGGCCACCAAACAGCATCCCTACTCGGTCCATCCTTGGTTGGTAGTTTACTATCCACCGACGCAAAGGATCGAAGCCCTCGTCCAGAGGCCACCGAGCAGCTTCCCTGCTCGGTCCATCCTTGGCTGGTAGTTTACTACCCACCGACGCCAAGTATCGAAGCCCTCATCAAGAGACCACCGAGCAGCTTTCCTGCTCGGTCTATCCTTAGTGGGTAACTCCCTACCTATCTAAACTAAGGATGAGAAGCCCTCAACCTCGTCTACGTCGACCTATCTTCAGAGAGATGGTCGCCGGTCCAACTCGAGGAAATGGGCAAGTCTACACCTTTCTACTCGGAGGTACCAACCGACATAACTTCAACGTGCGATCGCCACCTCGACTTCGGGGCCCTAAGGACGCCGACCTAATAACGGCCTTTGTACACTTTGACAAATAATTGGGTTAACTCGACGCGCGATCACTAACTAAAGGATCGCTCGCCGACCCAGCGCTCGTCAGGCGAGCAAAATGAAGACGTTATCACGAAATGGAAACATCGCCACAAAAATTTCTGCAAAAAGGCTTTATTTACAACTCGGGAACCTTTACAAAGGTATTGTGGGCTCCCCGGCCTTACAAAATCGCCCGAAGGCTTACAAAATTCCAAAATAAGAAAAAGATAAAAAAAAGAGGGAAGGGAGACTCAGGCCTCGGGGCCGGGGAGGACCCCGACGTGCTCCACGAAAGCGTCAGGAGCCGGGGGTGGCGGCTTGAGGGTCGGCACCCACAACAGGAGCTTCGGCACTGGGAGATGGGGTGACCGACTTCTCCCCAACGACCCCACTAGGGCCCTTCCCCCCGGCGATGCTTCCGGCGGCATCCCCTGCACCTCACCCTTGAGGGCGTACTCGAGCCGGAGCTTATCGTCGGGAAACTCCGGCATCAACGCCTTGACGGCGTCCATGGCATCATGCCAGACGAGGGCCGAGGCATCAGCGAGGTCGGCATAGAATTGATCCGACGTCTTGTAGCTCTCCACCGCCTTCGCAGCCCGGAGGTCGGCGCGCCTCATCCCTTCCTCCAACGCCTCGTTTTCCCTTTTTAGGGTGTCCCGCGTCTTCTTCAGAGTGGCGGAGAACACCCTGGCATCCTCCAACATGGCCTCAAGAACCTTGTTGGACTCCATCAAAGCTTAGATGGACTCCCGGCAGTTGGCGTTCACCCCCTCCTCGGCAGACACCCGGTCTTCGAGGGCGGCGATCCTCTCCCTTGCCTGACGCAGCTCCCGGCTCAGGCTTTCCTCCCGCGAGGAAGACTCGCCCGCTAGTTGCAGCGCCGGGGCGATTTCCTCGTGTTCCATGTTGGCGACGAGGGCGCGGTGCTGGAGGACCTAAAGAAAACAAAAGGAGGGGTTAAAAAGGTATACGATCCTGTAAAAAAAAGCTTAATGAAAACCCGAACGGGAGGCGGACACTAACCTGCATGGCCTCTTGAGCTATGGCCGCGATTTGGGCCTTGAGGATCCCCCAGGGGATTCTGCCCCCAGCCGACCGCTCCATCTCGAAGAGCAAGCGATCACAGACAGAAAGCCCCGAGGGCACATCGTAGCGAAGATCCCCCTCCTGCATGAAGATCGGGGAGGATGGGGCTCGGTACACCGTCCTCTTGCGCCGCTTGAGGGGGGCCACGGTAGGGTCGGACTCATCCGCCACCTCCAGGACCTAGGGTTCCTGATACCTTCCTTCAGCACCTCGTTTTCCCTTTTTAGGTTGTCCCGCGTCTTCTTCAGAGTGGCGGAGAGCACCCTGGCATCCTCCAACTTGGCCTCAACGACCTTGTTGGACTCCATCAAAGCTCGGATGGACTCCTTGCAGTTGGCGTTCACCCTCTCCTCGGCAAACACCCGGTCTTCGAGGGCGGCAATCTTCTCCCTCTCCTGATGCAGCTCCCGGCTCAGGCTCTCCTCCCACGAGGAAGACTCGCCTGCTAGCTGCAGCGCCGGGGCAATTTCCTCGTGCTTCATGTTGGCGACGAGGGCGCAGTGCTGGAGGACCTGAGGAAAACAAAAGGAGGAGTTAAAAAGGTATACGATCATGCAAACAAAAAAGCTTAATGAAAACCCAAACGGGAGGCGGACACTAACCTGTACGGCTTCCTGAGCTATGGTCGCGATTTGGGCTTTGAGGGTCCCCCAGGAGATTCTGCCCCCAGCCGACCGCTCCATCTCGGAGAGCAAGCTATCGGTGACAGAAAGTCCCGAGGGCACCTCGTAGTGAAGATCCCCCTCCTGCACGAAGATCGGGGAAGACGGGGCTCAGGACACCGTCCTCTTGTGCCGCTTGAGGGAGGCCACGGTAGGGTCGGCCTCATCTGCCACCTCCAGGACCTGAGGTTCCTGATCCCTTCCTTCAGCGTCTCGTTTTCCCTTTTTAGGGTGTCCCACGTCTTCTTCAGAGTGGCGGCGAGCACCCTGGCATCCTCCAACTTGGCCTCAACGACCTTGTTGGACTCCATCAAAGCTTAGATGGACTCCCGGCAGTTGGCGTTCACCCCCTCCTCGGCAGACACCCGGTCTTTGAGGGCGGCGATCCTCTCCCTCACCTGACGCAGCTCCCGGCTCAGGCTCTCCTCCCGCGAGGCAGAATCGCCCGCTAGCTGCAGCGCCGGGGCGATTTCCTCATGCTCCATGTTGGTGACGAGGGCGCAGAGTTGGAGGACCTGAGGAAAACAAAAGGAGGGGTTAAAAAGGTATATGATCCTGCAAACAAAAAAGTATAATGGAAACCCGAACGGGAGGCGGACACTAACCTGCACAGCCTTCTGAGCTATGGTCGCGATTTGGGCTTTGAGGGTCCCCTAGGGGATTCTTCCCCCAGCCGACCGCTCCATCTCGGGGAGCAAGCTATCGGCGACAGAAAGCCCCGAGGGCACTTCGTAGCAAAGATTCCCCTCCTGCATGAAGATCGAGGAATATGGGGCTTGGGACACCGTCCTCATGCACCGCTTGAGGGGGGACACGGTAGGGTCGGCCTCATCCGCCACCTCCAGGACTTGGGGTTCCTGATCCCGAGTGTGTTTGTGGCTCTCCCCGTGGCTGATCTCTAGAGCCCGGGGAGTAATGGAACGCCTAGCCGAAGCGGCCGCCGACTGGGCCGGGCTCGCATCGGGGCATTGATTTGTATGTCAAAACTATTTCTAAACCGCAATCAAGAACGGCGTCGCATGAAGCTAGCCGGTGAGTACGGGTCGGTCCACATGGATGTTGTGAATCTCCGATTCGCGCTTACGAGTTAATTCCGAAGGGTGTTCGGATTGATTATTAAATCTAAAAGCCTAAATTATTCTATCTAAGATTATCTAGATCTATTCTTGCTAGGGTTAGGTTTAGGGATGGTTTGGAAATGCAGGTAAATCTCAACGCTTTCATACCCGAATGAAGATCTATGAGGAGTTATGGTAATTATCAATAAAGGGGATTAGATCCATTCGGGAAGGTGTTCCTTCCTCTAGGTTCTTGTCCTTCCTTTAGAGATCCTTACCCTAACCTCCATGGAAAACGCGCGCAACCGGGCCTTTACACTACGGTGTCATCGTTACCTCGAGGGGTAGGATGCCGTAGGGCGCAGTGTGTGCGTGTATGCATGGAGTCCTATTGTAAATATTTGATGGGTAAGAAAGGGATGAGAGATCTCATCTCTCAAAATCCTTCCCCAAAGCTAACTCTAAACAAGTTCCTAGGGCATGAAATTAAATCTACCTAGGGCAAAGATAAAATCTACACTAGGGCGAGAAATTAAATCTACTTACAGATGCATCCCTCCAATCATCCATGCAGGGTTGTCAGATCTGAATTTCTGAATGGAAAGGAAACACCGATGCTCTCCAAAAAGAGATCTGAAATTTATTATTAAAAGGAGGCGTAAGAAATTACAAGCTTTAGAGTTCTATTTATAGGAAATAGAAACCCTAGGTTACATTTTGATCCGCATGTCTACAATTACAAAAATAGCCCTAGAAAATCTTTTCAGCGCAGAACCCAAATTACTGTAAAATTTTTACGCAGCACGGGCACTAGACGGCCGCAGAACCGCGGCAATGGCAGGCTTGGGCCGCGGTTCCGCGGCCCATTGGTGAAATCACCTCATGAATTTTCCTGGGCTGCTTCAAGGTTCTTTGGTCTGGTTATTTATTCAGTTCATTTCTCTATTGGGCTTCTACATTAGTTCCAGATCTTCAGTGAACAATTTGCAATGAATTTTTAACCGTCCGCTTTGTATTTTTGGACCTTGAGTTGCCTTGTTAATTGTGAGCTGTCTTTCGATGTAGGCTTGACTAAGATCCTCCCATTTGTTGGTCAAAAGTCCATATTTTTATCGTCTTTACATCGTTTTCACCGTTTCCTGTCCAAGAACCTGTAATCTGTAACATGTAGCAGACATGCGTCAAAAGTACCTGTTTATTTATAAAAAGAATAAGAATGGGGAATATAATAATGCAATATTATGGTGTGAACAGGCATGACAGGACGACGCCTCTGGCCTTCCTCCCTTTCTTCTCGGTCATGGCAGCCCGGAATTTAGATCGGTCCACCGGTTCTGCAAAAAAAAGTGAAAATACAAAGAGGGGGTTAGCAATGCCAGAAAGAATAGAAGAATACACAAGTTTAAACAGGTCACCTAAACTCCTAACTTACCCGCAAACTGAGCGGGGCTGAGCCCGGCCCAACTGAGGGCCTGCTCGGACAGCAACACATCGGCCCGTTGGATGGGCTCCCACGCCGACACTGCCCTCGCATCAGGATCGGATGAACGCCTCACCCGTGGGCAGTTAGCCCTGTGCCACTGGACAGGCACATGCCAATCCTCACCCTCGGGTTGCCCGACAAACAATAACTTCTTTTTCCATTCATGAATGGTAGAAGGTACTGCTATGACCCCCGACCCGGCCGCCCCTCCTCTGTATTTTCTAAAAGAAACGTATACCCAGCTAGGCTTGTCTTTATGAGTGCCGGGGTGATTTTTGTAGCAGAAGGATGGAAGGAGAAGGTTCAGGCTGAAAAGGATCTCCTGCGGTCTCAACCGGACCAGGAACCCGAGGAGAATTCTCCACGAGTTCGGAACTAGCTGGCCCGAGGCTAATTGAAAGCAACGCAACGCCACACTCACCTCGGGGGAGAAGGGCAGACACATTCCGGCCCAAAAGGCTTCCAAGTACAAGGCAATCTCCTTGCCCCGTACCTGGTCTACCCTCTCTCTCTCCCCGGCCAGGCGAAGCGAGTAGCCGGGGGGAATGTAGAAGCGAGCCCGGATTGTGGTGAGCTCGTCCACATGCCTCAGGAGGGAAGGCGCGTCACGGACACTCCTGACATGCGCTTTGGAGACCGTCCCTGCCGCGCGGCCCCGTGTAGCATGACTAACCCTAACTCCCTGGGGGGATTCCGACTCGGACGAGGATGAGGAAAAAGAAGAGGAAGAAGCGGCAGAAGACTCCCTAAACTCTACCTCTACTATCTCGACAGACTCCCTAGAGAAAGACATCTAACCTGAGCAAAGGAAGGAGATGTCCGAGGAAAGAACGCAAGAAATCCGACCTAAATGGAAGAGCGCCGAGCTAACACACGCAGCGATGAGGAAATTATAGCAAAGTGTGGACCCTGGGGGCCCCCACCTCTATTTATAGCATTCGGCAAGCGCATCCAACGGCGTCGATCGATTCCTGCCAAAACAGACGCTTCGCGTTTGGCGGCCATCAACTTTCCACGTGTCACAAGACCATTGGACGCGCCCCTTCAAGCACCAAGAACACCGGCGGCTCGTCACATCAGCCAACCAGCGCCGGATGCGTGGCTGGGCGCCTCAACGAACGTACGATCAAATCGGCGCTTCCCCTTTAATGCACGATCTCTTCTCTGATCGGCTGACGTCATCAAAAAATACGACTAACTGCCTGGGAATCCGCACCGACGATATCTTCAAATAAGAACTTAGCTCAGGTGACCGATCAGACCACTCTCGACCCGACCCATAAATAGGTCGGGACGAGAGCGCGGGGCTAATGATGATGCTCGGTGTTGGGGTCAAAATTTGCACCCCGGTTGACCAAGTCAAAGTCAAAGTCAACCCCAAGCCGGTGGGCCCAAGCCCAGATCAAGTGGGTTCATGCCTAAGTCGAGCCCGAACATGAAGCTGCCGGCCTCCCCTATGCAAATAAAAAATCATGTAATAAATAATTTTGATGTAATTTTTTTATGCATGAATGTAAGCAAAATGGGCATAAAACCAAATTTTTGTAAAGCCCATGGCCTATGCGCAAAAGAAATGAGCACATGAGGCATGTGATAGGTAAAATGTCATTTTGTAAAGTCCAATGGGCTATATGTAAATGTGAAAGCCTATATAAGGCAACATGATGATGAATAAAGTATACACTTTTCATTCCCCTCAAAATCTAGGGTTTGTGTGCGTCTTTCCCTTTTCTCAAGGGTCTAAAACCTTTTTCCTCCTTTTGAATTAAATCAAGAGTTTAACTCTTCCTGTCACGCCCCGCTTCCCAGAGTACGCTAAAATGGGCACGTGACATAGCCAACCATACTACCTGTGGGTAGGAAGTATCCATCCACAGTCACATTACGGTTGTAGAGATATCAAGAACAAAATAAAACTATCTAAAACATGTCCATAATCCAAGATAACATGAGTCAAGAATAAATAAAATGCGGAAGCGAAATATCCAATACAAACAACTGAAATGTATGTCCCATAATGCGGGCTCACATCAGGAATAAAATGCAGTAAAGAAAAACTAACTACTGCCAACACTCACAGCTCAGCCTGTCGGCTGAAGTACTCCTACTCGGACTGCGACAACGGTACAGAATCTGGGCCATGCAAAACCCAGACGTCAGCGCGTCAAATCATCAAGTAAAACATAATAAACAGGCAATGCGAATATAAACATGAATAAAGCAAGGGTAACAATAATATGAATCAGAGCAGTGCAGGATAGTATGCAGTGGGTGAACTGGACTGTTCTATCAGGTTCTCTGTTCTAAAGTCTTTGAAACCAAATTGATGAATCATCGATATAACTCAATAGTATCCCGTACATACCCGGGACCACGGCCACAATATTCTCGGCTGAAACCGAGACATGCCGCTAGGCACAAAACAGGAATGTGTACACTTAATAGTATCCCGTACATACCCGGGACCACGGCCACAATATTCTCGGCTGAAGCCGAGACATGCCGCTAGGCACAAAACAGGAATGTGTACACTCAGAACAGATAGTGAACTGTCGAGTTACAAGTCAGGTTTCACCTTTGATTTTCCCATACCCCCAAGTTATAAGTGTATGTCAAGTCAGGTATCCCGAAATCAAGAAACTAATGCCAACACAGGATCAGGTAAACATGTTTGTCTGGATAGACAACAGGAACGGTCCATGAGGACTACATGTCAGGTTTGTTGGCATTAGACACAAGATCAGGTAACGGGTCAGGTCATGGTACATCATGTCAAGTCAAGCAGTATACGGTACCATGTCGGGTCAATCAATATGTAGGTAGCAAGACAAGTCAAGAAGCAAGCGATATCACAGGTGTGCTCACAATCAGTTATATAATCCAGCATGGGTATCAACAACATGAGATAAGCAATGAATTAAGCAATAGGCAGATTCATTCAATTAGCAATACCGTTATCAATTGTGTTACAGAGATGATTTCAACCATATAAGAATGCAGTAAGACAATTATAGCCATTTAATCATGTTAACAAGTTTAAGACTTCATAGATGCAATGTTATACGTGTATATAGGTTCCACGAATGAAATCACAGTTTAAGCAGGTTAAATGTATACGAGTGTCCGAATGAAGTAAAACGGTAGAAAAGGTGCCATAGGCTACATCATCAGTGAAAGTGCAATCAAAACATGTAAATGTGATTATTAGGTTCCAAATTAGTAATTACAACAGGTAGGTTCCAAGTTTTGAAAGATAAATGATATTTAACAATATTGAACATGAAAAATGGGAAATCATAATACCAAAGTTAAATTGCGGGTTTTAGGGTGTCATTAATTATAAGTAAATATTGTTTAGCATGTAGCAAGGGTTACTTGCCTTGACGGGTCGCGAATCGGGAAAACGGAACGTAGAATGTCGACGGGGAAAACTCGCGACGGGTGCACGGTTCACGGAATGAACCCAAACGACGAACAGTGGAACCACACGGGTCGGGGTACCTCGCTGGAACGTCGGGACGCGTCGCCGGTACGGCCGGATTCCGGCGAGATGCAAAACAGCGACGGTCAAGAATTGCAATCAAGAAAAGAAAAGAAACAAAGAAGAAGAGAAGGTTTACAAAGGTTCTGCTCTTGTGGTTTATATAGAGAGGAGATATGAGGATGATGACGAGGTCGACGGAGTTCCGGCAAGGAGGTTTGGTTGCTAGGGTTCGGTTAGGGTTTGGGCTTGGGTTAGGCTCGGGTGTTATGGTGTGCAGGGATAACGGTGAGGGGTAATGCAGAGAGGAGATGGAGAGGAGAGGTGGAAGGAGATGGCGATGGCGAGGGGTCGTCGGCGACGATGGAGTGAGGTGGTGGTGCTGGGTTAAATGGGTGCAGGCGTAGGCTCGGGTACACGACAGAAGGAGGAGTAGGTGGCGAGGAGAGGGAGGCTCGGTCGAGGGCGAAGGGACGACGAGCCCGATGGTGGTGGTGCCGGCGTTGGGGCTGCGGCGGCGAGGGCAAGGCTGCTGGGGTTTAGCGCGATGGTGGGTTCTGCGATAGATAAAAGAAAAGGAGGAAGGAGATGGGAATATATATATATATAGAAGAGAGAGAGAGAGAGAGAGAGAGAGATGAGAGAGAGACGGGGGAGAGAGAGAGATACGGGAGAGAGAGAGAGATATGAGGAGAGAGAGAGAGATACGGAAGAGGGAGAGAGAGAGAGAAGGGGGGAGGGACCCACGGGGTTTAAAGACTGTTTGTGATTGACTGAGGGAATAGATTAGGTTAGGAAAAATAAATAAAAAGATTTAAACGATTTTGAGGGAACAGTAAAATTTATTTAGTTTAAGAAAATATACGATGGTTTTGAATATATTAAAATTTGGGATTTTGCCGCAAAGTAAAACATTTCCAAATCGCGCCTGGGTCGGGTCTAAAAATTTGAAATTGAAATAATAGAATTTTAAGCGGGATCCAAAACTTAAAATGAAGTGTTTTATGATTAAAAAGCATACCCCCAAAACGGACACATGTACGTGCACGTAGCCATCCAAACTCGTCCGTTTCACTGAACGGGACGAGAACACGATGCACGGACGCTACAGCAGGGTTAGGGATGTCAAGTAGGCCAAGATGAATATTTTTAATTTTATTTTAGATGCCAAAAATTGTTATATGCAGAAATGAATTTGTCGGGTAAAAATTTACAGTAAGTAACAATCAAGCAAGATAAATGAAATGAGTACCACACTACGTTCAAACGGTAACAGCAATTAGTAGCATTGGCCTCGGGTGTTACACTTCCTTTCTAAAAAAGAAGTAGTTTTTCACCACAAAACCCACAAAGGGGAGCCCGGATCTCCCATCAAATCCCTGAAAGGGGAGATTTTGAATCTCACTCCCCCTTTCCCCAAGATCCTCCCAACCGAGAGGAAGAAGGAGACACATCTCCAAAAATCCCACGTTGGGAGGATCCAAGGCTCAAAAAAAGAGCCAAAGATTCCTAGGAGTTTATCCTTTATAGATCTGTTGGAGTTTAACTCCATAAATTAAATTTCTGTTAGGAGTTCAACTCTAAAATCCCTTGAGAGTTCAACTCCCCAACCTAGGGGCTAAGCCCCTTCCCGCTGGTATTCCCCCTTGTCGCGTGCCGAGCACGTGACCCGCGGCCCCCCCACGGGCGCGTTCATGGTACGTGACCCCGGGCACTAAAGTGCCTACGTGCGGGCACGTGACCCGCGGGCACTAAAGTGTCCACGTGCGCGCACACCCCCGCGGTCGCGTGCTGCGCACGCGACCCGCTGGCGCCCAGCGCCCACGTGCTACGCACGTAACCGGCGGGCGCCAAGCGCTCACATGCCAGGCACGTGACCCGTGGGCACATGCGCCCACGTGCCACGCACGCGTCTTTAAGACGCTCCTCCCCCCATTTTTTTAATGCACTCCATATCAAAACACGTCCCTCGTTGGGAAAATTTTTCTAACGGGGCGCTGCCCTGCACCCCGTAAGGGGGCTGCTAGCCCTCTTGACCCCCAACCCGCTATCCGGGTAGCAGGATCTCCGTAAAAAACTCTACAGGGCCTCGATATATCCAAAACCCTTTCAAAACATACGCACACTGCACGTTGAGTTCGCATGACCCGTTTGACCCGTCAATCAGAGGTTCCCTCGCTCCCAAGGCGAAGGGTAATTAACGACAGCTTAGTCCGCAGCTGCCGGAGATTCGGATCCCCACAATTAATAAACCCCCGCCTACCCTAGGCAGGAGGAATCTGTAGTACGCCTGACAAGCGCACGTGTATTCCCATCTTAATAGGGTGACGAAAAACACCCTACACTCGGTACCGAAGACTCACCAGATCATGACACGTGGCAGCTGACGTGTCCCAAGGCTTAAGAGAAAGGAGCAAGAATGGTACATTGGAGGTATACCCCGGGCCTTCGACCCGAGAATGTTCTCGACCTTCGATGACCTCTCAAAACATTCATATGCTCGTCCTGCAAACAACCATTGGCTTACCTCCGAGCCCTCCTGCACGCTGGGCCTCCTCAGCCCTCCCAGCTCGCCTCCGAGCCCCCTGCCGAACTCTGCTTTCTCGGTCTCATCGACCGACCTAGAGCGCAGATCGTAAACATCCCGGACATGGCTCCGCGAATCTCGCCATATGCGATATATCCGTTGCCCCACGATCTCGTGTCCCACGTCACCGCGTTCTCCCGTTAACGGGTGTATCTCGCCATTAATAGAGGATCCCGCCATTCGCGCGTGCGCGGCTCCAAGGGCGTAACGGCCGGCGTAAATCTCGCAACCGCCAGCCCATGACTGCCACTATATAAACCCCCTCTCAGATGACTCAGGTAAGGCAATTTTACTCCAATAGGCCGCTACTCTGCCCAAATGCCTCGACTAACTTGATTGTCGAAGGGTCCTCGGCGGTACAACCACCCCGAGACTTCCTTGCGGGTAGCTCGGCTTCATTCCAAATCATGCCCACTGAGATCCACACGCATCAGGAGGCAACCCTCCAATCCAATCTCAGCCACTCATCACCGCTAACAGAAGACAACATCTGAAGGAGATCTAGGTCTCCATCACCACCCAAGAGAGTAAAGATAAAATATAGATTTGGCTTTTTATTTATTTTACCAGGAAGGTGATGATAGCCGAGTCCAAGATTCGTGAATTTCTATAGATCTACCGTCCCATGACAAAACTAGACCCGACCCGTCTCCACCCTCTGACTAAATGACAAAACCAATCCCGACATCCGCAATGATCAAATCCGATATCCGCTCGATCTTCTCTGCCACGTCGACATCAAGTGGGCCCCACGGTCCAGATAAGATGCCTGATCGCTGCTTGTAGTGGGCCCCGCATCCTTCTCACCCGTCGATTCTAATCACCAGCTCGCTCCCTCGCTCTCTCTTTCTCTATCTCTCTCTCTGTGCGACGACACTCTCTCTAGAATTCAAAAATGGCGACCAGCAGTGACGAGGTCGAGGAGAGAGAAACGCCGTCCCCATCGACGGCGGAGCCGCTCCTGGAGTTCCACCTGGACCACCCGGCGAACCTCCGCCGCTTCGCCTCCAACACCACCTCTCAGATCGCCATCATCGGATCCAACCCCTGCCCCATCGAGAGCCTCGATTACGAGTACCAAACCCTAACCCCTCTCTCTTTAAAGTTAAAAGGGACACCTTTTGATTTGATTTTGGACCGTACTGTAGGATTTTGGAAAACGACTTCTTTAAGCAAGATTGGAGAAATCGAGGGCGAGCTCACATCCTGAGGTACGTGTGTATGAAGTGGACCTTCTGTTTCCTCATCGGAATATTCGTTGGAATCGTCGGATTCTTCAATAATCTCGCCGTTGAGAACGTCGCCGGTTTCAAGTTCGTGCAGACCTCAAATTTCATGCTTCAGGACAGGTGAGCAGTAGTAAAGTTTTAATTTTTCTTACGTTTGGGTTTTGGGCGTGTTCGACTCTTCTGGGTTTGAGTTTCTTTTTTTCTTTCATTTAGCATGATTTTTATGTAAAGCTGAAGCCCCTCAATTTTTGCTATTTACAGGGTGAATTATCCAAAATTCTAATAATTTGTCTGTAAATTATTGAGCCATGTGATAACTGATGATGGAACTTGTGTAGGCAGAAAATCACCAAATTAGTGAAAGAATGTGTGTATCAAACATAGAAAGGCAAAATTATTGTGGGATTATTGCAGAAAACATTGCTTAATACAGTTATGTGTTAGGTACGGGGCTGCTTTTGCCATGTTTGCCATATCGAATTTTGTCCTGTTGATGGTGGCGTCGATTATTACGGTTTATGTTGCTCCAGCAGCAGCTGGATCAGGGATACCAGAAGTGAAGGCTTATCTCAATGGCGTGGATGCTCCCGGTATTTACTCTTTTAGGACATTGCTTGTAAAGGTGAGTTTTTGAAACTTCTATATGAGGGTGAAGTTATCTTAATAAAATTGAAATTGTTGCTATGTATCAATTCTACGCTATAAAGATATCGCCACTTTCTTTTTGAGGGGGGTAAATCAACAACCTGAATGGAGAATTGCTTACTTTTCTCTAGTTAGCGGTGTTCCTACTTTATTAATTTCAGAAACTTCACTCACCATTTACCAACTCTTGTAGCCAAAATAAGCATGTTACGTGTTTTTACTCTTTAGTAATATGAACGCAGAAAAATCGATTTCAAAGAAGAAAAAAAATACTACTACGATAACTTCTCGACTCCAATTGCAGATTATTGGTAATGTCGCTGCTGTGTCATCGTCTCTTCATGTGGGTAAGGCAGGCCCTATGGTGCACACAGGTGCATGCATCGCGGCCTTGCTTGGACAGGGAGGGTCACGTAAATACGGATTGACATGGAAATGGCTTCGGTACTTCAAAAATGACAGAGATAGACGTGATCTTGTGACCTGTGGAGCTGGTGCTGGCGTAGCTGCTGCTTTTCGTGCACCCGTTGGTGGAGTTCTTTTTGCTCTCGAGTCTGTGTCATCATGGTATATAACATAATCTCGAATATCTTGCTTAGCTCCAAATATGGTAAAACATAATTGAATTAAGGTAGTTACTGTTCTTGCATTATATCAAGATTTTCATTAGTAATTTGGTTCAAGTCTTAACACATGCATGCTAGAAAGTTTTCTCAGCGTATTAGTCAGATTTTTTTCACTTTTCATTTGCTTAACAATATATGTGCCTTGTACTTTTGAGGCATTCTTAAATAAACTTGTAGTCCCTGTTCAATCATTTTTGTGCGAAAATGTCGACCAACTATATATGTGCATAGAGTTGCCATTATATTACAGGAATTTGTATAGTTGATAATTCGCTTGCTTGTGATGGGAGAAGTGACAGAAGAATTTGCTCCCTCTAATATGAGAAAAAAATGTAAAATCCACGTTATTAATCACCATGATTACCTTTTCATTCTACATTTGTTAGTTCGCTTTATGAAAGTTTTAAAGTATGTTACAATTCATTGCAATCCTATAATCCACAAACTTGAATATGCAGGTGGAGAAGTGCTTTACTGTGGAGATCATTTTTCACAACAGCTGTAGTAGCTGTGATGCTTCGAACACTAATCGACATCTGTAAAAGTGGAAAATGTGGTTTGTTTGGAAAAGGTGGTCTAATAATGTTTGATGTTACTTCAACTAAAATTGCCTATCACTTGGTGGACATACCTCCTGTTATTCTTCTTGGAGTTATTGGTGGAATACTTGGAAGTTTGTACAATTTTCTAATGGAGAAGGTTCTTAGAATTTACAATCTCATCAACGAGTATGTCTTGGTTTCTCCTTCCATCTCTGTTATACATTTTAGACATTTCTTAGATACAATTGAAGTAGTGTAACATAGAGTAAAGAATCTCATTGCATTTTGTTAATGTTGAAGAACATCAATCAGGGATATTACTATTATAACTTAATTTGAATATATCAGAGTAATTCTTAAAAAATTAACTTATCATAGTTGATTTTAGTTACCAACTAGCAAAGGACCCCTGCACAATGCGCGGGTACAAAGTCCAAAGTCAAGAAAAATCATATAATTTAGAAATTTATTGTTATGATCTAAAAGTTGCAATATCCCATATTTATGAACTTCATATGTAAAATATATGAAGCTTCAACTTGCAAATATTTTGGTATTTCTCTTTAGCTTTGCAATATTTTCCTTGTTATAACATATGAAAATCACGAAATTTTCTTTTTTCTTCGTTTTTCAATATTTTGCTTGTTATAGCACACAAGAATCATCATATGTACAAAAATCCCATTTTTTTTTGTTTTTCTTTAAATTTTAAACCGTTTGCAAGCCATAAGCACACAAATATGGTGAAATTTTATAAACCTCAAATTTTTAGTTTCTACGGTTTTCCAATATTTTTCTTGGTATATAGCATGAGGAATTTATGATATTTTCAAAAATAAAATATTTTTTCTTCGGTTTTTCAATATTTTCCACAATACATCACATGATTTTTTTTCAAAAAACCTGAAAATTCTTTTTTTCTTTATTTCTTTTCAATATTGACATGTTTTAGCGCACGAAAATCATGAAATTTTCAAAAATCTTAAATTTTTTTTGTTTTGTTTGGTTTTTTTATATTTTGTATGCTAGTATATGACAATCACGAAATTTACAAAGACCCAAAATTATTTGTTTTCTTCAAATTTACAATATTTTGCTGGTTATGGAAAACAAAAATCGCGAAATTTTCAGAAATCTAAATAAATTTGGGTTTTCTTTGTTTTTTCAATATTTTGCATAATATGGCACATGGAATTCGCAAAATTTTAAAAAATCTTAGCATTTTCTGTGCTCTTCGGTTTTTAATATTTTGTTTAGCACATGAAAATCGCGTTATTTTCAAAAATCCCAAAATTTTTAGTTTCCTTCAAATTTTCAATATTTTGCATCCCAAGCACATGAAAATCGCGTAGGATTCAAAATCTCAATATTTTCTGATTTATACGGGTTTTCAATATTTTGCTTGCTAGCACGCAAAGATCGCGAATTTTTCAAAAATATCAAAAATTTTAGGTTTTCTTCCGATTTACAATATTTTGTTTCTTTATAATACACGAAAATAGTTAAATTGTAAAAAATCTCAAAAAAAAATTCTTCGGTTTTACAATTTTTGTATGCTATAAATTATGAAATTTTCAAAACTCTCAAAATTTATGTTTTCTTCGGTTTTTTATTATTCTGTTTTCTATGTAGAGCATGAAAAGTGCAATTTTTTAAAATCCCCAAATTTATGCTTTCTTTCATTTTTCAACGTTTTGCTTGCTATGACAAATGAAAATCGCAAAATTTTTCATAAATCTCAAAAATTCTGTTTTCTTTACTATTCAATATTTTGTATGATATAGCACATGAAAATCATAAAATTTTCAAAAATCAACAAATTCTTTTTTCTTTTCATTATTTTGCATGCATATGAAAATCATGAAATTTAAAAAAACTTAGAATTTTCTGTTTTCTTTAGTTTTCCAATATTTGCTTGCAAATATTTTTGAAGAACTTTCAGGTATCAATGAGACAAAAATCTATATAAAGTAAGAAAAAAGTTTGTCGATTTCTATTAAGAACCTAACCTAACAAATAAATCCGGTCCGAGTGACTGAGATTTCGGGTTACTGGAAACCCTAATAACACACGAAAATCACGAAATTTTAAAAACTTCCAATTTTTTGTTTTCTTCAAAGTTCCACCATTTTGTACTCTGTAGCACATAAAAATCGTGAAATTTTAAAAAATCTCAAAATTTTCTGTTTTCTTTTTTCTTCTTCAATATTTTGCTTGTTATAACACACGAAAACTGCAAAATTTTCAAAAATCTTAAGATTTTTCTGTTTTTTTTGTTTTTCTATATTTTTGTTTGTTAATACACGAAAATCGTGAAATTTTCAAAAGTCGGTATTTTTTTTGTTTTTCTATATTTTACATACTATAGACAAGAAAGTCGCAAAATTTTCTAAACTATCAAAATTTTCTGTTTTCTTCCGTTTTTCAAATATTATGCATGCTACACACGAAAATTGCTAATTTTTAAAAAATCTCAAAATTTCTGCTTCGTTCAAAATTTTAATATTTAACATGCTATAGCACGTGAAAATAGCATTTTTTTTCAAAATGTCCAAATTTTCTGTTTTCTTTGATTTTTCTATTTTTTTTTGTAATACCAAATGAAAATCACGATATTTTCAACTCTAAAAATTTTATTTTTCAATTTTTCAATATTTTCATGCTATAGCACACAATAATCATGATTTTTTAAAAATATTTTGCCAATAAAACCTAAGTTGTGAGAGGAAAAAGTAGGAAGAGATTTTAAAGAAGGGAGCTGATCAGAATTTTCCACCATATAAACCTAGCGGTATAGGATTAAAGAGTGACGGGTATTGAGTAGGGAGCAAATAAAAAAATTCCACAATCCAAATATAGTAGGAGAATTATATAGATGCTAATAACGGTTTTCCACTAAAGTCCAAACTAGATATGGGAATATTCCAAGGAATATTCTCTCATAAGCTTTATGTATATTATATAGATAGATAGATGTTTTCTTTTATTTAAGAATTCCTTACCAAGAAGCTAAGTTTTGGTCTCGATAAAGAATGATTTTTTGGTTAAAAATTCCAAAGAAGTTACCGTGTAGCAGTTGTTTAGTTCAAAACCTAGGTGGAAATTGATATCTGCCAATTTGAAAGTTCTCTCCTAAAATATTTACCAATTATTGGCTTCTATAATATGAACTCCTAAAATAATGCCAACTACTAGTTTCTAGATTTTCCCCGACCTGTAAAACCAATATCATTTTATAAATTGACATTAATGGTGCAACTAAACACAAACTAAAAGTCTACCCTTGTAAAACATTGTAGAAATCTTATTTGAATTTGTTAATCTATTTGTTTTTAATTCAATATTCCACAGGAAAGGCCATGCCTACAAACTTCTTCTCGCTGCCAGCGTTTCAATCTTCACATCTTGTTGTCTTTTTGGATTACCATGGCTTGCACCATGTCGTCCTTGTCCTGCTGGCCTAAAAGAAGCCTGCCCATCAATAGGCAAAACTGGCAACTTTAAGAACTTCCAGTGCCCACCCAATCACTATAATGACCTCGCAAGCTTGTTCTTCAACACCAACGACGATACAATCAGAAATCTGTACACTTCTGGCACTGACTCAGTCTTCGACAAATTCTCCATCCTCATATTTTTCATCATCTCCTATTTTTTAGGTATGTTTAGCTGTGTAGTCGCCTTAGGAACATTTTTCACACATGCACACATGTATGTGCATGTGTATGTGGGTAAAAGGGGCTACAGTGTCCTTGCAGGGTGCATCTTACAGTGACGCATATGTGACATGCATTTATTGGGCTTTTTAATGGTGGTTTTGCACTTAAGTGCACCACCTAATAAAAAGGTGGAAGGACTAAAGTGCAAAAGCACCATGCAAAGTCCAATACAAGGATGCCACATATGCTCCACTGTAGGGTGCATCCTACATGGACACTCTAGGGTCCATGTAATATATATATATATATATATATATATATATATATATAGAGAGAGAGAGAGAGAGAGAGAGAGAGAGAGAGAGTAATGAAGAAAGAGGCCTTAGGAGGCTTTTTCGTTAGGTGGCGTCATAAAAATACACCCTTCATGATTTTTTCTGACGATCGGCACACGTCATCTTTATCATCTAAGATATGCATCCACCAAATTTCATGTGATTCCACCACTTTTCCCCCCATTGAATTAGCAATGTAAAAAATTCTATTGTCGGTAAACCGTTAATTTTGCATCCACTAAATCAAACAATGAAAAGGTAATGGAATCACATGAAATTTGGTGTACTGCATCTTTTAGATGATATGGATGGAGGTGATGGTTGCCGATCGTCGAAAAAAATCATGGAGGGTATATTTTTCGACGCCATAGGAGGAAATTTCCTCCAATGGCACCTTTCCTCTATTATCCTCATATATATATATATATATATATATATATATAAGGAATATTTTTCATCACTAGCAATTGTTCAACGTATTTTCAATAATTTGGAAGTACAAGGTAGTTTCAGATGATTTAGCCTAGTTTTTTTTAAGGCAACTTTTCTACAGAGTCATTCATATTTACGTCTAAAGTTACACGGGTGTGCGCATGCGCGCACACGGGGGGAGATCCTGTTGGTAGGATTTGGAAACAACTTTCCAACCTTGCGATTAGCTTTGGCATGTGAGCAAACACTTATGAAGAAAAAATTCTCATTTATTCAAACATTGATGTAATTGTTTGCACATATCCTGATACGGATCCAGTGACAAACACTATTGTTTGTTCTCAAATTCTATTAATAGTTTCCTAGACACTCTCCCGGTATTGTATAATTAGTGATAATTCAACACTCGCGCGCGGGGGCCTTGGAGTGTCCCTGTAGGTGCACTATACAGGGGAGCATGTGTGGCATGTTTGAATTGGACTTTGTATGGTGTTTTTACACTTAACTCCTTTCTCCTTTTCATTAGGTTTTGCACTGAAGTGCAAATCCACCATGCAAAGTCCAATGGCAACATGCCATGTATGCTCCACCGTAGGGTGCACCCTACAGGGACACTTTAGGCCCCTTTTACCGCGTGTGTGGTGGTGGTGGTTTTTTTTTGGGGGGGGGGGTGTTGCCTATAATTAGTGATAGCCGAAGGTATTTTCCAATAATTTTGAAAGCAGAAGATTGTTCTTTACAAAATGCATATAAGTTTGAGGTAGTTTCTGAACATTTAGCCTTTTTTTAGGTATCATAAGATACAAAATCTGAGAATTTTACATATTTATGTCTGAAGAAACATATATGGACGATTCAAGGTAGTTTCTTATAATTAGTTATACTTAAAGGAATTTTTGAAGGCACAAGTAATTTTTAACAAAATGCATATAAGTTTGAGGCAGTTTCTGATAATTTAGCCTATGCTTTAGGTATCTTAAGCTATGGAATCGTAGCTCCTTCTGGCCTTTTCGTGCCCGTTATATTGATTGGTGCAACCTATGGACGATTCGTTGGGCTCTTAATGGGCTCGCGCTCGACTCTTGATCACGGTCTTTTTGCAGTTCTTGGCTCAGCTTCTTTATTAGGTGGCACAATGAGAATGACCGTATCTGTTTGTGTCATAATCTTAGAATTAACGAACAATTTATTACTACTTCCTCTTGTTATGCTTGTTCTTCTCATATCTAAAACAGTAGCGGACTCGTTCAATGCGAATATTTACGATTTAATTGTGAAAATGAAGGGATTGCCTTATTTAGAATCCCATGCCGAGCCATACATGAGAAATCTTACTGTTAGTGATGTGGTAACGGGCCCACTTCGAATGTTTAACGGTGTGGAGAAAGTAGGGAATATAGTTCATATCTTAAAGACAACTGGGCATAACGGGTTTCCTGTGATCGATGAGCCTCCATTTTCAAATTCGCCTGTTTTGTTTGGTTTGATTCTACGATCTCACCTTCTTGTTTTGTTGAAAAAGAAAGATTTTTTGCCGGCTTGTGTACTTTCGAGGGCTGATGCATCGGCTTGTTATTCTGCTGAGGATTTTGCTAAGCGGGGGATAGGGAAGCGTGATAGTATTGATGATATTGAATTTAGTAGTGAAGAGATGGAAATGTTTGTTGATTTGCATCCGTTTACAAATGCTTCGCCTTATACTGTTATTGAAACTATGTCGCTGGCGAAAGCCCTCATACTTTTTAGGGAACTTGGGTTGAGGCATCTCTTGGTTGTTCCGAAATCCTCTTCTGTAAGAAAACTGAATCCATACTCTCATGCTTTCATTTTTTTGGGCTGAATTAGACTAATATACCCTTTACTATTGTTGATTTTGACCATGCTGCCCTAAAGTTTTTTTAATTATAGTAAACTCCATAAAAATGCTGCATTTAGGGTATGTTAGTTTTTTCAAAAAAAAAAAACTCTTGATAAAAATGCTGTAAGGTAGTTTAGTAGAAAACAGCAATAGGTAAGGGTTTATAATTGTAATTAGCATTTTTATTTGGTTCTATCAGAAAGTAAACTTTGAGGAAACCAAATTGCACAAATTTGGAACAGAAGTGTAAAAATACACAACCAAACTGCACAGTATCCTGTTTTTAAAAACACTTGGAACTACACTATTTTTAAGTAGCCTGTGAACTTTAATTTCAATTCTAACAAGGCTGATTACTGCATTTGGTTTATGATATTGCAGAGAGCCCCAGTGGTTGGTATATTAACTAGGCATGATTTTATGCCTGAGCATATACTGGGATTGCATCCTTCCCTGCTGAAGAGCAAGTGGAAGAGGTTACGATTTCGAATGTCCACTTTGGTTAAATATATTAGAGGTTTTCTTCTTGGACACAGACATAACGATTGGAACTTAGCCGATTCAGAATAGTCGAATGTCGGAAGAGAAGAGGTTCTGATTCATCAATTTCTTATTCTACAAAGTTTTGTTGTACATTTGAGAGTAGCGGTATCTTCAAATTTGTTGTTGGTCATATTAATTATTCTGTTCGAGCAGAAACTTTGTGAATGTTCTTGTTGTATATGAGCCACTGTTCTTTTCTATATCCTTTAATGCAATTTATATATTATCTGTTTGATAATTTCCAGATACAGCAGCAGAATTACAAACTTATGATTGTAGAATTAGCTTACTCAGTAACTTGGTTGCTTCAGTTTTTATTTTCTGAGATCAATTAATTTGCAGTGCCAGGACATAAAGGAAAATTCTTTTTTCCCTCGTCTGTAATTTGATGTACAAAAGATATATTGAAATGGACCCTAGTATTTGAGATTAATTGGACTTGTCATACAATAATAATTATAATTAAGAATTAAACATGAAAAATCAATCCTACTGCTGCCACCTCTCAAAACACAATACGTAGCTTTAAAAGTATAGCCCAAACATATGATATAATGAAACTAATTCTCCTGTAACTGAACAAACCTGTCACATGTCCCAAAAAAAAAAAGAATAAATGTGGCTAATGTGAACATTGTATTGAAATTTCAACAGAATCTACAGCCAAAAATTACATGAAAAGCTCAATTCCATCATTGTGATGAAGAATACATGAGCTGCAGCTTATTCACCCCCCTCTTCGAGTTTTTCCGTAGTCCTTTCTTATCTCCCACAGTTGCTCTCCAACTTCTTTCATGACTGGTCGATCTGCTCGAGTAGGAGCGGCACATTCAAACGCCAAACTAAGCATTTTCATCACTACTTCCTCATCTACTGCTTCTTTCAACTTGGGATCCAATATTTCCATTACATTACCTTCATTGTAGTTCTTGAAAGCCTGCAACATATGATTATACACACATTAATCACATTGATCACAAGATCTTTTTCCCGACACTATAGTTTATCTCCTATGCCAGTATAAAGGATACATTAAGCAGACGACAACAAAGCATAAAAGACGGTCAGGTCTATATGAAATGAATTCTAAGATGAGAACGAAAGTAAAGGATTCATATAGCTAAGCCTAGGGGTATAGGCTAGTTGTGTTCCTTCCTAGAGCATAAGCTATTGGGTTGTAGCTAACAATTTATTTCAAGCCAACATAACACTAAACACTTTCCCTCATCCCCTAGGGTCATATGAAAAAACCTCCAGAAAAAAAACAATTGCTTGAAAAGAAAGAATAAATGTGAGTCAATAATTGTATTTTTAAATAAAGTTGAATAATTTTTGAATCAATAACCTCGTGAAACCACATGCTCCGATACCATGTTTAAGAACCGGTTTACCCCAAAAGCTAATGCTTGCGTTATTAAAAATTTGATAAGGAGATTATGGAAGCTCACCCATCGAACCGTGATCTTTTCTTCAATAGTCCTCCTCATTTCTACTGGGCGACGTGCAGAAAGAATTTCTATAAGCAATATACCAAAAGAGAACACATCGCTCTTGGGTGTGAGCTTATAAGTCTTGAGGTATTCTGGATCGAGGTACCCAGCTGTTCCCTTCACTTGGGTTAAGATATGAGTTTGCTCTGATTCTGTGGGACCGATTCTAGCAAATCCAAAGTCGGAAACCTTGGCTCGAAAGCTTTCTGTTATCATGATGTTTGATGACTTCACGTCTCGGTGGATTATCGGTTTTTCTATCAAAACATCACATTTAACATATAATGAGTATTAATATCAGATTTTAAAGGCAATCATGACTAATCTTAGGAGCAAACACAAAATCTCAGGAAACCTCTTTTAAAAAGACTTTTTTTTTCAAACAATAAGTTATAGGGGCTAAATTACACTAAAATACCATTAGCTATGAGCAGATTTGAATCTACCTAAGTGTTTTTTTATTGCAATAAGCTCCATTAAAGTGCTGCATTTAAGGGCAGTGAGAAGAAACATCTTTAAAACTAAAACTTAATGAAGTTTAATGTAATTAAAAAAACTTTAAAGTAGTTTAGTGAAAAACAGCGATAGTTAAGGGCAGTTTAGTGTAATTTAGCCATGGTATAGGTGCCTTACCAGCATATAGATGGAGATAGGTGAGGGCATGAGCGATATCTATAGCTATTTCTAGCCGCTGATTAAAATCCAGAATTTTTCCATGCTGACCTGGCAAAATAAATTATAAAAATTATATATGTTATCTGAAAAAGAGCCAATCAATAGTATATAGTGGAGAATAGAACGCTTACCATCAAGGTGCTCTCTAAGAGTACCATTTGGAACATATTCAGTAATGATTATGCGTTCGTTTCCTTTATCAGTGTATCCAAGCAACCGCACTAAATTCATGTGATCGATTTTGGTGAGGAGTTCAACTTCATTGCTAAATTCATCACGTACAAAGTGATCCTGTTTATGGTAAATGATGTTAATACAGAATCATTGAACGGGATTTAAGGAGATAATAAAAAGAGCATAACTTATGAAACAACAATTGCAGAAAAAAGTTGCGAAGGAAATTAAATTCAGAAGCCACAAAAACCCTTTATAACAACTACAATTATCTCTACGTTGCTTTTGGTCATCGCATGAGAGGGAGGGAAAGGTTTTCTCCCGTTATATTTCTCTCTGATGAAAAAACTTTATATAATTGTAAACTTCCGCAAGCATCCTAGGGTTAATTACTTCACTGTGCAAATGACACTATTGCATTACGGTAAAGCCGTAGTTGAGCAAGAGGTTTGCTATTCAAACCCCATTTGCTTCAGGTTACAGCCAATAAATTTTTCGAAAATGTACTTTCTAGTTTCTACTGTCTTCTATATTCTTGTGGTCCACTACATCAAGTCCAAATATTATGGAAGGGAACTGTAACTGAATTTATGTAAACAACTTGTGCAATGTGCTTACAGTCATGAATCACTATGGACCAGAATGACAGTAACTTACTTTCCCTATTTAAGCAAGAATAGGATCTGTGTCGAGGTTCAAGTCACCAAAGAGCTATGCATGTTTCATATCTTGAGATATCATAGCAGTTATATGTAATCCTAATTCTCGTTTCAACTGGACCGCAGTGTTCGTTTTCCACCATGCTCTCCATATCTAGAAAGTCAATCCCCTTCGTCTCCATGTTTTCACTAAACCATGCAAATCTACTTCTTTGGACTCGTATAAGTCAATTTTCAATAGTAAAATCACATACAATTGATGGTGAGTGACTCATCTTTGAGGGAAAAAACCATACGTAAGAGCATATGCTTTTAGTCTTTTTCAATGGAATACAAGCATACTTATATTAATGTGTATATTGAAATGGCGCATAAAGTGTCCCTGGAGGACACACCCTACAATGATGTTGATATGCCAACATTCTATTAATTATTCATATTATTTTAAGTGGTCTGAATTTCTCTTATATTAAATATTGGATTCATTTTATGTCACAATTTGTTTAATATGCAACGCCCAATGAGGGATTGCCATGTCAACTCTAATGCAGGGTGCACCCTATAGTGACGCTTTAGGTCCCGATTCCTCTTATGTAAAAACTCTAAATAAACAAGAGAAAGAGCTACCTTCTTTGCTCGCTTGACAGCGACAACCTGACCATCTGGCAAAAGAGCCTTGTATATAGAGCCAAATCCACCTTCGCCAATCTTTAACGAAGGTGAAAAGTTCTGTGTAGCTTTGATAATTTGGTTGACACTGAGATTTATAGATCCAATTCTATTCGGTTGTGGCGAATTAGAGAACCGAAGTGGGCTAGGAGGTGCTCTAAATGGAGTGCCTGGGGCTTTTGTTGAGTGTGAGCTTCCTTCAAAATTCGCTGGATCCACTATTAGCAAGTAAAAAAGTCTCAATTCAGAAAATCACTCTAACACAAAGTGAACTAGAAAGAAAATGCCATGAATTCACTACAAGGTATAAAACTGAGTCTCAAATTTCAGCTCTTCAGTATGCATATTTCGAGTTGTGGGAGCCTTCATAAGCTCGACCACATTTAATAATATACGGATTTAAGTACCATTAACAACAGAACAAGGCCCACCAAGGGACTGTAGGGCCTGAAATTAACAAAATAAATGGTCTTTTTATTCTTGATTGGGAAGCTTAGATTGATTGCAGCATGCTCAAATTCCAAATCAGCAATTATTAAATGACTTGGGAACGCAATAAGAAGGCACATAGCTTATGTTTTAAACAAGTCAAATGGTTCCTTTAGGAGGTATCATTGGAAATTTAATATGGATATTTTATGTGTGTATATCATAATGGTGTTATGGATTATCAACTTGGAAGAACCACAATGTATATTGGCACCGGTTGTAGCCATGTTCTACTAAAAAAAAACAATTCATCCTATGTGCTACTCTCGTGCATACATGATCAATAAAAGTGTGATCATAAGAAACATTGTCTTGAAAGGGCCTAAAACTGAACTTACGTGTAAAACACCATCTGAAAAGAATGAGCAAATATCTTTTAGTGAAAATATTGTTGCATATTGAACTTAATTTGTAACAAATAATCATTTTTCAATCTCGCGGTTTTTATTTAATATAGAAAAAGAAGATAGATATGACTAGCTGTTCTGCAAAATTTTAATATCAAATTAACCATGAACTTTTCAGTCAAATGAAAGAGTAAAGAAACTTGTGGCGGTGATAAGAAAATAAAGCAAGCAAGTGCACTGTATTTTTAACTCGTAACTATTAAAGGTAATCAGCTATGAGAAGATAAGTGTGTAGAAAGTCAATAAACAAGTAATTCTTCAAAATTCCAATTTGACTTACCGAAGTTCATCTCTGAAGACATAATGGTCTGCTCGCCTGGTTCTTTCTTCTTGGCATGAAAACATGGACACATTAGAGCACAACACAAGAGGAAAATTCCCGGTATAGCCAAAGCCATTTTATAAGGAGTCATGATCTTCTGTTTCTTTTGATCATTTCCTCTCAACTGATCAGGATTGGGTATATTTGCCGATAATTGATCCAATAGATTTCTTCCTGCGATTTGAATAAATTCCACAGCAATGTAAAGCGAATGAAGGGGATAACATTATCAGGGTTTAGATTATCCTATGGTTATATCAGTTTAAAAAAATAGCAAAGACATGCCGGAAATCAAGCAAGGGAGCCTTTCCAATGGTTTACCTCCCTCAAATCAGTCTAATTGTTCGTTGTTAGCAGCTCAATTCCCTGTAAATAAACTTAAAAGTTCTTTGTTTGTTCTTTTCAAATTGTATGAATGGGCATAGGGATAGACCACAAAAAGATTTCATTCAGTAATCAAGAACACATATTAAAGATTATAAGATATATATTTGAAGCCCTTGATTTACATTTCAATGTGTACATGGATAGTTATGACATATTTAGAACTAACATCACAAAATTTCAATGACAGTGTATCAATTCAAGATTACTAATGAACTCACCAGAACTTGCACTTTGGTGGCTGCTCAATTTCCAATCGCAATACTTTCTCCCAATCTTTTCCCATTCCTCGTCACCAAACAAACACCCATTCCCAAAATAGACACCCAAAGCCTCGCAAATCAAGAAGCGATCCTCTACCCTCTTCTCATTAACAAAAAGAAGATGCCCATCTGATGATTTCACATACCCAACTTGATCCAACCCGCAAACCCTAGATTGGATCTCGGCTGATCCATCGACCAAAGCTAGGAACCGCACGAAAACCGACAGACCCACTAAGATTCGATCCATCATAGACACAATTGATGGCAGGAAACCCTAAAAGATCTCATCTTGAGCTCGAATTCGGCTCGATGAAGAAACCCTAGAATCGAGCGAAAAAAGGACGTATCGGGGTTTGTTTATAGGATTGTACGCTGTGTTGACTGGTAAACCGGCGGCTGGCCGGTACGGTGACCGGTACGAATCGTGTCGTGATTCGTGACAGGGGTCTGGGAGGGAGGAGCTACTGTATCCTTCCACCTAAAAGAAATCGGTGTTATTAGGTGGGAAACTTTGACCTCTTGAGTCTTGAGTAAAAAAAGGAAGACTCAGGACTTTGTTATGGGTCCATGTTTGGGCAAGCAACCTCCGTGTTTTGGTACATGCCTCGCAGGTGGAGTGAGAGTTATTGATTCAGGATTTTTCATTTGGACTTGGATTTTTTTTTTTGGACTTTACCTTTTAATGTTATTGATTCTATACTTGAATTTGGACTTAGAATTGGGTTGGACGCTGATTTTTAGGCATGGTATATAGCCCCTCTTCCAAAAAAAAAGTCCAAGAAAAAAAAGCAAATTTTGCTTGGACTCGCTCAAATCAGCGACATAACGTCAACAGCCCCAACCCTAGCTCTCCTAGCCGTTGTCGCCTACGCCCAAGCCCCCGGCGTCTCCCCCTAGCCCTCGCCTTAGCCCTCTCCTGTCCCCGCTCCCACCGTGGCCCCACCCACAGCCACTCCCGTCCTCTCAACCGCTCCCTCTGCAGCCCCCACCATCGCTCCCCCAACCCCAGCCCCTTTGTGGCCCCCTCCACCTCCCCACTGGCCTCGGCGCCGCCAACATCCGCTATCCTCGGCACCGTCATCATTGGAGAGTCGCACTTAATCGAAGCCCCACTTTGTCTCGATCGTCATTCCCTTCTTTATTCACTTCCGTCAACCTCCCCTGAGTTCTCCACTCATCTCTGTGAAAGGGAAAATAGGTAATATTTATTATTTCCCATTTTTAGGTTTGGTTTATTTTTTTAAAAAAAATAGATTTTAACTTCTATTCTCGTGATTTTTTCTCTATAGGCAAAACGGTTGGCACTTTGCCCTTCAATCCTTCCATTCTCCAAGGAATTTTGTCACGTCTCGCTTCTCAAAATACGGAATATGAGGGTGACTAGGCTAGCCATACTCCTACAGTCAAAGAATAATCCCGCCGTAATCACACTTCGGTTTCTAGCAATACATAGTAAGCAGTAAATACAACACAAGTAATGAGAATCACGAGAACGAAATTTATCACATCTAAATGAATCAGAGTGCAACGGATACAAATCTATATCATCAAGGATACAACTAACCAGATAGAATCAAAGGAAATGATAGCGCCAACGTCGCTGATCTAGATATCCGCAATATTCTCGAAGTAAGGTATGTCCTGATCTGGGCTAAGTCAACTTCTCACTCTGAACATGCGTGCTCAGGTCGTCAGGACGACACAGTATAACAATACATATAATATGTGCATTAATGATAAACATGAAATAGTAAGCATAAGGTAATAACATGAGCAGGAAATAACAAGTACATGTAAGCTGCAACATGTGTATCAGTTCAGTAATCAACGCAATATCCATGTCACTAAACCTATCAGTCTCAAAGTCTATGTCACTAAGCCTAGTGTCAGTTCGAGCATGAGCGTCAACCACCGTGGGGGTATTATCAAACCCAAGGCACTAAATATATCCAGGGGCTTAGAACACAGGCCCGAATCACGATCAGTAAAAATATGTACAGTACAAGCTTGGTACCACAGTAACGCTCAATCATGAAATATACCAGTAAAGGGACTGCTGAGATTCCGTTGATCGAACTTACACTCAAACTAACCCAACACCCCGCGGTCTACATCAAGTTCCGACAACGAATCTAAATACCAGTCACTCCGTGACAAGTTTACGTGAGAATTGGAGACAGAGTCTCCATCAAGCATGTCTCGACTGGTATCCGAGACAAGTGGACAGTCATCGATATTTTACCTCTGACACTAATATAAACGCTTTCATAGCCGTTCCATTCCAGTTATGGTTACACTTATATAAGTTCCATAGATATCGACAATACAATATGGTCACTAAGGTATCAATGAATACGAGCACTAATCATGAGTAAAGCAATCACATGACACGGTCGGAATGCAATAAATGAAGTTCAATAAATAAGGACAGTCGGTATCATTCAGCTTGCAAAATTCATCATAATTCATGCGTGCGGAATTATGTAAAACAATATAAAAAGCATATAAAGTATACTCATTTATCTAAACAGTAAAATTGGTTTAAACTCAATCGGAATACAGTCGAGGGAGATATGATCATTCTAAAACAGGTGTTCACTGCTGGAATTCCAATTTCAGAACTGAAAGTTCAATTTTGAACACATTTTTCCATTAGTTACGTATAGAACTACCGTCGCTGCAGTTCAATGAAATATATATTTATCAGTTAAGATTCTAACGCAATGGACGGATTAGTAATATCCATCGTATGCAGGGGGTTACGGTCTATTTAGTGTCATTACGTATAAATTATTACTGCAGTAAACAGTCATACATGTCGACAATATAAATTATGTTATAAATATCAAACTATAATGGAATTTGCTGTAATCAGCGGCATATGAAAGTTAACTCAATTTTCTACGCATTGATATAGGACTCCGCACATTTACATATTTGAACAGAGATTTATAGGTGTTTAAAAAAAGGTGTCATAAGCCGAGATCCGAAAATATGAAGATGCAAAGTACTTCCTACCATACTTCGAAGATACGGAAAGGTGTCATAAGCCCGAGGATAAACAGAAGTCCGTCGTCACTATCCCGATCTTTGGGAGCAATTCCGAGGAAAATGAAGAAATAGTCTACTTGGGGCAACCCCAAAAAGAAAACAACAGGCCCTGACCATATATTCCTATTTTGGTGTTTGGCAGCGACTCTGAGGACGAGCTCAACGCAGTGTTCTCCATCCGCCCGTCAGTGTAAACTCTCGCCGGAGCCGATCAGAGTCTGCAAATCACAATGGCTCCGCCTCGGCATTATAAGGAACTTAATGCGCTCGATACATACAGCGTACAAGAACTACAGACTTTCTACGTCCCTTCTAGACAAAGTGGTGAAAAGGCGATCCTCTTCTACCAATCTACGGAGATCAAAATAGAAAAAGAAGTCTGGCATGGTGCCTATTTTGCACTTGACATGCTTCAACCAATCCGTCTGCCAAGATACTACGTGGAGAGATTGTAAAGGCTGTTAAGACGTCAAGGTGTATCTCTCGAACAAACTGTTCGACAAGCCCAATTCTACAAAAAAGATTAAGGATATTCCTGGGACTCGGCGAAAAATGCCCAACGGGAGCTGCCGCGTCATAAACAACTCCAGCGAAGGGGAAAATGCTCTTCCGAATGCCGTGACGTTGAAACAGAGCAAAATCCTGCTCTAAAAACGTTAAGTCCGTCACTCGAAAAACAAATAGACAAACTAATAAAAGAAGCTTGTCAAAAGAGCCGAGAAAATCACAGCCGTGAAATGGCTATTAATGAAAAAGGCATGACGCAACGCCTCAATCAGCAATTTGCGGAAAATGAAGACTATAATACTCTTCATCTCCGGCCCGCTGTATGTCCTCGCAAAAGGGGAGAATCCCAAAATAGAGGCAAAAATAGGGCAAAGAACGCAAACAACGTTCGAAAACAACAAAGCGGATCCAAAAAGCCGCGCGATCGAGAAAAACTCGGTTGGAATCCATCGTTTATAAAGAAGATGGACCGGGAATACTCTTTCCCACAAGACAATACGAGGAAAATATTCAATCTTGTCATGAAGCATCAAATAATGATATTTCCGGAGTCTCGGCACCCCCGAACAAATAAACGAGGTCCATCATCCGGATTATTGCTCCTACCACCGAGCAATAGGTCATCCCCTCGAAGACTGCTTCATCTTCAAAAATTGGGTAGAAGACCAGTATCAATAAGGCAGGTTCGCTCTATCCGACGGCTGGAAGGTAACTCCGCTGCAAAAGTATGAGCCAAAGAGGACCTATACCATGAAGATAGGACCGGCTCAACATAAAAAATGGAAACGAACTCGTACCTATCATATGATAACACTCTCAAAAGAGGGAGGGCACAAGACTATGGATGACCTTCGCATCTGCTTCGCAAATGAAGACGAGGACGAGATAATCTCCGAGTTTCCACCAGCACCAAAGGAGCTGGACAGCCCAAGAAAAATTGATTTAGGGACGGAAAATGATCCGAGGCCAACGTTCGTCAATGAGCTACTATCTGAAAAACAGGTAGCCACGTTACACCCTACACACAAATTACTCATATTTTGTGTGTTAGCTAACATTAAGGTCAATTCACCGGTTTTTATAATCTAACAAATGTGCACCTTCAAAGTCTAATCTTTATTATGGTAACTGATCACTAAAATTCTAGACGATGGTATAGATCTAAACATTGACGTCAATGTCATTTCTCCCGACAAGGATTTTGGTATTCTCAATGTTCGTCTTATGGGTCTTAGTGATTTCGGTATTCAAGCGCCCCCTTCTCCACATCATTCTCCTCCATATTCTCATCAAGAACAACCTCTCTTGAACAACATCACGAAACACAACCACCTTCTCAATATCCATACCAACAACCACTACAATATTTTCAAGACTTCTCAAACCAATTGTTACGAAACTTTCAAGATCTCTCTGTCAACATGAACTATAGGTTTGATGAACTCAATAGAAAAGTAGATTATCATTTTGCATATCAATATTCGCATGCCAACCCTCCTCCGTATGAGTATCATCCACCACCACCTCAACAACCCAACAACGACGATGCCGATGATAGTGATGATGACGAATCAGAATGATTCTAGATTATGCTTAGTTTCTGTTTATTTATGTTCGTACAATTTAGTTTGTAATTTCGTGTGAATTTCGTTAAATCAGTTATTCGCTTTTCAATTTGGTTGTAATAGACTTATTTAGTATGTGTTGGTTGGTGGTTATGTATTTTGCATTCTCATGTTGCATTTTATCAAAGAATTTATTCATAAGCTTCCTATATTTATATTTGATCTCCTATGTCACCACTTTTTGATATTTCCAAAAGGGGGAGAAATAAATATTGACCATTCATTAAGGGGGAGCATATGAATACAATATATATAATATTAGAAGTTTTATAAAATATCAAATAGGGGGAGATTGTTAGCTTTTAAAGAGAATCTGGCTTTTAAAAAGAATCTCTTCATGTTTTGATTATTTTACAAAAACCATATACAATACAATTTAACCATGTCAGAAATGTCAAAATGCTACATAATGGAGTTATTCAAGCATCATGCCAATCATTGGAATTAACTGACATTAAATGGAGTATCAAATTGACTGAATAACACTCAATATGGATTTCAACGGAATATACGAGAATGTCAATATCAAATATCGTTCAGGCCATTCAAGACGTCCAAAACTTTTTCATTTTATTTTTTGAGTTTAGAGTCAAGTCGATCTCAAAAGGTTAGAATAAAAAATTTCCATCTAATCCCAAAACAAATTCCCAAAATCCAAAATTTTTCTTAAAATGATGTCTAAAAAATACTATGTCTGGATATCAGACATATAGATGTCTATTTCAGGAAAATAAACGTCTATTATGCAATTTTTCAAATTTCAAATTTAGTGAGAATTTCGGTTTTGAAACGATTTTATAACGGCTAGAAATTGTCCTATATTTTAGGGGGAGTTATTTTAACTGCCCCAAAATATTTTCTATAAATAGGACAGTTTCATTTGATTTTCAACGATCTCTTGCTTTTAAAACTTTGGTTTTTTGATTTTCTAGAATTTGTGAAAACTCTCCCTTTCAACACTTTCTAAGTCTTTGCTATTCTTTTTCAGAGAGAAACAATGTTTCTATGCATTTAGATTTTTTAAATACTTTAGAAAAGAAAGATTGTTAAATTATCGAAGAAGGTACCTATTTTAGACTTGTGTTAATCTTTTGAAAACCTCTTCGATTTGATTTTAAACTTTTCTATTCTCTAAAGTACAATCCACCATCTCCTTGATTCTAAGTTTTTTTATTATTCTTTTGAGCTCGTTAGGATTGTCAAAGTTGGTGTAAATTGAGATTGTTATAATCGTGAATTATAAAACCTAGCGAAATAGGGTTATTTAAGTCCTTCACAAATTGTAAAGGTTTAGGACTTAGCCTGTTGTGAAAAGTCTAGGCGTTGACTGCCTGCAAGCGTACAAGGTTCGGACTTGAGCCAAGAAAAAGGTCTGGGTTTCTCCACCCACGAAGGAGTTAGTGAGTTCAGAGCAGTAGACTCAGGCGAGGATTAGCCACAGGAGTGGCGAACCTCGTTAAAAATGCTCTGTGTTATTTTACTTTTTCTGCATTCCTGTGATTGCCTCAGTGATTGTGATTAGTTAGTATTTAATTTTCTTTATTCCGCTGCATTTATTTTTAAATAACTCTAAATACTCTGGGTTTGCCATATAGCCTTATTCATCTCTTTCTAAGACTATTTTCACATCATTCATGCCATGTTTATGGAAACCGTCACTTAAATGTTTCTTTAATTATTATGTGTGCAGTATATTTGAATCATTTAGTAGGATTAGGGTTAAACCTATTGAACCGTGGCCCCACAAAAAGGGAATAGCTGTTAATTTAGCAAAGGATATGCCACATAAAAACAATCACGTCGTCTAAGCTAAGAACTTAAGACTGTTGTATATATTTATTTATTAGCAAGGGCCCCCATGCTATGTGCGGGTACAAAGTCCAAAGTCCAGAAAATTGGATTAATTTTTAAGTTTATTATGATATGATCTGGAAGTTGTAATATCTCATATTCATGTGTAAAGATACTAGATTTTTGAAAGTGCGATGCACATGTGTATGGAAGTCTTTATCTCATAGGAATAGGGATTTGTAGAGAAAGAGAGGAAAATTTATTTTGTTATTCTAAGATTATCTTATCGTTGTTTTCTTTCTTTTTTAAAATATTAAACATGTTTTTTCCAAAAAAAAATTGAAAGTTGTCCTTTCACTTGAACTCTTGGCTTCCTTAAAATTTAAGCGGAATGAGATGCATGATTAAATACCTGTCGTCTTTGATTACTTTTAAGGTTTATATGCAATAGGAAATTTTATTTTAGGGTTGTCTCTATCAATTTTTTCAGATTTTTATTCACATGTACAAAAGTGTGCAAAGTTGGGTCGCATATTTGTTTTCTTTCTAGAAGACAGTAATGCATTTTGAGAATTTTTTTTATACAGAGACCCACTAAAAAGAGCTTGATGCCAAGGCTCAAGGGCATATTTATAATTTAGAAGGCATCAAGGGACATTTTTAATATAAAAAAAATTCCCGCTTTATTCATGATCTCCAAATGCCTCATAAATTTGAGGCTATTTAGTAGAAAATAGCGCGTTACATAGCAGAAATAGCGCGTTATAGTGTAGCAAGGAATATATTGCTACATAGCATTGAACATAATAAATACACCGTAACTTACATTATTTTTATAAATAGCTCAAGCTACATAACTTAAGCTATATAGCTTAAGCTATTTAAGTCATGGAGCATTAGCAGGTATTTTTTGTAAAAAAAATCCGGTCTGAATCTCTTAAATCCATAAACAAAAGCCTTCAGAAATCTAAACCTAAATCGATCATCTAAGGCATCAACGTTGCACTTTCTCCTCTTCCCCCTTCTGTACCCTATCCCATATCGATCTTCCCAACAAAGGTCATCACCGTCCAATCCAAGGCCTTATCACATCGTCGGCCTGTGATGCCTTTGCATATCTTTTTCATGGCTATCTAAAGCTACTAATGCATATATGCCGTTTTAAATACTTAAGTTATTTGCTATGAAGCATGGACACGGGACACGACAAATTTGTAAAAGGGAGAATATGGAGACACGGCTATATTAATTCTATATATATAATTGTATATATTAAACAAAATATATTAAACTACAAGAAAAAGTATTTATTAATACAACATTAAAATAATAATAAAACAAAACAAACATTATAACTTAATCCAAAACGCAAGATCTTTTAAGCATAAACAAATATATATAAAAAACAAAAAGTAAAACACATGAATACAATCCGTAAGAGTATAACAAGCAAAATATTAATCTTTTTTTTAATTGAAGCCGATTTTTATATATCCAAGTATCAATATGGACATTTACTTTTTCTAGTTATAGTCTTTCATGAAAAAGATTTAATCTCTTGCACTATTTATAAGTGGCATTTACTCTTTTTAGTAGTCTATCATGAAAAATATTTAACCCCCACATTATCTAGAAGAGTCAGGCACGTCCAATATGGATGGAGACAGCCCAAGACGTGTTGGAGTGTTGGACACGGACACGACAAGCAAATCGAAATGTGCTTCCTAGGTTATTTGCTTATGTTATTTTGTTTCTAAATACTTAAATTGATTATCAATTTATATATGGCCAAGGTTGCACGGATACAAACACGGAGACACGGATACGATACGATGCGACACAACGATATGACAAAATCTTAAAATTTAAGATACAGAGACACGGATATATATATATATATATTATAAAATTGTAAAAAATATAACATCATATCATTGCAACAACATATTCAACAAAAACCTTAGCATTTTAACATTTTTTGACTGTATTTATCAAAACTCAGCAAGGAACTTAGTTATTTTAGCAAACTTTTGTAATTTCCATAAAATAAGTATGATTTTAGCATTTTCCTACTTGTATTTAACATAATTTCAACAATAATAATATAATTTCAGTAATTTCCTAACTGTATGTAACATAATTTTAGCAAAATCATATAATTTCAGTATTTAACCACTTCAGTAAAAATACCTTATATATTTCACTTAGAAATTATATTAAGCAGTAAAATTGAGTAAAATAAAAAGAAATATCAACAAATCAAAAAATTATAAAAATATTAGGGTTTTCTCGATTTTAATAGAAAAAAATATTTTTTGTGTCGTGATTTCACTAAAACGTGTTCGACACGTGTTTGATACGTGTCTGACTCGTATCCAAATTCAAAGCCGCCTTGGTTCAGAGCGGGACATGGAATATGTGTCCAACACGTGTCGTATAAGTGTCGGGTACGAATTCGTGTTCGACACGGATACGGCAACCAAAAAGACGTGTCCGTACAACCGAGTATATGGTGGATGGGTATATAACGTTCTTATAAATTATTGAAGATGGTTAGAAATGTGAACTCATGATTAAAAATTAGAAAAAGTGTTGCATGGTCGTGCTTAGTTGTTTCTTATATTATTTAAAAAAATTATTTCTTATTTTGTAGAGTAATATTATTTTTGACATTAGTATAAGTGTATAACTATATTTATATTTTTAAATTATAATAATAATAAACTAAGTAGCTTTGCTATACATTACGCTATTTGCGTATTTTTCTATTTGGCGGCCGAGTGCTACGCTTTATGTCATCACTATTTTCAACATCATTTGAGAGTTCTTGAATAACCAAATAGATTTGTATATTAATCAAAGAGAAAATCAGATAGTTGAATCTTCAAAAGTTAAATTAGACCGACAAAACTATGATGTAACCCTTCCCATTGGTCATTATTAGGAAGGAATGGAGTAAAATTGATGAATTTATTTAGTAAGTGTGAACATATAGGTTACATTCTTAGTCCTCTTTTATTCTAGAAACATTAACATTTGTTGTAAAATCACACAATAGATAGTCCTTTCAGCTCATAAAAATAAGGTAGTAATCAAATCCTAAGTAACAAATATGCATTGATTTTCACTAAAGAAAAAACCAAAATAAATGTTTTGACTTGAAAACTAAAACTAAACATCTCATACAACGTCTTTCAACTATCCAATTCCATCCCCAAAGGATAGCATCCAAAAAAAAATTTGTCCAATTCCATTCTCTTATTTTCATACATAAAAAAATTCATAGGCCAAAGCATTTGAGGAATAAGGTTATAAACGGCAAAAGTTGAGAGCTGAAGATTCTATTGCTCAAAAGATTTGTAATTCCCTTTGAATAATCGTAGCCTGTTAGATTTTCAGAGCAGAAGATTCTAATACTCAAAAGATTTGTATTTGTCTATGAATGATCATAGCATCATAGCCCATCAGGTTTTGCATCCTTTTTACGTTTATTTTTTTATTTCTATGCCAGTAGAATATAATATCCATAAGTTTAGTTAGAATACAAGCTAACCATTTTTGTTCTATTCTGATTTCTCCAATATACTTTAATACCCATAACTTTAATTTGAAAACAAACTAAATATCTAAAAACTAAAAAAGGCCTTTCCATCTAATGAAAGGATCATGAGAACATGTTTAAATATTTTACAACATATAACTCGACCTACCACCAAATCCTGCAGCAGCACAATATTGAAAATAACGCAAGAAGAACTTAAACTAAAAATTTGTGTGTGCATCAATAACAATACCCAGCAGAGCCGATTTTTCCTGTAATATAGATTAATAACACAAATTAATTTAAATAATCGTATTTCAAAAATATATTTAAAAGGTAAGATTGTAACTATCATAAACCTGATGCATCAATATTTTGCATGCTAGAGCATGAAAATCGTGAAATTTTTAACAAAAAAAAAGAACGTAAAATTTTCTAATTTGTTTGGTTTTTCAAAATTGCTTGTTATGCAAACGGAAATCACGAAATTTTCGGATATCTTAGAAGATTTTTATTGTTCTCGATTTTTCAATATTCTGCATAACATAGCATATGGAAAATCATGAAATTTTCTAACGTCGCAAATTTTTTCGTTCTACTCTCGTTTTTTCAATATTTTGCATCATACAGCACACAAAATGCACAATTTTTTTTGATTTCTTTGTTTTTTTTGTTATTTTACTATTAACATATGAAAATTACGATATTTCCAAAAACGCCAATATATTTTAATTTTTCAAATTTTTCAAATTTTTGTATTCTTTAATACCCAAAACTCGTGAAATTTTCAATATCCTTCAACATTTCTGGCGTCTTCGATTTGTAAATAATTTCCTTTCTATAGCATATGGATATTTGCCGATTTTGAAATAAAAAAATTTCTGTGATCTACGGGTTTTCAATATTCTACATGGTATATAACATGCAAAAATTGTAAAATTTTCAAAAATTTCTTTTTTTCTGTTTTCTTTCGTCTTTCAATATTTTGTGTGATATAATTTATGAAAAGTGCGAAATTTTTTAAAATCTTAAAATTTGTTGTTTCAGCGGTTTTTCAATATTTTGCTTATAATAGATATTTTTAAAAATCCCAATTTTTTTTGTTTACTTAAAATTTTAATATTTAAATGCTGTAGCACCCGAAAATCTTGAAATTTATGAAATTGTTAAAATTTTGTGTTAGTTTGTTTTTAACATTGTTTGCAATAACAAAACAAAATAGCTTGTTCTTTTGTTCTTAAACTCACAAAAATTTCTTCGTTTTCAATGTTTTGCATGCTATATAGCACATGAAATTCAAGAAATCTCAAGCTATTATGTTTTCTTTAGTTTTTCAATGTTTTGCATCATATATCACACGAAAATTACGAAATTTAAGAAAAATCCCAAAATCTTCTGGTTTCTTTGATTTTCAATATTTTGCTCATTGAGCACACGAATATAAAAAAAATCAAAAATCTCAAATTTCTATTTTTTTCGGTTTTTCAATATTTTGCTTGATATCATACGAGAATTGTGAAATTTTCATTTTTTTGTTTTTAAATATTTTGCCTGCTATATCCAATCGTAAATTGTGAAATTTTCTGAAATAATAATAAAAATTTCCGTTTTCTTTGTTTTGCATGGTATGACATGTGAAATCACGAAATTTTCAAAAATCCTAACTTCCCCTTGTTTTGTTCCTTTTTAAAAATAATTTTGCATGGTATAGCATATGAAAACCGCGTTACTTTTAAAATTTTCTATTTTTTCTCCAATATTTTGCTTGCTAATATAGTACATGAAAATTGCAAAATTTTTAAAATTCCTAAAGTTTCTTCAATTTTTAATATTTTGTATTCCATAACACACAAAAATCATGTAATTTTATAAAATAGCAGAAGTTTTTTGTTTTCATCGGTTTTTCAATGTTTTGCATGCAACACGAAAATCGCGAAATTATAAAAAATTTAAATTTTCTGTTTTTTTCAAACTTTTCAACAATTTGTATGCATAACACAGAAAAACTGCAATTTTTTGTTTTCAACAGTTTTTCAATATTTTTGTTTGTTGTAGTAATATTAAAAAAATCAAACTTTTCTGTTTTCTTCCATTTTCTCAATATTTTTCTTGATATAACACATGATAATTGTGATATTTTCGAAAATCCCAAAATTTTCAATGTTTGTAGGTTGTACCATACAAAAAATTCTATTTTTAAAAATCTCAATTTTTAACCGTTTTCATCGTTTTTTCGACATTTTGTTTGTTATATACAGCAAACAAAATTTTTGAAAATCTCAACAAAATTTTTTTATTCCATTTTTCAATATTTTGCATGCTATGGTAGATGAAAATCGTGAAATTTTAAACATCTCAAAAATTTTAAATGAAGAAGTTTATTGATGTGATTAAATATCAGTCCTTTTAATCTAAGATTGCTTTTTAAAGGTGCAAGTTGTGTAATTGCAAGATAACCAAGGGGCTAAGTTTAATTTTGCATCCATACATGTGTAAGAAAGAGGAGGGATTATTCCAAGGAATATTCTCTCATATAGTTTTGTAGATATTTGGACTGATTACCAAGCTGTCTCTGTTTGTTTGCCTTGTACAATATTTGTGTTACTGAATAAAACCTAATAATCTGGCCTTTATTTATGACATCAAGCTTTCTACCTTTAAGTGACGTCTAATGCCGTGAATTCAATTTTGCTGATCGTTTTTGTGAATGCCCGAGAACATATTAATATTACAAGTAACTCGCTGTCCTGTTTCTGTTAATTTCTGCAAAAATAGGCTTAAGTTGAAATTCATTTTTTATATCTTGATTTTAAATTGCGATCCAAAACGTTTATTATTAAACTCTTGTTATAAATGCAGAAATTAGAGGTGAAAGCTGTTTCCCTGGCCATTGCTCGTGATGGGGCCAGCGGTGTTGTTGTTTGTACAGTGATAGTAAGTTTCATGCTATTTTCACATATGCTCGATTAATTAGACTCAGAGGTGAAAGCTAACACTGGATCGAAATTCTCACCATCAATATAATTTACTAGCTTGCTACATTCTGCTTTAGAAATTCACAACAACTTTTAGATGCTGTCAACTGCCCCAGTGCATGAGTTTGTCATGTTCGTCGTTGCAAATTTATGTCAACTCTTTTTTTTTTTGGAAAACCTAAATGATTTTAGATTAGTTACTTCATATCAAACGCTTGCGGCTCTTTTCCCTTATTGATATCCACCAGTTTCTAATTCAGTATTCTCGAAATTTTTGCCATGGATGTGTTTGGCAGATAAATGGCGACGGCGTTACAAAGAACTTCTACCCAGGAGCTTCCCTCCCACTCTGGCATGAAGAGGTTGAGCCTGTCAATTCTTTACTGGAAATGCATGAGCAAATGATCGAGTAGAGGACACTTCTGTAAGTTAAAAGTCTTAATTAGATGTCCGCTCTGTTTGTTTGTGCTGGAGATTTAGAGTTTTTGGTTCTTATAACTAGCTACATGCATAGATGATCTACATCTGGGAATTCACCCATGTGCTTGTTGATGGCATTCTATTTTACTTTAGTTATCCAAATCAATACATTTCACTGAGAATAATTCAGTACGCAAAAGAGCAAATACATAAAACAGATAAATGCTTACTGTAAGGTGTCAATGGATCGATATTGTGAACATACTGAGCTCCCAGAACACCCAGCAATCTTTATTAAATACAGGGGTATAGTGCACCAATTTACCTAATTTTTTGATACTGGGAAGCAAGAAAAGGGCTTAAATCTTTTCAAATCCACAGTACAACTTTAGCATAAAACATAGGTTGGATTAGAGATACAGATTACATTGAAAAGAGAGAGAGAGACTGATAGATGATAGATTCTAAAAGGGAGATGATGGTGTAGCACTGTTGCTGTTGGTTGTATGGAAGACAACAATAGTGAATCGATACGCCATCCAAATCTCTATCGCACTGCAAAAACCACATTGCCCTGTTCGCCTTTACCAAATCTCTATTGCGCACTGCAAAAACCGCATTGCCCTGTTCTCCTTTTCCTTTGTAGCAGAATACCTTTTGTTCCATTTGTGTTTAGCAAACGGAACATGAATGTTTCGTTCCATACGACGAACAGCAACAGAACACCACCATCACCTTCCCATTAGAATCCATCATCTATCCATCCTTCCCTATCTCTGAACCTTATGCAATATATGCTTCTATATATAGATTACACAACTTCTTACTTTCTTGCACTGTGCGTTTTTTTTTAATCAACACATTGACTTTGCTGTATATAGCTGGACTTGGTATGTTTATAATTCATATTTTGAGGATGAGTTGCACAGTTGGGAGCAACAAACTCCACATTGATTTTGCTGTATACAATCTGGATCTTGCTCACGTTTCTGTTTGGGGTGTATGTGTAATTTAAGAGTTGAACTGTTGAAGTGAACACTTGGGATTAACAACTACTTGAGTTTAGGTGATCTTTTCAAAGGGATTATGGTGGTTTGCCCTTTATTCTACAGCTAACTAGTTGACTGGGTCATGCAACATTGATAGAGGCGGCTTAGGTTCTCTTGATCACTTTTTCCCATGTTTTCGTTACAAAATTTGCAATTTCCCCCTTCAAATAAAAACATTGTTTTGGTTTAATTGTCATTGAAATTGTCTTCTAGATATTGATGGTTTTTGTTATGTAAAAAGGTAGCAGTAGATCCAAAACCAAGTTGCCTCCACCTATCAGGGAATTGTAGACTTAATCTTCACCCTGTCGCATCCTAACCAGTTGAGATGGTTTAGATATGTGCAACGGAGACTAATAAGGCCTTGTTTTATAGAGAGTTTGGAGAACCAGAGGTTATATCTAAGTGGAGGTAGCAATGATACAAGCTCTTGTTTGCAAGTTCTCGTCTTCACTTACGAATATAACTTTGTTGTGTTTGGAGTTTTCTAATCTCCAAATTGTTAATTTGAAGTAATTTAAACTTGTGAAAATAGATGCTTTCTTCACACTTTTTTGCCTTTTAGAGTCTAGAAAAATTGATTGGATTGGATTGGATTGGAGTTTCCTAAACTCCATTTATTTTGACTAGATAAACTCTGAACTCCAAAATGAAAACCAAATTATGTAAAATTAGGATTTTTGAGTTTGGATTACTCTATTAAAATTCAGTTATCCCAACTTAGGTCCATCCCTAACATGACCTAAACGTTCTAGTTAGGATAAGCGACAAAATTATAGTTAATGGTTGAACTTGTCCTAAACAGTGACGGCTAAAAATGATACCTGGTCCCAAAAATTTGAAATAAAGGCTTTGTTGTTTATGTTGTATTAGGAGATATCATTGCTTGCCTTACTCTTTATGAATGCATGAACAAATTTGGAAAAATGTGGGGATTATCGTATTTAATATCTTTCGTATATGATGTGATAAACATGATTTATTTTTATTAATAAGGGGGTTCAAATGGACTCACTGTGTTTTGGCCCGAAGCAGGTAATGGAGAAGGATTGGATGGAGTTGTTTTCTGGGCCCTGCTTTCTCGTATGTAATTGGTTTAATCATCCCATTTTATCCCAAACAAACATTATCCTAGTGCTGTCCTGCTAATTTTTCTTTTTGTCCTTCCATATCTGGGTTGTAATATAAAGGGTAGTTTTATTTATTTTTTGGGTTACAAGTCTATGGGAACACCCTTGATTTAGTATTTTATATTTTTCAAGAAAGAAATTATATCATAATACCTATTTTAAGAGCTTGTAAAAGTATTTCCTCTTATAAAAAAAAACAAAGTATCTGTGAATGATGCTGTTGGTTTTGCAAGTTCAAGAAAGAAATTATATCATAATACCTATTTTAAGATCTTGTAAAAGTATTTCCTCTTATCAAAAAACAAAGTATCTGTGAATGGTGCTGTTGGTTTGGCAAGATGCATCATTCTTTTGTTTTGGATGCGTCCTCTTCAAGAATCAACCCGCTGGCCTCTCTTTTGAGTTCACATAGACATGATATTTATTTATTTGTGCAATAATTGTAACCATTTTTCATCCAATCTGTTTGTCTAGACATAATACCCATCAAAGGTTAATTGTTATATTTTGCTAGAATATTTAAAAGACCGAGTGAATTTTCAAGGATATTCAACCTGATATATTATTGGGTTTACGTGTTGTGTCACAAACAATCTAACCATTCTAAAGTTAAAACCATGAAGTTGTGATTTGTACAATATATATATATATATATATATATATATATATATATATACAAGTTTCACAGGTGTCTTTGTATCAACGATTTACCCCTAAATTGTTCACCCAACTCCTCTGAAATTGGTTCAACTTCCCCAACTAAGCCCCACAACAGTTTTCAAGGTGGCCAAACTCAGCATATTTATGCATAATAGGCTCACGTTAATGAATGTGGTTGGGGCCTCAAAGTGTCAGCATCCTACAAGAAAGCAGATCCAAATCCTTTTCATCACGCGTTGTAGTAATGAAGGTTTCATTTAAATCGAATTTGATCAATTGGCATTTGAAATTTTAAGGATCCAAGTTTGAGAAAAGATTAAAAAAAATTGAATTGAGGAAAGAGAAATACTTCTTTTGGGGCTAACTAATAACAGAATCATTCATGAGAAAGCTATGAACAGTCCTTTCCATCCTTCATTTAAACTATAGTTAGGGTTGAAATCAAATTTGCGTTGTTAGCCAAAGATGTTGTACTTAGAATGTCTAAAACGAATACGAATAGTTTTGGGTCTCTCTAAGGGAAAAACATTTGAAACAACATCCTCTTTGATCAATGTTGAATCATTCCTTTAAATATACATGAAATATATGTGATACGTAGGCTAGTAGCTAATGTAGAGAATTAACACGGAGTCTAATAAAGACAAAAAATGAAAACAAAAAAAAAATCTTAAAGTGTTTTCATATCATACTTTTATCCTCACATTTCAAATTCTTGTCATTGAGAACATTTCTATGGAATCTTTATATCTCCTTTACAATCATGCATTCTTTGGTCGAGGAATGGAACAATACTCTGCTCGTTCTAAATCAACAAACCATTTATTTTTTTCTTTTATATATATATATATATAAAGAAGAAGAAAGAAATCAAATAGAAATATATATTTCAAGTAAGAATATTCTTCTTCATAGACTTGAAAAACATAGGACCATCTGCTCGTGCGTGCGGGTCACGAAAAAGAAAGCAGCTAATAATAATAAATGTTAACAGATGGGAGACTGTCCAGTAGGAAGCAGTGGCTGCAATTAAACGACCTACATTTTACCTACCACCAACAAGCTTTCTCTTCTCATTACTCCCCCGTCTCTCTCTCTCTCTCTCTAACTCCTAAAATAACAACAAGTTTCCTCTTCTCTCTACTAAGAGAAAGAAAGGAAAAAAGAAGAAGAAAAGAAATAGAGAATCAGTAATAATGGAGCCTCAAGAGCTACAAGTTGCAAAAATGGAGGAATTAGAGATGATGAGGCAGCAACAACAATTTATGAAAGAGAAGAAGAGGAAGAGCACAACGAAGAAGAACAAGAACAAGAAGAAGAGCAGCAGCAGCAGCAGCAAAAAAGAGAGGAAAGAGTATGCTTTAGTCTCATATGATGAGCTACCTGATTACATGAAAGAGAATGAGTTTATAAGGAATCACTATAGATCAGAGTGGCCACTCTCTAATGCTTTCTTCAGCTTATTCTCCTGGCACAATGAGACCATCAACATTTGGACGTGAGTTTTTCAATCTTTTAATTAATTAATCAATCTTTTTTCTTATTAGTGTTCTTATTAAATGTGTTTGAAGATATATTAATTGATTCTTTTGTGTTTTAGGCATCTGCTTGGGTTCTTTGTGTTCTTGGGGTTTACACTGGTGCATCTGGGTTATTTGCCTCAGGTTGCTTATTTTTTTGGGCCTTTCCCTTGGTGAGTTTTTTCCTCCCCATATCACATCTCTTGGCATAGTACATAATTGTTCATGCTCTCTTTCATGAAAGGGGCAATACTTGATTCTCCTTGCTACCCACCTACATCCAATTCAGGTAACCGTTGGATCATCGTATATCATCTTAATATTTGTGTCATATACGCGCACTCCTCACCAGATTTACCAGTTCTTACGATTGGTGGTGAGATGGATATGATTAGATGGACGGGAAAATTATGTTTATATATTTTTATATAATATATTTCAGTCGATTAGCCAACAATTTGATGGAATTTATAGTTGGTGACGATAAGACGGATAGAAAAAAATATTTTTCTTTTTGAAACATAATTTATGTAAGCCTATATGCCAAGAATCAGTGAATTTTAAATAGAGAACTCTTTTAAAATGTGGATTTTAGGAGAACCATTAGGTAACAGTTGGAGTTTCCCTAATATACTCATAACAATCTTGTAATCAGCATACTAAAGTTATTTTATAGGCTAAGCATGATTAGGCTTATGGGAAAAAAGAATCTTAATAACAAAATTTTCTCAAAATTATGAGATTTTTTCTTGCCACGTGTCATTATGGGAATCAAATTGGCAATTTCATTTTGAAGAGGCCCTCCCCTTAATTAAGCATCATTACAAAAGATTTTTATGCATCTCATCATATCTTATTACAAATTACACATTCCTTCATATTCATTTAAGTTTATTTTTTATTATCATATGATTAATTCACCACAATTCATTTGTTCCTTGTATCTTGTCTTATACTTGTATTGTTAATTTGATATATCTTTGTTGCAGGTCTATAACATCAAGTGCAGTGGAAAATGCATCCTGCAATCAAGCTAATTTCTTTAGTGTAAGATAGCATCATTCCTCATGTTGAGATGTGTTTAGGAATAGTCCCACATTGGAAAAACTATACGAGATGCATGGATATAAATATAAGATGGGATAAGCATAAGGCTTGAGTCTTATTGATAGAACTCGTTTATATCAAAAATCCGTGTGTCCTTAGATATATAAATATATAATTGCCCCTCTCGTAATTACATTTAATATGGTATTAGAGTTAGGTTGAGAAAAAATAATAAAGTTATTATTACTTTAATAATATATCTGAGAGAGAGCCGTCTACATGCCCTTGATAGATCCATCTTTCATTAAGCACATTTAAGTCCTCTGTTGAGTCTCCAAATCGGTTGGGTTGTCCTTGATCAACTTGATATAGGGACCAATTGGTGTTACCTACAAAATTTAATGTTAATCAATTTGACTTGATATAGGGACCAATTGGTGTTACCTACAAAATTTAATGTTAATCAATTTGTGGGGACATAAACGACGACTCGCAAGAAAATGTTTCACCGTTTTGCTTGCATACCTGGTTGCCTACAAAATTTAATGTTAATCAATTTGTGGGGACATAAAGGACGACTCGCAAGAAAATGTTTCACTGTTTTGCTTTCATACATACCTGGTTGCATGCGAACAGAGGTTGACACCCATCCCACGGTGTCATGTTAGTCCTGTAGTGTCATACTTTTTCAAATCCTTGTGGCTACATCGAAACTTGGAATTTGTGGTGAGGATCATGCCACTTTTAGGTCGTATCGTGTCACCCTTCGTAAAATCCCCGACACTACATCAAATTTGGTACGCGACAGACATTTTTATTTTCAACATTTTAGTTCAAGTCGGGTGGTGATTAACCATTAGTTGCTTTTCATACTTGCTATGTATGATTTCACATCATCTTGAATTGAGAGAGTGATACGTGCCTAGTTTACCCAAAAGTTACTTGTATGCTAATAAATAATAATTTCATGGTTGGTTCAGGATCATTTTTGAATGGCCTAAGTTGGAGAAAATCCTATTAATTTTGGGCAAATAATGTTTATGTACTTGGAATTAAACTTAATGTCACTTGCTTTAAATTGTCTTGATTTCCTATATATATATGTGTGTGTGTGTCATTTGTTAAGTGCTCTATGTCTAGACAGGTATCATCGTCGTCCACCGGACTCCTCAACCTCGCGCCCACAACCCCCGCCGCCCCACGGTGGCCGTTCCTCGTCTTCCTGGCCGGCTCCATGATCTGCCTCATCACCAGCACCTCCTGCCACCTCCTCTGCTGCCACAGCCATCAAGTCAACGTCCTCTTCACCCGTCTTGACTACACCGGCATCGCCCTCATGATCATCACCTCCTTCTTCCCCCCAATCTACTACCTCTTCCAATGCACTCCCCTCTATCAGCTCACCTACCTCTCCCTCATCTCCCTCCTCGGCCTCCTTACCGTCCTCTCCCTCCTCTCCCCTCACGTCTCGAGGTAAAGGAATATATATATATATATATATATATATATATATATATATATATATATTGCACACACACATTTGCATTGTACTCTCATTTCTACATATAGATTTACATATACATTGAATGTATTCGAGATATGGAAAGATTGTTGTCGAGTATCTTTAAGGATCGACTCAATCAACAAACAACTAGTCATGATTGCATCTAACGATAGAAGATCCACCACAACTAACCATGATCTATTCTAACCATGTCATGATCTTCTCCACAATTTGAATATTGTTTCTATCTATATTTGTTCTAAATATCAATATCTCCAATAATTACCAGGTCTCACCGGGCCTTCCAGTTTGTGGCCATGGCCATGTTCGGGGTCATGCCAGCTGTGCACGCCACAGTGGTGTTCTGGAACGAGCCAAGGAGGAATGTCACATTGGGGTGGGAGGGGGCAATGGCGGGGGCATACTTGGTGGGGACAGGGTTTTATGTTAGTAGGGTGCCTGAAAGGTGGTGGCCCGGGAAGTTTGATTTAGCCGGGAGCAGTCATCAGATTTTCCATTTGTTTGTGGTTGCAGGGGCGTTGGCACATTATGGGGCAGGGCTCGTGTTTCTCGAGTATAGGGATGCAGTTGGATGTGTATGATATGTACACATGTGATTAATTCTTTGTAATACCTGGAGCAAATAGCAAGATTTGTCCTCCATTGTTTGGATTATTTGTTGATGCCTGTAATACTAGTGAAGTTGATGTAAGATGGAAAGATGTGTTGATTTGTATCATTACAGAGTCGTGTTTTGGTTTGCCTTTGCCTTTATGTATACCTAATAGACCTAAATATATTCTATAATAAATTAATCATAAACGGGTTCAAATTTCATCTTTGTTATGAAATGCTATCCTGAAAAACCAAGTATTGCAGAACACATTTACAGGCTTACAGCTCTGCTTCTACTGTCTGTATCTCAAAATTAGTCACAAATGCAGCCTACTTGAAATCACAGGACCACAACTTCTCCCGCCGGCCTCAGCCTTGACTTGCTGGCAAATCAGACATTTCGAAACAAAATCTAAAACATCTCTTTTCATCCCTTCCCACCAGTAGGCATCTCTCAAATCATGATAAATCTTGGTGGAAGCCGGATGAACGTTGTATACTGACTGATGTGTCTTCTCTAAGATCTCATGTCTTAGCCCTTAAAAATCGGGTACACATAGACGAGTCCCAAACCGTAGCACTCCCTCGCTATAGATCGCAAATTCCGAATCTCTCCCTTGTTGAACCTGCTCCATAATCTCAGACAAACGGGTATCGTCGGACTGTGCCTCTCTGATGCGATCAAGCAAAAGCGGACGGGTGCGGACATGAGCAAGCTGTCCTCATATAGAAGTGAACTCAAACTGTACTCCGTTGTCGCATAAAACCTGCCAATCCGTAGAAGAATGTTTCTGAATTGTGCTCAAATGAGATAAACTACTTCCGGGCTTCCGACTCAAAGCATCGGCTACAATATTTGCCTTACCCGGATGATAAAAGATCTCACAATCATAGTTCTTTACAAATTCCATCCAACGGCACTGCCTCAAATTCAGATCCCGCTAGTGGAAGATGTACTTCAGGTTTTTATGGTCCGTAAAAATCTGACATGACTCGCCGTACAAGTAATGTCTCCAAATCTTGAGCGCAAAAACTACCGCAGCCATCTCTAGATTATGAGTGGTGTAGTTCTGCTCGTGCTTCTTCAACCGCCGAGAAGCATAAACGATGACTTTGCCATGCTGCATCAACACGCAACCTAGATCCACTCGAGAAGTATCACAACAAACAACATAACCGTCTGAGCCTGAAGGTAAGGATAGAACCGGTGCAGTCGTCAAACGTGTTTTCAACTGCTGAAAACTCTGCTCACATGCTTCAGTCCATAGAAACGGAACTCCCTTCCGGGTTACCCCGATCATTGGTGCAGCGATACGAGAGAAACCCTGTACGAAACGATATTAATAACCGGATAAGCCTAAAATGCTGTGAACCTCTATCACTGAAACGGGTCTGGGCCAATGTTGTATTGCCTCGATCTTTTTTGGATCAACTCGTATACCATTTCTCGTGACCACGTAACCTAAGAAGTCCACACTATCAAGCCAGAAAGCGCACTTCAAGAATTTGACAAACAGCTGGTGCTCTTTCAATATATGCAATATAATTCTCAAGTGCTACCCGTGCTCCTCCCGACTCCTAGAGTAGACCAGAATGTAGTCTATGAATACGATGATAAACTGGTCGAGGAACGGTGTCACGCCCCGCTTCCCAAAATACGGAATACGAAGGTTGACAAGACCAGCCATGCTTCTACGGTCAAGAAAAAATCCTGCTGTAGTCACACTTCGGTTTCTAGCATTACGTGGTAATCAGTAATCATAGAACAAGTAATGAGAAATGTTGTCACACCCCACTTTCCAGAGTACGGTAAGGAGACGTGACGGGTCATACGACGTATTTACTCAGAAATAAACACGCTAAGCGTATATAAGCAATATAATAAAGTACATAAGTAAGACATAAGATGTAAAAAACAATAACTTTTATTTATTAAACATCATTTACAATACAACTGGAATGTAAATACAAGATTGAAAAGCAATGCCTATACAATGACATGAACTGAAAGTAAAGTATATACAAGTGACTAGAGTTCTGGGTCTTCTGAGAATTGCTCCAAATCGTCTGTGCTGGGCCGATCTCCAGAGAGTCGGGTCCTCCTGAAAACATTCCAAAGAAAGAATAGAAATAGAATGTTATTAGTGAACAATCGCTCGGTAAGTTCCAAAGAGGGATAGAAATAGACTGAACAGGTAATAAGAATATAACTGGTATAATGTTGATAGTTATGTGTAACATTTTAAAAATTTGGAAATAAATAATAATGTGTTAAATTAAAAGGTTATTAAAACCAAATAAGACAATTTCATAAGATGTATGTTAAAAAAATTAAATTTTAGTTTTAGTATTCAACATAAATAAATTATAAGGGTTTTAATGTAAAATTTAGCTTCATTTTTAAGTAAAATAGTGTTATATTATAACATAGTTAGTGAAGGGTCTTTGTGTATAAAGTTAGAAATATTGTGCAAACTAAGAAAGGTGGGGGTTGTAAGTGAAAAATGGTAGCTAAAGTTTAGTTCAGAATTTTATTAAGGATAATTCAAGCTAGAGATGATAAAGTATGGACACCTCCTCCTCTCATGCATAACCTACACACCACACCTCCTTCTTGCATGAAAACCGTACATCTTGCTTGGTGACACCTTCTCCTTTCCCTTATCTTTCCCTCTTCTCACATAAATAGCTTGTGTTCAGATCTGAAGCATTCTAAAAACTTTAAAAAAAATTAAAGAAAGGAAAAGAAAAACAAAGCAAAACATAGAAGAACAAGGGAAGTGAAGAAGAAGAAGAACTAGGCAAGGATATCACCATCAAGCTAGGACTAGGAGCTTGTGCATCTTGGGGAAGAGTTCTTCCAGCAATTACTTAAGGGTAAAATCCTTAATCACAGTAGAAATTAGATTCTGAAACTAGTTCAAGATTGAAATCATAGTGTCCATAATATCCTATTTTAGCAAAACTGAACACTGTTATAATCTGCTATTATTCAGAGTAAATTAAACTTAACAAAACAGTGCCAGAATGATGCATGTGGGACCTAGAACAAACCATAGGATGACGGACCCAGGGGATCGGATTTTGGCCGGCGACATTAAGAGGAATTTCGGCGTCGCCGGATTTCTAGGGGGCTTGAGTGTTTTGGCTTTTTATGTAAGTCTCTGTGTAAAATTATGATTAATTTGGTATTGTTTAATCAATTCAGTTTAACTGTATATAAAATCTGAGAGAAAATATCGGAAAAAGGTATCTAAGACCTATAATACGACACGGGAAATACGTAACGCGTTCTGTTTTCAATCGCGGGGCAGCGTTGGGTTAAAATTCAGTAAGGTTAAACGTTAGATCGTTTGCTATAGTCATACGTAGTGTATTTAACACGTACAACTAGTGTTTCTTGATTTTTACGTACCGGAATGTAGCCGTTTCCTTATACAAGTTATTGCAATGTTAGGTTCCAATACAGGAACTTGGGAGGCCGCGTGAAAAGGAAAAAGGATTGTTGATTCCTGAGTAGATACGACGTATTTCCGGTGAGTAGATTTACATCTACGGGGGAAGTCGGGTGGATGGCGTATAGCACCCCCGCAACCTTATAACTATTATTATAATTTCTACTTAAAATTTGTTGTTCGTTAAAGCATTGACTTTGTATTGCATTTTATATACCCTCCATTTGCATAAAGTTTCACATGTAGTTTTAAATGAGATATACGTGATCTTTGATCCGTATGATATGAGTGTGATTTGATGAGTTTGTACGAGAGATTATGCCGTATTTAAGATGATAGGGATATAGCGATATGATGAGCTATAATACAAGGATTTATACGTATCGTAAATGATGAACTTTGTATGCCGAATAACAGCCAATTTATTCTTTGACTCGTAGAGATAGATTATGTTCTGTTTTAGGATAATACTGGTATGAGCTATATTATTTTAAAAACCCCGGCTCGTTGTCTTTTAAATAAACTACCAGGATGCGTGCCAATTTCTAAAACAAACATCTTTTCTAAATCTTAGGCAGCTTCCTTATTTTAAAGTTAACGTTCCAATCATTTCTAAAGATAATGGTATAGCTCATAACAAGTAATTACAATAAGTATGCTTAGACTTCTTGTAGGGTTGTATTATGTATTCTATATTATATGTTTTCGCGTTACGCACACTCTGGTAGAACACTGCACAAATACTAATGAGTACTATACTGCACAAGCACTTACTATATGTTACACTACACCTCATTGGTATTGCCATGTCACTGTAGAATCGTTCTGTTATATGTGTTAATATGTAGACTGTTACACATTAGAACACTTGCACAAATACTAATGATTTTTATGTTGCACGAGCACAGACGCGTATGCTACACTACACATCATTAGTAGTGCCATGACACATTAAAATTGAATTCATTATGTTATGTGATATGATTACGTGGTCTTTTCCTATTTATGATGTAGTACTATAGATGTTGTATTTGATTTCTTGGAATTTTTGAGTATTTTACTCCTGATGATATATATATATATATATATATATATATATATATATATATATATCGGTGGTATGGGACACTGTTATATATATACACATATATAGTATATCATCAATACAAACTATGCAATTATTCTTATAACTTAATTGATATTTGATATGATGAGTAAAACGTCCACCATGAGTTTTGTGTTTTCTGGTTTTGTTCCGGACCGAGTAGGGAAGCTATATGGTCGTGGATTTTTATGTTATCCAGACTGAGTGGGGGGAGATATACAGTTGGATACATGGTGGACCCGGTCGAGACCGAGGGGCAGGATAGCCGCATTGAGGCGGGGGAGCCTAGCGAGGATACTCGATACCGGAGATAGAATTGAACACGGCAGATATCCAGGGGATACTGACCGGGGTTCGATTAGGTACGACAGATATCCAGGGGATACTGATCGTAGCCAGGATATCGGGTGACGATCATCTGTTGAGATGGTATCGACGGTATCTGTATTTAAGTGTCGATGCTGGACATGAAAGATTCGGATTTCGATGTCGATGCTGGGCATCTATTTATTTATTGGATTTCACCAAGACTGATCCGGGGGACAGTACCTGTACATATTTGTACTAACATTCACAGACAAAAAGGGAATTCCAATACGGATAATATATTCATGGTTTTGACTCATATGACATTGAGATAGTATACTTGGGATAGTATGATAGTTAGTATTGCACATTTGCATATCATATAATATATAGATACAAATTATGACCTAGGTAATCGTCATGCATTTCGATTTCTACCTTTAAATATACTTTTATTCACTGGGTTAGCAACTCATCCCCGTTGTGCCACAGTTTCTTGCAGGTTTTACCCGCTTGGATTATCAGCGGTTTGGGCACACATTCTTTTGAGAATTGATGAGTAAGTGAGTTTTTGTTGTATCCTACTCACTCTTGATTATTTATATTTTTGTATCTAGTGGAAACTCTATCAACTTAGAAATGATATACTATGGACTTAGAAGCGATGACTTAGAATTTATGTGTGGTGATGTCGCACTCTTTAGAGTCAACATCTGTTATAGATTTGTTTGGCTGTTCCGTCTTTTGGACGGGAAAGCTAGCTTCTGTTAGGATGCTATATTATTATGTTGTATCGGGTTTTTATAAAAACGTAAGGGAGGTGATGTCAAGTTTCAAAACGTCATAAAGGTTTTCCAACATACTTAGTTAAATTTAGATGTTATTTTAAATTGATATTATCGGCTGATAATTAAACCCCACCTCCAATTTTTTTCAAAAAGGGTTTAGATTCCGGGTTTCGGCTTACTTAAACCGCGTCGATGTCTTCAGATGTCACGTGATTTAAGTGCCGATCACGTGCCACATTTGGGTCGTGACAAAGTTGGTATCAGAGCGTTTGGTTTAACCTTTGTTCGAGTCTAGGTTGACTATATGGAGTCTGGGAATATATTTTGTTACCTGGGCTTGACCTTATAGGACTTAGACTTGACTTTGGGGGTCTTATACCCGAACTTTCGTTATATAGGATGGCCTTTATTGATGGAGTAGGTACTAAGTAGAGTGACGTACCGTACATATGTTCCGCGGCATATTTACGATATGATGCTCCACCTAAGTTACCTTATGATTTATATCTTGAGATTTTTCCTTCTATTCCTTCCGTTGATCTATCTTCGTCAGTGCATGATTGGTTGTTCGATCACCATGTTATGAAGGCCAAGAGGGCTACAGTTAGAGATACGGTCAGAGCAGACTTGTCTGGGACAAGGACTGACTGGGTTGACTTTTCGATGATATAGAGACGTCGTTTATTCATATATGATCGAGTTCAAATGGTGGGGCAAGTTCTTCGGGATCCACACCTGATGGTAGAGTCATCGTTAAAACTCAGGAAAACTTGTGACGTGATGTTTTCCCCTCTCCGAAAATCATGGTGTTGGGTACTGTTCAGACAGCAGTATCAATCTTTGCTAAGATTATCGAGATGTTAATTCCGGAGTTCACGAAGTTAAAGATTGACGAGGTTATAAGTGTAGATGAACCAACAGGATTCATAGACGTTCAGAGGTGAGATGGTTAGGATTTTAAATCCGTTATGGCGTTTCGATACGAGATCGGTGAAATTGATGTATTTCTTCCGATGGAGTTTGTTCAGACCAGATGCAAGTAGTCGAAGAAGGAGATCGTGTAGTAAGCTTTTCTCCGATAAATTGGGACAAGTCTTCGAAGGTGAGATTAGCCAGAATTTTCAGGGTATCAGCAGTAACAGATTCGCTAAATTTTCCAAGTATGCTTTCTGGCTAGATAGTGTAGATTTCTTGGGTCTGGCCGGTTATTACAGACGTTTTGTGCAGGATTTTTCTTGGATCGCTGCACCGTTGACCGGTTTGACTAGGAAGGAAGTTCCATTTCTTTAGACAGATGCATGTGAACGGAGTTTCCAGCAGTTAGAGACTCGATTGATGAATGCACCTGTCTTATCGTTATCGTATGGGTCAGATGGTTTTGTTGTGTAGTGTGATGCATCTCGAGTGAGTTTAGGCTGTGTATTGATGCAGCACGACTGGCTTGTAGCTTATGCTTCTCGACAGTTGAAGAGGCACGAGCAGAACTACCTCACTCATGATTTGAAGATGGCTGCTGTAGTATTCGCGTTGAAGATTTGGAGGCATTACTTGTACGGTGAGTTGTGTCAAAGCTTCACAGGTCATAAGAGCTTAAAGTATATTTTTCAGCAGAGGGATATGAATCTAAGGTAGCATAAAGGGAGGGACTCGCGAAGGATTACGATTGTGAGATCCTCTATCATCCAGGCAAAGCAAATGTTGTGGCAGATGCCTTGAGTCGGAGGCCTAGAGGTAGCTTATCTCATCTGCGCACCATACAGAGGCAGTCTTCTACAGACTGGCAGATTTTATGTGATAGTCGTATACAGTTTGAGTTCACATCGGCAGGAGGACAGTTAGCACATGTTCGTACCGTCCTTAGTCATTGGATCATATTCTGGAGACACAGCCACAGAGGCTCGTATGTCAGAGATTATGGCTTAGGTTAGGCAGGGCAGAGAGTCGGAGTTTGTGATTGATGACAGTGGGGTATTACGTTTTGGGAACCGTCTTTGTATGACAGATTCGGATGGACTGAGATGTGAGGTCTTAGCGGAGGCCCATAGATCGGCATACAGTATTCATCCTGGTTCCACCAAGATTTATCATGACTTGAGAGATGTTTATTAGTGGGAAGGAATTGAAGATGGATGTTGTGGAGTTTGTTTGAAGATACTTGATTTGTCAACAAGTTAAGGCAGAGCATCAGAGGCTGACTGGAGAATTGCGGCCCTTACCCATTCCGGAGTGGAAATGGGAACAGATTTCCATAGATTTCCTTATGGGTCTACCCAGGACTAGCAAAGGGTATGATTCCATTTGGGTGATTGTAGATAGATTGATAATGGAAGCTCACTTTCTTCCGGTGAAAACGACGTATGGGTTTATGCAGTATGCTCAGAATTATATCAACGAGATTGTCCGATCGCAGGGAGTTCCAACGAGCATAGGGACAGATAGGGGTACCCAGTTTACTGACAGGCTATGGCAAAAACTTCAAGAAGCTCTTGGCACACGATGAAATTTTTATACAGCTTTTCAACCACAGATAGATGGTCAGTCCGAGTGGACCAGTCAGACTTTAGAGGATATGCTTCGAGCTTGTAGCCTTGATTTCGGTGGTAGTTGGGATCGCCACCTACCTTTGATAGAATTCTCGTACAACAATCGTTTTCAGGAGATGATCCAGATAGCAACCTTTGAAGCTTTGTATGGAAGGAAATGTCGATTCTTTTGTTTGCTGGACGGAACTAAGCGGGAGTAGCATTTTAGGACCGCAGTTAGTTCAGGAGACTACAGAAAAGATTCAATTGACACGAGACAGAATGAGAGCGGCCCAGTGCAGACAGAAATCATATGCAGATCGACGACGTCGTAAACCCAAGTTTAATGTAGGAGATCATGTATTCCTCCGTGTATCTCCGATGAAGGGTGTGATGCATTTCGGGAAGAAGGGGAAGCTCAGCCCCAGTTGTGTCGGACCCTACGAGGTTCTAAAGAGAGTGGGTGCTCTAACTTATCGTTTAGCACTTCCACCAAGTCTTCCCGATATGCATCCGGTGTTTCACGTTTCGATGCTTCGCAAGTATCTTCACGATATTTCTCACGCGATCTAGCATCAGACCTTACAGCTTGAGCCGGATTTATCCTACGCAGTGCAGCCTGTAGCTATTCTAGACAGGCAGGCAAAGAAATTAAGATCAAGGGTACTTCCATCTGTAAGGGTTCTTTGGTAAGGAAGGAATCGCGAGGAGATTACTTGGGAAACCGAGGATACGATGCGAAATGAGATTTCCACGTATTTAGAGGGTATGTCTAGTTAATTTTAAATTCGGGGACCGAATTTTCTTAAGGGGGGAATATTGTAACATTTTGAAAATTTGGAAATAAATAATAATGTGTTAAATTAAAAAGTTATTAAAACCAAATAAGACAATTTCGTAAGATGTATGTTAAACAAATTAAATTTTAGTTTTAGTATGCAACATAAATAAATTATAAGGGTTTTAATGTAAAATTTAGCTTCAAAGTAAAACAGTGTTATATTATAACATAGTTAGTGAAGGGTCTTTGTGTATAAAATTAGGAATGTTGTGCAAATTAAGAAAGGTGGGGGTTGTAAGTGAAAAATGGTAGATAAAGTTTAGTTCAGAATTTTATTAAGGATAATTCAAGCTAGAGATGATAAAGTATGGACACCTCCTCCTCTCATGCATAACCTACACACCACACCTCTTTCTTGCATGAAAACCCCACATCTTGCTTGGTGCCACCTCCTCCTTTCCCTTATCTTTCCCTCTTCTCACATAAATAGCTTGTGTTCAGATCTGAAGCATTCTAAAAACTTTAAAAAAAATTAAAGAAAGGAAAAGAAAAACAAAGCAAAATATAGAAGAACAAGAGAAGTGAAGAAGAAAAACTAGGCAAGGATATCACCATCAAGCTAGGACTAGGAGCTTGTGTATCTTGGGGGAGAGTTCTTCCAGCAATTACTTGAGGGTAAAATCCTTAATCACAGTAGGAATTAGATTTTGAAACTAGTTCAAGTTGAAATCATAGTGTCTATAATATCTTATTTTAGCAAAACTGAACACTGTTATAATCTGCTATTATTTAGAGTAAATTAAACTTAACAAAACAGTGCCAGAATGATGTATGTGGGACCTAGAACAAACCATAGGATGACGGACCCAGGGGATCGGATTTTGGCCGGCGACATTAAGAGGAATTCCGGCGTCGCCGGATTTCTAAGGGGCTTGAGTGTTTTGGCATTTTGTGTAAGTCTCCGTGTAAAATTATGGTTAATTTGGTATTGTTTAATCAATTCAGTTTAACTGTATATAAAATCTGGGAGCAAATATCGGAAAAAGGTATCTAAAACCTATAATACGACACGGAAAATACGTAACGCGTTCTGTTTTCAGTCGCGAGGCAGCGTTGGGTTAAAATTTAGTAAGGTTAAACGTTAGATCGTTTGCTATAGTCGTACGTAGTGTATTTAACATGTACAACTTATGTTTCTTGATTTTTACGTATCGGAATGTAGCCGTTTCCTTATACAAGTTATTGCAATATTAGGTTCCAATACGGGAACTTGGGAGGCCGCGAGGAAAGGAAAAATGATTGGCGATTCCTGAGTAGATAGGACGTATTTCCGGTGAGTAGATTTACATCTACGGGAGAAGTCGGGTGGATAGCGTATAGCACCCCCGCAACCTTATAACTATTATTATAATTTCTACTTAAGATTTGCTGTTCGTTAAAGCATTGACTTGGTATTGCATTTTATATACCCTCCATTTGCATAAAGTTTCACATGTAGTTTTAAATGAGATATACGTGATCTTTGATCCGTATGATATGAGTGTGATTTGATGGGTTTGTACGAGAGATTATACCGTACTTAAGATGATAGGGATATAGCGATATGATGAGCTATAATACAAGGATTTATATGTATCGTAAATGATGAACTTTGTATGCGAAATAACGGCCAATATTCTTTGACTCGTAGAGATAGATTATGTTCTGTTTTAGGATAATACTGGTATGAGCTATATTATTTTAAAAACCCCGGCTCGTTGTCTTTTAAATAAACTATCAGGATACGTGCCAATTTCTAAAACAAACATCTTTTCTAAATCTTAGACAGCTTCCTTATTTTAAAGTTAACGTTCCGATCATTTCTAAAGATAATGGTATAGCTCATAACAAGTAATTACAATAAATATGCTTAGACTTCTTGTAGGGTTGTATTATGTATTCTATATTATATGTTTCCGCGTTACGCACACTCTGGTAGAACACTGCACAAATACTAATGAGTACTATACTGCACAAGCACTTAACTATATGTTACACTACACGTCATTGGTATTGCCATGTCACTGTAAAATCGTTTTGTTATATATATGTGTTAATATGTAGACTGTTACATGTTAGAACACTTGCACAAATACTAATGATTTCCATGTTGTACGAGCACAGACGCGTATGCTACACTACACATCATTAGTAGTGCCATGACACATTAGAATTGAATTCATTATGTTATGTGATATGATTACGTAGTCTTTTCTTATTTATGATGTAGTACTATAGATGCTGTATTTGATTTCTTGGAATTTCTGAGTATTTTACTCCTGATGATATATATATATATATATATATATATATATATATATATATATATATATATATATATATATATATCTCGGTGCTATGGGATACTGTTATATATATATACATATATAGTATATCATCAATACAAACTATGCAATTATTCTTATTCCTTACTTGATATTTGATATGCTGAGTAAAACATCCACCATGAGTTTTGTGTTTTCTGGTTTTGTTCCGGACCGAGTGGAGGAGCTATACGGTCGCGGATTTTTATGCTATCTAGACTGAGTGGGGGAGATATAAAGTTGGATACATGGTGGACCCGATCGAGACCGAGGGGCAGGATAGCCGCATTGAGGCGTGGGAGCCTAGCGAGGATACTCGATACCGGAGATAGAATTGAACACGGCAGATATCCAGGGAATACTGACCGGGGTTCGATTAGGTACGACAGATATCCAGGAGATACTGATCGTAGCCAGGATATCGGGTGACGATCATCTGTTGAGATGGTGTCGACGGTATCTGTATTTAAGTGTCGATACTGGACACGAAAGATTTCGGATTTCGATGTCGATGCTGGACATCTATTTATTTATTGGATTTCACCAGGACTAATCCGGGGGACAGTATCTGTACTTATTTGTACTGATATTCACAGACAAAAAGGGAATTCCAATACGGATAATAGATTCATGGTTTTGACTCATATGACATTGAGATAGAATACTTAGGATAGCATGATAGTTAGTATTGCACATTTGCATATCATATAGTATATAGATACAAATTATGATTTAGGTAATCGTCATGCATTTCGATTTCTACCTTTAAATGTACTTTTATTCACTGAGTTGGCAACTCATCCCCGTTGTGCCACAGTTTCTTGCAGGTTTTACCGCTTGGATTATCATCGGTTTGGGCACACATTCTTTTAGGAATTGATGGGTAAGTGAGTTTTTGTTGTATCCTACTCACTCTTGATTATTTATATTCTTGTATCTAGTGGAAACTCCATCAACTTAGAAATGATATATTATGGACTTAGAAGCGATTGCTTAGAATTTATGTGTGGTGATGTCGCACTCTTTAGAGTCGACATCTGTTATAGATTTGTTTGGCTGTTCCGTCTTTTGGACGGGAAAGCTAGCTTCCGTTGGGATGCTATATTATTATGTTATATCGGGTTTTTATAAAAACGTAAGGGAGGTAATGTCAAGTTTCAAAACGTCATAAAGGTTTTCCAACATACTTAGTTAAATTTAGATGTTATTTTAAATTGATATTATCGGCTGATAATTAAACTTCACCTCCAATTTTTTTCAAAAATGGTTTAGATTCCGGGTTTCGGCTTACTTAAACCGCGTCGATGTCTTGAGATGTCACGTGATTTAAGTGCCGGTCACGTGCCACATTTGGGTCGTGACATTATGTTAACGCAGTTATTTGTATCTTGGTACGGAATATGCCAGTGTATACGAAAGGAGTCCGGCTTACCCCGTGGACTATGGTATACGGTTCATAAGGCCCCGTCAAAACCCACGGGACAACGGCACCGGATGTTCAGATTAGGTATATTAAAGTGACCGTCTTGTGCCACTTTTAACACATTCCGTACCAGTCTACCCCTTTAAAACCCCGTAATGTATTTTGTATTGATATGTATTGTTTTGTTTAATAGATGTAAGACTTGCCGAAACCATGATATCAGTAGTTCATGTAAACGGAAAGGATATAAACGGATAGTCATGTAAACAATGTCAAATGTATATCCATGGTTCGGTCAGTTCAATTCTTATTGATATAGATTGTATTCTGGTAGAAATGGATTCATGTTGAATTGGAGTTATACTTGAATTGTATTCAAGGATGGATTGATTTCAGATTAGATTGAAACTCCGACCGAGTCAGATACTTTAAAACGAATTGAAGTCCTGAAATAGTTTTGGAGTTATCGGTAACTGTTGCACATGGACGACAGGATTTGTGACTTTTTCCAAGCCAATTACCTTATTGACAACCCTGTTTTAGTTGTCTACCTTAAATAGGCAAGCACCTAAATTCTCCGGCTCCCTGAGGCTCAAGAGAACTGGTCCCGCTTAAACCTATATTTACTAGGGTCCTTATTGTAAATTAATATAACTTGAGGGGTTTTATGAAAAATAGTTTTGATATATTTTCAAAATAAATTTCAAGTATTTAATTATCGCCTTTAGGGTTTTCTTAGATGTAATTTTAAAAGTGATGAGATAGTTTAGTGGATATAAACCTAACTTTAATAGTATATGGTATTTTCATGTAATTTGACTTGTATTGATTCTTGATAGTATTTTCATGAACTTTTGTGACTCTTTTCTTTTGATTAGAAAACATGGAATATATTATATATTTAAAATAGATATTTTGGTAATATTTATATATATAATTATTAAAAATAGAATTTATTTATTAATAGAAATCACGTTTTCTTAGAAATTGTAATAAAAATTCTATCGAGATTATATGCTCCGTGAAGAGGTCTGCATCTCATCCTACTAGTCCGATGGATGTGCTATAATCCGTACCAATCAAATCGGATTCCCCAAAGTGGGTTGTAAGGACATAATTGTATGGAATTTAATTAAAACAATTTGAAGAAAGAGTTTTGATAGTTTATGGTATTTAAATGTAAAATTCGTATTAGCCACAAAAATATCGTTCTCAAGCCATCGTACTATATTAAGATGAGTGTTGTGATGAGATATGTCATTTCCTCATGAGTTATCTAAAAGTAATATGAGTAATATGAAGAAATAATGTCGAAATGAAGTTTGTGGTATTTACCCGTAAAAGCGCAATAAAGATGGTTTTACATGGAGTTTTATAGAGAAATTGGTTTCTAAATTTTAGTTAATGGTTAATAAGCAAGTTATATTAATTTGGTTATGAGTTTCCTAAGAAAAAATATCATTTTAAATAAATTAGGTTTTAAAAGTCGATTAACTCCACTTACCGACGTCATTTGAAAATAAACTTATTAAATAGAGAAGAGAGAAGAAAAAGTAGGGACTTATGGATTGAGAAGAGAGAGGGGAGGTAGAGGATAGGTTTGCAAGCGTCGTGGAGTCGCGGGGTCACCGGATTTGTCCCGAGTCGTCGCCGGAACTTGACCTTGAGCTAACTCCACTTGTACAACTTTTTAGACTTGAAAAATTTAGAGAGTTTTGGTAAAGGATTTCTGAATGAGGATGGCTATGGTGTAGGGTGGTATTTATAGGAGAAATTAAGGTTTATGGTATTGAAGAATGGAATTAAAATGCATTAACATTTTGGATTAGTGCCTCATTTTAATTCTCTAGAAATATGCAGGGGAAAAAATAGACTAGGGTTAGTGAGGGAGTCCAAAGGGTGTCGGGGTCAAAAATTGAGAGCATTGGGGACGGTTTGGACCGGCGGCGCCGGCCTAGAGAAGAATCTCGCCGGCCATATGGTGTGGGTCTGGGCTTGGATTAATGCCACGTGTCAGGGTCTGTGTGTGCAACATTTTCCACATGTTTGTTTTTAGTGACTTTTCATTTTTACGTGTATTGCATGTGTAAAATTTTGGGCTTCCAAAAAGTTTAAAAGAAAAAATCATTAAAAATAATATGTGGCTATGGGGATTCGAACATAGGGGCTACGTCACAGCAGTGCAAAGGCTTACCAATGAGCTACAAGTGCTTTCTTGCTGTTTAAAAACAAATCAAATACTTATAGCATACACATGGTTGCAAATACTCCATTTGTACATTAACTTTTTAAAATTTTCTGTATATTAAAACAGAGTCGTTACGTTCTACCCTCCTTACAAAAATTTCGTCCTTGAAATTTATAATGTATTTAAGGACTAATTTACAAACAAGTAAGGGTATCTTGCATGCATATCATCTTCTCTTTCCCACGTCGATTCTCCTGGTGAGTCTTTCCTCCACATTACTCAAACCAAGTTTACTTCCTTGTTCCGAAGTGACTTCACTTTTCTGTCCAGGATTTCAACGGGTTGTTTCTCACAAGATAGGTTTGTCTGTATCGTGATCTTGGAGTGATCAAGAATGTGACTGGGGCCACTCACATACATTCTGAGTTGGGATATGTGGAACACATTGTGCACTCCTTCCAATAAGGGTGGACGTGCCAAACGATATGCCATTTCCCCGACCTGTTCAAGTATGTCGAACGGTCCAATGTACTTTGGATTTAGCTTACCCCGCTTTCCAAAACGAATCACTCTATGGTTTGGAGAAATCTTCAGAAAGACATGATCTCCCGGTTGGAATCCCAAGTGTCGGCGCTTTGTATCAGCCCAGTACTTCTGTCGATCTTGGGCTATGCGCATTCGTTCCCTTTTAGTACGAACTACATCTACAGTCACCACTATCATCTCAGGTCCAATGAGTTCTCTATCTCCGATGCCGTTCCAACTTAATGTTGAACGACACTTCCTTCCATAGAGCGCTGCAAAGGGTGACATTCTAATATTTGCTTAGTAGCTGTTGTTGTATGAAAACTCTACAAGATGTAGGTGATCTTCTTATGATCCTCCGAAATCTAGCATACACCCTCTTAGCATATCTTCAAGTATTTGAATCGTTCGCTCAAATTGACCATCTGTTTGTGTATGATAAGTTGTGCTAAAGTTCAGACTTGTTCCCAAGCTAGCTAGCAGACTCTGGCAAAATTGCGATTGGAATATGGTGTCACGATCGGAGACAATACAAACCGGTACTCCATGTATTCTTACGATCTCCTGCATGATTTCATGGGTATCAGAAATAGTACACATTGAAGGGTTAAATATTACTTAGATTCATACTTACTTCCATGTACTTCTTTACTAGTGTCTCGATAGATTGGTCAACTTGAAAGGGAATAAAATGAGCTGAATTTGTGAGTCGATCCACAATAACCCATACAACATCGTCACCTTTCATGCCGCGAGGAAGTGCAGTCACGAAGTCTATGGTAATGTGTTGCCACTTCCATTCTGGGATAGGTAACGGTTGAAGTAAACCAGCAGTCCTGTAATATTCAGCTTTTACTTGCTGACACACCAAACATTTAGCGACGTTTCTGGCTACTTCACGCTTCATTCCATGCCACCAGTAATGTTGACGTAGATATTTGTATATCTTTGTACCACCAGGGTGTACTGAGTATGGGGAGTTATGAGCTTCTTTCATCATCTCTTCCCGAACAGGACCTTGTGGTACACACAATCTGCTTCCGTATCTAAAAGATCCATCTTCATGGATGATGAAATCTGTTCTAAGTCCATTTTCTACTTGTTCTCTGATCTTTTTCAACTTGGCATCACTTGCTTGAACTGCTTTGATCTAATTGACAATTGTAGGCTGAACTTGTAAGTTCATCAAACTTGAAGCGTTACCTGGAATGACTACTTCTATCTCCAACTGATGCAAATCTTGCTGTAGCTTCCACCGTGCGATAAGATTCATTGATAGCGGTTGGCGACTAAGTGCATCAGGTACTACATTCACCTTCCCTGGATGATATTATAGGTTGATGTCGAAGTCCGCCATAAGTTCTAACCATCTTCTTTACCACATATTCAGATCTTTCTGAGTAAACACATACTTCAGACTTTTGTGGTCTGTGTAGATATCTATCCGTTCTCCAAGAAGATAATGACGTCAAATCTTGAGTGCAAAGATAACGGCTGCCAACTCCAGATCATGCGTCGGATAGTTGCACTCATGAACCTTCAGCTGTCTTGATGCATAAGTTACAACTTTACCGTGCTGATATAGAACACATTCTAATCCCTTACCGGATGCATCGCAATGTACTACGAAACCTCTAGATTGGTCCGGTATTACGAGAATAAGTGCTGATGTCAATCTTGACTTGAGTTCTACGAAAACTTGTTCGCATGCTTCTGACCACACTGTTGGGGTCGAAATTTACACCCCTTTTGACCAAGTCAAAATCAAAGTCAACCCCAAGCCAAGTGGGCCCAAGCCCATGTCAAGTGGGCCAATGCCCGGGTGGAGCCAAAAAATGGAGCGGCCGGCCTCCCCCATGCCAAGATAAAAATTCTGTAATAAATAATTTTTGGTGTATTTATTTTATTTTATTTTACGAATAAATGTAAGAAAAATGGGCATAAAGCCAAATTTTTGTAAAGCCCATGGCCTATGTGCAAAAAGAAATGGTACATGAGCCATGAGATAGGCAAAATGCCATTTTGTAAAGCCCAATGGGCTATATGTAAAGTGTATAGCCTATAAAGGCCAAGATAATGAAAATATCTCAATAACTTTTTCTCTCTCCAAAAAGAAATCCAGATCAGTGATCTTCTCCTTCCTAAAGATTCTAAAACCTTCTTTTTTTTAAAATTAAATCAAGAGTTTTACTCTTTCTTTTCCAAAAAACTAAATAGTTTTTTTTACCACAAAACCCACAAAGGGGAGCTTAGATCTCCCATCAGATCTCAAAAAGAAGAGCTTATAAAATCTCACATCTCTTGATCTTCGAGATCCTTCCAACAGAGGAGGAAGAAGGAGACCCATCTCCAAAAACCCCATTTTGGGAAGGATCCAGCGCTCCAAAGAAGAACCCCTTTCATCAGCTCCAAAATATCTTAGGAGTTCAACTCCTCAAGAATATATATATATATACACACACACAAAATAATAAATATTTCCTTTCTGAAGCATACCTTCTGGTGCAGGGACAAAGTCCCCTTTTCCGTCGGCGCCTAGAGCGCTTGCGCCTACGTGCCTAGCACGTGGTGCGCTCATAGCGCTAGCGCCCACGTGCCGGGCACGTGGTGCGCCCAGCGCTCAGAGCGCTCGCGCCCACGTGCCGGGCATGTGTGCGCCCAGCTCTCAGAGTGCTAGCGCCCACGTGCCGGGCACGTGGTGCGTCCAGCGCTGGCCCACGTGCCGGGCACGTGTGCGTCCAGCGCTCAGAGTGCTAGAGCCCACATGCCGGGCACGTGTGCGCCCAGTGCTCAGAGTGCTCGCGCCTATGTGCCAGGCACATGGTGCGCCCAACGCTCAGAGCGCTAGCGCCCATGAGCCAGGCACGTGGTGCGCCCAGCGTTCGTGCTCGGCGCCCTGCGCCAGCGCCTGCTCGATAGGCGCTGGCACCCACGCATCCTTTGGACGCCCCTTTTCCCCCCTTTATATATATATATATATATGTATGTATATATATACATATATACACACACACACACACATAATCTACAACACTGTCCCTCTAAAAAAAATTTGGGCTGGGGCGCTGCCCCGCACCCCGCAAGGGGGATGCTAGCCCTCTTGACCCCCAGCCCGCTATCTGGGTAGCGGGACCCCCCGTAAAAACTCTGCGGGGCCCTCGATATATCCAAAACCCCTTCAAAACACGTACAATGCATGTTGAGTTCACATGAATAGTTGACCCGTCAATCGGAGGTTCTCTCGTTCCAAAGGCGAGGGTAATTAACGGCAGCTTAGTCCGCGGCTGCCGGAGATTCGGATCCCCACAATCATTAAACCCCGGCCTGCCCTAGGCAGGGGGATTCTGTAGTATGCCTGACAACCACGCGCGTATTCCCATCTTAATAGGGTGATGAAAAACACCCTATAGATTCTGGTACGCCCGGTGGGACAAATCTCTCCTCCCATATCTCGGGTGAAGCGTTCATGCGAACTCATTTAACATATATGCCGATATTTGTACTGAAATAATATTTTTTTTTACGTGCAGCAATCAACTTTCAATGACGATGCCTTCTAAGATGAATTCAGCTTCCGACGCGATCCCGATCCCGTACGTGGTCAAGGTCAATGCTCGTGTGGTTCTCCCCGCAAGCCTCAGTCGACAGTGGGAGGAACTGCCCCGCCAGTTTGGTTCCGTCGTCATCTACCCTGCCGAAAGCGCTCATCTGGCAGAAGAACCGGAAAAATAGGTGGCCAAGCCGGTCTCAAGGGGTAAGAGGCCAAATGTTGTGATCGCTAAGGCGCCACAACCGAGACTTAAGACGGTGTCTGAACGACTCTCTTGTGCTCTAGCTGGGGGCAAGGCTTCTGGTACAAAGGGCAACATCAAACGTTGCGGACGAGCTCAGGTGATGACTCCAACAAATGCACAATCAGGCGTATCTCTAAATTCCTCCATCGGCCGGTCTACGTCGGCTTCCCGGAGAGCCATAGCCAGCCTAGTGCTCAAAACAAAAAGGCTGAGACAGAAGCGACTCAGGTATCGAGCCAACAAGAGGGCCAGGACTCCAAGAGCGGAGTCATCCTGCGACGACGGCTAAGTCGACCATAAAAATCAGCAATTCCTTCGAGCCTCTGAAGTGAGTTCAGAGAAATGCCATGACCGCCAGGATCAAGAAGACAGCAGTCCGAACAATTCCACGAAGGGACGTGTCCCAGCACCAACAGAAAAAGTATGACATTGTCTCTTCAAGAGACTATCAGGCGCTCTGTGCCGCACGAAAGTAGCGGGGCAAACCCAGAAAAGAAGCGCTAGCACTATTCAAGAACCTGGTAAGGCCAGCCGCCTTCAATCGATTGCCCGCTACCGAAACAGGGGGGTCAAGACAGCGATCTGTGAAATTAGCCGCCGATAATAAAAAGACGGCTGGATATATTATCCATACGGTCTATATGGCGGGCGGGCGTCCCAGCGAAAACCTTCGCAGCAAAGCAAGGATAGGGCCACCACATCCCAAGTCTAGTCTGGCTTGAATGTGGTTGCCGCTTCCTAAGAACAGGCGCCTCCGCTGGATGACGAAAACCCTCTCGATGAGGACGATAGGCAGAAAGACCCCTCGGTCCAGGCAGAGTCAAGCTCGGACAGTGAGGAAGAGCCGACTTTCTGTCCCAGGACCACGGAGCAAGAGCTGCTTCAAGAGCTTTGGAAACAGCTCAAGAGCAAAGATAAAGAGACGGTCAAGCTCTATTCGAAAATTGACGACCTAACGAACGTTGTGATGCAGCTTACGACTCAAATTGCTCGAGCACCTCCCAATCAAGCACAAGTCGCTACTCATGAGCCGGATGATGACAATCCGAAGCGGCCGATGCCTGTCCCTTTGGGTTCAAGATTCGTCGAGCCGCATGAAAGCCGGCCACATTCCGCTTCTGGGGACGCCTTGGCCCCAGATAACACTATCCTGTTAACACAAGATCGGATAATGGATTTGGTCACCAGCAAGGTTAAAACATTGGTGGCCGAAGCTGAAGCTCAGAAAGAAATTGGCAGTAGTGGGCGGCCATATCCCGCACAGTACGATCTGATCGAGTTCCCGAGCGGCTACGTCATTCCTAAGTTCGGAAGATTTGACGGAACGGGAAATGCAAATCAACACGTTGCCCACTTTAAAGCATCGTACGGAAATACAGGGGGCAATGATGCGCTCCTTCTTCGTCAGTTTGTCAACAGCCTGACCGGTGTCGCTTTCGACTGGTACGCGAGTATACCAGACGGGTCCGTTATTACCTTTTCCCAAATGGTGTCTCTGTTTCAGCAAAGGTTCATGAGTGTCAGTGATAAAATCTCCATTGCTGACCTTGTGAGGACCAAGCCGGGGAAGAATGAAAGCAACACCGACTTTATCGCCCGATGGCGTAATCTCACGGTCAAGTGCGAACCGCCGCTGGAGCAGGACCAGTCCGTCAGCCTTCTCATTAGGAACCTCAGCAATTGGATGGTCCCATTCTTGTGTACAGCAGGCCTCAAGACGTTTCAAGAACTAACCAAGAAAGTCCAAATGCTGGAATGCTCGAAGCAAGAGTCTACTCCGGACTCTCAGAGAGACAAGACTTGGAAATGCAAGCGGGACAACAACCGTAGAAGCGGGAGTTCCAGCAGTACCAATGTCTTCAATGCATCTGACAATGAAGAAAAGCGAAGGGCGGGCGAATCCAAAACCAACCGGTCCTGAAAGCCAGTGCTGGGAGGAGAAGGGTCTTCCCTAGAGGAGAAAAAGAACAAGGTTTACTCTTTCAGAAGGGACAAGGTTCGGAAGATATTTAAAGATGCCTTGAACAACGGTCTACAATTGCCAGAGTCGAAAAGACCTCAAGAAGCAAAAATGACCGACAATCCCCTGTATTGCCCTACCACCGAGTAGTGAGCCATGAGATTGAGGATTGCTATATCTTCAAGGACTGGGTCGAGAAGTAGTACAAGACTGGAGAGATCGAGCTGTCCAAAAGTGTGTTGGTGAACAATCAAGTTGCAACCACCAACTTTATACAGACATAAGCTGAAGCCTTCTGGGAGCAGACAGCCGAACCCGCTGCCCCGAGAAATGAAACCGACTCACCGCAGCCTCCTTGGAGTAAGCACATATCTAATAAGACGAAGAAGATGCTAAAGCTACTTCAGAAAGAGCCCAGGACGGAATGGGAAGGACAGAAGAAGCCTACCAGTCCAGCTGCCAATGCGACTCTATCAGGCTCAAAATCCAAGAAGCTCAAGAAGAAGAAAAGTGCAACTCGACGCCAAAAAGAGTCTGCAGGGAGATCGACCATTCAAAAATATATCGATTCCCTCGAATACTATGAACAGAAGGAAAGAACTCTGATTCAATTGAAGGAGTTCCTCCCTATAGAAGCGGCTGAAATTCTGGAGGAGTTAGAAGAAGACTCCAATGAAGAGATCCCTATGGTGACCTGCTATGCCATCCATCTTGGCAGCGACTCTGAGGAAGAGCTCTGTTTTCCCGAAGAGGACGAGGAGCTCGCCATAAAGGCCAACCAAATCCAGCTTAGAAGCGGCAGGGCTCTACCGCCAAATCAGGGTAACGCCCCAAAAGGAAAGGAAAAACAGGTGGCTAATGAGGAAGATGGCAGAGAACCGGCTGATGAAAACTCAAGTCCTTCCTCGGTGGACTATAATGTCTTGGCTCATCTCCGGAAGCTTCCATCTCTCCTGAGCATCTACGATGCCCTGGTCCTATCTAAGGAGTGTAGAGATGTTCTCATTCACGCTCTGCAAAACCCCGAGCGGTATCAGGCTTGCTTTGCGGAAATTAATATGAAAGAAGCCCAGTACGCTTTGCATGCCGCCGTAGTCACGTTTAAGGACGAAGACTTGCTACTGGGAACAACTGAGCATAATCGGCCGCTTTACGTGACCGGGTACAGCGACGGAGATCGGATTAATCGCATATTGATTAATCCGGGGTCTTCAGTGAACATCATGAACTTGCGAGCTCTGAAGAGTTTGTCAATGGACGTCCGACACTTGTCAAGGGAAAGGATTGTCATTCAAGGCTTCAACCAAAATTGCCAGCAAGTTCTGGGGTCCATAGCTCTGCCAATCAAATTTAGGGATCTGTAGACCGAAGCTAAGATATACGTGATCGATACTGACACGTCTTATAAAATTCTCTTGGGGCGGCCGTGGCTCTACGATTATGGCATCATTCCGTCAACTCTCCATCAATGCATGAAGTATGCTAAAAATGGCGAAGAAAGACGCATTGACGGAGACATCCAGCCGTTCGGTGTGCATGAAGTCCGATATGAGGATTCTCGGTACTTTATGAACCACCAAAATGCTAAGCCGCAACCGACTGAGGATAGAGCGGCCCCAAGACTCAAAAGCAAATCTGAGCCGACTGTCACTTTTAAAAGCAAAAACGCCCAAGTGCGTCGGCGTTTTGGTAGTGACACTAATGAGTCCGATACTGGAAGTCCGTCCTTCCGTAAAACTCGCCTCGTTTCGGTAGCGATACGGACGAATTTAATACTGAAGGCCCATCTAGCAGCAAAGTCCGCCCTTATCTTGGCAGGGACACTGAAGAGTCGGAGGAAGAGGACCTGCCGTGCAACAGCTGTGCAGATTGGACCCCCATGCAACAAGCGAAACTATGAGAGACCTTTGAGATTGCAAATAGGTCCCTAACCATCACAAGGGTGCCGGAGCAGATGTGCAAAGAGCTCGATGCATTGTCAGTCTCCACCGTGGACCAGCTGAAAACTTTCTATGTTTCCGGGAGGAAAAGTGGACAGAAAGGCATCCTGTTTTATGGGTCAAATCTTGTTGTGCACCCGGACGATTTGTAGGTCGCGTGCCTTCCATATGAGAGAGGCATAAGAGCCGTCCTCAATCTCAGATACTATGCGCCCGAGATGCGGGAATACTTTAAAAAGTGCGGATGCCGGTTATATCAAACGGAGTCCGAAGCAAAATTTTACGAAGGGCTATGGCATCCACCTCAGGTCCGAGCACTCATCGATGGACGAATTCCAGATAGACGGGGCATAGGCTTCATTCAACCTGATTCTAAAGTATGCTACATGATCCATGTTGGTGAAGCCAGCGAAAGATCAAATGATGATGAAGAGATAGCCGAGCCAGAAGAAGCTCCTTAAAAGCTCGAAGATAGCGGGAAAGCAACATTTGATGAGCTAACCGAGATTGATTTGGGAATACCCGATAATCCAAGGCCGACCTACATCAGCTCTCTTGTTAGAGAAAATGAAAGAGCAGATAATTGCCCTGCTGCGTGAGTTCGCCGACTGCTTTGCGTGGACATACAAAAAAATGCCTGGTCTTTCCCCTGAAGTGGCCGTGCATAAGCTGGCTATATCTTCTGATGCTAAGCCAGTCAAACAAGCTCTTCGAAGAATGAGAAGGGAATTAGAAGAAAAGGTCATCGAGGAAACCAAAAAGCTCATTGATGCCAGCTTCATCAGAGAAGAGAAATATGCGGACTGGATCACATGCATAGTCCCAGTGAAGAAGAAAAATGGGCAGATCAGAGTTTGTGTCGATTTCAGGGGCCTCAACAAAGCATGTCCTAAAAACGACTTCCCGCTACCGGTCATGGAAATGATGGTCGATGACACCTCAAATTACGAGCTGTTCACCTTTATGGATGGCTCGTCTGGATATAATCAGATCAAGATGTCATGCCCAGCTTCCCAAAAGAAGGAGAAGGATGACGTGGCATGGTCCGCAACCTAACTGTATTGAAGGTGGTCTATTCAATACAATTACGTTAAGCGTATGAAAATTTAACATGCAGGATGTGTACCAAAACAAAAATAATAAAAGCAAAAGGCATTTATTTCTATTAACCAAACTTTATTACATCCCAAAATAAAGAGTAAAATAAACTAAGTAGTTTAATTACATTGAGGAGAAACAAAAGCCCTAAACATGTGGGCAACAACAAAAATTAAATCTAGCCGATCTTCCATCGTCCAGTCTGCATAATCTTCATAAGTTGGCTTCACATCTTGATCCTCGCCATAATACTCATTCTTATCTGACGGACATTCCAAAGATAGGGAAAGAAAAGGAAGGTCCGTCAGCGAGTTATACTCGGGTAGGATTGCCTCAAGAGAAAGTAAAGATATAGAAACGAACATGTGTATATAATGAATATGATGTACATGTGTATAAAGGTATGGGGTTATATACAAATTAGATATGTGAATATGAGTAGGTTGTGTGAGGTATATGTTTGGTAAAGGTTCAAGTCAAGTCAAATGGATATTCAGTCTAAGAGTTAGATCAGGTTAAACAAGGTGTGTATGGATGGAACTGACTGGTGAACATACTCGTATCCTTGAGGTATCCCATGACTAGCTGGAAGCAGTATGAGCTGGTACTCGTGCCTGGGATGGCAATCAATGTGGTAGCGTGAACATCCCCGAAAGGTGTCCTATGACTACGATGGAGTTTTGTCTAGCGTGAATATCACTCAAGTGCACAGGTATTACCACCCTTCAGTTCCATAAAAAACAACAAGTCTAAACTGGTAAAATATCCACATCTAAGATACTGAATAACTCGTGTCTCATGAAGAAAGGTAGATAAGGTAACGGGTAGGTATATCACATGATGTGGGTTTAGTGTTGAGTATCAATAGGTATTGTAAACGTTTTAGTTTGTTAAACAAGGGTCCGGATACTCGCGATTATTCCGTTGTGGCCACGGAACAACAACTGGGGAAGTGAAATGTAATGTTTCACTTCCCGGGATCATGATCGAGTAGTAGGGGAATCCGAGTTCCGATATCTCCTTGCCTAATCAAACTACCCATCCCCGTAGTTCAGTATAAAGGTTTTGACAAGTTAGAGTTAGTGTCACGCCCCGCTTCCCAGAGTACGCTAATGTGGGCACGTGACATAGCCAACCATGCTACCTGTGGGAAGGAAGTATCCATCCACAGTCACATTACGACTGTAGAGATATCAAGAACAAAATAAAACTATCTAAACATGTCCATAATCCAAGATAACATGAGTCAAGAATAATAAAGAAATGCGGAAGCGAAAGATCCAATACAAATAACTGGAACGTACGTCCCATAATGCGGGCTCACATCAGGAATAAAATGCAGGAAAGAAAACTAACTACTGCTGACACTCACAGCTCAGCCTGTCGGCTGAAGTACTCCTGCTCGGACAGCGACAGCGGTACAGAATCTGGGCCATGCAAAACCCAGACGTCAGCGCGTCAAGTCATCAAGTAATAACATAATAAACAGGCAATGCGGATATAAACATGAATAAAGCAAGAGTAACAATAATATAAATCAGAGCAGTGCAATGGGTAAACTAAACTGTTCTATCAGGTTTTCTGTTCTAAAGTCTTTGAAACCAAATTGATGAATCATCGATATAACTCAAAAGTATCCTGTACATACCCGGGACCACGGCCCCAGATTCTCGGGCTGAAACCGAGACATGCCGCTAGACACTAAACAGGAATGTATACAGATGAATGATGTCAGCATCATCATTCCAAGGCTGGCCTAGCCTCTAAAACTGATCAGAACAAGTAGCGAACTGTTGAGTTACAAGTCAGGTTTCACCTTTGATTTCCCCATACCCCCAAGTTATATGTGTGTGTCAAGTCAGGTATCCCGTAATCAAGAACTAATGCCAACACAGGATCAGGTAAACAGGTTTGTCTGGATAGACAACAGGAACGGTCCATGAGGACTACATGTCAGGTTTGTTGGCATTAGACACAAGATCAGGTAACGGGTCAGGTCATGGTACATCAGGTCAAGTCAAGCAGTATACGGTACCATGTCGGGTAAATCAATATGTATGTAGTAAGTCAGGTCAAGATGTAAACGATATCATGGGTATGCTCTTACTCAGTTACAAAATCAAGCATGGTCATCAACAACACAGATTTAAGCAACGAATTTAACAATAAAGAAACTTCAATTAATCAGCAACACAGTTATCAATTGTGGTTCAGAGGTGTTATCAACATTATAAGAATACAGTATGACAGTTAGGGCCATTAAATCATGTTAACCAGTTTAAGAATTTTATGGATGCAATGATATATATATATATATATATATATATATATATATATATATATATATATATATATATATATATATATATATATAGGTTCCATGGATGAAATCACAGTTTATGCAGGTTAAATGTACACATGTGTCCGAATGAAGTAAAACGATAGAGAAAGCGTCATAGGCTACGTTATTAGTGAAAGTGTAATTAAAACATATAAATGTGATTATTAGGTTCAATACAGTAATTGCAAATAGTAGGTTTCACGTTTGGAAGATAAAATGATATATAACAATATTGAACATGAAAATGGGAAATTGTCGTGCTAAAGTTACACTACAGGTTTAGGGTGTCATCAATGTATATGTAAATATCGTTTAGCATGTAGCAAGGGGTACTTGCCTCGACGGGTCGCGAACCGGGAAAACGGAACGTTAAACGTCGGCGGGGAAAACTCGCGACGGGCGCACGGTTCACGGAATGAACCCAAACGACGAACAGTGGAACCACACAGACCAGAGTACCTCGCTGGATCGTCGGGACACGTCGTCGGCACGGCCGGATTCCGGCGAGATACAAAAACAGTGAACAAACCATATTTAAAAATGCATGAAAAGATAAGAGAATAATCAAGAAGAGAGAAGGGGAGGAGGATAGAGGAGAGGGTGCTCACGCGGATCTGTGGAGGGGTGGTGATCGCCGACCACGTCGACGGAGCTCCGGCGGTCAGCCTACGATGACGGCGAGAAAGATTCAGATCAAGAAACCTGAACAGAGAAGGAAGAAGAAGAAAGGAGAAGATGAGGGGGTGTGAAGCTCACCGAGGAGGGTGCTTGCGAGGCTAGGGACGTATGGAGATCGCCAGCGGCGATCCCACGACGAGCTGCGGCTACAGGTGGCCGCGGTTGCCGCTGCAGGGTGCATGGGGAGTTGATGAAGGAGGAAGAAGAGGTGGATGTGACGAGGGCGAGGAGACGACGAGGCCGGTGGTGATGGCGTCGGCGTTGAGGCTGCGTCGGCAAGGGGCAAGGCGGCTAGGGCTCGCGACGTTGGGTTCGCCGAGGAAAAAGAAATTGAGGGGGGGATATTTATATATAGAAGAGAGAGAGAGAGAGATAGAGAGAGAGAGAGAGAGAGAGACGGGGAGAGAGGGAGAGATAGAGACGGGGATGGAGAGAGAGAGGAGAGAGATCGAGAGGAGAGAGGAAAAAGCGAAAGAGAGAGAGAGATGGGGCCCACGGGGTTAAAGAGTGTTTATGATTGGCTGGGGGATGGAAATTTTGAAAGATTTTAAGGAAACGAAAAAATATTGTGAGGGTTAATTAATATATTCGACGGTTTAAAATATACTAGAAATTGGGATTTGGCGCAAAGTAAAATATTTCCAAATCGTGCCCGGGTCGGATCCAAAAATTTGAAATTGAAATACGAAAATTTTAGGCGGGATCCAAAATTTAAAATGAAGTATTTTACAATAAAAAAGCATACCTCCAAAACGGACACACGTACGTGCGCGTAGCCGTCCAAACTCGCCCGTTTCACTGAACGGGACGAGAACACGATGCACGGACGCTACAACAGGGTTAGGGGTGTCAAGCAGGCCATGAAAAATATTTTTAATTTTATTTTAGATGCCTTAAATTGTTATATGCAGAAATGAATTGTCGGGTAAAATTTATAACTAACAATAGTCAAGTAGGATCAATGAAATAAATACCATACGCCATTCATACGGTAACAGAAACTAGTAGCATTGAGCTCGGTTGTTACATTATACCCAACTACAAAAAGAATTTCGTCCTCGAAATTCCAAGAACACAAAGATAGATGACAAAATAACTACAAGAAAAGATGAGGAAACTTCTGCCGAATTTCATCTTCTCGTTCCCAAATGGACTCTCCATGCGAGCGATTACCCCAAGAAACAAGCACAAAAAGGATCACCTTGTTCTTAAGAACCTTTTCCCTTCGATCCACGATTTCAATCGGTCGCTCCTCAAAAGTCAAGTCTTCTCGTACCGTCAGCTCCGAATGATCCAATACATGCGTTTCGTCACGAACATACTTACGGAGTTGAGATACGTGGAAAACATCGTGCACATTCGGCAAGGACTGTGGTAACGCCAAACGATACGCTACCTCACCAACACGCTCCAAGATCTCAAAGGGTCCAACGAATCGAGGACTAAGCTTTCCTCGACTTCCAAAACGAATCACCCCTCTAGTCGGTGATATCTTCAAGAATACCAAATCACCCACAGCGAACTCTAGAGGTCTTCTCGACGTATCTGCCCAACTCTTCTGTCTGTCTTGTGCTGCCTTCATATGATTTCTGATAGTGTTAACTTTCTCAACTGTCTGCACAACCAAATCCGGTCCCAACAATCTTCGTTCACCGACATCGTCCCAACAAACAGGTGAACGACATTTACGACCATACAAAGCTTCAAATGGAGCCATCTGGATAGTTGCCTGAAAACTGTTGTTGTAAGAAAACTCCACCAAATGTAGATGATCCTCCCATGAACCCTTGAAGTCCAACATGCATGCTCTCAACATATCTTCAAGAGTTTGGATTGTTCTCTCCGACTGACCATCAGTTTGAGGATGATAAGCTGTGCTAAACTTCAATCGAGTCCCCAAACTTTCTTGTAAACTCCTCCAGAAGTGTGACAAAAACCGAGTGTCACGATCGGACACTATGCTCACCGGTACTCCATGCAATCTTACAATCTCTTGCATGTACCGCTCTGCCAAAGTCTCCGTTGATTGACCAACCCGAAAAGGGATAAAGTGAGCTGCCTTGGTCAAACGATCAACAATCACCCATACAGCATTGTTGCCTTTTGGACTCCGCGGTAAAGCCGTCACGAAATCCATGGTTATATGTTCCCACTTCCACTGAGGAATCGGAAGTGGTTGCAATAAACCAGCAACCCTTTGATGTTCAGCCTTAACTTGCTGACACACCAAGCACTTTGCCATAAAGCGAGCAATCTCCCGCTTCATGCCTTCCCACCAGAAATGCTGTCGAATATCACGGTACATCTTTGTGCCTCCTGGATGTACAGAATAAGCTGAACTGTGTGCCTCCTTCATAAGCTCTTCACGAATATCTCCCTTTGGTACACACAAACGGCTACCATACCTCAACGAACCATCTTCGTGGATCAATAAATCTGTTCGTAGTCCGGCTTCAACCTGTTCTCGAAACTTTTGCAGTCTAGGATCCTGCGATTGTGCTGCTTTAATATTCTCGATCAACGATGAACGTACTTGCAGCTGCATCAACTGTCCCGAAGAATGCGGTAGTACAACCTCCAAGTCAAATCTTCGAAAATCTTCAACGAGCTCCTTCTGCGTAGTTAACACCTGAATTGCTGTTAATCGACTAAGCGCATTCGGCACGACATTAACCTTCCCCGGATGGTACTTAAGATCAAGATCGTAGTCAGCCATCAGCTCCAACCATCTACGTTGCCTCATATTAAGCTCCTTCTGCATGAACACATACTTCAAGCTCTTATGATCCGTGAAAACTTCGACCCTTTCGCCTAAAAGGTAGTGTCTCCAAATCTTCAAAGTGAAAATCACAGCCGCAAGTTCCAAGTCATGAGTTGGGTAATTCTTCTCATGGGTCTTCAACTGTCTCAATGCGTACGCTACAACCTTCCCATGCTGCATCAAAACACATCCCAATCCTTTCCCAGATGCGTCGCTGTGAATCACCAATCCTCCGGAATTGTCTGGCACGGTCAGAATAGGGGCGGTTATCAACTTCTGCTTCAACATCTCAAAAGCTAACGCACAATTATCCGTCCATACAAAAGGTACCTCCTTGCGCGTAAGCTTGGTCAACGGCTCTGCCAGACGAGCAAAGTTCTCCACAAATCTTCTGTAATACCCGGCGAGTCCCAGAAAACTTCTTATCTCCGCAACATTCTTTAGAATCGGCCAATCTCGAACTGCTGAAATCTTTTCTGGATCGACGGCAATTCCATCGCCAGACACAACATGCCCCAAAAACTTTACTTCCTCCAGCCAAAACTCGCACTTACTCATCTTCGCATATAACTTCTCCTGTCTCAACGTCTGCAGTGCGATCTTCAAATGTTCAGCATGCTCTTCAAAACTCTTTGAGTAAACCAGAATATCGTCAATGAATACCATAATAAACTGGTCCAAGAATGGTGAAAAGATTCGGTTCATCAAGTCCATGAATATCGCCGGTGCATTCGTTGCTCCGAAGGGCATCACTAAGTATTCGTAATGTCCATACCGAGTTCGGAACGCCGTCTTGCAAATATCTTCTGCTTTCACTCGGACCTGATGATATCCGGATCGTAAATCCAGCTTCGAGAATACCCTCACGCCACTAAGCTACTCGAAAAGTTTGCCAATGCGAGGGATCGGGTACTTGTTCTTAATAGTCACCCGGTTTAATTCTCGATAGTCGATGCACATCCTTCTTGTGCCATCCTTCTTCTTTACTAGAAGAACTGGAGCTCCCCAAGGCGAGTTACTGCTTCGAATCCAACCCTTCTCAAGCAATTCAGCAACATGTTTCTTGACTTCTTCCAACTCTACTGGTGCCATTGGATAATACGCTTTGAATACTGGCGCTGCACCAGGAATAAGATCAATTGCGAACTCCACGTCTCGCTTCGGAGGTAAACCCGATATATCTTCAAACACGTCCATAAAATCACGAACAACAGCCGGCTCTTCATTTTTATCAACTTCCATTGATGCAAGAATATTGTTTGTCGGCCTAGCCCTAAACTCGACTGGCCCAACAGAACTGCTTCCTCCAGTGAAGCTAAATTCGGGATGTCCGGGAATCTGAAAAATTACCTTCCTTGCCCTACAGTCAATGTGAGCGTGGAAAGTGCCAAGAAAATCCATTCCCAAGACGACCTCGTAGCTGCCCGTATCAATCACCAAGAAATCTGCAAAAAGCTCCCGTCCGCACACAACAACTGTACAATCTTTACATTCCCTACTAGCTATGATTTTCCCATTCCCAGTGTGTATGTCCCAGAAACTAGACAGGGTCGTGCAGTCAATCGAGTGTGTAGTTATAAACTTGGATGACATAAAACAATGGGATGCACCAGAATCAAATAACGCTAATGCGGGAAAACCATGAACGAGTAGAGTACCTGAAACAACTTCTCCTGACGCCTTAGCTTCTTCAGCTGTCAAGGTAAAAGCTCGAGCCTGATTAGGTCCTTGAGTCAGCTGTTTCTGTCCCTGGAACGGTCTCTGCGGAGGCTTCTGAAAATCATCCCTCGTACGAAGCTTCGACGGACAAGCACTAACAGCGTGATCTGCCGCTCCACAAACCAAACAGAGTCCCAGCCTCCTTCGACAATCCTTTTGCATATGGCCAGGTAAATTGCAGTAGTTACAAGTCATGCTCTTTCTTCGATCGATGACAACAGGCTTCTTCATGGGTGCTACACCTCGACGGTCCACTGGAATACCTCTGCGACCATGAGCTTGGTTTGGTATAAATGCTGGCTTCCTTACCGCAACTGCTGTCTGCTGCAAACTCCCCTTCATCCCAGATAAACTTTGCTGCTCTCGGGCTGCCGCAAGTACTTGTGAGAAAGTGGTCAAACCCAGGGAGACAATCTGCCTCTGGATGTCCACGTCCAAGCTGCGCATGAACCTCCGTGCCCTGTCTGCATCGTTGGCAACTAAAGGTCCAGCGAATCTACTGAGTCTTGTCCATTCTGCTGCATGCACATCCACGGGTGCTCCATTCTGCTTTAGCCCGATGAATTTCTCTTCCATTTCCTCCCATGCAGTCCGCGGGAAGAACTTTTCCAGGAAACTCTTTGAAAAATCCGCCCACTTGATCGGCTTGGGCAAGCGGTTCTCCTCTACAAGCCACCATTCTCGGGCATAGTCTACTAACTGAATGCGTACCACATCAACTCTTTTCTCATCTGGAATCTGTGCCGCAGTAAGCAAGTTCTCTGTGTCAACTAGCCACTGCTCCGCTGGCAACGGCTCCTCCAAACCAGTAAATATAGACGGACCCAAACGCCTGAAATCTGCTACGGTCCCTACTCGGTCAACTGGTTTAGCTCCAACATTGTTCACAGACTGCTGAACGATCTGCAAACCTTCCTGAAACGATTCCGCTTGCTGCTGGATCAGCTCGGTCTGTTTCTTTTGATTCTCCAGCATTCCCCTTATCACTCCAAGCATGGCGGCTTCGTCCAGACGTTTTTGGTACGTTTTCAAATTCTTACCGGCCATATTCCTGAAATCAAAACACCCAACATTAGCATGATGATAGATTCAAAATATAGATCAAGGCTAGAACTCCAAGTTACTTAAATAGAGTTCCGCATTGTAACTATGCCACGGTATCATAGCCACAATTACATAACTCCACCCAAGTCGCCTAAGTCCTAGAGATAACAAGGAATCCGCTTTCGAGTCGATATGCAAAGGAAGTTTGCACATCGTAGAAGATATAATCAGGAAGGATTTGATTCAAGAACGGTAAAACGGCAAGGTGGCAGGACATGTTTCCTAAACACGGGTATTCTGATTCGTGTATTGGGTATAATACCCAACTACAAAAAGAATCAACCCGACTAACCTATGGCTCTGATACCAAAAGAACCATGTCACGCCCCGCTTCCCAGAGTACGCTAATGTGGGCACGTGACATAGCCAACCATGCTACCTGTGGGAAGGAAGTATTCATCCATAGTCACATTACGGCTGTAGAGATATCAAGAACAAAATAAAACTATCTAAACATGTCCATAATCCAAGATAACATGAGTCAAGAATAATAAAGAAATGCGGAAGTGAAAGATCCAATACAAATAACTGGAATGTACGTCCCATAATGCGGGCTCACATCAGGAATAAAATGCAGGAAAGAAAACTAACTACTGCTGACACTCACAGCTCAGCCTGTCGGCTGAAGTACTCCTGCTCGGACTGCGACAGCGGTACAGAATCTGGGCCATGCAAAACCCAGACATCAGCGCGTCAAGTCATCAAGTAATAACATAATAAACAGGCAATGCGGATATAAACATGAATAAAGCAAGGGTAACAATAATATAAATCAGAGCAGTGCAATGGGTAAACTAAACTGGTCTATCAGGTATTCTGTTCTAAAGTCTTTGAAACCAAATTGATGAATCATCGATGTAACTCAATAGTATCCCGTACATACCCGGGACCACGGCCCCAGATTCTCGGGCTGAAACCGAGACATGCCGCTAGGCACTAAATAGGAATGTGTACAGATGAATGATGTCAGCATCATCATTCCAAGGCTGGCCTAGCCTCTAAAACTGATCAGAACAAGTAGCGAACTGTTGAGTTACAAGTCAGGTTTCACCTTTAATTTCCCCATACCCCCAAGTTATATGTGTATGTCAAGTCAGGTATCCCATAATCAAGAACCAATGCCAATACAGGATCAGGTAAACAGGTTTGTCTGGATAGACAACAGGAACGGTCCATGAGGACTACATGTCAGGTTTGTTGGCATTAGACACAAGATCGGGTAACGGGTCAGGTCATGGTACATCAGGTCAATCAAGCAGTATACGGTACCATGTCGGGTAAATCAATATGTATGTAGTAAGTCAGGTCAAAATGTAAACGATATCATGGGTATGCTCTTACTCAGTTACAAAATCAAGCATGGTCATCAACAACATAGATTTAAGCAACGAATTTAACAATAAAGAAACTTCAATTAATCAGCAGCACAGTTATCAATTGTGGTTCAGAGGTGTTATCAACATTATAAGAATACAGTATGACAGTTAGGGCCATTAAATCATGTTAACTAGTTTAAGAATTTTATGGATGCAATGATATATATATATATATAGGTTCCATGGATGAAATCACAGTTTATGCAGGTTAAATGTACACATGTGTCCGAATGAAGTAAAACGATAGAGAAAGTGCCATAGGCTACGTCATTAGTGAAAGTGTAATTAAAACATGTAAATGTGATTATTAGGTTCAATACAGTAATTGCAAATAGTAGGTTTCACGTTTGGAAGATAAAATGATATATAACAATATTGAACATGAAAATGGGAAATTGTCGTGCTAAAGTTACACTACAGGTTTAGGGTGTCATCAATGTATATATAAATATCGTTTAGCATGTAGCAAGAGGTACTTGCCTCGACGGGTCGTGAACCGGAAAAACGGAACGTTAAACGTCGGCGGGGAAAACTCGCGACGGGCGCACGGTTCACGGAATGAACCCAAACGACGAACAGTGGAACCACACAGACCAGAGTACCTCGCTGGATCGTCGGGACACGTCGTCGGCACGGCCGGATTCCGACGAGATACAAAAACAGTGAACAAACCATATTTAAAAATGCATGAAAAGATAAGAGAATAATCAAGAAGAGAGAAGGGGAGGAGGATAGAGGAGAGGGTGCTCACGCGGATCTGTGGAGGGGTGGTGATCGCCGACCACGTCGACGGAGCTCCGGCGGTCAGCCTACGATGACGGCGAGAAAGATTCAGATCAAGAAACCTGAACAGAGAAGGAAGAAGAAGAAAGGAGAAGATGAGGGGGTGTGAAGCTCACCGAGGAGGGTGTTTGCGAGGCTAGGGACGTATGGAGATCACCGGCGGCGATACCACGACGAGCTGCGGCTGCAGGTGGCCGCGGTTGCCGCTGCAGGGTGCACGGGGAGTTGATGAGGGAGGAAGAAGAGGTGGATGTGACGAGGGCGAGGAGACGATGAGGCCGGTGGTGATGGCGTCGGCATTGAAGCTGCGGCGGCGAGGGGCAAGGCGGCTAGGGCTCGCGACGTTGGGTTCGCTGAGGAAAAAGAAATTGAGGGGGGGAAATTTATATATAGAAGAGAGAGAGAGAGATATAGGAAGAGAGAGAGAGACGGGGGGAGAGAGAGAGAGAGAGAGAGAGAGAGACGGGGAGAGAGAGGGAGAGGAGAGAGATCGAGAGGAGAGAGGAAAAAGCGAGAGAGAGAGAGACGGGGCCCACGGGGTTAAAGAGTGTTATGATTGGCTGGGGGATGGAAATTTTGAAAGATTTTAAGGAAACGAAAAAATATTGTGAGGGTTAATTAATATATTCGACGGTTTAAAATATACTAGAAATTGGGATTTGGCGCAAAGTAAAATATTTCCGAATCGCGTCCGGGTCGGGTCCAAAAATTTGAAATTGAAATACGAAAATTTTAGGCGGGATCCAAAATTTAAAATGAAGTATTTTACAATCAAAAAGCATACCTCCAAAACGGACACACGTACGTGCGCGTAGCCGTCCAAACTCGCCCGTTTCACTGAACGGGACGAGAACACGATGCACGGACGCTACAACAGGGTTAGGGTGTCAAGCAGGCCATTACAAATATTTTTAATTTTATTTTAGATGCCTTAAATTGTTATATGCAGAAATGAATTGTCGGGTAAAATTTATAACTAACAATAGTCAAGTAGGATCAATGAAATAAATACCACACACCATTCATACGGTAACAGAAACTAGTAGCATTGGGCTCGGTTGTTACAGTTAGTGCGTATATCTCTAGGCATGGAATTTCCATATTATATAGTCATCCACATTTCGGACTGTTCACCCAGAATATCGGGATCTTCATATTTGTATAGTCGTCCACACTTTGGACTGTTCACCCGGGATATCGGGATCTTCACAAGTATTCCATACCTAGGTCCGCGCATTCTAACCCTAACCGTACCATGTTTTGTATATGTCAAGTTGTCATAAACTGGAAATTAAAAGTATTGATCTCGTTTAATATGGCCTTCCACAACCACTCGTTTTATTTTCTAAAGTTCGTAAAGTACTTCATGTCATCTTAGGGAATGCTTAGTAAAAAGAATAATAGTGTTTAATTGTGTTTTATTACTTCTAAGAAAACCCATGGGGTTTGGAATATTTATCATTTTGGAAAAATATAATGTTTTACGGAAAATATCCTTTTCGATAAAAAGTTGTGGTGTTTATTTGAAAATCTTTTGCATGAGATTTTTATAAGGACAAGTTGCAAGAGGATTTTATTTAAAAATCTAGACTGCTCCTAACTGTTCCAAAAGGACAAGTTGTGGGGTCCTCAAATCACCTCTTCACCGCCAATTGTGGCCAGGTAAGCACAAGTAAGGAAAGGAGGGATCCGCTCACGAATCACCGTGAGACGGGCTTTTTAAAATTACCTTTCCCACTTGTCTAGCCTAGGCACCACAAAGTCTGGTTTAGATAAACGACCGATGCCTACAACGTTTCCTTTGTCCTAAATTGGTGTTATTTTAAAATTACCTTTTAATAAGGTACTAAATATTCCTTTTGAAAAGATATCGTTATACGGATTATGGTCCTTGTTGAAAATTACCCTTCAATAAAGGTCGAGGTAATGAAATTAATAATTTTATGAAATTATAGTGTTTTAGATTCGGAGTGACGTTTTAGAAAATACGCTCGTTTTGGAAAAACCATAAGTCGTTATTTAAATTTAGTATTTTCTTCTTTAAAAAGGTTGAAGGGGTTTAACAATATTATAATAGTTGATGAAAAAGTGTAAGTAAAATATACGTATGTCGTATCTAAAATATTTATTTCACATATCTTATCTCTTATGGATATTTTAAACAAATATAATATTTTAATTAAACGAGGGTATTTTGTGGAAGTAACCTATTTCGAGATCATTTTGATAGTATGGGTAAGTGTGGGTATGTCAGAGGTGAATTGACAATTCATGGGTTATGACATTAAGCATATCAGATTCTAGATAGTATGAGAGTGCAATATATTTTTGTGTACAGAGGAAATTTAAACACCGTTTTAAAACATGGGTTAACATTATCATTATTGAGAGGTATAAAAGAATAAGTATGCAAGAATATGTTTTTAATATCATTTTAATATGCGATTAGGGATTAGGAGTTGAAATCAAGACTATTATGAGAAAGAAGGCGACAGAGAAGTGGAGAGAGGCGGATCCTACCTTTGATTAGAGTTTGATGTGGGCGGTTGAAGACGTAGGCTTGTGCAAAACTCCTCAAATGCTCCGTGCCCCTATTTTTCCTTGGCGATTGGGTGGAGCTGTAGCGTCGGCAGCATCGATACGAAGGCACCGGTATTTTTTTCAGAATTTTTGGAGTTCGGAGGTGAGAAATTTAGGTTTGAAGTGCCTATTTATAGCGTTTTATCACCAACCATAAAATCCAAGAAATCCGTTAAAATCCCATAAAAATCCGCGCTGCCAATGATTGCGAATCATTGGATCGTGATTAGCCGCCGCCGCCTCATCACATCAGCTGTTGGATTAAGATCCAACGGCCGAGATCGCGCCGTCGCCGCCAAGCCCACTCGCCACGCGTCACGCGTGGGGGGATCACGCGTTTTCGCGTAGTCCCCACCATGTGGGCACGTCGGTAGGTTCTGGGCCATTGGATTGAGCATCCAACGGTCCAGGTTAAAGGGAGTTTAAATATTTTTTTTATAAATAAAATAATAATCTGTTTATTATTTTAAAAATTGAATTTGGTTTTTATTTTTTTTTTAAAATAGTTAAAAATATGGAAAAATTATGGAAAAATTTCAGAAAATAGGTTTTATTGTTATCTTAAGTATAAAAATATTTTTGGGCCAAAATAAATAATATATCCCATATTTACGGTTTTAGCTTAGTTATAATAATTATATAATATCTAGTTTATCCTTGATATATTTTTAATTATAAATTAATTATTTTAATCAATAATAAAAATATGTAGATTATGTTAAGGTGTTATAAAATCTTACTAAAACATTTTAAGCCTATAAAAATAAGAAATAGATTTTAGAAAATTCCTTTAATCATATTTCAATGCTTTGAAAATTATTAACATTACTTTAAAAATTATTCTTCTATCAACGAAACACATAAATAATTATTTGATCTATAATTTAAATAGAATATATTTTATTGGGTATTAGAAATTACGGTCGTTACAATCTACCCTCCTTAAAATAATTTCGTCCTCGAAATTTCAGAAGGTAGATCAAGAAAAGAAAATCACTAAGAAGAGATTATCGTGGTTAAAAAATTTTTTGGTCTCGCTTTCTTGTCCCGTCTTCTCGCTTCTGCGTATATCTTGCCTAGTAGTTCCTTCCTCCACATAACTCTAGCCAATCTGATTGTCTTTTCTCTCAAAATCTTTTCCTTCCGATCTAGGATCTCCACCGGTTGCTGTTCATAGGTTAGGTTAGTCCCCACGGTGATTTCAGAATGATCCAAAACGTGACCGGGGCCACTGACATATTTCCTCAATTGAGAGATATGAAAAACGTTGTATACGCCTTCCAGAGAAGGGGGCAAGGCTAGATGATATGCAACCTCTCCAACTCGTTAGACAATATCGAAGGGACCTATGAACCGTGGGCTGAGTTTCCCGCGTTTCCCAAAATGTATCACTCCCCGGTTAGGAGAAATCTTCAGAAACACGTGTTCTCCTGGTTGGAACTCTAGTGGCCTTCTTTTTGTATCTGCTCAATGCTTTTGCCGATCTTGTGCTATGCGTAATTGTTCTCTGATGGTTTTTATCACCTCCACTGTCTCGAAAATCATCTCGGGGCTTAGAAGTTCTCGATCCCCAACATCGTCCCAACTTAACGGTGACCTAAACTTTCGTCCATACAAAGTGGTAAAAGGCGCCATGCCGATACTAGACTGGTAGCTATTGTTGTAATCAAACTCTACCAAGTGCAGGTGATCTTCCCAAGATCCTTTAAAATCCAACATACAGGCCCGGAGCATGTCCTCGAGAATTTGAATAACCCTTTCTGATTGGCCATCGGTCTGAGGATGGTAGGCGGTACTGAAACTCAGAATCGTGCCTAGACTCTCTTGTAGGATTTGCCAAAACTGAGATCTGAAACGTGTATCTCGGTCGGACACGATGCAAATCGGTACGCCGTGCAATCTGACAATCTCCTCCATATACCTTTTTGCAAGGCTTTCGATTGATTTACCCATTCGAAAAGGGATGAAATGCGCCGACTTGGTGAGTCGGTCTACAATCACCCATACAACATCGTTTCCCTTAGAGCTGCGAGGGAGTGCGGTCACAAAATCCATAGTAATGTTTTGCCATTTCTATTCGGGTATTGGTAATGGCTGTAATAGACCTGTCGTCCTGTGGTGTTCGGATTTTACTTGTTGGCAAACAAGACATTTGGATACACTCTTGGCTATCTCCCGCTTCATCCCATGCCACCAATAGTTTTGTGTGAGGTCCTTGTACATCTTTTTTCCTCCCGGATGAACAGAGTATGGAGAACTATGTCCCTCTTTTAATAATTCCTCTCTCATCCCCCCTTAGGTACACAGACTCTGCATCCATATCTCAAAGAATCATCTTCGTGGATGATGAAGTCCGTCCGCAGATTTGCGTCCACTTGTTCTCCGATCCTTCGCAACCTCGGGTCCTCCATTTGAGCGGTCTTGATCCGTTCGACTAAAGTTGAGTGAATTTGCAAAGTCATGAAGGATGTAAGCATTCCGGGCATTATCAACTCGGTCTCTAGTTCATTAAGATCTTGATGATTCCTCCAATGAGTAGCCAGACTCGAAATCATTGGTTGGCGACTTAAAGCGTCCGGGACTACATTCACCTTTCCTGGATGGTATTGTAAATTTACGTCGAAATCTGCCATTAATTCCAGCCATCTCCTCTGCCTCACATTGAGTTCCTTCTGGGTGAAGATATACTTCAAGCTCTTGTGATCGGTGTAAATATCTACCCTCTCACCCAATAAATAATGCCTCCAATTCTAGAGTACGAAAACAACTGCGGCAAGTTCTAAATCGTGCGTTGGGTAGTTTCGCTCATGCACCTTTAATTGTCTTGACGTATAGGCAACTATATCGCCGCGCTGATACATCACCCTACCTAAGTCCCTTCTCCGAAAATCGTTGTGGATGTTTAAAACTTCTGGGTTTATTGAGTATGGTAAGGATGGATGCATTAGTTACGATCTACCCTTCTTAGAATAATTTCATATTTGAAATTTTCAAAGGAGTAGCCATTACTAGGCACGGAAAATCAGTAACGCTGTCAGGAATCCTCTTTGCTGTATGTGTCGCTCCCGCGAGTTGGTGTATCACTTGATGCATGTAAAGTCTCTGAAGGGTTTAGGTACAAGGAATTTGGAGAATGTAAAATCAGTAGTTGCTTCCAGATAGAAAAGTTTGGAAGTTGAAGGGAGGTTGTGAATTGATGGAAAACTTGCGAGATATAACATAAAGGCAACTAGTCGAAATTACGAAAACTAGAGGAATTATGGTGAGTCCAACTAAGATTTACATCGAAAGATAAGTAAGCATGGTATCAAAAGAAAGGTTGAAAGAGAAAAGAGTATCACTGCTGTCTTGCCACGTGGTATCAGCCTTCTCGGCTGTCATGGTGAAAATCTGGCATTTGGGTCCATTCCTTTGCGCTTGCTGAAAAACACGCCCTGTGATGACAAGGGTGGTCCCTTTGGTGATGCCCCTTGACTGGTTGGTTTAGTGGCGGAAAGTGGCCGGTTTTCCTGTGTTGATGCCACATAGTTAACCGGCTTGTTGACGGGGCCTGATTGTCTCCCTCTCTGAGGACAGTCCCCAATAGCATGATCCGGAGACTCACAGACTATGCAAAGTTTGTTTACAATGCGACAATCTCTCATGAAGTGTCCGGCTCTACCGCAATGGTTGCATATAACGGCTGGTTTTCCGAAGATAGTTGGTCCGGCTGATCTCTTGGGTTGTTGTCTCCCGTTGAATCTGGAAGATGATCCCTCAAGAATTTGATTGTCTGGTCGCTTAATGCCAGACAAACGGTCATCCTTCCTCATGCGTCTCTGAAGGTCTTCAAAGTTTCGTGTCGCCTCTAAGATTTCATCTTAAGTCGAAAGGGTAGTAGAAGACATTGAGGACTGCGTCTCCAGATCCAATCCTTTCCTGAAAATCTTAGCATAAAGTTCTGGGGTTGCCACCAGATGATGCGCGAACCGACTTAACCTTGCGAACTCCGAAGCGTACTCGTTCACCGACTTATCCCACATGCTCCCTCGTTGGAAATGTATAAACTCTCTTTCCATCCTTTAGTGTGCCACGACGGGAAAATACTTGGTATCAAAACGTCGTTTGAATGTTTCTCAGTCGATGGGCTCCTTCAATCTACTTTCCTCTGCCTCCTACCATATCCTAACATTAACTGTCAGTTGTAGCTTAGCGATGTTCACCCATGCGTCCTTCGGAATTTAGGTGGCACCGAGATTGTTGACTGTTCCCTTGAGCCATTCCTCAGCTTCTAAAGGGAGTTTCCTTTCCCGAAAAGTCTTAGGATGGAGTGATCTGAACTGCTTCACTCCCGCCGAACCTTGAGAAACTGGGGTTAGTGCCTTACTTAAAATCTCTGCTTGCTGCTGCCTACTTTCTCATAGTTCCTGATGAAGGGCAGCTGTCTGCTGCTGCTGTTGCTCCAGTAGTCCTTGCATCATTTGTAGCATAGCTTTTTGCTGAGCATCGGCTTCGTTGACTCCATTTCCCCTTCGGTTGCGGTCATGGTGTCGTCCGGCCATTGATGATTAGAATAGGTTAGGTTACAAACAGGCTGAGGGATGAGACAAGATAATAGCTTGCATGGAAGAACAACAATCAATGCAAGAGAGAGACTAATAAGAAGAGCAAGAGACAAGAGAGATTTTTGCTCGAAACTAAGATTTCATTATCCAACTTCAATATGAAGAGTACAATCGAAAAGTAAGGACATGCCCATACTATTCTTACATCGTTTCATTCGGCCAAAGAAAAGGAAAAAGACTTATTAGTCTCGATTATGGGAGTTCAACAAGTGGTGATAGGCCCTCGCATTAAGAAAGGTATTATCGTTTCTATGCTGTCTTGCGGGAACAACTGCCTGAGTTTCTTCGGTTTCGAGTTCCTCCTCACTCGAAACTTCGTCCTTCGGCTTATCCCTGGCAAGAGCCTCACCCTCCGATTCCCCCTCTATATAGGGTTTTGTTCTTTTGCAGGGGCCTCCTCCTCCGGATCATATTCCATAGGATTCTTTTCCGCCGCAGGTGCCTCCTTTTCTAGCCCCTCCTGTATATGCTCCTCTTCTATGGGATCTTCTTCTTCGTCTTCGGAGTCATTGGCCATCACAGGCTCCAAAGTTGCAGTATCGACTTCTTCGTCTTCCGAGTCGTTGTCGGAATAACCGCCTGAGAGTCTACGACTTCGTCGTCTGAATCTCCAGATGTAGCTTCAAAAGAAATATCGGACATGTCATCCTCGTTGGAAAGATTTGCCGTGACCAGAAGGGAAGGTCATGGACAGGGTACAGAATGTCAAGGAAGGGACAAGGGACATAGGAAAATTATGAAATCGGTATAGATGGATGAAATTCACAAATATAATAAGTCAGTTAACAGTTTCATTTTAGTACACAAGATGACCTGTATGGGCCACCACAAAAACCTGTCACGCCCCGCTTCCCAAAAGAAGGAGAAGGATGACATGGCATGGTTCGCAACCTAACTGTATTGAAGGTGGTCTATTCAATACAGTTACGTTAAGCGTATGAATATTTAACATGCAGGATGTGTACCAAAACAAAAATAATAAAAGCAAAAGGCATTTATTTCCATTAACCAAACTTTATTACATCCCAAAATAAAGAGTAAAATAAACTAAGTATTTTAATTACATCGAGGAGAAACAAAAGCCCTAAACATGTGGGCAACAACAAAAATTAAATCTAGCCGATCTTCCATCGTCCAGTCTGCATAATCTTCATAAGTTGGCTTCACACCTTGATCCTCGCCATAATACTCATTCTTATCTGACGGACATTCCAAAGATAGGGAAAGAAAAGGAAGGTCCGTCAGCGAGTTATACTCGGGTAGGATTGCCTCAAGAGAAAGTAAAGGTATAGAAACGAACAGGTGTATATAATGAATATGATGTACATGTGTATAAAGGTATGAGGTTATATACAAATTAGATATGTGAATATGAGTAGGTTGTGTGAGGTATATGTTTGGTAAAGGTTCAAGTCAAACGGATATTCAGTCTAAGAGTTAGATCAGGTTAAACAAGGTGTGTATGGATGGAACTGACTGTTGAACATACTCGTATCCTTGAGGTATCCCATGACTAGCTGGAAGCAGTATGAACTGGTGCTCGTGCCTGGGATGGCAATCAATGTGGTAGCGTGAATATCCCCGAAAGGTGTCCCATGACTACGATGGAGCTTTGTCTAGCGTGAATATCACTCAAGTGCACAGGTATTACCACCCTTCAGTTCCATAATAAACAACAAGTCTAAACTGGTAAAATATCCACATCCAAGATACTGAATAACTCGTGTCTCATGAAGAAAGGTAGATAAGGTAACGGGTAGGTATATCACATGATGTGGGTTTAGTGTTGAGTTTTAATAGGTATTGTAAACGTTTTAGTTTGTTAAATAAGGGTCTGGATACTCGCGATTATTCTGTTGTGGTCACGGAACAACAACTGGGGAAGTGAAATGTACCGTTTCACTTCCCGGGATCATAATCGAGTAGTAGGGGAATCCGAGTTCCGATATCTCCTTGCCTAATCAAACTACCCATCCCCGTGGTTCAGTATAAAGGTTTTGACGAGTTAGAGTTAGTGCGTATACCTCTAGGCATGGAATTTCCACATTGTATAGTCGCCCACATTTTGGACTGTTCACCCGGAATATCGGGATCTTCATATTTGTATAGTCGTCCACACTTTGGACTGTTCACCCGGGATATCGGGATCTTCATAAGTATTCCATACCTAGGTCCACGCATTCTAACCCTAGCCGTACCATGTTTTGTATATATCATGTTGTCATAAACTGGAAATTAAAAGCATTGATCTTGTTTAATATGGCCTTCCACAACCACTCATTTTATTTTCTAAAGTTCGTAAAGTACTTCGTGTCATCTTAGGGAATGCTTAATAAAAAGAATAATAATGTTTAATTATCTTTTATTACTTCTAAGAAAACCCATGGGGTTTGGAATATTTATCATTTTGGAAAAATATAATATTTTACGAAAAATATCCTTTTCGATAAAAGGTTGTGGTGTTTATTTGAAAATCTTTTGCAAGAGATTTTTATAAGGACAAGTTGCAAGAGGTTTTTATTTAATTCTCGATAATCGATGCACATCCTCCTTGTGCCATCTTTCTTCTTAACTAGAAGAACTGGACTCCCTAAAGAGAGTTACTGCTTCGAATCCAACCCTTCTCAAGTAATTCGGTAACCTGCTTCTTGACTTCTTTCAACTCCACTGGTGCCATTGGATAGTACGCTTTATAAACTGGCGCTGCACCAGGAACAAGATCAATCGCGAACTCCACGTCTCGCTTCGGCGGGAAACCTGATATGTCTTCAAACACGTTCAAGAAATCTTGAACTGCCGCTGGCACTTCATCTTTAGCAACCTCCATCGACGAAAGAACACTATTCGTCGGCCTAACCTTAAACTCGATTGGCCCGACAGAACTGCTAACTCCAAACAACCTCTGGATATCCGGGAATCTGGAAATTCGCTTTCTATGCTCTACAACCAATGTGAGCGTGGAAAGTGCTGGAATAAAGAAAGAAGAGCTACTATTGATACTGAGAATTCATAAACTGCTCCCATTGATACTCGAGAGAACTCAAACCTCAAGGCAGGCAAGGATAAAGATAAAGAGTAAAAGTAAAGGGCAGGACTTCAGGACAGATTTGGCAGAGTGGCTCCTTATTTCTTGGTTCCCAAACACTGTCTTCGACCGACGCTGGCTCCATACCGAGAGAACACCCTGAGTTTAAAATCACTTTGATCTCCTCTTTCGGAGAAATCAGTGGCTCACGAGGAATAGAGAGAAAGATTCTCTCTTTGCAGAGAAAATCCATTCCCAAGACGACCTCATAGCTGCCTGTATCAATCACCAAGAAATTTGCAAATAGCTCCCATCCGCCAATAACAACAGAACAATCCGTATACCCTCTATTAGTTATGATTTTCCCATTCCCAGTGTGTATGTCCCAATAACTAAACAGGGTTGTTTCAGTAATCTAGTGTGTAGTAATAAACTTGGATGACATAGATCAATGGGATGCACTAGAATTGAATAACGCTAATGCGAGAAAACCATGAACAAGTAGGGCACCTGAAATGGCTTCCTCTGAAGCTTTAGCCTCTTCAGCCGTCAGGGTAAAAGCTTGAGCCTGATCAGCTTCCCGAATTAACTGCTCCTGGTCCGAAAACTGCTTTTGCGGTGGCTCCCGAGTATCCTCCTTCAATGCTTTGACGGAAAAGTATCAATGGTATGATCAGTTGATCCACAAATCAGACAAAGTCTAAGCCTCTTTCGACAATCTCTCCAGAAATGACCCGGTCGTTGGCAATAATCGCACAACACCCTTCCTTTTTGCTTGGGCAAAACTAGCCTCCGAACATTCTCTTTCTTATGAAGTTTCGACGGACAAGCATGGATAGTGTGATCCGCCGATCCACAAACCAAACAGAGTCCCCGCTTCCTTCGGCAATCTCTTTGCACATGTTTGGGTAAATGGCAGTAGTTACAAATCACGCTCCTTTTCCGATCAGCAACGATTGTTTTCTTTATTGGTGCTACGCCGCATCGGTTCACCGGAACACTTCTACGTACGGGCGTTTGGTTTGGTGCAAACGCCTGTTTCAGCTCGGTCTGCTGCTTGTAGTCCTTAAGTAAGTCACGAATTACTCCAAGCAAAGTGGCGTCATCCATACAGCTCCGGTACGATTGTAGATTCCTGGCTTCCATGATACTGCAACAAAGACACCAAAGAGGATTAGTATGATAACTGATTCAAAAAATGTAGATCAAGGATATGAATCAAGGCTAGAACTCTAAGTTACTTAAATAGAGTACCGCATTGTAACCATGACGCGGTATCATAGCTACAATCACATAACTCCACCCAAGTCGCCTAAGTTCTAGAGATAACCAAAAAGGAAACCAGGTTTCGAGTCGATATACAAAGGAGGTTTGCATATCGTAAAAGTATAATCAGGAGGAGGTTAAGATTCAAAAAATGGTAAGACGGTAAGGTGGCAGGATATGTTTCCTAATCACGAGTATTCTGATTCGTGTATTGGGTCCAATACCCAACTACAAAAGAATCAAACCCGATTAACCTATAACCTACGGCTCTGATACCAAAAGAACCATGTCACGCCCCGCTTCCCAGAGTACACTAAGATAGGCACGTGACATAGCCAACCATGCTACCTGTGGATAGGAAATATCCTTCCATAGTCACATTACGGCTGTAGAGATATCAAGAACAAAAATAACTATCTAATACATGTCCATAAGCCAGAATAAAACGAGTCAAGAATAAAATATTGCGTAAGCAAATGATCCAATACAAGAATAAACCGGAATGTATGTCCCATAATGCGGGCTCACATCAGGAATGAAAATACCGAAGGTAAAATGAACTAACTACTAACAAGTCCTTACTGCTCAGCCTGCTGACTGAAATACTCCTGCTCGGCCTATAGCGAAGGTAAAGAATCTGGGCCATGCAAAACCCAGACGTCAGTGCGTCATAACATCAAGCAATAATATAAACAGGGGTAATAAGACATGCAGGTATGATCATAAATGGTAAAACAGGTGTATAGCAATATAAATTAGGACAGTGAAGGGTAGTGTGCAGTGAGTAATCTAAACTGGTCTACTTTGTTAACTACTCTCAAGTATTTGAAATCAATTTGATGAATCATCGATGTAACTCAATAGTATCCCGTGCATGCCCGGGATCACGGTCTATGACTCTCGGGCTAAATCCGAGACGTGCTGCAAGGCAGTAAATGGTAGTAGGTAATGACGAGTGATGTCAGCAGCATCACCCTGGGGCTGGCCTAGCCCGTAAGACTGATCAGAAAAGGTGTCGAACTGTCGAGTTACAAGTCAGGTTTCATCATTGATTTCCCCATACCCCCAAGTTATAAATGTTTAAGTCAGGTATTAAATAATCTGGAGCTAATGCCAACACAGGATCAAGCAGGTACGGGTTTGTCTGGATAGACAGCAGGAAATGTCCGTAGGGACAACAGGTCAGGGTTGTTGGCATTGGTAACAAGATCAGGTAACAGAGAAAGCCATGGTACATCAGGTCAATTCAGGTAGTGTATAGGTATCATGTCATGTCAAGAAGTGCACGGTATCACGTCGTGTCAAGTAATAGTGTATCAAGTCACGTCAAGGGTGCACAACATGTCACGTGGGTGTTCATAATCAAACTAAAATAAGCATGGGTATACAAAACAAGCATGGGGCACTAATGGAACAATAAAATGGAATATTGTAATGTAGTATGCCAATAGGTACAGATTAAAGCATATGGATGCACGGTTATCGATTTGGGTTAAGGGGATAGTTACAACATTAATTAAATACGGTTTATCAAATATGGAATGTTAAAATCACATTAATATGTATTAAATGATCTAGGGATGCACTTTGTATATATATTAGGCTAGATGTATGCAAACGGGTGTCCGATAAGGTATAAACTATTAAAAGGGTACTATGGGCTATACAAATAATTATTATGTGATTTAAATATGAACGTGGATACCACGTATGGTAAACTAAAATGCAGCATGGTATGTTTCAAGTTCTGAATCTAAAATGATATAATGGAACATCGAAAGTTAAAATGGAACATGTGACATTAGATTAAATCTACAGGTTTAACATGTAATTAAATAAGTATAAAATATTATAAGTAGCACGTAGCAAGTTTTACTTGCCTCGACAGATCAAGAAACGGGTATACGGAACGTCACACGTCGGCGGGAAAAGTCGCAACGCGTGCACGATGCACGGAACGGATCCAAACAACGTACAAGGGGATCACACGGGTCAGGTACGCTTGCTGGGTCATCGGGATCGTCGACGGCACGATCGGATTCCGGTGATCTAGAAAAACAGTGAACATAAAAAAGAAAAGAGAAGTATAGAAAAGAAAGAATAAGAGAAGAATGGAAGGAGGAAGAAGAAGAGATGGGAATGGCTTACTGTGGTGTACAGGGGGTCAGGAGAGGGGTGAAGACGACGAGGAGATGAACAGAGCTTCCGACGATGAGGTTTGATTGCTAGGGTTCGCTTAGGGTTAAGCTAGGGTTTGGTGTTGGTTTTGTTGCTGGGTGTGCAGGGTTTGATGAGGGAGAAGAGAACAGAGGAGAGGGAGAGAATGAGATGGTGATGATGGTGGGTGTGAGGCTGGGGTCGTCAGCGACGAGTGGCGACGTTGGGTTCTTGGGGTTCTGTGGGATGTGCAGGGTGCAGTAGAAGGAGGAAGAAGATGGAGGAGGAGATGATGAGGCTCGGTTGAGATCGAGGGAGTGAAAGATGAGGAGTTTTTAGGGTTAGAGTTTGAGTTTAGGAATCGGCGACGATGGGATGCGAGGAGGGAGATGGCGCTCGGGTTTAAATAGAAGGAGGAGGGAGAGAAAGAAGGGAGGTGACCACATCGACTCGGGCGGTGACGGGACCTAATCCCACCGCGAGAGAAGAGAGAGCGAGACACGAGAAGAGAGAGATAGAGAGTAGCGAGAGGAGAGAGAAAGGGGAGGAGAGATGAAGTTGTCGTTTTCTATGGGGAGAGAGAGAGAAGAGAGAAGAAAGAAAGAAGGGAGAGTGAGTGTGGGGCCAGGGCGCAGAGAGAGAGGGAGAGCTGAGTTCTGCGAAGGTGGGGCCAGAGGAGGGAGAGAGAGATGAGGTTGTTAAGAAAAAAAGATTTTTAAATAAAAAAATGATTTGTAAGCTGTAAATTTTTTAAACTGTTAAGAATATTTAAAATACTAATAAAATTTGATATTTTTGGAAAATACAAACTTAGTCCAAAACACGCCCGGGTCGGGTCTAAAAATTCAGATTTAAAATACGAAAAATAAATGCGACTTCCAAATTTTAAAATGAAAGATTAGGTAATTCAAATGCATACCCCCAAGTACGGACGCACGCACGTGCGCGTAGCTATCCAAACACGTCCGTTTCACTGAACGGAACGAGAACAAGATGTACGGACGCTACCACGGGGTTAGGGGTATCATGCAGGCTATGAAATGCAATTTTAATTTATTTTACGTGATCTAAAATGTTACATGATAAAATGTTCTATGCCAAATAAAAGTTTAATATGCAGTTTATACCAGATGCACATGTCTATTTAACAATCCAGGGTAGTCTATAAATATGAATTAACCAATCCAAGCAAGCGGGTCGAGTCGAATGCAAAGTAAAAGTAAACTACCATTCGCATCCAAACATGATAAATCGATAAAACACCATATATATAAATACGGGAACTGGAATTGGTATAACTGAACTCGGTTGTTACACTATATGATGGCCTTTCCAAGAAATATGGAGTATCGTAGTGATATGGAGTGTTCTGGAGAAAAGTAAAGGAAAATTAGGAGTAGCATAGAGATATGCGACTTTATCGTGAATCATGACAATCCAAAACCAAATGGTAAAAAAGGTTGGTCAACTTGGTTAATAAGTTTTAGTTTATGCTAAGTCATGAGTCGTTGTAACCAGAGAGAGAAAAGAAACACTCAGCATGCACTCTATCAAGATTAGATTAGTTAATCACTTTATCTAATCAGGATGGCTCCCGCAAATTCATCGAATTCTCTTTCAAACCCTAAAAGGAGAACTAGTCGGGATCATATACATTTTACAAGTTCGCTAACCGTTCAGTCAGGCCAGTGCTGATACTCTGAGAGAGGTCCCCCGTACTTTCACACGGACCCAATTAAATAACCTCGTTTCCGCATAGGCGTATTCTCATTAACACTTTCTAGATACCTAATGTCGGTGTACGGCGAAGGGAACGCGACGAGGCCGCTACGTATTTACTCTAAAGTAAATACGCTAAGCGTATCTAAGAAATATAAATGAAAATGCATAAGAGACAAAAGATAACTGAATAACAACTTTATGTATTCACATTCTTTTGTACAATGCCTAGAAAGGTAAATACATCTGAATAAAAGCAATGCCTAAACAATGGCATAACAGAAAATGAAAAGTACTGAAATGAAAGTGTACAATGTAGCTAAAGCTCTGGATTATATGCAAGCTGGTCCAAGTCCTCGCTGGTAGGCTCAATCTTTGGAAGATCCGAAACACCTGACGACATTCAAAGAAGAAAGAAAGAAAATGTCGTCAGCGAACAAATCGCTCGATAAGTCCCAAAGATAAGGGAGAAGTAGAATAGACAGAGGGAGAGAGTAGCTTTTAAAGTTGTATTATATTATTTTAGTAGTAACGTTGTTGTTTGTAGCTTGGTACAGAAGATGCCAGTGTATACGAGAGGAGTCTCACTTACACCGGAGACTTTGGTAACCCGTAGTACAAGGCTCCGTCGATAATACCACGGAACAACGGCATGGATGCAATTACATCTTAAGTGACCACCTCGTGCCACCTTTAACATATTCCGTACCAGTCTACCCCTTTATAACCCCATAGTTTTTATTGTATTGAATGTATTGATTGTACGGAATGTATTGTGTTGTATTGTCTGGTATTGTAAATTGTATTGCAACTTGTATTGTCTTGTAATATAGATTGTATAATTAGATGACTTGCCGAAACCATGATATCAGTAAATGGATATAACTGAAGAATCATGTAAATGGATGTAACTGGATAATCATGTAAATGAATAAATATCCATGGTTCGGTTCGGTCAATATAGATTGAATAGTTTGAACAGAATGAATATATGAATTCATGTTGAATTGTAATATTGTAGATTGTAAATTATAGATTGTACTTGAATCATATTCAAGTCAGTTTATTAATGAGACTCAGTCTGAGTTAGACAATTAGAAAAGTAAGTTTAAGTCCTGATGGTTTTGATGTTATCGGTAACCGCTGCACATGGACGGCAGGATTTGTGTCTTTTTCAAAGATGATTACCGTGTTGATAACACCGTTGTTAAGTTGTCTACCTTAAATAGGCAAGCATCCACTTCTCCGGCTCCCTGAGGCTCAAGATATTGGTCCCGCTTAAACATATGTTTACTAGGGTCCTTAGGGTAATTTATAAAACTTGAGGGGGTTTTATGTAAAAATACTTTTGTATAATTTTCAAATACACCCCAAGTATTTATTTATCGTCTTTAGAGTTGTCATAGATGTAGATTTTATATTTGTGATATTTCTAGTGAAAATAACCTATTTTTAATAATATATGGTATTTAATTGTAATATTGAACTTGTATGAATTTCATGGTATTTTAATATAAAGTGATTCTTTGATTTGGAAAAGTCAGAATATTTATATTATAACAAAAATATATATTTTGATATTACATATATATATATTTTTATAAAAATAAATTTTAATATATATTATAATTCTAGAAATCTCATTTTCTTAAGATTTTCGTATTTTAAATCTTTCGAAACCGAATGCTCCTTGCGGAGGTCTGCATCTCGCACTACTAAGCCCAGGAATGTGCGATAATCCATACCATCTCAGTCGGTTTCCCCAAATTGGGTTGTAGCGGCGCTTTGCAAAGATTTGTGTAAAATACTTGAACTTTAAAAAAATGGTTTTATTAATTCATGGTATTTATTTGAAATGTTTCATTTTCCCGTGTTCTAGGTTCCCAAAAGTATTGTGATATGTTGCATATGAGTGTTGTGATGAGGTAGGTCATTATCTCGTGATCTACTTAAAAATATAGCAAGTTTGTGCTGTTTAAATGTCAAAAATGAAACTATATGGTATTTTAATGAAAAAGTACTGTAAAATGGAAATAGAAATTTCTTTTGCTATGGAACTTGTTCAATATGATTAGTTAGTGTTTAATAGTCAATATGTAATGGTTTAACAAGATTGTATTAAAGAAAAAGTGAGATTTTGGAAGAACCGAATCGGAAATCGGATTTGTTCTGATTCCGTCGGGTTTTAGAATTTCGTATTTTTCAGAAAGAGTAGAAAAGGGGGAAGGTGGTACTTACGGGTTTAGCTCAAAGAGGAAAGGGAGAGGGAGTGGACATAGTTTCCGGTGTGTCGTTTCGTCGCCGGGAACTCCTAGGGTTGTCGCCGGAAATTCGCCGGAGCTTCGCCTCTTTGTTCACTTTAAATGCATACTAGGGTTTCTAGCAATTTCTTGAGAGTTTGCTTAGAATTTTAGAGTGAGGGGGTAGTGTGTAGGGGTTGTATTTATAGGGTTAGGCTATGGTTAGGATAGGTGAAAGGTTAAAATAAAAAATGTGATAAAATGTGATAAAATGTAATAAAAATGTAATAAAAATTGGGTTTAATGTGATTTAAAGGGGCTCTGGAAATGGTCTGAAGAATTAAATTGTGCAGGGGTGCAGGGGAGCCAAAATGACACAACATTTGTGTTGGGGACTCGGCGGTCCGGCCGAGTCTGGCCGTCGTTCGGTTCCCCGACGCTTCATCATCTCACCGGTACATTTAAGTTTCTGGGTGTAGTGGGGTTTTTGTGAGATATGCACGTGTAAACTCTTGGTATTTTAAAAATTCAAAACAAAATAATATTAAAAATAATGTGGGGTATGGGATTTGAACTCTGGTGGCTTAGTTCAGCAGTGCAAGGTATTACTAATGAGCTGCAAGCTCTTTCTTGCTGTTAATTAGCAAAACATATATTTAACTTGTGCTCAGGCAAAATTACCCCTTTCTTTAAATTTTGAAAAATTTGCACAGAAAGTTGTACAGGGAATTTAAGGTTGTTACATTCTACCCTCCTTAAAAAAAATTTCGTCCTCGAAATTTGTAAAAGGAAAGTGTAACAGATTCAAGGAAAGTTTGGTGACTGAAGTGCTGATAGTGTATGAGAAATAACAAAGTGATACAAGGGTTTTAAAATGTGAAAGAGACTTACTGGTGTTACCTTGGTCAACTGTCTTGGCTTCTACGACTGCTAAGTTGGAGGCTTGGCGTCTCAGCACATTTTTCTGTGTATGTCGGTATATCGATTCCTGACTGGGTAGAGGTGGTCCATGTGTAGGTGGTGCTGGGGGTGTAAGACGAGTTGCAGGAGCCTGGATAGCTGGCTGCAGCAGGTAGTTGGTGGGTGGGTGAGCTGAGTTGCGTCTATGGGGACAGTTTCCAATTCTATGATCGGATGTGCCACAAACTAGGCACAGGCCTTTTGCGCGCGTACAGTTCTTCCATAAGTGTCCCTTTCTCCTGCAATAGTTACAAAAAGCTGGTTTGGACGGTTGTTCGGTACTCCGGGTCGCCTTGGTACAAAAGGTGGCCTTGACGAGGCTCCTCCTGCCATCTGGGTGGCAGAGCGCTTTATATCGATTGCTTCTGCTTCTGATCGGTTCACTAATATAGCAGTCTGCTGCTACAGTCCAACTAGGAGGCTTCGGATTGCCTCAAGCAGAACCGTTTGCTCGTTGGGTGGAGCAGGAACGGCAGGTGTGATTGGTAGTGGATGTGGAGTGTTGTTGACATTGGTGCTGGTGTTGTTTGGGGAATCCATAACCTTGAATGAAAAATTTAGGTTAGGACACATTTAAAGTATATGATTCAAGGAATATGAAATTGTAAGATTCAAGGAATATGGATTGTAAAGAATGTTTTAGTTGCTGGTTCTTGTGTTATATTGCTTAGGTTGTTCACACAGAACAGAACTGCATGGTAGTGTTCCATACAGCTCGGACCTGCATGGGCCACCAACAAAACCTGTCACGCCCCGCTTCCCGGTGTACGGCGAAGGGAACGTGACGAGGCCGCTACGTATTTACTCTGAAATAAATACGCTAAGCGTATCTAAGTAATATAAATGAAAATGCACAAGAGACAAAAGATAACTGAACGGCAACTTTATTTATTCACATTCTTTTGTACAATGCATGGAAAGGTAAATATATCTGAATGAAAGCAATGCCTAAACAATGGCATAACAGAAAATGGAAAGTACTGAAATGAAAGTGTACAATGTAGCTAGAGCTCTGGATCGTATGTAAACTGGTCTAAGTCCTCGCTGGTAGGCTCAATCTCTGGAAGATCCGAAATACCTGACGGCATTCAAAGAAGAAAGAAAGAGAACGTCGTCAGCGAACAAATCGCTCGGTAAGTCCCAAAGATAAGGGAGAAGTAGAATAGACAGAGGGAGAGAGCAGCTTTTAAAGTTGTATTATATTATTTTAGTGTTAACGCTATTGTTTGTAGCTTGGTACAGAAGATGCCAGTGTATACGAGAGGAGTCTCACTTACACCGGAGACTTTGGTAACCCGTAGTACAAGGCTCCGTCGATAATACCACAGAACAACAGCATGGATGTAATTACGTCTTAAGGGACCACCTCGTGCGAAGTATTGTATTGTATTTTTTGTGTTGTATTGTAACTTGTATTGTCTTGTAATATAGATTATATAATTGGATGACTTGTTGAAACCATGATATCAGTAAATGGATATAACTGAAGAATCATGTAAATGGATGTAACTGGATAATCATGTAAATGAATGTATATCCATGGTTCAGTTCGGTCAATATAGATTGAATAGTTTGAACAGATTGAATATATGAATTCATGTTGAATTGTAATATTATAGATTGTAGATTGTAGATTGTACTTGAATCATATTCAAGTCGGTTTATTAATGAGACTCAGTCTGAGTCAGACAATTAGAAAAGTAAATTTAAGTCCTGATAGTTTTGATGTTATCGGTAACCGCTGCACATGGACGGCAGGATTTGTGTCTTTTTCAAAGACGATTACCGTGTTGATAACACCGTTGTTAAGTTGTCTACCTTAAATAGGCAAGCATCCACTTCTCCGGCTTTCTGAGGCTCAAGATATTGGTCCCGCTTAAACATATGTTTACTAGGGTCCTTAGGGTAATCTATAAAACTTGAGGGGGTTTTATGTAAAAATGCTTTTGTATAATTTTCAAATATACCCCAAGTATTTATTTATCGTCTTTAGAGTTGTCATAGATGTAGATTTTATATTTGTGATATTTCTAGTGAAAATAACATATTTTTAATAATATATGGTATTTAATTGTAATATTGAACTTGTATGGATTTCATGGTATTTTAATGTAAAGTGATTCTTTGATTTGGAAAAGTCAGAATATTTATATTATAACAAAAATATATATTTTGATATTACATATATATATATTTTAATAAAAATAAATTTTAATATATATTATAATTCTAGAAATCTCATTTTCTTAAGATTTTCGTATTTTAAATCTTTCGAAACCGAATGTTTCTTGCGGAGGTCTGCATCTCGCACTACTAAGCCCATGAATGTGCGATAATCCGTACCATCCCAGTCGGGTTCCCCAAATTGGGTTGTAGCGGCGCTTTGCAAAGATTTGTGTAAAATACTTGATCTTTTAGAAAATGGTTTTATTAATTCATGGTATTTATTTGAAATGTTTCATTTTCCCGTATTCTAGGTTCCCAAAAGTATTGTGCTATTTTGCATATGAGTGTTGTGAGGAGGTAGGTCATTATCTTGTGATCTACTTAAAGGTATAGCAAGTTTGTGATGTTTAAATGTCGAAAATGAAACTATATGGTATTTTAATAAAAAAGTACGGTAAAATGGAAATAGAAATTTCTTTTGATATAGAACTTGTTCAATATGATTAGTTAGTGTTTAATAGTCAACATGTAATGGTTTAATAAGATTGTATCAAAGGAAAAGTGAGATTTTGGAAGAACCGAATCGGAAATCGGATTTGTTCCGATTCCATCGGGTTTTAGAATTTCGTATTTTTCAGAAAGAGTAAAGAAGGGTGAAGGTGGGACTTACGGGTTTATCTCAAATAGAAGAGGGAAAGGGAGTGGACGTAGTTTCCGGTGCGCCGTTTCGTCGCCGGGAACTCCTAGGGTTGTCGCCGGAGGTTCGCCTCTTTGTTCACTTCAAATGCACACTAGGGTTTCTAGGAATTTCTTGAGAGTTTGCTCAGAATTTTGGAGTGAGGAGGTAGTGTGTAGGGGTTGTATTTATAGGGTTAGGCTAGGGTTAGGGTAGGTGAAAGGTTAAAATGAAAAATATGATAAAATATAATAAAAATTTAATAAAAATTGGGTTTAATGTGATTTAAAGGGGCTCTAGAAATGGTATAAAGAATTAAAGTGTACAGGGGTGCAGGGGAGCCAAAACGACACAACTTTTGTATTGGGGACTCGGCGGTCCGGCCGAGTCCGGCCGCCAATGGGTTCCCCGACGCTTCATCATCTCACTAATACATTTAAGTTTCTGGGTGTAGTGGGGTTTTTGTAAGATATGCACGTGTAAACTCTTGGTATTCTAAAAATTCAAAACAAAATAATATTAAAAATAATGTGGGGTATGGAATTTGAAATCTGGTGGCTTGGTTCAGCAGTGCAAGGTATTACCAATGAGCTATAAGCTCCTTCTTGCTATTAATTAGCAAAACAAATATTTAACTTGTGCTCAGGCAAAAGTACCCATTTCTTTAAATTTTGAAAAATTTGCACAGAAAGTTGTACAAGGAATTTAGGGTTGTTACACCTAATAAGATGGCTAATTATGAAGTGAAAATCTTTCGACGAGTAATACCTACTCATCAGTAAGAATCGGGACTCAACTATCATTGTCTGATAATTTTGACGAAAGCCGACCAAAATTACCACATTTCGAAAGGTATGCGCAAACTTGGTAAGTTTCTTTTATATTGCTACAAGTAAGCACTACTTAGCTACCGCACACTACACCTTGACGAAGTCAACAAACGCAGGACGAATACTAAGCAATAGTTATAGGAAATGACGGAGGGCTACGACTGGTTTTTGGCGAAAACCCTTTAACCTAATGAACTTGATATCGTTGAAGGAACCCGAGTGACTTTGAAATGGAGTGGTTTAACCTCCGCTTTTTTAAAACTAGTAACATAAATTTTTGCTTAAGAGCGAACTCCCCGTGAATAGATCAAGGCTCTTTCCTTATAGAACGAGATGCAGGATATTCCTAATCGAATACCTCTAGACAAAACAAAAGAATATGACGATGGTTTTGAAGAAAACTTAGTTTTAAAATTGGTTCCAACAACATCATGTGGATTTGTTTTCCTTGCATTAAACATATAACGCAGTCCCAACATTACAAGTTTCCAAGCCACACCAGAAACAACGAAAATAGCATGCTTTTATATGCCATCCGCATTCGCCACGGGGTCCCGGGTCTTCACCGTAAGGTTACTTAACTTACGGCAGGGCAGAGATAGGGCTAGCGCGGATGCAAAACATATAAAAGCGTCTGCTAATATATATATATATATATATATATATATATATATATATATATATATATATCGCAGGCAGATAATATTCATCACAGACAGATGATAATCATCACAGGCATGCGAACAACAATATGAAATAGCGGATGAACTTGGAGCCCCATGTTTCATCTGAGCCACAAATGAGATGAGACGTTCCCCGGTCTTGTGGATAGCCCATACAAAGTCGATCCTAGACCCCCTACGAGTGCGGCAAACCACCTGCCAATTCTAGAAACTGGGTAACACGCTCTCAATAACATGAGTCGGTCCCCCGTTGTTTTCTAGAATCCGGTAACTTGGGCACTCCTCCGCGGATCGATCTTATAACCCCTACAAATGCGACAAGTAACCCGCCAATTCTAGAACCAGACGGCCCGGTCTCAAACACCATGAGATAGCCACCTACCGCACTCTAGAACCCGGCTAATCGAGCACTTCTCCTGGGTTAATCCTAGTACAGAAAAAAAAAAATATACAACGGTGATTTCGACTGCATTCCAGTCGTACCCCAATAAAGAAATATACATAATACGGAAACGGCGGCCACAAGTTGGAGCCCGTACCGAACAAATGAATATATAAAAATATAAATAAAAACTGTACGACCAAATCGCACGAGGGGCTATCCGGCACGACAATCCGTCTAAACCATAAACAAGATATATATCCAACAATCAACAACATCAAAATATATGTAACCCCGTCTAATCGAACATATAGCAATTAGACAACGTTTAATAATCCATATACATCACAAATACGAAAACCATAACAATAGAATTCATCGCCCGCGAAGGTTACACTCGAAATTCCAAACGATGAAAATTGAGTGCATTTCAACATCCAAAAACCAAACTTTTTGCCAAAACAAAGAGTCCGAACGTCCCTACTAAGGCCTCTGGGAACTCCCCGGGGTACCCCCAATCCGTCTCGCGGGTTTGCAGTCCAAACCAAGAGCCCACGAGGATCAGAACATGCAAAACAATTTAGTTTTGGACAGCCACTATTAACAGAAATTAGCCAAGTAAAAAACATCGACTAATGTTGAAAACGGCTTCGAAAACGGTGTCCCGAGACTCTAAGGGTCACCCTCAATCCTCCTTGGAGTCCCTGCTCCAAAACGAGAGCTCTGAGGATCGATTTTTCACAGGAAATATAGGTTTAAAGTCCGATTAGTTGCTGGTTTTGTACCAAAAAAATTGCTGATTCCGTATCCAAAAAATTGCTGATTTCAGCAGAACAACCCCTATGTTGAAAAACGGTTTTGAAAATGGGTACCCGAGACACTACAGGTCGCCGTCGAGACACTACGGAGTCCCCGTTCCAAAAAAAGAGCCTTGGGGAATGAGAAAAAGCTTTAAAGATCAGTTTTAAAATCGAATAGTTAAATGTTTTCATGGCTGTCTAAAAACTGTCATTCGAAAGGCGATGAAAACGATGAATTCTACAATCATGCAAGCTAGTTTTAATGTATGGTTGGTTCTGATACCATTAAAAGTTCCTAGTACCCTCACCGCGGAGGCCACGGCTAATACAGAACCGAAAAACAAAAATTTACAAGAGAGCACCAGAAGCTTATCCTTCGCAATCTTTCCAAATACCAAAACTAGCAATTAGCATATAAGGTTTAAAGAATACAAGCTTTGACGTATGTCTATCTAATCGTGGAAGTCCCCTCCAAGTTCCTTGTAGACCGTCGGGAACAAGTTTGAATATCAACTGTCTTTACCGAAGATGATCCACCCAAGGAAACTGATCCAAGCTCCAGCTTCACCTAGTAAAGCAACCGACGCTCCAAACTTGCTAGGACTGGACAGTAGGGATGTAGGAATTTTCCATTATCTTTTTCTCTCAAAAACTAAGTTCAAAAGAGCTATTGAAGGAGGAGGAGGTAGTGAATAGGTTGCCATAAAAAGAATGAGCCAAGTGTTAGCATATGTGAATGAGAGAAGAGAATGGCTTCATATCTTTTTTCAACCAAAACAAAAAAAAATATCACAACATTTTTCCAATAAACAATTGAAGCTCATTCCTCTCTACATGGCTACAACCATACTCAAAGCCACCTCACCCTCCACCTCATTTCCATGAATATTCACAAATGATGTGTCCTTCTTTTAGAAGTATTTCCGTATAAGTACGGAATACTTTCCGGTATACGTATCAAAATACATATACGCGTATCCGTATAAAAATACGAATAGCTAAGAGAGAGAAAATGAATAGTGAACAATAATAGTAGAATATAATATATATATATATATATATATATATATATATATATTATTAAATCAAAACTTGATTTAATAATTCGGCTTAATCCTAAACCGGCTAGTATTATCAACCATCCGATTAAAGTCCGTATAGCCTGTACACGTATTTAATTGGACCCCTGTATGTACCAACATACGTCATCTACATCATATCGTCTGAACTGGGAAAACGCTCTATGCGGGAGTATAAACACTCGACAATACGCTGGCAGTGATTACTGGATAAATCTATAACCACAAGTATGTCAGCGGCACTAGCTGTACGTAACGGCTACCCAGGCATATGCTAGGAGGTCGACAATCAGGATCGTCCGTACCCTACCGATACTGAATGTGACAATCTCCGTATAGTCCGGTCTCTTCGTTTAAGAGTATCACATACCGGGTTTAGGGGATGGATAACATCAAACTCTTAATAACCCGATAAGTCGTGTCGGGGTCAAACTCATCACCAACCGATAAACTACTGAATTCATACCAGTAAATCTCATCCACCGTAGCCACGGAATTAGAGTGATGGCCAACCGAAAACGGCGCGACATCGACTCCAAATATCATGAGAGACGAATCTCTGACAATCGCTCACTGCCTCCATGTGGCTCGGGACTGTATCCAACTAAACCCTGTTGGGGTCAAAAATTACATCCTGGTTGACCAAGTCAAAATCAAAGTCAACCCCAAGTAAACGGGTCCAAGCCCAGGTCAAGTGGGCCCATGTCCAAGTCGAGCCCCGCGGCCAACCTCCCCCATGCCAATATGAAAATTATGTAATAAATAATTTTGATATAATTTTTATGAATAAATGTAAGAAAAATGGGCATAAAGTTAAATTTTTGTAAATCCCATGACTCATGTGCAAAAAAAACAAGCACGTGGAGCATGAGATAGGCAAAATGTCATTTTGTAAATCTCATGAAGCTATGTGTAAATTTGTAAGCCTATATAAGGCAACATGATAATGAAATAAATGACAATAGTTCATTCCCATCAAAAATTTAGGGTTTTTGTGCCTCATTCTCCTTTCTCAAGATTCTAAACCTTCTTTCTTTTTTTTTGAATTAAATCAAGAGTTTAACTCTCTTTTTTTCCAAAAAGAAACAATTTTTCACCATAAAACCCTTGAAGGGGAGCTCGGATCTCCCATCAAATCCCCAAAAGGGGTGATTTTTAAGTCTCACCCCCTTTTCTCCAATATCCAGTCAACAGAGAGGAGGAAGAAGAAGACTCGTCTCCAAAAACCCCACTTTGGGAAGATCCAAGGCTCAAGAGAAGATCTAAGGGCTCAAGGGAGAAGAAAGGGGTCCACTTTCATTATCTCCAAAAATCTCTTGGGAGTTTACCTCCGAACAAAAAAAAAGTCTATCATTTTAGAAGTTTAATTCCAAAAGTCAATTAGGAGTACAACTCCAAGTGCAGGGGCTAAGCCTCTTTGTCCTTTTTTTTTAGGAGTTTAACTCCAAAAGTCAATTGGGAGTACAACTCCCAGTATAGAGGGCTAAGCCCATTTTCCGGCACATTGAGTTCGCATGACCAGGTTAACTTGTCAATCGGAGGTTCCTTCGCTCCAAAGGCGAAGGGTAATTAACGGTAGCTTAGTCCGCGGCTGCCAGAGATTCGGATCCCCACAATCAATAAACCCCCGCCTACCCTAGATAAGGAGATCTGTAGTACGCCTAACAAGCGACGCATATTCTCATCTCAATGGGGTGACGAAAAACACCCTACAAAACATGTTTGCACGACTTCTCTTGAGCCGTGGTAGGATAGTAATCTAAGTACGGTGGGAACTCACACGAGACAAATAACGATCTCAGGTCAAAAGACTAACATGTACTCATACTATTAGAGAACTTCTATCTGACGATAGATATAATACCATCTAGAAAAAATATTTGGAGATCTTCGATTTGCCTTGAAAGAATATTTGGAGCAAAAATTTCAGGGATGAAAGAAGGTTTTGGCAGCCAAGAAAGGAGAAGAGGACAATTTAAAAATGGTGTATTAAAAGATGAGTAAAAGACATTTAAAAGGGGATTAAAGGAAGAATTCAAAGGCTGGGGATTTACTGGATTGAACTGAACGTTTTAGAATAGAAAACGAGAAGCCTCACGTCCAAACGAACTCGTGCTCAAATACTGAGCACGAGTGGGCCCCACAGAACCGCCCGGGTCGATCTTGTGGCCGCCCGGGTCATTCTTGGCTCGAGCATGGAGCTCGAGCCTCGACCCTCCGTCTCGTGCCATCCCCTATAAATCCAAAAACTTTCCTATATAGTTTCGGAGCCCCGTGTGCATCGCTCGTGAACTTTCTGGTCTCCAAAACGTTAAAAGGAAATTAAAAGAAAAGAAAAAGGGTTGCGAGGTTTTAAACATGCAAACTATAAGACAACAATGTAAAAACTTAACCAATAGGCTACAAGATTGTTTTTGCACTTAGTTATCAAGAAATAATTATAGCTTGGTACTCGAAAGGAAAGAACGATATTTTATTAATGAGAAGCAATACAATGGTACATGAATTTTAGGGTCGTTTCAGAATCAGACATCAAAAAATAATATAGAAAACACAAAATGTGGTAAATAAAATTCAAAATTTCCATAAATTGTTGTATTTACAGAAAACACCCCAAAATTGTTAAATTTACTGAAAACATACCAAAAATGGTTGTCTATACGGCAAAGTGCCATAAACTACTGTATTTTCAGAAATACCCTATAAATATCTATATTTACAGAAAATATCTAATTAATGTCTATATTTAAATAAAACACCTCAAACAGCTTGTATTTGCATAAAACACTCATATATGTATTTACAGAAAACACCATATAAATGTGTATTTCCAGAAAAAATATCATAAATGGTTGTATTTACAGAATGAATCACATAAGATACATGACCTTATTTACAGAAAACACATCATATATGCTTGTATTCACAGGAAACACCCCATAAATGGTTGTATATATAAAAAATATGTAATAGATATCTGTAGTTAGAAGGAAAAAACACCAAAAAATTGTTGTATTTACAGAAAATATCATGAACAGTTCCTGCCCATAAACAACTTTGATTTCATATGTTTTTGTTGCGATCTTTGATCGAAAATGGAAAAGCTGAACCCTTAAATCTTGAATCGGGGCTGTTCAGAGTAAAGAAATAGACTGGGTTTATGATTGCAAGATATTGATATAAAAAAGGAACCGCAAATCTCAACGTGGTGCCAAGAGAAACTGAGAAAATGAGCAACACCGCTGACCTCCTAGTCTTGTCCGGTTCTAACACTATGATAACTAACCAGAGGACAGACCGTGTCATAGAGTCGGTACTCCCTGGGACAGTTCTTCTCATCCAGAATCCTGTGATAGGACAAGATATGCTTTTGACTCTCGGAATAGACGGATGGCGAACAAGGTAAAGCAGACTCCGTGATTCCTGTGCAGCAAAGAAATTCGGAAGATAATTCGTGTGCAGCAAAGAAAGTTGGAAGATGGAACCAGGGCTTGGCTGACTACCCATCCGAGGGGGCAAAGGAGATGTACCTGAGTTCTCAGAGGAAGATTGGTGAGGAATTGTTGATTCTTTGGGTTGATTCAATTCCCCCGCTTATCGAGTCTTCTTCAAATCCTGATTTCCGCAGGAACTTCAATGCGGCCGAAGGAAAAATTATAAATTTCCCCCCAGCTCCCAAACCTAATGCGGCCGTACCGCAGGGAATCTCAACCTTTCTTCTCAGGCTCAATGATAGAACTGAAAAAACATAGATTTTTTTTGTGAAAACAAAATTTTCAATAGTTTTTTGTTTGTTTTTGGGATAGGGTTTTAGGATGAGAAGTGAGGGGCAAAAGCCTCAAGATATGGACTTCAATTAGGTTCTGAGGAGTTTTTCGAGCTATTTGAGGATTGTTTCCATTGGAGCTTCGAATAATGTTGTGTCCACGGTGAGATTTGGGGAAGCGTCGGTCGTGTCCGCGATAGCTGCTCGTGATGACGATGCTACTTGTGATCAGATAGTTAATGTTTTTTCCGCTTTTTCCCTTCTCAATTTAATCCTAGGTTTATAAGTTTAGTTTTATGTGTTAATGAATCTTGGTTCTTAAAATAGAAACCCTTAATTATGGCTGCTAACATTTTTGAAATGTTTTTCGTATAAGCGGTTGCATTTATATGGAAAGGTGTCTACTTTGGGAAGAAAAAATATATTCCAATTAGGGGATGAATAACCGAAGATGGCTGTATTTATAGAAAACACCTAAAATATAACCAAATTTACAGAAAACTCCTCAAAGCGGTTGCACTTACATAAAAGGCTGTATTTACTGAAAACACCCCATAAATTGCTTTATTTACTGGGAAAAAACCCATAAATTTTAAAAATTCAAAAAATTCCATAAAATCAAAAAATTCCGAAAATTCCATAAAAAACAAAAATAAAACAAAGGAATAAATAAAAATGTTATGGAAAACTATAAAAAAATTAAAAATTGAGGAAAGTGGAAAATGAAAAAAACTATAAAGAGTATTGAAAATTATAAAAAAAGTCAAAATTTCAAATGTAAAAACAAAAAATTCTATATAAAAAGGAATATTTAAAAAAATTCAAAAAATATAGAAATTCGAAAAATGATGATTAAAATTCAAAAGTATCAAAATGAAAATTGACCAATTTGGGAAAAAATTCAGAAAGGGAAAATATCAAAAGAATCCTACTAAAACTAAAATGAGTGAATAAAGAAAAGGAAAAATCTGAAAGAAAACAAAGTAAAAATAAAGCAAAATTTTGAAAATTATAAGACAATAAAATTTAAGTTAAAATCCAAAATTTCCCAAACAAAACTTTAAAAGTAAATAAGAGAAATAATTATTATGAAATCAAAATATAATATAGAAAACACATGGTGAGTAAAATTCAAAAATTCCATAAATAGCTGTATTTACAGAAAACACCCCATATAGGAAAGAAGAAATGAAAGAAAATTCTGCACGAGAAGTGGAAAATTACAAAAAATTGCAAAAAGTAATAAATGAATACAAAAAATCTAAATGTAATCAATAATATATAAAGATTTATTAAAATGAAGAAAAAAAATTTTAAAAACATTTCTTGAATTCATAAAAATATATGAAATTTTAGAAAATTTTAGAAGCTGTAATATAAATCAAAATAAAATTTCTTGAAGTTCTAGAAATCATATATATAATCCAGACTTATGAAAAGCCACAAGAAGTGAAATAAAATATTCTATGAAATTACAAAAATAGTCCGAAAAATTCAAAATATTAAACGAACATGAAAATTTTCAAATATGCAACAAAATTCAAAATATGATTTAAAAAATCCAGAAAAAGTTGATAACATTTTAAAAATAATCCTCATGTGAAATTCAATAATTCCTATAATAACCTGCAAGGAGGACGACGCTTCATTCTCATCTAAAAATTTCCCTTCCGTTCTAGACAAGTTCCAAAAAATTATGAAAAATAATCATTCTATCAGATTCCATTTCTCATATTACAAATTTTTTTCTTATAAGATGATGTAATAATGACATCAACACCAAAGGCCATTGTGGCAGACCTAAAACCATAAACACATCAGGAAAGCACATAAACATTTGCATTCTAAATGCTCATATACATTTACAGTAGACATAAATTTCAGTTAAGTACCCAGAATAACTGAGCAAATACCCACCTTCAACAATCGCAACTTAGAAAAGGCACAAACAAGAAACCACAGGTATAAATAATAGTTAAATATTATAAGTAGCATTCTGCGCCATTAGAAAGCACACAACCCGATTGATTATTCAATGACGGAAAGCAACATCAGAAATTCGGACAATTTTAAGGCGGGCATACTGATGCTTGGAAGTCTATATCTCCCAAAACCACAAACAAAACCCAAAAATAATTGCGAGAAATATATCTAAAGTATGGTTGCCATCTCTTTAAGACAAGAGAGGACTTTATTCACCAAACTTAATAATTAACAATTTGATAAAACTACCACCAGTAGCGGCCGATTGCGTCCCTGAAACCACTTCGGTCAGTTGAAGACCCTAAAACCATATTGGCAGTCGATGAAGTAAACTGCATCAAGTCTAATGATGCAGTGGTAAGATAACAACCGCCGCCATAGCTAAAGTTCATGGAAATCATAATACGGGCCAATTACGATTCCCCGCAACGATTAAACCTTCACGAATAACCAAAGCACAGGGCTTTAACTAGCTAGAGGTTTCCACTATACGATCAGGAGGAGGCTAGCCACACCCTAGCAAGAAACAAAAAAATGTATTAATACTTTGGTCAAATTTACTTTTCAAGGAAAAATTATAAACATGCAAAAAAACCTGAAATAATGATCACAAGCTTAATATTTAAAACCAATTCTGGACCTTTATTTTTCTAAATGACATAATGTGTCCACGCCTGCAGATAAATTCTTAATTCACTATACAATTCTCATCTCACGTAAAGTGCATGAAATGGCTAAAATCTCAGATGATAATACTGGGTGTTCATTCTATGAATATGTAACATTGACCTTGTGACTTGTCAATTAACAACATGCTTGCAAGAATGTGACTCAAAGACATTGACAAGGAACCAGGCATGCGCAAGTGGTGCGTCATATGGTTTAATTTAATGCAAGGCAAAGCCATTCTGTAAATCCAATTGGACAGCACCCAAGATACTAGAAGCCTACAACTCTAGAACCATTTGGCGGGTAGCACTCAGGACCCAAGATTAGAATCCAAACAATCAGCCAGCAGACAGGCTGAGTGCAAAGAACAAGGCTCGTGCTATACAAAGAATTTTATAATTCATGTTAGCGAAAAATAACATGATAACTATGTTGCTTGACTAAATGCAGTACACAACATACAAATAATTCAAGGTCTTTTAGGAACCACAAACATAAACACCATGAAACCCATATAGATCGGTCGGGACCGACAGTAGGGAGAAGGTTAAGATTTAGCCATTTAACTACAGTAGGTAGAAAATAATAAAGTACAGTGAAACGGTGATCTAACAGTTTCTTTCAAAGGAAAAACCATCCAACTTCAAACTAGTCGATGCATGTGATTTAAGGGTATCTTCAACTTAAAATTAATCATCTATTTTTTATAAAAAGATTGTGTAAAGCATCAAGGCCTTACCAGTTTCAGGGTCTAGAGCATGGATGCCCCCAAGATTGTCCATGCTCCAACAGAAATTTAACTACACTGCAAGGACATAAAGGCAAGATGCCAAAGTCGATAGCACCATGCTGCAGGCCAGTCACTGCAACAAATTCTCAACCTTAAATACAAACAGAACATTATACGTTTCAGTAATATCAAAAACAAAATTATTATATCCAATTGTAAGAAACCAAAGCAAGCAGAAGTCATTACCAGCTATCACTGAGATGCAAAGGGTTTTCACACAAAGTAACCGGACCACAAAGACTGTGCTTTCTGTTCGGGTATCATAGAAGGCTGAAAACTAGCTTGTTGAAGCTGCTGTTCCGAGTTCACCTTGGGCTGGTCGAAAAGTTGAAAATCATGCCACTTCTCATTGGCCACTTGTGTTTGCACAGAAGGATCAAGTTTTCCAGGGAAAGGGAAGTTCAACGCACCATTTAACTTAGCAGTATCAGTATTAGAATGCTGATACATACTCGGATCATGATTAACTTTGGTTGATGTAGACTGATATCCATCTAGCCACCTGTAATCATCAATCTGAGGGTTCGGTCCATTTATCACAAAATCCATAGTGGAGTCATCCAGTTGTTTAGAAGGGGTATTGCTAAATCCAGGAGGCGGACCCAAATGCCTAACAGGTCGACTTACAGGAGATTTTCTCGATGTACTTGGCAATGCTACTGATGGCTTCGCAGCCATGACATCAGAAGCCATCCCTGAAGGCATTATGGAATTTAGGGTAGATGGTAGAAAAGATTCCCCAACCTTTGCATGGCCAGATGGCATGCTGATAGGGCTAACTGATGAGGGAATAACAGGCGAGAATCTAAATGCCGCAGGAGGCAGAGAGCTTACGCCTGCTTGAGGCCCGTGATTAGCTAAAAACCCATTCCCATTCATGTTAAGATTATTAAGTCCTTTAGATAGGACTGCTGCTTGTTCCATTAGCCATTTTGAGGTGTTAAGATTCAAGTGCTGTAAAGGTTGATCAGAGAAGTCTATTGGATCAGTGTCAAGCTGCAATCTAGTATGCATACCAGTTGGCAACGGAAAGTTGCTGAGAGGCATGGAAAATTGTGTACCATAATTTGCCCATTCGCCATTTGAAGAAATTTGTGAAGGCAGAATTATTTCGTGAGCAGTTGACACAGAAGTAGCAGCCCATTCTCCTTTCGTAGAAATTTGTGCAGGTGGAATTATTTCATAAGCGGTTGAAATAGAGGTGGAAGCACTTGCACTGGGATACTTCTCCCCTATTATAGGCTTGAAGACGATTTCTTCTTCTTCGTCATCAGCACCTGCATATAGCTGAGCATTTTGCGGTATAATTTCATGGTTAAAATTTCTCTCAACTGGAGTAGCTTGTCTAGTGACATTTATTTCAGGTGCATCTGACAAACCAGCCGACATGTAATCCTGGAGTACTGGCGGCTCTATACCAATCACAAATTTCTTGAGGCGAGGATCAAAGTACATTGCCTTTTGATCAATCCGGACCACATTCATAAGAGCCCTTCCTGCAGCAAGAAGCCTCTGTGCACGGACTTGTCTCTCCTTCTCACTCCCATCACTTCCAAATGAATGTTTTCTTGAGAAATCCAATATTAGCTGTGCTGGCACCAGGGGTAAAAATCCTCTCAATTCAAAATCTTCCCACAATGCAAGCCTATTGCCGGTTTCTCCTTCATCATACCGACTCATATCAGAAAAGCAGGTTTCATCCTCATCCCCCTCTGCAGAGACAAGCCCACTCGAAATAAATTTATTGATGAGGCTTACAAATTGATTCCAGAAAAATGACCTCACACCAGCTTGTTTTTCCTCAACATCACTGACTACTGCAATCTCTGGATGACATGCCAACCATTCGGTGAAAACTAAAATGGCTGGTAACAGAAAGCTTGGTGCTGCGTCTTGCAACTGTGTGCATCTCTTAATAATATGTCCAGCAAACTCAAAAGCTGCTGTAAATGCATTCTGAAGAAGCACTGTGCGCTGCAAGATTTCAGCATATGACGATTGGCCATCTGACTCCCTATTCACATTATGGACTGTAAATATAAGAATAGCAATGAGCCTCAGAACAAAAAGTCCATTTCCAGCAGCATCCACACCAAAATTTGGTTCCTCCTCAGGCCCAGACGAGAGGAGGTCAAGGAGATCACTTTTAACTGATGAGAATATTTCCCCAAAAGTCTCCAAGCTGGTGAGTACAGAACATAAGGGTTAGGGCACTTTGAATAATACAAATAGGATATAGTTGTGTATGTGTGGCGGTGGCGATGGAGACTGTCTCCCGCACGTGCGCGCGCGTGTGTGTAAGAGAGAAGCTAAATAGCATTGAGAAAGAGAGTATCTAAATAGCATTTACCAGACCCAATAGCAATTTTTACAGCCTATAGAAAAATTCAAGTCAGAAAAATACAATATCTAAAAGACTAGCTTTTAAAAAAGATAAAATGTTTGTGTTAGATTTTCAGTCAAAAACTATAGATATTTGAATGCAAATAGTATTGGCTAATTTTGTGGTTGTTTGAAAACACTATAATGTTTCTTTTTTAAAATACTGTAATTAATTGAAAGGTCATAGCTAGTAACTAAATACATGATATTTGGGTTTTTCAATACAGTCACCTACATGACTTTGAGTAATCTGGTGATCTTGAAGTGAGTTCAAAACATTTTTACCTTCAAACTTTGGGTGCAAAAGCATGCGTCCGCTCTAAAATACAAGTCAAAACGCTTGAAGACATGCCAAAATGTAAACTAACAAGCAATAAGATTACCTTGTCCGAGTGAAAAGGATTCCATTAACTCGTACAAATTGAGTGGAGAAGGACTTCAGTATTTCAGGGATGCTCAACTCACGCTCCTTCACAGGTGTTGCTTCAGATTTGGAATCTTTTGACAACCTGGCATCTCCTCTGCCTCTGCCTCTCCCAGCGGTCCGTGCAGCAGACCTTGTTGGCACAGGTTTGGGATTAGCAAGTAGCTGAGAAAAACTTTGACGATTCTGCAACAAGTAGAAACACACATGAAAACATTTTAGAGAGCTAAATTATGGCAAGCCCCAAAGCAATCGGCAAGAAGCAACATAGCATGCTATAAATTAATAAGCAAAAAAATATTGTGTACAAGATGCCAAAGGTAACACGCTGCAGTTATACTGAACTGTTACTTCTTAATTTTAAGTTTTTAAAAGAAATTCCAAGATGTCATGCAGATTCTAACTAATATTGTCATTAAGAGTAAGCTAAACTCTAGGTACTCCATATCAAAAGTTCTGTCTCGATGTAGCAAATGATGTTGAAATTCGGAGCATAAGATCCTAATATAATGCTATGGAATTATTTTTTAGAAAAAGAGCCACAGGAAACACACTCAAATCGAGTAGAAAATAGCAATATAACATAAGAATTCGTTTTTGCATTTGTTAAGAGTTAAGGAAGCAGCACCTTCTCAAACGCAATAATCAAATTGTCCCTTGCTGTTGGAAAAGGAATATCTGCTGCCAAGCTCCGAAAATAGCGGTATATTGATACCAAATCATCACCAGAGTAGGATGCCAATATTGCAAGCTGACAAGGAAACATTTAAATTAAAATCATATTAGATAAGTGACAAACTCGGAGATACAAACATAGGAGATAATACATCCAACAATATAGTAGTGAATTACGAAACAAATTACGAACCTGGTGGTGTGGATTTCCACTCGAAGGGCAAATTGAAGCTGCCTGAGTGTAGTAACTGGAAGCTGCAGTAAACTCACGAGTGACGGAGTCCCCCTCTCCATATGATCCTTTGTAACGAGCAAGGTCACCCAGATATATTAGAGATCGGTGGCAAGACATCAGCCCTTTCTTCTGAATAGCCAATTTTGTTTCATCTTTTGTCAGGATAGTTTGGCTTTCAGCGACATCAGAAAAGAAACCAAGGGGTAAACCAAATTTAGCTCTAATTTTTAGTATCAAATCATGATAAAATCCAGTTGATTCCGAGAGGAAGGTTTTAAAACCAGCACGAATTTTCCTAATAGAATCAGGCCGGGGAGGAGTTCTCCCCCCTTGAGCTGTAACTGATCCTGAAGATTTTGCAGCATTGAGGTGTGTTCGGAACTCCTCAATTCTCCTGTAGTGCAATTGCCAAAGGGCTAACTCAACTTCATGCTTTTCAGAAAAATCATGATCTTCAAGAATGATGGCCTCATAATTCTCACGAATATGAAACCATGTATTGGGATCCGAAGGAAGTCTCGACTTTGCTAACTTCCTCAGAGTGGTCTCAAATTCAATATTCTGGTGAAAAGATTAATAATATAAGCACAGACAAGTAGAGAGAATAGATTTGAACAACACTGATCAAATACTAAATCTTGGGGACCAAACAGATTTATTATTTTCCTGACAGTGACGCCAATGAGTTTACTTTATAGGAAAGGTATAAACCATCTTAATAGCAGATAAGAGAAACTAACTATGATCTAGAAAGCATGTATAGCATGCAGAAAAGGAAGACAAACAAAAGAAATACGAGTGCTAGCAAGAGGTATACATGTTACACTCATATCATACTACCTAATTCAGTTAAACTTAATAAACAATTGCATATCTCCAGAAAATGAGTATAGTAGAAAGGGAAAATAAGAATGGCGCTTTCATTATAAAAAAAAAGCGGGATAGGGAGATGGGCAAAGGGGATAGAAGTAAACCAATAAACAGTAAATAAAAAGAGCCTATAATGACATGTAGCTGGTAAACAAATAATGGATTATAATGGCCAGTAGTAACCGCAAGCCTATCCTCTGAGCTATGTAGAGAGCAAACTGACATCTCAACCCTGGAATTCATTAAAGCCAAAGCACAGCATCCAGGTATTCATGTTTATGGCAGTTCCAGCTGAGTACTAATGGTTTCATATTCAGCTGTGGTCATGACAGTTCCAATTTAAGTATAGGTGATTTCAATTTCAGTATTAGACTATCATACCATATTTCACCCCTCCGTCCATTTACAGAAGGGACAGTTGGCTGCAACCAAGTAAGGAGGAGGCATCAATATGCAGATCATTTTGGACTAGTTTTCTGCCACTCCAAGTACCGATCTAAAAATGACATCCAACCCAAGGAAAAGAGCCTCATGTAGTCATGTGAAATAAATAAATTATGGCAGAATTTCTTTGCTGCAGATGGACACAGTAATTTTTAGTTGGGTGTATTTATATATGCTAGACACATAAAGAACCAAGTGGAACAAATCTAAACAAAATTCAACAATGGACAAAAGTTAATAGAATGGAATTTTAGCTATTAAGATGATAGCCGCATTTGCAAATTACCCTGTACTATCCAGTCTACACACACAAAATAATTCTAGAAAAACATTAATTTTCCTGCTCATAAAAAGCTAATTGAACCTATACATCAAAATAATGCACACTCATCAGCGGAATTCAACAATCATATCAATTACATATTTTTATATCTGTATAAAGCATGTGATGAAGCATACCTTCTTATAGAGATGTTCCGCAAGCTCCCATGACGAGGGAGCTACTGTGTTATCCATTGGAACAGTCATCATCCATCAAATTTGCTCCTTGAGCACCCCACCTACAAGAAAGCAAATCAAACTTATCATGCAACAGCATGCGGTATGCTATCCATAGATGAATAACTCAACCATAAGATATCCATCAAACTAAAAGTTCTTAATCCTCAACCCAAAATGCTATTTATCTTAAACCTAACATTGTTAAGATGCACATGATAACCAAAGACAAACATACAATTTACATTGAATCTAACACAACTTCCATGTCATCATCCACCAAAACAGAGCCTATGGCATCTATACTACAAAGGTGGACTCTTTATAACATATGCAAGTAACAAAAGCTATGAAAAGATTCACAACCTTCAATACATGACAAATATATAGCCAAGACTCGGTGATTCTTCTCTAAATCGCCCCCTTAATACCCCAAATCACCAAAAAGAACATAGATCTACATCATAACCCTAATTTCCACCAATCTCTTCCCAAAACCCTACCTAACCCAAATCATCCAAGAAAAACAGGCAGAAATTCGAAATTGATCTATGAAAACCACGACCACGACCCCGATCCCCAATAAAACCGACGAATCTCGCTAAAAATCGAACGAATTCGCAAGACTCAACAGATCTTGACCGAATCGATCAAAAAGACATCAGAACAATCGAAAGATAGCAGCATCGAAGGCATCGATCAAAAGAATTGAGATATGAGAGAAGATCGTGCCTGATCTCGGGAAGAGAGAGAGGGGATCGAAAAGGTCGTGGCTTCCTTCTTTTTCTTCTCTAGTGAAAAAGGAGAAGGGGATTTTATTTCTCTCCTCTTTTCTTTTTTTCTTTTTCCTTTTTTCCTTGTTTTTATCGTTTGCCGTCAAATATGGGGCGGTGATGTGAAAGGGGCTCGTCCTTTTTATATTTTTCCACGCGACTTCGGTTCTTTCTCTTGAAAACACCCTCAAATCTTGTTATTTGCATGTTTCGCCCTTACATTTCATCATCTGCACTATTGGACTTTCATACACCATACATGCAGTTCTCAGTTAATACGTATCTTACGATACAATTCATTTGGATTTGTACAGTACAGATACGATAAGTATTGTCGATACGGGTGTTTTACACATCTCCATCTGTTAACTCATAGACAAAGATCTGAGGATATTTTAAGTAACAACTGTGATATTTCAAATTACACACGATCACAACAAATATAGTTATTTATTTGTTTTGAAAAGATTTGGTTTTAGTTTGAAAAAATATAAGGTATATTTAATGATTTGTTATGTTTATAGTAAGTATAACTGTTTTTTTTCCAATAATACATCAAATAAGAAAGAAAGGTTCTCCGAATTTTCTTTTAGGAATACTGCAGATATGATAAAGATTTAATTTACAAAGTCGAGGGCGTGAAGAGAGACTAATGAAGAAAAGAAAGCAAGACCGGAGCGTAATTGACTTCGGAAAGAAAGACGATCGCGCGATGTCAATCTATCGTTCGGTATGTGTGGTATCTGGTCTTTCTGCAACGTCTTTTTCTAATCAGTGTTATCATTTGTTGCATGCGCGTTCTCGTAGTAGATCGTCTCTTTCTTCCCCAGACATATCTATATAAGCTATGGTCATTCCTTCCGTGAAGGTTGGCTGCTATGAGAGCCCACTTTACCCGGTTATAAACCGTCTGCCGGTTTAGTGGTAGATGGATGGATCTGTTTCCAAAGATATAGGTACAGTAGGCAGAGTACGCGAGCAACTACTAACATTGGATACAATTCATACAATGGACAATGTAACATTGGAATCAAGCAAACAGTGACCGTACAAGTAAGGTCCTTCATCCTTGCAACCGAAGCCTTCATCATCAATCGGTACGACCCGAGAAGTCTACACCTAGGATCTTTACAACCCAAAATAAACGGCACCAAAATAAATTAGGTGATTCTGCCATCTTTCAAAAAATATGTACAGTACATGTTAAATCCGAACCCATAAATTCAAACTATCAATAATGTACATTTCTTCAGCTTTTTGAATTCCCGTGTTTCTATCTTCATCTTCTCTCTTTCTATTCGATTCTTAATTCTCGCAAACCCATAAAATTTTAACAAAACTAAATATAGTTAACATGCCTATGTCTTTTCACATGCCGCTGGGTAATGATCTAATCTTGCTGATATCTAGACACGGCGAGAACATCACTCTTATTGATTAGTGATGGAAATGGATCCATCTCGAGCAAACGAAGCTCCGATGGCAAACAACGATGCAGATGAACACTAAAGGCAGCGATGACATGCAAGGATTGTGCACACCGGCGATAGGAAGTAAAATTTTCAAAGGTGGAGAAGCAAAGGATAGACCAGATTGACCGAGATTGGAAAGTTATTGCAGGAATTGTGTTTGTTTGGAATGAGTTTGGTTTCAAGTTTTCAACGAAGCCAAGTTCTTGATCGTTTTCGTTTGTTTAGATTTTCCTTGCCACCATATTGGATAATCATCAATCGAAGAAATTAAAAACATAGACCAAGAGGAGCAGAACAGAGGTAGTCATGTTTTGTTGATCTTTCATGACCTTAATTAATTAGAAATCTCACAATATTGTTAGGCAGTTTAAGTATAAAATTAGCGATAAAATCATTGTTGAAAACCTTATGAAAACGAAGAAGATTTGATTATCTATGCAATGATAAAGAAAAGATTAAGGTGCTTACCTCCTCTACTTCTATATGAGGCAAGTAAGAAATGTAAGATAATTTTGGATATGATTTTATTGGCCAGTTTTTCTTTTCAGGAGTTGATTTGTTATTCATAAGAATCTAATAACTCATCAGCTGAAGCTCTCATGATGTACGCAGTGTAGTGCGTAGCGTAGGAAAGATGGACGGTGAAAGATAAGTCCTCATGCGGTGACTCCACAAAGAGGAATAACTTGATGAAGGAGAATGGGTATAAGATTTTGAGGGTTGGGAACCAAGCCGCACAAAAAGATCTAGAAAAAGAGAGGAGAAAGAAGGTTAAACATAAGAAGAAAGAAAAAAAGTCACCAAGCACACATGATTGGAGGAAATTTGGGGTAACTGGCCAATGGCAATGTATGCTCGGGTAGATACCATACTTATCTTTATGAAACAAAGATTCGGAAGCGCCGAAGTAAAATCCTAATAAACAACAAAAAATAAGTAAGCGTACAGTACCATTCAGTACCATTCGCACTTTTCAAAATGGACATAAAATGCGTCAATATCTATTAAATTGCACAGTCCTCATCATCTATATTCGTATACCGCTATCGTAAAATGCGGATATCACCTCATCGGATGAAGGATGTTGCACAATTTCTACTTCATTAACAAATAACTTGAAACAAAAATTATTACAAGGCACATAAGACCCAGAGTACAACAAACAACCAAGAAATTCTCAAAATCAATATACACCAAAGACAGACATGAAGGAGAAAGACACTTGTTCGGCTTCCAGACCCAAATGGACTGGACATCAAGTATGGGACTACTTACGACCCCTCTCCTTTCCTCAATCCATCCTGCATACAAGAGATGCCATAAATCCTTTCCTTTGTTACCACAAGATCATTCCAGTTACATTTCACAAAATTTGAAAACACAAATAAGAAAAACAAATTATTGATCAGGTTGCAATTACTCTGGATTGAAAATTGAAATAATATCCGATATCTAATCTCTTAGAAATGAACATCAGGAATTATACCTCTTAAACTAGGCTGGATCTAACCATTTGTTTGCTTGTCTTAGAAACGAACATCAGGGATTCTACCATCAGCAAACAAAGAAACCACAACTAGGTTCTTATTCGTGCAATCTAACCATTTGTTTGCATGCTATTGTAGGGATTCAAGAAGCTCCTCAACTGCATTTCTTTCAGGCATGCTGGGGATGGCTCCCTTCACTTGCACACAGAGAGAAGCTGCCGCAGCTACAGAATCAAAGCAAGCGTCAACTATATAAGAGGATGGAGATATTCATGAAGGGAAACGATAAATTAGTATTCTGGAAAAAAGAAAAGGAGGAACAGATATATGCGGGGTTGTGTGACTATGTCCCTGAAGAAGAGTTCATGCCAGCAAATTGCAAGCATTCTCTGGACGTGCCTTCGACAAGAGGAACAGCAAATGCAGCAGTAAAGGTGTCACCAGCACCAGTGGTATCAACAACCTTCGCAGCTGGTATGATTGGTTGTCTAATTGGTTCCTCCCCTTCAACAAACAAAGCTGATCTTTTGGCACCCAGCTTTACTAGGACTTGCTTCACACCCTGAAGTACGGACCAAATACCGCATCAGATAGAATGCATAATAGCAACTCAACTATAATGAGACAGGAAATACCATCCTAGGCTCCTAGCTTTTCTTCTTAAAAGAAAAGGTCAAAAAGAAATGAATATTGCATCGGGTATTGTAGTGGCTTCTATTGGGAGTTTGACAGCCTATTGCAAAAGGGCCTAGATGAATCTTATTGTCACGCCCCGCTTCCCAAAATACGGAATACGGAGAGCGACGAAGGCTAGCCTGCTACCTACGGTAAGGAAAGATCATTCCATAGTCACATAAGACTGTCTAGATTAACCTGTCAAAAATAAAATCCAATACCAAAAGGGATAATACTGATAATCATGCTGCAATGAAACTACAGAGAATACTAAAAAATGGGTCCACTAGATAATTGATGCAAATAAATACCCGATACAATAGGTTCGAAAAGAAAACAAGATCTGAAAAGATACAAAAGTCCTAATGTCCCACAAGGACGCACATGTTAAATACTAACAAAAAGGGAATAAACCTACGGGTTACTGATCTTCGGCAAAGTCCTCATAACCGCTGCGATCCTGCTCAGTCTGAAAATCTGTCTCTAAACCTGAGATGGCAAATCTCAGGATATCAGAACACCCCAGCAAGTACTCAACGTATAAGGTGTGTGTATTGTATGATAACATGAATATATGAATGTAGTGAAGCCCGTGTGCGCAAGTAGAAATAGATGTAAATATATGTGCATTAAAACTATGAAACATGCAAGTAAACAGGTCAAGTCACATCCTACTGGTCACTAAAAGGTAAACTATCCTATCGTGAGTTCCAGTGTGTGCGCCAATCTCTGCAGGAGTATTCCCAACCCAAGAGTAGTGCCCCAGGGGCTAGGAAACACGGACCCAACTGTGGAAAGAACAAGCGACCGATATAGCCCGGTACCAGCTGTAATAACATGCGACCGATATAACCCGGTACCAGCTGCCGGCATGAGACTCCTGAGATCCCGTTGTATGAGCGCACACTCAAACTACCCCAACACCCGTGTATTTATAGCTACTTTGGTATGACTAGATCACTAATTAGGAGTGCTGAAAGGACTGGAATTTGTGGTATGATAACTGTACAGAAATGAAGCTGGTAAATGATGGTATGGTAATTGTACGGAAATAAAACTGGTGAATAGTAGTGTGTTATGGCATATAGTTCAGCATCCTAATAAAGAATCTCATTCATAGACTATTGAATATTCATGACTTGTCAAATGTAATTGTTATCTGGTAATAGTAACTGCATGGAAACGATGTACAAGCTGGTATGAGTCACAATTGTTATCTTCACCGTTAACCTTAATATGGATATACTAATCACAATCTGGCTAAAAATATATAAAAGTGAGATAGATTAACAACTTTCGAACTTTATTTATAGTTAAAATAAATCTCATTTTATAACCACTTGCTAATTTTTCTTACTTGCTGCATAAAAGTTTGCCTATATATATTTTTGTATAATATAACGAAAAATAGGTATTAACACATTCTCTTTTATTCTAACAGGAATGCCGATGTATATCGACCAAAAGTAAAGCAAGAATACTTGCCTGATCGGATCTCACGACGAGGTGTGTATGCTGCGTCCGACGTCGGGTAAACGTCACGATGCACACATGCGTGTACAGAACATGACCAAGTTATGCAAGAACGTGACCATGCTGGATGAGGACGTCTGCTGGATTGCTTGGATCGTCGGCGACGAGCACGGCTTTGGCGATCACCGGGAAACGCGAATCAAGAAAAGAAAAGAAGAAGAGGAGGAGAGGGGATTGGTGTAATACCCAGCCCCTTTTATACCAATAACCGTATTTTGTACTCTTCAAATTTATTTATTTTATTTTACAATTATTTTAGTATTATAACTTTCCCTAACCCTAATTTATCTTAAGCCCCATTACCTATCGATTCTATATTTTACAGATTCTTTTATTTTATTTTCCAAGCCGGCCCCTCTTCTCGAATTTCCTTATTCTTATTTATTTCTAAACCAGGCCCATTTCCCTTTCTTTGTAAATTTGAAACTAAATAATTTCACTCTTTAAACCTCTGCCCATCCTCTCTTTTTCTGATTTACCCTCACTGCCCAAACCCAAACAAATAATATAAGCCCAGCAGCCCGGCCCCTTTTCCATTCTCTTATTGTTTCTTTTAATTTTATTTTGCAACCCCGGGCCGGCCTTTCACCTCCCAAGCCCGGCCCTTTCTTTTTCCCTCATTATTTTTATCTGCTCTGGCCCAAGCCCGCCTTCACCCTAACCACTCCTTCACAACCCGACCCGCCTTCTCCCCTCTTCTTCCCCAACGGCTATTTTTTCCCGCTCACTCGATCCAACATCTTCGCCGCTTCCTTCGCCAACGCTCGCGGCCACGACGCCCACGCCCACGTCGCAGCGCCGTTACCCCGACTCGCGCACCCCACGACTCGATCCACTCAATCTCCTCCCCCTCATCACTCTTACCCTCAAAACTCCTCACCCCTTTCTCTATCCACGGAAAACCCCCACCGAGCACCCAACTCCGCTCATCCCACCGACGACGACGACAACCTCCTCGTCGATCCCATCACCCCCTCTCACAAACCCAAGCCACCATCTTTCCTTTCACCGCTTCACCGAGTCCCCTGCACACCCAACCCACTGCATCCATCAACGCCGGCATCCCCTCGCCGCTGGACACCGTCTGAGCACCAACACGACCTTCTCCACGTCGCCAACAGCCTCCATCGACCGAGCACCTCCTCACCTTCTTCCCCACTTCAGCTCCCTCACCCGACCTCCTCCCTCATCACCTCAATCTCTGTCTCCCCCTCTCTCTGTTACTCTCTCTCTCTCTCTCTCTCTATATATATATATATATATATATATATATATATATATCTCCCTCTGTACTCTCTCTCTGTTAATCTCTCTCCCTCTGTACTCTCACTCTCTCTCTCTCAGTTAATCTCTATATATATATATCTCACTCCCCCCTCTCTCTGTTACTCTCTCTCTCTGTCTAACTCTCTCTCTCTCTCTAAATCTCTCTCTCCCTCTCAGCGCCTCTCCTCCCTGCTGGAGCCACAGTGTCCGTCGGACCTACCGAACATCGAGTCCAAGAATCAAGCTCAAGCCAAGCCCAAGTCTAGTCGAGACTCGTCGTGTTGTTGCTACTTCGTGCCCGTGCCGTGTCACCACTGTCTTCGCTGTCGTGCCATCAATTCATCGCCAAAGGCAAGTATTTTACTTGCTACATGCTAATATTTTCTTGATACAAACTTAAATCGTATAGATTACAAGTTTACAATATCCAATAGATTATGTGCTATACCTGTTCGATGCATGGTCCCAATGAAATTATTCATCTGATTTGACGGAATTGGATTGTCTATGCTGGCCCATGTAGTGATGAATACTGTGTACAAATTTCACTGGAAAATACGACTGTTAATGACTAAAACGATTACCCCCAAATATACCTGTAAAACTGGAAATCTCACGTATCTGAAAATTGTTAAAATCACCATAAATTATGTACATACTGGAATGATGCGTTCGAGGGCTTAAATCGAAGCCGACTCGACAAACTATAACCCTATGCAAGTTTCTAATGGTTTATGTACTTAAATTGTGACAATATTTGGATCGGAGTGCGACTCTGGACTGCAGTCCAGAGCGACTCTGGTTACTGTTTACTGTCCCGTAATGCGTGCCACCTTGTTTCCTGATCTCGTATGTTGCGGAACTCCGCAGTTTAATAAAGGTGAATCTGTTAGCTAGATAACACAAGTGGTTTCATTCCGTTTCATCGTCGTTTGCTATTTAAATTGTAAATTAAAAGGGCAGGACGTATAACAGTCCAGAACAGATTCAGAAATGACAAACTAGTGATAAACAGTGTGTAACTTTCGACGTACTGATGCGATTGAGAATCCGTCTGTTGCGTTGAATACCCTACTGAAAACTCTAGATATCATTCAACTGTAACGTCGCTAAATTCTGATCCCTACTGGGGTTAAAATGCGTTGCGAAACGGACTTCTGATTCTGAAACCGGATTTCCAGCAGCGAACGCTTAGAATGAAATGTCCGTATCTAGTGATCCTGAAACCCGATTGACGTGAAACCAAATTCGCTGGATAGATAATCAAACATACTATTTATTCCCCGTCATCGTTTCGCTAAACTGTATACGTACGATTTATGATAAATTATGCAAGTGGTAGAATACTGATTTATGACATCTTAATCATGCTTTACATACTGTTTCCTCATCATATCATACATATGTCACTGCATTGATAACCTAGTGATCATGTGCATTACCCAGTGTTAGGTATTAGTGGTGATTGTGGCAAGTACGTTAGTGTTCGTGCATGAGTGGATAAGTGAAAGTGACACGTACTTGTACACAATCACAATCAGTGAACCCTATTATTCTATTGCATTATCGACGTCTGTGGGACGCATGTAAGTGTGACTATAAGTGGTATGGGACACTTATGAAAGCTCTCGCATGGGTGTCATAGATAAGACACCAAACACTGCCCATTTATCTTGGGTATTAGTCGGGACGTGCTTGATGGGGATCCTGTCTCCAGTTCTCGCGCACTTGTCATGGACCGACCGGTATTTGAGGTTATGGTTGGCGTTTGATGTAGACCACGGGGTATGGGGTAGTTTGAGTGTGAGTTCAACAGAATCTCGGGAGTCCCATGCCGGCTTATATATATGGAGATATATGGAGATTTACAGGGTACATGATTATTACCGTGAGTTATACTTTGGGCCCGTGGTCTCTTGCCCTTGGGTCCTACCCTTGGGTGGAGGACACTCACGAGTGGTTGACTCTCACACTTGGACTAACGATAGGCTTAGTGACCTGTACAGTGAGACTTAGAGACTGATAGGGATAATGGCATTGATATACATTACTTACTGTGTTGACATACCTGGCATACTATTTTACTGCTTTACTGTACACCTGATCTATTGGACACTTCATTGGTTACTCCATGTTCATATTTTTACCATCTTGATTTACTGTTACATATTTATTATCATTGTTCGAGTTGCCACTTGTATCTACATATATATATTACTATTGTGTCGCTCTGACGACCTGAGTATGCATGCTCAGAGTGAGGAGTGGATTTAGCCTGAACCAGGACCAGGCGTACATCGCAGATATCTTGATCAGCTATCCAGAGATTTACTCTTTATACCTCCATCAGGTCAGTTCTTTGTATTTGTTCTGCTTCAGTTACTGCATTTCTTATTACCTGTGCATTCTTTACTGATTACCACGTAAAGCTAGAAGCCGAAGTGTGAATACGGCAGGATATTTCTTTGACCGTAGGAGCATGGCTGGCCTTATCAACCCCTCGTATTCCGTATTTTGGGAAGCGGGGCGTGACATGGTTTTGTTGGTAGCAGAGCCAGGTTTTGCTTCGATTGGGATTGCAGTTTTCCGTGTAGAGCTTGACAATCTAAGACATCTCTCGGTCTAGATTGTGAACTTGTTATTCTTAATCCTTATTCACATTGTGTATTTTGTTATCCATCCGCTAGGGTTTCGGGAGACTTGGCAGAGTGACGTGGTTGTAATTGTGAACTACCTCATAGTTACAATACTGTACTCGGTTTAAGTGACTTAGAGCCCTACAGTTGATTTCCACTTGTAATGAATTTCATCACACCCGATATTCTTGATTTCTTGCCCAATCCATATTATATTTTAATTCTTATAGCTTGTGCCTTATATCGTTCTCAAAATTGTCATTTCAGGACCATGTCTTCCAACGACTCTTCCTCTATCTCCACTCTCCAGGATCAGACCGTTGAGATTCTGAGTGTACTGCAAGGTCTGAAGGAAGCCCAGGAGCGAACAAACGACTTGTTAGCTGAAGGACTGAGAAGACAGGTGAATCAGGCACCAGCGGGAGTCTCCAATCGTAAAGGGATCCCTGTTAGACGAGGAAAAGAGAAAAAAGATGAAGCGCCTATTTGTTTCCCCGCGACAGAAGCAGCAGAAGACCCAATGTTGTGGGTACTGTAAGAGGCCACGACATCTTCAGAGGGATTGTCGCCACGCCCAAGGGAAATGTCTGATTTGTGGATCCAGTGAACATCTTATCAACGGTTGCCCAAAAAGGAAGGAGCTACAAGGAGGAGACCCGTCCACACTCTCCACTTCTGCCAAGTGATGATTATTGAGTAGTTCGAACCTCGAGGATAGGGCGGACCCAGAGTAGAATTCAACTCGCGTGACGAGAATGCAGCGGTCTAGTAGTCAAAGAAGAATTTTCACGTTTTCTACTTTCAGTAATAATGTTGTCATCCTCTTGTAAATATTTCTCTTCGTTTGAAATCTTGTATCCGTCGAACTTTTAGTTGAATGCAATAAAAACTTTGAATCGTAATATATGTATCATTCTCTTGCTTTCCCCCCTTATTTATACTATTCATTACCACAGCATTTTTAATTCTGATTTTTCAGTTCCTGCCCACCGCATACTTCCCTATACTCCGTATCATTAGCTATTTTCTTGATGTGTTCCACTGTCTAATCATGACTTTTTCTTTTCAGGCCATGGCCCATCCTGAAGCAGCGCCGCATCTAGATGAGGATGCACGGTCATGCGTTTCCTTAGACCGCACGCTGATGAGTTCTGACGATAAGATCAACGGTCCCCAAGTCATCTTCGGAATCAGCGATTCCAAGGACGAAGGAGCCGCCGCCCCAGAGGCTGACATGATAGGCGATTCCGACGAAGAGGAAGGAGACCTTGAAGAGAACCCGATAGAGGAAGATCCCGAGGAAGGCCCGATAGAAGAAAATCCCATGGAAGAGAATCCAGAAGAAAAGAATCACATGGAAGCAGACCTCGATGAAGAAGCTCCAGCCGAGGAAGGAGGACTAGAAGAACAAGACCCTGCGGTGGAAGAACTCCCAATGGCGGTCCCTGCGAGGCGCTATGGGAATGGACGCCCCTACCTGAGCGCGCGAGCCTACCGCAACCTGTTGAATCTCCACAACTGTGACTGACGAGATTTTTTAGATGTTGTCTTCTCTGGCCAAATAAATCTGTGTATAGTTTAGGGCCATCTGTTACTTTTCGAGAGTACTTTGTTTCGAATTTTCTAGAATAAAATAAACTTTCCGAGTTCGCAAATCTTTTGATCACTGTTCCACTTGATGCTTTGACTTTTCCCCTATACCGTTATTTCCTCCTGAGACTCCTGACTGTCCACCCCTATACCTTGTGCTGTTTCGACCCTCACTTAGATTAACAAGTACCGCATCCTGATCTTTTGAATGGGCCACCCTTCATCCTTCGTATATGCCTCGTTTGAGATTCTTCTGGGAGGGGAAATTGATAGTAAAATTTCCGAGTTAGCCGACCCTTCGGATTTTTGATTCACATGATGTATCGATCGTTATTCTTCCCATACATTTTTCCCCTTGTAGTCCTTTGCTGCTCACCCTTACTTCCTGTGCTGACCCGACCCCAATCTCTTTGACCTTCAGTTTAAAGCCGTCACACTCCAACCTTTTGTATGAGCCACACTCCATTGTAATCCCTACCCTAGCCAGCCCTATACATATTTGTGTTTTTCTCTACCCTAACTATATTTAGGGACATTATTATTCGAAATTTGGTTTTCATTATTTTGTATTTATCGAAGAGTGTATTTTATTGACTATCCCCGTTTTACGCATTTCAAGTACTTCACTACTAACCTTCCCATTATTTTCAGTAGCGCAACCTTACATTGCGCATATTTTCGTTCCATGTTTCTTATTTTCACTATGTGGGTTTTCTAAGTTATTTTAAAACTATTTGATCGATACATTATCCTAAAATGTTTTAACCTACCGACAAATCCTTCACTACTTTATTGTTGTTACTTTATCTTCCGGGTATTGTGCTTATGGTTACTATTATAAATGGTTGTGCCTTATACTTATTATTTTAGCTGCGCCATCTTTGATATGCGAGGTGTGCATATGTTTAGGATCTCGAGTTTATCTAGCACGCCTCGAATGTTATTATTCGTTATTGCTATTTTATTTTTGTACATATGGGTTTCCCTCATAATTGATTCCTATTTTATATTTATTTAGACTTATTCTTTTAGTTGTATCATTTGCATACATATATAAACCTTCAAATTTCTTCATCCGCCTATTTCAAGTAAATCATTATGTGTTAGTTTGCGATATAGTAGCTTTCGCTTATGATTTTATAACTTATCGTTTATTTTAAATTTCGAGGACGAAATTTTTGTAAGGGTAGTATGATGTAATACCCAGCCCCTTTTATACCAATTACCGTATTTTGTACTCTTAAAATTTATTTATTTTATTTTACAATTATTTTAGTATTATAACTTTCCCTAACCCTAATTTATCTCAAGCCCCATTACCTATCGATTCTATATTTTACAGATTCTTTTATTTTATTTTCCAAGCCGGCCTCTTTTCTCGAATTTCCTTATTCTTATTTATTTCCAAACCAGGCCCATTTCCCTTTCTTTGTAAATTTGAAACTAAATAATTTCACTCTTTAAACCTCAGCCCATCCTCTCTTTTTCTGATTTACCCTCACTGCCCAAACCCAAACAAATAATATAAGCCCAGCAGCCCGGCCCTTTTTCCATTCTCTTATTGTTTCTTTTAATTTTATTTTGCAACCCCGGGCCGGCCTTTCACATCCAAAGCCGGCCCTTTCTTTTTCCCTCATTATTTTTATCTGCTCTGGCCCAAGCCCGCCTTCACCCTAACCACTCCTTCACAACCCGACCCGTCTTCTCCCCTCTTCTTCCCCAACGGCTATTTTTTCCCGCTCACTCGATCCACCATCTTCGCCGCTTCCTTCGCCAACGCTCGCGGCCACGACGCCCACGCCCACGTCGCAGCGCCGTTACCCCGACTCGCGCACCCCACGACTCGATCCACTCAATCTCCTCCCCCTCATCACTCTTACCCTCAAAACTCCTCACCCCTTTCTCTATCCACGGAAAACCCCCACCGAGCACCCAACTCCGCTCATCCCACCGACGACGACGACAACCTCCTCGTCGACCCCATCACCCCCTCTCACAAACCCAAGCCACCATCTTTCCTTTCACCGCTTCACCGAGTCCCCTGCACACCCAACCCACTGCATCCATCAACACCGGCATCCCCTCGCCAGTGGACATCGCCTGAGCACCAACACGACCTCCTCCACGTCGCCAACAGCCTCCATCGACCGAGCACCTCCTCACCTTCTTCCTCACTTCAGCTCCCTCACCCTCTTCCCCACTTCAGCTCCCTCACCCGACCTCCTCCCTCATCACCTCAATCTCTGTCTCCCCCTCTCTCTGTTACTCTCTCTCTATATATATATATATATATCTCCCTCTGTACTCTGTCACTCTATCTCTCTCTGTTAATCTCTCTCCCTCTGTACTCTCACTCTATCTCTCTCTCAGTTAATCCCTCTCTCTCTCTCTATATATATATCTCACTCCCCCTCTATCTCTGTTACACTCTCTCTCTCTGTCTAACTCTCTCTCTCCCTCTCAGCGCCTCTCCTCCCTGCTGGAGCCACAGTGTCCGTCACACCCACCGAGATATCGAGTCCAAGAACCAAGCTCGAGCCAAGCCCAAGCCTAGCCGAGACTCGTCGTGTTGTTGCTACTTCATGCCCGTGCCGTGTCACCCCTGTCTTCGCTGCCGTGCCATCAATTCATCGTCAAAGGCAAGTATTTTACTTGCTACATGCTAATATTTTCTTGATACAAACTTAAATCGTATAGATTACAAGTTTACAATATCCAATAGATTATGTGCTATACATGTTCAATGCATGATCCCAATGAAATTATTCATCTAATTTGACGGAATTGGATTGTCTATGCTGGCCCATGTAGTGATGAATACTGTGTACAAATTTCACTGGAAAATACGACTGTTAATGACTAAAACGATTACCCCCAAATATACCTGTAAAACTGGAAATTTCACGTATCTGAAAATTGTTAAAATCACCATAAATTATATACATACTGGAATGATGCGTTCGAGGGCTTAAATCGAAACCGACTCGACGAACTATAACCCTATGCAAGTTTCTAATGGTTTATGTACTTAAATTGTGACAATATTTGGATCGGAGTGCGACTCTGGACTGCAGTCCAGAGCGACTCTGGACTGCAGTCCAGAGCGACTCTGGTTACTGTTTACTGTCCCGTAATGCGTGCCACCTTGTTTCCTGAACTCGTATGTTGCGGAACTCCGCAGTTTAATAAAGGTGAATCTGTTAGCTAGATAACACAAGTGGTTTCATTCCGTTTCATCGTCGTTTGCTATTTAAATTGTAAATTAAAAAGGCAGGACGTAAAACAGTCTTCAACAGATTCAGAAGTGACAAACTAGTGATAAACAGTGTGTAACTTTCGACGTACTGACACGATTGAGAATCCGTCTGTTGCGTTGAATACCCTACTGAAAACCCTAGATATCATTCAACTGTAGCGTCGCTAAATTCTGATCCCTACTGGGGTTAAAATGCGTTGCGAAACGGACTTCTGATTCTGAAACCGGATTTCAGCAGCGAAAGCTTAAAATGAAATGTCCGTATCTAGTGATCCTGAAACCCGATTGACGTGAAACCAAATTCGCTGGATAGATAATCAAACATACTATTTATTCCCCGTTCATCGTTTCGCTAAACTGTACACGTACGATTTATGATAAATTATGCAAGTGGTAGAATACTGATTTATGACATCTTAATCATGCTTTACATATTGTTTTCTCATCATATCATACATATGTCACTGTATTGATAACCTAGTGATCATGTGCATTACCCAGTGTTAGGTATTAGTGGTGATTGTGGCAAGTACGTTAGTGTTCGTGCATGAGTGGATAAGTGAAAGTGACACATACTTGTACACAATCAGTGAACCCTATTATTCTATTGCATTGTCGACGTCTGTGGGACGCGTGTAAGTGTGACTATAAGTGGTATGTGACACTTATGGAAGCTCTCGCATGAGTGTCACAGATAAGACACCAAACACTGCCCATTTATCTTGGGTATTAGTCGGGACGTGCTTGATGGGGATCCTGTCTCCAGTTCTCGCACAGACTTGTCATGGACCGACCGGTATTTGAGTTTATGGTTGGCGTTTGATGTAGACCACGGGGTGTGGGGTAGTTTGAGTGTGAGTTCAACAGATTCCCGGGAGTCCCATGCCGGCTTATATATATGGAGATATATGAAGATTTACAGGGTACATGATTATTACCGTGAGTTATATTTTGGGCCCGTAGTCCCTTGCCCTTGGGTCTTACCCTTGGGTGGAGGACACTCACAAGTGGTTGACTCTCACACTTGGACTGACAATAGGCTTAGTGACATGTACAGTGAGACTTAGAGACTGATAGGGATAATGACATTGATATACATTACTTACTGTGTTAACATACCTGGCATACTATTTTACTGCTTTACTGTACACCTTATCTATTGGACACTTCATTGGTTACTCCGTGTTCATATTTTTACCGTCTTGATTTACTGTTACATATTTATTATCATTGTTCGAGTTGCCACTTGCATCTACATATACATATTACTATTGTGTCGCTCTGACGACCTGAGTATGCATGCTCAGAGTGAGGAGTGGATTTAGCCTGGACCAGGACCAGGCGTACATCGCAGATATCTTGATCAGCTATCCAGAGATTTACTCTGTGTACCTCCATCAGATCAGTTCTTTGTATTTGTTCTGTTTCAGTTACTGTATTTCTCATTACCTGTGCATTCTTTACTGATTACCACGTAAAGTTAGAAGCCGAAGTGTGACTACGGCAGGATATTTCCTTGACCGTAGGAGCATGGCTGGCCTTGTCAACCCCTCGTATTCCGTATTTTGGGAAGCGGGGCGTGACAATTGGTTTGGTGCTCTGGATTTGGGACAGAGGCGAGGACAGAGAGGGTAGCGACGGGTCGTGGGTCTCCGGCGATGGGGTTTGCCGGCGAGGGGTAGTGGGTCGGGTTCTTGACGTCGGGGATGAGCTCGGGTGTGCAGGGAAAAAGGTTCTTGCTCGGGTTCTGGGGAGTAGGAGAGAGGGGAGAAGGTGGTGGTGAGGGGTGAGGCCGACGGGGCCGAAGCTCCGGCGAGGGTGCAGGCGAGGCGATGGGTTGCAGGCGCGGGTTCCTGTCGGGGTCGTGGGTTCGCAGCAGAGGAGAGAGGTGAGGTGGTCGAGGAGGAGAGGAGGCGTAGTCGAGGGTGGAGGCGGCGATAGCAACGCGGGCGAAGGCTAGGGTTAGGGTTTCGAGTTGAGGCGGGAACTGGGAAAACGAAGAAGAGAGAGAAAAAGACGAGGGGTGAGATATAAATAGGTGGAAAAAATATAAAAGAAAATATACTATATATATATATATATATCTTAAGAGAAGACTGAGAGAGGTGAGAGTGAGTTTAGATTAGGATAGAATATATAAAAAAAATTAAAAGAATATGTATATGCAGAAAGAGACAGATAGAGGTGAGTGAGATTTGAGAGTTTAGAATATATTAAAAAATATATTTATGTTAAAGAAAATTTGTAAATCTTATAAAATATATATTTAACAATTAAATATATATTAGAATATAATATTAAGAAAATTTGAGTTTTTGGCTAATACAAAATTATTCCAAAATATGCTCGGGTTGGGTCTAAAATTACAGTTTGAAAATACGGATAATATACGTGTCAACCAAAACCGAAATGCGATGTCCGGTTAAAGAAAAATGCGTACCCCTAAGAACGGATACACGTAGTATGCACGTAGCGATCCAAACGAGTCTGTTTCACTAAACGGGACGTGAATACGATGTACGGATGCAACCACAGGGTCAGGAGTATGATGCAGGCCATGCTAGGTATTTAAAAATATATTATTTGACTATAAATGTATTATTAAAAGAATGCAGATGCCAAATATACGATACAGGTATACAGAACAAATGTGTGCACGAATCCTCAAAACTAGCAGGGATAAAACATAAACAAGAACCAAGACGGGTTTCAAGCATGCGGGTCGCGTCGGATACTAAAAAAAGATACCAAAACACTATCCGCACCCAAAACAAATAACACGAAGAAATAGCCACAGGATAAACAAAATAATCAAAGAGAATATTGTATAAATGAATTAGGGTGGTACACTTATGAAAGGTGGGCTTAATGCATTAAAGACATTAACATGCATGTCATAAACGACTTTTACTCTAGCAACTTAAATAGAGACAAAAATCACTGGGAGGAGGATAACTTGCTTAATAATACCTTCATATTTCACCACTTTTGCACTTTAATACTATATAGTTTTCTTCTCGGCATTTTAACACCCTAATGTATTTTGTTGTTAGCGCTTTGCTACCTTCTGCCTTTACCGCTGTGTCTATTTTGTGTCGTTTTATTCGTAGAATGATGTAGACAAAAAATTATGAAAACGGTTTTTAATGAATAAAACGACGCAAAATAGATACGGCGATAAAGAAAGAAGATAACAAAGTGCTAACGGCGAAAAACATTTGGGTATTAAAGTGCTGAAAAGAAAACTATATAGTATTAAAGTACAAAAGAGGTGAAACATTGAGGTATTATTAAGCAATTTACCCCTTGTAGAGTGTTTTTCGTCACCTTCTTGAAATAGGAATGCGCGTCGCTTGTCAGGCGTATTCCAGATTCCCGCTGCCTGGGGCAGGCAATGGTTTATTGATCGTGGGGATTCAAATCTTCAGCAGCCGTGAACTAAACTGCTGTTAATTACGCTTTGCTCTTGGAGCGAAGAAATCTCCAATTAACAGGTCAAACAGATCATGCGAACTCAATGCGTAGCATACGCTTGTTGTATTTTGAAGGTGTTTAGGACATATGGGGGCTTCGAAGAGTTTATGGGGTCCCGCTACCCGAATAGCGGGTTAGAGGTCAACGGAGACAAGCAGCCCCCTTATGGGGTGCGGGGCAACACACTCCTAGAAATTTGTTTCTAAGAGGAGAAGGTTTTTGAATGTGAGGCGTGTCTATTTTATTTATTTCTTTACTTTGTACACTATTTACAAGGAAGACAGAAGTGAGGAATGCGCGTGTGTCATATGCACACTTAGTAAGGTGCGCACGTGTCGAGATGGCACTTGAAAAGATGCGACCCTGGCAAGGTGCGCACCTGGTAAGGTGCAAAAGAGGTAGGGGTCAAAGGGTCACGAATGGGACAAAAGGTCCAATAAGGTGCACACTTAGAGTGGTGCGCACCTCAAAGGGTATGGGAGTGGGGCCAAAAGGTCCAATGAGGTGCGCACTCAGTAAAGTGCACACATAGCGAGGTACGCGTCTGGCACGATGCGCACCCAATGGGGTGCGCATCTAACCAAATGGGCACCTAGCGAGGTGCGCACCGAGCAGGGTGCAAGCAAGGATCGAAACCCAATGGAGCTACAGCACTAAACACAATTTTTTATTTTTAGAAGATCAAAGGGGTTCTTTTACCCTTTCATGAGGTTTCAGGACGTGCGCAGATGGGTTTTCTCTTCTTCCTTCTCTTTTCTGTTGGATCTTGAGAAGAGAGATAAAAAGAAGGTTGCTCTTTTGATGATTTTAATGGGAGATCTGTATTCCTCTCAATGGGTTAATGACCAAAATCAATTTTATTTTTTAAAAAAGGAGAGAATTTGCCTTGGATTTAATTGAAAAGGAGGAAGAAGAAAGATCTTGAGAGAGAAAGCGGCACAAAACCCTAAATTTTTTAGAGGGGAATCGGTATGTTTTATTTCATCATGATGGTTGGCTTTTATAGCCTTGGCATTTTACATTGGGCCCTTTGGGCTTTACAATTTTTTGCTATCTTGCCCAATTTAATTCTAACAAATTACATATTCATTTATTTGCTATATATTTATTTTATTTTCTAGTTTGGCATGGGGCACTTGAACTTGGCTTAAGCTGGGTTTGGACCCGCTTGACTTGGACTTAGGCTTGGGCCCACTTATTCGGGCGTTGACTTTGACTTTCTTGGACAAAGGGATATAAATTTTGACCCCAACACCCCTGGGAGGACTAATGCCCCTAATTTGATGGTTAACCATTATAAATCCGTAAATATGAAATATTGACCACAAAAAGATTTTTGATCATGTTATCCTATGGAATTCAGAAGTCATGGAGCCGAAGGCAAGTATAAAAAGAAAAGAATGGAACTGGAAAAGAACAAATAACAATAAGCTTATTCTCTTTTCAGATTTGTGCGGAAAGAAAGAAGAGTAAAAACAAGAGAAGCAGCCAGTTTGGCAAAGCTTGAACATACTGGGAAAACTCGAGCAAGATTTTATAGCAGGATCAATGTGTTTTAAAAAGCGGCCACCATTTAGCTAAAGTCTACTATTTTAATTTCTTATTAATAGTACTTGTTAAAAGCTATAAGATGATAGCAAAAAACATTAATTATCAATGCCGTTAAAGTTATATAAAAGGTTGATTATTCGCCGGCTTAAAAGCTTTCAGCTAGCAACCGAGTCTAAATTACTACTGGTGTGGAATATTGAGCCAAACACAAGATCTACTTGATCTATGGGCTTTATGCTCTCTTCTTTGGTTATTTCGATTCAAATTAGTTTATGCTGACCCCTTCTCTTCTAATTTTTGTAACCCACTCCTGGAATGCAAATGAAAGACACACAAAAATATCATAAAACAATAATATCTATTAATTATTAATCAATCAACACAAAGCATCTATAATTGAAATTAAAAGTTGAGCATTTAGCAGCTACTTAGGTTCTTAAGCGATCAGGCCAACTTGACACTGCATATTTTGGCTCCGCTATAAAAACTGAAATTCCAGAAAGCATAGAATTGTTGTTTCACTTTTATAAAGCTAGAGAAGAGAAAAATGAAAGAAAATGTTTCTAGAAAGAGCATAATTATTATATTCAAAGAAGGTTTGAGGTCAATGTTAGGACTTTACAAAACAAAAATTAAACGTGGAATTGAATGCATCAGGGGACAAAGCGCTCAAAGACCGACTCATAACGACACAACCCCGGCAACGGCACGGCCGTGGCAACAGCAACGAGGTGAGCTCGGTGAGATGGGATGCTTGGGCTTGAAGTGGAGCTTGGGCTTAACAACTACGAGGCTTGGCTTAATATGTATTATCTTTTAAGAAATACACAACCATCAAAATTGTGACTGCCAAAGTTGATGCAAGTAATGAACACGTAATATGCACTTAATCGAGTGAGCATGGATAGTCAAGTAAATATGAACAAGTACGCAAGCGCGAGATCAATCATGTAATGTGCAAGAGATCAAATGATGCATATGCACGTAACAGCATGAGAAATCAAGCATAAACAAATGTATAAAAATGGAAATCCATAATGGATCCAAATCCATAAAATATGCGGAATTTAGCCTCACTTAGAAATTCCTTTAAAAATGGAAAACAAGATCATTAAATCCAAAACCAAATTTTTATAATAAGATCAATGAGTCTAGTTTCATATCGTAGAATATCATCAACAATCTCCAAGTATGAATACAATCGCAAAAGGATGTCACCGCTCAAACTCACTGGACAGCCGGCCGATATCTCGCAAATCCGATGTCTAAATAAATAAGTCATATATCCATAATTATCAACCCGAAAAGTTATACAACTTCCATGGAGACAAGATCACATAATCATCACGAATTCAAGCCCAAAACCTAGCAACAAGATGACTGCAGGAAACACCCAGAAATGTGGAATTCCCAGAACACAACACTTCAATTCAAAAATCTGTATTAAATCCGACGCTCCACCTAATACAACCAAAATTTACATGACAACAGATCTACGAGTCCCCTATAAGTTTCAATTAGACCAAATTATCAAACTCTAGACAGAGTAACCCACAAAAATTCCACAACATGGCTGCACAATATAATATTCCACAAAAACCGAACATTAATAAAACTATTTTCACTGCAAAATCATGTACATATGCAAAATATTCAACAATAGTTGATCGATGAAGCATAGGAGGAGGAAAATAGCGGTAACATCATGTTAGAGCAAGGAATACTTGCCTCGGGGAAATGTTTCACGGCAAAAGCTCATGGGGAATCTCGTTTCGGCATTTCATCGAACATTCGGCGCATGTCATCGAATCGCCGTCGAATTGAAGCGGCGGTGGCAGGGTTTGATCACTGGCCTGGGCTCGGCTTGTTACAAGTGGTGCTCGGCCAAAGGGGGTTCTCAGCTTGATGGGTTGTAGAGATGGAGGAGGTGAGGCAGCTCAAGGTGGTGGTCGCGGTGGCTGCTCGACGATAGTGTTGGCCGGCGGCGGCGATGAGTAAAGGAGTGCTTGGCTGCGAGAGGTTACGGAGTGCAGTAGGTTGCTCGGTTGCTGGAGAGAAGGTTGGAGGAGGAGAAAGGCTTAGGTGATGCCGTGGCGGTGTAGGGTTACTCGGGTATGGAGGAAGAAGAGGGAGCCTACGTCGATGGTGGTGGTGTCGATGAGATGGAGGCGATGTGAGGGATCGAGGGCGATGCCGAAGGAGAAGGCGACGGTGGGAGGAGGCTCGGTTTGGGCTTGATAGAGGGTGAAGGTTGAAGCTCGTGGGGACTTGGCGGTGCGGTGGTTGCCTGGAGGTGCGGCGGCGGCAGCAGGAGGCGAGAAGATGGCGATCCAGAGACGACCTCGACGAGGTGGGGAGCTCGGGCGGTGGCGAGAAGAGGTTGTGAGGGCGGTCGGCCTTGGAGCTTGGAGGGTGAGAGGAAGAAGGTGATGTTTCGGGAGGTGAAGAGTTCGAGAGGGCTTCGCGAGTGAAGGAATGGAGTGAGGAGAGGGGCCGGTTGTGAGAAGGAAGCGAGGATGAGGGATGCGAGAGGGATCGTTGGGGTGAGGAACGGTCGTGGGAGGGAGCGCGTCGTGCGGGGGTTGTTGGGGTCGTGGGCTTCGTGGCAGAAGAGAGGAGGCATTGAAGGGGAGTGGGTGCGGCCGTCGCGGTGTGGGCGTGGGTCGTGAGGAGCAGTTGCGAGAAGAGAGGGAAGCGTTGGCGAGAGAGGGGAGCTGGTCGTGGGGTGGACGCGGGTCGTGGGGAAGCGGGCATGAGAAGTGGGGAGTTGACGCGAAGAGCGGGAAAAGGAGAACGAGAAGAAGCGGGTACGGTATGGGTCGGGTGTGCGTGTCGGGTCGGGCGTGAGGGAGTGGGCCATGGGCTGGGCCGGCTTGGGGGAAAGGAGAAGAGAAAAAAAGAAGAAAGAAAAGAAATGAGAGAGAGAAGGGATTGGGTTGGGTTTGGGTACTGTTAGGAAAAAATAGAAATATTAAATAGGGAAAAATAATAGAAATATTTAAATAGGGAAAATATAGGAAATGTTTATTTATAAATACGAAAATTACTTTTAAAGGAACTGGGTATTACACAAGCACACAAAAAAGTGTCTCCGAGAGATCTAGCTCTACAAGTGTTGTGCAATCCACGTGACAACTACACCAACAAAAAGTGATAGTCGCATGTGAGGGGGAGTGTTGAGATGTGAATGACTAAAATAATCCTACGTTGAAAAAACTATGAGAGGTACACGGATATAAGATATAAGATGGGACAAACCTCAATAAGGCTTAAGTCTTATTGTTGGATCCCACTTATATCAAAACCCCGTGTACACTCAAATATAAATATATAACCGCCCCCTCGTTCTTGAAAATATGTATAAAAAATCTAATAAAATGTAAATATCGTTCCTATTAAAAAGCACCTCACTTGCCCAAACTTTTCGTGTACTCAATTTAAAAATCTTTTTAAGCTCAATAGTTTCTCTATATGAACATTGTAATATTTATCAAGCGACAACTTATCTTTTATCTTGGTTAAGAGAAGAAGATCATCAACATTGTAGAGGAGGCCATCATGTATGGGTTTCTTCGTCCAGTTAAAACAATGTTGTAGTGAAAGGGAAAATTCCTAAAGTCAGGGCTTTTAGGTGATGGAGCAAGCGTGGGATGTCGATCCTCTCAAAAATCGTCGTGTTTACATTTGCTCTTTTAGCCCTTCATTTTACTTTATTGCATTTATGTTTGGCCTTATATGTTATCATACTCCATTGTTGGATTGTTTTGTTTAATTTGAATATCTTATTACTTGTTTTTCCGAGAAAAACGCTATTTTTAAAATGTTGTTAGCCTTACGTTTAGGGCTGGATGGTGGACTTACACCTCCTCCCTCCCTGAGCCCTCCTCGCCCAAACACCATATCACATTACAAAAAAGGTCTGCGCATTAGTATTGAGCTGCATCACCTTGGTGTCAAGAGAGTTATGGTTCTTTAGTCATTTTTTCCCTTCATAGTATTATTTTCCACCATTAAAAATTTCAGAAGAAGATGAAACTCAAAGTGCAATAACCCTCAAGTAATATTGGTGCTTTTGATGACTCATTGACTCGCATCTTTTGTTAACTTGCAAACAAGGTTGATATTTTTTTGTTCTTGGTTCTAGATGGATACCCTAACCGATATCTTGCTGTTTGCAAATACCAAAGGGTGTTTGTCTTATTATTATAGGCTAGGTTCAAAATTGGCAAGCACAGGGTATAGCTTATCCATGCCCACGAAAAATATTATGACTGCTTTGCATTAGAAATTACAATAAAATGAAATGTTTTAGGCATTTGATTTAGTTATTTATTTATGTTTATTTTTTGCGTTTCAAAAGTCAATAAACATGTATATTTGAAAAGGCAGTAAGTTGGCATTAAGAAGCATTTGAAATCTATAAAGACAACTGCTATAGCATCAACATGGTATGTGTGTGTGTGTGTGGAGAGAGAGAGAGAGAGAGAGAGAGAGAGAGAGTCACAATTTCATGGCATTTGATAACCGCCTGACTTATTTCTTGAAATGAGCCGGTAGGCATGGCGGTCAAGCGTGCCAACTCCGTTTCATTTGGACTCAGGATGTCAACACTGTTTATGAGCTCCTCTGGAATGGGTGAATCCACCCCTCCAGCATCTAATATGACGGGAACTCCCGAATTCTTTGCAGCCTGCATTGATGATGATAACGATTATTATTACGCGCATAGATCAAAAGGTTCAATAGAAATTTGATGGTCTAATAAACTGAATCGGTAAGGGGATACCTTGGCGGCCATCAAGTTGACAGGATCAGGGATCTCCCGTTGCAAGAGGACCACGCCGGCGCCGCAGAGGAGGTCAAGATCATGGGGGTGCAGGGCCTGGTGGGGCCCGCAGCACATGTTGGCACCACCAACGATGGATGGAGTTCTGGCCATCGGACTGGAGCATGATGACGGCATGCCCGGTGGGGGCTTCGGGAACACGGGTGAGGCGCGATCAAAACGCGGACCCCACCAAATTGGGAGAGGGGATCCTCAATGAGGTGGCCATGGGCATCGCCACCGACCTGGCCAAGGAAGAAGGTGGGGCGGAGGGCGAGGGAGAGCCTAGCGGCGCAGCAGGCCTGGTTGGCTCCCTTGCCGCCAGCGAGGGTCTGCCCAGTGCGGGCAGCTATGGTCTCCCCCTCCTTGGGCGAAGGTGGTCAATCTCGACGTAGATGTCAGCATCGGCGGACCCCACCACCACCAACGGAGGAGGAGATAGAGATGGGAACTCTGACTCCTCTAACTCTGAATGGGACTGGGAAAGGGAAAGGGTAAGGGAAGGGTAAGGGAAAGGATTGGTGTTGGAAATGGAGAGGTGTATTTTTCTTCTTGCTGTTTGGATAATATTGGGATGTCGATGGCATGTGTTGTTAATGTTCAATGAACGACACTGTGACGGAATCGGTAATGATGGCCGGATCAAAGTATTCATCGTTTTTTGGGGGTTTTAGCCCCCTCTGGTTCCTGCCACTCATCATTTCAATATTTAGTATATGTCACGAAAAACACAACCCAAATCTTCAGTTTTTTAAAGACAATATCAAACTCAAATTCTTAGTTAGGATTTTAGCTATAATGGTAAAGATAATTTCAATAACTTAAAATGCAGGTTCTTTGAAATAAAAGTTTTTAATTGTTTATTTTTTCACAATCAAACTGCAACTAATGAAAAGAAAGACATACAGGGTATGCGATATACCACATCAAATTAGCCGCGTCCGCAAATCAAGACAATGATAAAACATGGGCTCTTAGTACATCTTGGATTAAGTTACCAGGAGCCCACCTCCCCCTTTATCTCTTTACGTAACACAGGTAATGAAACTGTAGAATATTGCATACTTGTTAAATTCTTAAATAAACACACAACTTATAATACAAGTTAGTAAATTACATGGAAAAATTATATTGGACTGTAAGCTTTTTGTGGCATGAATATCAATTAGGTTATTTAGTTTTTTTTGTACCAAGCGTCTTAGTATGCGCGGACGGGGTATAGGAATGTGTGGGCAATTCTTATCATCAAAATATCTCATATTCCAACATTTCCTCCTATTCAATCTCTATCTCATGTGCTTTGTTATCTCCCAAGCCTTCTAATCTAGTCAAAGATGATCAATTTACACCAAACTCCAACTTGATATGGCAAATTGGGTAGAAGTGCTACAAGATATAGATTTGATGGTTGTGCGGAGGAGAACTCAACGAAAATTGAAAATCATTCCCATTGATTTTACACAGTTGAGGCTTATGTTTTTAATGGATGTGCAATTTGCTGCTACAGAGCTTACACTGGCATTAATTAAGCAGTTACTGACGCCATATGTATCCACAAAAAAATGCAACGGTGTATCAGTTCATATAGTTGTTTGTAACCATTATTAAATTGTATAATTCATAAACGGGGTTCTAAACAATGAGCATGTTTCAGTATATATTATATTTGTCGACAAATGGAAAATGATATGAAAATTCTATTCATTGTGTCTTTTGATCACCTATACCATAAGCAAAACTTTTGTATGTGTCTCGGACACGCCTATAATTTTGTCCACGAGAATGGTTCTTCTAATTTAGGAATTTTCTAGAACATTTTTTTTTGAATGTCATTAAAAGGGTTTTGCAATGCCTAGCTAGTATTTACACTGATTAATACTCTAAGATTCCAGACTTTTCTTGAAATGAGAGCGAGACTCACTGGGACAAAATGATATTAGATGCAAGATATGGAAAGGAAGACAATGTTTTCCCCCCATTCACATGAATATTTTTGCTTTGTTAATTGTTCATTTGAAAGTGTGTATATTTAAGCCATCTATAAAAGAGTATTATTTACTACCAATAGGAATGTTTGCCATTTAGTTATATAATTATTTAAGTGCGTGCATTTAAGCCCTAAAAAGGCGTATAATTCACTTTATAGAGCATAAGAAATGGTTTTATGCATGTATTCATCATAAGTTGCTTGTAGACCCAAATGAACCAGCTTATCGCAGCGAAGTTAGCTGGGTTGAGAATATGGTTGCGTTGCTTGATAGCTATTAAGGCCCTGTCTAATAATGGAATTAAGTTTAAATAGCTGGAGTTTCATAAAGTTATCTAAACTTAACTTCAATATACTAATTATGCTATGTTTGGTTTTCATTTTGGAGTTTAGAAAACTTAAGATAATCGGGATTAACTAAGCTCCAATGCAAACGGAGTTTTCTTAACTCCAAGAATTTTTGAAGAAAATATCCATTTCAGAGTTCAGATAACTCCAAAACAACATTTTGGAGTTTGGAAACAACATTTCCAAAGCCAAACAAGTTCCATCAAAGTTGAGGTTTTAAAAATGGATGTCGGGCCTAGCAAACTAGAGTTTTAAAAGTCTTTAGAAATCTCTTCCCAAAACCCTAACCTAATCCAAGAAAAATAGCCAGAAACACTCGAATTTGATCTATGGAAAAACACAACCACGACCACGATCCCAACAAAAACCCGACGATTCCTCTAAAACTCAAACAAATTCGCAAGGCTCAACAGATCTTGAATGAATTGATCTAACAAAGAAAACATCATCAGGTCCATCGATTAAAAGGGTTAAGAGATGAGAAAAGATTGTAGCTGATCTCGAAAACAGAGAGAGAGAGAGATTGATGATGCTCATAAGTGGGAATTCCCCGGATCATGACATGTGGTAGCTGACGTGTCCCGGGGCTCACGGGAACCAGGACAAGCACCACATATTGGAGGCGTCCCCCGGGCTATCATCCCGAGGAATGACCCAACCTCGGATGGATCCCTGAATACTCCTATGCTCGCCATGTAAATAACCATTGGCTCGCCTCCTCGCCCTCCTACACGCCGAGCTTCCACGGCCTCCCGCTCGCCTCCGAACTATCACATAACCGAGCTTCCTCGACCTCCCGCTCGCCTCCGAGCCTCCCGCCGAGCTAAGCCTCCCTGGTCCTACCGAGCAACCAAGGACGCAGAGCCCAAGCGCCTCCGTCACGGCTCCGCGTATCTCTCCAGAAGCGAGATATCCGCCACCCAATATCCCGCGTTCCGCGCCATCGTATCCCCCCATTAATAAGCGTATCTCGTCATTAATGGGGGGATCCCGTCAATCACGCGGGTGTAACGCCAGGGGCGTAACTGACGGCGAAGATCTCGCGCCAGCTCGCTCCAAGCGACCACTATAAAACCTCTCTCCCAGACGACTCAGGTAACGCAATTTTATTCCAATAAGCCGCTACTCTGCCCAAATTTCCCGGATAACTTGAACCATGGTGGTACAACCACCCCGGGACTTCTTTTGCAGATAGCTCGGCTTTGCCTCAAAACACACCCACTGAGATCCACACGCTCAAGGAGGCAACTCTCAACACCAATCTCAGTCGTCCGCCAACGCTCGTGACATATCGACGAAGGACAACATCTGAAGGAGATCCAAAACTCCATCATTTGGCGCCGTCTGTGGGAAAGATCGAAAATTTCTTCCACCCATCAAAAGTTGATCTTCCGCTCTCGACTACATGGCGAGCGAAAACCATGGCGATCCTAGCACAAGCCGCCGCCCTCCCCACAACGGAGGCGCGGACGGATCTACTCCCCCACCGAATTCCATTCATGCCCTCTCTACACGGATCGATAGGTTCACGTCCATAGTGGATGCCCTCGTCCGCATCCAAACGGCGGGCCCATCCCCCAGATCGCCGTTCCCCCGTCCGGGGGTCAGGACCTCCGCAGAGGGGGAGATGACGCCGCCCACGCTGGCACCACTGAATAATGTCTTGCTCACTCCGGCGACCACCGATCCCCTGCAGCGACCGATTCTATGACTCGCTGGACGCCACATGGCCCCACACCGTGGTCTCGTGAAAGAGCCCATCGCCCTGAGGCCTATCACGTTCCCGTCCCTCCTGAGAAGGTATCGGTCAGCTCGCCTGCACCCAGGCATGACCGACACCCCCTCCCTTGACAGGACCACACGGACGGCACTCGCCTCGAGGACTCAAGAAGGACCTCCTCGGGGGACCTGAGGAATCTGATAGAACGGAACTGGAGTCGCAGCCGGGCGCAGGCTACAAGCGGGAATGGCCACTACTCCGACCACGTCGACTCCTCGGGGTACTACAATCGTCTCGACACCCTCGAAAAGAAAATCGAGGGTATACATCAGGAGGGTCACCCGTCGAGCGAGGTGGTCAGGTATGTCGCCGACTCGCTCACAAAGCCCTTTACCGAAGAGTTGCTCACCATACACGTCTCGTCCAGAAACAAACCTTCCAAGGTGGCCCTCTTCGATGGGAAGTCTGACCCGAAGGACCATCTGGACGCATTCACGGCGGGCATTGTAACACCCTAGTTCATTTATACCGGTTCTAGTTCAAGTATTTCTTTATTTATGGTATTTTCCTGATTTACTGTGTTTTGGGTGCGAATAGTGTATTTGACATCTGTATCCGCATCCTACCCGACCCGCTTGCTAGAAATCCGTCTTGATTCCTGTTTATGATTTATCCTGCCTTGTTATATGGATCCGTGCACTTTCATTATTTGTACACTGCATACTGGCATTATCTGGCATCTGCATTTATCAACATAACATTTTTAAGTCACATAAAATATTTTAAAAATACATTGCATGGCCTGCATCACACCCCCGACCCTGTGGTAGCATTCGCGCATCTTGTTCTCGTCCCGTTCAGTGAAACGGACTCGTTTGGATAGCTACGTGCATGCTACGTGAATCCGTTCTTGAGGGTATGCATTTTCGTTATTCGGAAGTCCTATTTTAGTTTTGGTCGACACTTATATTTTTCATATTTTATAACTGGATTTTTAGACCCGACCTGGGCGCATTTTGGAGTAAGTTTGTAATTGACAAAATATCAAATTTTATTAATATTATACTTTAAATATTATTAACTGTTAAAAATTTAAATAACGAAAAAGATTTTTAATCCTAACTAAACGACAAATCTCTCTCTCCTCTCGATTTCTCTCTCTGTCTCTCTCCTCTCGCACTCTCTCTCCTCTCTCTCTTTCTCTTTTTCTTTCTCTCTCTCTCTCCCCCCTTGACCCACTCACTCTCTTTCTCTCTCCCCCTTTCTCTTTCTCTCTTTCCCCCCCCCCTCTCTCTCTCTCTCTTCCCCTCTCTCTCACATCTCGCGATCCCTGTTCACCAGGGATCCGCTCACCTCCCTTCTCTCCATATAATCACCTCCCTTCTCTGTTTCTTTTCTCCTTCTTCTATTTTTCCCGCAAACCCTAACCCAAAAACCCAGCCGCCTCACCTCGTCGCTGTCGCCCCTCGTCGGCCTCGTTCATCATCACCTCCTCCTCTCGTCTCCACCTTCTCTTCCTCCGCCTCCAACCATCACCACAACCATCACCACCATCACCAACAATCTACTGCAACCCTAACCCTAGCCTTCGAATGCACCTCGCCTGCGCCCTCGACGGAGCTTCGATCACCCTCTTCGGCCTCCCCTCCTCGACCACCTCCTCACCTCCCTATCCCCTCTCCCCGCTGCAAACCCGCATCCCCGACTCTCCCCTGCACACCCCGACCCAAGAACCCCCCTGCACACCGCGGCCACTGCCAGCCGTGGATCCCGCCGTCGACGGCCCATCATTGTCGTTTTCGTCTCGCCTGCCTAGCTTCTGTCCCAGATACCCCAGAGCCTCACCCAAACCCCAGTCCTCTTCTTTCTCCTCACTCTTTCTTCTTCTTCCCTCTCTTTCTTCTTCTCTTTACTTTCTTGATTCCGTTTCCCAGTGATCGCCGGAGCCGTGCCGCGCCGACGATCCGAACAATCCAGTTGACGTGCCCAGCCAGCGTGGTCGTGTTCTTACTTTGCTTGGTTCAGTTCTTTATGCCCGTGTCACGCCCCGCTTCCCAAAAATGTGGAATACGGGAAGCGACGAAGGCCAGCCGTGCTACCTACGGTAAGGAAAGGTCCTACCATAGTCACATAAGGCTGTCTAGATTAACCTGTCAAAAATAAAATCCAATACCAAAAGAAATAATACTGATAATCATGCTGCATTGAAACCACAAGAAATCCTAAAATGGGTCCACTAGATAATTGATGCAATTAAAGATCCAAAACAAAAGATTCGGAATAAAATAAGATCCGAAAGAGATACAAAAGTCCTAATGTCCCATAAGGGCGCACATGCTAAGAGCTAAAAGTAACGGAAAATAACCTACGATTACTGATCTTCAGCAAGGTCCTGGTAGCCGCTCTGATCCTGCTCAGCCTGCAGATCTGACTCTAAACCTGAGATGGCAAATCTCAGGGATGTCGGAACATCCCAGCAAGTACTCAACGTATAAAGAGTGTGTAGCATAAAAACAAGAATATATAAAAGTGAAGCCCGGTGCACAAGAAAGCATGTATATAAGTAATTAAATGCATCAACACTATGAAACATGTATGTAAGGGATCAGGTCATAACCTAACCGGCCACTAAAGGGTAAACTATCCTATCGTAAGCTTGAGTGTGTGCGTCAACCTCTGCAGGAGTATTCCTAACCCAAGAGTGATGCCCCAGGGGCTAGGAAACACGGGCCCAACTGTGGAATGAACAAGAGACCGCTATAGCCCGGTACGAGCTGTAATCATGTGACCGCTATAGCCCGGTACGAGCTGCCGGCATGGGACTCCTGAGATCCTGTTGAACAACGCACACTCAAACTACCCCAACACCCACGTATGTATAGTTGCTATGGTAAATATTAAAATCACTAATTAAGAATGCTGAAAAGACAGGAACTTGCAGTATGGTAATTGTATGGAAATAAAACTGGTGAATAGTGGTGTCATGGCATGTAGTCCAGCACTCTAATTAATGATTTCACTTAAGAAAATAAATAATAAAAATCACGAATAAGCATGTCAAATCAAGGTGTTCTATACATGTAATCAACATGAGTCTCAAATGTGTATAAAGCATGTAAAAGGATTCTTGTGCATAATATTCATGTCATAGCATTACATAACGAAAAAGCAAGCAGCAGTCAGCATTATATATATTAGCAAGTGTTACGATAAGGACAGATGATAAAACTGTGAAAGAAACATCTTTCCTCTAATAACCAAACTTGTACAGGCTAAGAACTAATTTAGATAATCGCCGATGTTGCATCGACAAAATGAAAAGAGCAAGAGTACTTGCCTGAGGATAGCGATCACGGAAAAAGATGTACAAAAATGCAGGCACGATCTCAGCCAAGGTGCGACTTTGGATCTGAGTTATATGATCTGCCTAGATAAATTTCATCGATTTAAATCATAAGTATTTATATAAAAATTGTCACACATAATTATTTCAATTTAGGGTTTTGATACAAATTTTCCCTATTTAATTTCTCGCTGATTTCATACCATTTTATTCATTTATTTATTTGTTTCTTTTTTTTTCCAGAACAGAACAGAACAGGGATCGAGAGTGCTTACAGGGGAAATCGTAGCCGTTGCGATTGCTAGGGTCCAGATCTACGATGGAAGGAAAGGGGTGATGTTGCTGCAGTGAGTTGTGGAGATTTGGGTGATGGGAGCAGCGACGAGGGAAGACGAGGGTTGCGACGACGTCGAATGCCCTGTGCAGGTCGCTGGAAGTCGTGGTGGAGTCGGAGATGGCTGTGCGAAGGGACGTTGGCGGCGGTGGTAAGACGAGATGAGGAGATCGGGGTTGTGGCCGCGCGAGGGACGGAGGCGACGTCGACGGGAGGAGGACGAGAGCGAGAGCAAGGCGAAGGAGAGAGGAAAGGGTCTCGGCGTTGATGGAGGCGAGAGGAGGGGTCGGGGTCTGCGGCGGTGTTGGTGGCGACGACTACGGTTAGGGTTTCGGGGGTGAGGAACGAGCGGCGGGGAAAGAAAGAAAGGGGTGCGGGTATGAGAGAGAGAGAGAGAGATTAAGTTGTGAGAATGAGAGATAGAGAGAGATTTTTAGTGTATATATAAAATATTTTTATAAATATATTATAAGGATACATATCTTTAATTGGTTGCATTTAGAGATTCGGTGCAGATTTTCTCGTTCTCATTTTAACAGTAAATAAATACGCAAAATGTTATTTTACTGTTACTAAGAAAATATTATTTATATAGTATAAAAACTGAATATTTTCCATATCAAAATTGTTTACAGAGGAAAAAAATCTAAATTAAAATATTTTAGCTGCCAACAAAAATTTCAAAAAAAAATTGGGAAAAGAATCTTGATAAACTCTTAAATTAAGCATTCAAATAGGGTTGTTACATCCTACCCACCTTACAGAAAATTTCGTCCTCGAAATTGGAAGGACGACTACAAGATCAAGAAAACATGTGTGGGTACTTTTGACGAATCGTGTCCTCACGCTCCCAAGTAGATTCTCCGCGAGAACGTCCGCCCCAAGATATAAGAAATAAAGGGATGATCTTGTTTCTCAATACCTTCTCCTTACGGTCGACGATGGCTGTAGGTTGCTCTACATACGAGAGATCAGTGCTCAAGGTTAATTCAGAGTGATCGAGAATATGACTGTCATCGCGAACGTACCGACGCAACTGTGATACATGGAATACATCGTGCACACCAGCCAAAGAAGGTGGTAATGCCAATCTGTAGGCCACTGCTCCAACGCGTTCCACAATCTCGAATGGTCCAATATATCGGGGACTGAGTTTCCCACGACTACCGAATCTAATCACTCCTCGAGTGGGCGAAATCTTAAGGAAGGCATGATCCCCTACTTCAAACTCAAGAGATCTTCGACTAGTATCCGCCCAGCTCTTCTGACGATCTTGTGCTGCCTTGATACGGTCCCTGATCAACTGGACCTTCTCAACTATTTGGGTTACGAGCTCCGGTCCCAATAATCTTCGCTCACCCACATCATCCCAGCAAAGTGGAGAACGACATTTACATCCGTAAAGTGCCTCGAACGGTGCCATCTGGATACTCTCCTGATAGCTGTTATTATACGAAAATTCCACCAAGTGAAGATGATCTTCCCATGATCCCTTGAAATCTAGCATACAGGCTCTCAACATATCTTTTAGTATCTGTATCGTACGTTTAGACTGTCCGTCAGTCTGGGGATGGTAAGCTGTGCTGTAGCGAAGACGAGTGCCTAAACTTTCTTGTAAGCTTCTCCAGAAATGTGAGAGGAATCTCGTGTCTCGGTCCGATACTATAGTGATAGGCACCCCATGCAACCGTACGATCTCTTGCATATACTTCTCTGCCAATGTCTCCGTCGATTGTCCCACTCGAAAGGGTAGAAAATGGGCCGCCTTTGTGAGACGGTCGACGATGACCCAAATAGCATTATTGCCCTTAGGACTCCGTGGTAAAGCCGTCACGAAGTCCATAGTGATGTGTTCCCACTTCCACTGGGGAATGGGAAGTGGTTGCAATAGGCCGGCCACTCGCTGATGTTCGGCCTTCACCTGCTGGCACACTAAGCACTTCGACACATAGCGGGCAATCTCTCTCTTCATGCCATTCCACCAAAAGTGTTGTTTAAGGTCCCTATACATCTTGGTACCACCCGGGTGCACCGAATAAGCTGAACTGTGTGCTTCCTTCAACACTTCCTCTCGAACGTCGCCCTTTAGCACGCATAATCGACTGCCGAATCTTAAAGAGCCATCTTCGTGTATCAATAGGTCTGTTCTCAATCCTGCCTCTACTAACCCGCGGAGTTTCTGCAATTGCGGGTCCCCAGTCTGTGCAGCTTTAATACGATCAACTAACGAAGACTGCACCTGTAGTTGCCAATATTGTCCGGGCGTCCCCTGCTCTACCACTTCTAGATTGAGCCTTCGAAATTCATCAATGAGTTCCTTCTGGCCAGTCAGCCACATCGCTGTTGGTCTCCGACTGAGAGCATCCGGTACCATATTTACTTTCCCGGGATGATATTTCAAATCGATATCATAATCAGCCATGAACTCCAACCACCTACGCTGTCTCATATTTAGCTCCTTCTGCGTGAATACATATTTCAAGCTCTTATGGTCCGTAAAAATTTCCACTCGTTCTCCCAAAAGATAATGCCTCCAAATTTTCAAAGCAAAAATTATAGCGGCCAACTCTAAATCATGAGTTGGGTAATTCTTCTCGTGCGTCCTCAGTTGACGCGGGGCATAAGCGACAACACTCCCACGTTGCATCAAGACATAGCCTAGCCCCTTACCGGAAGCGTCGCTATGAATCACCAGTCCTCCTGTCCCATCTGGTACGGTCAATATGGGTGCGGTTGTGAGTTTCTCCTTCAATAATTCGAACGCTCGGTTGCACTCTTCTGACCATACGAATGGTATCCCTTTTCGAGTAAGTCTTGTCAATGGCTCCGCCGCTCGTGCAAAATCTTTAACAAATCTGCGGTAGTAGCCTGCGAGTCCCAGGAAACTTCTAATCTCTGCTATTGACTTTGGTGCAGGCCAATCCTTCACTGCTTCAATCTTCGCCGGATCTACTGATATACCGTCTCCAGAAACGATGTGGCCCAAAAATTGAACTTGTTCAAGCCAAAACTCGCATTTACTAAGCTTGGCGTAAAACTTTTCTTGCCTCAGTATCTGCAACACGATCCTCAAATGCTCGGCATGCTCCTCCTTGCTTTTAGAGTACACAAGAATGTCGTCGATGAAAACTACGACAAACTGATCAAGGTACTGGGAGAAAACTCGGTTCATTAAATCCATGAACACAGCTGGGGCATTAGTAACATCGAATGGCATTACCAAGAATTCATAATGACCGTATCGAGTTCGGAAGGCTGTCTTGCATACATCCTCCGCTTTAACACGAACTTGATGGTACCCCGACCGAAGGTCCAACTTAGAGAACACTCGAGCACCACATAATTGATCGAACAAATCATCGATCCGAGGTATAGGGTACTTGTTTTTAATCGTAACCCGGTTCAACTCTCGGTAGTCGATGCACATGCGCAACGAGCCGTCCTTCTTCTTTACTAGTAAAACTGGAGCGCCCCACGGAGAAGTACTCGGGCGAATGAATCCTTTGCTGTGGAGGTCTTCAATCTGCTTCTTCAATTCCGCTAATTCAACTGGTGCCATCCTGTAGGGTGACTTAGAAATTGGTGCCGTTCCTGGCAATAATTCTATCGAAAACCCTAAAGCACGAGGCGGGGGTAAGCCGGGTAAGTCCTCAGGAAAGACGTCCAAAAATTCCCGAACTACGACCGGTGCCGAACTCATATCAACCTCCATTGATGCCAGTATGTCGCACGTCGGCTTTGCTCTAAACTTTATGGGTCCCAGAGATTTGCTCCCTCCAATGAACACGAACTCTGGGTGGTTAGGAATGCGAAAGTTTACAGTTTTGGCCCGACAATCAATATGTGCGTGAAAGGTGCCCAACCAATCCATTCCTAAGACGACATCATAACTACCGGTCCCAATTAACAGGAAATCTGCGAAAAGCTCTCTGCCGCAAATCACAACTGGACAAAGCTTGCACTCTAGGTTGGTGGTAACTACTCCATTTTCAGTGTGAATGTCCCAACCTCTAGTCAGTGTTTTGTGTGCAATAGAATGTGTTGTGGAGAAATCCAAAGACATAAAACAATGCGAAGCTCCGGAATCGAAAAGTGCTCTAGCAGGAACAGAACAAATTAGAACGGTACCTGAAACGACATCCTTCGATACTTCCGCCTGCTCAGCTGTCAGTGTAAAGGCCCGTCCCTGTCCACGACCTGTGTTTCCTCGCCTCTGCTCAAAAAGTTACTCCTGAGGGACAAGTCCTTTCTGAGGTTGGTTGCGCTCTGCTCTCCTTGGACAACTCCCAATCTGATGGTCACTAGCACCACAAATCAGAAATAGACCCTTAGCGCGGCGGCAATTTCTCTCGACGTGTCCCGGTATCCGACAGTATCCACAAACCGTAGATTCCCGTTGTGGTGGGGTTACGGTACGCTTCATCTGAACTCCTCCATGTTGTCTAACTGGAATCCTCCCTGAAGTTTGATTCACGGGCCGTTTGAACCTTCCACTCTGAAGTTTCTTCCTTTTATCCATAACCGTCTCAATTCTGCGGGCCGCATTTAATACCTCTGAATAAGTTCTCAGATCATGTGAAGCTAACTTCTCCTGTATTTCCAGAGTGAGACACTGTAAGAATCTTCTAGCCCTATCATCTTCCTGGGCTACCATTGAAGGAGCAAAACGACTGAGTCGGATAAACTCGGCCGCTACCTCGTCCACTGTGCGATCTCTCTGACGAAGATTGATAAATTGTTGTTCCATCTCGATCCTGGCCGATTTGGGAAAGAATTTCTCAAGGAAAGCCGCAGAGAAATCAGTCCATGCAATCGGTTTCTTCAACCTACTCTCTTCTGCGAGCCACCAAATTCTAGCAATATCCTGCAGTTGAATCTTGACTATATCCACTCTGTCCTCTTCAGGAACCCGGGCGGCTGACAGCAAATTCCCCATGTCGACAACCCACTGCTCGGCATCCAGTGGTCCGCCTGCGCCAGTGAAAACTGCCGGCTGTAGTCTCCTGAAATCGGCGACGCTGCCCGGGCGTCTACCTTCACGAACCTCAGCCACCTTGTTCAGGGCCGCAATAGCGGTCTGCTGAGAAGCAAGTAGGCCCCTTTGTAGCAATTCGGTCTGCTGCTGTTGACTTTCCAACATGCCACGTATAACTCCAAGTAGTGCAGTATTGTTGTCACGTCTCCCATATACTCGCAAATTTTCTTCGGCCATGATTCTGAGGTCAAAACGAACGACGAGATTTAGCAACGAAAACGAGGTTTAAATTCAAAATATTAAAACTGAGTGAAGCAAAGAGATAAGGAAATAATCAATTCAAAGAATACAGATCAAGTGTAGGACTCTAAGTTACTCATACAGAATACCGTATTGTATCCATGACGCGGTACATGGGCACAATATCGTAACTCTATGTAAGTCGCCCGAATCCTATGGTCAAAGTCAACGGAATCTGCAGCATGACATACTGGGGAAAAGCTAGACATGTGTTTCTAACCTAAAAGGTCGGTAGAACCAAGACTAACTTTGAAGTCAGCCTGGGCTCTGATACCAACAAAACCTTGTCACGCCCCGCTTCCCAAAAATGTGGAATACGGGAAGCGACGAAGGCCAGCCGTGCTACCTACGGTAAGGAAAGGTCCTACCATAGTCACATAAGGCTGTCTAGATTAACCTGTCAAAAATAAAATCCAATACCAAAAGAAATAATACTGATAATCATGCTGCATTGAAACCACAAGAAATCCTAAAATGGGTCCACTAGATAATTGATGCAATTAAAGATCCAAAACAAAAGATTCGGAATAAAATAAGATCCGAAAGAGATACAAAAGTCCTAATGTCCCATAAGGGCGCACATGCTAAGAGCTAAAAGTAAAGGAAAATAACCTACGATTACTGATCTTCAGCAAGGTCCTGGTAGCCGCTCTGATCCTGCTCAGCCTGCAGATCTGACTCTAAACCTGAGATGGCAAATCTCAGGGATGTCGGAACATCCCAGCAAGTACTCAACGTATAAAGAGTGTGTAGCATAAAAACAAGAATATATAAAAGTGAAGCCCGGTGCACAAGAAAGCATGTATATAAGTAATTAAATGCATTAACACTATGAAACATGTATGTAAGGGATCAGGTCATAACCTAACCGGCCACTAAAGGGTAAACTATCATATCGTAAGCTTGAGTGTGTGCGTCAACCTCTGCAGGAGTATTCCTAACCCAAGAGTGATGCCCCAGGGGCTAGAAAACACGGGCCCAACTGTGGAATAAACAAGAGACCGCTATAGCCCGGTACGAGCTGTAATCATGTGACCGCTATAGCCCGGTACGAGCTGTAATCATGTGACCGCTATAGCCCGGTACGAGCTGCCGGCATGGGACTCCTGAGATCCTGTTGTACAACGCACACTCAAACTACCCCAACACCCACGTATGTATAGTTGCTATGGTAAATATTAAAATCACTAATTAAGAATGCTGAAAAGACAGGAACTTGCAGTATGGTAATTGTATGGAAATAAAACTGGTGAATAGTGGTGTCATGGCATGTAGTCCAGCACTCTAATTAATGATTTCACTTAAGAAAATAAATAATAAAGATCACGAATAAGCATGTCAAATCAAGGTGTTCTATACATGTAATCAACATGAGTCTCGAATGTGTATAAAGCATGTAAAAGGATTCTTGTGCATAATATTCATGTCATAGCATTACATAACGAAAAAGCAAGCAGCAGTCAGCATTATATATATTAGCAAGTGTTACGATAAGGACAGATGATAAAACTGTGAAAGAAACATCTTTCCTCTAATAACCAAACTTGTACAGGCTAAGAACTAATTTAGATAATCGCCGATGTTGCATCGACAAAATGAAAAGAGCAAGAGTACTTGCCTGAGGATAGCGATCACGGAAAAAGATGTACAAAAATGCAGGCACGATCTCAGCTAAGGTGCGACTTTGGATCTGAGTTATATGATCTGCCTAGATAAATTTCATCGATTTAAATCATAAGTATTTATATAAAAATTGTCACACATAATTATTTCAATTTAGGGGTTTGATACAAATTTTCCCTATTTAACTTCTCGCTGATTTCATACCATTTTATTCATTTATTTATTTGTTTCTTCTTTTTTTTTCAGAACAGAACAGGGATCGAGAGTGCTTACAGGGGAAATCGTGGCCGTTGTGATTGCTAGGGTCCAGATCTACGATGGAAGGACAGGGGTGATGTTGCTGCAGTGAGTTGTGGAGATTTGGGTGATGGGAGCAGCGACGAGGGAAGACGAGGGTTGCGGCGACGTCGAATGCCCTGTGCAGGTCGCTGGAAGTCATGGTGGAGTCGGAGATGGCTGTGCGAAGGGACGTTGGCGGCGGTGGTAGGACGAGATGAGGAGATCGGGGTTGTGGCCGCGCGAGGGACGGAGGCGACGTCGACGGGAGGAGGACGAGAGCGAGGGCAAGGCGAAGGAGAGAGGATAGGTGGTCCCCTCCGAACGGCGGCGCACAGGACTGCGAAGTCCTGGCGCTGAGGTTCGGGGCAGATGCTATTTGGTTTTATCCGTCTACCTCTCCGAAGATGCCAAGTTGATTTATGGCACCGTGTATCGGAGGTTTAGATGGATGCGGCCGATGTAGCAGACTTTGTCAGATTCCCCCTCGCTTGAGGGGTTTTTGATTGTGGGGACGCTCTTCCCTGCAGGCGCAAGCCCCTGCAGTTAATTACGCTACCGTATCGCGGTAACAACTTTCTCCTTCTCCAGAATTTCACTTCGTGTCGTGGGTGTTTGTTTTGTTTGTGGATGCCCGTGGATTGTATACGGAGACTGAGTAATACCGTCGCCCGTAGGACGTGGATTAGTCCAAATCCGTATTTACTTAGATTTGGGTTTGGTGTTTTTAGTTTAAGGATACATTAGTCGCGTTGCGACTAAGATCAACTTAAACATTCGTCAAGGATACGTTAGTCCTGTTTTGGACTAAGATCAACCTGACGTGGTGATTCATTTAATTTATGGCCATCGGGACTCATCACCTCTCTAACATCGTTGAAAGATTACAACGATAGGTATCAGAGGAGCTCAGAGATGTACCCTTGAACCAAAGCTGATTGAGGGTTTTATAGTCCATTTAAGTGTTTAAGGATACGTTAGCCGTGTTTGGGGCTAATATCAACTTAAACGGGATCGTTTAGATCCGGCAAAAGAGCAATTGGCTCTATCGTTCCAGTTTAGGGACGTAGTGGTCCATTATTAGTTTAGGGACGTCTCGGTCCGATACCAGTTTAAGGACGTAGTGGTCCATTATTAGTTTAGGGACGTTTCGGTCCGATACCAGTTTAAGGACGTAGTGGTCCATTATTAGTTTAGGGACGTTTCGGTCCGATGCCAGTTTAGGGACGTAGTGGTCCATTATTAGTTTAAGGACATTTCGGTCCATCGCCAGTTTAGGGACGTGGTGGTCCATCATTAGTTTAGGGACATTTCGGTCCGATGCCAGTTTAGGGACGTAGTGGTCCATCATTAGTTTAAGGACGTCTCGGTCCAATATTAGTTTAAGGACGTCTCGGTCCGATATTAGTTTAAGGACGTCTCGGTCCATAGCGATGTGTGGTCGTTGGGACCCGTCACCTCTTTGACGTCGTTGAGGAATTACAACGATGGATGTCAAAGGAGTTCGGAGATGTACCCTCGAACCGGATGTAGATTGATTTAGGAGAGCCATTTTGCTCAGTCAATTTAATTTAAGGACTTATGGCCACGATTGGGCTAAGTCTAGTTGAAAATGTTCCACACCATCATTTTATTTTTTTATTAGACCTGTGCTAGGGCTTTGCCCATACTTAAATAATGCATTGCATTACTTCAGGCCATTTATGCCCATTTTGATTGGGATGCAGATCATTTATTTTGGTCCATTGGATCTTTCAATTGGGCTCTGCCCTTCCAAATAATGCACAGCATTTTATTTATTAGGCTTGTTAAGCCTTTTAATTGGGCTTGGCCCTTCAGGAAGTGAAATGCATCGCATTTGTCAGGCGCTTTGCGCCAATTACTGAGCGCAAACTCATATGGTGATGACACGTGTCATGCTCTGGGGAGCGCAAGCGCAATAGTACAGCGAGCTGCGCTGTTACGCTGGAGACACATGGCGTGCTCTCAGCGAGTTGCGCCAATTCCAGAGAGCAAAGCTCTATCTTAATGGCACTTAGCGCAAGTGATTTTATAGCCGACACGTGGCGCTCTCTCAAGAGCGCAACGGCGCAGTTTGGAAGTGCAAAGCACTAAGAATCTTTTAGATTCAAGAAGGGAAGTGCAAAACACTGTTTAATTTCTTGATCTGAATTAGATCAAAGAAAAATAAATTTTTCTTTATTTGAAGAACCAGAGGTTCATAAAAGTGCAAGGCACTGTTTAATTTCTTGATCTGAAATAGATCAAAGAAAAATAAATTTTTCTTTATTTGAAGAACCAGAGGTTCATAAAAGTGCAAAGCACTGTTTATTATTTAAAAATCATTGATCTTGTTTTTAGACCAATGATCTATTAGAAGGAATTTCTTCTAATCCATGAAGGTTCTTTACCTTTTTCTTGAAATCTTCTCGGAGTTCTCTCTGTTTAAAGTTCTTGAATTCTCAAGAAAAATCTCGATGCTTTTGAATTGAGGCTTAAGGTCCTTTTTATAGTGCTCACAAATTAGTTAAATTTGTTAAAGAGATCATCCTCTGAGTGATTTGGGGAATTTTCCCCACCGTTGGATCTTTGATCCAAGGGCTTCTGCTTTGCAGAAGAAAATCTTCTTGTTTCAACAAGAACAGAAAAGATTTCTTAAAAATCTTAATTTAGTTTGGCGCAGATGCCCCAGCGAGTGACACGTGTCACGCAGCGCAGAGCGCAGCGCAGAGCGCAGCGCAACTGCGCTAGCGCATCTGCGCTGACACGTGTCGCGCAGCGCAGAGCGCAGCGCAACTGAAGCGTTGCTTCAGGCAAATAGAGCTCTGCTCTGATTGGGCGCGTCTTCTTGGGTGCAGCGCTGATACATCTGCGCCTGACACGTGGCGCGTTGCGCTCGGCGCAGAGGATCTGAAGCGTTGCTTCATTTATTAAAGTTTAAATTTTGGAGAATCAGAAGCGCCGCTTCATCTCCTCTTTTCAAGTCAAACTTGTATTCCCGAAATTATAATTTCTCGGGGCTTGGAAATAACTCCGCTGCGCACAGAATTTTCTGTGTTTGGATCTATATATAACTCAAGGCCAAGCCTTTCCTTTCCTTTCCTCACCTTTGGAGAACTTCTTTAATCATGGCTTGCAACCGTCCTCACGCCCGCCGACAACCGTGGGAAGTGCCGATCCGGGACATCGTTCCCCGTTTTGCTGCGCGCTTGGTGGACTCCTCTTTTTCGGACGAGCAGTGCGATGCCGCAATGTACGAGCTTTCGACTCGTGTGGGGTCTTCTCTTCCCCCGGGTTCCATTTGGCTTCGGATGATCCTTGCCTCAGTTCTCGCCGACATTCCCCCTCCTCCGGTGGAGATGTCCTCTGCCGTGCTTGATGCGGCCGAGGATAAGATTGAGAGTTTTTTCGAAGCGCTCTTGATCACCAAAGCCCTGAGGGACTTCTCCTTCTACTTGCTGAGCCAGATACGGGCTCGTCGGGCCGTCATCGCCACTTTTTCCCAGGAGTGCGGCGTCGACCGTTGGATGGCTACCCCTCGGGAAGATCGCCGCTTCGACGTGGTGGAGAAGACGGAGAGGGAGCTGAATACTCTTCTTTTTCTTTTTGTGAACCCTTGTCTCTCTGATCCCGTATTCGGTGATCTTTTTTAAATTTAATAATAAATAAATGTTTCGATTAAGTATTTTATTATCTGTTAAGTGTTCTTTTTATTTGAGCTCTTTGTTGTGCTTGTGCATCGTATTTTAATTTGTTGTTATCAAGTGTATGTAATTTTGCATGGCTAAATTGCCTTTGGCACTTAGCCCCTTTTTCTGCGCTAGCGCATCTGCGCTGACACGTGTCGCGCAGCGCAACTGTGCTGCCACGTGTCGCACAGCGCAGAGCGCGGCGCGGCGCTTCCTTTAACAGAGCCTTGCTCTAATTGGGCGCGCTGCGCTAAAGTATCTGCGCTGGACACGTGGCGCGTCGCGCGCAGCGCAAAGGATCTGAAGCGTTGCTTCCTTTAAACAGAGCTTTGCTCTGATTGGGTGCGCCTTCTTGGGCGCTGCGCTGATGTATTAGCGCCAGACACGCGGCGCGTTGCGCCTGAGACTTGAAGCGTTGCTTCAAAAATTTAAATTTTGAATTCAAACAGAGCTTTGCTCTGATTGGGCGAAACAATAGGGTCTCGGCGTTGATGGAGGCGAGAGGAGGGGTCGGGGTCTGCGTCGGTGTTGGTGGCGACGACTACGGTTAGGGTTTCGGGGGTGAGGAACGAGCGGCGGGGAAAGAAAGAGAGGGGTGCGGGTATGAGAGAGAGAGAGAGATTAAGTTGTGAGAATGAGAGATAGAGAGAGATTTTTAGTGTTTATATAAAATATTTTTATAAATATATTATAAGGATACATATCTTTAATTGGTTGCATTTAGAGATTCGGTGCAGATTTTCTCGTTCTCATTTTAACAGTAAACAGATACGCAAAATGTTATTTTGCTGTTACTAAGAAAATATTATTTATATAGTATAAAAACTGAATATTTTCCATATCAAAATTGTTTACAGAGAAAAAAAAAATCTAAATTAAAATATTTTAGCTGCCAACAAAAATTTCAAAAAAAAAATTGGGAAAAGAATCTTGATAAACTCTTGAATTAAGCATTCAAATTAACTATCTAGTACATGTCCATAAGCCAGAGTAAAAGAGTCAAGAAATAACGATATGCGGAAGCCAAAAGATACAATAAATGAAACACCTGGAAGTGAAACTACATACTGACAGGAACTTCACCGCTCGTCTAACAGCGGCAATACTCCTGATCAGTCTGCAACAAGGTAGAAGAATCTGGGCCATGCAAAACCCAGACGTCAGCGCGTCATGTCATCAAGCGATAAAAAAAATAAAAACAGGGTAACAGGCAATGCAAATATAATCATGAATGAAAAGCAGATGTAACAGAAATGTAAATCAGGGCAGTGAAGGGTAGCGTGCAGTGAGTAAACTAAACTGTTCTATTGGGTTATCTATTCTAAAGTCTTTGAAATCAATTTGATGAGTCATCGATGTAACTCAATAGTATCCCGTGCATGCCCGGGACCACGGTCTACAGACTCTCGGGCTGAAACCGAGACGTGCCGCTAGGCAGTAAAAGGTAGCAGGTACAGACGAGTGATGTCAGCATCATCACTCCGGGGCTGGCCGAGCCCGTAAGACTGATCAGAACAGGTATCGAACTGTTGAGTTACAAGTCAGGTTTCACCATTGATTTCCCCATACCCCCAAGTTATGTATGTCAAGTCAGGTATTCAGTAATCATGAACTAATGTCAACACAGGATCAGGTAAGAGCAGGTTTGTCTGGATAGACAGCAAGAACGGTCCGTGAGGACTACATGTCAGGTTTGTTGGCATTAGACACAAGATCAGGTAACGGGTCAAGCCATGGTACATCAGGTCAAGTCAAGTAGTGTACGGTACCATGTCGGGTCGAGTAATATGTATGTAGCGAGTCATGTCAGGGTGCAAAAGACATCATATGGGTGCTCATAATCAGCTAGCATAATCATGGTTACAAATAAACAAGCATGGTTATTAACAGAACAAGAAAGCTGGCACATGTAATATGATATGTAATAGGTGCAGATTAAACTACTTAGATGCACGGTTATCAGTTTGAATTTACGGGACGGTTTCCACATTACATGAATACAGTATAGCAAAATAAATATTAGAATCGTGTTAATATGTACTAAAGTAATCAGAGATGCAATCGAATGTAGACCAGGTTAGGAATATGCAAACGGTTGTCCAACAGGGTATACCATACAAAAGGAGTACTGTGGCTATGCAAATAATGGTTATAAGATTTAAGTATGAATGTGGATACCTTGTATAGTAACACTAAATGCAACATGGTACGTCCCGGGCTATAGATCAAAATGTTATGACGGAACATCGGGATGTCAAGAAAATGGAGACTATGGTATTATATCTAAACTACAGGTTTAATATGCTTTCAAATAAGTATAAATAGATCACATAGCATGTAGCAAGTTTCACTTGCCTGGACGGATCAAGAACGGGATTACGGAACGTCTCACGTCGGCGGAAAACGTCGCGATGCGCGCACGGTACACGGAATGAGTCCAAACATCACATGATGGAAACACACGGGTCAGGTATCCTCACTGGGTAGTGGGGATCGTTGTCGGCACGTCGGATCCAGCAACGAGAAGTAACAGTGAATACATCAAGAGAAAAAGCACGAGGAATTAGAAGAAGAGAAGAATAAGGAGAAGGCCTCAATGTGGTTCTGGGTTCTGGGGCTTCAGGGGAGTCGGCCACGGCGACAGCGACGAGGGTTGCCGGCGTGTGGGTTCCCCGGCGAAAGGTAGCAGTGTGCATGGGTTCTTGGCCATCGGGGATCAAAGTTGCATGGGATTGCACTGCGATCTGGAGTAGTAGAGGAGAGAACGGAGATAGGGTAACAAGGGTAGTGATGGCGAGGGACGATCGCCGGCGGCGAGGCAGAGACGAGGAAGGGCTCAGGTGTGGGCATGGTTTTCTATGGTTTCTCAGTTTAGGTTAGGTTTTGCGCAGTCTCGTCTCGGGTGTGCAGGTTCTGGTGAGTGGGAAGAGGAGATGAGGAGAAGGTGATGAAGGTGGATGTGAGAGGAGACTGGTAGTGACGGCGAGGTCGAGGGATCGCCGGTGACGAGGAGATGGGTTTTGTGGGTTTGCAGCAGATGCTCGAGAAAGAGGAGGGAGGCTCGGGAAGGCGAAAGAAGAAGAAGAAGGTGAAGAGGATGAGCGGAGGAGATGAGAAAATAATGAGGGAGGTCGTCGACGTGAAGAGGCGACGGTGAGGAGGCGATGGGTGAGGGTTCTGTAGGTCGAGGTGGGTGTGCAGGGTGCTCGGGATATGGAGGAAGAAGGAGAAAGACGGAGGAAGGAGATGGAGATAAGGAGGATAAGAGGGTGGAGATGCGGGTTGAGAAGTTAGGGTTAGGGTTTAAGGAGGCGGCGGAGTCTGCGAGGGTTTTCTCGTGGCGAAGGTGCATGGGTTTATAAAGAGACGAAGAAGAAGAAGAAGATGCAGGAGGGAGGTGACGGGATCCACGCGGGCAGTGAGCAGAAACGAGAAGCGAACAGTGTTCGCGAGAGGGGAGAGAGAGAGCGCGAGAGGAGAGAGAAAGGGGAAAGAGAGAAATAGAGAGATGTGGGGCCCGTGGGTTAGAAGGGAAAACCTATGATTGGTTGAGAAAAGAAAATATAGAAGAGAAAGAGAGATTTTGGTGGTGGGGCCCAAAGCGAGTAAAGAGAGACTGATTGGTTGATTGGGGAAAATATAAGAGAGAAACCGTTCAGTTAAAGGAATTGTGAAAAAGATTTAACATATTTTTAGGAAATCTTATGAACTGAAGATAATATTTAGAGATTAAATTTAAAACTCAACTAATTGAATTTTGGCGAGATGCAACATAATTCAGAAACGCGCCCGGGTCGGGTCCAAAAGTTTGGATTTAAAATACAAAAATTATGGTAAGCTCCAAAATTTACAATGATGGATTTTGTAACAGAAGTGCATACCCCCAAGAACGGACGCACGTACGTGCGCGTAGCCGTCCAAACGCGTCCGTTTCACTGAACGGAACTAGAACACGATGCAAGGACGCTACCACAGGGTTAGGGGTATCAAGCAGGCCATGAAAAGCAATTTTAATTTATTTTACATGATTTAAACTGTTGTATGCAAAAGATGCGATATAGTATAAAATACCAGTATACTAAACTATGAGGTGCACCGGTCCATGCAACCAGTCAAGGCAATCTATAATAAGAGTCAAACAGGTTCAAGCAATCGGGTCGGGTCGAAAGCCCAGTAACATGTAAAGTACTATTCGCACCCAAACACGCTAAATCAGAAATAGACAATGGATAAGTAAAATACTGAAACTGGAATTGGTATAAATGAACTCGGGTGTTACATTATACCCAACTACAAAAGAATTTCGTTCTCGAAATTCCAAGAACAAGAAAGGATAATCAAACAAGAAACTACAAAGATAGATGGGAAATCTTCTGTCGGACTTCATCTTCTCGTTCCCAAGTTAATTTTCCATGTGAGCGATTACTTCAAGGGAACAAGTGCAAAAGTGATAACCTCGCTCTTCAGAACCTTTTCTCTTCGATCCGCAATTGACACCGGTCGCTCCTCAAAGGTTAAATCTTCTCGTACAGTCATCTCCGAAAGATCCAATACATGTATTTCCTCTCGAGCATACCTACGGGGTTGAGATACAGGAAACTCGTCAAGAACATTCTCCAAAGATTGCAGTAACACCAAACGATGCGCCACTTCTCCAATACGCCTCAAAATCTTAAAAGGTCCAACGAATCGAGGACTAAACTTTCCTCGGCTTCTGTAACGGATCACCCCTCTAGTCGGTGACATCTCCAAGAATACTAAATCACCAACAGCGAACTCTAAAGGTCTTCCCGATGTAACTGCCCAACTCTTGTGTCGATCTTGTGCTGCTTTCATAAGATTCCGGATAGTAATAACCTTTTCAAGTGTTTGCACAATCAAATCTGGTCCCAACAATCTTCGTTCACCGACACCGTCCCAACAACAAGTGAACGACACATGCAACCATATAAAGCCCTGAATGGAGCCATCCTAGTAGTCGTATGGAAACTGTCATTGTAAGAATATTTCACCAAATGTAGATGATCCTCCCATGAACCCTTGAAATCTAACATGCCATCTTCCCACATGTCTTCAAGAGTTTGGATTGTTCTCTCCGACTGGCCATCTGTCTGAGGATGATACGCTGTACAACTTCAAACTAGTCTCCAACTTTCCTGTAAACTCCTCCAAAAGTGCGATAAGAAACGGTGGTCACGGTCGGTCACGATGCTCACTGGTACTCCATGAAATCTTACAATCTCCTGCATGCACTGTTCTGCCAAGCATCCATTGATTGACCCACTCGAAAATGGTATGAAATGAGCTGCCTTGGACAATCGATCAATCAATCAACCAAACGGCATTATTGCCCTTTGGACTCTGCGGTAGAGCTGTCACGAAATCCATGGTTATATGTTCCCACTTCCACTGAGAAATCGGAAGTAGTTGCAATAAACCAGCAACCCTTTGATGTTCAGCCTTAACTTGCTGATATACCAACACTTTGCCACCAAGCGGGCAATCTCCCGTTTCAAACCTTCCCACCAGAAATGCTGTCGTAAGTCTCGGTACATCTTCGTGCCTCCTGGACGTACGGAATAAGCTGAACTGTGTGCCTCCTTCATAAGCTCTTGACGAATACCTCCATTGGCATACACCGACAACTATCACAACGAACCATCTTCATGAACCACCAAGACCATTCGACGTCCAACTTCAACCTGTTCTCGAAACTTCTGCAATCTTGGGTCCTGCAATTGCACTGCTTCAATATCCTCGATCAACGATGACTGCACTTGCGGTTGCATCAACTGTCCCCAACAATGCGGTAGCACACCCTCCAAATTGAATCTTCGAAAGTCTTCAATAAGTTCCCTTGGTGCAGTCAACATCAGAATTGCCGGCAACCGACTAAGTGCTTACGGCACAACCTTAACTTTCCCGGATGGTACTCAAGATCGAGATCGTAGTCAGCCATCAGCTTCAACCATCTTCGCTGTCTCACAATTAGCTCCTTCTGAGCGAACACGTACTTTAGGCTTTGGTCTTCGGTGAATATTTCGACCCCTTTCGCCCAATAAGTAGTGTCTCCAAATCTTCAAGCGAAAATCCCAGCCGCAAGCTCCAAGTCATGAGTTGAGTAATTCTTCTCATGGGTCTTCAACTGTCTCAACGCGTAAGCTACAACCTTCTCATGCTGTATCAAAACATATCCAAAACTTTCCCAGATGCGTCGCTGTGAATCACCAATCCTACGGAACCGTCTGGTACGGTCAAAACAAAAGCGGTCATCAACCTTGCTCCAACGCCTCAAAAGCTTACGCACGTCAGCTTGGTCGGAGGCTCAGCCAAACGAGCGAAATTCTCAACTAACCTTCTGTAATACCTGACAAGTCCAAGAAAGTTTCTGATCTCTGCTACGCTCTTCGGAATCGGCCAATCTTGAACGGCTGCAATCTTCTTGGGTAAATGGCGATTCCAACTCCAGCTACAACATGTCCCCAAAACTTCACATCTTCAAGCCAAAACTCGCACTTGCTCATCTTTGCATACAATCTTTCTTTCCGTAATGTCTGCAGTGCGATCTTCAAGTGTGCCGCATGCTCTTCAATACTCTCCGAGTAGACCAGAATATCTTTAATGAACACCACCATAAACTGGTCCAAGAATGGCGAACAGATTCGGTTCATCAAGTCCATAAATATTGCCGGTATATTCGTTACTCCGAAGGGCATCACTAATACTCGTAATGTCCATACTGAGTTCGGAACGCAGTCTTGCAAATATCTTCTGATTTAACTCGGACATGATGATATCCGAACCGCAAATCCAGCTTCAAGAATACCCTCGCGCCACTAAGCTGCTCAAACACTTCGCCAATGTGAGGGATCGGGTACTTGTTCATAATAATCACTCGGTTTAAATTCTTGATAATCAACGCACATCCTCCTGGTGTCGTCTTTCTTCTTTACTAGAAGAATCGGAGCTCTCCAAAGCGAGTTGCTGCTGCGAATCCACTTCTTCTCTAGAAATTCGGTAACCTGATTCTTGACTTTCTTCTAACCTCACTGGTGCCCTTAGATAGTACGCCTTTGAGACTGGCGCTGCACCAGGAACAAGATCGATCACGAACTCTACATCCTGTTTTGCGGTAAATCCGAGATGTCCTCAAACACGTCCTTGAATTTTCGAAATATAGCCGACGCTTCCTCCTTATCCGCTGCCATTGACGAAAGAACCTTGTTTGTCGGTCTAGCCCTAACTCGACTGGCCCGACAGAGCTGCTTCCTCCAACAAAACAACTTCCGAATGTCCGGGAATCTGGAGAATCACTTTCCTTTCCTTACAATCAATATGAGCATGGGATGTGCCGCAAAAATCCATTCCCAAGACAACAATAAACAAGGGAATGCACCAGGACTGAATGATCCTAATGCGGGAAAAACAAGAACAAGTAAGATACCGAGATGACTTCATTCGAAGTCAAGATGCCGACGAAGATTAAGCACGGTAAGCATGATTCAAGCTAGTGAGAAACAAGAACTGGTAAGTAATGAAACCGAGAGGGACAAGTTAATACAACGATCATGGAACATGGAAGTGAATCAAGACCAGGACTCCAAGTTACTTAGATAGAGTACCGCATTGTAACTATGCCGCGGTATCATAGCCATAATTACATAACTCCACCCAAGTCACCTAAGTCCTAGAGATAACAAGGAATCAGGTTTCGAGTCGATATGCAAAGGATGTTTGCACATCGTAAAAGATATAATCAGGAAGAACTTGATTCAAGAACAGTAAAACGGCAAGGTGGCAGGACATGTTCCCTAAACACGGGTATTCTGATTCGTGTATTGGGTACAATACCCAACTACAAAAGAATCAACCCGACAACCTATGGCTCTGATACCAAAAGAACCATGTCATGCCCCGCTTCCCAGAGTACGCTAAGATGGGCACGTGACATAGCCAACCATGCTACCTGTGGATAGGAAACATCCTTCCACAGTCACATTACGGCTGTAGAGATATCAAGAACAGGAAAGTAAATTAACTATCTAGTACATGTCCATAAGCCAGAGTAAAAGAGTCAAGAAATAACGATATGCGGAAGCCAAAAGATACAATAAATGAAACACCTGGAAGTGAAACTACATACTGACAGGAACTTCACCGCTCGTCTAACAGCGGCAATACTCCTGATCAGTCTGCAACGGGGTAGAAGAATCTGGGCCATGCAAAACCCAGACGTCAGCGCATCATGTCATCAAGCGATAAAAAAAAACAGGATAACAGGCAATGCAAATATAATCATGAATGAAAAGCAGATGTAACAGAAATGTAAATCAGGGCAGTGAAGGGTAGTGTGCAGTGAGTAAACTAAACTTTTCTATTGGGTTATCTATTCTAAAGTCTTTGAAATCAATTTGATGAATCATCGATGTAACTCAATAGTATCCCGTGCATGCCCGGGACCACGGTCTACAGACTCTCGGGCTGAAACCGAGACGTGTCGCTAGGCAGTAAAAGGTAGCAGGTACAGACGAGTGATGTCAGCATCATCACTCCGGGGCTGGCCGAGCCCGTAAGACTGATCAGAACAGGTATCGAACTGTTGAGTTACAAGTCAGGTTTCACCATTGATTTCCCCATACCCCCAAGTTATGTATGTCAAGTCAGGTATTCAGTAATCATGAACTAATGTCAACACAGGATCAGGTAAGAGCGGATTTGTCTGGATAGACAGCAGGAACGGTCCGTGAGGACTACATGTCAGGTTTGTTGGCATTAGACACAAGATCAGGTAACGGGTCAAGCCATGGTACATCAGGTCAAGTCAAGTAGTGTGCGGTACCATGTCGGGTCGAGTAATATGTGTGTAGCGAGTCATGTCAGGGTGCAAAAGACATCACGTGGGTGCTCATAATCAGCTAGCATAATCATGGTTACAAATAAACAAGCATGGTTATTAACAGAGCAAGAAAGCTGGCACATGTAATATGATATGTAATAGGTGCAGATTAAACTACTTAGATGCACGGTTATCAGTTTGAATTTACGGGACGGTTTCCACATTACATGAATACAGTATAGCAAAATAAATATTAGAATCGTGTTAATATGTACTAAAGTAATCAAAGATGCAATCGAATGTAGACCAGGTTAGGAATATGCAAATGGTTGTCCAACAGGGTATACCATACAAAAGGAGTACTGTGGCTATGCAAATAATGGTTATAAGATTTAAGTATGAATGTGGGTATACCTTGTATAGTAACACTAAATGCAACATGGTACGTCCCGGGCTATAGATCAAAATGTTATGACGGAACATCGGGATGTCAAGAAAATGGAGACTATGGTATTATATCTAAACTACAGGTTTAATATGCTTTCAAATATGTATAAATATATCACATAGCATGTAGCAAGTTTCACTTGCCTGGACGGATCAAGAATGGGATTATGGAACGTCTCACGTCGGCGGAAAACGTCGCGATGCGCGCACGGTACACGGAATGAGTCCAAACATCACATGATGGAAACACGCGGGTCAGGTATCCTCACTAGGTAGTGGGGATCATTGTCGGCACGTCGGATCCAGCAACGAGAAGTAACAGTAAATACATCAAGAGAAAAAGCACGAGGAATTAGAAGAAGAGAAGAATAAGGAGAAGGCCTCACTGTGGTTCTGGGTTCTGGGGCTTCAGGGGAGTCGGCCATGGCGACAGCGACGAGGGTTGCCGGCGTGTGGGTTCCCCGGCGAAAGGTAGCAGTGTGCATGGGTTCTTGGCCGTCGGGGATCAAAGTTGCGTGGGATTGCACTGCGATCTGGAGTAGTAGAGGAGAGAACGGAGATAGGGTAACAAGGGTAGTGACGGCGAGGGACGATCGCCGGCGGCGAGGCAGAGACGAGGAAGGGCTCAGGTGTGGGCATGGTTTTCTATGGTTTCTCGGGTTAGGTTAGGATTTGCGCAGTCTCATCTCGGGTGTGCAGTTTTTGGTGAGTGGGAAGAGGAGATGAGGAGAAGGTGATGAAGGTGGATATGAAAGGAGACTGGTGGTGACGGCAAGGTCGAGGGATCACCGGTGACGAGGAGATGGGTTTTGTGGGTTTGCAGCAGATGCTCGAGAAAGAGGAGGGAGGCTCGGGAAGGCGAAAGAAGAAGAAGAAGGTGAAGAGGATGAGCGGAGGAGATGAGAAAATAGTGAGGGAGGTCGTCGACGTGAAGAGGCGACGGTGAGGAGGCGATGGGTGAGGGTTCTGTAGGTCGAGGTGGGTGTGCAGGGTGCTCGGGATATGGAGGAAGAAGGAGAAAGACGGAGGAAGGAGATGGAGATGAGGAGGATAAGAGGGTGGAGATGCGGGTTGAGAAGTTAGGGTTAGGGTTTAAGGAGGCGGCGGAGTCTGCGAGGGTTTTCTCGTGGCGAAGGTGCATGGGTTTTTAAAGAGACGGAGAAAAAGAAGAAGATGCAGGAGGGAGGTGACGGGATCCACGCGGGCGGTGAGCAGAAACGACAAGCGAACAGTGTTCGCGAGAGGAGAGAGAGAGCGCGCGAGAGGAGAGAGAAAGGGGAAAGAGAAAGAAAGAGAGAGATGTGGGGCCCGTGGGTTAGAAGGGAAAATCTATGATTGGTTGAGAAAAGGAAATATAGAAGAGAAAGAGAGATTTTGGTGGTGGGGCCCAAAGCGAGTAAAGAGAGACTGATTGGTTGATTGGGGAAAATATAAGAGAGAAACCGTTCAGTTAAAGGAATTGTGAAAAAGATTTAACATATTTTTAGGAAATCTTATGAACTGAAGATAATATTTAGAGATTAAATTTAAAACTCAACTAATTGAATTTTGGCGAGATGCAACATAATTCAGAAATGCGCCCGGGTCGGGTCCAAAAGTTTGGATTTAAAATACAAAAATTATGGTAAGCTCTAAAATTTACAAAGAAGGAATTTGTAACATAAGTGCATACCCCTAAGAACGGACGCACGTACGTGCGCGTAGCCGTCCAAACGCGTCCGTTTCACTGAACGGAACTAGAACACGATGCAAGGACGCTACCAAAGGGTTAGGGGTATCAAGCAGGCCATGAAAAGCAATTTTAATTTATTTTTACATGATTTAAACTGTTGTATGCAAAAGATGCGATATAGTATAAAATACCAGTATACTAAACTATGAAGTGCACCGGTCCATGCAACCAGTCAAGGCAATCTATAATAAGAGTCAAACAGGTTCAAGCAATCGGGTCGGGTAGAAAGCCCAGTAACATGTAAAGTACTATTCGCACCCAAACACGCTATATCAGAAATAGACAATGGATAAGTAAAATACTGAAACTGGAATTGGTATAAATAAACTCGGGTGTTACATGCATCCTTAAACCAAGATACGGACTGTGGGGTCCTTAAACCCACGGACTTATGCGTCCTTAAACTACCATGGACCCCTATGTCCCTAAACTGGAACATGGACCACCACGTCCCTAAACTGGAACATGGACCGCAACGTCCTTAAACTACCTATGGACCACTACGTCCTTAAACTGGAACAGTAGAGCTCCCTAAACGCTCTTCTGTCGCATCTAAACGATCCTGTTTAAGTTGATCTTAGCCTCAAATACGGCTAACGTATCCTTAAATATTCAAATAGATTTCATATCCCCTAATCAACTTCGGTCTAAGGGTACATCTCTGGACTCTTATGACACTTATCGTTGTAATCCTTCAACGACGTCAGAGAGGTGACGGGTCCCGACGGCCATATATGAAATGGATCATCACGTTAAGTCGATCCTAGTCTCAAACAGGACTAACGTATCCTTGACGAACGTTTAAGTTGATCTTAGCCTCAATACGGCTAACGTATCCTTAAACTAAAACACCAAACCCAAATCTAAGTAAATACGGATTTGGACTAATCCACGTCCTACGGGCGACGGCATAATTTAGTCTCCGTATACAATCCACGGGCATCCACAAACACACACGACACGAAGTGAAATTCTGGAGAAGGAGAAAGTTGTTACCGTTATGCGGTAGCGTAATTAACTGCAGGGGCTTGCGCCTGCAGGGAAGAGCGTTCCCACAATCAAAAACCCCTCAAATGAGGGGGAATCTGACGAAGTCTGCTATATCGGCCGCATCCGTCTAAACCTCCGATACACGGTGCCATAAATCAACTTGGCATCTTCGGAGAGGTGGACAGATAAAACCATATAGTATCTGCCCCGAATCTCAGGCAAGACGTCCCCACGTCGTCTCGGCCGCCGTTCGGAGGGGAACAGAGCGCAAGGGCGCTAGCGCTTTGGGCGCTCGGGAGGCAAAATGGACTTGGTCCCTGCAATGGGAGTTGTACTCTCAGAAAGGAACACTTATTATTTTTTGTGTGTGTGTGTGTATGAGGAGTTAAACTCCTAGGATATTTGAAGCTGATGAAGGGGCTTCTCCCCTTGAGCCCTGGATCTTCCCCAAAATGGGGTTTCTGGAGATGGGTCCCCTTCTTCTTCCTGTCGTTTGGCCGGATCTTGGAGAAAGGGGGTGAGATTTAAAAGTCTCCCCTTTTTGAGATCTAATGGAAGATCCAAGCTCCCCTTTGTGGGTTTTGTGGTGAAAAACTATTTAGTTTTGGAAAAAAAGAGAAAAACTCTTGATTTAATTCAAAAGAAAGAAGAAGGTTTTAGAATCTTGAGGAAGGAGAAAGAGGTACATGCCCTAATTTTTTAGAATGAAAAAGTTTTTTTGGGGGAATGGAAAGTCTCTTAGATATTTTCATCATGTTGCCTTATATAGACTTACATATTTACATGTAGCCCCTTGGGCTTTACAAAATGGCATTTTGCTCTTCCCATGTCTTATGTGCTACTTCTTTTTTTGTATATAAGCCATGGGCTTTACAAAAATTTGGTTTTATGCCCCTTCATGCATAAAAAAAATTACATTAAAATTATTTATTACATGATTTTTATGTTGGCATGGGAAGGCTGGTCGTGGGCTCGACTTGGGCATGGGCCCGCTTGACTTAGACTTGGGCCCACCTGGCTTGGGGTTGACCTTGACTTTGACTTGGTCAACTGGGGTGCAAATTTTGACCCCAACACCAACCACCTCATCCCGGCCAAGGGAGTGGTTACCCTCCTCCTTAACATTGGGAAAGCGGGCCGTACGAAGACCGTACCGGTGGAATTCATCGTCGCCAAGATCCTTTCGTCCTACAACATCCTCTTGGGACGCCCGACGCTAAACTCTCTTCGGGCTCAGATCTTGACCTGCCGCCTCACGATCAAGTTTCCGTTCGATCAAGGTAGGATAGGCCGAGCCTACGGGAACCAGCAAATCGCCAAGATTTGCTTCACGGCGACCTCCACCACTGAATAGAGAAACAACGACCTCGGAAGCGCAAATGATTTCCAGGAGTCCATGGATACTCGTGACGAGCATAAGAAAATCCGAGGGGCCCCGGTGGAAGCGCTAACAGAGGTCCCCCTCATCGAGGGGAACAAGGAATGAACTGTCCAGATCGGATCCCTTTTGTCAGGAGCCGGCGCGAAGACTTAATCCACTTCCTCTGAGGAAACTCGGACGTTTTCGCCTGGGAGCCTGCTGACATGCCCGGGATCGACCCCAAGGTAATATCACACAAGCTCGGGGTCGACCCGGCAGCCCGACCCGTCAGACAAAAGAACCGAAGTTTCGCTCTGATCAAACAAAAGGCAATCGAGGACGATGTCGATGGGCTGCTCGCAGCCAACTTCAACGTGGCATACTCGGAATGGCTCGCGAATGTGGTCATGGTTAAAAAGGCGAGCGGGAAGTGGCGCATGTGCGTCGACTTCACAGATTTGAACAGGGCCTGCCCGAAAGACAACTATCCTCTCTCTCGGATAGTCTAGCTTGTGGACAGCTCGGAAGGCCAAGAATTGCTCAGTTTCATGGACGCTTTCTCCGGCTACAACCAGATCCGTATGAACCCGGCAGATGAAGAACTTACTGCGTTCACCACGGACCGGGGGTTATATTGCTACAAAGTGATACCCTTCGGCCTCAAAAATACCAGAGCTACATACCAGCGCCTGGTTAACAAAATATTCAAGCCACATATCGGGAGGAACATGGAGGTTTACGTCGAAGACATGCTCGTGAAATCAACCACATCGGAAGAGCACGCCAAGGAATTTGGCGAGACATTCGACATCCTCCTCAAGTACAAAATGAAGCTGAATCCAGTCAAGTGTGCGTTCAGAGTCACTAACGGGAAATTCCTTGGGTTCATGGTTACCCACCGAGGAATCGAAGCTAACCCGGAGAAGATCAGCATCATTCTCAACATGGCCATGACAAAGAGCAATGTGGAGATCATGCGGCTCATGGGGAGAGTAGCCGCCCTTAGTCGCTTCACATGAGTTATCCAACGTACCTTCACTATTTATAGCCTCAACAGAATCCCAAGGGCCGAAATTCGCGCGCGCATCGGCGCGAATCGCGGGATATTTTTGTATTTCCCAATACAGGGTTGCCGCGTGGCGACCATGCCTTATCTCACGAGCCCCTACGCGGCCAACAGAAGTCGGAACAACGCGGATCTTGGATCGCCTCGCTTCACCTGTGCGTTTCAGCCACGTGTCGTCCGCGGCGGTCACTCTCCCAGATTTTTACAAGTCAAGGGAGATTGAACGACGCCCCCTGAAGACAAGAAGAAGTCTAAAAAGCCCTCCTCACGAGGCCACTGATCAGCTTCTCTTCTCGGTCAATCCTTAGTGGGCACATCCTGCCTACCTACGCTAAGGATCGAAGCCCTCCTTACGAGGCCACCGAGCAGCTTCCATGCTCGGTCAATCCTTAGCGGGTAGCTCTTGCCCACCTACGCTAAGGATTGAAGCCCTCCTGATGAGGCCACCGAGCAGCTTCCCTGCTCGGTCAATCCTTAGCGGGCACATCTTGCCCGCCTATGCTAAGGATCTAAGCCCTCCTTACGAGGCCATCGAGCAGCTTCCCTGCCCGGTCAATCCTTAGTGGGCACATCCTGCCCACCTATGCTAAGGATCAAAGCCCTCCTCACGAGAACACCGAACAGCTTCCCTGCTCGGTCAATCCTTAGCGGACACATCCTGCCCACCTACGCTAAGGATCGAAGCCCTCCTCACGAGGCCACCGAGCAGCTTCCCTTCCCGGTCAATCCTTAGCGAGCACATCCTACCCACCTACATTAAGGATTGAAGCCCTCCTTACGAGGCCACCGGGCAGCTTCCCTGCTCGGTCAATCCCTGGCGGGTAGCTCCTACCCATCCACGCCAAGGATCGAAAGCCCTCCTCACGAGGATACCGAACAGCTTCCCTGCTCGGTCAATCCTTAGCGGGCACATCCTGCCCACCTACGCTAAGGATCGAAGCCCTCTTCACGAGGCTACCGAGCAGCTCCCCTGCTCGGTCAATCCCTGGCGGGTAGCTCCTACCCATCCATGCTAACAATCGAAAGCCCTCATCACGAGGCCACCGAGCAGCTTCCCTGCTCGGTCAATCCTTAGCGGGCACATCCTGTCCACCTACGCTAAGGATCGAAGCCCTCCTCACGAGGCCACCGAGCAGCTTCCCTGCTCGGTCAATCCTTAGCGGGCATATCCTGCCCACCTACGCTAAGGATCGAAGCCCTCCTCACGAGGCCACCGAGCAGCTTCCCCGATCGGTCAATCCCTAGGGGCACATCCTTCCCACCTACACTAAGGATCGAAGCCCTCCTCACGAGGCCACCGAGCAGCTTCCCTGCTCGGTTAATCCTTAGCGGTCACATCCTGCCCACCTACGCTAAGGATCAAAGCCCTCCTCACGAGGCCACCGAGCAGCTTCCCTGCTCGGTCAATCCCTGGAGGGTAGCTCCTACCCATCCATGCCAAGGATCGAAAACCCTCATCACGAGGCCACCAAGCAGCTTACCTGCTCTGTCAATCCTTAGCGGGCACATCCTGTCCACCTACGCTAAGGATCGAAGCCCTCCTCACGGGGCCACCGAGCAGCTTCCCTGCTCGGTCAATCCCTGGCGGATAGCTCCTACCCATCCACGCCAAGGATCGAAATCCATCATCACGAGGCCACCAAGCAGTTTCCCTGCTCGGTCAATCCTTAGTGGGCACATCCTACCTACCTACGCTAAGGATCGAAGCCCTCCACACGAGGCAACCAAGCAGCTTCTCTGCTCAGTCAATCCCTAATGGGTAGCTCCTACCCATCCACGCCAAGAATCGAAAGCCCTCGTCACGAGGACACCGAGCAGCTTCCATGCTCGGTCAATCTTTAGCGGGCACATCCTATCCACCTACGCTAAGGATCGAAGCCCTCCTTACGAGGTCACCTAGCAGCTTCCCTACTCGGTAAATCCTTAGCGGGTAGCCCCTATCCATCCGCGCCAAGGATCAAATCGCTCCTCAAGAGGCCACCGAGCAGCTTCCCTGCTCGACCAATCCTCAGAGGGTAGCTCCTACCCACCTACGCTAAGGATGCAGAGCCCTCATCAGCCATCGCCGACCAATCATAACTTGGCTATTATTCAACTCACGCTAAGAGACGTGGTCGTCGGCCCGACCCTAAGGAATGGGCAGATACTGACCTTCCTGCAATGAGGGATCTTCCGGTGTGGTTTAAGTGAACAATCGCCACCTCGACTCCGGGGGTAGGCGAGGCAACGACCTTCCTGCACTTGATGGTTAATTGACTTATACTCGACGCGCGATCGTTATCTAAGAGGAACACATTGTCATAGCGAGAAAAATAAACTCAGTTCATCATCTAAGAGGAACGCATTGTCATGGCGAGAAAAATAAACTCAATTTATTTCATGTTCCAAAATTTTTACAAGGTATTTTGGGCTCCCCAACCGTACAAAAATTGCCCGGAGGCTCAATAAAAAGAAAAAATAAAGAGGAGCTCAGGCAGCAGGCTCCGCCGGGACCTCGCCTTGCTCGGCACCGCCCTCAGGGGCCGGGGCTTCTGCTTCCGTAGCCGCCCCACCTCAGGCGCCAGCTGCCTGCGGCGTTTCCACCGAGAGAGGGACCCGAGCACGGAGCTCACCATCTGCAAACTCCGGCATCAACTCCTTGACGGCGTCAAGCGCTGCATGCCAAACGATGGCGGAGGCTTCGCCGAGGTCGGTGTAGAACTGGTCGGACGCTTTGTACGCGTCCACCGACTTGCGGGCCCAAAGCTAGGCGATCTTCATCGCCTCAAGCGCAGCCTCGATCTCCTTCTTGCTGGCGTCCTTCGCCTTCTTCATTAAGATGTGGCGTTTACCCAGCTCCACCAACTTGCCCTCCATGGCTCGGTGAGACTCGCCCAAGAGCCGGTAGGACTGTTCCCGCCAAAATTTTCGGCCAAGAGCTATTTATTCCCTTATAACCCTTATAAAAAAGGGAGAGACGAAAGAGGAAAAGAATTCACGGTTGGACATCACGTGTTAAACACGTGAGCGCTTATATGCAAAGCATATAAGCGCTGAAAGAAAATAACAAAAAGCCAAACAAGCCTTACTGTTCCCCTCCGAAACGCCCGACCGGGACGTTGGGACGTCCGGGCCTGAATTTCGAGGGCAGATGCTAATTGGGGCTATCCGTCCACCTCTCCGAAGATGCCAAGCTGATTTATGGCATCGTGTATCGAAAGTTTAAACGGATGCGGCCGATGTAGCAGACTTCGTCAGATTCCCCCTCATTTGAGGGGGTTTTGATTGTGGCGGCACTCTTCTCTGCAGGCGCAAGCCCCTGCAGTTAATTACGCTACCGCATCGCGGTAACAACTTTCTCCTCCAGATGGTCACTTTGTGTCGTGGGTGTTTGTTTTGTTTTTGGTTGCCCGTGGATTGTATACGGAGACTAATTTATGTTGTCGCCCGTAGGGCGTGGATTAGTCCAAATCCGTATTTTCTTAGATTTGGGTTTGGGGTTGGGTTTAAGGATACGTTAGTCCCATTCGAGACTAAGATCAACTTAAACGTTTGTTAAGGATACGTTAGTCCAATTTTAGACTAAGATCAACTCAACGGGATCATTTAGATCCAACAAGAGAGCGTTTGGGCTCTATTGTTTAGTTTAGGGACATTGCGGTCGATTACCAGTTTAAGCACATGGTGGACCATTGTTAGTTTAAGGATATCTCGGTCCATTGTTAGTTTAAGGACATCTCGGTCCAAGGTTAAGGACATCATAGTCCGTGAGTTTAAAGACATCACAGTCAAGGTTAAGGACATCATAGTCCGTGAGTTTAAAGACATCACGGTCAAGGTTAAGGGCATCATAATCCGTGAGTTTAAAGACCTCACCGTCAAGGTTAAGGACATCATAGTCCGTGAGTTTAAAGACATCACGGTCAAGGTTAAGGACATCATAGTCCGTGAAATGTGTGGTTGTCGGGACCCGTCACCTCTCTGAAGACGTTGAAGGATTACAACGACAAATATCAAAGGAGTGAAGAGATGTACCCTTGAACCAAAGTTGATTGGGAGATCTATAGTCCAATTTTGGAACTAAGATCAATTAATTAGATTATGAGCTCATTGGCTCAGTTAAATCTGAATTAAGGACTTATGGCCAGTTTGGGCTAAGTCCAATTAGATTAGAAATATTGTCTCTTTGTTAGACCATTAAACATTTGTTTGGGTTCAACCCCCCATTATTTGGCACTGCTAAACAGGGGTTCTGACAACATTTTATCTTTGTTGAGTGCTGGGCACTCATATGCCATATAGAATGATCAATTTTGGAAGGCAAGAATGTACTTGAGACTCAATAAAAGAGAAGTCTTTCCTCAGAAGGACTTAGACAATTTAGGCTAGGGTTGATTTGAATATAGTGTTAAACACTAACATATATTTTATGGTCACGTGTTCCCACGTGATGCGCTGAAAATAGTGTTAAACACTAAGAACAAAATGCTTCAAAAATAGTGTTAAACACTAAAATGGGATTGGTCATGTGGGGCCATGTGAGGCCTCCAAAGCCAACATTGTCTTTGCTTTTGTTTTCTTTATTTTGGAAGTCACGTGGGAGCACGTGAGGCATTGCCTCAGGGCTAATTCCTTCTTATTTTGGAGGATCTTTTCAGGGGTCACGTGGGGACACGTGACCTAGTTTATTCTTTCTTTTCAGATCACTGCGGATTGGGGTCACGTGTCATCATGTGACCAATGTTCTTTACGTGCATAGAGATCCTTCAAGTCGCTTTATTTTTAGAATTAAATTCTCTGTAGGGTTAAACCCTGATTTTGTTTTTAAAGGAATTAAATTCCTATGCATGTGGAAGAATTAAATTCTTATGTAGGGTTAAACCCTAGTTCTGTCTTGGAGGAATTAAATTCCTATGAGTTTGGAAGAATTGAATTCTCAAGCAGGGTTGAACTCTAATTTTATCTTGGAGGAATTAAACTCCTATAAATTTGGGAGAATTAAATTCTCATATAGGGTTAAACCCTAGTTTTATCTTGGAGGAATTAATTCCTGTGAATTTGGGAGAATTAAATTCTCATACAGGGTTAAACCCTAGTTTTATCTTTGGGAGAATTAAATTCTCTAAACTCAACTCTCGCTCTAAGTTTTGGATCTGCATGGCAGAATCTTCCTGATGAGAATTAAATTCTCAACTTGTGGGGAGATCTGCTTCTGCAGATCTTCAACCAAATGAAGAACTAAGTTCTTATTCAGAAGAGTTAAACTCTTAAATTGAGAATTAAATTCTCTTTTTTTTATGGAACTTAGATCTCTTTCCCCTTTCTCACCTAGGGTTTCTTTTCTCTGAAGAGATCTTTTTTTTCTCTTGAGAATTAAATTCTCCTCTCTTTTTTCTCTCTGTTGTTGTTATCTCCCAAGAAAAGTAGATCCTCTCTCTTCTCTTCTTGGCTCTTATTTATAGGAGAAAGAAAAGAATCAATTTGTTTAGTCAATCTTTCATTGAAAGATTTTGGTTGTTTTTTGTAACCAACATGATCTTTTAGATCACTCAATGAATTTTATTCACCATTGGATTTTTAATCCGAAAAATCTTTTATCTGTTATTCCTGGCAAATTTGAGGGAAATCTTTCCTTGTATAAAATCTTTCCATAAAGTTGTGATTTTTAATCATCTTTGGATTTTAATCCAACGGTACTCTATTTTACAGAGCACCATCTTTTTTGTTTGGAAAGATTTAGAGAAATATTTAGGGTTTTTGATTCCCTCTTAATTAGAATTTAATTTTATTAATTCATAGATCTTTAGGAACCCGTCACGTGTTGGCACGTGACCCCCTGATTAAGCATTGACCAGAATTTAATTCTGTTGTTTTAAAGAACTCAAGAATTATCACGTGTCAGCACGTGACCCTTGGTCACGTGTTGGCACGTGATGCCCCATTGGGATTTTTTCTTATTATTTTATTATACCTTTAATTCTTTTCAGTGGGTTTAAAGGCCCATCACGTGTTGGCACGTGACCCCACTGATTAATTATTTCCAATTATTTATTTTATTCAGTGCCTACAGGCTTGCCTGTAAATGGTCATGTGTCTGCACGTGACGCCCGGTCACGTGTCGGCACGTGACGTCTCATAACTTTTGATCCCGGATGAATTATGAGGCTCATAGTATATCAAATCGAAGGATTTTTCGAGACACTTTAGATACCATCAGAATTTAGCTATTTCTAATTCGGGAGTTTTTCAAAATGCAGGCCGGAAAATACTGGTTCGCATTTTCTTCCTTATATTACACGTGCATAGCATATTTGCTCATAACTTTTGATCCCGGATGAATTATGAAGCCCATAATATATCAAATCGAAGGTTTTTTTGAGACGCTTTTGATACCACCAGAATTTTGCTCTTTATCATTCGGTAGTTTGTGAAAATACAGCCCGGAATATACTGGTTCACATTTTCTTAAACGTATCGCTGCCATTTGATACCTTGGGCTTTTTTGCACAGAATTTTTTTGGCGAGAACAAATGCCCCCCACAACTTTTCCCACGTAAGTATATATGTGGGTGAAGTAGTGCAGAGTAATTCATAACGTATGACCAATTTCGGGTTGGTATATAATTTTCAGAATCTTGATCTGAGAAGATAATGAGCAGACACAAGCGTCGTCATTTATCATTGACTCAAATCTCGACTCTTAAGGGACATAGTTCCAAACCCTCAGCTCCATGAGCCGCACCCTTCTATTTCTTTATGTTTTACTCTGGCGTGAAGTAGTTTATATGCTCATGAGTAACTTCTCCATTTCAGTGGCATGTAGCTTTGGCAAGTGTAGCTCATAGATGGTAGATAACAGCTCATCTTGAACTCTTTATAAGGTAGCGATTGCTTAGGAAACAGGGTTAGGATATGTTGTCTAAGACTTTCCAACTTTATGAGCCGTGAGGGTCTCACAAAGGCTTTTCTCCCTACGAGTCGTGAGGATCTCGTAGGTGTCTTTTCTCCTTAGGAGTCGTGAGGACTCCTAAGTGCGTTTTCTCTTGAGAATCGTAAGGATCCCACAAGAGAATTTTCTTTATGCGTAGAGACACTAATTTTCCCGCAAGTTGAGACGAATCGAGAGATTCTCGCAAAGACACTGAATTCCTTGCGGGTCGAAACGAATCGAGAGGTTCTCGCCAAGGACGCTGATTTCCCTAAGTCGAGATAAGAAGCGATGGCTTAGGAAACAGGTTCAGATCTGCTGCCTAAGACTTTTCAACTTTATGAGCCGTGAGGGTCTCACAAAGGCTTTTCTCCCTACGAGTCGAGAGGATCTCGTGGGTGTATTTTCTCCTTAGGAATCATGAGGATTCCTAAGTGTGTTTTCTCTTGAGAGTTGTAAGGATCTCACAAGAGAATTTTCTTCCTTACAAGTCGAGAGGACTCGTAAGTGATTGATGAATTGACCTACTCCCGAGTCAAAGCATTGCCTCAACAGGGAGGTCGAGGGTTGACTTTGGTTAGTCTGTGCACCGCCGAGTCATGGAACTGGGAACTTTGTCGCGACTCCTCTTTGCTGACGTTGTATATTCCTGTAGAGACACTGATTTCTCTGCAGGTCGGCGTGAATCGAGATGTTCTCGTCAAGGATGCTGATTTCCCTGAATCGAGGAGGTTGCCAAGGACACTGATTTCCCTGGGGTTGAGACGAATCGAGGTATTCCTGCAAAGTCGCTGATTTCCCTGCAGGTCGACGCGAATCGAGATGCTCTCATCAAGAACGCTGATTTCCCTGAATCGAGAAGGTTGCCAAGGACACTGATTTTCCTGGGGTTGAGTCGAATCGAGGTATTCCTGCAAAGACGCTGATTTCTCTGCGGGTCGACATGAATCGAGATGCTCTCGTCAAGGACGCTGATTTCCCTGAATCGAGGTTTTTGCCAAGGACGTTGATTTCCTCGGAGTTGAGACGAATCGAGGTATTCCTGCAAAGACACTGATTTCTCTGCGGGTCGACGCAGATCAAGATGCTCTCGTCAAGGATGGTAATTTCCCTGAATCGAGGAGGTTGCCAAGGACACCGATTTCCTTGGGATTGAGACGAATCGAGGTATTCCTAAAAAGACGCTGATTTCTCTGTGGGTCGACGTGAATCGAGATGCTCTCGTCAAGGACGCTGATTTCCCTGAATCGAGGAGGTTGCCAAGGACACTGATTTCCCTGGAGTCGAAACAAATCGAGGTATTCCTGCAAAGACACTGATTTCTCTGCGGGTTGACGCGAATCGAGATGCTCTCGTCAAGAACGCTGATTTCCCTGAATCGAGGAGGTTGCCAAGGACACTGATTTCCCTGGAGTCGAAATGAATCGAGGTATTCCTGCAAAGACACTGATTTCTCTGCGGGTCGACGCGAATCGAGGTGCTCTCGTCAAGGACGTTGATTTCCCTGAATCGAGGAGGTTGCCAAGGACACTGATTTCCCTGGGGTTGAGATGAATCGAGGTATTCCTGCAAAGACGCTGATTTCTCTGCGGGTCGACGCGAATCAAGGTTTTGCCAAGGACACTAATTTCCCTGGGTTGAGACGAATCGAGGTATTCCTGCAAAGGCACTGATTTCTCTGCGGATCGACGCGAATCAAGGTGCTCTCGTCAAGGACGCTGATTTCCCTAAATCGAGGAGGTTGCCAAGGACACTGATTTCCCTGGAGTTGAGACGAATCGAGGTATTCCTGCAAAGACGCTGATTTCTCTGTGGGTCGACGCGAATCAAGGTGCTGTCGTCAAGGACGCTGATTTCCCTGAATCGAGGTTTTTTCCAAGGACACTGATTTCCCTGGAGGTCAGTTAACTTGTTTCCGAGATGGAGCGTTGATCCGGCGGGGAGGTCATTGGTTGACTCTAGGTTGTCTGTGGACCGTAGAGTCTTGGAACTAGGGACTTTGCCTTGGTTCTGCTTTGTTAACGTTGCGTTCGAATCCTGCTTGAATAAGGAGGAACACCGTTGTTGGTCTCCAGGCTGTAGATGTGGCCGTCGAGAGTTGGAACTAGGGACTTTGCCATGGCTCCGATTGGTGATGTCGCGTCCGAATCCTGCTGGAATGAGGAAGAACGCTGTCGTGGATCTCCAGGCTGTAGATGTGGCCGTCGAGACTTGGAACTAGGGATTTTGTCGTGGCTCCGAGATTGATTTTCGCGTATAAATCCTGCTGGAATGAGGAGGAACGCCATTGTTGTTCTCTAGGCTGTAGACATGACCATCGAGATTTGGAACTAGGGACTTTGCCGTGGCTCCGAAATTGATTTTCGCGTACAAATCCTGCTGGAATGAGGAGGAACGCCATTGTTGTTCTCTAGGCTGTAGACATGGCCGTCGAGATTTGGAACAAGGGACTTTGTCGTGGCTCCGAGATTGATTGTCGCGTCTAAATCCTGCTGCAATGAGGAAGAACGCTGTCGTGGGTCTCCAGGCTATAGATGTGGTCGTCGAGACTTGGCTCTCTATCTGATGGAGCCTGGAGGGATGATATGGTTCCCTTTTTGTTTGTGCCCCTGGATTGTATACAGGGATCGATGTGATCTCACCTGTAGGACAAAAGTTTCATTTCATATGTATATTTTTTGTTTTCTTTCCGCGATGCTCTATCATTTCACCTTTTATATATCGCGCAAGTCGCGATTGCCCAATCATTTCGGCTATTTTTCGCGGTGCCCAATCATTTCGGCTATTTATTTTATTTACTCGCTGCTTTTTATTGCGAGTTGCCCAATCATTTCGGCTGTTTTTGTATGCATACATTTTTACTTGCTGATTTCGTTGCAAGTTGCCCCATCATTCCGGCTATTTCATATGCATTTTTGGCTCACTGATTTTTTTATCACGAGTGTGGAACTTGGAATCTGATGCCAATCTTAGCATCAACATCGCTGCGACTGGAATATTGCCAGGAGCGAATCATCATTTGCCATGAATGGACTTGGAATTTGATACCGATTTAGGCATCAGCATCGCTACAACTGGGATATTACCAGGAGCGAATCATCATTTGCCTCTGTCGATGTCGAACAAAGGTGGCTTAGCAAACAGGATTAGGATCCCATCGACTAAAGCTTTTGACTTCATGAGCCGTAAGGGTCTCATAAAGGTGTTTCTCCCTACGAGTCGTTAGGATCTCGTAGGTGCTTTTTCTCCTTAGGAATCGTGAGGATTCCTAAGTGTGTGTTCTCTTATAAGTCGTAAGGATCTTACAAGAGTGTTTTCTCCTTCCAAGTCGAGAGGACCTACAAGTGTTTGTTCACCGTGTGAGCATATCCCTAGTTGTTGGTAGGACTCTGTTAGGGAAATGTTCATTCATGCCCGTAGATTGTATTCAAGGGTCAATATTGAACCGCTTGTAAGGGAGCATTGAAGGTTGTGATGGCTTAAGAACAGGTTCAGATCCCTATAGCTTAAGGCTTTTGAACCCTATGAGCCGTGAGGGTCTCAAAGGGGAATTCTCCTTACGAGACGTGAGGATCTCGTAAGCGTAGTTTCTCCTTAAGAATCGTGAGGATTCCTAAGTGTATTTCTCCTTTGTGAGTCGTAAGGATCTTACGCAGGTGGTTTCTCCTTACAGGGTCGAGAGGACCTTGCAAGTGTCTTTTAACGAGATTGCGCCCTTTCGGGTTTTCACAAAACTCGCCGGTAGTCCTGCTGTTTTTACTCACGGCGCCCTTTCGGGTTTTCATCCGTGCCCATTTTGCTTGTGGACATACCGTTTTATTTTTTTTTAATTTTTTTTACGAGTCTGCGCCCTTTCGGATTTTCACAAACATCGCCGGTAGTCCTGCTGTTTTTACTCACGGCGCCTTTCGGGTTTTCATCCGTGCCCATTTTACCTGTGGACATACCTTTTTTTTCTTTTTTTTCTTTTTACCACGTCAGCTTTGGGATGATGCGGTCCGTAGTAGTTTATAGACGTCTCGGTCAGTTGCAAGTTTTAGGACATTGCGGTCCATCGTTAGTTTAGGGACGTTTCGGTCCGCTGTAGCTTTGAGGCGAAGTTTCGCCGGATGCTTTATGAACAAGTAAGTATCTCCTTGATAGACCTTGTCACATAATCCAAGGGTTTTGGCACTGCTCCTGCCCCCAGCTCCTCTACGTTATCTCCTAACGCCGAGTGAGCTTCTTTATTACTTAACGACAAATGAGCGATCATGTGGCAACTTGCCACATAATTTTCGGATTCTTCTGACAAGTCGTCTCCCTCATCATTGTCGTTATCTTCATTCTCAAGGATGTGACTGAGGAACTCTTGAAGCGTGACTGGGGTTCGTGCCCTCTGGTTGTATTCTTTCAGCTCGTCAATATGCTTTTGCAGATCCGTGCGCTTGTCGTTAGACAACACGGGCTTTTTGGTCTTCTTCTTTTTCTTCGAAGACTGTGACGGCTGGGCCTGAATGTTTTGTCCACCATCACTTTTAACTTCCAATGTTGGGCGTGGTTTCAGCATCCCCTCGATAATCTCCGGTTCTTTCGGACTTTTCCACCTGATCGCCGGACATGTTTGAAGATCTTTCAGCATTTTTTTAGTTTTTGCCGAAAGAACAACTTCCCATGGAGATTCCTTTATGAATGAGCACGATGCCCCCGGCATGTCCATATTTTTCGGAGCATGTGGTTGTTGCAGATTTACATTCCAGTTTTTGGACAACGCGAACTTGCCCTGTTGATACTGGTCTTCAACCCAATTTTTGAAGACGTAGCAGTCTTCGATCGGATGGCCCAATACTTGGTGGTAGGGGCAGTAATTAGGATCGTTGACATCGTTCGGTTGCGGTGGGTGTCTCGACTCCGGTAGAGTAATGAGCCCATTGCGCACTGCCAGTTAAAACAGATTCCTTGTTTTATCCTTGGGAAATGAGTAAGGACGTCTCAACTTCTCATCGAGGGACTGCCGCTTGTTGCTTTGGCGAACAACCCGTCTCGGGCTACTCGGTTGTTGTCGAGCGTTGGCGACGAAGGTTGCTTTCCCTTTGCCCTTTTCATTCCAAGGCTCCGTCTTTGAAGAGGAAGGCCTATGGCCCATCTGGTCCATTTAAGCCAGCTTGTTAATCAAGGCCTGGAAGGTGGTCGGCTTGAAGAATATCATGAATTAGGATATGGTCGCTTGAGGGTCAAGAGTACCCATGAACATGCCTACCGCAGGCGCTTCTTTGATGCGTTGCTCGCACTTCGACCATAGATTCCGCCACCGTATTGCATACTGGACCCATGTTTCTCCAGGCTTCACTCTGGCATTGATCAATGCCGTGATTGGGGTGCGTTCACTAGCACTCGCGAAACGCTGGGTGAATAGCAACTCCATCTCTGCAAATATCTTGACAGAGTCATTTGGGAGTTCGGAATACCACTCGAATGCCGTCTCCGACAAACTGCTAACAAACTGGCAGAGCAGTAGCTTATCGTCACCTCCAGTATTGCCGCACAGAGCCCTAAATTGAGTGACATGCTGATGTGGATTTCCCGTCCCCTTATATACGTGGAACTTGGGAATCGTGTATCCTGGCGGGTACTTTATTTTGTCATACCAGCCTGGATATGGTCGCCCAGTTTTAACAATTTGGCTGGACGCTTCATTCGCCTGGTGAGCTCGTATTTGCTGAGCAATGTAGTCATCCAGAGCGGCCTTGGAAATGGTTTCCTCTTTGGCTGCTGAAAGAACCGGAGGAGGGTTCGATGTCTCCCCTCTGTCGTCTTCAATGATAATCGGGGGGTCTTCAGCTGGAGGGTCCGGCTGGATCATCATGCCCACCATGTCTAGGAACAGAAGGGCCATTTGTTTTATATTAGCCGTTGTTACGCGGCCTCTTTGTCCTTTTTCTCAAGCATTCTCCGAAGGAATTCGGTATCCGTTTCTTGCTCATGATGCTGTTCTGAGGACGTCTCTGGGCTTGCTTTTGGTCCTATGAGTGCAGCCATGGTTGTTAGCATCTCTTGGAGCTTTTGTCGTTGTTGCTCCTGAGCCTTAGTCACTAATCGTGTAAGCGGTCGATGACCTGTGGAGATACGGCTGTCCTCCATATAGACGGTATGCACCACCATGCCCCCAGACTTAGGGCGTTTAGGCTCAGTGCCCTTGACATTTGTCACAGACACGGGGATCTTCTCCGGCCTTCTCTTTTTGTGGACCGGTGAGGTTGAGGGGGCCGTTGCAGCGGGCACTCAGGCAGACAACCCCTTCTGTGGTACGATAGAGTGGCCCTTCTCTTGCCGAACCTTTAGCTACTTCGGTCGGCAAGAGTAATCTTAATCAATCATCGAGTCTTAGACTTGATGCCAGACCTTGTAAATTTTAGAGGACAGCCACTGAGGGGGCTGCTCTAGCTTCACCTTAGTAGCGTTCTCCACGGGTGGAGGAGATCTCTTCAGCACGGCAGTCGGAGAGTTTTTGAGCACTCTCTTTAGCGATTCAAAGTTGTTCCCAGTTGGAACAGCAGCATCGATTTCCACCATGGGAGCTGGCGGAGTTAGTCCAGACGGGGAGCTGCCCCCAGCCTTCCTTACTAATCGCCAGTGACGACGGCGAGCATGTCGTGCGGATGAGACTGTCTCAGCTGTAGGGTTACTTCCTCATGCTCCATGTTTTGGCGAAGGGTTGTCACCGGCGTCAGCCTCTTTAAGACCGATGCCCGTTGAGAAGCAATGTCCAATCTGTCAAAGACAGATCTCTGGGCAGGGGAAGCAGCTTTGGTTATTTCACCCGGAATGGGAGATAAAATGGCCAGTCTTGTGAAGACTGACCCCTTAGCCGGAGAAGCCGCCTTGATGACTTCAGGAGCAGGAATGGCTATCCACTTTAGGATAACGCCTTATGGTATTGCAGGCTTCTTCACGGGCCCATCTGAGCTTCGGCCAAGTCTGTTGAAAACTGAGGCATTGGATTTGGGCGACCCGTTGAGAGGGGCCGTGGTAGTAGTGAGCCGGTCAAAGACCGACTTCTTTGGAGCTTCTTGCGACGACATTGGGGCATTGAAGCTCATCGGTGGGAGCATAGTCCCGAAGAATAGCCCAGTGGTGGCCTGAGTCACCTGTTCCACCGGCATAGCGAAGATGGAGGCCGCTTGGGGCCCGTAAGTCACTCCTCCGGACGGGACGGAGCGAGAGTTGCAGTTGCAGTTAGTACAGTTTGAAGCCATTGATCTTCTGTTTTAGGCACGGAGCAAGACACCAAATCTTAGTACCTCGAACCCAAGGGCAACCATATCAAACCACGATTCGTTCGCGAACACGACACACGAAGTGTGAAGTAGAAAGAGGAAAAGGTCCCACCGGGCGTGCCAGAATCTGTTCCCTTCCGAAACGTGCGACCGGGACGTTGGGACGACCGTGCCTGAATTTCGAGGGCAGATGCTAATTGGGGCTATCCGTTCACCTCTCCGAAGATGCCAAGTTGATTTATGGCACCGTGTATCGAAGGTTTAAACGGATGCGGCCGATATAGCAGACTTCGTCAGATTCCCCCTCGTTTGAGGGGTTTTTGATTGTGGGGACGCTCTTCCCTGCAGGCGCAAGCCCCTGCAGTTAATTATGCTACCGCATCGCGGTAACAACTTTCTCCTTCTCCAGATGGTCACTTCGTCTCGTGGGTGTTTGTTTTGTTTTTGGTTGCCCATGGATTGTATATGGAGACTAATTTATGTTGTCGCCCGTAGGGCGTGGATTAGTCCAAATCCGTATTTTCTTAGATTTGGGTTTGGGGTTGGGTTTAATGATACGTTAGTCCCATTCGAGACTAAGATCAACTTAAACGTTTGTTAAGGATACGTTAGTCCAATTTTAGACTAAGATCAACTCAACGGGATTATTTAGATCCAACAAGAAAGCGTTTGGGCTCTATTGTTTAGTTTAGGGACATTGCGGTCGATTGCCAGTTTAAGCACATGGTGGTCCATTGTTAGTTTAAGGACGTCTCGGTCCATTGTTAGTTTAAGGACATCTCGGTCCAAGGTTAAGGACATCATAGTCCATGAGTTTAAAGACATTACAGTCAAGGTTAAGGACATCATAGTCCGTGAGTTTAAAGACATCACGGTCAAGGTTAAGGACATCATAGTCCGTGAGTTTAAAGACCTCACTGTCAAGGTTAAGGACATCATAGTCCGTGAGTTTAAAGACATCATGGTCAAGGTTAAGGAAATCATAGTCCGTGGGTTTAAAGACATCACGGTCAAGGTTAAGGACATCATAGTCCGTGAAATGTGTGGTTGTCGGGACCCGTCACCTCTCTGAAGACGTTGAAGGATTACAACTACAAATATCAAAGAAGTGAATAGATGTACCCTTGAACCAAAGTTGATTGGGAGATCTATAGTCCAATTTTGGAACTAAGATCAATTAATTAGATTATGAGCTCATTGGCTCAGTTAAATCTGAATTGAGGACTTATGGCCAGTTTGGGCTAAGTCCAATTAGATTAGAAATATTGGCTCTTTGTTAGACCATTAAACATTTGTCTGGGTTCAACCCCCCATTATTTGGCACTGCTAAACAGGGGTTCTGACAACATTTTATCTTTGTTGAGTGCTGGGCACTCATATGCCATATAGAATGATCAATTTTGGAAGGCAAGAATGTACTTGAGACTCAATAAAAGAGAAGTCTTTCCTCAGAAGGACTTAGACAATTTAGGCTAGGGTTGATTTGAATATAGTATTAAACACTAACATATATTTTATGGTCATGTGTTTCCACGTGATGCGCTGAAAATAGTGTTAAACACTAAGAACAAAATGCTTCAAAAATAGTGTTAAACACTAAAATGGGATTGGTCACGTGGGGCCATGTGAGGCCTCCAAAGCCAACATTGCCTTTGCTTTTGTTTTCTTTATTTTGGAAGTCACGTGGGAGCATGTGAGGTATTGCCTCAGGGCTAATTCCTTCTTATTTTGGAGGATCTTTTCAGGGGTCACGTGGGGACACGTGACCTAGTTTATTCTTTCTTTTCTGATCACTGCGGATTGGGGTCACATGTCATCATGTGACCAATGTTCTTTACGTGCATGGAAATCCTTCAAGTCTCTTTATTTTAAGAATTAAATTCTCTGTAGGGTTAAACCTTAATTTTGTTTTTAAAGGAATTAAATTCCTATGCATGCGGAAGAATTAAATTCTTATGTAGGGTTAAACCCTAGTTCTGTCTTGGAGAAATTAAATTCCTATGAGTTTGGAAGAATTGAATTCTCAAGCAGGGTTGAACCCTAATTTTATCTTGGAGAAATTAAATTCCTATGAATTTGGGAGAATTAAATTCTCATATAGAGTTAAACCCTAATTTTATCTTGGAGGAATTAAATTCCTGTGAATTTGGGAGAATTAAATTCTCATATAAGGTTAAACCATAGTTTTATTTTTGGGAGAATTAAATTCTCTAAACTCAATTCTCTCTCTAAGTTTTGGATCTGCATGGCAGAATCTTCCCGATGAGAATTAAATCCTCAACTTGTGGGAAGATCTGCTTCTGCAGATCTTCAACCAAAGAAAGATCTAAGTTCTTATTCAGAAGAGTTAAACTCTTAAATTGAGAATTAAATTCTTTTTTTTTATGGAACTTAAATCTCTTTCCCCTTTCTCACCTAGGGTTTCTTTTCTCTGAAAAGATCTTTTTTTCTCTCTTGAGAATTAAATTCTCCTCTCTTTTTTCTCTCTGTTGTTGTTATCTCCCAAGAAAAGTAGATTCTCTCTCTTCTCTTCTTGGCTTCTATTTATAGGAGAAAGAAAAGAATCAATTTGTTTAGTTAATCTTTCATTAAATGATTTTGCTTGTTTTTTGTAACCAATATGATCTTTTAGATCACTAAATGAATTTTATCCACCATTGGATTTTTAATCCAAAAGATCTTTTATCTGTTATTCCTGGCAAATTTGAGGAAAATCTTTCCTTATATAAAATCTTTCCATAAAGTGGTGATTTTTAATCACCATTGGATTTTAATCCAACGGTGCTCTATTTTACAGAGCACCATCTTTTTTGTTTGGAAAGATTTAGAGAAATATTTAGGGTTTTTGATTCTCTCTTAATTAGAATTTAATTCTATTAATTCATAGATCTTTAGGAACCCGTCACGTATTGGCACGTGACCCCCTGATTAAGCATTTGATCAGAATTTAATTCTGTTGTTTTAAAGAACTCAGGAATTATCACGTGTCAGCACGTGACCCTTGGTCACGTGTTGGCACGTGATGCCCCATTGGGATTTTTCCTTATTATTTTATTATACCTTTAATTCTTTTCAGTGGGTTTAAAGGCCCATCACGTGTTGGCACGTGACCCCGCTGATTAATTATTTCCAATTATTTATTTTATTCAGTGCCTAAAGGCTTTGTCTGTAAATGGTCACGTGTTTGCACGTGATGCCCGGTCGCGTGTGGGCACGTGACGCCTCATAACTTTTAATACCGGATGAATTATGAGGCCCATGATATATCAAATCGAAGGATTTTTCGAGACAATTTCGATACCATCAGAATTTAGCTGTTTCTTATTCGGGAGTTTATCAAAATGCAGGCCGGAAAATACTGGTTCGCATTTTCTTCCTTAGATTACACGTGCATAGCATATTTGCTCATAACTTTTGATCCCGGATGAATTATGAAGCCCATAATATATCAAATCGAAGGATTTTTCGAGACACTTTCAATACCACCAGAATTTATCTCTTTCTCATTCGGGAGTTTGTCAAAATAGAGCCCGGAAAATACTGGTTCACATTTTCTTAAACGTATCGCCGCCATTTGATACCTTGGACTCTTTTGCACAGAAATTTTTTGGCGGGATCACTTACGTGTTAAACACGTGAGCGCTCATATGCAAAGTATATAGGCGTTAAAAACACATAACTAAGGGCCAAACAGGCCTCACGTGTAAAACACATGAGCGCTCATATGCAAAGCATATAAGCGCTGAACATAAATCACCAATAGCCAAAAAGGCCTCACATGTTAAACACGTGAGCACTCATATGCTCATATGAGCGCTGAAAATAAACAGGCTAAAACCCACACAAGGGGTCACGTGTTAAACACGTGAGTTCTCTTGCCACTCACATGTAAAGCATGTGAGTGCCTCAATTTAAAATGCTCCTATCAAATTCTATAATTAAATTCTATTTGGAAAATATTTTCCTGCTCTTTCTCAAACTAGAAAGATCTTCTCTGTTAAACAGAGGACCATTGGATCAAAGATCCAGCGGTGATCATATGATAGAATAAAATTCTATTATAGGAAAATATTTTCCTAATCTTGTTAAACTAACAGGATATTCATTTAACAGAATTAAATTCAACATTCCTAATCTTATTAAACTAACAAGATATTCACATGACAAGAATAAAATTCTATGTTAACAAGTTATCCATATTAAGAAAATATATTTCCGATCTTGTTAAACTAAAAAGATATTATAGAATAAAATTCTAATCTTGTTAAAACTATCAAAATATTCATAATCTTGTTAAACAAACAACAAATCTTTTCTACTAAACAGAGAGCCTTTGGATTAAAAATCCAATGGTGAATAAAATTCACCGATTGATCTAAAAGATCATGAAATCAATCAAGATCTCTCAATGAGAGATTTTCTTAACAAATTGATTTCTTCTCTTCTCCTATAAATAGGAGTAAGGAGGTTAAATCCAAAAAGGAGGAGACCACCCCATAAGCTTCTAAAAAATACACAGAAGCCTCCCAAAAGCTCCCACAAAACAAAAGAGAATTTAATTCTCAAACCAAGAGTTTAACTCTTCTCAAATAACTTAGTTCTTCCTCTGGTTGAGGTCTGCAGAAGCAGATCTCCCCACAAGTTAAGAATTTAATTCTCATCGGGGAGATTCTGTTATCCAGATTCAAAACTTAGGGGAAAGAACTACGTTCAAAGAATTTAATTCTTTCAAAAGTATACAGAAATTTAATTTCTCTGATAAAACCAGGGTTTAACTCTGCAAAAAAATTTAATTCTTATAAAGAAAAGGGCCTGAAATTCTCAAAGCTCAGATCAAAATCTTCATACATATAAAAGAACAGAGTGGTGATTCATTAGCGTTCAACGCTATAGAACAAAGGCTCACGTGTTCCCACGTGAGCACCTCCAAGGAACAAAAAGGAAGGACTGAGATCAAATCACGTGTTCTCACGTGACCCCAAACAGTTGCTTAAATAAAAAAGGGGAAGAATCCAAATACAACACTCATTTTTGAGCATCTCACGTGTTTGCACGTGAGCATTATATGAGCTAAGTGCTTAGCACTTATAAAAGGAAGAGAGAATAAACCCAAAGAAGCAGCGCTAACTTTCAGGCGCCTCACATGCCACACGTGAGCGCCCCAAATTTCAGTGTTTAACACTGCTTTAGAGACTCACGTGAGACCACATGAGCACCGAGCATATATTAGTGTTTAACACTATAAGAAGCCAACTTCAACCCCAAATTGGCTAAGTCTTCTTGAGATTAGATCTCCAAATAGACCGAGCCTCTATGCTCATGACCTCCCAAACTAATTGACCAGAATGATGCCTATCACACATCTCCTAAGTCAATCTTAGTCTCCCAAAAATGACTAATGATTCTTATATTTGTAGGGTGTTTTTCGTCACTCCATTGAGATGGGAATACGCGCGCGCTTGTCAGGCGTAGTACAGATTCCCCCTGCCTAGGGTAGGCTGGGATTTATTGATTGTGGGGATCCGAATCTCCGGCAGCCACGGACTAAGCTGCCGTTAATTACCCCTCGCCTTTGGAGCGAGGGAACCTCCGATTGACGGGTTAAACTGGCCATGCGAACTCAATGTGCAGTGTACGTGTGTTTTGTTTTGGAGGGGGGCTTGGATATATCGGGAGCCATGCAGAGTTTTTACGGGGGTCCCGCTACCCGGATAGCGGGCTGGGGGTCAAGAGGGCTAGCAGCCCCCTTGCGGGGTGCTGGGCAGCACCCTGTTAGAATTTTTTTTTCTAACAGAGACAGTGTCGCGGAGTATGTGTGTATGTGTGTATGTATGTATACGTATATATACAAGAAAAAAAGGAAAGGGCATCCAAAGGATGCGTGCGAGAAAGCGCTCGGGCGCTAGCGCCTTGGGCGCAAGAGCGCTAAAGCTTTGAGCGCTAGCGCCCCACGTGTCAGCACATGGGCGCTCGGGCGCTATCGCTTTGGGCGCTAGCGCTTTAAACGCTAGCGCCCCACATGTCAGCACGTGGGCACTTGGGCGCTAGCGTTCTGAACGCAAGAGCGTTAGCGCTTTGAGCGCTAGCGCCCCACGTGTCAGCATATGAGCGTTCGGACGCTAGCGCTTTGGGCGCTAGCGCCTTGCGCGCAAGAGCGCTAACGCTTTGAGCGCTAGCGCCCCACGTGTCAGCACGTGGGCACTCGAGCGGCAAAAGGAACTTGGTCCCTGCAATAGGAGTTGTACTCCCAGAAAGGAGCACTTATTATTTTGTGTGTGTGTGTGTGTGTGTGTGTGTGAGGAGTTAAACTCCTAGGTTGTTTTGAAGCTGATGAAGGACTTCTCCCCTTGAACCCTAGTTCTTCCCCAAACTGGGGTTTCTGGAGATGGATCTCCTTCTTCTTCCTTTGTTTGCCGGATCTTGAAGATCAAGAAATATGAGATTTTAAAAATCTCTCCTTTCTGAGATCTGATGGCAGATTTGAGTTCCCCTTTGTGGGTTTTGTGGTGAAAAACTATTTAGTTTTATAAAAAGAAGAGTAAAACTCTTGATTTAATTCAAAAGAAAGAAGAAGGTTTAGAACCTTCAGAAAAGGGGAAAGAGGCACAAACCCTAGATTTTTTTTGGGGGGGGGAATGAAAAGTCTATCCTTTATTCATCATCATGTTGCCTTATATAGGCTTACATATTTATATATAGCCCCTTGGGCTTTACAAAATAGCATTTTGCCCATCCTATAGCTCATGTGCCATTTCTTTTTGCACATAAGCCATGGGCTTTACAAAAATTTGGCTTTATGCCCATTTTGCATACATTCATGCATAAAAAAAAATTAATAAAAATTATTTATTACATGATCTATATTTTGGCATGGAGGAGGCTGGCCGCGGGCTCGACTTGGGCATGGGCCCGCTTGACCTGGGCTTAGGCCTACCTGGCTTGGGGTTGACCTTGACTTTGACTTGGTCAACCGGGGTGCAAATTTCAACAAAGTGCCCCCCATCAATGAATGCACACCGCATGAATGAGTTGTGTGCACGAAATTGATGGATCTTGAAGTTGGACTTCGAGGTGGAACATCATTCCAGGGGCGGAGCATCATCCCGGGGAGCATGATTCCCGGGGATCGGAGCATCATTCCGATTTGCGGAGCATAATTCCAGGGTCAGAGTATCCCTCGGGGAGCATGATTCCCGGGGATCGGAGCATTATTCCGATTTGCGGAGCATAATTCCAAGGATCGGAGCATCATTCCGAAGAGCGGAGCATGATTCCAGGGATCGGAGCATCATTCCGAAGAGTGCAGCATGATTCCAAGGATCGGAGCATCATTCCAAAGCGGAGCATGATTCCAAAGATCAGAGCATCATTCCAAAGAGCAGAGCATGATTCCAGGGATCGGAGCATCATTCCGAAGAGCGGAGCATGATTCCAGGAATCGGAGCATCATTTCGAAGCGGAGCATGATTCCAAAGATCAGAGCATTGAGCGGAGCATGATTCCAGGGATCGGAGCATCATTCCGAAGAGCGGATCATGATTCCAGGGATCGGAGCATCATTCCGAAGAGTGGAGCATGATTCAAGGGATCGGAGCATCATTCCGAAGCGGAGCATCATTCCAAAGATCGGAGCATCATTCCGAAGAGTGGAGCATGATTCCAGGGATCGGAACATCATTCCGAAGAGTGGAGCATGATTCCAGGGATCGGAGCATCATTCCGAAGCGGAGCATGATTCCAAAGATCGGAGCATCATTCCGAAGAGCGGAGCATCATTCCGAAGAGCGGAGCATGATTCCAGGGATTGGAGCATCATTCCAAAGAGCGGAGCATGATTCCAGGGATCGGAGCATCATTCCGAAGCGGAGCATGATTCCAAAGATCGGAGCATCATTCCGAAGAGCGGAGCATGATTCCAGGGATCGGAGCATCATTCCAAATAGCGGAATATGATTCCAGGGATCGGAGCATCATTCCGAAGAGCGGAGCATGATTCCATGGATCGGAGCATCATTCCGAAGCGGAGCATGATTCCAAAGATTGGAGCATCATTCCGAAGAGCGGAGCATGATTCCAAAGATCGGAGCATCATTCCGAAGAGTGGAGCATGATTCCAGGGATCGGAGCATCATTCCGAAGAGCGGAGCATGATTCCAGGGATCGGAGCATCATTCCGAAGGGTCGGAGTATAATCCCGACGAGCGGCAGACATTCTGACCGAAGCATAATTTCGATGCAGAGGCTGATTCCCAGGCGAAGCATAATTTCGACAGGGAGAGCAGATACTCCGAGGCGAAGCTTGATTTCGACGCGGGGGACACTCTGAGACGAAGAATGATTCCGATGCAGAGCTTGTTGGTTGATTCCGAGCCGAAGCATAATTTTGACAGGGAAGGCAGATACACCGAGGCGAAGCTTGATTTCGACGCGGGGTACACTCTGAGACGAAGTATGATTCCGACGCAGAGCTGGTTGGTTGATTTCATTCCGAGGCGGAGCATAATTCCGGCAGGGTAGATATCCCGAGGCGAAGCATGATTTCGACACGGGGTAAATTCTGGGACGGAGCATGATTCTGCCGCAGAAGTTGTTGGTTTGATTTGATTTGGGTTGACATCAGCATCACTACACTGGAATATGGTACCAGGAGCGAATCATCATCTGTCATGAGTGGATTTGGGGATTGGTTTTGGCTTGGCATCTGCATTGTTGCACTGGAATAATGCCAGGAGCAACTCATCATTTGCCCCAGGAGGATTTGGAAATTGGTGGCTTAGGAGACAGGTTTAAACCCCTATCGCCTAAGGCATTTCAATTTTATGGGCCGTAAGGGTCTCATATAAGCATTTTCTCCCTACGAGTCGAAAGGATCTCGTAGGTGTATGTTCTCCTTAGGAATCGTAGGAATCCCTAAGTGTGTTGCTCCTTTGTGAGTCGTAAGGATCTCACGCGGGAATTTTCTCCTCACAAAGTCGAGAGGGCTTTGCGAGTGCATTTTATCTCTTTTTCACGAGTTTGCGCCCTTTCGGGTTTTCACAAACTCGCCGGCAGTCTCGCTGTTTTTACTTACGAAGCCCTTTCGGGTTTTCATCCGTGCCCATTTTACTTGTGGACATACCTTTTTTTTTAATCTTCATCACCGGTGGGACTTTGAATGTAGTCTCGCCGGTAGGATTTAGGAGAGATTGGTATCATTTTACGCCCGTAGATTGTATACGGTTTTGCAGGATGTATGATCCAGACTGTAGGGCCGGAAAAATTTCGAGATTTTGTTGGCGTCTGCTTCGCTGCACTGGAATATGGTACCAAGAGCGACTCATCATTCGCCATTGGGGTATAGGGTTTGAAATTTGGTTGGCGTCTGCATCGCTGCACTGGAATATGGTATCAGGAGCGACTCATCATTTGCCACTTGGGGATTGGGGAGCGATGGCTTAGGAGACAGGTTTTAGATCTCTATCGCCTAAGGCTTTTCAATTTTATGGGCCGTGAGGGTCCCATAAAAGCATTTTCTCCCTACGAGTCGTAAGGATCCCGCAGGTGTATTTTCTCCTTAGGAGTCGTGAGGACTCCTAAGTGTGTTTTTCCTTTATGAGTCGTAAGGATCCCACAAAGGTTTATTCTCCTCATGTATCGTGAGGACACATGAGTGGGTCTTCTTAATGGAGTATAATTCCAAAGGCGGAGACCAGCTGCGTAACTGGTGATTGTGGTGGGGCATGGGTATGACGAGAATTATTTGAGCCCGTGGATTGTATACGGCAGTCAATTTGGGGACTAACCGTAGGGCCGGAAGAATTTTGAGAAATTGGATTTTGGTTGGCGTCTGCATCGCTACACTAGAATATGGTACCAGGAGCGACTCATCATTCGCCGTTGTTTTGTTGTTTTTTTTTGTTTCACCGTGATTGCTCTATCATTTCATCTTTTCTTATCGCGAAGGTCGCGATTGCCCTATCATTTCGGCTATTTATTTCGCGGTCGCCTCATCATTTCGTCTGTTTATTTTCATCTTTATTTTTACTCGCTGATTTTTATTGCGAGTTGCCCCATCATTTCGGCTTTTCATCATTTTATTTTTTTTATTCTTGTTTTATTTACATATTTTTACATTCCCAGTTTAACGACTTAGAGGTCGATTGTTCCCAGTTTAACGACGTGGTGGTCATCGGTTCCCAGTTTAAAGACTTAGAGGTCTACTGTTCCCAGTTTAATGACGTGGTGGTCGATTGTTTTCAGAGAAAGGTAGATGTCTGAGAGAATCAGTTTCACGAAGAGCTTCGGTCTCCTTTTGTATGAAATTGGCGGTCGCAACTGGACTGTTTGTTAACACGCCTTTAGACAGTTCTATCTCTCCTGCCTTATATTGCTTTTCGACCCAATATTTGAAGACGAAGCAGTCCTTAATGGCATGACCTATCACTCTGTGATAGGGGCAGTATTTGGGGTCGTCGGTCATATTCGCTTCCTGCGGTCTTTTTGACTCTGGCAGTTGTAGACCGTTTTTTAGGGCGTCTTTGAATATTTTACGGATTTTGTCCCTTCTGAAGGAATAGACCTTATCTAGCTTCTCTTTGAGTGGAGATTCTCCTCCCTCTCCGAACACTGGCTTCCGAGGCTGGTTGGCACTAGGCCCGCTCATCCCTCGCTTATTTCGGTTAGCCGAAGTGTTGAAAGATTCAGTATCATCGGAATTTCCGCCTTTGCGATTTTCGTCCTTTCGGTTTCTCCAGGACCTACTGTTATTTTGGGAGTCAGAGGAGGACTCCTGCTTTGAGCGTTCCAACATCTGGACTTTCCTGGTCAGCTCTTGGAATGTTTTGAGACCCGCGGTGCATAGAAACGGGGCCATCCAATTGTTGAGATTTCCGACGAGGAGACTGACAGATTGGTCCTGCTCTATCGGCGATTCACATTTGACGGAGAGATTGCGCCATCGGGTTATAAAATTCATGCTGCTTTCATTGTTCTTTGGCTTGGTCCTTACAAGGTCGGCGATGGTGATCTTATCGCTGACGCTCATGAACCTCTGCCGAAACAGAGACTCCATTTAGACGAAAGTTGTGACGAAGCCATCCGGTATGCTCGCGTACCAGTAGAAAGCAACATCGGCCGAGCTATTAACGAACTGGCGGAGGAGAAGCGCGTCATTGCCCCCAGTATTCCCGCATGAGGCTTTAAAGTGGGCGATGTGCTGATTCGCATTTCCCGTCCCATCGAATCTTCCGAATTTGGGGATGACATAGCCGCTAGGAAATTCTACCAGATTATACTGAGCAGTATATGGTCTCCCACTACTGCTGATATCTTTTTGCGCTTCGGCTTCGGCCACCAATGTTTTGACTTTGCTGGCAACCAAATCCATGATTTGATCTTGAGTTAGCGGGCTACTGTCATCGGCAGCCAAGACATTTCCCGAGATAGGATGCGACTGATTTTCATGCGGTCCTCCCACTTTTGGATTTGAGGGAACGGGTATCGGCTGTTTCGGGACACCGTTTCCCGGTTCATGAGAACCCTGCGCCTGATTGGGCGGCTGAGAGGCAAGTTTGGCCGTGAGCTGTAAGACGACGTTTGTCAAGTCGTCAATTTTTTTGTAGAGCTTGGCCATCTTCTTGTCTTTGCTTCTGAGCTGTTTTCGGAGCTCTTGGAGAAGTTGCTGCTCTGCGTTCTTGGGACGGAAGATTGGCTCATCTTCGCTTTCGGAGCGCGACTCCTCATGGACCGAAAGGTCTTTCTGCCGATCATCCTCATCAAGAGGGTTTTCATCACCCAGCAGAGGTGGCTGTTCTTGGGAAGCAGCAACCACATTCAAGCCAGATTGGCTTTGAGATGTGGTGGCACCGTCCTTGCTCTTGCTGCGCGTGCCCACCGTGTAGACAGTGTGGACCACATATCTAGCCATTTCCTCATCTTCGGCAGGGTAACCCTGTTCTTCGAACCTCATGAGGTTCATCCTAGCAGGAGCCCTAGCCCTTTTGTTGGCTCTATATCTGAGCCTTTTCTGCCTTAGCTTCTCAATTTTAAGGGCTTGGCAGGCATCCATTCCCTGGGAAGCCACCGCGAGTCGATTAGCGGGGAGCTTAGAGAAGACACCCGATCGAGCAGTTGTCAGGGGCACCGCCGGAGCTTGCTCGAGACGCCCTGTTGCTTTGTTGGTATTGATGGCCTTGCCCCCAGCTGGGGCCAAGGAAAGTCGTTCAGACACCGACTTGCGTTTGGGTTGGGGCACCCTCGAGATCACCATATTTGGTCTCCTGCCTTTTGAGACCAGTCTGTCTGTTGTTGGAGCTTGAGGAGCTGGAATGGCGTTAGCTGGCACGAACAGAATAGAGCCGAACTGTAGCAGCGGCTCCTCCCACTGTCGCCCAAGACTGGCCGGGAGGACCGTCCTGGAGTCCATCTTCATCGTGTATGAGATGGGAGCTGAGTTCATCTTTGGAGACATCGTTGAGAAGTGATTGCTTGAAAACCTGCATGAAAGGGCATTATTTTAGTATAAGTATCGATATGTATATTGATTGAGTTCGCATGAATGCTTAACCCGAAATATGGGAGGAGATACGTCCCACCGGGCGTGCCAGAATCTGTAGGGTGTTTTTCGTCACCCCATTGAGATGGGAATACGCGCGCGCTTGTCAGGCGTACTACAGATTCCCCCTGCCTAGGGTAGGCCGGGGTTTATTGATTGTGGGGATCCGAATCTCCGGCAGCCGCGGACTAAGCTGCCGTTAATTACCCCTCGCCTTTGGAGCGAGAGAACCTCCGATTGACGGGTTAAACTGGCCATGCGAACTCAATGTGCATGTTCCCTGATATAAAATCAGGAAAAAGCTACAGAGGAAGTATCACATGCTAGCACGTGATCAGCGGTCACGTGTTGGCACGTGACGTTTAAAAGCAGCGGCACAAACCACATTTACTAAATCAAGAAAAAGCTTCAGAAGAAGTATCACGTGTTCACACGTGACCAGTGGTCACATGTTTGCACGTGATGGCTAAGCAGCGGCAAAGAACAGAGCGCAGAATGAAGGAATCCCATTCCAGGGGTCACGTGCTTACACGTGACCAGGGGTCGCGTGCGTACACGTGACCAATGGTCACGTGGCCACACGTGACCGGCTTTAAAAGCCTTATTCTTTGACAGAATTAAATTCCAAGATCTTTCAAATCTTTCCAAAATGAAAAAGGGTTATCTGAAACCGTTGGATTAAAAATCTAAAGGTGATTAAATATCACCAATTTATGGAAAAATATTGGACTTGGAAAGATTTCCCCTTAAATCTAACCGAAAAAACAAAGAGATATCTTTGGATTTAAAATCCAATGGTGAATAAAATTCACCTAATAATTCAAAGGCCCAGATTAATGATGAGGATGAATCAAATCTCCAAATGAACAAATGAAATCTTTCAATGAGAGATTTACCAAACAGATTGATTCTTTTCCTTCTCCTGTAAATAGGAGCCCAAAGAACAAAAAAAGAGAAGGGAGGAAGACATACAGAGAGAGAGATATAGAGCCTTGGGATCTTGAAAATTCAGAAGGAAGAACTTAATTCTCTGCAAAGAAAAACCCTAGGTAAGAAAAGGGAGGCATAAAAAGAGAATTTAATTCTCAAAACAGTTTAACTCTTATATAAAAAAACAAGAACTTAGTTCTTTCTCTGGTAGAGGATCTGCAAAGTGCACATCTCCCCACGAATTGAGAATTTAATTCTCATTGGGTTGAGATCCTGCCATGCAGATCCAAAGCATAGAGGAGGAATTGAATTTTGAGAATTTAATTCTCACAGAATTATAGGAATTTAATTCCTTTGAGATAAAATTAGGGTTCAACCCTATGTTATAGGAATTTAATTCCTTCAAAATGGACAGAACCAGGGTTTAACCATAATTAAGAACTTAATTCCATCAAAATCATAGGAATTTAATTCCCTTAAAGAAGGTTAAGGTTTAACCCTATCTAAGAATATAATTTTTCAGAAGAAAACAGGAATTTAATTCCTCTAAAGTTTATTGTTATGAAGAATTTAATTCTTAAAAGAATAACAGATCCTTAAAAAAGTAAAGGATCAGGGTCACGTGCTACCACGTGACCCCTGCAAAGATCCACAAAAAGAGTTTTGAGGCAATGCCTCACGTGCCCCACGTGACTTCTGAACCACACAGAGAAAGAGGCAAAAGAAACAGAAAAGAGCTCTAGGGCGCTCTCACGTGCTATCATATGACCCCTTGGCTGAACCTCTAGCAAATAAACACCCAAATTCCCATCACGTGACAGCACGTGATACTCCAAAGTATTCAATACTTTTGACAGAACGAAATAAAGAGAAGCAGGGCGCTCTCACGTGCTACCATGTGACCCCTCTTGTCTTAGTGTTTAACAATAAATTGAAACCTCTGTACCCAGTGTTTAACACTGATTTGCCTTAGTGTTTAACACTAACCCTATTCACAGTGCTTAACACTGAATTTCTTAGTGTTTAAACCTTTGTATCCAGTGTTTAACACTGATTTGTCTTAGTGTTAAACACTAATTTGGAATCTCTATTTCCAGTGTTTAACATTGATTCGCTTTAGTGTTTAACACTAATTTGAAAGCCCCTTTTCCAGTGTCTAACACTGATTATTTTTAGTGTTAAACACTAACTTGCTAATCTCAATCCCAGTATTCAACACTGTTGGTCTTTAGTGTTTAACACTAGCTTCATCCCAATTGGCTAAGCTTCTAGAGGCAAAGCCTCTCCTTTAATGGACCGACAGAGGGCCAATATTCTAAACATGATTGGACTTAGCCCAAGATGGCCATAAGTCCTCAATTCAAACTTAACTGGGCTAAAGGGCTCATAACATAATTAATTGGTCTTGACTCCAAATTGGAGCAAATATCGTTTAATCTACCTTGGTTTAAGGGTACATCTCTTCACTCCTTTGATACTTGGCGTTGTAATTCCTCAACGTCTCCAAAGAGGTGATGGGTCCCGATGACCACACATTGATACGGACTGTGGGGTCCTTAAACTCATGGACTATGAGGTCCTTAACCTTGATCGGGATGTCTTAAAACTAACAACGGACTATGACATCCTTAATCTTGACCGTGATGTCTTAAAACTAACGTCGGACTGTGGAGTCCTCAAATCCACGGACTATGAGGTCCTTAACCTTGACTGCAACGTCTTAAAACTAACAATGGACCGCAATGTCCTTAAACTACCTATCGACCGCAACGTCATTAAACTAAACAACATGGCTCCCTTAAATGCTCTCTTGTTGGATCTAAACGATCCCGTTAAGTTGATCTTAGTCCAAATCAGACTAATGTATCCTTAACAAACGTTTAAGTTGATCGTAGTCTCAAATGAGGCTAACGTATCCTTAAACACAAACCCCCCTAAACCCAAATCTAAGAAAGATACGGATTTGGACTAGTCCACGCCCTACGGGCGACAACATAACTCAGTCTCCGTATACAATCCACGGGCAACCAAACACAAAACAAACACCCACGACACGAAGTGATCATCTGGAGAAGGAGAAAGTTGTTACCGCGATGCGGTAGCGTAATTAACTGCAGGGGCTTGCGCCTGCAGGGAAGAGCGTCCCCACAATCAAAAACCCCTCAAGCGAGGGGGAATCTGACGAAGTCTGCTACATCGGACGCATCCGTTTAAACCTTCGATACACAGTGCCATAAATCAACTTGGCATCTTCGGAGAGGTGGACGGATAGCACCAATTAGCATCTGCCCCGAATCTCAGGCAAGACGTCCCTGTTGCGCCGTCATTCGGAGGGGAACAGTGCAGTGTACGTGTGTTTTGTTTTGGAGGGGAGCTTGGATATATCAGGAGCCACGCAGAGTTTTTACGGGGGTCCCGCTACCCGGATAGCGGGCTGGGGGTTAAGGGGGCTAGCAGCCCCCTTGCGGGGTGCGGGGCAGTACCCCGTTAGAAAATTTTTTCTAACAGGGACAGTGTTGCGGAGTATGTGTGTGTGTATATGTATACATATATATACAAGAAAAAAAGGAAAGGGCATTCAAAGGATGTGTAGGAGAAAGCGCTCGGGCGCTAGCGCCTTGAGCGCAAGAGCGCTAGCGCCCTACGTGCCAGGCATGTGGGCGCTCGGGCGCTAGCGCTCTGAGCGGCGCTAGCGCCCCACGTGTCAGCATGTGGGCGCTCGGGCGCTTTAGGCGCTAGCGCTCTGAGCGCAAGAACGCTAGCGCCCCATGTGTCAGCACGTGGGCGCTAGCGCATTGGGCGCAAGAGCGTCAGCGCCCCACGTGTCAGCACATGGGCGCTCGGGCGCTAGCGCCTTGAGCGCAAGGGCGCTAGCGCCTTGAGCGCAAGGGCGCTAGCGCCTTGAGTGCTAGCGCCCCACGTGTCAGCACGTGGGCGCTCGGGCGGCAAAAGAGACTTGGTCCCTGTAATGGGAGTTGTACTCCCAGAAAGGAGCACTTATTATTTTGTATGTATGTGTGTGTGTGTGTGTCTATATATATATATATATGAGGAGTTAAACTCCTAGGTTGTTTTGAAGCCGATGAAGGGCTTCTCCCCTTGAGCCCTAGTTCTTCCCCAAAGTGGGGTTTCTGGAGATGAGTCTCCTTCTTCTTTCTTTGTTGGCCGGATCTTGAAGATCAAGAAATATGAGATTTTAAAAATATCTCCTTTCTGAGATCTGATGGTAGATCTGAGTTCTCCTTTGTGGGTTTTGTGGTGAAAAACTATTTAGTTTTATAAAAGGAAGAGTAAAACTCTTGATTTAATTCAAAAGAAACAAGAAGGTTTAGAACCTTCAGAAAAGGGGAAAGAGGCACAAACCCTAGATTTCTTTTTTGGGGAATGAAAAGTCTATCCTTTACTTATCATCATGTTGCCTTATATAGACTTACATATTTACATATAGCCCCTTGGGCTTTACAAAATGGCATTTTGTCCATCTCATGGCTCATGTGCCATTTCTTTTTGTACATAAGCCATGGACTTTACAAAAATTTGGCTTTATGCCCATTTTGCATACATTCATGCATAAAAAAAATTACATAAAAATTATTTATTACATGATCTATATTTTGGCATGGAGGAGGCTGGCCGCGGGCTCGACTTGGGCATGGGCCCGCTTGACCTGGGCTTGGGCCTACCTGGCTTGGGGTTGACCTTGACTTTGACTTGGTCAACCGGGGTGCAAATTTTGACCCCAACAATATTGTCCACCATGATCTCTTCCCTCAATCTGGAATTTGGTTCAAGAGTACATCTCTCCACACCTCTGATACATGTCGTTGTAATTCTTCAACGTCTTCAGAGAGGTGGAGGGTCCCGACAACCAACAACTCTTTGGTGCACTCCCAAACCGACGAGCACATCCCAATACGGACCGCAACGTTCTTAAACTACAATGGACCGCAATGTCCTTAAACTAGCTATGGACCGTAATGTCTTTAAACTAACGATGGACCATAACGTCCTTAAACTAAAGCAATAGAGCCCAAATGCTCTTTTGTTGGGTCTGAATGATCCCAAAATCCAGTTGAGTAGATTTTAGTCTGAAATTAGACTAACGTATTCTCAACAAATATTTAAGTTGATCTTAATCTCAAACGAGATTAATGATTCTTAAATCAACCCAAACCCAAATCTAAGAATATATGAATTTGGACTAATCCACGTCCTACGGGCAACAACATAAATTAGTCTTCGTATACAATCCACGGGCAACCAAAAAATATAACAAACACACACGACATGAAATGAACTTCTGGAGCCGGAGAAAATGGTTACCGCGATGTGGTAACGTAATTAACTGTAGGGGCTTGCGCCTGCAGGGAAGAGCGTCCCCACAATCAAAAACCCCTCGCAAACGAGGGGGAATCTGACGAAGTCTTCTACAACGGCCGCATCCGTCCAAACCTCCGAAACACGGTGCCATAAATCAACTTGGTATCTTCGGAGAGGTGGACGGATAAAACTAAATAGCACCTGCCCCCAAATTCAGGCAAGACGACCTACGCGGTTTCGTCTCCCATTTTTGGCGGTAAACAAGGACTCCTGGCTCTTAGAGAGCATGAGCTTCCCGGCGGCCAACCGGGTTTCAAGGGCGGCCGTCTTCTCCTTCTCCCATAGCAGCTGGAGGAGCAGATCCTCCACCTCTGAATACGATTCCCCCACCTTCTTCATGGCCGGGACGATCTCCTAGGGTTCCATGTTGATGATGAAGGCGCAGTGTTGGAGGACCTAAGAAAAGCAACAGAATGATTTAGAAGTGTCCGGGCTAAGAAAGTGCAATCAACATAACAACTAAACGAATATCGACCTGAACAGCCTCCTTAGCGATGGAAGCCACTTGGGCCTTCAGGGTCCCTCGCGGAATCTTTCCCTCGGCCAACTGCTCCATATCCGCGAGCAAGCTATCGGCGACGGAAAGCCCCGAGGGGACCACGAAGCAGACGTCCCCCTCCTGCACCGGAATCCCCTCGGGGATGTCAGTCGGCGGCACGCGGGAGACCGTGCTTTTCCTCTTAAGGGGTACCTCGGTCACATCCTCCTCCTCCCACGCCCGGAGTTCCGGGTCTCGGGCGTGCTTCTGGCCGCCCCCACGACGGTTATCGGGGGCCCGGGGCGCTGCGGAGGACTTCGCCGATAGGGACGGTTTCAGGGCCGAGCTCTAGCCTGCCCGGGACAAGGTCATGCCCTCAGCCTTCTTCTGGGTCGTAGCCCCAATGACAGCAAGGATCTTAGCACGATCCATTTACCCTGCAAACAAAGAGTACACGAGAAGGTTAATGATGTTAAAAGGGCAAAACGAAAATTATTCAAGTCTAAACAGGTCGTCCAATCTCCTAACTTACCCACGAAGTGTGCGGGGCTGAGCCCGGCCCAGCTAAGGACCTGCTCGGAAAGGAGGACATCGGCCCGCCGGATCGGCTCCCACATGGATACCGCCCTCGCCTCGAGCAAGGACAACTGTTTCGCCCTCGGGCAATCGGCCCTGTGCCACTATATAGGCACATGCCAATTCTCGCCCTCGAGTGGCCCGACGAAGACGAATTTCTCCTTCTATTCATGAATTGAGGAAGGAACGACTACAACACCTAACCCAGCCGCCCCACCCTTACGCTTTTTAAAGGAAAAATACACCCAACTCGGCTCCCTCTTGCTGATGCCAGGGTGATTTTTATAGCAGAGAAAGGAAGTAAGAAGGGTCAAGCTAAAGGGGATCTCCTCAAGCTTAAGCCGGATCAGAAACCCGAGGAGGATTCTCCACGAGTTCGGCGCAAGCTGGCCCGGCAAGAGTTGGAAACAACGAAGTATCCCGCATACCTCGGTTGGAAAGGGCAGACGCATCCCAGCCCAGAATGCGTCCAAGTACAGAGCAATCTCCTTGCCCTGCACCTGATTCGCCCTCTCTTCTGCCCTAGCTAAACGTAGTGAATATCTACGGGGAATGTAGAAGCGAGCCCGAATCTCAGTAAGCTCGTCCACGTTTCTCAAGATGGAAGGCGCGTCGCGGGCGTTCCCGATGCGCACCTTGGGGGCCCTTGCCGTCGCCTGGCGACGAGCGGCGCGGGTGACCCTGACTCTACGGGGCGGGCTCGACGATGTGGAAGCAGCAAGGGAACCCTCTCGGGAAGAGGTGGAAAACTCCATAGACTCTACCCTAACTATCTCAACAGACTCCTCAGAAGAAGACATCTAACCTGATTCAAAGGAAAAAGGATTCTCCGAGGAAATAGCGCAAAGGATCCGATCTAAAGGATGGAGCGCCGAGCAATCTCTCGCAGCAAAGAAAAATAGAGGCGAAAATATGAACCCTAAGGGAATGCCACCCCTATTTATACTGCTTGGGGGGACGCATCCGACGGCTCAGATCGTTTCCCGCCAAAACGAAGCTTTGCGTTTGCCAGCCGTCGACGCCCCACGTGTCAAACGACCATTGGAGACGTCCCTTCGGGCGCAGGCGACAGCAACGGCCTGTCACGTCCGCCAATCCGCGTCGGATGTGTGGCCTGCGCCTCGATAGACGTGCAAGCGAATCGACGCTCCTCTTTAAATGCACGATCCTTTCCCCTGATCTGCTGACGTTATCCAAGATACGTGCATAGATCCAAACGTCCGGGATACGACAGGCGGGCTCAAAGATCTGAACGATGCAACCGCCCTATGCCGAGTCGTCCCGGAAATCCGCGCTAACAAATTCTCGACAACAGGCTGAGCCCGGGAAACCGATCCGGACCACTCTCGACCCGACCCATAAATAGGTTGGGACGAGAGTGGGGGGGGCTAATGATGATGCTCATAAGTGGGAACTCCCCAGATCATGGCACGTGGTGGCTGACGTGTCACGGGGCTCATGGGAACCAGGGCAAACACCACACATTAGAGGCGTCCCCCGGGCTATCATCCCGAGGCATGACCCGACCTCGGATGGATCCCTGAACACTCCTATGCTCGCCATGTAAATAACCATTGGCTCGCCTTCTCGCCCTCCTACACGCCGAGCTTCCTCGGCCTCCCGCTCGCCTCCAAGCTACATAGAACCGAGCTTCCTTGGCTTCCCACTCACCTCCGAGCCTCCCGCCGAGCTAAGCCTCCCCGTTCCTACCGAGCAACCAAGGACGCAGAGCCCAAGCGCCTCCACCACGGCTTCACGTATCTCTCCAAAAGCAAGATATCCGCCACCCAACATCCCGCGTTCCGCACCACCGTATCCGCCCATTAACAAGCGTATCTCGTCATTAATGGGGGGGATCCCGTCAATTACGCGGGCGTAACGCCAGGGGCGTAACCGACGGCAAAGATCTCGCGCCAGCTCGCTCCAAGCGACCACTATAAAAAACCCTCTCCCAGACTACTCAGGTAATGCAATTTTATTCCAATAAGCCGCTACTCCGCCCAAATTCCCCGGCTAACTTGATCGTCGGAGGGTCCACGGTGGTACAACCACTCCGGGACTTCTTTTGCAGATAGCTCGGCTCCGCCTCAAAACACGCCCACTGAAATCCACACGTTTAAGGAGGCAACTCTCAACACCAATCTTAGCTGTCCGGTAACGCTCGCGACAGATCAACGGAGGACAACATCTGAAGGAGATCCGAACCTCCATCAGAGATAGAGAGGATCACAGAGATTTTATTCTCTCCTCTCCACTTTTATTTTCTTTTTTCAAGTGAGCTACACTAAACAAGCTATGTACCTGTGATGCACGCGTGCATAGACAACATAATAAAAAGGGTAAATTGCCAAAAGAAAACCAAGCACTTTTTCTATCAAAAGCCTTTTGGGGTTGAAGCGGCGGTCAAAATTTCTTGAAATTTTTTCATACAGTGTCTATATAGTAGACTGCTATCTAACGAATTCATACAAATTATTTAGATACTGCAGTAAACTAGGGAAATTTTTTTATTTATGATAATAAAGTATATTTAAACACTTTTAATACAGGTTTTTGAATATTTGATCATTTGTTTTCTTAGGTCTACTTGTCACTAGCGTACCTGCTCATGAATAAAATCTACATATATAAATTGTTAATTCTATAATTTGAATTTATGTTTTAGTACTTTAATTTATTACTAATTTATTATCTTGATAGATTTGAAAAATTATTCATGATTTTTGAATACTTTGCCAAATTTATATAATTTACTTTACAATAAAATCAAGATTTAATAAAAAGAAAAATAGTGGAGAAATGGGATACCTATTGGTTAGTATCTATACCTGACAACCGCTACACAACCAAAAAAAACGCCAAACAAAACAATTTAAATAACATTTACTTTCGTAAAATCTCAATAAGCCAGCTATAAATCAATTTCCAGTTTCAAATATAAGGAAACTATCGGTACTACAAAGAGAAATAATTGAAATACAAAAGTTATAGAAATATAAAACAAAAGATATGCATATCACTATCAATGTTTTTGAAGGATAATATCCGACATAAATGTATGTTAGAATCAAAGCCTTAATTTCCAAAGGCAAAGATGGATTGCCTTTGATTCCAAGGATCAATGCTAAAATAAAATATGCCACGAGGAAATCCAACAGAAAAATACTTTCTTCAAAATCACTCCCCATGAAGAAAAGAAAAAGATTTGCAGCCTCTACATATTTTCATTTTCTTCATCATCTTCGCGCAATCGTACACCTCGGAAGCAAATACAAGACATCAAAAATCAAAAGAAAAGGCTAGTTTGCATTTCACTGATGCACAGCCCTGTGACAACTCAGCTTAAAATACACACTATACACAAATAAACAATCATCTCACTCCCATTTTATCATGTAGGGATGAAACTATGAGATAAATCTCTCAAACTGAGACCTAATCAAGCTACCAAAAGAGAAGCTCTCCCTCTCCATTGTCTTAAGCCTTTGGGGCATTACCAGTTCAATTTCCTTCACTTGGAATGCCAATGGTAATGGCTCCAACTCTCTCCTCATCATCTCTAATATACCCATGTCAACTTTGTTGCCTGAGATATCTTGAACATAGAACACATTCTTTGTCTTCTCCCCTTGGGTGGCTATGTCTGCACGGGCAACAGTGAGCCCATACTCACGAAGGATTCGAGTTACATAGGGAAGTAATCCGACGCTATTTTGTGCACAAAGCTCTAATCGAACACCCTGAAATGACAATAATGAATTTGTTTTAGTCTTCCTTTATAATTAGAGAAATCAGGTCCTCAAGTGTCACAGTATAGTATAGCCTGACGTGGAAATGTCGTAGCAATACTTTCTTGGGTATACCTATTAAATAAAGTTCAGTGACAAAGTGAATCGAGTGTTTAATATGAGAAAGAAGTAATATCAATTTAGATAATCATTGTGCCGTCGGCGTTATTGTAGGGTGCACCCTAGGAAATTGAAGGCTCCGTATCCTCTTATAATCAGCATATTGAAGATGTAGAGACAGGTAAATATATTTAAGGCTATCCAGCATTGTTACGATTAGTAGTGTTCACAAAATGATGGCTATTCATACAAGTTCCCAATATGCATTATGCATTAATTATTAAGCAGAAAATATTGGTGTCTATGCGCTAATTAGTTTAGCATCAATCATGTGCATGATGATGTTCATACAAGCACTATGCATAATGATTTTCATGCAAGTATTGTCTCTTTAGAAGACATTGTCATAAGACATGCTCACCTCACAAACTCTCCGTTCAATAGCAGCCTCCAAGCATTTTGCAACCTGCATTCTCTCATTGGCAGTGTTCAGCATGTAACCATTTCTGTGCCGAATATAGTATTCCTGCACATTATTAATAGATTTGATAGATAAACCATTCAATATATTCACAAGCTATTCAGTAATTCAAAGATTTTTATGAATTAATTAAACCTTATTGGTGATATTACACGTGTTACTTCACATCCAATTACATATTGTTGATGTTTTTCGTGATTTCCTGCTGATCTGTTATGAATGCATCTCACATGCTGAAGCTTATGTGCTAAAGAAAAGGGTCACAAATATGTTTGAAAACTATGAAGATCCTACAAGTGAAGTTTTTATGTCTTGTGTCTAAGCTAACATAATTATATAGTCTTTCACACTTCTAGTCCGTGATTAAACCTACCTTATAAAACCCATGAAATACCGGAGATGAGAGACTAATATTCCCCCCCCCCCAAGGGGGGGGGAGGGGGGAGGGGATCTTTCTTCGCTCATCTTTGCCCGAATAGGCTTCCAAAAAATGTGCAACAACCCATCTTTGACATGCAGAGGGCATTCTATCAAATATCATCTCCAACAGTAAATAAGTAAATCACTACTAAGACATATCTATATACGATGATGTGATACAGAGATAATCAATATTTATATTATTTTCCTCAGTTATTTAACTTATCCTAACATTAAAAGGAAGCGCGCCTTTCAAGCAGTAAGAAGTTTCAGGGGTAGTTCTTTTGAAAAGATTCGAGCACATCTAAGCCTTTTCCATCAAAATGGGGTGAGGCATGAACCAAGGTTCCATGAAAGATTTATCAAAGTTATTAGTGTGGATGTCAACCTAGAGTTGACCCTCTATTAATTGGTATCAAGTTCTTGGTCAAGGAAACTGCCGCCAAGAGAGGGGCATGCTCAATGTCCTAAATAATGACCTGTTGACGTGGAAATTTTCCTAGACTGGAAGAAATGTCTAGAAGAAGGGGAAGAAGATATATTTACTATAGAGAACTATCTTCAACTCTAAGCATGGATAGTGCCAGAGGCTTGGTAAGCCTTTTCTCATTTTCCTCTTTTTCCATGTCCTATTATTTTTGCTATTGGTTAATCCGAAAGACATGACAAGCTGAAATGTTTGAAGAGTATGCATACCTGAGAAGCAAATTGCCCATGCGAAGCGATGGAAGCATGAAAGATGACATAATGCATATCTGTAAGGGTACAAACAATGTCAAACATGAGCTTCGTCCGATCCATGCTTTGCACATTCACAATAGAATACCCTTTCTCACTGCACCCATCAATTGACACTACCGTTTTCCCCTCATTAACTTCGCTCGGTTTCCCATCAAAGTCCCTATTAGCCAACATAAGCTGGTGCAGCCTCCGCTCAGTACTACTCATCGAGCTACTGCATCCAAGAAATCTAGTTTTGACCCCTTTATGAGCCGCGGGTTGGAGCACGGTTGAGAGGCGGTCTTCAATGGTGGCAAGCCTGTTAGGGTCATTGATGCAGGTTGAGGTCGATTGGTCCAAGACATAGGCAACACATGCAAGGCACGTGTTGTGGCTCCATGCGTGGGCCTCAATGATGTTGCACCTCTGCTCAGCAAGGACGGCTGAGATCTCTGAGAAAAGTCCAGGTCGGTTGATCCCTATCATTTCTATGGTTGTACGCTCGCTAGAGGGTTTGGAATTGATGGTGTTCGGGTAAGAGTTTGATTCTTGTGGGTTTCGATAGGCTCGCCTTACATCTATGGCCTACAAAAAGATATTCTAAGCAAGTTGAAATGGAAAAAAGGAAACTGGGAAATCAGGAACATTTGCGGAAAAGTTTGTGAAGAGTTTTAGGTTTTTTTTAAGAATAAATCGGGATTATATCTGCTTTGAAAAATGGGAATTAAGTCAACAGCAGTCTTAGTGGTTGAGCAAGCGAGCAAGCATGAACAGGAATCCATTCAGCAAGAGAAAAACCATGAAAAGTCGACAAAAAAAAATAACAATTTAAAAAAAATAAGTTATATATAAATCCATTCAACAAGAGTAAAATCCATGAAATATCTACGATTTAAAAAGAGATTACTAACGAGCAGACTAACAACATTAATATGCAAGCAGTAAATTAACACAAAATATTTTATAGATATATGAAAACAAAATAGGCAGAGAAAACTTTCGTTGGCCATTCATTTTGTTTACCATTACATATACCAATAGCATAAAGCTGGAAGTGACGGGGATAAACTGACCTGTTGAATGTAACTGATGACTCGCTGGTCCATGACCTTGTTGCCTAGCTGATCTCTCACATGGAAGACTACAATGTAGAAAAAAGAAATTAACGACACATTAGTCTTTTAACTAAACAACATATACAATTCAAGGACCAGCGTATAGATGAGCTTTGACAGTTAAACATGAGGACCTGAAGAGTTCTTTATTTTATTATTCAACAAAAATAAGAGGCAAGTATACTGATTGCATTTCTTCAATACATCTAAAGTTCTTCTGCTATAAACCTTCGTATGAAACATTGAATACGCAAAAGAATCAACCGATTATGCTGGTCCAAACTTAATCAACTGGTGGAACTTAAGTTGGTTATTACTTATACCCTAAATATACATTGGACTCTGAGATGGCAGCTACCGGAATAATCACGCCTCTGTTTCACATATGGCATACTTAGGCAAGCCTTCAATATTAGCATAAGAGCTCCCAGATGGCATTTTCAAAGAAGTTCCACTGGTGTTTCATGCTTTTGCTTCAAAAATAAATAAAAGCATATCTACTGATAAATTTGGTGTCGATGAAAGGAGAAATTTAGGAAAAACGAGCTAATGAAGAACTTGCAATTTCTAAACACTGATCCGGTAAAGAACACATTAAGTTCCAAACTATAACTTCAACCTTTTTGTGGGACACCACAAATTAGTATCATAGGTTAATTTTCAAGATGTTAGAGATAATGTGTGATAAAATAATTGGGCTTTGAGATTAGATCCAAATCCGTATCCGTAAACTCTAGTATAAATTTATATGTATTCCTCCATGAATTAGCTAATAAAAAAGAATTCCATTTTTTCTTCAAATTCCTTGTCATGGTATCAAAGCCATGTTTCGCCAAACCCTAACCGCCGCTAACACCAAAACCTAGCCGTCGCCAACCTCCACCCCATCACACCCTCACCTCCCCACCGCACCAGACCTCGCCTCCAGATCCTTGTCATCACGCACCACCGCATCAGATCGCACCACCGCACCAAACACCGCACCAGATCTCGTATCAACGCTGCATCACCATCACATCACCAGTCACCGCTCAGTCCTGCATCACCGCATCGTATTTATGATCTAATTCAGATTCTGATCTAGATTCACACAATATTATCCAGACCTTTTTGTTGGTTGTTGGATGTCGTATGTTGATGTGGATGTTGATTTGATTATCGTTGGTTGTTAGTCGTTGTTTATTATTTGGTTGTTGATCGTTGTTCGTCGTTGATCGTTGTTGATCCTTGCTGCTGGAATCATGTCAATGACATCGGGCAATGAAGGAAGTTTATTTAGCTCGGCTGATTTTATTCTGATGGTATCGACAAAAGCTTAATGGTGATAATTATGCCCAATGGTCGGTTGCGGTTGAGGCCTTCTTGATGGGTAAACGGAAGTTGCATTACTAGTTCGAAAGTCCTCCTGCTAAGGATAAAGATGAGAAGAGATATGATGATTGGCTTGCTAAAAATATGCAGATTCGAACTTGGTCGTGGAATAGCATGGAACCTAAGATGAACAACGTTGTGTTTTTACCTACGTCGAAAGAGATATGAAGGCAACCAAGGTTGCATGGACACGGATACGGGAACTTAGATAAGACAATGCGATACGGCAATACGACAAAATCCTAAAATATAAGATACGGGGAGAAGGCTATATATATAATCTATTAAACAAAGGAAAAATTAACAAGGATAACATGTTATACACTAATAGCATACTAAAAATATATTTATACGCATATGACACACATAGAACACATATTATACATATATGCTATATATACAACACTTCTGATACGTGTCGTGCAAGTGTCTTGCAAGTATCAGTATCTGATACGTGTCGGACACAGATATGGCAACTCATTAGAAATATCTGTGCAACCTAGGGGGCAACTTAAAAATACATACCTGGATTCTAGCAATATTGCACGTATTTATCAGCTATATCAGAATTATTTCCAGGTGGAGAAAGGAGCGAACTCTCTTAAAGATCATTACTTGTATTTCAATAGATTGTGCCAGGTATTGGATTTGTATTAGCTTATTTCTTCCAATATTGCGGAGATGAAAAAGCAAAAAGCAACATGAGAGACTGAATGTTGTGCGTTTTTTTATCGAGTCTTCCCCTGGAATATGAGTCCGTTCGATCTGTTATTTTAGGGAGTTCAAAAATTCCCCTTTATCAAGTATTCTTCAGGTTACGCCATTCTTTTGTGTCAGATCTCTCGCCTAATGTGCGTGGTGATAGTAGTATGGATAAGTCTGCATTGGTGACCACATCTAACAGTACACGTGGTCATGATCGCGGCTTTGTAGTAGAGGTGGTGGAGGGCGTGGTCGTGATGGTGGTCGAGATGGAAAGTTGTGCACACTGTGGGAAATCGGCCCATTTTGTTGACTTTGTTAAGATATGCATGCCAGACCTTCTGCTAATCGTGCATCCTCTCAGGATGATATATTGGAATACTCGCATCCCACCGATGGATCTTCATTCTCTATCATTGGAGGTGGGTCGGTACATCTATCTAAGGATCTTTCGTTTTCATCTGTTTATCATGTTCCACGATTCCCTATTAGCTTATTGTCCGTTAGTAAATTTACGTAATCGTTGAACTGTTCTGTGACATTTTATCCTTCACATTTTGTTTTTCAGGATCTACAGACCAGGAAACCGATTGGTGGCGGGTATGAGTCTCAAGGCCTTTATTATCTGAACACGGATGATGTTTTTATTCCAGATCCCTCCACGCTTCCGCGGTATATGTTTTGTTTATAAATTTGCTTATGGAAGAGATAAATTGGATTCTCGTGCCATTAAGTGTGTTTTCTTAGAGTACTCTCGACTTCAGAAAGGCTGCAAATACTTTGCCCCTATATTGAATAAACATTATGTTTAAGTAGATGTCACTTTTTTTGACAATGCATCATATTTTTCTTCGTCAAGTGAATTCTCTACTGAACCATTCCTGTTGTCTCCTAATTACTTATCTCTTGTGGATATTGATTTGAGTTCTGAAGAACCGCAGGTTATTCCTACCAAACCACCAGTCCATCATTTTTATTCACGAAAACCACGATTACAACCAGCTACTCAATCAGCTCCACGGTCTGTAGATCCCGCACAAGCTCCACAATCTAACCTTGATCTTCCTATTGCGTTACGAAAAAATATACGCTCTTGTACTCCTCATTCCATATTGAATTTTGTTTGATACTCACAATTTTCATCCAGGTATCAGTCCTTTGTATCCTCCTTGTCATCCACTTCCTTACCTGGTTCTTTACAAGAAGTTTTGGGTTACCCTGGAAAAAGGCAATGGAGGAAGAGATGGATGATATGTATTAGAATGGTATGTGGGATTTGGTTGCTTTACCGTCGGGTAAATCCTCAGTTGGATGTCGTTGGGTGTACACTATTAAATATCCTGACGGGACTATTGAGGGGCTGAAGGCTCGTATTGTTGCTAAAGGCTATACATAGACATATGGAATTGATCATACGGAGACGTTTTCTCCAGTATCGAAGCTTTCGTCTGTGCGCATTCTGATTTCTTTAGCAGCAAATTTGAATTGGCCTTTATATCAGTTGGATATCAAGAATGCGTTTCTCCACGGTGACCTTGAAGAAGTATATATGGACCAACCGTCTGGTTTCGTGGTTGAGGGGGAGACAGACAAAGTATGTAGACTGCGAAAAGCTATATATAGGCTCAAGTAATCTCCTCAGGCTGGGTTTGGTAGATTTAGTGCCGTTGTGCAGAAATTTGGTTTATATCAGTGCAAGAGTGATTATACTGTTTTTACATGCGTCTTTAAAGGAAAGAGAGTATTATATTAGTGGTGTATGTTGATAATATTGTTATCAATGGAAATGATGTTGACGGGATTGCTGTTATTAAGAAATTTCTCCAACATCACTTCCATACAAAGAACTTAGGGTTATTACGATATTTCTTGAGGATTGAGGTAGCATGCTCCCTAGAAAGTATTTACTTGTCTCAGAGGAAGTATGTCCTAGATATTCTAAATGAGACTGGACTTTTGGATACCAAGCCAATAGATACACTAATGGATTCTAATATGAAGAGAATTATTAGAAAATCCAGAAAGGTGTCGTCGATAGGTTGGGAAGCTTAATTATCTTACGACGATAAGACCAGACATCTCTTTTGTCGTTAGCATGGTGATGCGGTTTATGGATTCTCCAAAGAAGCCTCATTGGAAGGCATTATTGTTCGCTATTTGAAGAATTCATCTGGTTAAGGGTTAATTTACCGCAATCATGGAGAAGTTCAACCGTTGATGGAATTTTGTGATACTGATCGGATGGGATCTCTTACTGATAGGAGGTCTACTACTATCTATTGTACCTTCCTCGGTGATAATCTTGTTGTAATAACCGGTATCCTCGGTTTGTATTTTCCGTATTACTTTCGATAATAAATTCATTTAAGTTTCTTAAGTTATTTTCTATATATATTTCCTAATATTCCTTCATAAATATTTCCCGCAACTCATTATTTATTTTACCTATCTTCTAATTCCTCTAGCTATTTTTCCTAACAAATTAATTCAAAGTCCTTTTCTTATTTTTCCAAACCCAAAACCATGAACCCTAAACCTTTTTATTTTTCTAAATCTAATTAAACCTAAACCCACCCATGAACCCTGACTCAAACCCCAAACCTGACCCGACCCACCCCACTCTCTTCCTCTCTCTCCTATTTTCCTTCACTCTCCCCTAACCGCCTCCCCCATGACCCGTGCAACTCCCACGAACCGCAACCCCCACCACGACCGAGCTCGCCTCAAGGAACTCCCCGAGATCCCCTCGCCTGTCTGCTCTTTCTCCTCAATGTCTCTCCGCCCTATCTCTCTCTCTTACTCACCAAACCTAACTCCGCCGCTCCTCACTGCAACCCACATCGTCTTCATCACCGGGGCTACCTCGCACCACCGCGACCTCCTTTCCGCTTCCACCGCTACACCACCAACCTCTTTCGCCGGCGACCACCAATGAATCCATCGAGCAACCTCGCCGACCTATCTCCTCCTAACCACTTCACCGTCGAAACATCTCCTCCCAACCTCAACCACCGCCTATCTCCTCTCATCGGCCACGACTGCATGAAAGGCCGAGCCACCACCGAGCTGGCTCCCCATTGCACCATGTTCGATGCTCCAACACCACCGACAAGCCCTAGCTACGGTCGATCACATCCTAATGCCACCATCGCCTCCCTTACTGCACCATCGCATGAGCTCTACGTCACCGCGACCGCTCGCAGCCACCAACTACTTTCCTCTTCCCTCCACAACCTAGCCCCGTCGACCACCTCCTCTCATTGACCTCTCCTATCGCCACCGGAGCCCACCTATCTGCAACACCGACCACCGCCACGACTTCGCCATCACCTCCTCTCTCCGCTATCATCACCGACCCCACTCTCTTTTACTACCTCCAATCTCACTGTGGCCACCATCCCAATCCAAAACTGAGCTCCTCAACCCACCCATCGCCGCAGAGCAGCCATCCCTAAGTCGCCGGCCTCCTCTTGACATCACCGCCGCCTTCGCTACGGAGCTGCAACCAATCTCCGCCATCGACGCCGCTGCACCTAGCTCTAAGTCCAAGCCGAGCCTAGCCTGGAGGCATTTCATCGAGCGGTCCTCACCATCGTTGTCGCCGCTGTCTCTGTCGACGTGATCGCCGACCAAGTTGTGGCCTCGGTCCCCGTGGACGTCACAGTCGTCAACACGGTACCCGTCGCAACACCGCGCACGTTCGTCATAGTCGAGTGTCGCATACCTGCCCAGACATGCCACGCTTCGTGCCCACTCCATACCCAGCACCACCCTTGTTCCCACTCCCGTGTCGCGCCATGCCACAACCGCACCATGCACCGAGCCAAGATCGTGCCCAATACCGTCACACCCGCATCGCCACGACGCCCACTACCGTATCACGCTCGCATCGCCACCGCATCCAATACTGGGTCACCGCACATCGCGCCTGCATCACGCACGTGTCCAGCATTGCATCGTCTCGGTGTCGAGACGGATCCCGCATGTGGTGTTGCTTCTATTTCAAGCGACCGAAAGCAAGTGAACCCCTTTCACTTGTGCAATCATGCTATATACATATATGTTAATTCAACTTGATAAATGATAATCATATAGGCGTAACAAGTGTTCGATACGAATACCGGACTTAAAACCTTAATGATAGTAAACTTTTCTAAATCAATAGTTCATCTTACTGTTAATGTATAGCGTATAAAAAGTTATGATCGAAACGATTAAATTTCGAATACGAAACGACGTCCCCAGGATGCGTCGTCCGATTCCTGCCGTGCATGCTACATTGTAAAATTCATATTAAATGGAATATGATTCGTAATGAAACGTTTCATGGCTCGTCTCGAAACCAACAGATAAACCTACAACACCACATAATTGATCTCTGAATTTTAATAAGTTATGCCAATAAAAACTGAGACGATTCATGGCTCTGAACTGCAGTCCGGAGCAAGAATCTCTACCTTTACCTGTTTTAGAACGCATACTTTTCACTGGTTAAGTGCGCAAGTGTGCGGAACCATATATGGAAGCGTGAAGAATTGAATTAACTTTCTAACGGTACCGGTCCCATTGCATTCCGGTGTCGTTTGATATTTATAACGCCTTTTAAACCGTAGATGTGTACTGCAGTTTCATGCAAAAACAGAATGTATACCTTAACCTTAGACGGTGCATATCTCCTTGCGTTCAGCGGATATTATTGATCCGTCTGGTGCGTTGGAAACATAACAGATAAATCTAAATATTATCTAACTGTAGCGTCACCTAATTATGACCCCAACAGGGAGCAAACCGTGTTACGAAATAGACTCCCAGTTCTGAAATTAGATTTCCAGAATAGAACACTTAAAATGGAATGATCATAACTCACAAACCTGATACCCGATTGACTCGAAACCAGTTTTGCTGTAGAGATAATTGAATATAATGCTTATCCCTTTTATATTGTTTTGCTCAATTCTGCACGTGTGATTTAAAGTGAAATTTGTTATATGACACTGGCTGTCATATTTTATTCGTATCATATTTGATTGCATTCTTATCATATCATGTAGCAGTTATACCCCCATTAAATAGTGGTTATATACATTGATATCCTAGTGACCGTATTACATTACCAAGCGATAAGTGTTAGTGATTGGATTGCGGCAAGTTTGTTAGTGTAAAAGCGTGATTGAATAGTGGAAGTGACACGTACTTGTACGCAATCAGCGGAACCATTTAAATATTGTATTATTGACGCCTATGGGACATATATAAATGTAACTATAACTGGTATGTGAAGGATATGGAAGCACTTATATTAGTGTCATAGGTAAGACATCGAGAGCTGTCCACTTATCTTGGATACCAGTTGAGACATACTTGATGGAGACCATGTCTCCAATTCTCGCGTAGACATGTCATGGAGCAACTAGTACTCAGATTCGTGGGCGGTGTTTGATGTAGACCGTGGGGTGTGGGGCAGTTTGAGTGTCAGTTCGATCAAGGAAATCTCAGGAGTCCTATTGCCGGCATATTTCATGATTTCAGAATATTGTTATTGATCGTGTTACTGGTTCTTACTGATCGTGATTCGGGCCCGTGTTTCCTTACCCCTGAAGATTACCCTTGGATAAGGAATACTCCTGCGGTGGTTGACGTTCACACTTAGACTGACGACAAGTTTAGTGACTTGGACATTGAGACTGATAGAACATTATATTGATTATTGATTCGACGCACCTGCTTTACCGTTACATGTACTGGTTATCTCATGTTCATGGCATTACTCTATACTTACTGCTTTATGTTATCATCATTGCACATTATATATGTATATATTGCTATTGTGTCACTCTGACGACCTGAGTTTGCATACTCAGATGAAGAAGTGGACCTGACTAAATTCGAGAAGATCGTGAAGATTCAGACCAGTGAACCAACGATATCATTGCTCTGGTATCACTGATTAGTTATCTCTTTGGTTTGTATCCGTTACGCTCGGTTTCTTTACATCTGATAGTTCTAGTGACTGTATTTTTCTTTATCCGTGCAGTGTCTTACTGATTACCACGTAATGCTAAAACCCGAAGTGTGACTACAGCAGGATATTTTCTTGACCGTAAGAGCATGGCTAGCCTTGTTATCCCTCGTATTCCGTACTTTGGGAAGCGGGACGTGACACTTGTATCGTAGAGAAGCAAGATACAATCAGTTGCGGCTAGATCAAATACGATGGCTGAATACCGTGCTATGGCTCATACTACGTGTGAGTTGATTTGAATAACTAAATTATTAAGTGAGCTTGGATTTCAAATTCATCGTCATATTCCTTTCTTTTATGACAATCAAGCAGCAATCCATATTTTGTCTAATCCTGTTTTTTCATGAGAGAACCTAGCACATTGAAGTTAATTGCTATTTTGTTCGGAAAAAGAAGGAGAATGGATTTCTTAACCCTCAATAAATTTGCAAGTAAGGATCAACCAGCAGATATTTTCACAAAGGATTTGGGAAAAATAAGAATTGAATTTTTATGTAACAAGCTGGGTCTACATGACATGTATGCACCAGTTTGAGAGAGTGTGTTAGAGATGATGTGTGATAAAGTAGTTGGGCTTTTGATATTATATCAAAACTCGTATTCGTAAACTCTAGTATAAATTTATATGTATTCCTCAATAATTTGCTAATAAAAAAGAATTCTATTTTTTTTTCAAATTCCTTGTCATGAAAGATTAAACATATATAAGTTGAACAATTGCAATCCGAGATGGCTAATCCGATCCTAAAAAATTACCGTCTGTGTTTCAAGACTGATATCTTCCGATACCAAGTAATATTGTGCTTACCATTTTATTATGAAGTTTTCTCATTAAGTTTATTAATGGTTAGTAGACTTATATATGGTTAACAGGTTCATTAACGGTCTATTAATGGGTTTATTTTAGGTCATTGGGTTATTACAGTTAGTTTGACATCATTAATATGACCTTGGACATCATTAATTACAAAAGAAATTACAAATTGTTTATAGTTACTTTAAATGTTTATTTAAAAATTTCTAATTTTTAAAAATTCTTTTTCTCAAAGAATATAAAATCTAATGCTCCGATCCAATATAACAAAAAATACTGATTCCGAACCCCAAAGTGACCATCCGATACCGGTCCTAATACCAGGAACCTTTTAAACAACAATGTTCAATTTCTTGGTGTAATAAAGTTTAGTTGAGATTTACAAGGATTATGACACCGAATTTAACATGTGACGACATATTTGGGAAACCCACCGTTGCCGGTCCCAAGTCCAGATGAGAAAGGGTGAGAGTTGTGGTAGGCTTGTGACAGCTAACGTAAAACTTTGTCACGTTCTATGACATGAACCATAATAAGAATATCGTTGGGACGTCCCCTACTCAGCAACGCGCTACATCGAATCTCGGGTGTAGTGTTAAGTATGCAAGGGCTTCTAGGTTGTCGTCCAGAAACGGCGCGCTACATCGGACCCCGGGTGTAGTGACAAATAAGCAAGGGTTTCATAGGATCCGTCTAGCTTCCTGGAACATAGGTTTACTTACGGGTAGACTAATAGAATTAGTGGAGGTGATGATTATGAGGAGAGTTGGTATTATGTGTTTGCAAGAAACTAAGTGGGTAGGTGAAAAGAGTAGAGTCATAGAGCCTTGGGTTATAAACTTTGGTATACGGGTAGAGATAAAAATCGTAATGGGATAGGCATAATCATAGATAGACGGTTACTTGAGGATATAGTTGAGATTAGGAGAAAAGATAATAGAATTATACTGGTTAAGCTTATTCTAGGTGGAGAGATCCTTAATATTATTAGTGCTTATGCACCACAGATAAGTCTTGATGACGCTAGTAAACGTCTATTCTAGGAGGATTTAGACGAGATGGTGCAAAATATACTTAGTGGAAAGAAGTTATTTATTGGTGGTGATCTCAATGGACATGTAGGTACTAGTCGTAGTGGGTTTGATACTATCCATGGAGGTTTTGGTTTTGGACAAAGGAATGAAGTAGGTGGCTCGATTCTAGATTTTGCCTTATCTTATGACTTGATCTTAGCAAACACCTGGTTTAAGAAAAGAGAGTCCTACCTTATCACTTTTAGGAGCGCATCAAGTGCTAGTCAAATAGACTTTTTTCTGACGAGAAGAATGGATAGAGGTTACTGTATCGACTGTAAGGTAGTGCCAGGTAAGAGTGTAACCACTCAATATAGACTTTTAGTTCTAGATTTTCAATTTAGAAGAGAACCTAGGAAGATTAGACGTAAGGTAGAGCCTAGAATTAAATTGTGGCGATTGAAAAAAGGTAACCAAAAGGGTTTTATAGATCGTGTAGTCCAAGAAGCGGATTGACAGTCGGAAGATAATTCAGACAGAACATGGAACAAAATGGCTAGTTGTATCAAGATGGTAGCTAGAGATCTACTTGGTGGATCGAGAGGTGGTGCTTCACCATCTAAGGACACATCATGGTGGAATGAAGAAGTAAAAGCTGCTATTAAAATTAAAATTGATTCTTATAAAGATTTGAAAAGAAGTAGAGATGTGGAGAGATTTGAGAAGTATAAAATGACTAAAAAGGAAGTTAAGAAAGCTGTTCGGGAAACTAAATCTAAGGTCTACAAGGAGGTGTACAAGAAATTAGACACTAAAGAGGCTGAAAATGATATATACCGGATTGCTCGGATGCAGGAAAGGAAGACCACAGACTTATGTGCGGTGAAGTGTGTCAAAAATGAAAATCAGAAGGTTTTAGTTCGAGATGAGGATATCAAGGAAAGGTGGAGAGATTATTTTGACAAATTGTTCAATGAGAGCCTTACTAAGAATTTGGATGGACTTGTCATTCAATCTCAGGATATAAACCGTTATTTCATGCGTAAAATAAGACTACCCGAGGTTAAAGAAGTTTTGAACAGAATGAGTTTAAGAAAAACGGTTAGTCCTGACGGGATTCCTATCGAGATTTGGAGATACTTAGGAGAAATAGACGTTAAATGGTTGACAGACATATTTAATAAGATTTGGCAGACAAAAAAGATGCCAAATGAATGGAGGAAAAGTATTCTTGTACCTATCTACAAGAACAAGAGTGACATTCAAAGTTGCTCAAACTACCATAGAATAAAACTTATGTGTCACACCATGAAACTTTGGGAGAGAGTGATTGAACACAGGCTGAGAAATGATATTAAGATAACAGAGAACCAGTTTGGGTTCATGCCTGGACGATCGACGACTATTCATTTGCTTCGTCAACTTGTCGAGCGTTTTCGAGAGAGAAGAAGAGATTTGCATATGATATTTATTGATTTAGAGAAATCGTACGACAAGGTACCTGGAGAGGTATTATGGGGAACAATGATGAAGAAGGGGGTCCCCGTCAAGTATATTGACATAATCAAGAATATGTACAATAGAATAGTGGCAAATGTCAGAACTTGCGGCGGCCTAACGAGTGATTTTCTGATTACAATCGGTTTACATTAAGGATCTGTATTAAGTCCATTCCTGGTTACCATCGTGATGAATGAACTTACTAGAACTATCCAAGATGAGGTACCTTGGTGTATGCTATTCACTGATGATATTGTTCTAGTAAATGAGACGAAAGCATGGGTTAATGCCAAATTGGAATTATAGAGGCAAACATTCGAATCTCGGGGGTTCAGATTGAGCAGGCCCAAGACAGCATATATGCATTGCAAATTTAGTAAACAGAGAAGTCAAAACCATATTGGTATAATATTGGAAGGGCAAGAGATATCACCGAACGATCGGTTTAGATATCTAGGTTCCATCATCCAAAAGGATGGGAAGATCGATAGTGATGTTAATCAAAAGATCCAAGCTGGCTGGTTGAAATGGAGGAGTGCAACAGGGATTTTGTGTGATCGTAACTTTCCGTTAAAATTAAAACGGAAGTTTTATCGAAGCGCTATTCGGCCTGCCTTATTATATGGTACAGAATGTTGGGCTCCTAAGAAACATCATACAAAGAAGATGCACATAGCGGAGATGCGCATGCTTCGTTGGATGTGCGGTAACACTAGAAAAGATAAGGTGCGAAATGAGGATATCCGTGCAAAAGTTGGTGTAGCACCTGTGGAGGAGAAGATGCGGAAAAACCGGCTAAGATAGTTTGGTCATGTGCGACGCAGACCTATGGAAGCACCGGTTCGACGAATAGATACTCTCGATATGGGCAACGGCAAAAGGGCAAAAGGGAGAACGAAGAAAACATGGATGGAACTGATACGAAACGATATGGTTGCCAAAGGCCTCAATGTAAGTATATTGTTCGATAGGAGTGAGTGGAGGCGGAGGATTCGTGTGCTGGACCCGGCGTGATTCTCATGTTGGTTCATGTAGCCTACCCCATATGCTTGGGATAAAAGGTCCAGTTGTTATTGTTGTGACGACATATTTGAGAAACAAGCCTTGAAGTGAGCAATATTTACCTGCTCAAGCAACGAGTCAAAGGCTTCACAGACCTTAAGCTCTATGAGTTTATTCCGGTAATGCTACTACTGCAGCTTCTAATGTGGACTATAGGGGGGGGGGGGACAAGATGTATCATGAGTCAATGAAGCTCCAACAACCAATCATTTATACTCCGGATCATGTGACATTGCAGAAGATCATAACATCTCAATACATTTAGGCAATTTTTAATGCAGCACAACTTGGATCTCTGTAGTGTGCATAAGAAATTGCTACAGGAGACAATGGTAACCAGGATATGAAGTATCATCACCATTTAAGCATTCTCCAGTATAAAAAAGGTTAGCTATGGAGCAATACGATGCACAAAAGATTTGGTAAAAAGTCACATCTGGCAATCAACCTGATGCCAACCCTCTAATTTGGTGTGAATCCTTCCCAAGGAAATTATGGACAAGAGACGAGCCTGCATTAAACTCTAGAAGGTGGGAACCCAAACCTTATTTGTCGTGCAAATTAAGTTCATGCAAGCAAGGAGCACCCCTCCAAAATTCTCCTACAATAAGAAAAGTCTAAAAGAAGGGAAAATAATTTAAAAGTGATAAATCTGCATTCGAGAAATGCATTCGTCTTGAAGGGCGCTAATATAGCCATTTCCAAAACTAGGACGGTTTTGACGTAATAATTTATTAAGATGAAAATTTATGGGTCATATTATGTGTGCATGCATTTACCAAAATTCATAGCCTAAATACACACGTCGGTCTAACTAATATATTTATACAATGTGAATTTTTTATTTCTTTCGTATCAGTTATCCATTCATCCATCTTATCAAGAATCACTTTACCCAAAAGCTTAAGCTATTAAGATGCGAGGAACCAAATACCAATATATATCAAGCTAACATAACACTGAGCACATCTAATATGTATCAAAACTTCCGTGTGCATGCACCCCTCTAACTTTCTTAACACTCCTGTTTAACTGTTAATCTATTCAGATTCAGCAAACAACGCCATGCTAGAGAGGCGGTCAGACAGGGATAGCATGCAACAAATCCAGTCCGTGACTGATCAGTGATCACAGCTGGATCTTTTGGAGCATTCAGAGGGAGAAGAGATTAGCTATTTTATCAATGTTCTATCCAACGTGATTCTGTTAGATTTTACCAGTTCACCGGGACGCTTGTGAATACAAAAAAATATCATTAAATTTTTTATACAGACTGAGAAGGGAAAGTAGCTACAACTTCAATATACACTGACCTCATGTTATGGGGCAATTAGCAAATAGCACAAGTTTGTGTATCTAGGGTATCAAGAAAGCTCCAACAAGATAAGTTTATAAGTCCCAACGATCCATTTAAGAAAGACAACAGAATATTTGCAATGAAAGTTTTAAAGTTAAATGTATGTGAACATCAATCTAAAGTTAGGATATTGATTTGTTACCATCCATGAACCATCCGGCATCAGATGATATATAACTCTTTGCAATAAAAAGATCCATGTCAGTTAACACGAGTAGCACCTTGAGCAGGAGACCTTGTTTGTCAAGACTATCCACCTAAAAACACAATCCAAATTTCAGCTACCTCTATCATTTATTAAATGATAGCCAGGAGTACTAGGGTATTCTTACCTTCACCACGGTGCATTTGTCACAGGACTCATTATCTACAGAAACCCTGCAAAAAAATAAAAATAATGATACCTAAAAAGTGGAAAAGAAAAAATATACGGAACTCTAAAATTTAAGCATAATTTAATAGTATATGGTTTGATGCAACTAACCTTGGTCCGTACATCCTCTCATTGAGGTTTTCAAAATCAGGGTCAAAATAAGGGCAGCAAACTTCCATGATGCTGCAAAAAATAATAAAACTTCAGTTACTGTGATTACACTTAAGAGTGAGATGTGCTTAATGGTTAGCTGCAATGCATACTACACCAAGAAGTAGAATAAACAACAAATCACACAACAGATGTAAGCAGGTGTGAAAACCTACAATATATATTCCTAAGCAGAGACTGGTTAGTCTGCTTAAAAATAAACAAACGCAAAGGAGTAAAGGTGGGCTTAAAACGAATAGCTCATTGAGAAGGGAAGTGATGCTTCGGAGCTAAAAGGTACAGACAATCAGTCAAATATTTATTATGCTAGGTGATATAAATGCATGATGCTGACAAATACTTTAGTTTAGCCTACTTTGATTCCATAAGAAATGTTTGCCTAAAAACAGCAGTCAAACTCAAATACACAAAAATAAGACATGCCAAGGAATTGATTCTGTTAACTATAAAAAAAGGTATCAGAAGATGCATATAAAATGCTGTCAAATTATACATGGAATGCTGTAAGAATACTACACCTGATTACCTTTTTCAGATTATGCCCAAACATGACTTTTGGATTTAAGTTTTGCTGGTTAACATGTTGTGAATGTAACCTCCATTTGGCTCTTTGGCTTATACTCTGTCTCAGATGTCAACATGATTCCTCATAGCAATCTAATTACCTTACCTCTTAATCTAGACTATTTTCCAGTCTGAGAAATTGGGAGAGCTGCACTTTGGTTCGATGAGCTAAAGGTTCACGGCCAGGGTCTCCCTTCGCCAATCTTTAAGGTTATATGACAAAATAACCACTTGCTAATAAGTTCCTACAAAGGGAACTTGCTAGCAACTCAAAGACCGTTGTTGACATCAAGTTGAAAGTCAGGTCACAAATTCTTCGTTCATTTTACTGTGCAGCCACTTAGCATTGAGTCAGGCACCATAATTGACCTGACTACCTCATTTTACAAGAAAATGCTTGGATGATGATAATGATCTGTGTTGATTTATCACTGGTAGGCAACCAAACAACATATTTTACACGAACATATTGGTGTCCTAAATATACTGATGTGGTTCCTGATTGGCAGGCTCAAAATTTTTCTTTGAATTGCGAGACTGTCACCTTGCGTGGCTGCTGTAAAATGGAAGCCGTGTTGTTTAAAACGAAGGATGGAAGCACATTTTACCATACTTTTGTAGGAGATGAACATAGGAGAGCATAAATATAGTCAATAAAGCGTAACAATCATAAAACACTTCATTATGAGCCACGGACATGATAACAGAAAGTAAGAATGATGAAAAAATATTCATAATTTAAAAAACGTCACACATTAGGACCAACAAGACAGTAGAATTTATTTAAAAAAGTATCATATAGAATGAGGATATTGAAGAATCTCTTGTATATACCTTTAACTGCCTCTACAATGATGGCTCCACAGAGAATAGGATTTGACCTTCTAAGCTCATACCCTTTGCCATCCTCCTTAAACACATAATCCTATGAAACACAACAATTTTTTTTTATAAAAATGATTAATCAATATGAAACCAGTATTTTGACAAGAATCGCATTGATCGAAAGCTCCACAGTTATCGTCTTCAACGACATGGCCATCCAGATTCCTTGGTAAAAAACCGCATTCATGCACTATCAAATAAATGATCCAAGTTCATCCATTCCCAAATGATCAAAATACTCAATTCTAGGGATTTCCCAAATGATCAAAATAATCAATTCTCGGGAATTCCTTATAAATTTAACTCCCCTTGCTGTAAAAACATAAAAATTGACATGCATTCTTCTCACTCGACATAAAAATGGTTGATGGTTCTTTTAACCGCACAATCTTATCACCCGATGCAGCAAACACCAAACCCTAGGGTTTCTTTTTCCCAAATCAAGAACATGAATAATAAGCTTAGTATCAAATCATGCCACTCTAATTTGAATTAATTAATTAGTTCAAGAAAATTATTACTCGACAAGTGTCAAAATACCTGAGAGAGATTGAGATCCCTCTGCTGAAAGGGATCTACGAAAACTTGGGAAGAGATTAACAACCTCAAAGAGAGAGGGAGCCTTTTTTTTTCTTTTTTTTTTTAAAGAGATGCCTCTTTCTTTTATTTAGTTTATTTATTTTTCTAATTTTTAGGTTTTTTTCTTAATTTGAAAAGACGACATCGAACACTAAAAGCTCGCTCTCTCCCCTATCTCTTTCTCTCTCCTCTTGTGCCGAAGAGAGAGGGGTGCTGCAGTCCTCACACGTGTGAGGTGGGTAACAGAAGTTTATGCCTTTTGGACCAACGACCTCATTAGACTTTTTGGGCTCTAGGCCTGTTTATTAGAATGTGGACAGGCCGTTATGGCTTGGCCTGCTGTTCTATTGAGTTATTGAAAAACAAAGATAATATTATGGGTAAATTGTCGACAACAAAATACCGGCCCGCTTTAAACTTGTGTGAAAACCCCCAGACCTTTTGCTCTTGTTGAAAAACCTCTGAGTCCAATAAAAACCTCTTTATATATACTGGTTGCATGTAATATCTATGCATGCAGTTGCCTGTAACATCTTAACAGTTTGAAGGAATAAAGGCCTAAATGAGATACAGCCCATGAGTTTTTTACAAAGATTTTGAACAGTAGCCCCTTCCCAATAATTTCAAAAATATCATGGGTTTTTAAATATCTCCCGAGCGGACCGGGGACTTTTTGACAATTTACCCTAATAGTGTTATAGTTTTGTGCTTTTTGGAAAAAGCTGCTATTCGGAGCTGTATTTATAACCATAGTCGTATAATTCGCGAACTATTCGGCGAATTCGTGAATAATTCACGATTTTTTGATCAACCGATTTAATCGCCGTTGCCGAACGCGTCGAATAATTCGCGGTTTATTCGAAAAAAACAGCGAATAATTCAAAAAATCAAAACCTAACGTCTCATATATTAATTTATTGCTCGAAATCCTTCCCGGACATTTCCCAAACGCTTGCCGAATCTTTCCCGAATACTTACCGATTTTTTCCAAATAATTCTTCGAATTCGAATTTTCGACCTCGCCAAATTATACCCGCCAATTTCTTAGTATGTTTATAACCATAACAAAGGTTCAAATTTTATTTTATTTTATTTTATTGAGTATGAATTATGAATATATTGAGAATGAATTATGAATAACACATACGCTTGAATTATTTTAAACGGGTGTTCCCATTTTGCATGAAGTGTGTGGAGAGAGAGAGAGAGAGAGAGAGAGAGAGAGAGTAATTATTCAAGAAGTCATGAATCACTAGCTACGATAAATGGACAAAGCCATATCTGTATACTTCTATTAATATAGGAATCAATCTTTCATTTGTTAAAATCCAAAACTTGAGGGTCCAAATGTCACCAGAAATATGGATTAAAATTTCCATTTAATTGTTGCTTTCAACCCATTTTGGGCCTCAAAATATTTTAGGAAAAGTGAGTCGGCCCCTTTCTCATGGCTGCATTATGATGTATATATGGAGCTGATTGTGACGGCAGAGAATTCAATTGATAGGCTTGTAATATCTGTATATACTAGTATTTTGCATGTTCATTTTGGTCTGATTTTTTCCCTTCTTCGCTCTTATGGCTATTCTTCGTTCTTATGACTATTTTCGCTGGATACCGTATTTTTTTTATTAAATTCCGGCTCCATAAATTTTTTTTATTGGTGTGGTGGAAAACTCTATAATAGTGATTTGGGCTACTGAAATTAAACTTGAAAAGTTGGTGAGATTGCAGAGAGGTTATCATTGTTACTAATTACATGGCATGTTGTAATCAATTTTAAATACCAACCTTTTTTTTTTCCTGTATTCTTAAAAAATATGGCATATGAGTGAGTTATAAAAAAGTTGTCATTATAACAGTAGAGATTTGTCTTATCACGATGACACGGTGCTACGTTATAATCAATTATAAATACCATTTTTTTCTCTTTTTCTCCTTGTATTCTTAAAAAAGATGGCATATGAATGGATTACAAAAAGAGTTGTTGTTATAATAGTAGAGATAATTAACCGCACACTTTAATAATTTCTTAACGTTCTTCTTAGTTAACATATGAATCCTTTGTGATAACATTTTCAAAGTGTTCGTGGTCCCATTGGATTCCTGTAAAATAAAAGGATAAAAATAAACAAAACCCTATAATTGGTCATCCAAAATCAACTCAGATGTCAAGGAGCACTAGTATCAATATATCTCGTGTTTTAATTAGGGCCTGTTTGGCCGTAGGATTTAATAATTTGGATTCCAAAATAGTACGGTTGAAAATTTCTGGATTTGGTAATTTGTTGTTTGGTTGGTTTTGGATTCTTAGTTTTGGATTTGTAGATCCTGTAATCTTTGTTTGGTTGGTGGAAAAAAATGGGATTTGGATTTGAGGATATTAAAGAGATAGATAGAGAGAGGATTATTAAATAAATAAGGGATTTGGATTTGAGGATATTAAATAGATAGATAGAGAGAGGATTATTAAATAAATAAAGTACACGGGTCTCATCTAAAAGTATAATGAATAGTGCCAAATTCTTAAAAAAAATTAGGATTCAAGAATCCTTGTTTTGCGGTGGGCCTCCATAAAATATAAAGGAATCCTATAAATCTAAATTCTCCAACCAAACATAAAATTATGGAATCCTTGTATTCCACAATCCAAATCCATCATAATCCTACAACCAAATGGGCCCTTAGTCATCATATATGTATCAATGTGTGGTGCCTTGAAGGAAAAAGGTTGTATGTAAAATCATACTCTCTCATGCTCAGAAAATTTACAGTGCTTTAGCAAAGAGATAAAATTAGCGATTTTAAATTCCGCCCATGCATTTAAGATCATGTTAATTGAAAAAACATTGATCTTTCCACAAAAGATCGTATCTTTCCGTCAATAACGTGTGTGGACGTGATATAATATACACATATCATTAACCCTCACTGTATTTTTCTGTACAAGGGATAACCGTCATGTGAAAGTATACCAATATAGTTTATATATACACTGCCATCTCTCTCTCTCTCTCTCTCTGGTCTTTATATGAGAAATCATTAGGTATATATACCGGGTGCAATGCATCCAGACAGGTACAACTTTGCGAGGTACATATGCATATGCATATTTCTTTTTTACTTCGCTACGGGTGGCATATATCAGGTACACGAAAGGATTTTTCCTGCATATATAAGGAGCCCATGCATATACATCATCTTCAAGCTTTGACGTATCATATATATCAATTCCATCTGCATACATAGTTGGTACGTACGCAAACTCTAATCCAATGGATTTCAAAGGAGAGGAAGGAACAAATTAAAGGTTCCAGTGGTTTTTGAGATCACGGATGCGCACAAGGACAAGGTGCCAAGAAACGCTGAGCAAATAAATACACGAGCAAATCACGGGCTACGCTTAAGGGAGTTCCAATCCCAATAAAAAGCCAAGACCCCCATTAATTATTTCTCTCAATCTAGCTCGAAATAGCATATATATATCCATCTCACCTCAGATTTTAGATCATAACAATTCTCTGAAAATATCTGCAACCAGAAAATGGCAAGTGGAGGCCCGCCAGCTGTAAAGCCTTGGCGTTTATGTCCCTCGTTCATGTACTTGCATGCAAATCTCTGTCTACGTATCTTATCACTGCACTTCATCCTTTGTTGTTTTTCGATGGGTGAAATTATTAAATATCTAGACTCATGTGTGTGTTTGACTGCACAGAATCGAATGGAGTCATGGATGAACAGTAGCACATCTCACTTAGTTTTGTTGGATCTAGCTGTGTTAGTCCAGAATCATTTCACTGAAATATTGCTCGGTTTGGAATTGATAATTACTTGCTATACAATATTAGTCAAAACCTGTATTTGACAAGGCAGGAACTTGAGTTTAGAAAATCAAATATCGATCGTGACTAACTATCCCTTTTAGAATGCTCGCCAATCACGTACGTCCAATCCGTAAAAGGATATCATTTATTTGTAGAATTTTTATTTTTAAAATATAACCGGATTAGTCATCCTTCTTAATTAGTTTGCATGATTTGAGACCGAAATAAGAAGCACTTTGAAATTCAGGGCTATTTTTTCATTTAATTACAGGTCATATCTCAACATATATCTGTGTATATATAAGATTATATATAAATCGTGGAAAACTACTGGCTTCTATCTTAACCTTAATTACTTTTGCATTAGCTTTCTTCAGTATACAACTGTGATACCGCGTAAAGCTCTCTGAATATGTTTTAAACCGACATATCTTGCAATATTCTAGTGTATTGTATCCGGTATATCCAATAATTATCGTGTTTATTAATTAATCTATGCATGAAGAACATGGTTGCGCTTTGCGTGTGTTCACGTGACTGTATATGATCTAACCCTAGGGCTTCCTCCTCATCACCTCTATAAATTAACATCTAAACTCTGAACTAAAAACCTACTCTCACTCCCCTCTCTAGTTCCAAGTCCATAAACCATGGACTCTAAAAAGCTCGCATCCCTTCTCTTGATCCTCACCATCCTCATCTCAACCACAACCCCCATTCTCGCCAGCTGTGGGTTTTGCCCCCCTTCCTCAAAACCAAACCCATATCCACCCAAATCCAACCCCCCTAAATACAATTACCCACCCAAAACCAGTCCCCCCAAGACCGGCCCCATCGTCCTCCCACCGGTCATCGGAAACCCGCCCATTATCGGAAAACCGCCGATTATCGGAAACCCTCCCGTCATCGGAAACCCGCCGGGGACAGGGAACTGCCCGCCAGGGACGGGGCCCACGGTGCCAGTGGGGCCCACGCCGACTGTTCCTGTAGGTCCCGGGCCGGCCACGTGCCCGATCGACACGTTGAAGCTGGGCGCGTGCGTGGACTTGTTGGGGGGTTTGATACACATAGGACTAGGGGACCCAGTGGTGAACCAGTGCTGCCCATTGCTGCAAGGGCTGGTGAACCTCGAGGCTGCGGTGTGCTTGTGCACGGCTATAAGGTTGAAGTTGCTGGGTATCAACCTTTATCTGCCTATTGCACTGCAGTTGTTGCTCACTTGTGGGCTCACTCCACCCCCAGGGTTTACTTGCCCTCCTCTCTAGAGGTGAGGATTATATATTACATCGAAATGATGCCGCTCTTTGTTTTTTTTTTAAACCTGCATTTTGCCTCCAATTTTATCTCCAGTATTGTAGTATATATAGATCTTTAGTCGATATCTGTTTGGGAATTAAAATTTCCAACAAAAAACATAGAATCATCAGATGCAAATGATAAGGAAAAAATGCTAGTCTCATACGGTTGGGTAATATCTTGCAATATAATTAACGTTTCAATAAGACATTATTTAAATTGAGTTTATGCGCACGAAATTATAATGTTTATGGAGAATGCATGTGGGTGTTACTGTAACTAAAAATCGAACAAGAATTTCTTATGGCGATCACGGATGTATTAATTATATATGTATAATGCTCATATATATATATTCTTTTTTGTTTTCAGGACTTTGAAATGGTGATTCAGGAAGTCGAGTCGTGACATGAGAGGATGTCTAGTCACCGCTGATAATTATTGTTATCTTGGCTTTCTTAATTTATTTTGTGTTATTGAGGACAAGTGATTGTTTGTGAGAAGGGATCATGCATTAGTTAAATGGGCAGCTTTAATTGTATGTAGATGGATTAACTATGGGGTGTTTCTTATTATAAATAAAATTCCTTTCCTCTGATGATTTTATGTCGTGAATGTTAATGATTAATTACCGATATACAGTTTGTTTTATATGGTATCCCGTAAATAGTAAATACGCATACACACAGGATCACATAAACTCACACACAGATATTAATTAATATTTGATGGATCATGCACATATTTACCATTACCAAGACCTAATTATAATCAGACTTAATATTTTTGGTTACTGATGGAGATCTTGATCTCCTTCACATGTTGTCTTCCGTTGATCTGTCACGAGCGGTGATGAGTGGCTGAGATTAGATTTGAGGATTGCCCCCTAGCATGTGGATCTCAGTGGGCTTGGTTTGATTCGAAGCCGAGCTACCTGCAAGTAAGTCCCGGGGTGATTGTACCACCGAGGACCCTCCGACGATCAAGTTAGTCTAAATATTTGGGTAGAGTAACAGCCTATTGGATAATAAATGCCTTACCTGAATTGTCTGAGAGAGAGGTTTATATAGTTGCAACCATGGGCTGGCGGGCGTGAGATTCACGCCGGCCGTTACGCCCCTGGTATTATGCCTGCGTGAAAGGCGGGATACCCCGTTAATGACAAGATACGCTCGTTAATGGGGGAATGCGATGGCGTGGGACGCGGGATCATGGGGAGGCGGATATCTCGCGTATGGCGAGATTCGCAGGGTCATGTCCGGGACGCTTATGATATGCGCTCTGGTTCGGTCGATGAGACTGCGGAAGCGGAGCTTGGTAGGAGGCCCAGAAATGAGCGGGAGGCCGAGCAAGCTTGGTTCTGTGATAGCTCGGAGGCGGGCTAGGAGGGCTGAGAAAGCTCAGTGTGCTGGAGGGCTCGGAGGCGAGCCAATGATTGTTTATAAGACGAGCATGGGAGTGGTCTGGAAGGCCACCGAAGGTCCGGAACAGCACCGGGAGGAAGGCCGGGGTATGCCTTCAATCTACCGTTATTGCTACTTTCTCGTTAGCTTCATGATACGTCATCTGCCACGAGTCGTGATCTGGGGAGTTCTCGGTACTGAGCATCATCAATTACTTTTAAATTAAATTAACTAATCTCTACTATTATAACTACAAAACTTAGGGTATACAATTTTTAATATTACGAGCTCTAACAAATAATCATTGAGTGCCAAGCCATTCTTTTGTAAGAGCAAAAGAAAAAAAAGAAAAGAAAAAGAGAGAAAGACAAAAGCACACAAAAAATTATAGAATTTATTTAATACGATAACTATATATATTTAGTAATAAACACATTAAAATCACGAACCACTAAATTAACTAATACTGTTTTAAACTAAATAAACCTTAATGGAAGGGATCTTAGTCTCTCTGATGATTCGCAAGCGGTGTGTAACACTCTAATTCATTTATACCAATTCCCGTTCACGTATTTCTTGAATTATGGTATTTTACTGATTTACTATATTTTGGGTGCAAATAGTTTATCAGACATCTGTATTAGTATTCGACCCGAACCGCTTATTTGAACCTGTCTTGATTCATGTTTATAGTTTATCCTGACTTATTACGTAGGCTTGTGCACTTTCATGAATACTGCATACTGGTGACATACGCATTTTACAGTATAACATTTTAAGTCACGTAAAATAATTTAAAAATATATTGCATGGCCTGCTTGATACCCCTAATCACGTGGTAGCATCCGCACATCTTGTTCTCATCCCGTTCAGTGAAACGGACTTGTTTGGATAGCTACGCGCACGTACGTGCATCTGTTCTTAGGGGTATGCATTTTCGTTATCCGGACATTCATTTTTAAATTTGGTCGTCGTATATGTTTTTCGTATTTTGAAACTGAATTTTTAGACCCGTCCCGTGTGCCGTACGTGTGTCGTGACATTTTGCCGACGTCAGACGTACCGTACATATCCGTTTCGCGATTCATCGAGGCAAATTTATCTTGTTACATGCAGTATTACTGTATTTACATCTATTTGAATAAATATAACACTTGTATTTTAAATCATGCATCCCATGTTTAGTTTTACAGTTTTACGACATCCATATGCATCCGTACAAGTTATTTCACATCTAGTTCATGCAAACCTATCTTGTTACATACTATATTACAATATACCGCACCCAATAGAATATTTACATCTCATAGTGTTTAGTTGTACATCTTGCATTTACCAGTTTATCATTCTACTGTTATATGACGTCTGTGTGCATCCGTATCATTATTACATGTCTAGTCGCATGCTAAATCATCTTGCTGCATGCTAGGTATAGTATCATGCATCCATATGAGTAAAATGTTACCCGTTTATCACATTGTACATCCATACTAAAGTTTTACTGTTTTCGGATACTCGTTTACATCCATATCATTTAAAATATATATAACTGCATTTATACATCACATTAATTCATATTATTATTATAGTAACCCCCCATACTTAATAATGTGCATCCTATTTAGTAATGGAGCTATAGTTGCAATCCCTAATAGTTAGTTTTGCATCCATGTTTATTTTTGTATCCATACCATTAATTGTATATCCATTTGCATACCATATCACATTATTACATATTGTTGTTACATTAACATCCCATGCTTGATACTGTGCATCCTACTTAGTCATGATGTAATCCTGACAGATAATTATGCATCCATGCTTTTATTTGTGCACCCGTACTTGCTACAGTTCGATTATGAGCACCCGCTTGATACCTGTATATTACCTAACTTGATCTGATATATCACTACTTGACATGTTACCTGATTCTGTTTCTAATGCCGATAATCCTGTTCCCGGTGGACATATCCTGTTGTCTGTATAGACAAACATGTTCCTGCTTGATCCTGTGTTGGCATTAGCTTCAGATTTATCAATACCTAATTTGAACACATAACTTGGGGGTATGGGAAAATCAATGATGAAACCTGACTTGTAACTCGACGGTTCGATACTTATACTGATCAATTTTACGGGCTAGGCCAGCCCCAGCATGATGATGCTGACATCATTCATCTGTACATATTATCTGTTTACTGCCTAGCGGCACGTCTCGGATTCAGCCCGAGAATCTTGACCGCGGTCCCGGGCATGCACAGGATACTATTGAGTTACATCGACGATTCATTAAATTGATTTTAAAAACTTGAGAGTAATTAACCCAGTATCTTAGTTCAGATTACTCACTGCACATCACATATGCTTTTACCCTTCACTGTTCCTTATTCGTGCTACTGTTCTACTTTTATTACTGTTCATACTTGTAATACCCAGTTCTTTTATACGCCAATATCCGTATTTTTATAAAAGGGTCACTTACAAATTTGCCTATTTATATTTATAATTATTTTAAAATCCTAATCCATTCATTTTATCCCCTTTTATAACCCTCAAACCCTATTATCTATTTTTCCCATTTTCCTTTCTCCTTTTATCTCCCAAGCCCAACCCCGTCCCAACTTCACCCTACCTAACCCGACTCATTCCCTACCCGACCCGACCATTATCTTTCTTCCCCGCTTTCTTTCTCTCGTTCCCGCCCGTTTCTCCTCTGCCCACGTCGTCGCGACCACGTCCCCTCCGCCGCCTCTCTCGCGCCCACGACGCGCGCGCATTCCCTTCCACGACCCGCTCCCCTCAACGGCTCTCTCCCTTCACCCTCAGTTCCTCCTCCTTCTTACTCCTCTCCCTCTTCTCTCTCTATATTTCCCCAGCGTCTCCCTCCTCTTTCCCCACGCAAGAACCCACATCACCAACCATCACCGGCCACCTTCTCCGGTGACCTTCTTCTCTTACCTTCCGCCTCACCGCGCCGCCACCTTCCTCCTCCCATCCCCGACGACGAACCCTGCACCGAGGAAACCCATCGCCTTCCCGAGCCCCTGCCCATCGCCAATGCCTGCACCTTCACCGTCGATCGCCTGTGACCTCATTGTCGTCACCCTCTTCATCTCCCTGACGACCCACCTCGATCAACTCGTCGGAGCTCCACCCCTCACCATCGCCTCCCCCGAGCGCCTCCTTCAACCTCCCGTTCTCTCTCCTTCTCACCGGCGCTACCGTCCACAACCACTACCACCAACCGCTGGCCTCCCCTTTGCAAGCATCACGGCGACCCCGGCCGATCCCCTGCACGACACCCGAGCCATCACAACCCGCTCTCGAGCCTTATTTCACAGTCGAGTCCCCGACATTTCGTCGAACACTTACATCAATCGCTATTGCCGCTATTCTGGTCACCGTCGTCGCCATCAAATCTGTGGCCTCTATTCCTTAAGCCGTCATCGTCATCAACACGCTATCCATCGCAACGCCAGCGCACGCCCGTCACACTCACTGAGCCATCGAGTCCAAGAATGAGATCCGACAAGGCTAAACCTGTACCGTGTTCGTGACGCGATCGTGCCGTTGCCGTACCGTCGTCGACACGTGCTGCATGCTAATTTTATCTATTACAATTCAATTTACCAATAAATTCCGCATATACTTTTCATGTGAATCGTTATAATTCAAGTGTTCGATGCAAACCCCGAATGGAAAACCCCGTTAAATTGACGGCAACAAATAACATGTGATGGCCCGAGTTATAATGAATATCCCTTAAGACTTTGGTTACAAAAAAATATCGTTTGCTCACGTAAAATGGTGTCCCGATTTCTGTCGTAAAACCTGAAAACTTTCGTACGTGCTAAACCGTAAAACTTATAATAAACTATGTATAAAGCGGATTTTAGCGTTCCATGGCTCGTATCGAAGATAACTGTTTAACCTACAGTATTCTATAGTTGATCACTGAATTTTAACCAATTATGATACGGAGGATTACGATTCTGGGCTGCAGTCCAGAACGGAAATCCCAGTCAACCTCTGTTTTTAATTCACTGATTATCCTTGCACCAATGCGGAAATGTTCAGAACCCTATATCGTTATGAATCAAATTGAGTTAGCTTCCTTATCCCACTGGTCTCACTGGATTCCTCAACTGTATGATATTTTTAACACATTGTATAACGTCGGTATGTGTAGGGTGTTTTTCGTCACCCCGTTGAGATGGGAATACGCGCGCGCTTGTCAGGCGTACTACAGATTCCCCCAGCCTAGGGTAGGCCGGGGTTTAATGATTGTGGGGATCCGAATCTCCGGAAGCCGCGGACTAAGCTGCCGTTAATTACCCATCGCCTTTGGAGCGAGGGAACCTCCGATTAACGGGTTAAACTGGTCATGCGAACTCAACATGCAATGTACGTGTGTTGTGTTTTGGAGGAGGGTTTAAATATATCGGGAGCCACGCAGAGTTTTTACCGGGGTCCCGCTACCCGGATAGCGGGCTGGGGGTCAAGGGGGCTAGCAGCCCCCTTGCGGGGTGCAGGGCAGCCCCCCGTTAGAAATTTATTCTAACAGGAACAGTGTTGTGGAGTATGTGCGTATGTACATATGTATACATATGTGTATATATATATATATATATATATATATATATATATATATAAAGGGGGGAAAAGACATCCAAATGATGCGTGGGGGGCAGCATCTTAGGCGCTGTGCGCCTAGGTGCTGTGCGCTCAGGCGCTAGAGTGCACTGCGCTTGAGCGCTGGGCGCGCCACGTGTCGGCACGTGGGCGCTCTGCGCTTAAGCGCTGGACGCTTGAGCACAAGCGCGCCACGTGTCAGCACGTGAGCGTTTTGCGTTTCAGCGCTTGACGCTCGAGCGCAAGTGCGCCACGTGTCGGCACGGGGGCGACTTGCGCTTGAGCGTTGGGCGCTTGAGCGCAAGTGCGCCACGCGTCAGCACGTGAGCGACTGCGCCTGAGCGCAAGCGCGCCATGTGTCGACACCGGGGCGACTTGCGCTCGAGCGCTTGCGCTGGAGAGCAAGCGCGCCACGTGTCGGCATGCGGGCGCTCTGCGCTCGAGCGCTGAGCACTGGAGCGCAAGCGCGCCACGTGTCGTCACGCGGGCGCTCTGCGCTTGAGCGCCGGCGAGAAAAAGAGGCTTTTAGCCTAAAAATATTTCTCAGAAGAGAAATCAGAGGGGAGTTGGACTCCTGAGTGTGTTTTTTTTTCTTGGGTTTAGTGAAAGAGGTTCTTCTTCCTCCTCTGTTAGCTGGATCTTGAAGATAGAGATATGGGATTTTTAAAAATCTCTTCTTTTTGAGATCTAATGGAAGATCTGAGTTCCCCTTTATGGGTTTTGTGGTGAAAAACTAATTTGTTTTATAAAAAGAAGAGTAAAACTCTTGATTTAATTCAAGAGAAAGAAGAAGGTTTTGGAACCTTGAAGAAGGAGAAAGAATCTCAGATCTGAAAAAATTTTAGAGAGAGAAAACAAAGTTGTTGAGATATTTCATTATTTTTGCCTTTATAGGCTGTACACTTTACACATAGCCCCTTGGGCTTCACAAAATGGCATTTTGCCCATCCCATGGCTCATGTGCTATTTCTTTTTGCACATTAGCCATGGGCTTTACAACAAATTGGCTTTATGCCTATTTTTCTTACATTTATCCATAAAATAAAATAAAAGAAATACAGCAAAATTATTTATTACAAAAAAATTTATCTTGGCATAGGGGGAGGCCGGCTGCTTCATGTTCGGGCTCGACCCGGGCATGAGCCCACTGGATCTGAGCTTGGGCCCACTTGGCTTGGGGTTGACTTTGATTTTGACTTGATCAACCGGGGTGTAAATTTTTACCCCAACAAATTGCCCTCCATCAATAAATGCACACCATATATGTGGGTCATGTGTATGAAATTGATGGATTTTCTTTCACGCGGAGGTGACTTGATTCGGTTCCCACCTTTTGGGAAGCTGGCACTGCCCTTTTTACGACATGGACGGTCGATGCTGCCCTTTTTGCGACTTGGACTGTCGGTTCTGCCCTTTTTGCGACTTGGACGGTCGTTGCTGCCCTTTTAGCGACGTGGACGGTCGGTTCTGCCCTTTTTGTGACTTGGACGGTCGTTGCTGCCCTTTTAGCGACGCGGACGGTCGTTGCCGCCCTTTTAGCGACGCGGACGGTCGATGCCGCCCTTTTTGCGACTTGGACGCTCGGTTCTGCCCTTTTTGCGACTTGGACGGTCGTTGCTGCCCATTTAACGACGTGGACGGTCGTTGCTGCCCTTTTAGCGACGTGGACGGTCGATTCTGCCCTTTTTGCGACTTGGACGGTCGTTGCTGCCCTTTTAGCGACGTGGACGGTCGATTCTGCCCGTTTTGCGACTTGGACGGTCGTTAATGACAAGATACGCTCGTTAATGGGGGAATGCGATGGCGTGGGACGCGGGATCATGGGGAGGCGGATATCTCGCGTATGGCGAGATTCGCAGGGTCATGTCCGGGACGCTTATGATATGCGCTCTGGTTCGGTCGATGAGACTGCGGAAGCGGAGCTTGGTAGGAGGCCCAGAAATGAGCGGGAGGCCGAGCAAGCTTGGTTCTGTGATAGCTCGGAGGCGGGCTAGGAGGGCTGAGAAAGCTCAGTGTGCTGGAGGGCTCGGAGGCGAGCCAATGATTGTTTATAAGACGAGCATGGGAGTGGTCTGGAAGGCCACCGAAGGTCCGGAACAGCACCGGGAGGAAGGCCGGGGTATGCCTTCAATCTACCGTTATTGCTACTTTCTCGTTAGCTTCATGATACGTCATCTGCCACGAGTCGTGATCTGGGGAGTTCTCGGTACTGAGCATCATCAATTACTTTTAAATTAAATTAACTAATCTCTACTATTATAACTACAAAACTTAGGGTATACAATTTTTAATATTACGAGCTCTAACAAATAATCATTGAGTGCCAAGCCATTCTTTTGTAAGAGCAAAAGAAAAAAAAGAAAAGAAAAAGAGAGAAAGACAAAAGCACACAAAAAATTATAGAATTTATTTAATACGATAACTATATATATTTAGTAATAAACACATTAAAATCACGAACCACTAAATTAACTAATACTGTTTTAAACTAAATAAACCTTAATGGAAGGGATCTTAGTCTCTCTGATGATTCGCAAGCGGTGTGTAACACTCTAATTCATTTATACCAATTCCCGTTCACGTATTTCTTGAATTATGGTATTTTACTGATTTACTATATTTTGGGTGCAAATAGTTTATCAGACATCTGTATTAGTATTCGACCCGAACCGCTTATTTGAACCTGTCTTGATTCATGTTTATAGTTTATCCTGACTTATTACGTAGGCTTGTGCACTTTCATGAATACTGCATACTGGTGACATGCGCATTTTACAGTATAACATTTTAAGTCACGTAAAATAATTTAAAAATATATTGCATGGCCTGCTTGATACCCCTAATCACGTGGTAGCATCCGCACATCTTGTTCTCATCCCGTTCAGTGAAACGGACTTGTTTGGATAGCTACGCGCACGTACGTGCATCTGTTCTTAGGGGTATGCATTTTCGTTATCCGGACATTCATTTTTAAATTTGGTCGTCGTATATGTTTTTCGTATTTTGAAACTGAATTTTTAGACCCGTCCCGTGTGCCGTACGTGTGTCGCGACATTTTGCCGACGTCAGACGTACCGTACATATCCGTTTCGCGATTCATCGAGGCAAATTTATCTTGTTACATGCAGTATTACTGTATTTACATCTATTTGAATAAATATAACACTTGTATTTTAAATCATGCATCCCATGTTTAGTTTTACAGTTTTACGACATCCATATGCATCCGTACAAGTTATTTCACATCTAGTTCATGCAAACCTATCTTGTTACATACTATATTACAATATACCGCACCCAATAGAATATTTACATCTCATAGTGTTTAGTTGTACATCTTGCATTTACCAGTTTATCATTCTACTGTTATATGACGTCTGTGTGCATCCGTATCATTATTACATGTCTAGTCGCATGCTAAATCATCTTGCTGCATGCTAGGTATAGTATCATGCATCCATATGAGTAAGATGTTACCCGTTTATCACATTGTACATCCATACTAAAGTTTTACTGTTTTCGGATACTCGTTTACATCCATATCATTTAAAATATATATAACTGCATTTATACATCACATTAATTCATATTATTATTATAGTAACCCCCCATACTTAATAATGTGCATCCTATTTAGTAATGGAGCTATAGTTGCAATCCCTAATAGTTAGTTTTGCATCCATGTTTATTTTTGTATCCATACCATTAATTGTATATCCATTTGCATACCATATCACATTATTACATATTGTTGTTACATTAACATCCCATGCTTGATACTGTGCATCCTACTTAGTCATGATGTAATCCTGACAGATAATTATGCATCCATGCTTTTATTTGTGCACCCGTACTTGCTACAGTTCGATTATGAGCACCCGCTTGATACCTGTATATTACCTAACTTGATCTGATATATCACTACTTGACATGTTACCTGATTCTGTTTCTAATGCCGATAATCCTGTTCCCGGTGGACATATCCTGTTGTCTGTATAGACAAACATGTTCCTGCTTGATCCTGTGTTGGCATTAGCTTCAGATTTATCAATACCTAATTTGAACACATAACTTGGGGGTATGGGAAAATCAATGATGAAACCTGACTTGTAACTCGACGGTTCGATACTTATACTGATCAATTTTACGGGCTAGGCCAGCCCCAGCATGATGATGCTGACATCATTCATCTGTACATATTATCTGTTTACTGCCTAGCGGCACGTCTCGGATTCAGCCCGAGAATCTTGACCGCGGTCCCGGGCATGCACAGGATACTATTGAGTTACATCGACGATTCATTAAATTGATTTTAAAAACTTGAGAGTAATTAACCCAGTATCTTAGTTCAGATTACTCACTGCACATCACATATGCTTTTACCCTTCACTGTTCCTTATTCGTGCTACTGTTCTACTTTTATTACTGTTCATACTTGTAATACCCAGTTCTTTTATACGCCAATATCCGTATTTTTATAAAAGGGTCACTTACAAATTTGCCTATTTATATTTATAATTATTTTAAAATCCTAATCCATTCATTTTATCCCCTTTTATAACCCTCAAACCCTATTATCTATTTTTCCCATTTTCCTTTCTCCTTTTATCTCCCAAGCCCAACCCCGTCCCAACTTCACCCTACCTAACCCGACTCATTCCCTACCCGACCCGACCATTATCTTTCTTCCCCGCTTTCTTTCTCTCGTTCCCGCCCGTTTCTCCTCTGCCCACGTCGTCGCGACCACGTCCCCTCCGCCGCCTCTCTCGCGCCCACGACGCGCGCGCATTCCCTCCCACGACCCGCTCCCCTCAACGGCTCTCTCCCTTCACCCTCAGTTCCTCCTCCTTCTCACTCCTCTCCCTCTTCTCTCTCTATATTTCCCCAGCGTCTCCCTCCTCTTTCCCCACGCAAGAACCCACATCACCAACCATCACCGACCACCTTCTCCGGTGACCTTCTTCTCTTACCTTCCGCCTCACCGCGCCGCCACCTTCCTCCTCCCATCCCCGACGACGAACCCTGCACCGAGGAAACCCATCGCCTTCCCGAGCCCCTGCCCATCGCCAATGCCTGCACCTTCACCGTCGATCGCCTGTGACCTCATTGTCGTCACCCTCTTCATCTCCCTGACGACCCACCTCGATCAACTCGTCGGAGCTCCACCCCTCACCATCGCCTCCCCCGAGCGCCTCCTTCAACCTCCCGTTCTCTCTCCTTCTCACCGGCGCTACCGTCCACAACCACTACCACCAACCGCTGGCCTCCCCTTTGCAAGCATCACGGCGACCCCGGCCGATCCCCTGCACGACACCCGAGCCATCACAACCCGCTCTCGAGCCTTATTTCACAGTCGAGTCCCCGACATTTCGTCGAACACTTACATCAATCGCTATTGCCGCTATTCTGGTCACCGTCGTCGCCATCAAATCTGTGGCCTCTATTCCTTAAGCCGTCATCGTCATCAACACGCTATCCATCGCAACGCCAGCGCACGCCCGTCACACCCACTGAGCCATCGAGTCCAAGAATGAGATCCGACAAGGCTAAACCTGTACCGTGTTCGTGACGCGATCGTGCCGTTGCCGTACCGTCGTCGACACGTGCTGCATGCTAATTTTATCTATTACAATTCAATTTACCAATAAATTCCGCATATACTTTTCATGTGAATCGTTATAATTCAAGTGTTCGATGCAAACCCCGAATGGAAAACCCCGTTAAATTGACGGCAACAAATAACATGTGATGGCCCGAGTTATAATGAATATCCCTTAAGACTTTGGTTACAAAAAAATATCGTTTGCTCACGTAAAATGGTGTCCCGATTTCTGTCGTAAAACCTGAAAACTTTCGTACGTGCTAAACCGTAAAACTTATAATAAACTATGTATAAAGCGGATTTTAGCGTTCCATGGCTCGTATCGAAGATAACTGTTTAACCTACAGTATTCTATAGTTGATCACTGAATTTTAACCAATTATGATACGGAGGATTACGATTCTGGGCTGCAGTCCAGAACGAAAATCCCAGTCAACCTCTGTTTTTAATTCACTGATTATCCTTGCACCAATGCGGAAATGTTCAGAACCCTATATCGTTATGAATCAAATTGAGTTAGCTTCCTTATCCCACTGGTCTCACTGGATTCCTCAACTGTATGATATTTTTAACACATTGTATAACGTCGGTATGTGTAGGGTGTTTTTCGTCACCCCGTTGAGATGGGAATACGCGCGCGCTTGTCAGGCGTACTACAGATTCCCCCAGCCTAGGGTAGGCCGGGGTTTAATGATTGTGGGGATCCGAATCTCCGGAAGCCGCGGACTAAGCTGCCGTTAATTACCCATCGCCTTTGGAGCGAGGGAACCTCCGATTAACGGGTTAAACTGGTCATGCGAACTCAACATGCAATGTACGTGTGTTGTGTTTTGGAGGAGGGTTTAAATATATCGGGAGCCACGCAGAGTTTTTACCGGGGTCCCGCTACCCGGATAGCGGGCTGGGGGTCAAGGGGGCTAGCAGCCCCCTTGCGGGGTGCAGGGCAGCCCCCCGTTAGAAATTTATTCTAACAGGAACAGTGTTGTGGAGTATGTGCGTATGTACATATGTATACATATGTGTATATATATATATATATATATATATATATATATATATATATATAAAGGGGGGAAAAGACATCCAAATGATGCGTGGGGGGCAGCATCTTAGGCGCTGTGCGCCTAGGTGCTGTGCGCTCAGGCGCTAGAGTGCACTGCGCTTGAGCGCTGGGCGCGCCACGTGTCGGCACGTGGGCGCTCTGCGCTTAAGCGCTGGACGCTTGAGCACAAGCGCGCCACGTGTCAGCACGTGAGCGTTTTGCGTTTCAGCGCTTGACGCTCGAGCGCAAGTGCGCCACGTGTCGGCACGGGGGCGACTTGCGCTTGAGCGTTGGGCGCTTGAGCGCAAGTGCGCCACGCGTCAGCACGTGAGCGACTGCGCCTGAGCGCAAGCGCGCCATGTGTCGACACCGGGGCGACTTGCGCTCGAGCGCTTGCGCTGGAGAGCAAGCGCGCCACGTGTCGGCACGCGGGCGCTCTGCGCTCGAGCGCTGAGCGCTGGAGCGCAAGCGCGCCACGTGTCGTCACGCGGGCGCTCTGCGCTTGAGCGCCGGCGAGAAAAAGAGGCTTTTAGCCTAAAAATATTTCTCAGAAGAGAAATCAGAGGGGAGTTGGACTCCTGAGTGTGTTTTTTTTTTCTTGGGTTTAGTGAAAGAGGTTCTTCTTCCTCCTCTGTTAGCTGGATCTTGAAGATAGAGATATGGGATTTTTAAAAATCTCTTCTTTTTGAGATCTAATGGAAGATCTGAGTTCCCCTTTATGGGTTTTGTGGTGAAAAACTAATTTGTTTTATAAAAAGAAGAGTAAAACTCTTGATTTAATTCAAGAGAAAGAAGAAGGTTTTGGAACCTTGAAGAAGGAGAAAGAATCTCAGATCTGAAAAAATTTTAGAGAGAGAAAACAAAGTTGTTGAGATATTTCATTATTTTTGCCTTTATAGGCTGTACACTTTACACATAGCCCCTTGGGCTTCACAAAATGGCATTTTGCCCATCCCATGGCTCATGTGCTATTTCTTTTTGCACATTAGCCATGGGTTTTACAACAAATTGGCTTTATGCCTATTTTTCTTACATTTATCCATAAAATAAAATAAAAGAAATACAGCAAAATTATTTATTACAAAAATTTTTATCTTGGCATAGGGGGAGGCCGGCTGCTTCATGTTCGGGCTCGACCCGGGCATGAGCCCACTGGATCTGAGCTTGGGCCCACTTGGCTTGGGGTTGACTTTGATTTTGACTTGGTCAACCGGGGTGTAAATTTTTACCCCAACAAATTGCCCCCCATCAATAAATGCACACCATATATGTGGGTCATGTGTATGAAATTGATGGATTTTCTTTCACGCGGAGGCGACTTGATTCGGTTCCCACCTTTTGGGAAGCTGGCACTGCCCTTTTTACGACATGGACGGTCGATGCTGCCCTTTTTGCGACTTGGACTGTCGGTTCTGCCCTTTTTGCAACTTGGACGGTCGTTGCTGCCCTTTTAGCGACGTGGACGGTCGGTTCTGCCCTTTTTGTGACTTGGACGGTCGTTGCTGCCCTTTTAGCGACGCGGACGGTCGTTGCCGCCCTTTTAGCGACGCGGACGGTCGATGCCGCCCTTTTTGCGACTTGGACGCTCGGTTCTGCCCTTTTTGCGACTTGGACGGTCGTTGCTGCCCATTTAGCGACGTGGACGGTCGTTGCTGCCCTTTTAGCGACGTGGACGGTCGATTCTGCCCTTTTTGCGACTTGGACGGTCGTTGCTGCCCTTTTAGCGACGTGGACGGTCGTTGCTGCCCTTTTAGCGACGTGGACGGTCGATGCTGCCATTTTAGTGACGTTGACGCTCGGTGCTGCCCTTTTAGCGACGTGGACGGTCGGTTCTGCCCTTTTTGCGACTTGGACGGTCGTTGCTGCCCTTTTAGCGACGTGGACGGTCGGTTCTGCCCTTTTTGCGACTTGGATGGTCGTTGCTGCCCTTTTAGCGACGTGGACGGTCGTTGCTGCCCTTTTAGCCACGTGGTCGGTCGATACTGCCCTTTTTACGACTTGGACGGTCAGTTCTGCCCTTTTTGCGACTTGGACGGTCGTTGCTGCCCTTTTATCGACGTGGACGGTCGTTGCTGCCCTTTTAGCGACGTGGACGGTCGATTCTGCCCTTTTTGCGACTTGGACGGTCGTTGCTGCCCTTTTAGCGACGTGGATGGTCGATGCTGCCCTTTTAGCGACGTGGACGGTCGATGCTGCCATTTTAGCGACGTGAACGGTTGGTGCTGCCCTTTTAGCGACGTGGACGGTCGGTTCTGGATTTGACTTGCCCCCGCTTCTTACGGCGTCAGGGATGAAGTTGACTTGTTTCCGATGTGGAATTCGATTCTGCCAGGGAGGTCATTGGTTGTTTGACTTGATGTGATTTGGGTTGACATCAGCATCGCTACGCTGGAATATGGTACCAGGGGCGAATCATCATTTGTCATGACAGGATTTAGGAATTTTGGTTTGGTTTGGCATCAGCATCGCTGCCCTGGAATATGGTACCAAGAGTGAATCATCATCTGCCATGAGGAGATTTCCCTCCTTCCCAGTTTAATGACTTAGGGGTCATCTGTTCCCAGTTTAACGACTTAGGGGTCATCTGTTCCTAGTTTAAAGACTTAGGGGTCTATTGGATTGGAGTTTAGGATTTTGGGGGTAGGGTAGGCATCAGCGTTGCTAACACTGAAGCACACGTGCCAGGAGCAATTCATCATTTTCCTATTCCTGTTGGGGGGGCGACGGCTTAGGAGACAGGTTTAGGTCCCTATCACCAAAGGCTTTTCAATTTTATGGGCCGTGAGGGTCCCATAAAAGCATTTTCTCCCTACGAGTCGTAAGGATCTCGCAGGTGTGTTTTCTCATTAGGAGTCGTGGGGACTCCTAAGCGTGTTGCTCCTTTGTGAGTCGTAAGGATCCCACAAAGGTTTGTTCTCCTCATGTATAATGAGGACACATGAGTGGGTCTTCTCAATGGAGCATAATTCTAAAGGCGGAGACCAGCCGCGTAACTGGTGATTGTGGTGGGGCATGGGTATGACGAGAATTATTTGAGCCCGTGGATTGTATACGGCAGTTAATTTGGGGACTGGCAGTAGGCTGAAGAATTTTGAGAAATTGGATTTTGGTTGGCGTCTGCATCGCTACACTGGAATATGGTACCAGGAGCGACTCATCATTCGCCGTTTGGGGACTTGGAATTTGGATCTTGTTTGGCATCAGCATTGCTGCACTGGAATAATGCCAGGAGCAACTCATCATTTGCCTTGGGACGACTTGGGATTTGGGTTTTTGGTCGGCATCAGCACCGCTAACACTGAAGCGAAATGCCAGGAGCGACTCATCATTTGCCGTTGCCCGTTGGGGAACAATGGCTTAGGAGACAGGTTTGGGTCCCTATCACCTAAGGCTTTTCAATTTTATGGGCCGTGAGGGTCCCATAAAAGCATTTTCTCCCTGCGAGTCGTAAGTATCCCGCAGGTGTATTTTCTCCTTAGGAATCGTGAGGATTCCTAAGTGTGTTGCTCCTTTGTGAGTCGTAAGGATCTCACGCAGGGGTTTTCTCCTCACAAGGTCGAGAGGACTTTGCGAGTGTATTCATCTTTTTTTTTACGAGTTTGCGCCCTTTCAGGTTTTCACAAACTCGCCGGTAGTCCTGCTGTTTTTACTCACGGAGCCCTTTCGGGTTTTCATCCGTGCCCGTTTTGCTTATGGACATACCGTTTATTTTTTTTATTTTTTTTATTTTTTTTCCGCTGGTGGGACTTTAAAAGTTGTCTCACCGGCAGTCTTTGGGAGAGATAGGGGTCATTTACGCACGTGGATTGTATACGTTTTTGCAGGATGTATGATCCAGACCGTAGGGCTGGTGTGCTCAATTCGCCTGCGACTTGGAGCATTCCCGCGTAGTATTTCTTGAGATATCGACCATTGATGGGTGGCATGGGCCTTTCTCCCTCGGCACTTATTAGTTGGTAGGATCCTCCGTCGAACACTTTCTCGATAACGTATGGTCCTTCCCAGTTTGGCTCGAATTTTCCTTTGGCATGTCGATTGGGGATTGTAGGGTGTTTTTTCGTCACCCCATTGAGATGGGAATACGCGCACGCTTGTCAGGCGTACTACAGATTCCCCCTGCCTAGGGTAGGCCGGGGTTTAATGATTGTGGGGATCCGAATCTCCGGCAGCCGCGGACTAAGCTGCCGTTAATTACCCCTCGCCTTTGGGGCGAGGGAACCTCCGATTAACGGGTTAAACTGGTCATGCGAATTCAATGTGCAGTGTACGTGTGTTCTGTTCTGAAAGGGGGGTTTTGGATATATCGGGAGCCACGCAGAGTTTTTACGGGGGTCCCGCTACCCGGATAGCGGGCTGGGGGTCAAGGGGGCTAGCAGCCCCCTTGCGGGGTTCGGGGCAGCGCCCCGGCCCGAAAATTTTTTGGAGGGGGAGAATGTTGCAGAGTATGTGTATGTGTACATTTGTATACAAATGTATATATATGTGTATATACATAAAAAGAGGGGGAAAAGGCATCCAAGGGATGCGTGGGGCAGCACCTTGGGTGCTGTGCGCAGATGCGCAAGCGCGCGCGCCACGTGTCGGCACGCGGGCGCCTTGCGCAGGTGCGCAAGCGCGCGCGCCACGTGTCGGCACGCGGGCGCCTTGCGCAAGCGCGCAGGTGCGCAAGCGCGCGCGCCACGTGTCGGCACGCGGGCGCCTTGCGCACTTGCGCAGGTACGCAAGCGCGCGCGCCACGTGTCGGCACGCTGGCGCCTTGCGCACTTGCGCTGCGCGCCGGAGAGGCACAAGAGGCTTTTAGCCTAAGAACAGAAGCTGTGCTTCAGAAATGAAATATTTATTATGTATATATGTATGGAGTTAAACTCCTATGATGTTTTGAAGCTGATAAAGGGGGTTCTTCTTCTTCCTCCTGTTGTTTGGCCGGATCTTGAAGATCAAGAAGTAGGAGATTTTAAAAATCACTCATTTTTGAGATCTGATGGGAGATCTGAGTTCCCCTTTGTGGGTTTTGTGGTGGAAAACCACTTAGTTTTGGAAAAGAAAGAGTAAAACTCTTGATTTAATTCAAAAGAAATGAGAAGGTTTTAGAACCTTGGAGAAGAAGCAGGAAAGAGCTCAGCTCTGAAACTTTTTTGGAGAGAGAAAAAGTTATGAGATATTTTCATTATCTTTTGCCTTTATAGGCTATACACTTTGCACATAGCCCCTTGGGCTTCACAAAATGGCATTTTGCCTATCCCATGGCTCATGTGCCATTTCTTTTTGCACATAAGCCATGGGCTTTACAAAAATTTGGCTTTATGCCTATTTTTCTTACATTTATCCATAAAACAAAACAAAAGAAATACAACAAAATTATTTATTACAAAATTTTTATCTTGGCATGGGAGGAGGCCGGCCGCTTCATGTTCGGGCTCGACCCGGGCATGGGCCTACTGGATCTGGGCTTGGGCCCACTTGGCTTGGGGTTGACTTTGATTTTGACTTGGTCAACCGGGGTGTAAATTTTTACCCCAACAAATTGCCCCCCATCAATAAATGCACACCACATATGTAGGTCGTGTGCATGAAATTGATGGATCTTCTTTCACGTGGAGGCGGCTTGATTTGGTTCCCACCTTTTGGGAAGCTGGCACTGCCCTTTTTACGACATGGACGGTCGGTTCTGCCCTTTTTGCGTCTTGGACGGTCGGTGCTGCCCTTTTAGCGACGTGGACGGTCGGTGCTGCCCTTTTAGCGACGTGGACGGTCGGTTCTGCCCTTTTTGCGACTTGGACGGTCGGTTCTGCCCTTTTTGCGACTTGGACGGTCGGTGCTGCCCTTTTAGCGACGTGGACGGTCGATGCTGCCCTTTTAGCGACGTGGACGGTCGGTTCTGCCCTTTTTGCGACATGGACGGTCGGTGCTGCCCTTTTAGCGACGTGGACGGTCGGTTCTGCCCTTTTTGCGACATGGACGGTCGGTGCTGCCCTTTTAGCGACGTGGACGGTCGGTTCTGCCCTTTTTGCGACATGGACGGTCGGTGCTGCCCTTTTAGCGACGTGGACGGTCGGTGCTGCCATTTTAGCGACGTGGACGGTCGATGCTGCCCTTTTAGCGACGTGGACGGTCGGTGCTGCCATTTTAGCGACGTGGACGGTCGATGCTTGATTTGACTTGCTCTGCTTCTTGCAGTGTCAGGGGTAGACTTGACTTGCTCCGCTTCTTACGGCGTCGAGTGGAAGTTGACTTGTTGATTTTGATTTGGGTTGACATCAGCATCGCTATACTGGAATATGGTACTAGGAGCGAACCATCATCTGTCATGGAGAGGACTTTGGAATTTTGGTTTTTGTTTGGCATCTGCATTGCTGCATTGGAATAATGCCAGGAGCAACTCATCATTTGCCCCGAGAGAATTTGAGAATTGATGGCTTAGGAGGCAGGTTTAGATCCCTATCACCTAAGACTTTTCAATTTTATGGGCCGTGAGGGTCCCATAAAAGCATTTTCTCCCTACGAGTCGAAAGGATCTCGTAGGCGTATTTTCTCCATAGGAGTCGTGGGGACTCTTAAGTGTGTTGCTCCTTTGTGAGTCGCAAGGCTCTCACGCGGGAATTTTCTCCTCTCAAAGTCGAGAGGACTTTGAGAGTGCATTTCATCTTCTTTTCACGAGTTTGCGCCCGTTCAGGTTTTCACAAACTCGTCGGCAGTCCTGCTGTTTTTACTCACGGAGCCCTTTCGGGTTTTCCTCCGTGCCCATTTTGCTTGTGGACATACCCTTTTTTTTCTTTCTTTTTTTTTTCTTTTTTTTTTTTAGTGGGACTTTGAATGTGGTCTCACCGGTAAGACTTAGGAGAGATTGGGATTGTTTTACGCCCGTGGATTGTATACGGTTTTGCAGGATGTATGATCCAGACCGTAGGGCCGGAAAAATTTCGGGACTTTGTCGGCGTCTGCATCGCTTCACTGGAATATGGTACCAGGAACGACTCATCATTCGCCGTTGGGGTATGGGATTTGGAATTTGGTTGGCGTCTGCATCGCTGCACTGGAATTTGGTACCAGGAGCGACTCATCATTCGCCATTTGGGGACTTGGAATTTGGATCTTGTTTGGCATCAGCATTGCTGCACTGGAATAATGCCAGGAGCAACTCATCATTTGCCTTGGGAGGACTCGGGATTTGGGTTTTTGGTCGGCATCAGCACCGCTAACACTGAAGCGAAATGCCAGGAGCGACTCATCATTTGCCGTTGCCCGTTGGGGAACGATGGCTTAGGAGATAGGTTTGGGTCCCTACCACCCAAGGCTTTTCAATTTTATGGGCCGTGAGGGTCCCATAAAAGCATTTTCTCCCTACGAGTCGTAAGGATCCCGCAGGTGTATTTTCTCCTTAGGAATCGTGAGGATTCCTAAGTGTGTTGCTCCTTTGTGAGTCGTAAGGATCTCACGCAGGGGTTTTCTCCTCGCAAGGTCGAGAGGGCTTTGCGAGTGTATTTCATCTCTTTTCACGAGTTTGCGCCCTTTCGGGTTTTCACAGACTCGCCGGTTGTCCTGCTGTTTTTACTCACGGAGCCCTTTCGGGTTTTCATCCGTGCCCGTTTTGCTTGTGGTCATACCGTTTTTTTTTTGTTTGTTTTTTTTTTTGCCGCTGGTGGGACTTTAAAAGTAGTCTCACCGGCAGGATTTAGGAGAAATAGGGGTCATTTACGCCCGTGGATTGTATACGGTTTTGCAGGGTGTCTGATCCAGACCGTAGGGCCGATGTGCTCAATTCGCCTGCGACTTGGAGCATTCATGTGTAGTATTTCTTGAGATATCGGCCATTGATGGGTGGCATGGGCCTTTCTCCCTCGGCACTTATTAGTTGGTAGGATCCTCCGTCGAACACTTTCTCGATGACGTATGGTCCCTCCCAGTTCGGCTCGAATTTTCCCTTGGCATGTCGATTGGGGATGATCGGTCTTTTGAGGACCAACACCAATTCACCTTTCTTGAAAGCGCGGAGACGAGTTATCTTGTCATAGGCCCGTGACATTTGGGCTCGGTATAGCTCCAGATTTTGCTGCACCGCGAGCCTCTTTTCTTCGAGGGCATCGAGTTCTTCAAGTCGAAGGAGCACGTTTTCTTCCTCCGTCAACTCATGTTGGACGGCCATTCTTAAGCTTGGAACTTCAACTTCGAGGGGGAGGACCGCCTCCACTCCGAAGAGCAATGAGTATGGAGTGGACTGAGTTGGAGTACGGTGTGTGGTACGATATGCCCACAACGCCTCGTGAAGTTTGAGATTCCAGTCTCTCTTGTTGGCTGAAGCATTTTTCCTCAGGAGCTTGCATAGAGTCTTATTGAAGGCTTCGGCTGGCCCGTTGGCTCTTGGATTATAGATGGAGGAATATCTCCAGTCTATCTTGTGCTGAGTAGCGAACCTTGAGACATTGAAGCTCTTGAAAGAAGGCCCGTTGTCAGAAATGATTCTTCTTGGTGTACCGAAGCGGTATAGAATATTATGCTGGAAGAATGTCAGAATATCCTTTGTCTTAACTTCTTTTATCGGGACAGCTTCAGCCCATCTGGAGAAGTAGTCTGTCGCGGCCAGTATAAACCGATGGCCTTTGGATGACGGAGGATCAATTGGGCCAACAATGTCGGTGCCCCAAACTTCGAAGGGCCACGACGCCACTGTAGGATGCAATGGGTTGGGATGCTTGTGAATAAAATCACCGTGAATTTGGCAGATATAACATTTCTTTGCATGCTCTCCGCAATCCCGTATCATGGTGGGCCAGTAATACCCAAGCCGTTTGATTTGAAGTCGCATCTTGGGGCCAGATTGGTGAGCACCGCACACGCCCGAGTGGACATCTTTCATGACCTTTTGGGCTTCGGCCAATGACAGACACCTGAGCCAGAGTTGGTCATATGACCTGCGGTATAACGTGTCATTTACAAACACGTATCGGAGAGCTCTTTTCTTCAGCTGAATCCTCGCAGATTTTTCTTCGGGCAGCTTGTCGTATCGGAGGTACTCTATGAAGGGTTCTCTCCAATCGGGCTCGTCTTGGATAATCGAAGCTTCTTCCGCAGGACTGCTCTTCTGTTCCGTGCTTTCCTCTTCTCGTAGAGAGACTGGGGGTAGAATTTGCCGGCTCCTGACTGTGATCAGAATTTCGTCCATTTCAGGATCAGCCAGTTCCTTGGCCAAGCGAGCGAGTACATCAGCCTTTCCGTTCAACGCTCTAGGGACTCTCGTTAGTTTGATATGAGTGAACCGTTTCATGAGTTCCACCACCCTACCTCTGTACCGAGCTAACTCGGGTTTGTATATCTTATAGTCGCCGCTTACTTGGTTGACGACAAGCTGGGAGTCACCGTAAACTCGTAGCCGAAGGATTTCCATTTCTATGGCGAGTTCCAAACCAGCTATCAGAGCTTCATACTCAGCTTCATTGTTCGTTCGAGGCTCGGTGAGAGCAAAAGAACGTCGTAGGGTTCCCATTGATGGTGTGATGAACACCAATCCTATCCCTGCTTTTATCTCCGGGACGCTTGATTTACTGGAGGTCCTTATTGACGAGGCTCCATCGAAGTAGAGCTCCCAACATGGCTCATCTTCCTCGAGGTGCAGCACTTGTTCATCGGGTAACTCATAATTTAGCGGCGACCCTTCTGGTATGGGATGAGCGGCGAGAAAGTATGCAATAGCTTGCCCTTTTACTGCTTTCTGAGGGGTATAAACTATGTCAAACTCAAGTAGCATGACAGCCCATCTTGCCATCCTGCCGGCTAGGCTTGCTTTGGTCATCAAGTGTTTGAGCGGGTCGACCTTGGAGATCAGCATAACCCGATGAGCCAGCAGATAGTGCCTCAGCTTCTTCACAGCAAATATCAGAGCCAGGCATTGCTTTTCGATTGGGGAATAGTTGTGTTCCGCCCCGACTAGAGTTCGACTGAGGTAGTAGAGGGCATTTTCCTTTCCCTCCTCGTTATTCTGGGCGAGGAGCGCACCGAGTGACTCATCTAGCGCGGCAGTGTAGAGAATCAACGGTTTATTTGGAATGGGAGCAGCCAGCACTGGAGGGTGCAACAAGTATTGTTTGATGCTTTCGAACGCTGCTTGACATTCGGCATCCCAGATAAAAGGAGCTCCTTTCTTCATGAGCTTTGAGAAGGGCCTACATCTCCCCGATAAATTTGAGATAAATCTCCGTATATAAGCAAGCTTGCCTTGAAAAGATCTTAGCTGCGTCAGACTCTTCGGAGGAGGCATCTCCATGATGGCCTTTATCTTTGATGGGTCAACTTCGATCCCTCGATGTCGAACTATGAAGCCCAGGAATTTTCCCGATGACACGCCAAAAGCGCATTTCAGAGGATTCATCTTCAGATCAAATTCCCTCAGTCTGGTGAGAACGGTCCTAAGATCCTGGATATGATCGGCCTTGGTTTCAGTCTTAACGACCAGATCATCAACATAACATTCGAGGACTTTATGAATTAGGTCATCGAAGATATTAGTCATCGCCCTTTGATATGTAGCACCTGCGTTCTTCAGTCCGAATGGCATTACCTTGTAGCAATATATCCCGATCGGGGTTCGAAATGCTGTGTGCTTCTCATCCTCAGGTGACATCTTGATCTGATTATATCCAGACGAGCCGTCCATAAAGGTGAACAGTTCGTAATTTGAGGTGTCATCGACCATCATTTCCATGACCGGCAGCGGAAAGTCGTCTTTAGGACATGCCTTGTTGAGATCCCTGAAATCGACACAAACTCGGATCTGCCCATTTTTCTTCTTCACTGGGACTATGCATGCGATCCAGTCCGCGTATTTCTCTTCCCTGATGAAGCCGGCATCGATGAGCTTCTTAGTTTCCTCGATGACCTTTTCTTCTAGTTCCCTTCTCATTCTTCGAGGAGCTTGTTTGACTGGCTTAGCATTAGGAGATATAGCCAACTTATGTACGGCCACTTCAGGGGAAAGGCCAGGCATTTCTTTGTATGTCCACGCGAAGCAGTCAACGAACTCACGCAACAGGGCAATTATCTGCTCTTTCATTTCCTCTGACAAGAGTGAGCTGATGTAGGTCGGCCTTGGATTATCGGACGTTCCTAAGTCAATCTCGGTTAGCTCATCAAAGGTTGCTTGTCCGCCATCTTCGAGCTCTTGAGGAGCTTCTTCTGGCTCGGCTATCTCGTCGTCATCATTTGATCTTTCGCTGGCCTCACCAACATGGATCATGTAGCACGCTTTGGAATCAGGTTGAATGTAGCCTATGCCCCGTCTATCTGGAATTCGTCCATCGATGAGTGCTCGGACCTGGGGCGGATACCATAGCCCTTCGTAAAACTTTGCTTCGGACTCCGTTTGATATAACCGGCATCCGCACTTCTTAAAGTATTCCCGCATCTCGGGCGCATAGTATCTGGGATTGAGGACGGCTCTTATGCCTCTCTCATAGGGAAGGCACGCGACAGAAAGATCGTCCGGATGCACAACGGGGTTTGACTTGTAAAACAGGATGCCCTTCTGTCCATTTTCCCTCCCGGGCACGTAGAAAGTTTTCAGCTGGTCCACGGTAGAGACTGACAATGCGTCGAGCTCTTTGCTCATCCGTTCCGGCACCCTTGTGATAGCCGGGACCCTTCTGCGACTTCGAAGGTCTCTCGTAGTTTCGCTTGCTGCATGGGGGGTCGATCTGCACAGCTGTCGCACGGCAGGTCCTCTTCTTCTGACTCTTCAGTGTCACTGCCAAGATGAGGGCGGACTTTGCTGCTAGATGGGCCTTCAGTAACAGATTCGTCCGTATCGCTGCCGAAATGAGGGCGAGTTTGGCGGAAGGACGGGCTTCCAGCGTCGGACTCATCAGTGTCGCTGCCGAAATGTGGGCGTACTTGGGTATTTTTGCTTTTGAAAGTGATAGCCGGCGCAGATTTGCTTTTGAGTCTTGGGGCCGTTCTATCCTCAGTCAGTTGTGGCTTAGCATTTTGGTGGTTCGTAAAGTACCGAGAATCTTCGTATCGGACTTCATGCACACCGAACGGCTGGATGTCTCCGTCAATACGTCTTTCTTCGCCATTTTTAGTATACTTCATGCATTGATGGAGAGTCGACGGAATGATGCCGTAATCATGGATCCACGGCCGCCCCAAGAGAATCTTATAAGATGTGTCGGCGTCGATCACGTATATCTTAGCTTCAGTTTGCAGATCCCCAAATTTGATTGGCAAAGCTATAGACCCTAGAACTTGCTGGCAATTTTGGTTGAACCCTTGAATGACAATCCTTTCCCTCGACAGGTGTCGGACGTCCATTGACAAACTCTTCAGAGTTCGCAAGTTCATGATGTTCACTGAGGACCCCGGATAAATCAATATACGATTAATTCGATCTCCGTCGCTGTACCCGGTCACGTAAAGCGGCCGATTATGCTCAGCCGTTCCCAGTAGCAAGTCTTCATCCTTAAATGTGACTGCGGCGGCATGCAAAGCGTGCTGGGCTTCTTTCATATTAATTTCCGCAAAGTGAGCCTGATACCGCTCGGGGTTTTGTAGAGCATGGATGAGAACGTCTCTAAGCTCCTTAGATAGGACCAAGGCGTCGTAGATGCTCAGGAGAGATGGAAGCTTCCGGAGATGTGCCAAGACATTATAGTCCACCGAGGAAGGACTTATGTTTTCATCGGCCGGTTTTCTGCCATCTTCTTCATTAGCGACATGTTTTTCCTTCCCTTTTGGGGCGTTGCCCTGATTTTGCGGTAGAGCCCTGCCGCTTCTGAGCTGGATTTGATTGGCCTTTGTGGTGAGCTCCTCGTCCTCTTCCGGAAAACAGAGATCATCCTCGGAGTCGCTGCCAAGATGGATGGCGTAGCAGGTCGCTACTGGGATCTCTTCATTGGAGTCTTCTTCTAACTCCTCCAGAATTTCAGTCGCTTGTACAGGGAAGAACTCCTTCAATTGAATCAATGTTCTTTCCTTTTGTTCATATTCTTCGAGGGAATCGATATATTTTTGAATGGTCGATCTCCCTGCAGACTCTTTTTCGTGCCGAGCTGCACTTTTCTTCTTTTTGAGCTTCTTGGATTTTGAGCCTGATGGAGCCGCATAGGCAGCTGGACTGGTAGGCTTCTTCTGTTCTTCCCATTCCATCCTGGGCTCTTTCTGAAGTAGCTTTAGCATCTTCTTCGTCTTATTAGATATGTGCGTACTCTACGGAGGCCGCGATGAGTCAGTTTCATTTCTTAGGGCCGCGGGTTCGGCTGTCTGCTCCCAGAAGGCTTCGGCTTCCGTCTGTATAAAGTTGGCGGTTGCAACTTGATTGTTCACCAACACGCTTTTGGATAGCTCGATCTCTCCAGCCTTGTACTGCTTCTCGACCCAGTCTTTGAAGATATAGCAATCCTCGATCGCATGGCTCACTACTCGGTGGTACGGGCAATACAGAGGATTGTCGGTCATTTTTGCTTCTTGGGGTCTTTTCGACTCCGGCAATTGTAAGCCGTTGTTCAAGGCATCTTTAAATATCTTACGGACCTTGTCCCTTCTGAAAGAGTAAACCTCGTTCTTCTTCTCCTCTAGGGAAGGCCCATCTCCTCCCAGCAATTGCTTTCGAGACCGGTTGGTTTTGGATTCGCCCGCCCTTCGCTTTTCTTCATTGTCGGAGGCATTGAAGACATTGGTACTGCTGGAACTCCCGCTTCTACGGTTGTCGTCCCGCTTGCTTTTCCAGGTTTTGTCTCTCAGAGTGTCCGGCGAGGACTCTTGCTTTGAGCGTTCCAGCATTTGGACTTTCTTGGTTAGCTCCTGAAATGTCTTGAGGCCCGCTGTACACAAGAATGGGACCATCCAATTGCTGAGGTTCCCAATGAGAAGGCTGACGGACTGGTCCTGCTCCAGCGGCGGTTCGCATTTGACTGTGAGATTACGCCATCGGGCGATAAAGTCGGTGTTGCTTTCATTCTTCCCCAGCTTAGTACTCACAAGGTCGGCAATGGAGATTTTATCACTGACACTCATGAACCTTTGCCGAAACAGGGACTCCATTTGGGCAAAGGTAATGACGGACCCGTCCGGTATACTCGCATACCAGTCGAAGGCGACGCCGGTCAGGCTGTTGACAAACTGACGAAGAAGGAGCGCGTCATTGCCCCCTGTATTTCCGCACGATGCTTTGAAGTGGGCGACGTGCTGGTTTGCATTCCCCGTTCCATCAAATCTTCCGAACTTAGGAATGACGTAGCCGCTTGGGAACTCAATCAGATCGTACTGCGCGGGATATGGCCGCCCACTACTGCCGATTTCTTTCTGAGCTTCAGCTTCGGCCACCAATGTTTTAACCTTGCTGGTGACCAAATCCATTATCCGATCCTGTGTTAGCGGGATGGTGCTATCTGGGGCCAAGGCGTCCCCAGAAGCGGAATGTAGCCGGCTTTCATTTGGCTCGACCAGTCTTGGTCCCAAAGGAACAGGCATTGGCTGCCTCGGATTGTCATCACCCGGCTGATTAGTAGCGGCTTGTGCTTGATTAGGAGGCGCTCGAGCAATTTGAGCCGTAAGCTGCATCACCACGTTCGTTAAGTCGTCAATCTTCGAATAGAGCTTGGCCATCTCTTTATCCTTGCTCCTGAGCTGTTTTCGAAGTTCTTGAAGCAGCTCTTGCTCCGCAGTCCTAGGGCGGAAAGTCGGCTCTTCCTCGCTGTCCGAGCTTGACTCTGCATGGACCGAGGGGTCTTTCTGCCTATCATCCTCATCGAGAGGGTTTTCTTCATCCAGCAGGGACGGCTGTTCTTGGGCAGCGGCAACCACATTCGGGCTAGATTGAGCTTGGGATGTGGTGGCCCCCTCCTTGCTTTTGCTGCGAAGGTTGTCGCTGGGGCGTCCTCCCGCCATATAGACCGTATGGATGATATATCCGGCCGTCTTTCTATCATTGGCAGTTGATTTCGTGGATCGCTGTCTTGACCCCCTTGTTTCGGTAGCTGGTAGTCGATTGAAGGCGTCTGGCTTAACCAGTTTCTTGAATGGTGCTGGCGCTTCTTTTCTGGGTTTTCCCCGCTGCTTTCGTGCGGCACAGAGTGCTTCATAGACTCTTGATGAGACAGTGTCATACTTTTTCTGTTGGGGCCGGGACACGTCTCTTTGCGGCACTGTTCGGATTGCTGTCTTCTTGATTCTGGCGGTCATGGCATTGTTCTGAACCCACTTTAGAGGCTCGAAGGAATTGCTGATTCTTACGTCCGACTCAGCCGTCGTCGCGGGGCAACTCTGCACTTGGAACTTCACACGATTCCATTTGGCCGAAGCCTTGGCCCTTTTGTTGGCTCGATACCTGAGCCGCTTCTGCCTTAACTTTTCTGTTCTAAGCACCTTGCAGACTTCGGCTTTTTGGGAAGACGCCGCATACCGGTTGATGGAGGGCCTTGGAGATACGCCCGATTGTGCATTTGTTGGAGTCATCGCCTGAGCTCGTCCGCAACTTTTAATGTTGCCCTTCACATCGGAAGTCTTGCCCCCAGCTAGAGCGCCAGGGACTCGTTCAGACACCATCTTAAGTTTCGGTTGTGGTGCCTTGGCGATCACGACATTCGGCCTCTTACCCCTTGAGACCGGCTTGGCCACCTGTTCCGCTGGGATCTCTGCCAGATGAGCGCTTCCGGCAGGGTAGATGATGACAGAGCCAAACTGGCGGGGCGGTTCCTCCCATTGTCGACTGAGGCTTGCGGGGAGAACCACACGAGCGTTGATCTTGACCACGTACGGAATCAGGGTCGCTTTGGAAGTTGAATTCGTCTGGGAAGACATTGTCGTTGAAGGTTGATTGCTGCACGGAAAAAAAAAACATCATTTCAGTATAGGCAATCGATATGTATATTGATTGAGTTCGTATGAACGTTTAACCCGAAATATGGGAGGAGAGATGGGACCCACCGGGCGTGCCAGAATCTGTAGGGTGTTTTTTCGTCACCCCATTAAGATGGGAATACGCGCACGCTTGTCAGGCGTACTACAGATTCCCCCTGCCTAGGGTAGGCCGGGGTTTAATGATTGTGGGGATCCGAATCTCCGGCAGCCGCGGACTAAGCTGCCGTTAATTACCCCTCGCCTTTGGGGCGAGGGAACCTCCGATTAACGGGTTAAACTGGTCATGCGAATTCAATGTGCAGTGTACGTGTGTTCTGTTCTGAAAGGGGGGTTTTGGATATATCGGGAGCCACGCAGAGTTTTTACGGGGGTCCCGCTACCCGGATAGCGGGCTGGGGGTCAAGGGGGCTAGCAGCCCCCTTGCGGGGTTCGGGGCAGCGCCCCGGCCCGAAAATTTTTTGGAGGGGGAGAATGTTGCAGAGTATGTGTATGTGTACATTTGTATACAAATGTATATATATGTGTATATACATAAAAAGAGGGGGAAAAGGCATCCAAGGGATGTGTGGGGCAGCACCTTAGGTGCTGTGCGCAGGTGCGCAAGCGCGCGCGCCACGTGTCGGCACGCGGGCGCCTTGCGCACTTGCGCAGGTGCGCAAGCGCGCGCGCCACGTGTCGGCACGCGGGCGCCTTGCGCAAGCGCGCAGGTGCGCAAGCGCGCGCGCCACGTGTCGGCACGCGGGCGCCTTGCGCACTTGCGCAGGCGCGCAGGTGCGCAAGCGCGCGCGCCACGTGTCGGCACGCGGGCGCCTTGCGCACTTGCGCTGCGCGCCGGAGAGGCACAAGAGGCTTTTAGCCTAAGAACAGAAGCTGTGCTTCAGAAATGAAATATTTATTATGTATATATGTATGGAGTTAAACTCCTATGATGTTTTGAAGCTGATAAAGGGGGTTCTTCTTCTTCCTCCTGTTGTTTGGCCGGATCTTGAAGATCAAGAAGTAGGAGATTTTAAAAATCACTCATTTTTGAGATCTGATGGGAGATCTGAGTTCCCCTTTATGGGTTTTGTGGTGGAAAACCACTTAGTTTTGGAAAAGAAAGAGTAAAACTCTTGATTTAATTCAAAAGAAATGAGAAGGTTTTAGAACCTTGGAGAAGAAGCAGGAAAGAGCTCAGCTCTGAAACTTTTTTGGAGAGAGAAAAAGTTATGAGATATTTTCATTATCTTTTGCCTTTATAGGCTATACACTTTGCACATAGCCCCTTGGGCTTCACAAAATGGCATTTTGCCTATCCCATGGCTCATGTGCCATTTCTTTTTGCACATAAGCCATGGGCTTTACAAAAATTTGGCTTTATGCCTATTTTTCTTACATTTATCTATAAAACAAAACAAAAGAAATACAACAAAATTATTTATTACAAAATTTTTATCTTGGCATGGGGGGAGGCCGGCCGCTTTATGTTCGGGCTCGACCCGGGCATGGGCCTACTGGATCTGGGCTTGGGCCCACTTGGCTTGGGGTTGACTTTGATTTTGACTTGGTCAACCGGGGTGTAAATTTTTACCCCAACAGGGATGATCGGTCTTTTGAGGACCAACACCAATTCACCTTTCTTGAAAGCGCGGAGACGGGTTATCTTGTCATAAGCCCGTGACATTTGGGCTCGGTATAGCTCCAGATTTTGCTGCACCGCGAGCCTCTTTTCTTCGAGGGCATCGAGCTCTTCAAGTCGAAGGAGCACATTTTCCTCTTCCGTCAATTCGTGCTGAACGGTCATTCTTAAGCTTGGAACTTCGACTTTGAGGGGGAGGACCGCCTCCACTCCGAAGAGCAATGAGTATGGAGTGGACTGAGTTAGAGTACGGTGCGTGGTACGATATGCTCACAACGCCTCGTGAAGTTTGAAATTCTAGTCTCTCTTGTTGGCTGAAGCATTTTTCCTCAGGAGCTTGCATAGAGTCTTATTGAAGGTTTCCGCTAGCCCATTGGCTCTTGGATTATAGATGGAGGAATATCTCCAGTCTATCTTGTGCTGAGTAGCGAACCTTGAGACATTGAAGCTCTTGAAAGAAGGCTCGTTGTCAGAAATGATTCTTCTTGGTGTACCGAAGCGGTATAGAATATTATGCTGGAAGAATGTCAGAATATCTTTTATCTTGACTTCTTTTAGCGGGACAGCTTCAGCCCATCTGGAGAAGTAGTCTGTCGCGGCCAGTATGAACCGGTGGCCTTTGGATGATGGAGGATCAATTGGGCCAACAATGTCGGTGCCCCAGACTTCGAAGGGCCACGACGCCACTGTAGGATGCAACGGATTGGGATGCTTATGAATGAAATCACCATAGATTTGACAGATTTGACAGATCTGACATTTCTTTGCATGCTCTCCACAATCCCGTATCATGGTGGGCCAGTAATACCCAAGCTGTTTAATTTGAAGTCGCATCTTGGGACCAGATTGGTGAGCACCGCAAACGCCTGAGTAAACATCTTTCATGACCTTTTGGGCTTCGGCCAATGATAGACACCTGAGCCAGAGTTGGTCATATGACCTGCGGTACAACGTGTCATTTACAAACACGTATCGGAGAGCTCTTTTCTTCAGCTGAATCCTCGCAGATTTTTCTTCGGGCAGCTTGTCGTATCGGAGGTACTCTATGAAGGGTTCTCTCCAATCGGGCTTGTCTTGGATGATCGAAGCTTCTTCGACAGGACTGCTCTCATGTTCCGCGCTTTTCTCTTCTCGTAGAGAGAATGGGGGTAGAATTTGTCGGCTCCTGTCTGTGATCAGAATTTCGTCCATGTCAGGATCAGCCAGCTCCTTGGCTAGGCGAGCGAGTATGTCGGCTTTTCCGTTCAACGCTCTAGGGACTCTCATTAGTTCGATGTGAGTGAACCATTTCATGAGTTCCACCACCCGACCTCTGTACCGAGCTAACTCGGGTTTGTATATCTTATAGTCGCCGCTTACTTGGTTGACAACAAGCTGGGAGTCACCGTAAACCCGTAGCCGAAGGATTTCCATTTCTATGGCGAGCTCCAAACCAGCTATCAGGGCTTCATACTCAGCTTCATTGTTTGTCCGAGGCTCGGTAAGAGCGAAAGAACGCCGTAGGGTTCCCATTGATGGCGTGATGAACACTAATCCTATCCCCGCTTTTACCTCCGGGATGCTTGATTGGACGGAGCTTCTTATTGATGAGGCTCCATCGAAGTAGAGCTCCCAACATGGCTCATCTTCCTCGAAGTGCAGCACTTGTTCGTCGGGTAACTCACAATTTAGCGGCGACCCTTCTGGTATGGGATGAGCAGCGAAAAAGTCTGCAAGAGCTTGCCCTTTTACTGTTTTCTGAGGAGTGTAAACTATGTCAAACTCAAGTAGCATGACAGCCCATCTTGCCATTCTGCCGGCTAGGCTTTCTTTGGTCATCAAGTGTTTGAGCGGTTCGACCTTGGAGATCAGCATAACCCGATGAGCCAACAGATAGTGCCTCAGCTTCTTCACAGCAAATATCAGAGCCAGGCATTGCTTTTCGATTAGGGAATAGTTGTGTTCCGCCCCGACTAGAGTTCGAATGAGGTAGTAGAGGGCATTTTCCTTTCCCTCATCGTTATTCTGGGCAAGGAGCGCACCGAGTGACTCATCTAGCATGGCAGTGTAGAGGATCGGCGGTTTATTTGGAATGGGAGCGGCCAGCACCGGAGGGTGCAACAAGTATTGTTTGATGCTTTCGAACGCTGCTTGACATTCGGCATCCCAGATAAAAGGAGCTCCTTTCTTCATGAGCTTTGAGAAGGGCCTACATCTCCCCGATAAATTTGAGATAAACCTCCGTATATAAGCAAGCTTGCCTTGAAAAGATCTTAGCTGCGTCAGACTCTTCGGAGGGGGCATCTCCATGATGGCCTTTATCTTTGATGGGTCAACTTCGATCCCTCGATGTCGGACTATGAAGCCCAGGAATTTTCCCGATGACACGCCAAAAGCGCATTTCAGAGGATTCATCTTCAGGTCAAATTCCCTCAGTCTGGTGAGAACGGTCCTAAGATCCTGGATATGACCGGCCTTGGTTTTAGTCTTAACGACCAGATCGTCAACATAACATTCGACGACTTTATGAATTAGGTCATCAAAGATATTGGTCATTGCCCTTTGATATGTAGCACCTGCGTTCTTCAATCCGAACGGCATCACCTTGTAGCAATATATTCCGATCGGGGTTCGAAATGCTGTGTGCTTCTCATCCTCAGGCGACATCTTGATCTGATTGTATCCAGACGAACCATCCATAAAGGTGAAACAACTCGTAATTTGAGGTGTCATCGACCATCATTTCCATGACCGGTAGCGGGAAGTCGTCTTTAGGGCATGCCTTATTGAGGTCCCTGAAATCGACACAAACTCGGATCTGCCCATTTTTCTTCTTCACTGGGACTATGCATGCGATCCAGTCCGCATATTTCTCTTCCCTGATGAAGCCGGCATCGATGAGCTTCTTGGTTTCCTCGATGACCTTTTCTTCTAGTTCCTTTCTCATTCTTCGAGGAGCTTGTTTGACTGGCTTAGCATCAGGAGATATAGCCAGCTTATGTACGACCACTTCAGGGGAAAGGCCAGGCATTTCTTTGTATGTCCACGCAAAGCAGTCGACGAACTCATTCAGCAGGGCAACTATCTACGCTTTCATTTCCTCTGACAAGAGCGAGCTGATGTAGGTCGGCCTTGGATTATCGGGCGTTCCTAAGTCAATCTTGGTTAGCTCGTCAAAGGTTGCTTGTCCGCCATCTTCGAGCTCTTGAGGAGCTTCTTCTGGCTCGGCTATCTCGTCATCATCATTTGATCTTTCGCTGGCCTCACCAACATGTATCATGTAGCACGCTTTGGAATCAGGTTGAATGTAGCCTATGCCCCGTCTATCTAGAATTCGTCCATCGATGAGTGCTCGGACCTGGGGCGGATACCATAGCCCTTCGTAAAACTTTGCTTCAGACTCCGTTTGATATAACCGGCATTCGCACTTCTTAAAGTAATCCCGCATCTCGGGCGCATAGTATCTGGGATTGAGGACGGCTCTTATGCCTCTCTCATAGGGAAGGCATGCGACAGAAAGATCGTCCGGGTGCACAACGGGGTTTGACCTGTAAAACAGGATGCCCTTCTGTCCATTTTTCCTCCCGGGCACGTAGAAAGTTTTCAGCTGGTCCACGGTAGAGACTGACAATGCGTCGAGCTCTTTACACATCCGTTCCGGCACCCTTGTGATGGCCAGGGACCCTTCTGCGACTTCGAAGGTCTCTCGTAGTTTCGCTTGCTGCATGGGGGTCCAATCTGCACAGCTGTTGCACGGCAGGTCCTCTTCTTCTGACTCTTCAGTGTCACTGCCAAGATGAGGGCAGACTTTGCTGCTAGATGGGCCTTCAGTAACAGATTCGTCCGTATCGCTGCCGAAACGAGGGCATGTTTTACGGAAGGACGGGCTTCTAGCGTCGGACTCATCAGTGTCGCTACCAAAATGTGGGCGCACTTGGGCGTTTTTACTTTTGAAAGTGACAACCGGCGCAGATTTGCTTTTGGGTCTTGGGGCCAGTCTATCCTCAGTCAGTTGTGGCTTAGCATTTTGGTGGTTCATAAAGTACCGAGTATCTTCATAGCGGACTTCATGCACGCCGAACGGCTGGATGTTTCTGTCAATGCGTCTTTCTTCACCATTTTTAGTATACTTCATGCATTGATGGAGAGTTGACGGAATGATGCCGTAATCGTGGAGCCACGACCGCCCTAAGAGAATCTTGTAAGACGTGTCGGAGTCGATCACGTATATCTTAGCTTCAGTTTGCAGATCCCCGAATTTGATTGGCAGAGCTATGGACCCCAGAACTTGCTGGCAATTTTGGTTGAAGCCTTGAATGACAATCCTTTCCCTTGACAGGTGTCGGACGTCCATTGACAAACTCTTCAACGTCCGCAAATTCATGATGTTCACTGAAGACCCCGGATCAATCAATATGCGGTTAATCCGATCTCCGTCGCTGTACCCGGTCACGTAAAGCGGCCGATTATGCTCAGCCGTTCCCTGTAGCAAGTCTTCATCCTTAAATGTGACTGCGGCTGCATGCAAAGCGTGCGGAGCTTCTTTCATATTAATTTCCGCAAAGTGAGCCTGATACCGCTTAGGGTTTTGTAGAGCGTGAATAAGAACCTCTCTAAGCTCCTTAGATAGGACCAAGGCGTCGTAGATGCTCAGGAGAGACGGAAGCCTTCGAAGGTGAGCCAAGACATTATAGTCTACTAGGGAAGGACTCGAGTTTTCAACGGCCGGTTCTCCGCCATCTTCATCAATAGCCACCTGTTTTCCCTTTCCTTTTGGGGCATTGCCCTGATTTGGCGGTAGAGCCCTGCCGCTTCTGAGCTGGATTTGGTTGGCCTTTGTGGCGAGCTCCTCGTCTTCTTCAGGAAAACAGAGCTCATCCTCAGAGTCGCTGCCAAGATGGATGACGTAGCAGGTCACTACTGGGATCTCTTCATTGGAGTTTTCTTCTAACTCCTCCAGAATTTCAGCCGCTTGTACAGGGAAGAACTCCTTCAATTGAATCAATGTTCTTTCCTTTTGTTCATATTCTTCGAGGGAATCGATATATTTTTGAATGGTCGATCTCCCTGCAGACTCTTTTTCGCGCCGAGCTGCACCTTTCTTCTTCTTGAGCTTCTTGGATTTTGAGCCTGATGGAGTCGCATTGGCAGCTGGACTGGTAGGCTTCTTCTGCCCTTCCCATTCCGTCCTGGGTTCTTTCCAAAGTAGCTTTATCATCTTTTTCGTCTTATTAGATATGTGCGTACTCCACGGAGACCGCAATGAGTCCGTCTCATTTCTCAGGGCAGCGTGTTCGGCTGTTTGCTCCCAGAAGGCTTCAGCTTCTGTCTGTATAAAATTGGTGGTTGCAACTTAATTGTTCACCAACACACTTTTGGACAGCTCGATCTCTCCAGCCTTGTACTGCTTCTCGACCCAGTCCTTGAAGATATAGCAATCCTCGATCGCATGGCTCACTACTCGGTGGTATGGGCAATACAGGGGATTGTCGGTCATTTTTGCTTCTTGGTGTCTTTTCGACTCCGGCAATTGTAGGCCGTTGTTCAAGGCATCTTTAAATATCTTGCGGACCTTGTCCCTTCTGAAAGAGTAAACCTTGTTCTTTTTCTCCTCTAGGGAGGGCCCATCTCCTCCCAGCAATGGCTTTCGAGACCGGTTAGTTTTGGATTCGGCCGCCCTTCGCTTTTCTTCATTGTCGGATGCATTGAAGACATTGGTACTGCTGGAACTCCCGCTTCTACGGTTGTCGTCCGGCTTGCTTTTCCAAGTTTTGTCTCTCTGAGAATCCGGCGGGGACTCTTGCTTCGAGCGTTCCAGCATTTGGTCTTTCTTGGTTAGCTCCTGAAATGTCTTGAGGCCCGCCGTACACAAGAATGGACCATCTAATTGCTGAGGTTCCCAATGAGAAGGCTGACGGACTGGTCCTGCTCCAGCGGTGGTTCGCACTTGACTGTGAGATTACGCCATCGAGCGATAAAGTCGGTGTTGCTTTCATTCTTCCCCGGCTTGGTCCTCACAAGGTCGGCAATGGAGATTTTATCACTGACACTCATGAACCTTTGCCGAAACAGGGACTCCATTTGGGCAAAGGTAATGACGGACCCGTCCGGTATACTCGCATACCAGTCGAAGGCGACGCCGGTCAGGCTGTTGACAAACTGACGAAGAAGGAGTGCGTCATTGCCCCCTGTATTTCCGCACGATGCTTTGAAATGGGCGACGTGCTGGTTTGCATTCCCCGTTCCATCAAATCTTCCGAACTTAGGAATGACGTAGCCGCTTGGGAACTCAATCAGATCGTACTGCGCGGGATATGGCCGCCCACTACTGCCGATTTCTTTCTGAGTTTCAGCTTCGGCCACCAATGTTTTAACCTTGCTGGTGACCAGATCCATTATCCGATCCTGTGTTAGCGGGATAGTGCTATCTGGGGCCAAGGCGTCCCCAGAAGCGGAGTGTGGCCAGCTTTCATGCGGCTCGACCAGTCTTGGACCCGAAGGAACATGCATTGGCTGCCTCGGATTGTCATCACCCGGCTGATTAGTAGCGGCTTGTGCTTGATTGGGAGGCGCTCGAGCAATTTGAGCCGTAAGATGCATCACCACATTTGTTAAATCGTCAATCTTCGAATAGAGCTTGGCCATCTCTTTATCTTTGCTCCTGAGCTGTTTTCGAAGCTCTTGAAGCAGCTCTTGCTCCGCAGTCCTGGGGCGGAAAGTCGGCTCTTCCTCGCTGTCCGAGCTTGACTCTGCATGGACCGAGGGGTCTTTCTGCCTATCATCCTCATCGAGAGGGTTTTCTTCATCCAGTGGGGTGGCTGTTCTTGGGCAGCGGCAACCACATTCAGGTTAGATTGGGCTTGGGATGTGGTGGCCCCATCCTTGCTTCTGCTACGAAGGTTGTCGCTGGGGTGCCCGCCCGCCATATAGACCGTATGGATAATATATCCGGCCGTCTTTCTATCATTGGCGGCTAATTTCACGGATCCCTGTCTTGACCCCCTTGCCTCGGTAGCTGGTAGTCGATTGAAGGCGGCTGGCCTAACCGGGCTCTTGAATGGTGCTAGCGCTTCTTTTCTGGGTTTGCCCCGCTGCTTTCGTGCGGCACAGAGTGCCTGATAGACTCTTGAAGAGACAGTGTCATACTTTTTCTGTTGGGGCCGGGGCACGTCTCTTTGTAGCACTGTTCGAACCGTTGTCTTCTTGATTCTGGCGGTCATGGCATTTTTCTGAACCCACTTCAGAGGCTCGAAGGAATTGCTGATTCTTACGTCCGACTCATTCGTCGTGGTGGGGCAACCCTGCACTTGGAACTTCACACGATTCCATTTGGCTGAAGCCCTGGCCCTCTTATTGGCTCGATACCTGAGCCGCTTATGCCTTAACTTTTCTGTTCTAAGCGCCTGGCAGACTTCGGCTCTTTGGGAAGACGCCGCAGACCGGGCGATGGAGGGCCTTGGAGATACGCTCGATTGCGCATTTGTTGGAGTCATCGCCTGAGCTCGTCCGCGACATTTGATGTTGCCCTTCGCACCGGAAGTCTTGCCCCCAGCTGGAGCGCCATGGAGTCGTTCAGACATCATCTTAAGTTTCGGTTGTGGTGCCTTAGCAATCACAACATTCAGCCTCTTGCCCCTTGGGACCGGCTTGGCCACCTGTTCTGCCGGGATTTCCGCCAGATGAGCGCTTCCGGCAGGGTAGATGATGACGGAGCCAAACTGGCGGGGCGGTTCCTCCCATTGTCGACTGAGGCTTGCGGGGAGAACCACACGAGCGTTGATCTTGACCACGTACGGAATCGGGGTTACGTTGGAAGCTGAATTCGTCTGGGGAGACATTGTCGTCGAAGGTTGATTGCTGCACGAAAAAAAACATCATTTCAGTATAGGCAATCGATATGTATATTGATTGAGTTCGCATGAACGTTTAACCCGAAATATGGGAGGAGAGATTGGTCCCACCGGGCGTGCCAAAATCTGTAGGGTGTTTTTCGTCACCCCATTGAGATGGGAATACGCGCGCGCTTGTCAGGCGTACTATAGATTCCCCCTGCCTAGGGTAGGCCGGGGTTTAATGATTGTGGGGATCCGAATCTCCGGCAGCCGCGGACTAAGCTGCCGTTAATTACCCCTCGCCTTTGGAGCGAGAGAACCTCCGATTGACGGGTTAAACTGGTCATGCGAACTCAACATGCAGTGTACGTATGTTGTGTTTTGGAAGGGGGTTTAAATACATCGGGTGCCACGCAGAGTTTTTACGGGGGGCCCGCTACCCGGATATCGGGCTGGGGGTCAAGGGGGCTAGCAGCCCACTTGCGGGGTGCGGGGTAGCGCCTCGTTAGAAATTTTTTCTAACAGGGACAGTGTTGTGGAGTATGTGCGTATGTACATATGTATACATACGTATGTATATACATGTGTGTGTGTATATATATATATATATAAAGGGGGGAAAAGACATCCAAAGGATGCGTGGGGGGCAGCATCTTGGGCGCTGTGCGCTTAGGTGCTGTGCGCTCAGGCGCTAGAGTGCCACGTGTCGGCACGTGGGTGCTCTGCGCTTGAGCGCTGGGCGCTCGAGCGCAAGCGCGCCACGTGTCGGCACGTGAGCATTTTGCGTTTCAGCGCTTGACGCTCGAGCGCAAGCGCGCCACGTGTCGGCACGTGAGCGTTTTGCGTTTCAGCGCTTGACGCTCGAGCGCAAGTGCGCCACGTGTCGGCACAGGGGCGACTTGCGTTTCAGCGCTTGACGCTCGAGCGCAAGTGCGCCACGTGTCGACATGGGGGCGACTTGCACCTGAGCGCCTGCGCTTGAGCGCAGATGCGAGCGCGCCACGTGTCGGCACGGGGAAGAATTGCGGTCGAGCGCTTGCGCTGGAGCACAAGCGCGCCACGTGTCGGCACCGGGGCGACTTGCGCTCGAGCGCTTACGCGTGAGCGCAAGCGCGCCACGTGTCGGTACGCGGGCGCTTTGCGCTCGAGCGCTGAGCGCTGGAGCACAAGCGCGCCACGTGTCATCACGCGGGCGCTCTGCGCTTGAGCGCCGGCGAGAAAAAGAGGCTTTTAGCCTAAAAAAATTTCTCGGAAGAGAAATCAGAGGGGAGTTGGACTCCTGAGTATGTTTTTTTTTCTTGGGTTTAGTGAAAGAGATTCTTCTTCTTCCTCCTCTGTTAGTTGGATCTTGAAGATAGAGATATGGGATTTTTAAAAATCTCTTCTTTTTGAGATCTAATAGAAGATCTGAGTTCCCCTTTATGGGTTTTGTGGTGAAAAACGAATTTGTTTTATAAAAAGAAGAGTAAAACTCTTGATTTAATTCAAGAGAAAGAAGAAGGTTTTGGAACCTTGAAGAAGGAGAAAGGATCTCAGATCTGAAAAAATTTTAGAGAGAGAAAACAAAGTTGTTGAGATATTTCATTATTTTTGCCTTTATAGGCTGTACACTTTACACATAGCCCCTTGGGCTTCACAAAATGGCATTTTGCCCATCCCATGGCTCATGTGCCATTTCTTTTTGCACATAAGCCATGGGCTTTACAACAAATTGGCTTTATGCATATTTTTCTTACATTTATCCATAAAATAAAATAAAAGAAATACAACAAAATTATTTATTACAAAAATTTTTATCTTGGCATGGGGGAGGCCGGCCGCTTCATGTTCGGGCTTGTTCGCCACTCTGACGTCGTTGAAGGATTACAACGAGAGGTGTCAGAGGAGCTCGGAGATGTACCCTCGAACCGGTCGTAAATTGATTTAGGGAGCAGCCGTGCTCAGTCAATTTAATTTAAGGACTTACGGCCAAAATTGGGCTAAGTCCAGTTGAAAAGGTTCGACACCCTTATTTATTTTTGGTGCATTGCATTACTTCTATATTTTTGTTTGGGCTCTGCCCATAAAAGATGCAGAACATCAATTTCACTAGGGCTCTGCCCCTTTTTTATTGCTTTGCAATTTATTTTGGCCTACTAGGCCCCTCTGATTTGGGCCTGGCCCTTCAGTAAAAGAAATGCATTGCATTTGTCAGGCGCTTTGCGCCAATCACTGAGCGCAAGCGCTTGTGGTGAGGATACGTGTCATGCTCTGGTGAGCGCAAGCGCAACAGCGCAGTGCGCTGCGCTAGCGCGCTGCGCTGTTGCGCTGCTGACACGTGGCGCGCTCTGGTGAGTTGCGCCAATTACAGAAAGCAAAGCTCTATTTCAAAAGCGCGTAGCGCAAGTTGTTCTGTAGCTGACACGTGGCGTTCTCCCAAGAGCGCAACAGCGCAGTTTGGAAGTGCAAAGCACTAAGAATCTTTTAGATTCAAGAACAGAAGTGCAAAGCACTATTTGATTTCTTGATATAATTTAGATCAAAGAAAAATAAGTTTTTCTTTTTATTTCAAGAACCAGAGGTTCATACAAGTGCAAAGCACTATTTTTTTTTATTTTGTTTTTTCTTGTTTTAAAGAACCAGTGGTTCATAAGTAGTGCAAAGCACTGTTTATTTTATGAAAATCATTGATCTGGTTTTTAGATCAATGATCTATTAGAAGAAATTTCTTCTCTCTTGTGAAGGTTTTTACCTTTTTCTTTGGAATTTTCTCAGAGTTCTCTCTCTGTTTGAAGCTCTTGACATTTTTCAAGAAAAATGTTCCTCCCTTTGAATTGAGGCTTGGGGTCCTTTTTATAGTGCCCATAAATTAGTTAAAGAGATCTTTCCCTGAGTGATTTGGGAAATTTTCCCCACCGTTGGATTTTTGATCCAAGGGCTTCTGTTTTACAGAAGGAAATCTTCTTGTTTTAACAAGAACAGAAAAGATTTCTTTAAAATTTTAATTCTGTTTGGCACAGATGCCCCAGCGCGTGACACGTGTCGTGCAGCGCACAGCGCAGCGCAACTGCGCTAGCGCATCCGCGCTGACACGTGTCGCGCAGCGCAGTGCTTGCGCAACTGAAGCGTTGCTTCCTTTAATTTTACTTAAAATAGAGCTTTGCTCTGATTGGGTGCGCTGCTTTGGGCGCTGTGCTGCCGTATCAGCTTTTGACACGTGGCGCATTGCGCGCAGCGCACGGGATTTGAAGCGTTGCTTCAAAATTTTGAATTTTTAAAATTCAAACAGAGCCTTGCTCTAATTGGGGGAAACAAATGCCTCCCCACCGTTGCGTTTACGTGGCGCCCACGTGAGTGCAGCGGTGGCAAACTCCTGATCGTTGGATCAAGGGGTGAGCTCAAGGGGCGCAAGCGCCTTATAAATAGGACCTCTGGCCCTTAGAAAAATCTCACCATTTTCTAGATTTTGATTTCCAGAGCTTTGCTCTTGCTTAGAACTCCAGAGCTTTACTCTCGTTTCCAGAACTTTAGAGCCTTGCTCTCATTTTCCAAGTTAGAAAATTGTAGGTAAAATTAATCTTAAGTTAAAATATTTTAATTAACTAATAGAGCTTTGCTCTTACAGATCTTTTGATCTAAAGAGATCCTCATTGGGATTTCATAAACAGAGCTTTGCTCTCAAAAACTTATAGATCTGCAGAGATCTTGTTCATGGGTTCTAACCCATGGATAGAGCTTTGCTCTTTGAATCATCTGTAGATCTTTTAGATCTGAAAAATGAAGAAATTTTCATAAGTTTTTCATGAATTTTTCAAGATTCCAAATTTTTTAATTCTTTTAGGTGTAGACATTTTCTGATGGACCTTTCCATTATTACCATAGAGCTGTGCTCTTTTAAGGAATCTTATTTCCCTGAGACCAGAGTTTGACAAGTGTCACTCTGTGACAGAGTTTTGCTCTGAAAGAGGAGATTTTCTCCTTGTCTCTAGGGATTCTTCCCCCCTTTTTTTTATTAATGGGAATGTTTTCCTGGAGACCAACTGACAATCTCATCCAATGATGAGGTTGTCTTATTAACTGACGTATTGTCATCCAGATTTTGTGTGTCCCCTTTCGGTCTCCTACCCACTGCACTGCTGTGTGGTGTAATTAATTAATTTTAATTAAATTAATTTTTAATTTAATTGATTAATTAATGCATTTTTCTTAAACGCTAAGCGTTGGAATTGCAACACTAACGGCTAATTTCTGTTCACTTGCAGCGATCATGTCTCTCGACACCTCATTCCCGTTTGTTCGTTCAGAGGAGGGATTTCCCGAGGCGCCTTTGGACCGTGAGGTCCTGGCCATGATTAAGGAATACGACCCGTAATACAAGAGTCTCCACCTTTGGGGGTCGTGGTATAATCAGATCATCATGGGCCGCCGGAGCTTCACATGCGCGGTGCCGTCGGAACCCATCACGGCGATTCACTATGTTACCCCACCCTCGGTGCAGTATGCCGTGGAGATGGCAGATTGGACATCGAGGGGTTTTCTTCATCCGGCTATAGATGACATTCCGGTCCAGCGTTCTATGGTCTTGGATATCCTAGGACGTCGTATCTGTCAGGGCGAGGCGAGACCCTGGGGGCAATCATATAACATTGGTCTAATCCCCCGCCACCCGATTGGCTATCTACCATGGGCCCGGTACATCCCGTCGACGAAAAAGTCGCAGTTGATAAGGTTAGGACTGTACACCGTAGTGTACGTCTCTCTGTTTCAATATCCCACGCTCCCGACCTGGTGGTTTAAGGCTTTCCTGAAGCAATGGAACATTCCTACCCACACTTTCCTTGCCATGGATCGGGAAGTGTCCATCTCTTTGGAGGAGTTCACGGAGGTATCCAGTCTACCAGTCATGGGAGAACATTATGAGGAGCTGCTCCCGACAGATGTGTACGTCTTTGGTGCTAGGCCAATGGTAAGGGGGGTCACGCCGGAGAATGCTGTTCAGCACCAGTTCCCAAGCTTGATTAAAGTGTTGAACATATATGAGTCCCTCTTCGTCGAACATGGGAGTCGGGGAGTTAACTTTGAGGACTTCATTGCTCGTTTCCTTCGCCCAAGTATCATCTCATCAGAAGCTGCCAAGTTTGCCACCCTGGATGACCTTTTCGGTCTAAGTATGGACAACCTACCGGAGAAGGATATAGATCAAAAGGGTTTTTTCCTTCCGGACTTCCCTACCATGTCATTTGCAGAAATTGCGGCCCCTGGATTGGATGAGGAGGCCTTTTTCTTAGGATTTCTTGGATTGTGGCTGAGCTGGTTTGCGATCCCAATGCACTCTCATCGGATGCGGCCCTCTGTCTTTTACCCAGCCCACCGGATGGCCATCGGGGTAAACGTGGCTGTTGGGATCGCTGGCTTGGCGCACTTATACCATGGCCTCAGTCGAGCAGCGGATGCTAATGAGCCAGGGGTACTGTACGTGGGCTTCCCGATGCATTACTTTGCATCGTGGCTCGAGCTACACACGGCGGGTGTCTTCGGCATGCATAAAAGGCCCTCATTCTTTGACAAGTGCGGTTTTCCTCGCATTATACAGCTGATCGGCGCATCAATTGTAACCCCATCACCGCGGAACGCCAAGGGCTTACTCCTTCGCCCTCATACCGTTGGAGCCGGGATGTCCTTTGTCGATAAGGTATTGACCATTGGAAAGGTGTCTACCACTGCGACGCGGCCATTACAAGATGTCTTTAAGGATGGAGCCTCAGTTTTGACGGCTCGAGAGACCCTTCACTTATATTCCATTAGACCGGGTTTCCTAGTTTTTAGGCAGAATGGTGTGGCAATTTTTATGAGGTACAACCCGCATCGTTTTGCTCAACAACTGGGCTACGATTAAGGGGTCCCCTTGGAAGCCTTCTTAATGGAACCCACTGCCACTGAAGAAGGGATGGAGAACGCACTGCACCATTTCATGCGTCTGAATATGAGCTCTCATTTTTTTATCAATGCGCCGGCTTACGCTCCGAGACTCCTCAATGTGTACAAAGACTGGTACAATCATGCAACAGGAGCAGTTATAAAGGAGGAAAGGCGACTGTTGGTCGATCGTAAGGGTGCGCCTCCAGGTACCGATCGCAACGCTCCTTTGGTTCCTAGGACTCCAGTAGTCGCTCCTCTGAAAGAGGTTAGAACCGGGCCACCGCATGCGCAAAGTCCTCCACGTGGCTTGTCGCTCCCTGATGTCACAGATGCACCTGCAGCGCCCCGTGCTCCAGTGGAGACAGTGGTTGTATCCTCGCCGGAATCTGGCGTGGGTGCGGACATCGGGACCCACCATCCCAAGGTGGCTGCTGTTGGGGTAAAAATCTACACCCCCGTTGACCGAGTCAAAGTCAAGGTCAACCCCAAGCCAGGTGGGCCCAAGCCCAGGTCAAGCGGGCCCATGCCCAAGTCGAGCCCGCGGCCAGCCTCCTCCATGCCAACAACAAAAATCATGTAACAAATAATTTTTATGTAATTTTTGTGCATGAATGTATGCAAAATGGGCATAAAGCCAAATTTTTGTAAGCTCATGGCTTATATGCAAAAACAAATGACACATGAGCCATGTGATAGGCAAAAAGCCATTTTCAAAAGCCCAAGGGGCTATATGTAAATGTGTAAGCCTATAAAAGGCAACATGATGATGAATAAAGCATAGACTTTTTTCATTCCCTCAAAAACTAGGGTTTGTTCCTCCACTCTCTCCTTTTCAAGTTATTCCTCTTCCTTTTTATTTTCCAAATAAATCAAGAGCTTAGCTCTCTTTTTTTTAAACTAAATAAAGTTTTACTATAAACCCATCTCCCAAAACTCCATCAAGAGAAGAAAAAGGGTCTCTTTTTTTATCATCCAAGATCTAGATCTTGGAGTTTCAAGAGAACCCATTTTGGGTTTCTTCTCAAAGGAGAAAGGAGAAAATCTTTTGGAGTTCAACTCCACAAATAAAAATCTGTTGGAGTTTAACTCCACAAATAAAAAATCTTTTGGAGTTCAACTCCACAAATAAAATTCCTTTGGAGTTCAACTCCACAAATAAAATTCCTTTGGAGTTTAACTCCACTACAGAAATTATTTTGGAGTTTAACTCCACAAAAAAAATACTTTTTTTTGAGGAGTTTAACTCCACATTATATTAGCCATATTCTTTTGGAGTTTAACTCCACTGCAGAAATACTTTTGGAGTTTAACTCCACAAAAAAATACCTTTTTTTGGGGAGTTTAACTCCACATTATAATTTTTATGGCCATATAAAATTCTTTTGGAGTTGAACTCCACGTTAAAAAAAAAAAAAAAAAAAAAAAAGACAGTCACATGCAAAGCATGTGACCCCGTCACATGGTTAACATGTGACGGGGTCACATGCAATGCATGTAACGGGGTCACATGCAAAACATGTGACCCCATCACATGGTTAACATGTGACGTGGGTCACATGCTAAGCATGTGACCCCGTCACATGCAATGCATGTGACGGGTCACATGCAATGCATGTGACGGGTCACATGCAAAGCATGTGACCCCATCACATGGTTAACATGTGACGTGGGTCACATGCTAAGCATGTGACGGGTCACATGCTAGCATGTGACCCCCCCTCACATGGTGTTTGCATGTGACGGGTCACATGCTAGCATGTGACCCCCCCTCACATGGTGTTTGCATGTGACGGGTCACATGCAAAGCATGTGACGGGTCACATGCAAAGCATGTGACGGGTCACATGCAAAGCATGTGACGGGTCACATGCTAGCATGTGACCCTCCATGTCACATGCTAACATTTAACCCCTTTTTTTTTAAAAAAAAATAAAATAAAATAAAAAATTCTCTTTTCTTCTTTCTTCCTCCTTTTTTTATTTAAAAATAAAAATAAATAAATATTAAATAAATTATAAATAATATTAAAAAAAATTTTAAAAAAATAATAATTATTTTCTTTTCTTCTTTTCTTTATTTAATCCCTTTTTCTATTAAAAAAAAATATTAAATAAATATTAAATAAATAAAAATAATATTTTTAAATTAAAAAAATATTTAAAAATTTATCAAAAAAAATATAATTCTCCAAATATTTATTTACTTATTTATTTTCGTTTTTATATATAGAAAATATATATATATATATATGTATATATCTCTTTTTACGAGTAAAACAAAACCAAAAAAAATACACACACCAACGTACCGCATATTGAGTTCGCATGACCAGTTTAACCCGTCAATCGGAGGTTCCTTCGCTCCAAATACGAGGGGTAATTAACGGCAGCTTAGTCCGCGGCTGCCGGAGATTCGGATCTCCACAATCAATAAACCCCGGCCTACCCTAGGCAGGAGGAATCTGTAGTACGCCTGACAAGCGCGCGCGTATTCCCATCTCAATGGGGTGACGAAAAACACCCTACAGATTCTGGCACGCCCGGTGGGACTAATCTCTCCTCCCATATTTCGGGTTAAACGTTCATGCGAACTCAGTCAATATATATACCTATATTTATACTGAAATAATGCTCTTTAATGCAGGATTTTCAAACAATCACCTTCTGACGATGTCTTCGATGATGAACTCAGCTCCCGTCTCCTACACGATGAAGATAGACTCCAGGACGGTCCTTCCAGCCAGTCTCGGACGACAATGGGAGGAGCCGCTGCTACCATTCGGCTCTATCATGTTCATACCAATTGGCGCCATCCCAGCTCCTCAAGCTCCAGCAACAGACAAACTGGTCTCGAAAGGCAGGAGACCAAATGTGGTGATCTCGAAGGCGCCCCAACCCAAACGCAAGTCGGTATCTGAACGACTTTCCTTGGCCCCAGCTGGGGGTAAGGCCATCAACACCGACAAAGCAACAAGGCCTCTTGAGCAAGCTCCGGCGGTGCCCTTGACAACTGCTCGATCGGGTATCTTCTCAAGCATCCCCATCACTCGGACTATGGCAGCTTCCCGAGGAGCAGAAGCCTGCCAAGCGCTTAAGGCAAAGAAGCTGAGGCAGAAGCGGCTCAGATATAGAGCCAACAAAAGGGTTAGGGCTCTGGCCATGTTAAAATTTATGAATTTCCAAAGCCCGGACCGCTCCGCGAAACCAGCTGCCAGTGGTGAAAGAGCGGCTGAATGTGTTATCCACACTGTCTACATGGCCGGACATGAAGAAACGAACCCTCTTCTTCTTCACAGCCATGGTGATTATACGGTTGACGCTACCCAGCATCGGCTCGATCTAAATGATGAAGAGCCCCCTCAGGCCGATAAGCCAGAGGAGCCCGTGGTTCCTATGGAATGGAGGTTAGGCAATAAAGATTACCCGGTTGTCATAGCCGGAACTAAAGAACAGGCATTATTCCAATGGCTTCAAAGGCAATTTCAGGACAGGGATGAGAAGATGGCCGAGGTCTATTCCAAAGTCGACGAGCTGGCAAACGTCGTGGCAGATCTCGTGACACAAGTCGCCCGATTGCAATCACAGCAGAATCAAATTTTGGCTCATGAGCCAGGGATTGGTACCCGGGAGCAACCAACTGATATCCCTTTAAATCTAAAAGCGGAGCGCCTTCGCGAAAAACGGCCGCAATTAGCCTCCAGTCCCTCCGATACATACGCCGGGAGGGAATCGCCTCTGAAAGAGAAGCTGGAAAAGGTCTATTCCTTCAAGAGGGAAAAGGTCCACAAGATATTCAGGGACGCCCTAAGAAACGGTCTACAACTGCCAGAATCAAAGAGACCGCAAGAAGAGAATATGATCGACGACCCAAAATATTGCCCCTATCATAGGGTGATAGGTCATTCCATTGAGGACTGCTTCGTCTTCAAAGATTGGGTCGAAAAGCAATACAAGACGGGGGAGATAGAACTGTCTAAAGGCGTGTTAGCAAACAGTCAAGCTACGACCGCCGATTTCATGCAAATGGAGACCGAAACCTTTCGGGAACCTAACCCTCCCAGACATGTGCAGGGCGAACCAAAGATTGATCGGCCTCAGGGACCGGCGTCAGTGAGGGCACCTACTCTAATGGAGAGAAGGAAGAAGGTGTACTCCTTTAGGAGGGATGAGGTCCGCGATATATTCGAGGAAGCCCTGAACAATGGCCTGCAACTGCCTATTCCAAAGAGGCCACATGAAATGAATATGACTGGCAATCCCATATACTGCCCATACCATAGAGTGCTGAGTCATACCATTGAAGACTGCTGTGTTTTCAAAGATTGGGCAGGGGACCAATATAGGCTTGGAAAAACCTCTCAATCCTCGGATGTATCGGCAAGCCACAGAGCTAGGTCATCAACACAGCTCCGCCAAGATCAATGTTCAAGGAGCTGGGATAAGCAAAGAGGACCACCACGTCGTTAAACTGGGAAACAATCGACCTCTAAGTCGTTAAACTGGGAATGTAAAAAAAATGTAGATAAAAAAAATGTGTAAATAAAAAATGTGTAAATAAAAGAAAAGTAAAGAAAAGCCGAAATGATGGGGCAACTCGCAATAAAAATCAGCGAGTAAAAATGAAAATGAAAATAAAGCCGAAATGATGGGGCAACCGCGAATAAAAGCCGAAATGATGGGGCAATCGCGACCTTCGCGATAAGAAAAGCTGAAATGATAGAGCAATCGCGGTAAAACAAAAATAAAACAAAAATAAAAATAAGCAACAAAAACAAAAAAACAACGGCGAATGATGAGTCGCTCCTGGTACCATATTCCAGTGCAGCGATGCAGACGCCAACAAAAATTCAAATTTCCAAAATTCTTCCAGCCCTACGGTTAGTCCCCAAATTGACTACCGTATACAATCCACGGGCTCAGATAATTCTCATCATACCCATGCCCCACCGTAATCACCAGTTACGCGGCTGGTCTCCGCCTTTAGAATTATGCTCCATTGAGAAGACCCACTCATGTGTCCTCACGATACATGAGGAGAACAAACCTTTGTGGGATCCTTACGACTCATAAAGGAAAAACACACTTAGGAGTCCTCACGACTCCTAAGGAGAAAATACACCTGCGGGGGCCTTACGACTCGCAGAGAGAAAATGCTTTTATGGGATCCTCACGGCCCGTAAAATTGAAAAGCCTTAGGCGATAGGGACCCAAACCCGTCTCCTAAACCATCACTCCGCCAACAAGAGTAGGCAAATGATGAATTTCTCCTGGCACCTCTGCTTCAGTGTTAGCAACGCTGATGCCGGCCCCCACCCCAAAATTCCAAGCTCGCCATCAATAGACCCCTAAGTCTTTAAACTGGAAATAGATAACCACCAAGTCGTTAAACTAGAAACAGATGACCGCTAAGTCGTTAAACTGGAAACAGATGACCGCTAAGTCGTTAAACTGGGCACCACAGACCCCTAAGTCTTTAAACTGGAAACAGATGACCTCTAAGTCGTTAAACTGGAAACAGTCGACCTCTAAGTCATTAAACTGGGAACGAGGGAAATCCACTCATGTGTCCTCACGATACATGAGAAGAACAAACCTTTGTGGGATCCTTACGACTCACAAAGGAAAAACACACTTAGGAGTCCTCACGACTCCTAAGGAGAACATACACCTGCGGGATCCTACGACTCGCAGGGAGAAAATACCTTTATGGGACCCTCACGGCCCATAAAATTGAAAAGCCTTAGGCGATAGGGATCTAAACCTGTCTCCTAAGCCATCGCTCTCCAAATTCCCAAGTGGCGAATGATGAGTCGCTCTTGATACTACATTCCAGTGCAGCGATGCAGACGCCAACCAAATTCCAACTCCCATACCCCAACGGCGAATGATGAGTCGCTGCTGGTACTACATTCCAGTGCAACGATGCAGACGCCAACCAAATTCCAACTCCCATACCCCAAAGGCGAATGATGAGTCGCTCCTGGTACCATATTCCAGTGCAGCGATGCAGACGCCAACCAAATTCTAAATCCTATGTCCCAACGGCGAATGATGAGTCGCTCCTGGTACCATATTCCAGTGCAGCGATGCAGACGCCAACAATGTCCCAAAATTTTTCCGGCCCTACGGTCTGGATCATACATCCTGCAAAACCGTATACAATCCACGGGCGTAAAACAATCCCAATCTCTCTCAAGTCCTACCGGCGAGACCACATTCAAAGTCCCATCGGCAGGGAAGATTCCAAAAAAAAAATGAAAAAAAAAATGAAAAAAAAAGAGATAAAAAAAAGAAAAAAAAAGAAGAACGGTATGTCCACAAGCAAAATGGGCACGGATGAAAACCCGAAAGGGCTCCGTGAGTAAAAACAGCAGGACTGCCGGCGAATTTGTGAAAACCCGAAAGGGCGCAAACTCGTAAAAAAAAAGAAGAAATGAAATGCACTCGCAAAGTCCTCTCGACTTTGTGAGGAGAAAATTCCCGCGTGAGATCTTTACGACTCACAAAGGAGCAATACACTTAGGAGTCCCCATGACTCCTAAGGAGAAAATACACCTACGAGATCCTTTCGACTCGTAGGGAGAAAATGCTTTTATGGGACCCTCACGGCCCATAAAATTGAAAAGCCTTAGGTGACAGGGATCTAAACCTGTCTCGTAAGCCACCAATTCCCAAATCCTTCCGGGGCACATGATGAGTTGCTCCTGGCATTATTCCAGTGCAGCAATGCAGATGCCAAACGAAAAAAAAAAACAAATCCAAATCCTCCCGGGGCAAATGATGAGTTGCTCCTGGCATTATTCCAGTGCAGCAATGCAGATGCCGACAAAAACACCAATCCCAAAATTCTCTCATGACAAATGATGATTCGCTCCTGGTACCATATTCCAGTATAGCGATGCTGATGTCAACTCAAGTCAAACAAATCAAACCAACCAATTCCAACATCGACCTTTGCGTCAAACAGCGACACTCCGCCTCGGGGAAACGTCGACCAGCGACACTCCGTGCCGGGGGCACGTCTACTAAATCGCTCCGGATCAGAGCGTCGACCGTCTATGTCGCAAAAAGGGCAGTGCAGGCTCCCGCAAATTGGGGACCCAAATCGCTCCGTAACAGAGCGTCGACCGTCTATGTCGCAAAAAGGGCAGTGCAGGCTCCCGCAAACCGGGGACCCAAATCGCTCCGGAACAGAGCGTCGACCGTCTATGTCGCAAAAAGGGTAGTGCAAGCTCCCGCAAACCGGGGACCCAAATTGCTCCGGAACAGAGCGTCGACCGTCTATGTCGCAAAAAGGGCAGTGCAGGCTCCCGCAAACTGGGAACCCAAATCGCTTCGGGATCAGAGCGTCGACCGTCTATGTCACAAAAAGGGCAGTGCAGGCTCCCGCAAATTGGGAACCCAAATCGCTCCGTAACAGAGCGTCGACCGTCTATGTCGCAAAAAGGGCAGTGCAGGCTCCCGCAAATTGGGAACCCAAATCGCTCCGTAACAGAGCGTCGACCGTCTATGTCGCAAAAAGGGCAGTGCAGGCTCCCGCAAATTGGGAACCCAAATCGCTTCGGATCAGAGCGTCGACCGTCTATGTCGCAAAAAGGGCAGTGCAGGCTCCCGCAAATTGGGAACCCAAATCGCTCCGTAACAGAGCGTCGACCGTCTATGTCGCAAAAAGGGCAGTGCAGGCTCCCGCAAATTGGGAACCCAAATCGCTCCGTAACAGAGCGTCGACCGTCTATGTCGCAAAAAGGGCAGTGCAGGCTCCCGCAAATTGGGAACCTAAATCGCTCCGGATCAGATCGTCGACCGTCCATGTCGTAAAACGAGCAGTGCAGGCTCCCCACAAATCGGGAACCAAATCACTCCGGGTCAGGGAAACGTCTACCACGGACACTCCGTCTCGGAGACGCGTCAAGCGTCGACCGTCCATGTCGTAAAAAGGGCAGTGCATCCCAAAATGTGGGAACCAAAGCAAGTTGCCTCCACGTGAAAGAAGATCCATCAATTTCATGCACACGACCCATATATGCTGTGTGCATTTATTGATGGGGGGCACTTTGTTGGGGTAAAAATCTACACCCCCGTTGACCGAGTCAAAGTCAAGGTCAACCCCAAGCCAGGTGGGCCCAAGCCCAGGTCAAGCGGGCCCATACCCAAGTCGAGCCCGCGGCCAGCCTCCTCCATGCCAACAACAAAAATCATGTAACAAATAATTTTTATGTAATTTTTGTGCATGAATGTATGCAAAATGGGCATAAAGCCAAATTTTTGTAAGCTCATGTGCAAAAACAAATGACACATGAGCCATGTGATAGGCAAAAAGCCATTTTCAAAAGCCCAAGGGGCTATATGTAAATGTGTAAGCCTATAAAAGGCAACATGATGATGAATAAAGCATAGACTTTTTTCATTCCCTCAAAAACTAGGGTTTGTTCCTCCACTCTCTCCTTTTCAAGTTCTTCCTCTTCCTTTTTATTTTCCAAATAAATCAAGAGCTTAGCTCTCTTTTTTTAAACTAAATAAAGTTTTACCATAAACCCATCTCCCAAAACTCCATCAAGAGAAGAAAAAGGGTCTCTTTTTTTATCATCCAAGATCTAGATCTTGGAGTTTCAAGAGAACCCATTTTGGGTTTCTTCTCAAAGGAGAAAGGAGAAAATCTTTTGGAGTTCAACTCCACAAATAAAAATCTGTTGGAGTTCAACTCCACAAATAAAATTCCTTTGGAGTTCAACTCCACAAATAAAATTCCTTTGGAGTTTAACTCCACTACAGAAATTATTTTGGAGTTTCACTCCACAAAAAAAATACTTTTTTTTGGGGAGTTTAACTCCACATTATATTAGCCATATTCTTTTGGAGTTTAACTCTACTGCAGAAATACTTTTGGAGTTTAACTCCACAAAAAATACCTTTTTTTGGGGAGTTTAACTCCACATTATAATTTTTATGGCCATATAAAAAATTTTTGGAGTTGAACTCCACGTTAAAAAAAAAAAAAAAAAAGGCAGTCACATGGTTAACATGTGACGGGGTCACATGCAAAACATGTGACCCCATCACATGGTTAACATGTGACCCCATCACATAGTTAACATATGACGTGGGTCACATGCTAAGCATGTGACCCCGTCACATGCAATGCATGTGACGGGTCACTTGCAATGCATGTGACGGGTCACATGCAATGCATGTGACCCCATCACATGGTTAACATGTGACGGGGTCACATGCAAAGCATGTGACCCCATCACATGGTTAACATGTGACGTGGGTCACATGCTAAGCATGTGACGGGTCACATGCTAGCATGTGATCCCCCCCTCACATGAGGGGTCACATGCTAGCATGTGACCCTCCATGTCACATGCTAACACTTAACCCCTTTTTTTTTTAAAAAAAATAAAATAAAATAAAAAATTCTCTTTTCTTCTTTCTTCCTCCTTTTTTTATTTAAAAATAAAAATAAATAAATATTAAATAAATTATAAATAATATTTAAAAATTAAAAAAATAATAATTATTATTTTCTTTTCTTCTTTTCTTTATTTAATCCCTTTTTCTATTAAAAAAAATATTAAATAAATATTAAATAAATAAAAATAATATTTTTAAATTAAAAAAATATTTAAAAATTTATCAAAAAAAAATATAATTCTCCAAATATTTATTTACTTATTTATTTTCGTTTTTATATATAGAAAATATATATATATGTATATATCTCTTTTTACGAGTAAAACAATACCAAAAAAAATACACACACCAACGTACCGTATATTGAGTTCGTATGACCAGTTTAACCCGTCAATCGGAGGTTCCTTCGCTCCAAATGCGAGGGGTAATTAACGGCAGCTTAGTCCGCGGCTGCCGGAGATTCGGATCCCCACAATTAATAAACCCCGGCCTACCCTAGGCAGGGGGAATCTGTAGTACGCCTGACAAGCGCGCGCGTATTCCCATCTCAATGGGGTGACGAAAAACACCCTACAGCTGCTAAGCGGAAATCGATCCCACGTGGGCCTAGGGTCGGGGGACAGAAGAAAAAGAAGTCGCTCTTTGCTGCGGACGTCGCGTTTGGTCAGGAACCCCACGCCCCCTATGCCGAGGGCCTGAGTGAATACGGAACTAACGAGGGATTAATCATGCCACCCCCGGATGATACAGACTTGGAGGCCGCTCTCGAAACATCAGCGTGGTTGGCAAGGCGTTTCGCATGGTTAGCTAAGCTTGCGCAATCAGGTAACTACTAGTCACATTTTCTTTACTGCAACATATCTTCCTCATTACCTTTGACTAACGCTTTTCTTTCCTTTCTTCCAACAGGCATCACTGATGAAGAAGCCATTGCCGCTTCACTCAAGACCTTCCAGGAGGAAGAACGCCTTAGAGCGTCTTTAGGCCTCAGTAAGTCTCTATTCATCAAGTTTTCATTTTCCTTGTGTTATGGTCGATCTAACTTCCCCTTTTTATCACAGGAACCTCAATGCCGCTCCCGCCAAGTGATGCAGATGTTCCGCCAGCTGCCGATGTTCCCGCTTCTTCTGGGCTACCGCAGGAGGTTCGTCTTGAAGAGCCGATGAAAGATGCCCTAAAGGCTCTGGAGGCATCCCTGAACGAGGATGACGACGCCTTGAAGGAAGCGTCACGAAAGTCCATCGCGACAGCCCGGGAGGAAAGGAAGCGGCTGAGGCGCGAAGCAAAGGCGCGCAGGGCTGCTTTGACCATTGGAGCGGGCCCCATCACCGTTCCTCGAGCCGATACTCCGTCAAAAGAGTCCCCGGTCGCCCTGTCTACGGCTCATAGACAGGCAATCCGTGCCAATAGAGAGGCTAACGACAAGTCTACCTCAGGTAATACTTCTTTCAGAATTTCGTCATAAAACTCATAAAGTTGTTGGTTCTTATATATTTTATCTTGCAGGGCCAAGTCCAACCGAGGGGGAGGCGGAGACCGTTGAACCTAAAGAAACAGAAGGGGCGGCACCTGCCGGACCTGAGCCGACGGTGGGCAACGTCGCCGAGACTTCGGAGCCTGAGATGGAGGTGGAGGGGTCTATAGCCGAGAAGGTCATTGATGCCGAGCCTGAAACGGCGGCAGATGAAATGATCGTCGTAACTGAGCCCAGGGTAGTAGCGGACGAGGCGCTTGAGGCTGGAGACATCGTGGTGATGGTGGATGAGCCGATGGAGACGGCGGAGCCCGAAGAAGTAGCGGATGAGATGGGCACGACTCTTGGGGAAGAGTCAGCCGCTTCCTTCCAAGAATCCGGCAACGCTCCAATCATTGCCCTCCCTGCCTACGATCTCCTGCCGTTTTCTGGTCGCGCTAGCACGACGACGGCCCCCATTGAGTCGGGCGATGAGGCCACGGACGGTGGTCTCATGTCGATAGAGGAGGGAGTCTCCTCCGTTTCAGCCGGGAGCTCCTCAGGTAAACCCCAAGTTGCTGTTTTTTTTCCTTTGCTTTACAATCCTTTCTGACAAGTTCACCTTTCTTGTAACGCAGGTGCAGCCAGCGCCGATGCCCCACTGCTTTAGGGAGAGCCTTCAACGACTGCCTTGGCGGTGGTCACCTCTCAACCCTCTCTCATACCATCTAAGATGTTGGAAGGTATGGGTTTGCAGTTTATTAATCTTATCTTCCAGACGCATAATTTGTGTACTAAAATCACACTGTTGTGTCTTTCAGGAGTGCTTTTTGACCATCTCTATCAAGTGTTGCTCCCACACTTCTCCTTCCCATCTGAATTCGCCTCTCCCTCTGGTGGCGCTGGTGAGTACCGTTCCTGATTGATATCTTTGTTTTTCAGTGGTAGAATTATTTCTAACTCTCTCTTGTCCTGACTGCAGTGTTACAAATCGAAGGGGGAGAAGAAAGATCGGTTGCGCCACCGGCCCTTCCGGCCTTGCCACCTGCTTCAACCGGTATAGTAAACTATCTTATCAATGATTTTCTCCATATCTATTGAATCATCATCTAATCGCATTTTGTCTTTTTCAGCTGTCGTTCCAGTCTCGGTGCTTTTTGAGTCTCATATTACAATACCGGACGGCCCTTCCCAGAGACGTCCGTCCTCAAAAGGTGCGGTGAATAGTCTGCGCATGTTGAGCGACTACATCGAGGAACTCGACGTCGAGACTCCTACATCTGCTGAGGACTTCGTTACGACGGTTAACCCGATGTTGGTGATATTTGCCACCTTCCATGACGAGGGCATTGTCGCCTCTTGGGTTAACCATTGTCGGGAGATTGAGGCTCGCCTTCATCAGCTGGAGTCGATACGTCTATCCCCCGAGACTTTGGCCGTGAGCACTCAACGGGGAGCATGGCTCGAGCAAAGCACTTCTCATTTCTGTCATTTGGAACAAGAAGCAGCTTTGAGGCTGAGGGAGTGTCAGGAATCTTCAAGCAAAACCGCTCGCCTGCGCGCTGAAGTTGAGGCGAACGCCGCTGAGGTAAAGGCCGTCTTCGAGGGCCTTCTAGAGTGCATCTCTAATGGGCTGAAACTGAAGCGGGCACTTGATGTTGCCGAGCATGACATTCCAGGCCGTGAAGCTGCTCATCAGGCCGTCAGGGATCAGCTTGCATCTGTCTCGCAGCAACGGGCCTAAGTGGAGGCGGAGTTGGCAGTGGTGGCCGATCAGGAGAAAGCAGAGAAGGAAGTGCGCGAACAATTGCTAGAGCTATGCAGGATGCTTCCTCCTCAGTAACTCTCCTTGTATCGTTTGTACTTGTAAATGTATATATATTTTATTCTTTAGCACAATGTATCATGTACTCAATCAAGTTTATGAATAAAAGATACACATTTTCTGTAACGTCTTGCGCCATTCCTCCGCCTTTTCTTTCTTTTTATTATCAGCATGCCACCTTAGTAAAACATGGTCAACAGATAATAGAGCACGCATCTTGACTTCCTTAAGAAATAGCGATGGCTTAGGCCGCAGGTTCAGATCTGCTGCCTAAGACTTTTCAACTCCATGAGCCATGAGGGTCTCGTAGAGATTTTTCTCCTTACGGATCGAGAGGATCTCGTAGGTGGGTTGGTGAGTTGACTTGTTTCTAAGTCGAAGTATAGCTCCGCCGGGGAGGTCGTCGGTTGACTTGTTTCCGAGGCGGAGGTCGCTGATTGACTTGTTTCCGAGGCGAAGGTCGCTGATAACTTGTTTCCGAGACGGAGGTCTTTGATTGACTTGTTTCCGAGGCGTAGGTCTTTGATTGACTTGTTTCCGGGTCGGAGGTCGTTGTTGACTTGTTTCCGAGATGGAGGTCTTTGATTGACTTGTTTCCGGGTCGGAGGTCGCTGATAACTTGTTTCCAAGACGGAGGTCTTTGATTGACTTGTTTCCGAGACGGAGGTCTTTGATTGACTTATTTCCGGGTCGGAGGTCGTTGTTGACTTGTTTCCGAGGCGGAGGTCTTTGATTGACTTGTTTCCGAGTCGGAGGTCGTTGTTGACTTGTTTCCGAGGCGGAGGTCTTTGATTGACTTGTTTCTGGGTCGGAGGTCGTTGCTGACTTGTTTCCGAGGCGGAGGTCTTTGATTGACTTGTTTCCGGGTCGGAGGTCGTTGCTGACTTGTTTCCGAGACGGAGGTCTTTGATTGACTTGTTTCCGGGTTGGAGGTCGTTGCTGACTTGTTTCCGAGACGGAGGTCTTTGATTGACTTGATTCCGGGTCGGAGGTCGTTGCTGACTTGTTTCCGAGACGGAGGTCGTTGATTGACTTGTTTCCGGGTCGGAGGTCTTTGATGACTTGTTTCCGGGTCGGAGGTCTTTGATTGACTTGTTTCCGGGTCGGAGGTCGTTGCTGACTTGTTTCCGGGTTGGAGGTCGTTGCTGACTTGTTTCCGGGTCGGAGGTCGTTGATTGACTTGTTTCCGGGTCGGAGGTCGTTGTTGACTTGTTTCCGAGACGGAGGTCTTTGATTGACTTTAGGTTGTCTGTGAACCGTAGAGTCTTGGAACTGGGGACTTTGCCGTGGCTCCGATTGGTGATGTCACGTCCGTGTCCTGCTCGAATGAGGGGGAAAGCCGTTGTTGGTCTCCAGGCTGTTGGTGAATCGTCGAGATTTGGCTTAGCTTTATGTCGGAGCCTGTTGGGAAGGTGTGGTTCCCTCTTTGTTTGTGCCCTTGGATTGTATACAGGGATCGATGTGATCTTAACTGTAGGGCAAAAGGTTTCACATATTTCTTTTTATTGTTTTATTTCCGCGATGCTCTATCATTTCAGCTTTTATATCGCGAAGGTCGCGATTGCCCAATCATTTCGGCTATTTTTCGCGGTGCCCAATCATTTTGGCTGTTTATTTTTATTTTTACTCGCTGCTTTTTATTACGAGTTGCCCAATCATTTCGGCTGTTTATTTTTATTTTTACTCGCTGCTTTTTATTGCGAGTTGCCCAATCATTTCGGCTGTTTATTTTTATTTTTACTCGCTGCATTTTTATTGCAAGTTGCCCAATCATTTCGGCTATTTTGCATGCATGCATTTTTACTTGCTGCTTTTTATTGCAAGTTGCCCTATTATTTCGGCTATTTCGTATGCATGTGCGGCCTATTGGCTTTTCGCCGTAAACCCGGAATTAGACACCGATTTCGGCATCAGCACCGCTACAACTGGGATATTACCAGGAGCGAATCATCATCTGCCTCTGTCAATGTCGAACAAAGGTGGCTTAGCGACCAGGGTTAGGGTCCTGTCGGCTAAGGCTTTTGACTTCATGAGCCGTAAGGGTTTCACGAAGTTATTTCTTCCTACAAGTCGTGAGGATTTTGTAGGTGTATTTTCTCCTTAGGACTCGTGAGGATTCCTAAGTGTATGTTCCTCTGTAAGTCGTAAGGATCCTACAAGAGGGTTTTCTCCTTGTAAGTCGAGAGGACTTATAAGGGTTGTTCATCATGCGAACATATCCCTAGTCTCGGATGAGACTTGATCAGGGAAATGTTTATTCGCGCCCGTGGATTGTATACAAGGGTCAGTATTGAGCCACTTGTAGGGCAATATCGGGAGTTATGGGAGTTGCTTAAGCACAGGTTTAGGTTCTCTGTAGCTTAAGACTTTCAAATCTTATGGGCCGTGAGGGTCCCATAAGAGAGTTCTCCTTACGAGTCGTGAGGATCTCGCAAGTGTATTTTCTCCTTAGGAATTGTGGGGATCCCTAAGTGTGTTGCTCCCTTGTGAGTCGTAAGGATCTCACGCAGGTGGTTTCTCCTTACAAGGTCGAGAGGACCCTATAAGTGTCCTTTAACGAGGTTGCGCCCTTTCAGGTTTTCACAAACACTCGCCGGTAGCCCTGCTGTTTTTACTCACGGAGCCCTTTCGGGTTTTCATCCGTGCCCATTTTGCTTATGGACATACCGTTTTTTTTTATTCTTTTTATTTTCTTTTTCTCTTTATTTTTTTACAAGGTCGCGCCCTTTCGGGTTTTCACAAACACTCGCCGGTAGCCCTGCTATTTTTACTCACGGAGCCCTTTCGGGTTTTCATCCGTGCCCTTTTTGCTTATGGACATACCGTTTTTTTTATATGTTTTTTTTATCTCGTCGGCCTAAAGATGCTGCGGTAGTAGTTTAAAGACGTTTCGGTCTATTATTCAGTTTTAGGACGTAGTGGTCCGCCATTAGTTTAAGAACGTTTCGGTCCGCTATCCAGTTTTAGGACGTAGGGGTCCGCCGGGCTTTCTCTATGAATGAGCATGATGCCCCCGGCACATCCATTTTTTTCGGAGCATGTGGTTGTGGCGGGCTCACCTTCCAGTTTTCAGACAGCGCGAGTTCGCCTTGTTGGTACTGGTCTTCAACCCAGTTTTTGAAGACGAAACAATCTTCGAGCGGATGACTTACTGCTCGATGGTAGGGGCAGTAATTAGGATCGTTGACATCTCCCGGCTGTAGCGGACGTTTCGGATTCGGCAGATTGACGAATCCGTTGCGCACTGTCAGTTCAAACAGTTTCCTCGTTTTATCTCGGGGAAACGAGTAAGGACGTCCCAGTCTTTCCTCGAGTGATGGGCGTGGGCGTATGTTATTTTGGCGAACAATCGATTTTGAGTTGCTCTGCTGTTGTTGAATGTTGGCGACGAAAGTCATTTTTCCTTTTTCTTTATCCTTTTTGTTCGCTCCGTCATTTGCGGGTCCGAGATTCTTTCCGGGTAGTATGCCCTTGCACGGATGAATGTTCTCATGACTCTTCAATTCTTCAGAGACGGATCACTTGAAGAGAGGGTTGAAGGCTGTTTCTTCATCGGGGTCGTTCCTGTGGCAATTGCCGGCGACTCTTTTATGCTCATCTGTCGTATTTTCCCACCGTCTACGAGCTTCCCGCTTTGTTCTGTTGATGTAATGTTTGTAAGTGACATACCCTTGCCACCAACACTTAAAGGAGTCGCAGTCTTCAGTAGCGTGTGCGATCTTCTGATGATATAGGCAATAATTAGGATACATCTCTATTCCACCGAGCGTGTTTTCCTCCGAGGGTGGTAGCTTCATTCCCATTGATATGGCTTTAGCAAACCATTTCCTCGTCTTGAATTTGTTTTTATCGGCAGCGGATGTCTTTTGATTTGATGGGAGTGCCTCGACTCTTTCGTCCAATCGGCGGTGTTTAGCTCCTTCCAGTATGGCAATTTCACGCTCTTGATTGGCTTTTACTTTCAGACGAATCTCATTCAGGAAAGTATCGATCATCTCATCCGACGGTCGCAGAATTTTTGGTTCAGGGTCCGTTCCTAGCTTCCCAGCGCAAGGAATTTCCTCGTCGTCTGTAAACGAATGGGAAATCGTATGACAACTCGCCACGTATTCTTCAGATTCATCCGACGAGCTGTCTTCCTCATCTTCTTCTTGAAAGGCGTGGTTGAAGAACTCTTGGAGTGTAATGGGAGTCCGCGCTTTCTGGTTGTATTCCTCCAGCGCGTCAATTTATTTTTGTAATTCCGTGCGCTCGTCGCCAGGCTTCACGGGCTTCTTGGATTTCTTCTTTTTCTTCTTCGAAGATTTTGACGGCTGGTTGTGAGTGCTTGGGCTACTACTATCGATCTTTTGAGTTGGACGCGGCTTCAACATTCCCTCAATGATCTGAGGTTCCAACAGGTTCTTCCATTTGATCGCTGGGCATGCTCGAAAATCATTCAGCATTCTCTTTGTCTTAGGTGACAGCACAACCTCCCATGGGGTTTCTTCAACGAGAGAGCACGTTGCCCCCGGCATATTCATCCTCTTAGAGGCGTGAGGTTGCGGCGGATTCACCTTCCATCTGTCGGATAGCGCGAACTTGCCCTGTTGGTACTGGTCTTCGAGCCAATTTTTGAAGACGTAGCAATCTTCGATCAGATGACCTAGTACTCGGTGATAGGGGCAGTAGTTGGGATCGTTGACATCATTTGGTTGCGATGGACGTTTTGGATCCGGCAGATTTATGAGTCGGTTGCGTAACGCCAGCTCGAATAATCTTTTTGTCTTATCTCGGGGAAACGAGTAAGGACGTCCTAGTCTCTCCCCAAGGGGTACCTACGGACGCATATTATTCTGACGAACAACCGGTTTCAAGTTACTCGGCTGTTGTTGAGTATTAGCGACAACGATCGCTTTTCCCTTCCCCTTTTCATTTCGGGAGTTCGGCTTTGGAAGAGGGGGTCTATAGCCCATCTGATCCATTTGCGCTAGCTTGTCAATCAAGGCCTGGAAGGTAGTTGGCTTGAAGAACATCATAAATTGCGAGATGGTTGCTTGCGGATCAAGGGTTCCCACAAACATACCCACTGCAAGAGCTTCTTCAATGCGCTGCTCGCACTTTGACCATAAGTTCCGCCACCGTATAGCATATTGAACCCATGTCTCGCCTGGCCTTACCCTGGCGTTAATCAGTGCCGTCATCGGGGTGCGTTCACTGGCGCTTGCAAAACGCTGGGTAAACAACAGCTCCATCTCCGCGAAGGTCTTGATAGAGTCGTTCGGGAGCTCAGAGTACCACTCGAACGCTGTATCTGATAAGCTTCCAACGAACTGGCGAAGTAACAGTTTATCATCGCCGCCAGTTTTGCCGCAGAGTGCCCTGAACTGGGCAATATGCTGGTGGGGATTGCCAGTCCCCTTATACACTTGAAATTTTGGTATCGTATAACCTGGCGGGTACCTGATCTGGTCGTACCAGCCTGGATACGGTTGCCCTGTTTTTACGACCTGTCCTGCTGCTTCAGTCGCTTGATGAACCCGGATCTGCTGAGCTATATATTCGTCCAGGTCGGCTTTGGAGATCGCCTCCTCCTTGGCTGTTGACAGAGCCGGTGGAGGATTCGACGTTTCTCCCCTATCGTCTTCAAGGATGATCGGGGGATCTTCAGCAGGTGGATCCTGTTGAATCATCATGCCCACCATGTCCTGGAACAGGAGGGCCATTTTCTTTATGCCGGCTGCTTGTTCCGCAGCTTCTTTATCCTTCTTCTCCAATATGCGACGAAGGAACTCCGCGTCAGTTTCCTGTTCCTGACGTTCATCCGAGGATGTCTCAGGGGTTTCTTTTGGCCTAGTGAGTGCGGCCATTGCGTTCATCATCTCGTGGAGCTTTTGCTGTTGCTCTTGAGCCTTGGTCATTGACCGTGGGAGCGGTCTATGACCCATTGATGTGCGGCTGTCCTCTTTATCGGATGCCATATAGACGGTATGAACTACCATGCCCCCAGACTTAAGGCGTTTGGGTTCACCACCTTTGATATTCGCCGTAGGTGTAGGGACTTTTTCCGGTCTTCTTCTCTTATGGGCCGTAGAAGTGGAGGGGGCCGTTGCAGTGGGCACCCTAGTGATTGTTGTCCTCTGCTGTTTAATAGGACGGTCCTTTTCTTTTTGTACTTTCGCCTTCTTCTGTTGACGAGAGTGATATGGGTCGATCACGGAGTCTTGAACCCTTCGCCAAACCCTGTATATTTTTGAGGACAGCCGTTGAGGAGGCTGTTCTTGCTTTGTTTCCGGAACTCTCTCCGCGGGCGGAGGAGATCTTTTCAATGTAGCGGTTGGAGAGTTCTTAAGTACCCTCCTCAGCAGTTCAAAGCTGTTCCCAGTTGGAACAGCAGCGTTGACCTCCACCACTGGAACAGGTGGAGTTAGCCCTGAGGGGGAGTTGCCCCCTGTCTTCCTTACTCGCCGCCAATGGCGACGTCGAGCATGACGAGCTGTTGGGACTGGCTCGGAGATAGAGACAGCTTCTTTTTGCCCCTCGCCTGAATGAGGCGCCGCAGGTGTTAACCTCTCAAAGACTGAGGTTGTCCTTTGAGGGGTGATATTCAACCTGTCGAAGACAGATCCTCGAGCAGGGGCAGGAGCAGGAATAGTCAGTCTTGAAAAGACTGACTCTTTGACAGGGGAAGCCGCCTTGACGACTTCTGGAGCAGCGGCTATTGCCTTCCTTGGGACAACCATTTTAGAGTTCATGGGCTTCCTAGCGGGCCCCTCAGAGTTTTGATCTAGCCTGTCGAAGACGGAGGCTGTTGGTTTGGTAGTGGACGACCCGTTGACGGGGGTCGTCGTAGCAGTGAGCCGGTCGAAGACCGACTTCTTGTTCGCTTCTGGTGGAGGTATTGGTATAGAGAAGCTTGCAGGTGGGATCATGGTCCCGAAAAACAGGCCGGGCGTGGCCTGGGTCACCTGTTCTACTGGCAGAGCGGGGAAGGAGGCCGCTTGGGGCCCATATGCTACACCTCCAGGTGAGGTGGAGCGTCCGTTGCAGTGGCACTTCGAGCAGTTGGTGCAGTTAGAGGCCATTGATGCTTGAGTTCTGCGCCAGGCAAAAGACCAAATCTTAGTAACTTGAAATCCAAAGGCAACCGTTAACAAACCACGATTGGTTCGCGAAGACGACACACGAAGTGTGGAGTGGAAAGAGGAAAAGGTCCCACCGGGCGTGCCAGAATCTGTTCCCCTCCGAAAGGCGGCGCACAGGACCGCGGTGTCCTGACGCTGAGATTCGGGGCAGATGCTATTTGGTTTTATTCGTCTACCTCCCCGAAGATGCCAAGTTGATTTATGGCACCGTGTATCGGAGGTTTAGACGGATGCGGCCGATGTAGCAGACTTCGTCAGATTCCCCCTCGCTTGAGGGGTTTTTGATTGTGGGGACGCTCTTCCCTGCAGGCGCAAGCCCCTGCAGTTAATTACGCTACCGCATCGCGGTAACAACTTTCTCGTTCTCCAGAATTTCACTTCGTGTCGTGTGTGTTTGTTTTGTTTATGGTTGCCCGTGGATTGTATACGGAGACTAAGTAATGTCGTCGCCCGTAGGACGTGGATTAGTCCAAATCCGTATTTACTTAGATTTGGGTTTGGTGTTTTTAGTTTAAGGATACGTTAGCCGTATTGAGGCTAAGATCAACTTAAACGTTCGTTAAGGATACGTTAGTCCTGTTTGAGACTAAGATCAACTTAACGTGGTGATTCATTTAATATATGGCCTTCAGGACTCGTCACCTCTCTGACGTCGTTGAAGGATTACAACGGCGGATGTCAGAGGAGTTCAGAGATGTACCCTTGAACCAAGGTTGATTTGGAGTTTTATCGTTCATTTGAGTGTTTAAGGATACGTTAGCCGTGTTTGGGGCTAACATCAACTTAAACAGGACCGTTTAGATTCGGCAAAAGAGCATTTGGAGGCTCTATTGTTCCAGTTTAGGGACGTAGTGGTCCATAGGTAGTTTAGGGACGTTGCGGTCCATATTCCAGTTTTGGAACATGGTGGTCCGTGTTCCAGTTTAGGGACATGGGGTCCATTGCCAGTTTAGGGACGTGGTGGTCCGTATTCCAGTTTAAGGACGTAGTGGTCCGTCATTAGTTTAGGGACGTTTCGGTCCAATATTAGTTTAGGGACGTTTCGGTCCACGAGTTTAAGGACCCCGCAGTCCATATTCATATGTGGTCGTCGGGACCCGTCGCCTCTCTGACGTCGTTGAAGGATTACAACGAGAGGTGTCAGAGGAGCTCGGAGATGTACCCTCGAACCGGTCATAAATTGATTTAGGGAGCAGCCGTGCTCAGTCAATTTAATTTAAGGACTTACGGCCAAAATTGGGCTAAGTCCAGTTGAAAATGTTCGACACCCTTATTTATTTTTGGTGCATTGCATTACTTCTATTTTTTTGTTTGGGCTCTGCCCATAAAAGATGCAGAACATCAATTTCACTTGGGCTCTGCCCCCTTTTTATTGCTTTGCAATTTATTTTGGCCTACTAGGCCCCTCTGATTTGGGCCTGGCCCTTCAGTAAAAGAAATGCATTGCATTTGTCAGGCGCTTTGCGCCAATCACTGAGCGCAAGCGCTTGTGGTGAGGACACGTGTCATGCTCTGGTGAGCGCAAGCGCAACAGCGCAGTGCGCTGCGCTGTTGCGCTGCTGACACGTGGCGCGCTCTGGTGAGTTGCGCCAATTACAGAGAGCAAAACTCTATTTCAAAAGCGCGTAGCGCAAGTTGTTCTGTAGCTGACACGTGGCGTTCTCCCAAGAGCGCAACAGCGCAGATTGGAAGTGCAAAGCACTAAGAATCTTTTAGATTCAAGAACAGAAGTGCAAAACACTATTTGATTTCTTGATCTAATTTAGATCAAAGAAAAATAAGTTTTTCTTTTTATTTCAAGAACCAGAGGTTCATACAAGTGCAAAGCACTATTTTTTTTTATTTTGTTTTTTCTTGTTTTAAAGAACCAGTGGTTCATAAGAAGTGCAAAGCACTGTTTATTATGTGAAGATCATTGATCTGGTTTTTAGATCAATGATCTATTAGAAGAAATTTCTTCTCTCTTGTGAAGGTTTTTACCTTTTTCTTTGGAATTTTCTCAGAGTTCTCTCTCTGTTTGAAGCTCTTGACTTTTTTCAAGAAAAATGTTCCTCCCTTTGAATTGAGGCTTGGGGTCCTTTTTATAGTGCCCAAAAATTAGTTAAAGAGATCTTTTCCTGAGTGATTTGGGAAATTTTCCCCACCGTTGGATCTTTGATCCAAGGGCTTCTGTTTTACAGAAGGAAATTTTATTGTTTTAATAAAAACAGAAAAGATTTCTTTAAAATTTTAATTCTGTTTGGCGCAGATGCCCCAGCGCGTGACACGTGTCGTGCAGCGCAACTGCGCAAGCGCATCTGCGCTGACACGTGTCGCGCAGCGCATAGCGCTAGCGCAGTTTACTACGCTAGCGCATCTGCGCTGACACGCAGCGCACAGCGCAGCGCAACTGCTCTAACGCGTCCGCGCTGACACGTGTCGCGCAGCGCAGTGCTTGCACAACTGAAGCGTTGCTTTCTTTAATTTTACTTAAAATAGTGCTTTGCTCTGATTGGGTGCGCTGCCTTGGGCGCTGTGCTGCCGTATCAGATTTTGACACGTGGCGCATTGCGCGCAGCGCACGGGATTTGAAGCGTTGCTTCAAATTTTTGAATTTTTGAAATTCAAACAGAGCCTTGCTCTAATTAGGGGAAACTGGGCTCGACCCGGGTATGGGCCCACTGGATCTGGGCTTGGGCCCACTTGGCTTGGGGTTGACTTTGATTTTGACTTGGTCAACTGGGGTGTAAATTTTTACCCCAACAGTATGTTCTGCTGAATTCTGCAGTAACAGATTCTACACATCAACCTTAACCTGACCATAACTCCCAGTTGATATAAGATAATACTGATCCGCCAATTGCGTTGGAAACCTAACTGATAACTCTAAATATTGTTCCTCTATAGTATCGACTAATTACGATCCCAACTGGGATTAAAATGTGTTAAGAAACGGACTTTCGATTCTGAAACCGAACTTCCAGCAGTGAACACTTAAAATGAAATGGTCATAGCTAGCAAACCTGAAACCCGATTGACGCGAAACCAATGTTAGGTATTAGTATTTTAGACATACTGCCTACCCCCTTTATATCATTTCGCTTAATTCTGCATGTATGATTTATAATAAATTATGCAAGTGGTAGGACATTGACTGATGATATCTTAATCATGCCTTAATTATTGTATTCTCATCACATCATATAGATGTCATTGAATTGGTAATCTAGTGATCATGTGCATTACCCAATGTTAGGTATTAGTATTTGATTGTAGCTAGTACGTTAGTGTTAAGCATGAATGAATAAGTGGAAGAGACACGTACTTGTACATAATCAACGGACCTTATCGATATATTGCATTGTCGACGTCTATGGGACATGTATAAGTGTAACTATAATTGGTATGGGACGATTATGGAAGCACTTATATGGGTGTCATAGGTAAGGCACCAAACACTGTCCATTTATCTTGGGTATCAGTCGAGACATGCTTGATGGAGATCCTGTCTCCAGTTCTCGCGTAGACTTGTCATGAATCGACTTTATGGGTGGCGTTTGATGTAGACCACGGGGTGTGGGGTAGTTCGAGTGTGAGTTCAACAAAATCTCGGGAGTCCCATTGCCAGCACATACAGCGACTCTGGAGATATATGGGGATATTACTGATTACTAGCGAGCGACTCGGGCCCGTGTTCCCTTGTCCTTGGGTCCTACGCTTGGGTGGGGGATACTCACGAGTGGTTGACTCTCACACTTGGATTGATGATAGGTTTAGCTACCTGGACAGTGAGATTTAGAGACTGATAGGGTTAGTGACATTGACATGCATTGCTTACTGACTCAATATACCTGCCATACTGTTCACTGCTTTACTGTTTATCTGCTCTATTATCCACCTGTATCGGCTACTTCATGCTCCCGTCATTATTCCATGCGTACTGTTTCATATTTATCATTAGTTTACGTGTTCACATTTGTATATATATATACATACATTGCTATTGTGTCGCTCTGACGACCTAAGTATGCATGCTCAGAGTGAGAAGTGGATCTAGCTTGGACCAGGACCAGGACCTGACGTACCTCGAGGACACTGTGGACATCTTGATCAGTGACCCGGAGCTATACTTCCTTGATCTCTATCTGGTTAGTTCTTTGTATTTGATTTGATTTAGTGACTGTATTTCTCATTACCTGTGCAATGATTACTGATTACCACGTAAAGCTAGAAGCCGAAGTGTGACTACGGCAGGATATTTCCTCGACCGTAGGAGCATGGCTGGCCTTTTCAACCCCTCGTATTCCGTATTTTGGGAAGCGGGGCGTGACATGGTTTTGTTGGTATCAGAGCCAGGTTTTGTTTCGATTGGGATTGCATTTTTCGTATAGGGCTTGACAATCTAAGGGATCCTTCGGTCTAGATTGTAAACTCGTTATCTTTGATCTTGATTCATATAGTGTGTTCTGCTATATATATTTTGATCCATTCGCTAGAGTTTTGGGTGACTTAGTAGAGTTACGTGATTGTAATTATGAACTGCAACATAGTTACAATACTGTACTCTATTGAGTGACTTGGAGTTCTACATTTTATTTCCACTCACTTGAGTTTCACCTCACCCGATATTCTGGTTTCGTTGTCTATTCTATATTGTATTCTGATTCTTGTATCTTGTGTCTTATGCCGTCCTAAAGTTTGTTGTTTCAGGACCATATCTTCCAACTACTCTTCTCCTATCTCCACTTCCCAGAATCAGACCGTCGAGATTTTGAATGTACTGTAAGGTTTGAAGGAATCCCAGGAGCGAACGAACGACCTGTTAGCTAAAGGATTAGGAAGGCAGATAACTCAGGCACCAGCGGAAGACTCCAATCGTAAGGGAGTCCCTATTAAATAAGGAAAAGAGGTGAATATGAAGTGCCCATTTATTCCTCAGCAACAGAAGTAACGGAGAACTTAACGTTGTGGATACTGTAAGAAGCCAGAACACCTTCAGAGAGATTGTCGCAGCGCCAAAGGGCAGTGCCTGATTTGCGGATCTAACGAACATCTTGTCAATGGTTGCCCTCGAAGGAAGGAGCTACAAGGAGGAGATTCGTCCACACTCTCCACTCCTGCTAAATGACTTGGTTATTTCGTAGTTCGAGTTTCGAAGATAGTACAGGCCCAGCACAGAATTCCACTTGCTTGACGAGAATGCAGCGGTCTAGATATCAAAGAAGAATTATCACCTTTCCGCTTTCAATAAAAATATTGCCACTCTTTTGTAAATATTTCCTTTCGTTTAAAATCTTGTATCCGTTGAACTTTTAGTTGAATGCAATAAAATTTCGAGTTGTGATGTATGTATCATCACCTTACCACTCATTTTCCTTATACTACTTATTGCATCAGTATTCTAAATTTTGATTTTTCAGTCCTTACCTACCGCATATTTTCCTTGTACTCCGTATCCTTGGTCATTTTCTTGATGTGTTCCACTGTCTAATCATGACTCTTTCTTTTCAGGCCATGGCCCACCCTGGAGCAGCGCCGCCTCTAGATGAGGACATACGGTTGTGCGTTTCCTTAGACTGCATGCTGGTAAGCTCAGACGACGAGATCAACGGCCCATAGGTTATTTTCGGAAACAGCGATTCCGAGGATGAGGAAGTCGCAGCACCAGAAGTCAACATGATCGGCGACTCTGACAACAAAGAAGATGACCCTGAAAAAGACCCGATAGAGGAAGATCCCGAAGAGGACCCGATAGAAGAAAATCAAGGAGAGGAAGACCTGGAGGAGAATCCAGTGGAAAGAAATCCTGTGGAAGAAGATCCAGAAGAGATGAATCACGTGGAAGCATACCACGATGAAGAAGCTCCAGCCGGGGAAGAAGGACTAGAAGAAGAAGACCCCGCGGCAGAAGAACCTCCAGCGGCGATCCCTGCGAGGTGCTATTGCAACACCCGAGTTCATTTATACCAATTCCAGTTTCAATATTTTACTTATCCATGGTTTATTCCTGATTTAGCGTGTTTGGGGTGCGAATAGTATTTTGCATGTTACTGGGCATTCGACCCGACCCGCTTGCTAGAACCTGTTTGACTCTTATTATTCATTATCTGGACTTGTTGCATGGACTAGTACATCTCATGATTTAGTATATACCGATATTTTATCTAGTATCGCATCTTTTGCATATAACAATTTAAATCACGTAAAATAAATTAAAATTGCATTTCATGGCCTGCATGATACCCCTAACCCTGTGGTAGCGTCCTTGCATCGTGTTCTCGTTCCGTTCAGTGAAACGGACGTGTTTGGATGGCTACGCGCACGTACGTGCGTCCGTTCTTGGGGGTATGCATTTATGCTACATAATCCTTCATTTTAATTTTTGGAGCTTGCTAATAATTTTCATATTTCAATTCAAATTTTTGGCCTTAACCTGGGCGCATTTCTGAATCATATTGTATCCCGCCAAATTTTAGTATTTTTAAATTCATTAATATATATTTTGTTAACTGAAAGATTCCTTTACAGCTAAAGAAAATATTGTTTCAATTAAAATCTTTTCTTCGCTTTATTCTTTAAATCCTTTTCATAACCCAGTCTCTCTCTCTCCCCCTTCAAAAAAAAAATCATAAATCTCTCGTACTTCTCATGGTCCCCACATTATTTCCCCATCTTACAGATCTCTCTCTCTCTCTTTCTCTCTCTCTCTCTCTTTCTCGCTCCTCTCGGAAACACTGTTTCCTTCTTGGATCCCATCACCGCCTCTCCCCTACTGTCACCTTCCTTCTCTTCTCCTTCTTTATTTATTTCTTCGCCATCTTCGCGAGGAAACCTAGCCCCTAGTAGCGCCGCCTTTTGCCGCCGACCCCCTCGCATCCATCATCTCGTCACTTCCTCTCCTCCTCCTCTTCATCCCCTTCTAGTTCTTCCTCCTTCCCGAGCCCTCACGAACAACCTGCACAACCCCCAACTACTGTAACCCAACCTCAGAAACCCTCGTCGCCGACGACCTCCTTCACCTCGCGATTACCACCACCATTCTCCTCACCTCTCTCCGACCCCGACGCCACCATCACCCACACTTACAGCCCCGACGAACCCATCACCAGAGAACCCACAGAAAACCATACCCATGCCTGAGCCCTTCCTCGTCTCTGCCTCGCCGCCGGCGATCGTCCCTCGCCGTCACTACCCCTTGTTCCCTATCTCCCTTCTCTCCTCTACCACTCCAGATCACAATGCTATCCCCTGCATCTTTGATCCCCGACGGCCAAGAACCCCTGCACACTGCTACCCTTCACCGGGAAACCCACACGCCGGCAACCCTCGTCGTCGTCGCCGTTGCCGACTCCCTTGAAGTCCCAGAACCCATAGCCACAGTGAGACCTTCTTCTTAGTCTTCTCTTCTTCACATTCCTTGTGTTTTCCCTCTTGATATATTCACTGTTGTTTCTCGTTTGCCAGGATCCGACGTGCCGACGACGATTCCGACAACCCAGCGAGGATACCTGACCCGTGCGATTCCATCGTGCGTTGTTTGGACTCATTCTGTGTACCGTGCGCGCGTCGCGACGTGTTCCGCCGATGTGAGACGTTCCGTATTCATGTTCTTGATCCGTCCAGGCAAGTTAATCTTGCTACATGCTACTTTAAACTACTACTTATGCTATTTAAAGTTCTATATATCCCTTGATTGCACGTTACACCTGCAGCTTACATTTAATGCTATAATTTTCCTTGTATCAGTTTGACGTTCCGTTATATCATTTTGTTTCATCGCATGAAACATGCCTTGCTGCATTTAGTTCTACTATACATAGTACCCACAATCATAATTAAATCACATAACAATTATTGTATAGTCCACAGTACCCTTTTATGTTTTATACCCTGTTGGACACCCGTGGGTTTCTTTAACCGGTTTTAGTTTTAATTGCATCTTTTGAACCTATTATACAGGTTAGTGCATCTCTAAATTACGTAGTGCAAGTTAACATGATTCTAACATCCATATTTGTATACTGTAGATAAGTAATGATGACCGTGCATCGATATAACGTAATATGTACCTATTTGCTTACCATATTACCTGATCTAGTTTATTGTTCTGATAGTATTCATGCTGGTTCATTTATAATCTTGTTTATGTTGGTTTGATTATGAGTACCCACATGACATCTTGTGCTCCCGACATGACCTGATGCACTGCCTACTTAATATGACATGGTACCATACACTCCTGACATGACATGACACCTTTATACATTACCTGGCTTGACCTGATGTACCATGGCTTGACCCGTTACTTGAACTTGTGTCTAATGCCAACAAACCTGACATGTAGTCCTCACGGACCGTTCCTGTTGTCTATCCAGACAAAACTGCTCTTACCTGATTCTGTGTTGGCATTAGTTCTTGATTACTGAATACCTGACTTGAACACTTATAACTTGGGGGTATGGGGAAATCAATGATGAAACCTGACTTGTAACTCGACAGTTCGATACCTGTTCTGATCAGTCTTACGGGTTAGGCCAGCCCCGGGGTGATGATGCTGACATCACTCATGTGTACATGCTACCTTTTACTGCCTAGCGGCACGTCTCGGATTCAGCCCGAGAATCTTGACCGTGGTCCCGGGCACGCACGGGATACTATTGAGTTATATCGATGATTCATCAAATTGATTTCAAAGACTTGAGAGTAGAAAACCCAATAGAACAGTTTAGTTTATTCACTGCACACTACCCTTCACTGCCCCGATTTATATTACTGTTACACCTGCTTTTCATTCATGATTATATTTGCATTGCCTGTTACCCTGTTTATATTTTATTACTTAATGACATGACGCGCTGACGACTGGGTTTTGCATGGCCCAGATTCTTCTACCTTGTTGCAGACTGATCAGGAATATTGCCGCTGTTAGACCGAGCGGTGAAGTTCCTGTCGGTATATAGTTTCACTTCCAGGTGTTTCATTTATTGTACCTTTCGGCTTCCGCACATTGTTATTTCTTGACTCTTTTATTCTGGCTTATGGACATGTACTAGACAGTTGGTTTACTTTCCTGTTCTTAATATCTCTACAGCCGTAATGTGACTGTGGATGGATTTTTCCTATCCACAGGTAGCATGGTTGGCTATGTCACGTGCCCATCTTAGCGTACTCTGGGAAGCGGGACGTGACAGCTATGGAAATGGACGCCCCTATCTTAGCGCGCGAGCTTACCGTAACCTGCTGAATTTCCATAACCGCGCCTGACGTGATTTATCTTTTGTTTGCTCTGGCCAAATAAATCTATGTATAGTTTATGGCCACCTTTTGTCTTTTGAGTATGCATTATTTGAAATTCTTCTGGAAAATAAATAATGATAAAGTTCCTGAGTGCGCACATCTTTGAGTATTGATTCGCATGATGCATTGACTGTTCTCCCTCCCCAATACATTTCTTTCCCTCCTGAGGTTCATTACCGTTTACCCTTACACCCTGTGCTGACCCGACCCAGCCTCTTCGACATCCAGATTGAAGTACCGCAGCCCGACTTTTTGGACCATACTCCATTTGTAATCCCTACCCTGACTAGCCCTTATGCATTATTAGTGCTATTCCTTATGCATTATTAGTGCTATTCCTTATTATTATGATTATATTTAGTGACATCGTCTTCGAAATTTAACTTTCACTACTTTGTTTTTTTTTACAAAAAAAAAATTGCGTGTTATTAACTACTTTCGTTTTACCCATTTTAAATGCTTTACTATTCTTCACATTTTCAATAGCACAAACATATATCACACATATTATTTGGTTCTATGTTTCTTATTTTCACCATGTGGGTTTTCTCAAGTTATTTTAAAATTGTTTGATCAATACATTTATTCTAAAATACTTTGGCCTATCGGCAAACCCTTCACTATTAGTTGTTATTGCTATTTTATCCTCTTGTACATATAGTTTATCCTTATAGATGATTTTGCCTTATACTTACTTAAACCTTCGATTTTTATCTAGCTGTTTCTAAGTAAATCACTATATATTAGTGCTCGATATTGTAGCTTTTCTCATATTATTTTATATAGCTTATCGTTTATTTTAAATTTCGAGAACGAAATTTTTGCAAGGGTGGTATGATATAATACCCAGTTCTTTTATACGCCAATATCCGTATTTTTATAAAAGGGTCACTTACAAATTTACCTATTTATATTTATAATTATTTTAAGTATTTTAAAATCCTAATCCCTTCATTTTATTCCCTTTTATAACCCCCAAACCCTATTATCTATTTTTCCCATTTTCCTTTCTCCTTTTATCTCCCAAGCCCAACCACGGCCCAACTTCACCCTACCCGACCCGACTCATGCCCTACCCGACCCGACCATTATCTTTCTTCCCCACTTTCTTTCTCTTGTTCCTACCCGTTTCTCCTTTGCCCACGTCATCGCGACCACGTCCCCTCCCCCGCCTCTCTCACGCCCACGACGCGCGCGCATTCCCTCCCACGACCCGCTCCCCTCAACGGCTCTCTCCCTTCACCCTCGCTCCCCTCTCTTTCTCACGCCTCTCCCTCTTCTCTCTCTCTCTCTTTCCCCCGCGTCTCCCTCCTTTTCCCCCACGCAAGAAGCCGCATCACCGACCATCACCGCTCCTATTTTGACATTGAGGCATGAAAGATTGTATGCAAAGATGAGCAAGAGCGAGTTTTGGCTTGAAGAAGTGAAGTTTTTGGTGTATGTTGTATCTAGAGATGGAATCGCCGTTGATCCTGAAAAGATTGCAGCAGTTCAAGATAGGACGATTCCGAAAATTGTAGCAGAGATCAGAAGTTTTCTTGGACTTTCCAGATATTGCAGATGGTTCGTGGAGAATTTTGCTCTTTTGGCTGAGCCTTTGACCAAGCATACACGGAAGGATGTACCGTTCGTTTGGACGGATAGTTGTGCATCAGCTTTTGAGGCTTTGAAGCAGAGTTGATAACCGCTCCTATTTTGACCGTACCAGACGGTTCCGGAGGATTGGTGATTCACAGCGATGCATCTGGGAAAGGTTTGGGATGTGTTTTGATGCAGCATGGAAAGGTTATAGCTTACGCATCGAGACAGTTGAAGATCCAGAGTACGCAAGATTGGATACGTAACATAGCCAACCATGCTACCTGTGGGTAGGAAGTATCCATCCACAGTCACATTACGGTTGTAGAGATATCAAGAACAATATAAATAAACTAATCTAACACATGTCCAAATCCATAATAACAAGAGTCAATAAACAATAAGTGCGGAAGCAAATGATCCAATACAATAAATAAACAGTACGTCCCATAATGCGGGCTCACATCTGGAAATGGAATGAAATAAATAAACTAAACACTAAGGAACTCACAGTTCAGCCTGCTGGCTGAAGTACTCCTGCTCGGTCGTCGACAGTGGTAAGGAATCTGGGCCATGCAAAACCCAGACGTCAGTGCGTCATGTCAACCAATAATATATATGAACATGGTAATAAGCAATGCAGGGATGAACATGAATAAAGCAGTACTATGAAATAACAGTGCAGGGTAATGTGCAGTGGTAAATAAACTGTCCTATCAGGTTTCTACTCTAAAGTCTTTGAAATCAATTGATGAATCGTCGATGTAACTCAATAGTATCCCGTGGATGCCCGGGACCACGGTCTAGACCCTCGGGGCTGAATCCGAGACGTGCCGCTAGGCAGTAAATAGGTAGCAGGATGGACGAGTGATGTCAGCATCATCACTCCCGGACTGGCCAAGCCCGTAGAACTGATCAGAACAGGTATCGAACTGTTGAGTTACAAGTCGGTTTCACCTTTGATTTCCCCATACCCCCAAGTTATGTATGTCAGGTCAGGTATTCAATAATCAAGGACTAATGCCGACACAGGATCAGGTAACAGGTCAGGTTTGTCTGGATAGACAACAGGAGTGGTCCATAAGGACCCCAAGTCAGGTTTGTCGGCATTAGGCATGAGATCGGGTAACAAGTCATGTCGTGGTACAACAGGTTGAGTCGGTATGTATATATATGTCATATATAGCAAGATCAGGTCAATACGTAGTGCAATCGGGTATGTGCTCACAACAGGTATACAGTCGAACAATAAACAGCAGCAAGAATTTAAAGTAAACGGCAATGATAATCACTTAATCACAATGGTGCTTTGTATTATCTTTATTAACAGGTTCAAGCCCCCTTGGGGTGCAATAGTCACAAGGTGAAACAATATCAACAACATAAAGTAATGAAGCTACATGAATTTAAGACTAAAGCATAAATAATTGTCTCATGGATGATTTAATGAATAAAGCAAGGACGATCTAATTGGTTTAGTTAGTTAAAGTATGGATTGATAGCAGACCGATTAATTACAAGAAACTACTATAATGATTCAATGTTAAAGATACTTGCAACCGTCAATTCTAAGTTATACTAAAATATCGATATTACCATCAACTGTGTGGTTAAATTTAATAATATGATAATTAAATGTATAGCAAGACTTGATCTTGTATTAGCATGTTAGAGCAAGTATTCGGATACTTGCCTCGACGGTTTCGCAAACCGGAAAACACGAATGCAAAGTCGGCGGAACACACGAGACGGATGCACGGGCCACGGGTCGAGTCCAAACAGCGAACAGCGGGACCACACGGACCAGAGTACTTCGCTGGAGAGTCGGGTCCAGACGTCGGTACGGCCAGAATCCGGCGAAAAGTCAAAACGACGACAAGTTAGCAAAATACGATACATGGACGACGATCGACCAGCGAAGGGAAAAGGAAAGGGAAAGGTAGAGAGATGCTTACAGAGAAGAACCAGGGGGCAACCACGACGGGTTCGACGGCGATGGGGGGCACCGGCGAGGCAGCGACGGCGGCAGCAAAGGCTGGAAATTTCTGGGTTCGCTGGAAAGGGGTGGTGCGACGAGTAGAGAGGGTGCTGGCCTGCTCTGGTGTTCAGGGGGAGAAGGAGGTAGTCGGAGGTGGCTCTGGCAACGACGGCGAGGATCGACGGCAAGTTTCCCGGCGACCCGGGGGTTGGTGTTAGGGTTGGGCTCGGGTTCTGTGGTGGTCCGGCGAGGGGAGGAGGAAAACGAGGAGGTCGGGACGAGGGTGAGGAGAGGAAGTCTCTGGTGTCGGCGGCGATGAGAGGCGGCGGCGACGGCGGGCACCGCGTACAGGAGATGGCGTCGGGGTGGGTTTGCAGATCCTGGAGGAAGGAGGAGAGGAGGTAGGGGGTGCGGCAAGGCTGTGGAGGAGAGGGCGGTGACGGCGAGGTCGCGGGGAGGTCGACGGCTACGGCAGGAGGTGGCTAGGGTTAGGGTTAGGGTTCGGGGGGTTCTCATGAACGTTTTTCTCGTGGGGGAGAAGAGGAACAGTAGGGCTTTAATATATACGAGAGAGAGAGAGAGAGACAGTTAGAAGGAGAGAGAGAGAAAGAATTTGAGAGAGATAGAGAGAGACGGAGAGAGAGAGAGATTCTGGGGCCCACGAGGGAAAACAGGCGCTCGCGATTGGCTGGGAGGCGTACGGGGAGGTTAAAAATAATATTTAAAAGATTTTTAAAAAGAATTTAATCGTTGATTTTAGTAACGAAATTATATTTTATAGTTTTTAAATATATTTCATTAAATGGGCTTTTCGGCGCTAAAAGAAACATTTCCAAATCGCGCCCGGGTTGCGCCCAAATGTTTCAAATTAAAATCATAGGATTTTAAGCGAATTCCAAATTTTGAAAAGAGGTGTTTAATGATTAAAATGTATGCCCCCAAGTCGGACACTTGCATGCGCGCGTAGCCGTCCAAACTTGCCCGTTTCACCGAACGGGATGAAATCTCGACGCGCGGACGCTACCACGCGACTAGTGGCGACAAGTAGGCCAGTATGGACATTTTTAATTTCACTTTAGGTGTTAAAATTTGTTATGTGCCAAAATGACTTAACCGGTTGAAATTTAGCAATAAACACCAAACAATCAGGATAATTGGAATGAGCAATGTATAACACTCAACTAGCAATAGAAATAGTATTATTAGGCTCGGGTGTTACATCATACCCAACTACAAAAAGAATTTCGTTCTCGAAATTCCAAGAATACAAGATAGCTAACTATAGGAAAAGGTGAGGGAATTTCTGCCGGATCTCGTCTTCTCGCTCCTAAGTGGATTCTCCATGCAATCGATTACCCCAAGAAACTAGCACAAGGGGGATAATCTTGTTCTCGAGAACCTTTTCTCTTCGATCCTTGATTTCAACTGGTCGCTCCTCAAAAGTTAGGTCCTCCCGTACAGTCAACTCCGAATGATCCAAGACGTGAGTCTCATCTCGGACATACCTCCGTAGTTGAGATACATGAAACACATCGTGCACTCCTGCCAATGACTGTGGTAACGCCAAACGGTATGCTACCTCTCCAACACGCTCCAATATCTCGAAGGGTCCAACGAATCGGGGACTAAGTTTTCCCCGACTCCCAAAGCGAATCACCCCTCTAGTCGGTGATATCTTCAGAAATACCAAATCACCCACGGCGAACTCTAGAGGTCTTCTTGACGTGTCAGCCCAACTTTTCTGTCTGTCTTGAGCTGCCTTCATATGCTTCCTGATTGTATTCACCTTCTCAACTGTCTGTACCACCAAATCTGGTCCTAGTAACCTTCGTTCACCAATATCATCCCAACAAACCGGTGAACGGCACTTACGACCATACAACGCTTCGAACGGAGCCATCTGAATAGTCGCTTGGAAGCTATTGTTGTACGAAAACTCCACCAGGTGTAGATGATCCTCCCAAGAACCTTTGAAGTCCAACATGCAAGCCTTCAACATATCTTCAAGGGTCTGGATCGTTCTCTCCGATTGTCCATCCGTCTGAGGGTGATAAGCTGTGCTAAACTTCAATCGAGTCCCCAAACTTTCTTGTAAACTCCTCCAAAAGTGCGACAAGAACCGAGTGTCCCGATCGGACACGATGCTCACCGGTACTCCATGCAATCTTACAATCTCCTGCATGTATCGCTCTGCCAAAGTCTCCGTCGATTGACCAACCCGAAAAGGAATAAAGTGAGCTGCCTTGGTCAACCGATCGACAATCACCCATACTGCATTGTTGCCCTTTGGACTCCGCGGTAAAGCCGTCACGAAATCCATGGTTATATGTTCCCACTTCCACTGAGGGATCGGAAGTGGTTGCAACAAACCAGCAACCCTTTGGTGTTCAGCCTTGACTTGCTGACACACCAAGCACTTAGCCACGAAGCGAGCAATTTCCCGTTTCATACCTTCCCACCAGAAGTGCTGTCGAGTATCTCGGTACATCTTTGTCCCTCCTGGATGTACAGAGTAAGCTGAACTGTGTGCCTCCTTCATAAGCTCTTCACGCACATCCCCTTTTGGCGCACACACACGGCTACCATACCTTAACGAACCGTCCTCATGGATCAGTAAATCGGTTCACAGTCCGGCTTCAACCTGCTCTCGGAACTTTTGCAGTCTAGGATCCTGCGATTGTGACGCTTTAATCTTCTCAACTAAGGACGACTATACTTGCAACTGCATCAACTGTCCCGTAGCATGTGGTAGCACAACCTCTAAGTCAAATCTCTGAAAATCCGCAATGATCTCCCTTTGTGCGGTCAATACCTGAATTGCTGGTAACCGACTTAGCGCATCTGGCACGACGTTAACTTTTCCCGGATGGTACTTAGGATCAAGGTCGTAGTCGGCCATCAGCTCCAACCATCTGCGTTGCCTCATGTTCAACTCCTTCTGAGTGAACACGTACTTCAAACTCTTGTGATCTGTAAAGACTTCGACTCTCTCGCCCAAAAGGTAGTGTCTCCAAATCTTCAGGGCGAAGATCACGGCTGCAAGCTCCAAGTCATGAGTCGGATAATTCTTCTCATGAGTCTTCAGTTGTCTCGATGCGTAAGCGACGACTTTCCCATTCTGCATCAAAACACATCCCAATCCTTTTCCAGATGCGTCACTGTGAATCACCAGTCCTCCTGAATTATCCGGTACAGTTAGGATAGGGGCGGTTATCAACTTCTGCTTCAACGTCTCGAAGGCCAATGCACATCCATCCGTCCAAACAAACGGTACCTCCTTGCGCGTAAGCTTGGTTAACGGCTCTGCCAAACGAGCGAAGTTCTCCACAAATCTCCTGTAGTATCCGGCGAGTCCAAGAAAACTTCTTATCTCCGCAACATTCTTTGGAATAGGCCAATCTCGAACTGCTGCAATCTTCTCGGGATCAATGGCGATTCCATCGCCCGGCATGACATATCCCAGAATTTCACTTCTTCCAGCCAGAATTCGCACTACTCATCTTCGCATAAAGCTTCTCCTGTCTCAACATCTGCAGGACCTAATGATATCCGGATCGCAAACCCAGTTTCGAGAATACTCTCGCGCCACTAAGCTGCTCAAAAAGTTCTCCAATGCGAGGGATCGGGTACTTGTTCTTAATAGTCACCCGGTTCAATTCTCGATAATCAATGCACATCCTTCTCGTGCCATCCTTCTTCTTTACTAAAAGAACTGGAGCTCCCAAAGACGAGTTGCTGCTTCGAATCCAACCCTTCTCGAGTAATTCACCGACTCGTTTCTTAACTTCTTCCAATTCCACTGGTGCCATCGGATAAAAGATTTTGATACGGCACTGCACCAGGAATAAGGTCAATCGCGAACTCCACATCTCGCTTCGGCGGTAAGCCCGATATATCTTCAAATACATACATAAAGTCACGAACAACTGCCGGCTCTTCATTATTATCAACATCCATAGCTGCAAGAACACTGTTTGTCGGCCTAGCCCGAAACTCGACTGGCCCGACAGAACTGCTTCCTTACCGCAACTGCTGTCTACATTGCTGGCTGCGAAAGGTCTAGCGAGACTTCTGAGTCTCGTCCATTCTGCTGCATGCGCGTCCATGGCGCTCCATTCTGCCTTAGTCCGATGAACTTCTCTTTCATTTCCTCCCGTGCAGTCCGCGGGAAGAATTTCTCCAGGAAACTTTTAGAGAAAACAGCCCAACTGATTGGCTTGGGCAAGCGGGTCTCCTCCACAAGCCATCACTCTCGGCGTAATCCACTAGCTGAAAGCGCACACAACAACTCTCTCGTCCTCTGGGATCTGTGCCGCAATCAGCATATTCTCCGTGTCACTAGCCTCTGCTCGGCTGGTAACAGCTCCTTTAAACCAGTAAATGTAGACGGACCCAAAATCTGAAATCTGCTACGGCCCTTACTCGTTCGACTGGTCTAGTTCCATCGTTGTTTACAGACTGCTGAACGATCTGCAAACTTTCCTGAAACGAATCTGCTGTTGCTGGATCAGCTCAGTCTGTCTCTTTGATTTCCAGCATTCCTCTTATCACTCCAAGCATGGCGGCTTCGTTCACACGCCTCCGGTACGTCTTCAACTTCTTACCTGTCATAATCCTGAACTCAAAACACCCAACATTAGCATGATGATAGATTCTGAATGTGGATCAAGGCTAGAACTCCAAGATACTTAAATAGAGTACCGCATTGTAGCTATGCCGCGGTATCATAGCCGCAATTACTTAACTCCACCCAAGTCGCCTAAGTCCTAGAGATAACAAGAAATTAGGTTTTCGAGTTGACCAATGCAAAGTAAGTTTGCATGTCGACATGATCCGGAAGAATGTGATTCAAGAATGGTAAAACGGTCAAGGTGGTAGGACATGTTTCCTAATCACGGGTATTCTGATTCGTGTATCGGGTACAATACCCAACTACAAAGAATCAACCCGACTAACCTATGTCTCTGATACCAAAAGAACCATGTCACGCCCCGCTTCCCAGAGTACGCAAGATTGGGCACGTAACATAGCCAACCATGCTACCTGTGGGTAGGAAGTATCCATCCACAGTCACATTACGGTTGTAGAGATATCAAGAACAATATAAATAAACTAATCTAACACATGTCCAAATCCATAATAACAAGAGTCAATAAACAATAAGTGCGGAAGCAAATGATCCAATACAATAAATAAACAGTACGTCCCATAATGCGGGCTCACATCTGGAAATGGAATGAAATAAATAAACTAAACACTAAGGAACTCACAGTTCAGCCTGCTGGCTGAAGTACTCCTGCTCGGTCGTCGACAGTGGTAAGGAATCTGGGCCATGCAAAACCCAGACGTCAGCGCGTCATGTCAACCAATAATATATATGAACATGGTAATAAGCAATGCAGGGATGAACATGAATAAAGCAGTACTATGAAATAACAGTGCAGGGTAATGTGCAGTGGTAAATAAACTGTCCTATCAGGTTTCTACTCTAAAGTCTTTGAAATCAATTGATGAATCGTCGATGTAACTCAATAGTATCCCGTGGATGCCCGGGACCACGGTCTAGACCCTCGGGGCTGAATCCGAGACGTGCCGCTAGGCAGTAAATAGGTAGCAGGATGGACGAGTGATGTCAGCATCATCACTCCCGGACTGGCCAAGCCCGTAGAACTGATCAGAACAGGTATCGAACTGTTGAGTTACAAGTCGGTTTCACCTTTGATTTCCCCATACCCCCAAGTTATGTATGTCAGGTCAGGTATTCAATAATCAAGGACTAATGCCGACACAGGATCAGGTAACAGGTCAGGTTTGTCTGGATAGACAACAGGAGTGGTCCATAAGGACCCCAAGTCAGGTTTGTCGGCATTAGGCATGAGATCGGGTAACAAGTCATGTCGTGGTACAACAGGTTGAGTCGGTATGTATATATATGTCATATATAGCAAGATCAGGTCAATACGTAGTGCAATCGGGTATGTGCTCACAACAGGTATACAGTCGAACAATAAACAGCAGCAAGAATTTAAAGTAAACGGCAATGATAATCACTTAATCACAATGGTGCTTTGTATTATCTTTATTAACAGGTTCAAGCCCCCTTGGGGTGCAATAGTCACAAGGTGAAACAATATCAACAACATAAAGTAATGAAGCTACATGAATTTAAGACTAAAGCATAAATAATTGTCTCATGGATGATTTAACGAATAAAGCAAGGACGATCTAATTGGTTTAGTTAGTTAAAGTATGGATTGATAGCAGACCGATTAATTACAAGAAACTACTATAATGATTCAATGTTAAAGATACTTGCAACCGTCAATTCTAAGTTATACTAAAATATCGATATTACCATCAACTGTGTGGTTAAATTTAATAATATGATAATTAAATGTATAGCAAGACTTGATCTTGTATTAGCATGTTAGAGCAAGTATTCGGATACTTGCCTCGACGGTTTCGCAAACCGGAAAACACGAATGCAAAGTCGGCGGAACACACGAGACGGATGCACGGGCCACGGGTCGAGTCCAAACAGCGAACAGCGGGACCACACGGACCAGAGTACTTCGCTGGAGAGTCGGGTCCAGACGTCGGTACGGCCAGAATCCGGCGAAAAGTCAAAACGACGACAAGTTAGCAAAATACGATACATGGACGACGATCGACCAGCGAAGGGAAAAGGAAAGGGAAAGGTAGAGAGATGCTTACAGAGAAGAACCAGGGGGCAACCACGACGGGTTCGACGGCGATGGGGGGCACCGGCGAGGCAGCGACGGCGGCAGCAAAGGCTGGAAATTTCTGGATTCGCTGGAAAGGGGTGGTGCGACGAGTAGAGAGGGTGCTGGCCTGCTCTGGTGTTCAGGGGGAGAAGGAGGTAGTCGGAGGTGGCTCTGGCAACGACGGCGAGGATCGACGGCAAGTTTCCCGGCGACCCGGGGGTTGGTGTTAGGGTTGGGCTCGGGTTCTGTGGTGGTCCGGCGAGGGGAGGAGGAAAACGAGGAGGTCGGGACGAGGGTGAGGAGAGGAAGTCTCTGGTGTCGGCGGCGATGAGAGGCGGGCGGCGACGGCGGGCACCGCGTACAGGAGATGGCGTCGGGGTGGGTTTGCAGATCCTGGAGGAAGGAGGAGAGGAGGTAGGGGGTGCGGCAAGGCTGTGGAGGAGAGGGCGGTGACGGCGAGGTCGCGGGGAGGTCGACGGCTACGGCAGGAGGTGGCTAGGGTTAGGGTTAGGGTTCGGGGGGTTCTCATGAACGTTTTTCTCGTGGGGGAGAAGAGGAACAGTAGGGCTTTAATATATACGAGAGAGAGAGAGAGACAGTTAGAGGGAGAGAGAGAGAAAGAATTTGAGAGAGATAGAGAGAGACGGAGAGAGAGAGAGATTCTGGGGCCCACGAGGGAAAACAGGCGCTCGCGATTGGCTGGGAGGCGTACGGGGAGGTTAAAAATAATATTTAAAAGATTTTTAAAAAGAATTTAATCGTTGATTTTAGTAACGAAATTATATTTTATAGTTTTTAAATATATTTCATTAAATGGGCTTTTCGGCGCTAAAAGAAACATTTCCAAATCGCGCCCGGGTTGCGCCCAAATGTTTCAAATTCAAATCATAGGATTTTAAGCGAGTTCCAAATTTTGAAAAGAGGTGTTTAATGATTAAAATGTATGCCCCCAAGTCGGACACTTGCATGCGCGCGTAGCCGTCCAAACTTGCCCGTTTCACCGAACGGGATGAAATCTCGACGCGCGGACGCTACCACGCGACTAGTGGCGACAAGTAGGCCAGTATGGACATTTTTAATTTCACTTTAGGTGTTAAAATTTGTTATGTGCCAAAATGACTTAACCGGTTGAAATTTAGCAATAAACACCAAACAATCAGGATAATTGGAATGAGCAATGTATAACACTCAACTAGCAATAGAAATAGTATTATTAGGCTCGGGTGTTACATCATACCCAACTACAAAAAGAATTTCGTTCTCGAAATTCCAAGAATACAAGATAGCTAACTATAGGAAAAGGTGAGGGAATTTCTGCCGGATCTCGTCTTCTCGCTCCTAAGTGGATTCTCCATGCAATCGATTACCCCAAGAAACTAGCACAAGGGGGATAATCTTGTTCTCGAGAACCTTTTCTCTTCGATCCTTGATTTCAACTGGTCGCTCCTCAAAAGTTAGGTCCTCCCGTACAGTCAACTCCGAATGATCCAAGACGTGAGTCTCATCTCGGACATACCTCCGTAGTTGAGATACATGAAACACATCGTGCACTCCTGCCAATGACTGTGGTAACGCCAAACGGTATGCTACCTCTCCAACACGCTCCAATATCTCGAAGGGTCCAACGAATCGGGGACTAAGTTTTCCCCGACTCCCAAAGCGAATCACCCCTCTAGTCGGTGATATCTTCAGAAATACCAAATCACCCACGGCGAACTCTAGAGGTCTTCTTGACGTGTCAGCCCAACTTTTCTGTCTGTCTTGAGCTGCCTTCATATGCTTCCTGATTGTATTCACCTTCTCAACTGTCTGTACCACCAAATCTGGTCCTAGTAACCTTCGTTCACCAATATCATCCCAACAAACCGGTGAACGGCACTTACGACCATACAACGCTTCGAACGGAGCCATCTGAATAGTCGCTTGGAAGCTATTGTTGTACGAAAACTCCACCAGGTGTAGATGATCCTCCCGAGAACCTTTGAAGTCCAACATGCAAGCCCTCAACATATCTTCAAGGGTCTGGATCGTTCTCTCCGATTGTCCATCCGTCTGAGGGTGATAAGCTGTGCTAAACTTCAATCGAGTCCCCAAACTTTCTTGTAAACTCCTCCAAAAGTGCGACAAGAACCGAGTGTCCCGATCGGACACGATGCTCACCGGTACTCCATGCAATCTTACAATCTCCTGCATGTATCGCTCTGCCAAAGTCTCCGTCGATTGACCAACCCGAAAAGGAATAAAGTGAGCTGCCTTGGTCAACCGATCGACAATCACCCATACTGCATTGTTGCCCTTTGGACTCCGCGGTAAAGCCGTCACGAAATCCATGGTTATATGTTCCCACTTCCACTGAGGGATCGGAAGTGGTTGCAACAAACCAGCAACCCTTTGGTGTTCAGCCTTGACTTGCTGACACACCAAGCACTTAGCCACGAAGCGAGCAATTTCCCGTTTCATACCTTCCCACCAGAAGTGCTGTCGAGTATCTCGGTACATCTTTGTCCCTCCTGGATGTACAGAGTAAGCTGAACTGTGTGCCTCCTTCATAAGCTCTTCACGCACATCCCCTTTTGGCGCACACACACGGCTACCATACCTTAACGAACCGTCCTCATGGATCAGTAAATCGGTTCACAGTCCGGCTTCAACCTGCTCTCGGAACTTTTGCAGTCTAGGATCCTGCGATTGTGACGCTTTAATCTTCTCAACTAAGGACGACTGTACTTGCAACTGCATCAACTGTCCCGTAGCATGTGTAGCACAACCTCTAAGTCAAATCTCTGAAAATCCGCAATGATCTCCCTTTGTGCGGTCAATACCTGAATTGCTGGTAACCGACTTAGCGCATCTGGCACGACGTTAACTTTTCCCGGATGGTACTTAGGATCAAGGTCGTAGTCGGCCATCAGCTCCAACCATCTGCGTTGCCTCATGTTCAACTCCTTCTGAGTGAACACGTACTTCAAACTCTTGTGATCTGTAAAGACTTCGACTCTCTCGCCCAAAAGGTAGTGTCTCCAAATCTTCAGGGCGAAGATCACGGCTGCAAGCTCCAAGTCATGAGTCGGATAATTCTTCTCATGAGTCTTCAGTTGTCTCGATGCGTAAGCGACGACTTTCCCATTCTGCATCAAAACACATCCCAATCCTTTTCCAGATGCGTCACTGTGAATCACCAGTCCTCCTGAATTATCCGGTACAGTTAGGATAGGGGCGGTTATCAACTTCTGCTTCAACGTCTCGAAGACCAATGCACATCCATCCGTCCAAACAAACGGTACCTCCTTGCGCGTAAGCTTGGTTAACGGCTCTGCCAAACGAGCGAAGTTCTCCACAAATCTCCTGTAGTATCCGGCGAGTCCAAGAAAACTTCTTATCTCCGCAACATTCTTTGGAATAGGCCAATCTCGAACTGCTGCAATCTTCTCGGGATCAATGGCGATTCCATCGCCCGGCATGACATATCCCAGAATTTCACTTCTTCCAGCCAGAATTCGCACTACTCATCTTCGCATAAAGCTTCTCCTGTCTCAACATCTGCAGGACCTAATGATATCCGGATCGCAAACCCAGTTTCGAGAATACTCTCGCGCCACTAAGCTGCTCAAAAAGTTCTCCAATGCGAGGGATCGGGTACTTGTTCTTAATAGTCACCCGGTTCAATTCTCGATAATCAATGCACATCCTTCTCGTGCCATCCTTCTTCTTTACTAAAAGAACTGGAGCTCCCCAAGACGAGTTGCTGCTTCGAATCCAACCCTTCTCGAGTAATTCACCGACTCGTTTCTTAACTTCTTCCAATTCCACTGTGCCATCGGATAAAAGATTTTGATACGGCACTGCACCAGGAATAAGGTCAATCGCGAACTCCACATCTCGCTTCGGCGGTAAGCCCGATATATCTTCAAATACATCTATAAAGTCGCAAACAACTGCCGGCTCTTCATTATTATCAACATCCATAGCTGCAAGAACACTGTTTGTCGGCCTAGCCCGAAACTCGACTGGCCCGACAGAACTGCTTCCTTACCGCAACTGCTGTCTACATTGCTGGCTGCGAAAGGTCTAGCGAGACTTCTGAGTCTCGTCCATTCTGCTGCATGCGCGTCCATGGCGCTCCATTCTGCCTTAGTCCGATGAACTTCTCTTTCATTTCCTCCCGTGCAGTCCGCGGGAAGAATTTCTCCAGGAAACTTTTAGAGAAAACAGCCCAACTGATTGGCTTGGGCAAGCGGGTCTCCTCCACAAGCCATCACTCTCGGCGTAATCCACTAGCTGAAAGCGCACACAACAACTCTCTCGTCCTCTGGGATCTGTGCCGCAATCAGCATATTCTCCGTGTCACTAGCCTCTGCTCGGCTGGTAACAGCTCCTTTAAACCAGTAAATGTAGACGGACCCAAAATCTGAAATCTGCTACGGCCCTTACTCGTTCGACTGGTCTAGTTCCATCGTTGTTTACAGACTGCTGAACGATCTGCAAACTTTCCTGAAACGAATCTGCTGTTGCTGGATCAGCTCAGTCTGTCTCTTTGATTTCCAGCATTCCTCTTATCACTCCAAGCATGGCGGCTTCGTTCACACGCCTCCGGTACGTCTTCAACTTCTTACCTGTCATAATCCTGAACTCAAAACACCCAACATTAGCATGATGATAGATTCTGAATGTGGATCAAGGCTAGAACTCCAAGATACTTAAATAGAGTACCGCATTGTAGCTATGCCGCGGTATCATAGCCGCAATTACTTAACTCCACCCAAGTCGCCTAAGTCCTAGAGATAACAAGAAATTAGGTTTTCGAGTTGACCAATGCAAAGTAAGTTTGCATGTCGACATGATCCGGAAGAATGTGATTCAAGAATGGTAAAACGGTCAAGGTGGTAGGACATGTTTCCTAATCACGGGTATTCTGATTCGTGTATCGGGTACAATACCCAACTACAAAGAATCAACCCGACTAACCTATGTCTCTGATACCAAAAGAACCATGTCACGCCCCGCTTCCCAGAGTACGCAAGATTGGGCACGTAACATAGCCAACCATGCTACCTGTGGGTAGGAAGTATCCATCCACAGTCACATTACGGTTGTAGAGATATCAAGAACAATATAAATAAACTAATCTAACACATGTCCAAATCCATAATAACAAGAGTCAATAAACAATAAGTGCGGAAGCAAATGATCCAATACAATAAATAAACAGTACGTCCCATAATGCGGGCTCACATCTGGAAATGGAATGAAATAAATAAACTAAACACTAAGGAACTGAACTCACAGTTCAGCCTGCTGGCTGAAGTACTCCTGCTCGGTCGTCGATAGTGGTAAGGAATCTGGGCCATACAAAACCCAGACGTCAGCGCGTCATGTCAACCAATAATATATATGAACATGGTAATAAGCAATGCAGGATGAACATGAATAAAGCAGTACTATGAAATAACAGTGCAGGGTAATGTGCAGTGGTAAATAAACTGTCCTATCAGGTTTCTACCTAAAGTCTTTGAAATCAATTGATGAATCGTCGATGTAACTCAATAGTATCCCGTGGATGCCCGGGACCACGGTCTAGACCCTCGGGGCTGAATCCGAGACGTGCCGCTAGGCAGTAAATAGGTAGCAGGATGGTACGAGTGATGTCAGCATCATCACTCCCGGACTGGCCAAGCCCGTAAGAACTGATCAGACAGGTATCGAACTGTTGAGTTACAAGTCGGTTTCACCTTTGATTTCCCCATACCCCCAGTTATGTATGTCAGGTCAGGTATTCAATAATCAAGGACTAATGCCGACACAGGATCAGGTAACAGGTCAGGTTTGTCTGGATAGACAACAGGAGTGGTCCATAAGGACCCCAAGTCAGGTTTGTCGGCATTAGGCATGAGATCGGGTAACAAGTCATGTCGTGGTACAACAGGTTGAGTCGGTATGTATATATATGTCATATATAGCAAGATCAGGTCAATACGTAGTGCAATCGGTATGTGCTCACAACAGGTATACAGTCGAACAATAAACAGCAGCAAGAATTTAAAGTAAACGGCAATGATAGTCCACTTAAGCACAATGGTGCTTTGTATTATCTTTATTAACAGGTTCAAGCCCCCTTGGGGTGCAATAGTCCACAAGGTGAACAATATCAACAACATAAAGTAATGAAGCTACATGAATTTAAGACTAAGCATAAATAATTGTCTCATGGATGATTTAACGAATAAAGCAAGGACGATCTAATTGGTTTAGTTAGTTAAAGTATGGATTGATAGCAGACCGATTACTTACAAGAAAACACTATAATGATTCAATGTTAAAGATACTTGCAACCGTCAATTCTAAGTTATACTAAAATATCGATATACCATCAACTGTGTGGTAAATTTAATAATATGATAATTAAATGTATAGCAAGACTTGATCTTGTATTAGCATGTTGAGCAAGTATTCGGATACTTGCCTCGACGGTTTCGCAAACCGGAAACACGAATGCAAAGTCGGCGGAACACACGAGACGGATGCACGGGCCACGGGTCGAGTCCAAACAGCGAACAGCGGGACCACACGGACCAGAGTACTTCGCTGGAGAGTCGGGTCCAGACGTCGGTACGGCCAGAATCCGTGCGAAAAGTCAAAACGACGACAAGTTAGCAAAATACGATACATGGACGACGATCGACCAGCGAAGGGAAAAGGAAGGGAAAGGTAGAGAGATGCTTACAGAGAAGAACCAGGGGGCAACCACGACGGGTTCGACGGCGATGGGGGGCACCGCGAGGCAGCGACGGCGCAGCAAAGGCTGGAAATATTTCTGGGTTCGCTGGAAAGGGGTGGTGCGACGAGTAGAGGGGGGTGCTGGCCTGCTCTGGTGTTCAGGGGAGAAGGAGGTGGTCGGAGGTGGCTCTGGCAACGACGGCGAGGATCGACGGCAAGTTTCCCGGCGACCCGGGGGTTGGTGTTAGGGTTGGGCTCGGGTTCTGTGGTGGTCCGGCCGAGGGGCGGAGGAAAAACGAGGAGGTCGGACGAGGGTGAGGAGAGGAAGTCTCTGGTGTCGGCGGCGATGAGAGGCGGCGGCGACGGCGGGCACCGCGCACAGGAGATGGCGTCGGGGTGGGTTTGCAGATCCTGGAGAAGGAGGAGAGGAGGTAGGGGGTGCGGCAAGGCTGTGGAGGAGAGGGCGGTGACTGCGAGGTCGCGGGGAGGTCGACGGCGACGGCAGGAGGTGGCTAGGGTTAGGGTTAGGTTTCGGGGGGTTCTCATGAACGTTTTTCTCGTGGGGAGAAGAGAACAGTAGGGCTTTAATATATACGAGAGAGAGAGAGAGAGACAGTTAGAGGAGAGAGAGAGAAAGAATTTGAGAGAGAGAGAGAGAGAGACGGAGAGAGAGAGAGATTCTGGGGCCCACGAGGGAAAACAGGCGCTCGCGATTGGCTGGGAGGCGTACGGGGAGGTTAAAAATAATATTAAAAGATTTTTAAAAGAATTTAATCGTTGATTTTAGTAACGAAATTATATTTTATAGTTTTTAAATATATTTCATTAAATGGGCTTTTCGGCGCTAAAAGAAACATTTCCAAAATCGCGCCCGGGTTGCGCCCAAATGTTTCAAATTCAAATCATAGGATTTAAGCGAGTTCCAAATTTGAAAAGAGGTGTTTAATGATTAAAATGTATGCCCCCAAGTCGGACACTTGCATGCGCGCGTAGCCGTCCAAACTGCCCGTTTCACCGAACGGGATGAAATCTCGACGCGCGGACCGCTACCACGCGACTAAGTGGCGACAAGTAGGGCCAGTATGGACATTTTTAATTTCACTTTAGGTGTTAAAATTTGTTATGTGCCAAAATGACTTAACGGTTGAAATTTAGCAATAAACACCAAACAATCAGGATAATTGGAATGAGCAATGTATAATACTCAACTAGCAATAGAAATAGTATTATTGGGCTCGGGTGTTACATCATACCCAACTACAAAAAGAATTTCGTTCTCGAAATTCCAAGATACAAGATAGCTAACTATAGGAAAGGTGAGGGAATTTCTGCGGATCTCGTCTTCTCGGCTCCCAAGTGGATTCTCCATGCAATCGATTACCCCAAGAAACTAGCACAAGGGGGATAATCTTGTTCTTGAGAACCTTTTCTCTTCGATCCTTGATTTTAACTGGTCGCCTCCTCAAAGTTAGGTCCTCCCGTACAGTCAACTCCGAATGATCCAAGACGTGAGTCTCATCTCGGACATACCTCCGTAGTTGAGATACATGAAACACATCGTGCACTCCTGCCAATTGACTGTGGTAACGCCAAACGGTATGCTACCTCTCCAACACGCTCCAATATCTCGAAGGGTCCAACGAATCGGGGGACTAAGCTTTTCCCGACTCCCAAAGCGAATCACCCCTCTAGTCGGTGATATCTTCAGAAATACCAAATCACCCATCGGCGAACTCTAGAGGTCTTCTTGACGGTCAGCCTAACTTTTCTGTCTGTCTTGAGCTGCCTTCATATGCTTCCTGATTGTATTCACCTTCTCAACTGTCTGTACCACCAAATCTGGTCCTAGTAACCTTCGTTCACCAATATCATCCCAACAAACGATGTGAACGGCACTACGACCATACAACGCTTCGAACGGAGCCATCTGAATAGTCGCTTGGAAGCTATTGGTTGTACGAAAACTCCACCAGGTGTAGATGATCCTCCCAAGAACCTTTGAAGTCCAACATGCAGCCCTCAACATATCTTCAAGGTCTGGATCGTTCTCTCCGATTGTCCATCCGTCTGAGGGTGATAAGCTGTGCTAAACTTCAATCGAGTCCCCAAACTTTCGTTGTAGAACTCCTCCAAAAGTGCGACAAGAACGAGTGTCCCCGATCGGACACGATGCTCACCGGTACTCCATGCAATCTTACAATCTCCTGCTGTATCGCTCTGCCAAAGTCTCCGTCGATTGACCAACCGAAAAGGAATAAAGTGAGCTGCCTTGGTCAACCGATCGACAATCACCCATTACTGCATTGTTGCCCTTTGGACTCCGCGGTAAAGCCGTCACGAAATCCATGGTTATATGTTCCCACTTCCACTGAGGGATCGGAAGTGGTTGCAACAAACCAGCAACCCTTTGGTGTTCAGCCTTGACTTGCTGACACACCAAGCACTTAGCCACGAAGCGAGCAATTTCCCGTTTCATACCTTCCCACCAGAAGTGCTGTCGAGTATCTCGGTACATCTTTGTCCCTCCTGGATGTACAGAGTAAGCTGAACTGTGTGCCTCCTTCATAAGCTCTTCACGCACATCCCCTTTTGGCGCACACACACGGCTACCATACCTTAACGAACCGTCCTCATGGATCAGTAAATCGGTTCACAGTCCGGCTTCAACCTGCTCTCGGAACTTTTGCAGTCTAGGATCCTGCGATTGTGACGCTTTAATCTTCTCAACTAAAGACGACTGTACTTGCAACTGCATCAACTGTCCCGTAGCATGTGGTAGCACAACCTCTAAGTCAAATCTCTGAAAATCCGCAATGATCTCCCTTTGTGCGGTCAATACCTGAATTGCTGGTAACCGACTTAGCGCATCTGGCACGACGTTAACTTTTCCCGGATGGTACTTAGGATCAAGGTCGTAGTCGGCCATCAGCTCCAACCATCTGCGTTGCCTCATGTTCAACTCCTTCTGAGTGAACACGTACTTCAAACTCTTGTGATCTGTAAAGACTTCGACTCTCTCGCCCAAAAGGTAGTGTCTCCAAATCTTCAGGGCGAAGATCACGGCTGCAAGCTCCAAGTCATGAGTCGGATAATTCTTCTCATGAGTCTTCAGTTGTCTCGATGCGTAAGCGACGACTTTCCCATTCTGCATCAAAACACATCCCAATCCTTTTCCAGATGCGTCACTGTGAATCACCAGTCCTCCTGAATTATCCGGTACAGTTAGGATAGGGGCGGTTATCAACTTCTGCTTCAACGTCTCGAAGGCCAATGCACATCCATCCGTCCAAACAAACGGTACCTCCTTGCGCGTAAGCTTGGTTAACGGCTCTGCCAAACGAGCGAAGTTCTCCACAAATCTCCTGTAGTATCCGGCGAGTCCAAGAAAACTTCTTATCTCCGCAACATTCTTTGGAATAGGCCAATCTCGAACTGCTGCAATCTTCTCGGGATCAATGGCGATTCCATCGCCCGGCATGACATATCCCAGAATTTCACTTCTTCCAGCCAGAATTCGCACTACTCATCTTCGCATAAAGCTTCTCCTGTCTCAACATCTGCAGGACCTAATGATATCCGGATCGCAAACCCAGTTTCGAGAATACTCTCGCGCCACTAAGCTGCTCAAAAAGTTCTCCAATGCGAGGGATCGGGTACTTGTTATTAATAGTCACCCGGTTCAATTCTCGATAATCAATGCACATCCTTCTCGTGCCATCCTTCTTCTTTACTAAAAGAACTGGAGCTCCCCAAGACGAGTTGCTGCTTCGAATCCAACCCTTCTCGAGTAATTCACCGACTCGTTTCTTAACTTCTTCTAATTCCACTGGTGCCATCGGATAAAAGATTTTGATACGGCACTGCACCAGGAATAAGGTCAATCGCGAACTCCACATCTCGCTTCGGCGGTAAGCCCGATATATCTTCAAATACATCCATAAAGTCGCGAACAACTGCCGGCTCTTCATTATTATCAACATCCATAGCTGCAAGAACACTGTTTGTCGGCCTAGCCCGAAACTCGACTGGCCCGACAGAACTGCTTCCTTACCGCAACTGCTGTCTACATTGCTGGCTGCGAAAGGTCTAGCGAGACTTCTGAGTCTCGTCCATTCTGCTGCATGCGCGTCCATGGCGCTCCATTCTGCCTTAGTCCGATGAACTTCTCTTTCATTTCCTCCCGTGCAGTCCGCGGGAAGAATTTCTCCAGGAAACTTTTAGAGAAAACAGCCCAACTGATTGGCTTGGGCAAGCGGGTCTCCTCCACAAGCCATCACTCTCGGCGTAATCCACTAGCTGAAAGCGCACACAACAACTCTCTCGTCCTCTGGGATCTGTGCCGCAATCAGCATATTCTCCGTGTCACTAGCCTCTGCTCGGCTGGTAACAGCTCCTTTAAACCAGTAAATGTAGACGGACCCAAAATCTGAAATCTGCTACGGCCCTTACTCGTTCGACTGGTCTAGTTCCATCGTTGTTTACAGACTGCTGAACGATCTGCAAACTTTCCTGAAACGAATCTGCTGTTGCTGGATCAGCTCAGTCTGTCTCTTTGATTTCCAGCATTCCTCTTATCACTCCAAGCATGGCGGCTTCGTTCACACGCCTCCGGTACGTCTTCAACTTCTTACCTGTCATAATCCTGAACTCAAAACACCCAACATTAGCATGATGATAGATTCTGAATGTGGATCAAGGCTAGAACTCCAAGATACTTAAATAGAGTACCGCATTGTAGCTATGCCGCGGTATCATAGCCGCAATTACTTAACTCCACCCAAGTCGCCTAAGTCCTAGAGATAACAAGAAATTAGGTTTTCGAGTTGACCAATGCAAAGTAAGTTTGCATGTCGACATGATCCGGAAGAATGTGATTCAAGAATGGTAAAACGGTCAAGGTGGTAGGACATGTTTCCTAATCACGGGTATTCTGATTCGTGTATCGGGTACAATACCCAACTACAAAGAATCAACCCGACTAACCTATGTCTCTGATACCAAAAGAACCATGTCACGCCCCGCTTCCCAGAGTACGCAAGATTGGGCACGTAACATAGCCAACCATGCTACCTGTGGGTAGGAAGTATCCATCCACAGTCACATTACGGTTGTAGAGATATCAAGAACAATATAAATAAACTAATCTAACACATGTCCAAATCCATAATAACAAGAGTCAATAAACAATAAGTGCGGAAGCAAATGATCCAATACAATAAATAAACAGTACGTCCCATAATGCGGGCTCACATCTGGAAATGGAATGAAATAAATAAACTAAACACTAAGGAACTCACAGTTCAGCCTGCTGGCTGAAGTACTCCTGCTCGGTCGTCGACAGTGGTAAGGAATCTGGGCCATACAAAACCCAGACGTCAGCGCGTCATGTCAACCAATAATATATATGAACATGGTAATAAGCAATGCAGGGATGAACATGAATAAAGCAGTACTATGAAATAACAGTGCAGGGTAATGTGCGGTGGTAAATAAACTGTCCTATCAGGTTTCTACTCTAAAGTCTTTGAAATCAATTGATGAATCGTCGATGTAACTCAATAGTATCCCGTGCATGCCCGGGACCACGGTCTAGACCCTCGGGGCTGAATCCGAGACGTGCCGCTAGGCAGTAAATAGGTAGCAGGATGGACGAGTGATGTCAGCATCATCACTCCCGGACTGGCCAAGCCCGTAGAACTGATCAGAACAGGTATCGAACTGTTGAGTTACAAGTCGGTTTCACCTTTGATTTCCCCATACCCCCAAGTTATGTATGTCAGGTCAGGTATTCAATAATCAAGGACTAATGCCGACACAGGATCAGGTAACAGGTCAGGTTTGTCTGGATAGACAACAGGAGTGGTCCATAAGGACCCCAAGTCAGGTTTGTCGGCATTAGGCATGAGATCGGGTAACAAGTCATGTCGTGGTACAACAGGTTGAGTCGGTATGTATATATATGTCATATATAGCAAGATCAGGTCAATACGTAGTGCAATCGGGTATGTGCTCACAACAGGTATACAGTCGAACAATAAACAGCAGCAAGAATTTAAAGTAAACGGCAATGATAGTCACTTAATCACAATGGTGCTTTGTATTATCTTTATTAACAGGTTCAAGCACCCTTGGGGTGCAATAGTCACAAGGTGAAACAATATCAACAACATAAAGTAATGAAGCTACATGAATTTAAGACTAAAGCATAAATAATTGTCTCATGGATGATTTAACGAATAAAGCAAGGACGATCTAATTGGTTTAGTTAGTTAAAGTATGGATTGATAGCAGACCGATTAATTACAAGAAACTACTATAATGATTCAATGTTAAAGATACTTGCAACCGTCAATTCTAAGTTATACTAAAATATCGATATTACCATCAACTGTGTGGTTAAATTTAATAATATGATAATTAAATGTATAGCAAGACTTGATCTTGTATTAGCATGTTAGAGCAAGTATTCGGATACTTGCCTCGACGGTTTCGCAAACCGGAAAACACGAATGTAAAGTCGGCGGAACACACGAGACGGATGCACAGGCCACGGGTCGAGTCCAAACAGCGAACAGCGGGACCACACGGACCAGAGTACTTCGCTGGAGAGTCGGGTCCAGACGTCGGCACGGCCGGAATCCGGCGAAAAGTCAAAACGGCGACAAGTTAGCAAAATACGATACATGGACGACGATCGACCAGCGAAGGGAAAAGGAAAGGGAAAGGTAGAGAGATGCTTACAGAGAAGAACCAGGGGGCAACCACGACGGGTTCGACGGCGATGGGGGGCGCCGGCGAGGCAGCGCCGGCGGCAGCGAAGGCTGGAAATTTCTGGGTTCGCTAGAAAGGGGTGGTGCGACGAGTAGAGGGGGTGCTGGCCTGCTCTGGTGTTCAGGGGGAGAAGGAGGTGGTCGGAGGTGGCTCTGGCAACGACGGCGAGGATCGACGGCAAGTTTCCCGGCGACCCGGGGGTTGGTGTTAGGGTTGGGCTCGGGTTCTGTGGTAGTCCGGCGAGGGGAGGAGGAAAACGAGGAGGTCGGGACGAGGGTGAGGAGAGGAAGTCTCTGGTGTCGGCGGCGATGAGAGGCGGCGGCGACGGCGGGCACCGCGCACAGGAGATGGCGTCGGGGTGGGTTTGCAGATCTTGGAGGAAGGAGGAGAGGAGGTAGGGGGTGCGGCAAGGCTGTGGAGGCGAGGGCGGTGACGGCGAGGTCGCGGGGAGGTCGACGGCGACGGCAGGAGGTGGCCAGGGTTAGGGTTCGGGGGGTTCTCGTGAACGTTTTTCTCGTGGGGGAGAAGAGGAACAGTAGGGCTTTAATATATACGAGAGAGAGAAAGAGAGACAGTTAGAGGGAGAGAGAGAGAGAATTTGAGAGAGATAGAAAGAGACGGAGAGAGAGAGAGATTCTGGGGCCCACGAGGGAAAACAGGCGCTCGCGATTGGCTGGGAGGCGTACGGGGAGGTTAAAAATAATATTTAAAAGATTTTTAAAAAGAATTTAATCGTTGATTTTAGTAACGAAATTATATTTTATAGTTTTTAAATATATTTCATTAAATGGGCTTTTCGGCGCTAAAAGAAACATTTCCAAATCGCGCCCGGGTTGCGCCCAAATGTTTCAAATTCAAATCATAGGATTTTAAGCGAGTTCCAAATTTTGAAAAGAGGTGTTTAATGATTAAAATGTATGCCCCCAAGTCGGACACTTGCACGCGCGCGTAGCCGTCCAAACTTGCCCGTTTCACCGAACGGGATGAAATCTCGACGCGCGGACGCTACCACGCGACTAGTGGCGACGAGTAGGCCAGTATGGACATTTTTAATTTCACTTTAGGTGTTAAAATTTGTTATGTGCCAAAATGACTTAACCGGTTGAAATTTAGCAATAAACACCAAACAATCAGGATAATTGGAATGAGCAATGTATAACACTCAACTAGCAATAGAAATAGTATTATTGGGCTCGGGTGTTACAGTTATAGCTTACGAATCGAGACAGTTGAAGATCCATGAGAAGAATTACCCAACTCATCATTTGGAGCCTGCAGCAGTGATTTTCGCTTTGAAGATTTGGAGACACTACTTACTGGGCGAAAGGGTCGAAGTATTCACCGATCACAAAAGCCTAAAGTATGTGTTCACGCAGAAAGAACTTAATATGAGACAGCGTAGATGGTTGGAGCTAATGGCTGACTACGATCTTGATCTCAAGTATCATCCGGGGAAAGTTAATGTAGTGTCGGATGCGCTTAGTCGGTTGCCAGCAATTCGGATGTTAACTGCACAGAAAGAGCTTATCGAGGTTTTTCGGAGATTCGAGTTGGAGATTGTGCTACCGCATTCTTCGAGACAGTTGATGCAGCTGCAAGTACAGTCGTTGTTGATCGAGAGTATTAAAGCAGCACAGTCACAGGACCCAAAATTGCAGAAGTTTCGAAAACATGTTGAAGCTGGACTTTGAACGGATTTGTTGATTCATGAAGATGGTTCGTTGCGATACGGTAGCTGTTTGTGTGTGCCAAAAGGAGATATTCGTGAAGAAGTCATGAAGGAGGCGCACAGTTCATCATATTCCGTACATCCAGGAGGAACGATGATGTACCGCGATCTAAGACAGCATTTTTGGTGGGAAGGCATAAAGAGGGAGATTGCTCGTTTTGTAGCGAAGTGCTTGGTGTGTTAGCAAGTCAATGCTGAACATCAAAGGGTTGCTAGTTTATTGCAACCATTTTCGATTCCTCAATGGAAGTGGGAACATATAACCATGGATTTCGTGACAGCTTTACCGTGGAGTCCAAAGGGTAACAATGCAGTTTGGGTGATCGTTGATCGATTGACCAAGGCAGCTCATTTCATACCATTTCGAGTTGGTCAGTCAACGGAAGCGTTGGCAGAACGATAAATGCAGGAGATTGTGATATTGCATGGAGAACCTGTGAACATCGTGTCCGACCGTGACACCCGATTCTTATCGCACTTCTGGAGGAGTTTACAGGAAAGTTTGGGGACGCGATTGAAGTTTAGCACAGCTTATCATCCTCAGACAAATGGCCAGTCGAAGAGAACGATCCAAACTCTTGAAGACATGTTGAGAGCTTGCATGTTAGACTTCAAGGGTTCGTGGGAGGATCATCTACAGTTGGTGGAGTTTTCTTATAACAACAGTTTTCAGGCGACTATTCAGATGGCTCCATTCGAAGCATTGCATGGTTGCAAGTGTCGCTCACCCATTTGTTGGGATGATGTTGGAGAGTGAAGATTGTTGAGACCGGATTTGATCGTGCAAACAGTTGAGAAAGTTAATACTATCCGGAATCATATGAAGACAGAACAAGATCGGCAGAAGAGTTGGGTTGATATATCGAGAAGACCTCTAGAGTTCGCTGTTGGTGATCTGGTGTTCTTAAAGATATCACCTAGTAGAGGAGTGATTCGTTTCGGCGGTCGAGGCAAGCTTGGTCCTCGATTCGTATGGCCTTTCGAAATTTTGGAGCGTGTTGGAGTAGTGGCTTATCGATTGGTTTTACCACAATTTTTAGCGAATGTTCATGACGTGTTTCATGTATCTCAACTCCGTAAGTATGTTCGAGATGAAACACACGTGCTGGATCATTCGGAGCTGACTGTAAGAGAGGATTTAACTTTTGAGGAATGACCGATATCGATTGTTGATCGAAGAGAAAAAGTCCTTAAAAACAAGGTTATCCCTCTCGTACTTGTTTCTTGGGGAAGTCACTCGCATGGACAATCGACTTGGGAATGAGAAGACGAAATTCGACAGAAGTTTCCATACCTATTCTTGTAGATTCTTGATTGTTTATCTTTCCTTGTTCTTGGAATTTCGAGGATGAAATTCTTTTTGTAGTTGGGTATAATGTAACACCCTAGTTCATTTATAGCAATTCCAGTTCACGTATTTCTTTAATTATGGTATTTTCCTGATTTACTGTATTTTGGGTGCAAATAGTTTATCTGACATCTGTATTAGTATCTGTCCCGAAACGCTTATTTGAACCTGTATTGATTTATGTTTATAGTTTATCCTGACTTATTACGTAGACTTGTGTACTTTCATGAATACTGCATACTGACATTTTATCTGACATGCGCATTTTACAGTATAACATTTGAAGTCACGTAAAATATTTTAAAAATACATTACATGGCCTGCTTGATATCCCTAACCCCGTGGTAGCATCCGCGCATCTTGTTCTCGTCCCGTTCAGTGAAACAGACTTATTTGGATAGCTACGCGTACGTACGTGCATCTGTTCTTGGGGGTATGCATTTTCGTTACCCGGACATTCATTTTTAAATTTGGTGGCCGCATATGTTTTTCGTGTTTTGAAACTGAATTTTTAGATCCGTCCCGTATGCCGTACGTGCGTCGCGACATTTGTCCGACGTCGGACGTATCATACATATCCATTTCGCGATTCATCGAGGCAAGTTTATCTTGCCACATGCTATGTTACTGTATTTACATTTATTTGAATAAATATAACACTTTTATTTTAAATCATGCATCCCATGTTTAGTTTTGCAGTTTTATGACATCCGTATGCATCCGTACAAGTTATTTCACATCTGGTGCATGCAAACCTATTTTGTTACATACTATATTACAATATACCGCACCCAATGGAATATTTATATCTCATAGTGTTTAGTTGTAGGTATTTCATTTACCAGTTTATCATTCTACTGTTATATGACGTTTGTGTGCGTCCGTATCGTTATTACATGTCTAGTCGCATGCTAAATCATCTTGCTACATATTAGGTATAGTATTATGCATCCATATAAGTAAAATATTACCCGTTTATCACATTGTACATCCATTCTAAAGTTTTACTGTTTTCGGATACCCGTTTGCATCCATATCATTTAAAATATATATAACTCCATTTATAGATCACATTAATTCATATTATTATTGTAGTAACAGCCCATGCTTAATAATGTGCATCCTATTTAGTAATGGAGCTATAGTTGTGTTGGAGATAGTGCCCTCAGAGTCAATTATTGGATCACAGGCACGTGATTGCAATGATTGAGGGGAGGACCTATCCCGGTAGGACAGTCTTACTCGAGATGATAGTATGCTATCTGGTTTATCTTTATCATCGTGTACTGCTTTATGTGACCTTTCGAGTCGCTATTACACGTTGATAAAGCCCCTTGGATTCTTGCTTGACCACCAGCAGTATGAGGGCGATCATATAAGTGGGAGCTGGGGGTCTACAAGCATATCCTTAAAAGGTCCCTAGTCGTGGGAGATTCGAGACAGGGCATCGTTTCTCCAAAGTAGACTAGTGTATACAGTCGAGACCCCGACGAGGGGCGGTGGCCGGTCTCACAAGCCACTGGTGTCAGTTGGTTCACCTAAGATGTATACAGGTGCTCATTGGGTTATGAGTACACCGGACAGGACTCGCCGGGAACCTGCTAGTTGGGATATACCAGACGTCAGATAGCAGTTCCCAGGTGACATGTGTACAGGTTAGTTCATCGACCTGGGATCGTCATTTGTCTCGTGTGAGTTCCCACTGTACTTTGATTACTACCCTACCACGGCTCAAAGGAGTCGTGCAAACAGGTTTTAGTTGGGTACAGTCCCGAGCCACATGGAGGCAGTGAGCGGATCTGCAGGGGTTCGTCTCTCCCGGTATTGGGGGTGAGGTCGTGCTGTGTCTAGGAGAGCCAGAACATGAAAAGTCCTTGGCCAAGGCAGGAGATTTGCCGGTAGGTATTCCAGTAGTATCTCAGGGTGTTCTGGGCTGCACTCCGACACGACTTGTACCGCTTTTGGGGGTCTGACTTTTACCAACCCCCTAGGCCCGCCATGCGATGCTCATAGACGAACGGACCGGACTGTACGGATATTGTCACTGACAGGCTCAGTAGGGTGTCAGGATGAGTTCGCTCATCGACGTCCCTTTTGGTCAATAGCTGGTGGCCCGTCACGTATGGCTAATACCTCTGACGTGCTAGTGGTTAAATCCACAGCCATAGTATTGACGAGTCTTTAGAGTCCACCACACAGACAGTTACTCAAGTTTCGGGCGAAACGCTGCAGAGGCCGTATGGAGATATGGCAGGGTTCGATCAGATACGTGCGGTATTGCACGGATCGTGATCGGACGGTTTTTACTAGCCGGCTTTGGCTTAAGCCGGATTCTAGTTTTAGATAGTGTAGTTTTGTCTCTTTGCATTTGTGTTCAGTGCGAATACAAATGCGGGCATGTATTTGCAGTAGTGGGGTTTTCCTGTAATTTATTATGGGATCGGTTTTCTGGGGTTGCCAGTTTGCATTCCGTTCCGGCCGGTTTTCTTTCTTTCCTTCCTGGTCGGACTTTTCGTTGGAGGGTGTTAATTGCAAGTTTGCAATTAACATTTTGTGAGGGGTTTCTTTGCATGAGTGTGGCTTCATAATCATGATATTCCATTTTGGTCATTCTCTTGCATTTATGAGATGGTGATTTGATTAGGTGAGAAAAGAAATTGATGTGAGATTATTTTTGTTCATGCATCTTGAATTATTCCTTCTTGAATTATTATTTCTTTTTCCCCACTTGGTTTATTGGGGCCGGCCACTGTTCCTGTTGTGAGGAGAGTGGTTAATTGATGTGGGAAAATTCCTTGCTTGCTAATTTTGGTGGACCCCCTTCCCATTTGTTTTTGGCTGTGAAAGAATTTCTCTTTTCCTCCTTTGGATTAATTGATGCACACATTTTCTTTAGATGCTTGTGCTTGCAATTTTTTTTCCAGCAAGCTTTTTTCTTGGCCGAGCTCACTTTTTGAGAGGAAGCTCCATTCTTCATCTAGCATCAATTCATGAAATTTCTTTGTGCAAAATTCCTCCAACCATGGCAATCTCTTAAACCCAAAAGAGACAAGTTTACTACACTATTCTATAGCAAGTCTTGGACGCGTCGGCTAGCCAACTTCACGCCCGAGTTGCCTCGGTCAAGAGGCGGGAGCCCGTAAAAGATTCCGGCTACGTGGTGCCCTTTCCGACGAGAGAGGAGGTGACGGAGATTCCGCGGGAGATCGGAGCGGAGACGAAGACCGAAGGACACGGATCGCTTGGTATAGCATCTCTACTCTTTTCTATTTTGCTAGCTAGCTAGGTTAATGGCCCGATCCGGGTAAAAAGTCCGCTGTGGTGCCGTTTTGCAAAGTTCGCAAAGTTTTTGTTTTCCGCGTTTCCGGCGTCGGGTCGACGGCCGGGGCGCCCCCGCGGGCTTACAATGGTATCAGAGACAGGCCATTAACCTTCCCTAGCTTGCTCTAGCGCGTTTAGAACTCGATCGAACAAAAACCCGAAAACCGTATTTTTTGTGCACATGTATTCTCTGTTAAAATTTTTTGAGCTCCTAAAATTTTTCTGGTGATTGCAGAGACATGTACAACAAATTATAAGAATTCTGGGAAAATACGATCCACTGATTCCTCACTTCGACCGCGGAAGCGCGGCCAAACCCCTGGTTTGGCCGCGCTTGCGCGGCGGATAAGAGGAATCGTGGCACCATATTTTCCCAGTAAGCTTATGAGTTGGAAATAGGGCTTTTGGGATATTATTTTTGGGCCCAGATTTTCTGTAAGTGCTACAGTATTTTTTGGGGCCCACTTGATAAAATTTGTTCGATCGGATATTTTAAACATGCCAGTTCACAGTATTTACTTTATATCTGCGACCGTGAATGTCATTTGATCGGTAAATCCCGTCTAACTGCTATAGCCCGGTTAGACGGATTTGCGAACGTGACTTTCACGTTGATGTTCTGTGATTGTACTGTGTTGTTGCGGATCGGTCGTGGGGGATAGCCTGGTTGCAGTGGTAGTACAGTTCTGTTTTATATGTACATTTGATATTGCGTGGCGAGCGTCCGACATGTGGATTGCCGTCACTGCCTGTTTGTATTATTATTTTGGGGCACGACCTGGTTGCGGTCGATATACCCGTTGTATGTATATTTTACTTTCTGTACTAGGATTACCCCAAGGAGGAGTGCACGGATAGCCGGGTTCTGGAGGGCAACAAGCCCGCATCTCATGGCGTTAAGACGGAGGGGGCTTCACTCTAGGATTGGCGGGCTATTCGCCGCACTCATAGGGGGTATAGGGTTGACCCAGGAGGGGTGCCCAAGTTACCGGATTCCGTAAAGTGCTGGGTGGTCCATTCACGGTGCTGCCTCGCTTCAGGTTTTGGCGGGTGACTTGCCGCGCCCGTAGGGGTCTAGGATTTTATTGCACAGGCTATCCACACGACCAGGGGAACGTCGGGTTTCAGTAGCGGCTCTGTGAAACCCGGGGATCCCAGATATCTGTATTGATCTGTGCTGCTATACATTTCTGTGTTGCTTTTTATCACGCCTTGAGCGAATACTATATATTGGTATATATATTAGTAGATGTTGTATATGTTTTTCATCCGCGCTAGTCCAGTCCCCGCTCTGTCGTTAGTTAGCTAACCTAACGGGTGATGACGGGACCCAGTGGCGAATGCGGATGGCATATACGTACATCAGTATATTTTCGTTCTTTGTGGTGTGATCAATTGATGGGACTGCGTTGATTCGGATCAATGCAAGTTAAACAAACCTAATCTGATGTTGTTGGAACACTTTTTCAAAAAGCTGTTATTGCAAGGGCGTTCTCTTTTGTTTTGCACAGTGGTATTCATTTGGAATATCCTGCTCCTCAGTCGACGAGGCAAGGGCCGAGATCCCTTCACCGGGAGTGACCCCTTGGACAAAAGTTTACGTCAGGGCATTAACTTCACTATAGCCGATTGCTTTTGCTTTGCACCGTGGTATTCAGTTGGAATATCCTGCACCTCATTCTACGGGGAAAGAGCCGAGATCCCTTCACCGGGAGTGACCTCTTTAGCAAAGGTTTTCGTCACTATATTTTTCTAAAAAGCTATCAGTTCTTTCGACGATATCGAGTTCATTACGTTAAAGGTTTTCGCCAGAAACCATTCATAGCCCTCCGTCGTTTCATATGGATAGTCAATAGTATTCATGCTGTGTATGTTGGCCAAAGTCAAGGCACAGTGTTTGGTAGCTATTGGGTATTCATATGCAGCATAGATAGATGCGTTGGTTTGGGACAGTCGTACTGCCATTTTGGCCAAAGTCAAGGGTATGTACGGGTGGGTTCAAATTAACCAGGAAAATGACGGGTAGAACTTGACATGTGACTTATGATATGTTGGCCAAAGTCAAGGTCATAAGAGCATGGGGCAAAAACCCACATCGGGAGTTTCAAAAGAACTGAAACTTGCCAGATATGCGCATACCTTCTGGAGTATGATAGCGTGAGCGGATTCCGTCACGTTATCATGCGATGATAGTTGGATCCCGATTCCCACTGATGAGTTGGTTTACTCCTCGGGTATTCCCGGCTAATTCTTCTTTCAGGTTTGGGGAAGAATTTGACGTTACAGTGGGAGGTTTCCAGATTAGATAAAGTGACAACCATTCTGATCTAGGTTAGAGTGCACGCTGAGTGTTTCTTTTCTCTCTCTCTGGCAGCGACCATTGACCCGACCCTAGACTATGACTCAGTGACCAAGTTGACCGAACCTTCTTAACACTGGCTTTTGGATTGTCAGAGTTGCAGACCTCTTTGCCACTCCTACTTTTACCCTTTTCTCCGGGACACCCCGTATTACTACGAACGTCCACTTCCATTGGACAAAACCATCGTATGGTTATATACGAACTCGAAGGACTTCGAGGATGGTTTCAGGTTCTGGAGAAAACGAATGGGACTATTCAGTTGTCTTTTCCTTTTACCTTCTCTCAGGTTGCGAGTACTCCTTGGTTTAGGAGTAGTACACCTATTAAGCAAATTGGATAGTCTTCTTCCAGACCCTAGGCTGGTGCCGACCGGTAGGGAATGAAGAAAGCCAATTAGCCTAAACGGTGTACAGAAGGTATTAAGTTCAGACAAAGCAAGAGATTAGTAAGAGGGCAAAGTAAATTGCGACTGCTATTCACGACCAAACCATGTACTTCTTTGTCAATCCTAAATCACCTATGAATTAAGTACATTCGGTTGTCTTTTATCCTCACCTTCTCTCGCATTGCGAGTGCTCCTCGGATTAGGACAGTACACCCATTATGCTTTTTGGATAGTCTTCTTCCAAACCATAGGCTGGTGCCGAACGGTAGGGAAGGAAGAAAACCATTTGGCCTAAAGGGGTGTACAGAAGGTAATGACTAAAGACATGTAAAGGGATTTGGAGAGGTGGCAAAGAATTATACAGTTATAGTTGTGAATCTGGATAATGGAAGAGACATTACTAGGAATACCAGCATACCCCATCGAAACATCTCAATGTTTCAGTTTCACTGTGTACTGTTAAATGAAAACTGATTTCCCAATTAGGCACTTGCTCCAGGGTATGTATTTACCAGGTAGGATTCTCACATCTGTATGGTTTTACAGATGATGAGTGGGAGTAAGTTATTGGGAATTAGGTAACCATCCTCATTATATCAGGATTCGTTGTAATTGGTGATATTTGAGGAAGTCACCTGGTTTGTTTGCCGGTCGGCAAATATTTGGTTTTGAATATCCGTTGTTGTGCACCAATTTCAAATTGATATATCTGTACGTCTATTTTTATAGAGTGAGACATATCTTTTTGAAATTATGTCTATGACATTTACCTATACCAGTGGATGGTTAGGTAAGGAGCATTGAACAGCGGTGTAATTCTTCTTAACCAAAAGTACAGTTTTCAACCTACGACACACAGTGAATGAGTCACCAGACTCAGGGGACTTATACAGAGTATTGTATATTGTCCAGTGTCCATTAGGACAGAGGGGTTGGTCCTCGTACTATATTCTGTTTACTTTTAACTTCTCTAGTTCTTAGACATGTGTTCGTAGAAACACAGGGTCTAAGTTTTGAGGAGTTATAGGTATAAGAGTAAAGTAGAGAACCAAGTGTTGCAAGTATCGAGATTCTTCAAGGTGATCGAAGATGTGGATACTTATGAATGGTATTCAGTTGATAGTAATGATTAAGAGAACTAGCTTCTTTTTCAGGTTACTCATAATTGGAAGTACTCATCAGTTGAGTAACGCTGATCGGCCTCTCTTCCATTTACTTGACATGCACTGGAGACAGCTGCATGATTTGAATCTGGTTCAATTAAATCAGTGCCTCTGTTTCTTGGATATAGAACAGTTCATATCTTGACATTGTTAAGATACGGGGAGTTGTCCGGCTTATGCTTGAAACCAGACTCTGGACAACTCAAGGCACGTTTCAGTAGTGGCTGTTTGTGGGTTGACCCGGGCTATGACGAGGGTTGATTTTCTACCATCTGGAAGATCAATAGTGATATTGTTCTTGACTCGCCACAGTTTTATCAAAAATGGATTTTTTCAGAAAACAGTAGTGGGAGTATGGTAGAACTGGAAGTGATTCCAGAACTGCAAACGATTACTGAAGATTTGATAAGAACCTAAAGATTCAATCTGGTTTGACATTCCATTGGCCACTCCGCAGATATGGTGGGTAACCTCAGGCACCCGAGAGGTACTTCGGTATGCTCAATGACGGTGGCAGGGAAGTTCTTGTTTACCCACACTTGCCATTGCTGTTGTTCCAGGCTGCGAGACCCGACGGAAGGATGAGTATAGCGTCGTTCTAAACTTGCTTTAGAAGCGTACGTGTATATGACTCTGCCAGAGGGTTGTCGTAGTCAGTGGGAGCAGCGGAAGCATTGGTGAATATCAGGCTTATGTCTATTTATAGACTAAAGCAGATATTACGGAGATAGATCATCTATTTCTGATGTGACAGTCATAGGTTTGACTTCATCAGAATAGGGGATGGATCTGTTGAGAAGGTAGTAGGGTGTGATGTCCTGGTATTTGATGACATACACGGAGTAGGAAGTGATATTCCTATACTACGATCGGTTATACTTTGGTCGTCACACAGTAGTTTCTCCACATAGGATTTGGATATTATATCAGACATTCTGGTTACTAGATCTATGGTTTTTAGATCTAGATTTGGGTGGTTTCCCAATCTGGGTACTTTGACCGCATTCTATGAGTATTTAGAATGGACGACTCCTGGCACGGTAGTGTACCTGCAGGTAATGGAGTCACCCTCTCTAAAGGTGTCTTACAGACTAAAGGGGAGAGGGACACGCATGATTGACAGATCACTTGCTTAGGCAACTGAGTCAATCATGAGATGTCAAGTACCACACCAGATGTTGTTCTTGCAGTAGGTGCAATAAGTTGATATTGATCCAATCCTGGAGAAACAGTCGGAAGCAGTTTTAGAACATAAGTTGATGTTCTAGAATATGATAACGGTAGCCTCTTTTAGGAGACAGTTATCATCCCAGGCTTCCAAGGTGACCTGGATGGCAGAGTGGCTGTCAGAGTTATAGTTTTCCCTCTGACGAGGGGCAGTATTTTGGACAGTTGGTCCAGGTGGATACTGAGGGAAGGTATGGCGCAGGATACTGATTAAGTTCAGTTAACGATACAGTCTAAGAAGTTTGGATTTGGAGTTCACTTATGAGCTAGGTCCCATCAGACATCCAGACATTCTAGGACAGGTATTGCTCATTTCGGGAGATAGTTTTCTCTGCGAACATGAGATATAGAGAGACATAGAAAGAAACATCAAGGCGGATCCACTCACTGAGGCTATTCCTCGAACGCAATAGTTTCGCAAACGAGCTTTGTGAGACTGACTAGTAGAGGAGTTGGGTGTTCGGTATCACACGGGCTGTGAGTATGCGACATCGCAATAATTAGCCTCGAGTGCAAGTGGGAGATTGTTGGAGATAGTGCCCTCAGAGTCAATTATTGGATCACAGACACGTGATTGCAATGATTGAGGGGAGGACCTATCCCGGTAGGACAGTCTTACTCGAGATGATAGTATGCTATCTGGTTTATCTTTATCATCGTGTACTGCTTTAGGTGACCTTTCGAGTCGCTATTACACGTTGATAAAGCCCCTTGGATTCTTGCTTGACCACCAGCAGTATGAGGGCGATCATATAAGTGGGAGTTGGGGGTCTACAAGCATATCCTTAAAAGGTCCCTAGTCGTGGGAGATTCGAGACAGGGCACCGTTTCTCCAAAGTAGACTAGTGTATACAGTCGAGACCCCGACGAGGGGCGGTGGCCGGTCTCACAAGCCACTGGTGTCAGTTGGTTCACCTAAGATGTATACAGGTGCTCATTGGGTTATGAGTACACCGGACAGGACTCGCCGGGAACCTGCTAGTTGGGATATACCAGACGTCAGATAGCAGTTCCCAGGTGACATGTGTACAGGTTAGTTTCGGATTTATCAATACCTGACTTGAACACATAACTTGGGGGTATGGGGAAATCAATGATGAAACCTGACTTGTAACTCGACAGTTCGATCCTTATACTGATCAGTTTTACGGGCTAGGCCAGCCCTGGGATGATGCTGCTGACATCATTCATCTGCACATGTTACCTGTTTACTGTCTAGCGGCACATCTCGGATTCAGCCCGAGAATCTTTACCGTGGTCCCGGGCATGCACGGGATACTATTGAATTATATCGACGATTCATTAAATTGATTTCAAAGACTTGAGAGTAATTAACCCAGTAGCTTAGTTCAGATTACTCACTGTACATCACATATGCTTTTACCCTTCACTGTTCCTTATTCGTATTACTGTTCTACTTTTATTACTGTTCATATTCGTGCATGCATGTTTTGCTACCCCCTGATTATATTATTGTTGATATTATGACGCACTGACGTCTGGGTTTTGCATGGCCCAGATCCTCTACCTTTGTCGCAGGCTGATCAGGAGTATTTCCACCGTCAGGCCGAGCAGTGAGAATCCTGTTAGTATCCAGTTAGTTTAGTTATTTCCATACTTTCCAGATGTTATTGTTTATTGGATCTATTGCTTCTGCATATTATTTCTTGACTCGTTTATTCTGGCTCATGGACATGTACTAGATAGTTTATTTCTCTTTTAGTGTTCTTGATATCTTATAGACAGCCGTAATGTGGCCGTAGAGGGATGCTTCCTAGCCACAGGTAGCATGGTTGGCTCTGTCACGTGCTGATCTAAGCGCACTCTGGGAAGCGGGGCGTGACACGGTGTCTTTTTAGATTACGACACGCGGCGGATGACGTGTTCCGAAGGCTACGAGGATGGAATAAATGAGTTGCATCGGGGCCATTTCTCGGAACCCCTTTCTCGAGGAACGTATCCGATCTTTCGAGAGACCTTCCTGAATACATACCACCTCCACCTAGGTTACTACCAGCAACCCGTCTTCGAGCTTTCTCGGCCTTCCAGCTCGTCTTCGAGCCGTCTGACGTGACGAGCTTTCTCGGCCTCTCAGCTCGTCTCCGTGCTCCTGACGCGCCGAGCTTCTTCGGCCTCTCCCGATCAACCAAGAGCGTGGATCTCATGCGCCCAGCAACGGCTCCGCGCATATCGCCAGAGCGAGATATCCGCCTTCCTACGATCCGCATCCCACGCTAGCGCATCCCTCCATTAATGGGCGTATCCCTCATTAATGAGCGCATCCCGCCATTCAAGACGAGGATAACGCTGGGACGTAATTAACGGCGGTGATCTCGCACATGCTCGCTCTACACGACCCCTATATAAACCCCTCTCTCAGACGACTCAGGTATCTCGAATTTATTTCCAATACGCCGCTATTCTGCATCTATTCCTCGGCTCTAACTTGATAGTCGTAGGGTCCTATAGTGGTCACCAATCCCAGGACTTCTTTGCAAGTAGCCCGGCATCGAACATAAATCCATTGAGATCCACACTCAACAACTCCCAATCAAATCTCTGCCGTCAAAGACCGCCATCAAAGGATTGATGGAGGACAACATCTGAAGGAGATTCCGGTCTCCATCACTCTCTATGCACACACCCATGCTTTATACAAAGTATATTTAATAATATATACACACATATGCTAATGCCTGTCACGCTCGTTCTCTCAGAAATGACAAGCGACGACGCGAAGTCTACATGATGTCGTGTTGAGCCCTTAAAATCTCATATAATGTTCTATATAATGGACGGACAAAACAAGAGGAGCAAGTCAAAGCGTGAAAAAAGCTTGCATCTTTCTAGGATCCATTACCGGACATTATAATTTTTCGGATCATGATCCGGGTCCAAATGCATAATCATTCCTTCTCAAATTATGTATAATTTTGTAATAAAATATTTGCTTACCTTAAATTTTAATACTTAACAAAAGTCTCTCAATCATAATATCTTGATTTTACTCTCTTATACCAAACCCAAACAATTTCTTATTTGCATATACCTCATCCATGCACGTAGCATATGCATGCATTTACGTGGCCAGTTCACCTAAAATATCTCCCCCACGCCCCCCTATATATAAATTAAGACCCAAAACTCTCCACTAAAAACCCGCACTAAGATTGATATTTCTCTCAAACAGTACTGAGAATAGTGTCCATGCATAAACAATTATCCATGGACTCTACCAAGCTCTCATCCCTTCTATTAGTCCTTGTGCATGCCCTCCTCGTCGCCCCCATCGCCGTCGGCGGCGAAAAACTGCCCGTCGAGGTCGAAAACTACCACCTTCCGGCTCCAAGCCAGAATATCAGTGACAGGTGTGATATGATGAAGATGGGAGCATGTGTGGATATATTAGGGGGGTTGGTTCATATCGTGGTAGGGGACCCGGCGACGCACCAGTGCTGCCCGGTGATGGTCGGCTTGTTTGAGATGGAGGCAGCAATGTGCCTTTGCACTACGATTAGGATGAAGATGTTGGATATGGACTTCATAATGCCTATTGCTCTGCAGTTGTTAATCACTTGTGGCAAACCTCCACCCCCTGGCTACACTTGCACTATCTAATTTAGTGGTAAATTATCATACAAACTTTTATATATACATGCATTAATGTCTATTATTCTCTGGTTTTCCTTTTCTGTTTTTCAGAATTTTCTTGATATATATAGAAGAATTTTAAAGGATATGCACGGTTGATATGTTAGATTTGAAATATTCATATTGCTTGCCATTTCACCAAAACTCCAAGTTATGATGGAGGCCCTTGAGTATATATTTTTATATTATAGCAAGCTCTTGCTATTTATCATGAACTTTATTTTTCGCAATTAATGGAACTATATATAATTGTGCTTGGTTTTTCCCCCAGGATGAGAGCAGGATCGTTAGAATGGTGATCTAGCTAATAAGATAAGTTCTTTGGATAGGAGATTGATGCATGATGAGGCATGAGGGGAGGCAAGCCAATGATGCTTACATAACTTCTCTTCATTAATTTTCTGTATGTTATTTGTTATTGTTTAGGCTTTAATTTCTTAATTTATTCTGATGTTTTTTGTTATTGTTTAGGAGGTTTTGGTTTATTAGCTAAAATAACTGGTTCTTGTAGTACTGTTGAAGGACGTTATATATGAGTATAGAATTTCTCTTTTTTTAAAATTATAAAATTTCTTTATTTTCTCTGATTTTGTGTTGTAGAGAACTCTGTGTACTGCTTCGTGAATTGTAACTAATGAATTTATCCATGCGATATTTTATTTTATTTTTTTGTTTCCTAGCAAACTTGGAGCATTAATAATGTATACACACAAGAAGCTGCCAATCTAAATATTAACTTGGCAGACTTGATAATTGAAAGAAAAACATAGCAAATTAATTAAGTTTATTCAGCATGAATCGTGGTCTAAGAAACCTATTTTTACAACCATTTTATAGATATCGAGCATATCCTTTATCACCATGCTATACTATCATATATAATTCCTCTTCTCCCTAGGTGCGACTTGCAGATTGCAATCAACTCGGTCGACAACCGATTTCACACTCAGCTCATAAATAAAAAAAAACATCTGCCTCAAGGCCGGATTGGGTGTTTGTGCCATACAAAAGACCAGCTTGCAACTCTCTCTGCTGTACAAACCACGCATGAATGCACAAGCCTGTATGTTTTCATCTCAGACCAAACTTGAATACATGGATTCACATTGTATGCCTAAAACTTGATTTTAGAAAGACTTGGATGTCATTATCGGCCAAATACGAAGTTCTACCGACCAGAGATTCATTCTAATCCAGTAAGAACATCTCCTCCAACCGACAACATCATTTTGGCATGGATAGAGCATTATGTAGTCCTTGGTGATAACAGGAGTTACTTGGTGACAACTGACAAGATATTCAAACTCTACCCAGGTAAGGCTTCCGATATGTCTTCTATATTACTCTTAAAATCATATCAGTATATTCAATATGCCACAGAAGTAGATAGGCTATATATTATTTGAAGCAAATAAAGGAGTTACCGAGCTAAATATCAGAATTATGAAAAATGATCATAACAATTTAATAAGATAGCGGGAATTAATTTCTAGAAAATTAATATATGACCTATTATGTATTTATATACTGAAAATTAATTTATCTTTTAATTTTATTTCCGAAGATTTCTCAATAATAAACGGGCTCAATTTTAAAAAATTACCAAATCCTTTGCCTCACTTACTAGAAATGACAAAATTTATCAATGCTATGAAAAACTATCGTTCTTTGAAAGTTTTGTGGTAGTTTATTACAATTATTGCTGACGTGGCGCCATACATGTTTTACGTAGCTATTGAAAGTTTTGTGGTAGCTTTTGAAAATTTTATGATAGTTTCTTGTGCATTTAACAATAATTTGATAGTTTCTCATCACTCTGCCTAAATATTTGATAGTTTTTTTGAATTAAGACTACTTAAAAAGTGCTCAACTCTTTTGAACCCAGCCCATGTACTGGGCCGGCAGTAAGAGGCCCAATATAATGCGGATTCGGATCTGCAGATAGGAACATACCTCGAATCCGCTAACGAACTCAAAAGGCTACGCGAAAATCGATCAGATCGAAACACAAAAATCCCCAAAACAAAAGGAAACAAATCCCCAAACCCTAGCCCTAATCTCAATTCGATTCATCATCGCCATGGGGAACACGGAGAAGCTGATGAACCAGATCATGGAGCTGAAATTCACCTCAAAGTCGCTGCATAGGCAGGCGCGCAAGTGCGAGAAGGAGGAGAAATCGGAGAAGCTGAAGATCAAGAAGGCGATCGAGAAGGGCAACACCGACGGCGCTCGGATCTACGCCGAGAACGCGATCCGCAAGCGCAACGAGCAGATGAACTACCTCCGCCTCTCCTCCCGCCTCGACGCCGTCGTCGCCCGCCTCGACACCCAGGCCAAGATGCAGACCATCGGCAAGTCCATGGCCAACATTGTCAAGTCGCTCGACTCCTCCCTCGCCACCGGCAACCTCCAGAAGATGAGCGAGACCATGGACCAGTTCGAGAAGCAGTTCGTCAACATGGAGGTCCAGGCCGAGTTCATGGAGGGCTCCATGGCGGGATCCACCAGCCTCTCCACCCCTGAAGGGGAGGTCAACAGCCTGATGCAGCAGGTGGCGGACGACTACGGGCTCGAGGTCTCTGTTGGGCTGCCGCAGGCCGCGGCTCATGCGATCCCCGCGAAGGAAAAGGAGAAGGCGGACGAGGATGACCTCTCGAGGAGGCTCGCGGAGCTCAAAGCCAGGGGTTGATGAATTGAAATGGTATAAAATTTTGATCTTTTATAGTTTAGATTGTCATGGATTTATAAAGTTAGGATTTTGGCATGTATAAATGTTAGGGCATGCATGTCGTGGGTGTCGCTTTGCCTGTACTTTGGCAACACTAGATTTAGGAATCCCCCATAAGCATTGAGCATTAATCATTTGCAGGATTGCAATGATTTGACTAGTTTAGATGCCAAAACTCTGCCCAAGCAATATGCCAATTGTGATAGGCAATGTTCTTGCTGCAGGGAATATTATCTGCACTATTTGCAAGATTAGGGTAAGGGCATATAAGAAGGGCAAAGATGATAGATACTACATGTTTAAAGTTAGGTCAAGCCATTTGATAGGATTTGGACTTATTCCTCATATTCGCCGATTATTTTAGGTTGTATGAACTTATCATCTCAACACTTAAAACCACACCCTTTTTAAATTGGTGATTCAAGATAGTAGGTAGGCCAAAATTGTCTACTGCTTTTTTTTACTTTAGTGCTGGTGATGATTGTACAAGTCAATAACCCAAGGTCTTTGTTCAAGTATGAATTTAATGTTTTATGTTTGTCGTTGTGCATAAGGAACTGCAATCTAAGCCCAAAGCCAGGTATAATGACTACTGTCCGGATCTAAAAAACCAACTTTAAGATTGATAGGGCTGGAATCTAACGTTGTAGAAAATGTTTAGAGCTAGGCAACAAGAAGATAGATCTTTTACCCTTCAAGTAGACCAGAAACCGATGTGGGATGTACCTGTGCTTCCATCTAACCTACAACACATTGGGAAAATTAATTCTGTTAGGATTTCCTTATCAGAATCATCAACAATCAAAAGGAACTGATCAATCTAATTTTCTAACAACATATCATTAGGGTTTACAACGTTTGCAGGGTAGGAATTATCTTTGAAGTTCCTAAAGTCGCCGAAGTCGCAGCCACCATTGTTGGGATCTTACTCTTTTTCTTGAATGGCATGAAAGGAAAAATTAGATTTTGGAGGACAGAAATGCTCCTGACACGTGAGAGTGCACCAATATCACCATTAGACTTCTCAGAGAGTGCAGCACATGGGCCAACATTGGAGCAGAAGCGCCAGCCATTACTGTGATCTAACCCCTCTGCTTGAATGCCATCAGACTCGTGCCTCTCGTGCCTCTGATGGCATTCAAGAAGAGGGGTTAGACCACAGCAATGGCTGGCGCTTCTGCTCCAATGCTGCCCATCCAGTGCACTCTCTGAGAAGTCTAATGGAGAAAATGCCCCTTTCATGCCATTTAAGAAGAAGAGAGATCTCAACAATGGCGGTTGCGACTTTGGGAGCTCCATAGCTGATTTCTGCCATGCAAACTTTAATGGTATGTTGCTATAAGATTAGATTAATCGGTTCCTTTTGGTTGTAGATGATTCTGATATGGAAACGCTACATGATTAATTTTCTTAATGTACTGCAGGATAGATGGAGGCATAGTTACGTTCCACATCATTATCTCGTCTGCTTGAAGGGGTAATAGATTTATCTTCTTGTTGGCTAATCTAAACATTTCTGACCTTTTTTTAATTTGATGTTGATAGAATTGTGCTGTTTGGATTGTGGTGGATTTGTAAAGTTAGGATTTTGGCATGTATAAAGGTTAGGGCATGCATGTCGAGGGTGACACTATGCCTACACTAGTTTATAGAGGAACCCCCATTGATCATTGGGCATTAATCATGTGCAACATTGCAATCATTTGACAAATTTGGATGTCAAAACTCTGGCCAAGTAATAGGCCAACCGTGATAGACAATTTAGGCAATGTTCTTGCTGTTTCTCCAGTCTTTGCTAGTTTATAAGAAGGAGCTACAAGTTCGAGTCAGGTCAACCCATTTGATAGGATTTGGAGGCATTCCTCAATTTGGCTGATTATGTTAGGTTGTATAAACTTAGTCTTATCATCTCAACATATATAATCGTACCCTTTTTTAATTTGTGATCTGAAATAGCAGGTAGGGCAATTGTGTACGCCTTTTTTCCCTTCTTTTCTTTTGGTAGTGAATGTACAAATCATAAGCCCAAGTTCTTTGGTCAAGCGTGACTCTTATGTGTCATGTATATTGTAATGCATAAGGAACTGCAAACTAAGTTCAATGCCATCTACTAAATGACCTCTCCCTGGATAAAAATAACAATATTTAAGATTGGTAGAACATGATTCTAAAGTTGTAAAATCTTATTGGAAGAGAGTTAATGTGAGACATACAGCGGCAAAGATCTTTGATGGTGTCCACATTAGGGATAGGCGGAGATTCTGAATAGTGGATCAACCTAACAAAGTTCAGATGCTAGTTTCAACATGAAATTCTTTGTGATGAGATTATACTTTTGTTATCAATATTTTCGTATTTTGTAATACAAATTGCATTAATAGTCTTTTAATTTTTCTATCAAAAAGAACACATGCATCGATGAGATGATACTCTTAATTATCTAACGCCACCTTCTAGTTGGAGCGCAAAATGGGCCAACTGTGAGCAGAATACAACCCAAATATGCATTACTTTATTCATGAGCTTCGAACCACTCCTAATATACTTTTAAACCGTTAAAAGGAGCGTAAAAATTATATCTACGATAAGCCGTGTATATCCTCACACATAAAGATTTTGCTGGTTGTTTAGATGAAAATGACTCCTTTAGCTGTTCACATATAAAGCTCTTAGTCATTGATCATTCAGCAGTCCTGTCTGTCATTTTAGGTTTACACGGCTTCAATATTCTTTGATAAAATTTCAATGGGTGGCTATTTCTTTCAGGATTCAGGTTCCAAATTTACATTGTAATTCTTGTCCTTGTCAGTTAGTACTCAGCCATTCACAATGCAATATTTACTATCTGTATTTAGAGGAAGCAATTGTCAGAGATCCATTTTGCGTTTGAAGTTAAAAGATTTAATGTAGTGTCGTGTAACATTCCAAGCCATGCAGGGTACCTTTTACAAAAGATGTCTGATGTGGTCAAAACTTAGCCATCATCTACTTGTTTTGAGTTGAGAGAGTAGTGAAACAGTGCACAACGGTACTCCTAGGACCTGAAAAAAAGACCATGCCGGAGTTTTCCCCAGCAGCCTCGCTCTGACGCTCAAGTCAGTTATTTTATTGATAAGATTTTAGGGCTTTAGTGGTGAGAAAATGGCATGCCTCAGGGTTTTCACCTTGGTTTTCATTTGGCGGCCGTTATTTGTTCCCTGTCCTCTCTGACGAAGACAGTAGGGGGATCTTCCTCTTGGATGCCTCTGCCTTTGCTGGGCAAGTCGGGATTCCCTTCGTGGGCCCTTGCTGGGCTAGGGCAGATCAATTATTATTTGTTAGACGCCCGCTAAAGTGTTCTAGGCCGTTTTGATCATAGCGTTTTGGACCTTTCTTGGGCCATGATTTATTCCTGCTATATGGATGTCAAATTAGTGGTTTGATTTCAACCTACAAGAAGGGGAAAGATGAAAGATAATATTATTTACTGGGATACTTAAAATGTCTGTCTGTCTGTGGCTCTGTTGCTGCATCAATTTTATTGATATGCATGACTTGTATTTTAGCTTGATGCTGTGACCAGCTCTAGATTGATGTGATGCATATAAACACTTTTAACCATTCTAGCAAGGCCTGCAACTGTCGTTAGCATCAGGATACACTTCGCATGCTGAGCTTTAGGGCTGAGCAAATATTGGTACGAGTTGGTTAAAAAAACCGAACCAAACCGACCTTATATACAAACCGACTGAAAAACCGACCGAACCATCTGAAAACCGCTGTTCAACTGAACCGAACCGGTTCGGATCGATCTTGTCGGTTTTTTGGTTTGGGCCTGGGCCTAAAATTGTAAGAAAATAAATATAAAAAGCTTTAATCATATCCCCAAAAAAGCTCAAAAATGGCCAGAAGAGAGAAATTATTAGTTTCTTTAACACTAGTAAAACAAATAACAGAAAAATATCAAACACGACTGTTAAAAAGTTATATCTCCCACTTCATAACTTTATATGAATATAGCAACAATAGAACAAACTGCATAATAAAACTTCATAACCGAATATTACATTGCAAATATGAAATATTCAATATAAGTTGCATCACTCTTTCAAATATGAATATTAAAAAGTTGCATCTTCCGCTCTCTCTTTCTCAAATATGAAATATACAACCAAGTTATACGATACACTCTCTCTCTCGCTCGCTCACCGCCTCCCAACTCAACTATTGATTTAAGATTCCATTGTTTTGATTCATTGATTCACCTGAGAAGGGAAAAAAAGAATACACTAAGATAAGATATGAATAATATTGGAAAATTAAAATTAATTTTTTTATACTCTTCTTAATTAATCATGCTTTAGTTGACTCATCTTGAGATATATCGGTGGCACCATATTGAACCGCCGGGTCGTCAGTTAGAAAAGCAAAAGTTAAACCCAAAAGCCAAAAGAAACTAAGTAACAAAAACAAATACGTCATAAAAATATTATGATGAAATGCTTAGCATAACAAGCTCAGATTAAAAACATTATCTCGTAATGTAAAAACTCGTCACCAAACAACTATTCCCTATATATTGAATGACTTATTCTATGTAAGCTGGGGCATCTAAATTAGATACCTACAAGCAATAAACCGAACCGGCCCTACCGATGATCGAAGACTCAACGAGTCAATGTGCAAAGTTTCCCAAAAAATATCCAAACCGAATGAAAGTAAGGCTACAAATTTGATATTAATCCAATCACCAACTTCATAATACAAGAGATTCAATGTATTATGAAAAGGGGCAACTAAAGTTATACAAATCAAAGATATCCTAATTGCATTCGGTAGTAATCATCATTGCATGTTATAGGCCATTAGACCTTATACAAATATCAACAACAAGCATCACAATAAGCATCAAAGACCAAAAGATGGCTGAAACAGTAAGCATCAAAGACCAAAAGATGGCTGAAACAGTGAGCAATAACAAGGTCATCAACAAGGACCAACATCACGATAATAAATTATCAAAAACCACAGGCAGTAAATACAAGCGTCACTCTCACCGCCATAACTAAAGTCTAGCATCCAGAAAATAATCTGATCAACAGAAATTAAATCGACAGCAAATCTGAATAGTGAACAGTAACTAAACTTGGCGAAAAGAAACTTAAACCTGAAACAGCAACATGAAACAACAGCTTGAACACAGAAAGAAACCAACCCAGAAATAACAAGCCATAACAGAATCACAAGCGCCAAGTAATCATAAATTCATAGCTCCGTGATAGTTGGCTCAAGAGACAATTTGCTTAACTCTGAAATTATATACAAAATACAATAATTAACAATTGTTTCAGAATATATAATTATAACTATAAATTTACAAATGATATAAAGTAATGAAAATGCAATTTAAAATGTTTACCATCATCTAATTCCTGAAGTCTCGCTAGATCCTCCTCAATACTAAGTTTAGTCTGCTTCAATTCTGCCCGAATCCAATCCTCGGTGCACAGTAGAGCTTGCGCAATTCTCGGTGTCAATGAGCTTATAAAAAGATCTAAGAAATGGACCACCCGTATTGAAAGCCGACTCGGATGCTACCGTGGAGATGGGAATGACCAATATATTACGAGCCATTTTTGAAAGGATTGGAAACCGAGAACTATTTATTTTTCAGTAATTCAAGATATCAAGATTTTTATTATGTGGCTCATTTGCTTCATTTAGATTTTTTCCGACTCCGAGTTGCATTCATTACTTCCGGATTCCGCTCTAATTCTTTTAAAGCATGAACTTAAATCATCTTTATCTTCTTCAAGCAGGGAAGAATATGATCGACAAGTTTCTATTGTTGTGTTATTTCCATACAAGCATGGAAGAATATGATCAACAAGCTTCTACTGTCGTGTTATTTTCATCTTCAACAAGTATAGAAGAATATGATCGGCTAGTTTCAATTGTTGTGTTATTTCCATACTTCATGTTGTACTCGTTAAATAATTCAAATGCTATCTCCTTGGACACGATATTTACATGTAGGACCTGTAAAGCTAACTCTACCGCGGTAAATTTGTACCGGGGGTCATGAACAACCGCAATATAAGTCAAATAACTCATTTTTCCAACTTCCCCAATACTTATCATACTTATCCCTCATGTGACGAGACATCATACAAAATTCTATATGACTACTTCATGCTGCTTCAAAGATTTTGCAATTTTAAAAATGTCATGAATGAAGTCATCGATGGTCACATAAGAAGAGCCGAAAATCTTGTTTGTGAGTTCATAAATTTTTTAAAGAAAGACACAACCTTGTAACATTGTTCCAATCTTCCTTGGTCGGAATTCCAAATGCATTTTGAAGATCAATCATATAATAAGGTTCTAGTGGGCTTAACCGATCAAAAAGCTCGATCATACTTTTCGGCGGCCCTCGACATCAAGTTGAATTCTACCTAGTAGGGACATCCAAACACAATCCAAGTTTACAATTGATTTTTTCGGCCTCAACACAACTTCTAAATTTTTGACATCTTGAAGGAGATTGTCTTACAAAGCGAATGGCCGAACGAACACGAGACACGGATAAAGTTTGCTCCTTAATCTCATCACTAACAACTAAATTGATTATCTGTGCAATGCAACGCATGTGAAGAAATCGGCCGCCTAACATACAACCATGCCAATTATTTATCTTCCTTTTCAAGTATGAAAATTTAGTGTCATTTGAACTAGTATTATTGACGGTGATCGTGAATACGTCATTGATGCCCCAATCTATTAAGCATGTCTCTACCGCTCTCCCAAGATCATCACCTCTATGATTGGAGACCGGACAAAAGTTCAATATTCTCTTTTTCAAATTCCCCTCATGATCAATCCAATGTGCCGTAAGACGCATATAATTAATGCGTTGGATTGAGGTCCAAGTGTCGGTGGTAAGGCACTCTTTGGCAAGTATCCTGCAAAAAAGACTTTAATTTTGCCTTTTCTTCTAAATATAGACTATAACAATCCCTTTGAACAATAAAACGAAAGGGAATTTTGAAACGCGGACAACAAACCGACATAAAATGCTTAAAGCCTTCACCATCAACCACACTAAAAGGAAGTTCATCTATAATGATAAAGTATGAAAAAGATCTCCTAGTGGTTTCTTGATTAAATACCCAATTACTAACCCCGCTTTTTTTTCCACTTTTCCTAACCTTAATAGCCAATTGAGCTTGTCGGGTTTCCATATTGTCCGGGGTTTTAATACAAATTTCTGCATGAGATAATAGTGAAGTGGTACCATTTCTTTTGGGATTGGCCAGATAAGATTTCCAACAATAATTGCATGTTGCTTTACTGTTCATTTTAAAGTCCTTATCTTTCGTAAAATGATCCCACGCCGACGATTTCATACTGGTTTTCCTCTTAGAAGAGGAAGGGATACATACGGTGTTCACAATTACTCCTTTCTTGCTCCTAGCTCAGAAATGCCTGCCCGAAGAGCTTTGTACTTCAGAATTCTACAAAGTTTAACACAATAATTATAGTGCAAGTTATGTGCGTATCTAGACTTTAGAGCTTATACTCAACTCAGATCAAACACTTTGTAAACACATACAAAGTCGGAACACTTTAGAGTTTAGAATTCTATAAAGTCAAACACAAATATAAATCATCAACTGTCCGAAGATGTAATTATATACAAGACTTACAAACACTTGCAAGTTTATTACTACATATTTTAAATTAAATCTACTCGAATTGAAAAATTCTCAAATAATGAAACCGCTGCAATAAAAATCATGAGATGAAAACCTAAATTTAAAAAACCGTTGTTAAACGATAAAAGAGAAAGGATTTAGATACTTTATTATGTGATCAATGGTCTCTTTATATAGGGATTACAATTACTTGATGCCCAAGCATCATGGTACAGTGTAACGCTAATAACAATATATTCTAAACTATACCAACACTTTTCCTCAAGCTGGAGCATAGATATCAGTGATGCATAACTTGGACAATAGATGAACGGATGCGGGTCTTGAAAGAGGTTTCGTCAAAATATCTGCAATCCGTGCATGAGTAGAAATATGATTAAGATTGATTTTCTTTTCAACAATTTTCTTCCGGATAAAATGGCAATCCACTTCAATGTGTTTTGTGCGTTCGTGAAACACAGGATTCTCTGAAATATGAATTGCAACTTTATTGTTACAGAACAAAGATGGTGTTGTAGAACTAACACCGAGATCTTAAAGCAATGTGGAGAACCATGTCAATTTTGAGACGACATTGGCCATCGCCATATATTCAACCTCGGATGATGAGCGTGCAATATGTTGCTTCTTCCTGTACCAAGTAACTAGATTCCCCGTAAAGAGAACACATAATCCACTCGTGGAGCGACGGTCATCCACAGATCCGGCAAAATCGGCATCAACATAGGCTGCAAGAGACGGATTAGAATAGGGTTTATAAAGAAGACCTTGCCCGGATGTACACTTCAAATAGCAGAGAATATGCTCAACAGCCCGAAGATAGGAAACTAAGGGCGTCTGCATAAACTGGCTTACTATGCTGACTACAAAGGATTTGTTTGGAGGAGTAACCGGGAGATAGATCAACTTTCCAACTAATCGTCGATATTGACCTGGATCGGAAAGTGGCTGGTCATCAGGTGAGCTAACGCGAGAGAGCTTTACTGCTGTATCCATGGGAGTATCAGTTGGGCGACAGCCAAGAAATCCCGTTTCTTTAAGTAGATCGAAAGTATATTTTCTCTATGAGAGAAATAATAATCTCTTATTTCGAGATACCTTTATACCAAGAAAGTACCGTAGATGATCAAGATCTTTGATGTGAAACTATGAGGCTAAGTGAGTTTTGACCTTATATATAGTCTGGGAATCATCTCCAGTGATGATTATGCCAACATAAACAAGGAGAATAGCCATTTCTTCTTTTCGTTTATGTATAAAAGGATATGTATCTGCCGAGCTTTTTGTGAAATTTATGTTTTTTAGGACCATACCGAATTTATCGAACTATGTCGAGGAGATTGTTTTAGCCCACAAATAGATGTTTTAAGATGACGTACAGAGTTAAGAAAGGAAATGGCAGACAAGGAAGAGACAAACTGACACAAAACTGGAGTAAGACGATATGAAATAAATGAAGCAAGAGAATGAGAAGTAGTACATGTTTGTTTACCTTTGCGAAGAGCAATTGGTAAGTCGTCAGACAAACCATCAGAAGGAGGGAGAGGTGAGGGTTCGTCAGCTTCCGGCTGTATACATGGAGGAGTTTCAGTATCCGTTGTTGAATCTATCACTGCTCTCGGTCGACGATGATAGGCATGCATAAACGGAGGAGGATGAGGAACTTCGACAGGAGACTCGGTTTGAATTGGTTAGTCATCTGGAGGTATAGGAAGTGGCGGCGGCGTGACGTGAGGACTTTCCGTTGGAGGGTAAAAGGGCTGATTTTCAAGAAAAGTGACATTACGAGTGACTACGACAGTGGATATAGAAGGAAACAGGCTAATGTAACTTTTTTGAGTCCTAAAATAACCAACAAATATATGTTTGACAGCCCTAGGATTCAATTTATCGCGAGTTAATCGGTGACTATGAACGTAGCAAACTCATCCAAATACTTTAGGAGGAAGGGAAAAAGAGTCTTGGTCGGGAAATAAAATAGAGAACGGTGTTTGGTTTTGAAGAATCGTAGAAGCATGCGATTAATCAAAATACATGCAGTAAGTAAGATAAAATTTCAAAGGCGTTTTGGGACATGCATGTTAAGCATAATAGACCGAGCAACGTCAAGCAAGTCGCGGTTTTTTATTTCAGCAATGCCATTTTGTTGTGGTGTGTATGAGCAGAAAGTTTGATAAATAATCCTATGGGATTGACCAAGAGTTTAAAAAATACGACTCATGTATTCTTTGGCATTATCAGTTCTTAGAGTTTTAATAGACGTATTAGCCTTATTAACCATTTCATTAATAAATGTTTTAAACACATGTGGTAATTTAGGTCGATCACGTAAAAGAAACAGCCATGTCATTCTAGAATAATCATCAATAAAAGTGACAATATTTGTAACCAAATATGCTAGTATGTTTGTAGGGATCCTAAATGTCAGAATGAACCAACTCAAAATCGAAAAACTACGTTTATTAACTGGAAAAAAAGATGAACGAAAATGTTTCCTAAAACACATGACTCGCATGAAAAATCAGATAAAGAGAAATCAGTTAATATGGTACGTAGCATAGGAAAATGTGGATGTCCAAAACGTCGATACCAGCAAATGGTAGAAACAACAGCAAATACAGAAGGCGGCACATCCAAGTAGTTCATGCTATTAACTTCTTTACCCCCACCAATCCTCTCCTTCATCTGAAGAACCTGGATCACAAAGTATTTAGATGTGAAAGTTATTGAACAGTTGAAATTATTGATAAGGCGACGAACAGATAAAATATTTGTACGAAGTGAAGGAACACCTATAATATTTTTAAGCAGTAAGGTAGATGACACATCAATTTTGGTATAACCATTAATAGGAAGGACATCCACATTGGCAATAGAAATGAATTTATGCGAAGTGGAAAACACGGAGTTAGAAGCAGTATGGGTCATGTGGTCTGAAACTCCGGACTCAAGGACCCAAGTGTTTGACTGAGATAGTAGAGATATACCTGATGTGGTTAAGTTGGTAATAAAGATATTAGAGAAAATACGTTGTAAGTGCTGTAAGTCTTCAGGAGAGATCTGCGAAGATGATGATGCTGGTGGTTGGGTCGTTGTGGATGGAGCATCTGTAATTTGTCGGGTGGTAGGAATCTGATCTGGATAGCCATACTTCTCCCAGCAGAATTGATATGTATAGTTGGTACAACCGCAATGAGAGCAAGAAATGGAACCACGACCACGTCTGCGAGGATCAATCTTGTTGTCTGTCATATTGAACATTGCATGCAAAGAGAGCAAGCAATAGAAAGTGCAGATCTAGCACATAAAAAGAGAGAAAGATCGAAGGTTTACTCAAGTCAATTCCCGATCATTATAGATTGGAAAAAAGGTTTTTGTTATCTCGAGTAGCATCACCTGCCTGGTTTCGAAGTAGAGATGGTGGATCTCGGCCGCCCTTGCAACGGTTGCCGATGCCTTGAGGACGAGAGGTCGAGGAGGAGAGGTGGGTGGCGGCTTGGAGAGGCGCAGGGAGAGTTCGAGCGGCGCAGGCCAGGCGAGGTCGAGGGCGGCGCAGATGAGGCGAGATTTGGAGGTGGCGGGTGGGTTAGTTTTTTTTTGTTTGGAGGGTTAGGTTTTAGGAGATCCGTGCTGATACCATGTTAAACGATAAAGTAGAAAATATTTAGATATTTTATTATGTGACCAATGATCTCTTTATATAGGGATTACAATTACTTGATGCTTAAGCATCATGGTACGGTGTATCCTAATAAAAATACATTCTAAACTATTCCAACAATTGTAAAACATAATTTATACTTGTTCAGGTCCTTTAGGAGCTGTTGTAGGGGGAGGAGGGGCTTGCTCTGACATGCTTGTTGTTGCTGTCTTGCTCGATTGAATTAAACCCTAAATCAGCCCCAAATCTTGAAGAATGAAGAAACCCCAAATCAGCCCCAAATCAGCCCGAGTCTTGATTGATTTTGTTGTCTTGCTTAGAATTAGAGATGTGAGAGCGAGAGATTTTTGTTATGTTTAGACTTTTGAGGGATCCGCGTTAGGGTTGTGAATAGAGTGGTGGCGCTTAGAAGTTAGAAAAAGAGAGTGAAGAGAAAGAGAGAGAGATTAGGGCTACGGGTCAGAAATCAGTATATATGATATAATTCGATCGGGTTGGGTTTGGTCGGGTTACCGATATTCGAACCCGGCTACCGACCCGACAACCGATTTCTCCCCAAATAAGCACCGAACTAAACCTCTTCACACTAAAAACCGAGTCAAATCGGTCGGGTCGGTCGGTTTCGGTGTGATTTGCTCTGTCCTACTGAGCTTGCAGGGCTTCAATGCCTAACATTCTACCTGTATCCTTTAAATAGATTGCTGGACATCTATTTCCTTCACTTTTTGGTTTTATTCTCTTTAATGTTGTAGGTTCCAACCAAGTCTAACAACACCCCAATATGAAGTTCCGGCTTTATTTTGTCAGAATTTATTTGTCCGAGTAATACTTTACCTACCCGCTTGAAATCCATTCACAATCTACCTAAGAGACAAAATGGTGGACCCATAACATCTTGGTACTAGTGCCAAACAAGTGGGCCCATGGTATTTGTCTCATGGGTGGATTGTGGTAGGATTTCATGCCTGGTTGGTTAAGTATTTTTCGTAAAAGAATAAACGATCTCTTTTGTATATTCGCCATCTTTAAAGCATATATTTGGAATTTTTAGAAAGAAATTTTATGAGACATGATTCTTGTCTTAGATCCATAATGCTCTCCCTGTAGCTTGCTTTAGGAGAAACATCTTAAACTTTGCATGCACTGATCTAAGACAACTTTGGATTCAAACCAGCAACGTAACTGTCGTCCTTTTTGGTGTTTCATGAACTTAACTTCATAATGGATGTCTATAATTTTCATTCTAGCTGGTAGCAATATAAGTATTTTCATCTCGTCGGATCACGCACCGTAAACTACAAATTGTCATAGTAGCTTGGTTATGTTCCAAAGTACACACAATTGCTTAAATACTGTAATTCTGTTGGATTTGATACTTTCAGCCTCTAAATTTTGACTTTTACAGGGCATGTCTGCATGAAAACTTGACGAGAGCTTTCACAGCCGTCATCTAGTATCAGAAATAATTCTGGCAGTAATTTTATGTTGTACCATAATTTTTATTAATATCCAACCTGCAGGTGTTGATTTTAACCGTTAGAATTAGTTCCAGTTTTAACTATTTAGAACATATCATTGTGCAAATATGTCTGATGTTTTATACTGTTTGCGGATTACCATGATTCCCCTTATCTAAATATATTTGACCAGAGATGTATATGTCTGAAGATTGTTTCTTGTAATGCCTTGGTTTTTCTGTATCACAGTATACATAATGCATGCCTATTGAGATATACAACTTTATAATTCCACAGTGAAAAGGGTTAAATAGGTGGACCCTATTCTGTTATAAAACTACTTGTACATATTAAGAATTTCTTGATGTTTAGTAGATCCGACTGAAAATCATGTGACTGGACTGAAATGCTCACCCTTATTCTATTTGTTAAGTGAAGGTGAGAGAAGGTATATTTTAAGGGGTTTTAATTAGTTATAATAAATGATAAACTGACAGATGTTACCTAATACTGCTGCAATGTGTCTTATTTATGCTCTAATTAATATTTACTCATTTCATGTGACACTCTTGGGTTGGTTGTTTATGGACAGCTAATTGAATCAAGATTGGTTGTAATGATTCTTATGCTAATATTCCATTTTCTTTGACATTCAATACCTATAATTTATTTAAAACACGCTTAAAAGTAAATTGAGCCTTTTTTGGTTCCGTCAAATCCAATATCCTAACTAATATCCAATTTTTCTTGTCTTCTCCCTTTTTTGTAGTTATAATGACAAAGGTCAAAGTGCCATGTTGAGTTCATTGCTCATGTTGTTATGGATTCCATATAAGAAAGCTACAATATTTGCTTCAAGCTTTGGTTCTCTCTTTCAGACAACTGTTTGTAAGAATCTATATGAGCGTTATATTTTCTTTCTCGTTGGTAAGAACATCCCACACACAATCATTTGCAAGGATGGTCGATTCAAGTGAGTAATTGATAACCTTCCATGAATTTCTAGATCGACATCACTATTAGATACAAAATATTTAAGGAAACAATAAATATGAAAATTCAGAAGTGTACATGACTGTGAGGTACAAAATGTCATATCAACTAGATGGAAACTTATCGCTCTTTAACAAAGCAAGGCATCTAATATTATACCCATCTTCATCTATAATGGATATAATTAATGAACTTGCACCAACTCTCCAAATTATCAACATCAAGCTATAATTTGTTTCGTGATGTTATCCATCACAAACAGTTGATATTGTTGATATTGTAACCACGAGTCCATATAAATATTAGTGTTCTTATTATCATATAGACGTGCTTCCGTAAAACAAAGTATACTTGTTTAGAGTGTGTCCATATATCGAAGAGCAAGACAAATCGAGAAACTAAATTAATATTAGTGTGCCCATTAGAAAATTTTGATTTTCTTTCTATTTGATAGGAAGAAGACCTGAATGAATAAGAAAATTGTTTCTCAGTCCCCCACCCCCCCACCACAATATCTCTCTCACTCATGTTTTACCATATGCATGAGAAATTCCCCAATATATTCTGTAGATAGACAGTTTGGGCCAACACTTGCAGTGTAACCATATAACAAATCTTATTGGTTTTAGTCTTCCATTTTTCTCTAGACTTTTGCCCCTCAAGCAATTTCAATTTTTGGCTATGAAATCGGAGAAAGCTATAAAGCTATTTTTTCATGTTTAGAAATGTCTGGTTGATTAATAACGAGTGGTTAATTAAAAGAAATGTCTCGCTGATTAATATACATGATGATTTCTTTACTTATCCACTTGAAAACATACCCATATTTATCCAAGAGCTAAAATGATGGAGCTCACAACATCTAAATGTTAGTACCATACAGGAGAATTCATAATGTTTGTCTCTTGGATAGATGAGTAAAAATTTAAAATGAGTATGAAAATTATTTTACGACGAGTAAGACCGAAATAGGGGGGAGGCGGAGGGGGGGGGGTTTGCACCCCACTCTCACATGGATGCATGTGTTGCAAAACTGTTTGCATACTTTGCATATAAACCTCTCTGCAATTGATATCTCGAAGGGCTGTTCATTAGATTGTAACGAGTGAGATGAATTTTAATTTACATAATCGTTCACTCACTCACATCTTTTTTCCCGAAGCTTTTGTGGTACATAGTTATAGATCTCTGACATCACAATCCACATCAGACTAAATACTGCATATTTTCTATCGGTAGTAAGGATATGACCAACACAATCCAGATTGTGTTCTGCCAACATCCGAAGATTTATTGAAATAAGGTTTAACAAAAAAGGAAGTACTTGAAGTTTCTTTTTATTTGAAATTCACTAGTTGCTTTTCTTCCTTTTCTTCCTTCTGGTTTTTTACTGGAAATAAATTATTTATTTTGATGGTTACCAAATCCATTAAAGGGGTCATTGATGGAAAAATTATGGTAGAGCTTACCTGGATTTGCCATTGAGAAATCAATTATTCTGGAAGAATCCAATGAAACAGAAGACTGCATGTCGTGTTGTCTTCCAAAAGCATGGCGTTGATTTCTGCTCTTGATGACACATGGTATGACGGTGGAAAAAGAGGACCAATTCCTAAATCCTTGCCTCCAGAGAAGTTTTATTTTTAAATGCAAGCAAGTTATAACCCCCCCCCCTCCCCCCCCCCAACAAACTAAAGCTTAATTGGGATAGCTCATGTTGGACCACCTATGAGCCACGCCGATAATCTAAGTTCAAATACACTTCAGATGCTAAAACTTTAAGAAAACCAACCACGTATTTCCCAAAACCATGAATTACAATATACACATGGACGGATCGATGAGATTTTTACGATATGTTTTATAGAATTTTAGTTGCGTTTTGAGCATGTTTTATATAGTTACATTTGTCATGCATGTTTTATATAGTTACATTTGTCATACGTGGCTTAATTTGCAAATCCTCCTTGTCATGAAGGAACATTATTTCCTATGCTGGCTGATGGTGGCCGCGTATGTCCGTACAAGAGAGAAGAAATAAAAGTGCAGGTACCATACGTTGTCTATAAGGCTGTCCCAAATTCTTCCCTTTTCTCTTCCTGTGTCCGGATGCATTAATCCGGAAATGAAATAATTTCTCTGTCATGAAATTGAGAAAAGCAATAAGAAAACAAGGGATTATAATAATATGCAACTATTCAGGGAAAGCTCGACTCATGCAAGCTTTGCTCCCCAATCCTTGTTTTACTGCTCATTTCCCCAAGAGTTTTACTGACAACGTCCATTGTCAGTTGTGCACAAGATTCAAGTGCACTGGAGACCAATCGGAATGTTGATTTCCGTGCAAGTACTATAATGATTTTATTTGATTAATGTGATCCTGGTGGGGGGTGCGGGTGTGGGTGGGGGGTGGGGGAATTCACGTGGTTTGTGTGGGATTGGGATTCTCTATTCTTGATTTCTCATGCTTACTACATCTAATGCTGCATAGTAGTGTACAACATAGGAGAACGTAACGAGGAAAATCCAAACGATTGAATTCATTAAACCAAGAGAAAATTGATCAGGTATGTATAATTTGTAACTGTTTAATATATGATATATAACATATGTTAATGTGATCTTAATCAGAAAGATGCAATAAGAAATGGTTCAAAAGTTTCTCAATAATTTAGAGAACATAATTTCCTTTCCATTTGTAAACACATATTAATTCGCCTTTGCTTTATTTAAGTTTTAGCCTAGCTGGCTAAAACTAACCGTCATTGTTCGGGTTATAAGACGAAGGTCCCCGAGCGACGAGAAAACCCATCGACATTTTTCGGGTTCTTCCGGCCTCCCCAATATTGAAAGGGAAAGTGATCGTTCTCTCTGCTTGGACGGAATGGTTAGTAAATCTGGAGAGAACGTACGAGATAGATTGGAGACCGGACGACTTTAATCTCATACGCTGGAAGCAGTCGTAAAATAAGATGTCCGCCGAGCTTCCTGAATCAACGAGAATTATCCTGACTTCGAACTGATTTACCCGGGCAATGATTACTAGGGGATTATTGTGCGGGACGGAAATGCCATGCAGGTCATCTTCGGTGAAGATGATGGAAGCAACCTTCTTGCACTCTTGGAAGGAGGAGCACTTTAGGTCATGACCGGCATGATACGTCGGGTGGCTTCATTGCTCGGAGTTGAGCCGACGGAGACGATCATGATTGTTGGGGTAAAAAATTACACCCCGGTTGATCAAGTCAAAGTCAAAGTCAACCCTAAATAAGTGGGTCCAAGTCCAGATCAAATGGGCCCATGTCCAAGTCGAGCCCGAACATGAAACGACTGACCTGTCCTATGCCAAAATGAAAATCATATAATAAATAATTTTATGTAACTTTTATGAATAAATGTACGAAAAATGGGTATAAAACCAAATTTTTGTAAAGCCCATGACACATGTGCAAAAGAAATGAGCACATGAGGTATGAGATGGGCAAAAATGCTATTTTGTAAATCCCAAGAGGCTATATGTAAATTTGTAAACCTATATAAGGCAGCATGATAATGAAATGAAGAATAATAATTCATTCCTCTCAAAATCTAGGTTTTTGTGACTCCTTCTCCTTCCTCAAAATTCTAAACCTTCTTTTCCCTTTTTTAAATTAAATTAAGAGTTTAACTCTTCTTTTTTAAAAAAGAAACAGTTTTTCATCATAAAACCCTTGAAGGGGAACTCAGATCTCCCATTAAATCTCTGAAAGGGGAAATTTTTAAGTCTCACCCCCCTTTCTACAAGATCCAGCCAACAGAAATGAGGAAGAAGGAGACACATCTCCAAAAATCCCACTTCGGGAAAAATCCAAGACTCAAGAGAAGATCCAGGGCTCAAGAGAGAAGAAAGGGGTCCCCTTTGATCACCTCTGAAAATCTTTTGGGAGTTCAACTCCAAGACCCAAATCCTCAAAGAAGTTTAACTCCTGATCCAGATCATTTAGGAGTTTAACTCCAAATCCAAATCTTTTAGAGTTTAACTCCACTCAAAATCCTTTGGGAGTATAACTCCATAAAGATAAAAATCTTCTCTTTTTCTGGGAGTTTCCAAAGTCCCTCAGAGTTTAACTCCTAATCCCGGGGCTAAGTCCCCCTCCTTCTTTTCTGTAAGCGTCCAGCGCCCACGGGCTTTGCACGTGAGGCGTCCAGCGCCCACGTGCCGGACGCACGAGGCGCCGGCGCCCACACGCTAAGCACGTGAACCACCGGCGTCCCCGTGCCTCGAACGTGGCCCGCGGGTGCCCAGCGCCCACGCGCCACGCACGCGTTCTTAGGACGCTCCTCACTCCTCTTTTTCCATGCACTCTACATTAAAATTACCTTTCCCGTTAGAAAAAAATTCTAAAGGGACGTTGCCCGTACCCCGCAAGGGGGGCTGCTAGCCCTTTTAACCCCCAGCCCGCTATCTGGATAGCGGGACCCCCGTAAACTCTGAGGGTCCCCCGATACGTCCAAAAACATACACACAACCACCACACATTGAGTTCGCATGACTAGTTGAGCCGTCAATCGGAGGTTCCTTTGCTTCAAAGGCGAGGGGTAATTAACGGCAGCTTAGTCCGCGTCTGCTGGAGATTCGGACCCCCATAATCAATAAACCCTGCCCTGCCCCAGACAGGGGGAATCTGTATATTCCTGACAAGCGCGTGCATTCCCATCTCAATGGGGTGATGAAAAACACTCTATAGATTCTGGCACGCCCAGTGGGATGTTTCTCTCCTCCCATATTTCGGGTTAAACGTTTATGCGAACTTAATCAACATACATATCGATATTTATACTAAAATAACGCTCTTTCACGCAGGCTTTCAAGCGACCAATTCTCAACAATGTCTCCAAAGATGAGCTCAGCCCTCAAGACAGCTCCCATCTCCTATATGATAAATATGGACGTCAGGACGATCTTCCCGGCCAGTCTCGGGCGACAGTGAGAGGAGCCGCTGCTACTATTTGGCTCTATTCTGTTCGTGTCAGCTTACGCCATCACTGTTCCTCAAGCCCCGGTGATAGATAAACCGGCCTTAAAAAGGAAAAGGCCAAATGTCATGGTCGCGAAGGGACTTCAGCCCAAGCACAAATCCGTTTCCGAGCGACTCTCCGTTGCTCCAGCTGGGGGCAAGGCCATCAATACCAACAAAGCAATAAGGCATCCCGTGCAAGCTCCAGCGGGGCCCCTGACAACTGCTCAATCGGGTATCTTTTCTAATCTTCCCGTCAATCGACTCACGATGGCATCCTGGATAATGGATGCCCGCTAAGCCCTCAAAATCGAGAAGTTACGGCAGAAAATACTCAGATACAGAACCAACAAAAGGGCTAAGGCTCCTGCTAGGTTGGACTTCATGAGGTTCTAAGAACAGGGTTACCCCACAACAATAGCTGAATTGGCTGTAAAGCTCGCCAACTCTTTTGAACCACTCAAATTGATCCAGAAGAATGCCATGATTGCAAGAGTCAAGAAAATTGCGAGCCAGACAGTGCCACCCAAGGAAGCAGTTAGGCCAACCGTCTTCAGTCGCTTATCCGTTTCAGAAGAGGAAGGGCCACGACGATGGTCCGAAAAATCAGCCGCCAAAGATAAGGAGATGACTGGATATGTAGTCCACATTGTCTACATGGCGGGCACACACGGAAAAAGCAAGGACGGGGCCATCACAACTCAAATCCAATCTGGTGTGAATGTGGTTGCCACTTCCCAAGACCAGCCTCCTCTGGAAGGTAATGAAAACCCTTCTAGTGAGGCTGATAAACAGAGAGATCCTTCGGTTCATGAGGAGTCGAGCTCGGAAAGCGAAGAGGAGCCAATCTTCCGTCCCAAGACTGCGGAGCAGCAACTTCTCCAAGAGCTCCGAAAGCAGCTCAGAAACAAAGACAAGAAAATGGCCAAGCTCTACTCAAAGATTGACGACTTAACAAATGTCGTCTTACGGCTCACGGCCCAACTTGCCTCTCAGCCGCCCAATCAAGCGCAGGGCTCTGCTCATGAACCGGGAAACAGTGTCCCAAGGTAACCGACGCTTAGTCCCTCAAATCCAAAGTGGGGCGAGTCGCATGAAAGTCGGCCGAATCCTATCTCGGAAAATGTCTTGACTACCGATGACAGCAACCCACTGACACAAGATCAAATCATGGATTGTCGCCAACAAAGTCAAAACAGTGGTAGTCGAAACCGGAGCGCAAAAATATATTAGTAGCAATGGGAGACCATATCCTACTCAGTATGATCTGGTAGAGTTTCCTGGTGGCTATATCATCCCTAAATTCGGAAGATTCGATGGGATGGGAAACGTGAATCAGTACATTGCCTACTTTAAAGCCTTATGCGGGAACACTGGCGGAAATGATGCGCTTCTCCTCCGCCGGTTCGTTAATAGCTTAACCGATGTCGCTTTCGATTGGTACGCGAGTATACCGGATGGCTTCGTTACCACTTTCGTTCAATTGGAATCTTTATTTTGGCAAAGGTTCATGAGTGTCAGCGATAAAATCATCGTTGCCGACCTCATGAGGACCAAGCCAATGAACAACGAAAGCGGCACGGATTTTATAATCTGATGGTGCAACCCTCCGTTAAATGTGAACCGCCTATAGAGCAGGACCAATCTGTCAGCCTCCTCGTCGGAAATCTCAACAATTGGATGGCCCCGATTCTATGCACCGCGGATCTCAAGACGTTCCAAGAATTGACCAAGAAAGTTCAAATGCTGGAGCGCTCAAAATAGGAATCTTTCTCGGACTCCCAAAATAATAATAAATTCTGGGGAAATCGAAAGGACGATAACCGCAAAGGCGGAAATTCCGATGATGCTGAATCTTTTAACACTTCAGCTAACCGAAATAAGCGAGAGATGAGCGGGCCTAATGCCAACCAGTATCGAAAGCCAGTGTTCCGAGAGGGAGGAGAATATCCACTGAAAGAGAAGCTGGATAAGATCGATTCCTTCAGAAGGGACAGAATTCATAAAATATTCAAGGATGCCCTAAGAAACGGTCTGCAACTGCCTATTCCAAAGAGGCCACATGAAATGAACATGACCGGTGTTGGGGTCATAAATTACACCCCGGTTGCCTAAGTCAAAATCAAATTCAACCCCAAGTCATGTGGGCCCAAGCCCAGGTCAAGTGGGCCCATGCCTAAGTCGAGCCCCGCGGCGAGCCTCCCCCATACCAAAATGAAATCATGTAATAAATAATTTTGATATAATTTTTTTATGCATGAATGTAAAGAAAATAGGCATAAAACTAAATTTTTGTAAACCCCATGGCTCATGTGCAAAAAAAATGAGCACATGAGGCATGGTATGGGTAAAATGCCATTTTGTAATGCCCAAGGGGCTATATGTAAATTTGTAAGCCTATATAAGGCAACATGATAATGAAATAAAGAAGAACTTTTTCATTCCCTTTAAAATCTAGGGTTTTCGTGCCTCCTTCTCCTTTCTCAAGATTCTAAATCTTCTTCCCATTTTCAATTAAATCAAGAGTTTTACTCTTCCTTTTCCAAAATTAAATAGTTTTTCACCAAGTGGGCCCAAGCCCAGGTCAGGATGGTGATGACCGTCTCGTCCCGGTGCTCGGGTACTTTCAGGAGAGTATTGTAGAACCGGGTGATATAGCCCTTAAAAGATTCTCTGTCCTAACTCTTGATGGTGAATAGATAGTCGACCGACCTCTTCTGTCATCGGTTGGCGAAGAAGTGGATGAGGAACTGAGTAACCAACTCGTTGAAAGTTGAGATTGAGCGCGGAGTCGGGCCACGGAACCAGTCTCGTCTGGCCTGGATGAGAGTGGTGAGAAAGGCTCGGTATTGAGCCGCATCCGAATTATCTTGAAAGCTCATGCCTGCGGTGAACGTGTCCAAGTGGTCATTCGGATCAGACTTCCCGTCAAAGAGAGCCAATTTTGGTGGTTTATTAGGGATGCGACCCGCTCTCTCAGTAACTGCTCAGTGAAGGGATTTGTGAGAGAGTTCGTGGAGTATTTTGCTAATTCGCTGGACGAATCGGTGGCGAGTCCATGTCCTTAATCTTTTTCTCGAGGACCTCGATTCGCTGCTGGTACCCCAAGAATTCTCCATAATCGGAGTGCCTGATATCTCTGCTTTGGGCTTGGGTGATGGAGCGGCTTCGGCTTCGCTCTATCACGTTCCTCAGATTCTCCGGGTGAACCCTTCGTAGCCTCCCCCGACATGCATCATTGGCATGGCTTCGATAATTATGGTGACGTCGGACTTTCCTGGAATTAGACGAGCTGACCGACGTCGCCTCAGAGGGCAAAGAAGCGCGGTGAGCGTTGAAACGACAGTTCAGTTGGTCCTGAGACCTTGGCGTTGGACTGTCCGGCGCCCAACAAATCATGAAATCATTCCTCGTATATGGATTGCAACTGCTGGAATCAGCACGCCGGCTTTCCGTGGTGTCAGGATTGGCCAGAGCGAGACCGAGGACTTGAACGCATCCATCTATCGCCTCGTGCACACCGTCGTTCTGAGGAGCATGGGTGGAGGTTTTCCTGGCGTGACTGGCAGTTTGGACACGAGCGAGCGCGTCCACCATCACTGGTAGTCGGTCGATCCATGCTGATAAGGCTTCGACGATGTTGGGAGGAAGAGTGGAGCCGTCCCTACCTCCGTTACGGAGAACGAGATAGCTCGTGCTAGGATCTTCGTTGCGATGATCGCTGGTTATCGAATCGAAAGCAGAATATCAACTTTTTGGGTGGAAAAGCTTATCGTTTCCCACAGACGGCGCCAACTGATGGAGGTCGGGATCTCCCTCAGATATTGTCCTCCGTCGATATTGCGGCCAGCGGGGCTGAATGGTTGAGATTTGTAGTAGGAGGTTGGGTGTGGATCTCAATGGGTTGTTGATTGTGGTTGACATCGAACTATCTGCAAAGGAAGTCCTAGGGTGGGAAACCATCGTAGGACCCTCCGACGATCAAGTAAGTATCGAGAAATAATTGGACAGAGTAGCGGTGTATTAGATTGAGTTTGAGTTACCTGAATCGTCTGGAGGAAGGGTTTATATAGGGGTCGCATGGAGTGAGCTATTGCGAGATCCTTACCGTCAGTTCCGCCCGCGCATCACTTTTGCATTAATGGCGAGATACGCTCATTAATGACGAGATACGCCGGCGTAGGGTGCGGGACGTGGAGCGGGGGAGATTTCATCGTGGTGAGATACACGGAGTGGGATGCGGGACGTGGAGCGGCGGAGATCTTGTCGTAGCGATATACACGGAGCCGTTACGTGGACACCCGTGCTCCATGCTTCCGGTTAAACAGAGGCGCTGATGAACCTTAGCTATATGATAGCACGGAGATGAGCAAGGAAGCTAAGAAAGCTCGACTCTTGTGATTGCTCCGAGACGAGCTATTGGCTGATGGTTAGACGAAGAGGGAACGTACTCAAGGGAACCCCCTAGAGGTCGGTTGCTATCTCGGAGGCGAGGCGTGAGGAATGTCCCCGTTGCATCATAGCTATTCCAGCTCCATAGCTTCCAGGAATTTAGTGGGCTTATATAGACGACACGTCATCTGCTGCGTCTCATGATGTGGGGAATCCCCAATTATGAGTATCATCGGTGTTGATTTCCCCTCTCGATGACACATGGTATAACAAAGTGGAGAAAGAGGACCATTTCCTACATCTTTACTCGAAGAGAAGTTTTATTTTTAAATGCAAGCAAGTTATAATTAAACACCCCCTCCCCCCCCCCCCAAACTAAGCTTAATTGGGATAGCCCATGTTAGACCACCTATGAGGCAGACCAATAATCTAAATTAGTTCAACAAATACGACCTTAGAGCAATCAAGAAAAAAAATTAATTAGTTAAAATATACTTCAGATGGTAAAACTTTAAGAAAACCAACCACATATTTCTCAGAACCATGAATTACAATATACACATGCATGGACGATCCATGAGATTTTTATGATATATTTTATAGAATTTTAATTGTGTTTTGAGTATATGTTTTATATAGTTATATTTGTGCTTTGCAAATCCTTCTTGTCATGTAGAAACATCATTTCTTGTGCTGGCCATTTATGTCCGTACAAGAGAGAAGAAAAAAAATGTAGGTCTTATATGCTGTCTAAAGCTGTCCCAAATTCTTTCCATTTCTCTTCCCTGTCCGGATGCATTACGTCCAGACAGGAAATAATTTCCCTGGCATGAAATTGAGCAAAGCAATAAGAAAACAAGGTATTATAATAATATGTAACTTAGGGGGTAATATGCAAAGCTCTGCGACTCATGCAAGCTTTGCTCCCCAATCCTTGCTTTACTACTCATCTCCCCAAGAGTTTAACTGACAACGTCCACTTTCAGTTGTGCACAAGACTCAAGTGCATTGGAGACCAATCGGCATTGAGTTCCGTGCAAGTACTATAATGATTTTTTTTGATTAATGTTTTCCTTGGTGTGGGGGTGGGTGGGGAGAATTTCAATTGGATCGTGTGGGATTTGGATTCTGATGACGCACGATATCGGTGACCTCCCAGATCATGACACGTGGCAGATGGCGTGTCCCCAAGCTCACAAGAAAGGACCTACAGTGGCGACCAGACCACTCCTGTGCCCGTCCTACGAACAGGCGTTGGCTCACCTCCGAGCCCACTGCACAATTGGTCTCCTCGGCCTCACAGCTCGTCTTCGGGCTACCGCAAAACCAAGATACCTCGGCTCTCTCGCTCGTCTGTGAGCTCTCCCGCCGAGGTCATCTTCCTCGGTCTCATCGACCGACCAACAGCACCGCTCACAGGCGCAACTGTCATCCCGCGAATCTCGCCATGCGCGAGATTTTCGCCGGCCACATCCCACGTTCCAAGCCATCACGATCTCCCATTAAGGAGCATGTCTCGCCACTAATGGGAGATCCCGCTCATCACGCAGGCATGACGTTGGGAGCGTAACGACCGGCGTGATTCTCGCGCCTACCCTACCTGCTGCCACCGCTATATAAACCCCTTCTTCAGACGGTCCAAGTAAGCCATTTTTACTCCACTAAGTCGTTACTCTGCTCGGATTTCCTCTCTAACTTGACCGTCGGAGGGTCCTCGGTGATACAACCACTCCGGGACTTCCTTGCAGGTAGCTCGGCGCAAACAACCCCAAACCCATTAAGATCCACACGCTTCAGGAGCTAGCCTCCGGATCAAATCCCAGCCGTCCATCGCCGCCATCTGCAGATCAATGGAAGGTAACATCTTGACGCGTGGATCCGCCCCGCATCAGCTGGCGACGTTTGTGGGAACACATTGATTCCACAAGACAAAAGTCCATCTTCCGATCTTAATCTAATGGTGAGTGATCATTACGACGATCCAAGCACTAGCCACCGCCTCCCCTTCAACGGAGGCACGGACGAACCTCCTCCGCCAAATGCCATCAACGTCCTTGCCGGCCGGATAGACAGACTCGCGTCTGTCATGGAGGCGCTCATTCGTGCCAAACGGCGGGGCAAGTTCCCCAGGTCGCCGCTCCTCCGCCTCGAGACCGGGACCCCTATAGGGGGAGAGAAGACTCCGCACGCGTCGGCACTGCCGACCACCGCCTCGCTGCCTCCCATGGCCGCAGATCTCCCGGGCCAATATCTTCTGCGACTCACTGGGCGCCCCACAGTTTGACACCGAGGTCCGTCGCCAGAGTACCTTGCCCTGAGCCTCTTCGCGACCCTCCCCTCCCGAGGAGATGTCGATCAGCCTGCCTGTTCCTAGGCATGACCAACACTCCCTCCCTCGATGGGGCGCGCAGACGGGACTCGCCACGGCGGCTCGAAGACTACCTCGCCGGGAGATCTGAGGAACCTCATTGAGAGGAACCGGGGCCGATCCCAGACGCATGTTTCCAACAGCAGAGGCTGGGGGTCAGAATGTGCCGAATCGTCGGGATACCACGACCGACTCGACGCCCTCGAGAAGAAGATCGAGGGTATGCATTGGGAAGGTCACCGCTCGGGCGACAGGGCTAAATACACCGCCGACTCACTCACCAAGCCATTCACCGAGGAGCTGCTTGCCGTCCACGTCTCCTCCCGCAACAAGCCCCCAAAGGTCTCTCTCTTGACGGTAAATCCGACCCGAAGGACCATTTGGATATGTTCACCACGGGAATGAGCTTCCAAGATAACTCCGACGCCGCCCAGTGCCGAGCCTTCCCGACCACTCTCATCTGCTCTGGACGAAACTGGTTCCGAGGACTCGAACCTCGCTTGATCTCAACTTTCGTCGAGCTGGCCACCCAATTCCTCGGCCACTTTGTTAGGAACAGGCGGCAAAAATGCACAGTCGACCTTCTCTTCACGATCAAGAGCGGGGACAAGGAGACGTTCAAAGCATACATCACCCGCTTCTACAACGCCCTTCTCGAGGTCCCGTAGCACCGGGACGAGACCGTCATCATAGCCCTGAGGTCTGGTCTTAGGCACAAGGAGTGGTTACGCTCCTTTGCATTAGCGCAACCCAAGACCATGGCCGAGGTAAAGTCCTAGACTAAGCGCGAGGTCCAGCTCAAGTCCGAGGTGAACGCGAATCTCCCCCGGGCAGAGCAAGCCGACTAAAAGAAAAAGGGCAAGGGAAGAGAGAAAGAGATCTGAGCGGTCAAAGCCCTACATCCCAAAGTTTCAGGAGTACACCCCGCTCAACGTCTCCCAGACAGTGCTGCTAGAGGAGGCTAAGGGCTAGGTGTTCTTCAAGATCCCCCCGATCTCGTGAATGGCCTCAAAGCGAACCCGGGGCCCTACTGCATTTTCCACAGGTCGCTAGGCCACTCCACGGAGAGCTGTAAGCAGCTCCGGGACTATATCGAGGAGCTCATCCGTTCGAGATACCTCGCGGCGTACTTGAGGGACAAGCGGCAAGCTGACCGCGAGCAGGAGCAGCGTCCCCTCCCCGCCGAGCTGACCATCGGCCAAATCATGGTCATGTCAGCAGAGGACACGTCTGGCACCCACGAAGCTCAGTACCCTATGCCGGGCATAGAGGCCAACAGATACCCGAGGGGCTCAAGCTGCACAAATAAGAACATCTACTAGCATGTATTTCTTTTTAAGGCAATGTAAACCTTTCTTGAGATCTTTTTGTTTATATAATAAAAAGGGTCAATGAAACATTGCAAAAAGAAGAATCTTATTTATTCAAAAAAGGTACCATGGGCTCCTCAACCATACATCGTCCAAAAAGAAAAATTACAATAGCGGGGGAAGGGGGTGCAGAGAATACTACTCGTGATACTCTGAGGATATTTCCGCCAGCCGAGCCCTCACGGCATCTAACCTCTGCCCTCGATGCCCCCCGGCATCGTGCCTCAATTAGTAGCACTCAAAGACGAGCGCCACCGAGCGATTTAACCGACTCGCAGAGATCAGGCCGAAGTGCCTCAGAGACCTTAGCTTGCCAACGGCCTCGTCTTTCAGCTGTTCGGACAAGGGGTTGTAGAGCCCTGGCGACGCCCTCTAGATGGAATACATCAGCAGCTGAAGTAAAGGGGAGCGTCGGGGGAGCAATCGGCCAAAATGATCCTCGATGCGGCCTATCTCCAACTGCACTGTGTCTTCAGTACAGTACCGATCGTAGAGGTACACGTCCTCGAAGTTTATGATCTCGGGGATGGTGAAAGAGAAGTCCTCCATTCTTACGTTTTGGGTGTAAAGAAAGGAGTGATCAATGCTCTCTCCGCTTTATAGCCTTCTGCGCCCTCGAGAATCCAACAGTCGCCCGTTTCACCCACATCTGTACCGACACGCGGCAAACCTTGAGCCTTTCTTGGTGAAATCGAAACGACGCGGCCCCGGCGATTCGCCTCCCTCGCGCGTTCGATACACGTGTTGCCCGTGACTGTCACTATTCCCCATACTTACACCGGGAAGGTCGGACAAAACCTCATAAGGAGGCGGCCGAGCGGCTACCCTGCTCGGCTATCCCTGGCTGGTAGTTCCCTACTCCATAACGCCAGGGATCAAAGCCCTCACCAAGAGGTAGCTGAGCAGCTTCACTGCTCGGTCAATCCTTAGCAGGCCTCCCATGGCCCCTCCAACGCTAAGGATCAAAGCCTTCACCAAGAGGCAGCCAAGCGGCTACCCTGCTCGACTATCCCTGGCTGGTAGCTCCCTACCCCCACAACGCCAGGGATCAAAGCCCTCGCCAAGAGGCAACTGAGCAGCTTCACTGCTCGGTCAATCCTTAGCAGGCCTCCCATGGCCCCTCCAGCGCTAAGGATCTAATCCCTCACGAAGAGGCAGCCGAGCGGCTACCCTTCTCGGCTATCCCTGGCTGGTAGCTCCTTACCCCACAAACCCAGGGATTTAAGCCTTCACCAAGAGGCGGCCGAGCGGCTATCCTGCTCGGCTATCCCTGGCTGGTATCTTCTACCCCACAACTCCAGGGATCAAAGCCCTCATCAAGAGGCAACCGAGCGGCTACCCTGCTCGGCTATCCCTGGCTGGTAGCTCCCTACCCCACAGCACCAGGGACCAAAGCCCTCGCCAAGAGGCAACTGAGCAACTTCACTGCTCGGTCAATCCTTAGTAGGCCTTCTATGTGTTAGTTATATGTATGCCCTAGAGGCCATTACTGTACATGCGATATATATTGTAGTGGATGCTTGGATATATATAGGGAGGACTTTCTTGCTCGACATGATAGTATGCTATCTGGTTGCACTTTATCTTAATATATTAATAACTACTGTTTTGTGATCACATGTTGATAAAGCCCTTAGGATGATTACTTGACTATCAGGATTATGATGCATATCATACTAGTGGGGACATGGTAGTCGATAAGTACATCCTTCAAATGTTCCTAGTCGTGAGAGTATCGAGACAGGTCATCGGTACTCCAGAGTAGACTAGCGTATGCGCTTCTTGACCCATATGATGGGCGATGGATGATCCGATTTCCATTTGTATTTGACATCAGAGAAGGCATACGGGTGCTCAGTGGAGACTGGGTACACTGAACGGACTCGCCGAGAACTCCTAGGTGGTATTATACCTATCGTCGAATAGCAGTTCTCTGGTGACACTGGTACAGGTTAGTCTGTAGACCCGAGATCGTCATAGAGTCTTATGTAATTCCCACTGCGCTTTGATTTCCACCATACCACGGTCAAGAGATCGTGCAAAAAGGTGGTTTTTGGGTACAGTCCTGAGTCACATGGAAGCAATGAGCGATAGGAGGGGTTTCGTCTCTCCCGGTATTGAGAGTTGATGTTGCGCTATGCTCGATTGGCCATAACAGGAAATCCCTGGTCAGGGTTGCTGAGATTTACTGGTAAGTGTTATCAGTAGTTTCTCGAACCGTTATGGACCTTGCATCGGCATGACTTATCATGCTATTGGGGCCTGACGTTACACCATCCCCAGGCTGTGATATGCGACATATCAGGCGAAGAGACCGGACTGTACGGTAGTGTTACTGATTGGATTCGCAATAGTTATAGCAGGCTTGCTTGTTGATCTTCTTATCACTCAATACCCGGGCGGCCGTTACGTTTAGAAGACCGCTTGCGGCTTGTGGGTGTTTGATATGATCATTACCTACTGCCGGCGTATTGACGAGTCTTTAGAGTCCTACACAGAGATTTCTTGGTTCATGCGAAACAGAGTAAGAGCACATATATGATATGTGTGGGACTGAGATTAATACGAGTATGTGATACCGTATTCAATTCTCGCGATATGTGATATCGGTCGTGTATATGAGATATAGCCGGGTTATCGAATCATGTGTTGATTCGATAAATTGATTCATTTGATATTAGTCGGTTATATGCCGGATTATTAAATTAAGAGTTGATTTAATAATTTAATGTATAATTATATATTTGGTATATTAAATTACATTGACTAATATTAGCCCACTTAAGATTTCTTTTCTCACTTTATGATACATTGATATATATGTGATATATGTTAAATGTATAGTTTTCTTTTTGCACAAAATATATATGTGATATATATTGTTGTGTCATGCTAGATTACACATGCAACATGTATGTATGAGACTCACATCATGCTAAGATTAAGTTAGGGTTTTATTTATTTTAAGTAATTCAAACACTTGGATAATGAGTCATGGTAAACCCACCGTTGCCGGTCCCAAGTCCGGATGAGAAAGGGTGAGGGTTGTGGTAGGCTTGTGACAGCCAACGTAAAACTTTGTCACATTCTATGACATGAACCAGAATCAGAATATCGTTGGGGCGTCCCCTACTCAGCGACGCGCTACATCGGATCCCGGGTGTAGTGTTAAATATGCAAGGGCTTGGTCGTCGTCCAGATGCGGCGCGCTACATCGGACCCCGGTGTAGTGACAAATAAGCAAGGGTCGTCGTCCAGAGACGGCGCGCTACATCGGACCCCAGGTGTAGTGACAAATAAGCAAGGGTCGTCGTCTACAGACGGCGCGCTACATCGGACCCCGGGTGTAGTGACAAATAAGCAAGGGTCGTCGTCCAGAGACGGCGCGCTACATCGGACCCCGGGTGTAGTGACAAATAAGCAAGGGTTTCATAGGATCCGTCTAGCTTCCTGGAATATAGGTTCCCTTACGGGTAGGCTAATAGAATTAGTGGAGGTGATGATTAGGAGGAGAGTTGGTATTATGTGTTTGCAAGAAATTAAATGGGTAGGTGAAAAGAGTAGAGTCATAGAGCCTTGGGGTTATAAGCTTTGGTATACGGGTAGAGATAAAAATCGTAATGGGGTAGGTATAATCATAGATAGACGGTTGCTTGAGGATGTAGTTGAGATTAGGAGAAAAGGTGATAGAATTTTACTGGTTAAGCTTATTCTAGGTGGAGAGATCTTTAATGTTATTAGTGCTTATGCACCACAGATAGGTCTTGATGACGCTAGTAAGCGTCTATTCTGGGAGGATTTAGACGAGGTGGTGCAAAGTATACCTAGTGGAGAGAAGTTATTTATTGGTGGTGATCTTAATGGACATGTAGGTACTAGTCGTAGTGGGTTTGATACTATCCATGGAGGTTTTGGTTTCGGACAAAGGAATGAAGTAGGTGACTCGATTCTAGATTTTGCTTTATCTTATGACTTGATCTTAGCAAACACCTGGTTTAGGAAAAGAGAGTCCCACCTTATCACTTTTAGGAGCGGATCAAATGCTAGTCAAATAGACTTTTTTCTGACGAGAAGAATAGATAGAGGTTGTTGTATCGACTGTAAGGTAGTGCCAGGTGAGAGTGTAACTACTCAACATAGACTTTTAGTTCTAGATTTTCGATTTAGAAGAGAACCTAGGAAGATTAGACGTAAGGTAAAGCCTAAAATTAAATGGTGGCGATTGAAAGAAGGTAATCAAAAGGCTTTTATAGATCGTGTAGTACAAGAAGCGGATTGGCAGTCGGAAGATGATCCAGACAAAACATGGAACAAAATGGCTAGTTGTATCAAGAAAGTAGCTAGAGATCTACTTGGTGAGTCGAGAGGTGGTGCTCCACCATCTAAGGACATATCATGGTGGAATGAAGATGTAAAGGCTGCTATTAAAATTAAAAGAGATTCTTATAAAGATTTGAAGAAAAGTAGAGATGTGGAGAGATTTGAGAAGTACAAAATGGCTAAAAAGGAAGTTAAGAAAGCTGTTCGGGAAGCTAAATCTAAGGTCTACAAGGAGGTGTACGAGAAATTAGACACTAAAGAGGCTGCAAATGATATATACCGGATTGCTCGAATGCGGGAAAGGAAGACTAGAGACTTATGTGCGGTGAAGTGTGTCAAAAATGAAAATCAGAAGGTTTTAGTTCGAGATGAGGATATCAAGGAAAGATGGAGAGATTATTTTGACAAATTGTTCAATGAGAGCTTTACTAAGAATTTGGATGGACTTGTCATTCAATCTCAAGATATAAATCGTGATTTCATGCGTAAAATAAGACTTACTGAGGTTAAAGAAGCTTTGAACAGAATGGGTTTAAGAAAAGCGGTTGGTCCTGACGGGATTCTTATCGAGATTTGGAGATGCTTAGGAGAAATAGGCGTTAAATGGCTGACAGATCTGTTTAATAAGATTTGGCAGACAAAAAAGATGCCAAATGAATGGAGGAAAAGTATCCTTGTACCTATCTACAAGAATAAGGGTGACATTCAAAGTTGCTCAAACTACCGTGGAATAAAACTAATGTGTCACACCATGAAACTTTGGGAGAGAGTGATTGAACACAGGCTAAGGAAGGATATTAAGATAACAGAGAACCAATTTGGTTTCATGCCTGGACGATCGACGACAGAGGCGATCCATTTGCTTCGTCAACTTGTCGAGCGCTTTCGAGAGAGGAGAAGAGATTTGCATATGATATTTATTGATTTAGAAAAAGCGTACGACAAGGTACCTACAGAGGTATTATGGGGGACAATGATGAAAAAGGGGGTCCCCGTCAAGTATATTGACATAATCAAGGATATGTACGACGGAGTAGTGGCAAATGTCAGAACTTGCGGTGGCTTAACAAGTGATTTTCCGATTACTATTGGTTTACATCAAGGATCTGCATTAAGTCCTTTCCTGTTTACCATCGTGATGGTTGAGCTTACTAGAACTATCCAAGATGAGGTCCCTTGGTGTATGCTATTCGCTGATGATATTGTTCTAGTAAATGAGACGAAAGCAGGGGTTAATGCCAAATTGGAATTATGGAGACAAACATTGGAATCTCGGGGATTCAGATTGAGCAGGTCCAAGACAGCATATATGCACTGCAAATTTAGTAGCCAGAGAAGTCAAAACCATATTGGTATAACATTGGAAGGGCAAGAGATATCACCGAGCGACCAGTTTAGATATCTAGGTTCCATCATCCAAAGGAATGGGGAGATCGATAGTGATGTTAATCAAAGGATCCAAGCTGGTTGGTTGAAATGGAGGAGTGCAACAGGGATTTTGTGTGATCGTAACTTTCCGTTAAAATTGAAAGGGAAGTTTTATCGGAGCGCTATTCGGCCTGCCTTATTATATGGTACAGAATGCTGGGCTCCTAAGAAGCATCATACACAGAAGATGCACGTAGCGGAGATGCGCATGCTTCGTTGGATGTGCGGTAACACTAGAAAAGACAAGGTGCGAAATGAGGATATTCGTGCAAAAGTTGGTGTAGCACCCGTGGAGGAGAAGATGCGGGAAAACCGGCTTAGATGGTTTGGTCATGTGCGACGCAGACCTATGGAAGCACCGGTTCGACGAATAGATACTCTCGATATGGGTAATGGCAAAAGGGCAAAAGGGAGACCGAAGAAAACATGGATGGAGGTGATACGAAACGATATGGTTGCCAAAGGACTCAATGAAAGTATATTGTTCGATAGAAATGAGTGGAGACAGAGGATTCATGTGCTGGACCCGGCGTGATTCTCATGTTGGTTCATGTAGCCTACCCTATATGCTTGGGATAAAAGGCTCAGTTGTTGTTGTTGTTGTTGTTGGATAATGAGTCATGGTGGAATCTTGGAGAAGCTTGTGGAAAACATTGACTTAGTCCACTTGTTTGTCTAGCTTAAGATATTTTTCAACCCAACCTTTAACTCATAGCTTTGGTTAAGTCTCTACAATGGTTAGTGGATGACATACACAAACCATGGTTGCATTTCTAACCTTATATATTCATTCATCACTTGAGCTTCATCTTCTTCTTCCTCATTCAAGCTTTCCAGCTTTTGTGATAGTGATGATAACTTGTGAGAAAATATATCTAAAGTAAGCCTACTTTCTACTTCATCATTCTCTATCATTAGCCATTTAGTTTAGGGTATTTTCTTCACTAATCTACACAATTAGTGAAGAGATAGCATGAGCTACTGTCTTCTCGACGTAGATCATCTTCGGCCTCGAAGACTTCGAAGCAAACTTGTTCGTTTCTTCAAGGGAGCCTCTCTAGAGTCCGGACGTTCGTGATCGCAGCGAAGGGACTACTACATGGAGCTATTGAAGTGAAGGACCGGTCTACAAAGGTTGTATTCCATGTTCACTTAGATGTAAAGAGTTTACATTCAATGTTTAACCCTAATTCTCTAGTTAAGATCTTAGTTAGGGTTTGTTTAGCACCCCAAAATTTTAAAGTAGCATGATTGATGCTTGCCAAAACCTTGCTAAGGTGCTAAGCTAACCCTACACCATGGCCCATCCAGCACTAAGAATCAAAGCCCTCACCAAGAGGCAGTCGAGCGGCTATCCTGCTTGGCTATCCCTGGCTGGTAGCTCCCTACCCCACAACGCCAGGGATCAAAGCCCTCGCCAAGAGGCAACTGAGTAGCTTCACTGCTCGGTCAATCCATAGCAGGCCTCCCATAACCTCTCCAGCGCTAAGGATCTAAGCCCTCACGAAGAGGCAGCCGAGCGGTTACCCTGCTCGACTATCCCTGGCTGGTAGCTCCCTACCCCACAACGCCAGGGATCAAAGCGCTCACCAAGAGGCAGCCGAGCGGCTATCCCTGGCTGGTAGCTCCTTACCCCACAATGCCAGGGATCAAAGCCTTCACCAAGAGGCAGCCGAGCGGCTACCCTGCTCGGCTATCCTTGGCCGGTAGCTTCCTACCCCACAACGCCAGGGATCAAAGCCCTCACCAAGAGGCGGTCGAGCGGCTATCCTGCTCGGCTATCCCTGGCTGGTAGCTCCATACCCCACAACGCCAGGGATCAAAGCCCTCGCCAAGAGGCACCGGGCAGCAACCCTGCTCGGCCATCCTTAAGGATCAAAGCCCTCGCCAAGAGGCACCGGGCAGCAACCCTGCTCAGCCATCCTTAGTAGGCCTTTTATGGCCCCTCCCGCGCTAAGGATAAAAAGCCCTCGAAAGAGGCAACCGGGCCCGCCTTTGCTCGGTTATCCCTGGCTGGTAGCTCCCTACCCCAACACACTAGGGATCAAAGTCCTCGCTAAGAGGTACCGGGCAGTAACCATACCCGGCCCATCCTTAAGGATCAAAAGCCCTCGAATGTGGCAACCGGGCCCGCCCTTGCTCGGTTATCCCTGGCCGGTAGCTCCCTACCCCAACACAGCAGGGATTAAAGCCCTCGCCAAGAAGCACCGGGCAGCAACCATGCTCGGCCATCCTTAGTAGGCCCCTCCCGTGCTAAGGATAAAAAGCCCTCGAAAGAGGCAACCGGGCCCGCCCTTGCTCGGTTATCCCTGGCTGGTAGCTCCCTATCCCAGCACACCAGGGATCAAGGCCCTCGCCAAGAGGCACCGAGCAACTACCCTGCTCGGCCCCGTCCTTAGCATGCCCCTCCAACGCTAAGGATCTAAGCCCTCACCAAGAGGCAGCCGAGCAGCTACCCTGCTCGGCCCCGTCCTTAGCATGCCTCTTCGAGCCTCCTACGCTAAGGAACATGACCTCACCATGAGGCATCCGGTCTGTCTACGTCTGAACGATCTCCACCTCGACTTCGGGGCCATGGAGATACCGTCTTTGCACACTGGGCAAATGAACAGATTCAACTCGACGCGTAATCGCTAGACGAAGAACCGACATAACACAAAGGCAGTACTATGCAAATACAAGTGTTTACCGACAAAGAAAAATACGCGTGCAAACATGACTGCAAAAGAAATCTTTATTCACAAAGTCAAAACTTTTACAAGGGTATTGTGGGCTCCCCAGCCTTACAAAATGCCCGGCGGCCTACAAAATTCCCGATGCGACAAATAAAAAGAAATGAAACAAGAGGACGAGGGGTTTCAGGCCTCAGGGCCAGGCGCAACCTCGGGAAGCTCAGCGCCCACCACAGGGGCCTCGGCGTCGCCCTCGTCAGGAATCTCTTCCCCGGCCTCGCCCCTGGGGTCGTCTCTCTGCTCGTCATCCCCGCGAGGATACTCAGCTCGGAGCTCCTCTTCAGCGAACTCCGGCATCTGAGCCTTGACGGCGTCGAGGGCCTCATGCTAGATGGCGGTAGTGGCCGAGGCTAAGACGGTGTAAAAATATTCTGACTTCTGGAAGTTCTCCACCGCCTTCGCCGCTCTGAGGTTGGCTAGCCTCGCCGCCTCTACCGCCGCCTCCAACTCCTTTCGGAGGGTGCTCGTCGACTTCTTCATGGTGCCGACGAGCACCTTGGAGTCCTGGAACTTGGCCTCGGCGGTCTGGGCGGCCTCGCGGTACAGGGCAACCTCCTGCTTCACGGCCGCAACCTCCTACTTCGCGGCCGCCATTTCCTGCTTCCCGGCCGCCACCTCGCTCTTTAGGGCGGTGACCCTCGCCATCGCCGCCTCCAGCTCCAACTTCGAGCTCTTCTCAGGCGAGGAGAGCTCACCCGCAGCTTGGATCACCGGGGTAATTTTCTCGTTCTCCATATAGATGACAAGGGCGACGTGCTGGAGAACCTGAAGAAGACAGAGGGGGTCAGAAAGAAAGAAGAGGCATCAAATCTCACAAATGGTAAGAAGATGAAGCAAAAGTCAAGTAAAATACGGGAGCTAACCTGCACGGCCTCTTGGGCGATTGCCTCCATCCGTGCCTGAGAGTTCCCCGAGGGATCTTGCCCCCGGCCGACCTCTCCATGTCCGACAGCAAGCTGTCAGAGACGGAAAGCCCCGAGGGCACCTCAAAGCGGAGGCCCTCCTCATCTACCAAGATCGGGGAGGCCGGGTCCACGGAACTGTTCGGGGGAACCTCTTGAGAGGCGAAGACGGAGAGACAGTCTCCATCTCCGAAGCCTGGGCATCATTTCCCCGAACCCGTTTTCTGCTCGGCGCCTGGCTGGGCTCCGGGGCTCGGCCCGCAGTCGAACGCTGGGGTGGGACGGCTGCTGGGGGAACCAGGACAGATGTCGGGCGAGAAGAGCTGGCACCTCCAGCCTTCGATCCCTTCTTCGGCTTGCGTATGGCTGCTCGGAGGTGGCTCAAGTCCATGGGTTGTGCACAAGACAAGATACAATGGAATTAGCAACACAAATAGAAATGAAAACAAACACAAGTTCCTAACTTATTGACGAATTGGGCGGGGCTGAGCCCAGGCCAACTAAGGGCCCGCTCAGAAAGTAGCACATCGGCCCGAGGAATGGGCTCCCACTTCGCCACTCTCACTGCGTCGGGATCGTTGGACGGACTTCCCCGCCAACACCTATCTCTAGAGTGGGCACGGGCTAGTCCTCACCCTCTGGCGGCCCAACAAAGGAAAACTTCTTCTTCCAATCGTGGATGGAAGAAGGCAAGACAACGACTCCCGACCCGGCTGCACTCCTCCGTTGTTTCCTAAAGGAGAGGTAAACCTACCTCGGGTCACCCGCGCGAGTGCCTGGGTGACCTTTGTAAATGAGAGAGGAGGCAAGGATGGACAGACCGAAGGGGATCATCTGCAACTTCAAACGGACCAGGAACCCGAGAAGAATCCTCCAAGAGTTCGGCACTAGCTGGCCCGGGGTTAACCCGAAGTAATTCAGTGTTCTAACAACCTCGGGCGAGAAGGGCAGGCGCATTCTGGCCCAAAAGGCTTCCAAGTATAGGGCAATCTCCTTACCCCGTACCCAATCCGCCCTCTCCCCCTCCCCGGCCAAACGCAACATATAGCCGGGAGGAATATGGAAACGAGTCCGAGCATTGGCAAGCTCCTCCCTATGCCTCACCGTAGACGGCACGCCAGTCGCATCCACGACCTCCACCCGGGGGGCCGCCCCCGCCGTGCGACCCTGGGAAGGAGACCTAACCCTAGCTCCTTGGGAGGACTCCGGTCCAGAAGAAGAAGAAGAATGGGAAGAAGAGGAAGACTCTACGGAGGGCTCCCCAGACTTTACACCAACTGTTTCCCCCAATCAGAGCAAGGCTCTACTTAAATTTTGAAAATTCAAAATTCGAAGCAACGCTTCGGTTTCCGTGCGCAGCGCGCAATTTGCCACATGGCAGAAGCTGATTCGGCGGCGTAACGCCCGAGACAGTGCGTCCCATCAGAGCAAGGCTCTTCAGAAAACATAATTAAGACTTAACTGCGCAAGCGCACGGATGAGCGACACGTGTCTGCGCAGTTGCGCAATCGCAACTGCGCAAGCGCACGGATGCGCGACACGTGTCACGCGCTGGTGAGTTGCGCAGCAACTAAATGAAAATTTAAGTAAATCTTTTCTGTTCTTCTGTAAAACAGAGACCCTTGGATCAGAGATCCAATGGTGGGAAAATTCCCAAAATTATTCAGGAAAGATCTTGGTAACAAATTTAACAAATTTGTGAGCACTATAAATAAGAGCCCAGACCTCATTCAAAAAAATGAAGGAGAATCATCAAGAGAAGGATCAACTTCTGAAAAAAAGGAACTCTTGAAGATTAATCAAGAACACAGAAGAAAGGAAAAGAAAGATAAAATTTCTGAAGAACAGAAGATTAAAAAAGGGAATAATAAAAAAAATATAAATAGTGCCTTGCACTTGATATGAACCCTTGGTTCTGTGAAAAGAAAACAAGAAGAAAAACTTGTTTTCTTTTGATCTAAATTTAGATCAAAAGTGCCATGCACTTTTGTTCTTCAATCTGAAAATTCTTGAGTTCCTGCAACTCATTACTTAAAAGGGTCTGGCCCAAATCAAATCACAAAAATAATAAAAGGGCAGAGCCCTATTTGGAAAATTCTTGAGGGCCTGGCTCAAATCAAATTGCAAAATAATAAAAGGGCAAAGCCCTGTATGGAAAATTCCTGAGTTTCTGCAACTCATTATTTAAAAGGGCCTGGCCCAAATCAAATTAATAAGAGGGCAAAGCCCTGTTTGGAAAATTCTTGAGTTTCTGTAACTCATTATTTAAAAGGGCCTGGCCCAAATCAGATTGCAAAATAATAAAGGGGCAGAGCCCTGTTTAGATTGATTCTTTTAATCGGGCAGAGCCTAAAATAAAAAAAAATTGGATTTAACCCAATCCTAGCTGTAAGTCCTTAAATTAAATGCCTCTTATAAACCAATTTGTGACCGGTTCGAGGGTATATCTCCGAACTCCTTTGACATCTGTCGTTGTAATTCCTAAACGACGTCAAAGAGGTGACGGGTCCCAACGACCACTCATCTAATATCGGACCGAAACGTCCTTAAACTAACATCGGACCGAAATGTCCCTAAACTAATATTGGACCGAGACGTCCCTAAACTAATGATGGACCACTACGTCTTTAAACTAGCGGTGGACCGAAACGTCCTTAAACTAATGATGGACCACTACGTCCTTAAACTGGCGACGGACCGAAACGTCCTTAAAACTAGCGATGGACCGAAACGTCCTTAAACTAATGATGGACCACTACGTCCTTAAACTGGCGACGGACCGAAACGTCCCTAAAACTAACAATGGACCACCACGTCCTTAAACTAGCGCAATAGAGCCCGAATGCTCTTTTGCCGGATCTAAACGGTCCCGTCTAAGTTGATCTTAGCCCTAAATACGGTTAATGTGTCCTTAGATCTTTAAATAAACAATAAAACCCCAAATCAACTTTGGTTCAAGGGTACATCTCTGAACTCCTCAGACGCTTGTCGTTGTAATCCCTCAACGACGTCAGAGAGGTGACGAGTCCCGACAGCCAGATAATTAAATCGATCAATGCGTTAAGTTGATCTTAGTCCAAAACAGGACTAAAGTATTCTTGACGAACGTTTAAGTTGATCTTAGCCGCAACGCGACTAATGTATCCTTAAACCAAAAACACCAAACCCAAATCTAAGTAAATACGGATTTGGACTAATCCACGTCCTACGGGCGACGGTATTACTCAGTCTCCGTATACAATCCACGAGCAACCACAAACAAAACAAACACACACGACACGAAGTGAAATTCTGGAGAAGGAGAAAGTTGTTACCGCGATGCGGTAACGTAATTAACTGCAGGGGCTTGCGCCTGCAGGGAAGAGCGTCCCCACAATCAAAAACCCCTCACCCTGAGGGGGAATCTGACGAAGTCTGCTACATCGGCCGTATCCGTCTAAACCTCCGATACACGGTGCCATAAATCAACTTGGCATCTTCGGAGAGATAAACGGATAAAACCAAATAGCATCTGCCCCGAACCTCAGGCAACGGACGCGAAGTCCAGGCCGCCGTTCGGAGGGGAACAGATTCTGGCACGCCTGGTGGGACCTTTTCCTCTTTCCACTCCACACTTCGTGTGTCGTCTTCGCGAACCAATCGCGGTTTGTTAAATGGTTGTCTTCGGATTTCAAGTTGCTAAGATTTGGTCTTTTTGTCTGGCGCAGAATTCGAGATTCAATGGCCTCCAATTGCACCAGCTGCTCGAAATACCACTGCAACAGACGCTCCACTTCACCAGGAGGGGTGACGTATGGGCCCCAAGCGGCTTCTTTCCTTACTCTGCCGGTAGGCCAGGTGACCCAGGCCACCACCGGCCTGTTTTTCGGGACCATGGTCCCACCTACAAGCTTCTCTATGCCGACATCCGCACCGGAAGCAGACAAGAAGTCGGTGTTCGACCGGCTCACTACTACCACGACCCCTGTTAACGGGTCGCCCGCTACTAAGCCGACAGCCTCCGTTTTCACCAGGCTAGGTCAGAACTATAAAGTGGCTGTCCCAAAGAGGGCAACGGCCGCTGCTCTGGAAGTCGTTGAAGCGGCTTCTCCTATCAGAGAGTCGGTCTTCACAAGATTGACGGTTTCCACTCCTCCCCCAGTTGGTCAAAAAGCATCAGTCTTCGATAGACTGACGTCAACAGTCACCCTACACCCAAACAGGGGGCAACAAGAAACTATCTCGATTTCCGAGCCAGTCCCAACAGCTCGTCGTGCGCGACGTCGCCATTGGCAGCGAGTAAGGAAAGCAGGAGGCAACTCTCCCTCAGGGCTAACCCCACCTGCTCCAGCGGTGGAGGTCAATGCTGCTGTTCCAACTGGGAACAGCTTCGAATTGCTGAGGAAGGTGAGAAAGAACTCTCCGGTTGCTGCATTGAAAAGGTCTCCTCCGCCCATGGAAAAAGTTCCGGAGACGAAGCAGGAGCAGTCCCCTCAACGGCTGTCGTCAAAAATTTATAAAGTTTGGCGGAGGGTTCAAGACTCTGTGATCAATCCAGACTACTTGCGTCACCAGAAAAGGGCGAAGGTGGAAAATAACAAAAACTGCCCCATTAAACAGCAGGGGGCAACAAATGCTAGAATGCCCGCTTCAACGGCTCCTTCAACCTCAAAGGTCCACAAAAGAAAAAGGCCAGAGAAAGCTCCTGTGACACTGACAAAGTTTAAAAGCGGTGAACCTAAACGCCCCAAGTCAGGGGGCATAACAGTCCATACGGTCTATATGGCTTCTGGAAAGGAAGAGAGTCGTACTTCTACGGGTCACCGACCACTTACCCGGTCGGTAACCAAGGCCCAGGAGCAACAACAGAAGCTCCAGGAGATGATGACTACAATGGCTGCACTCACGGAGCCAAAGGAGAATCCTGGGACGTCCTTAGACGAACGCCGAGAGGAAGAGACTGACGCCGAGTTCCTCCGCCGAGTACTGGAAAAGAGAGACAAAGAGGCTGCTGAACAAGCAGCCAATATACAGCGTATGGGCCTCCTCTTCCAGGACGTGATAGGAATGATGATACAACCAGACCCCCCAACTGAAGAACCCCCGATCGTCCTTGGGGATGATAGGGGAGAGTCATCAAACCCTCAGCCCGTTCTATCAACAGCCAAAGAGGATACAATCTCTAAGACTGATCTGGACGAATACATAGCCCAGCAAATAAGGGTTCATCATGCGGCAGAAGCAGCCGGACACGTCGTGAAAACGGGGCGACCGTATCTAGGCTGGTATGACCAAATCAGGTACCCGCCGGGCTACACGATCCCCAAGTTTCATGTCTACAAAGGGACCGGCAATCCCCATCAACATGTGGCCCAATTCAGGGCTCTTTGCGGTAATACCGGCGGCGACGACAAGCTTTTGCTTCGCCAGTTTGTTGGAAGTTTATCTGATACGGCGTTTGAATGGTATTCTGAGCTTCCCAACGACTCTATAAAAACCTTTGCGGAGATGGAGCTACTCTTCACCCAACGCTTTGCAAGTGCCAGTGAGCGTACCCCGATGACGGCACTGATCAATGCCAGGGTAAAACCCGGCGAGACATGGGTTCAGTACGCTATACGGTGGCGAAATCTATGGTCGAAGTGTGAACAACGCATAGAAGAAGCTCCAGCGGTGGGAATGTTTGTTGGAACCCTTGATCCACAGGCAACCATCTCACAGTTCATGATGTTCTTCAAGCCGACTTCCTTCCAGGCTTTGATCGACAAATTAGCGCAGATGGACCAGATGGGCCATAAACCCCCTCTCCCGAAGCCGGACTCCCGAAACGATAAAGGAAAGGGAAAAGCGATCATCGTCGCTAATGCCCAACAACAACCGAACGACTCGAAGCCGGTTGCTCGTCCGAACAATACGCGCCCATACGTACCCCTTGAGGACAGGATGGGACGTGCTTACTCCTTCCCCCGTGATAAAACAAGAAGGCTATTCGAGCTGGCATTGCGCAACAGGCTCATAAATCTGCCAGATCCAAAACGTCCGTCACAACCGAGTGACGTCAACGAGCCCAATTACTGCCCTTATCATCGAGTGCTAGGCCATCCAATTGAGGATTGCTACGTTTTCAAGAATTGGCTTGAGAACCAGTACTGTCAGGGCAAATTTGCGCTATCTGACAAATGGAAGGTGAATCCTCCGCAGCCCCACACCTCTAAGGGGACGAATACGCCGGGGGCAACATGCTCCGTTATTGAAGAAACTCCCTGGGAGGTTGTATTATCAGCCAAAACGAGGAGAATGCTAAATGATCTTCAGACCTGTCCAGCGGTCAAGTGGAAGAACCCCTTGGAACCGCAGGTTATTGAGGGGATGTTGAAGCCACGACCGATTCCGAAGACCGATGGTGGCAGTTCAAACACTCATGGTCAGCCGTCAAAATCTTCTAAAAAGAAGAAGAAGAAATCTAAGAAGCCCGTTAAGCCTGGTGACAAGCGCACGGACTTACAAAAGCAAATCGATGCGCTGGATGAATATAACCAAAAGGCGCGAACTCCCATCACGCTCCAAGATTTCCTTGATCACGTCTTCCAAAAAGAAGATGAAGGAGAAAGTTCATCGGATGAATCTGACGAATATGTGGCAAGCTGTCATATGATCTCCCATTCGACCACGAACGATGAAGGAACTTCTGGCACTGAAACGCTGGGGGCAAATGCCGAATCAGGAGCCCCAGGGTTACCGGTTGAAATGATTAGCGCGTTTCTTAATGAAGCTCGGTTGAAAAGCAAGGCTGATCGAGAACGCGAGACGGCTATATTCGAAAGGGCCAAGCGTCGACGACTTGAGGAAGGAGCTGAAATGATCCCGCTGGGACAAAATGCCTCCACCGCTGACAAAAGCCAATTCAAAATAAAAAAGAAGTTTGCTAAAGCCATATCAACGGGCATGAAGCTATCACCCTCTGAAGAAAAAGTTACTGGCGTGGTAGAAATGCACCCCTCTTATTGCTTATACCATCAGAAGGTCTCGCATTCCACCCAAGATTGCAAAGCTTTCAATGGATGGTGGCAAGGATACGTCGCTAATCGACAACGATTTAAACGGGAAAAACGTAAAATTCGCCTAGAGCAAAGAAATACGACTAAAGAACTTGAAAGAACTGCCGGCAATTGTCACATGGTTAACACTACCGGGTCACAAGTGCCTACATTTGGGAGCGACTCCGATGAAGAGCTAGAGCTTGGCCCCCTCTTCGAAGAATCCACTTCGGGAAAAGAAAAAGAACTGAAGGCCTGCGAGAATATACAGCTGCGCAATCGAACATTACCCGAAAAGAACCTCGGACCCTTGAATAAGAAAAACAAAGGGAAAGAGAAGGTCTCTGAAGACACCACTTTGGATGACCAAGTTGCGGAAGAGTTAACCGCCAAGAATCCCCCAAAAAGGAATAAAGTAGATTACAGTCTTGGCGCATCTGAGAAAGCTACCCTCACAACTCAGCATTCTCGATGCCCTATTGCTATCGAAAGAAGCGAGGGATTCTTTGATTAAGGCCCTACAAGATCCGGACCAGTTCCAAGCCTTCTTAGCCGAACAAAAGATGAAGGATGAATTGGAAGAGGTGCACACAGCCGATGTTGCTTTTGGTGATGAAGACCTTCTTCTCGGGACGTGTGAACACAATCGCCCCCTTTATGTCTCAGGATACTGCCATGACATAAAGATAGAAAAAATCTTGGTCGATAACGGATCGTCTGTCAATTTACTCAATGTGCGAGTGTTAAAGGAGATTTGCATGAGTGTCCAACACCTCGCCCGGGACAAAATCACCATCTCCGGTTTCGACTCTCAATCCTCAAAGACTCTTGGATCTGTGATATTGACGCTACGCTTCGGGGTGCTCGTCACAGACATCAAATTCCATGTTATAGACACCAAGACGTGCTACAATGCTCTGCTCGGCCGACCATGGCTACACGAATACAATATCATCCCTTCTACACAGCATCAGTGCATGAAGTATTCTAGGGACGGCCTCGAGTACACAGTAGCAGGAGAGTTGAATCCGTTTTCCGTGAACGAAGTTCGCAAGTATGAAGATGCCAAATACTTCTTACCGAGTTTCGAAGACACGGAAAAGTGTCACAAACCGGAGAACAAAACTAACGCAACCATCCCTGTCTTCGGCAGTGACACCGAGGAGGAGGAGGATATAATTTATTCAGGTCCATCCCAGTCCACCAGGCCAGGACCATCTGTTCCTTCATTGATCTTCGGTAGTGATTCAGAGGATGAAGTTCATGCTGTATTCCCCGCTCGGCCCTCAATACAGATTTCCACTGATGAAGAGCGAAGTCTGCAGGTAACCATGGTGCCGTTTGAACATTACAAAGAACTGGATGCACTCGACACCAACAGCGTAGAAGAATTGCAGACATTCTATATCCCTCCCGGAAGAAAAGGCGAGAAGGCAATCCTATTCTACCGTTCTGAAGAAAACAAGGTGGAAAAAGAAATTTGGCATGGCGCGGATCCCACGCTCGACAGGCTTCAGCCTATCCGTCTTCCCAGATATTATACCGAAGGTTTGAAGAAACTGCTGAAGCGCCAAGGGATGTCCTTCACACAGACCGTCAGAAAAGCCAAGTTCTATGACAAGGTCTGGAACGTTCCCGGAACTCAATGCAAACTGCCTAACGGGAGAACGGAAACGAAAGGGCTCGGGTATGTTCGCTCAAAGAAGCGGGAGCTAATAAACAGCTGTTATGCCATGTATAACTTTGATGAAGAAGCGGACGCTCAATGGGAAGACGCTAATCCTGAATCAGCAAGAGTTCCTGATGCAAGACCTCCCAGTCCATCGTCTGAAGACCAGATGAGCAAACTTATAAAGGATGCGAGTCAAAAAGCCCGAGACGATCACGATCGTGAAATGGCAATCTATGAGAAAGCCAAGACACAGCGTCTCCTTCGACAGGCAGTAAAGAACGAAGATGTTACCCCACGTCAGCCTGCTACAAAAAGGGTTCGACGCGAAAGCAAAAACAAGTCGAGGGGCCGAAAAGGTGCTCGACAACCACAAGACAGAGCTAAGAAGCCACGCATCCGAGAGTCGAGCGTTATTGACCTAGCCCTTATGAAGAAAATGGGTCGAGCATACTCATTTCCTCGGGACAAAACAAGGAAAATACTTGATCTTGCTCTAAAACATCAAATGCTTACTCTGCCAGAGTCTAAACACCCTGAGCAAGCAGGCGAAGTCTCCAACCAAAATTATTGCTCTTACCATCGAGTAGTAGGGCATCCGCTTGAAGATTGTTTCATCTTTAAGAATTGGGTTGAGGACCAATATCAGCTTGGCAAATTTGCATTGTCTGACAGTTGGAGGGTAGCGCCGCCGCAAAAGCACTAACCCGAAAACACAAGGATAGAACCAACTCCGCATTGGGATTGGCAGAAAATTCGCACCTGCCATGTGATAACAATATTAAAAGAAAGGTCCGAGGACATGAACAACCTCCCTTGGTGCTTTGAAAGCGGCAGTGATGAGGTAATCTCAGAATTTCCCCCAGCTCCGAAAGAACTGGAGGATGGAATCCATACCACTGCGGATAATCTCAAGAAAATTGAGTTGGGGACGGCAAATGACCCGCGACCGACATTCATCAGCGAGCTGCTATCTGAAGAAAAGGTGGCTGCATTAAAGGATGTGCTTTTACAGCACAAAGATTGCTTCGCATGGAACTATTCCGAAATGCCGGGACTAGATCCAGAAGTTGCTGTACATAGACTAGCAATATCCCCGGACATCAAGCCAGTCAAACAAGCGCTGAGAAGAATGCGACTCGAGCTTGAGATGAGCATCAACGCCGAAGTCAAAAAGCTGATAGACTCTGGCTTCATCCAGGAAGTTCAATACCCTGAATGGATTGCCAACATCGTCCCAGTGATGAAGAAAAATGGGACAGTGCGCATATGCGTAGACTTTCGGGATCTTAATAAAGCCTGCCCAAAAGATGATTTCCCAGTGCCGGTCACTGAACTTATGATAGACAACACATCCACCCATGAGGTTTTCTCCTTCATGGACGGCTCATCGGGGTATAATCAAATAAAAATGCATCCAGAAGACCAGAAGCATACAGCCTTCAGGACTCCTCTTGGTATATTTTGTTATATAGTGATGCCCTTCGGTTTGAAGAACGCCGGTGCTACTTATCAGAGGGCCATGACGAAGATCTTCGACGACCTTATACATGAAATCGTCGAATGCTATATCGACGATCTTGTGGTTAAGAGCAAATCATACGAGGAACATCTCGAGCATTTGAAGACTGTATTTCAACGTCTTCGGCAATACAATTTGAAGATGAATCCTCTTAAATGTGCGTTCGGGGTTTCCTCGGGCAAGTTCCTGGGATTTATCGTCCGACACCGAGGTATTGAGATAGATCCGTCTAAAATCAAGGCGATCATGGAGATGCCTCCGCCGAGAACTCTTAAACAGCTGCGGTCTCTCCAAGGAAAGCTCGCATACATTCGGCGGTTTATCGCCAACCTTTCAGGAAAGTGCCGACCTTATAGTCACCTGATAAAGAAGGGAACCCCATTCGTTTGGGACCAAAAATGCCAAAGCGCACTAGATGAGATCAAGCAATACCTGCAGAACCCACCCGTGCTGGCTGCTCCGGTTAAGGGGAAGCCTCTCATTCTTTATACAACCGCCCTCGAAGGTTCCTTAGGCGCTTTATGGGCACAAGAGAACGATCAAGGGAAAGAAAGAGCACTCTACTACCTAAGCCGAGTTCTGCTGGGGGCAGAAAGCAATTACTCTCCCATTGAAAAACACTGCCTGGCGTTGATCTTCGCAATAACAAAGCTTAGGCACTATGCATTAGCACACGAGGTCCGTCTGATTTCAAAGGTGGACCCCCTTAAATACTTAATGTCAAAGGCCATATTGACGGGACGACTCGCTAAATGGGCCCTACTCTTGATGGAGTTTTCGATCACGTATCAACCTCTCAAAGCAGTGAAAGGCCAGGCCATCGCCGACTTCCTCGCTGAACATCCCATACCCGCCGATTCTCCATTAAATTGCGATCTTCCAGACGAACACGCGTTTGATGCAATCGATGGTGGTGATACCCGATGGGAACTCTATTTTGATGGTGCATCTTCCATGAAGAAACGCAAACAAAACACCCCTATAATCAAATCGGGGGTAGGCCTCATCTTTGTAACTCCACAATGAGGGATAATGCGCTTCGCATTCTCCTTAACAGAGTCGAGGACAAACAATGAAGCTGAATATGAAGCCTTGATAGCAGGTCTTGAGATTGCCATCGACATGGGAATTGAAAATCTCCTCATATACGGGGATTCTCAACTGGTCGTTAGTCAAGTGAACGGCGACTACCAGACGTGCAAGCCGGAGTTGGTGAAGTACGGCGAAAAGGTGCAACAACTGTTGACCCGAATTCCTTCCTACACTTTGGAAAACATACCGCGCGCGGAAAATAGCAAGGCAGACGCATTGGCCAAACTTGCTAAAGAACTGGCTGACGAGAACCTCGACGACGTTAGAATCGTGGTACAAAGCCGTCGAGTGCTTGCCCCAACAGAAATATCTCCGGAATCGTCTGAAGAAAAAGAAGCGAAAGAGGAGACAACCCTGCAAATAAAAGACTGGGAAAACGCCGAAGACTGGAGAGAAGTCTTCATAGATTACTTTAAGTTCCGCCGAATGCCTGAAGAAGCGTCCATAAGACATCAGCTCGTGAAACGAGCTCTGTCTTTCGCCTTCGTCAATGACACTCTATACAAGAGGACATTCGATTCTCTGTGGTTGAGATGCTTAGGACCTGACGAAGCGAGAAGGGTCGTCCAAGAAGTTCACGACGGACTTTGCGGTTCCCATCAAGCAGGCCCTAAGATGAAGTTGAAGATAAAACGGATGGGCTACTATTGGCCCACGATGATGCAGGATTGTCTCGAATATGCGAGGCAATGTCACTCATGCCAGATTCATGGGGACTTCATCCATCAGCACCCAAATCCATTACATCCAACGGTGGCCAGCTGGCCGTTCGAAATGTGGGGAACTGACATAGTCGGCCCCATCGAACCAGCATCGTCAAAGGGACATCGTTTCATCTTGGCGACGACTGATTACTTCTCCAAATGGGCAGAGGCGGTACCGCTGAGGGAAGTGAAGACGGAGAACATCCTCCATTTCTTCAAAACGCATGTCATATACCGGTTTGGAACCCCAAGAAGGATCATCTCTGATAATGGGCCAGCCTACCGAAGTCATAAAATTAGCCGCTTCGCACAGCAGCACAATATAGACTGGAGATATTCCTCAGTTTATAATCCGCGAGCTAACGGTCTAGCTGAGGCCTTCAACAAGACCTTGACAAAGATCATGAAGAAAACAGTGTCACGAAATAAGAGAGATTGGCACGAAAGATTGCAAGAGGCTCTTTGGGCGTATCGAACTACATTTAAAACTGCTACAAACACAACGCCATACGCGTTGGTATTTGGGACAGAAGCAGTACTCCCTCTCGAGATATAATTACCCTCTCTAAGAGTGGCAGTCCACTACGAGCTGACGGACGAAGAAAATGCTCACCTTCGGTTTGAAGAGCTTGACGCCCTTGACGAAACCCGGCTTCTAGCACAGCAAAATCTGGAAGCTTATAAAGCGAAGATGACGCGCTCGTACGAAAGATTGACCCGACCGAGGACATTCCGCCAAGGCGAACTCGTGCTAGTGGTCAAAAGGCCCATGATCCCCAATCGCGCCAAGCGGGGAAAGTTTGAACCAAACTATGAAGGACCGTACATCATTGATAAAGTCTACCAGGGTGGAGCCTATCTACTCATGGACATGCACGGTGAAAGGCCTTTCAGGCCGATAAACGGTCGCTTCCTAAAGAAATATTACGCTTAATGAGTCACAGCCTAGGTCAATGATGGATGACGACGACTATTTCCGCTCGCTATCTTCCCAAGCTAGAACTTCACAAGCAGTAGCTGGCCTTCTCCATAACGGACCGAAATGTCCTTAAACTAATAGCAGACCGAAACGTCTTTAAACTACTACCGCAGCATCTTTAGGCTGACGAGATAAAAATAAAAAAAAAACATATAAAAATAAAATAAAAAAAACGGTATGTCCATAAGCAAAAAAGGGCACGGATGAAAACCCGAAAGGGCTCCGTGAGTAAAAACAGCAGGACTACCGGCGAGTGTTCGTGAAAACCCGAAAGGGCGCGACCTCGTAAAAAAAAAAAAAAAAGACGGTATGTCCATAAGCAAAATGGGCACGGATGAAAACCTGAAAGGGCTCCGTGAGTAAAAACAGCAGGACTACCGGCGAGTGTTTGTGAAAACCCGAAAGGGCACAACCTCGTTAAAAGACACTTATAAGGTCCTCTCGACCTTGTAAGGAGAAACCACCTGCGTAAGATCCTTACGACTTACAAGGGAACAACACACTTAGGAATCCCCACGATTCCTAAGGAGAAAATACGCTTGCGAGATCCTCACGACTCGTAAGGAGAACTCTCTTATGGGACCTTCACGGCTCATAAGATTTGAAAGTCTTAAGTCACAGAGACCTAAACCTGTGCTTAAGCAAACCCCCACAAACTTCCAATGTTGCCCTACAAGTGGTTCAATATTGACCCTTGTATACAATCCACGGGCGCGAATAAACGTTTCCCTAACCAAGGTCCATCCGTGACCGGGGATATGTTCGCATAACCCTTGTAAGCCCTCTCGATTTACAACTAGAAAACCCCCCTGTAGGATCCTTACGACTTACAGAGGAACAAAACACTTTGGAACCCTTACGATTCCTAAGGAAAAAATATACCTACAAGATCCCCACGACTTGTAGGGAGAAATGCCTTCACGAGACCCTTACGGCTCATGAAGTCAAAAGCCTTAGCCGACAGGACCCTAACCCTGGTCGCTAAGCCTCCTTTGTTCGACAACGACAGAGGCAAATGATGATTCGCTCCTGGCAATATCCCAGTTGTAGCGGTGCTGATGCCGAAAGCAGTGTCCAATTTCAGGTTTACGGCGAAAGCCAGTAGGCCGCTCATGCACACGAAATAGCCGAAATGATAAGGGCGACTTGCAATAAAAAAAAAACAGCAAGTAAAAATGTATGTATACAAAACAGCCGAAACGATTGGGCAACTCGCAATAAAAAGCAGCGAGTGAAAATAAAATAAATAGCCGAAATGATTGGGCAACTCGTAATAAAAAGCAACGAGTAAAAATAAAATAAATAGCCGAAATGATTGGGCACCGCGAAAAATAGCCGAAATGATTAGGCAATCGCGACCTTCGCGATATAAAAGCTGAAATGATAGAGCATCGCGGAAATAAAATAAAATAAAAAGAAGAAATGATAAAACTTTGGCCCTACAGTTAGGATCACATCGATCCCTGTATACAATCCAAGGGCGTAAACAAAGAAGGAACCATACTTCCCCAGCGGATTCCGTCAAACGACGAAGCCAAACCTCAACGGTTCATTTCAACCGAAGAAGCCAGTGACTTCAGCAAAACTCCTCGACTCACGGATACAAACACTCCTTGACGAGAGCCTTCTGATCCGCGTCGACTCGCAGAGCAACCAGCGCCTCCGTGGGAACCATCGACTCGTTTCAAACCCCAAGGACACAAATAATCCTTGGCGCTTGGGAAACAAATAATCCCAGCAAACTCCTCGACTCACGGATACAAACACTCCTTGACGAGAGCCTTCTGATCCGCGTCGACCCGCAGAGCCACCAGTGCCTCCGTAGGAATCCTCGACTCGTTTCAAACCCTAAGGACACAAATAATCCTTGGCGCTTGGGAAACAAATAATCCCTCGCAAAACTTCTCAACTCACGGATACAAACACTCCTTGACGAGAGCCTTCTGATCCGCGTCGACTCGCAGAGCCACCAGCGCCTCCGTGGGAACCATCGACTCGTTTCAAACCCCAAGGACACAAATAATCCTTGGCGCTTGGGAAACAAATAATCCCTCGCAAAACTTCTCAACTCACGGATACAAACACTCCTTGACGAGAGCCTTCTGATCCACGTCGACTCGCAGAGCCACCAGCGCCTCCGTAGGAACCATCGACTCGTTTCAAACCCCAAGGGCACAAATAATCCTTGGCGCTTGGGAAACAAATAATCCCTCGCAAAACTTCTCAACTCACGGATGTTCCCGCCAAAAATTTCTGCGCAAAAAAGCCTAAGGTATCTAATGGCGGCGATACGCTTAAGAAAATGGGAACCAGTATCTTCCGGGCTATTTTTTGATAAACTCCTGAATGAGAAACAGATAAATTCTGATGGTATCGAAAGCGGCTCGAAAAACCCTTCGATTTGATATATTATGGGCCTCGTAATTCATCCGGGATCAAAAGTTATGAGGAATTACGTGTCCACACGTGATGGGCTTTTAAGAACCCGCTGGAAGAGTTAAAAGATACAACAAAAACTCAGAAAAGACCCCAATGGAGCATCACGTGCTCACACGTGACCATGGGTCACGTGCAGACACGTGATGGGCTTTTAAAGCCTCTAAAATAATGAATAGAATTTAATTCTAAAAGTCAGAAAATACCTCAACGAGGTATCACGTGCTTACACGTGACCAATGGTCACGTGTTGACACGTGATGGTTAAAACTGAAACATAAATAAGCGGCTGAGAAAGGAACCCAATTGGGGGTCACGTGCTCACACGTGACCAAAGGTCACGTGCCAGCACGTGACTGGCTTTAAAAGCATTATAATTTAATAGAATTAAATTCTAAAAGCTCTGAATCTTTCCAAATGGAAAAGGGTCATGGGGAACCGTTGGATTAAAAATCCAAGGGTGATTAAAAATCACCAATTAATGGAAAAACCTTGGACAAGGAAAGATTTCCCTGAAAATCTCACCAGGATAACAAATAGAATATCTTTGGATTTAAAATCCACGGTGAATAAAATTCACTGAATGATCTAAAGGCCCAGATTAATGATGAATGCAAATAAAATCTCTCAACATACAAATCAAATCTCTCAATGAGAGATTTGCCAAACAAATTGATTCTCTTCCTTCTCCTATAAATAGGAGCCAAGAAGAGAAGAGGGGGGATCTACTTTTTTGAGAGAAAAACAGAGGGATCGACTTTTTTGAGAGAAAAACAGAGGGAGGAGAATTTAATTCTCAAGAGAAGAAAAAGCAAAGAGAGGAGAATTTAATTCTCTGCAAAAGAAAAACCCTAGGTAAGAAAAGAGAGGATTCAAAAGAGAATTTAATTCTCAAAAGAGTTTAACTCTTATTTAAAGAAAAGAACTTAGTTCTTCTTCTGGTTGAAGATCTGTACAGAGCACATCTCCCCATAGGATGAGAATTTAATTCTCATCGGGTTGAGATCCTGCCATGCAGATCCTAAACTTAGAAGGGGAATTGAGTTTTGAGAGTTCAATTCTCCTAAAACAAAACTAGGGTTTAACCCTAATCAAGAATTTAATTCTTTTACATATCTGGGAATTTAATTCCTTTGAAAAGAAATCAGGGTTTTATCCTAAATAAGAATTTAATTCTTTCACGATAGGAATTTAATTCCTCCAAAATCATAATTAGGGTTTAACCCTACAAAGAATTCAATTCTTAAAAGATCTCTGTTCATGAAAAGAACCAGGGTCACGTGCCCCCACGTGACCCTTGAAAAGATCCCCTGCAAAGAACTTTGAAGCATCACCTCACGTGCTCCCACGTGACTCCCAAAACGCAGAAAGAAAAAGCAAAGGAAATGAAAGCTTTGGGCGCTCTCACGTGTTATCACGTGATCCCTCAGCAAATGCTTTAACAATTGGCGCACAGATCCCCATCACGTGCCAACACGTGATGCTCTAAAATAAAAATGAAAGTGTTTAACACTTAATGGCAAAGACAAAGAAAAGAAGCTTTGGGCGCTCTCACGTGTCCCCACGTGACCCCTCAGCAAGTGCTGTAATTATCGATGCATAGGCCTCCATCACGTGCCAACACGTGATGCTCTAAAATAAAAACAAAAGTGTTTAACACTTATTCACAAATTTGATGATAAAACAAAGGAGATCTGGCTCCGCATTTAGGGCGCCCTCACGTGTCACCACGTGACCCCTAATGAGCATTCCAACAGACCAGAGCGGGGGCCTCCATCACGTGCTCACACGTGATGGCCCTCAGAATTAAAAGAGTTAAAACACTGATCTGCAGAATAAGATAAGGCAAATCAGGGCGCTCTCACGTGTCCACACGTGACCCCTCTCCCCTTAGTGTTTAACACTAATCCGAAGACTTTGTCCTCAGTGATTAACACTGATTTTCTTAGTGTTTAACACTAATTTGGAAAACTCTATTTGCAGTGTTTAACACTGATTTGCTTAGTGTTTAACACTAATTTGAAAACACTGTTCCCAGTGTTTAACACTGATTATCTTTTAGTGTTTAACACTAACTTGTTAATCTTATTCCCAGTGTTCAACACTGTTGACCTTTAGTGTTTAACACTAGTTTTAGCCCAATTGGCTAAGTTTTTAGAGGCAAAGCCTCTTCTTCAATGGACCAACAGAGGGCCAATATTTCAAACATAGTTGGACTTAGCCCAAACTGGCCATAAGTCCTCAAATCATCTTGAACTGAGCACATCTGCTCTTTCAACCAACTCATTGGTTCAAGGGTACATCTCTGAACTCCTCTGATATTTGTCGTTGTAATCCTTCAACGTCTTCAGAGAGATGACGAGTCCCGACAACCACACATCAACACGGACTGTGGGGTCCTTAAACTCATGGGCTTATGCGTCCCTAAACCAAGATACGGACTGTGGGGTCCTTAAACCCGCGGACTTATGCGTCTTTAAACTAACGGACTAATACGTCCTTAAACACACCCATATGGACTGTGGGGTCCTTAAACCCATGGACTTATGCGTCCTTAAACTACCATTGGACCACTACGTCCCTAAACTGGAAATGGACCACTACGTCCCTAAACTGGTATTGGACCACCATGTCCCTAAACTGGCATTGGACCACCATGTCCCTAAACTGGAACAATAGAGCCAATTGCTCTTTTGTTGGATCTAAACGATCCCGTTAAGTCGATCTTAGTCCCAAACTGGACTAACGTATCCTTAACAACCGTTTAAGTTGATCTTAGCCTCAAAAATGGTTAACGTATCCTTAAACTTTCAAACGGACTCTAGTCCCAAATCGGGCTATAAACCCCCTAATCAACTCTGGCTCAAGGGTACATCTCTGAACTCCTCTGACATCTGTCGTTGTAATCCTTCAACGTCGTCAGAGAGGTGATGGGTCCCGACGGCCATACATTTAATGGACCACTATGTCCCTAAACTGGAACATTAGAGCCAATTGCTCTTTTGTCGGATCTAAACGATCCCGTTAAGTTGATCTTAGTCTCAAATTGGACTAACGTATCCTTAACAAACGTTTGAGTTGATCTTAGCCTCAAAAATGGCTAACGTATCCTTAAACCAAAACCCCAAACCCAAATCTAAGAAAACACGGATTTGGACTAATCCACGTCCTACGGGCGACGACATAAAGCGGTCTCCGTATACAATCCACGGGCAACCACAAACAAAACAAACACCCACGACACGAAGTGACCATCTGGAGAAGGAGAAAGTTGTTACCGCGACGCGGTAGCGTAATTAACTACAGGGGCTTGCGCCTGCAGGGAAGAGCGTCCCCACAATCAAAAACCCCTCAAACGAGGGGGAATCTGACGAAGTCTGCTACATCGGACGCATCCGTCTAAACCTTCGATACATGGTGCCATAAATCAACTTGGCATCTTCAGAGAGGTGGACGGATAGCACCAATTAGCATCTGCCCCGAACCTCAGTGCCAAGACATCGCAGTCTTGTGCGCCCTCTTTCGGAGGGGAACAGATTCTGGCACGCCCGGTGGGACCTTTTCCTCTTTCCACTCCACACTTCGTATGTCGTGTTCGCGAGCAAATCGCGGTTTGCTGTGGTTGCCTGTGGATTCAAGGTACTAAGATTTGGTGTCTTGCTCCGTGCAGAGAACAGAAGATCAATGGCTTCAAACTGCACCGCCTGCAACTGCAACTCTCGCTCGGTCCTTGCTGGAGGAGTGACTTATGGGCCCCAAGCGGCCTCCCTTTTCAAGATGCCAGTGGAGCAGGTAACTCAGGCCACCACTGGATTATTCTTCGGGGCCATGCTCCCACCGTTGAGCTTCAATGCCACAATGACGTTGCAAGAATCCCCAAAGAAGTCGGTCTTTGATCGGCTCACCACTACCGCGACCCTCTCAACGGGTCGCCCAACTTCAATACCTCAGTTTTCAACAGACTGGGCCAGAACGTCTATAAGCCCGTGATACCCGAAGCTGCCATCCCAAAGCGGATAGCCATCCCGGCTCAAGCGGACAAAATTATTGGAAAAGCTCCTCCTTCCAAGAAGTCAATTTTTACAAGGATGGCTATTCCGGTTGCTGCTCCAGGCGAGGTCCTCAAAGCTGCTTCTCCTACCCAGAGGTCTGTCTTTGACAGATTAGACATTGCTTCTCAACGGGTGTCAGTCTTCGACAGGCTAGCACCAATAATGGTCTTTCCTCAAAGCAGGGGGCATGACGAAATCGCCCCTACGACCGAAACAACTCCATTCGCACGACACGCTCGACGTCGCCACTGGCGCCGAGTAAGGAAGGCTGGGGGCAACTCCCCCTCTGGATTTACTCCACCAGCTCCAGCGGTGGGGATCGATGCTGCTGTTCCAACCGGGAACAGTTTTGAATTGTTGAACACGGTGCGCAGAAACTCTCCTACCGCCGTACTAAAAAGATCCCCTCCTCCAGTGGGAAACGTTGCGGAAGCCAAGCCAGAACATTCCTCTCAGCGGATGTCCTCTAAAATCTACAAGGTTTGGCGCCAAGTCCAAGACTCGGTGATTGATCGAAATTTCTCCCGCCAGCAGAAGAAGATGAAGGTTCGGCAGGAAGAAAATCCCCATGTCAAGCCACAAAAAGCAACGACTACTTGGGTGCCCACTACAACGGCCCCCTCAACGTCAACCACTCAGAAAAGAAGGAGGCCGGAGAAAGCCCCTGTGAACATGGCAAACCGTAAACGCGCTGAGCACAAACACCCCAAGTCTGGGGGCATGGTGGTGCACACTGTTTATATGGCTTCTGGAAAGGAGGAAAGCCGTGCTTCGACATGCCACCGACCGCTCACCCGATCCGTGACGAAAACCCAGGAGCAGCAACAGAAGCTTCAGGAGATGATGATTTCAATGGCCGCACTTACCGGGCCAAAAGAAAGCTCGGAGGCATCATCAGAGCAGCGTCATGAACAAGAAACTGACGCTGACTACTTACGCAGAGTCCTCGAAAAGAAGGACAAAGAAGCTGCAGAGCAAGCGACTAACATAAAACAGATGGCGCTCCTCTTCCAAGATATGGTAGGGATGATGTTACAGCCGGACCCTCCTGCTGAAGATCCCCCGATTGTCCTTGAAGACGACAGGGGAGAAACGTCAAATCCTCCGCCGGCTCTATCAATAGCCAAGGAGGAGGCAATCTCCAAAGTTGACCTAGACGAATATATAGCTCAGCAGATCCAGGTTCATCAGGCAAATGAAGCGGCTGGGCAAATTGTTAGAACCGGACGACCGTATCCGAGCTGGTATGACCAAATCAGTTACCCGCCAGGATATACGATCCCTAAATTCCACGTATATAAAGGGACAGGGAATCCGCATCAGCATGTCGCTCAATTCAGGGCCTTATGCGGCAATACTGGAGGCGATGACAAATTATTGCTTCGCCAATTCGTCGGCAGCTTAGCAGAAACGGCATTCGAATGGTACTCGGAGCTACCTAACGACTCCGTTAAAACATTTGCGGAGATGGAGCTACTGTTTACACAAAGATTTGCAAGCGCCAGCGAACGCACCCCGATAACAGCACTAATAAACGCCAGGGTAAGGCCAGGCGAAACGTGGGTTCAATACGCAACACGATGGCGGAATTTGTGGTCGAAATGCGAACAACGCATAGAAGAAGCTCCTGCCGTGGGCATGTTCGTGGGTACTCTTGATCCGCAAGCGACCATCTCGCAATTCATGATGTTCTTCAGGCCGACCACCTTCCAGGCCTTGATCGACAAATTAGCCCAAATGGACCAGATGGGCCATGGGCCATCTCCTACAAAACCCGATTCTCGAAATGAGAAAGGAAAGGGAAAAGCGATCGTCGTCGCCAATGCCCAACAACAGCCGAGCAACTTAAAGCCGGTTGTTCGCCAGAATAATATGCGTTCACGCCCATCCCTCGAGGAGAGACCGGGACGTCCTTACTCGTTTCCCCAGGATAAAACGAGGAAACTGTTCGAACTGGCAATGCGCAACAGACTCATCAATCTGCCGAGTCCAAAATGTCCGTTGCAACCAGGCGATGTCAACGATCCCAATTATTGCCCTTACCACCAAGCGGTAAGCCATCCAATCGAAGATTGCTTCGTCTTTAAGGGGTGGATCGAGGATCAGTACCTACAAGGAAAGTTCGCGCTGTCTGAAAAGTGGAAAGTAAACCCACCACAGCCGCACACTCCAAAGAAGACGGACGCACCGGGGGCAACTTGTCATGTGATCTCCCACTCATTTACGGACGATGAAAAAACTCCTTGCACTGAGAAACTGGGGGCAGAGCCTGAGCCGGAATTCGTATGGCCGTCAGACGAAATGATCGACGCTTTTCTAGATGAGATTCGTCTAAAAAGTAAAGCTGATCGAGAGCGCGAGATGGCCATATTCGAGAAAGCCAAACGCCGGCGACTAGATGAAAGGGTCGAAACACTCCCACCAGATGAAAGTACATCCGCCGCAAATAAAAGCAGGATCAAGACAAGGAAACGATTCGCCAAAGCCATAGCAATGGGGATGAGGCCGCCCTCTTTCAGAAAAAATTCTCCTGGTGGTATACATTTTGATGAAACGGACGTACACCCTAACTTCTGCTTATATCATCAGAAGATCGTACATCCTACTGAAGACTGCAACTCTTTTAAGTGTTGGTGGCAAGAGTATGTCGCTCACAGGCAACACTTCAACAGGACAAAGCGTGAGGCTCGTAGACAGTGAAAAAATACGACAGATGAGCATAAAAGAGTTGCCGGCAATTGTCATAAGGACGAGCCCGGGGGATCACGAGTTCTCACCTTTGGAAGCAATTCTGATGAAGCAGCCGCTTTTAACCCTCTCTTCAAGGAATTCATTTCTAAAACAAAAGAATTGGAGAGTTGCGAGAATGTTCAGCCGTACAATCTCACGCTACCCGGAAAGAATCTCGGACCCGCAAACGACGGAGCAAACGAAATGAGAAAGGAAAAGGAAAAAACGGCCTTTGTTGCCAACACTCAACAACAGCCGAGTAACCCGAGACCGTTTTGTCGTCAAAACAACAAGCCGCGATACCTCAATGAGAAGTTGAAACGTCCTTACTCATTTCCCAAAGATAAAACAAAGAGATTGTTCGAGCTAACAGTGCGCAGCGGGCTTATCACTCTGCCAGATCCAAAACGTCCATTGCAACCAGGTGACGTTAACAATCCTAACTATTGTCCCTACCACAGATTAATGGGTCACCCACTCGACAATTGCTACGTCTTCAAAAACTGGGTTGAAGACCAATACCAACAGGGCAAGTTCGCATTACCCGAAAAGTGGAAAGTAAACCCGCCACAACAACATGCTTCGAAAAAGGTGGATATACCGGGGGCATCATGCTCGTTCATAGGGAAGGCCTCCTAGACCGAAAAGTCAGTAAACTAGAAACTCGCCTCAAATACGGCGACGGTAGACCGAAATGTCGTTAAACTAACGATGGACCACTATGTCCTAAAACTGGCTGCGGACCGAAACGTCCCTAAACTAACGATGGACCGCAATGTCCTAAAACTTGCAAATGACCGAAACGTCGTTAAACTACTCTCAACCCACAGCATTTTCAGGCTGACGTGGTGTAAAAAAAAAACTAAAAAAAAAAACGGTATGTCCATAAGCAAAATGGACACGGATGAAAACCCGAAAGGGCTTCGTGAGTAAAAACAGCAGGGCTACCGGCGAGTGTTCGTGAAAACCCGAAAGGGCGCGACCTCGTTAAAAAAAAAAAAAGAGAATAAAAAGAAATAAAAAAATAAAAAGAACGGTATGTCCATAAGCAAAGTGGGCACGGATGAAAACCCGAAAGGGCTCCGTGAGTAAAAACAGTAGGGCTACCGGCGAGTGTTTGTGAAAACCCGAAAGGGCGCAAACTCGTTAAAAGACACTTACAGGGTCCTCTCGACCTTGTAAGAAGAAACCACCCGCGTGAGATCCTTACGACTCACAAGGGAGCAACACACTTAGGGATCCTCACGATTCCTAAGGAGAAATTACACTTGCGAGATCCTCACGACTCGTAAGGAGAACTCTCTTATGGGACCCTCACGGCTCATAAGATTTGAAAGTCTTAAGTTACAGAAACCTTAACCTGTTCTTAAGCATCCCCCATAACCTTCGATATTGCCCTACTAGCGGCTCAATACTGACCCTTGTATACAATCCACGGGCGCGAATAAACATTTCCCCAGCAAAGTCCAACCCTTGTAGGTCCTCTCGACCCATAAGGTGAAAACCCTCTTGTAGGATCCTTACGACTTACAGACGAACATACACTTAGGAATCCTCACGATCCCTAAGGAGAAAATACACCTGCAAGATCCTCACGACTTGTAGGGAGAAATACCTTTGTGAGACCCTTACGGCTCATGAAGTCAAAAGCCTTAGTCGACAGGACCTTAACCCTGTTTGCTAAGCCACCTTTGTTCAACATCGACAGAGGCAAATGATGATTCGCTCCTGGCAATATCCCAGTTGCAGCGATGCTGACGCCTAAACCGGTATCAAATTCCAAGTCCTGTTATGGCAAATGATGATTCGCTCCTGGCAATACTCCAGTTGTAGCGATGCTGATGCTGAGATTGGCACCAGATTCCAAATTCCACACTCGCAAAAAAAAAAAATATATAGCGAGCCACACATGCCTACAAAATAGCCGAAATGATGGGGCAACTTGCAATAAAAAGCAGCAAGTAAGAATGAAGGCATAAAAAATAGCCGAAATGATGGGGCAACTCGCAATAAGAAGCAGCGAGTAGAAAATAAATAAATAGCCGAAATGATTGGGCACCGCGAAAAATAGCCGAAATGATGGGGCAATCGCGACCTTCGCGACATAAAAGCTGAAACGATAGAGCATCGCGGAAGAAAGAAATAAAATAAAAATAAAATGTATGCCTTACAGGTGATGTTCCATCACACCCTGTATGCAATCCAATGGCATAAACAAAAAGGGAACGTACCTCCCTCCCCCAGGTTTCACCAAAGAAAGAAGCTAAATCTCGACGGGCCACAAGCGACCTAGAGATCATCCCAACACTCGTCTCGTAACAACGGACACAACTTCAAGCTAAGCGGAACAGCGGCAACTCCCAGTTCCATGGCTCGGTGATATACATATCACCAACAGTCAAACCTTCACCCCGTGAAATGCGGATATATTCAGCAAAATTCCTGGTCACGTGGAACGCGGATAATGTCACTCTTTGACCCCGTGGAAAACGTCCAGAGCGGATCCTGGTCCTCGCAGAGCATGGCAGTGAACCCGTGCGAAGCATCCAGAGCGGAGCCTAGTCCTCGCCTAACGCGGCAGTGAACCCGTGTGAAGCATCTAGTGCAAAATTCCTGGTTACGTGGAACGCGGATAATGTCACTTTTTGACCCCGTGGAAAACGTCCAGAGCGGATCCTGGTCCTCGCAGAGCATGGCAGTGAACCCGTGCGAAGCATCCAGAGCGGAGCCTAGTCCTCGCCTAACGCGGTAGTGAACCCGTGTGAAGTATCTAGTGCAAAATTCCTGGTCACGTGGAACGCGGATAATGTCACTCTTTGACCCCGTAGAAAACGTCCAGAGCGGATCCTGGTCCTCGCAGAGCACGGCAGTGAACCCGTGCGAAGCATCCAGAGCGGAGCCTAGTCCTCGCCTAACACGGCAGTGAACCCGTGTGAAGCATCTAGAGCAAAATTCCTGGTCACGTGGAACGCGGACAACGTCACTCTTCGATCCCATGGAAAACATCCAGAGCGGTTCCTGGTCCTCACACCAACATGGAGTGATCACCACCGCGACATTCGTCTCGATATAGCAGACGCAGTACAAGTAAATGAAGCAAAAGGCCAAATTCCTAGCTTCAAGGTCTTGACGGCAAGTCATATAAAGCCTGAAAGACAATCGGAGATCATCTCGCACCAGCACAGAGTGGTCACCACCTTGACGATCATCTCGATACAGCAGATGAAATGTCACCCCAGCGTTCTTCCTCCAACAGGATTCGCACACGACAAAACAAACGAAGCGAAGGCCAAATTCCTAGCTTCATACGTCTTGACGGCAAGTCATATAAAGCCTGAAAGACAATCGAAGATCATCTCACACCAGCATAGAGTGAGCACCACCTCTACGTTTGTCTCGATACAGCATACGAGATGTCAACTACAGCGTCCTTCCTCCAACAGGATTCGGACACACCAAAGCAAATGAAGCGAAGGCCAAATTCCTAGCTTCAGGGTCTTACGGTAAGTCATATAAAACCGGAAAGACAATCAGAGATCATCTCATACCAACATGGAGTGATCACCACCTCGACGTTCGTCTTGACACATCAGACGCAACATCACCAAAAGGAGTCACGGCAAAATCCCTGGTTCCAGAGCTCGACGGTTCACCAGCAACCTAGAGACAACCATGACATTCGTCTCGATACAGAGGACGCGATGCCAGCAAACGAAGCAAAGGCCAAATTCCTAGCTTCAGGGTCTTAACGGTAAGTCATATAAAACCGGAAAGACAATCAGAGATCATCTCACACCAACATGGAGTGGTCACCGCCTCGACGTTCGTCTCGATACAGCAGACGAGATGTCACAACAACGTTCTTCCTCCAACAGGATTCGCACATGACAAAGAAAACGAAGCGAAGGCCAAATTCCTAGCTTCAGGGTCTTAACGGCAAGTCATATAAAGCCTGAAAGACCACCAGAGATCATCCCACATGGAGTGGTCACCATCTCGACGTTCGTCTCGATACAGCAGACGCAACATCACCAAAAGGAGCCACGGCAAAATCCCTAGTTCCAAATCTCGACGGTTCATCAGCAACCTAGAGACAACCACGACATTCGTCTCGATACAGAGGACGCAATGCCAGCAAACGAAGCAAAGGCCAAATTCCTAGCTTCAGGGTCTTAACGGCAAGTCATATAAAGCCTGAAAGACTATCGGAGATCATCCCACACCAGCGCGGAGTGGTTATGACTCATCGGGGCTCTCCAAAATGAGCCTAACCTCAAGTAAAAAAGCGGCATGGCAAATTCCTAGCGCTTGCTCTTCCGACGGTCAAACTGCCAAGGAGGATTGCTTGAAAACGTCTTGTCCAGCCCCCGAAGGGATCAAAGACACGGCAGTCGCAGGGCTACTCGAACAGCACGATTGCCTATCGAGGAATACATCAGCTCATGCGACGGTACGACGGCCAAAACCCTAAGTACCACAGACCCTAACGGACTTCTGTCGTAAAGAGCAGAGGTTAACTGTGACGTTAGGATATTCTTGTGAGATCTGCTCGATCCGTTTCGACTCGTGAGGAAATTGATGTCTTTGCGAGAACTTCTCTATTCGTCTCGACTCGTGAGATAAAGCCTTAGGCAATAGGGATTAAAAACCTGTTTCCTAAGCACTGGGACCCTGCAAGTCGGCCCAAAACGGTCTTTGCATACTATCCACGGGTCTCACTCTCCAAAGTCGAATCTCGACAAGGAGGGAAATAACCGCTTACGGGTCCTCTCGACTCGTAAGAGGGAAAACTCTCTTATAGGATCCTTACGACTTATAAGAGAAAACACACTTAGGAATCCTCACGACTCCTAAGGAGAAAATACACCTACGAGATCCTCACAACTCGTAGGGAGAAAAGTCTTTATGAGACCCTCACGGCTCATAAAGTTGAAAAGTCTTAGGTGGCAGATCCTAACCCTGTCTCCTAAGCCATCACCGCCCTGCAAAGAGGTCAAGATGGACCATTTATGAGCCACACTTTCCAAAGCTACATCCCACTGAAATGGAGAAGTTACTCATAAGCGTATAAACTACTCCACACCAGAGTAAGACATAAAGAGATAAAAGGGTGCGGCTCATGGAGTTAAGGGTTTGGAACTATATCTCTTAAGAGTCAAGATTTGAGTCAATGATAAATGACGACGCTTGTGTCCGCTCGTTATCTTCTCAGATCAAGATTCTGAAAGTAATATACCAACCCGAAACTGGTCATACGCTATGCATTACTTTGCACTACTTCACCCACGTAAATACTTACGTGGGCAAAGTAGTGGGGGGCATTTGTCCCGCCAAAAATTTCTGCGCAAAAAAGCCTAAGGTATCAAATGGCGGCGATACGCTTAAGAAAATGGGAACCAGTATCTTCCGGGCTATTTTTTGATAAACTCCTGAATGAGAAACAGATAAATTCTGATGGTATCGAAAGCGGCTCGAAAAACCCTTCGATTTGATATATTATGGGCCTCGTAATTCATCCGGGATCAAAAGTTATGAGGAATTACGTGTCCACACGTGATGGGCTTTTAAGAACCCGCTGGAAGAGTTAAAAGATACAACAAAAACTCAGAAAAGACCCCAATGGAGCATCACGTGCTCACACGTGACCATGGGTCACGTGCAGACACGTGATGGGCTTTTAAAGCCTCTAAAATAATGAATAGAATTTAATTCTAAAAGTCAGAAAATACCTCAACGAGGTATCACGTGCTTACACGTGACCAATGGTCACGTGTTGACACGTGATGGTTAAAACTGAAACATAAATAAGCGGCTGAGAAAGGAACCCAATTGGGGGTCACGTGCTCACACGTGACCAAAGGTCACGTGCCAGCACGTGACTGGCTTTAAAAGCATTATAATTTAATAGAATTAAATTCTAAAAGCTCTGAATCTTTCCAAATGGAAAAGGGTCATGGGGAACCGTTGGATTAAAAATCCAAGGGTGATTAAAAATCACCAATTAATGGAAAAACCTTGGACAAGGAAAGATTTCCCTGAAAATCTCACCAGGATAACAAATAGAATATCTTTGGATTTAAAATCCACGGTGAATAAAATTCACTGAATGATCTAAAAGCCCAGATTAATGATGAATGCAAATAAAATCTCTCAACATACAAATCAAATCTCTCAATGAGAGATTTGCCAAACAAATTGATTCTCTTCCTTCTCCGATAAATAGGAGCCAAGAAGAGAAGAGGGGGGATCTACTTTTTTGAGAGAAAAACAGAGGGATCGACTTTTTTGAGAGAAAAACAGAGGGAGGAGAATTTAATTCTCAAGAGAAGAAAAAGCAAAGAGAGGAGAATTTAATTCTCTGCAAAAGAAAAACCCTAGGTAAGAAAAGAGAGGATTCAAAAAAGAATTTAATTCTCAAAAGAGTTTAACTCTTATTTAAAGAAAAGAACTTAGTTCTTCTTCTGGTTGAAGATCTGTACAGAGCACATCTCCCCATAGGATGAGAATTTAATTCTCATCGGGTTGAGATCCTGCCATGCAGATCCTAAACTTAGAAGGGGAATTGAGTTTTGAGAGTTCAATTCTCCTAAAACAAAACTAGGGTTTAACCCTAATCAAGAATTTAATTCTTTTACATATCTGGGAATTTAATTCCTTTGAAAAGAAATCAGGGTTTTATCTTAAATAAGAATTTAATTCTTTCACGATAGGAATTTAATTCCTCCAAAATCATAATTAGGGTTTAACCCTACAAAGAATTCAATTCTTAAAAGATCTCTGTTCATGAAAAGAACTAGGGTCACGTGCCCCCACGTGACCCTTGAAAAGATCCCTTGCAAAGAACTTTGAAGTATCACCTCACGTGCTCCCACGTGACTCCCAAAACGCAGAAAGAAAAAGCAAAGGAAATGAAAGCTTTGGGCGCTCTCACGTATTATCACGTGACCCCTCAGCAAATGCTTTAACAATTGGCGCACAGATCCCCATCACGTGCCAACACGTGATGCTCTAAAATAAAAATGAAAGTGTTTAACACTTAATGGCAAAGACAAAGAAAAGAAGCTTTGGGCGCTCTCACGTGTCCCCACGTGACCCCTCAGCAAGTGCTGTAATTATCGATGCATAGGCCTCCATCACGTGCCAACACGTGATGCTCTAAAATAAAAACAAAAGTGTTTAACACTTATTCACAAATTTGAGGATAAAACAAAGGAGATCTGGCTCCGCATTTAGGGCGCCCTCACGTGTCACCACGTGACCCCTAATGAGCATTCCAACAGACCAGAGCGGGGGCCTCCATCACGTGCTCACACGTGATGGCCCTCAGAATTAAAAGAGTTAAAACACTGATCTGCAGAATAAGATAAGGCAAATCAGGGCGCTCTCACGTGTCCACACGTGACCCCTCTCCCCTTAGTGTTTAACACTAATCCGAAGACTTTGTCCTCAGTGATTAACACTGATTTTCTTAGTGTTTAACACTAATTTGGAAAACTCTATTTGCAGTGTTTAACACTGATTTGCTTAGTGTTTAACACTAATTTGAAAACACTGTTCCCAGTGTTTAACACTGATTATCTTTTAGTGTTTAACACTAACTTGTTAATCTTATTCCCAGTGTTCAACACTGTTGACCTTTAGTGTTTAACACTAGTTTTAGCCCAATTGGCTAAGTTTTTAGAGGCAAAGCCTCTTCTTCAATGGACCAACAGAGGGCCAATATTTCAAACATAGTTGGACTTAGCCCAAACTGGCCATAAGTCCTCAAATCATCTTGAACTGAGCACATCTGCTCTTTCAACCAACTCATTGGTTCAAGGGTACATCTCTGAACTCCTCTGATATTTGTCGTTGTAATCCTTCAACGTCTTCAGAGAGGTGACGAGTCTCGACAACCACACATCAACACGGACTGTAGGGTCCTTAAACTCATGGGCTTATGCGTCCCTAAACCAAGATACGGACTGTGGGGTCCTTAAACCCGCGGACTTATGCGTCTTTAAACTAACGGACTAATACGTCCTTAAACACACCCATATGGACTGTGGGGTCCTTAAACCCATGGACTTATGCGTCCTTAAACTACCATTGGACCACTACGTCCCTAAACTGGAAATGGACCACTACGTCCCTAAACTGGTATTGGACCACCATGTCCCTAAACTGGCATTGGACCACCATGTCCCTAAACTGGAACAATAGAGCCAATTGCTCTTTTGTTGGATCTAAACGATCCCGTTAAGTCGATCTTAGTCCCAAACTGGACTAACGTATCCTTAACAACCGTTTAAGTTGATCTTAGCCTCAAAAATGGCTAACGTATCCTTAAACTTTCAAACGGACTCTAGTCCCAAATCGGGCTATAAACCCCCTAATCAACTCTGGCTCAAGGGTACATCTCTGAACTCCTCTGACATCTGTCGTTGTAATCCTTCAACGTCGTCAGAGAGGTGATGGGTCCCGACGGCCATACATTTAATGGACCACTATGTCCCTAAACTGGAACATTAGAGCCAATTGCTCTTTTGTCGGATCTAAACGATCCCGTTAAGTTGATCTTAGTCTCAAATTGGACTAACGTATCCTTAACAAATGTTTGAGTTGATCTTAGCCTCAAAAATGGCTAACGTATCCTTAAACCAAAACCCCAAACCCAAATCTAAGAAAACACGGATTTGGACTAATCCACGTCCTACGGGCGACGACATAAAGCGGTCTCCGTATACAATCCACGGGCAACCACAAACAAAACAAACACCCACGACACGAAGTGACCATCTGGAGAAGGAGAAAGTTGTTACCGCGACGCGGTAGCGTAATTAACTACAGGGGCTTGCGCCTGCAGGGAAGAGCGTCCCCACAATCAAAAACCCCTCAAACGAGGGGGAATCTGACGAAGTCTGCTACATCGGACGCATCCGTCTAAACCTTCGATACATGGTGCCATAAATCAACTTGGCATCTTCAGAGAGGTGGACGGATAGCACCAATTAGCATCTGCCCCGAACCTCAGTGCCAAGACATCGCAGTCTTGTGCGCCGTCTTTCGGAGGGGAACAACGGATACAAACACTCCTTGACGAGAGCCTTCTGATCCGCGTCGACTCGCAGAGCCACCAGCGCCTCCGTGGGAACCATCGACTCGTTTCAAACCCCAAGGACACAAATAATCCTTGGCGCTTGGGAAACAAATAATCCCTTGCAAAACTTCTCAACTCACGGATACAAACACTCCTTGACGAGAGCCTTCTGATCCGCGTCGACTCGCAGAGCCACCAGCGCCTCCGTGGGAACCATCGACTCGTTTCAAACCCCAAGGACACAAATAATCCTTGGCGCTTGGGAAACAAATAATCCCTCGCAAAACTTCTCAACTCACGGATACAAACACTCCTTGACGAGAGCCTTCTGATCCGCGTCGACTCGCAGAGCCACCAGCGTCTCCGTGGGAACCATCGACTCGTTTCAAACCCCAAGGACACAAATAATCCTTGGCGCTTGGGAAACAAATAATCCCTCGCAAAACTTCTCAACTCACGGATACAAACACTCCTTGACGAGAGCCTTCTGATCCGCATCGACTCGTAGAGCCACCAGCGTCTCCGTGGGAACCATCGACTCGCTTCAAATCCCAAGGACACAAATAATCCTTGGCGCTTGGGAAACAAATAATCCCTCGCAAAACTTCTCAACTCACGGATACAAACACTCCGTGACGAGAGCTTCTTTGACTCACATCTCAGGCAGTAAGGATTCAAAAACTTGCTTCCTGAAACAATGGGACCCTGCAGGTCAATCCTAAATGGTCTCTTGCATACTATCCACGGGTCTCACTCTCTAAAGTCGATTTTCGACAAAGAGGGAAACAACCGCTTACGAGCCCTCTCGACTCGTAAGAGGGCAATGGGACCCTACAAGTCAATCCTAAATGGTCTCTTGCATACTATCCACGGGTCTCACTCTCTAAAGTCGATTTTCGACAAAGAGGGAAACAACCGCTTACGAGCCCTCTCGACTCGTAAGAGGGCAATGGGACCCTACAAGTCAATCCTAAATGGTCTCTTGCATACTATTCACGGGTCTCACTCTCTGAAGTCGATTCTCGATAAAGAGGGAAACAACCGCTTACGAGCCCTCTCGACTCGTGAGAGGGAGAAATTCTCTCATAAGATCCTTTCGACTTATGAGAGAAAACTACACTTAGGAATCCTCACGATTCCTAAGGAGAAAATCCACCTACGAGATCCTCTCGATCCGTAGAGAGAAAAGTCTCTATGAGACCCTCACGGCTCATAGAGTTGAAAAGTCTTAGGCAGCAGATCTGAACCTGCGGCCTAAGCCATCGCTATATCTCGAAGAAACCAAAATGCTTACTCTATTACCTGTCAATCATGTTTATCAAGACAGCATGCTGATAATAAGAGAAGGGAGAAAGCAAAAAAAATGATACAAGACATTGCAAAAAAAAATGTGTATCTTTATTTATTAATTCAATCAAGTACATGGCGAATCGTATAAAAGAATAAAGAATGTATACATCTTATTCAAAAAAGAAAATTACAAGTATATTGATACAAGGGCAGCTATTGGGAAGGGAGCGTCTTGCACAGATGTAGCAATCGCTCCCATATCTCCTTCCACGCCTTCTCCTGCTCGGCTACCGCCGTCAACTCTGCCTCCACTTGGGCTCGTTGCCGCAAGACCAATGCAAGCTGCTCCCTCGCGACTTGATAAGCAGCCTCCCGACTTGGGATGTTGCGCTCAGCCACGTCAAGCTTCTTCTTTAAGTTTAGCCCATGGGAGATGCGCTCCAAGAGACCCTCAAAGATAGTCTTCACTTGGGCAGCATTTGCCTCAACCTCAGCGCGCAGATGGGCCGTTTCGTTTGAGGTCTTTTGGCATTCCCTTAGTCTTTGAGCTGCTTCTTGCTCCAAATGGCGGGAGTGCGAAGTGCTTTGCTCGAGCCAAGTTGTGCGTTGGGTGCTCAGAGCTAAAACTTCGGGAGAAGGGCGCGTCAACTCCAGCCGGTACAGACAGGCCTCGATCTCCCTGCAGTGGTTAACCCAAGATTCAACGACGCCTTCGTCGTGAAAAGTTACGAGCGCCGCTAACGTGGGGTTAACATCCACAGCGAAATCTGCAGCAGAAGGAAGAGCGTCCATGCTGAGCTCTTCGATATACCCGCTCAGCATGCCTAGACTCATCACAGCACCCTTTAAAGACGGACGTCTCAAAAAGGGGCCTGCCGGTGAAAAGACGCGAGCCTCGAAAGGGACTGGAGCCGGAATAATAGCTGCAAAACAAAACAGGGTTAAACGATGGTTCAAAAGATGTTGAAGGGTTACCAAAGAGGAAATCTACTATACCAGGTGTAGCGGACGGCAAAGCCGGAAGGGCCGGTAGCGCGGCAGGTCTTGCATCTCCTCCTTCGATTTGTGGCACTGCAACAAAGAAAAGGAAAAGTCAAGAATTATCCCATTGTTAGGAAAAAGGGGGTAAATAAAGATATTATGGTGAAAGTATACTCACCGGCGCCACTAGAGAGAGAAGCGAGTTCGGATGGGAAAGAGAAGTGCGGGAGCAACACTTGATATAGGTGGTCAAAAAGCACTCCTGCAAAAGCACAATAGTGTAACGTTAGTACAAAAGCCGCATTTTTGAAAGATTAATGTATGAGTCGTGAATCCATACCTTCCAACATCCGTGACGGTACAAGGGAAGACGGGGAGGTGACTACTGCCAAAGCAGTAGTTGACGGTGCCCCCTCGAGCAATGGAGCATCAGTACTGGCCGCACCTGCAAGAACAAGCTTGTTAGAAGAGATCACAAGATATATACAAAAAAAAGGGGAAACGCTGGTGACTCAAAAATTTACGTGACGAGCTGCCAGCAGAAACTGAGGCAGTCCCTTCCTCCACTGACGGAAGACCACCGCCTGTAGCTTCATCACCCGACTCAAGGGGAACCGTTGTTATGCTCTCAAGCTCTACAGGCGGCGGGGAACCATAGATAGGGAGGGCCAAGATAGGAACATTGCCAGATTCCTGAGAAGGAGCGCCTAGCTCGTCTTCAGGAATCATGGCCGCCTCACCTGCTGCTCCCTCAGGATCAGCGATTACAGCTGCCCCGTCCATCGGCACCACGAGGTCCCCAGCCTCAAGTACCTCGCCCTCTACCGCCTTCGGCTCGGTTGGGACAATCATCTCATCTGCCGCCACTTCGGGTGCGGCATCAATGACCTTCTCCGCGGTAGGTTCCTCAATCTCGGCTCCAGGCCCCATGACCTCGACAAAGTTGTCCACTGTCGGTTCGGGTTCGGCGAGTACCGCTTCCTCCGCTCCCTTGGGTTCGACGGTCGTCTCCGCCTCCCCCTCAGTTGGACTTGACCCTGCAAGATGAGATATGTATAAGCCAATAGTTTTACAAGTCATACAACAAGGCTCTGAAAGGAGTACTACCTGAAGCGGATTTATCATTGGCACTCCGAACAGCGCGCGCAACTTGCCGACGAGCAGTAGACAGGGCCACAGGGGGCTCTTCAGAAGGAGTACTAGCGTGAGGAACAGTGCTAGGGCCCGCTCCTGCGGCCAGAGCAGCTCTGCGCGCCTTAGCTTCGCGTCTGGACCGCTTCCGCTCCTCTCGAGCAGATGAGACAGATGCCATCAGGGCTTCCTTGAGCGAAGCCTCCTCATCCGTGTAGAGGGATGCCTCCAGATTTTTCAGAGCATCCCTCGTTGTTGCATCAAGCCGAGGCCCTTGCGGCAGCTTCGACGGAGCTGGGACTTCGATGACGGACTTGGGAAGGGTCCTTGCGCCGATTAATACAACCCCTATAAAGAAACAAGAGAAGGTCAGGTCGACTATCATAAAAAGATAACGAACTTTCCGTATAAAAGAGAAAGGGATAAAACATACCGACGCTTGCTAGGGTACGCTTCTTCTCCTCCTCCTGGAAGGTCTTCAGAGAGGCAGCAATGGCCTCTTCAGTAGAAACACCTGTTGAAAATGAGGCAAATATTAGCTAAAGATAATAATAAAAAGTGGGATAAAATGACAAATAAGGAGGCTAATGATTACCTGACTCAGCGAGTCTGCTTAACATTGCTTCGAGCCTCGCCGATCGCTCCGAAGCTGCAATGGCGGCGGCTAGATTGGTGTCCTCAGGGTCCACCACGAAACCCTCATTGCTGCCGTACTCGCATATAGTCTCGGCAGGATGAGCCGCGGGCTCTAAGTTAAGGATCGCGTCGAGGGATAAAGTGGACTTCTTCTTCTTCTGCCCGCCAGCCTTGGACCCACTGGGAGCAGCTTTGCGCTTGCCAGTTTTGGCAGTCACTTTCGGGCGGCGAGTCCCGATGTCCGCTCCTGCACCCGACTCCGGCGATGCCGCTTTAACCGTCTTTGTCGGAGCACGGGGCGCCGTTGGGGCATCCACCGTAGTAGGCAGTGGCAGTCCACGCGGAGGGGCCAACACACGTGGTCAATCAGCTCCGGCCTCTTTCGTTGGAGGGATAACCTGAACCGTGGGCTGCAATGGAGCCTTGCGATCGCCGCCGGGAGGCGCAGCCCTACGATCGACTAATAGGCGTTTCTCCATCAAGATGATTGGGCCCATCGCGTGCGCGTACCAGGCCACATACGAATTGAGTATCTTAGGGGTACAGCTGGGCTCACTGATAAAAAAGTAGGAGCCTGTATTGAGCCGGATGAAGTGATGCATCGCATTCCGTACTCCCTCTGGACCGACTGCAGGTGTTCCCAAGAAGGCTTCCAACGGGACTCCTTGGTTATAACTCGATTGCCGGGCAAATCGATGCGGGTTATACCTCATGAAGAGGGCCGTTTCATTCTGCCTAAATACCAAGTAGCCCGGCCGAATGGAATAAAGGTGGAGGATTTCCCGAGCCTTCAACACGGAGACACCGCCCTTAAAGTCATCACGCAGCGGCACCACCGACTTAGTGGTCTCGGAACCCATGGTGATGACCTTATCCACAAAAGAGGTCTTCGCCCCGACTAGATGCGAACGCAGAAGCAGTCCCCTAGACTCCCGCGGAGGTGCAAACACGATGGAAGCCCCGACCAATCGTATGATTCTTGGAAGTTTGAATCTCTCAAAGAATGGAGGAGTTTTGTGGGCACCAAACACTCCTCGAACATGCAGCTCCATCCAAGAAGTGAAGTAGTGCATCGGGAAGTTAGCAGGCTGTACCCCAGGTTCATTAGTGTCCGCCGCTACGCTAAGTCCATTGTAGAGGTAAGCCAACCCGGCGATCCCCACTGATAACTGCAGACCGGCCACCATTCGATGCGCCGGGTAAAAGACAGAAGACCGCATGAGGCGTGGGTGCATGGGAAGCGCGAAGCTGCACAGCCACAGACCTAAGAACCCGATGAAGAAGGTCTCCTCATCTATGCCAGGAACGGCGATCTCTGAGAAAGGGACGCTAGCAGTGCCGGGAAGGTAAAAACTTCGCTGATCAATTTCCGATGAAGGTCGGCGGTCCAGGCCGAAACCAAAAGGATCAGCAAGTTGGGCGAACTTCTCACCTTGCTCTGATAAAAATTCCGGGCGAATAAAACGAGCAATGAAGTCCGCGAAACTAACTCCTCGGTCGCCCAATTCCAAATGAAGCTCCTCGTAAATCTCTAATACCTTCACCAGGCCCGGATGCTGATGCTGAATAGCATTTTCCGGAGTTAAGTCGAATACCACCTGCTTGGTGGCAAAGACGTACTCGTCGGGAGGAAGCAGCTCTTCGTAGTGCTCCCCCCTCACCGGTAAACCTGAAAGTTCGACGAATTCCTCTAGAGAAATGGAAACTTCCCTATCCGCTGCCAGGAAAGTATGTGTGGGGATATTCCATTGTTCAATGAAGGCCTTTGTCCACCACGTTGGAGGAGTAGGATACTCGAAAAGCGAGACGTAGACGGCGGAGTATAAACCAATCTTCGTCAGGTGAGCTCTTTTCGCCGCTAAAATGTACCGGGCCCATGGCAGGTATCCAGCAAGCGGTCGCGGATTCAATCCAATATTGTAAGCCTGTCCCCAAGGGCGTGCTTCACCCTGACAGATTCGCCTTCCCAAGATATCTATGGCTGGCGGCGGCTGTACCGGAATAGCGCCGATTGCAGGCTGGAGAAGGTCGTCTGAATTCCAATTTTTAACCTCCACGGCATACTCCACCGGGGGTTTGTCCGCATAGGGGATCGTAACTATGGGTTCGGAAGGCGAGGCGGAACTAAAACTGCGGCGGCCTTGGATAATCTGGCTGTACCACCTTCCCCATAGGTGAAGTCTCTTGCACTCAGGATCGTGATCTTTAATCAAGGCGAACACTACCCGGTCCACTGGTGCATGTGGGAACCCTCCTTCTGAGCGAACGAAGAGAAAAGACAAGTCGTCAGACATCTTTCCTGCATAAAATATATATATATATATCATTAGTGGCCTGACGTTTAAACCTTAAAAAAAAATAATGATAAAAAAAAAATAATAATAAATAAAAATCTTGCTCCACACTGTGATGCAGCGGGTAGGGGACCAAAGGGGGACCCACAAAATCAAGATGACGGCGCATCATTTGATGAGACAATCCCACCATTGGATGAGACTATCAGCCAATAAAAAAGACCCCCAAGAGAATATCCTCATTGGGGGGGACCCCTAGAGACAAGGAGAAGATCTCCTCTTTTCAGAGCAAAGCTCTGCCACAGAGTGACATTTGTCAAACTCCTGTTTCAAAGGAATAAAACTTCTTAAAAAAGAGCCTAGCTCTGCAGTAGTAATAAAAATTTATAACTCCTAAGAATTAAAATTTTGGGATCTTAAAGATCCATGGAAACTTTTAAAAAAAAAGTTTTCTAGTTGATTTATGAAGCAGGGCTCTGTTCATGGGTTAAAACCTAAAAACAGAGTCTCTGCAAATTTTTGAGAGCAAGGCTCTGTGAATAAAAACCCCAAAGGGGTTTCCTTTAGATCAAAGATCTATAAGAGCAAGGCTCTGTTGAAGAAACCCCAAAGGGGTTTCCTTTAGATCAAAGATCTATAAGAGCAAGGCTCTGTTAATTAAGTTTAATTTAAATTAAATTAATTTAATTTTACCTATAATGGTTCTGAAGTTAGAACTTGGAAGTTCTTAAGGAAATCACAAGAGCAAGGCTCTGGAAGTTCTCAAGTAAGAGCAAGGCTCTGAAATTCAATTTCTTGAGAATGGTAAAAAATTACCAAGGACCAAGGGTCCTATTTATAGGCGCATGCGCCTGTTCACTTGATCCCTAGATCCGACGGTCAGGATCTTGCCACCGCTGCACTCACGCGCGCGCCACGTGAGCGCAACGGTGGGGGGGCATCTGTTTCCCCCAATCAGAGCAAGGCTCTACTTAAATTTTGAAAATTCAAAATTCGAAGCAACGCTTCGGTTTCCGTGCGCAGCGCGCAATTTGCCACATGGCAGAAGCTGATTCGGCGGCGTAACGCCCGAGACAGTGCGTCCCATCAGAGCAAGGCTCTTCAGAAAACATAATTAAGACTTAACTGCGCAAATGCATGGGTGCGCGACATGTGTCTGCGCAGTTGCGCAATCGCAACTGCGCAAGCGCACGGATGCGCGACACGTGTCTGCGCAGTTGCGCAATCGCAACTGCGCAAGCGCACGGATGCGCGATACGTGTCACGCGCTGGTGAGTTGCGCAGCAACTAAATGAAAATTTAAGTAAATCTTTTCTGTTCTTCTGTAAAACAGAGACCCTTGGATCAGAGATCCAATGGTGGGAAAATTCCTAAAATTATTCAGGAAAAATCTTGATAACAAATTTAACAAATTTGTGAGCACTATAAATAAGAGCCCAGACCTCATTCAAAAAAATAAAGGAGAATCATCAAGAGAAGGATCAACTTCTGAAAAAAAAAAGGAACTCTTGAAGATTAATCAAGAACACAGAAGAAAGGAAAAGGAAGGTAAAATTTCTGAAGAACAGAAGATTAAAAAAGGGAATAATAAAAAAAATATAAATAGTGCCTTGCACTTGATATGAACCCTTGGTTCTGTGAAAAGAAAACAAGAAGAAAAACTTGTTTTCTTTTGATCTAAATTTAGATCAAAAGTGCCATGCACTTTTGTTCTTCAATCTGAAAATTCTTGAGTTCCTGCAACTCATTACTTAAAAGGGCCTGGCCCAAATCAAATCACAAAAATAATAAAAGGGCAGAGCCCTATTTGGAAAATTCTTGAGGGCCTGGCCCAAATCAAATTGCAAAATAATAAAAGGGCAAAGCCCTGTATGGAAAATTCCTGAGTTTCTGCAACTCATTATTTAAAAGGGCCTGGCCCAAATCAAATTAATATGTCACGCCCCGCTTCCCAGTGTACGGCGAAGTGGACGCGACGAGGTCCGCTACGTATGTACTCAGAAGTACATACGCTAAGCGTAGCTAAGCAATATAAAATATTACACAAGTGACAAGAGTATAAAAAGAACAGCAACTTTTATTTATTAACATTCTTTGTACAATACATGAAAAGGAAGTACAACTGAAAAAGATGCCTAAACAGTGGCATAACAGGAAATGAAAAGTACAGAAAGGAAAAGTGTACAATGAAACTACAGTGCAGGGTCTTCAGTAAACTGCTCCAAGTCTTCTTGCGATGGCTCAATCTCGGCCAGGTCCAAATCACCTGACGACATTCAAAGAAGAGAGAAACAGAATGTCGTCAGCGAACAGGTCGCTCGGTAAGTCCCAAACATAAGAGAGGAATAGACAGAGAGTAAGAGAGGGAGAGTGTAGCTTTTAATGTTTTATTATAATATTGTAATGTTGTATTAACGCTGTTGTTTGTAACCTGGTACAGAAGATGCCAGTGTATACGAGGGGAGTCCCACTTACACCGGGGACTTTGGTAACCTGTAGTACAAGACTCCGTCGATAATACCACGAAACAACGGCATGGATGTAATTACGTCTTAAGTGACCACCTCGTGCCACCTTTAACATATTCCGTACCAGTCTACCCCTTAAACCCCGCGATGTCTTGTTTGTATTGTTATCTTGTAAAATTGTGTTGATTGTATGAGTGATTAACTGACTGACCGAAACCATGATATCAGGAAACGGCTATAACCATAGAGTCATGTAAATGGAATACTGGGAATCATGAAAAAGGAATATCCATGGTTCGGTTCAGTCAAGTTATATAGATTGTTAACTGGATTCTGGGATTCATGTATTCATCTTGAGTTGAAATATAAAGAATATAGATTGACTTGAATTATATTCAAGTCAGAAATAGTCAGACTCTAACCCGAGTCAGACTAGAGTAGATCATTTGAAGTTCTTCATTTGTTAGGGGCCTTATTGTAATTTGTGAAACTTGAGGGGGTTTTATGTAAAAAGTACTTTTGTATAGTTTTCAAAATATACCTCAAGTATTTAATAATCATCTTTATTATTATAATGAATGTGAATTTTATTTGTGTTATTCTAGTGAATATATCATAATAGAAGAATTAATTGTTTGTTTGAAATTCGTGGTATTTTAATGTAACTTTTAATCTTGAATTTTAGGAAAAAGTGGAAACTTTATATTATAACAAAATAGGTGTTTAAATTATAATTATATATAATTAAACACATAAATAATTTTCTTTTATATGAATATTTTATTTACAAAAAGTCTCACGTTCCTTAAATATCGTATTTTAAACCTTTCGAGACCGAATGCTCCTTGCGGAGGTCTGAATCTCGCACTACTAGCCTGCGGGTGCACGATGAACCGTACTATCCCTAACAGGTTCCCCAAAGATGGGTTGTAGCGGCACTTTGCTTAGGTTTTATAAATACTTTTCATTTAGGAAAACGGTTTTATAAATATAGGGTGTTTATTTGCAAAAGAGTATAGTTTCCGTATTTTAGTTATTAGGGTTTCCTAAGCCAACTAGCCTATTTCTAGGGTCTAAACGATGAGTCATTAGAAGCCTCAAATCGCCTCTTCACCGTCAATTGCGGCCAGATAAGTGCCAGGTAAGTGGGAAGGAACCACAGTCGTGGGCCTAATTAAAAACCACTAGCCTTAGACACACTTGCCTAGACCCACAAGACAGTTTAGATAAAAATCGATGTCCATGACCAATCGTGCTTTCATTTTATATAAGATTTTATTTAGAAAAGTTTACAATTTAAAGATTTAACTAAAGGTTATAAAGGTTATGGTATTTTAGTGAAAAGTCCTGTAATTTCGTATTCTTTATTTTTGATATTTATCATTTAGGGTTATATTGAGTGTGTGTAAGGGTAGGTCATTACCCCGTGACTTATATTAGGTTTTGGTGAAGTTTAAAGGTGAAATAAGCTATGTTAAACCTAAAGGTATTAAAGTGCAAGAATACGGTATTCGTAAACGTTATCATTTCATGTGTGAAATTTCATTCAAATTGATTGAAACAAGTTTAGTTATCACAATAAACATGTTTAGGAGTGAGGTACTTGATTACATTAAGAAAAATGAACTTCATGGTATTTTAATGAAAGAAATACGGTTTTGTAAAGAACTTATCATTTCATGTGGAAAAGTGTGATTAAATTGGTTTAAGGGTGATTAATAGTCAACATGCATATGGGTAGATAATATGTATTAGGTGACAAGTGGAATTTTAAAGAAAAATCGAATCGGAAATCGGTTTGTCCGATTTCCGTCGGGTTCCAGAAATTCGTATTTTTACATTAAAGAAAAGGAAGGTAGAAAAGGTGGGACTTACAGGTTTAAACTCTTCTAAAGAGTAAAGAGAACTAGGGAGGAAGACCGACGGGTGATTACGTCGCCGGTTGCTCCAAAACGCGTCGCCGGAATTCCGTCAGGGCTTCGCCGGGAACTCGATTTCGAAGCACACTTCTTGTGGAAACTTTTGAGAGAGTGGCTCAAGATTTTGGAGGGTGAGAGGGTAGTGTGTAGGGTTGGTATTTATGGGGTTAGGCTAGGGTTAGGGTAGATGAAAAGTTAAAAAATAAAAATGTGATAAAAATGTAATAAAAATGTATTAAAAGTGGAGTAATTGGGGTTTTTAAAGAGCTCTGGAAGTGGTATGAGGCTGAAACTTTTCAGGTGCGTAGGGAATACCAAAAGACATAACTTTCATGTTGTGACCCTCGCCGGAATCGGCCGAATCGGGGGTGACTCGGCCGTGACTCGGTAGGATCACTGAGTCGGCCGAGTCAAGGCCGAGTTGGCCGATTCCCGACCGAGTCCGGTGACCTGGATCTCCCCCGACGGTTCATCTACCCTCTGCAAGTGTTACATCTTTGGGTGTAGTGGGGTTTTTGTGAGATATGCACGTGTAAACTCTTGGTATTCTAAAGGTTTTAAAAAAATCAATATTAAAAATAATGTGGGGGTATGGGATTCGAACTCTGATGGCTTGGTTCAGCAGTGCAAGGTATTACCAATGAGCTACAAGCTCCTTCTTGTAATTATCGTGGTATTTAATTACTTAAACTGATAGCAGCAAGAATAAATACTCCTAGTATACATTAAATTTAAAGTAAATTCTTGTACACTAAAAATTGAGTTATTATATTCTTGTAGCTTGTAATTAAAAACAAAATAATTACCTATATCTTGTGCTCATGCTAAAATACCCCTTTGTGGATTTTTGAAAAAAATATTTGAAAAAATTTTGTATTGGAAAATTAGGGTTGTTACATTCTACCCTCCTTATAAAAATTTCGTCCTCGAAATTTGTAAAAGGAAAGTGTAACAGTTTGGTGTCAAAATTAAAGGTTGCAAAGAAGTTTTAGTCAAAGTGGTGAGGAGGTTACCTGGGTTACCTTGGTTCACAGTTTCAGGTTCTATGGCTGCTAAGGTGAAAGCCTGTCGCCGTGGCACGTTCCTCCTAGCTGGAGGCATATTCCCCTGTACTCGAGGCATATTTCTCAGTGCCAGATGGAATTGACGATTTGGCTGAGCAAGAAATCTACGTGGAGGTGGTGCTGGGAGTGCAGGACGAGTTGCAGGAGCCTGGATAGCTGGCTGCTGCGGGTAGTTGGCGGGTGTGTGTGCTGAGTTGCGTCTATAAGGACAGTTTCCAATTCTGTGATTGGACGCGCCACAAACCAAACATAGGCCGTTTGCGCGTCTACAGTCCTTCCACAAGTGACCTTCCCTCTTGCAATAAAAGCAAAAATCGGGTCTTGACCGATCCTTAACTTCTTCCGGTCTTCTGAGTTCAACAGCTGGCCTTGAAGAGGCCCCTCCTGCCATCTGAGTGGCAGGACGTTTCACTCCTGCAGACTGAGGTCTGCCCCTTGCCTTTATCACTGCTTCATAGTTGCGGGCAGCTTCCAGAGCATCTTCATGAGTCAGAAATTTTCCCGTGGCTAGGGCAGCCTGAATCTCCGTGTCCAGTCCTTGTTGAAAGCGACGGGCTCTGATATCGTCCGTCGGTATCAAGTGTGCTGCGAATCGGCTTAACATGGTGAATTCAGCGTCGTATTCATCTACTGATTTGTCCCACATCGATCCTTGTTGTAGATGAATGAACTGCTGCTCCATTGCAAACCTGGCAGTCGCTGGAAAGTATTTCGCGTCGAACTTCTCACGAAAAGTCTTCCATTCAATAGGCTGCACAAGACGGCTTTCTTCCGCCTTCCACCAGTTGCGAGCGTTGTCCGTGAGTTGTAGTTTCGCTACACGGACCCAAGCGACGTCTGGCACTTGTGCTGCGGCCAGATCATCCTCGATACTTTGAGCCCATTCCTCAGCTTCCAGTGGGCTCCCTTTTCCTGAGAACTGCTTCGGATGTAAAGCCCTGAATTGTTTCACTCCCGGAGCATCAGTCTCAGAACGGTTCAGAAGTTGTTGCTGTCCCTCGAGAAGGCTGCGGATCGCTTCAAATAGCATTGTTTGCTCAGTGGGTGGTGTAGGAACAACCGGTGTGAGAGGTAGTGCTGAGGGCGTGTTGTTGATGTTGGTGCTGGTGTTGTTTGGGGAATCCATAACCCTGAAGAAAAATTTGGGTTAGGACAGATTCAAGTACATGAAATGATAAGATTCAAGGAAGATGAAATTGCAAGATTCAAGGAACATGAATTGTAAAGAATGTTTTAGTTGCTGGTTCTTGTGTTATATTGCTTAGGTTGTTCACGCAGACCAGAACTGCATGACAGGGATTCATACAGCTCTGACCTGCATGGGCCACCAACAAAACCTGTCACGCCCCGCTTCCCAGTGTACGGCGAAGTGGACGCGACGAGGTCCGCTACGTATGTACTCAGAAGTACATACGCTAAGCGTAGCTAAGCAATATAAAATATTACACAAGTGACAAGAGTATAAAAAGAACAGCAACTTTTATTTATTAACATTCTTTGTACAATACATGAAAAGGAAGTACAACCGAAAAAGATGCCTAAACAGTGGCATAACAGGAAATGAAAAGTACAGAAAGGAAAAGTGTACAATGAAACTACAGTGCAGGGTCTTCAGTAAACTGCTCCAAGTCTTCTTGCGATGGCTCAATCTCGGCCAGGTCCAAATCACCTGACGACATTCAAAGAAGAGAGAAACAGAATGTCGTCAGCGAACAGGTCGCTCGGTAAGTCCCAAACGTAAGAGAGGAATAGACAGAGAGTAAGAGAGGGAGAGTGTAGCTTTTAATGTTGTATTATAATATTGTAATGTTGTATTAACGCTGTTGTTTGTAACCTGGTACAGAAGATGCCAGTGTATACGAGGGGAGTCCCACTTACACCGGGGACTTTGGTAACCTGTAGTACAAGGCTCCGTCGATAATACCACGGAACAACGGCATGGATGTAATTACGTCTTAAGTGACCACCTCGTGCCACCTTTAACATATTCCGTACCAGTCTACCCCTTAAACCCCGCGATGTCTTGTTTGTATTGTTATCTTGTAAAATTGTGTTGATTGTATGAGTGATTAACTGACTGACCGAAACCATGATATCAGAAAACGGCTATAACCATAGAGTCATGTAAATGGAATACTGGGAATCATGAAAAAGGAATATCCATGGTTCGGTTCAGTCAAGTTATATAGATTGTTAACTGGATTCTGGGATTCATGTATTCATCTTGAGTTGAAATATAAAGAATATAGATTGACTTGAATTATATTCAAGTCAGAAATAGTCAGACTCTAACCCGAGTCAGACTAGAGTAGATCATTTGAAGTTCTTCATTTGTTAGGGGCCTTATTGTAATTTGTGAAACTTGAGGGGGTTTTATGTAAAAAGTACGTTTGTATAGTTTTCAAAATATACCTCAAGTATTTAATAATCATCTTTATTATTATAATGAATGTGAATTTTATTTGTGTTATTCTAGTGAATATATCATAATAGAAGAATTAATTGTTTATTTGAAATTCATGGTATTTTAATGTAACTTTTAATCTTGAATTTTAGGAAAAAGTGGAAACTTTATATTATAACAAAATAGGTGTTTAAATTATAATTATATATAATTAAACACATAAATAATTTTCTTTTATATGAATATTTTATTTACAAAAAGTCTCACGTTCCTTAAATATCGTATTTTAAACCTTTCGAGACCGAATGCTCCTTGCGGAGGTCTGAATCTCGCACTACTAGCCTGCGTGTGCACGATGAACCGTACTATCCCTAACAGGTTCCCCAAAGATGGGTTGTAGCGGCACTTTGCTTAGGTTTTATAAATACTTTTCATTTAGGAAAACGGTTTTATAAATATAGGGTGTTTATTTGCAAAAGAGTATAGTTTCCGTATTTTAGTTATTAGGGTTTCCTAAGCCAACTAGCCTATTTCTAGGGTCTAAACGATGAGTCATTAGAAGCCTCAAATCGCCTCTTCACCGTCAATTGCGGCCAGATAAGTGCCAGGTAAGTGGGAAGGAACCACAGTCGTGGGCCTAATTAAAAACCACTAGCCTTAGACACACTTGCCTAGACCCACAAGACAATTTAGATAACGATCGATGTCCATGACCAATCGTACTTTCATTTTATATAAGATTTTATTTAGAAAAGTTTACAATTTAAAGATTTAACTAAAGGTTATAAAGGTTATGGTATTTTAGTGAAAAGTCCTGTAATTTCGTATTCTTTATTTTTGATATTTATCATTTAGGGTTATATTGAGTGTTTGTAAGGGTAGGTCATTACCCCGTGACTTATATTAGGTTTTGGTGAAGTTTAAAGGTGAAATAAGCTATGTTAAACCTAAAGGTATTAAAGTGCAAGAATACGGTATTCGTAAACGTTATCATTTCATGTGTGAAATTTCATTCAAATTGATTGAAACAAGTTTAGTTATCACAATAAACATGTTTAGGAGTGAGGTACTTGATTACATTAAGAAAAATGAACTTCATGGTATTTTAATGAAAGAAATACGGTTTTGTAAAGAACTTATCATTTCATGTGGAAAAGTGTGATTAAATTGGTTTAAGGGTGATTAATAGTCAACATGCATATGGGTAGATAATATGTATTAGGTGACAAGTGGAATTTTAAAGAAAAATCGAATCGGAAATCGGTTTGTCCGATTTCCGTCGGGTTCCAGAAATTCGTATTTTTACATTAAAGAAAAGGAAGGTAGAAGAGGTGGGACTTACAGGTTTAAACTCTTCTAAAGAGTAAAGAGAACTAGGGAGGAAGACCGACGGGTGATTACGTCGCCGGTTGCTCCAAAACGCGTCGCCGGAATTCCGTCAGGGCTTCGCCGGGAACTCGATTTCGAAGCACACTTCTTGTGGAAACTTTTGAGAGAGTGGCTCAAGATTTTGGAGGGTGAGAGGGTAGTGTGTAGGGTTGGTATTTATGGGGTTAGGCTAGGGTTAGGGTAGATGAAAAGTTAAAAAATAAAAATGTGATAAAAATGTAATAAAAATGTATTAAAAGTGGAGTAATTGGGGTTTTTAAAGAGCTCTGGAAGTGGTATGAGGCTGAAACTTTTCAGGTGCGTAGGGAATACCAAAAGACATAACTTTCATGTTGTGACCCTCGCCGGAATCGGCCGAATCGGGGGTGACTCGGCCGTGACTCGGTAGGATCACTGAGTCGGCCGAGTCAAGGCCGAGTTGGCCGATTCCCGACCGAGTCCGGTGACCTGGATCTCCCCCGACGGTTCATCTACCCTCTGCAAGTGTTACATCTTTGGGTGTAGTGGGGTTTTTGTGAGATATGCACGTGTAAACTCTTAGTATTCTAAAGGTTTTAAAAAAATCAATATTAAAAATAATGTGGGGTATGGGATTCGAACTCTGATGGCTTGGTTCAGCAGTGCAAGGTATTACCAATGAGCTACAAGCTCCTTCTTGTAATTATCGTGGTATTTAATTACTTAAACTGATAGCAGCAAGAATAAATACTCCTAGTATACATTAAATTTAAAGTAAATTCTTGTACACTAAAAATTGAGTTATTATATTCTTGTAGCTTGTAATTAAAAACAAAATAATTACCTATATCTTGTGCTCATGCTAAAATACCCCTTTGTGGATTTTTGAAAAAAATATTTGAAAAAATTTTGTATTGGAAAATTAGGGTTGTTACATAATAAGAGGGCAAAGCCCTGTTTGGAAAATTCTTGAGTTTCTGTAACTCATTATTTAAAAGGGCCTGGCCCAAATCAGATTGCAAAATAATAAAGGGGCAGAGCCCTGTTTAGATTGATTCTTTTAATCGGGCAGAGCCTAAAATAAAAAAAAATTGGACTTAACCCAATCCTGGCTGTAAGTCCTTAAATTAAATGCCTCTCATAAACCAATTCGCGACCGGTTCGAGGGTACATCTCCGAACTCCTTTGACATCTGTCGTTGTAATTCCTCAACGACGTCAAAGAGGTGACGGGTCCCAACGACCACTCATCTAATATCGGACCGAAACGTCCTTAAACTAACATCGGACCGAAACGTCCCTAAACTAATATCGAACCGAGACGTCCCTAAACTAATGATGGACCACTACGTATTTAAACTAGCGGTGGACCGAAACGTCCTTAAACTAATGATGGACCACTACGTCCTTAAACTGGCGACGGACCGAAACGTCCTTAAAACTAGCGATGGACCGAAACGTCCTTAAACTAATGATGGACCACTACGTCCTTAAACTGGCGACGGACCGAAACGTCCCTAAAACTAACAATGGACCACCACGTCCTTAAACTAGCGCAATAGAGCCCGAATGCTCTTTTGCCGGATCTAAACGGTCCCGTCTAAGTTGATCTTAGCCCCAAATACGGTTAATGTGTCCTTAGATCTTTAAATAAACAATAAAACCCCAAATCAACTTTGGTTCAAGGGTACATCTCTGAACTCCTCAGACGCTTGTCGTTGTAATCCCTCAACGACGTCAGAGAGGTGACGAGTCCCGACAGCCAGATAATTAAATCGATCAATGCGTTAAGTTGATCTTAGTCCAAAACAGGACTAAAGTATTCTTGACGAACGTTTAAGTTGATCTTAGCCGCAACGCGACTAATGTATCCTTAAACCAAAAACACCAAACCCAAATCTAAGTAAATACGGATTTGGACTAATCCACGTCCTACGGACGACGGTATTACTCAGTCTCCGTATACAATCCACGGCCAACCACAAACAAAACAAACACACACGACACGAAGTGAAATTCTAGAGAAGGAGAAAGTTGTTACCGCGATGCGGTAACGTAATTAACTGCAGGGGCTTGCGCCTGCAGGGAAGAGCGTCCCCACAATCAAAAACCCCTCACCCTGAGGGGGAATCTGACGAAGTCTGCTAAATCGGCCGCATCCGTCTAAACCTCCGATACACGGTGCCATAAATCAACTTGGCATCTTCGGAGAGATAAACGGATAAAACCAAATAGCATCTGCCCCGAACCTCAGGCAACGGACGCGAAGTCCAGGCCGCCGTTCGGAGGGGAACACCAACTACATCTACAGACTCCTCAGAGGAAGACATCTAACCTGATGAAGAAGTGTTCTCAGGAAAGCAAACGCGGAAATCCCAATCTAAAGAGGAGAACGCCGAGCTAACAAGACCAAAGACGAGGAGATTATGAAGAGGAATGGGCCCTCACATGGACTCCACCTCTACTTATTTCCACCGGCGTCCTCATCCAACGGTGACAGTCATCTCCCACCGAAACGGTTCAGTACACTCGACGGCCACGATCGCTCCACCTGTCGCATGCACATTGGCATATCTCCTCAGACTCCAGAGGTCTGCGGCCCGTCGCGTCGGCCAACCAGCGCCCGACACGTTGACTGTCGCTTATGTAAACGTATACACGATCCGGTGCACCCTCTTTAATGCAAAGATCTCTCCCCAGATCCGCTAGCATCATCCAGAAAATACAACAGATTGCCCGGGAACACACCCCGACGATATCTTCAAAAGGAGCTCACCTCGGGTGACCCGGCAGACCACTCTCGACCCGACCCATCAGCTGGTCAGGACGAGAGTGGGGGGCTAATGATGATGCTCGATATCGGTGACCTCCCAGATCATGACACGTGGCAGATGGTGTGTCCCAAAACTCACAAGAAGGACCTACAGTGGCCGACCAGACCACTCCTGTGCCCGTCCTACGAACAGGCGCTGGCTAACCTCCGAGCCCCCTGCACAATTGGCCTTCCGGCATCACAGCTCATCTCCGGGCTACCGCAGAACCAAGATATCTTGGCTCTCCGGCTCGTCCGCGAGCTCTCCCGCCGAGGTCATCTTCCTCAGTCTCATCGACCGACCAACGGCACCGCTCACAGGCGCAACCGCCATCCTGCGAATCTCGCCATGTGCGAGATTTCCACCGGCCGCATCTCACGTTCCACGCCATCACGATCCCCCATTAACAAGCTTGTCTCGCAATTAATAGGAGATCCCGGTCATCATGCGGGCATGACGTCGGGAGCGTAACGGCCGGCGTGATTCTCACGCCTACCATGTCTGCTGTGTCACGACCCGAAAATACGGAACATGACCGGCACTTAAACTACGAACGTCTCGAGGCGTACGTAATCTAAGTAAACCGAAAACCCAGAAATCCAAACCAAGAAAAAAGTAGAGTGCAGGAAAAACCAACTTAAAGCAAGTAATTTCAATAGCATAAGCCGAATTATGCGGTTTTAAAAATATCAAAAATTTACTGAAAATTTCGGCAGAGTCTCCTTTGTAAATACCGGCCCCCAAACGGGATACAACATGAATAGTATACGAAATCAAGAAAAAGGCATCCCCAAGCGGGAGCTAGCTCTTCGTCAATCGACGGTCACAACCACACAAACAATATAATATACAACGCCAACGGCGAGGATCAAAACTCAAAAGGAAACTCAAAACCACCAGAAATATAACGAGCGACTCTAAGGTCGAAAGAATAACCAACACTGGTCTCTATCTCAATAAATACATGTTTGGTTGATGGAATTTACTAGATACAACTGAATAATATCATACAAGGTAAATAATGGGGGTATGATACAAGTAAACCCACCTACTAACAAATCACCCGAATGAAACTATGCCCGCAAAGCCGTAAGGAAACCTGTACGGCAACCTGCAAGAAACTGGGGCACAACGGGGGTGAGTTGCCAACTCGTGAATAGAAAAATATCTACGCACAGAAATCGCATAAATAACACAATCCTTGGTCAATGATCATAATATATCCTCAAATATATGTATAACAGGCAGCCTATGACAATGTCTAGGGTAATATCTAACCCGAGTGTAATCACATGTGCCTGTGTCAGTGCCTCAGGTAGCAATATATCATATGAATGAGGTATGAATGCATGAAAACAGCATACATGTAAATGAAGAAACTGTTTTCATAAATTAGTGAGATTTCCTTTGTATTTTTTTCAAATGAGGTATCATAACTGAAATCAGCACCAACGGTGTCTAGCATCGACACAAAACATAAATCTCAATGTCTCAAAATCTCAATATCTAAATCACAATATCTAGGGCGCCGCCAGTCCAGACCGGCCCCTACCATCCATCTCAAGACCACGACGGTATCCTCCGGATATCCGACGCGTCGGGTAATATCACCCGTAGGTAGTCTCCCCCTGCCAGGCTCATCGTCATCACCACGAGCTTCTTGCCCCGGGGTACCTTACCGGGTCCACCATGTACCCGAAATGGTTCCTCCACTCCTCGAACTCGGGTCTCACATGTCGCTCTCAGCGCCGAGAAAACACATGGTGGACGCACTGAAATATCATATCCAGGGTAACCGGGTTTTTTAAACAATTACATATTCTCTTTGGAAATCTCCACGGTTCCCAAGTCCAGAAATATCAAGGAAATCCGAGTCCAAAACCTCAATAGCACATAAACTAGTGAATAAAGGCATGAGAATCCATGCGTGCGGTATAACAATGAATAACAATATGCAAGAAGTAGCAAGTAATAACTGAAATGTCTAATGTGGCATATAAGGAAAGTACACTAATATCATGTCAAAACTACTAGCTAACAAACTAAGTCAAGCAAATATATTCTCTAAAGTGTACGTGACATGGCAATTACCGATGAAGATGTGTGTGAGCCGGCAAGTAGGTGTACGTGGTACATACGCATCATCGGTAATGGTGCTGGTGTCCTAACAGCATGGTATCAATAATGGAATATGCAGCACAATAAGTATGCGAGGCAGAGCGAACAGCAATAATATGCGGGAGCTGAATACTAGACACAACGATAACTAATCTGCAATAATCTAATATAAGTCCTACAAATGGTGCCTTTTGAAATAACACGAATCATGGGGTTTTGAAAATAGGGGCTACGGTGTTTTTATGAAAAGATACGTCATTTTTGAAATATCCGTAGATTCCCTTGAGCTGTCTTTAAAAATGCCCACGATTCGTTAGTTTTTGAAATAGGTAAGAAGTCTAATCTAATCTAACAACTACACTAAACTATACGGCTGAACTAACAAGCTGAACTACAGGTAAGGAAACCGCCTATCATCTGAGTCGATACATATACATACCTGTATATGTATAGTCGGTGATCCCGCCTCAGTAATATCATATCCGATACCATATCTATAATCAGGCATCCCAAGTCAAGAGTGCGGATCAATCATCAATATAGCTCGTACGTAAATCCGTCGTACGGCATCCCAATCTGGGTACGGGTCAATATCACATTCATCATACTATTCACCTGGTATCCTCTTTATCAAATATCATGATCGGGGTACTGATCTACGTCTAGTACCACTACTGATACCGCCTACGTATGCATGGATGTGTGTGAAACACTACGTCAAGGACCCGCTACAACGTCATGTCGTATCTAAGATACGAACCCTGCTATATCACCTATCTCACGGCCTCAAATCAAATCTCATCGACTCAGCTCAATCCCAAGTATCATCCTCAATCCGTATGTGAACACATAGTCCCATACCCATGTGAACACATAACTATAAAGAATCCCATGAGCACATATCAATAGGAATGTATGCAAGTATGTATGTGTGTATGTGTAGTGCAACACTACCCTAGGGTTCGCAACACTAAAAATAGTCCAACACACCAATATCCATCCTAAGCATCGTTATTAATCCTAAATAACATATAATAAATGTTGGTGTGTATACGCATCCGTATACACCACCACGGATTGCGGGGGTGCTATACGACATCCACCCGACTTCTCCCCGTAGATATAAATCTACTCACCTGGTCCTCGCTAGCCGGTGCCTACGTTGCCACGCGCTTGTTTGTCGTCTCGAAGTCCACATGGGGGTACCTACATATCATAACGCACCATATCTCATTAAAATCCGACTCATGACCAAAACGACGCACGAATCCCATATAGGTCAAAACCTATGGTTGCTTTCACAAATCAACCCAAAAACCCTCGATGTCGGCGTACAAACGCCAAACCATCGAGAAAAACCCAAATACACTCATTTGCACATTCACGAACACTAATTTTAATATAACTAGGTTGAAACTCACAAAAACGCCAATTTCACTCAAAAAGTCATTTTTCCGAAAATCTAGCAAGCACAATTCGCCGTTTTTGTACAAAACACGATGTTTAAATGAATGTAGCGGCCAATATATTTATTAAATATCTTAAATAAGTCATAAAAACCATTTCCATAATTTAAACTCATAAATTTGCATAATTTCCAAAATCCTAGTTTGCAAAATATCAAATTTAACACCCTTTAAAGCAAAATTCACAATTCATCAATTAAGCTTCGTTTTGCATGAACCAAAGTCATTAAACCACTCATTATAATAGTTATAATGACATGAACACTTAATTATATTTTAATCTAAGCATTTGATAATTTTTCAAAAACTCTAGTTAGCAAAAACAAAACTTAATTTAGACATTTCCATGCAACAATATGAAATTTAACTACTAAATTACTTTCTACAAATTCTAAGATGGTAAGCTACCCATCACAACCATACACCAATTCACAATAACCTAACTTGCATTCAAACCCTTTTCTTGAATTCCAAAACGTGCGATTAAACTCACATATCCAAATAACACTTAAATAAATTAGCTTAAGAAATTAGTAACAATTTAAGCAACAAAAATGTTTAGAAATATACCCAAAAGCATATGAAGATCCACAAGCATCCATGGCACTCCAAAATGCTCTCTTTTCACAAGGATCCATGCTTGAAATGCTAAGGAATAATGGGTAAGTGTTGGATTTGGAAAAAAGTTTTGAAATTGTATGGATTTTGAAGCTTTTTATGGATTTTTGAAGCAAAAATAGAGTGAGAACTTGGGGGAGGGGGGCTGCTGCTCTATGGATCAGTTTCGACCAGATTTGAGGGGGGTGGGTGAGTGAGGAGAGAGAGTGAGGTGGGGAAAGTTGTTTCAAGTCAAAGTCAACTCAAAATATATCATTTTCTATTCTTTTCTTTTCTTTTCTTTTCTTTTCCTTCCTTTGCAAACCAAGTGGGGAAAAAGTGAGGGCTGCTGAATTTGGCTAAGGGGAGGAGTAAGTGGGGGTGTGTCGGTGTGGGCACGGGTGTGGGGTGGTGAAAAATGATAAATACAATACCCCAAACATCCATTTACGCTAAAAAAAGCCTTTTTTCTTCAATAATTTCTAAACCGTTTTGGCAAATGATTTCGTTCCAAAAACCACATGATAAATTTTTATTTAATGTTTTATGATGCACAAAATTTGTTTCAACTCATTCCAATTTGTAATTTTCCCTAATTAAATGTATTAGTGACGGCTTAAAATAATAATAAAATAATATTTTTTTTCAGAAAATTTGAAATTTCACCAGCGGCTCAATAAACACCAAATAATAGCAATTACATAGCTAGAATATGTATATTTAATTTTTATAATAAGATATTTGTATTTTGACTTTTTACAGAAAACCCCTTTATTTTACCGATTTTTCGAAATTTCACCGAAACGATTTTCAAAACGCTACATGCTGCCACCGCTATATAAACATCTTCTTCAGACGGTCCAAGTAAGCCATTTTTACTCCACTAAGTCGTTACTCTGCTCGGATTTCCTTTCTAACTTGACCGTCCGAGGGTCCTCGGTGGTACAACCACCCCGGGACTTCCTTGCAGGTAGCTCGGCGCAAACAAGCTCAAACCCATTGAGATCCACACGCTTCAGGAGCCAGCCTCCAGATCAAATCTCAGCCATCCATCGCCGCCATTTGCAGATCAACGTAAGGTAACATCTTGATGCGTGGATCCGTTCCGCGTCAGATTCTCTGCTCTTAATTTCTCGAGCTTTTAAAATCCGATGCTCCATATTAGCGTACAAGAGAGAAGTACATAACGGGAGAAATCCAAATGATGGAATTCATTAGACCAAGAAAAAATTGATCAGGTGGATCAGTTTGTATTTATCATTTCTAACTGTTTAATACATGATATATAACATATATTAACGTGAACTTAACCAGAAAGATGCAATAAGAAATGGTTCAAAAGTTTCTCAATAATTAATTTAGAAAATATAATGTACTTCCATTTGTAAACACTTATTAATCCTCCTTTGTTTCGTTTAAGTTTTAGTCTAACTGGCTTCATCAACCGCTTCCAATTCAACCAAAAGTGGAACACATAATTTTATTATCAATCACAACAACAATAATGCTCATTGTATCATATTCTTAAGCATATTTTAAACTATTGTGAAAGATTAAAAGTTGAGTCTAAATCATGCCTATATTCTTCTAGGGAGTGGTGAGTTTCATTAATTTTTAACCAAACCCTAAAAGTAACCTTCTTTTCTTCTCTCACATCTATAAATTGTACTCTCTCCCCATCCTCTTCACTCTATCAACTTACTTAGCCTACAAAAAACCTCTTCCTTTTCTTCATCTCCTCCTTAATTCTCTTGGATATTTATAATGGTTATCTTTGTATTTATCCACAGCTTTCTTGAACTGCATGTTTGCCTTTTTAATTCAAAGGGAAATGAAGGGAATGATTGCAGTTCAATAAAGCTGTGGGAAATTACAAGGAGAGACTAAAACCCTTAATTATGTATCATTTGACGGTGAGTATCTTTACCAATTATAATAATTTAATTTCATGTCTTTGAACTATTTATATTATTCTTTCTCTATCTATTTCTCACAACTAGTGTATATAGTTCCAACATGATGAAATTCAGAATTTGTTCATTTTTGTTAATTATGTTGAATGCTGATAATATAATCTTCTTTTTTATCCCAAAAGAAAAAATCTTGAAAATTCGATTGCGTGCATAAAATTTATCTTAAAAAATGACCATTTTTCTTTTTCCCTTTTTTTTGTTTTTTGTTGGGTTTCTCTTCTCTCTCTCCTATTCTAGGGTCAAAATTCAATTCCCCATAGACGACACTAATGAAATTTTGTGCATACTGAGGGGTTGTGCAGAAATTGCGTAGATTTTATGAATTTGGGATTAATTGCATTCGAAACTTACAAATAAAGCTGGTTCTAGAAGTAAAATAAGCTAAAGACTGGAGTCTCTAAATTCTGAATCCTTGTAATATATCCAGTTCTTCCTCTTTCTTCAATGAACTGATCACTAGCTCATTAATTGTTCCCAAACTAATTAAAACCAAGTTAACAAAACAGTTGATTTATATTTTATTAACATAATTAATTATTTCAACTAGTTACATGTCCTTGTAATATATCGAACTCAAAGAAACACATACGATTAATTTGTTATATGTATTGCATGTGTTAATAAGACCTTGACATGTTTCTTCCAAATATAAAAGAGAGTTTTTAATGGAGAATAATAGAAAGAAACCAGTTGATTTCATATAAAATATTCATATAAAATACTGACCGAGTAAAGTAAAAGTTACAAGATTAAGTAAATTCGAGGCTTAAACATCATTTCCTTATTGAAAGTTCGTCTTTCTAATAAAACATTGGCCTTCTAATAAATACAGCTTTTGCAATGCAAAATTTTGCGATCAATTTGTTTCCCGATTAATACATTGACGCTTTCCTTGCATATAAAGATATCAACTAAAGAAAGTTCCCAACCCGCAAAGATGAGACATGACAAAAAGATTTACCGAATAAAGCTATTGCATTTTTCCATTTTCAGATGTCAGAGTGATTTTGTGCTTTGCTTCCTTAAAAGTGCCCAGAATTCTAAATGCGTATCCATTTTCCTTTTTGAGTAAGTAGGCAGGGCAAAAGTCCCTCGAATTCCACTGACAATCATCGACAAAAGTCGGAATGTTAAGAGATTAGCTTGTGATGTCGTAAACCAACAAGGAACCGCTGCAGTTCTAATGACTTCGACCCTTCAGCTAAATCTTGTCAATAATATCAAGTAAACCTTAAATGAAATAAGACGCTGCTGTTTTGATTTTGCAATTACGGAATAAATGACAAGTTTCATAACAGATTATCTTTATCTATAAAAGGGTTGTCGATAACTAATAATAAAATCAAACATATTGCATTGCATAAGTCGATGCCACTTCAACTCATGCTAAATTTCATTCTATAGATCACATTGCCATTTTATCATAATTTTGTATATTATATTACTCTCTAATCCGATACACATTAAAAAAAATCTCCTCAACTCGAAAAGTTTCATAACTATCGTTCCTATCACAGTTAGTTTCTACATGGTTCTTCGATTTATAGATAATGCGCAAGAGCATGATCACTATCTGTAGTAATTATCAGGCAGGCGATGGCCAGTCATAACGATTTTATCAGCAAACATTTTTCCGGTCTTGGGCATGACATGCCAGTGCAAGGTCAGGTTGAATTCTTTTCCCCTCAGGTTGCTCCCCTATATATCACAAGGAAAATATTCATCAGATTTATCATTATATCAATCCCAGAGGAATATAAAAGTCTAAAATAGTAAAAAGCTAAAATATCGTAATCGACCAAGTTTTTTCAGTCAACATATGTCTGCATCCGGAAATGTTAAACAACAACTCAGTTTTTCCCTTGAGTGTACATATTTAAGATCCAGTAAAGCGTTCGACGTTTGTGATAAGATTTATTCCCTCTGAAAACAAGCACATCATTTCCCTTTTTTTGGCGAGGATATCTCAGAGAAATTTCTTTGACGATGTGCATAACTCGACTGAGGTTAGGGTAATGGTCATCAGGTGTATAGGAGAGAATTTTCTTTGGTGGTCAAAGGCCAACTCTCAATCTTTTTATGCATGATCATCACCGTTCAACTTTATTTTTGTGGTCTAAAAATACAAATGCACCACAAATCGTGTGATTTCAATACTCTTTTGCCCTTCTATTGAAGGGTTCGCACAGACCATTTTCCACCTCTAGATCAAATGTGCAAAAAGAATGAAAATCATATGCAATTTGGTGCATGTATGATTTAGAGCATGAAAATCAAGATAGACAGTGTTCATGAATCGCCATCTCAAAAAATAGTAAACGGATAATTTTTGACAAAGGAAAATTCCCCCGGTGACACCTGGTCCATTTTTTTCAGCTTGTATGCCCATAGATTTCAGACATTGAACAGAAATTTGGGAATATAGGTGCATTTCTTATTGACCTTTCACTTTGATATAAATCAATAGCATAAAGAAAAAAAGAGAAAGAAGCAGATGGTGTTGTAAGAGGGGGGAAATGGTTTAAATAGATAGCAATAAGCAGATAGATTAGCGTCTTGCCTGATCAATCCACCGATATTTGTTAGGTGTGTGAAACTGAAATTTTGCATGCTCTTTAGATGGTATAATACGATCCCACAGTGAAACCTGTCAAATATTCAAGATATAGGTTAATTAACTGCTGATGTTTCATGACGAACAAGAGTCAAACCAGCATGCTTGACACTGTTGATATAATTACTGATGCATCAAATATCTATGAATGACCACTGATAACCAGAAGAGATATCTAAGAATGACTGTTTGTCCAATAATCCATCTTGATGAAGAAAAATATGGTTCATAGAATTAAAACAAGATGGTAAAATTTGAGATGTGCACAGAAATATTACGCGAAGGTAAAACTGAGAAAGCAAGGTTTATTTTTTTCCTTCCAGAAAATAAGTGTAGTTGAAACAAGAATGTTAAAGTTTGAGGTGTGGAAACATTGTGAAGGATAATATAAGAAATCAATGATATGTAATTTTAGTCTAAATTAGCAACCTCCTATACACGAAGGAAAGAACTTTGATGGACGCTTTACGCATATTCAAAGGGAGAGGGGTGGGGTGGGGAACATAGGCAGATTAAAGGTCCGCAGCCTAAAATAGGCATTTAACGAGAAGGTAAAGTAGAGGATGCTCTCAGAAATAATTACAAGCCCAAGCAAAATAACATAGCAATATCAAGCGCAAGAATAGTCAAATTCACCTGATTCAAGGCATTTTGTGGCGTCTCATACTCCGCAGCAACAAAAACAAAAACCTGTAAGATGTTAGAATAACGAACATGTTAGAGGAATAACAAGTTAAATTTCAAAATATTATGGTAATCAGCAATCAAAGAGCAAATGCTCCCAAGAGACCAGCAGTATTTTAAAAGTGGCTGCCTAGGTGCACATGATGCAATAATTTGCTCAATACTATTAGTTTTGCCAATTCATGGTGTTCGAAGGCAATTTCCGTGAAACGATTTAAAGTGTAGAAAGAATATTTACTATGTGGAAAACAAGGGTGATCCCTCTAAAAATGACAACCCCACTATCTAGTTTCTCACTGAAAAGGGGTAGTAACCAAACAGCATATGCACCATGTGGTTTGACCCTTTTTCCAAAAACTACCCAATACTTTTTCCGTTAGCGAAAAAACCAACCTGTACTTTTGTGCAGTAGCTAAAACCACCATGTACTCTTAAAACAGCCCCTGCAATTTATATTGTGGTATATTTCCTCACATGACCTGGCGACTTTTCATGCCCAAACTACCCTCTTCTTCTTCCTTAGAACTAAAATTCTCTCCTTTCACTCGCTTCTTAATTTTTTGTTAAGGGCTACTGTTTTTGATGTTATCCCATTTGAATACATACAAATACTACATTCAAACTCTATAAATTCATATTTATTTCAAGTGGGACAGATTTTGTTTACAAACTTTGAAATTTGAAAGGAAATCTTACAAAGATACAAAAAGAAACAAACTTGAAGCAATTACAAATTGAACTGATCGCAAATTTGCAACTAATTTGAGAAAAAATTCAGGCGTGCACGAACAAATAACAATAAACTCTACAATAATTTTCAGCATTGGGTAAGTTTTCAGGGAAGGGTTTTTTTAGAAGGGGGGGTGGGGGTGGGGTGGGGCGGTAATAGTGAATGTGCAATTACGAACATCACTAGGGATGTGGCCAGCTTCACAAAGAAACCCATTAAGATCAAGCCTTTCGGCATCAAGAAGTGAGCAAAGGAATCCACTTTAATTTAGATTAGATCTAGGTCGTATGTGACGGAGAAGGGTGGATTCCGAAAAAATAATCAGATCACAGGCGGTTCTTGGTAGAGGGTGGAAAGGGTAGGAAGGTAATTTTATAGTAATGCGGTTTTAGCTAACTAAGTAACGTACAAGTAGGTTTTTCTAACAAAGAAGTATAGGATGGTTTTTGGTAAAAGGGTCAAAGCACAGTGTGGTTTTTGGTATATACCCCTACTAGAAAACAGGCTAAACAGCTAACTACATACCCAAATATACACATAATATCATAGAAAGGAGTAAGTGCAGTATGAGTGCAACCACAGAATCAAATACACCATGTGACCATGAAAGAAACAAATGTAGTCTGAAAGTGATGCTTATGAGTGGTACCTGTTTTGTGTTCCAGGTGAACAAGGATTGTAGATCTGCTGATATATTCAGTGCCAAGGCGACCTAAAGAACAAAAACTTGGAAGAGATTAAATTACAACTAAATATCCTCCCAAAAAAAACCAGAATCACAAAATATTAAAGCAGCATCAGCATTATTATATTGTTGAATTAAATCAGAACCAGCTAGGTCATATCGTTAAATGCAATAATGTGAATAGGCTATGATTTGAGCGATATGTACAGGTGTTACTTGGAGACATGGTATGAGCATTAATATGTACAAATATGATGTCACGGCCAAAAGTAACATTAATGTTTGAAGGCTTTATAAGCAAAGCAGTATAATACAGGTGAACCTGTCCTCATAGCTCCATGGCCTCTATCGATATATAATTTCCTCAACAGTCAGGTCAAAAGAGTAATACCATTAATAAATATGACTCTTTTATCGATGGTGCATCCCATGTACCTATGGCACAGATTCTTTAAATTGGTAACACGATAAAACGGTTTCATGATATATATTGCTTATTAGGTGATAGGCTAGAGACAAGTTAGCACCTTTCCTCGATTCCCTTTTTATGCTCGCTTCTCTCTTTCTTTTACTTTTATATTTTTTGAAGTTCTTGATATCTCTTATTTTTCTAACTATAACTCTTTTGTTTACGCAAACCCTATTGGGAAATTCCTTTGTGGACACATTTTACTCGGTGTGCACCCCCCAAATTGTAGTTAGAAAGTCCTAAACGGGGAATTAGTGTTTTGTTGAAAAGTAGTGCAAGACCATATCACTACAAATATCGAATGGATGCTGAGATGCTCTCTTCTATTAGAATTAAAGGTCCACGAGGGTTTTACATTCATAGATCCACTTGCACTGATTGCCAAAATGAAGCATCCTGCAATAGAAGCTAGGATTGAAACAATTGCTTTCTTAATAAGTTTCTTTGTTAATTATCTTTTTAGCAGAAAATGGAAAATCGTACAATTTCTGGGCATAAAAAGTTTTCTATCATTACTATACTTGAACAGAGCCTTTGAAGTGCTATTGCAAATGAGAAGTAAATAATAAGTTAGCATATTTCATTATGTGATAAGGTGCTTAAATTGCTTAATTATGAAAAAGTAACATAACAAAGAATTACCTCATCATCTCCCCTCTGTGGTGGCTTTGGGAACCAGTTAATATTCAAAATCTGTACAGAACGAAAGTACTGACAGAATCATACGGAGCTCAAAAAATACTAAAACTCAATATAGGAAGTACTGATTATAGAGGTCTGGCAGGCTGAAACTCAAGTAAAATTACTACACCAGCATAATGCTGCTTTGTATTGACAAGAACAGATTTAACTAGAATTTGCAAAAATCACAATAAGCATAAGTAAATAGTTCTATATGTAGTGAAAATTGAATTTAACTTGATGCCTCTTAGGAAATCATCAATTAAACGTGAAGATATACAATAGATTTAATCACAAGAAAGGAAAAATGTATTTCATTTCTAAATAACAAAATTTTAAAAAAGATGAGCAGAGAATTTTGTTTTTAACATTAATGCTATACTGAAGGCTGTGGGGTGTAAGGTAATAAAATTTTAAGATATAATATACCAAAAACACATTAAATATTTCAATTACATCCTACCATTTTATTTGGTAAGGTATTGTGCCACAATTGCATGGGAATCTTTGTTCTGGCGCCATAGAAAGAAGAAGATGATTACCATTAAAGGCGACATAGAAGATGAGAGTGTGATGCGGCGCAAACAGAATAAACAGAACCAAACGAATAGCCCTAGCATAGTTCTTTGTGCATACCATAAATGACGAAAATCAACTCATTAATTACATGCAAATGGAATGATCAATCGACCACAACCACAACTCTAATGAGTTCCACATATAGCAGCATTTATCAAATTCAATGCAGGGGAGTTAATGAAGTGGTTGTCAAGGTAATGGTCAGTAGTATTGATGGGAAGAAAAACCCAACCAAATGGATGAAGTACAAACATATGGATTCCGACCGGTTAGAATTGGGAGAATTCAAGCCCAGCACGTGGGTTTTGGGCCTAACATATTTCTTCAAAATTACTCCTCTAATCTATGAGAATTCGGAGGGAACAGTTTCTAAATTAGACTTTTCCTCTAGCAATTTGGTCGGCAAGGATTATGGCAAGCTCCTCTGTTGTCCACGGTTCTCAGCCAGAAATTTAGGTCTAATCGAGAAAGGGTCGGCATCAGGTCAAAAACTATGGTTTAAAAAACCAGTCGTCAGAATTAAGTCGATATAAGACTTCGTAATATTCCGAGCAGAATGTCTATGAAAAATACTAATTACGTCTTCTTCTTTTTCACGATAAAATAGATAAAAATGCATTAAAGGAACTACAGTATAAGTTTAGTTGGACGATTAAGAGTTTAACCACATCTAATTAACAAAACCCCAATATGAGCGATCTAGGTGTTTTTTTAGTTTTTTGTTTTGTTTTGTTTTGGGGCGTGCGTGTGGGTGGGTGGGTGGGTGGGGCGGGGGGGGGATGTTTGATGCTATATAGAGTTAAACGCATCAAAACCCTAATTTAAGCGATCTATAGTCCAGGACCTTCATTCGATTTCGAATTCAATGCATCAGATTGCAATAAAACGAACAGATCGGCCACGCAGCAGCCATAGATGCATACAAATCGACACATTTGAAGCCCAAATTAGAGCGATCTAGGGTTGGGGGGTTGGGGGTAGTACCTGGATGTCGGCGGTGGGAGCGGGGACGTTGAAGTTGTCGGAGAGAGAGGCGAGGCCGCAGATCACCGCCAGTATCGTCACCGCGAACGTCACTAGCGCGTTCGTGCGGTGACCAAACGAATGCATCTTCTTCTTCTTCCCCCTCTCTCTCTATTAGGGGTTATGATCGCAAAGAACAAAGTGGATTGAATTTACTTGAAAACCTGTAGAATGAGGTCGACGGCATTACGTGGCGAAAGCCGATTGGGCAAAAGAAAAACTATAGCGCAGCGAGCGTTTTTTTTTTATGGGCGGGCCTAGGCCCAATGATTGTAAATAGACAAAGGGCTAGATTTTTCAACATACGAATCGGGCCCTAAGGCTTGTGTTTTGCACTTGTGTGCATGGACAACCTAGATGAAAGCAAAATACACAAAAAATTCTCATGAGGGGCGGTTTGATAGATAGGATTTAGAGATGCATGCAACATTTAATGTAAAAAATCTTTATTTTCTATGTTTAGTTAGAAGCAACAAACTTGAGTTGGAAATGGAAATGGAGATGTAAAAATCATTAAATTCTTGCAACATTTCTTACACCCATTTTGGTTGTAAGAAGAGTTGCAAATTTGGGAATAATGAGCATGGTAATTATTATGGATGCCACATATGCAAATTTGCAGCAAATGTTGCATTTTCTTCAGGTTTTTGTTCAACCAAACAAAAGAATTGGTTTGGATTTGGAAATCAAACAATGGAAATGGGCTCTTTTATGGCAACAAATGCCATATGCATCATTTGTTGTATGAAAGCATAATGCAATTTTTTGTTGCTGCTAACCAAACATGCCCAAAGTGAAGAGCTATAAAGCTCAAACCTAACCAAAATCACGGCTTTTCGAGAAATTTAGGGTTTACGACAAGAGAGTTTTGGCCTTTAATTTTAGTTTTAAATAAAATGGTTACAGTAGGTGTTTAGTCTTTGAGCAGAGCGCAATGTGATTGGCTCTTTTGAGGTTGTTACAAGAATTTAAATTTCTAGAGAATATCGTTTCAGTTATAATGGCGGTGATACTGCAAAACAGGTTCATATCAAATCAATCAGTTAACAAAAAGTTATGAATATGCTTTTAAGTTCATGTTAGAGACGAAAGCATAGGACCGACCCACGTAAGAAGGTTACACGAAACTATGATCGATTCAATCCTTTAATAAAAAATTATTTATGTAAAAATATAATATTTTTATAGCAAATTTATTTATATATCTTCCTTTTTTTTCAATAACAAAATTTATTTGTTATGCATAGGAAAAGACTTTATTGTTTCTTCTTTTTTTTTTTTGGTTGGGAGCTCGCGCCCAAACTCTATTCAACTGGCCCCATCGATTCCGTTACATTACGCCATTTTCTCTCTCTCTCTCTCTCTCTCTCTCGAATTTCTCTCTCTAGTTCCTTCACTCACAAAGCCACAATACAGCGATCGAAGGCCGACGATGGCGATTCCAGCACTCCGATCGTCCCATGTAAAGATTCTCTCTATTATTTGGATTCAATTTTGTCGATTCTTGCTTCTTTTGTTCGATATTGAGAGAGAATTTAGGGTTTGATTTATAATCTGTCTCGTTTTCTCTATCTAGGTTTTGATCGTGTGCTTGATGTGTTGGGGACAATGGCAAATGCAGCAGCTACCTATTGCGCTATCTGTTGCAGCTTCGATTGCGCTATCTGTTGCAGCTTCGATTGCCGATCACTTGTCTCATGTACAGTTCTCAACAATCATTTCTTGCCTATTTTTCTCAATTCTTGGAAATTTTAGTTGATTTTAGTTATTGAGCTGTTTTATTTCGTTTGTGCTTGGTCTCGATGCATTTTCTTTCCATTTCGGAGGATTTCTAGCATAGATTTAGGTCACGCGCGCCATTTTAGAGATTGCAAATGAAGAAAATTTAGGGTTTGAAATATGTTGAAGAGAGATTGTGAATCAGAACCTTATACATACATGAATTTTTTTCCTCGCCAGCTTGCTGCTGAAAGCATGATTCTTTGATTGATCCAAAAACAAACCTAGGATTTCGACATTTGAGTTTAAAACTGATAGCGTAATAGACACTAAATATCAGAACTTAAATTGAAAATTGAAAATAATGCATGTCTTTACCTGTTGATGAATGGTGAAACTGAAAAATAAAGCTCAGGATTTTATATTTTAAAGGGTAAATTGTCAAAAAAAACCAAGCACTTTTTTCCGTTTTCAAAATACCCCGGCGTTAAAAAGCTAGTCAAACATCCTCTAAAAATGGTAGTTTTCAAGAAACCCCTTCTCTGTGATATCTAATAATAGCTGCGATATTGAATAGTTGCATATGATATCTAAACTGTTTCCTGCGATATCTAAATAATTTATATGAATTGGTTAAATATAGCATGCTAATATATAGATACTGCAGAAAAAATTCCCAACGGCTTTTTGACTGCAGAAAAAAATGCTTGGTTTTTTTATTTTTTTGACAATTTACCCTATTTTTAATGATTGAATTAGATCAAGTTTACTACACTATGATATTTACATATCTTGACAGTTTAGCAGTTAAAAACTTGGTGGTGTTAAATAGTGGTGCAAATCTTATGAGGTGACAAGGGCACTGGTTATATGACCTTGCAATTCAACCAGCATGATGGAACCCAAAATCGCATCGCTCTCTTTTTGAGCCTGTTTAAAACGAACTTGTGCTTGAGTCAAAAATCCATATTTTACCTAAACTCTAGACATTTTAAGGTGGCAATGAAAGTAGACTTAGAGGAGGTGAATAAGACTATATGGCAAACTCTGAACATTTTTACGAAAATACAAAATATACAGCGGAATAAAAGAATTTTAAGTGTACTAAATTATCACGGTCACATACTCAATCACAAAGATACAAAATGCAAATATAGACACGGATGACACATAGGATTTTTAACGAGGTTCACCACCTCTGTGGCTAATCCTCGCCTAAGACTACCGCTCAGGATTTACTAACTTCTTCACGGGTGGAGAAACTCATATCTTTTCCCAGGTTCAGATCCGAACCTTTACACTTGCAGGCGGTGAACATCTAGACTTTTTACAACAAGCGCAAGTCATAAACTTTTACAATTGTGAAGAACTTAAACCATTCTTCACTAAGTTATTACAATTTCATGATTATTACAATCTCAATATACACCAACTTTGACAATCCTAATGATCTCAAAAAAATTAATAAAATTTAGATTCCAGGAGATGAGGGACTGTACTTTGGAGATTACTAAAAGTTTAGGAATCAATCCAAAGAAGATTTTCAAAAAGTTAAACAAGTCTAAAACAAATTTCTTTTTCGAAATTTTAACAAACTTTCTTTTCTAAAAGGTAGAAAACTCTAAAAACATTAGAAAGATTGTTTTTCTCTGGAAGTTTGAATAGCAAAGGCTCAAGGGCCAGAGAGAAGAGTTTTTACGAATTCTAAAATTAAAAAAAAATTCAAGTTTTAAAAATGAGAAAACGTTAAAAACTTTAATGAAATGCAAGGAGAATATCAAGTTTAAAAGATTGAGAGCACTTATTTCTGATGTAAGATCTGAATTGATCTCGTCACAGCAATCTCTTGATTATTTCAAGAATATGGAGGACCAAGCACAAGCGATATTTGATGAATTTAACCCACAAGTATCAGATGTGAGAAAACTAGTCGTACAACAAAAGCAGGAGAATAGAAAGAGAGCTTCTTGGGATCTGAAATCCAATGCAATCACATTGTTTCAAAAGGAAACCCCAGAACTAGAGCTTAAATACTGCAAACCAAGAAATGCCGAGCTTTCAAGAGCTTTCAAATGCCGAAAATGCATTGGCCGAAGTTCCCATTTACATTGCATACCTAGAGAAATTAATCAACATCAAAGAACAGCACATCATCCAAGCCGCCATGAGTCTAAGCGAGAATGAGAACCATAATGCAACAAGGTTTAGACTATACAATGGTTAGATTTCGTGAAGCGGTGTCTATGGCAGAGAAAATTGCTCGACTGACAAATAAACCTGTTGTCCTAGCGGAGGATAAATATAGTGACAGGTTGAGAATAAAGCAATTGGAAACTGAGCTCGAGTTGATGAAAGAATTACTAAGAGAAAAGGAATTTGACTTGCAGAGGGCCCGAAGTGCTCTGGCTTGCTAAAGAAGAGGAGCTCTATGCTTTTGTTAGAAAGTGGGAATCACAGGAGAAAGAAATGGAGAAGATGGAGATACTTTATGGAATTTCTAGTGCTGAGGTTTTGGCAACCAGAAAACTTGAGCTAGATGTTGCTATGGGGGAAGCTGAAGCTGCAGCACGCGTGCTTACGAGGGCTGTGGATTTGACCCTACAAAAAATTTCATAAGTGTTAGCATCGGACGTGATGGATTCTTTGCGAGGGCTAGTTTTTTGCACATTGATAGGGAGTTTGAGTGTTGAAGAATTTCAGAAAAAATTTCCATAGATTTTACGCTTTACAACAATGATCGCGGAGTAAGAATTCTTGTGTTGAAATGAAAGTTTGCGGTGTACAATTAACAGAGTTTCAGAGAAAGGTCATGTAGGTTAGAAACACTCTACAGAGAAATGTGAAGGATACAGATGCTTACTTCTACCATCAATATTGTACTATCACCGACAAATTTACAAATGACAATATGCCAGATTGTTAGTCACATGAAATTCAATGTAGAAGTACTTGTTTGCTAGTTGTATACGATGATTCTTACAGCTAGTAATATTGGTTGAAATAGAAACGGGATCACAAAATTTTCTCCCTTTGGAGAAATTTCCGAATTCATAGTTGCAACACTGAACTGGATCACTCTTTTCTCGATTATTTGGGTCATACCGAAATGAAGCATCTCTTTTGTCAGATTAACTTTGCTATTGTTCTGCAGTATCTGATTTTAATATGTATATATTTTTATTTTTACCTGCATATATTATTCAGGTTTTATTTCTTTTCATGTCTATTCATTTATTTATCTCAACTTTGGATTTGAAATGTGATTATAAATGAAGACCTTATATCTTCTGTTTGTATTAGGTGCAGGCAAAAGTGTGGTTGTGATTTGATGCCACAGCTGGAAGAGAGATGCCTACAAGGATTAATCTCTTCTCTGTTAAAAAACGAAGGAAAGTTTGTTGTTGTGTACAAAAAAGTTGATTAATATATTATATACAGGTAACTGTGTTGCTTCTTCAAGTTCTATTAGCATTTAGATGATAACAAAGCTAGTTGATTTATGTAACAATCAACATCTTTCACTATTACTGACAAATGGAATACCAAATTTTGAGGTAATTGAACTTCAGGTACACGCAACTGAACTTTTTTGGGCAGCTACCCTTTTTTTGAAAAAAACTACTATGCAAGGGCTTGCATGGTGCAAGCCCTTGCATAGCCATTGGATGGAGAACCCCCACTAGAGGGGCTTGCACCATGCAAGCCCTTCTAGAGTAGTTTTTTCCCTTTTTGGGGGGGGTGGTCTTTTGAGATGTCTACATTATTAGATGATTTATCATTTATCTTTTCGGTCTATTTTAGCCATGGTTTTTTTTTTTTTGTAATTATAGTTTTTGGTAGTATCCTGCCAAACCATGAAACTATTCGGTAGTTTAAATATAGTTCAATATAATAAAACGGAGTTAAGATAACAACGCTACAAGTTAATATAATAAATTTATTATTAAAAAACATTTGAGCATCTTTTGGAAGGCTTTTAAAGATATTAAGCAATTTGCTTTCATTTCATAAGTCACTTAAAAAAGAAAAAATAAATAAAGTGATAAAAATAAGAATTCTAAATTACTGGACTGGGTGGTGTGTGTTTGTTCCTTTTTAAAGAAAAAATAAACTTGTGGTGCAATAATATCAAAGAATCCAACAGAAAATTTAAAGGAATACAAGTGGCACAGATACTCTGAAACACAATGACACAATCCTATAAAACAAAAAGAAGAAAGAAAAAGAAAAGATGTATTCTTTTGTTGCCGAAGAGAGAAGAAAAGAGGAACCTCACTCCACCGTTTGTGCTCTCTCTCTTCTCTCTCTCATGAATTTCAATTAATTCTCGGTCTCTTTCAATTAGTTTGAATTTAGAATTGCTTCTGGCAAGCATGGTCTTTACTTATACACACACACACACACACATACATATACATACACTAATGATTTAAATTTTGCATGTTGTGGATTTGTGCTTATGTTTGATTTAATGGGTAGTTTTTTTTATTATATATATAACTTTATTCTTGTTTTTTTTAATGTGTGATTTGTTTTAGTGGTGCAAATTATTAGACGAATTTTGATGATTTTTGTGGAATAAGAAGGGTAAATTTTATAAAACTCTATTGACCTTTCAAGGTTTTAGAGGTAATATCATTGAACTTTATAAATGCTATGGATCTCTCAAAGGTTACTTTTGTCAAAAAAATTGAAGGATATTTTCATCAAAAAATGCCCTATTCAGATCGATTTGGGGTTGTTTAATCATGTACAAGGTCATTCTAGGGTTATTCAAGCCGTTCATTGGTTAAACGGGTAATGGACCTATAAGTTTCAGACAACATTGCCAGCTAAAGAGGGGTTTGTGGCATTTTTAACGTTCCATGGTGCCATCTCAAACACTATGAAAGTTTGATGGTTATTTGTGAAATTTACTCTAAAAAGAATATGGTAAGTAAAATTTTGGATATGTTGCTGGGTTCTGTACTTCCACCTCCTAAATTAATGGTGGACCAGCAAATTTCCAAGGGATAGTTTAATTGTATCTTCCCCTTGTGATTCTCTTCAATTGCAACTTTTCCTTGTAGTTTTCTCTGATAAATTTTAAGCCCTTTGCATTTGCACAACATATGTTGGGACTTGGGAGTAGGCCTTGTAAATGTGGCAACCCACCAATAGTTTAGCAAATCCAATATTAAGCGGCAATCGAGTATCATAAATGATTGCGGCTGTTGGGGTCAAAAATTACACATTGCGGCTCTTTGAATGCCAAGCATCTTTTGCACGTTGTGGCGGGGTCAAAATTTACCCCACGTTGACCTAGTCAAAGTCAAAGTCAACTGCAGATAAGCGAGCCCAGGTACAGGTCAAGTGACCCCATGCCTAAGTCAAGCCCCGCAGCCGGCCTTCCTCATGCCAAAATGAAAATTATGTAATAAATAATTTTGATATAATTTTTATGAATAAATGTAAGAAAAATGGGCATAAAACCAAATTTTTTGTAAAGCCCATGGCTCATGTGCAAAAGAAATAAGCACATGAGGCATGGGATAAGCAAAATGCAATTTTGTAAAGCCCAAGGGGCTATGTATAAATTTGTAAGCCTATATAAGGCAACATGATGAAAAAAAGAATTCATTCCCCATCAAATCTCTTGAGTTTATGCCTCCATCCTCACTCTCTCAAGTTCTTTCTCTTCCTCTTCATTTTCCAGTTAAATCATGAGCTTAACTCTCTTTTTATCAATACTAAATAAAGTTTCATCATAAACTCACTGAAAAAGAGTTTAACTCTCATATCCGATCAAGAAAAAAAGGAAAAGAAGGGAAATCCATCTCCTAAGACTCCATCAAGAGAAGAAAAGGGTCTCTTTTCATCATCCAAGATCTAAATCTTAGAATTTCAAGAGAACCCATTTTGGGTTTTTTCTCAAAAGAGAAAGCAGAAGATCTTTTGGAGTTTAACTCCATAATAAAAATTCTTTTGGAATTTAACTCCACAATAAAAATCGTTTTAGTAGTTTAACTCCATTTAAAATCTTTTGAAGTTTAACTCCACAATAAAAAATATCTTTTGGAGTTTAACTCCATAATAAAAATTCTTTTGGAGTTTAACTCCACGATAAAAAAATCTTTTGGAGTTGAACTCTACAATAAAAATCCTTTTAGGGAGTTTAACTCCACCTTAAATCTTTTGGAGTTTAACTCCATATAAAAACTTTTGGAAATTTAACTCCAAGTAAATTTGTTTTGAGAGTTTAACTCCAAATAAAATATTTTGGAGTTTAACCCCTTAAAAAAATTTGGAGCGCCCCTCACGTGAGGGGGAGGGAGCTCCCACTAAGTGGGAGCTTTTCCCCCTCACATGAGGGGAGGCTCCCCTGCTCCCTCTCAGGTGAGGTGGAGGAAGCTTCCACTAAGTGGGAGCTCCCTACTCCCCTTCACGTGAGGGGGAGGCTTCAAAATAAAAATAAAGTTTTATCTTTTGGAGTTTAATTTCATACAAAATTCTTTGGGGAAATTTAACTCTACGTAAAAATTTTTGGATTTTATTTCCATACAAAACTTTTGGGGAGTTTAACTTCACGAAAAATCTTCTGGAGTTTAACTTCATACAAATGCTTCTGGGAGTTCGACTCTATAAAAAAAATCTTTTAGGAGTTCGACTCCATACAAAAACTTTTGGGGAGTTTAACTCCACGAAAAATCTTCTGAAGATTAACTCTATACAAATGCTTTTGGGAGTTTAACTCCAATAAAAAAAAATTGGAGTTTAACTCCATACAAAAACTTTTGAGGAGTTTAACTCCACGAAAAATTGTCTGGAGTTTAACTCCATACAAATGCTTTTGGGAGTTTAACTCCAATAAAAAAAATCTTTTAAAGTTTAACTCCATATTTTAAAAAATTTTGAGAGTTTAACTCCATATAAAAAAAAATCTCTTTTGGAGTTTAACTCCATACAAATGCTTTTGGAATTTAAGTCCATAAAAAAATCTTTTAGAGTTTTGCTCCATTAAAAAAAAGGAGGAGTCTTTTAAAGCTCTGCTCCCTCTCACGTAAAGGAGAAGGAGCTCCCACTAAGTGGGAAGCTTTCCCTCCATCCTCACGTGAAGGGGAGGCTCCCACTTTATCGGGCCCTGCTCCCTCTCACGTGAGGGAGAGGGAGCTTCCACTAAGTGGAAGTTTTCCCCACTCTCACGTGAAGTGAAGGGGAAGCTCCCATTAGGTGGGAGCTTCCCACTCTCCCTCACGTGGGGGAAGCTTCCACTTAGTGGGAGCCCCTTTACTCCTCACATGAGTGGAGGGGGGCTTTCCCCTTTTCTTTTCTTTTTTCTTCTTCTTTTTCTTCCTTTTTTCATGTGTTTTTTTTGGCATTTAACTCCATGCAGAAACGTTGGGAGTTTAACTCCAAATGAAATATTTTGAAGTTTAACTTCATAAAAAAATGTTTTTTTTTAATTAAAAGGGAGTTTAACCCATACAGAAACTTTTGAGAGTTCAACTCCAAATAAAATTGTTTTTGGTGTTTAACTCTGTAATACCCTGATCCCTTGGGAATATTTTTCCGAATTTGTAAATTATGTTTCTTAAAATTTTCGAAATTTAAATATTCTTAAATTTTATTTATAAACCCTAACCGTTTCGATTTTGCAAAATATTTTCTTAATCCTTCATTAACCCAAAACCCCCAAGCCTCCTTTTCCTTTTCTTTGCCCATGAGCCCAAGCCTTGGCCCAATTCCCTCACCCTTATCCTAACCCCTTCCCTCTTCCCTACCTGTAACGACCCCAATATTACTATACCATCGTGTTTTCTTTCTTTAGTAAAATATTGTATTTATTTATTCATAGTATTTTTCCGTATATTTTGTTTTCTATTATATATATTATTTTATTATTCCATCTATTTTTTTTTCAAACCTAATTCTTTAAACTAAATCATAACCTATTTCAAATTAAACGCAAGACCTGACCCAGCCATAACCCAAATCCAATCTCATTTTCATTTTCTTTTATAAAACTATGAGCCCAAAAGTCCACTTTCTTTTTAAGCAACAAAATATATTTAATTCTAATTAAATATGTGCATGAACAATCTTGTTGCCCATTGGTTAAGTTCTTGCATTGTTATTTCATAAGTTACATGTTTAAATCCTCATTCTTTCAATTATTTTATCATTTTTTATTCTTCTCATAACCTACAAATGAGACATTTCATTTCCAAAATGAATGGTGGCTTTTCATTTCTTTTTTAATTCCCATGTTGAAGGCATATATTATTATAGATAATTCACCATTATACCATATTTATTTGTCCTCCTCTTTCTTTTTCTTCCTCACATTTTTCTCTCCCTCCCTTCTCCCTCTTCATCTAGAGTCCTAGAAGAAAAACACAAAGAAGTTTTTAAAAAGGTCTCGCTAGTAACGCGAGGCTATCGGTGGATAGACAAGCCCGGTGACAATACCTTATTATCATATATATAAGTTTAGATATATATGGTTCTATATGGTTTAATAATACCTTATTATCTCTTGTTCAAATTAAAGTGTTTTCAATTCTTTGTTCATGACTATGAATATTTAGTATGAGTTGTGAGAACATAAATTTCATGCAACAATATATCTACGATATCTCATGAAATCGGATTGCTTATTAAAAGAAAAGGAGAATCTTGCATAAAAAAATACTAGTTAATTTTTTTGCCGATTTTAGCATACATATCAATACCTTTACCATTAAAATAAATTTTAGAGATAAATTTTTACTTTTGGAAATTTCAGGAAATTTACATATGATAGAATATATATTTCTGTAAACGCTGTAAAATTTTTAGATCGAATTGCTTAACGGTTTAGAAATTATATCGTTTTTATTCACTGTTCGTAAAACAGAAAACTGCAGTTATCGGTCAATTTCTAGGACACATAATTTGGTATACCGGTATCCAAATTGAGAAAACTCAGATGTTTTTGATAACTACATTGAATGATCTATATTTTCTTACTTTTATGTTTTTACTGAAAACCGACATAAAATATAGAAAACCGCGTTACAATATTAAGTGACGGATCTGGACAGAATCTGTCCTGATTCGCACGCTATTTTTAAATAGGATATAACTCGAACACCCGATGTCCGTTTGTGACAAAATTTAGATGTGTAGATACATAATTGAGAGAACTATAATTATTGTATATTATATTACTTAAAAACGTATGAAACAATCCGATATAGGCTTTGCAATATAGCATACAGTTGCTGTCCAGAAATCTGAATTTCAGTTTTAAACGCTGATATTAAAACGATCATAACTAGAGTTTCAGAAATCTAAATCGTGCGAATCATGGTGTTTTGGATAATTACATCGAAATACCTACAATTTTTGAATAATCTTTATAACATGAAACCTGATGAAAATTAACTCAAACTGTATTTTAAAAATATGTGATGGTGCCGAATAGATTTTGATCTGTTTTGCACGACGATACAAAAATATATATACCTCCCAAACCGGTAGTTGTATTTAGGTGAAACTGGAACTCACGCTTGGAAAACACTTAGAGCAATATTTTTGTTTATATTTCCGCATTCGTTCGACTTGATTAATTAGTCGTACATAATATTTCTTTACAATATTGTTTATGGTAGTTACTTGAATAATATACTTGACTCATTTCATTCTATTCGAACATGTATACATATTTATCTTAATCATTAAATTGTTGTATGTACATAAAGACAATAATTAAATACTTGAGTTGTATTTTGAAAACTATACAAAATTATTTTTACATAAAACCCCTCAAGTTTTATAAATTACAATAAGGACCCTAGTAAATATAGGTTTAAGCAGGACCGGTCTTTTGAGCCTCACGGAGCCGGAGAAGTGGGTGCTTGCCTATTTATGGTAGACAACTTAACAAATGGTGTTATCAAAACGGTAATCGTCTTTGAAAAATACACAAATCCTGCCGTCCATGTGCAGCGGTTACCGATAACACCAAAATCTAATTCAGGACTTCAATTTCTTTTCTAATTGTTCTGATTCAGACTGTGTCTCATTATAATACTCTGACTTGAATATGATTCATATACAAATTACAATTCAATATGAATCCATATATTCAATCTACTCAATATTTATTGACCAAATCGAAGCATGGATATACTTCCATTTACATGATTCTCCAGTTGCATCCATTTACTGATATCATGGTTTCAGCAAGTCATCCATCTGTACAATCTATATAATTTACAATACAATACAAACAATACAATCAAGACATCGCGGGGTTTAAGGGGTAGATTGGTACGGAAGGTGTTAGAAGTGGTACGAGACTGCAAGATTTAAGACACCTAACCTGATTTCATTTGCTGTTGTACCGTGGCACAAACGGTTCCTTGTACATTCCGTTCACCTTAGTCTCTGATCTACTGAGACTCCTCTCGTATACACTGGCCTCTTCTGTACCAAATTACAAACAACAGCGTTAACAATATAATATAACTTTAAAAGTTACACTCTCTCTGTCTATTCTATTTCTCTTTCATCTTTGGGACTTACCGAGCGATTGTTCGCTGACGACATTCCTTCTCTTTCTTCTTTGGAATGTTGTCAGGTGATCTGGACCTTCAGGAGATCGAGCCCACCGGCGAGGACTTGGACCAGCTAGTCTACGACCCAGAGCTTTAGATTCATTGTACACATTTTATTTCAGTACTTTCCATTTCTGTTATGCCACTGTTTAGGCTTTCATTCAGATGTATTTACTTTTCCATATACTGTAAAAGAATGTTAATAAATAAATTTGTTGTTCATTACATTTGTCTTTTGTGTATATTTCTTTTATATTGCTTAGTTACGCTTAGCGTATTTACTTCTGAGTAAATACATAGCGGCCTCGTCGCGTTCCCTGCCCGTATACTGAGAAGCGGGGCGTGACATTACCCGACCCGGCCTACACTACCCGACTCGCTCACCACTCCTTTCTTCTTCTTCTCTTCACTTTTCTTTTCCCGCTGCCTCCATGTCTCCTTTTTCTTAGTGCCCGCACCACGACGACCGAACACCACGCCCCACATCCCGTTCCTCTCCCACTCAACTCGCTCCTACGACGAATCCCGTGCCCAACCCCGAGATCCCCTCAATGACCTCCCCGAGACCCGCGCTAGCCCCACGACCCGCACTCCTCCATGACCTCGTTCTCCTCGCGTCTGCCCCTCCTCTCGCATTCTCTCTCTCTAATCCTATTCTAAATCCTAAAAACTAACCAATCTCTCTCTGTCTCTCTCTTCATATATATATATATATATATTTAAATATTTTTCTTTTAATTTTACCCAAACCCATATTTTCCCACTTGCCCACGTCCTTTCTCTCACCTCCTTCATCTCCTTTTTCGTTTCCCGCCTCGCCTAGCCCTCGCCCTGCCTCGCGCTCTCGCCATCACTGCCGACCATCCTTGTCGGCCTCACCTCGCTCTCGTCACCATCTCCTCTTCCTCTCCGACACCGCAACCACCACCTCTCCATCACCTCCTCTCCCGTGCAACCTCTCCCCTGCGACCTCAAACCCAACAGCCATCACCTCGTCCTGCACCTCTTCGCTGGAGCTCGTCGCCGTCCAGCTCCTCACCACGTTGCTGCACCCCGATCCCCGACCTTTCCTCCTCGACCTCGTCTCCTCACTTCTTACTCCCCAGATCCCGAGTCTCCTCGCTGCACAGAGCCGCTCCCGAGAACCCATTGCCTGCACCCTCTCGTCGCAAGACCTCGCCGGATATCCAACCCTCGTGACATCGCCCCCTCGTCGCCTTCTCTGACCCAGAGCCTTGAACCCCACAGCCTCCATCGCTGTCGCCATCCCCGAAGACAATAACAGCCACCACTACCTTACTCCCTCCACTTGCTCTGGCCACATCCCAGCACTACCCGTCGACCACTCCACCATCGACGACCTCATCTCTGCGATCTCGGAGCCCTCAGGTACCTCCACCAACGTCGATCTGTGCAAGCTGTAGCCAATCGGAAGCAAAGATTCGAGGCTTCGCCACTGCAATTCCAAGGCTCGCGAACACTGGTTTTGTCGCAACGACCGTTTTCGCATCCGTAGCGTGCATTGCAGTGTCCGAGCGACCCATCATCTCCGTGATATCGTCTAAGGTAATTGATTCCCCTCACTTGCTCTACATGCTATAAGTTATTAGTCGTTAAATTATAGTTGTATTGATATCATATTTACACTATAATTATCATTACGTTCTAATATGTGATCGTCGTTATTTAATCATATTGAGTGGAACACATTCGGGTTTTAACATTACCTTTCTAGTATAGTATAGGACTTGTAATGATTAAATCACACTTTAATTAATTGGGTAAACCGATGTTTCAATTGTGACATGTATATAATGCAAGAGTGTTCGATGCGAATCCCAAACCAAAACCTAAATGAATATAGCGAAACTTATGATTGATATATCTCTTTACTGTTTACAATTATCGTGTAGAAATTTGAAGGTAAAATAATGTTGTCTCGCACAAAAAATGACACCCCAAAAATGCGACGTTGAATTTGGAATTCACCGCGCATGCCATGTTCTAAAATCCATATTAAATTGAATGCAACTCGCAACTTAATGTTCGATGGCTCGTATCGAAGCCAACAGATAAACCTAAAGCTCCCCATAGTTCATCTTTGCATTTTGATAAGATATAATAATGAATACTGAGGCGATTCACGGTTCTGAACTGTAGTCCGGGGCAAGAATCTCTACCTTTTCTTGTTTTAGAACTCATATACATCACCGTTTAAATGTACAAGTGTGAGAAACCATATATAGAAACGTAGAGAATCAAATTATCTTTCCAATGGTACCAGTTTTACTAAATTCCAGTATCTTTTGGTATTTAAATTATATTTTAAACGGATGATACGTACGACAGATTTCTGTCATTTCAGCTCGCACCCTTCATCGGTAATTCGATCATAACTCCTAAAACAAAATGAATGTTGTTGATCCGTCTCCTGTTCTGTAAATTTACGTCATAACCCTATAATTAGTTAAACAGTAGTGTCGCCTAATTGTGCTCCCAACTGGGGGTAAGACGTGTTACGAAACGGACTTCTAGTTCAGAAATTGGATATCCAACAGTAAACACTTAAAATAAAATGATCATAACCAGCAAACCTGAAACCCGATTGATGCGAAACCAATTTTGATGGATAGATAATTAAACATACTGCTTACCCATTTTATATTGTTTTGCTTAATTTTACACGTGTGATTTATAGTACATTTTTCAAGTGGTATGATACTGGCTGCTATATTTTATTCGTATTATAATCAATTGCATTCTCATCATATCATGTAGCGGTTATATCCTCAGTTGAATAGTGGTCATAAAACATTAATAACCTAGTGATCGTGTACATTACCCAGTGATAAATATTAGTGATTGGATTGTGACAAGTACGTTAGTGTTAAAGCGTGAATGAATAAGTGAAATGTCCGTACTTGTACACAATCAGCGGAACCAGTTAATTATTGCATTGTCGACGTCTATGGGGCATATATAAGTGTAACTATAACTGGTATGGGATGGTTATGGAAGCACTTATATTTATGTCATAGGTAAGACATCGAGTACCGTCCATTTCTCTTGGATACTAGTCGAGACATGCTTGATGGAGATCCTGTCTTCAGTTCTCGCGTAGACTTGTCATGGAGCGACTAGTATTTGAGTTCATGGTCGATATTTGATGTAGACCGTGGGTGTGGGGTAGTTTGAGTGTGAGTTCAATCAACGGAATCTCGGGAGTCCCATTGCCAGCATATACAGCGATTTTGGGAGTCGTATGGGTGATATTACTGATTATTAGCGAGCATGATTCGGGCCTGTATTCCCTTGCCCCTAGAGCCTACCCTTGGGTTGGGGATACTCCTGCGGTGGTTGACGCTCACACTTGGACTGACGATAGGTTTAGCGATCTGGACAGTGAGACTTAGAGACGGATAAGTTCAGTGACATGGACATGCATTGATTATTGATTCGATATACCTGCTTTACTGTTTACCTGCACCGGTTACTTCATGCTCATGTCATCACTCTATATTTACTGTTTCATGTCCATCTTCATTGCACGTGTTTACATATGAATATATATATATATATATATATATATATATATATTGCTATTGTGTCGCTCTGACGACCTGAGTATGCATGCTCAGAGTGAGAAGTGGACTTAGCTCGGATCAGGATCTGTCGTACCTCAAGGATATTGCGGACATCTAAATCGGTGACGCCAACGCTATCTTTTTATTGATCTCTATCTCGTATATCTCATATCTGTTTTGATAGAATTAGTGGCTGCATTTCTCTTTACCTATGCTATGATTACTGATTACCACGTAGTGCTAAAAGCCGAAGTGAAACTACGGCAGGATGTTTCCTCGACCGTAGGAGCATGGCTGGCCTTGTCACCCCTCGTATTCTGTATTTTGGGAAGCGGGGCGTGACAAACTCCAAATAAAATCTTTTAGAGTTTAACTCCATTAAAAAAATGTTTTTTTGAATAAAAGGGAGTTTAACTCCATACAGAAACTTTTAGGACTTTAACTCCAAATAAATTTGTTTTTGGAGTTTAACTCCATTAAAAAAAATTGTTTTTTTGAACAAAAAATGTTTTTTTTGAACAAAAAAATTAATTAAATAATAATAATAATAAAATCATTTGTCACAAATAGAATAGATAAAATGAAATAAACATACCCTTCTGCATTGCTTTCAAACACCGACACTTCACATTGAGTTCGCATGACTATTTTGACCTGTCAATCGGAGGTTTCTTCGCTTTAAAAGCGAGGGGTAATTAACAGCAGCTTAGTCCGTGGCTGCCGAAGATTCGAATCCCCACAATCAATAAACCCCAGCCTATCCTGGGCAGGAGGAATCTGTACACGTCTGACAAGCGACGCGTATTCCCATCTCAATGGGGTGGCGAAAAACACCCTACAGATTTTGGCACGTCCGGTGAGGCCTTTTGTCTCCTCCCATATTTTAGGTTAAACATTCATGCTAACTCAATCAACGTATACATCGATTTCCTGTACTGAAATCATACTTCTTTGTGCAGGTTAACAGTTTCTAATTGCAATTTTCGGACGCAACAAAATGTCCCCAAGGACAAACTCAGTTCTCAACACAGCTTCCATCTCCTACACGATGAAGATGGACGCCCGGACGGTCCTTCCGGCCAGTCTCGGACGACAGTGGGAGGAGCTACTGCTACAGTTCGGCTCTATTTTGTTCATGCCAGCTAACACCATCGTAGCACCTCAAGCTCCGGTAACAAACAAGCCGGCCTCGAAATGCAGAAGGCCAAATGTGGTGATCTCAAGGGTACTACTACCCAAATGCAAGTCGGTATCTGAACGACTTTCCTTGGCCCCAGCTGGGGGCAAGGTCATCAACACCAATAAAGCAATAAGGCGTCTCAAGCAAGCTCCAGCGGTGCCTCTGACAACTGCTCGATCGGGTATCTTTTCTAAGCTCCCCGTCAATCGACTCACGATGGCTTCCTGGATAACGGATGCCCGCAAAGCCCTCAAAATCGAGAGGCTAAGACAGAAAAGGCTCAGATACAGAGCCAACAAAAGGGCTAGGTCTCCTTCTAGGCTGAACTTCATAAGGTTCCAACAACAGGGTTACCTTGTAACAACAGTCGAATCAGCTATGAAGCTCGCTAACTCTTTTGAACCGCTGAAATTGGTTCAGAAGAATATCATGACCGTAAGAGTCAAGAAAGCTGCGATCCAGGCAGCGTCACCCAAGGACCCAGTCGGGCCAAACGTTTTCAGTCGCCTGTCCATTCCAGAAGAGGAATGGCTACGACGATGGTCCGAAAAATCAGCCATCAAAGATAAAGAGACGGCTGGATATGTGGTCCACACTGTCTACATGGTGGGAGCGTGCAGCAAGGGCAAAGATGGGGCCACCACATCTCAAATCCAATCTGGTGTGAATGTGGCTGCCACTTCTCAAGACCAGCCTCTTCTGGAAGGTAATGAAAACCCTTCCAGTGAGGCTGACAAGCAGAGAGATCCCTCGGTTCATGAGGAGTCGGGCTCGGAAAGCGAAGAGGAGCCAATCTTCCGTCCCAAGACCGCAGAGCAACAACTTCTCCAAGAGCTCCAGAAGCAGCTCAAAACAAAGACAGCTCAAAAACAAAGACAAGAAGATAGCCAAGCTCTACTCGAAGATTGACGACTTGACAAACGTCGTCTTACAGCTCACGGCCCAAGTTGCCTCTCAGCCGCCCAATCAAGCGCAGGGTTCTACTCATGAACTGGGAAAAAGTGTCCCGAAGCAGCCGACGCCTATTCCCTCAAATCCAAAGGTGGACGAACCGCATGAAAGTCGGCCTCATCCTATCTTGGGAAATGTATTGACTACCGATAACAGCAACCCGCTAACGCAAGATCAAATCATGGATTTGGTCGCCAACAAAGTCAAAACATTGGTAGCAAAACCCGGAGAGCAGAAAGATGTCAGCAGTAGCGGGAAACTATATCCTACTCGGTACAATCTTGTGAGTTTTCCACAGGCTATGTCGTCCCCAAATTTGAAAGGTTCAATGGGACGGGAAATGCGAACCGACATATTGCCCAATTTAAAGCATCATGCACAAACAATGGGGGCAATGATGCGCTCTTTCTCCGCTAGTTCGTCAATAGCTTGACCGATATTGCTTTCGATTGGTATGCAAGCATACCGGATGACTCAATCACGACGTTCGCTCAAATAGAATCTATGTTCAAGCAAAGGTTCATGAGTGTCAGCAATAAAATCACCATTGCCGACCTTGTAAGGACCGAGCCAAAGAACAACGAAAGCAACATGGATTTTATAGTTCGATGGAGCAATCTCTCTGTCAAATGTGAACCGCCGTTTGAGCAAGACCAATCCGTCAATCTCCTCATCGAAAATCTCGATACCTGGATGAATCCTTTTCTATGTACCGCAGGTCTCAAGATGTTCCAAGAAGTGACCAAGAAAGTTCAAATGTTGGAACGCTCAAAGTAGGATTCTTCCTCGGATTCCCAAAATAACAATAGATCCTGGAGAAACCGAAAGGACGATAATCGCAAAGGCGAAAATTCCGATGATGCTGAATCTTTCAACGCTTTGGATAACTTAAATAAGTGAGGGATGAGCGGGCCTAATGCCAACCAGCTTCGGAAGTCAGTGTTGGGAGAGGGAGGAGAATCGCCTCTGAAAGACAAAATGGATAAGGTCTATTCCTTCAGAAGGGACAAAGTCCACAAGATATTCAAGGACGACCTAAAAAACAGTCTACAATTTCCAGAATCAAATAGATCGCGAGAAGCGAATATGACCGACGGCCCCAAATATTGCCCTTATCATAGAGTGATAGTTCATGCCATTGAGGACTGCTTCATCTTCAAAGATTGGGTCGAAAAGAAATATAAGGTAGAAGAGATAGAACTGTCTAAAGGCGTGCTAGCGAACAATCAAGCTGCGACTACTAATTTCATACAAACGGAGACCGAAATCCTTCGAGAATCTGCTGCTCTTAATCGTCTGCCTTTCTTGGAAAGGAGCATGACATGTCAACAATCCAAAAGCCCAATGAGCAACATTACTAATGAAAAGGCAGTAGACGGGTACACAATCCATACGATCTACATGGTGGAGCCCAGAAGAACAAGTCCTCCTATGCCTCATACCCGTGACGATGACGTGGCTATTGCTACCCAGTATCGGCTCGGTCTAAATGATGAAGAGCCCGCTCAGGCCATTAAGCCAAAGGGGCCCGTGGTTCCTGCAGAATCGGGCTCAGGCGGTAAAGATGCCCCGGTCATCATACTCGGAACTATAGAGCAAGTATTATTCCAATGGCTTCAAAAGCAGCTTAAGGACAGAGACGAGAAGTTGGCCAATGTCCATTCCAAAGTCGACGAGCTGACAAACGTCGTGGCAGATCTCACGACCCAAATCGTCCGATTGCAATTGTAGCAAAATCAAAATTTGGTTTTTGAGCCAAGGATTGATACTCTGAAACAGCCAACCGATACCCCCTCCAGCCCAAGAGCGGAACACCTTCGCGAAAAACGGCCGCGATTCGCCTCCAGTCCCTCTGATACATACACTGAACGTGGTAAGCGGACAGTAGGCGAACCAAAAATCGATCAGCCTCGAGGACCAGCATCAGGAAAGACACCTGCTCTAATGGAGAGAAGGAAGAAAGTATACTCTTTCAGGAGGGATGAAATCTGCAAAATATTCAAAGACGCTTTGAACAACGGCCTGCAACTGTCTATTCCAAAGAGGCCACATGAAATGAACATGACCGGCAATCCCATATACTGCCCATATCATAGAATGGTGAGTCATACCATTGAACACTGCTATGTTTTCAAAAATTGGGTGGAGAACCAATACAAAGTTAGGAAAACCTCACAGTTCTCGGATGTACCGGCAAGCCACAAAGTTATGGTCATCAACATAGCTCAGCCAAGATCAAAGTTTGAGGAGCTGAGATAAGCAGACATAGATGACCACCACGTCGTTAAACTGGGAACAACTGACCACTACCTCATTAAACTCGGAACATTCGACCCCTAAATCGTTAAATTAGGAGTGTAAAAAAAATTATAAATAAAAGAAAAGCCGAAATGATAGGGTAGCCGCGAATAAATAGCTGAAATGATAGGGCAATCGCGACTTTCGCGACAAGAAAAGCTGAAATAATAGAGCAATCGCGGTAAAAAAAACTCCAAAGGCGAATGCGAATGATGAGTCGCTTCTGAAACCATATTTCAGTGTTAGCGATGCAGTCGCCAACAAAATTTCAAATCTCCGAATATCACAACGGCAAATGATGAGTCGCTCCTGGTACCATATTCCTGTGTAGAGATGCAGACGCCAACCAAAATCCAAACCCCTAAATTCCCAAACGGCGAATGATGAGTCGCTCCTGGTACCATTCCAGTGTTAGCGATGCTGTCATGCCCCACCCCCAATACAGAGAGTATTGTCCGCTCTGACCGAAACAACACGGTTTTATCCTTCGGAGCGAACCGGACCCGACCAGGGGCCACTTCCCAGGAGGTCACCCATCCCAGGACTTCTCTAGCCCGAGCACGCTTAACTACGGAGTTCTCAAACTCCTGTAGTGCCAGTTCACTTAAAAAGCGCCTCTGTATTGAAGAGTGGTATCATTCCATTTATAGTACAGATCTGTCCTCTTTCGGAATGTATTCTGAAAATTCCCCATTGTTTTACAGTGGGTCTCCATGCTCATCTGGTATATATGGGTATACCGGATAGTACCTGGGGTATTACATCCTCCCCTACTTAGAACAATGGTTCGTCCTCGAACCACATACCTAATATTGAGGAACCTGGCTTTGATACCATTCTGTCACGCCCCACCCCAATACAGAGAGTATTGTCCGCTCTGGCCGAAGCCACACGGTTTTTTCCTTCGGAGCGAACCGGACCCGACCAGGGGCCACTTCCCAGGAGGTCACCTATACCAGGACTTCCCTGGCCCGAGCATGCTTAACTACGGAGTTCTCAAACTCCTGTAGTGCCAGTTCACTTAAAAAGCGCCTCTGTATTGAAGAATGGTATCATTCCATTTATAGTACAGATCTATCCTTTTTCGGAATGTATTCCGAAGATTCCCTATTATTTTACAGTGGGTCCCCATGCTTATCTGATATATATGGGTATACCGGATAATACCTGGGGTATTACAGTTACAGACGCCAACCAAAATCCAAACCCTAAATTCCCAAACGGCGAATGATGAGTCGCTCCTGGTACCATATTCCAGTGCAGCGATGTAGACGCCAACCGAAATCCAAATTCCAAAAATTCTCCCGGCCCTAGGGACAGTCCCTAAATTGACTACCGTATAACAATCCACGGCCTCAAATAACCCTCATCACACCCATGTCTCGCCGCAATCACCAGTCCCACAGCCAGTCTTCACCCATGGAATTATGCTCTATTTGGGAAGACCCACTCATGTGTTCTCACGATACATGAGGAGAACAAGCCTTGCGAGATACTCTCGACTCGTAAGAAAACACCTTCGTGGGATCCTTATGAATCACAAAGGAAAAACACACTTGGGGGTCCCCACGACTCCTAAGGAGAAAATATATCTATGAGATCCTTTCGACTCGTAGAGAGAAAATGCTTTTATGGAACCCTTACAGCTCATAAAATTGAAAAGCCTTAGGTGATAGGGATATAAACCTGTCTCTTAAGCCATCGCTCCCCAACAGAAAAAAGCAAATGATAAATTGCTCCTGGCACTTGTGCTCCAGTGTTAGCAACGCTGATACCGACCCCAACTGTCACACCCGGCTTACCAGAGTGCGCTAAGATCGGCACGTGACAGAACCAATCATGCTACCCCTGGCTAGGAAAAATCCCTCCACAGTTATATTACGGCTGTCTAGAGATATCAAGAACATTAGAAATAAAAATAATTATCTAATACATGTCCATGAACCAGAATAACGAGTCAAGAAATAAAATGCGGAAGCAATAGATCCAATAAACAATAATAATCTGGAATGTACGTCCCAAAATACGGGCTCACATCAAGAAATAGAATAATACTAAATGGAAACTAAACTAGAATACTAACAAGTCTTCACTGCTAGGCCTGTTGACTAAGATACTCCTGAACGGCTTGCGGCAAAGGTAGAGGATCTGGGCCATGCAAAACCCAGACGTCAGTGCGTCATAATATCAACAATAATATAATCAGAAGATAACAGGATATGCAGGCATGAGTATGAACAGTAATAAAATTATAACAGTATCACGAATAAGGAACAGTGAAGAGTATAAGCACATGTGACGTGCGGTGAGTAATCTGAACTAAATACTGGGTTAACTACTTTCAATTCTGTGAAATCAATTTAATGAATCGTCGATGTAACTCAATAGTATCCCGTGCGTACCCGGGACCACGGTCCAGATTCTCGGGGCTGAATCCGAGACGTGTCACTAAGCACAAACAAGAAACATGTACAGACGAATGATGTCAGCAATATCATCCCGGGACTGGCCTAGCCCCCAAAACTGATCAGTATAAGTGTCGAACTGTTGAGTTACAAGTCAGGTTTCATCATTAATTTCCCCTTACCCCCAAGTTATGTGTTCAAGTCAGGTATTGATAAATCTGGAGTAATGCCAACACAGTATCAAGTATTAACATATTTGTCTATACAGATAACAGGATATGTCCATCGGGACAACATGTCTGGATTGTCGGCATTAGAAACAGGATCAGGTAACATGTCAAGTAGTGATATATCAGGTCATGTCAGGTAGTGTATATGTATCAAGTCAGGTCAAGTAGTGGTGTATCAGGTCATGTCAGGTAGTGTACATGTATCAAGCAGGTGCTCATAATCAAACTGTAGCAAGTATTTAATTAGGGTGAAAGTACAGATGTACAATAGAAGTATGGATGCACAAATATTTATCAGGGGTTATATTATGACTATGTAGGATGCACAAGATCAAGTATGGGGTGTTAATATAACAGTAATATGAAATAATGTGACATGGTATGCGAATAGATATAGAATTAATGGTATGGATGCACAAATATCGATTAGGGTTACATTTACAGTTCCAATACTATGCAGGATGCACATTATTAAGCATGGGGTGTTATTACAATAATAATATGAGTTAATATGATCTGTAGATGCAGCTATATGTATATTAAATAATATGGATGCAAACGGGTATCCGAAAACGGTAAAACTTTAGTATAGATGTATAATGTGATAAATGGTTAACATTTTACTCATTTGGATGCATAATACTATACCTAGCATGTAGCAAGATGAATTAGCAGGCGACTAGATATGTAAATAATGATATTGATGTGTACGGATGTCGTATAACAGTAAAATGATAAACTGGTAAATGCAGGATGTACAACTAAACAATATGAGATGTAAATATTCCATTGAGTGCGGTATATTGTAATATAGTATGTAACAAGATAAGTTTGCATGCACTAGATGTGAAATAACTTGTACGGATGCATACGGATATCCAAAACGGTAAAACATGTCGAAATGATAATGTGGATGCATAACTAATCATTATGGAGTGTTATTATTCAAATGGATATAGAATATAGTAGTATAGCATGTAGCAAGATTAACTTGCCTCGATTGGGTCTCACGACGGGTACGTACGGCGTGTATGATGTCGGTAAATGTCGCGACGCACACGCGTCATACAAAAATTGGACCAAGCAAATCAAGAAGGTGATCACGCAGGTAAGGTACGTCCTCTGGGTCGTCTGGAACCGCAGCGATGTCACGGCTCCGGCGAACTCTGAAATTTCTAGATTCAAGAACGGGAAATGAAAAGAAAAGAAGAAGAGGAAGAAGAAGGGAGAAGGAAGCTTACTGGTGTGGTGCTTTGTGGCAGAGGCGAGGCGAGGGGAGATGTGACGATGAGTCGTGGGTCTCCGGCGATGGGATGCCGGCGATGGGGTTTGGTGCTGCGAGGGTTGCAGAGGGAAGTATGTGGGTGTGCAGGCTCGGGAGAAGAGAGGTTGATAAGGTGAGGTGAAAGCAAGAGGTGAGGAGTCGAGAATAGGAGGAGGTGGTCGAGGTGGTGACGGCGGTGGAGACAGGGCCGGCGGCGAGGTGGTGGAGACAGGGTCGGCGGCGAGGCGATGGGTTCAAAGGTTGTGGGTGTGCAGGGATATGTGTCTTCAGGATCTGGGGAAGGAAAAGAGTGGAAGGAAGTGGAGGAGGAAGATGTGCGGTCGTGGTGATGGGGACGGTGACAATGGGGTTGGAGCTCCGGCGAGGCGCCGGTGCGCAGGCGAGGGCTGCAGCGGGTCGAGTTAGGTGCAGGGGTGTTGAGTTCTTAGGAATGTGGGTTGTAGGGGATGGAGAGGAGGAAGGTTGATGATGAAGAGGATGTCGAGGAGATGGGGATGCCGGCTGTGAGGGAACGGCGACGAGCGCGACGCGCGGGCGTGGGTTCTCACGACGAGAGGCAGCGGAGGAAGAACAATAGAAATGAGGAGAGAGAGAGTGGGAATGGGGTATGGGTTAATATAGAGAGAGAGGGGGAGAGAGAGAGAGAGAGAGAGACAGAGAGTGAAGGATAGAAAGAGAGAGAGAGAGAAAGGCAGGGAGAGAGAGAAAATGTGAGCGAGAGGAGAGAGAGAGAGCGCGCGAGATTGAGAGGAGAGAGAAAGTGTGAGGAGAAATAAATTTGTTTGTTAGTGGGTTAGGATAAAAATATTATTCGTTAATTAAATTTTAAACGTATAATTTTAAATAACAGTTAGATAAAAAATATAATATTAGTTAATTTGAAATTTAGGCGGGATACAAAAACAGTCCAAAACACACCCGGGTCGGGTCTAAAAATTCAGTTTTAAAATACGAAAAATATATGCGTCGACCAAAATTAAAAATGAATGTCCGGATAACGAAAATGCATACCCCTAAGAACGGATGCATGTACGTGCGCGTAGCCATCCAAACAAGTCTGTTTCACTGAACGGGACGAGAACAAGATGCGCGGATGCTACCACAGGGTCAGGGGTATCATGCAGGCCATGCAATATATTTTTAAACTATTTTATGTGACTTTAAATGTTATATTATAAAAAATGCAAATGCCCGATAAAATACCAGTATGCAGTATTCATGAAAGTGCACAAGTCTTCATAATAAGTCAGGATAAATCATAATCATGAATCAAGACAGGTTTCAAGCAAGCGGGTCGGGTCGGATGCTAATACGGATGTCAGATATACTATTTGCACCCGAAACACAGTAAATCAGGAAAAATACCATAATTAAAGAAATACGTGAACTGGAATTGGTATAAATGAACTAGAGTGTTACATTATACCCAACTACAAAAAGAATTTCGTCCTCAAAATTCCAAGAACAAGGAAAGATAAACAATCAAGAAACTACAAGAATAAGTGTAGAGACTTCTGTCGAATCTCGTCTTCTCGTTCCCAAGTTGATTCTTCAAGCGAGCGATTTCCCCAAGAAACAAGTACGAGAGGGATAACCTTGTTCTTAAGGACCTTTTCTCTTCGATCAACAATCGACATTGGTCGTTCCTCAAAGGTCAAATCCTCTTTTACAGTCAGCTCCGAATGATCTAGCACGTGTGTTTCATCTCGAACATACTTACGGAGTTGAGATACATGAAACACGTCATGAACATTCGCCAAATATTGTGGTAAATCCAATCGATAAGCCACTTCTCCAACACGCTCCAAAATCTCGAAAGGCCCCATGAATCGAGGACTAAGCTTGCCTCGACTCCCAAAACGAATCACTCCTCTATTCGGTGATATCTTCAAGAACACAAGATCACCAACAGCGAACTCTAGAGGTCTTCTCGATGTATCGGCCCAACTCATCTGCCGATCTTGTGCTGCCTTCATATGATTCCGGATAGTATTAACTTTCTCTCCTGTTTGCACGGTCAAATCCGGTCCCAACAATCTTCGTTTTCCAACATCGTCCCAATCAAACGGGTGAGAGACACTTGCGACCATACAATGTTTCAAATGGAGCCATCTGAATAGTCGTCCGAAAGCTGTTATTGTAAGAAAACTCCACCAGGTGTAGATGATCCTCCTATGAACCCTTGAAGTCTAACATGCAAGCTCTCAACATGTCTTCAAGAGTTCAGCATGCTCCTCTAGGCTCCACAAGTAGACCAGAAAATCATTGATAAACACCACAAAAAACTGGTCCAAGAACGGTGAAAAGATTCGATTCATCAAGTCCATAAATATCGCCGCCGATGCGTTCGTGACTCCGAATGACATCACCAAATACTCGTAATGTCCATACCGAGTTCGGAACGCAGTCTTGCAAATATCCTTTGATTTAACCCGAACTTGATGATATCCGGATCGCAAATCCAGCTTCGAGAATACTCTCGCGCCACCAAGTTGCTCGAACAATTCGCCAATGCGAGGGATCGGTTACTTGTTCTAAATAGTCACCCGGTTTAATTCTCGATAATCGATGCACATCCTCCTTGTGCCATCTTTCTTCTTTATTAGAAGAACTGGAGCTCCCCAAGGTGAATTACTGCTACGAATCCAACCCTTCTCAAGTAATTCGGTAACCTGCTTCTTGACTTCTTCTAACTCCACTGGTGTCATCGGATAGTACGCCTTTGAGATTGGCGCTGCACCAGGAACAAGATTGATCACGAACTCCACATCTCGTTTTAGCGGTAAACCTGAGATATCCTCGAACACGTCCATGAACTCTTGAACTACAGCTGGCGCTTTCTCCTTATCAATTTCCATCGACGAAAGAACACTGTTTGTCGGCCTAGCCTTAAACTCGACTGGCCTGAAAGAACTGTTACCTTCATCAAAAAACAAACTCCGGATGTCCGGGAATCTGGAAAATCGCTTTCTTTGCCCTACACTAAATGTGAGCATAGAAAGTGCCGAGAAAATCCATTCCTAAGACAACATCACAATTGCCGGTAACGATCACCAGGAAATCTGCAATAACTCTCGTCCGCAACTAACGATTGAACAATCCTTACACTCACTACTAACTATGGCCTTCCCATTCTCAGTGTGTATGTCCCAACAACTAGACAGGGTCGTGCAATAAATGTGCAGCAATAAACTTGGATGACATAAAACAATGGGATGCACTAGAATCGAATAATGCTAATGCGGGAAAAATCATGAACAAGTAGGATACCTGAAACAACTTCATCTGAAGCCTTGGTCTCTTCAGCCATTAGGGTAAAGGCTCGAGCTTGATTAGGTCCCTGAGTTATCAGCTTCTGCTCCCGAAACTGCTTCTGCGGTGGTTTCTGAGTATCTTCCTTCAAACGTAGGTTCGACGGACAAGCATTGATAGTATGATCAGCTGATCCACAAACCAAACAAAGTCCAAGCATCCTTCGACACTCCCTCTGCACGTGTCCGGGCAGACGGCAGTACCCACAAATCGTCCTTCCCTTTTTCTTGGGCACGACTGACTTCTTCATCGGTTTAATGCCATGCCGGTTCACCGGAATACCTCTGCGTATAGGCGCTTGATTCGGCGCAAACGCCGGCTTCCACACCACGACTGCCTGCTGCAGCGTACCCTCCGTCTTTAATGATAAACTCTACTGCTCCCTAGCTGTTTTAAGCACTTGCGAGAAAGTGGTCAAATCCAGAGATATAATGTACCTCTGTATGTCCACATCCAAACTGCGCATGAGCTTCCGTGCCCTATCAGCATCGTTGACAACCAAAGGTCCAGCGAATCTACCGAGTCGTGTCCACTCAGCTGCATGCACATTCACGGGTGCGCCGTTCTGCTTCAAGCCGATAAACCTTTCTTCCATTTCCTCGTGCAGTCTGCGGGAAGAACTTCTCCAAGAAACTCTTTGAGAAAGTAGCCCAACTGATCAGCTTGGGCAAACGGTCTTTTCCACAAGCCACTATTCACGGGCATAGTCCACCAATTAGATGCGTACTACATCCACTCTCTTGTCCTCTAGAATCTGTGCTACAACGAGCAAATTCTCTGTATCGACTAGCCACTGCTCTGCTGGCAATGACTCCTCCAAACCAGTGAAAGTGAACGGACCAAGTCTCCTGAAATCCGCCATGGTACCCACACGCTCTACCGGTTTGGCCGCAATATTGTTTACGGGCTGCTGGACGGTCCGCAAACCTTCCTGAAAAGCTTCGGCTTGACGCTGGTTCAGCTCGGTCTGCCGCTTCTGGTTCTCCAGCATCCCACGAATTACTCTAAGCAAAGCGGTGTCATCGACATGCCTCTGGTACGATCGTAGATTTCTGTCTGCCATGATCCTGCAACCAATACACCAAAGAGGATTAGTATGATAAACGAGATTCAAAACTTGCGATGAATGATGACCATAAATCAAGGATATGAATCAAGACTAGAACTCCAAGTTACTTGAATAGAGTACCGCATTGTAACCATGCCGCGGTACATAGTTACAATCACATAACTCCACTCAAGTCACCTAAATCCTAGTATCAGAATCAAGGAACGGGGAGAAACAATAGGGAACCAAAAGATTTCAAGTCGAGATGCAAAGTGGTTTGCATATCGTCAAGGCAAAGGATCAAGAGAAAGATATGATTCAAGAATCATGATAACAATGTGGCAGGACATGTTCCTAATCACGGATATTCTGATTCGTGTATTGGGTCCAATACCCAACTACAAAAGAATCAAACCAGATTAACCTAAATCCTATGACTCTGATACCAAACAAACCCTGTCACGCCCCGCTTCCCAGAGTGCGCTAAGATCGGAACGTGACAGAGCCAACCATACTACCTGTGGCTAGGAAAAATCCCTCCACTGTCATATTACGGCTGTCTATAGATATCAAGAACAGTAGAAATAAAAACAACTATCTAATACATGTCCATGAGCCAGAATAACGAGTCAAGAACTAAAATGCGGAAGCAATAGATCTAATAAATAATAATAATCTGGAATGTGCATCCCAAAATACAGGCTCACATCAGGAAATAGAACAATACTGAAAGGAAACTAAACTAGAATACTAACAAGTCTTCACTGCTGGGCCTGTTGACTAAGATACTCCTGAACGACTTGCGGCAAAGGTAGAGGATCTGGGCCATGCAAAACCCAGACGTCAGTGCGTCATAATATCAATAATAATATAATCAGAAGATAATATGATATGCAGGCATGAGTATGAACAGTAATAAAAGTATAACAGTACTACGAATAAGGAACAATGAAGAGTATAAGCACATGTGACGTGCGGTGAGTAATCTGAACTAAATACTGGGTTAACTACTCTCAATTCTGTGAAATCAATTTAATGAATCGTCGATGTAACTCAATAGTATCCCGTGCATACCCGGGACCACGGTCCATATTCTCGGGGCTGAATCTGAGACGTGCCGCTAAGCACAAACAGGAAACATGTACAGACGAATGATGTCAGCAACATCATCCCGGGACTGGCCTAGTCCCCAAAACTGGTCAGTATAAGCGTCGAACTGTTGAGTTACAAGTCAGGTTTCATCATTGATTTCCCCTTACCCCCAAGTTATATGTTCAAGTCAGGTATTGATAAATCTAGAGCTAATGCCAACACAGAATCAAGCAGGAACAGGTTTTTCTATACAGACAACAGGATATGTCCATCAGGACAACATGTCAGGATTGTCGGCATTAGAAATAGGATCAGGTAACATGTCAAGTAGTAATATATCAGGTCATGTCAGGTAGTGTACATGTATCAAGTCATGTCAAGTAGCGGTGTATTAGGTCATGTCAGATAGCGTACAGGTATTAAGCGGGTGCTCATAATCAAACTGTAGCAAGTATTTAATTAGGGTGAAAGTACGGATGTACAATAGAAGCATGGATGCATAAATATTTATCAGGGGTTACATTATGACTATGTAGGATGCACAAGATCAAGTATGGGGTGTTAATATAACAGTAATATGAAATAATGTGACATGGTATGCGAATAGATATAGAATTAATGGTATGGATGCACAAATATCAATTAGGGTTACATTTGCGGGGCTAGCCCATCTGTATCATGGGATAAGTGCTGCAGCCAACACTTCAACCCTGTAGGGTGTTTTTCGTCACCCCATTGAGATGGGAATACGCGCGCGCTTGTCAGGCGCAGTACAGATTCCCCCTGCCTAGGGTAGGCCGGGGTTTAACGATTGTGGGGATCCGAATCTCCGGCAGCCACGGACTAAGCTATCGTTAATTACCCCTCACCTTTGGAGCGAGAGAACCTCTGATTAACAGGTTAAACTGTTCATGCGAAATCAATGTGCAGCGTCGTGTTTTGAAGGGGTTTTGGATATTTCTGGGCCCCACAGAGTTTTTATGGGGGTCCCGTTACCCGGATAGCGGGCTGGGGGTCAAGAGGGCTAGCAGCCCCCTTGCGGGGTGCGGGGCAGCACCCCGTTAGAATTTTTTTTCTAACGGAGGACAGTGTCGTGGAGTATGTGTGTGTGTATATATGTATACATATGTGTATATATATATATATATATATAAAAGGGAGAGGCATCTAAAGGATGCGTGGGGACAACTCCAGTGCTTTGAGCGCAAGAGCGCCAGCGTACTACGTATCAGCACGTGGGCACTAGCGCTCTGAGTGCAATAACGCTAGCGCTTTGAGTGCTAGCGCACCACGTGTCAGCACGTGGGTGCTCGGGCGCTAACGCTCTGGGCACTAGCGCTCTGAGCGCTAGCGCACCACGTGTCAGCACATGGGCACTCGGGCGCTAACGCTCTGAGCGCAAGAGCGCTAGCGTTTTGAGCGATAGCGCACGTGTCAGCAAGTGGGCACTCGGGCGCTAGCGCTCTGAGCGCAAGAGCGCCACGTGTCAACACGTGGGCGCTCGGGCGCTAGCGCTTTGGGCGTAGCGCTCTGAGCGCAAGAGCGCCACGTGTCAACACATGGGCGCTAGCGCTCTGAGCGCAGGAGCGCTAGCGCACCACGTGTCAGCACGTGGGCGCTCGAGCAACAAAAGGGACTTGGTCCTTGCAATGGGAGTTATACTCCCAGAAAGAAGCACTTATTGTTCTCTGTGTGTGTGTGTGTGTGTGTGTGTGTGTGTGTGTGTATGAGGAGTTAAACTCCTAGGATGTTCTTAGAGATGCTGAAACGGGCTTCTCCCTTTAGCTCTGGATCTTCCCAAGATGGGATTTTTAGGAGATGGGTCTCCTTCTTCCTTTGTCGGCGGGATCTTGGAGATCAAGAGATGTGAGATTTTAAAAATCTCTTCTTTCTGAGATCTGATGGCAGATCTGAGTTCCCCTTTATGGGTTTTGTGGTGGAAAACTACTTAGTTTTGGAAAAGAAAGAGTAAAACTCTTAATTTAATTCAAAAGAAATGAGAAGGTTTAGAACTTTGGAGAAGGAGCAGGAGGCACAAAGAACCCTAGTTTTTGGGGTAATGAAAATTGTATATTAGATATTTTCATCATGTTGTCTTATATAGGCTTACATATTTACATATAGCCCCTTGGGCTTTTCAAAATGGCATTTTGCCTATCGCATGGCTCATGTGCCATTTCTTTTTGCACATAAGCCATGGGCTTACAAAAATTTGGCTTTATGCCCATTTTGTTTACATTCATGCATAAAAAATTACATAAAAATTATTTATTACATGATTTTGTTGTTGGCATGGAGAGGCTTGGCCGCGGGCTCGGCTTGGGCATGGGCCCGCTTGACCTGGGCTTGGGCCCACCTGGCTTGGGGTTGACCTTGGCTTTGACTTGGTCAACCGGGGTGCAATTTTCGACTCCAACAAAGTGCCCCCCATCAATAAATGCACACCACATATGCGTGTCGTGTTCATGAAATTGATGGATCTTCTTTCGCATGGGGGTGGCTTGCTTTGGTTCCTACTTTTTGGGATGTACTGCCCTTTTAACGATATGGACGGTCGACGTTTGATGCGTCTCCGAGACGGAGTGTCCGTGGTAGACGTTTCCCTGGCCCGGAGTGATTTAGTAGAAGTGCCCCCGGCACGGAGTGTCGTTGGTCGACGTTTCCCCGAGGCGGAGTGTCTGTAGTCGACGTGTCCCCGGCACGGAGTGTCTGCTTGACGTTTCTCCGAGGTGGAGTGTCGCTGGTTGACGTGCCCCCGAGATGGAGTGTCTGTTGTCGATGTGCCCCCGGCACGGAGTGTCTGCTTGATGTTTCCCCGAGGCGGAGTATCGGCTGGTTGACGTAACCCCGAGACGGAGTGTTTGGTTGACGTTTCCCCATTACGGAGTGTATGCGTTGGATGTTTCCTCGAGACGGAGTGCCGCTGTTGGACGTTTCTCCGGTGTGGAGTGTCTGTGTTGGACATTTTCCTGAGACGGAGTGTCGCTGGTTGACGTGTCCCCGAGACGGAGTGTCTGTTGTCGATGTGCCCCCAGTATGGAATGTCTACTTGACGTTTCCCCGAGGTGAAGTATCGGCTGGTTGACGTATCCTTGAGATGGAGTGCCGCAGTTGGACGTTTCCCTGGTGCGGAGTGTCTGTGTTGGTCGTTTCACCGAGACGGAGTGCCGCTGTTGGACGTTTCCCCGGTGTGGAGTGTCTGCTTAACGTTTCCCCGTTATGGAGTGTCGTTGTTGGACGTTTCCCCGATGCAGAGTGTCGCTGGTTGACGTGTTCCCGAGACGGAGTGTCTGTTTTCGATGTGCCCCCGGCACGGAGTGTCTGCTTGACGTTTCCCCGAGGCGGAGTATCGGCTGGTTGACGTATCCCCGAGACGGAGTGTCTGCTTGACGTTTCCCCGTTACGGAGTGTCTGCGCTGGACATTTCCCCGAGACAGAGTGTCTGCTTGACGTTTCCCCGTTACGGAGTGTCTGTGTTGGATGTTTCCCCGAGACGAAGTGCCGCTGTTGGACGTTTCCCCGGTGCGGAGTGTCTGCTTGACGTTTCCCAATTACGGAGTGTCGTTGTTGGACATTTCCCCGATGCGGAGTGTCGCTGGTTGACATGTCCCCGAGACAGAGTGTCTGTTGTCGATGTGCCCCCGGTACGGAGTGTTTGCTTGACGTTTCCCCGAGGCGGAGTGTCAGCTGGTTGACGTATCCCCGAGACGGAGTGTCTGCTTGACGTTTCCCCGTTAGGGAGTGTCGTTGGTCGATGTGTCCCCTGCACGGAGTGTCTGTTGTTTGACGTAGAGGTCGATGTTGGAATTGGTTGGTTTGATTTGTTCTATTTGAGTTGACATCAGCATCGCTACACTGGAATATGGTACCAGGAGCGAATCATCATCTGTCTTGAGAGGATTTGGAGATTGGTTTTCTGTCGGCATCTGCATTGCTGCACTGGAATAATACCAGGAGCAACTCATCATTTGCCCCGAGAGGATTTAAGAATTGGTTGCTTAGGAGGCAAGTTTAGATCCCTATCACCTAAGGCTTTTCAATTTTATGGGCCGTAAGGGTCCCATAAAAGCATTTTCTCCCTACGAGTCGAAAGGATCCCGTAGGTGTATTTTCTCCTTAGGAGTCGTGGGGACTCCTAAGTGTGTTGCTCTTTTGTGAGTCGTAAGGATCTCACGCGGGAATTTTCTCCTCACAAAGTCGAGAGGACTTTGCGAGTGCATTTTATCTCTTTTTTACGAGTTTGCGCCCTTTCGGGTTTTCATAAACCCGCCGGCAGTCCTACTGTTTTTACTCACGGAGCCTTTTCGGGTTTTCATCCATGCCCATTTTGCTTGTGGACATACCATTCTTTTTATTTTTTTATTTTTTTATTTTTATGGTAGGACTTTGAATGTAGCCTCACTGGTAGGACTTGGGAGAGATTGGGATTGTTTTACGCCCGTGGATTGTATACGGTTTTGCAGGATGTATAATCCAGACCGTAGGGCCGGAAAAATTTTGGGACTTTGTTGGCGTCTGCATCGCTGCACTGGAATATGGTACCAGGAGCGACTTATCATTCGCCGTTGGGGTATGCGAGTTGGAATTTAGTTGGCGTCTGCATCGCTGCACTGGAATATGGTACCATGAGCGACTCATCATTCGCCACTTGGGGATTGGGGAGCGATGGCTTAGGAGACAGGTTTAGATCCCTATCACCTAAGGCTTTTCAATTTTATGGGCTGTGAGGGTCCCATAAAAGCATTTTCTCCCTGCGAGTCATAAGGATCCCGCAGGTGTATTTTCTCCTTAGGAGTCATGAGGATTCCTAAGTGTGTTTTTCCTTTGTGAGTCGTAAGGATCCCACAAAGGTTTGTTCTCCTCATGTATCGTGAGGACACATGAGTGGATTTCCTTCGTTCCCAGTTTAATGACTTAGGGGTCATTTGTTTTCAGTTTAACGACTTAAAGGTCATCTGTTTCTAGTTTAAAGACTTAGGGGTCTATTGTGCCCAGTTTAACGACTTAGCGGTCATCTTTTTCCAGTTTAACGACGTGGTGGTCATCTATTTCCAGTTTAAAGACTTAGAGGTATACTGTTTCCAGTTTAACGACTTAGAGGTCATCTATTTCTAGTTTAAAGACTTAGAGGTCTACTGTCTCTAGTTTAACGACTTGGAGGTCATCTGTTTTCAGTTTAAAGACTTAGAGGTCTACTGTCTCCAGTTTAACGACTTAGAGCTCATCTTTTTCCAGTTTAACGACTTAGAGGTCTACTGTTTCCAGTTTAACGACTTAGATGTCATCTATTACCAGTTTAAAGACTTAGAGGTCTACTTGTTCCCCCAATCAGAGCAAGGCTCTGTTTGAATTTTAATATTCAAATCTTTGAAGCAACGCTTCAAATTCCGTGCGTTGCGCGCAATGCGACACGTGTCAAAAGTTGACACGCCAGCACAACGCCCAAGGCAGTGCGTCCAATCAGAGCAAGGCTCTTTAAAAAACAAAAGTAACTCTCAGTTGCGCAAGCGCTGCGCTGCGTGATACGTGTCTGCGCACTCGCGCAAAGACTGTTGCGCAAGCGCACCGCTGCGCGCCACTTGTCTACGCAGTCGCGCAAGCACAACTGCCCGAGCGCCGCGCTGTGCGACACGTGTCTGCGCTGTTGCGCAAACGCTGCTGCGCGAGCGCACCTCTGCGCGACACGTGTCTGCGCTGTTGCGCAAACGCTGCTGCGCGAGCGCTGCGCTGCGCGACACGTGTCTGCGCAGGTGCGCAAGCGCAGCTGCGCGAGCGCAGCTGCGCGAGCGCTGCGCTGCGCGACACGTGTCACGCACTGGGGATTCTTGCGCAAAACAGAATAAATCTTGTTAAAACAAGAAGATTTTCTTGTATAAGTGGATCAAAGATCCAACGGTGGGGAAAATTCACCAAATCACTCAGAAAAAGATCTATGTAACAAATTTAACTAATTAATGGGCACTATAAAAAGGACCCCAGACCTTAATTCAGGAGAATCAACATCTTGCTAAAAAAAAAGAGAGAAGAAAACTCTTGAGAACTTTTGAAGAATACAAAAAAAAGGTAAAACCTTTAAAAGAAGAGAAAATTCTCTTAGAAACAGATCATTGATCTAAGAACAAGATCATGGATCTTCAACAACAAATAAATAAGTAAATAAATAAAATAAATAAAAAATAAATAGTGCCTTGCACTTGTTATGAACCCTTGGTTCTCTGGGATAAATAAAAACTTGTTTTTCTTTGATCTAAATTTAGATCAGAAGATTAAAAAGTGCCTTGCACTTCTGTTCTTGAATCTAAAAAAAAAGATTCTTAGTGCTCTGCACAAATGCAATGCATTACTTGAAGGGCCAGGCCCAAATCAGAAAGACCTAACAGGCCAAAATAAATTGCAAAGCAATAAAGGGCAGAGCCCAAATGAAATTGATGCTCTGCATCATTATAAAGGGCATGGCCCAAAACAAAACTGATGCTCTGCATCCTTCCTGGGCAAGGCCCAAATAAAAATAAAAAGAAATGCTATGCAAAAGCAGATAAAACGTTGGATATTCTCAACTGGACTTAGCCCAATGTTGGCCATAAGTCCTTAAATTAAATTGACTGAGCAAGATTGCTCTCTTAAATCAATTTACTATCGGTTCAAGGGTACATCTCCGAACTCCTCTGACACCTGTCGTTGTAATCCTTCAACGACGTCAGAGAGGTGACGGGTCCCGACGACCACATATGAATATGGACCGAAACGTTCCTAAACTAATAGTGGACCGAAACGTCCCTAAACTAATATTGGACCGAAACGTCCCTAAACTAATATTGGACCGAAACGTCCCTAAACTGGAATATGGACCACCACGTCCCTAAACTGGCGATTGACCACTACGTCCTTAAACTGGAACAATAGAGCCTCCAAATGTTCTTTTGCCGGATCTAAACGATCCTGTTTAAGTTGATCTTAGCCCCAAACACGGTTAACGTATCCTTAAACATTCAAATAGACTACAAAATTCCAAATCAACTCTGGTTCGAGGGTACATCTTCGAGCTCCTCTGACACATGTCGTTGTAATCTTTCAACGACGTCAGAGAGGTGACGAGTCCTGACGGCCATAGATTAAATGAACCACTACGTTAAGTTGATCTCAGTCTCAAACAGGACTGAGGTATCCTTAACGAACGTTTAAGTTGATCTTAGTCGCAATGCGACTAATGCATCCTTAAACTAAAAACACTAAACCCAAATCTAAGTAAATACGGATTTGGACTAATCCACGTCCTACGGGCGACGGCATTACTCAGTCTCCGTATACAATCCACGGGCAACCACAAACAAAACAAACACACACGACACGAAGTGAAATTCCGGAGAAGGAGAAAGTTGTTACCGCGATGTGGTAGCGTGATTAACTGCAGGGGCTTGCGCCTGCAGGGAAGAGCGTCCCCACAATCAAAAACCCCTCAAGCGAGGGGGAATCTGACGAAGTCTGCTACATCGGCCGCATCCGTCTAAACCTCCGATACACGGTGCCATAAATCAACTTGGCATCTTCGGAGAGGTGGACGGATAAAACCAAATAGCATCTGCCCCGAATCTCAGCGTCAGGACATCACGGTCCTGTGCGCCGTCCTTTCGGAGGGGAACAGATTCTGCCACGCCCGGTGGGACCTTTTCCTCTTTCCACTCCACACTTCGTGTGTCGTCCTCGTGAACCTATCGCGGTTTGCTAAATGGCTGCCTTCGGATTTCAAGTTACTAAGATTTGGTCTTTTGCCTGGCGCAGAACTCAAGATTCAATGGCTTCTAACTGCACCAACTACTCGAAGTGCCACTGCAATGGACGCTCCACCTCCCCCGGAGGTGTAGCATATGGGCCCCAAGCAGCTTCCTTCCTCACTCTGCCGGTAGACCAGGTGTCCCAAGCCACCACTGGTCTGTTCTTCGGGACCATGATCCCACCTACAAGCTTCCCTACGCCAATACCTGCACCGGAAGTGAACAAAAAGTCGGTCTTCGACCGGCTCACTGCTACGATGGCCCCTGTCAACGGGTTGCTCACTACCAAACCGACAGCCTCTATTTTCACCAGGCTAAATCAAAACTCTAAATTGGCTGTCCCGAGGAAGGCAATAACTGTTGCTCCAGAAGTCGTCAAGGCGGCTTCCCCTGTCAAAGAATCAGTCTTCTCAAGACTGACGATTCCTGCTCCTGCCCCTGCTCAAGGATCCGTCTTCGGCAGGTTGAATATCACCTCTCAAAAGACAACCTCAGTTTTTGAAAGGTTAACACCAGCGACGCCTCACTCAGGCAGGGGGCAAAAAGAAGCTGTTTCTATCTCCGAGCCAGTTCCAATGGCTCGTCATGCTCAACGTCGCCATTGGCGACGAGTGAGGAAGGCAGGGGGCAACTCCCCCTCAGGGCTAGCTTCACCGGCTCCAGTGGTGGAAGTCAACGCTGCTGTTCCAACTGGGAACAGCTTTGAACCACTGAGGAGGGTGCGTAAGAACTCTCCAATCGCTACCTTGAAGAGATCTCCTCCACCAGCGGAGAGAGTTATGAAAATGAAATAAGAACAGCCCCCTCAACGGCTATCTTCGAAAGTTTATAAAGTCTGGCGAAGGGTTCAAAACTCAGTGATTGATCCAGACCAATTTCGTCGCCAGAAAAAGGCGAAAGTGGAAAAAGACAAGGACCGCCCCTTTAAACAGCAGGGGACAGTAGTTACTAGGATGCCCACTTCAACGGCTCCTTCAACCCCAACGGCCCACAAAAGAAGGAGGCCGGAGAAAGCTCCCGTGTCAGCAGCAAAGGTTAAAAATGGTGAACCTAAACGCCCCAAGTCAGAGGGCATAACAGTTCATACGGTTTACATGGCATCGGGAAAAGAAGACAGCCATGCATCAACGGGTCATAGACCGCTTACACGGTCAGTGACCAAGGCTCAGGAGCAGCAACAAAAGCTCCAGGAGATGATGAATGCTATGGCCGCACTTACAGGGCCGAAAGAAAACCCCGAAACGTCCTCTGATGAACGTCAGGAACAAGAGACTGACGCCGAGTTCCTTCGCCGAATATTAGAGAAAAAGGACAAAGAGGCCGCCGAACAAGCAGCCAACATACAGCGTATGGGCCTCCTCTTCCAAGACATGATAGGGATGATGATACAACAAGATCCTCCGGCCGAAGAGCCCCCGGTCGTCCTTGGAGATGATAGGGGAGAGACATCAAATCCTCTGCCAGCTTTGTCAACGGCTAAAGAGGATACAATTTCTAAAACTGACTTGGACGAATATATAGCCCAACAAATACGGGTTCATCATGCGGCCGAGGCAGCCGGCCAGGTCGTAAAAACGGGGCGGCCATATCTAAGTTGGTACGATCAAATCAAATACCCACCAGGTTATACGATTCCTAAGTTCCATGTCTACAAGGGGACGGGCAATCCTCACTAGCATGTTGCCCAGTTCAGGGCACTCTGCGGCAATACCGGTGGAGATGACAAGCTTTTACTTCGCCAGTTTGTTGGAAGCTTATCGGATACGGCGTTCGAATGGTACTCTGAGCTCCCGAACGACTCTATTAAAACCTTCGCGGAGATGGAGCTGTTGTTTACTCAGCGTTTTGCAAGCACTAGTGAACGTACCCCGATGACAGCACTGATTAACGCCAGGGTAAAACCCGGCGAGACGTGGGTTCAGTACGCTATACGATGGCGGAACTTATGGTCAAAGTGTGAGCAGCGCATTGAAGAAGCTCCCACGGTGGGTATGTTTATGGGAACCCTCGATCTACAAGCAACCATCTCGCAATTCATGATGTTCTTCAAGCCGACAACCTTCCAGGCTTTGATTGACAAACTAGCGCAGATGGACCGGATGGGCCATAAACCCCCTCTCCCAAAGCCGGACTCCCGAAATGATAAAGGGAAGGGAAAAGCGATCGTTGTCGCTAATACCCAACAACAGCCGAATAATGCGAAGCCGGTTGTGCGTCAAGGTAATACGCGTCCGTACGTAGACCTTGAGGAGAGACTAGGGCGTCCTTACTCCTTTCCCCGTGATAAAACGAAGAGGTTATTCGAGCTGGCGTTACGCAACAGACTCATAAACCTGCCAGATCCAAAACGTCCGTTGCAACCAAGTGACGTCAACGAGCCCAACTACTGTCCTTATCATCGAGCACTAGGCCATCCGATCGAAGATTGCTATGTCTTCAAGAATTGGCTTGAAAACCAGTACCGACAGGGTAAGTTCGCGTTATCTGACAAATGGAAGGTGAATCCCCCGCAGCCCCACACCTCTAAAGGGACGAATACACCGGGGGCAACATGCTACGTCATTGAAGAAGCTCTTTGGGAGGTCGTATTATCAGCCAAGACAAAGAGGATGCTAAATGATCTTCAGACATGTCCAGCGGTCAAGTGGAAGAATCCGTTGGAACCGCAGGTCATTGAAGGGATGTTGAAACCACGTCCAACTCTAAGGACCAATGGTGGCGGTTCAAGCACTTGCAGCCAGCCATCAAAATCTTCGAAAAAGAAGAAGAAGAAATCTAAGAAGCCCATGAAGCCTAGTGGCAAACACACGGACTTACAAAAGCAAATTGACGCGTTGGAAGAATACAACCAAAAAGCGCGGACTCCCATTACGCTCCAAGAATTCCTCAACCACGTCTTTTAAGAGGAAGGTGAGGGAGAAAGTTCGTCAGATGAAGCTGAAGAATGCGTGGCGAGCTGTCATATGATTTCCCATTCGAACGACGAGGAGACCCCTTGTACTGAAACGCTGGGGGAAGATTCTGAACCAAAAGTTCTGGGGCCATCAGATGAAGTAATTAACGCATTCCTTAATGAGGCTCGGTTGAAAAGTAAAGCTGATCGGGAGCGCGAGGCGGTTATATTTGAAAGGGCCAAGCGCCAGCGACTTGATGAAAGAGCTGAGACGATCCCGTTGGAGCTGAACATCTCCGCTACCAACAAAAGCCAATTCAAGATAAAAAAGAAGTTTGCTAAGGCCATGTCAATGGGTATGAAGCTACCATCCTCCGAAGAAGAAATTACCGGTGAAGCGAAAATGCACCCGTCTTATTGCTTGTATCATCAAAAGATTTCGCACCCCACTCAAGAGTGCAAAGATTTCGATAGATGGTGGCAAGGATTCGTTCCTCACCGACAACACTTTAAGCGGGAAAAGCGTAAAGCTCGTCGAGAGCAAAGAAATATGACCGAAAGGCTTAAAAGAACTGCTGGCGATTGTTGCGTGGTTAACACCGGTGGATCACAAGTGCCTACATTCAGGAGTGATTCTGATGAAGAACTAGAACTTTCCCCTCTCTTCAAAGAGTCCGCTTCGAGAACAGAAGAAGAACCAAAGGTTTGCGAAAATATCCGGCTACGTAATCGCACGCTGCCCGAAAACAACTTCGGGCCCTCGAACAGAAAAGATAAAGGGAAAGAAAAGGTCTCTGAAGATATTATCTTAGATGACCAAGTGGCGGAAGAGTTAAACGCCAAGAACCCGCCGAAGAGAAATAAGGTAGACTACAACGTTTTGGCGCATCTGAGGAAGCTGCCCTCACAGCTCAGCATTCTTGACGCCCTTTTGCTATCAAAAGAGGCGAGAGATTCGTTGATTAAGGCGCTCCAAGACCCGGAACAATTCCAAGCATGCCTGGCCGAGGAAAAGATGAAGGATGAATTAGAGGAAGTGCACACGGCTGATGTTACTTTTGGCGATGAAGATCTTCTACTTGGGACGTGCGAACACAATCGCCCTCTCTATGTCTCGGGATACTGCCATGATATAAGAATAGGCAAAATCCTGATCGATAACGGGTCGTCTGTTAACCTACTCAACGTGCGGGTATTGAAGGAAATCTGCATGAGCGTCCAGCACCTTGCTCGGGACAAGATCACCATCTCCGGGTTCGACTCCCAATCGTCAAGGACTCTTGGATCTGTGATACTGACGCTACGCTTCGGGCTACTCGTCATGGACATTAAGTTCCACGTCATAGACGCCAAGACATGCTACAACGTTTTGCTCGGCCGACCATGGTTACACGAGTACAACATCATCCCTTCTACACAACATCAGTGTATGAAGTATTTTAAGGATGGTTTCGAGTATACCGTGACGGGAGAACTGAACCCGTTCTCTGTGAACGAGGTCCGCAAATACGAAGATGCCAAATACTTCTTGCCAGATTTCGAAGACACGGAAAAGTGTCACAAGCCGGAGAATAAAACTAACGCCACCATCCCTGTCTTCGGCAGTGATACCGAGGAGGAAGAGGAGATCGTTTATTCGGGTCCGCCCCAACATAACAAGCCAGGACCATCCACTCCTACATTGGTCTTTGGTAGCGATTCGGAGGATGAGGTCCATGTCGTATTCTCTGCTCGACCTTCAATACAAGCTTCCGCTGATGAAGAGCAAAGTCTGCAAGTCGCCACGGTGCCGCCTAAACATCATAAAGAACTGGACGCACTTAATATCTACAGTGTAGAAGAGCTGCGGACATTCTATATCCCTCCCAGGCGAGAAAACGAGAGCAATTCTGTTTTATCGCTCTGAAGAAACCAATATGAAAAAAGAAATCTGGCATGGCGCAGATCCTGCGCTCGACAGGGTTCAGCCTATCCGTCTTCCCAGATATTATACAGAGGGTTTGAAGAAGCTGCTGAAACGCCAGGGGATATCCTTCAAACAGACCGTTAGAGAGGCCAAATTCTATGACAGGGTCTGGAACATTCCCGGGACCCAACGCAAACTGCCTAACGGGAGAATGGAAACAAGAGGGCTTGGATACATTCGGTCAAAGAAACGAGAGTTACTACCCGGCTGCTATGTCGTGTATGACCTTGATGAAGAAACGGATGCTCAATGGGAGGACGCTAATCCTAAGCCAGTGAAAGTTCCAGATGCAAAAGAGCCCAGTCCGTCGTTCGAGGAACAAATGGACAGACTTATAAAGAAAGCTGGTCAAAAAGTCCGAGATGATCACAACCGTGAGACGGCCATCTACGAGAAAGCCAAGACGCAACGCCTTCTCCAACAGGCCGTAAAGGATGAAAATGCCGCTCCTTGTCAACCCGTTATAAAGAAGGCTCAGCTCAAAAGCAGAAATAAGTCGAAAGGCCAAAAAGGCACTCAACAACAACAAAGCAGGGCTAAGAAGCCACGCAAACGGGAGTCGAGCGTTATTGATCTATCCCTTATGAAGAAAATGGGGCGAGCATACTCGTTTCCTCGGGACAAGACGAAGAAAATACTTGATCTCGCCCTGAAACATCAAATGCTTACATTACCGGAGTCTAAACACCCTGAACAAGCAGGCGAAGCCTCACACCCGGACTATTGCTCTTACCATCGAGTAGTAGGTCATCCTCTTGAAGATTGCTTCACCTTCAAGAATTGGGTCGAAGATCAATATCAGCTTAGTAAATTCGCTCTGTCCAACAACTGGAGGGTAGCACCACCACAAAAGCACGAGCCTAAGGCCACGAAAGAAAAACCAGTTCCACATTGGGATTGGAAGCGAATTCGTACCTGTCACATGATAACAATACTACAAGAAGAATCCGAGAACATGGACAGCCTTCCCTGGTGCTTCGAAAACAGCAGCGACGAGATAATCTCAGAATTCCCACCAAAGCCAAAAGAGCTGGAGGATGGAATCCATACCACTGCAGATAACCTCAAGAAGATTGAGTTGGGGACGGCAAACGATCCACGACCGACATTCATCAGCGAATTACTATCTGAAGAAAGGGTGGCTGCGTTACAGGATGTGCTTCTACAGCATAAAGATTGCTTCGCGTAGAGCTATTCCGAAATGCCGGGACTAGATCCAGAAATTGCTGTACACAGATTGGCGATATCCCCAAACATCAAGCCAGTCAAACAGGCGCCGAGAAGAATGCGACTCGAGCTTGAAATGAGCATCAACGCTGAGGTCAAAAAGCTGATCGACTCTGGCTTCATCCAGGAAGTTCAATACCCTGAATGGATCGTCAACATCGTCCCAGTGATGAAGAAAAATGGGACGGTGCGCATATGCGTGGACTTTCGGGATCTCAACAAAGCCTGCCCGAAGGATGATTTCCCAGTACTAGTCACCGAACTGATGATAGACAATACGTCCACGCATGAGATTTTCTCGTTCATGGACGGCTCATCAGGATATAATCAAATAAAAATGCATCCTGAAGACCAGAAAAATACGGCTTTCCGGACTCCTTTGGGAATATTCTGTTACAAGGTGATGCCCTTCGGTTTAAAGAACGCCGGTGCCACCTACCAAAGGGCCATGACGAAGATCTTCGATGACCTTATACACGAAATCGTCGAATGCTATATCGACGACCTCGTTGTTAAAAACAAATCATATAAGGAACATCTCGAGCATCTGAAGACCGTATTTCAACGTCTTCGGCAATATAACTTGAAGATGAATCCGCTCAAGTGTGCATTCGGAGTTTCCTCAGGAAAATTCCTGGAATTCATTGTTCGACACTGGGGTATCGAAATAGATCCGTCCAAGATCAAGGCAATCATGGAAATGCCTCCGCCGAGAACTTTCAAACAGTTGCGGTCTCTCCAAAGGAAGCTCGCATACATACGGCGATTTATAGCCAATCTTTCAGGCAAGTGCCGTCCCTATAGCCACCTGATGAAGAAGGGAACCCCATTCGTCTGGGATCAAAGATGCCAAAGCGCGCTAGACGAGATCAAGCAATATCTGCAGAACCCGCCAGTGTTGGCTGTTCCGGTTAAGGGAAACCCTCTCATTCTTTATACAACTGCTCTCGAAGGTTCTTTAGGCGCGTTATGGGCGCAGGAGAATGACCAGGGAAAAGAAAGAGCACTCTACTACTTAAGTCGAGTTCTGCTGGGGGTAGAAAGCAACTACTCCCCAATTGAAAAACACTGCTTAGCGTTGATCTTCGCAATAACAAAGCTTAGACATTACGCATTAGCACATGAAGTCCATCTCATTTCAAAGGTGGACCCTCTCAAATACCTAATGTCAAAGGCCATATTGACGGGACGACTCGCTAAATGGGCCCTGCTCTTAATGGAGTTCTCGATAACGTACCGACCTCTCAAGGCAGTGAAAGGCCAGGCCATCGCCGACTTCCTTGCTGAGCACCCGATACCTGCCGATTCTCTCCTAAAGTGCGATTTGCCAGACAAACATGCGTTTGACGCAGTCGACAGTGGTGATACCCGTTGGGAGCTTTATTTCGATGGAGCATCTTCCATGAAAAAGCACAAACAAAGTACGCCAATGATCAAATCGGGAGTAGGCCTTATCTTCGTGACCCCACAAGGAGGAATAATGCGCTTCGCTTTCTCCTTAACAGAACCGAGAACGAATAATGAAGCTGAATATGAAGCTTTGATAGCAGGTCTCGAGATCACCATTGACATGGGAATTGAAAGCCTCCTTATATATGGGGACTCCCAGCTAGTCGTCAGTCAAGTGAACGGCGATTACCAAACATGCAAACCGGAATTGGTAAAATACGGGGAAAAGGTGCAACAACTGCTGACCCAAATTCCCTCCTATACTTTGGAAAGTATACCACGCGCAGAATATAGCAAAGCGGACGCGTTAGCTAAGCTCGCTAAAGAACTGGCTGACGAGAACCTCGATGAGGTTAGAATCATGGTACAAAGTCGTCGGGTGCTCGCCCCCGCAGAAATACCTCCGGGATCACTCAAAGAGAAGGGAGTGACTGAACAAGAGACCTTACAAATAAAAGACCATGAGAAGGCTGAGGATTGGAGGGAGGTCTTTATAGACTACTTCAAATCCCACCAAATGCCTGAAGATGCGTCCGCACGACACCAGCTCATGAAACGAGCTCTGTCTTTCGCCTTCGTCAATGATACTCTATACAAGAGGTCATTCGATTCTCTGTGGCTGAGGTGCTTAGGACCGGACGAAGCGGAAAGAGTCGTTCAAGAGGTTCATGACGGAATCTGCGGTTCTCACCAAGCAGGCCTAAAGATGAAGTTAAAGATCAAACGGATGGGCTACTACTGGCCCATGATGATTCAGGACTGCCTCGAATATGCGAAGCAATGTCACTCATGCCAAATTCATGGGGACTTCATCCATCAGCATCCCAATCCACTACATCTAACAGTGGCTAGCTGGCCGTTCGAAATGTGGGGAACTGACATAGTCGGCCCCATCGAACCAGCATCGTCTAGGGGACATCGTTTCATCCTGGCGACGACTGACTACTTCTCCAAATGGGCAGAAGCAGTACCGTTGAGAGAAGTAAAGATGGAGAATATCCTCCATTTCTTCAAAACGCACGTCATATATCGGTTTGGAACTCCGAGGCGGATCATCTCCGATAACGGGCCAGCCTACCGAAGTCATAAAATCAGCCGCTTCGCACAGCAGCATAACATAGACTGGAGATATTCCTCAGTCTATAATCCACGAGCTAACGGTCTCGCCGAGGCCTTCAACAAGACCTTGACGAAAATTATAAAGAAAACAGTGTCCCGAAATAAGAAAGACTGGCATGAGAGACTGTAAGAAGCTCTTTGGGCGTATCGAACCACGTTCAAGACAGCCACAAACGCTGCGCTGCGTGCGTTGGTGTTCGGTACGGAAGCAGTACTCCCCCTCGAGATAGAATTACCCTCTCTGCGAGTGGCAGTTCACTACGAGCTAACGGATGAAGAAAATGCTCACCTTCAGCTTGAGGAGCTTGACGCCCTTGATGAAACCCGGCTCATAGCGCAACAAAATCTGGAAGCTTATAAAGCAAAGATGACGCGCTCATATGAAAGATTAACCCGACTGAGGACATTCCGCCAAGGCGAACTTGTGCTGGTGGTCAAAAGGCCTATGATCCCCAATCGCGCTAAGCGGGGAAAATTCGAGCCAAACTACGAAGGCCCGTACATCGTAGATAAGGTCTATCAGGGTGGGGCCTATCTACTCATGGACATGCACGGTGAAAGGCCTTTCAGGCCAATAAACGGTCGCTTCCTAAAGAGATACTACGCTTAATGAGCCACAGCCTAGGTCAATGATAGATGACGACGACTATGTCCGCTCGCTATTTTCCTAAGCTCAAACTCTATCAGCAGTAGCCAGCCTTCTCAAAGTCGGACCGAAATGTCCTTAAACTAATAGCAGACTGAAACGTCTTTAAACTACTACCGCAGCATCTTTTAGGCTGACGAGATATAAAAAAAAACATAAAAAAAAAAACCGGTATGTCCATAAGCAAAAGGGCACGGATGAAAACCCGAAAGGGCTCCGTGAGTAAAAACAGCAGGGCTACCGGCGAGTGTTCGTGAAAACTCGAAAGGGCGCGACCTCGTAAAAAATATATAAAAATAAAAAGAATAAAAAAAAGCGGTACGTCCATAAGCAAAATAGGCACGGATGAAAACCCGAAAGGGCTCCGTGAGTAAAAACAGCAGGGCTACCGGCGAGTGTTCGTGAAAACCCGAAAGGGCGCGACCTTGTAAAAAATATATAAAAATAAAAAGAATAAAAAAAGCGGTACGTCCATAAGCAAAATGGCACGGATGAAAACCCGAAAGGGCTCCGTGAGTAAAAACAGCAGGGCTACCGGCGAGTGTTTGTGAAAACCTGAAAGGGCACAACCTCGTTAAAGGACACTTATAGGGTCCTCTCGACCTTGTAAGGAGAAACCACCCGCATGAGATCCTTACGACTCACAAGGGAGCGACACACTTAGGGATCCCCACGATTCCTAAGGAGAAAATACACTTGCGAGATCCTCACGACTCGTAAGGAGAACTCTCTTATGGGACCCTCACGGCTCATAAGATTTAAAAGTCTTAAGTTACAGAGACCTAAACCTGTGCTTAAGCAATCCCCACAATTTCCGATATTGCCCTACAAGTGGTTCAATACTGACCCTTGTATACAATCTACGGGCGCAAATAAGCATTTCCCTAATCAAGTCTCATCCGAGACTGGGGATATGTTCGCATGATGAATAACCCTTGTAAATCCTCTCGATTTACAAAGAGAAAACCCTCCTGTAGGATCCTTACGACTTACAGAGGAACAAAACACTTAAGAACCCTCACGATTCCTAAGGAGAAAATACACCTATAAGATCCTCACGACTTGTAGGGAGAAATAGCTTTGTGAGACCCTTACGGCTCATAAAGTCAAAAGCCTTAGTCGACAGGACTCTAACCCTGGTCGCTAAGCCTCCTTTGTTCGATAATGACAGAGGCAAATGATGATTCGCTCCTGGCGATATCCCAGTTGTAGCGGTGCTGATGCCGAAATCGGTGTCCAATTTTAGGTTTACGGCAAAAAGCCGTTAGGCCGCACATGCATACGAAATAGCCGAAATGATGGGGCAACTTGCAATAAAAAAAGCAGCAAGTAAAATGTATGCATGCGAAATAGCCGAAATGATGGGACAACTCGCAATAAAAAGCAACGAGTAAAGATAAAATAAATAGCCGAAATGATTGGGCACCGCGAAAAATAGCCGAAATGATTGGGCAATTGCGACCTTCGCGATATAAAAGCTGAAATGATAGAGCATCGCGGAAATAAAACAAAAAAAATGATGATAAAACTTTGGCCCTACAGTTAAGATCACATCGATCCCTGTATACAATCCAAGGGCGTAAACAAAGAGGGAACCATACTTTCCCAACAGACTCCGTCAGACGACGAAGCCAAACCTCGACGGTTCATTTCAACCGAAGAAGCCAGTGTGTTCAACAAACTCCTCGACTCACGGATACAAACACTCCTTGACGAGAGCCTCCTGATCCGCGTCGACTCGCAGAGCCACTAGCGTCTCCGTGGGAATCCTCGACTCGTTTCAAACCCCAAGGAAACAAATAATCCTTGGCACTTGGGAAACAAATAATCCCTAGCAAACTCCTCGACTCACGGATACAAACACTCCTTGACGAGAGCCTCCTGATTCGCGTCGACTCGCAGAGCCACCAGTGCCTCCGTGGGAATCCTCGACTCGTTTCAAACCCCAAGGAAACAAATAATCCTTGGCGCTTGGGAAACAAATAATCCCTAGCAAACTCCTCGACTCACGGATACAAACACTCCTTGACGAGAGCCTCCTGATCCGCGTCGACTCGCAGAGCCACCAGCGTCTCCGTGGGAATCCTTGATTCGTTTCAAACCCCAAGGAAACAAATAATCCTTGGCGCTCGGGAAACAAATAATCCCTAGCAAACTCCTCGACTCACGGATACAAACACTCCTTGACGAGAGCCTCCTGATCCGCGTCGACTCGCAGAGCCACCAGTGCCTCCGTGGGAATCCTCGACTCGTTTCAAACCCCAAGGAAACAAATAATCCTTGGCGCTTGGGAAACAAATAATCCCTAGCAAATTCCTCGACTCACGGATACAAACACTCCGTGACTAAAGCCTCCTGACCCACGTCAACTCGCAGAGCCACCACTGTCTCCGCGGGAAAATTCCCGGTTCGTCCCAACTTGCAAGATGAAGTCTCGGGCAGCAAAGATTGAAAAACTTGCTTCCTGAACAATGGGACCCTGCAAGTCAATCCAAAATAGTCTCTTGCATACTATTCACGTGTCTCACTCTCCAACATCGAACTTCGACAAGGAGGGAAACAACCGCTTACAAGTCCTCTCGACTTGTAAGAGGGAAAAATTCTCTTGTAGGATCCTTACGACTTACAAGAGAAAACCACACTTAGGAATCCTCACGATTCCTAAGGAGAAAAACCCACCTACGAGATCCTTTCGATCCGTAGGGAGAAAAGTCTCTATGAGACCCTCACGGCTCATAGAGTTGAAAAGTCTTAGGCGGCAGATTTGAACCTGCGGCCTAAGCCATCGCTATCTCTCGGAGAAGTTAAAATCATCCGCCAATCAGGTTCATCGAAAACATCTTAATGAAAAAGGAGAAGGCAAAGAAATAGTACCAGACATTGCAAGAAGGAATGTGTATCTTTATTCATAAATTCAATCAAAATACAAGGCGGATCGTATAAAGAACAAAGAATGCGTATATACCATATACAAATTACAGGTGTGTAAATGATACAAAAATATTCAGGGAGAAGGAAGCTTCTTGAACAGCTCTATCAATTGCTCGCGTACTTCCTTCCATGCCTTCTCCTGACCAGCTGCCACCGCCGGTTCGGCCTCTACTTGAGCCCGCTGCTGCGTGAAGGATGCGAGCTGTTCCCCAACGACCTGCTGGGCTGCTTCTTGACCTTGGGCATCACGCTCAGCGGCATCAAGCTTCCGCTTCAGTGCTAGCCCATTAGAGATACGCTCCAGAAGGCCTTCAAAGACGGCTTTCACTTCAGCAGCATTCGTCCTAACTTCAGCGCGCAGGCGAGCGGTTGCGTTTGAAGATTCCCGACGCTCCTTCAACCGTAAAGCTACTTCCTGCTCCAAATGGCGGAGATAAGAAGCGCTTTGCTCGAGCCAGGCTGTCCGTTGGGCGCTCATGGCCAAAACTTCGGGAGAAGGGCGCGTCGACTCCAACCGATGCAGGCAGGCCTCAATCTCTCTGCAGTGATTAACCCAAGATTCAACGACGCCTTCGTTGTGAAAGTTTACGAGCGCCGCCAACATCGGGTTAACCTCCATGGCGAAATCCATGGCAGAAGGGAGAGCGTCCATATTAAGCTCTTCGATATACCCGCTCAGCATGCCCAAACTCATCACAGCACCCTTTGAAGATGGACGTTTCAAGAAAGGGCCTGCCGGTGAAAGGACGCGAGACTCAAGAGGGACCGGAGCCAGAACAATAGCTGCAAAACAAAACATGGTTAAACGATGGTTCAAGAGATGTTGAAGGGTTATCAAAAAGGCAATTTACTATACCAGCTGCAGCAGATGGTAAAGCTGGAAGGGCCGGTGGCGTAGCAGGTCTTGCGTCCCCTCTTTCAATTCGTGGCACTACAATAAGGAAGAGGAAAGGTCAGAAATCACCCCATTGCTAAAAAGGGGGAGGGAAATAAAGTCATCAAAGTGAAAGTATACTCACCGGCACCACTAGAGGGAGAAGCGAGTTCGAATAGGAAGGAGAAGTGTGGAAGCAACACTTGATATAGATGATCAAAGAGCGCTCCTGAAAAGACAGAGTGGTACGGCGTTAGTACATAAGTTATGCGGTTAAAAGATAAACTAATGAATCGCAAATCCATACCTTCCAACATCCGTGATGGCACAAGGGAAGGCTGGGAAGTGACCACCGCCAAGGCAGTAATTGACGGTGCTCCTTCGAGCAATGGAGCATCGGCGTTGGCCGCGCCTGCGTTAAAAACAAAGACAGAACTGTTAGAAAAGATCGCAAGATATGTAAAAAAAAGGGGGGGAATGATGGTAACTCGAAGTTTACCCGACGAGCTGCCAGCCGAAACTGAGGCAATTCCCTCCTCCATCGACATGAGGCCACCACCCGTAACCTCATCACCCGACTCAATAGGGACCGTCGTCGTGCTCGCGTGACCAGGAGACAGCAGAAGATCGTAGACGGGGAGGGCAATGATGGGAGCGTTGCCGGACTCTTGGAAGGAAGCGGCTGACTCTTCCCCAAGAGTCGTACCCATCTCACCCGCTACTTCCTCGGGCTCCGCTATCCCCATCGGCTCATCTACCGTCACCACGAGGTCGCCAGCCTCAAGTGCCTCATCCGCCATCACCCCGGACTCAGTTGTAATGATCGTTTCATCTGCCGCCACTTCAGGCTCGGCATCAACGACTTTCTCAGCTATAGGCCCCTCAACCTCCGCACCAGGCTCCATGGCTTCAACGATGTTGCCCGCTGTCGGCTCGAGTTCGGCGGGAGCCGCCTCCTCTATTCCCCTAGGTTCAACGGTCTCCGCCTCACCCTCGGTCGGACTTGGCCCTGCAAAATAATAGATATAAGAACCGTCGACGTTATAACTCTCACAATAAGAATTCTGAAAGAAATGTTACCTGAAGTGGACTTATCATTCGCGCTTCGAACGGCGCGCGCCACTTGTCGGCGAGCAGTGGATAGGGCGACAGGGGCCTCTCCGGAAGGGGTATCTGCCCGAAGGACGGTGCTTGGGCCCGCTCCCATAGCCAAAGCAGTCCGACGCGCCTTCGCCTCGCGCCTCAGCCGTTTTCTCTCCTCCTGGGCCATTGAGACGGACCCACCAGAGCCTCTCTCATTGAGGCGTCTTCGTCCGTGAGTAGGGATGCCTCCAAATTTTTCAAGGCATCCCTCGTCGTTTTGTCAAGTCGAGGCTCTTGCAGCAGCCCCGACGAGACCGAGACGTCAATAATAGACTTGGGAAGGATCCCCGCATTAACTGAGATAGCCCCTACAAAGAAACAAAGGAAGAAGAAGGTTAAGTTGACCATCAGAAGAGATAACAAATTTTTCTGATGAAAGAAAAGGGGGTGGAACGTACCAACGCCTGCTAGAGCACGTTTCTCCTCCTCCTCTTGGAAGGTTTTCAAAGAGGCAGCAATAGCTTCTTCGGTAGAGACACCTGTTGAAAATGGGAAAAGTATTAGTCAAGAATAATGATAAAAAAATGCGATGAAATGATGAGGAAAGCGGCTAAGGATCACCTGACTCCGTGAGTTTGCTTAACATCGCTTCGAGCCTTGCTGATCGCTCAAAAGCTGCAATAGCGGCCGCCAAATTGGTGTCTGCAGGGTCTACCAAGAAGCCCTTATTGCTGCCATATTCACTTATTCCTTTGGTAAGAGGGGCCTCAGGCTCTAAAATCAGGATCGCGTCGAGAGAAAGGATCGACTTCTTCTTCTTTTGCCCGCCAGCTCTAGATGCACCTGGAATTGATTTGCGCTTGGCAGGCGCCTTGGGGCGGCGGGTCCCGATATCCGCTCCTACGCCGGACTCTGGCGATATTACACTAACCGTCTTCGTAGGAACACGGGGCACCTGTGGTGCATTCACTGTAGCAGACAGCGGCAATCTACGCGGGGGGCTCAACACGCGTGGTCGGTCGACTCCGGCATCTTTCAACGGAGGAATGACCGGGATCCTGGTTGCAAGGGGGCCTTGCGATCACCGCCAGGAGGCGCACCCCTACGGTCAACCAGTATACGCTTCTCCATTAAGATAATTGGGCCCATCGCATGCGCATACCAAGCCATGTACGTGTTGAGCATCTTAGGGACACAGCTGGGTTCACTAATGAAGAAATAGGAACCCGTGTTAAGCCGTGTGAAATGGTGCATTGCATTCTTCATCCCCTCTCGGCTGACCACAGGCTTTTCCAAGAAAGCTTCCAGCGGGATCCCTTGGTTGTATCTCGATTGCTGAGCAAACCGGTGCGGGTTGTACCTCATGAAAAGTGCGGTCTCGTTCTGCCTAAACACTAGATAGCCCGGCCGAATGGAGTAGAGGTGGAGGATTTCGCGAGCCTTCAATACGGAAGCCCCGTCCTTGAAATCATCGCGCAGTGGCACTACTGACTTAGCAGTCTCTGAGCCTATGGTTATAACCTTATCCACAAAGGAAATCTTCGCTCCGACCAGATGTGGACGAAGGAGCAGCCCCCTAGACTCCCGCGGGGGTGCAAACACAATTGAAGCGCCGACCAACCGCATGACTCTCGGGAGTCTGCATTTCTCAAAGAACGGAGGGATCTTATGGACACCGAACACCCCTTGCACGTGCATTTCCATCCAGGAGGTGAAATAATGTGTCGAAAAGTTAGCGGGCTGCACCCCCGGCTCACTAGCGTCCGCCGCTACGCTAAGTCCTTTATAAAGGTAGGCCAGCCCGGCGATCCCTACCGATAACTGTAAACCAGCCACCATCCGATGCGCTGGGTAAAAGACGGAGGGCCGCATGTGACGCGGGTGCATGGGGAGCGCAAAGCTACACAGTCACAAACCCAAGAACCCAATAAAAAAGGTCTCCTCATCCATGCCCGGGACGGCGATCTCTGAGAAAGGGACGACGGCGGCGCCGGGGATATAAAAGTCCTTGTGGTCATCCTCCAATGTGGGTCGGCGGTCTAAGCCGAAGCCGAAAGGGTCATCGAGCTGGGCAAACTTCTCACTCCGCTCTGATAGGAGCTCCGGGCGAATGAAGCGGGCAATAAAATCTGCGAAACTGACGCCCCGGTCACCCAATTCCAGATGGAGTCCTTCGTAGATCTCCAGCATCTTCACCAGGCCCGGATACTGATGCTGGACGGCGTTTTCCGGAGTTAGGTCAAACACCAGCGGCTTGGTGACAAAAACGTATTCGTCAGGAGGTAGCAACTCCTCGTAATGTTCCCCCCTCATCGGTAAACCCGAAAGCTCGGCAAACTCCTCCAAGGAAATTAAGACCTCCCTATCTGCCATCAAGAAAGTGTGGGATGGGATATTCCATTGTTCGATAAAGGCTTTGATCCACCACGTTGGAGGAGAAGGATACTCGAAGAGTGAGACGTATATGGCCGAATACAACCCAATCTTCATTAGATGAGTCCTTTTCGCCGATAAGATGTATCGGGCCCACTGCAAGTATCCGGCGGGCGGTCGCGGCACTAACCCAATATTATAGGCCTGTCCCCAAGGGCGTGCTTCACCCTGACAGATTCGCCTTCCTAAAATATCTATTGCCGGCGGCGGTTGCACGAGAATAGCACCAATTGCGGGTTGAAGGAGGTCATCCGAATTCCAATTTTTAACCTCCACGGCATACTTCGCTGGAGGTTCGTCGGCATAGGGGATTGGAGTTATGGGTTCAGACGGCGTGGTAAAACTGAAACTGCGGCGACCCTGGATGATCTGGCTGTACCACCTCCCCCACAGGTGGAGTTTTTTGCACTCGGGGTCATGATCCTTAATAAGGGCGAGCGCCACCCGGTCCACTGGCGAATGAGGGAACCTTCCTTCCGAGCGAACAAAGGGGAAAGACAAGTCGTCAGACATGTTTCCTGTGGAAAGACAAAAATAACCGTTTAGTGTTCTAACGCTTGGCATTTTAAAATCTTACTCCACACTGTGATACAGTGGGTAGGGGACCAAAAGGGGACCCACAAAATCTGGATGACGGTGCATCATTTAATAAGACAATCCCATCATTAGATGAGACTGTCAATTCATGGAAAAAGATCCACAAAGAATATCCTCATTGATAGGAAATCCCTAGAGATAAGGAGAAAATCTCCTCTTTTAGAGCAAAGCTCTGTCACAGAGTGACATTTGTCAAACTCTGGTCTCAGGGGAACAAGATTCCTCAAAAGAGCATAGCTCTTTGGTAATAATGGAAAGGTCCATCAAATTTTGTTAACACACTTAAAAGAATTAAAATTTTGGAATATTGAAGAATCCATGGAAACTTATGAAAAATTCTTCATTTTTTCAGATCTAAAAAGATCTACAGTGGATCCAAGAGCAAAACTCTGTTCATGGGTTAAAACCCATGGACCAGATCTCTGTAAATCTATGAGTTTTTGAGAGCAAGGCTCTGTTGATGAAACCCCAGAGGGGTTCTTTTTAGATCAAAGATCTATGAGAGCAAGGCTCTATTAATCAGCTTTAATTTAATTTAATTTTATTTTATTTTATTAAATACTTACGATGGTTATGAACTCTGGAGTTCTTGGAAAAAAAAAACCAAGAGCAAGGCTCTGAAAATTCTTAAGCAAGAGCAAGGTTAAGCAAGAGTAAGGTTCTGAGTCAAAGTTCTTGAAACGGTAAAGAATTAACAAGGACCAAGGGTCCTACTTATAGGCGCCTGCGCCCCTTCAACTGACCCCCTTGATTCAACGGCTAGGATCTTGCCACCGCTGCACTCACGTGCGCGCTACGTGAGCGCAACGGTGGGGGGGCATTTGTTCCCCCAATCAGAGCAAGGCTCTATTTGAATTTTAAAATTCAAATCTTTGAAACAACGCTTCAAATTCTGTGCGTTGCGCGCAATGCGACACGTGTCAAAAGTTGACACGCCAGCACAACGCCCAAGGCAGTGCGTCCAATCAGAGCAAGGCTCTTTAAAAAACAAAAGTAACGCTCAGTTGCCCAAGCGCTGCGCTGCGTGACACGTGTCTGCGCAGTTGCGCAAGCACAACTGCGCGAGCGCACCGCTGCGCGATACGTGTCTGCGCAGTTGCGCAAACACTGTTGCGCAAGCGCACCTCTGCGCGACACGTGTCTGTGCAGTTGCGCAAATACTGTTGCGCAAGCGTGTCTGCGCAGTTGCGCAAGCACAGCTGCGCAAGCGCTTTACTGCGCGACACGTGTCTGCGCTGCTGCGCAAGCGCAGCTGCACAACACGTGTCTGCGCAGGTGCGCAAGCGCAGCTGCGCAAGCGCTTCACTGCGCGACACGTGTCACGCACTGGGGATTCTTGCGCAAAACAGAATAAATCTTGTTAAAACAAGAAGATTTTCTTGTATAAGGCAGGGGCCTTTGGATCAAAAATCCAACGGTGGGGAAAATTCCCCAAATCACTCAGAAAAAGATCTATGTAACAAATTTAACTAATTAATGGGCACTATAAAAAGGACCCCAGACCTTAATTCAGGAGAATCAACATCTTGCTAAAAAAAAGAAAGAAGAAAACTCTTGAGAACTTTTGAAGAATACAAAAAAAGGTAAAACCTTTAAAAGAAGAGAAAATTCTCTTAGAAACAGATCATTGATCTAAGAAAAAAATCATGGATCTTCAACAACAAATAAATAAGTAAATAAATAAAATAAATAAAAAATAAATAGTGCCTTGCACTTGTTATGAACCTTTGGTTCTCTGGGATAAAGAAAAACTTGTTTTTCTTTGATTTAAATTTAGATCAGAAGATTAAAAAGTGTCTTGCACTTCTGTTCTTGAATCTAAAAAAAAAGATTCTTAGTGCTCTGCACAAATGCAATGCATTACTTGAAGGGCCAGGCCCAAATCAGAAAGACTTAACAGGCCAAAATAAATTGCAAAGCAATAAAGGGCAGAGCCCAAATGAAATTAATGCTCTGCATCATTATAAAGGGCAGGGCCCAAAACAAAACTGATGCTCTGCATCCTTCCTGGGCAAGGCCCAAATAAAAATAAAAAGAAATGCTATGCAAAAGCAGATAAAACATTGGATATTCTCAACTGGACTTAGCCCAATGTTGGCCATAAGTCCTTAAATTAAATTGACTGAGCAAAATTGCTCTCTTAAATCAATTTACTACCGGTTCAAGGGTACATCTCCAAACTCCTCTGACACCTGTCGTTGTAATCCTTCAACGACGTCAGAGAGGTGACGGGTCCCGACGACCACATATGAATATGGACCGAAACGTCCCTAAACTAATATTGGACCGAAACGTCCCTAAACTGAAATATGGACCACCACGTCCCTAAACTGGCGATAGACCACTACGTCCCTAAACTGGAACAATAGAGCCTCCAAATGCTCTTTTGCCGGATCTAAACGATCATGTTTAAGTTGATCTTAGCCCCAAACATGGTTAACGTATCCTTAAACATTCAAATGGACTACAAAATTCCAAATCAACTCTGGTTCGAGGGTACATCTCCGAGCTCCTCTGACACATGTCGTTGTAATCCTTCAACGACGTCAGAGAGGTGACGAGTCCTGACGGCCATAGATTAAATGAATCACTACGTTAAGTTGATCTCAGTCTCAAACAGGACTGACGTATCCTTAACGAACGTTTAAGTTGATCTTAGTCGCAACGCGACTAATGCATCCTTAAACTAAAAACACTAAACCCAAATCTAAGTAAATACGGATTTGGACTAATCCACGTCCTACGGGCGACGGCATTACTCAGTCTCCGTATACAATCCACGGGCAACCACAAACAAAACAAACACACACGACACGAAGTGAAATTCTGGAGAAGGAGAAAGTTGTTACCGTGATGCGGTAGCGTGATTAACTGCAGGGGCTTGCGCCTACAGTGAAGAGCGTCCCCACAATCAAAAACCCCTCAAGCGAGGGGGAATCTGACGAAGTCTGCTATATCGGCCGCATCCGTCTAAACCTCCGATACACGGTGCCATAAATCAACTTGGCATCTTCGGAGAGGTGGACGGATAAAACCAAATAGCATCTGCCCTGAATCTCAGCGTCAGGACATCGCGGTCCTGTGCGCCGTCCTTTCGGAGGGGAACACTACTGTTTCCAGTTTAATGACTTAGAGGTCATCTGTTTCCAGTTTAAAGACTTAGAGGTCTACTGTCTCCAGTTTAGCGACTTAGAGGTCATCTGTTTCCAGTTTAAAGATTTAGAGGTCTACTGTCTCCAGTTTAACGACTTAGAGGTCATCTTTTTCCAGTTTAACGACTTAGTGGTCATCTATTTCCAGTTTAAAGACTTAGAGGTCTACTGTTTCCAGTTTAACGACTTAGAGGTCATCTATTTCCAGTTTAAAGACTTAGAGGTCTACTGTCTCCAGTTTAGCGACTTAGAGGTCATCTGTTTCCAGTTTAAAGACTTAGAGGTCTACTGTCTCCAGTTTAACGACTTAGAGGTCATCTTTTTCCAGTTTAACGACTTAGTGGTCATCTATTTCCAGTTTAAAGACTTAGAGATCTACTGTTTCCAGTTTAACGACTTAGAGGTCATCTGTTTCCAGTTTAAAGACTTGGAGGTCTACTGTCTCCAGTTTAACGACTTAGAGGTCATCTTTTTCCAGTTTAATGACTTAGTGGTCATCTATTTCCAGTTTAACGACTTAGTGGTCATCTATTTCCAGTTTAAAGACTTAGAGGTCTACTGTTTCCAGTTTAACGACTTAGAGGTCATCTGTTTCCAGTTTAAAGACTTAGAGGTCTACTGTCTCCAGTTTAACGACTTAGAGGTCATCTGTTTCAAGTTTAAAGACTTAGAGATCTACTGTCTCCAGTTTAACGACTTAGAGGTCATCTTTTTCCAGTTTAACGACTTAATGGTCATCTATTTCCAGTTTAAAGACTTAGAGGTCTACGGATGGCGAGCTTGGAATTTTGGGATAGGGGCCGGCATCAGCGTAGCTAACACTGAAGCACAGGTGCCAGGAGCAATTCATCATTTGCCTTTTCCTGTTGGCGAGCGATGGCTTAGGAGACAGGTTTAGGTTCCTATCACCTAAGGCTTTTCAATTTTATGAGCCGTGAGGGTCCTATAAAAGCATTTTCTCCCTACGAGTCGAAAGGATCTCGTAGGTGTACTTTCTCCTTAGGAGTCGTGAGGACTTCTAAGTATGTTTTTCCTTTGTGAGTCATAAGGATCCCACAAATGTTTGTTCTCCTCATGTATCGTGAGGACACATGAGTGGGTCTTCTCAATGGAGCATAATTCCAAAGGCGGAGACCAGCCGCGTAACTGATGATTACGGTGGGGCATGAGTGTGATGAGAATTATTTGAGCCCGTGGATTGTATACGGTAGTCAATTAGGGGGACCACCCGTAGGGCCGGAAGAATTTTGAGAAATTGGATTTTGGTTGGCGTCTGCATCGCTGCACTGGAATATGGTACCAGGAGCGACTCATCATTCGCCGTTCTTTTTTGTGTGTTCTTTTTGTTTTACCGCGATTGCTCTATCATTTCAGCTTTCTTATTACGAAGGTCGCGATTGCCCTATCATTTCGGCTATTTATTCGCGGTTGCCCCGCCATTTCGGCTTTATTCTCATCTTTATTTTTACTTGCTGATTTTTATTATGAGTTGCCCCATCATTTCGGCTTTTTTATTATTATTATTTTTGTTTTATTTACACATTTTTACATCCCCAGTTTAACGACTTAGAGGTCGATTATTGCCAGTTTAATGACATGGTAGTCAGTGGTTTGCTTATCCCAGCTCCTCGAACTTTGATCTTGGCGGGGCTGTGTTGATGACCGTAGCTCTGTGACTTGTGGTACATCTGACGAGTGTGAGGCTTTCTCGGGTTTGTATTGGTTCTCCACCTAATCTTTAAAAACATAGAAGTCTTCAATGGTATGACTCACCATTATATGATATGGGCAGTATATGGGATTGCCGGTCATGTTCATCTCATGTGGCCTCTTTGGAATAGGCAGTTGAAGACTGTTGTTCAAGGCGTCCACGAATATTTCGCGTACCTTATCCCTCCTGAAGGAGAATACTTTCTTCTTTCTCTCCATTGGAGCAAGTGCCCTTACTGATGCTGGACCCCAAGGACGACCAGTCTTTGGTTCTCTTACTGTCCGCTTACCACGTTCAGTGTACGCATCAGAGGGACTGGAGGCTGATCGCGTCCGTTTTTCACAAAGGTGTTCCGCTCTCGGGCTGGAGGGAGCATCGATCGGCTGCTTCCGGATATCAATCCCCAGCTCACGAACCAAAATTTGATTTTGCTGTAATTGCAATCGGGCGACATGGGTCGTGAGATCCGCCATGACATTTGCCAACTCGTCGACTTTAGAATGGACCTTGGCCATCTTCTCATCCCTGTCCTGAAGTTGCCTTTGAAGCCATTGGAATAATACTTGTTCTATAGTTCCGGGTATGACAACGTGGTCATCCCTACCGTCTGAACTTGATTCAGCATGAACCACGGGTTCCTTTGGCTCAATGGCCTGAGCGAGCTCTTCATCATTTGGATCGGGCCGATGTTGTATGGCAACAACCGCGTCTTTGTCATGGTTATAAGGCATAGGAGGACTTGTTCCTCTGAGCTCCATCATATAGACCGTATGGGTTGTATACCCATTTATTGCTTCTTCATTGGCAATGTTGCTCGCTTGGCTTTTAGCTTGTTGCCTTGGTCCTCTCTTTTTAGAGAAAGGCAGATGTCTAAGAGAATCAGATCCCTGAAGGACTTCGGTCTCCGTTTGTATGAAATTGGCGGTCGCAGCTTGATTGCTTGTTAACATGCCAGGGGACAACGATATTTCTCCCACGTTGTATTGTTTCTCGACCCAATCATTGAAGATGCAACAGTCTTCAATAGTGTGCCCCAGCACTCGGTGGTACGGGCAAAAGTTGGGATGATCAGTCTTGTTCGCTTCACTTAGCCTTTTTGGTTCTGGTAGCCGCAAGCCATTCTTCAGAGCATCTTTAAAAATTTTGTGGACCTTGTCCCTTCGGAAAGAGTAGACCTTATTTCTTCTTTCTTCCAAAGTTGGCTCTCGAGATTTGTTAGTCTTTGCTCCGTCCGCTCTCTCCTTATCCAGAGAATCGGTGCTGTTGGAGCTTTCGCTTTTCCGGTTGTCGTCCCTCTGATGTCTCGGTCTGTTTGTGAATTGGAGATCATGAGTGGACTCGGGCTTTGAGCGTTCCAACGTTTGGACCTTTTTGGTCAGCTCTTGGAATATTTTAAGGCCTGCGGTGAACAGGAAAGGTTTCATCCAGTCCTTCAGATTTTCTATAAGAAGACTGACGGATTGGTCTTGCTCCAACGGCGGTTCACATTTGACAGAGAGATTGCGCCATCGGACTATAAAATCCATGTTGCTTTCATTGTTCTTTGGCTCTGTCCTTACGAGGTCGGCAATGGTGATTTTATCGCTGACACTCATGAACCTTTGCTTGAACATGGATTCTATTTGAGCGAACGTCGTGATCGAGTCATCTGGTATGCTTGCATACCAATCGAAAGCAACATTCGTCAAGCTATTAACAAACTGACGGAGAAGGAGTGCATCATTGCCCCCAGTATTTATGCATGATGCTTTAAATTGGGCAATGTGACGGTTCGCATTTCCCGTCCCATCGAACCTTTCAAATTTGGGGACAACATAGCCAGTGGGAAACTCCACAAGATCGTACCGAGCAGGATATGGTCTCCTGCTACTGCTGGCATCTCTTTGCTCTCCAGCTTCGGCTACCAATGTTTTGACTTTGTTGGCAACCAAATCCATGATTTGATCTTGAGTTAGTGGGTTGCTGTCATCGGTAGCCAAGACATTTCCCGAGATAGTATGCGACTGATTTTCATGCGGTCCGCCCACTTTTGGATTTGAGGGAACAGGCGTCAGCTATTTCGGGGCACCGTTTCCCAATTCATGAGCAGAGCTATGCACCTGATTGGGCGGCTGAGAGTCAAGTTGGGCCATGAGCTGTAAGACGACGTTTGTCAAGTCGTCAATTTTTAAGTAGAGCTTGGTCATCTCCTTGTCTTTGCTTCTGAGCTGTTTTTGGAGATCTTGGAGAAGTTGCTGCTCCGCGTTCTTGGGACGGAAGATTAGCTCATCTTCACTTTCCGAGCCCGACTCCTCATGGACCGAAGGGTCTTTCTGCCTATCATCCTCATCGAGAGGGTCTTCATTACCCTCCAGAGGAGGCTGGTCTTGGAGTGTGGCAGCCGTATTCACACCAGATTGGATTTGGGATGTGGTGGCTCCTTCCTTGCTCTTGCTGCGCGTGCCCATCGTGTAGACAGTGTGGACCATATATCCAGCCATTTCCTCATCTTCGGCGGGGTAACCCTGTTCTTCGAACCTCATGAGGTTCCGCCTAGCAGGAGCCCTAGCCCTTTGGTTGGCTCTATATCTGAGCCTTTTCTGTCTTAGCTTCTCAATTTTAAGGGCTTAGCGGGCATCCATTTCCTGGGAAGCCACCGTGAGTCGATTAGCGGGGAGCTTAAAGAAGACACCCGATCGAGCGGTTGTCAGGGGCACCGCCAGAGCTTTCTCGAGATGCCTTGTTGCTTTGTTGTTGTTGATGGCCTTGCCCCCAGCTGGGGCCAAGGAGAGTCGTTCGAACACCGACTTGCGTTTGAGTTGGGGCGCCTTCGAGACCACCACATTTGGCCTCTTGCCTTTCGAGACCGGTTTGTCTGTCACCGGGGCTTGAGGAGCTGGGATGGCGTTAGCTGACACGAACAGGATAGAGCCGAATGATAGCGGCGGCTCTTCCTATTGTCGCCCGAGACTGGCCGGAAGGACCGTCCTGCCGTCCATCTTCATCGTGTAGGAGATGGGAGCCGTGCTGAGAGCTGAGTTCATCATTGGAGACATTGTTGAAAAGTGATTGCTTGAAAACCTGTATGAAAGAGCATTATTTTAGTATAAATATAGACATGTATATTGATTGAGTTCGTATGAACGTTTAACCCGAAATATGGGAGGAGAGGAAGGTCCAATCGGGCGTGCCAGAATCTGTAGGGTGTTTTTCGTCACCCCATTGAAATGGGAATACACACGTGCTTGTCAGGTGCAGTACAGATTCCTCCTGCCTAGGGTAGGCCGGGGTTTAATAATTGTGGGGATTCGAATCTCCGGCAGCCGCGGACTAAGCTGCCGTTAATTACCCCTCGCCTTTGGAGCGAGAGAACCTCCGATTAACGGGTTAAACTGGTCATGTGAACTCAATGTGCAGTGTCGTGTTTTGAAGGGGTTTTGGATGTGTCTGGGCCCCGCAAAGTTTTTACGGGGGTCCCGCTACCCGAATAGCGGGCTGGGGGTTAAAGGGGCTAGTAGCCCCCTTGCGGGGTGCGAGGCAGCGCCCCGTTAGAAATTTTTTCCAACGGAGGATAGTGTCGTGGAGTATGTGTGTGTGTGTATATGTATACATATACATATATATATGTATACATATATATATATATATATATATATATATATATATATATAAGGGAGAGGCATCCAAAGGATGCGTGGGGCCAGCGCCAGCGCTTTGAGCGCGAGAACGCTAGCGCATCACGTGTCAGCACGTGGGCGCTCGGGCGCTAGCGCTCTGAGCGCAAGAGTGCTAGCGCTCTGAGCGCTAGCGCACCACGTGTCAGCACGTGGGCGCTCGGGCGCTAGCGCTCTGAGCACAAGAGCGCTAGCGCACCACGTGTCAGCAAGCGGGTGCTCGGGGCGCTAGCGCTCTGAGCGCAAGAGCGTAGCGTCCCGAGCGCAAGAGCGTCACGTGTCAACACGTGGGCGCTCAGGCGCTAGCTCTTTGGGCGCTAGCGCTCTGAGCGTAGGAGCGCTAGCGCTTCGAGCGCTAGCGCACCACGTGTCAGCACGTAGGCGCTCGAGCAGCAAAAAGGGCTTGGTCCCTGCAATGGGAGTTGTACTCCCAGAAAGGAGCACTTATTATTCTGTGTGTGTGTGTGTGCGTGTATGTGTATGAGGAGTTAAACTCCTAGGATGTTCTTGGAGATGCTGAAACAGGCTTCTCCCTTGAGCTCTGGATCTTCCCAAGATGGGATTTTTAGGAGATGGGTCTCCTTCTTGCTCTGTCGGCGGGATCTTTGAGATCAAGAGATGTGAGATTTTAAAAATCTCTCCTTTCTGAAATCTGATGGCAAATCTGAGTTCCCTTTTGTGGGTTTTGTGGTGGAAAACTATTTAGTTTTGGAAAAGAAAGAGTAAAACTCTTGATTTAATTCAAAAGAAATGAGAAGGTTCAGAACCTTGGAGAAGGAGCAGGAGGCACAAAGAACCCTAGTTTTTGGGGGAATGAAAATTGTATATTAGATATTTTCATCATGTTGCCTTATATAGTCTTACATATTTACATATAGCCCCTTGGGCTTTTCAAAATGGCATTTTGCCTATCCCATGGCTCATGTGCCATTTCTTTTTGCACATAAGCCATGGGCTTACAAAAATTTGACTTTATGCCCATTTTGTTTACATTCATGCATAAAAAATTATATAAAAATTATGTATTACATGATTTTGTTGTTGGCATGGGGAGGCTTGGCCGTGGGCTCGGCTTGGGCATGGGCCCGCTTGACCGGGGTTTGGGCCCACCTGGCTTGGGGTTGACCTTGGCTTTGACTTGGTCAACCGGGGTGCAATTTTCGACCCCAACAAACCCCAGGCGTGAATGTAGTAAATTTCTCTCTTCATTAGTTTACATCATGGATTGAGATGGATGTGTTGGGGGCATTTGCTGTGCACCAGAGACCCAACTTTTATGACGCTTACACTTTTCCGCGATTCATAAGGCTGGTGGACGCTTCTGCTCCTGACCCGATTCAGTCCGGAGCTATTCGTGTGCTGCTTAGTCCCTATGCCAATGAGGGCGGGATGATATTTAACGATTGAGTCCTCTCTGCTCCTTCACGACCGATTCAGCAGCTTTTTGACTCGTCGAAAGAGGGAGCACCCTCCCTGAAGCCCAAGAAAGCCATGCACTTATATTCGATTAGACCGGGTTACCTGGTGTTTCGTCAGAACGGTGCAGCCCTTTTTATGCGGTACAACCCACACCGCTTCGCTCGGCAACTGGGATATGACCAGGGGGTCTCTTTTGAGGCGTTTACAGTGGAGCCCAGCCCGTCATCGGGAGTTGTTCGTGACGCCGCTCATAACTTCATGCGGCTGAACGCCCGCTCTTGCTTCGTGATTCCCGAAGCTGACTATATTCCTCGATGCGTGGGGGCTTTCACGAGCTGGTACCTCCACCGAGTCAGTCCCATTATTACTGAGGAGAGGAGGATGCTCCTTGGGTATAGGGTTCCCACTCCGATCCAAGCTACGGGAGTCCCACCGCGACCGCGGGCAGTGTTTCGCCCTCCCCTGAAAGATACTAGTGTCATGCTTATTTCTGAGGCGGCGGAAGTGGATCTAAACCCCACAGCTGGTATGCCGCCGCGCACTAGAGCTCAATCGAGGGGCAATAAGGCACCAGTAGTAGTATCATCAGCTGCGGCTGTTTCATCCAATCAGAGCAAAGCTCTGTTGAAATTCAAAATTCAAAATTTTGAAGCAACGCTTCAAATCTCGGGCGCAACGCGCCACATGTCAGGTGCTGATACGTCAGCGCAACGCCCAAGAAGGCGCGCCCAATCAGAGCAAAGCTCTATTAAAAGAAGCAACGCTTCAGTTGCGCAGGCGCTGCGCTGCGCGACACGTGTCAGCGCAGATGCGCTAGCGCAGTTGCGAAGCGCTGCGCGACACGTGTCAGCGCAGATGCGCTAGCGCAGTTGCGCCGCGCTTTGCGCTGCGCGACATGTGTCAGCGCAGTTGCGCTGCGCGACACGTGTCACACGCTGGGGCATCTGCGCCAAACAGAATTAAAATTCTAAGAAATCTTTTCTGTTCTTATTAAAACAAAAAGGTTTTTTTCTGCAAAGCAGAAGCCCTTGGATCAAAGATCCAACGGTGGGGAAAATTTCCCAAATCACTCAGAGAAAGATCTCTTTAACAAATTTAACTAATTTATGGGCACTATAAAAAGGACCCTAGGCCTCAATTCAAAGGAGGAACATTTTTCTTGAAAAAGGTCAAGAGCTTCAAACAGAGAGAGAATTCTGAGAAAATTTCAAAGAAAAAGGTAAAAACCTTCACGAGAGAAAAGAAATCTCTTTAATAAATCATTGATCTAAAAACTAGATCAATGTTCTTCACATAATAAACAGTGCTTTGCACTTCTTATGAACCACTGGTTCTTCAAAAATAAGGAAACAACAAAAAATAAAAATAGTGCTTGGCACTTCTGTTCTTGAATCTAAAAGATTCTTAGTGCTTTGCACTTCCAAACTGTGCTGTTGCGCTCTTGAGAGAGTGCCACGTGTCAGCTACAGAATAATTTGCGCTATGCGCTCTTAAAATAGAGCTTCGCTCTCTGGAATTGGCGCAACTCACCAGAGCGCGCCACGTGTCAACAGCGCAACAGCGCAGCGCACTAGCGCAGCGCACTGCGCTGTTGCGCTTGCACTCACCAGAGCATGACACGTGTCCTCACCATAAGCGCTTGCGCTTTTTGACTGACACTTGTGCTCTTTGACCGGCGCAAAGCGCCTGAATAATGCAATGCATTTATTTTACTAAAGGGCCAGGCCCAAATCAGAGGGGCCTAGTAGGCCGAATTAAATTGCAATACAATGAAAAGGGGCAGAGCCCAAACAAAAATTGAAAATGCAATAAACAGGGCAGAGCCCAAGCAAGACTGATGCTCTGCATCATATATAAATGGGCACAGCCCTGATAAAATAAATAATGCTATGCATTATTAAACAGGAGCAGAGCCCCAGTAAAGGTCTAACAGGCCAAAAATAAATAAAATGTTGAACATTTTCAACTGGACTTAGCCCAATTCTGGCCATAAGTCTTTAAATTAAATTAACTGAGCAAGATTGCTCTCTTAAATCAATTTACTATCGGTTCAAGGGTACATCTCCGAACTTCTCTGACACCTGTCGTTGTAATCCTTCAACGACGTCAGAGAGGTGACGGGTCCCAACGACCACACGTATATGGACTGCGGGGTCCTTAAACTCGTGGACCGAAACGTCCTTAAACTAATATCGGACCTAAACGTCCCTAAACTAATATCGGACCGAAACGTCCCTAAACTAATAACGGACCACCACGTCCGTACACTGGAATATGGACCACCACGTCCGTAAACTGGAATATGGACCGCAACGTCCCTAAACTATCTATGGACCACTATGTCCCTAAACTGGAACAATAGAGACTCCAAATGCTCTTTTGCCGGATCTAAACGATCCCGTTTAAGTTGATCTTAGCCCCCAAACACGGCTAACGTATCCTTAAATATCCAAACGGACTATAAAACTCCAAATCAACCTTGGTTCAAGGGTACATCTCTGAACTCCTCTAACATCTGCCGTTGTAATCTTTCAACGACGTTAGAGAGGCGACGAGTCCCGATGGCCAGATATTAAATGGATTATCACGTTAAGTTGATCTTAGTCTCAAGCAGGACTATCGTATCCTTAACGAACGTTTAAGTTGATCTTAGCCGCAACGCGACTAATGCATCCTTAAACTAAAAACACCAAACCCAGATCTAAGTAAATACGGATTTGGACTAATCCACGTCCTACGGGCGACGGCATTACTCAGTCTCCGTATACAATCCACGGGCAACCACAAACAAAACAAACATATACGACACGAAGTGAAATTCTGGAGAAGGAGAAAGTTGTTACCGCGATGCGGTAGCGTAATTAACTGCAGGGGCTTGCGCCTGCAGGGAAGAGCGTCCCCACAATCAAAAACCCCTCACCCGGAGGGGGAATCTGACGAAGTCTGCTATATCGACCGCATCCGTCTAGACCTCCGATACACGGTGTCATAAATCAACTTGGCATCTTCGGAGAGGTAGACGGATAAAACCATATAGCATCTGCCCCGAATCTCATGCCAGACGCAAAGTCCAGGCCGCCATTCGGAGGGGAACAGCGGCGTCAACAATGGCAGTGTCCTCATCGGTAGCACCGCCGAGAGACAACACTGAAGGAGAAGTGGGTCAGCGTCGAACTAAAGCACCGAGGGGAAAGAGGCGATCATCTTCTGGTGTTAGTTCTGGGTCTAAGAGACGAAAGAAGACGGTCACTAATCTACTCGACTTTCTAGTGGAATCAGAGCCTATCTTTCAAGACGAACCACTAGCTATACAGGAGTCTAATGGTGGCCTTCTTTTTCCGGGTTCATCTGCCAAGGAAGCCGCACAATTGGCTGAGGCTATAAGACGCTCCCAGGATGAGACCGAGAATGTAAGGATCCCGAAGAGACCTTATCCTGCCGTTATCTTCTACGAGGATTCTCCATTGATGCGGCGGATATTCATAGGTCCTTTGGAAGAGGGAGGCGAGATAGCTCTTAAGCAACCTATCTCGGCCGATACTGAAGATGCGCTTTCATTGTGGACCGGTGGCCACGAGTCTACCCTCGAACCCCGGTGAGCATACCTCCTCAGGAAGGAACGTCGGCTTGAAAAAGCCATATTAGAAGCTCCATTGCACATTGGTATATTTACATTTCTTTTCGTAGTATTTTGCACTGCTTGATATATATATATTCTTATCTCCGTGAAAACTTTGCAGGGACTTCGGCAATGGTGGAGGATCCGAGTTTGACTCACACTTTGATTATAGACTCTACGAATATCCTGGATGAGACACTAGAAAGTGTGGAGGGGTTCAATACACCAATTCTTCCTGCCGTGGAGCTCCCATTGGTGGTTTCCGTCCTGCCGGTGCTTGCTCTCTCGGAAGAGGCATCTTCATTGGCCGTCGGTTCAATGGATCTTTCCGGGGACGGTTCAGAGACTGTGGGACAGGTAGTCGAGGCTATCGTCCTCTCATTGAAGCCTGCAGTAGTGGCCGTTGCTCCTCAATTGGGAGTTGTCATACCGGCCCATGTCCCCGATGATGTGCCTGGGGGCATGGAAGTGGCCGTTGAAGCTGCTATCCCTCCATCCCAGAACGGCAGGAACATCGAAGGTAGCCTTCTATATTTTATTTTAATAATCTCTTCATTATCTGAACCCTTCTTGTCTTTTCAGAGCTACGAGGATTGGCGGTGTACATCGTGGACCTGTCCCCAGGGAGTCTTTCCAGCGTCTGCTAGAGCTGGCCGCTCCGCATGCGATATCCCCTCAACGCATCGTCTTATCTTCCGGGTAAGGTTAGTGTTGTTCACCTTCTTCACGGCATTATCATTATTCCATATAATGATACTGATGTCTTCTGCAGTTCTGAAAGCCGATGATGAAGTTGAAATTCTTGATGGGCCTAGGGATCTTTTGGACCCTTTTTGCATGACTGTGGGTAAGTAAATTTTTGATGTTGTCCCATCTGCTCTTTGCTTGTAAACCTCACTGACTATTCATAAATCTCAACAGCTTTGCCAGTTCTTACTGCGCTGGAATCTCGCATCGTCATGCCACCCGGCCCCTATGCTTTACGTGCCTCTGAACGGATGGCAAAGTTAAGCCTTCGCTCTTTGTCGGCTTTGATTGAAGACCTTCATGCAGGCAGTTTGATCACGGCCGAAGCATTTGCCCGCTGAAGCCAACGGTTCTCTTCCCTTTCTTGCTACTTACCATAGTGAAGAATTGGTGCAAGTCTGGGTTGATTTCTGTCGTCAGGTGGAGGCTTGCTTACATAGTCTTGAATGTATATGCCTTCCTTCAGAGGTTATGGTTGCGAAGGCGAGTTTACGGGGGCTGATTGAGCGATGCGCCGCAAATATGCTGTCTTGCGAGAAGAGGCTCAGCCGAAAGTTTTCGGAGAGGGAGCTGGCTTCCAAAGCGCTGAAGGAACTTCAAGCTAATCTTACGGCCAAGACCACTCGGGTGTATGAACTTTGACGGGTGCTTCAAGAAACTATCAGGGAGGTGGTAGCCATTAATAAAGCCGTCATCTTCACTCGCAAAATAGTCGAAGCTCATAAGATTACCGAAAAGGAGCTTGAAAGTCGGCTTGCCTTGTACCAGGCCCAATAGGCTCAAGCGGAGGCCCGTATCTTAACGATAATAAATCATGAAGCCGAGGCCCAGCGGGAAAATGATGAACTGGCACATTTATTAAATCGTCCGCCATCTTAAAGAATTGTATATTTTTCTTTTTATTCTTCTTTTGTACATACTCCTGAATGAGAGTATTTTTTGATTCTTTCATAAATTATACCTTGTATTCATTTTGATTCATGAATAAAAGACAAATTTTGCTTCATAATGGTGTGTCCCTTTTAGTAAATGCATTTTGTGGATAATCGATTTTGATCTCCTTGTAGGACAGCGATGACTTAGGAGGCAGGTTCAGATCTGGCTCCTAGGGCCTTCCAGCTTTATGAGTCGTGAGAGTCTCATAAAGGTATTTCTCCTTACGAGTCGTGAGGATCTCGTTAGTGTAATTTCTCCTTAAGAATCGTGAGGATTCTTAAGTGCGTTTTCTCTTGAGAGTTGTAAGGATCTCACAAAAAAAATTTCTTTCTTACGAGTCGATAGGACCCGTAAGTGATTGTTTACTTTCTTGTCGGAGAGTGTGGCCTGTAGAAAATCTACTTTGACCTCTCCATGAGGCAATGATGTCTTAGGAGACAGGGTTAGGATCTGCCGCCCAAGACTTTTCAACTTTATGAGCCGTGCAGGTCTCATAAAGAATTTTCTCTCTACCGGTCGAGAGGATCCCGTAGGTGTATCTTTTCCTTAAGAATTGTGAGGATTCCTAAGTGCGTTTTCTTTTAAGAGTCGTAAGGATCTCACAAAAGCTTTTTCTCCCTTACGAGTCTAGAGGACCCGTAAGTGATGGATGAGGTTGACATTATCCGCATTTCACGGGGTCAGGGGGTTGCTCTGGCCATTTCCCACGGGGTCAAGATTGACTTTAGCCGTGTTCTATTGGACCAGGATTTGCTCTGGATGCTTCCCACGGGATCAGGATTGACATTAGCCGTGTTCCGCAAGGACCAAGATCCGCTCTGGACGCTTCCTACGGGGTCAGGATTGACATAGGTCGTATTCCACGTGACTAGGATTTGCTCTGGATGCTTCCCACGGGGTCAGGATTGACATAGGCCATGTTCCGCAAGGACCAGGATCCGCTCTGGAAGCTTCCCATAGGGTCAGGATTGACATAGGCCGTGATCCATGCGACCAGGATTTGCTGTGGATGCTTCCCACGGGGTCAGGATTGACATAGCCGTGTTCTACAAGGACCAGGATCCGCTCTGGACGCTTCCCACGGGGCCATGATCGACATAGCCGTGTTCCACATGACCAGGATTTGCTCTGGGTGCTTCCCACGGGGTCAGGATTGACATAGCCGTGTTTCGCAAGGACCAGGATCCGCTCTGGACGCTTCCCACGGGGTCAGGATTGACATAGGCCGTGTTCCACGTGACCAGGATTTGCTCTGGATGCTTCCCACGAGGTCAGGATTGACATAGCTGTGTTCCGCAAGGACCAGGATCCGCTCTGGACGCTTCCCACGGGGTCAGGATGGACATAGGCCGTGTTCCACATGACCAGGATTTGCTCTGGATGCTTCCACGGGGGTCAGTATTGACATAGCCGTGTTCCGCAAGGACCAGGATCCGCTCTGGACGCTTCCCACGGGGTCAGGATTAACATAGGCCATGTTCCATGTGACCAGGATTTGCTCTGGACGCTTCCCACGGGGTCAGGATTGACATAGGCTGTGTTCCAAGTTACCAGGATTTTCTCTGGATGCTTCCTACGGGGTCAGGATTGACATAGCCGTGTTCCGCAAGGACCAGGATCCGCTCTGGACGCTTCCCACGGGGTCAGGATTGACATAGGCTGTGTTCCATGTGACCAGGATTTGCTCTGGACGCTTCCCACGGGGTCAGGATTGACATAGCCGTGTTCCGCAAGGACCAGGATCCGCTCTGGATGCTTCCCACGGGGTTAGAATTGACATAGGCCGTGTTCCACGTGACCAGGATTTGCTCTGGACGCTTCCCACGGGGTCAGGATTGACATAGTCGTGTTCCACGTGACCAGGATTGGTTGACTTTATCCACAATTCACGGAGTCGGGGGTTGACTCTCGGTTGTCTGTGCACCGTTGAGTCATGGGACTGGGAATTGCCGCGGTTCCACTTTTCTGATGTTGCGTCAGTTGTAATGAGACGAATGTTAAGATGATCTCCGGGCTTCCTGTGAACCGTCGAGATTTTGCTCTCTTTCGGATGGAGCCTGGGGGAAAAGTATGGTTCCCTCATTGTTTGTGCCCCTGGATTGTATACAGGGATCGATGTGATCTCACCTGTAGGGCAAAAAGTTTTATTTATATATTTTTCTTTCCGCGATGCTCTATCATTTCAGCTTTCATATCATGAAAGTTGCGATTGCGAGTTGCCCAATCATTTCAGCTCAATCATTTCGGCTATTTTTCGCGGTGCCCAATCATTTCGGCTATTTTTCGCGGTGCCCAATCATTTCGGCTATTTGTTTTATTTACTCGCTGCTTTTTATTGCGAGTTGCCCAACCATTTTGGCTATTTTGTATGCATATATTTTTACTTGCCGATTTTCTTGCAAGTTGCCCCATCATTTCGGCTATTTCGTATGCATTTGTGGCTCGCTGGTTTTCGCCGCGAGTTTGGGATTGGACACCGATTTTGGCATCAGTATCACTACAACTGGGATATTGCCAGGAGCGAATCATCATTTGCCTCTATCGATGTCGAACAAAGAAGGCTTAGCAAACAGGGTTAAGATCGTGTCGACTAAGGCTTTTGACTTCATGAGCCGTAAGGGTCTCATAAAGGTATTTCTCCCTACGAATCGTGAGGATCTCGTAGTTGTGTTTTCTCCTTAGGAATCGTGAGGATTCCTAAGTGTATGGCTTCTCGTAATTCGTAAGGATCTTACAAGAGTGTTTTCTCCTTATAAATCGAGAGGACTTATAAGGGTTGTTCACCGTGTAAACATATCCCTAGTCGCGGGTGGGACTTTATTAGGGAAATGTTTATTCGCGCCCGTGGATTATATACAAGGGTCAGCATTGAACTGCTTGTAGGGCAGTATCGGAGATTGTGATGGCTTAAGAACAGGTTCAGATCTCTGTAGCTTAAGACTTTTGAATCCTAAGAGCCGGGAGGGTCTCAAAGGGGAATTCTCCTTACAAGTCGTGAGGATCTCGTAAGTGTAACTTCTCCTTAGGAATCATGGGGATCCCTAAGTGTGTTTCTCCCTTGTGAGTCGTAAAGATCTCACGTAGGTATTTTCTCCTTACAAGGTCGAGAGGACCTTGCAAGTGTCTTTTAACGAGATTGTGTACTTTCGGGTTTTCACAAAACTCGTCGGTAGCCCTGCTGTTTTTACTCATGGAGCCCTTTCGGGTTTTCATCCGTGCCCATTTTGCTTATGGACCTACCGTTTTCTTCTTCTTTTTTTTATTATTTTTTTTGTGTCAGCCTTGGAATGCTTCGGTCCATAGTAGTTTATAAACGTCTCGGTCAATGGCCGGTTTTAGGACATAGTGGTCCATCATTAGTTTAAGGACGTTTCGGTCCGTAGCTAGTTTTAGGACGTAGTGGTCCATCATTAGTTTAAGGACGTTTCGGTCCGAAAGCCGGCTACTACTTATGGAGTTTGAGCTTAGGAAGATAGCGAGCGAACATAGGCGTCGTCATCTATTGTTGACCTAGGCCGTGACTCGTCAGGCGTAGTACTTTTTCAGGAAGCGACCATTTATTGGCCTGAAAGGTCTTTCACCATGCATGTCTATGAGTAGATAGGCTCCACCCTGGTAAACTTTGTCTATGATGTACGGGCATTCATAGTTTGGCTCGAATTTCCCCCGTTTGGCACGATTGGGGATCATAGGTCTCTTAACCACTAGCACGAGTTCGCCTTGGCGGAATGCTATCGGCCTAGTAAATCGCTCATATGAGCGTGTCATTTTTGCTTTATAAGCCTCCAGATTTTGTTGCGCCATGAGCCGGGTTTCATCAAGGGCATCGAGCTTCTCCAGCCGAAATGAGAAAAAGAAATCATAAGTGAGCTAATACTAGTTAATATAATGTAATATATCTAATATCTAATTATACATTAGATTATCAAATCAACTCTTGATTTAATAATCCGGCTATATCATATATAACCGACTAATATTATGTGTGACAGCTTATCGAATCGACACTTGATCCGATAACACGGCTATATCGCATTCAACCGACCAATGTTACAATTCGCGAGAATACAATACGGTATCACATACTCGTATCAATCTCGGTCCCGCACATATCACATATGTGCTCCTACTCCGTTTCGCTTGAGCCAGGAAACCCTTGTGTAGGACTCTAAAGACTCGTCAATACGCCGGCAGTAGGTGATGATCATATCAAACACCCACAAGCCGCAAGCGGTCTGCTAAACGTAACGGCCACCCGGGTATTGAGCGATCAGAAGATCAACAAACAAGCCTGCTCATACTCCTGCGAATCCAATCAGTAACACTACTGTACAGTCCGGTCTCTTCGTCTGATATGTTGCATATCTCGTCTAGGGGTGGTAAACATCATACCCCAATAACTCGATAAGTCGTGTCGATATGAGGCTCATAATGGGTCGAGAAACTACTGATAACACTTACCAGTATATCTCAGAAGCAGCCTTGGCCAAGGACTTTCTGTTATAGCCAATCGAGCACAGCGCAACATCAACTCCCTATACCGGGAGAGACGAAACCCCTCCTATCACTCATTGCCTCTATGTGACTCGGGACTGTACTCAAAAGCCACCGTTTTTCACGTTCTCTTGAACGTGATAAGGTGGAAATCAAAGCAAAGTGGGAATCACACAAGACTCTATGACGATCTCGGGTCTACAGACTAACTTGTACCAGTGTCACCAGAGAACTGCCATCTGACGTTAGGTATAATACCATCTGGGAGTTCTCGGCGAGTCCGTCCAGTATACCCAGTTTCCACTGGGCACCTATATACTATCTCTGATGTTAAACAGCAATAGATATGGGATCATCCACCGCCCATCTACATGGGTCAAGAAGCTATATGCTAATCTACTCTGGTATATCGATGCCCTATCTCGATACATGCCCTGTCTCGATACACCCACGATTAGGAACATTTGAAGGATGTACCTGGCGACTACACTGTCCCCACTAGTATGATCTGCATCAAAATCCTGGTAGTCAAGTACTCATCCTAAGGGCTTTATCAACATGTAACATAGAGACAATCAGTGTACATGTTAAGATAAAGTGCAACCAGATAGCATACTATCATGTCGAGCAAGAAATTCCTCCTTATATATGTCCAAGCATCCACTGCAATATACATCGTATGTACAGTAATGGCCTCTAGGGCATACATATCTTCCAATACAAGTTTTTACAAAAAAATTTCAAAAATCCATAAAGGGGTATTTTAGCCTAAGCACAAGTTATAAGTAATTATTTTGCTTTTTAATTACAAGTTAAAAGAATGTAACAACTCCATTTTTAGTGTACAAAAATTTGCTTTAAAATTAATGTATACTTGGGGTATTTACATTTACTGTTATTACTTTAAGTAATTAATTAGCTCCATAATTACAAGAATGAGCTTGTAGCTCATTGGTAATATCTTGCACTGCTGAACCAAGCCACTAGAGTTCAAATCCCATACCCCACATTATTTTTAATATTGTTTTTATTTTGAACCTTTAGAATACCAAGAGTTTACACGTGCATATCTCACAAAAACCCCACTACACCCAAAGATGTAATATTGCCAGAGGGTAGATGAACCGTCGGGGGCGATCCCGGCGGCCTGACTCGGCCGGGAATCGGCCAAATCGTCCCCGACTTGGCCGACTCAGTCTTCCGACCGAGTCACGGCCGAGTCGGCCCTCCGGTGATGACCCCAACATGAAAGTTGTGTCTTTTCATATTCCATATGCACCTACAAAATTTCTGCCTCAAGACCATTTCCAGAGCTCTTTTAAAACCCCAATTACTCCACTTTTAATACATTTTTAATACATTTTATCACATTTTTCATTTTAACCTTTCACCTACCCTAACCCTAACCTAACCCTATAAATACACCCCCTACCCTCTACCCTTTCATTCCAAAACTCTGAGCCAACTCTCTAAAATTCTCAAGAGATCTTGTGTACTTTGAAAACAAGCTCGAGGTGAAGCTCCGACGAAATTCCGGCGGAATTTCAGGCGAACGTTTTAGGAACTACCGGCGACGACACAACACCTCGGCAATCATTCTAGTTCACTCTCACTCTCTAGTCTAATCTAAAACCCGTAAGTCCCTTTCTATCTCTCTTTTCCATTCTCAAAATACGAAATTACAAAACCCGACGGAATCGGAACAAATCCGATTTCCGATTCGGTTTTCTATAAAATTTCACTTATCACTAATACAATCATACTTAAACTTCATCATGTGGACTATTAAACACTAATCAAACAATTTGAACAAGTTTCATCACATGAAATGATAGCTATTTCAATTTATCATATTTTTCACTTAAATACCATATTGTTTCAATTCTTCATTTAACCCCATCAAACTTGCTATACATTTAAAGTAGATCACGAGGTAACGACCTACCTCCTCACACGCTTATATGTAACACCCCCGAGAACCTAGAATACGAGAAAACAAACCTTTTCATTTAAATACCATATACTTAATAAAACTATTTCTAAAAGATTTAGTTTTGATACACTTTTTTAAAGAAGTACTATTTATTAGGAAAATACGATAAGTTGTGGACATCGGTCGTTTATCTAAACCTGACTTTGTGGTGTCTAGGCTAGGCAAGTGAGAAAGGTAACTTTAAAAGGCCCGTCTCACGGTGATTCGTGAGCGGATCCCTCCTTTCCTCACTTGTACTTACCTGGCCACAATTGGCGGTGAAGAGGCGATTTGAGGCATCTCACAACTTGTCGTTTAGACCATTTAGAAATAGTCTAGTTGGCTTAGGAGACCCTAGAATATAGAATACGGAAAATTGACATTTTTACAAATAAATACCATTTACTTTATAAAACCGTTTTCTAAAGGATTTAGTATTTTACAATCTTAGCAAAGTGCCGCTACAACCCATTTTGGGAAACCCGTTCGGGATGGTGCAGATTATCATACATCCTCGGGCTTAGTAGTGCGAGATTCAGACCTCCGCAGGGAGCATTCGGTCTCGAAAGATTTAAAATACGACATCTTAAGAAAATGAGATTTTCTAGAATATAAAATATTTATTAAAATTATTTTTGTATAAATATATGTATATTTATCATTAAAATATCTATTTTCTTATGATATAAATATTACACCTTTTTCTAAAAATCACAAGAATCAATTCTACACTAAAATACCATGACTTCCAAATAAATCAATATTTCAAATAAATACCTTTAATTATGGATCTAGGATATCTTCACTAGAAATATCACAATATAAAATCCACCTTCATTACAACTCTAAAGACGATTAATGAATACTTGAGGTGTATTTTGAAAAGTATATAAAAGTATTTTTACATAAAACCCACTCAAGTTCTATAAATTACCCTAAGGACCCTAGTAAATATAGGTTTAAGAAATAATCAAGACTTCGATTTACATTCTAATTGTCTGACTCGGGTTTGAGTCTGATTATAATCTGACTTGAATATAATTCAAGTACAATCTATAATCTACAATTTACAATCCACGGTCTACAATCTACAATTTTCAATATTACAATTCAACATGAATCCATAAATCCATTATTCCATATATTCAACCATACAATTTGACTGAACCAAACCATGGATATACATCCATTTACATGATTCAGATATTCCATTTACATGATTCTACAGTTACATCCGTTTACTGATATCATGGTTTCGGTCAGTCCTTTAATTATACACTCAATTCAAATTACAGTACAAAACAATACAAATAAAACACTATGGGGTTTAAGGGGTAGATTGGTACGGAATGTGTTAAAAGTGGCACGAGGAGGTAAGATTAAGACACCTAACCTATATTCCGTTGCTGTTGTACCGTGGCATAACGGTTCCTTAAGTTCCTGATACCTTAGTCTCCGGGGCAAGTGAGACTCCCCTCGTATACACTGGCATCTTCTATACCAAGCTACAAACAACAGCGTTAACACTAAATACAACAATATAACAATATAATACAACTGTAAAAGCTACTCTCTCTCTCTCTCCCTTACTCTCTGTCTATTCTATTTCTCCTCTTATCTTTGGGACTTACCGAGCGACCCGTTAGCTGACGACATTCTATTTCTTTATTCTTTGAATGTCGTCAGGTGGTTTGGACCCGGCAGAGATCGAGCCATCTGCAGAAGACTTGGAGCAGTTTGCTGACGAACCAGAGCTCTAGTTTCATTGTATACATTTCCTTTCAGTACTTTATATTCCTGTTATGCCATTATTTAAGCATCGCTTTTTATTTTAGATGTATCTACCTTTCATGCATTTTACAAAAGAATGTTAATAAATAAAGTTGCTGTTCAGTTTATATATCCTGTCTCTTGTGCATTTACTTTTATATTGCTTAGATACGCTTAGCGTATTTACTTCAGAGTAAATATATAGCGGACCCGTCACGTCCCGGGAAGCGGGGCGTGACAATATCACTAACACGCGACACGCGACCGCTGGGTGCCCGTGGGTCACGTGCGCGGCACGCGACCGCTGGGAACACCTGCGGAAAAGGGGCTTAGCCCCTGAGTTAGGAGTTTAACTCCCAAGGGACTTTGGAGTTGAACTCCTAACAAGGATTATATATAGAATAGGAGTCAAACTTCTAAAAAAAAGGTTTGATTTGTGGAGTTAAACTTCTATAGATCTTGAATGGAGTTAAACTCTTAGAGATTTTTGGATTTTTCTTTTGAGCCTTTGATCCTCCCGGAACGGGATTTTTGGAGATGGGTCCCCTTCTTCCTTCTCTTGATTGGCTGGATTTTGGAGAAAAAGGGGTGAGACTTAAAAGTCTTCCCTTTTCGAGATCTGATTGAAGATCCGAGCTCCCTTTAAGGGTCTTGTGGTGAAAAACTATTTCTTTTTGGAAAAGACAAAAGTTAAACTCTTGATTTAATTTAAAAAAAAGGGGAAGGTTTAGGAACCTTTAGAAAGGAAGAGGAGGCAAAAACCCTAGATTTTGAGAGAATGAAAAATTTCTTTTTTATTTCATCATCATGTTGCCATATATAGGCTTACACATTTACATATAGCCCCTTGGGCTCTACAAAATGGCATTTTGCCCATCCCATGCCTCATATGCTCATTTGTTTTGCACATGAGCCATGGGCTTTACAAAAATTTGGCTTTATGCCCATTTTTCTTACAATCATGCATAAAAAAATTGTATCAAAATTATTTATTACATAATTTCATTTTGGCATGGGGGAGTCCGGCCGCGGGCTCGACTTGGGCATGGGCCCACTTGGTCTGGGCTTGGGCCCACCTGGTTTGGGGTTGACTTTAACTTTGACTTGGTCAACCGGGATGCAATTTTCGACCCCAACACCACCAAGTAGGAGCCCATGCTCCTTCTCACGTAAGGTGGATGAAGCTCCCACTAAGTGAGAGCTCCCCACTCCCCTTCACGTGAGGGGGAGGCTTCAAAATAAAAAAAAAAGGTTTTATCTTTTGGAGTTTAACTCCATACAAAATTCTTCTGGGGAGTTTAACTCTACGTAAAATCTTTTGGAGTTTAACTCCATACAAAACTTTTGGAGAGTTTAACTCCACGAAAAATCTTCTGGAGTTTAACTCCATACAAATGCTTTTGGGAGTTTAACTCCAATAAAAAAAATATTTTGGAGTTTAACTCCATACAAAAACTTTTGAGTAGTTTAACTCTACGAAAAATCTTCTGGAGTTTAACTCCATACAAATACTTTTGGGAGTTTAACTCTAATAAAAAAAATCTTTTGGAGTTTAACTCCATATTTTAAAAATCTTTGAGAGTTCAACTCCATAAAAAAATCATTTTTGGAGTTTAACTCCATAAAAAATCTTTTGGAGTTTAACTCCATTAAAAAAGGGAGGGAGTCTTTTGAAGCCCTGCTCTCTCTCACGTGAGGGAGACGGAGCTCCCACTAAGTCGGAAGCTTTCCCTCCCCCCTCACGTGAGAGAGAGCAGGCTCCCACTCACTCACTTTGTAGGAGCATGCTCCCTCTCACGTGAGAGGGGGGGAGCTCCTTTCCCCCTCACGTGAGGGGGAGGCTCCCATTAGGCCCTCACGTGGGGGAGCCTCCCACTTAATGGGAGCCCCTTTCCCCCTCATGTGAATGGAGGGGGGCTTCCCCTTTTCTTTTCTTTCTTTTTTTTCTTTTTTCCCTTTTTCCCTTTCTTTTGAGTTTAACTCCATGCAAAAACTTTAGGAGTTTAACTCCAAATGAAATATTCTGCAGTTTAACTCTATTAAAAAATATTTTTTTTGAATAAAAGGGGGTTTAACTCCATACACAAACTTTTGGGAGTTTAACTCCAAATAAAATTGTTTTTGGAGTTTAACTCCAAAAAAAATCTTTTGGAGGTTAACTCCAGTAAAAAAATGTTTTTTGAATAAAAAAATGTTTCTTTTTTGAATAAAAATAAATAAATAATAATAATAATAATAAAATCATTTGTCACAAATAGAATAGATAAAATGAAATAAACATGCCCTTCTGCATTGCTTTCAAACACCGACACTTTACATTGAGTTCGCATGACTATTTTGACCCGTCAATCGGAAGTTTGTTCTAATGGATACTGGAAAACATACAATACTTTGTATAAGTCTCCTGAGTTGAATAACTCAAACCCTGTGCGTCGTAAGTTAAAAACTGTACTATGGTTAAGAAGAATTACACAGTTGTCTAATACTCCTTACCCAATCATCAACTGTTATAGGTAAATGTCATGGACATAATATCAAAAAGTTATATATCACTTTATAAAATAAACATACAGATATATCAGTTTGGAATTGGTGCATAACAACGGATATTCAAAACCAAATATTTGGCGTCACGAAAAACCCCACGTGATTTCCTCAAATATCACCAATTACAATGAATTCCGATATAAAAAGGATATAATCACCAAATTTCCAATATCTTACTCCCACTCATCATCTGTAACACCATACAGATGTGAGAAACAAATCTGGTAAATACATACCCTGGAGTAAGGATCTAATTGAGAAATCGGTTTTCAATTAACAACGCACAGTGAAACTGAAACATGAAAATGTTTCGAAAGGGTAGCCGGGTATTCCTAGTAATGTCTCTTCCATTATCCAGATTCATGACTGTGACCGTATATTTCCTTGCCATCTCTCCAAATCTCTTTATTTGTCTTTACTCATTACCTTCTATACACCACCCTTAGGCTAAATGATTTTCTTCCTTCCCTACCATTCAGCACCAGCCTATGGTTTGGAAGAAGATTGTCCAATAAGCGTAATAAGTGTACTCTCCTAATCTTAGGAGCCCTCGCAACCTGAGAGAAGGTAAAAATAAAAGACAACTGAATAATCCTTATTCTATTTCTCCTGAACCAGAACCCATTCTCGAACTGAAACAAGTTCCTTCGAGTTCGTATGTAACTATACGATGGATTATCCAATAAATGTGGATCTTCGCAGTGATACGGGGTGTTCTGGAGAAATTCAAAGGTGAAGTAGGAGTGGCGATAAAATACGCGGTTTTTTCATGAATGATAGCAGTCGCAATTTACTTTGCCCTCTTTCTAATCCCTTTATTTGTCTTTATTTATTACCTTCTGTACACCACACTTAGGCTAATTGGTTTTCTTCCTTCCCTACTGTTCGGCACTAGCCTATGGTTTGGAAGAAGACTATCCAATTAGCGCAATAGGTGTACCCTCTTCTACTCCTGGGAGTCGTCACATCCTGAGAGAAGGTAAAAGGAAAATACAACTGAATAGTCTTATTCAATTTCTCCAGAACCGGAAACCATTCTCGAATCGGAAACAAGTTTCTTTGAGTTCATATGTAACTATACAATGGTCATATCCAATAAAGGTGGATCTTCGTAGTGATACGGAATGTTGCGGAGAAAAGCAAAGGGTAAAAGTAGGAGTGGTAATTAAGTATGCAATTCTGACAATCCAAAAGCCAGTGTGTTTTAAAAAGGTTCGGTCAACTTGGTTTATGAGTTCTAGTCTAGGATCGGGACATGGTCGCTGCCAAAGGGAGAGAGAAAAGAAACACTCAGCGTGCACTCTAATCTAGATCAGAATGGTTAATCACTTTATCTAATCAGGATGTCTCCCACTATATCCTCAAATTCTCCTCTAAACCCTAAAAGAAGAATTAGTCGGGATCATCTAAAATCACCCGAGGAGTAAACCAACTCATCAGTGGGAATCGGGATCCAACTATCATCGCATGATAACTTGATAGAATCCACTCAAGTTATCACACTCCAGAAGGTATGCGCATGCCTGGTAAGTTTCCTGTATGTTTGAAACTCCCTATGTGATTTTTACCCCATGCACTTATTATAAGTCGACGTTAGACACCCCACGAGTTGCGGGGAGGCGGAATAGGTAAAACAATCATTTTAGTTTAAACTAACATCGACTAACCATACGGATCTTTGCTAAACCCTAACTAACAACATCATAGGAGGGATTAGCTACTATGAAAGAAGATTATACCTAATGAACCAAGTCCTTCTTCTTCTCATTGACCACCTCCTCGTCGGCCTCCTCTTTGTGATAGACGATCCACCCGAGAGCTACTTCTCCAAGCGTAACCTATAATCTTGAGGTAACTAGGAAACTAAGAGTGCTAATCAAAGCAACCTAGAGAATGTAGAAGAGGATTAGGGATTAATAAGTCTTGCTAACCCTTGATCTCAACATATGAGAGGTTAGGGTTAGGGTTTGAAGAGAGAGAGCTTGAGGAGAGAGAAGGTGAGAGTGAGAATGAAATGAATTATTTCTCATTTTCAATATATAATGAAGCATAAAGAATATCAAATAAATCAATTAAATGATATTAACAACCATACTTCATTTAATATATGCAATGAATCATCAAGTGAGTCATTAAGCAATAAATGCTTCATTAACTCATTTGAATGATTCATCTCATGAGTCACTAATCCATTTAATGCAATAAATACCTAAGCATCCAACTCATCAATCTTCTAGAAGCTTCTCGACAAATTACGAGAATGCCCCTCTCATCCGTGAAAACACGGAAATACTTTAGACTGTATAAATCCAATAATCTGATACTAGAATCTGGCTTAAACCAAAGCCCGCTAGTAAAAACTGTCCGAACATCGTACATGCGTAAAAACACGTATGTGTTCGAACCCTGTCGTAAAAACATACGACCTCTATATCGTTTCATCCGAAGCAGGGAAACTCTGTGTGTGGGATTCTAAAGACTCGACTACTACGCTGGCAGTGGGTTTAACCACAGACCGCAAGTGGCACTAGCTATACGTAACGGTCCCCAGGTAGATGTCGATAAGAAGGCCGATGAGGAAACCCATCCGAACTCCTACTGAGCATGATGTGACAACCTTCGTACAGTCCGGTCTGTTCGTCTAGGACTATCGCATATCGGGCCTAGGGGGCGGCAAGCGTCAGTCCCCTAAAAGCGGTATAAGTTGTGTCGGAGCGAAGCCCATTACACCTTGAGAAACTACTCGAAAACCTACCAGTAAATCTCGCTTGCCCTGGCTAGGGACTTTGCGTAATGGCTCTCCAGACATAGCGCGATATCAACTCCCAATACCGGGAGAGACGAATCCTGTCTAACCGCTATTGCCTCTAAGTGCTTTGGGACTGCACCCAACTGCTATCTGTTTGCACGACTCATTTGAGCCGTGGTAGGGTAGCAATCTGAGAACAGTGGGAACACACTCGAGGCAAAGCAGCAGTGTTAAGTCTGCGGACTATGCTGTACTCATGTCACCTGGGAACTGTTAACTGACGACGGGTATAGTACCAACCAACAGTTCCCTGCGAGTCCTGTCCGGTGTACCCGTAACCCAACGAGCACCTGTATACTATCTCCAGTACGACGTACTGATGGCTGTGGGACAGACCATCTCCCCAACTGGGACGAGAAGCGTACACACTAGTCTACTCCGGAGTATCGATGCCCTGTCTCGATAATCCTACGACTAGAGACCTGAAAAAGGATGTGCTTGTAGACTATCCAGCCCCCACTAGTGTGACTGCCATCACAACGCTGGTAGTCAAGCAAGATCCTAAGGGCTCTATCAATACATACATACATATTAAGATAGATATAAACCAAGTAGCATACTACCATGTTTAGCAAGACTGTTAATGTAATTGTGAATATCCCAAGCTTCCATTAAGTAATATACAAGCTAGTATGATACAATAATGGCCCCTAGGGCATATACACTAACACTTATGACCTTGACGAAGGCCAACATATCATAAGTCACATGTCAAGTTCTACCCGTCATTGTCCAGATTAATTTGAACCCACCCGTACATACCCTTGACGAAGGCCAACATAGTTGTACGACTATCCTAAACCAACGCATTTATCTATGCAACAGAAAAGTAACAAATAGCTACCATACACTATGCCTTGACGAAGGCCAACAAACATAGCATGAATACTAAGTGCTACCCGTTTGAATGACGGAGGGCTGCGAATGGTTTTTGGCGAAAAACCTTTAACGTAATGAACATGATATCGTTGAAGGAATCGGATAGCTTTTTACAAATATATAGTGGTGAAAACCTTTGCTAAAGAGGCCACTCCTGGTGAAGGGATCTCGGCTCTTTCCTCGTGGAATGAGATGCAAGATATTCCATACTGAATATCTCGATGCAAAGCAAAAAAGTAATTGACTATAGTGAAGTTATTACCCTGACGCAAACTTCTGCCCAAGAGGTCACTCCCGGTAAAGGGATCTCGGCTCTTGCCTCGTCGAATAAGGTGCTTGATATTCATTACTGAATATCGCTGTGCAAAACAAAAGAAAACGCCCTTGTAATAACAGCTTTTGAAAATTGTTCTAACAACATCATATAGGTCTGTTTTCCTTACATTGATCATAATCAACGCAGTCCTATCAATTAATCACACCTGAAAAGAACGAAAATATGATGTACGTATATGCCATCCGCATTCACCACTGGGCCCCGTCATCACTTGTTAGGTTACTTAACTAACGACAGAGCGGGGGCTGGACTAGCGCGGGTGCAAAACATATACAACATCTACTAGTATATATATAACAATATATAATAATCGTTCAAGGCATGATAAATGCAACATCACAGATAAGCGATAAGCATCACAGAACAATACTGATAATCTGAGAGCCCCGGGTTTCCTTTGAGCCGCAAGTGAAAACCCGACGTTCCCCTGGTCGTGTGGATAGCCTATGCAATGAAAACCTAGACCCCTACGAGCGCGGCAAGTTACCCGCCAAAACCAGAAGTGAGGCAACCTCCTTCATAAAAGTGAATGGGCCACCCGGCACTTTACGGAATCCAGTAACTTGAGCACCCCTCCTTGGGTCAACCTGTACCCCCTACGAGTGCGACGAATAGCCCGCCAATTCTAGAATGAGGCCCCCTCCTTTTCAACGCCATGAGATGCGGACCCGTTGCCCTCTAGAACCCGGCTATCCGTGCATTCCATCGCGGGGTAATCCTAGTACAGAAAAGAAAATATGTACAACGGTGACATCGACCTCAATCCGGTCGTGCCCCAAACAAATAATACACAAGCAGGCGGTGATGGCAATCCATATGTCGGACGCTCGCCCCGCGATATCAAATGTACAAATGAAACTAAACTGTACTAACATTGCACCCAAGCTATCCACCACGACGATTCAGCCACAACACAACACAACACAGAACATCAACATGAATGTCACGTTTGCAAACCCGTCTAAAAGAACTATAGCAATTAGACAAGTTGTACCGCTTTAATGGCATTCACGGTCGCAGATAGTAATGCATGTACTGTAAAACATTAAACAGTGCTAGAAATATCGACTTCGAAACACCCCAAATAGCCCCCAAACTAATAGATAAAACCATATCCAAACTAGGCTAAGCAAACAATACCACTGAACCAGTATTCCAGAGACTAGTACACACCACAAAATTCAAGTCCTCACCCCAATATAAAACAGGACATACCGGTTTTTTCATCAATGTGGCTGGTTCATATCAGGTAGATTGAGCTCGTATTTTGTGAGGTTCTAGTTGTCGCCAGAGTAGTCTTCTGCAGTTGCTTAAATATTTTTAGAAGACTAAAATAAATTGGACAGAAACTAGAATACAATTTGGTATTGTTTCGGAGTTGTTTCGGTTTCGATACTTTAACATCACCTAAATCAACTAGTATGAGGTTAATGGGTTGGCTCTGATACCATGTTGGGTTACGCCAGTGCCCCGGCCATCAATTCGTGGCCAAATGCGGAACAAAAACTTAATAAACTGGCACTAACGGAACCCGAATCCCCGGATCGACCATTAACCCTAAACTAGCTATATGAAAAGGAGTATAGAAAGGTTATACCGAATGATCCGTGTCCTTCGGTCTTCAACCTCTGTCCCAAACTTCTCGTGGCTTCCTCGATCATGTTTGATCTCCAGTCTCCCCCATCGAAGACGATCCACCTCGAGGGTTTGTAATACGGTCTCCGACCTCAAAACCGAAGCAACTCAAGTATCTAATTTGCTAACCTAGATAGCCAAAATGAAGTAGAGAGTGTGTGTGATTAGATTGTCTCAATACACCATAGGTTTCTCAACACATGAGACATGTAGGGTGGAGGTTGAAGAAGATGCCATGGGAGAGGAGTGTGAGGCAAAAAAAAGAGCAAGTGAAGAAATGGCTTGTGTTATGAGGTATTTTGTTGTGAGCTTTTTTCTTAGCTACTCAAGAAAAAAAAACCCACTTGAAAAAGATCTGCTATCTACTCATGTCTCACCACAAAATATCTCATAACCCAAACATTGAATCTCATCATGCCACCATGACTCATCACCATGAGTCACCAAGTGCACATGCATGAATCAATGCATAAAAGAATCAATGCCAAAACTTACACTTACACTTTCCACCTCACTAAACAATTAAACTAAATGTTTAATAGAAAAAGAAATGGTATTTTCTAAAGAAAACTTGTAACGAAATACAAAAATACCCCTCATCCATATATACATACCCGCATCCGTATTCCAACTGAATACGAATACAACGAGACAAAAATAATCCAACAATATAATACTAGGATCCGGTTTAAACCAAAATCCACTAGTATTATCCGCCCGAATCATGATCCGTGCACAAGTGCACGAATATGATCGAACCCTGCCATAAATCCATACGGCCTCTACAACGTTTCGCCCGAAGTAGGGAAACCCTCTGTGTGGGACTCTAAAGACTCGTCAATACGCTGGCAGTGGGTTTAACCACAAGCACATCAGCGGCACTAGCTGTACGTAACGGCTACCCGGTTATTGAGCGAAAGGGAGGCCGACGAGCAAACTCATCCTGAAACCTCTACTGAGCCCGACAGTGACAATATCCGTACAGTCCGGTCCGTCCGTCTACGAGTGATGCATATCGAGTCTAGGAGATGGATAAAGTCATACCCCTAATAACGCGACATTTAGTGTCGGTATGAAACCTATCACCACCTGAGAAACTACCGATCCTAGATCAGTAATTCTCGACTACCTTGGCCAAAAATTTCTGGTGATAGCCACCCATGCACACCGCGACATCAACCCCCAATACCAGGAGAGACAAATCCCCTGACGATCCGCTCACTGCCTCCATGTGGCTCGTGACTGTACCCAACTAAAACCTGTTTGCACGACTTCTTTGAGCCATGGTAGGGTAGTAATCAAAGCATAGTGGAAACTCACAAGAGATAAATGACGATCTCAGGTCGATAGAATAACCTGTACATATGTCACCAGGGAACTGCTATCTAACAATAGGTATAATACCAACTAGTATGTTCCCGGCGAGTCCGTCCGGTGTACTCATAACCCTATGAGCACCTGTATACATCTTAAGTGAACAAACTAACACCAATAGCTTGTGAGACCGGCCACCACCCCTCGTCGGGGTCTCGATCAGTATACACTAGTCTACTCTTGGAGTATCGATGCTCAGTCTCGAAACTCCCATGACTAGGGACATTTTAAGGATGTGCTTATAGACCACCCATCTCCTACGTATATGATCGCCATCATACCGTTGGTAGTCAAGCATGAATCCTATGGGCCTATCAACATGTAATAGTGATCTGTAATGTCACCTAAAGTATATGCATGATGATAAAGGCAAACTAGATAGCATACTATCATCTCGAGTAAGACCGTTCTACCGGTATAGGTCCTCTCTCAATCATTGCAATCACGTGCCTGCAAACCAATAATTGACTTGAGGGCACTATAGCCAACACAAATGAGTCCAAATGCTCTGTTGCTGAGTCTTAAATAAATAAGATCCTAAAATGTTGTTAAGTGGATCTTAGTCTCAAATTGGACTAACGTATCCTTAACAAAAATTCTTAAGGCCACAATAACCCCCTTTTCCCTCAAACACGGGATTTAGTTTAAGGGTACATCTCTCCACATCTCTGATATATGTCGTTGTAATTCTTCTATGTCTCCGGAGAGGTGGCGGGTCCCGACAACCAATAACTCCTTTCTTGTCCCAACTTGATATAAATCTTCATTAAGACTGGGAATGATACATCCCACATTGATGCACTTCCAAATTGACGTGCACACCTCAAATCGGATCACACCCCAAATTGGATGCATTCCATATCACCATTATTCGCTTCATCACGTAACAAATACACGTGTGTGCAAGATGGATAAAGGACCGAGAAGTCCCTAAACTAATATTCGCCTCTAAAATGGCGATAATGGACCGAGATGTCCCTAAACTAACAGTGGACCGAAATGTCCTTAAACTAATATTTGCCTCCAAAATGGCGTTAATGGACCGAAATGTCCCTAGACTAATATTCGCCTCCAAAATGGCGATAATAGACCAAAACGTCCTTAAACTAAAATAATAAAGCCCAAACGCTCTTTTGTTGGATCCTAAATAAAAATGATCCTGAAACCTCGTTAAGTGGATCTTAGTCTCAAATTGGAATAATCGAGCCCCAAATACTCACATACATTTAAGTCGATCTTAATCTCAAAATAGATTAACGGTCCTTAAATAAAAAACCCAAATCTAAGATATACGGATTTGAACTAATCAACGCCCTACGGGCGACAACATAAATTAGTCTCCGTATACAATCTACGGGCAACCCAAACAAACAAAAAACATACACACGGCATAAAGTGAACCTCCGGAGCAGGAGAAAGTGGTTATCGCGATACGGTAACGTAATTAACTGTAGGGGCTTGTGCCTGCAGGGAAGAGCGTCCCCACGATAAAAAAAAACCCTCGCAAACGAGGGGGAATCTGATAAAGTTTGCTACAACGGCCGCATCCGTCAAAACCTTCGATATATGGTGCCATAAATCAATTGGCATCTTCGGAGAGGTGGACGGATAAATCCAAATAGTATCTGCCTCCAAATTCAGGCAAGACGATCCATCCCGGTTCTTTTCTATTTTCGGTGGTGAGCAACAACTGTCATATGGTTTGGCACCAGTTCAGAAGGGGAAAAACCCCAAGTTCTTACTTTCGGGAGCGATTCTGAGGACGAAATACCCATCGGCACTCTCTTCAAAGACTCCGCCTCCGAAAAAGAAAAAAAGGAGAAGAGCTGTGAGAACATTCAGCTGCGTAATCGCACGTTGCCTGAGAAGAACCTCGGACCTATAAACAAAGGTTCGAGCAAAAAAGACAAAGGGAAAGAAAAAATCTCTGAGGAAATTGCCTTCGACGATGGAGTTGTCAAAGAGCTCGCAGTAAGGGACCCGCCTAGGAAAAATAAGGTGGATTACAATATCCTAGCATATCTGAAGAAAATACCCTCACGGTTGAGCATATTGGATGCTCTACTCTTGTCCAAAGAGGCACGAGAGTCTCTGATCAAGGTATTACAAGAGTCCGATCACTTCCAAGCTTTTCTTGCAGAAGAGAGGATGAAGGACGAGTTGGCAAAGGTTCACACAGCTGACATTACATTAAGAGATAAAGATCTCCTCCTCGGTACGTGCGAATATAACCGCCCGTTATACGTCACCAGGTATTGCCACGACATCAAAATAGGGAAAATCCTTGTCGACAACGGATCCTCTGTCAACCTTCTTAACGTGAAAGTGCTGAAGGAGATTTTGTAACAACTCTAATTTCAATGTACAGACAATTCATTCAAAAGTTAATGTACAAATAGAGTATTTGCAATCCTGTAACACTATAAGTGTTTGATTTGCTTTTGAACAGCAAGAAACAACTTGTAGCTCATTGGTAAAGCCTTACACTGCTGTGACGTAGCCCCTGTGATCGAATCTCTCCAACTACATTATCTTTTTATTAATTTTTCTTTTAATCTTTTAGAAGTCCAAGGGTTTACACGTGCACTACATGTAAAATGAAGAGTTACAGAATAAAAAAACATGTGCACTGGAGTATATGAGAAGACAGGGACACGTGGTAAAATCCCAAGCACCCATCGCCGGGAGATGGCCGGCGAGATTTGCTCCTAGACCGGCACCGCCGGGCCGCCCGTAAGGGATGGTCCCCAATTTTCTCCCCTGGCACCTCTTCGCCTACCCCCACTAACCCCATATAATTTGTTTACTCTGCATTCATCCAGAGAATATTAAATCACCCTTTAATCCAATTTTCAATGCATATTTTTAATGCATTCTTCATTACCCTAAACCATAATTTTCCCTATAAATACCACACTCCATTTCACACCTCCTCACTCAGAATTTCATTATAAAAACTCTCAAAATTTTCCAAGTCCCAAGTTGTGCAAGTGGAGTTAGCAAGATGCAAAGTTCCAGTAACGTTTCAAGAAGATTTCGGTGACGAAACGACGCCCCGACGCTTTCCTAAGCTTCCCCCTTCTCCCATCTATCTTAATAGCTAGTAAGTCCTCTCTCCCCTCCTCTTCTACTATTCTAAAACTTTCATTTTTCAAAACTCATCGGAAGTGGAGTTAATCCGACTTCCGATTCATTTTCCTTAAAATTTCCATTTTTTTTAAATAACAAAATACCATATTCTCTCATAAGGTTTAAAAAACATAAATAAACATATTAGAACAAGTTTCATCTCAAAAGAATCTTTTATACAACTTTTATCGCATTTATACGGTAAAATACCACATACTTTACATTTCGACATAATTCAACATATTTACTTGTATTACCTTTAGAAAACTCATGAGGTAAGGACCCACCTCATCACAACACACATATTGGACATAGCATGATGAACTTTGAAATTCTAGATTATGGGAAAATACGCTTTTACGAATAAATACCTTAAAGAATTGAAAACCATTTTTCTTTAAAAAGAGTGTTAACTAAATTCTTTGCATATACGCCTCTAAAACCAATTTTGGGGAACCCCGATCGGGATGGTGTGGGTTATCGCACATCCTCGGGCCTAGTAGAGTGAGATGCAGACCTCCGTAAGGAGCATTCGATCTCGATGGAATTTTTAATGCTATTTTTAAGAAAATGAGATTTCTACAAAATAAAAAAAATTATTTTTATTAAATATGTATATATATATATATATATATATTATCAAAAGATCTATTTTAAATATATTATACAAATATTCCATGTTTTTCTAAATCAAAGGAATCACAATTATATGAAAGTACCATTTCAATACAGTACAATTCCAATATTTCAATAAAATACCATATACAATGAAAACTAGATTATACTCACTAGAAAATTTCACTTTTATAAAAATACATCTATGAAAACCCTAAAGACGATAATTAAATACTTGAGGTGTATTTTGAAAATATGTCAAACTATTTTTTACATAAAATCCCCTCAAGTTATATTAAATTACAATAAGGACCCTAGTAAATATAGGTTTAAGCGGGACCAATTCTCTTGAGCCTCAGGGAGCCAGAGAATGTGGGTGCTTGCCTATCTAAGGTAGACAATCTAACAACGGTGTTATCAATACGGTAATTGCCTTGGAAAAAGACACAAATCCTGCCATCCATATGCAGCAGTTACCGATAATATCAAAACTAATTCAGGACTTCAATTTCTTTTAAGTGTCTGACTCAGACTGAGTCTCAATCTAATCAATCTGACTTGAATATGATTCAAGTATAAACTACAATACAATATGAATCCATGAATCCGTCTATTCAATCTATATTGACCGAACCGAACCATGAATATACTCCGATTACATGACTATCCATTTATATCCATTCCGTTTACTGATATCATGGTTTCGGCAAGTCATCAATCTATATAACAAAATAATACAAACAATACAAAAGACATTACGGGGTTTTAAAGTGGTAGATTGGTACGGAATGTGTTAGAAGTGGCATGAGACTATAACCATAATACATCTAACCTGAATATCCATTGTCGTTGTACCGTGGCTGAACGGTTCCTTGTGCTCTATATACCTTAGTCTCCGGAATAGTGGAACTCCTCTCGTATATACTGGCATATTATGTACCAAGCTACAAACAACTGCGTTAATATTACAATCAAACACTACTAGTTATACTCTCTTTTTGTCTATTCTATCTCTACCCATCTTTGGGACTTGCCGAGCGATTGTTCGCTGATGACATTCCTTTTCTTTTTTCTTTGGAATGTTGTCAGGTGGATCAAACTCACTGGAGATCGAGCCCAGTACTGAAGATTTGGAGCAATTAGCCTTTGACCCAGAGCTGTATGCACTTGTATATACTTTTTTCATTTCAGTTATGCCATTGTTTAGACATTGCTTTCCATTCATGTATTTACATTTCCAGTTGTACTTGTAAAGAATTGTTAATAAATAAAAGTTGTTGTTCAATTACATCTATTGTCATTTTTATTGTGTACATTTACTTTATATTGCTTAGATACGCTTAGCGTGTTTACTTCAGACTAAATACGTAGTGAACCTCGCTGCGTCCCCTCCTCGTACACCGGGAAGCGGGGCGTGACAGGTTTTGTTGGCGGCCCATGCAGACCAGTTCTGTATGGACATGCGGGTCAATTCTGCATGAAGTCCTAAGCAATATAACACAAGAATCAGCAACTAAAAACATTCTTTACAATTCATATATCTTGAATCTTACAATTTCATATATTTTGAATTTGTCCTAACCCAAATTTTTCTTTCAATGTTATGGATTCTCCAAACAACACTAGCACCAATTTCAACAACACACCACCACCTCTACCGCTTGTGCCTACCGTCGCTGCTCCGATCAATGAGCAGACGGTACTGCTTCAGGCAATCCACAGCCTCCTGGAAGGACAGCAGTAGCAGACTGCTATTTTAATGAACCGTCAAGAAGCGGAAGCGCCCGGAGTAAAGCAATTTCGGTCTTTGCATCCAAAACAATTTTCAGGAAAAGAGAGCCCTCTGGAAGCTGAGGACTGGGCTCAAAGTATTGAGAATGACCTGGTAGCAGCACAAGTGCCAGAGATCGCTTGGGTTCGAGTTGCAAAGCTATAACTCACTGACAATGCCAGAGTTTGGTGGAAGATGGAAGAAAGCCATCTTGAACAACCTATCGAATGGAGGAATTTTTGCGACATGTTCGACGCGAAATACTTCCCAGAGACTGCCCGATTTGACATGGAGCAGCAGTTCATCCACCTACAACAGAGTTCTTTATGGACCAAGTCCGTGGATGAGTATGATGCTGAGTTTACCATGCTCAATAGGTAAGATACGTCTCAATGTTCGATTTTCAAATATCACATATTACACAGCTAACACATAACCTTAACAGGTTTGCGGCACATTTAATACCAACTGCTGAGATTAGGTCCAGACGATTTCAGCAAGGGCTAGATCTGGAAATCCAAGCTGTTTTAGCTACAGGGGATTTCCCAACCCACGAACTGGCCCTGAAAGCTGCCCGCCGATATGAGGCAGTGGTGAAGATGAAAGGCAGACCCCAATCTACCAGGATGAAGCGCCCTGCCACTCAGATGGCAGGAGGAGCCTCTTCAAGGCCATAATTTATGCCCAGGAGACCAGGAGTACCAAACAACCAGCCCAACCCAGCCTTTTGTACCTACTGCAGGAAAGATGGACATTTGGCGAAAGACTGCCGGCGTGCAAATCGTCTCTGCTTAGTCTGCGGCTTAGCAACTCATGACATTGGGTCTTGTCATCATAGACATAACCCAAATGCTACACCCAAACCAGCAATTACTTATCAGCAATACCCAGCCATCCAGGCACTTTCTCCACGACTCGCTCTCCCTGCTCTACCTCCTCGTGGACCGACTGCACCTCCTCCTCCTCAGTTCCATCAAGCTCAAAGGAACGTACCTCAAGTATAAAAGAATGGGCAGAGGAATGCTCCTCCAGCGAGGAGGAATATACCGAGGCAACAGGCTTTCACAATGACTGTGGAAGAAGCTGAAGCCACCGGCCAAGTCATCACCGGTAACAATTTCCTTTCAAACTTTTCTTTCAGTCTATATATACCTATATATCTTTTCCTTATACCTAAAACCTATCCCGCATAACTTAGGTATGATCTTAGTAGCCTCACTTCCTGCACTAGCACTCTTCAATACTGGAGCATCTTATTGCTTTATGTCATAACGGTTCGTCCGAACTCATGCGATTCCAGTTAAACCTCTCGTATCCAGCTGGAATGTTAGTTCAGGGAACGGCGTTCTAAAGGAGATAATGGGATACGACCTGTGTCCAGTGGTTGTCTGCAGCAGAGAATTCTATGCTGACTTCAAGGTGCTGGACATACCAAATTTTGATGTCGTTTTGGGTATGGATTGGCTCGGAACTTTTTACGCTACCATCGACTGTCGTCAAAGGAGGGCAGTGTTCGAGATTCTAGAACATACGGTCTTTTATTTCAAAAGTGGAGACCGTACTCTAGAGCCAAGCACATACAAGGCAAAACCGAAGAAGACAATGATTGCAGCACTTCAAGCAGAGGAAGGATTGAAGCCAGAGATAGTTCGAGAGTTCGATGATGTATTTCCTGAAGACATATCAGGTTTGCCTACCGATCGAGCTCTTGAATTCAGCATTGATTTAGTACCTGGAGCACAACCAGTGATCAAAGCACCATATCGGTTAAGCCCTGAAGGTTTGAAGGAAGTCCGAACTCAGTTGGACGAATTATTGACAAAAGGATGGATTCGTCCCAGCACTTCAAATTGTGGATCACCAGTTCTACTTATGAATAAGAAGGAAGATTCATATCGCATGTGCATTGACTATAGAGCTCTGAACGAAGTAACTATAAAGAACAAGTATCCACTCTCGTGCATCGACGATCTGTTCGATCAGCTAAGTGGATCTTGCGTTTTCACCAAGTTAGATCTTCGTTCGGGTTATCATCAGGTAAAGGTCAAAGAATCTGATATCTATAAAACGGCATTCAAAATTCGCTATGGACATTACGAATTTCTTATAATGCCATTTGGAGTGACCAACGCACCAGCTATATTCATGAACCTAATGAATCAAGTTTTCTGAGAGTACCTAGACAGGTTTGTTGTCATCTTCATCGACGACATCCTGGTGTATTCTAAGAGTCGGAAAGAACATGCCGAGCACCTACGAATTGTCCTGGAGACTCTACGACAGATCAACTCTATGCCAAGTACAGCAAGTGCGAGTTTTGGCTAGATCAAGTCGGTTTTCTCAGACATATTGTATCAGGCGATGGAATCTCTGTAGATCCAGCTAAAGTATCAGCAGTAAGAGAATGGCCGACATCGAAGTCAGTGACGGACATTCGAAGTTTCTTAGGTTTAGCAGGATATTACATAAGGTTTATTGAAGGATTTTCGAAGATTGCAACACCCCCGACCAAGCTCACACGTAAAGATGAAGAATTCGTGTGGTCAGAAGTATGCAAACGAGCTTTCGTAGAACTCAAGTCAATTTTGACATCAGCACTTATCTTTGTCATACCGGACCAATCTGGAGGTTTCGAATGATGCATCCGGTAAGGGATTAGGATGTGTTCTACATCAGCACGATAAAGTTATAGCTTATGCATCAAGACAGCTGAAGATTCATGAGCGCAACTATCCGACGCATGATTTAGAGTTAGCGGCCGTTATCTTCGCACTCAAGATTTGGCGCCATTATCTTCTAGGTGAATGGGTAGACATATACATGGACCATAAAAGTCTAAAATATGTGTTTACTCAAAAAGAGTTTTATATGCGGTAGAGAAGATGGTTAGAACTCATGGCGGACTTCGACATCAACCTATGATATCATCCAGAGAAGGTGAATGCAGTACCTGATGCACTTAGTTGCCAACCATTAGCATTGAATCTCACCGCACAGTGGAAGCTTCAATAAGACTTGCATCAGATGGAGATTGAAGTAGTCAGGCCAGGTAACGCTTCAAATTTGATGAACTTACAAGTTCAATCTACCATTGTCAATCAGATCAAAGCAGCTCAAGCAAGTGATGCTAAGTTGCAAAAGATCAGAGAACAAGTAGAAAGTGGACTTCGAACGGATTTCATCATCCATGAAGACGGATCTTTCAGATACGACAGTAGATTGTGTGTACCAATAGGTTCTGTGCGAGAAGAGTTGATGAAAGAAGCTCACAGCTCTCCTTATTCAGTACACCCTGGAGGTACAAAGATGTACAAAGATTTGCGTCAAAATTACTGGTGGCATGGAATGAAGCGTGAAGTAGCAAAAAGCGTCGCTAAATACTTAGTGTGTCAGTAAGTAAAGGCTGAATATCACAGGACTGCTGGTTTACTTCAACCGTTACCTATTCCAGAATTGAAGTGGCAACACATCACAATAGATTTCGTGACTGCACTTTCTCGCAGTACAAAGGGTAACGATGCGGTATGGGTTATTGTGGATCGACTCACAAAGTCCGCTCACTTCATCCCATTTCGAGTTGGCCAATCTACTGAGACATTAGCAAAGAAGTACATGGAAGTAAGTATGAATCTAAGTAAAATTTAACTCTTCAAATATGTACTATCTCTTATACCCATGAACTCATGCAACAAATCGTGAGATTACATGGAGTACCGGTTTGCATTATCTCCGATCGTGACACTAGATTTCGATCCCAATTTTGGCTAAGTCTGCGAACTAGCTTGGGAACAAGTCTGAACTTTAGCACAGCTTATCATCCACAAACAGATAGTCAGTCTGAGCGAACTATTCAGATCTTAGAAGATATGATAAGAGCATGTATGCTAGATTTCGGAGGATCGTGGGAAGATCACCTACATCTTGTGGAGTTTTAATACAACAACAGCTACCAAGCAAGTATCGGAATGGCACCATTTGCAGCTCTATATGAAAGGAAGTGTCGTTCACCATTAAGTTGGGACGACATCGGAGATAGAGAACTCCTTGTACCTGAGATGATAGTAGCAACTGTCGATATAGTTCACACTATCAGGGAAAGAATACGTCTAGCCCAAGATCGACAGAAGCACTGGGCTGATGCAAAGTGCCTTCACTTGGAGTTTCAACCGGAAGAACATGTATTTTTGAAGATATCTCCGAACCATGGAGTGATTCGTTTTGGAAGACAGGTGATCGCACGCCAAAAGCATGTCGGATATTTAAAATTTCTAAAGTTAACCGCGATCAGGACAGTATCGCTTTGCAGCTAGCCGCGATGAGCACGGGTCGATCCACAGGGAGACGGAGCATTTTTAGTTCCTGTTCTTACGAGTTAACGCACGTGGCGGATTTGTTCGTTATCTAATCTATGTGTTATATTCAAGTATAAGGCTTGTTAGGAAACGATAGGATAGTGTAGGTTAATGGATTCTGTATTCAAGTACTTTGAGCCGAACTTAATGATTGAAGCTAGAACAATCGGAAACAACGTGGATTAGAGGACTTAAGCACGGTATTCATGGAATCCGGCTTATTGACCCTTGTCCGTCCGTTCTTATCACTTGCTTTCGCCTCCGGCCAAACCGAATGCAACCGGTCACGGTTAAGAATCACCTTTACCTTGGTAGGGTAGGGTACCTAACAGAGCGCTTGCGTAAGGTTTGTGCGAAGTTTCAAATGGAAAAGACGGGAAAAGGAAATGAAAAACGAAACGTTAACTTACAATATCTTTCTCTTTTCTTAACAACAATATTCACACCACCATTCACAAAACAACAAAGAGAGCAAAAGAAAAGATATAAAGAAAAGAAAAGACTACAAGCAAGTAATTAAATGACATGGTAATAAATTGCAAGTAATAAAAGACAAGAATGAAAATGTACGTAAGTAAAAGAGCAAGTAAGAAAGACTATGAACCATAGAACCCAAAACAAGACATGGGTTTAATAACCAAATCTTAAACTTGCAAGCTCAATGAAGAGGTTGCAAGATCAAGAAGAGGTAAAGAACTCATGGTGAATGAAGGCACAAAAAGAGAGTTTTATTAATCTTCAAGAACGATACAACACTTGAGATCAATAACCAACCCTTAAACCTTCAAGCTCAATGAAGAGGTTGAAAGATCAAGAGAAGGTTAAGAACTCAAGGGGACTAAGCTATTTACAATAAAAGAGAAAAGAAAACTTGGACTAAACAATGACAATCCAAGACTAAAGAATGATCCCCTCTCCCTTGCTGCCATGATCTGCTTTTATAGGCTTCAAAGAAAATTAAACAAACAATAAAAATGAGCTGACGTGGCATCAAGGGTATGTGTGTGAAGAACTGGGGCCCACTGGAGCATGTGGGGCCGGCCAGGCCGGTCCAAGAGGGAATGTGCTCGGCCAAGTTGGTGAGTCCAGGGCTCGTTCTTTGTGTGATGACTTGTGTGTCCCCTCACATCACTTTGGTGCAGTTTATTTTCTCTGATTTGGCTTGGTCTGCACCCAGGTTTTGGAGGGAATTTTGAATATTCAATTCAACACATAATCTTTACCATTAAATGCTCATTACTTCATTCTCTCATGTGCCTAAATCCATGGCTGCCCCCATTATGGTCTTGTTGATTTGTTGATTTGATTTTATTTTGCACTTATTATTGGAGGGAATTTTTGAATCTTCAAATCAACACATAATCCTTAGCATTGAATGCACATTATTTCATATCCACATGTGCCCAAAAGTTTTGTGTACACACTTGTTTATGTTTGACTATTTAGATAAAAAAGTGTGTACACAAACTTGTAGCAAAAAGGAACTCATGAAGTACCGGTCGGTTTGCGGTTCTGGTTGCAGTGTCGGCTCTCAATTGATATATCCGTGCTTTTGAATGTATTTTCAGTATTATATCATGGATACCTGTAATACCTGTATTCTATAATACTGAGCAGACACTGGTTAATAATACCGATAAATACAACAAATAGATAATGCATGAGCGGTATTAGAATGCAGTTTTCTGATATGAACAAATACCCCCAAACTTATCTTTTGCTCGTCCCGAGCAAAACCATTTATTCACAAAAGAAAATCCTAACTGCACTTTCACAGGGAACGTGATTGCACTGAGCGTGTGCAACAAGCCGTTAAACCTCTAGGTGTCCCTAGTAGAAGAAGTGTTGTCTCCTGAGGGTTTTCAGCGGATACTACCCACAAAATCCCGTCAAGCTAGTTTTGCAAAATAACTATAATTCAAACCCTAAGGTTTTGTTTTAAAGATAAAAATTCTATTATCCTAAATTTAGAACTATGGAACCTTTATTTTTCACACCTCGCTTCTCATTTAACTTAAGATTTTATATGTCTTTACGTGCAGTGCAAATTGTGTTGTTAAGTTTCAAAAGGATCGATTAAAATCGTCATGTCACAAAATAAAGCCCAGATAAAAATTTAAAAAGGATCACATAAGTTTTATAAAGAGTTAAGTATTTCTCAAGTTTCGTTTTCCAGTAAGGTTTCAAATTCAGAATTTTTATCTTCCTTAACAGGTAACGATTCCTTAACAGGTAACTAGGTCTTATTTTTCACTCCACCTTTTTCTTGTTTTCATTTCATACACACCTTTGTGAACGTGCAATAATCTTTATCATAGAATGAAACCTTCATATCTCCGCTAGAAATACTTTTTTATAAAAATCTGTCTTTTGTCAAGATTATTCTCACACAAAGAACCGTTAGGAATTTTAACTCGGAGAGAACACTTGCTTGACTTTGTTTTAATTTGGACTTTCTAGGCTTCTTAGCGAGCTTTGGGCCAATGCTCCCAAACCAATTGGTTTTAGGGTATTAGGTGTAGAGACACCCCAGCGGACTTAATTACTCAAATTACCTAGGCCCTAAAACAAAAGACCACTTTTAGTGTGAAAATCATGATGATTTTATGCGAATGGAGATATAATTAGTTGTTCAATTATTTTTTTGGATAAAAGACATGTTTAGTGGGTTAGGTGTGTAATCATTCCAATCAAGTTCCAGATGGGTTATTTTTTAGAATTAGTTCCAATTAAGGTATCAATAACATCCCTTCATATCCGTTTCACTTCATAAACTATTCTTGATATTTCTTATTTCAGAACAAACCTATTTGATCCTCAGAAAATAGTTTATCAAAAAAAAGTTTTCAGACATAATAGACTTGTCATCTAATTTTCATAACTTACGACACGTGTAGTGTGATGTAAAGACGTATATTAGCTATAGTTAACTTTAAAGGAGAGTTATCTTTCAGGTTTTCAAAATCTAAATATAGGATTTAGTTGTTCCTATCTTATTAAACAAAACCGTCGAAATATTGAATCTAAGTTTTCCCACTAGCTAACTTGATGACAATGTTTTTATGTTTTTAGAAATTTTTTTGATTTTTATGGGTTTTTAACTAAGTATGCAAATGCAGAATATACAAATGAATGCGAAGCTAGAAAGCTTACCGAGCACATCCCCAAACTTAAACTTTACAGTGCCCTCACTGTCAGGCTACACCAAGAGGGTCAAAATTGTCGGTGCCTCCCCAAAATCAAATTATATACAAAAATAAAAACAAAAAATATATACACCAAAAGGTTCCCCCCAAACTAAAGTGAAACAGTGTGTGTTTCCACTGTTTAAGCGGTGAAGTTCAAAGTTTAGGGGGGAAAGAACAGTATCAAGCTATACAAGGTCTTACAAAGGCCAAAAGTGAGTACCAACCATTCAAAAATTATATTTCTGTAATATGCGGGTTGGTGAAAGAAGGTGTAGAGAAAAGAAATGGAGAATACGCGAGACCGTATGGAGATAGAAGTGGGATACGGTCTCGGTATATGAGAGGAAGAACGGCGGAAGGGAAAAAGAAATGGTGTACGAACTTAAGGGTGAAATGGAGTGAATAAATTAGCGCAATTTGTAATTACCGATGTGTGAAAAGCGATTGTGCTAATTTATTAACCCGTCGAGAAATTGGGTCAAATCCCTCAAGATTCGCGAGAAAACATAGGTACGCCGAACTTAGTAAACCAGACATAGTAAATGAAAGTGATACGGTTTCTTGTGCGGTTGGAATGATGGAAAGGATGGAGGGGAGTGCTTGAGGAAGGTTATCGGTTACAAGTTCAGGAGGTTGTACACAGTAAATGAAAGGGATAGGATGAATTGGAAAATCCGACTCATCATCTAGAACTGTTTCATCCTCAAAAATATCCTCAAAATTCTCCTCAAATTTAAGCCTATCATGCATATTTCATCAAAATTAAGATGCATATGGAGTTCTGGAAAAACAGTTAATGACTCGAGATGATGAATTGGAGAGCAATACTCATCCATAATTGTGCGTTCATCATCCAAAATATTCCCAGCGTCAATATCCTCAATCAAGTGAAAGTCAAATTTCTCAGACACCTCATCAAAAGCATGGATTTCAATCAATTTTGGATCTAAGATGGAGGTGTGGAGGTCAAAAGAATTGGATGTGGTTTCACTCGAAAGGGACCCTTCACAATCGGGTAAATCAAATACTACAAAGTCGCACAACTCATTAAACCTTCTATCTTCAATTGGTAAATCTTTTGAGACACTAGATAGACATTTAAAACTGGAGTTGTGTGATTCAATTTGGGATGGGTAGGTTTGATTTGGAAGGGTGTACAACTCACTCTCTCCACTCAAATTCTCAGCCTATCTATTATGCGCCTCTGCATCTAGCATTGGGTAGACCTGACTTTCAAGAGTCTGCGCACTAGACCGGTAACAGAACGGAAAGGATTCTACCGCCTCTTCATACATTGGAAAATTTGGAGCTAGTTCGAAACTAGCTACCGGGTCACTAGGTTGTATGAGGGCGGTCATGGACGCATTCAAATCCATCATCTGTTGGCATGACGCTACCCTAAAGTCTTCCAACGACTGTTCCAGACTAGACATGGGTTGTGAAGGGGTTTCAGTAAAAGATTCAAAGTTGTTTGGATACTGGAAACTCCCAAAAGGTTTTTCAGAAGCAATGTCTAGGGAAGGTGTAAAAGTTGGATAGGACTGGTAGGAATTTAATGGCTGGATAGGGGTAGGATAAACATACGAATAAGAAGGTGAATGAAATTGTTGATCCAAAGAATTTGTAGTGGTGAAAGGAGTGAAAGATCGGCTACAGGATTGTTCAATATGTTCAGCGATGGACAAAGGACGACTTGCAAAAGGGGTATCAACATAAGAGGGTGGGGGAGGTTGAAAAGGTTGATACAAAGTGGATTGCGGAGTGCAAGTGTTTGTCCTAGAGGTGTCTATCCGGTCTTTCAAAGAAATTTTTGGCATGGGTGGATCGTTCGAAGTTCGACCAAAACAAGAACCGTAGGAAGTTATGTCTGGCTGTGGGTACCAAAGTTCGGTAAGAGTTTTTCGAGGTGGGTACCCATGATATGAAGAGAGAAGAAGAATAAGAGAAAAGGAAGGGAAAAGAATGTGGTTTTTTTTAATAGTTTTTTTTAGTTAGTTATTAACAAAATAATGAAATATACAAAAAAGAATCTGGACAAAAACAACCACGACACAAAAATACCACACACCTAATCGTTCTAGGGTTCATCTAGGTCAACTAGACCTGCTCAAGAACTTGATTGGCGAAGTAAAACTGTATCAAGAAACAGGCTCAAGATACACTGATCACGAGGCCAGGTAAGTGCAGAGATAAGGGGAGGTTTTCCGACGCTTTCGCGAAGGTCCTTAATTAAATAACCCTTTCTCTTTTGGCGGTTTCGCCGTGAACACTTTCCTAGACATCCCATAAACAATATACCGTTAAGCGGTGTTCTAAACACAATTAACCTCTCCTAGTGAGTGCGAAGTCCTTAAGGCTTAAAGTCTAATTTCTTTTAAAGTTTTTGCGGGTAAACGTTATGCTCAAGTTCGTAATTTGTGGGTGTCACGCCTCGCTTCCCAGAGTACGCTAGATTGGGTACGTGACATAGCCAACCATGCTACCTGTGGGTAGGATGTATCCATCCACAGTCACATTACGGCGGTAGAGATATCAAGAACGAGACAAAACTATCTAAAACATGTCCACAATCCAGAATAACAAGAGTCAATGATAAATAAATGTGGAAGAAAATGATCCAATACAATATCTGAAAGGTATGTCCCATAATGCGGGCTCACATCAGAAAATAAATGCAGGAAATAAAACTAACCACTACAGAACTCACAACTCAGCCTGCTGGCTGAAGTACTCCTGCTCGGACTACGACAGTGGTATAGAATCTGGGCCATGCAAAACCCAGACGTCAGCGCGTCAAGTCAACAAGTAATATAATATGAACAGTGTAATAGGCAATGCAGAACTAAACATGAATAAAGCAATAATGTGAAACAAGCGGTGCAGGGTAATGTGCAATGGGTAACTAAACTGTTCTATCGGGTTTCCTAGTCTAAAGTCTTTGAAATCAATTTGATGAATCGTCAATGTAACTCAATAGTATCCCGTACATACTCGGAATCACGGCCACAATATTCTCGGCTGCAGCCGAGACATGCCGCTAGGAACAAACAGGAATGTGTACACTCGATAGTATCCCGTACATACCCGGGACCACGGCCACAATATTCTCGGCCGAAACCGAGACATGCCGCTAGGCAAAAAACAGGAATGTGTACACTCGAACAGGTAGTGAACTGTCGAGTTACAAGTCAGGTCCACCTTTGATTTCCCTATACCCCCAAGTTATATGTGTCAGGTCAGGTATTCAGTAATCAAGAACTAATGCCAACACAGGATCAGGCAACAACAGGTTTGTCTGGATAGACAACGGGAATGGTCCATGAGGACTACATGTCAGGTTTTTTGGCATTAGGCACGAGATCAGGTAACAGGTCAGGTCATGGTATATCAGGTCAAGTCAATAGTAAACGGTACCATGTCAGATGTATCATATAAATACCATATGTGACAATGTCAATCAAGATGTAACGATATCGTGGGTGTGCTCACAAACAGATATACAAGCAGCATCATGTTCAAATCAACGCGTTAAACAATAATCGGATTTATTATCTAGCTGTACAATTTTCAATTGTGTTAAATAGATAGTGTCAATATCACGTGAATACAGGACGGTGAACGTGACTGCTGTAATCAGGTTAATAATATATTGAGTGTTCCAAGGATGCCACGACAAGTATAATCTGTTTAAAGAATGAAATTGTAATTTAGCCGGTTATGCATATTTGATAAAGTAAACTGGAAATAAAGCATCATAGCAGTGAATCAAATGTAATCTATCATGCACGGGTTTATCAGGAAATAATTTATTTGACATGCTACTAGGGTTAAACATGAAGCAAGGTATGTAAGGTGATTTACTAAATAATATATCATTAAACCACACATAAATATTAAGCAAGTTATAAAGTAGCAATAGCATGTAGCAAGTATCGAATACTTGCCTCGACGAAACGACGAACACGAGAATGGAGGCGCGAACCCACGCGACATGATAACAGTAAGGGCTCGGGATGATCTGGACAGAGATGGATGCTCTCTCGGCAACCCGGCAGCGAGGCGATCGGTGCCGTCAAGATCACCGGCGGTTCAAGCCGCGACGGTGACGACAACGAGAAGGGTTTCGGTAGAGGTGATCGGGGAAGGTGCAAATTCGGTCGGTAGAGGTGGTGTTGGCGTTCTGGGGGTTTGCTGGGAGGCGAGGAGATGACGGGTGGTCGTTGGTGAGGGTTTTCCGGCGAGGGTGAGGTTGCAGGCGATGGGTGGTGGGTTGGCGTCAGGGAAGGTGCAGGGTGTGCCGGAAAGAAGAGAAGGAGGAGGTCTCGGGGTGAGGAGAACAGGCGAGGTGATGGTCGGCGGCGCAGGTGGTTGCCGCCGGCGACTTGGCGACTGCAGGGAAATTCGCAGGTGGCCGCGGCTGCGCAGGGTGCTCGGGAGAGAGACAACAGGGTCGGTTAAGGCGAGAAGGCGGAGGCGAGGGCGACGGTGGCGCTGGCGCTGGCGTCGGAGCTGCGGCGGCGACGGCGAAGGCGGCTAGGGTTAGGGTTCGTGATGGGTTTTGTTTCTGTGGTTGCTACAGTTTCGTGAAGGGTGAAAGATGAAGGGATATATATATAAGGGGGAGAGAGAAAGAGAGTTAGAGAGAGAGAGAGAGATAGAGAAAGCTAGAGAGAGAGAGGAAGAGATACGAGAGGTAGAGAGAGAGAGAGATAGAGAAAGGTAGAGAGAGAGAGACAGGGAAAGAGAGAGGAAGGTATTGGAGGGGGCCCACGAGGATTTAAGCCAACGTGATTGGTCAGGGAAGATGATTCGTGGGTTAAAAGAATTTTTTTAAAAGATTTAATAGATTTTAGAGTATTAAGCTAACAGGAAGATTGTGAATATATTATGGTTTAGAATATTATATTAATTTGGGATTTTGGCGCTAAATGAAACATTTCCAAATCGCGCTCGGGTTGGGTCCAAAAATTCGAAATTCAAATAATAGGATTTTAAGCGGGTTCCAAATTTTAAAATGAGGTGTTTTATGATTAAAAAGCATACCCCCAAGTCGGACACCTGTACGCGCGTAGTCGTCCAAACTCGCTCGTTTCACCGAACGGAACGAGAACTTGATGCACGGACGCTACCACGCGGCTAGGGGTGTCGAGTAAGCCAAGATAGATATTTTTAATTTTATTTTAGGTGCTAAAATTTGTTATATGCAGAAATGACTTAGCCAGATAAAATTTCACGGTAAGTGTCAAACAGGCAAGCTAAATGGAATGAGTACTATCTAATGCACAACCAGTAACAGAAAAAAGTAGTAGTATTGGGCTCGGGTGTTACATTATACCCAACTACAAAAAGAATTTCGTCCTCGAAATTCCAAGAAAACAAGATAGACACCTACAGGAAAAGGTGAGGAAACTTCTGCCGGATCTCATCTTCTCGCTCCCAAGTGGACTCTCCATGCGATCGATTTTCCCAAGAGATAAGCACAAGGGGGATAACCTTGTTCTTAAGAACCTTTTCCCTTCGATCCACGATTTCAATCGGTCGCTCCTCAAAAGTCAAGTCTTCTCGTACTGTTAGCTCCGAATGATCCAAAATGTGTGTTTCATCTCGAACATACTTACGGAGTTGGGATACGTGAAACACATCGTGCACACCTGCCAAAGACTGCGGTAACGCCAAACGGTATGCTACCTCTCCAACACGCTCCAAGATCTCAAAGGGTCCAACGAATCGAGGACTAAGCTTCCCTCGACTCCCAAAACGAATCACCCCTCTAGTCGGTGATATCTTCAAGAATACTAAATCACCCACGGCGAACTCTAGAGGTCTTCTTGACGTGTCAGCCCAACTCTTCTGTCTATCTTGAGCTGCCTTCATATGCTTTCTGATAGTGTTAACCTTCTCAACTGTCTGCTCCACCAAATCTGGTCCCAATAATCTTCGTTCACCAACATCATCCCAACAAACAGGCGAACGGCACTTACGACCATACAAAGCTTCAAACGGAGCCATCTGAATAGTTGCTTAGAAACTATTGTTGTAAGAAAACTCCACCAAGTGTAGATGATCCTCCCACGAACCCTTGAATTCCAACATGCATGCTCTCAACATGTCTTCAAGAGTTTGGATCGTTCTTTCCGACAGACCATCAGTTTGAGGATGGTAAGCCGTGCTAAACTTCAATCGAGTCCCCAAACTTTCCTGTAAACTCCTCCAGAAGTGTGATAAGAACCGAGTGTCCCGATCGGACATGATGCTCACCGGTACGCCATGCAATCTTACAATCTTCTGCATGTACCGTTCTGCCAAAGTCTCCGTTGATTGACCAACCCGGAAAGGGATAAAGTGAGCTGCCTTGGTCAATCGATCAACAATCACCCATACTGCATTGTTGCCCTTTAGACTCCGCGGTAAAGCCGTCACGAAATCCATGGTTATATGTTCCCACTTCCACTGAGGAATCGGAAGTGGTTGCAACAAACCAGCAACCCTTTGGTGTTCAGCCTTGACTGCTGACACACCAAGCACTTAGCCACGAAGCGAGCAATCTCCCGTTTCATGCCTTCTCACCAGAAATGCTGTCGAATATCACGGTACATCTTTGTGCCTCCTGGATGTATAGAATAAGCTGAACTGTATGCCTCCTTCATAAGCTCTTCACGAACACCCCCCTTTGGCACACACAAACGGCTACCATACCTCAACGAACCATCTTCGTGGACCAGTAAATCTGTTCGTAGTCCGGCTTCAACCTGCTCTCGAAACTTTTGCAGTCTAGGATCCTGCGATTGTGCTGCTTTAATTTTCTCAATTAGAGACGACTGTACTTGCAATTGCATCAACTGTCCCGTAAAACGCGGTAGCACAATTTCCAAGTCAAATCTTCGAAAATCTGCAATGATCTCCCTCTGCGTATTTAACACCTGAATTGCTGGTAACCGACTAAGCGCATCCGGCACGACGTTAACCTTCCCCGGATGGTACTTAAGATCAAGATCGTAGTCGGCCATCAGCTCCAACCATCTACGCTGCCTCATATTCAACTCCTTCTGAGTGAACACATACTTCAAACTCTTGTGATCTGTAAAAACTTCGACTCTCTCGCCCAAAAGGTAGTGTCTCCAAATCTTCAAAGCGAAGATCACAGCCGCTAGCTCCAAATCATGAGTTGGATAATTCTTCTCATGGGTCTTCAGTTGTCTTGATGCGTATGCTACAACCTTCCCATGCTGCATCAAAACACATTCCAATCCTTTTCCAGATGCGTTGCTGTGAATCACCAATCCTCCGGAATTGTCTGGCACGGTCAGAATAGGGGCGGTTATCAACTTCTGCTTCAACGTCTCAAAAGTTAACGCACACTTATCCGTCCATACAAAAGGTACCTCCTTTCGCGTAAGCTTGGTCAACGGCTCTGCCAAACGAGCGAAGTTCTCCACAAATCTCCTGTAGTATCCGGCCAATCCAAGGAAACTTCTTACCTCAGCAACATTCTTTGGAATCGGCCAATCTCGAACTGCTGCAATCTTTTCGGGATCGACGGCGATTCCATCGCCAGACACCACATGCCCCAGAAACTTCACTTCCTCCAGCCAAAATTCGCACTTACTCATCTTCGTAAACAATTTCTCTTTTCTCAACGTCTGCAGTGCAATCTTCAAATGCTCAGCATGCTCCTCAAAACCCTTCGAGTAAACCAAAATGTCATCAATGAATACCACGATAAACTGGTCCAAGAACGGTGAAAAGATTCGGTTCATCAAGTCCATGAATACTGCCGGCGCATTCGTTACTCCGAAGGGTATCACTAGGTACTCGTAATATCCATACCGAGTTCAAAACGTCGTCTTGCAAATATCTTCAGCTTTCACTCGGACCTGATGATATCCGAATCGCAAATCCAGCTTCGAGAATACCCTCGCGCCACTAAGCTGCTCAAAAAGTTCTCCAATGCGAGGGATCGGGTACTTGTTCTTAATAGTTACCCGGTTTAATTCTCGATAGTCGATGCACATCCTTCTCGTGCCACCCTCTTCTTTACTAGAAGAACTGGAGCTCCCCAAGGCGAGTTGCTGCTTCGAATCCAACCCTTCTCAAGCAATTCAGCAACTTGTTTCTTAACTTCTTCCGATTCTACTGGTGCCATTGGATAATACGCTTTAGATACTGGCGCTGCACCAGGGATAAGGTCAATCGCGAACTCCACGTCTCGCTTCGGCGGTAAGCCCGATATATATTCAAATACGTCCATAAAATCGCGAACAACCGCCGGCTCTTCACTACTATCAACTTCCATCGCTGCAAGAACATTGTTTGTCGGCCTAGCCCTAAACCCGACTGGCCCGACAGAACTGCTTCCTCCATCGAAGGTAAACTCAGGATGTCCGGGAATCTGGAAAATTACTTTCTTTGCCCTACAGTCAATGTGGGCGTGGAAAGTGCCAAGAAAATCCATTCCCAAGACAACTTCATAGCTGCCCGTATCAATCACCAAGAAATCTGCAAAGAGTTCCCGTCCGCACACAACAACTGTACAATTTCTACACTCCCTACTAGATATGATTTTCCCATTCCCAGTGTGTATGTCCCAGAAACTAGACAGGGTCGTGCATGTAATCGAGTGTGTAGTTATAAATTTGGATGACATAAAACAGTGGGATGCACCAGAATCAAATAATGCCAATGCGGGAAAACCATGAACGAGTAAAGTACCAGAAACAACTTCTCCTGATGCCTTGGCCTCCTCAGCTGTCAAGGTAAAAGCTCGAGCCTGATTAGGTCCTTGAGTCAGCTGTTTCTGCCCTTGGAACGGTCTCTGCGGAGGCTTCTGTATATCATCTTTCGTGCGAAGCTTCGACGGACAGGCACCCACTGCGTGATCAGCCGCTCCACAAACCAAACAAAGTCCCAGCCTCCTTCGACAATCCTTTTGCATGTGGCCAGGTAAATTGCAGTAGTTACAATTCATGCTCTTTCTTCGATCGACGATCACAGGCTTCTTCATTGGTGCTACACCACGACGGTCCACTGGAATACCCTTGCGACCATGAGCTCGGTTAGGTACAATTACGGGCTTCCTGGCCGCAACTGCTGTCTGCTACAAGCTCCCTTTCATCCCAGATAAACTCTGTTGTTCCCGAGCTGTCGTAAGAACCTATGAGAAAGTGGTCAAACCCAGGGAGACAATCTGCCTCTGGATGTCTACATCCAAACTGCGCATGAACCTTCGTGCCTTGTCTGCCTCGTTGGCGACTAAAGGTCCAGTGAATCGGCTGAGTCTCGTCCACTCCGCTGCATGCACGTCCACGGGTGCTCCATTCTGCCTCAGCCCAATAAATTTCTCTTCCATTTCCTCCCGTGCAGTCCACGGGAAGAACTTCTCCAGGAAACTCTTAGAAAACTCCGCCCAACCGATCGGCTTGGGCAAGCGGGTCTCTTCCACAAGCCACCACTCTCGGGCGTAATCCACTAGCTGAATGCGCACCACATCAACTCTTTTGTCCTCTGGAATCTGTGCCGCAATCAGCAAATTCTCCGTGTCGACCAGCCACTGCTCGGCTGGCAATGGCTCCTCCAAACCAGTGAATGTAGTCGGACCCAAACGTCTGAAATCTGCCACGGTCCCTACTCAGTCAACTGGTTTAGCTCCAGCGTTGTTTACAGACTGCCGAACGATCTGCAAACCTTCCTGAAACGAATCTGTTTGCTGCTGGATCAGCTCAGTATGCCTCTTCTGATTTTCCAGCATTCCTCTTATTACTCCCAGCATGGCGGCTTCGTCCACACGCCTCTGGTATGTCTTGAAATTCTTATCTGCCATATTCCTGAAATCAAAACACCCAACATTAGCATGATGATAGATTCAATATATAGATCAAGGCTAGAACTCCAAGATACTTAAATAGAGTACTGCATTGTAACTATGCCGCGGTATCATAGCCACAATTACTTAACTCCACCCAAGTCGCCTAAGTCCTAGGGATAACAAGAAATCAGGTTTTCGAGTCGACATGCAAAGTAAGTTTGCACGTCGTAAAAGATATAATCAGGAAGAATATGATTCAAGAATGGTAAATGGCAAAGTGGCAGGACTTGTTTCCTAAACACGGGTATTCTGATTCGTGTATTGGGTATAATACCCAACTACAAAAGAATCAACCCAACTAACCTGTGTCTCTGATACCAAAAGAACCATGTCACGCCCCGCTTCCCAAAGTATACTAGATTGGGCACGTGACATAGCCAACCATGCTACCTGTGGGTAGGAAGTATCCATCCACAGTCACATTACGGCTGTAGAGATATCAAGAACGAGACAAAACTATCTAAAACATGTCCACAATCCAGAATAACAAGAGTCAATGATAAATAAATGCGGAAGCAAATGATCCAATACAATATCTGAAAGGTATGTCCCATAATGCGGGCTCACATCAGAAAATAAATGCAGGAAATAAAACTAACCACTACAGAACTCACAACTCAGCCTGCTGGCTGAAGTACTCCTGCTCGGACTGCGACAGTGGTATAGAATCTGGGCCATGCAAAACCCAGACGTCAGCGCGTCAAGTCAACAAGTAATATAATATGAACAGTGTAATCGGCAATGCAGAACTAAACATGAATAAAGCAATAATATGAAACAAGCGGTGCAGGGTAATGTGCAGTGGGTAACTAAACTATTCTATCGGGTTTCCTAGTCTAAAGTTTTTGAAATCAATTTGATGAATCGTCGATGTAACTCAATAGTATCCCGTACATACCCGGGATCACGGCCACAATATTCTCGGCTGCAGCCGAGACATGCCGCTAGGCACAAACAGGAATGTGTACACTCGATAGTATCCCGTACATACCCGGGACCACGGCCACATTATTCTCGGCCGAAACCGAGACATGCCGCTAAGCACAAAACAGGAATATGTACACTCGAACAGGTAGTGAACTGTCGAGTTACAAGTCAGGTCCACCTTTGATTTCCCCATAACCCCAAGTTATATGTGTCAGGTCAGGTATTCAGTAATCAAGAACTAATGCCAACACAGGATCAGGTAACAGCAGGTTTGTCTGTATAGACAACGGGAATGGTCCATGAGGACTACATGTCAGGTTTGTTGGCATTAGGCACGAGATCAGGTAACAGGTCAGGTCATGGTATATCAGGTCAAGTCAATAGTAAACGGTACCATGTCAGATGTATCATATAAATACCATATGTGACAATGTCAATCAAGATGTAACGATATCGTGGGTGTGCTCACAAACAGATATACAAGCAGCATCATGTTCAAATCAACGCGTTAAATAATAATCGGATTTATTATCTAGCTGTACAATTTTCAATTGTGTTAAATAGATAGTGTCAATATCACGTGAATACAGGACGGTGAACGTGACTGCTGTAATCAGGTTAATAATATATTGAGTGTTCCAAGGATGCCACGACAAGTATAATCTGTTTAAAGAATGCAATTGTAATTTAGCCGGTTATGCATATTTGATAAACTAAACTGGAAATAAAGCATCATAGCAGTGAATCAAATGTAATCTATCATGCACGGGTTTATCAGGAAATAATTTATTTGACATGCTACTAGGGTTAAACATGAAGCAAGGTATGTAAGGTGATTTACTAAATAATATATCATTAAACCACACATGAATATTAAGGCAAGTTATAAAGTAGCAATAGCATGTAGCAAGTATCGAATACTTGCCTCGACGAAATGACGAACACGAGAATGGAGGCGCGAACCCACGCGACACGATAACAGCAAGGGCTCGGGATGATCTGGGCAGAGATGGATGCTCTCTCGGCAACCCGGCAGCGAGGCGATCGGTGCCGTCAAGATCATCGGCGGTTCAAGCCGCGACGGTGACGACAACGAGAAGGGTTTCGGTAGAGGTGATCGGGGAAGGTGCAAATTTGGTCGGTAGAGGTGGTGTTGGCGTTCTGGGGGTTTGCTGGGAGGCGAGGAGATAACGGGTGGTCGGTGGTAAGGGTTTTCCGGTGAGGGTGAGGTTGCAGGCGATGGGTGGTGGGTTGGCGTCGGGGAAGGTGCAGGGTGTGCCGGAAAGAAGAGAAGGAAGAGGTCTCGGGGTGAGGAGAACAGGCGAGGTGATGGTCGGCGGCGCAGGTGGTTGCCGCCGGCGACTTGGCGACTGCAGGGAAATTCGCAGGTGGCCGTGGCTGCGCAGGGTGCTCGGGAGAGAGACAACAGGGTCGGTTGAGGCGAGAAGGCGGAAGCGAGGGCGACGGTGGCACCGGCGCCGGCGTCGGAGCTGCGGCGGCGACGGAGAAGGCGGCTAGGGTTAGGGTTCACGATGGGTTTTGTTTCTGTGGTTGCTACAGTTTCGTGAAGGGTGAAAGATGAAGGGATATATATATAAGGGAGAGAGAGAAAGAGAGTTAGAGAGAGAGAGAGAGATAGAGAAAGCTAGAGAGAGAGAGAGGAAGAGATACGAGAGGTAGAGAGAGAGAGATAGAGAAAGGTAGAGAAAGAGAGACAGAGAAAGAGAGAGGAAGGTATTGGAGGGGGCCCACAAGGATTTAAGCCAACGTGATTGGCCAGGGAAGATGATTCGTGGGTTAAAAGAATTTTTTTAAAAGATTTAATAGATTTTAGAGTATTAAGCTTACAGTAAGATTATGAATATATTATGGTTTATGAATATTATATTAATTTGGGATTTTTGCGCTAAATGAAACATTTCCAAATCGCGCCCGGGTTGGGTCCAAAAATTCGAAATTCAAATAATAGGATTTTAAGCGGGTTCCAAATTTTAAAATGAGGTGTTTTATGATTAAAAAAACATACCTCCAAGTCGGACACCTGTACACGCGCGTAGCCGTCCAAACTCGCTCGTTTCACCGAACGGAACGAGAACTCGATGCACGGACGCTACCACGCGGCTAGGGGTGTCGAGTAGGCCAAGATGGATATTTTTAATTTTATTTTAGGTGCTAAAATTTGTTATATGCAGAAATGACTTAGCCAGATAAAATTTCACGGTAAGTGTCAAACAGGCAAGCTAAATGGAATGAGTACTATCTAATGCACAACCAGTAACAGAAAAAAATAGTAGTATTGGGCTCGGGTGTTACAGTGGGCCACGGGAAAGGTGATGAAATCTTTTACCGTATGTTGTGGGGTTCACTTGCTCTTAAGTCCATATTAATGTATGCAATGCGCAATTCAATGAAAAAATTTATTCAAAGAATCAAACAATCGTTTTTTAGTTTAAGCTCGGCACTGCAACAAATACGGGTTAGTCAATTTTTGGCGTTTGCTAGCGAACTTGCAAAGAATCCTGCAAAGATATTATATTGGAAGCGTCGGATTTGAGAAGAAGGTGTTAGTAAAGTACTACCATTAAGTTTTGGGTTAAGAAACCCCGTTGAATCGAATCCAAGTAGCTTGAAAAGTTCGCTTGCGCGGGTCAAACTACCTGGATCTTTGGCACTGTACTTCGTAACCCCTTAACTTTGAATGTGCACTTTGCTCCCCACGGTTGCAGTTCGCAAATTCGGAAAAAAATCTGAAATGTCAGAAAAATGGATTATTATTGCGAAAAAGCGATACGATTGCCTCAATACCTGCACACTAAAAATTATAAAAAAAAACAATACAAATAGGACACAACAAGAACACTGGAGCACAGGCAAAAATTTTGGAGCAATTGGGGAAGAACAGGCCGGCGACGCCAGATTTTGAGGGTGTGTCGCCGGTTGGTTTTTGGAGTTTGGGCTCCAAATTTCTTCTGTGATCACACTGTTCAAGTAATATCTCACTGGTATTGTTTATCTTTTCTGTTTAGTTACAGAGTGCAAGCAGGTATAAAATCCAGAGATCAAAATGGTTAGGAAAGTTAGTTTTTTGTTTTGGTTTTGAAATTTTTGATTTTTATGTTTGTTTTTAAGAAAATTGTTAGATTGATATTAACAAGATTAACCCGAAATAACAAAAACAAAAACGTTACCGTTTCCCCAGCAACGACGCCATTTGATCGCACGCCAAAAGCGTGTCGGATATTTAAAAGTTCTAAAGTTAACCGCGATCAGGACAGTGTCGCTTTGCAGCTAGCCGCGATGAGCACGGGTCGATCCACAGGGAGACGGAGCGTTTTTAGTTCTTGTTCTTACGAGTTAACGCGCGTGGCGGATTTGTTCGTTATCTAATCTATGTGTTATATTCAAGTATAAGGCTTGTTAGGAAACGATAGTGTAGCATTTTGAAAATTTAGAAATAAATAAATTTAATTAATTTAATAATAAATTGATAAATCACAAAGTTGTTAACAACAAATAAGTCAATTTTCATAAGTTCTATGTAAAACAATTTAAATTAAAATTTTAGTATGCAACATAAATAAGTTATAAGGGTTTTAGTGACAATTTTAGCTTCATTTTAATAAAATTGGTGTTTTATAATAAACTAAGTTGTGAAGGGTTTTTAAGTAAAGTTTAGGATTTTTGTGCAAATAGAAAATTGTTAAAGGTGTAAATGAAAATGGGATGGAAAATCATTTTAGTTCAGAATTTAGTTTCAAATTAAAGCAAATTTTGAAGATAAGGCATGCACATCTCATGCTTGCATGCACACACTCATCTCACACCTCCTCCTTACATGAAATGAGCACTCTTCAACCCTTGACACCTCCTTATACCACCTCACCCTTCCCTTTTCTCATATATAGGATATGTTCAGATCTATTACCAAATTTAAATCTGAAAATTTCTGAAATCAAAATAAAAATAGAGAGAACAAGAAAGAACAAGAGGAAGAAGAAGATGAAAGAAGCTATGTTCTACGATTTGTTCACCATCAAGCTAGGAGGGGCTTAGCATCTTGGAGAGGTTATTCCAACAACTATTTGGAGGGTAAAACTTCTTAAACACAGTAGGAGATTAAGTTATGTAGCTTAGTTAATTTGAATTGAACAAAGTTCCATAATATCGTATTTTAGTGAATTATAAGCTCTGTTGAAATCTGCTAATGTTTGGAAGATAATTAACTTAACAAAACAGTGCTAAAATAATATATGAAACACCTAGAGAAAACCATAGGATCACGAACCAGAGGGCTCGGATTAGAGCCGGCGACCAAGAAGGGAAATCCGGAGTCGCCGGATTTGTGGATAGCTGGGTATTTTGGGGAATTGTGTAGGTTTCAGTAGATCATTTTAGCCATTTTGATATTGTTTAAGTAAATTAGTTTCACTGCAGATAAAATCTGGAAGTTAATATCGAAAAGGTTATCTAAAACACCAAATACGACACGGTTAAAGCGTATCGCGAACTGTTTTCTGTCGCGATACAGATTTAAGTTAAAAATCCAGTAAGATTAAGTGGTTAATAACTCGATATAGTCGTATACAATATAACTAGTATGTGGGAACGGGTGTTTTTCATTTTCGTCATGTCGGAGTAGCCGTTTACTTATATAATTAAATTGTGATATTAGATTCGAATACAGGATTTACGGAGGCAGCGAGGAAAGGGAAGGAATTGGCAATTCCTGAATAGATTCGACGTTTCCGGTGAGTAGACTAAACGTCTACCGGGGAATTGTGTAAAGATAGCGTGATACGATCGTAGTTTTATTTAAATCAATGCATTATTTTGTTATGCTAAATTGACCATATGCATTCATCATTCATATATACTTGTTTAGTTGCTAAAACACTACACAAGTATCGACGAGTCATGCCACGTGCACATCTTATATGTTACACACACCTCGTCGATATTACCATGTCACTTTTACACTTAGCAAAATTATTGTTAAAATGATTCATACCGTATCTTACACCCCAATAATAGTGGTAAATTGCATCATTAATATCATGTTTAATATCTGAGTATTCTATGTTGAAGTAAGAGGTAATGGCAGCATTGATGATTTATGGTTTTGAGTTTTGAATACTATTACATAAATCCAGTGATTTTCATGATTGATGTGACATGTACACCCTGAGATATTTTATAAATTGGTTTTATTCCGAACCGAGTCGGTGGATATACGGTTACGGATTTATAGTATTATTCCAAACCGAGTCGGTGGATATACGGTTACGGATTTACAGTTTCATCCAGACTGAGTCAGTAGGGAATACAGTCGGATACATAGTAGACTTTGTCGATTTCAGGATCATTCGAGGAATGATGCCTGGGAGAAATGGAAGTTTTGTGTCGATGATGGACACGGAGAAATGAATTTTATTGGGAATAAATGATGAGATTTCAGTTTTGACTATGAGATTCGTAGTATAGATTCATGATTCCACATATAATCATACGTCATACTTGTTCACAATTCTGTTAGTATGATCGTCATATTTACATTATTAACCGTTATATGTTAGTTATATTCACTGAGTTGGCAACTCACCCCCGTTGTGCCACAGTTCCTTGCAGGGGTAGAGTGGACGGTTAGTTGTGGTGCGGATCTACGTTGCATTTTTATCACATCTTTTGATAGGTAGGTTACATATGTAGTAACCTTCTATTTTGGTATTGTATTTTGTATCTAGAAAATCTCCATCAGACCTGTATATGACTTAGAGTGAGAGATGATATGTATATTATTGACAGTTGAGATCGTTTAGTTCTATAAATTGTGATTTCTTTTCTTTATGTCTGAGATTCATGTTAATGTCCTATATACAGAGATTTTATTTTCCGATATTGATATTGTTGATTCCAACTAGAAATGCAACCAAACTTAAAACCTTACACTTGTTTAATATTTTAACTTCATAACATGCGATTTTTACTTAAAAAACTAAAATTTTCTATATAAAGAATTCCGTAAAAAAGGATTTTGATCTTGGTCTTCGGCTTACTTGGACTGTGTGCATATCTTTAGATATGATACAATCTAAGTGCCGGTCACATCCAAACTTGGGTCGTGACAGATAGGATAGTGTAAGTTAATGGATTCCGTATTCAAGTACTTTGAGCCGAACTTAACGATTGAAGCTAGAACAATCGGCAACAACGTGGATTAGGGGACTTAAGCACGGTATTCATGGAATCCGGCTTATTGACCCTTGTCCGTCCGCTCTTGTCTCTTGCTTTCGCCTCCGGCCAAACCGAATGCAACCGGTCACGATTAAGAATCACCTTTACCTTGGTAGGGTAGGGTGCCTAACGGAGCGCTTGCGTAAGCTTTGGGCGAAGTTTCAAATGGAAAAGACGGGAATAGGAAATGAAAAAAGAAACGTTAACTTACAATATCTTTCTTTTCCTAACAACAATATTCACACCACCATTCACAAAACAATAAAGAGAGCAAAAGAAATGATACAAAGAAAAGAAAAGACTACGAGCAAGTAATTAAATGACATGGTAATAAATTGCAAGTAATAAAAGACAAGAATGAAAATGCACGTAAGTAAAAGAGCAAGTAAGAAAGACTATGAACCATAGAACCCAAAACAAGACATGGGTTCAATAACCAAATCTTAAACTTGCAAACTCAATGAAGAGGTTGCAAGATCAAGAAGAGGCAAAGAACTCATGGTGAATGAAGGCACAAAAAGAGAGCTTTATTAATCTTCAAGAACGATACAACCCTTGAGATCAATAACCAACCCTTAAACCTTCAAGCTCAATGAAGAGGTTGAAAGATCAAGAGAAGGTTAAGAACTCAAGGAGACTAAACTATTTACAATAAAAGAGAAAAGAAAACTTGGACTAAAGAATGACAATCCATGACTAATGAATGATCCCCTCTCCCTTGCTGCCATGATCTGCTTTTATAGGCTTCAAAGAAAATTAAATAAACAATAAAAATGAGCTGACGTGGCATCAAGGGTGTGTGTGAAGAACTGGGGCCTACTGGAGTATGTGGGGCCGGCCAGGCCGGTCCAAGAGGGAATGTGCTCGGCCAAGTTGGTGAGTTCAGGGCTCGTGCTTTGTGTGATGACTTGTGTGTCCCCTCACATCACTTTGGTGCAGTTTATTTTCTCTGATTTGGCTTGGTCTGCACCCAGGTTTTGGAGGGAATTTTGAATCTTCAATTCAACACATAATCTTTACCATTAAATGCTCATTACTTCATTCTCACATGTGCCTAAATCCATGGCTGCCCCCATTATGATCTTGTTGATTTGTTGATTTGATTTTATTTTGCACTTATTATTGGAGGGAATTTTTGAATCTTCAAATCAATACATAATCCTTAGGATTGAATGCACATTATTTCATATCCACATGTGCCCAAAAGTCTTGTGTACACACTTGTTTGTGTTTGACCATTTAGATAAAAAAGTGTGTACACAAACTTGTTGCAAAAAGGAACTCATGAAGTATCGGTCGGTTTGCGGTTCTGGTTGCAATGTCGGCTCTCAATTGATATATCCGTGCTTTTGAATGTATTTCCAGTATTATGTCATGGATACCTGTAAACTATAATACTGAGCAGACACTGGTTAATAATACCGATAAATACAACAAATAGATAATGCATGAGCAGTATTAGAATGCAGTTTTCTGATATGAACAACGGGGTAAGCTCAGTCCGAGATATATTGGACCGTTCGACATACTCTAACGAGTCGGAGAAGCGGCATATCGCTTGGCACTTCCCCCTTCATTGGAAGGAGTGCACAATGTGTTCTACATATCCCAACTCAGAAGGTATGTGAGTGACCCCAACCATATTCTTGATCACTCTGAGCTTACTGTACAACCAGACTTATCTTGTGGGAAACAACCTATTGAAATCCTGGATAGAAATGTGAAGTCACTTCGGAACAAGGAAGTAAACTTGGTTTGAGTGCTGTTGAGAAAAGATTCACCAGGAGAATCAATATGGGAACGTGAGGACGACATCCGTGTAAGATGTAACAACCCTAAACTTTATGTATGAATTTTTTTCAAAATAAAGAAAGGAACACCTAAGCCTGACCACGAGTTATAAGTTTGTTTTGCTTTTGAACAGCAAGAAGGAGCTTGTAGCTCATTGGTAAGACCTTGCACTGCTGAGACATAGCATCCGAGTTCAAATACCATCAGCCACACATACTTTTTATTTAATTTTCTTTTAATCTTTTTAGAAGCCCAAGAGTTTACACGTGCACTACACGTAGAATGTTAAGTTACAGAATATTTAAACATGTGCATGAGGGTAAACCAAGCGTCAGGGACACGTGACCAAAGAACCAAGCCCATCCGCCGGTATTGGGCCGGCAAAACCCTCGCAAAAACCAGCACCGCCGGGCTTGACCGTCGGGAATGCTCCCATCTTCTCACCCCTGCAACTTTTGGCCTACCCCACTCCCCTTACACTGTTTATTCTCTCTACACATTTCCAGAGAGCAATAAAATTCCTTAAAACCAATTTTTAATGCATATTTTAAATGCATTCTTTAACACACCAAACCCTAGTTTTTCCTATAAATACCACACCCAAATTCACACATCCTCACTCACAAATCCCTGCCAAAACTCTAAAAAACTTTCAAGTCCTCTTTGGTGTACAATTGGAGTTAGCGAAGGGCGAAGCTCCGACGAAATTCCGAAGAGATTCCGGGGACGAAACGACGTCCCAACGTTTCCCAATCCTTCTTCTACCTCTCCCCTTCCTTTAAAGCCAGTAAGTCCCTTCTTTCCCTTTCATCTCAAATTCTAGAACTTTCAAATTATAAAACCCGACGAAAGCGGAGTTAATCCGACTTCCGATTCGGTTTTTATTCAAAACTCAACTTTTCTTAATCCAGAATATACCATACTCTCACATATTGTTTAACAAACATTAATAAATCTATTAAAACACGTTTCACCGTAAAAGAATCGTTTTTGTAACTTTTATCGCCTTTTACAGAAAAATACCATATATTTTAGTTTCGACATAATAACTTTATTCCTTGCTATACCTTTAGATAACTCACGAGGTAATGGCCTACCTCACCACAAAACACGTTTTTGACATAGCACGATGAATTTTGGGATAATAGAATACGGGAAAATACGACTTTACAAATAAATACCATCAAATTATAAAACCATTTCTATAAAAAGATGTATTAAATATTTCCATGCAATTGCGCCTCTACAACCCACTTTTAGGGACCCCGTTCGGGATGGTGCGGATTATCGTACATTCTCAGGTTTAGTAGAGCGAGATGCAGACCTCCGCAAGGAGCATTCGATCTCGATGGAATTTTATACATTTTTCTTTAGAAAATGAGATTTCTACAAGAAAATAAATAAATTATTTTCATTAAATATATATATATATATCTAGTATCAAAATATCTATTTTAATTATATAAATATTCCAAATTTTTCTAAATCAAAGGAATTACTATTACATGAAAATACCATCCAAATACAACACAAGTACAATATTTCAAGAAAATACCATATACTATGAAACTAGGTTCTATTCATTAGAAATTTCACATTTTATAAAATATACATCTATGAAAACTCTAAAGACGATAATTAAATGCTTGAGGTGTATTTTGAAATTTTGCCAAAACTATTTTTACATAAAACCCAATCAGGTTATACTAAATTACAATAAGGACCCTAGTAAACATAGGTTTAAGCGAAACCAGTCTCTTGAGCCTCAGGGAGCCGGAGATATGGGTGCTTGCCTATTTAAGGTAGACAATCTAACAAACGGTGTTATCAACACGGTAATTGTCTTGGAAAAAGACACAAATCATGCCGTCCATGTGCAACGGTTACCGATAATATCATAACTAATTCAGGATTCCAAGTACTTTCTAAAGTGTCTGACTCAGACTGAGTCTCAATCTGATCAATCTAACTTGAATATGATTCAAGTATAAAACTACAATTCAACATGAATCCGTCTATTCAATCTATATCAATCTATCTTGACTGAACCGAACCAGAGATATACTCCGTCTATATGACTCTCCAATTACATCCATTCTATTTACTGATATCATGGTTTCGGCAAGTCATCCATTTACAATACAAGACAATACAATACAATCAATATAAACAATACAACCAATACAATAATACACTACGGGGTTTATAAGGGGTAAACTGGTACGGAACATGTTGAAAGTGGCACGAGGTGGTCACTTAAGACGTAATTACATCCATATCGTTGTTCTGTGGTATTATCGACGGAGCCTTATACTACGGGTTACCAAAGTCCACTGTAACACCCTAGTTCATTTATACCAATTCCAGTACACGTATTTGTTGGAGATAGTGCCCTCAGAGTCAATTATTGGATCACAGGCACGTGATTGCAATGATTGAGGGAGGACCTATCCCAGGAGGACAGTCTTACTCGAGATGATAGTATGCTATCTGGTTTATCTTTATCATCGTGTACTGCTTTAGGTGACCTGACATGTCGCTATTACACGTTGATAGAGCCCCTAGGATTCTTGCTTGACGACCAGCAGTATGATGGCGATCATATACGTGGGAGCTGGGGTCTATGAGCACATCCTTAAAAGGTCCCTAGTCGCAGGAGTTTCGAGACTGGGCATCGATACTCCATTAGTAGACTAGTGTATACAGTCGAGACCCCGACGAGGGGCGGTGGCCGGTCTCACAAGCCACTGGTGTCAGTTGGTTCACCTAAGATGTATACAGGTGCTCATTGGGTTATGAGTACACCGGACAGGACTCGCCGGGAACCTGCTAGTTGGTCTTATACCAGATGTCAGATAGCAGTTCCCAGGTGACATGTGTACAGGTTAGTTCATCGACCTGAGATCGTCATTTGTCTCGTATGAGTTCCCACTGTGCTTTGATTACTACCCTACCACGGCTCAAAGGAGTCGTGCAAACAGGTTTTAGTTGGGTACAGTCCCGAGCCACATGGAGGCAGTGAGCGGATCTGCAGGGGTTCATCTCTCCCGGTATTGGGGGTGAGGTCGCGCTGTGTCTAGGAGAGCCATTACACAAAGCCCTCGGCCGAGGCAGGAGATTTACTGGTAGGTATTCCAGTAGTGTCTCAGGGTGTTCTGGGCTTCACTCCGACACGACTTGTACCGCCTTTGGGGGTCTGACTTTTACCAACCCCCTAGGCCCGACATGCGATCCTCATAGACGAACGGACCGGACTGTACGGATATTGTCACTGACAGGCTCAGTAGGGTGTCAGGATGAGTTCGCTCATCGACGTCCCTTTTGGTCAATAGCTGGTGGCCCGTTACGTATTGGCTTATACCTTTGACGTGCTAGTGGTTAAATCCACAGCCATTGTATTGACGAGTCTTTAGAGCCCACCACACTTACAGTTACTCAAGCTTTCGGGCGAAACGCTGTAGAGGCCGTATGGAGATATGGCAGGGTCCGATCAGATACGTGCGGTATTGCACGGATCAGGATCGGACGGTTTGTACTAGTGGCCGTATAGTTATATGGCAGGGTTTGATCTGATACATGCGGTATTGCACGGATCAGGATCGAACGGATTTTACTAGCCGGTTTTGGCTTAAGCCGGTTCTAGTTTAGTACAGTGTAGATTTTGTCTCATTGCATTTGTATCCGGTCGGAATACAGATGCAGGTGTGTATGCACAGTATCGGGGTTTTCCTGTATTTTATTACGGGACCAGTTTTCTGGAGTTGCCAGTTTGCATTCCGTTCCGGCCGGTTTTCCTTTGTTCTTTCCCGGCCGGACTTTTCCGATGGAGGGGGTTATTTGCAGTTTTGCAAATAACACTTTGTGGAGGTTTTATTTGCATAATGATTGATTATGATGGCTTCATTATCTTTGCACCATTACTTGCATTTATTGTGATTTGATGAGAGGGTATGGGTTTGATTATTACAAGCATGGTTCATGTTTGTTTGTGGTCACCTTTCTACATCTCCTACACTCACCTCCCTTCATGCTAGTTATTGATTTTCTCTCCACCATTCCAAAAGAGTTTTGGCCGGCCACTTATTTGTGAGAAGAGAGAGTGTTTTCATTTTTGAGTTTGGCTATTTTGATCATCTCATTTTCATGCAAGGAAAAATAAAAGCACCATATTTTCCTTGTCCTCATTCCTCCATCCAAAGGCAACAAACCCCAAAGTGAGACTATGATTCTACACTACACTTCCTACAGCATATCTTGAGCGCGTCGATTCGCCAGCTTCGCGCCCGAGTTGCCTCGGTATTGAGGTGGGAGCCCGTAAAAGCTACAGGCGATGTGGTGCCCTTTCCGACGAGGAGGAGACGGACGGAGATCCCGCGAGGAGATCGGAGTGGAGATGAAGACCGGAGGACTCGGATCAGTCGGTACATCTCTTCCCCTCTCTTGATTGCTAGCATTAGGTTAATGGTAAACGATCCGGGTAATAGTCCGCGGTAGCGCCGGTTTCCGAGCAAGGAAAAAATTTTGATTCCGCATTTTGGCCTCGAGTACGAGGCCGGGGCGCTGCCGTGGCGCAACATGGTATCAGAGCCACGCCATTAACCTTACCTAGCTTCGTTTAATGTGTTTTGCATTTCCGATCGACCGAAATTCCAAAAACCGTATTTTTCTTCACATCAGTTTCTGTTGAAATTTTTTGAAGTCTAAAAATTTTTCAGGTGGTCTCAGAAAGATGTGCAGAGAGTTCTAAGAACTCCTGAGAAAAACGAGACAGTGAACAGTTGATTAGAGCGCGGAAGCGCGGTAGTACCCCCCTTTCTGCCGCGCTTCCGCCGCAATCTGGTGGGCTCATTGCTTCGTGTTTTTTCAGTGGGCTTCTGGGCTTTTATTAGGGGTTTTGGAATATTAAAATTGGGCCAGTTATTTCTGTGAGTGCTACAGTTTTCATTTGGGGCCCGCTTGTTAATTATTTGATCGATCGGATATTTTAAACACATTATTTCACAGTATTTACATTATATCTGCGACCGTGAATGTCACTTGATCGGTAAATCCCGTCTAACTGCTATAACCCGGTTAGACGGATTTGCGAACGTGATTTTCACGTTGATGTTCTATGTTTATGCTGTGTTGTTGCGGATCGGTCGTGGGGGATAGCCTGGATGCAATGCTAGTACAGTTTTGTTGTATTATGTACATTTGATATTGCGGGGCGAGCGTCCGACATGTGGACTGTCGTCACTGCCTGTTTGTATTATTCTTTTGGGGAACGACCTGGTTGCGGTCGATGTACCCGGTGTATGTATATTTTACTTTCTGTACTAGGATTACCCCGCGGAGGGGTGCACGGATGGCCGGGTTCTAGAGGGCAACGGGCCCGCATCTCAGGGCATTGAGACGGAGGGGGCTTCAGTCCAGGATTGGCGGGCTATTCGCCGCACCCGTAGGGGGTACAGGTTGACCCAGGAGGGGTGCCCAAGTTACCGGATTCCGTGAAGTGCTGGGTGGTCCATTCACGGTGCTGAAGGGGGCTGCCTCGCTTCAAGTTTTGGCGGGTGACTTGCCGCGCCCGTAGGGGTCTAGGATTTCATTGCACAGGCTATCCACACGACCAGGGGAACGTCGGGTTTCAGCAGCGGCTCTGTGAAACCCGGGGCTTCCAGATATCTGTATTGTTCTGTGATGCTGTACATTTCTGTGATGTTGCATTTTATTCACGCCTTGAGCGAAATACTATATATTGGTATATATATTAGTAGATGTTGTATATGTTTTTCATCCGCGCTAGTCCAGTCCCCGCTCTGCCGTTAGTTAGCTAACCTAACGGGTGATGACGGGACCCAGTGGCGAATGCGGATGGCATATACGTACGTCAGTATATTTTCGTTCTTTGTGGTGTGATCAATTGATGGGACTGCGTTGATTCGGATCAATGCAAGATAAACAAACCTAATCTGATGTTGTTGGAACATTTTTCAAAAAGCTGTTATTGCAAGGACGTTCACTTTTGTTTTGCATCGTGGTATTCATTTGGAATATCCTGCTCCTCAGTCGACGAGGCAAGGGCCGAGATCCCTTCACCAGGAGTGACCCCTTGGACAGAAGTTTGCGTCAGGGCAATAGCTTCACTATAGCCGATTACTTTTGCTTTGCATCGTGGTATTCAGTTGGAATATCCTGCACCTCATTCTACGGGGAAAGAGCCGAGATCCCTTCACCGGGAGTGACCTCTTTAGTAAAGGTTTTCGTCACTATATTTTCTAAAAGGTTATGCAGTTCCTTCAACGATATCAAGTTCATTACGCTAAAGGTTTTTCGCCAAAAACCAGCCGTAGCCCTCCGTCATTTCTTACAAGTATTACTTAGTATTCGTGCTGCGTTTGTTGACTGTGTCAAGGCGTAGTGTGCGGTAGCTAAGTAGTGTTTGTTTGCAGCATTTTAATGGGATTGGTTAGGACAGTCGTGCGGCCTTGTTGACTGTGTCAAGGGTTCGTACGGGTGGGTTTAATGCAATCCAGGATAATGACGGGCTGAACTTGACTAGGACTCTTTGATTTGTTGACTGTGTAAAGGTCACTTGGGTCCTAGGGGTAAAAAATCACATCGGGAGTTTTAAAAGAACTGAAACTTGCCAGGCATGCGCATACCTTCTGGAGTGTGGTGACGTGAGTGGATTCCGTCACGTTATCATGCGATGATAGTTGGATCCCGATTCCCACTGATGAGTTGGTTTACTCCTCGGGTGATCCGACTAATTCTTCTTTCAGGTTTGGAGGAGAATTTGAGGTACAGTGGAAGGTTTCCAGATTAGACAAAGTGGTAACCATTCTGATCTAGGTTAGAGTGCACGCTGAGTGTTTCTTTTCTCTCTCTCTTTGGCAGCGACCATTGACCCGACCCTGGACTTTGACTCAGTGACCAAGTTGACCGAACCTTCTTAACACTGGCTTTTGGATTGTCAGAGTTGCAGACCTCATTGCCACTCCTACTTTTACCCTTTTCTCCAGGACACCCCGTATTACTACGAACGTCCACTTCCATTGGACAAAACCATCGTATGGTTATATACGAACTCGAAGGAATTCGAGGATGGTTTCCGGTTCTGGAGAAAACGGATAGGATTATTCAGTTGTCTTTTCCCTTTTACCTTCTCTCAAGTTGTGAGTACTCCTTAGTTTAGGAGATAGTACACCTATTGCGCAAATTGGATAGTCTTCTTCCAAACCCTAGGCTGGTGCCGACCGGTAGGGAATGAAGAAAACCAATTAGCCTAAACGGTGTGCAGAAGGTATTAAGATTAAGACAAAGCAAGGGATTAGTAGGAGGGCAAAGTAAATTGCGACTGATATTCACGACCAAACCAAGTATTTCTTCGCCAATCCTAAATCACCTTTGTATTTCTCCAGGACACTCCGTATTACTACGCAGATCCCAGTTTATTGGATAATCCATCGTATGGTTATATACGAACTCGAAAGGAACTTGTTCCAGTTCGGGGATGGATTCTGGTTCAGGAGAAATAGGAATAAAGTACATTCAGGTGTCTTTTATCTTCACCTTCTCTCGCGTTGCGAGTGCTCCTAGGATTAGGACAGTACACCCTTTATGCTTTTTGGATAGTCTTCTTCCAAACCATAGGCTGGTGCCGAACGGTAGGGAAGGAAGAAAACCATTTGGCTTAAAGGGGTGTACAGAAGGTAATGACTAAAGACATATAAAGGGATTTGGAGAGGTGGCAAAGAATTATACGGTTACAGTTGTGAATCTGGATAATGGAAGAGGCATTACTAGGAATACCAGGATACCCCCACCGAAACATTTCAATGTTTCAGTTTCACTGTGTAATGTTAAAAGAAAACTGATTTCCCGATTAGACACTTACTCCAGGGTATGTATTTACCAGGTATGATTCTCACATCTGTATGGTTTTACAGATGATGAGTGGGAGTAAGTTATTGGGAATTGGGTGATCATCCTCATTATATCGGGATTCGTTGTAATCGGTGATATTTGAGGAGATCACCTGGGCTGTTTGCCGGTCGGCAAATATTTGGTTATGAATATCCGCTGTTGTGCACCAATTTCAAATTGATATATCTGTACGTCTATTTTCATAGAGTGAGATATACCTTTTGATATTATGTCGATGACATTTACCTATATCAGTGGATGGTTAGGTAAGGAGCATTAAACAGCGGTGTAATTCTTCTTAACCATAAGTACAGTTTTCAACCTACGACACACAGTGAAAGAGTTGTTAGACTCAGCGGACTTATATAGAGTATTGTATGTTGTCCAGTGTCCATTAGGACAGAGGGGTTGGTCCTCATACTATATTCTGTTTACTTTTAACTTCTCTAGTTCTTAGACATGTGTTTCATGGAAACACAGGGTCTAAGTTTTGAGGAGTTATAGGTATTTGAATAAAGTAGAGAACCAGGTATACCAAGTATCGGGATTCTTCAAAGTGATCGAAGATGTAGATACTTATGTATGGTATTCAGTTGATAGTAATGATAAAGAGAAATTGCTTCTCTTTCAGGTTACTCATAATTGGAAGCATTCCTAAGTTGAGTAATGCTGATCGGCCTCCTTCCATTTAGTTGACATGCACTGGAGACAGCTGCATGATTTGAATCTGGTTCAATTAAATCAGTGCCTCTGTTTCTATATTGGATATAGAACAGTTCATATCTTGACATTGTTAAGGTACGGGGAGTTGTCCGGCTTATGCTTAAAACCAGACACTGGACATCTCTAGGCACGTTTCTGTAATGGCTGTTTGTGGGTTGACCCAGGCTATGACGAGGGTTGATTTTCTACCATCTGGCAGATTAATAGAAATATTGTTCTAGACTCGCCACAGTTTTATTAAAAATGGATTTTTTCAAAAACAGCAGTGGGAGTATGGTAGAACTGGAAGTGATTCCAGAACCGCAAACGATTACTGAAGATTTAATAAGGAACCTAAAGATTCAATCTGATTTGACATTCCATTGGCCACTCCGCAGATATGGTGGGTAACTTCAGGCACCCGAGAGGTACTCCGGTAGCCTCAAGGACGGTGACAGGGAAGTTCTTGTTTACCCACACTTGCCATTGTTGTTGTTCCAGGCTGCGAGACCCGGCAGGAGGATGAGTATAGCGTCGTTCTAAACTAGCTTTAGAAGTGCACGTCTGTATGACTCTGCCAGAAGGTTGTCGTAGTCAGTGGGAGCAGCGGAAGCATTGGTGGACATCAGGCTTATGTTTATTTATAGACTAAAGCAGATGTAGCGGAGATAGATCATCCATTTCTGATGTAACAGTCATAGGTTTGACGTCATCAGAATAGGGGATGGATCTGTTGAGAAGGTAGTAGGAAGTGATATTCCTATACTCCGATCGGTTATACTTTGGTCGTCACACAGTGGTTTCTCCACAAGGGACTTGGATATTATATCAGACATACTGGTTACTAGATCTATGGTTTTAGATCTAGATTTGGGTGGTTTCCCAATCTGGGTACCTTGACAGCATTCTATGAGTATTTAGAATGGACGACTCCTGACACGGTAGTGCACCTGCAGTTGATGGAGTCACCCTCTCTAAAGGTGTCTTATAGACTAAAGAGGAGAGGGATACTCATGATTGGCAGATCACTTGCTTAGGCAATTGAGTCAATCATGAGATGTCAAGTACCGCACCAGATATTGTTCTTGCACTAGATGCAATAAGTTGATATTGATCCAATCCTGGAGAAACAGTCGGAAGCAGTCTTAGAACATAAGTTGATATTCTAGGGATATGATAACGGCAGCCTCCTTTAGGAGACAGTTATCATTCCAGGCTTCCAAGGTGACATGGACGACAAGGAGGTTGTCAGAGTTATAGTTCTCCCTCTGATGAGGGACTGTATTTTGGACAGGTGGTCCAAGGCAATACTGAGGGAGGCATGGCGCAGAATACTGATTAAGTTCAGTGGATGATACAGTCTAAGAAGTTTGGATTTGGAGTTCATTTATGAGCTAGGTCCCATCAGACATCCAGACTTTCTAAGACAGGTATTGCTCATTTCGGGAGATGGCCTTCTCCGCGAACTTGAGAAATAGAGAGACATAGAAAGAAACATCACAGCGGATCCACTCACTGAGGCTATTCCTCGAACGCAATAGTTTCGCAAACAAGCTTTGTGAGACTGACTAGTAGAGGAGTTGGGTGTTCGGTATCACACGGGCTGTGAGTATGCGACATCGCAATAATTAGCCTTGAGTGCAAGTGGGAGATTGTTGGAGATAGTGCCCTCAGAGTCAATTATTGGATCACAGGCACGTGATTGCAATGATTGAGGGAGGACCTATCCCAGGAGGACAGTCTTACTCGAGATGATAGTATGCTATCTGGTTTATCTTTATCATCGTGTACTGCTTTAGGTGACCTGACATGTCGCTATTACACGTTGATAGAGCCCCTAGGATTCTTGCTTGACGACCAGCAGTATGATGGCGATCATATACGTGGGAGCTGGGGTCTATGAGCACATCCTTAAAAGGTCCCTAGTCGCAGGAGTTTCGAGACTGGGCATCGATACTCCATTAGTAGACTAGTGTATACAGTCGAGACCCCGACGAGGGGCGGTGGCCGGTCTCACAAGCCACTGGTGTCAGTTGGTTCACCTAAGATGTATACAGGTGCTCATTGGGTTATGAGTACACCGGACAGGACTCGCCGGGAACCTGCTAGTTGGTCTTATACCAGATGTCAGATAGCAGTTCCCAGGTGACATGTGTACAGGTTAGTTCATCGACCTGAGATCATCATTTGTCTCGTGTGAGTTCCCACTGTGCTTTGATTACTACCCTACCACGGCTCAAAGGAGTCGTGCAAACAGGTTTTAGTTGGGTACAGTCCCGAGCCACATGGAGGCAGTGAGCGGATCTGCAGGGGTTCATCTCTCCCGGTATTGGGGGTGAGGTCGCGCTGTGTCTAGGAGAGCCATTACACAAAGCCCTCGGCCGAGGCAGGAGATTTACTGGTAGGTATTCCAGTAGTGTCTCAGGGTGTTCTGGGCTTCACTCCAACACGACTTGTACCGCCTTTGGGGGTCTGACTTTTACCAACCCCCTAGGCCCGACATGCGATCCTCATAGACGAACGGACCGGACTGTACGGATATTGTCACTGACAGGCTCAGTAGGGTGTCAGGATGAGTTCGCTCATCGACGTCCCTTTTGGTCAATAGCTGGTGGCCCGTTACGTATTGGCTTATACCTCTGACGTGCTAGTGGTTAAATCCACAGCCATTGTATTGACGAGTCTTTAGAGCCCACCACACTTACAGTTACTCAAGCTTTCGGGCGAAACGCTGTAGAGGCCGTATGGAGATATGGCAGGGTCCGATCAGATACGTGCGGTATTGCACGGATCAGGATCGGACGGTTTGTACTAGTGGCCGTATAGTTATATGGCAGGGTTTGATCTGATACGTGCGGTATTGCACGGATCAGGATCTAACGGCTTTTACTAGCCGGTTTTGGCTTAAGCCGGTTCTAGTTTAGTACAGTGTAGATTTTGTCTCATTGCATTTGTATCCGGTCGGAATACAGATGCAGGTGTGTATGCACAGTATCGGGGTTTTCCTGTATTTTATTACGGGACCAATTTTCTGGAGTTGCCAGTTTGCATTTCGTTCCGGCCGGTTTTCCTTTGTTCTTTCCCGGCCGGACTTTTCCGATGGAGGGGGTTATTTGCAGTTTTGCAAATAACACTTTGTGGAGGTTTTATTTGCATAATGATTGATTATGATGGCTTCATTATCTTTGCACCATTACTTGCATTTATTGTGATTTGATGAGAGGGTATGGGTTTGATTATTACAAGCATGGTTCATGTTTGTTTGTGGTCACCTTTCTACATCTCCTACACTCACCTCCCTTCATGCTAGTTATTGATTTTCTCTCCACCATTCCAAAAGAGTTTTGGCCGGCCACTTATTTATGAGAAGAGAGAGTGTTTTCATTTTTGAGTTTGGCTATTTTGATCATCTCATTTTCATGCAAGGAAAAATAAAAGCACCATATTTTCCTTGTCCTCATTCCTCCATCCAAAGGCAACAAACCCCAAAGTGAGACTATGATTCTACACTACACTTCCTACAGCATATCTTGAGCGCGTCGATTCGCCAGCTTCGCGCCCGAGTTGCCTCGGTATTGAGGTGGGAGCCCGTAAAAGCTACAGGCGATGTGGTGCCCATTCCGACGAGGAGGAGACGGACGGAGATCCCGCGAGGAGATCGGAGTGGAGATGAAGACCGGAGGACTCGGATCAGTCGGTACATCTCTTCCCCTCTCTTGATTGCTAGCATTAGGTTAATGGTAAATGATCCGGGTAATTGTCCGCGGTAGCGCCGGTTTCCGAGCAAGGAAAAAATTTTGATTCCGCATTTTGGCCTCGAGTACGAGGCCGGGGCGCTGCCGTGGCGCAACAGTATTTCTTTATTTATGGTCTTTTCCTGATTTACTGTGTTTTGGGTGCGAATGGTGTATTTGACATCTGCATTTGCATCCTACCCGATCTGTTTGCTAGAAACCCGTCTTGATTCCTGTTCATGATTTATCCTGGCTTGTTGTATGGATCCGTGCACTTTCATTATTATACACTGCATACTGGCATTATCTGGCATCCGCATTTATCAACATAACATTTTTAAGTCACATAAAATATTTTAAAAATACATTGCATGACCTGCATGATACCCCTGACCCTGTGGTAGCATCCGCGCATCTTGTTCTCATCCCGTTAAGTGAAACAGACTTGTTTGGATGGCTACGCGCATGTACGTGCATCCGTTCTTGGGGGTATGCATTTTCGTTACCTGGATATCCAAATTTAGTTTTGGTCGACATATATATTTTTCGTATTTTGAAACTAAATTTTAGACCCGACCCGGGCGTGGTTTGGACTAAGTTTGTATTTACCGGAAAATCAAATTTTATAATATAATATTTAAAAATAAATCGACAGTTTAAAATATTTTTAACTTACAAAATCTTATTTTAAATTTAAATCCTAACCTATTTTTAACAAACCCAACCCCACTCTGTCTCTCTCCTCTTTCTCTCTTCTCGTTCTTTCTCTTTCTCTCTCCCCCTCACTCAGTCTCTTTCTATCTCCTTTCTCTCTACTCTCACGCCCTCTCTCTCTCATCTCGCGGGCACTGTGTGTACCTCAAGTCACGTCACCACCGCGCCGATCTCGTCACCTCCCTTCACGAGATTCCTTCTTTCTCTCCCTCTTCTTCCTATTTAAATCCTCGAGAAGCCCCCATAACCCATCAAGCTCCTCTGCCTCCTCAACCCTAACCCTAAAAACTTCATCTCCTCTTCACCCTCAACCTCACCGAGACTCCATCTCCTCCTCCTCGTCATCTCCTTCTTCTTCTTTCTCCTTTCCCGAGCACCTCCTGCAACCCCTGCACACCTACAGCACACTTCGTCGCCGTCCTCTCATCTCCGGCGACCCCAGCTTCACACTACCACCATCTTCTCCTCTCCTCCTCCTCTCGCCTCCACCTTCATCATCTTCTCTTCATCACTCACCTAGCCTGCACCAAGACCAAGCCCAAACCCTAACCTAACCCTAACTCCTCGAAGCCAAGCCCTAGCTAGCCGCCGTTGATCTCCTCGACACCGTCACCTCTCTCCTGACCCGTGTGCACCAAAACTCAGTAAGCAATCCCTTCTCTCTTCTTCTTCTTCCTCCTCTTCTTTTCTTTTCTTTTTCTTTATCTTTCTTGAAATCGGGATTTCAGCGATCGCCGGAGCCGTGACCGTCGCCGACGTTCCAGACGACCCAGTGGACATACCTTACCTGTGTGATCACCCTCTTGCATTGCTTGGACCCATCCCGCGTGCCGTGCATGTGTTGCGACGTTTTACCGACGTCGGACGTGCCGTACATATCCGTTTCGTGATCCGTCGAGGCAAGTTTATCTTGCTACATGCTACATTACTTTATATACATCTATTTTAACAAATATAATACTTGGATTTCAAATCGTGCATCCCAAGTTCTCGTTTTACAATTTTACAATGCCTGTATAGATCAGTTCATATCATTTCAGATCTAGGGCATACAAACTTATCTTGTTACATACTATATTACCATATACTGCATCAAATTGAATAGTTACATCTCATATTGTTTAGTTATATGTCCCGCACTTGCAAGTTTATCATTTTACGGTTATATGACATCCGTATGCATCTATATCATGATTTACACATCTAGTCGCATGCTAAATCATCTTGCTACATGCTAGGTATAGTTTTACGCATCCATATGAATCAAATGTTACTCGTTTATCACATTATTTATCCATATTACAGTTTTACAGTTTTCGGATACCTGTTTGCATCCATATCATGTAATATACATATAGCTGCATCTACAGTCACATTAATACTTAATACTGTTATATTAACACCTCATGTTTAATAAAGTGCATCACAATTAGTATTGGAACTATAAAACGTAACCCTAATCGATAATTGTGCATCCATACCATTTATTTTATACCTATTCACATACCATGTTACATTATTTCATTTTATTGTCATATTAGTACTCCATACTTGATTTTATGCACCCATACTTACTATAGTTTGATTATAAGCACCCGCTTGATACCTGTGCACTACTTGACATGACCTGATACACTACTTGACCTGACTTGATACCTGTGCACTACCTGACATGACCTGATATACCACAGCCTAACTTGATACCTAAACTTGTCACTAATGCCGACAATCTTGACCTGTTGTCCCTACGGACATATTATGTTGTCTACACAGACAAACCTGTACCTGCTTGATCCTGTGTTGGCATTAGCTTCAGATTTATCAATACCTGACTTGAACACATAACTTGGGGGTATGGAGAAATCAATGATGAAACCTGACTCGTAACTCGACAGTTCGATACTTATACTGATCAGTTTTATAGGCTAGACCAGCCCTGGGATGATACTTCTGACATCATTTATCTATACATGTTACCTATTTACTGCCTAGCGGCACGTCTCAGATTCAGCCCAAGAATCTTGACCGTGGTCCCGGGCATGCACGGGATACTATTGAGTTAAATCGATGATTCATTAAATTGATTTCAAAGACTTGAAAGTAGTTAACCGAGTATTTAGTTCAGATTACTCAACGCACGTCACATGTGCTTATACTCTTCACTGTTCATTATTCGTGTCACTGTTATACTTTTATTACTGTTCATACTCATGCCTGCATATCCTGTTATCTCCTGATTATATTATTGTTGATATTATGACGCACTGACGTCTAGATTTTCCATGGCCCAGATTCTCTACCTTTGCAGCTGACCGATCAGGAGTATTTCAGTGTACATGCCGAGCAGTGAGGACCTGTTAGTATTTTAGTTTAGTTTTCTTTCAGCATTCTCATTTCTGATGTGAGCCCGTATTTGGGACATACATTCCAGATTATTATTGTTTATTGGATCTATTGCTTCCGCATTTATTTCTTAACTCGTTTATTCTGGCATATGGACATGTACTAGATAGTTCATTTTATTTCTACTATTCTTGATATCTTCTAGACAGCCGTAATGTGACTGTGGAAGGATCTTTCCTAGCCACAGGTAGCATGGTTGGCTCTGTCACGTGACTATCTTAGTGCACTCTGGTAAGCGGGACGTGACAGGGTTTGTTTGGTATCAGAGCCATAGGATTTAGGATAATCGGGTTTAATTCTTTTGTAGTTGGGTATTGGACCCAATACACGAATCAGAATACTCATAACTAGGAACATGTCCTGCCACATTGTTATCATGATTCTTGAATCATATCTTTCTCTTGATCCTTGTCTTGACGATATGCAAGCAACTTTGCATCTCGGCTTGAAACCGTTTGGTTCCCTATTGTTTCTCCATGTTCCTTTGATTCTGATACTAGGATTTGGGCGACTTGAACGGAGTTATGTGATTGTAACTATGAACTGCAGCATGATTACAATACGGTACTCTATTTAAGTAACTTGGAGTCCTGGTCTTGATTCATGGTCGTGAAATTTCCTTGATTCTCTCAGTTTCATTGCTTACCAGTTCATGTTTTGCAGATTTCTTGGTGATCGATACCGGCAGTTTTGATGTTGTCTTGGGAATGGATTTTCTCGGCACTTTCCATGATCACATTGATTGTTGGGCAATGAAAGTGATTTTCCAGATTCCCGGACATCCGGAGTTTGTTTTGCTGGAGGAAGCAGTTCTGTCAGGCCAGTCGAGTTTAGGATAGGCCGACAAGCAGTGTTCTTTCATCAATGGAAGTTGATAAGAAGGAAGCGCAAGCTGTAGTTCGAGAGTTCATGGACGTATTCGAGGACATCTCGGGTTTACCGCCAAAACGAGATGTGGAGTTCACGATCGATCTTGTTCCTGGTGCAGCACCAATCTCAAAGGCTTACTATTTAATGGCACCAGTAGAGTTGGAAGAAGTCAAGAAGTAGGTTACTGAGTTACTTGAGAAGGGTTGGATTCGCCACAGTAATTCACCTTGGGGAGCTCCAGTTCTTCTAGTAAAGAAGAAAGATGGCACAAGAAGGATGTGCATCGATTATCGAGAATTAAACCGGGTGACTATTAAGAACAAATACCCGATCCCTCGCATTGGCGAATTATTCGAGCAACTTAGTGGCCCGAGGGTATTCTCGAAGCTGGATTTGCGATCCGGATATCATCAGGTCCGAGTTAAACCAGAGGATATTTGCAAGACTTCGTTCCGAACTCGATATGGGCATTACGAGTATTTAGTGATGCCATTCGGAGTCACGAATGCACCGGCGATATTTATGGACTTGATGAACCGAATCTTTTCACTGTTCTTGGACCAGTTTATAATGGTGTTCATCGATGATATTCTGGTCTATTCGAGAAGCCTAGAAGAGCATGCAGAACACTTGAAGATCGCACTGCAGAAGTTGAGGCAAGAAAGATTATAGGCAAAGATGAGCAAGTGCGAGTTTTGTCTTGAAGAAGTGAAGTTTTTGGGGCATGTCGTATCTGGAGATGGAATTGCCGTTGACCCTGAGAAGATTGCAGCAGTTCGAGATTGGCCGATTCCGAAGAACGTAGCAGAGATCAGAAGTTTTTTTAGACTTGCCAGGTATTACAGAAGATTCGTGGAGAATTTTGCCCGTTTGGCTGAGCCTTTGACTAAGCTTACGCGTAAGGAAGGACCGTTTGTATGGACGGATAAGTGTGTGTCAGCTTTTGAGGCGTTGAAGCAAAGGTTGATAACCGCTCCTATTTTGACTGTACCAGACAGTTCCGGAGGATTGGTGATTTACAGCGACGCATCTGGAAAAGGTTTGGGATGTGTTTTGATGCAACATGGGAAGGTTATAGCTTACGCATTGAGACAGTTGAAGGTCCATGAGAAGAATTGCCCAACTCATGATTTGGAGCTTACAGCTGTGATTTTCGCTTTGAAGATTTGGAGACACTACTTATTGGGCGAAAGGGTCGAAGTATTCACCTATCACAAAAGCCTAAAGTATGTGTTCACGCAGAAAGAGCTTAACATGAGGCAGCGTAGATAGTTAGAGCTGATGGGTGACTATGATCTTGATCTTAAGTACCATCCGGGGAAAGTTAATGTAGTGCCGGATGCGCTTAGTCGGTTGCCAGTAATTCGGATGTTGACTGCACAAAAGGAGCTTATCAAAGATTTTCGGAGATTCGAGTTGGAGATCGTGCTACCGCATTCTTCAGAACAGTTGATGCAGCTGCAAGTACAATCGTCCTTGATCGAGAATATTAAAGCAGCGCAGTCACAGGACCCAAGATTGCAGAAGTTTCGAGAACAGGTTGAAGCAGGACTTCGAACGTACTTGTTGATTCATGAAGATGGTTTGTTGCGATATGGTAGCCGTTTGTGTGTGCCAAAAGGAGACATTCGTGAAGATGTTATGAAGGAGGCACACAGTTCAGCGTATTCCGTATATCCAGGAGGCACAAAGATATACCGTGATCTAAGACAACATTTCTGGTGGGAAGGCATGAAAGGGGAGATTGCTCGTTTTGTAGCGAAGTGCTTGGTGTGTCAGCAAGTTAAGGCTGAATATCAAAAGGTTGCTAGTTTATTACAACCACTCCCGATTCCTCAATGGAAGTGGGAACATATAACCATGGATTTCGTGAGAGCTCTACCGCGGAGTCTAAAGGGCAACAATGCAGTTTGGGTGATTATTGATCGATTGACCACAGTAGCTCATTTCATACCATTTTGAGTTGGTCAATCAACGAAAGCGTTAGCGGAACGGTACATGCAGGAGATTGTAAGATTGCATGGAGTACCAATGAGTATCGTGTCCGACCGTGACACCCGATTCTTATCACACTTCTAGAGGAGTTTATAGGAAAGTTTGGGGACGCGATTGAAGTTTAGCACTGCTTATCATCCTCAGACAGATGGCCAGTCGGAGAGAACGATCCAAACTCTTGAAGACATGTTGAGAGCTTGCATGTTAGACTTCAAGGGTTCGTGGGAGGATCATCTACACTTGGCGGAGTTTTCGTACAACAACAGTTTTCAGGCGACTATTCAGATGGCTCCATTCGAAGCGTTGTATAGTCGCAAGTGTCGCTCACCTGTTTGTTGGGACGATGTTGGAGAGCGAAGATTGTTGGGACTGTATTTGATCGTACAAACAGTAGAGAAGGTTAATACTATTCGGAATCACATAAAGGCAGCACAAGATCGGCAGAAGAGTTGGGCCGACTCATCGAGAAGACCTCTAGAGTTCGCTGTTAGTGATCTGGTGTTCTTGAATATATCACCGACTAGAGGAGTGATTCGTTTTGGGAGTCGAGACAAGCTTAGTCCTCGATTCGTAGGGCCTTTCGAGATTTTGGAGCGTATTGGAGAAGTGGCTTATCGATTGGCGTTACCACCATCTTTGGCGAATGTTCATGACGTGTTTCACGTAGCTCAACTCCGTAAGTATGTTCGAGATAAAACACACGTGCTGGATCATTCAGAGCTGACTGTAAGAGAGGATTTGACTTTTGAGGAACGACCGATGTCGATTGTTGATCAAAGAGAAAAAGTCCTTAAGAACAAGGTTATCCCTCTTGTACTTGTTTCTTGGGGAAATCGCTCGCATGGAGAATCAACTTGGGAACGAGAAGACGAGATTCAACAGAAATTTCCACACCTATTCTTGTAGATTCTTGATTGTTTATCTTTTCTTGTTTTGGAAATTCTTTTTGTAGTTGGGTATAATGTAACACCCTAGTTCATTTATATCAATTCCAGTGCACGTATTTCTTTATTTATGATATTTTCCTGATTTACTGTGTTTTGGGTGCGAATAGTGTATTTGACATCTGCATTTGCATCCTACCCGACCTGCTTGCTAGAAACCCGTCTTGATTCCTATTCATGATTAATCCTAGCTTATTGTATGGATCCGTACACTTTCATTATTATACACTGCATACTGGCATTATCTGGCATCTGCATTTATCAATATAACATTTTTAAGTCACATAAAATATTTTAAAAATACATTGCATGGCCTGCATGATACCTCTGACCCTGTGGTAGCATCCGCGCATCTTGTTCTCGTCCCGTTCAGTGAAACGGACTTGTTTGGATGGCTACGCGCACGTACGTGCATCCGTTCTTGGGGGTATGCATTTTCGTTACCCGGATATCCAATTTTAGTTTTGGTCGACACATATATTTTTCGTATTTTGAAACTAAATTTTAGACCTGACCCGGGCGTGTTTTGGACTATATTTGTATTTAATGGAAAATCAAATTTTATAATATAATATTTAAAAATAAATCGACAGTTTAAAATATTTTTAACTTACAAAATCTTTTTTTAAATTTAAATCCTAACCTATTTTTAACCAACCCAGCCCCACTCTGTCTCTCTCCTCTCCCGCAGACCCCACCAGCTCTCTCTCTTCTCTTTCTCTCTCCCCCGCACTCAGTCTCTCTCTTCTTTCTCTTTCCTCTCACGCCCTCTCTCTCTCATCTCGCGGGCACTGTGCGTTCCTCGAGTCGCGTCACCGCCGTGCCGATCTCGTCACCTCCCTTCATGAGATTCCTTCTTTCTCTCCATCTTCTTCCTATTTAAATCCCCGAGCAGCCCCCATAACCCATCAAGCTCCCCTGCCTCCTCAACCCTAACCCTAAAAACTTTATCTCCTCTTCACCCTCAACCTCACCGAGCCTCCATCTCCTCCTCCTCGCCATCTCCTTCTTCTTCTTTCTCCTTTCCCAAGCACCTCCCGCAACCCCTGCACACCCACAGCACACCTCCTCGCCGTCCCCTCACTTCCGGCGACCCCAGCTTCACACCACCACCATATTCTCCTCTCCTCCTCCTCTCTCCTCCACCTTCATCATCTTCTCTTCATCACTCACCCAGCCTGCACCAAGACCGAGCCAAAACCCTAACCTAACCCTAACTCCTCGAAGCAAAGCCCTAGCTAGCCGCCGTTGATCTCCTCGACACCGTCACCTCTCTCCTGACCCCTGTGCACCAAAACCCAGTAAGCAATCCCTTCTCTCTTCTTCTTCCTCCTCTTCTTTTCTTTTCCTTTTCTTTATCTTTCTTGAAATCGGGATTTCAGCGATCGCCGGAGCCGTGACCGTCGCTGCCGTTCCAGACGACCTAGTGAATGTACCTTACCTGCGTGATCACCCTCTTGCATTGCTTGGACCCGTCCCGCATGCCGTGCGTGCATTGCGACGTTTTACCGACGTCAGACGTGCCGTACATATCCGTTTCATGATCCGTCGAGGCAAGTTTATCTTGTTACATGCTACATTAGTTTATATATATCTATTTTAACAAATATAATACTTGGATTTCAAATCGTACATCCCAAGTTCTCGTTTTACAATTTTACGATGTCCGTATAGATCCGTTCATATCATTTCAGATCTAGGGCATACAAACTTATCTTGTTACATACTATACTACCATATACTGCATCAAATTGAATAGTTACATCTCATATTGTTTAGTTATATGTCCCGCACTTGCTAGTTTATCATTTTACGGTTATATGACATCCGTATACATCTATATCATGATTTACACATCTAGTCGCATGCTAAATCATCTTGCTACATGCTAGGTATAGTTTTACGCATCCATATGAATCAAATGTTACTCGTTTATCACATTATTTATCAATATTACAGTTTTACAGTTTTCGGATACCCGTTTGCATTCATATCATGTAATATACATATAGCTGCATCTACAGTCACATTAATACTCAATACTGTTATATTAACACCCCATGTTTAATAAAGTGCATCACAATTAGTATTGGAACTATAAAACGTAACCCTAATCGATAATTGTGTATCCATACCATTTATTTTATACCTATTCACATACCATGTTACATTATTTCATTTTATTGTCATATTAGTACTCCATACTTGATTTTATGCACCCATACTTACTATAGTTTGATTATAAGCACCCGCTTGATACCTGTGCACTACTTGACATGACCTGATACACTACTTGACCTGACTTGATACCTATGCACTACCTGACATGACCTGATGTACCACAGCCTGACTTGATACTTGATCTTGTTACTAATGCCGACAATCTTGACCTGTTGTCCCTACGGACATATCCTGTTGTCTACACAGACAAACCTGTATCTGCTTGATCCTGTGTTGGCATTAGCTTCAGATTTATCAATACCTGACTTGAACACATAACTTAGGGGTATGAGGAAATCAATGATGAAACCTGATTCGTAACTCGACAGTTCGATACTTATACTGATCAGTTTTATGGGCTAGGCCAGCCCTGGGATGCTGCTGCAGACATCATTCATCTATACATGTTACCTATTTACTGCCTAGCTGCACGTCTCGGATTCAGCCCGAGAATCTTGACCGTGGTCCCCGGAATGCACGGGATACTATTGAGTTACATTGACGATTCATTAAATTGATTTCAAAGACATGAGAGTAGTTAACCCAGTATTTAGTTCAGATTACTCACCGCACGTCACATGTGCTTATACCCCTCATTGTTCCTTATTCGTGTTACTGTTATACTTTTATTACTATTCATACTCATGCCTGCATATCCTGTTATCTCCTGATTATATTATTGTTGATATTATGAAGCACTGACGTCTGGGTTTTGCATGGCCCAGATCCTCTACCTTTGCAGCTGACCGATCAGGAGTATTTTAGTGTACAGGCCGAGCAGTGAGGACCTTTTAGTATTTTAGTTTAGTTTTCTTTCAGCATTCCCATTCCTGATGTGAGCCCGTATTTGGGACGTACATTCCAGATTATTATTGTTTATTGGATCTATTGCTTCCGCATTTATTTCTTGACTCGTTTTTTCTGGCATATGGACATGTACTAGATAGTTCATTTTATTTCTACTGTTCTTGATATCTTCTAGACAGCCGTAATGTGACTGTGGAAGGATCTTTCCTAGCAACGGTAGCATGGTTGGCTCTGTCACGTGCCTATCTTAGCGCACTCTGGGAAGCGGGGCGTGACAGGGTTTATTTGGTGTTAGAGCCATAGGATTTATGATAATCGGGTTTAATTCTTTTGTAGTTGGGTATTGGACCCAATACACGAATCTGAATACTCGTAACTAGAAACATGTCCTGCCACATTGTTATCATGATTCTTGAATCATATCTTTCTCTTGATCCTTGTCTTGACTATATGCAAGCAACTTTGCATCTCGGCTTGAAACCGTCTGGTTCCCTATTGTTTCTTCCTGTTCCTTTGATTCTGATACTAGGATTTGGGCGACTTGAACGGAGTTATGTGATTGTAACTATGAACTGCAGCATGGTTACAATGCGGTACTCTATTTAAGTAACTTGGAGTCCTGGTCTTGATTCATTTCCTTGATTTATGGTCGTGAAATTTCCTTGATTCTCTCAGTTTCATTGCTTACCAGTTCATATTTTGCAGATTTCTTGGTGATCGATACCGGCAGTTTTGATGTTGTCTTGGGAATGGATTTTCTCGGCACTTTCCATGATCACATTGATTGTTGGGCAATGAAAGTGATTTTCCAGATTCCCGGACATCCGGAGTTTGTTTTGCTGGAGGAAGCAGTTCTGTCGGGCCAGTCGAGTTTAGGATAGGCCGACAAGCAGTGTTCTTTCATCAATGGAAGTTGATAAGGAGGAAGTGCCAGCTGTAGTTCGAGAGTTCATGGGCGTGTTCGAGGACATCTCGGGTTTACCGCCAAAACGAGATGTGGAGTTCGCGATCGATTTTGTTCCTGGTGCAGCACCAATCTCAAAGGCTTACTATCCAATGGCACCAGTGGAGTTGGAAGAAGTCAAGAAGCTGGTTACTTAGTTACTTGAGAAGGGTTGGATTCGCCGCAGTAATTCACCTTGGGGAGCTCCAGTTCTTCTAGTAAAGAAGAAAGATGGCACAAGAAGGTCGTGACATCCACGGTGTAAGTTGGACTCCTCTCGTATACACTGGCATTTTCTGTACCAAGCTACAAACAACTGCGTTAACTTAAAAATATAATACAGTTATAATCTTCTCTGTCTATTCTACTTCTCTCTCATCTTTGGGACTTACCGAGCGATTATTCGCTGATGACATTCCTTTTCTTCTTTCTTTGGAATGTTGTCAGGTGGATCGGACCTTCTGGAGACAGAGCCCACCAGCGAGGACTTTGATCAGATAGCTTTCGACCCAGAGATCTAGTTTACTTGTACATATTTTAATTATGTTATGCCATTGTTTAGGCATTGCTTTCATTCCATGTATTTACTTTTCATTGTATTGTAAAAATAATGTTAATAAATAAAGTTGTTGTTCATTTACATCTTGTCTCTTGTGTACTTTTTTTTATATTGCTTAGATACGCTTAGTGTGTTTACTTCTGAGTAAATACGTAGCGGGCATCGCCGCGTTCCCTTGCCCGTATATTAGGAAGCGGGGCATGACACAAGATACCTTCATTTGTTTGTAAACTAGTCCTTAAAATAATTATAAATTTCGAGGACGAAATTTTTGTAAGGAGGGTAGAATGTAACAACTTCAATTTCAATGTATAGACAATTCATTAAAAAGTTAATATACAAATGGAGTATTTGCAATCCTGTGTACACTATAAGTATTTTATTTGCTTTTGAATAGCAAGAAACAGCTTGTAGCTCATTGGTAAAGCCTTGCACTGCTGTGACGTAGCCCCTGTGATCAAATCCCCCCAGCCACATTATCTTTTTATTAATTTTTCTTTTAATCTTTTAGAAGCCCAAGGGTTTACACGTGCACTACACGTAAAATGAAGAGTTACAGAATAAACAAACATGTGCACTGGGGTATATCAGACAACGGGGACACGTGGCAAAATCCCAAGCACCCATCGCTGGAAGATGGCCGGCAAGATTTGCTCCTAGACCGGCACCGCCGGGCCGCCCGTAGGGGATAGTCCCCAATTTTCTCCCCTGGCACCTTTTTGTTGGGTTAAAGCAGCGCCCCAGCCATCAAACCGTGTCCAAATACGGAACAAAATTTTTCTAAACTGGCGCTACCACAACCCGATGCCCGGATCTTCCCAAAACCCTATACTAGCAAGCTATAAAATGAGTTAGAGATGGTTATACCGAATGAACCAAGTCCTTCGGGTCTTCAACCATCATCCCAAGCTCCTAATGGTCGCGGATCGAATTTGGTTGCCGGTCTTCCTCCATCTACGATGATCCACCTGAGGGAAACGACGCAAGCTCCAGCCTTGCCAAGCGAGGCAACCGACGCTCCAAGGTTGCTAGCAATGGAGAGTGGAGGTGTAGGAATATGTCGCTATAATTTTTCTCTCATCACAAATGCTCCAAGAGCAACTCAAGAAGATGAAGAGAAGGTGAGGAAACATGTGGCATGAGCAACTAAAGAAAAATGGCTAAGTCTTTTTCCAAGTGAGAATGAGAGTGAGCATGTGATGAAGCAAGTGATAAATCAAGTGAAGAAAAGAAATGAGCAAGGCCACTCAAAAATGTGGCTGCCCCCCTCACTCTCTCAATCATGCACACAAAAAATATCTCTTCATTTTACAAATAAACAAATGCATGCAATACCTCTCTACATGCTCAAGCCCATGCTCATGCCAACTCACCCCTCCACCTCATTTCCAAAATGATTTTCTAAAAAGAAAATCAATAATGCGGTGATCATCTTCTAGAAGCTATTCCGTATAAATACGGAATACTTCCTGGTACACGTATCGAAATACATATACTCGTATTCGTATCAAAATACGAATAGCCAATAGAGAAAATGAACAGTGAACAATAATACTAGAATACATATATATAAAAACATATATATATATATATAAATTATTAAATCAAAGCCTGATGTAATAATCCGGCTTAATCCTAAGCCGCCGGTATTATCAACCGTCCGATTAAAGTCTGTGCAACCTGTACACATATTTAATCGGACACCTGTATGTAGCAACATACATCATCTACACCATATCGCCTGAACCTTGAAAACTCTCTGTGTGGGACTCTAAAGACTCGTCAATACGCTGGCAGTGGGTTTAACTACAAGCACGTCAGCGACACTAGCTGTACGTAACGGCTACCCAGGTATTGAGCGAAAACAAGGCCGACGAGCAAACTCATCCAAATCTCTACTGAGCCTGACAGTGACAATATCCGTACAGTCCGGTCTGTTTGTCTAAGAGTATCGCATATCGAGTCTAGGGGGTGGATAAAGTCAGACCCCTAATAACGCAATAATTAGTGTCAGCATGTAACCCATCACCACCCGAGAAACTATCGATCCTGGATCGGTAATTCTCGTCTACCCCGACCGAGGATTTCTGGTGATGGCCACCCGTGCACAACGCGACATCAACCCCCAATACCGGGAGAGGCGAATCCCCGACGATCCGCACACTGCCTCCATGTGGCTCGGGACTGTACCCAACTAAAACATGTTTGCACAACTCTTTTGGGCCGTGGTAGGGTAGTATTCAAAGCACAGTGGGAACTCACATGAGACAAATGACGATCTCAGGTCGACAGACTAACCTGTACACATGTCATCTGGGAACTGCCATCTGATAATAGGTATAATACCCTCTAGTAGGTTCATGGCTAGCCGTCCAGTGTATTCATAATCCAATGAGCACCTGTATACTATCTTAGGTGAACAAATTAACATCAATGGCTTGTGAGACCTTGCCACCGCTCTTCGTCAGGGTCTCGATCAGTATACACTGGTCTACACTGGAGTATCGATGCCCGGTCTCGAAACTCCCACAACTAGGGACATTTAAGGATTTGCTTATAGACTCCCAGCTTCCACGTATATGATCGCCATCATAATGCTGGCAGTCAAGCAAGATTCCTATGGGCTCTATCAACATGTAATAGTGATATGTAATATCACCTAAAGCATGATGATAAAGGCAAACCAGATAGCATATTATCATCTCAAGTAAGACTGTTCTACCGGTATAGGTCCTCCCTCAATTATCATAATCACCTGCCTGCGACTATGATAATTGCCTTGAGGGCACTATAGCCAACACTCTTCGTCTACCCCACTAACCCCATATTATTTGTTTACTCTGGATTCATCCAGAGAATATTAAATCACCCTTTAATCCAATTTTTAATGCATATTTTTAATGCATTCTTCATTACCTTAAACCCTAATTTTCCCTATAAATACCACACTCCATTTCACCCCTCCTCATTCAGAATTTCATTACAAAAACTCTCAAAAATTTCCAAGTCCCAAGTTGTGCAAGTGGAGTTAGAAAGAGGCGAAGTTCCGACGACGTTCCAAGAAGATTTCAGCGACGAAACGACTCCCCGACGCTTTCCTAAGCTTCCCCCTTCTCCCCTCTATCTTAATAGCTTGTAAGTCCCCTCTCCCCACCTCTTATACTATTCTAAACTTTCATTTTTCAAAACTCGTCGGAAGTGGAGTTAATCCGACTTCTGATTCGTTTTCCTTAAAAATTGCATTTTTATTAGATAACAAAATATCATATTCTCTCATAATGTTTAACAAACATAAATAAACACATTAGAATAAGTTTCATCTCAAAAGAATCTTTTATGCAACTTTTATCGTATTTATACGGTAAAATATCATATACTTTACATTTCGACATAATTCAACATATTTACTTGTATTAACTTTAGAAAACTCACGAGATAAGGACCTACCTCATCACAACACACATATTGGACATAGCACGATGAATTTTGGAATTCTAGATTATAGGAAAATACGCTTTTACGAATAAATATCTTAAAGAATTGAAAACCATTTTCTTTAAAAAGAGTGTTAACTAAATTCCTTGCAAATACGCCTCTACAACCCATTTTGGGGAACCCCGATAGGGATGGTGCGGGTTATCGCACATCCTCGGGCCTAGTAGAGTGAAATGTAGTCCTCTGCAAGGAGCATTCGATCTCGATAGAATTTTTAATGTTATTTTTAAAAAAATGAGATTTTTACAAAATAAAAAAAATATTTTTATTAAACATATAAATATATATATATATATGAATATTATCAAAAGATCTATTTTAAATATATTATACAAATATTCCATGTTTTTCTAAATCAAAAGAATCACAATTATATGAAAGTACCATTTCAATACAATACAATTCCAATATTTCAATAAAAATACCATATACAATGAAAACTAGGTTCTACTCACTAGAAAATTTCACTTTTATAAAAATACATCTATAAAAACCCTAAAAACGATAATTAAATACTTGAGGTGTATTTTGAAAATATGTCAAACTATTTTTTACATAAATCCCCCTCAAATTATATTAAATTACAATAAGGACCCTAGTAAATATAGGTTTAAGCGGGGCCAATTCTCTTGAGCCTCACGGAGCCGGAGAATATGGGTGCTTGCCTATCTAAGGTAGACAATCTAACAACGGTGTTATTAATACGGTAATTGTCTTGGAAAAAGATACAAATCAAGCCGTTCATGTGCAGCAGTTATCGATAACATCAAAACTAATTCAGGAATTCAATTTCTTTTAAGTGTCTGACTCAGACTGAGTCTCAATCTAATCAATCTGACTTGAATATGATTCAAGTATAAACTACAATACAATATGAATTCATGAATCCGTCTATTCAATCCATATTGACTGAACCGAACCATGGATATACTCCGTTTACATGACTGTCAATTTATATCCATTCCGTTTACTGATATCATGGTTTCGGCAAGTCATCCATCTATATAACAAAACAATACAAAAAGTACAAAATACATTACGGGGTTTTAAAAGGCTAGATTGGTACGGAATGTGTTAGAAGTGGCACGAGACTGTAACAATAATACACCCAATTTGAATATCCATTGCCGTTGTACCGTGGCTGAACGGTTTCTTGTGCTCTGTATACCTTAGTCTCCGGAATAGTGGGACTCTTTTCGTATACACTGGCATATTCTGTACCAAGCTACAAACAACTGCGTTAACATTATAATCAAACACTACTAATTATACTCTCTTTTTGTCTATTCTATCTCTACCCATCTTCGGGGCTTACCGAGCGATTGTTCGCTGACAACATTCATTTTCTTCTTTTTTTGGAATGTTGTCAGATAGATCGGACTCACTGGAGATTGAGCCCAGTACTGAAGATTTGGAGCAGTTATCCTTTGACCCAGAGCTGTAGCCACTTGTATATACTTTTTTCATTTCAGTTATACCATTGTTTAGGCATTGCTTTCCATTCATGTATTTACATTTCCAATTGTACTTGTAAAGAATTGTTAATAAATAAAAGTTGATGTTCAATTACATCTATTGTCATTTTTCTTGTGTATATTTACTTTATATTGCTTAGATACTCTTAGCGTGTTTACTTCGGAGTAAATACGTAGCGGACCCCGCCGCATCTCCTCCCCGTACACCGGGAAGCGGGGCGTGACAGATTTGCATGAACGTTCAGCACTTGGCCCCAGACAAAATTACAATCATCATGGACGCTTGGGTCCGTAATACTGATGTTACGCTTCGGGTTGCTAGTCACTGACATCAAATTTCACGTCATTGACGCCAAGACTTGCTATAACGCGTTTCTTGACAGGTCCTGGTTGCATGAGTACAACGTCATCCCTTCTACACAACATCAGTGTATGAAGTATTTCAAGCACGTCTTGGAATGCATCGTCATAGGGGAGCTAAATCCGTTCTCCGTAAACGAGGTCCGGAAATATGAAGACGCAAAGTACTTCCTACCAGACTTCGAAGATACAGAAAGGTGTCATAAGCCGGAGGATAAATAAAAGTCTGCAGCCATTATCCCGATCTTTGGGAGCGATTCCAAGGAAGATGAAGAAATAATTTACTCAGGGCAACCCCAGAAAGAAAACAACAGGCCCGGACCATCTACTTCTATTTTGGTCTTTGGCAGCGACTCTGAGGACGAGGCCAACGCAGTGTTCTTCATCCGCCCGTCATTGCAAACCCTTGCCGGAGCCGATCAGGGTCTGCAAATCACAATGGCTCCGCCTCGGCATTATAAGGAATTTGATGCGCTCGATGCATACAGTGTCCAAGAACTACAGACTTTCTACGTTCCTCCCAGACGAAGAGGTGAAAAGGCGATTCTCTTCTACCAATCTACGGAGACCATAGTAGAGAAAGAAGTCTGGCACGGTATTGATTTTGCACTTGACAGGCTTCAACCAATCCGTCTGCCAAGATACTACGTGGAGGGATTGAAAAGGTTGTTAAAGTGTCAAGGTGTACCCCTTGAACAAACTATTCGGCAAGCCCAATTCTACAAAAAGATATGGGATATCCCTGGAACCCAGCGAAAGATGCCCAACGGGAAGATGGAGACAACCAGGCTCGGATACATTCGGTCCAATAAACGGGAGCAGTTTCACAGCTGCTATGTCATAAACAACTCCAGAGAAGAGGAAAATGCTCTTCAAAATGGTCGTGACTTTGAAACAGAACGAAATCCCGCTCTAAGAACGTTAAGTCCGTCGCTCGAAGAACAAATAGACAAACTAATAAAAGAAGCCTTTCAAAAGAGCCGAGACAATCATAGCCGTGAAATGGCCAATTATGAAAAGGCCAGGACGCAGCGCTACAATGCCCTTTATCCCCAGCCCGCTATATGTCCTCACGAAAGGGGGAAATCCCGAAATAGAGGCAAAAACAGGACAAAAAGCGCAAACAAAGTTCGCAAACAATAAAGCGGATCTAAAAATCCGTGCTATCAAGAAAAACTCGGTTGGAACACGTCTTTTATAAAGAAAATAGGTACTCTTTCCCCCAAGACAAGACGAGGAAAATATTCAACCTTGTCATGAAGCACCGAATGATGACACTTCCGGAGACTTGGCACCCCGAACAAATAAACGAGGTCCATCAGCCGGAACAATAGGTCATACCCTTGAAGACTGTTTCACCTTCAAAGACTGGGTAGAAGACCAGTATTAGCAAGGCATGTTCGCTTTGTCCGACAGCTGGAGGGTAAACCCGCCGCAAAAGCATGAGCCAAAGAAGACTTATACCGTAAGGATAGGACCAGCTCAACCACGAAAAGGGAAGCGGACTCGTACTTGCCATATGATAAAACTCTCAAAAGAAGGAAGGCACGAGATTATGGATAACCTCCATATGTGCTTCGCAAATGAAGACGGGGACGAGATGATCTCAGAGTTTCCACTAGCCCCAAAGGAGCTGAAAGGTGGAATACATACTACGGCGGATAACCTAAGGAAAATTGACTTAGGGTCGGAAAAAGATCCTAGACCAACGTTCATCAGTGAGCTACTATCTGAGAAACAGGTAGCCGCGTTGAAGGATGTTCTCATGCAATATAAATACTGCTTCACATGGAACTATTCAAAGATGCCAGGTCTAGATCCAAAAGTGGCAGTACACAAACTGGACATATCACCGTATATAAAGCCAGTCAAACAGGCGCCGAGAAGGATGCGACTTGAACTTGAGATGAATATCAATGCTGAAGTCAAGAAACTAATCGACTCCGGCTCATCCAAGAAGTTCAATATCCCGACTGGATTGCTAACATCGTTCCGGTGATGAAGAAAAATGGGACGGTGCGTATCTGCATGGACTTTTGGGACCTCAACAAAGCTTTCCCGAAGGATGATTTCCCAGTACCTGTTACCAAGCTGATGATCGATAACACGCCTACCCATGAGATATTCTCCTTCATGGATGGATCTTCAGGATACAATCAAATAAAAACGCATCCTGAAGACCAAAAGCATACTACCTTCCGAACTCCGCTAGGCATATTTTGCTATAAGGTGATGCCCTTCGGTCTGAAGAACGCTGGCGCTATATACCAGAAAGCCATGACAAAGATATTCGATGACCTCATCCACGAGATCGTCGAATGCTACATCGACAACCTTGTGGTTAAAAGCAAATCTCACAAGGAGCATTAGGAACACCTTAAAATAGTGTTCCGACGTCTTCGGAAGTATAATCTGAAGATAAATCCTCTAAAATACGCGTTGTTCCCCTCCGAAAGACGCACAAGACAGACGTCTTGCCTGAAATTCGGGGCAGATGCTAATTGGTGCTATCCGTCCACTTCTTCGAAAATGCCAAGTTGATTTATGGCACCATGTATCAAAGGTTTAAATGGATGCGGCCGATGTAGCAGACTTCGTCAGATTCCCCCTCGCTTGAAGGGTTTTTGATTATGGGGACGCTCTTCCATGCAGGCGCAAGCCCCTGCAGTTAATTACGCTACCGCATCGCGGTAACCACTTTCTCCTTTTCCAGATGGTCACTTCGTGTCGTGGGTGTTTGTTTTGTTTGTGGTTGCCCATGGATTGTATACGGAGACTAATTTATGTTGTCGTCCGTAGGGCGTGGATTAGTCCAAATCCGTGTCTTTGTTAGATTTGGGTTTGGGGGTTGGGTTTAAGGATACGTTGCTTTATTTGAGACTAAGATCAACTTAAACGTTAGTTAAGGATACGTTAGTCTAATTTTAGACTAAGATCAACTTAACGGGATCATTTAGATCCAACAAAAGAGCAATTGGACTCTAATGTTTAGTTTAGGGACATCGCGGTCGATTAGATTAAGGACATTGCGGTCTATTATTTTAAGGACATCTCGGTCCAATGTTAGTTTAAAGACATCGCGGTCGAGGTTAAGGACATCATAGTCCGTGAGTTTTAAGACCTCACAGTCAAGGTTAAGGATATCATGGTCCGTGAGTTTTAAGACCTCTAAGGATATCATAGTCCGTGAGTTTTAAGACCTCACGGTCAAGGTTAAGGACATCATAGTCCGTGAGTTTTAAGTCCTCACAGTCAAGGTTAAGGACATCATAGTCGATGGAATGTATGGTTGCCGGGACCCATCACCTCTCTGAAGACGTTGAAGGATTACAACGACATATATCAGAGGGGGTCAGAGATGTATTCTTGAACCGAAGTTGGTTGAGAAATCTGTAGTCCAATTTGAGACTAAGATTTGGGATTTATGAGCATATGGGCTCAATTAATCTGAATTGAGGACTTATGGCCAATTTGGGCTAAATCCAGTCAATTAAAATGTTTAACATTTCTTTCTGGGCTGTTGAGCCTTTATTTGGGCTTGGGCCTTTTAATAATACTGAGCATTAGATCTTGACATTTTTTTGTCTTGTATTGAATGCATAGCATTCATCAGAACAATGTGTGTTCTGACAGCGCGCCACGTGGCACGCCAGGTGCTTTGCCCCAATTAAAGAGCGCATTGCGCTTCTACCAAGTAGCGCACACGAAAAGGACACGTGTCGCGCTTAGCGCTAAGCGCCAGATGATGGGCTCATTGCGCCAGTGTATGAGCGCCGAGCGTTGATTTATGAGCGTATTGCGCTATCAATTTAGAGGCGCACACGTGAGTGACATGTGGCGCGCTTGGCGCTGAGCGCCAGCCCATGAGCGCAGTGCGCTGTTTCATAAGCGCAAAGCGCAAGCTGCATACGTGGTTGACACGTGGCGCATTTTGGCGCTGAGCGCCAATCTAAGGAGCGCAGAAGCGCAGTTCATGAGTGCAAGACACTTTTCAGTAGCGCAAAGCGCATTTGATCAAATTTATGATCAGAGAACAAGTTCATGTTCTTTAAAGGAGGCTTTGCCTCAAGATTCAAGAATAACAGTTCTTATTTTTGAAAAGGCTTTGCCTTTGTGGATCAATGATCTGTGAATGAAGTAAATACTTCTTTTGTTTGATGAGATCTTTTGACCTCTTTTATGAAAGACCTTGGTCTTTTATAGATCTATGATCTCTTTTTTTTTAGAAGATAGTTCTTCTTTTCATGAGATGATTTCATCTCTGTGTTCAAGAATCATGTTCTTTACCTTGAAGAAATGATCTTCTCTTGCTAAAAGCTTGCTTTTCCTTCTTTGAGTTTTCTCAAAGTTTGTAAGGGGGTCTCTCTATATCAGACTTGAAGTCTTGGGGCCTTTATATAGGGCGAGTTGATTTGTTAAATCAGTTAAAGAGATCTTCCTCTGATTGATTTGGGGATATTTCCCCACCGTTGGATCTTTTATCCTAAGGCTTCTATTTTACAGAAGGCAATCTTCTTGTTTTTAACAAGATTGGAAAGATCTTTCCATAACAGAATTTTAATTCTGATTAATTAATGATTTATCATTATTATTAGATCTTTTGATCTAACGGTGGGGAATTTTATAATTCCAGCGCTGGTGCACCCGTGCTTTGCATGTGGTGCGCTGCTCAGAGCGCAGAGCACTTTGCGCTAGCGCACCTACATTTGACATGTGGCGCACAGCGCAGAGCGCAGCGCAGCGCAGCGCACCCGTGTTTGACACGTGGCGTGCAGCGCACTTAGCGCTAGCGCACACATGGTGCACTGCCTAGGGCGCAGCGCACCTGGCGCTAGCGCGTCCGTGTTTGACACGTGGCGCGCAGCGCGCCTGGCGCTAGCGCGTCCGTGTTTGACACGTGGAGCGCAGCGCGCCTAGCGCTGAATCTGAAGCGTTCCTTCAATTTTTAAATTTTGAATTTTAAAACATTGTTTTGCTCTGATTGGGGGAAATAAAAGCGTCGCTTCATTTCAAATCTAAGAATTTGAACAGAGCTTTTGCTCTGATTGGGGAAACAAATACCCCCCCCCCACCATTGCGCTTACAAGGCCCATACGTGAGTGCGGCGGTGGCAGCATCTGAGCCCTTGGATCAACTCAGAAGTTGAAGAGGTGATTCAATGCCTATAAATAGGGCCTTTGGCCCTCTCATATGACCATTATTCATCTTCCTCTTGTTTTCTGAGAATTTCATTCTCCCACTGAGCATAGCTCTCTTGTTTAAGTACTTTTTAAGAGTCAAAACTCTGTCAGAACTTAGGTAAAGTTTAAAACTTTCAATAAATTAGGGTTTTACCCATTAACAGAACCTTGCTCTTTATAGATCTTTGATCTAAAGAAGACCCATTAAGGGTTTTGATAACAGAGCTTTGCTCTTTTGAATCATGTTGATTTCTTAATCTTTGATGAGGAACTTTTTTTTATGGATCTTGATGATCCCAAAATTTTAATTAATCCTCTTTTGATGGATCTTTCCATCATCATTACAGAGCCAGGCTCTTGACATCCTCGGGGAATTTCTTTAAATTCCTTTCATGATTGACCTTGACGGGTGTCACTCCTGTCTGCAGAGTATTGCTCTCGGGGTGTTTAACTCTCAGACCCGAGGGGTCGCTCATTAAATGAGATTCCTTACTTTTTAGGATTTCTCGCAAATTCGAATTTGTTAGGTGTCATAATTAGAATTTATTTTCTCCATGGGGATGTCAAGAGTTGTTTAAATCATTGTGCCTGTTTTTTTTCCTCATCACTAATCTTTTAATGATGTTTCTTTTCAGGCACTATGGCTGTTCATCTATATAGTCTGAACGAGTTTATCTCTTATGAGGATATTCGCATACAGGGCCATCGCCAGAACCAAGAGTTTACAAATGCCCAATGTGCGAAGATTATAGATCGTCTGTATGTACACGTCGGTCGGCTGCTTCCTCGCCGTTCCGCTCTCTTGAAAATCGTAGTGGGAGCAATTTGGGGAGCACTTCCTGGGTTTCACGAAGCCATGCCGCTTAATGCGCTGGATGATGCCGAAGACAAGATGCATTCAGTGTACCTGTCGGGCCTGATCTCAAAGAAGCGGCGAGATAACCTCATTGATATTCTGCATCAAACTTTCCAACAGACGACGATAATCGCTTCTTATCAAAGGGAGGAAGACATTGGCGAGGACCTCGACACTCGTAAGCGCGAGAGGATGCACACGAGAATGGTCAGAAAGGCCAGAAAGATTCTAGACGGCATTACTTTCGAATTCCTCAATCCATGCCCTGGATCTGAGGTTTTACCATTGTAACCATTTTGATGATGTTTTTCATTTACTGCTTTCATGATTGTAAGAACTTTTCAAAGTATGAATGGCAAATTCCTTATTTCAGTGTATTTATTTTATGTACTAAATCTTTTGCACAGCATGAATGGGTATGCTTCGAACGTTTAACCGAATGCGAATTAAATGTTCTCCTTGTTGTCGCTTTCTTTTTCTTTCTTTGTTGCCAACATGTTACCTTAGTAAGCGTAGCCTGTAGATGCCAGAGAGTGTTCTATTTTGAGTTCTTCGAGAGGTAATGATGGCTTAGGAAGCAGGTTCAGATCTGCTGCCTAAGACTTTTCAACTTCATGAGCCGTGAGAGTCTCATAAAGATTTTCTCCCTACGAGTCGAGAGGATCTCGTAGGTGTATTTTCTCCTTAAGAATCGTGAGGATTCCCAAGTGTGTTTTCTCTTCCAAGTCGTAAGGATATCACAAGAGAATTTGCTCCCTTACGAGTCGAGAGGACCCGCAAGTGATCGGTGAGGTTATCCTTATCCGTATTTCACGGAATCGGGAGTTTCTTTGGATGCTTCCCACGGGGTCATAGCCATGTTCTGCGAGGACCAGGATCCACTCTGGACACTCCCACGGGTTCATTGTCGTGTTCTGGGAGGACCAGGATCCACTCTGGATGCTTCACACGGGGTCATTTCCATGCTCTGCGAGGACCAGGATCTGCTCTGGATGTTTCTCACGGGGTCAGGATTGACATAAGCCGCGTTCCACGTAACCAGGAATTTGCTCTGGATGCTTCCCACGGGGTCATTGTCATGTTCTGCGAGGACCAGGCTCCATTCTGGATGCTTCACACGGGGTCATTGCCATGCTCTGCGAGGACCAGGATCCGCTCTGGACGTTTCCCACAGGGTCAGGATTGACATAAACCGTGTTCCACGTAACCAGGAATTTGCTCTGGATTCTTTCCACGAGGTCATTGTCGAGTTCTGCGAGAACAAGGCTCCGCTCTGGATGCTTCCCACGGGGTCATTGCCGTGTTCTGGGAGGACCAGGCTCCGCTCTGGATGCTTCACACGGGGTCAGGATTGACATAAGCCGCGTTCCATATAACCAGGAATTTGCTCTGGATGCTTCCCACGGGGTCATTGCCGTGTTCTGCGAGGGCCAGGCTCCGCTCTGGATGCTTCACACGGGGTCATTGCCGTGCTCTGCGAGGACCAGGATCCGCTCTGGACGTTTCCCACGGGGTCAGGATTGACATAGGCCGTGTTCCAAGTAACCAGGAATTTGCTCTGGATACTTCCCACGGGGTCATTGCCGTGTTCTGTGAGGACCAGGCTCCGTTCTGGATGCTTCACACGGGGTCATTTCCGTGCTCTGCGAGGACCAGGATCCGCCCTGGACGTTTCCCACGGGGTCAGGATTGACATAAGCCGCGTTCCACGTAACCTGGAATTTGCTCTGGATGCTTCCCACGGGGTCATTGCCGTGTTCTGCAAGGACCAGGATCCGCTCTGGACGTTTCCCATGGGGTCAGGATTGACATAAGCCGCATTCCACGTAACCAGGAATTTGCTCTAGATGCTTCCCATAGGGTCATAGCCGTGTTCTGCAAGGACCAGGCTCCTCTCTGGATGCTTCACACGGGGTCATTACTGTGCTCTGCGAGGACCGGGCTCCGCTCTGGACACTTCACATAGGGTCAGGATTGACATAAGCCGCATTCCACGTAACCAGGAATTTGCTCTGGATGCTTCCCACGGGGTCATTGCCGTGTTCTGCGAGGACCAGGCTCCGCTCTGGATGCTTCCCACGGGGTCAGGATTGACATAAGCCGCATTTCACGTAACTAAGAATTTGCTCTGGATGCTTCCCACGGGGTCATTGTCGTGTTCTGTGAGGACCAGGCTCCGCTCTTGACGTTTCCCACGGGGTCAGGATTGACAAAAGCCGCATTCCACGTAACCAGGAATTTGCTATGGATGCTTCCCACGGGGTCATTGCCGTATTCTGCGAGGACCAGGCTCCGCTCTGGATGCTTCACACAGGGTCATTGCCGTGCTCTGCGAGGACCAGGATCCGCTCTGGATGTTTCCCACGGGGTCAGGATTGACATAAGCCGCGTTCCACGTAACCAGGAATTTGCTCTGGATGCTTCCCACGGGGTCATAGTCGTGTTCTGCGAGGACCAGGCTCTGCTCTGGATGCTTCACACGTGGTCATTGCCGTGCTCTGCAAGGACCAGGTTCCGCTCTGGACGTTTCCCACGGGGTCAGGATTGACATAAGCCGCGTTCCACGTAACCAGGAATTTTCTCTGGATGCTTCCCACGGGGTCATTGCCGTGTTCGAAGACCAGGCTTCGCTCTGGATGCTTCACACGGGGTCAGGATTGACATAAGCCGCGTTCCACGTAACCAGGAATTTGCTCTGGATGCTTCCCACGGGGTCATTGCCGTGTTCTGCGAGGACCAGGATCCGCTCTGGACGTTTCCTACGGGGTCAGGATTGACATAAGCCGCGTTCCACGTAACCAGGAATTTGCTCTAGATGCTTCCCACGGGGTCATAGCCGTATTCTGCGAGGACCAGGCTCCGCTCTAGATGCTTCACATGGGATCATTGCCGTGCTCTGCGAGGACCAGGATCCACTCTAGACGTTTCCTACAGGGTCAGGATTGACATAAGCCACGTTCCACATAACCAGGAATTTGCTCTGGAGGCTTCCCACGGGATCATTGTCGTGTTCTACGAGGACCAGGCTCCGCTCTGGATGCTTCACACGGGGTCAGGATTGACATAAGCCGCGTTCTACATAACCAGGAATTTGCTCTAGATGCTTCCCATGGGGTCATTGTCGTGTTCTGCGAGGACCAGGCTCCGCTCTGGATGCTTCACACGGGGTCATTGTCGTGCTCTGCGAGGACCAGGATCCACTCTGGATCTTTCCCATGGGGTCAGGATTGACATAAGCCGCGTTCCACGTAACCAGGAATTTGCTCTGGATGCTTCCTACGGGGTCATAGCCGTGTTCTGCGAGGACCGGGCTCCGCTCTGGATGCTTCACACTGGGTCATTGCCTTGCTCTGCGAGGACCAGGATCCGCTCTGGACGTTTCCCACGGGGTCAGGATTGACATAAGCCGTGTTCCACGTAATCAGGAAGGGTTGACTTTATCCGCATTTCACGGAGTCGGGGTTTGACTCTCGGTCATCTGTGCACCACCGAGTCATGGAACTGGGAGTTATCGCGGTTCCTCTTTGCTTAATGTTGCGTCTGTTGAAATAAGACGAATGTTGAGATGACTTCTAGGCTGTCTGTGAACCGTCGAGATTTGGCTCCTTTTTCCGATGAAGCCTAGGGAGGAGAGGTGTAATTCCCTGTTTGTTTGTGCCCCTGGATTGTATACAGAGATTGATGTGATATCACCTGTAGGGCAAAAAATTTCATTTTATATTTTTTCTTTCCGCGATGCTCTATCATTTCAGCTTTTAAATCGCGAAAGTCGCGATTGCCTAATCATTTCGGCTATTTTTCGCGGTGCCCAATCATTTCGACTATTTTTTTTATTTACTCGCTGCTTTTTATTGCGAGTTGCCCAATCATTTCGGCTATTTCTCATGCATATATTTTTACTTGCTGATTTTGTTTGCAAGTTGCCCCATCATTTCGGCTATTTCGTATGCATGAGTGGCTCGCTGGCTTTTTTTTTGCTGCAAGCTTGGAATTAAACACCGATTTCGGCATCAGCACCGCTACAACTGGGATATTGCCAGGAGCGAATCATCATTTGCCTCTGTCGATGTCGAACAAAGGTGGTTTAGCGAACAGGGTTAGGATCCTGTTGACTAAGGCTTTTGACTTCATGAGCCGTAAGGGTCTCATGAAGGTATTTCTCCCTATGAGTCATGAGGATCTCATAGGTGTGTTTTCTCCTTAGGAGTCGTGAGGACTCTTAAGTGTATGGCTTCTCGTAAGTCGTAAGGATCTTACAAGAGTATTTTCTCCTTCTAAGTCGAGAGGACTTACAAAGGGGGTTCACTGTGTAGACATACCCCTAGTCACGGATGGGACTTTGTTAAGGAAATGTTTATTCGCGCCCGTGGATTGTATATGTTCCCGCCAAAAAAATTTCTGCGCAAAAGAGCCCAAGGTATCAAATGGCAACGATAGGCTTAAGAAAATATGAACCAGTATTTTCCGGGCTATATTTTGAAAAACTCCCAAATGATAAATAGCTAAATTCTGATGGTATTAAAAGCATCTTGAAAAAACCTTCGATTTGATATATTATGGGCCTCATAATTCATCCGGGATCAAAAGTTATGAGAAAATATGATATGCACATGTGATCTAAGGAAGAAGATGCGAACCAGTATTTTCCGAGCTGTATTTTGACAAATTTCAGAATGAGAAACAGCTAAATTCTGATGGTATCGAAAGTGTCTCCAAAAATCCTTTAATTTGATATATTATGGGCCTCATAATTCATCCGGGATCAAAAGTTATGATCAAATATGCTATGCACGTGTAATCTAAAGTAATGCTCTACTACATGGGGAATGTATTTTTAGTCCCACTGTCACGCCCCGCTTCCCAGTGTACGGCGAAGGAGACGCGACGAGGTCCGCTACATATATACTCAGAAGTACATACGCTAAACGTATCTAAGCAATATAAAATAAATACACAAGAGACAAGAAATAAAAAGAACGGAAACTTTTATTTATTAACATTCTTTGTACAATGCATGAAAGGAAATACAACTAAAATAAAAAGATGCCTAAACATTAGCATAACAGGAAATGAAAAGTATAGAAAGGAAAAGTGTACAATGAAACTAAAGTGCAGGGTCTTCGGCAAACTGCTCCAAGTCTTCTTGAGATGGCTCGATCTCCGCCGGGTCCAAATCACCTGACGACATTCAAAGAAGAAAGAAACGGAATGTCGTCAGCGAACAGGTCGCTCGGTAAGTCCCAAAAATAGGGGAGAAATAGACAAAAAGTAGGAGAGAGAGAGAGTAGCTTTTAATGTTGTATTATATTGTTATAATGCTGTATTAACATTGTTTTTTGTAGCTTGGTACAGAAGAATGGCAGTGTATACGAGAGGGGTCTCTATATGCTAGAGACCAGGGCAAACAGAATATAGAGTACAAGGCTCCGTTAGAAGGCCCGGAACAACGGCAATTTGATTCATGTTAGGTGTCTTAAATCTGACCGTCTCATGCCACTTTTAACATCTTCCGTACCAATCTACCCCTTAAACCCCGCGATGTCTTGTTTGTATTGTTATCTTGTAAAATGTATTGATTGTATGAGTGATTGACTGACTAACCAAAACCATGATATCAGGAAACGGTTGTAACCATAGAGTCATGTAAATGGAATACTAAGAATCATGTAAAAGGAATATATATCCATGGTTCGGTTCAGTCAAGTTATATAAATTGATAATTGTATTCATGGATTCATGTGGTCATATTGAATTGGAATCTTGTAGATTATAGATTGACTTGAATCATATTCAATTCAGATTAATCAGACTCAAACCCGAGTCAGACAATCAGAAATGTGAATCGAAGTCTTATAATTGCTAGGGTCCTTAGGGTAATTTATAAAACTTGAGGGGGTTTTATGTAAAAATACTTTTATATACTTTTCAAAATACAACTCAAGTATTTATTGTTTGTCTTTAGAGTTGTAATGAGGGTGGATTTTATGTCGTGACATTTCTAGTGAAAATATCCTAGTTATAGGAATTTATCTGTAATATTGATTATTTGAAGTTCATGGTATTTTAGTGTAAAATTTATTATTGTGATTTTTAGGAAAGAGTGGAAAATTTATATTATAGTAAAATAGATATTTAAATGATAAATATACATATGTTTATATAAAAAATAATTTTTAATAAATATTTTATATTCCAAAAATCTCATTTTCTTAAGATGTCGTATTTTAAAGCTTTCGAGACCGAATGCTCCTTGCGGAGGTCTGAATCTCGCACTACTAGCCCGAGGGTGCGCGATAAACCGCACGATCCCGAACGGGTTCCCCAAAGATGGGTTGTAGCGGCGCTTTGCAAAGATTGTAAAATTCTAATCCTTTAGAAAAGAGTTTTATAAAGTAAAAGGTATTTATTTGCAAAGTGTAATTTTCTGTATTTTAAATTCTAGGGTTTCCTAAACCGACTCGCCTATTTCTAAATGGTCTAAACGACAAGTCGTTAGAAGCTTCAAATCGCCTCTTCACCTCCAATTGTAGCCAGGTAAATACAAATGAGGAAAGGAGGGATCCGCTCACGAATCGTGAAACGGACCTTTTAAAGTTACCTTTGCTCACTTGCCTAGCCTAGACACCACAAAATCAGGTTTAGATAAACGATCGATGTCCACAACTTATCGTGTTTTCCTAATAAGAGGTATGCATTTAAAAGTGTATCAAGGCTAAACTTTTAGAATTAGTTTTATTAAGAATATGGTATTTAAATGAAAGTTTTGTTTTATCGTATTCTAAGTTTTGATGATGTCGTTTTAGGGTTGTATTTGCGTGTGTGTGGAGGTAGGTCATTACCTCGTGCTCTACTTTAAATGTATAGCAAGGTTAAGGGGTTAAATATGAAATCGAAACATGATGGTATTAAAGTGAAAAATATGATAAATTGGAAAGGTTATCATTTCATGTGACGAAACTTGTTCAAATTGATTTTTAAAAGTTTAATAGTCAAGATAAAAATGTTTAAGCATGATTGAATTGATTATAAGTGAAATTTTATAGAAAACCGAATCGGAAATCGGATTTGTTCCGATTCCGTCGGGTTTCGTAGTTTCGTATTTTAGAGAAATAGAAAGTGGGATAGAATAAGACTTTCGGGTTTTGATTACTCAAGAGAGTGAGCGGGAACTAGAGGAATCGTCGGTGTGTTGCGTCGTCGCCGATAGCTCCTAAAACTTTCGCCGGAATTTCGTCGGAGCTTCACCTCGAGCTTGTTTTCAAAGTACACACTTCTTGAAAAATTTTGAAAGAGTGAGCTTAGGGTTTTGGGATGAGAGGGTAGAGGGTAGGGGATGTATTTATAGGGTTAGGCTAGGGTTAGGGTAGATGAAAAGTTAAAAATAAAAATGTGATAAAATGTATTAAAAGTGGAGTAATTGGGGTTTTTAAAGAGCTCTGGAAGTGGTCTGAGGCTGAAATTTTACAGGTGCATAGAGAATATGAAAAGACACAACTTTCATGTTGTGGCCGTCGCCGGAATCGGTCGACTCGGGGGTGACTCGGCCGTGACTCGGTCGGAGCACTGAGTCGGCCGAGTCAAGGCCGAGTTGGCCGATTCCCGGCCGAGTCCGGCGGCCAGGATCCCCCCCGACGGTTCATCTAACTTCTGGAAGTGTTACATCTTTGGGTGTAGTGGGGGTTTTGTGAGATATGCACGTGTAAACTCTTGGTATTCTAAAGGTTTTAAAAAAATCAATATTAAAAGTAATGTGGGGTATGGAATTTGAACTCTGGTGGCTTGGTTCAGCTGTGCAATATATTACCAATGAGCTACAAGCTCCTTCTTGTAATTATGGTGTGAAATAATTACTTAAATTGGTAACAGCAATATTAAATACCCCAAATATACTTTAATTTTTAAAAAAATTTATGTACACTAAAAATGGAGTTATTTAAAAACAAAATAATTACCTATATATTGTGCTCAGGTTAAAATACTCCTTTATGGATTTTGAAAAAATTTAATTTAAAAATTTGTATAGGAAAAAAGGTGTATAAGAAAATTAGGGTTGTTACACCCACATCGAGAAAAGGCGAGATCGCTTATCTACCACTCCCATATAAATAAGAGGGGATACCTCTTAGAAAGAGTTAGAGTTTAATCCTCAAAAGATTCAATTCTCAAAGGAGCTTAGTTCTCCATAGGAGCTTAGTTCTCCAAGTTAGGAGCCTGCTCTTCCCCATAATGCGCATATGCGCAAGTGCCATGTGCGCCACGTGCAACGCACGTATGCCCACCATGTGCGCACCACGTGCAATGCATGTGCGCACCACATGAGAATATTCAATAATATTAAAAGGAGATTCGTTCTCCATAGGAGCCTGCTCCTCTCCATATGTGCAAGCACCATGTGCACTACGTGCAACGCACGTGTGCCCGCCATGCGCGCACCACGTGCTACGCACGTGCGCACCACATGAGAATATTAAATAATATTAAAAGGATATTCGTTCTCCATAGGAGCCTGCTCCTCCCCATAATGCGCATATGCGCAAGTGCCATGTGCACTATGTGCAACGTACGTGTACCCGCCATGCGCGCACCACGTGCAACACACGTGTGCACCACATGAGAATATTCAATAATACTCAAAGGAGATTCGTTCTCCATAGGAGCTTACTCCCCCATAATGCGCATATGCGCAAACTCCATGTATGCTACGTGCAAATATGTGCGCCCAACACGTGCGACGCACGTGCGCGAATGCAAAGAAACCTTTTTCAGCAGCGAGAAGTTTAAGCTCCAGCATGTTCCTTCCCCTGATGAGTGGGACATGGTTCAAAGGATACATCCATGCACACCTTCGATATATGGCACTGTAATCTCTCAGTATCGTCGGAGAGGTGGTGGGTCCCAACGACCAATGATCCTCCTTTCCAAAATAAGAAAAACAAGAAGAAAGACAGAGGAACCCCCCATAAATTTTGAGAAAATCTCAAGAAGAAGAAGAAGCTCTCGGCAAAAGAAGACAATTCTTTTTCAAGGTAAAAAGAATAGAAAGACGAAATCGTCTTAATATAAACAGAAGTATTTACTTCTTTCACAGATCATAGATTTATAAGACAAAGTTGTCTTTCATAAAAGAGATTATGAACATCTCATTATAAAAGGGGGAAGAATTATTCAATTCTCTTAGGATCACAGATTCATAAAGGCAAAGCCTTTCATCAAAAAGAGATTGAAATATCTCCTATAAATTAAGAACTTTGTTCTTAGAATCTTGAGACAGCGCACTGCGCACTGCGCTCATTGGCTAGCGCTAAGCGCGCCACGTGTTCCTCATGTGTGCGCTGCATTATTAAAAGTGCTTTGCGCTCATTATATGGCACCAGCGCCAAGCGCCTCAACGCTTCAATTATAGCGCATCAGCGTTCTACATCTAACACAAAGCGCTAAGCGCATCAGCGCTCTTCATCTAGCGCTAAGCGCAATAGCGTTTCCCAAGTGCATTAGGGCTTCTACCATAGCGCACTACGCTCATCGACTGGCGCTAGTGCCAAGTGCGCCACATGCTTTTATGTGTGCTTTAATAGAACATAAATTGGTCTTTAATAAGCCCAGAGCTATGATGAATGCTCAGCATTCAATAAAAGACAGAAATACTGTCAGAACTCTAAATCAATGCTCAGCATTATTAAAAGGACTGAGCCCAAACAAATGCTTAACAGCCCAAAATAAATGTTAAACATTTTAACTTGATTGGACTTAGCCCATGACTGGCCATAAGTCCTCAATTCAGATTTAACTGAGCCCATGTGCTCATAATTTAATTAATTAATCTTAGTCCCAAATTGGACTACAGATTTTCCAACCAAAATAGGTTCAAGGGTACATCTCTGAACCCCTCTGATACATGTCGTTATAATCCTTCAACGTCTTCAGAGAGGTGATGGGTCCCGACAACCAAACATTTCACGGATTGTGGGGTTCTTAAACTCACGGACTATGATGGCCTTAACCTTAACTGTGAGGTCTTTAAACTCACGGACTATGATGTCCTTAACCTTGACTGTGAGCTCTTTAAACTCACGGACTATGATGTCCTTAACCTTGACTGTGAGGTCTTTAAACTCACAGACTATGATGTCCTTAACCTTGACTGTGAAGTCTTTAAACTCACGGACTATGATATCCTTAACCTGGACCGTAATGTCTTTAAACTAACAGTGGACCGTAATGTCCCTAAACTAAACAATAGAGTCCAACTGCTCTTTTGTTGGATCTAAACGATCCCGTTAAGTTGATCTTAGTCTGAAATTAGGCTAACGTATCCTTAACAGACGTTTAAGTTGATCTTAGTCCCAAATGAGACTAACGTATCCTTAAACCCAACCCTCAAACCCAAATCTAAGAAAATACGGATTTGGACTAATCCACGCCCTACGGGCGACAACATAAATTAGTCTCCGTATACAATCTACGGGCAACCAAAAACAAAACAAACATACACGACACGAAGTGACCATCTGGAGAAAGAGAAACTGGTTACCGCGAAGCGGTAGCGTAATTAACTGCAGGGGCTTGCGCCTGCAGGGAAGAGCGTCCCCACAATCAAAACCCCTAAAATGATGGGGAATCTGACGAAGTCTGCTACATCGGCCGCATCCATTAAAACCTTCGATACACGGTGTCATAAATCAACTTGGCATCTTCGAAGAGGTGGACGGATAGCTCCAAATAGAATCTGCCCCCGAAATTCAGGCCTGACGTCCCAACGTCCCGGTCGCGTCTTCCGGCGGGGAACAGATTCTGGCACGCCCGGTGGGACCTTTTCCTCTTTCCACTCCACACTTCGTGTGTCGTGTTTTTCCTGTGATCAGATAATCGCGGTATGTATGTTTGTGGTTGCTCTTAGGGGAGTGGATACTGAAGTTGGCGCTTCGTCTTTATGAAGAATGGCGTTTGTTCCCACCTTAGCAACACAGGCTCTATCATATCTGGTGGAGTCAAGTACGGGCCACTTGCAGGCTCAAATCTCTGCAATCCGGCTCTTTAAGAAATCAAAGGGCTTCTCTTTGGGTCGATGCTCCCACCTCCCACCCTCGGTGACTCAATACCGATGGAGGAAGCCCAGAGGATGTCTGTCGTCCACAAGCGGGCTCCCCAAGCAGCAGCTTTGCCGACAGAATCAGTCATCAAACAACTGGCACATACCAAGGACCAAGTTCGACGCAGGGGGCAGAATATTCAAGCTCTCAAAGGAAACAGGGGGCAGGCTCGGCAAAATCCTGAAGCTAATCAAATCTCGGCCGTAAGAAATGGTCGACGTCGATATTGGCATAACTAGGGGCAGTTCTCCGTATGGTTCTATTTCAACCTCAGTGGTGAATGTTGTTCCAACCAGGAACAGCTTCAAATTGGTGCGAATGGTCAGATAAAATTTTCCTACCGTAATATTTTAGAAATCTCTGCAGCCTATGGAGATCCCACGAGAGCAGAAACCAGTTCGCTCCCTGAAACAATTTTCCTCATCTATATATAAAGTACGGAAGCGAGTGAAGGTCTCTGTCGCCAACCGCGGCTCTTCCCCTAAACGTCAGCCAAACTCTGACAAATCCTTTTTCATATACAAGGGGACTCATCCCAAGACGGATCCCGATACAGCGGTTCCTCCCAAAACCAAAGCAGCTTTTCACAAAAAAAGAGAGGCCCAATAAAGCTCAAGTGCCCGAAGCAAACTCCAAAGGCCAAAACTCCAAACGCCCCAAGCCTAGGGGCATGGCAGTTCACATAGTCTATGTGGTGAATTCCAAAGACAAAGTTCGAGCTTCTACTAGTCACCGACCTCAAACTCGGTCCTTAACAAAAGTTCAACTGCACCTTGAAAAGCTGCAGGAGATACTTGCTCAGGCGGCAGCAAAAGGCAGCAAACGCTAATCCATCGTCTAAGGTAAATCCCGAAGACGCACTTAGAGAAAGAATAGAGAAGGGGTCAGATATTGATTTCCTAAAGTGCGCTCTGAAAAAGGGAGATGCAGAAGCGACAGAAATGTCCACTAAAATGAACCAGATGGCCCTTCTGATTCAGAATATGGCTGGAATGATGGTTCGATCGGAACTACCGGCGGATGAACTGCCGGTAGTCGGTCTTAAAGATAAGGATGACATTTCAAATTCTCTGCAAAGCTCATCAATGGCTGAGAAGGAAATGATTCCTAAAAAGCAAAGCTGAACGAATATATCGCTCAGCAAATCGAAGCTCACTACGCCAGTGAAGCCACAAATAGATCAATCAAGATTGGTTGACCGTATCCGACATGGCACAATCAAATACAGTACCTGCCATAGTACACACTTCCAACGTGCCACATGTACAAAGAAACTGAGAATTCTCGCCGGCACATGGCACGATTTGAACCCATGTGCAGCAATACTGATATACTTCTCCTCTGACAGTTCATCGGCTGTCTGGTGGGCATTGCTTCGAATGGTATGCGGGACTCCCGAATGAATCCATGAATACCTTCGACGATATGGAGATGCCCTCCTGTCAGATATTCGCTAGTATGAATAAACGCACTACCGTGACGGCACTGGTCAACGAAAGGGTTAGACCGAATGAGACTTGGGTTCAATGTGTTACCCGATGATGAAATCTCTGGTCAAATACAAGCAACACATCAATGAAGTTGCAGCCATGGGAATGCTCATAGCCATCCTTGACCCAAATTCAAAGGCGTCCTCGTATATGGCCCTTTTCAAGCCGACAGCCTTCCAAGAGCTCATGGACAAAATGACTTGATTGGATTAGCTGAGCCAAGACCTTTCATCATCTGATGAAGATGAATGAAAAGTGGACGTAAGGTGGCATTTGTTGCCGACGCCCAACAAAAAAAATGAGCGACTTTGAAACAATCTGTCACCAAAATAGTGACGGCGTGGGTACTCGCTCCCCCCGAGGTATACACAGGGGGCATATTTCTCACTGCAGGAAGAATCTCTACGTAAGATAGTCCTTTCTTCTCAAAGAATAGAAAGGATATCAAGGGGCTTACAAACGAGTCCTGCAGTCAAGTGGAATATCCCACTTGAAAACCAAAAAAAAAGGGTATGTCCACAAGCAAAATGGGCACGGATGAAAACCCGAAAGGGCGCCGTGAGTAAAAACAGCAGGACTACCGGCGATATTTGTGAAAACCCGAAAGGGCGCAGACTCATAAAAAAAAGGTATGTCCACAAGAAAAATGGGCACGGATGAAAATCGGAAAGGGCGCCGTGAGTAAAAACAGCAGGGCTACCAGCGAGTTTTGTGAAAACCCGAAAGGGCGCAATCTCGTTAGAAAACACTTGCAGGGTCCTCTCGACCTTGTAAGAAGAAAAAACCTGCGTGAGATCCTTACGACTCACAAAGGAGCAACACACTTAGGAATCCTCACGATCCCTAAGGAGAAAATACACTCACGAGATCCTCACGACTCGTAAGGAGAACCCTCCTATGAGAGCCTCACGGCTCATAGGATTCAAAAGCCTTAAGTTACAGGGATCTGAACCTGTTCTTAAGCCATCACAACCCACAGACTGCCCTACAAGCGGTTCAATATTGACCTTTTTATACAATCCACGGGCACGATATGAACATTCCCCTAACAGAGTCCCATCAGCGACTAAGGATATGCTCACACGGTGAACAAACACTTATAGTTCCTCTCGACTTATAAGGAGAAAACACTCTTGTAAGATCCTTACGACTTATAAAAGACCATACACTTGGGAATCCTTACGATTCTTAAGGAGAAAACGCACTTACGAGATCCTCAAGACTCGTAAGGAGAAATACCTTTATGAGACCCTTACGGCTCATAAAGTCGAAAGCCTTAGTCGATAGGATCCTAACCCTGTTTACTAAGCCACCTTTGTTCGACATCGACAGAGGCAAATGATGATTCGCTTTTGGCAATATCTCAGTTGTAGCGATGTTGATGCCTAAATCGGTATCAAATTCCAAGTCATTTCATGACAAATGATGATTCGCTCCTGACAATATTCCAGTCGCAGCGATGCAGATGCTGAGATTGGCACCAGATTCCAAGTTCCACACTCGTGATAAAAAATCAGCGAGCCAAAAATGCATATGAAATAGCCGAAATGATGGGGCAACTTGCAATGAAATCAGCAAGTAAAAATGTATGCATGCAAAATTGCCGAAATGATTGGGCAACTCTTAATAAAAAGCAGCGAGTAAATAAAACAAATAGCCGAAATGATTGGGCACCGCAAAAAATAGCCGAAATGATTGGGCAATCGCGACTTTCGCGATATAAAAGCTGAAATGATAGAGCATCACGGAAAGAATTAAAAAATGAAAGAATGAAACTTTTTGCCCTGCAGGTGAGGTCACATTGACCCCTGTATACAATTCATGGGCAGAAACAAGAAGGGAACCATATCGTCCCACCAGGCTTCGTCGAAGCGAAACCAAATCTCGACGGTTCATAGACAATCTCGACATTCGTCGCAATATTGCAGACACAATGTCAACAAATAAAGCGAAGGAAGATCCTTAGCTTCAGGGTCTCGACGTCAACATCGACAACTTAGAGATCAACACCGGCGTTCTTCATCCCTCCAATCGGATGCAGACGCAACATCAACAAATGGAGCCATGACAAAGTCCCATAATTCCAAATCTCGACGGTTCACAGACAGCCTAGAGACTACCCCGGAATCATGGAAAAGTCCCCTAGTTCCAAATCTCGACGGTTCACAGACAGCCTAGAGATCACCAACGGCGTTTCTCCTTCCTTCAGCAGGATTCAAATGCGACAATCAAACAACGGAGCCAAAGCAAAATCCCTAGTTCCAAACCTCGACGGTTCACCCACAACCTAGAGACAACCACGACATTCGTCTCGTTACAGCAGACGCAATGCCAGCAAATGAAGCAAAGGCCAAATTCCTAGCTTCAGGGTCTTGACAGCAACTCATATAAAACCTGAAAGACTATCGGAGATCATCCCACACCAGCGCGGAGTGGTCACCACCTCGACGATCGTCTCGATACAGCAGACGCAACGCCAAAGCAGATGAAGCAAAGGCAATATTCCTAGCTTCAAGGTCTCGACGGCAACTCATATAAAACCTGAAAGACTATCGGAGATCATCCCACACCAGCGCGGAGTGGTCACCACCTCGACGTTTATCTCGATACAGCAGACGCAGCGCAAAAATAATGAAGCAAAGGCAATATTCCTAGCTTCAAGGTCTTGACGGCAACTCATATAAAACCTGAAAGACTATCGGAGATCATCCCACACCAGCGCGGAATGGTCACCACCTCGACGTTCGTCTCGATACAGTAGACGAGATGTCACCATAGCGTTCTTCCTCCAACAGGATTCGAACATGCCAAAGCAAACGAAACGAAGGCCAAATTCCTACCTTCAAAGTCTTGACGGCAACTCATATAAAACCTGAAAGGCTACCGGAGATCATCCCACAACAGCGCGGAGTGGTCACCACCTCGACGTTCGTCTCGATACACTAGATGAGATGTCACCACAGCATTCTTCCTCCAACAGGATTCGGACACGCCAAAGCAAACGAAGCGAAGGCCAAATTCCTAGCTTCAAGGTCTTGACGATAACTCATATAAAACATGAAAGAACTACCGGAGATCATCCAGCACGGAGTGGTCACCACCTCGACGTTCGTCTCGATGCAGCAGACGAGATGTCAATACAGCGTCCTTCCTCCAACAGGATTCGGACACGCCAAAGCAAATGAAGTAAAGGCTAAATTCCTAGCTTCAGGGTCTTGACGGTAACTCATATAAAACCTGAAAGACTACCGGAGATCATCCCATATGGAGTGGTCACCACCTCGACGTTCGTCTCGATACAATAGACGAGATGTCACCACAGTGTTTTTCCTCTAACAGGATTCAGACGCGACAATCAAACAATGGAGCCATGGCAAAATCCCTAGTTGCAAAGCTCGACGGTTCACCAACAACCTAGAGACAACCGCGACATTCATCTCGATACAGCAGACACAATGCCAGCAAACGAAGCAAAGGCCAAATTCCTAGCTTCAGGGTCTTGACAGCAACTCAAATAAAACCCGAAAGACTATCGGAGATCACCCCACACCAGCGCGGAGTGGTTATGACTCATCGGGGCTCTCTAAAATGAGCCTAACCTCAAGTAAAAAGCAGCATGGCAAATTCCTAATGCTTGCTCTTCCGACGGTCAAATTGCCTAGGAAGATTGCTTGAAGACGTCTTGTCCAGCCCCCGAAGGGATCAAAAACACGACAGTCGCAAGGTTACTCAAACAGCAAGATTGCCTATCGAGAGATATATCAGCCATCGCGACGGTACGATGGGCAAAACCCTAGTACCACAGACCCTAACGGACCTCTGTCGTAAAGAGCAGAGGTTAACTGTGACGTTAGGACATTCTTGCGAGAACTTCTCGATTCGACTCGACTTGTGAGGAAATTAGTGTCCTTGCGAGAACTTCTTGATTCGTCTCGACTCGTAGGGAAAAGCCTTAGGCAGTGAAAAAACTGTTTCCTAAGCACTGGGGCCCTGCAAGTCAATCTAAGATAGGCGCTTGCATACTATTCACAGGGCACACTCTCCGAAGCCGAATATCGACAAGGAGGGAAACAACCACTTTCGAGTTCTCTCGACTTGTAAGCGGAAAAATTCTCTTGTAAGATTCTTACGAATTCCAAGAGAAAACACACTTAGGAATCCTCACGACTCCTAAGGAGAAAAGACACCTACGAGATCCTCACGACTCGTAGGGAGAAAAGTCTTTATGAGACCCTCACGGCTCATAAAGTTGAAAAGTCTTAGGCAACAGATCTTAATCTTATTTCCTAAACCATCGCTACCTTATAAAGAGTTCAAGATGAACTGTTATCTACCATCTATGGGCCACACTTGCCAAAGCTACATGTCACTGAAATGGAGAAGTTACTCATGAGCTTATAAACTACTTCACGCCAGAGTAAAACATAAAGAAATAGAAGGATGCAGCTCATGGAACTGAGGGTTTGGAACAATATCCCTTAAGAGTCGAGATTTGAGTCAATGATAAATGACGACGCTTGTGTCCGCTCGTTATCTTCTCAGATCAAAATCCTGAAAATTATATACCAACCCAAAACTGGTCATACACTATGAATTACTCTGCACTACTTCACCCACGTATATACTTACGTGGGCAAAGTAGTGGGGGGCATTTGTTCCCACTAAAAAAATTTCTGCGCAAAAGAGACCAAGGTATCAAATGGCAGCAATAGGCTTAAGAAAATGTGAACCAGTATTTTCCGGGCTATATTTTGATAAACTCCCGAATGATAAACAGCTAAATTCTGATAGTATTGAAAGTGTCTTGAAAAAACCTTCGATTTGAAATATTATGGGCCTCATAATTTATCCGGGATCAAAAGTTATGAGCAAATGTGCTATGCACATGTGATCTAAGGAAGAAGATGCGAACCAGTATTTTCTGAGCTGTATTTTGACAAACTCTGGAATGATAAACAGCTAAATTCTAATGGTATCGAAAGTGTCTCGAAAAATCCTTCTATTTGATATATTATGGGCCTCATAATTCATCCGGGATCAAAAGTTATGAGCAAATGTGCTATGCACGTGTAATCTAAAGTAATGCTCTGCTACATGGGGAATGCATTTTTAGTCCCACATCGGGAAAAGGAGAGATCGCTTATCTACCACTCCCATATAAATAAGAGGGTATACCTCTTAGAAAGAGTTAGAGTTTAATCCTCAAAGGATTCAATTCTCAAAGGAGCTTAGTTCTCCATAGGAGCTTAGTTCTCCAAGTTAGGAGCCTGCTCCTCCCCATAATGCGCATATGCGCAAGCACTATGTGCGCCAAGTGCAACGCACGTGTGCCCGCCATGCGCGCACCACGTGCAACGCATGTGCGCACCATATGAGAATATTCAATAATATTAAAAGGAGATTCGTTCTCCATAGGAGCCTGCTCCTCCCCATATGCGCAAGCGCCATGTGCACTACGTGCAATGCACGTGTCCCGCCATGCGCGCACCACGTGCAACGCACGTGCGCACCACATGAGAATATTCAATAATATTAAAAGGAGATTCGTTCTCCATAGGAGCCTGCTCCTTCCCATAATGCGCATATGCGCAAGCGCCATGTGCACTACGTGCAACGTACGTCTGCCCGCCATGCGAGCACTACGTGCAACACACGTGCGCACCATATGAGAATATTCAATAATACTCAAAGGAGATTCGTTCTCCATAGGAGTTTGCTCCCCCCATAATGCGCATATGCATAAACTCCATGTACGCTACGTGCAAATATGTGCGCCCAACCCGTGCGACGCATGTGCGCGAACGTAAAAAAGCCTTTTTCAGCAGCGAGAAGTTTAAGCTCCAGCATGTTCTTCCCCCTGATGAGTGGGACATGGTTCAAAGGATACATCCCTCCACACTTTCGATATATGGCACTGTAATCTCTCAGTGTCGTCGGAGAGGTGGTGGGTCCTAACGACCAATGATCCTCCTTTCTAAAATAAGAAAAACAAGAAGAAAGACAGAAAAAGACAGAGGAACCCTCCCATAAACTTTGAGAAAATCTCAAAAAGAAGAAGAAGCTCTCGGCAAAAGAAGACAAATCTTTTTCAAGGTAAAAAGAATAAAATGACGAAATCGTCTCAATATAAACAGAAGTATTTACTTCTTTCACTGATCATAGATCTATAAGACAAAGTTGTCTTTCACAAAAGAGGTTATGAACATCTCATTATAAAGGGGGAAGAATTATTCAATTCTCTTAGGATCACAGATCCATAAAGGCAAAGCGTTTCATCAAAAAGAGATTGAAATATCTCCTATAAATTAAGAACTTTGTTCTTAGAATCTTGAGACAAAGTCTCTTATCAAAAAGAAGATAATCTTCAGAGATCAAAATTAACCTAAGAAGAATCTTAGCGCTCTTAATTTAAAAGTGCCTTAGTGCTCTTCATCTAACGCAAAGCGCTGCAGTGCAATAGCACTTCAATCAACAGCGCACTGCGCTCATTGGCTAGCGCTCAGCGCTAAGCGCGTCACGTACTCCTCACGTGTGCGCTGCATTATTAAAAGCGCTTTGCGCTCATTATATGACACCAGTGCCAAGCGCCTCAACGCTTCAATTATAGCGCATCAGCGCTCTACATCTAGCACAAAGCGCTAAGCGCATCAGCGCTCTACATCTAGCTCAAAGCGCTAAGCGCATCAGCGCTCTTCATCTAGCGCTAAGCGCATTAGCGCTTCCCAAGTGCATTAGGGCTTCTACCATAGCGCATTGCGCTCATCGACTGGCGCCAGTGCCAAGTGCGCCACATGCTTTTATGTGCGCTTGGGTAGAATATAAATTGGTCTTTAATAAGCCCAGAGCTATGATGAATGTTCAGCATTCAATAAAAGACAGAAATACTGTCAGAACTCTAAATCGATGCTCAGCATTATTAAAAGGGCTGAGCCCAATACTTAACAGCCCAAAATAAATGCTAAACATTTTAACTTGATTGGACTTAGCCCATGACTGGCCATAAGTCCTCAATTCAGATTTAACTGAGCCCATGTGCTCATAATTTAATTAATTAATCTTAGTCCCAAATTGGACTACAGATTTCCCAACCAAAATTGGTTCAAGGGTACATCTCTGAACCCCTCTGATACATGTCGTTGTAATCATTCAACGTCTTCAGAGAGGTGATGGGTCCTGACAACCAAACATTTCACGGACTGTGGGGTCCTTAAACTCACGGACTATGATGGCCTTAACCTTGACTGTGAGGTCTTTAAACTCACGGACTATGATGTCCTTAACCTTGACTGTGAGCTCTTTAAACTCATGGACTATGATGTCCTTAAACTTGACAGTGAGGTCTTTAAACTCACGGACTATGATGTCATTAACCTTGACTGTGAAGTCTTTAAACTCACGGACTATGATTTCCTTAACCTGGACCGTAATGTCTTTAAACTAACAATGGACCGCAATGTCCCTAAACTAAACAATAGAGTCCAACTGCTCTTTTGTTGGATCTAAACGATCCCGTTAAGTTGATCTTAGTCTGAAATTAGGCTAACGTATCCTTAACAAACGTTTAAGTTGATTTTAGTCCCAAATGAGACTAACGTATCCTTAAACCCAACCCCCAAACCCAAATCTAAGAAAATACGGATTTGGACTAATCCACGCCCTACGGGCGACAACATAAATTAGTCTCCGTATACAATCCACGGGCAACCAAAAACAAAACAAACATACACGATACGAAGTGACCATCTGGAGAAGGAGAAAGTGGTTACCGCGAAGCGGTAGCGTAATTAACTGCAGGGGCTTGCGCCTGCAGGGAAGAGCGTCCTCACAATCAAAACCCATCAAATGAGGGGGAATCTGACGAAGTCTGCTACATCGGCCGCATCCGTTAAAACCTTCGATACACGGTGTCATAAATCAACTTGGCATCTTCGGAGAGGTGGACGAATAGCTCCAAATAACATCTGCCCCCGAAATCCAGGCTTGACGTCCTAACGTCCTAGTCGCGTCTTCCGGCGGGGAACAGTATACAAGGGTCAGCATTGAGCTGCTTGTAGGGCAGTATCAGAGGTTGTGGTGGCCGCTTAAGAACGGGTTCAGATCCCTGTAGTTTAAGACTTTTGAATCTTATGAGCCGTGAGGGTCTCATAAGAGGTTTCTCCTTACGAGTCGTGAGGATCTCGCAAGTGTAATTTCTCTTTAGGAATCGTGGGGATCCCTAAGTGTGTTGCTCCCTCGTGAGTCGTAAGGATCTCACGCGGGTAGTTTCTCCTCACAAGGTTGAGAGGACCCTGCAAGTGTCTTTTAACGAGGTTGCGCCCTTTCGGGTTTTCACAAAACTCGCCGGTAGCTCTGCTGTTTTTACTCACGGAGCCCTTTTCGGGTTTTCATCCGTGCCCATTTTGCTTATGGACATACCATTTTCATTATTTTTTTTATCAGCTTTGGAATGCTGTAATCCATTGTAGTTTATCGACGTCTCGGTCAACAACTAGTTTTAGGACATAGTGGTCCATCGTTAGTTTAAGGACGTTTCGGTCCGTTGTTAGTTTAAGGACATTTTGGTCCATTGTTAGTTTAAGGACGTTTCGGTCCGAGAAAAGCAAGCTGGCTACTACTTATAGAGTTTGGGCTTAGGAAGATAGCGAGCGGACATATTCGTCGTCATCTACCATTGACCTAGACCGTGACTCGTCAAGCGTAGTACTTCTTCAGGAAGCGACCGTTTATTGGCTTGAAAGGTCTTTCACCATGCATGTCCATGAGCAGATAGGCTCGACCCTGGTAGATTTTGTCTATGATATACGGGCTTTCATAGTTTGGCTCGAATTTCCCCCGTTTGGCACGATTGGGGATCATAGGTCTTTTGACCACTAGCACGAGTTCGCCTTGGCGGAATGTTCTCGGCCTAGTCAATCTCTCATATGAACGTGTCATCTTTGCTTTATAAGCCTCCAGATTTTGTTGCGCCATGAGCCGAGTTTCATCAAGGGAATCTAGCTCTTCAAGCCGAAGGTGAGCATTCTCTTCGTTCGTTAGCTCGTAATGAACTGCCACTCGTAGAGAGGGTAGCTCTATTTCGAGGGGGAGCACCGCCTCTGTACCGAATACCAATACGTACGGCGTTGTGTTTGTGGCCGTTTTGAACGTAGTCCGATATGCTCAGAGAGTTTTATGCAGTCTCTCATGCCAGTCCTTCTTATTTCGAGACACCGTCTTTTTCACGATCTTCGTCAAGGTCTTGTTGAAAGCCTCAGCTAGACCGTTAGCTCGGGGATTGTAGACCAATGAATATCTCCAGTCTATGTTATGTTGTTGTGCGAAACGGCTGATCTTGTGGCTTCTGTAGGCTGGCCCGTTATCAGAGATGATCCGTATTGGAGTTCCAAACCGATAAATGACGTGCGTCTTGAAGAAATGGAGGATATTCTCCATCTTCAGTTCGCTCAGCGGTACTGCTTCTGCCCATTTAGAGAAGTAATCAGTTGTCGCCAAAATGAATCGATGTCCTCTGGACGATGCTGGCTCGATGGGGCCGATTATGTCAGTCCCCCACATTTCAAACGGCCAGCTAGCCACCGTCGGATGTAGTGGATTTGGATGTTGATGGATAAAATCCCCGTGGATCTGGCATGAGTGGCATTGCTTCGCATATTCGAGGCAGTCCTGAATCATCGTGGGCCAATAACAACCCATCCATTTGATCTTCAGCTTCATCTTCGGGCCGGTTTGGTGAGAACCACAGAGTCCGTCGTGAGTTTCGTGGACGACTCTTTTTGCTTCCTCAGGTCCTAGGCATCTTAGCCACAGAGAATCAAATGACCTCTTGTATAGAGTATCATTGACGAAGGCAAAAGATAGAACTCGCTTCATAAGCTGATGTCTTGAGGATGCATTTTCAGACGTTCGACGGGATTTGAAGTAATCTATAAAGACTTCTCTCCAATCCTCAACCTTTTCTTGATCGTTTACTTATAGAGCCATTTGCTCGATCGCTCCCTTTTCCTTGGACGACTCCAGAGATATTTTTGCCGGTGTAAGAACCCGACGGCTTTGTACAATAATCCTCACGTCATCGAGGTTCTCGTCAGCCAGTTCCTTAGCGAGCTTGGCTAATACATCCGCTTTGCTATTTTCCGCACGCGGTATGTTTTCTAAGGTGTAGGAAGGAATTTGGGTCAACAGCTGCTGTACTTTCTCGCCGTACTTTACCAACTCTAGCTTGCACGTTTGATAGTCGCCGTTTACCTGACTAACGACTAGTCGGGAGTCTCCGTATATAAGCAGGTTTTCAATTCCCATGTCGATGGCAATCTCGAGACCTGCTATCAAAGCTTCGTATTCGGCTTCATTGTTCGTCCTCGGCTCTGTCAAGGAGAAGGCGAAGCGCATTATTCCTCCTTGTGGAGTAACGAAGATGAGGCCTACCCCCGATTTGATTATAGGGGTGCTTTGTTTACGCTTCTTTATGGAAGATGCCCCATCAAAATAGAGTTCCCACCGGGTGTCATCCCCATCGATCGTGTCAAACGCATGTTCATCTGGCAGTTCGTAATTCAAAGGAGAATCGGCAGGTATCGGATGCTCAGCGAGGAAGTCGGCGATGGCCTGGCCTTTCACTGCCTTAAGGGGACGATAAGTTATCGAGAATTCCATTAAGAGCAGGGCACATTTAGCAAGACGCCCCGTCAATATGTCTTTCAACATCAAATATTTGAGGGGATCCACCTTTGATATGAGATGGACCTCATGTGCCAATGCATAGTGTCTAAGCTTCGTTATCGCGAAGATCAATGCCAGGCAGTGCTTTTCGATAGGAGAATAATTGCTCTCTGCCCTTAGTAGAACTCGACTCAAGTAGTAGAGAGCTCTTTCTTTCCCTTGGTCGTTCTCTTGTGCCCACAGCGCGCCTAAAGAACCTTCAAGAGCTGTTATGTATAGGAAGAGAGGCTTTCCCTTAACGAGAGCGGTCAGTACTGGCGGATTCTGCAGGTATTGCTTGATTTCGTCCAGTGCACCTTGGCATTTATGATCCCAGATGAACGGGGTTCCCTTTTTCATCAGGTGACTGTAAGGACGGCACTTACCTGAGAGATTGGCTATAAATCGCCAGATGTACGCGAGCTTTCCTTGGAGAGACCGCAATTGCTTGAGAGTCCTTGGCGGAGGCATTTCCATAATCGCCTTGATCTTTGACGGATCTATCTCGATGCCTCGGTGTCGGATGATGAATCCTAGGAATTTGCCCGAGGAAACTCCGAACGCACGTTTGAGAGGGTTCATCTTCAAGTTGTATTGCCGGAGGCATTGAAATACGATCTTCAGATACTCTAGATGTTCCCCGTATGATTTGCTTTTTACTACAAGGTCGTCGATATAGCATTCGACGATTTCATGTATAAGGTCATCGAAAATCTTCGTCATGGCCCTCTGATAGGTGGCACCGGCGTTCTTTAGACCGAAGGGCATCACCTTGTAGCAGAATATACCCAGAGGGGTCTGGAAAGCAGTGTGCTTCTGGTCCTCGGGATGCATCTTTATCTGATTGTATCCTGATGAGCCGTCCATGAAGGAGAAAACTTCGTGAGTGGACGTATTATCTATCATCAGCTCAGTGACCGGTACTGGGAAGTCGTCCTTCGGGCAGGTTTTATTAAGATCTAGAAAGTCTACGCAGATGCGCACTGTCCCATTTTTCTTCATCACTGGGACAATGTTAGCGATCCAGTCAGGATATTGAACCTCGTGGATGAAGCCGGAGTCGATTAGCTTCTTGACCTCGGCGTTGATGCTCATCTCAAGCTCAAGCCGCATTCTTCTCGGTGCTTGTTTGATTGGATTGACGTCCGGAGATATCGCCAATTTGTGCACAGCAATCTCTGGATCTAGCCCCAGCATCTCGGAATAGTTCCATGCGAAACAATCTTTATACTGCATGAGCACGTCTTTTAGCATAGCCACCCTTTTCTTCAGACAACAGCTCACTGACGAACGTCGGTCGTGGGTCGTTTGCTGTTCCCAAGTCAATTTTCCTTAGGTGATGGATTAGCGTTTGCTGCCACCTGAGTGAGTGATTGAACGATGTTTCGTGCGCTTTCGCTTTTAAAAGATGATAAGAATGGGGAATATACTAATGCAAAATTATGATATGAACAGTGAGCATCTCATGTAGCTTTTCACGTTGCAGTTGAACTTTTGTTATAGACCGAGTTTGAGGTTGATGACTAGTATAAACTCGAACTTCGTCTTCGGAATTCAACATATAGACTATATGAACTACCATGCCCCCATGCTTAGGGTGTTTGGAGTCTTGGCCTTTGGAGTTCGCTTTGGGCACTTGAGATTTATTGGGCTTCTTGTTGTAAAAAGCCGCTTTGGTTTTGGGAGGAACCGCTGTATCAGGATCCGTGTTGGGGTGAGTCCCCTTCACCTGCTTCCACACTTTATATATAGATGGGGAAAGTTGTCTCAGGGAACGAACTGGTTTCTGCTCTCGTGGGATCTCCATGGGCTGCGGTGACTTCTTCAATATTGCAGTAGGAGAACTTTGTCTGACCCTTCACAACAATTTGAAACCGTTCCTAGTTGGAACAACAACATTCACCACTGGGGTTGAAACTGGACCATGCGGAGAACTGCCCCCAGCTCATTTTGTATGATACCGATATCGACGTTGACCGTTTCTTACGGCCGGGATTTGATTAGCCTCAAGATTTTTCCGAGCCTACCCCCTGTTTCCTTTGAGAGCTTAAATATTTTGCCCCCTTTGTCGACCTTGGTCCTTGGCAGGTGCCAGTTGTATGAGAACTGATTCCATTGGCAAAGCTACAGCTTGGGGAACCAGCCTGCAGAAGACAGACTTCCACTGGGCTTCCTCCATTGGCATTGAGGCACCGAGGGAGGGAGGTGGGAGCACCGACCCAAAAAGAAACCCGTTGATTTCTTGAAGAGATGGATTGCAGAGATTTGAGGCTGCAATTGACCCATACTTGACTCCACTGGACATGACAGAGCCTGAGTTGTTAGGGTGGGATCAAATGCCACTTCATAGAGACGAAATGCCGGCTTCAGTATCCACTCCCCTAAGGGCAACCAAAAACATACACACCGCGATTATCTGATTGCGGGAAAACACGACACACAAAGTATGGAGTGGAAAGAGGAAAAGGTCCCATCGGGCGTGTCAGAATCTGTTCCCCTCCGAAAGACGCGCAAGACAGACGTCTTGCCTGAAATTCGGGGCAGATGCTAATTGGTGCTATCCGTCCACCTCTCTGAAGATACCAAGTTGATTTATGGCACCATGTATCGAAAGTTTAAACGGATGCGGCCGATGTAGCAGACTTCGTCATATTCCCCCTCGCTTGAGGGGGTTTTGATTGTGAGGACGCTCTTCCCTGCAGGCATAAGCCCCTGCAGTTAATTACACTACCGCATCGCGGTAACTACTTTCTCCTTCTCCAGATGGTCACTTCGTGTCGTGGGTGTTTGTTTTGTTTGTGGTTGCCCGTGGATTGTATACGGAGACTAATTTATGTTGTCGCCTGTAGGGCGTGGACTAGTCCAAATCCGTATCTTTCTTAGATTTGGTTTTGGGGTTTGGGTTTAAGGATACGTTATCCTTATTTGAGACTAAGATCAACTTAAACGTTGGTTAAGGATACGTTAGTCTAATTTTAGACTAAGATCAACTTAACGGGATCATTTAGATCCAACAAAAGAGCAATTGGACTCTAATGTTTAGTTTAGGGACATTGCGGTCGATTAGCTTAAGAACATTGCGGTCCATTATTAGTTTAAGGACATCTCGATCCAATGTTAGTTTAAAAACATCGCGGTCAAGGTTAAGGACATCATAGTCCGTGAGTTTTAAGACCTCACAGTCAAGGTTACGGACATCATAGTCCGTGAGTTTTAAGACCTCACAGTCAAGGTTAAGGACATCATAGTCCATGGAATGTATGGTTGCCGGGACCCGTTACCTCTCTAAAGACGTTGAAGGATTACAACGACATATATCAGAAGGGGTCAGAGATGTACCCTTGAACCGAAGTTGGTTGAGAAATCTGTAGTCCAATTTGAGACTAAGATCTGGGATTTATGAGCATATAGGCTCAATTAATATGAATTGAAGACTTATGGCCAATTTGGGCTAAATCCAGTCAATTAAAATGTTTAACATTTCTTTCTGGGCTGTTGAGCCTTTATTTGGGCTCGGCCCTTTTAATAATGCTGAGCATTAGATCTTGACATTTTTTTGTCTTGTATTGAATGCATAGCATTCATCAGAACAATGTATGTTCTGACAGCGCGCCACGTGGCGCACCAGGCGCTTTGCGCCAATTAAAGAGTGCATTGCGCTTCTGCCAAGTAGCGCACACGAAAAGGACACGTGTCGCGCTTAGCGCTAAGCGCCAGATGATGGGCGCATTGCGCCAGTGTATGAGCGCCGAGTGCTGATTTATGAGCGCATTGCGCTATCAATTTAAAGGCACACACGTGAGTGACACGTGGCGCGCTTGGCGCTGAGCGCCAGCCCATGAGCGCAATGCGCTGTTTCAGAAGCGCAAAGCGCAAGCTGCATACGTGGTTGACACATGGCGCATTTTGGCGTTGAGCGCCAATCCAAGGAGCGCAGAAGCGCAGTTCATAAGTGCAAGGCACTTTTCAGTAGCGCATAGCGCATTTGATCAAATTTATGATCAGAGAACAAGTTCATGTTCTTTAAAGGAGGCTTTGCCTTAAGATTCAAGAACAACAGTTCTTATTTTTGAAAGGGCTTTGCCTTTGTGGATCAATGATCTATGAATGAAGTAAATACTTCTTTTGTTTGATGAGATCTTTTGACCTCTTTTATGAAAGACCTTGGTCTTTTATAGATCTATGATCTCTTTTTTTTAGAAGATAGTTCTTCTTTTCATGAGATGATTTCATCTCTGTGTTCAAGAATCATGTTCTTTACCTTGAAGAAATGATCTTCTCTTGCTAAAAGCTTGCTTTTCCTTCTTTGAGTTTTCTCAAAGTTTGTAGGGGGGTCTCTCTATATCAGACTTGAAGTCTCGGGGCCTTTATATAGGGCGAATTGATTTGTTAAATCAGTTAAAGAGATCTTCCTCTAATTGATTTGGGGATGTTTCTCCACCGTTGGATCTTTGATCCTAGGACTTCTGTTTTACAGAAAGCAATCTTCTTGTTTTTAACAAGATTGGAAAGATCTTTCCATAACAGAATTTTAATTCTGATTAATTAATGATTTATCATTATTATTAGATCTTTTGATCTAACGGTGGGGAATTTTATAATTCAAGCGCTGGCGCACCCGTGTTTTGCACGTGGTGCGCTGCTCAGAGCGCAGTGCACTTTGCGCTAGCGCACCTACGTTTGACACGTGGCGCGCAGCGCAGAGCGCAACGCAGAGCGCAGCGCACCCGTGTTTGACACGTAGCGCGCAGCGCACCTAGCGCTAGCACACATATGGTGCACTGCCTAGGGCGCAGCGCACCTGGAGCTAGTGCATCCATGTTTGACACGTGGCGCGCAGCGCGCCTAGCGCTAGCGCATCCATATTTGACACGTGGCGCGCAGCGCGCCTAGCGCTAAATCTGAAGCGTTGCTTCAATTTTTAAATTTTGAATTTTAAAACAGAGCTTTGCTCTGATTGGGGGAAACAGAAGCGTCGCTTCATTTCAAACCTAGGAATTTGAACAGAGCTTTTGCTCTGATTGGGGAAACACGCGTTTGGAGTCTCCTCAGGCAAATTCCTAAGATTCATCATACGGCACCGAGGTATCGAAATCGATCCCCTTAAGATCAAGGCGATTATGGAAATGCCTGAAAGTGTGTCTTAGCACCTCTACTAGGTTTCCACATGCATCAAGTATTCAATTTTAAAAAATCTAGAGGTCTAAGTTATACTAACCTAGAATCGAACTAGAGAATTAGGGTTTATAAGCATGTAAGCAAGTTCTAAACTAAGTGAAGAGGGTTACAACCTTTGTAGACCAGGTCCTTCACTTCTATAGCTCCAAGTAGTAGTCCCTAGAACCCTTCTTGGCTCTACTTCAAGAAAGGATCGAGCTTGCTATGTTGTCTTCGAGGCCGAAGATGATCCATCTTGAAGTCTCTCTAACTCAAGCTATCTCTTCACTAACCAAAGTATTAGTGAAGCAAACAATCTATACTAAAGGACTAGAATAGTGTAGGTTGATGAAGTAGGAATTATGCTCACTTTAGAAATAATTTCCTCTTTCTTTTTCTTCAACTCAAGAAAAACCCTAGAGCTCAGAGCTCAAGAAGAAGAAGAAAATGAACTTGGGTGAGTTTGTGATGAATCATTTGAGAGAGCGAACTATAAGGTTAAGATAATAATGGGATGAATAAAATATCTAAGAGTAAAACAAAATGAGAGGATGAGTCATGGCTTCTCAATACTTCTCCAAGCATCCAATCCATGACTCACAATTCCACTCATTTTTTATTTTCCTTCTAAATAAATTCATCCTAATTATCTTAAACCTTAATGCGAGCCTCATACATCCATGTTCTATGTATTATCAACCATGATACAAATACATTTTATATATAAATAAATATATATATATCACACATATATATATATACAATTATATATCAAGAGAAGAAAATCATTAGTGAGCTATATTAGTTAATATATATATGTATATATCAAATATATAAATATATATCAAATTATTAAATCAACACTTGATTCAATAATTCGGTTATATCATATATAACCGACTAATATCATTTATATGTATATCATATTATCAAATCAACACTTGATTCAATAACCCGGTTATATCACATATAACCGATAACATTCAATATTGAATATCAAATCAACACTTGATTCAATAATCCGGTCATATCATATATAACCGGCCAATATCAAATTTATATACATATAACAAATTATTGAATCAACACTTGATTCAATAATCCGGTTATATCACATATAACCTAACCGATATCAAATATCGCAAGATTAGAATACGGTATCATATACTCGTATTTAATCAAGCACCCGCACATATCACCATATGTGCCTTACTTCGTTTCGCTTGAGCTAGAAAACCTTTGTATGGGACTCTAAAGACTCGTCAATACGCCAGCGGTAGGTAATGATCATATCAAATACCTACAAGCCGTCAGCGGTACTAGCTGGACATAACGGCTACCCAGGTATTGAGCGAATAGAAGATCAACAAGCAAACTTGTCCAAACTCCCATGAAGCATATAAGCAACACTTACCGTACAGTCCGGTCTCTTCGTCTGATATGTCGCATATCGAGTCTATGGGTGGATTCGTCAGACCCCAGTAACTTGATAAGTCAAGCCGATGAGTGTCATATAACCGTTCGAGAAACTACTGATAACACTTAGTATATCTCATCAGCCCTGGCCAGGAACTTGCTGTTATAGCCAATCGAGCATAGCGCAACATCAACTCTCAATACCGGGAGAGACGAAACCCTTCCTATCGCTCACTGCCTCCATGTGACTCAAGACTGTACCCAAAATCCACCTGTTTGCACGACTCCTTTGAGCCGTAGTAGGGTGGAAATCAAAGCACAGTGGGAACCACACAAGACACTATAACGATCTCGGGTCTACAGACTAACCTGTACAAGTGTCACCATAGAACTGCTATCTGACGATATCTATAGTACCATCTAGGAGTTCTCGGCGAGTCATGTTCGGTGTACCCATTCTCTAATAAGCACCTGTGTACAATCTTTGATGTCAAACACCAATGGTTGTGGGATCAACCATCTCCCCATACAGGGTCAAGAAACGTACACACTAGTCTACTCTGGAATATCGATGTCCAGTCTTGATACTCTCTCGACTAGGAACTGTTAAAGGATGTGCTTGTGGACTACACAGGCCCCACTAGTACGATCTCCATCTTAGTCCTGGTAGTCAAGCTAACATCCTAAGGGCTTTATCAACATATATCAGAGAGATAGTATAGCAATACAAGTGTACATGTTAAGATAAAGTGCAACCAGATAGCATACTATTATGTCGAGCAAGAAAGTCCTCTCTCTCTCTCTCTCTCTCTCTCTCTATATATATATATATATATATATATATATATGTGTGTGTGTGTGTGTGTCCAAGCATCCACTATATCATACAATAATGGCCTCTAGGGCATACATATTCCTAACAATGCACACGCCAAGAACTCTCCAACAATTGCGATCTCTTCAAGGAAAGCTCGCTTATATCCTGCGGTTCATAACCAACCTCTCCGGAAAATGCCGTTCCTACAGTCATCTGATGAAGAAGGGGACCCCGTTCGTCTAGAATCGAAAGTGTCAAAATGCACTAGACGAAATCAAGCAATACCTGCAAAATCCGTCGGTATTGGCCGCTCCAGTTAAAGGAAAACCCCTCATCCTATATACGACGGCCCTTGAGGGTTCTCTAGGCGCACTATGGGCATAAGAGAACGATCAAGGAAAGGAGAAAGCTCTATACTATTTGAGTCGAGTTCTCCTGGGGGCAGAAAACAACTACATCCCCATTGAAAAGCATTTCCCGGCACCAATCATCACGATAACGAAGCTCAGACATTACGTTTGGCACATGAGGTCCATCTCATATCAAAGGTGGATCCTCTCAAATATCTGATGTCAACAGCCATATTAACAGGAAGGCTTGCCAAATGGGCCCTCCTCCTAATGGAGTTCTCGATAACGTATTGACCCCTCAAAGCAGAGAAAGGATAGGCCATTGCTGCGGAGCATCCGATACCAGCCGACTCCCCCTTAAATTGTGAGTTGCCGGATGAACATGCGTTCAACATAATCGAAAGAGAGAAAGAAGAAAATGATTCCCAATGGGAACTCTACTTCGATGGAGCATCTTCCATGAAGAGACGAAAGCAAAACGCCCCCATAATCAAAGTCGGGGTGGGCCTTATCTTCGTGACTCCGCAAGGAGGGATATTGCGTTACGCCCTCTCCTTAACAGAGCCAAGGACTAATAACGAAGCTGAATATGAAGTTTTGATAGCAGGTCTCGAGATAGCTGTCGATATGGGAATCAAAGGCCTCCTCATATATAGAGACTCCCAGCTGATCGTTAGCCAAGTAAATGGCGACTATCTGACGTGTAAGCCAGAGCTGATAAAGTATGGAGAAAGAGTGCAGCAACTACTGACACAAATCCCCTCCTACATCCTGGAGGGTATACCGCATGCAGAAAACAGCAAGGCGGATGCGTTGGCCAAATTGGCTAAGGAACTGGCCGATGAAGACCTCGATGACATAAAGATCATCGTGCAAAGCCGTAAGACCCTCGCGCTAACAGAAATGTCTTTGAAAGACTTAACAGAGCCATCCGAAGGAAAAGAAACGACTGAACAAGTAACCCTTCAAATAAGGGACAAAGAAAAGGTCAATGATTGGAGGGAAGTCTTCATAGACTACTTCAAATCCCAACAAACACCCAAAAACGCGTCGTCTCGACATTAGCTCATGAAACGAGCTCTGTCATTCGCCTTCGTCAATGATACTCTATATAAGAGATCGTTCGACTGTCTATGGCTAAGATGCCTGGGGCCGAAGGAAGCAAAGAAAGTCGTTCAAGAAATTCACGACGGACTCTGCGGTCCTCACCAAGCTGGGCCAAAGATGAAGTTGAAGATCAAAAGAATGGGTTACTATTGGCCCACAATGATTCAGAACTGCCTCGAATATGCGAAGCAGTGTCACTCGTGCCAAATTCACAGGGACTTCATCCACCAACATCCAAATCCGCTACACCCAACAGCAACTAGTTGGTCGTTCAAAATGTGGGGAACCGGTATAATTGGCCCCATTGAACCAGCATCGTCCAAAGGACATCGGTTCATACTGGCAACGACCGACTACTTTTCTAAGTGGGCAGAAGCAGTACCACTAAGGGAGGTGAAGACGGAGAATATCCTCCGCTTCTTCAGAACATATGTCATCTATCGGTTCGGCACTCCGCGATGAATTATCTCGGATAATGGGCCAGCTTATAGAAGCCATATAATCAGCCGCTTCACACAACATAAAACAGATTGGAGATACTCTTCAGTCTATAATCCTCGGGCCAACGGTCTAGCTGAAGCTTTCAACAAGACCTTGATAAAGATTATAAAGAAAACGGTGTCCAAAAACAAAAGAGACTGGCACGAAAGGTTGCATGAAGCTCTCTGGGCGTACCGAACAACGTTCAAAACAGCGACGAATACAACACCATACGCGTTGGAATTCGGCACGAAAGAAGTTCTTTCCCTAGAAATAGAACTCCCTTCTTTACGAGTAGCGGTTCGATACGAGCTGACAGATGAAGAAAATGCTCATCTTCGGCTTGAGGAGCTCGATGCCCTCGACGAAACTCGCCTTATAGCACAGAAAAACCTGGAGGCTTATAAGGCAAGGATGACACGGTCATATGAAAGACTGACCATGCCAAGAACATTCCGCCAAGGCAAACTCGTGCTAGTCGTCAAAAGACCAATGATCCCCAATCGTGCAAAACGGGGGAAATTCGAGCCGAACTATGAAAGCCCGTACATCATAGACAAAATCTACCAAGGTGGAGCCTACCTGCTCATGGATATGCATGGCGAAAGACCCTTCCGGTCAATAAAAAGCCGATTCCTCAAAAAATACTACGCTTAACGAGTCACGAGTTAGGTCTATGATAAATGACGACGCTCGTGTCCGCTCGCTATCTTCCTGAGTCAGAACTCTGAGAGTAGTATGAAAAGTAGCTCCGTCGCCTCAAACATGACGACAAAGGACCGAGATGTCCTTAAACTAGAAATTCGCCTCAAACATGGTGACAAAGGACCGATATGTCCTTAAACTAGAAATTCGCCTCAAACATGGCTATAACGGTCCGAGATGTCCCTAAACTAGAATCTCGCCTCAAATGTGGTGATATAAGACCGAGAAGTCCTTAAACTAATTATCCGCCTCAAATATAGCGACATCTGACCGAGATGTTCCTAAACTAACAATGGACCGATAAGTCCTTAAATTAGAATTTCGCCTCAAATATGGTGATAATGGACCGAAATGTTCTTAAACTAACGTTCGTCCCCCAAGATGGGAATGTTGGACCGAAAAGTGCTTAAACTAGAAATGCGCCTCAAATATGGTGATAATGGACCGAAAAATTCCTAAACTAGTGCGTCGCCTCAAACATGGTGCATCGCCCTAAATACGGCGATATCCTCCCTTGAGATCTATATTACAATCGAAGTCTCAACGGCGAGGGTTGCAACTCAAGTCCTGACGGCTACACAGCTACTCCATCGATGAAGCCACCCCTAAGTCCCACCGGCAAATAGATGGGTCACCTACGGCGAAACTACTTTCGAGAGTTCCATCATTCGAGAAAAAAGGTATGTTCACAAGCGAAATAGGCACGGATGAAAACGTGAAAGAGCGCCGTGAGTAAAAACGGCAGGATTGCCGGCGAGTTTGTGAAAACCCGAAAGGGCGCAATCTCGTTTAAAAAAATAAAAAATATCATAAAAATAAAAAAAAGGAAAAAAATTGTATGTCCATAAGCAAAATGGGCACGGATGAAAACCCGAAAGGCCGCTGTGAGTAAAAACAGCAGGACTGCCGGCGAGTTTGTGAAAACCCGAAAAAGGCGCAAGCTCGTAAAATAAAAAAATTCATGTGCACTTGCAAAATCCTCTCGACCTTGTGAGGAGAAAATACTTGCGTGAGATCTTTACGACACAAAGAAGCAACACACTTAGGAATCCTCATGATTCCTAAGGAGAAATTACACTTGCAAGATCCTTACGACTCGTAAGGAGAATTCCCCTTATGAGACCCTCACGACTCATATAATTTAAAAGCCATAAGCTATAAGGATCTAAACATGTTCTTAAGCCGTCATATCCCACAAGTTGCCCTACAGGCGGTCCAATATTGACCCTTGTATACAATCCACGGGCACGAATAAACATTCCCCCACCAAGTTCCACCAACGATGAGAATTGTCACCGTATAGTGAACGACACATGTAAGTCCTCTCGACTTATAAGGAGAAAACACTCTTGCGAGATCCTTATGACTTACAAGAGAAAACACACTTAGAATCCCCATGATTCCTAAAGAGAAAGTACACCTACGAGATCCTCACGACTTGTAGGGAGAAATACCTTTATGAGACCCTTACGGCTCATAAAGTCAAAAGGCCTTAATCGACAGGATCCTAACACTATTTGCTAAGCTGTCTTTGTTCAAATCAGTAAAGGCAAATGATAGGTCGCTCCTGGTAATATTCCAGTGGTAGCGATACTGATGCCTAAACAAGTGTCAAACTCTAAGTCCTTTCATGACAAAGGATGATTCGCTCCTGGCAATATTCCAGTCGTAGCGATGTTGATGCCAAGGTTGGTATCAGATTCTAAACTCACAATAAAAACATCAGCGAGTAGCAAAAAAATATGCGTATAAAAACATCCGAAATGTTTGGGCAACTCACAATAAAAAACAGCGAGTAAAAATAATTAAAAGAATAGCCGAAATGATTGGGCACCGCGGATAAAAAGCCGAAATGATTGGTATCGTGACTTTAGCGATATGAAAAGCTGAAAAGATGCAGAAGTAAGTATGTACATATTAACTCTTGTATACAATCCATGGGCACAAATGAAAGAAATGGAACCATATTTTCCCACCAGGCTTCGTCAAAGAGAGAGCCAGATCTTGACGGCAATATCTACAGCCTAGAGATCAGCTCGACATTCTTCTCATTCCAGCAGGATGCAAATGCAACGTCAACAAAAGACCCAAGGGTCGAAACAAAAATAGAGCCATGGAAAAATCCTAGCTCCAAATCTTAACGGTTCATATACAACTCAGAGACTATGTCGACGTTCCTTCTCATTCCAGCGGGATGCAGACGTAACGTCAACAAAAGACCCAAGGGTCAAAACATGTAACAACTCCAATTTTTGTATACACAAATTTGATTTAAATTTGAAGTGTACTTGGAGTATTTAATGTTGCTGTTACCACTTTAAGTATTTATTTTCCCACAATAATTACAAGAAGGAGTTTGTAGCTCATTGGTAATACCTTGCATTGCTGAACCAAGCTACCAGAGTTCAAATCCCATGCCCCACATTATTTTTAGATTATTTTTCTTTTAAATTTCTTGGAAGCCCAACAGTCCACGGGTCATAACTCCTAAAAGTTGAACTGGACCCTTAAATCTAAATATACCAGAGCCTTGACCTTGAGCCTCCCCACCCAACGGCACCCCGACTCGGCCCGACTCGGGCCGGCGCCGCCGGCCGGACTCGGCCAGACGGCCGAGTCACCAACACGAAAAATGTGGCATTCCGTCTTCTCAACTCTCCTGCATACACTATTTTATTAGATCGGTTTCCGAGTGTTAATTACACCCTATTTACTACAAATTTTAATGTTTTTCTTTAATTTTTACAATTTTTTTAAAATAAAAACCTTTCACCTACCCTACCCTAGCCTACCCTGTAAATACACCCCCTACCCTCTACCCTCTCATCCTAAAACACTGGGTTTACGCTCTCAAAATTGTTACAAGAAGGGTGTACTTTGAAATCAAGTTCACAGCGAAGCGCTGACGGAATTCCGGCGACGTTTTTTTGAAACAACTGGCGACGAAGCAACGCCTCGGCAACTCATCTAGTTTCCCTATACTCTTTAGTATAGATCAAAACCCGTAAGTCCCATTCTTTCCTTCTTTCTATTTCTCTAAAATACAAAACTACAAAACCGACGGAAATCGGAACAAACCGATTTCTGATTCGGTTTTCTATAAAATCTCACTTATCACTAATTCCATAATGCTTAAACATATTCATGTTGACTATTAATCACATAACAACTAATTTGGACAAAGTTTCTCACATGAAATGATAGCTTTTGCAATATCGTATCCTTTTTCACTTTAATACCATAATGTTTATTTTTTTCACTTCTAATCAATTCGATCATGTCTAAACATCTTTATCATGATTATTAAACTTGTAAAAATCAATTTGAATAAGTTTTCACACATGAAATGATAACCTTTTCAATTTACCGTATTTTTCACCTTAATACCATCATGTTTCAATTTCACATTTAACCCTTTAATATTGCTATACCTTAAAATAGATCACGAGGTAATGACCTACCTCCTCACACGCACATATGCAACCATAATACGCTATCTTGAAAACTCCTAATACGATAAAATAAGATTTTACATTAAAATACCATTTCCTTAATAAAACCTTTTATAAAAGTTTAGGTTTGATACATTTGTTTAAACAATATCTTTAATAGGAAAAATACGATAAGTTGTGGATATCGATCGTTTATCTAAACCTGACTTTGTGGTGTCTAGATAAGTGGTTACTTAATTAGGGCCACTACTTGTAGTGGAGAGCCTCCCACTTACCTGACACTTACCTGACCGCAATTGACGGTGAAGAGGGATTTGAGGCTTCTAACGACTTGTCGTTTAGACCATTTAAACATAAGCTACTTGGTTTAGGAAACCCTAGAATCTAAAATACGGAAAATTACACTTTGCAAATAAATACATTTTACTTTATAAAACCGTTTTCTAAAGGATTAGTATTTTACAATCTTTGCAAAGTGCCACTACAACACATCTTTTGGGAACCCGTTCGGGATCGTGCGGTTTATCGCGCACCCTCGGGCTAGTAGTGCGAGATTCAAACCTCCGCAAGGAGCATTCGATCTCGAAAGGTTTAAAATACGACATTTTAAGAAAATGAGATTTTTGGAATATAAAATATTTATTAAAATTATATTTTGTATAAATATATGTATATTTATCATTTAAATATCTATTTTATTATAATTTTTCCACCTTTTTCTAAAATAAAAATCACAATAGTAAATTTTACACTAAAATACCATGAACTTCAAATAATCAATATTACAAATAAATACCCTTATTTATAAAACTAAGATATTTTCACTAGAAATGTCACAACATAAAATCCACCCTCATTACAACTCTAAAGACGAGTAATAAATACTTGAGGTGTATTTTGAAAAGTATATAAAAGTATTTTTACATAAAACCCCCACAAGTTTTATAAATTACCCTAAGAACCCTAGCAATTATAAGACTTTGATTCACATTTCTGATTGTCTGACTCGGCTTTGAGTCTGATTAATCTGACTTGAATATGATTCAAGTCAATTTATAATCTACAAGATTCCAATTCAATATGAACACATGAATCCATGAATACAATTATCAATTTATATAACCTGACTGAACCGAACCATGGATATATATATTCCTTTTACATGATTCTCAGTATTCCATTTACATGACTCTACGGTTATAACCGTTTCCTGATATCATGGTTTCGGTCAGTTAGTCATTCAATCTTACAATTCAATACAATTTACAAGATAACAATACAAACAAGATATCGCGGGGTTTAAGAGGTAAATTGGTACGGAAGGTGTTAAAGGTGGCACGAGGTGGTCAGATTTAACACACCTAACATGAATCCAGTTGCTGTTGTACCGTGGCATAAACAGTTCCTTGTACTATACGTGCCCCTAGTCTCTGGCATATAGAGACTCCCCTCGTATACACTGGTATTCTTCTGTACCAAGCTACAAACAACAGCGTTGACATAACATTACAACAATAGTTTACACTTTTAAATGTATCTTCTTCTGTCTTTTTTTTTCTACTTCCCTCTTATCTTTGGGACTTACCGAGCGACCTGTTCGCTGACGACATTCTATTTCTCTCTTCTTTGAATGTCGTCAGGTGATTTGGACCCGGCAGAGGTTGAGCCATCGCAAGAAGATTTGGAGCAGTTTACTGAAGACCCTGCACTGTAGTTTAATTGTACACTTTTCCTTTCTATACTTTTCATTTCCTGTTATGCCACTGTTTAGGCATCTTATTATTTCAGTTGTATTTTCTTTCATGTATTGTACAAAGAATGTTAATAAATAAAAGTTGTTGTTCTTTTTATTCTTGTTTGTTGTGTATTTATTTTATATTGCTTAGATACGCTTAGCGTATGTATTTCTGAGTATATACGTAGCGGACCTCGTCGCGTCTCCTTCGCCGTACATTGGGAAGCGGGACGTGACAGGTTTTGTTGGTGGCCCATGCAGGTCTGAGCTGTATGAATCCCTATCATGCAGTTCTGTTCTGCGTGAACAACCTAAGCAATATAACACAAGAACCAGCAACTAAAACATTTTTTACAATTCATGTTTCTTGAATCTTACAAATTTCTATTTCTTGAATCTTATCATTTCATGTACTTGAATCTATCCTAACCCAAATTTTTCTTCAGGGTTATGGATTCCCCAAACAACACCAGCACCAACGTCAACAACACACCTCCAGCACTACCTCTCACACCAGCTGTTCCTGCACCACCTACCGAGCAAACAGTGCTACTTGAGGCAATCCGCAGCCTTCTCGAGGGACAGCAACAACTCTTGAACCGTCCCGAGACTGACGCTCCGGGGGTAAAGCAATTCAGGGCTTTACATCCGAAGCAGTTCTCAGGAAAGGGGAGCCCACTGGAAGCTGAGGAATGGGCTCAAAGAATCGAGGATGATCTGGCCGCAGCACAAGTGCCAGACATCGCTTAGGTCCGTGTAGTGAAACTACAGCTCACGGACAACGCTCGCAACTGGTGGAAGGCGGAAGAAAGCCGTCTTACATAGCCTATTGAATGGAAAACGTTTCACGAGAAGTTCGACGCGAAATACTTCCCTGTGACTGCCAGGTTTGCCATGGAGCAGCAGTTCATTCATCTACAGCAAGGACCAATGTGGGACAATCGGTAGATGAATACGACGCTGAATTCACCATGTTAAGCCGGTAAGATATGTCACAATAGTTCAATTTTAAATATCACATATCACACAGCTAACACTATCCTTGAACAGATTCGCGGCACATTTGATACCGACGGACGAGATCAAAGCCCGTCGCTTTCAACAAGGACTGGACACGGAGATTCAGGCTGCTTTAGCCACAGGAAAATTTTTGACTCATGAGGATGCTATGGAAGCTGTCCGCGGTTATGAGGCAGTGATAAAAGCAAGGGGCAGACCTCAGTCTGCAGGAGTCAAGCGCCCTGCCAACCAGATGGCAGGTGGAGCCTCATCCAGACCACTTTTTGTGCCAAGATGACCTGGAGCACCAACCAACAGGCCCAGCCCAGCCTTTTGTAACTACTGCAAGAGAAATGGGCATCTGGCGAGAGATTGCCGTCGTGCGAACAACCTTTGCTTGATCTGCGGCTCAGCTGCTCATGGTATTGGGGCTTGTCCTCATAAACAAAACCCAGTTGCTGCACCCAGGCCAACAAACAATTATCCACAGCGTCCAGCCATCCAAGCCCCTGCTCCAAGACTTGCACTGCCTGCACCACCCAGAGGACCACAAGCTGCACCACCTCCTCGTCAGTTCTATCAAGATCAAAGGAACGTTCCGAGGAATGCTCCTCAGACCAGGAGGAATATACCTAAGCGCCAGGCCTTCACGATGTCTGTGGAAGAAGCTGAGGCCACTGGCCAAGTCATTACTGGTAAACTTTCCTTCTCAAACTTATCTTTTAGTCCTGGTTATATACACACTTTCCCTATACCTAAAACATATCCCATATACCTTAGGTACAATCCTAGTAGCTTCACTACCTGCACTTGCACTGTTTTATACTGGAGCATCCCACTGCTTTATGTCGCAACGGTTTGTCCGAACCCATGTGATTCTATTCTCACCGCTTATATCCAGCCGGAATGTCAGTTCCGGAAATGGCGTTCTAAAGTCAACTATGGGATACATCCTGTGTCCAGTCGTCGTTTGCAGTCGAGAGTTTTATGCTGACTTCAAAGTACTGGACATACCGAACTTCGATGTGGTTCTAGGAATGGATTGGTTTGGAACCTTTTATGCTACCATCGACTGTCGTCAAAGGAGGGTAGTATTCGAGATTCCAGACCATTCGGTCTTCTATTTTAAGAGCGGAGACCGTACCCTGGAGCCAGGTACCTACAAAGCGAAGCCAAGGGAAGCAGTAGTTGCGGCAGCTCAAGCGGAAGAAGAATTAAGACCAGAGGTAGTTCGAGAGTTCGACGATGTATTTCCTGACGATATATCAGGTTTGCCTCTCGATCGAGCTCTTAAATTCAGTATTGATTTAGTACCAGGAGCACAACCGGTGATCAAAGCACCTTATAGACTAAGTCCGGAAGGATTGAAGGAAGTCCGAACACAGTTGGACGAATTATTGGAGAAAGGATGGATTCGTCCCAGTACTTCAAGTTGGGGAGCACATGTACTACTTGTGAAGAAGAAGGAAGGTTCATACAGAATGTGCATCGATTATAGGGCCTTGAACGAAGTCACTATAAAGAACAAATATCCACTCCCGCGTATCGATGATTTATTCGATCAGCAAAGTGGATCTTGTGTTTTCTCTAAATTGGATCTTCGTTCAGGTTATCATCAAGTGAAGGTCAAGGAAGCTAATATTCATAAAACAGTTTTCAGAACTCGCTATGGACATTACGAATTTCTAGTGATGCCATTTGGGGTGACCAATGCACCAGCAATATTCATGAACCTAATAAACCAAGTTTTCCGGGAGTATTTAGACAGGTTTGTTGTCATCTTCATCGACGACATCCTGGTATATTCTAAGAATCGGAAAGAGCATGCAGTGCATCTACGAATTGTCCTGGAAACTCTTCGACAACATAAGTTTTATGCCAAGTACAGCAAGTGCGAGTTTTGGCTAAATCAAGTTGGTTTTCTTGGACATATCGTATCAGGAGAAGGAATTTCTGTGGATCCAGCCAAAGTTTCAGCAGTTAGCGAATGGCCTACACCAAAGTCAGTGAAGGACATTCGGAGTTTCTTGGGTTTAGCTGGGTATTACAGAAGGTTCATTGAAGGATTCTCAAAGATAGCGACACCCCTGACCAAGCTCACACGAAAAAATGAAGAATTTGTGTAGTCAGAAGCATGCGAACAAGCTTTCGTAGAACTCAAGTCAAGATTGACATCTGCACCTATTCTCGTAATACCGGATCAATCTGGAGGATTCGAAGTGCATTGTGATGCATCCGGTAAGGGATTAGGATGTGTTCTACATCAGCACGGTAAGGTTGTGGCTTATGCTTCAAGACAACTGAAGACTCATGAGCGCAATTATCCGACGCATGATCTGGAGTTGGCAGCCGTCATTTTTGCTCTCAAGATTTGGCGCCACTACTTACTTGGTGAACGAGTGAACATCTACACAGATCATAAAAGTCTGAACTATGTGTTTACTCAGAAGGAGTTGAATATGCGGCAGAGAAGATGGTTAGAACTCATGGCGGACTTTGACATCAACTTGCAATATCACCCAGGGAAGGTGAACGTAGTACCTGATGCTCTTAGTCACCAACCCTTATCGATGAATCTCACTGCTCAGTGGAAGCTTCAGCAAGACCTGCATCAGATGGAGATTGAGGTAGTCATGCCAGGTAATGCTTCAAGTTTGATGAATCTACAAGTTCAATCAACCATTGTCAACCAGATCAAAGCAGCTCAAGCAAGTGATGCTAAGTTGCAAAGGATCAGAGAACAAGTGGAGAATGGACTCGGAACAGACTTCATCATCCATCAAGACGGATCTTTGAGATACGGCAGTAGATTGTGTGCACCAAAAGGTCTTGTTCGGGAAGAGTTAATGAAAGAAGCTCATAGCTCTCCCTACTCAGTACATCCTGGAGGTACCAAAATGTACAAAGATCTACGTCAGAATTATTGGTGGCATGGAATGAAGCGTGAAGTAGCCAGAAGCGTCACAAAATGCTTGGTGTGTCAGCAAGTAAAGGCTGAACATCACAGGACAGCTGGACTACTTCAACCATTACTAATCCCAGAATGGAAGTGACAGCATATCACGATGGATTTTGTGACTGCTCTTCCTCGCAGCATAAAGGGTAACGATGCTATATGGGTCATTGTGGATCGACTTACAAAGTCGGCTCACTTCATCCAATTTCGAGTTGGCCAATCAACTGAGACACTTGCAAAGAAGTACATGGAGGTAATAATCTAATTAAGATTTAAACTCTTCATAATGTACTATCTCTGATACCCATGAACTCATACAAGAAATTATGAGACTTCATGGAGTACCGGTCTGCATTGTCTCCGATCGTGACACCAGGTTCCGATCGCAATTTTGGCAGAGTCTGCAAGCTAGCTTGGGAACAAGTCTGAACTTCAGCACGGCTTATCATCCACAAACAGATGGTCAGTCGGAACGAACTATTCAGATCTTGGAGGATATGCTTAGAGCGTATATGCTAGACTTCAAAGGATCGTGGGAAGATCACCTGCATCTTGTGGAGTTCGCGTACAATAACAGCTACCAAGCAAGCATAGGAATGGTACTTTTTGCAGCATTATATGGAAGGAAGTGTCGATCACCATTAAGTTGGGACGACATCGGAGATAGGGAACTTCTTGAACCAGAGATGATAGTAGCGACCGTTGATGTGGTTCGTACTATCAGGAAAAGAATGCGCATAGCCCAAGATTGACAGAAACACTGGGCTGATGCAAAGAGACGACACTTGGAGTTCCAACCAGGAGACCATGTATTCCTGAAGATATCTCCGAACCGTGGAGTGATCCGATTTGGAAGACGGGGTAAATTGAGTCCGAGATACATTGGACCGTTCGACATACTCGAACGAGTCGGTGAAGTGGCATACCGCTTAGCGCTTCCACCCTCATTGGAAGGAGTGCATAACGTGTTCCGCATATCCCAACTCAGAAAGTATGTGAGTGACCCCAGCCATGTACTTGATCATTCCGAGCTCACTATACAGCCCGACTTTTCTTGTGAGCAACAACCTGTGGAGATCCTGGACAGGAAAGTAAAGACACTTCGGAACAAGGAAGTTAACTTGGTCCGGGTAATGTGGAGGAAAGACACTCCAGGAGAATCCACTTGGGAAAGGGAAGATGAAATGCGTGCAAGATATCCTTACCTCTTTGTAAACTAGTCCTCAAATAAAAGTAATAAATTTCGAGGACGAAATTTTTGTAAAGGGGGTAGATTGTAACAACTCCAATTTTTGTATACATAAATTTGATTTAAATTTGAAATATACTTGGAGTATTTAATATTGCTGCTACCACTTTAAGTATTTATTTTCCCACAATAATTACAAGAAGGAGCTTGTAGCTCATTGGTAATACCTTGCATTGCTGAACCAAGCCACCAGAGTTCAAATCCCATGCCCACATTATTTTTCGATTATTTTTCTTTTAAATTTCTTGGAAGCCCAACAGTCCACAGGCCATAACTCCCAAAAGTTGAACTGAACCCTAAAATCTAAATATACCAGAGCCTTAACCTCGAGCCTCCCCACCCAACGGCACCCCGACTCGACCCGACTCAGCCGAGTCGGCCGGCGGACCGGCCGAGTCGCCAACACGAAAAATGTGGCGTTTCGTCTTCTCAACTCTCCTGCATACACTAATTTATTAGATCGGTTTCCGAGTGTTAATTACACCCTATTTACTATAAATTTTAATGTTTTTTCTTTAATTTTTACAATTTTTTTAAAATAAAAACCTTTCACCTATCCTACCCTAGCCTACCCTATAAATACACCCCCTACCCTCTACCCTTTCAACCCAAAACACTAGGTTTACTCTCCCAAAATTGTTACAAGAAGGGTGTACTTTGAAATCAAGTTCACGGCGAAGCGCTGACGGAATTTCGGCGATGTTTTTTTGAAACAACCGGTGACGAAGCAACGCCTCGGCAACTCATCTAGTTCCTCTATACTCTTTAGTATAGATCGAAACCCGTAAGTCCCATTCTTTCCTTCTTTCTATTTCTCTAAAATACGAAACTACAAAACCGACGGAAATCGGAACAAACTGATTTCCGATTCGGTTTTCTATAAAATCTCGCTTATCACCAATTCCATAATTCTTAAATATATTCATGTTGACTATTAATCACATAACAACTAATTTGGACAAAGTTTCTCACATGAAATGATAGCTTTTGCAATATCGTATCCTTTTCACTTTAATACCATAATGTTTATTTTTTTCACTTCTAATCAATTCGATCATGTCTAAACATCTTTATCATGATTATTAAACTTGTAAAAATCAATTTGAATAAGTTTTCACACATGAAATGATAACCTTTTCAATTTACCGTATTTTTCACCTTAATACCATCATGTTTCAATTTCACATTTAACCCTTTAACATTGCTATATCTTAAAATATATCACGAGGTAATGACCTACCTCCTCACACGCACATATGCAACCATAATACGCTATCTTGAAAACTCCTAATACGATAAAATAAGATTTTACATTAAAATACCATTTCCTTAATAAAACTTTTTATAAAAGTTTAGGTTTGATACATTTGTTTAAACAATATCTTTAATAGGAAAAATACGATAAGTTATGGACATCGATCGTTATCTAAACCTGACTTTGTGATGTCTAGACAAGTGTGTCTAAGGCAAGTGGTTACTTAATTAGGGCCACTACTTGTAGTGGAGAGCCTCCCACTTATCTGACACTTATCTGACCGCAATTGATGGTGAAGAGGCGATTTGAGGCTTCTAACGACTTGTCGTTTAGACCATTTAGACATAAGCTAGTTGGTTTAGGAAACCCTAGAATCTAAAATACGGAAAATTACACTTTGCAAATAAATACCTTTTACTTTATAAAACCGTTTTCTAAAGGATTAGTATTTTACAATCATTGCAAAGTGCCGCTACAACCCATCTTTGGGGAACCCGTTCGAGATCGTGCGGTTTATCGCGCACCCTCGGGCTAGTAGTGCGAGATTCAGACCTCCGCAAGAAGCATTCGGTCTCGAAAGGTTTAAAATACGACATCTCAAGAAAATGAGATTTTTGGAATATAAAATATTTATTAAAATTATATTTTGTATAAACATATGTATATTTATCATTTAAATATCTATTTTATTATAATTTTTCTACCTTTTTCTAAAAAAAATCACAATAGTAAATTTTACACTAAAATACCATGAACTTCAAATAATCAATATTACAAATAAATACCCTTATTTATAAAACTAGGATATTTTCACTAGAAATGTCACAACATAAAATCCACCCTCATTACAACTCTAAAGACGAGTAATAAATACTTGAGGTGTATTTTGAAAAGTATATAAAAGTATTTTTACATAAAACCCCTTCAAGTTTTATAAATTACCCTAAGAACCCTAGCAATTATAAGACTTTGATTCACATTTCTGATTGTCTGACTCGGGTTTGAGTCTGATTAATCTGACTTGAATATGATTCAAGTCAATCTATAATCTACAAGATTCCAATTCAATATGAACACATGAATCCATGAATACAATTATCAATTTATATAACTTGACCGAACCGAACCATGGATATATATATTCCTTTTACATGATTCTCAGTATTCCATTTACATGACTCTACGGTTATAACTGTTTCCTTATATCATGGTTTCGGTCGGTCATTCGGTCATTCAATCTTACAATTCAATACAATTTACAAGATAACAATACAAACAAGACATCGCGGGGTTTAAGGAGTAGATTGGTACGGAAGGTGTTAAAGGTGGCACGAGGTGGTCAGATTTAACACACCTAACATGAATCCAGTTGCTGTTGTACCGTGGCATAAACGGTTCCTTGTACTATACGTGCCCCTAGTCTCTGGCATATAGAGACTCCCCTCGTACACTGGCATCCTTCTGTACCAAGCTACAAACAACAGCGTTGACATAACATTACAACAATAGTTTACACTTTTAAATGTATCTTCTTCTGTCTTTTTTTTATACTTCCCTCTTATTTTTGGGACTTACCGAGCGACCTGTTCGCTGACGACATTCTGTTTCTCTCTTTTTTTAATGTCGTCAGGTGATTTGGACCCGGCAGAGGTTGAGCCATCGCAAGAAGATTTGGAGCAGTTTACTGAAGACCCTGCACTGTAGTTTCATTGTACACTTTTCCTTTCTGTACTTTTCATTTCCTGTTATGCCACTGTTTACATATCTTATTATTTCAGTTGTATTTCCTTTCATGTATTGTACAAAGAATGTTAATAAATAAAAGTTGTTGTTCTTTTTATTCTTGTTTCTTGTGTATTTATTTTATATTGCTTAGATACGCTTAGCGTATGTACTTCTGAGTATATACGTAGCGGACCTTGTCGCGTCTCCTTCGCCGTACACTGAGAAGCGGGGCGTGATAAAACAAAAAATGGAGTAACAACAAAATCCTAAACTCCAAGTCTCGACGGCATATATACAACCTAGAGACAATCCCGACGTTCCCCCTCATTTCAGTAGGATGCGAATGCAGCTATCAAATGAAAATGGAGCAATGGCATATTTCTAGCTCCGAACTTCAACTGCAATACATACAGCATAGAAGTCTTACAGATGTCTACCCTATTTCAGCAAAGAATCGGCACGACATCGTCAAAAAAAATGAAGTAACGGCATATTCCCAGCTTCGGGTCTTGAAGGCAACTCATATAAAGCTTAAAAGACTGTCGAAGATCATCCCACACCAGAGCGGAGTGGTTATGACTCATCGTGGCTCCAAACTGAGCCTGACCTCAAGTAAAAAAGCGTCATGGCAAATTCCTAGCGTTTGCTCTTCCTACGGTAATATGACCTAAGGAGATTGCTTGAAAACGTCTTGTCCATCTCCCGAAGAGATCAGAGACACGACGGTCGCAGGGCTATTCGAACAACGGCTTAAAGACCGCATATCAAGGAAGACATCAGCCAACGCGACAGTACCACGGACTAAAACCCTAGTACCACAAACCAATCAGACCTCTTGTAGGGTGTTTTTCGTCACCCCATTGAGATGGAAATATGCGTCGCTTATCAGGAGTACTACAGATTCCTCCTGTCTAGGGTAGGCGGAGATTTATTGATTGTGGGAATCCGAATCTCCGGCAGCCGCGGACTAAGCTGCTATTAATTACCCCTCGCCTTTAGAGCGAAAGAACCTCCGATTGAAGGATCAAACTGGTCATGCGAACTCAATATATAGTGTACGTGTGTTGTGTTTTGAAGGGTCTTGGGTATATCGGGGGCCTCGTAAAGTTTACCGAGGTCCCACTACCCGGATAGCAGGCTGGGGGTCAAGGACGTCGGTGCCTCACGCGCCCGCGAAAAGAAGGGGCTTTTAGCCTCGGAATTATGAGTTAAATTCCGAAAGAGGATTTTTTATTTATGGAGTTAAACACCGAAAGGTATTGAATGGAGTTAAACTTCTAAAAAAAGGTTTGATTTATGGAGTTAAACTCCAACAGACCTTGAATGGAGTTAAACTCCTAGAAATCTTTGGAGGTGATCGAAGGGGGCCCCTTCTTCTCCCCTTTAGCCTTGGATCTTCTTTTGAGCCTCAAATCCTCCCGGAATGGGATTTTTGGAGATGGGTCTCCTTCTTCTTCCTCTCTGTTGGCTGGATCTCAGGAAAAAAAGGGGTGGGACTTAAAAATCTCCCTTTTTAGGGATTTGATGGTAGATCCGAGCTCCCCCTTCAAGGGTTTTATGGTGAAAAAATTATTTTTGGAAAAGAAAGAGTTAAACTCTTGATTTAATTCAAAAAAAGATATGAAGGTTTAGAACCTTGAGGAAAGAGAAGGAGGCACAAAAACCCTAATTTTTTAGAGGGAATGAATTATTGTCCTTCATTTCATCATCATGTTGCCTTTTGTAGGCTTATAAATTTACATATAGCCCCTAGGGTTTTACAAAATGGCATTTTTGCTTATCTCATGCCTTATGTTCTCATTTCTTTTGCACATGAGCTATGGTTTTTACAAAAATTTGGCTTTATGCCCATTTATTTTACATTCATACATGAAAATTATATCAAATTTATTTATTACATAATTTTCTTCTTGGAATGGGGGAGGCCGGCCACTTCATGTTCGGGCTTGACTTGGGCATGGGCCCACTTGGCCTGGGCTTGGGCCCGATTGGCTTGGGGTTGATTTTGACTTTGACTTGGTCAACCGGGGTGTAATTTTTGACCCCAACACCTATGTCGTAAAGAATGAAGGTTATATGCATATAACGTTATGATAAGTTTGCCTGTAAACCCAAGAGAAGTAAACTAAAGAAATTCCGAAATGAGTACATAAACTAGAAACTCCAAAACGAGTGAATAAACTATAAACTCTAAAACGAGTACATAAACTAGAAACTCCGAAACGAGTGAATAAACTACAAACTCCGAAACGAGTGAATTAACTACAAACTCCGAAACGAGTACATAAACTATTTCGCGCCAGATCAAGACATCAAGAAATAGAAAGGCGCAATTCATAGGCCTCGGGGTTTAGAACTACATTTCTTAAGGATCAAGATCTGAGTTAACGATAGATGACGACGCTTGTGTCCACTCGATATCTTCTCAGATCAAAATTCTAATAAAAATTGTGTATTCCAACCCAAAATCGGCCATATGCTATGCATTACTTCACTCACGAGTATACCACCGTGAGAAATGTAGTAGTATATGTGCAGAGGCAAGATACCCACGTGGATATGTACTAAAAAAAGTCAACAATAAATAGGTACCTTATTCTACAGGAAACAGATCACCGAACACGGGATCAAAAGTATAAGGGTTTACAAAACTAAGAATAAAATTTTCTAAAACCCTCTCTGTCTTCTCCACCATGTAGAAGTGGCGATCTTCACGAGGAGTTGCTCCCCATCGGTCAGTGTTGTGCCCATCAGTAAAGGCAGACATGATAGCCCGCTGAGCCCGTATCTGGCTTAACAACTGAACAGAACGATCCCTCAGAGGCTGGATAATCAGATGTGCCTCATGAAAGCACTCGATCTTGTCCTCCACCGCATTGAGCATCGCCGGAGTCATCTTCGCTGGATGAGGGGGATGTCAGCAAACACAGACGAGAAGAGCATCCGGGGCCAAATGGAGCCGATAGGAAAAGGAGAGCCTCTACGAGCCAGAAGCTCATACATCACAGTGTCACATTGGTCATCTGTAAGAACGGGATCCACTAAACGCGCAGCAAAACGAGGGACAATTCTCTCGATAGGTACCTCCCATGGTTGCCGACGAGCATGTGGGCGATTGCAAGCCATAACTCTTGGTTTGTTAAAAATGGTTCTCTCGTTGTGAAGAAGGAGGAAAATATAGCTTCAGATTATAAAGAGGAGCATTCAAGTCTAGGCACAGAAAATGTTGTGCATGGTGGAGATATTTCCAAGGCCTGACAAAAAGGGCATGGGAAAAGAAAAGGTTGACTCATGAGAATAAGAACAAGAAGGTGAAACGATTCCCGCAGCAGCGTCTCACGTGCATGACACGTGAGTGCCAGCACCGATTCTTTGCAGGATTAGAACCTGTAGCAGCGCCTCACGTGCATAACATGTGAATTTCGGTGCTAGTTCAGGATTAAAATCCTGTAACGGCGCCTCATGCGCATGACACGTGAGTGCCGGCACTAGTTTTTATATATATGAATAACAACACTTCACGAGAAGCAGATGTGAGCATTGGCATAAAGAGAAGAGGGAGTTTTGTCATTCATACTTCGAAGAAATTTATACATTGGTGATAAAAAAAAACATCATCAGAATGTTTACAATGGTAAGACGCTGAATTCCAGACACAGATTCATGAACTTAGAGGCAAGTTTGAGTAAAGCACTTCTAGCTTCGTTGACCATTTTCTTATGCATTTTTTCACGAATGCAAACGTCAGGATCCCCACTGATGTCATCCATCTTTTGGTACGCGGATATTATCGCCTTCTGTTGGAAGACGCAATCCAAAACAACGACAAGATCATCTCTTCGCTTCTTTGAAATCAGGGCTATCAGATATACTGAATGCACCTTGTCTTCAGCCTCATCAAGTGCCTCAAGCGGCATATCCTCATCAAGCTCAGGAAGTGCTTCCCAAATCGATCCAATGACAATCTTCAAGAGAGCAGAACGGTGAGGGAGCAATCGACTGTTGTAATCGTCGAAGCGACGCATCACCTCCGCGCATTAGGCGTCAATAAACTCTTGGCCCTGGCAGCGGCCTTGGATGCGAATCTCCTCATAAGAGATAATTTCCTCAAGATCATACAGATGAGAAGTCATAGTATCTGAAAAGAGAAACCAGTAAATGGTTAGCAATCAAAATCCCAGAATCATTACAATCTAGAAGAAAAAAAGTAGCCCCTACAAAATCAAGATGATGCCCCTTCAATGATGAGGCAGGCACTCAGTGCAAGGATCCGAAAGGACTCTCATTTAATGAAAAATCTCATTTAACTATGAGGTTAGACTCCCTCGAAAAACGAGTTCTACAGCAGATTCAAATCTGCAAGAAGAACCCTAGAAAGAAAGAGAAGGGGAATAAAATTCCCAAAAGAATTTCTTTAAAAAGAATTTCTCAGAGCTAAGCTCTGTAGAACAACCCAGAATTAAATTTCTCTAATGGGATTAAATCCCGGAAATCCCTATGGGAAATGGAATTAAATTCCAAACAATCCTCAAAAATCAAAGTCACTAATAGGATAAAACCCTAAGATCTCTGAGACCAACGGTCTACCTAAAATAAAAATTTTAAGATCTCTAAGAGATCATTTCAAGAAAAAGAGCCAAGCTCTATTAATGGGTTAAAAATCCAAGACAAAAAGAGACTCTTTTAAGAGGAAAATGATCATAATCCTTACCAATTTTCTTAAACAGATTTTAAACTCTAAGAGTTTCTTTTGGCAAAGATCTGAGCTCTGAGAAGAGAATTAAATTCTCAAAGAAGAAGATGGAAGATGACGAAACGATAGTCATCTCAAGGGCCAAAGGACCTATTTATAAGACATGAAGGGACGGTTCAACTTCCCAGGAGATCGAACGGTAAAAAAGGTGACACCGTTGCACCCACGTGTAAGCCACGTGAGAGCAACGGTGGGGGCATTTATTTCCCCAATATATTTAACCTAATAAAAGAGCAAGCTCTGTTGAATTCAATGAGGCAGCGCCTCACATGCTCTCCATGAGGGCGCTAGAACCAATCTTATAGGATTAAATCCTATGGTGGTGCCTCACGTGCTCCTCACGCGGGCGCCAATGTGTAAAACACAGAAGAGTTCATAAGAGTTAAACTCTTAGATGGCGCCGCACGCTCTTCTCACGCGGGCGCCAATGTGCAAAGCACAGAAGAGTTCATTACATAAGAGTTAAACTCGTAGATGGCGCCGCACGTGTTCCTCACACGGGCGCCAATGTGCAAAGCACATAAATACCCATTATAAGAATTAAATACTTAAGTAGCGCCCCACGTGCATAACATGTGAGCGCCGGCGTCCAGATAGAATTAAAATTCTACAATACTCTCTGTTAAATAGAGCCGTTGGATCAAAAATCCAACGGAGATAATAAATCATCAAAATACAGAATTAAATTCTGTTAAGAGAAAATATTTCCCAAATCTTTCTAAAATAAGAAAGATACTCTCGGTAGGATCAAAAATCCAATTATAGAATAAAATTCTATTTTGGAATATATTCTCTCAATTTTTCTAAATAAGAAAGATTGCTCTCTGTAAAACAGAGAACTTTTAGATTAAAAATCCAATGGTGATTAAAAAATTACCGTTTTACAGAATAAATTCTGTATAGGGGAAAATATTTCCCCAATCTCGTTAAAAACAAAAATCATACTCTGTAAAAACAGAAGTCCTTGGATCAAAAATCCAATCGTGGGTAAAATTCCCCAACTCAATTTTGAGTCCGATTAAATCAATTGGAATCTCTCGATAAGGGATTTTCTCAGAATTAAGTAACAAACTTACCCTCACTATATAAAGAACCCGAGACTTCAAGTCTCAAAAAAAAGAAAAAAACTACAACAAGAAGAGGAGGGGGCAGAAAAAATATAAGGAGCTCTCAAAAAGAACAGAGTATTCAATTATCAAAGAAGAAGACCTTCCTTCTCAAAACCTTAGGTAAAGAAAAGAGATCAAAATATCTCTATCACATCTAAGGGTTTAACCCTTTTTAAGAACTTAGTTCTTTCTCTGAATCTGAGATCCACAAGACAAGTCTCCCATAAGTTGAGAATTTAATTCTCATCGGGAAGATATTGTTCTTGAGAATTAAATATTCAGAAAAGAACTAGGTCCAAAAGAAGGAACCTATAAAAGAACTTATTTCTTAAAAAAACCGATCTCAGATCTTCAAAAAGCGAAGATCTTGGTGATCATTAATGATCAAAATGCCATCAACAGAAATTTAATCTCTAAAAAAGGAAAAAAAAAACTAGCGCCTCATGTGCTCCTCACATGGGTACCCCCTTTTAACAACGCCTAGCGCCTCACTTGAAAAACACGCGGACGCCCAAAACAAAAGGCCAACGCCTTACGTGAAAGTGCTGAATAAAAGTGCTTAGCACTTCATATGCAGCCAAAATGGCTGAGTGCTTAGCACTGATTGGGCAGTGCCCAGCGCCACACGTGCACCTCACGTAGACGCCATAAAAAGTGCTTAGCACTTCACACTTAGACAAAATGACTAAAAGTGCTCAACATTTATTGGGCATTACCCATGACTGAATGCTTCACATGACATACATGTGAGCGTCAGAGCTCAAATAAGTACTTAGCACTTTTACATGAAAAGAAAAGCGCTAAACAAACAGAGCCCAAATAAATGCTTAGCACTTTTAAAAAGAAAAAGGATAAGCAGACTTAACCCAAATTGGCTAAGTCTCTGAAATCTTCTCGCAGCTGAGCCCAAATGCTCTTTTACTGGATCTTAAATAAAAATGATCCTTAAAATTTTGTTAAGTTGATTTTAGTCTCAAATTAGACCAACGCGTCCTTAGCAAGAAAAAATTGAGCCCAGATGCTCACACATTTAAGTTGATCTTAATCTCAAACCAGATTAACGGTTCTTAAATAAAGCTAAGCCCAAATCTAAAATATACGGATTTGGATTAATCTGCGCCCTACAGGCGACGACATAAACCAGTCTCCGTATACAATCCATGGGCAACTAAAACATATAAAAACACACACGACACGAAGTGAACTTCCGGAGCTGGAGAAAGTGGTTATCGCAATGCGGTAACGTAATTAACTGTAGAGGCTTGCACCTGCAGGGAAGAACGTCCCCACAATCAAAAACCCATTATAAAATGAGGGGGAATATGATAAAGCCTGCTACAACGGTCGCGTCTGTCCAAACCTCTGATATACGGTGCCATAAATCAACTTGGTGTCTTCGAAGAGCTGGACGGATAAATCCAAATAGTATCTGCCCCCAAATTCAGGCCAGACGATCTATCCCAGTTCGTCTTCATTTTCGGGGATAAACAAGCACGAACGTCAATGGAAACACCCCACCACCTACTCTACCACCACCATCTACCGTTGCAGCTCCTATCAATGAGAAAACAGTACTGCTTGAGGCAATCAAGAGCCTCTTAGAAGGTCAGCAGGTTGCTATCCTCATGCACCGTCCAGAAGTCGAGGCACCCAGAGTCGAGAAACTCTGGGCACTGCACCCTAAACATTTCTCAGGAAAAGAAAGCCTACTGGAGGCAGAAGAATGGGCTCAGTCGATAGAAGATGATCTGGCATAGCACAAGTGCCAGAAATTGCTTGGGTGAGAGTTGCGAAGCTGCAACTAACAGACGACACCAAAGTCTGGTGGAAGGCAGAAGAAAGCCGTCTCGCCCAACCGATTGAATGGAAGACGTTTCGCGATATGTTCGACGGGAAGTACTTCCCTGAGACTGCCCATTTTGACATGGAGCAGCAGTTCATCCACTTACAACAAGGCTCGATGTGGAGCAAGTCCGTGAATGAATACGATGCGAGTTTACCATGCTTAGCAGGTCAGATATTGTCTCAAATTCAAATTCCTTATTTCACTCACTACACTGCTAACACAAGGTCGTAACAGGTTCGCTGCACACCTCATTCCGACTGATGAGATTCAGGCCAGATAATTCTAACAGGTCTTAGACCTAGAGATTCAGGCGGCATTAGCTACAGGCGATTACCCGATCCATGAACTCGCCCTGAAGGCAGCTCACCGTTATGAAGCGGTAGTGAAGAAGAAGGGTAAGCCCCGGACAGCTGGAATCAAATGCCATGCCACACAGATGACAGGAGGAGCCTCTTCCAGGCCAACTTTTGCACCCAGGAGACCGGGAGGATCATTTAACCGGCCCAGTCCAGACTTTTGCTTCTAGTGCAAGAGAAATGGACACCTTGCGAAAGATTGCAGGCGTGCAAATAGCCTCTGTTTAGTTTATGGTGCATCCACTCACGCTATAGGAGCATGTCCATATCGACTCAACCCAGCTCCAGCACCTAGACCCGCAATCACAGTTCCGCAGCGGCCAGCTATTTAGGCTCCTGCACCTCGTCTAGCTCTCCCTGCACCACCTCCAAGTAGACCCCTGTACAGCCTCCTCATCAATTTCACCAGGCACATAGAAACATGCCTCAAAGGCATAGAAACATGCCTCAAAGGCAGAGAAATGTGCCTCCAACAAGGAGGAATGTATCCAGACGTCAGGCTTTCACAATGACGGTTGAGGAAGCCAAAGCCACTGACCAAGTAATCATTGGTAACTCCTAATCCTTTCATCTTTTCAATCCTTGTATACCTCTATATTTCTCCTGTATCTAAAACCAACCTCACATAACTTAGGTACTATACTAGTAGCCTCCCTACCTGCTTTAGCACTTTTCGATACTGGAGCATCACATTGCTTCATGTCCCAACGATTTGTGAGAACGCATGCGATTCCTGTGAAGCCACTCATTTCAAGCTGGAATGTCAGTTCCGGGAATTGAGTATTAAAAGCAACTATGGGATTTGATCAGTGTCCAGTTGTAGTTTGCGGACGAGAATTCTACATGAATTTCAAAGTACTGGACATCCCAAATTTCGATGTTGTGTTGGGAATGGACTGGCTGGGAGTTTTCTATGCTAGAATTGACTGTCGTCAAAAGAGAGTAGTATTTGAGATATCAGATCACCCAGTTTTCTACTTCAAGAGTGGAGACAGAACATTGGAGCCAGGAATCTTCCGTGCTAAACCAAAGAATGTAGAAGTGTTTACCCTATCGGTAGAAAAAGAAAAGCCAGAGGTAATTCGAGAGTTCGAGAATGTGTTTCCTGAAGATATAACAGGTTTGCCTCCCGATCGAGCTCTTGAATTCAGTATTGATTTACTACCTGGTGCACAACCGGTAATCAAAGCCCTGTATTGGTTAAGTCTTAAGGGACTAAAGGAGATCCGCACTCAGTTAGACGAACTTCTGAAGAAAGGTTGGATTCGTCCCAGTACTTCAAGTTGGGGATCTCCAGTATTACTTGTGAATAAGAAAAAATGTTCATACAGGATGTGTGTAGATTATCGAGCTCTGAACGAAGTAACGATCAAGAACAAGTACCCACTATCACGCATCGATGATCTTTTCGATCAGCTAAATAGGTCTTGTGTATTCTCAAAGCTAGACCTTCGTTCGGGTTATTATCAGGTGAAGGTCAAAGAGTCCGACATTCCGAAGATGGCGTTCTGGACTCGATATGGTCATTATAAGTATCTCGTAATGCCATTTGGAGTGACCAATGCACCTGCTATATTCATGAATCTAATGAACCAAGTTTTTCAAGAGTACTTAGACAGCTGCGTTGTCATCTTCATCGACGACATTCTGGTGTATTCAAAGAATCGAAAAGAACACGCCGAGTATTTACAGATTGTCCTAGAGATATTGCGACAGTTTCAGCTCTATGTCAAGTACAACAAGTATGAATTTTGGCTAGATCAAGTCGGATTTCTCGAACATATCGTTTCAGTTGAAGGAATCTCAGTAGATCCAGCTAAAGAGTCAGCTGTCAGCGAATGGCCGACACCAAAGACGGTGAAAGATATACGAACTTTCTTAGGATTAGCAGGATATTACCGAAAATTCATTGAACATTTTTCGAAGATTGCAGCACCCCTGAACAACCTCACACGTAAAGATGAAGTATTCATGTGGTCAGAAGCATGTGAAAACGATTTTGTAGAACTCAAGTCAAGATTAACTTCAGCCCCTATCCTTGTAATACCGGATCAATCTAGAGGATTCGTTGTACATTGTGATGCATCCGGTAAGAAATTAGGATGTGTTCTACATCAGCATGAAAAAGTTGTGGCTTTCGCGTCGAGACAGCTGAAAGTTCATGAGCGCAACTATCCAACACATGATCTGGAGTTGGCAGCCGTTATCTTTGCACTTAAGATTTGGTGCCACTATCTTCTGGGAGAAAAAGTGAATATATACATTGACCCCAAGAGTCTGAAGTATATATTTACTCAGAAGGAATTGAACATGCGGCAGAGAAGATGGCTATAACTCATGGTGGACTTCGACATCAACCTACAGTATCATCCATGGAAGATGAATGTAGCTCCTGATGCACTTAGACGCCATCCATTAGCAATGAATCTCACCGCTCAGTGGAAGCTATAGCAGGAATTGCACGGATTGGCGATCGAAGTAGTTATGCCAGGTAACGATTCGTATTTGATGAACTTACTGTTAGTGTATATGCCCTAGAGGCCATTACTGTATCATACTAGTTTGTATATTACTTGATGGAAGCTTGGGATATTCACCTTGTATAAACAATCTTGCTCAAAATAGTAGTATGCTACTTGGTTTGTTTCTACTTCAATGTGTACTTGTGTTTATTTCAGTATATCACTTATACGCATTAGTGGAGCCCTTAGGATCTTTGCTTGATTACCAGCGTTGTGATGGCAGTCACACTAGTGGGGGCTGGGTAATCTATAGGCACATCCTTATACAGGTCCCTAGTCGCAGGACTATCGAGACAGGGCATCGATACTCCGGAGTAGACTAGCGTATGCGCTTCTCATCCCAGTGTGGGAGATGGTCTGTCCCACAGCCATCAGTACGTCGTACTGGAGATAGTATACGGGTGCTCGTTGGGTTACGAGTACACTGGACAGGACTCGTCGGGAACTGACAGGTTCGTATTATACCTATCGTCAGTTATCAGTTCCCAGGTGACATGAGTACAGCTTAGTCCGCTGACTTGACACTGGCACTTCGCCTCAAGTGTGTTCCCACTGCACTTTGATCACTACCCTACCACGGCTCAAAGGAGTCGTGCAAACGGGTGGTGGTTGGGTGCAGTCCCGAAGCACTTGGAGGCAGTGACGGTTAGACAGGATTCGTCTCTCCCGGTATTGGGGGTTGACATCGCGCTGTGTCTAGGAGAGCCATTACACGAGTAGTCCCTGGCCAGGGCAAACGAGATATACTGGTAGGTTTCCAGTGTTATCTCAGGGTGTTTTGGGCTTCGCTCCGGCACGACTTGTACCGCTATTGGGGGACTGACGTTTACCACCCCCTAGGCCCGCCATGCGATGTATCAGACGAACAGACCGGACTGTACGGAGAATGTCACATTCAGACTCAGTAGGAGTTCAGATGGGGTTTCACCTCGTCAGCCTTCTTGTCGGCATCTACCTGGGGACCGTTATGCACAGCTAGTGCCGCTTGCGGTCTGTGGTTAAACCCACTGCCAGCGTAGTGTCGAGTCTTTAGAGTCCCACACAGAGGGTTTTCGCCTCTGGGCAAAACAGAGTAGAGGTCGCATGGTTTTGCGACAGGGTTCGTTCTCATCCGCGCACTTGTGCACGTTTGGAGTCCGGACGGATTATACTGGCAGGCTCTGGTTTGAGCCAGATACTGGTATATGTTTTGGGGGTTGCTTTTATATCTTGGTATTCTTGTTTTTCGGAACGAGAATGCAGGTGTGTATGCACAGTTGCTTAAGGCGGAGAATGAGGTTTTTCATTAGGGTTTCGGAACGGGTGCGTATGCACAGTTGACAGTCTTCATTTTCCAAACCCTAATGGATTTATATATTATCTATTAATAATAATAATTAAATGAGAATTATGTTATGGTTGTTTTTTGTTGACTTGTTGACCTTGGTTGACTTATTGACCATTGACCACTTTCATGCCTTGAAAGTCTTCCTTGATTCATGCTTACTTTTTATTAAATGAAGCATGGTTGTGGTCATTCCAAATACTACCATCAACTATTCTCATTTTCAATTATTATCATTTAGATAATATTTTTCTTTTGCAATATGGTTGCAAGAAAGAAAAAATTGAGCTCATTCTATCATTCTCATTCTCTCTCCTCTCTTCATCTTCTTCTTCCTCTAGCAAAGAGAAACCTTCTCACGAGTTGAGAATCCTTCTCTTTAAAAGGAAAAGCAAACCCTAGTCACTCTCTACTCACTCTAGGATCAAAGGATTAGCAAGCCGGAGATTCTAGTTCACTCCAAGTCCGAGAAAGAGCCCAAGGTCGAACCCTCGAGGTGGATCCATCTTCGACGGAAGAAGGCGACAAAAGAGAACCATCAACCTCTACAAGATTTCAAGAAGAAGGAGTTCAAGTTTAGGTATAACCCTCATCCGAGTAGCTAACTCTCTTTAGCTAGAATACTAGTTTTAGTTTAGACAACGATCCCGACCTAGTTTAGTCCATGTTGCCTCTTGCGATAAAAATTCGTTTTTTATACCGTTTCCGCCTCCCCGTAAGCACCGGGGGTCGCAATATGGACTTACAGTGGTATCAGAGCCTAACTAAACTTAAACTAGATTGGTAGTAAGGTGTAACGAAGTTCGGAACCGAAAAAATCACAAAACCGGAAAAACCAAAACCCTAAGTTTCTGTTGAATTTTTTTTCTGCTCAAAATGAAAAACTTTATACTTGTAAAATCGTCTCAGGGTTTTGTAAGTGCACCCATGAAAAACGATGACCTAATTCCCTTAAGCCGCCGCGCTTCCGCCGCACGAGGTAGGCATGTGCGGCGGAAGCGCCGCGCTTTGTATTCTTCTGTCCATCGATTTTCGTGCAGAGTGTTTATGTGTTGGTTTTGGGATTTTTAAAATACATTATATGTGCCCAGATTTTCCAGAACAGAAATTCACTTTTGGGGTCCTATAATTCCGTATTTTTTTCCGAACTTCACTGCACTTTGACTATGTTGGTTATATCTGTGATGTTTGCATGTATTGAACGTCGGCTAATCGCTATAAGTCGATTAGTCGGGGTTATACATGATCTGTAATGTGCTGGAATGTGTATATGAATCTGTTGGACTGTCGCGGGTGAATAGCCGGGGTGGATGTGAGATGAGCTTTTGTTTTTCTTTCATTCATTGTAAATGTAAATTGATGTAATAATATTATTTGTTTGGCCGCACAACCGGGTCGGGGTTGTAGCCGTCATTGTATAATTCTTTTTACTGTTTTTGCTCCTAGGATAGACCCATGGTGGGGTGCACAAACTACCGGGAACTTGGCGGGTAGTTTGCCGCATCCGTAGGGGTCTTGGGTGGGGTATTTGCTATTCACCGCGACCGTGTTATCCGCTTTTCGTTTCAGGCTCGAAAGGATTGCGGATTGCTAGTATATCCAATGTATTCATCTGTGATCTGTAATATCTATCATTGCTTTCTATTTAGGCGTTGCTTATGTTTTACAGCCGCGCTAGCCCAGCCCCCGCTCTGTCGTTAGTTAAGTAACCTAACGAGTGATGACGGGACCCCGTGGCGAATGCGAATGGCATAAGCGTACGTCATATTTTGGTTGTTTTCTGCAATGGTAGGATTAAATGATGGGACGCATTAAAAGAACTAATGCAAGAATATCACGCATTAAAAGAACTAATGCAAGATAATAAACCAAGTTTAAGTCGATGGAACACTTTCGAAAAACCACTCGGTTCTTTTCAAAACTAACTTTTAAATGCGGAGCTTGAGCCACTCCTTCTAAAAGCTATCTCGTTCCATCGATTATATCAAGTTCACTACGTTCACGGTTTCGCCAAAACCATCCTAGCCCTCCGTCGTTTCATATGAATATTCAACAGTATTCAAGCTGTGTTTGTTGGCCTTAGTCAAGGCACAGTGTTTGGTAGCTGGTGGGTATTCATATGTTGCATAGATAGAATGCGTTGGTTTGGGACAGTCGTATTGCCTTGTTGGCCATAGTCAAGGGTATATACGGGTGGGTTCAAATTAACCTGGATAACAACGGGAAGAACTTGACATGTGACTTATGATTTGTTGGCCTTAGTCAAGGTCATAAGAACATGGGGCAAAAATCCACATCGGGAGTTTCATAAGTACTGAAACTTGCTAGATTTGCATACCATTTGGAGTGTGATGATTATGGTAGGATTCCTTCATTTTCGTCACGCGATGATATTTGGATCCCGATCCTACTGTGAGTATATGCTACTCCTCGGGAAATTTCTCACTAAACGATCAATGCTATAAACCTAGTAGGTGCCTAGAAAGGTGTTAGCGGGGCTATGCCCCCAGGGAAAAGAGGTTCTTAAATTAAGGAACTTCGCGAAAGCGTTGGAAAACCTCCCTCGAAGTACCGACACTGGCCTGGCTGAACGGTTAAGCAAGTATTGTACGGTGGGATTGATCCCGGCTAATTCTTCCTTTGTGGTTTGAGGAGGGATTCGAGAGACAGTGGGAGCCATCCTGTTTAGACAAACTAAAAACCACTCTAAACTTGCAAGAGCATCATGCTGAGTGTTTCTTCTTCTCTCTCCTAATTGCAGCGACCAATCAACATGACTGGACTTAAGTTACTCCTAGATAAAAACAAACTGACAGGGCCAAACTACAAAGATTGGCTCAGGAATGTCAAGATAGCAATCGCTTATGACAAGCTGAGGTATCTTCTTACCACCAAAGCTCCCCCTGTCCCTGGTCCAACTTCCAGTGTCGCGGATAAGGAAATCCGCAAGACTTGGGAGATTGATAGCGCGAAGGCCAAGTGCCTCCTGCTTGCCTCGATGGACAACGAACATCAGAGGAGGCATGAGAATATGGACATGGAGTCCATATTGCTCCATACAAAAGAACTGTATGGAGAGCAATCACGTATCGCAAGATACGAAGCGTCGAAAAAGTTGTTTTCGACAAAGATGGCCGTCGGATCATCAGTAGCCGAGCACGTGCTAAAGATGATCGGCTACATTGAGGAGCTCGCTGACCTAGGGATCACATTGGAGAGTGAGCTATATACGGATATAGTTCTCCAGTCCCTTCCTTCCACTTACGCCCAGTTTATACTGAACTTCAACCTACAAGAAAAAGAGGTTGAACTATCAGAGCTCCTCAACATGCTGAGGAGCGCAGAGGGCACCCTACAGAAAAGTAGGGAAACATCCACTTTGTTTGTAGGAGGATCATCTTCTTCTAGGTCCAAGGCGAAAGCCAAGGGAAAGAAGAAGAAAGCCCCCGCCAAACCAAGGGGCGGTGTTAGTAAAGTGGATACGAAGGGAAAAGGTAAAGCAACAAAGATAGCGGGGAAGCTTATGGATAAGGAAGAATGCTTCTTTTGTCATAAGAAAGGACACTGGAAGAATGATTGCAGGGCCTGGAAAGCCAGAACACAGGAATTGAAGCAGGTTGCAGCTTCAGCTTCAGGTGTGTATGTTATTGAAAACTGTCTTTCAATAAACTCTACTTCCTGGGTATTAGATACCGGATCAGGATCTCATATCTGTAATTCTTTGCAGGCGTTGAGAAACCGTAGGGATTTGAAGGCAGGTGACATGACCCTCAGAGTTGCGAACGGAGCTAGCATGGATGCTAAAGCCGTGGGGGACTATCACCTGGGAATGTCAGATGGACATGTTTTGGTTTTGCGTAATTGCTTTTTTGTACCCAACGCAACTTGTAATATCATTTCTGTATCTTTAGTTTCTAAAGAAGGTTATGAATTTGCGTTTGTAAGTAATGTTGTAAACATTCACCTTAATCAAGTATTGATTGGGTCAGGTACTCTGAGTAATGGTATATACGTGTTAAACCAACCACAGATTTTCAATGTCCAGAATACACACAAAAGAAAGTCTCCAGAAATAAATCAGACTTTCTTATGGCATTGTAGATTGGGTCACATCAATGAGAGAAGGTTGACTAAGTTGCATACAGAAGGATATTTGAATGCGTTCGAATATCAATCATATGCCACTTGTCAATCTTGTCTCAAAGGAAAGATGACAAAGACTCCGTTTACTGGACATGGAGTAAGAGCGAGCGAGCTCTTGGGACTCGTACACAGTGACGTGTGCGGTCCAATGTCTACACATGCCCGAAGCGGACATTCTTACTTCATTACTTTTACGGATGACTTCTCAAGGTACGGTTATGTCTTCTTAATGAAACATAAGTCCGAGGCCTTTGGAAAATTCCAGGAGTATAAGAATGAAGTAGAGAAACAGACCGGCAAAAGTATTAAGATTCTAAGATCGGATCGAGGTGGAGAATACTTAAGTGCCGAATTCCTGGACTATTTAAAAGAGAACGGAATTCTCTCTCAGCTTACTCCTCCATACACCCCGCAACATAACGGTGTATCGGAGAGACGGAACCGCACCCTATTGGATATGGTGCGGTCCATGATGAGTAACGCTGAGTTACCGCGATCATTCTGGGGGTATGCACTAGAATCAGCCGCATACCTTTTGAACCGAGTTCCCACTAAGACTGTGCCTACCACGCCATTTGAGATGTGGTGTGGGAAGAGACCCCATCTTAATCACATTAAGATATGGGGAAGTCCAGCTTTTGTCAAAAAGCAGCATGCGGACAAGCTCGAGGCACGCTCAGTACTGTGCAAGTTTGTGGGATATCTAAAGAATTCCAAGGGATATTTCTTCTACTGTGAAAAGGAACAAAAAGTTCTTGTTTCTCGTCATGCCCACTTTCTAGAACACCAGTTCATAGAAAAAGAAATAAGTGGGAGCGTAGTAGAGCTGGAAGAAATTCCAGAACCACAGACTGTTACTGAAAGCTTGGTGGAACCAGAGGGTTCAACAGAACAGGACATTCCTACGCCGCTCCGCAGGAGTAGTAGGCAGTCTCATCCGCCCGAGAGATACTACGGTTTTCTCATAGACGGGGATCGAGAGGATTGCATCATAGATTATGATGAGCCTACTAGCTTCCAGCAGGCCGTTCAGAGCGTTGACTCAGTGAAATGGCTGGATACAATGCGGACCGAAATGGAGTCCATGTACACCAACAAGGTATGGACGTTGGACATTGCTCCAGACGGGGTAAAACCCGTAGGATGCAAGTGGATCTTCAAAAGGAAGATTGGTGTAGATGGACAGGTTGAGACCTATAAAGCTAGGCTGGTAGCAAAGGGTTTTCGTCAAAGACCTGGCTTGGACTACGACGAAACCTTTTCTCCAGTAGCCATGCTGAAATCCATTCGGATCCTTCTTGCCATTGCTGCCTTCCACGATTATGAGATCTGGCAAATGGACGTAAAGACAGCTTTTCTAAATGGAAATTTAGAGGAGTGTGTCTATATGGATCAGCCAGAGGGTTTCATTCAGAGTGGGAGCAGCGGAAAGGTGTGCAAGTTGCTTAAGTCCATTTATGGACTAAAGCAGGCATCGCGGAGTTGGAACATCTGTTTTGATGAGACAGTCAAAGAATTTGGCTTTATCAAAAATCCAGATGAACCATGCATCTATAGTAGATTTGTAGCGAGAACTGTAGTATTCCTCGTTTTATACGTGGATGACATTCTCTTGATAGGAAATGACATTCCTATGCTACAATCTGTCAAGGGATTCTTGTCACAAAGGTTCTCCATGAAAGACCTGGGTGATGCCTCATACATCCTGGGGATCCGGATCCATCGTGATAGATCCAAGAGGATATTGGGACTTTCTCAGTCCAGGTACATCGACACCATAGTGAAAAGATTCAGTATGGAAGATTCCAAGCGCGGTAACCTACCGGCTTGTCACGGGATCACCCTCTCTAAAGAGATGTCTCCCAAGACTGATTTGGAGAGGGATCGCATGTCTATTATACCCTACGCTTCTGCGGTAGGCTCTATAATGTATGCGATGTTGTGTACCAGACCGGATGTAGCTTATGCACTGAGTGTAGTAAGCCGGTATCAGTCAAACCCTGGGGAGAAACATTGGATAGCAGTAAAGAACATTCTCAAGTACCTGAGAAGGACTAAGGAGATGTTCTTGGTGTATGGCAGAAAAGACCTCCAGATCGAGGCCTTTGCTGACTCCAGCTTCCAGAGTGACAAGGATGATTCCAAGTCCATGTCGGGTTTTGTCTTCACCCTCAATGGAGGGGCGGTGTGTTGGAAGAGTTCCAAACAGGAAACCGTTGCAGACTCGACGATGGAAGCGGAATACATCGCTGCATCTGATGCCGCAAAAGAAGCTGTCTGGATGAGGAAGTTCTTGAAAGAACTTCAGGTGGTTCCGTCCATTGTTGACCCAATACCTCTGTATTGCGACAACAACGGGGCTATAGCTTTAGCGAAGGAACCCAGGTCCCATCAGAGATCCAGGCACATCTTGAGGCGGTATCACCTGATCAGGGAGATCGTGGATCGCAAGGAGATCGAGGGTTGCTTCAGAAGAGAACACTGCAGATCCATTCACCAAGGCCCTACCCCAGACTCAGTTCGAGCGGCTGATCGAGATGATAGGTCTTCGATACGCCAGTACATGGCCTTAGTGCAAGTGGGAGATTGTTAGTGTATATGCCCTAGAGGCCATTACTGTATCATACTAGTTTGTATATTACTTGATGGAAGCTTGGGATATTCACCTTGTATAAACAATCTTGCTCAAAATAGTAGTATGCTACTTGGTTTGTTTCTACTTCAATGTGTACTTGTGTTTATTTCAGTATATCACTTATACGCATTAGTGGAGCCCTTAGGATCTTTGCTTGATTACCAGCGTTATGATGGCAGTCACACTAGTGGGGGCTGGGTAATCTATAGGCACATCCTTATACAGGTCCCTAGTCGCAGGACTATCGAGACAGGGCATCGATACTCCGGAGTAGACTAGCGTATGCGCTTCTCATCCCAGTGTGGGAGATGGTCTGTCCCACAGCCATCAGTACGTCGTACTGGAGATAGTATACGGGTGCTCGTTGGGTTACGAGTACACTGGACAGGACTCGTCGGGAACTGACAGGTTGGTATTATACCTATCGTCAGTTATCAGTTCCCAGGTGACATGAGTACAGCTTAGTCCGCTGACTTGACACTGGCACTTCGCCTCAAGTGTGTTCCCACTGCACTTTGATCACTACCCTACCACGGCTCAAAGGAGTCGTGCAAACGGGTGGTGGTTGGGTGCAGTCCCGAAGCACTTGGAGGCAGTGACGGTTAGACAGGATTCGTCTCTCCCGGTATTGGGGGTTGACATCGCGCTGTGTCTAGGAGAGCCATTACACGAGTAGTCCCTGGCCAGGGCAAACGAGATATACTGGTAGGTTTCCAGTGTTATCTCAGGGTGTTTTGGGCTTCGCTCCGGCACGACTTGTACCGCTATTGGGGGACTGACGTTTACCACCCCCTAGGCCCGCCATGCGATGTATCAGACGAACAGACCGGACTGTACGGAGAATGTCACATTCAGACTCAGTAGGAGTTCAGATGGGGTTTCACCTCGTCAGCCTTCTTGTCGGCATCTACCTGGGGACCGTTATGCACAGCTAGTGCCGCTTGCGGTCTGTGGTTAAACCCACTGCCAGCGTAGTGTCGAGTCTTTAGAGTCCCACACAGAGGGTTTTCGCCTCTGGGCAAAACAGAGTAGAGGTCGCATGGTTTTGCGACAGGGTTCGTTCTCATCCGCGCACTTGTGCACGTTTGGAGTCCGGACGGATTATACTGGCAGGCTCTGGTTTGAGCCAGATACTGGTATATGTTTTGGGGGTTGCTTTTATATCTTGGTATTCTTGTTTTTCGGAACGAGAATGCAGGTGTGTATGCACAGTTGCTTGAGGCGGAGAATGAGGTTTTTCATTAGGGTTTCGGAACGGGTGCGTATGCACAGTTGACAGTCTTCATTTTCCAAACCCTAATGGATTTATATATTATCTATTAATAATAATAATTAAATGAGAATTATGTTATGGTTGTTTTTTGTTGACTTGTTGACCTTGGTTGACTTATTGACCATTGACCACTTTCATGCCTTGAAAGTCTTCCTTGATTCATGCTTACTTTTTATTAAATGAAGCATGGTTGTGGTCATTCCAAATACTACCATCAACTATTCTCATTTTCAATTATTATCATTTAGATAATATTTTTCTTTTGCAATATGGTTGCAAGAAAGAAAAAATTGAGCTCATTCTATCATTCTCATTCTCTCTCCTCTCTTCATCTTCTTCTTCCTCTAGCAAAGAGAAACCTTCTCATGAGTTGAGAATCCTTCTCTTTAAAAGGAAAAGCAAACCCTAGTCACTCTCTACTCACTCTAGGATCAAAGGATTAGCAAGCCGGAGATTCTAGTTCACTCCAAGTCCGAGAAAGAGCCCAAGGTCGAACCCTCGAGATGGATCCATCTTCGACGGAAGAAGGCGACAAAAGAGAACCATCAACCTCTACAAGATTTCAAGAAGAAGGAGTTCAAGTTTAGGTATAACCCTCATCCGAGTAGCTAACTCTCTTTAGCTAGAATACTAGTTTTAGTTTAGACAACGATCCCGACCTAGTTTAGTCCATGTTGCCTCTTGCGATAAAAATTCATTTTTTATACCGTTTCCGCCTCCCCGTAAGCACCGGGGGTCGCAATATGGACTTACACTTACAAGTCCAGTCCACTCTTGTCAATCAGATCAAAGCAGCTCAAGCAAATGATACCAAGCTACAAAAGATCCGAGAACAAGCAGAAAGTGGACTTCGAACTGACTTCATCATCCACGAATATGGATCCTTGCGATATGGAAGTCGATTATGTGTACCAAACGGCTCAATTCGAGAAGAGTTGATGAAAGAAGCTCATAGCTCTCCTTATTCTGTACACCCCGGTGGTACAAAAATGTACAATGATCTACGGCAACACTACTGGTGGTATGGAATGAAGCGCGAAGTAGCCAGAAGCGTAGCCAAGTGTTTGGTCTGTCAGCAAGTAAAGGCTGAACATCACAGAACTGCTGGTCTACTTCAGCCGTTACCAATCCCAGAATGGAAATGGCAGCATATTACCATGGACTTCGTGACTGCCCTTCCTCGCAGCACGAAAGGTAACGACGCAATATGGGTTTTTGTGGATCGACTCACCAAGTCGACTCGCTTTATTCCCTTTCGAGTTGGTCAGTCAACTGAGACGTTAGCAAGGAAGTACATGGAGGTGAGCATGAATCTAAAGTAAGATTTAACTCTTCAAATTGTACTATATTGATACCCATGAACTCGTGCAGAAGATTGTGAGATTACATGGAGTACCAGTTTGCATCATCTCCGATCGTGATACCAGATTCCGATCACAGTTTTGGCAGAGTATGCAAGCTAGCCTGGGAACGAGTCTGAACTTTAGCACGGCTTACCATCCACAAACGGATGGACAGTCCGAGATAACAATTCAGATTCTGGAGGAAATGCTAAGAGCTTGTATGTTAGATTTCGGAGGTTCGTGGGAAGATCACCAACACCTTGTGGAGTTTTCATACAACAACAGCTATCAGGCGAGCATTGGAATGGCACCATTCGCGGCACTCTACGGACGGAAGTTGTAACAACCCTAAACTTTCTGTACAATTTTTTCAAAAATACAGAAAGGGGTACCTTTACCTGAGCACAAGTTATAAATTTGTTTTGTTTTTTAATAGCAAGAAGGAGCTTGTAGCTCATTGGTAAGACCTTGCACTGCTTAACCAAAACACCAGAGTTCAAGTCCCATCACTCACATTATTTTTAATATTGTTTTCTTTTAATATTTTTAAAATTCCAAGAGTCTACACGTGCTAAACCCGTAAAACCAAAAGTCACAAATAAAAAAAACTGACCCAGGAGCTTCACCAAGAGATGATGGACACGTGGCAACCGACCCCCGCCCGACTCGGCCTTACTCGGCCGGCGGATCGGCCGAATCGGCCGGCGGATCGGCCGAATCGGCCGGCGGATCGGCCGAATCGGCCGCCGCCGCCGGCCGAGCTCGGGTGAATCGGGTTTGACCCTTCATGACACTTGTGTCTTTTTGGCTTCTCATAACCCCTGTACACTTTAAATTTTCTGCAATTTAACAGACCCCTTAAAAACACCTATTTACTCCATTTTTAATACAATATTTAATACATTTTCTTTCACACCCTTTCACCTACCTTAACCCTAGTTTTACCCTATAAATACCACCCCTAAACACACACCCCTCACTCACAAATTCTGTCCAAACTCTCAAGAAAACTCTCTAGAATTTTTGTGTACAAGTGGAGTTAGCGAAGGGCAAAACTCCGACGAAATTTCGACGACAACCCTAGGAGCTCCCGGCGACGAAACGACGCACCGAAATATACTTCCACTCCCTCTTCCTCTCTCTAAACCAAAAGCCAGTAAGTCCCTTCTCCCTCTTCAGTTTGCTGTTCTAAAAACTCGTATTTCTAAAACCCGACGGAATCGGAGTTAATCCGATTTCCGATTCGGTTCTTCCTAAAAAAAACTCCATCTTTTCTTAAATACAAACATACCAAACCCTTTAACAAAATATGTTGAACAAGTTTCATAGTAAAATATTTCATATTGCAATTTTTATCGTACTTTTTCAGTAAAATACCATGTAGTTTAGTTTCGACTTTAAAATATCATATTTCTTGCTATACCTTTAGATAGATCACGATATAATGACCTACCTCTTCACAACACTCATATGCAATATAGCACGATACCTTTTAGGAAATATAGATTCGGGAAAATACCGTTTTACACAAAACTACCTTACACTTATAAAAACCATTTTCACAAGATTATGTATTTTAAACAAGTTTTTGCAAAGCGCCGCTACAACCCATTTGGGGAACCCGTTCAAGATGGTGCGGATTATCGCACATCCTCGGGCTTTGTAGTGCGAGATGTAGACCTCCGCAAGGAGCATTCGGTCTCGAGAGATTTAAAAATATAAATATCTTAAGAAAATGAGATTTCTAGAAATATAATATATTAAAATTATTTTTATATAAATATATATATGTATCATCAAAATATCTATTTTTGTGATAATATAAATATTCCAATTTTTCTAAATCATAAGAATCATTTTACATGAAAAGACCATGCAATTCCATACAAGTTCAATATTACAAATAAATACCCTATATTATGAAAATAGGTTTTAATCGCTAGAATTGTCACAATGATAAAATATACATCAATGAAAACTTTAAAAATGATAATAAACTACTTGGGGTGTATTTTGAAAAGTATAAAAATTTATTTTTACGTAAAACCCCCTCAAGTTTTATAAATTACAATAAGGACCCTAGTAAATATAGGTTTAAGCAGGACCAATCTCTTGAGCCTCAGGGAGCCGTAGAAGTGGGTGCTTACCTATTTAAGATAGACAACTTAACAAACGGTGTTATCAATAAGGTAACCGTCTTTGAAAAAGACACAAATCCTGCCGCCCATGTGCAGCGGTTACCGATAACATCAAAACCTAACTCAGAACTTCAATTTCTTTTCTAATTGTTCTGACTCAGACTGAGTCTCATTATAAATAATCTGACTTGAATATGATTCAAGTACAATCTACAATACTACAATTCAATATGAATCCATGAATATATATATTCAATTTATTCAATCTATATTGACTGAACCGAACCATGGATATACTTCCATTTACATGATTCACCAGTTATATCCATGATTCTCCAGTTACATCCACTTACTGATATCATGGTTTCGGCAAGTCATCCAATTATACAATCTATATTACAAGACAATACAAGTTGCAATACAACACAAACAATACAATTAAGACATCGCGGGGTTTAAGGGGTAGATTGGTACGGAAGGTGTTAGAAGTGGCACGAGACTGCAAGATTTAAGACACCTAACCTGGATACAATTACCGTTGTTCCGGGTTGTATAATGGAGCCTTGTACTTTCATTTGCCTTTAGTCTCTGGCATATAGAGACTCCTCTCGTATACATGTTCCCTGATAAAAAATCAGGAAATACCTCAATGAGATATCACGTGCTCACACAGGACCAAGGGTCACGTGTTGACACGTGATAGCTTCCTTTAATCTCTACTTTATAGAATTAAATTCTAATCAAACAAAATATAACAAAACAGCTAAGAAAAGACCCCAATGGGGCATCACGTGCCCACACGTGACCAAGGGTCACGTGTTGACACGTGATAGCTTCCTTTGATCTTTACTTTATAGAATTAAATTCTAATCAAACAAAATGTAACAAAACAGCTAAGGAAAGACCCTAATGGGGCATCACGGGCTCATACGTGACCAAGGGTTGCGTGCTGACACGTGATGATTTCTTAGCTCTGTTAAAAGACAGAATTAAATTCTGAATAAAAGAGGGTCGCGTGCTAACACGTGATGGTCTCTTAGCTCTGTTAAAAGACAAAATTAAATTCTGAATAAAAGAGGGTCACGTGCTGACACGCGATGGTCCCTTGGCTCTGCTAAAAGGCAGAAGTAAATTCTGAATAAAAGAGGGTCACGTGCTGAGACGTGATGGTCTCTTGGCTATGCTAAAAGACAGAAGTAAATTCTGAATAAAAGAGGGTCACGTGCTAATACGTGATGGTCCCTTAGCTCTGTTAAAAGGCAGAATTAAATTCTGAATAAAAGAGGGTCATGTGTCAACACGTGACAGCTCCCTCAGCTCTTTAATTGATAGAATTAAATTATCAAACATTGAGATCACGTGCCAACACGTGATGGGTTTTAAAAGCCTTCTAAATTAATAAAATTAAATTAAGGGAAATCAAAGACCCTAACTGGGAAAGTATTTCTTTAAATCTTTCCAAACAAAAAAGATGGTGCTCTGTAAAGTGGAGCACCGTTGGATTAAAAATCCAATGGTGATTAAAAATCACCAATTTATGGAAAGATTTTATACAAAGAAATATTTCCCTAAAATTCACCAAGAATAACAAACAGAATATGTTTTGGATTAAAATACCCAATGGTGAATAAAATTCACTGAGATCATGTTAGTTACAAAAACAAACAAAATCTTTCAATGAAAGATTCATTAAACAATTTGATTCTTTTTCTTCTCCTATAAATAGGAGCCAAGAAGAGAAGAAAGGAGGATTGATTTTTGGATCTTGGCATTTTTGATTTTCTAAAAAAAACAACAGAGAGAAAAGAGAGGAGAATTTAATTCTTAAAGAGAGAAAAGAAGTTCCTTTCAGAGAAAGAAACCCTAGGTGAGAAAGGGAAAAAAGATCTAAGTTCCATCAAATAAAAGAGAATTTAATTCTCAATTTAAGAGTTTAACTCTTCTGAATAAGAACTTAGTTCTTCCTTTGGTTGAAGATCTGCAGAAGCAGATCTCCCCACAGGTTGAGAATTTAATTCTCATCGGAGAGATTCTGCCATGCAGATCCAAAACTTAGAGAGAGAATTTAAGTTTAAGGAATTTAATTCCCCCAAATTCACAGGAATTTAATTCCTCCAGATAAAACTAGGGTTTAACCCTAGATGAGAATTTAATTCTCCCAAATTCACAGAAATTTAATTCCTCAAAACAGAACTAGGGTTCAACCCTGCATAGGAATTTAATTCCCCTAAATTCATAGGAATTTAATTCCTTCAAATAAAGCTAGGGTTTAACCCTATATGAGAATTTAATTCTCCCAAACTCATAGGAATTTAATTCCTCCAAGACAGAACTAGAGTTTAACCCTATATGAGAACTTAATTCTTCCACATACATAGGAAATTATTTCCTCTAAAACATAATTAGGGTTTAACCCTACAGAGAATTTAATTCTTAAAACAAGGGATTTAAAGCTCTCCATGCACGTAAAGAACTTGGTCACGTGGTAACACGTGACCCCCATTCTCAATGAGCAGAAAGGAAAGAATAAAACCGGGTCACATGCCCCACGTGACCCCTAAACAAATCCCCAAAATGAGAAGGAAAAAAGCCCAGAGGCAATGCCTCACGTGCTCCCACGTAACTCTCAAAACAAAAGGGAACAAAGCCAAGGGCAGAATCAATTTTGGGCGCCCTCACGTGTCCCCACGTGACCCCTAATAAAACATTTTAAAAATCAATGCATGGGTACCCATCACGTGCCCACACGTGATGGCCGTTAAGATCAAGTGTTTAACACTTCTGTGAATATTCTGAGAACAAATAACAGAGGCAATGCCTCACGTGTCCCCACGTAACCTTTGACTAATACCTTTTCAAAAGGGCAAATGAGGTGAAACTGAGGAATTAATACCCAATACTTAGGCACTATCACGTATCCACACGTGATGATTACAAAGATTAAGTGTTTAACACTTATTGGAAGATTTTGAGAGTAAAATAAAGGAAGTCTAACCCAATTCTCTGGTGCCTCACGTGACTCCACATGACCGCCTCTTTTTTAGTGTTTAACACTATTTTGAGTGCTCTGTCCCTAGTGTTTAAAACTATTTTAAATACATCACATGAGGACACATGACCGCTAGATGTCCTTTAGTGTTTAACACTATTCTAAAAAAATAGATTAGCCCAAATTGGCTAAGTTTTCCAGAGGCAAATATCCCTTTCAAATGAGCCTTAAAATCCAGAACTATAATGTTTAAGTGCTCACCCAAAGACAAAATATTTTCAAAGCTCTCAAACTCTTGTTTAGCATTGCTAAATAATGAGGGGCTGAACCCAGACAAATGTTCAACAGGCCAACAAAAAGGCCAACATTTCAAACTTAATTGGACTTAGCCCAAGTTGGCCATAAGTCCTCAATTCAAATTTAACTGAGCCAATGTGCTCACAATCTAATTAATTGATCTTAGCCCTAAATTGGACTACAGATCTTAATCAACTTTGGTTCAAGGGTACATCTCTGACCCTCCTCTGATATATGTCGTTGTAATCCTTCAACGTCTTCAGAGAGGTGACGGGTCCCGGCAACCATACACTACACGGGCTATGATGTCCTTAACCTTGACTGTGAGGTCTTTAAACTCACGGACTATGATGTCCTTAATCTTGACCGAGATGTCTTTAAACTAACAATGGACGGAGATGTCCTTAAATTAACATTGGACCACCATGTCCTTAAACTGGTAATCGACCGCAATGTCCCTAAACTAAAACAATTGAGTCTAAATGCTCTCTTGTTGGATCTAAACGATCCCGTTAAGTTGATCTTAGTCTAAAATTAGACTAACGTATCCTTAAAAAACGTTTAAGTCGATCTTAGTCTCAAATGAGACTAACGTATCCTTAAACCAACCCCTAAACCCAAATCTAAGAAAATACGGATTTGGACTAATCCACGTCCTACGGGCGACAACATAAATTAGTCTCCGTATATAATCCACGAGCAACCAAAAACAAAACAAACACCCACGACACGAAGTGACCATCTGGAGAAGGAGAAAGTGGTTACCACGATGCAGTAGCGTAATTAACTGCAGGGGCTTGCGCCTGCAGGGAAGAGCGTCCCCACAATCAAAAACCCGTCAAACGAGGGGGGATCTGACGAAGTCTCCTACATCGGCCGCATCTATTTAAACTTCCGATACATGATGTCATAAATCAACTTGGCATCTTCGGAGAGGTGAACGGATAGCACCAAATAGCATCTGCCTACGGAATTCAGGCCCCGACGTCCCAACGTCCCGATCGCGTCTTCCGGCGGTAAACAGATTCTGGCACGCCCGGTGGGACCTTTTCCTCTTTCCACTCCACACTTCGTGTGTCATGTTCACGAACGAATTGCGGTTTGATATGGTTGCTCTTAGATTCGAGGTACTAAGATTTGGTGTCTTGCTCCGTGCAGAAAACGAAAGATCAATGGCGTCTACTTGCACGAAGTGTTCCGGCTGCAACTGCAACTCACGTTCCGCCTCATCTGGAGGTATAGCTTACGGGCCCCAGACGGCCTCCCTGTTCATAATGCTGATAAAGCAGGTGACACGGGCTACCACCGGATTGTTTTTCGGGACCATGCTCCCACCAGTGAGCATTAACATCCCGCTGCCGCAAGAAGCGCGAAAGAAGTCGGTCTTTGATCGGCTCACTCCACCACGGCCCCTCTCAACGGGTCGTCCAATGTCAAGCCAGCAGCATCAGTCTTCGATAGGCTGAGTGATCAGTCGAAAATATTGCATTTTTAACATGTCGATTTCCCTATCATTTGCACTCATCTAGAGGTGTTCGGTATTAATGTAGCACATATTAGCAAATTGACTGTAAAATACCAAATAACTTGTGTTATATATTAAAACCGACATTTTAAGGGAAATTGAGTGTTTATCATTGCATCGCATTATCTTTGTGTAGCGCAACACTTGTCTCGAGAATCTGTGCAGGAAATTGCAGGAAAAGAACCAAAACAGTTAAAAGTGCTGAGAAAAATACGCTAAGTCAAAGACTTGAGATCTGGCAGAAATCAAGAAAGCAAAATGAGATTCCACATATTTTACAGAGGACATTATGTCAGCCCAAGACTCTACAGAAATTCCATGCCCCAAGGCCTCAATAGTGCCGCGGATCCGCGGCCAGAAGGGCCTTGGCGCCGCGGATCCGCGGCGCTATGGTGACATCATTGCTTCCAATTTCAACACGTGGCTTCTTGTAACGGTCTTAACTTCCAGAAGACTCCAGAACACCACGTGGCTTCATCCAGAAGGCTCAGCCTATGAACCTTATCCTAGAATATTCCTCATTCTAGAATATTCCCTCCAACAACCTTCTTCTAGAAGGCTCTCTCCAACAACCTTCTTCTAGAAGGCTCTCTCCAACAGCCTCATTCTAGAATATTCCGTCCAACAAACTTCTTCTAGAAGATTCTTTCTAACAGGCTCATTTTGGAGAGAAAATTCAAATGAGGTAGTTCATTTTGGAGGGAAAATTCAAATGAGGTAGTTCGTTTTGGAGGGAAAATTCAAATTCAAATGAGGTAGTTCGTTTTGGAGGGAAAAGTTGTTCATTTTGCAGGGAAAAGTGGTTCATTTTGGAGGGAAATTTGAAATTTGAATTCTAGATCTAAGGTTGAGAGGCTTATAAAAGGAAACCTACATCTAAGGTTTTGGGTTGTTCATTAACCATTACACACACAAGTTGAGTGACACAACTTGTGCATTCAAAACCCTAACCCTAATCCCCAATTCAAAAATCCAAAGCCAAAATCAAGAACTTCGAGTACCAAATCAAGCATGAAGCCTTCGATCCTTTAGAAAGCGACGCCGGACTTCATCGGAGCAAGTGATCCAAGGAGATCCGCGACTCAAGGAGATGAGCGAAGCCGAAATTGACGATCAAGTTCTTTCCTCTTGTAGATCTTGAAAGAATAGTAACGAAATTGTTGATAAATAAAGGTGAAATTTTTTTATCTTGCTTTCTTTAAATTCTTGCATCATGATTCGATCTCAATTCTTGATTGTGTTTGTTGTTATGATGTTTAAGTAAAACTCCGCTCGTGAAGGAGTCGAGACGATCAATAGATGATGATGATTAGATTCTTGAACAATTCTTAAGTCCTACGAGTTTGTATACCCTAGAAAATTGAAGAATCGACGACCTAGTTTCGATGCGATGCTTTCTTGATTGTGTTCGCTCGAAATTAGGGATCCACGATCGATTCTTGAATTTACTAGAGGCTAGAATGTGAATGAAATCGACAAAAGGACAAGGGGTAGAAGATGAAACTTTAGTTTCCGCAAGAAATCCCTAATTCTCGTTGATCATCATCGATCTAGTATCAATTCATCGATGGATAAGAATATGCAATCAATCGTTTTCATCACATCTATAGATCCGATCGATTCCTACGAGCCTCACTTCGATTCTTGATTTTTGGATTGGAAATCATCAACTCTCAATTCTTGATTTTAATGTGTTCTTGTTATTAGATCTAGATTTTACTAATTCTTGAACTTCAATTTTATAAATCATGAATTGTCTTTTCCCTTTTCTTTAATTTTCAACTCATCTAATTCGAAATACGAACGGATTACACTTTCCCTGTGGACGATCCGCACTCGCTAACGAACCTACAATTGACACCGTTATTGATTGCGGGTTACAAATTTCTTTGGTTGTGATTTCTATACATTTTCTACCTACACACCGAGATTTCATTCAATCACTGAGCCTGAACTCCAATGGGCCCATCAAGAAGCCCACAATACCTGAAGTGGCTATCCCGAAACGGATAGCCATTCCTGCTCTCGAGATCACTAAAGAAGCCTCTCCCGTCAAGGGATCAGTCTTTACGAGGCTGGCCGCTCCGGCTCCCGTTCCTGCTCAAAGGTCTGTCTTTGATAGACTGGATACTACTGCTCAACGGACGTCGGTCTTCAAGAGGCTGATACTAGTAGCGCCTCACCAGAACAGGGGGCATGACAAAGTCACCCCTAAAGCTGAAACAATCCCAATGGCTCGACAAGCTCGATGTCGCCACTAGCGCCGAGTAAGGAAGGCTGGGGGCAACTTCCCCTCTGGGCTAACTCCACCAGCCCCAACGGTGGAAGTTAATGCTGCTGTTCCAACTGGGAACAGCTTCCAGCTTCTTAATAGGGTGTGCAGGAATTCACCCACCGCCGTACTGAAAAGATCTCCCCCACACATGGAGAATATTACAGAAACGAAGCCGGAGCAGTCCCCTCAGCGGCTGTCCTCCAAAATTTACAAAGTCTGGCGACAGGTTCAGGACTCAGTAATTGATCAAGATTACTCTCGCCGACAGAAAAAGGCGAAGGTTCAGCAGGAAGAGAACCGTCCTGTCAAGCCACGAAAGACTATAGCTGCTTGGGTGCCCGCTGCAACGGCCCCCTCGACTTCAACTGCTCAAAAGAGAAAGCCCTTGTGAACGTGGCAAACCGTAAAAGCGCTGAGTCTAAACAGCCCAAGTCTAGGGGCATGATGGTACATACTGTTTATATGGCTTCCGGAAAAGAGGAAAGACATGCTTCTATGGGACATCGACCACTTACCCGGTCAATAACGAAGGCTCAGGAACAACAGCAGCAGAAGCTTTAGGAGATGCTGACTGCAATGGCCGCACTCACTGGGCCAAAAGAAAATCCAGAGATCTCGGAGCAGCGCCGGGAACAAGAAACTGACACCGAGTTCCTCCAAAGAATGCTCGAGAGAAAAGAAAAAGAGGCTGCAAAACAGGCAGCCAATATAAAATGAATGGCTCTCTTGTTCCAAGACATGGCTGGGATGATGTTACAGCCGGAACCTCCAGCTGAAGACCCTCCGATCATCATTGAAGACGATAGAGGGGAGACATCGAACCCTCCTCCGGCTCTTTCAGCAGCCAAAGAGGAGACTATTTCCAAGGCCGCTCTGGATGACTATATTGCTCAGGAAATACGAGCTCACCAAGCGAATGAAGTGGCCGGCCAAGTTGTTAAAACTGGGCGACCATATCCAGGCTGGTATGACCAAATAAAGTACCCACCGGGATATACGATCCCTAAATTTCATGTATACAAAGGGACGGACAATCCCCACCAGCATGTCGCCCAGTTTAGGGCTCTATATGGCAACACCGGAGGTGATGATAAATTGCTACTTCGCCAATTTGTCGGCAGCTTGTCAGAGACGGCGTTCGAATGGTACTCTGAACTCCCGAACGACTCGATCAAGACATTTGCAGAGGTGGAGCTGCTGTTTACCCAATGTTTTGCAAGCGCTAGTGAACGCACCCTGATCACCGCATTGATTAACGCCAGGGTGAAGCCAGGCGAAACATGGGTACAATACGCAATACGGTGCCGAAATCTATGGTTAAAATGTGAGTAGCGCATAGAAGAAGCGCCGGCAGTGGGCATGTTCATGAGCACTCTGGATCCTCAGGCAACCATCTCTCAATTCATGATGTTCTTCAAGCCGACCACGTTCCAAGCCTCGATTGACAAACTAGCCCAAATGGACCAGATGGGTCATAGACCGTCTCCTCCAAAGCCGGAGCCGCGGAACGAAAAGGGTAAAGGGAAGGCAACATTCGTTGCGAATACTCAACAGCGGCCCAGCGCCCCGAAACTAACAGATCAACTAGAAGAGAGACGGCGATACTATAATGAGAAAATGAAGCGTCCTTATTCATTCCCTCAGGACAAAACGAAGAGACTGTTCGAACTGGCGATGCGCAACAGGGTCATCAATCTTCCGAATCCAAAATGACCACTCCAACCCGGCGAAGCTAATAGTCCTAATTATTGCTCTTACCATCAAACAGTAAGCCATCCAATTGAAGATTGCTTCATCTTTAAAGGCTGGATCGAGGACCAATACCAACAAGGCAAGTTTGCGCTGTCCGAGAATTGAAAGGTGAACCCACCACAACCACACGCTCCCAAGAAGACAGACACACCGGGGGCATCATGCTCTTTCATAGAGGAAGCTCCATGGGAGGTCGCTCTTTCAACCAAAACTAAAAGAATGCTGAACGATCTCCAAGCCTGCCCGGCGATCAGGTGGAAGGATCCGCTGGAACCCGAGATTATCAAGGGAATGCTGAAGCCGTGCCCAACTCCAAAAATTGGCGGAGATAGTCAAAGTGCTCACACCCAACCGTCAAAATCTTCAAAGAAGAAGAAGACCAAAAGGCCCGTAAAGCCTAGTGACAAGCGCACGGACCTGCGAAAACAGATTGACGCGTTGGAAGAATACAATCAAAAAACGCGGACTCCAGTCACACTCCAAGAATTTCTCAGCCTCGTCCTCAAGGACGGAGATGATGACAATGGAGAAGACTCGTCGGATGAATCTGAAGATTATGTGGCAAGTTGCCATGTGATCTCTCACTCGTTAATAAATGGTGAAGAAGACCTGGATGCAGAAGAACCGGGGGTAAATCCTGAGCCTGAACTTCTAGGACCATCAGACGAAGCAATTGAAGCATTCTTAAACGAAGCTCTTTTGAAAAACAAAGCTAATCGAGAGCGGGAGATAGCCATATTTGAGAAGGCCAAATGCCGGCGACTAGACGAAAGGGTTGAAACACTCCCACCAGGTCAGAGTACAGCTGCCGCAAATAAAAGCAGGTTCAAGACGAGAAAAAGATTTGCCAAAACCATATCAATGGGAATGAAGCTGCCACCCTCCGATGGAAACACTCCTGATGAAGCGGATATGCGTCCTAACTACTGCTTATATCATTGAAAGAGCGCGCACCCCACTGAAGAGTGCAACGCTTTTAAAAGCTGGTGGCAAGGATATGTTGCTCACCGACAACAGTTCAAGTGGATGAAATGCAAAACTCGTCGAGAGCGAAGGAATACGACCGAAGAGCGCAAAAGAACGACCAGCAGCTGTCACATGGTCGACGCTGGGGGATCTCAAGTTCTCACATTCGGAAGCGATTCTGACGAAGAAATGACTCTCGACCCTCTCTTCAAAGAATCCACCTCAGGAAAGGAGGAAGAACCAAAAACTGCGAGAACATTCAGTTGCGCAATCGTACGCTGCCTGAAAAGAATCTCGGACCTGCGAACAAAGGATCGAATAAAAAGGATAAGGGGAAAGAAAAAGTCCCTGAAGATATCGCCCTTGATGATCAAGTCGTCAAAGAGCTTGCAGCCAAGGACCCACCTAAGAAAAATAAAGTGGATTACAACGTCCTGGCACACTTGAGGATGATACCCTCGCAGCTCAGCATTCTCGACGCCCTTTTGCTATCCAAGGAGGCGAGAGATTCTCTGATCAAGGCGTTACAAGAGTCCGAACAATTTCAAGTTTTCCTCATCGAAGAAAAGATGAAAGACAAGCTGGAAGAAGTGCACACAGCCGATATCACCTTTGGCGATGAAGATCTCCTCCTCGGGACGTGCGAACATAACCGTCCCCTTTATGTCTCCGGATACTGCCAAGATATTAAGATCGGTAAGATCCTGGTCGACAATGGGTCCTCAGTCAATCTCCTCAATGTAAAAGTATTGAAGGATATCTACATGAGCGTTCAGCACCTCGCTCGTGATAAAATCACTATCTCCGGGTTTGATTCTCAATCATCAAGGACGCTCGGGTCTGTGATACTGACACTGCGCTTTGGGCTGCTAATCACTGACATCAAGTTTTACGTCATTGACGCTAAGACCTGCTATAATGCTTTGCTCGGCCGATCTTGGTTGCACGAGTACAATATCATCCCTTCTACACAATATCAGTGTATGAAGTATTTTAAAGATGGTCTCGAGTATACTGTGATAGGGGAATTAAATCCATTCTCCGTGAATGAAGTCCGAAAGTACGAAGATGCAAAATACTTCTTACCAGATTTTGAGGACACGGAAAGATGTCACAAACCAAAGGACAAAGCTATCACTACTATTCCGGTCTTCGGGAGTGATATCGAGGAGGAAGAAGAAATAGTTTATTCAGGACCGCCTCAATACAACAAACCGGGACCGTCCACCCCTACGTTGATCTTCGGCAGCGACTCGGAAGATGAAGTCAATACCGTGTTCTCTGCTCGGCCGTCAATACGAGCCTTCGCTGGCGATAATCAGAGTTTGCAAATTGCCATGGTTCCACAAAAGCATTACAAAGAGCTCGACGCACTTGATACCTATAATGTGCAGGAACTACAAACATTCTACATCCCTCCCATGCGAAGAGATGAAAAGGCGATCCTCTTTTATCGATCCACGGAAACCAAAGTAGAGAAAGAAGTGTGGCACGGCGCTGATGCTGCTTTGATAGGCTCCAGCCCATCCGTTTGCCCAGATACTACACAGGTGGATTGAAAAGACTGTTGAAGCGCCAAGGCGTACCCTTCAAACAGACTGCTCGACAGGCTCAATTTTACAACAGGATCTGGAACGTTCCCGGAACTCAGCGAAAATTGCCCAACGGAAAAATGGAAACGACTGGGCTTGGGTATATTCGATCCAAGAAACGGGAGCGAGTCCATGACAGTTACGTCATACATGACTTCGATGAAGAAGAAGATGTTCTGTTGAAAGATGCTGACCCTGAACCAAAATAAAGTCCCGCCATGAAAATGCCAAGTCAATCGTTTGAAGAACAGATGGACAAGCTGATAAGGGAAGCAGGTCAAAAGGCTCGAGACGACCATAATCGCAAAATGGCCATCTACGAGAAATCCAGGACGCAGCGCCTCCTTCGATAGGCCATGAAGAATGACAATGCTCCTCGTCCCTAGCACGTCATACAAAAGACCCGGCGTAGAGGCAAAAATAAACCAAAGAACAGAAAAAACGTTCGACAGCAGCCAAGCAGGTCTAAAAAGCCACGCGAACAAGAGTCGAGCAGCCGGGATCCATCCCTTGTAAAGAAGATAGGTCAAGTGTATTCTTTTCCCCAGGACAAGACAAGGAAGATATTCAATCTCGTCGTAAAGCATCAGATGATGACACTTCCGGAGTCCAAGCACCCCGAGCAAGCAAACGAGATCTCCGACCCAGACTACTGCTCTTACCATCGAGCGGTAGGACATCCTCTCGAAGACTGCTTCACCTTCAAGAACTGGGTCGAAGATCAATACCAACTCGGCAAATTCGCTTTATCCAGCAGCTGGAAGGTAACCCCGCCGCAGAAGCATGAACCCAAAGCTACGTATGCAGCGAGAGTAGAACCAGATCAACATCGGTCCTGGAAGCGATCTCGTACCTGCCACGTAATAACGCTGTCTGAAGAAGAGCCCGAGAATATAGATGATCTCCCCTGGTGCTTCGAAAACAATGATGATGAGTTAATCTCAGAATTTCCACCGGCACCAAAAGAGCTGGAAGATGGAATACATACTACTGCAGATGACCTAGAAAAATCGACTTGGGAACGGCAAATGACCCACGGCCGACATTCGTCAGCGAGCTGTTGTCTGAAGAAAAGGTGGCTACGCTCAAGGACGTGCTAATGCAGTATAAAGACTATTTTGCATGGAACTATTTCGAGATTCCCGGATTGGATCCAGAGATAGCTGTCTACAAATTGGCAATATCTCCAGACATCAAGCCGATTAAACAAGCACCGAGAAGAATGCGACTCGAGCTTGAGATGGGTATCAATGCCGAAGTCAAGAAGCTAATCGACTCCGGCTTCATCCAAGAGGTTCGGTATCCTGATTGGATCGCCAATATCGTCCCGGTCATGAAGAAGAATGGGACGGTGTGTATATGTGTGGACTTTCGGGATCTCAATAAAGCCTGCCCGAAAGACGACTTCGCAGTACCAGTCACTGAGCTGATGATAGATAACACGTCCACTCACGAAGTTTTCTCCTTCATGGACGGCTCGTCAGGATACAATCAGATAAAGATGCACCCCGAGGACCAGAAGCATACCGCTTTTCGGACCCCTTTGGGCATATTCTGCTACAAGGTGATGCCTTTCGGTTTAAAGAATGCCGGTGCCACCTATCAGAGGGCCATGACGAAGATCTTCGATGACCTCTTACATGAAATCGTCGAATGCTATATCGACGACCTCGTAGTTAAAAGCAAATCGTACGAGGGGCATTTAGAGCATCTGAAGATCGTGTTTCAGCGCCTTCGGAAATACGACTTGAAGATGAACCCTCTTAAATGCGCGTTTGGAGTTTCCTCGGGCAAGTTCCTAAGATTCGTCGTCCGACACCGAGGCATCGAGATAGACCCGTCGAAGATCAAGGCAATTATGGAAATGCCTCCACCAAGGACTCTCAAGCAACTGTGATCTCTCGAAGGAAAGCTCGCGTATATCCGGTGATTCAAAGCCAATCTCTCCGGTAAATGCCGTCCTTATAGTCACCTAATGAAGAAGGGGACCCTTTCATCTGGGATCGCAAATTCCAAGGCGCACTAGATGAAATCAAGCAATACTTGCAAAATCCGCCGGTGCTGACCGCTCCAGTCAAAAGAAAACCCCTCATTCTGTATACAACTGCCCTCGAAGGTTCTTTAGGCACGCTCTGGGCACAAGAAAACGACCAAGGGAAAGAGAGAGTCCTTTACTACTTGAGTCGAGTTCTACTGGGGGCAGAAAGCAATTACTCTCCCATTGAAAAACGCTGCCTGGCGTTGATCTTCGCAATAACGAAGCTCAGACACTATGTGTTGGCACATGAGGTCCATTCATATCAAAAGTGGATCCCCTCAAATATTTGATGTCAAAGGCCATATTAACAGGACAGCTCGCTAAATGGGCCCTGCTCTTGATGGAGTTCTCGATAACTTATCATCCCCTCAAGGCAGTGAAACGCCAGGCCATCGCCGATTTCCTCGCTGAGCATCCGATACCCGCCGACTCTCCCTTGAACTGCGAATTGCCAGATGAGCACGCGTTTGACACGATTGACGGGGAGAAAGGAGGGAGTGATACCCGATGGGAACTCTACTTCGACGGGGTATCTTCCATGAAGAAGCGCAAACAAAGCACCCCTATAATCAAATCTGGAGTAGCCTCATCTTCATAACTCCACAAAGGGGGATAATGCGCTTCGCCTTCTCTTTAACAAAGCCGCGGACAAATAATGAAGCTGAGTATGAAGTTTTGATAGCAGGTCTTGAGATCGCTGTCGACATGGGAATTGAAAACCTCCTCATATACGGAGACTCCCGGCTGGTCGTTAGCCAAGTAAACGGCGACTATCAAACATGCAAGCCAGAGTTAGTGAAGTACGGCGAAAAGGAACAGCTATTACTAACTCAAATCCCTTCCTACATTCTGGAAAGCATACCGTGTGCGGAAAATAGCAAAGCGGATGCATTAGCCAAGCTCATTAAAGAGCTGGCCGACGAAAACCTCGAAGACGTGAGGATCATTATGCAGAGCCATCGGATTCTTGCACCGGCAGAAATATCTCCGGAGTCGTCTGAAGAGAAGGGAGCTACCGAGCAAATGGCCCTACAAATTCAAGACCAGGAAAAGGCTAAGGATTGGAGAGAAGTTTTTATATACTACTTTAAATACCGTCGAACACCTGAAGATGCATCCTCAAGATATCAGCTCATAAAACGAGCTCTATCTTTTGCCTTCGTCAATGATACTCTGTATAAGAGATCATTTGATTCTTGTGGCTAAGATGCCTAGGAGCTGAAGAAGCAAAGAGAGTCGTCCAAGAAACTCATCACGGACTCTGCGATTCTCACCAAGCTGGGCCGAAGATGAAGCTAAAGATCAAACGGATGGGTTACTATTGACCCACAATGATCCAGGACTGCCTCAAATACGTGAAGCAGTGCCACTCGTGCTAGATTCATGGGGACTTCATCCATCGGCACCCAAATCCGCTACATCCAACGGTGGCTAGCTGGCCATTCGAAATGTGGGGAACCGACATAATCGGACCCATTGAACCGCATCGTCCAGAGAACATCGGTTCATACTGGCGACAACTGATTACTTCTCCAAGTGGGCAGAAGCAGTACTGCTAAGAGAAGTGAAGACGGAGAATATCCTCCATTTCTTTAAGACACACGTCATTTACCGGTTTGGCACTCCGCGACGGATTATCTTCGATAAAGGGCTGGCCTACAGAAGCCACAAGATCAGCCGCTTCGTACAACAGTATAATATAGACTGGAGATACTCCTCGGTCTATAATCCTCGAGCTAACGGTCTAGCTGAGGCTTTCAACAAAACCTTGACGAAGATCGTGAAAAAGACGGTGTCTCGAAATAAGAGGGATTGGCACGAGAGACTTCATGAAGCTCTCTGGGCATATCGAACTACGTTCAAAACGGCCACAAACACAACGCCGTATGCATTGGTATTCGGCACAGAAGCGGTACTCCCCCTCGAGATAGAGCTACCCTCTCTACGAGTAGCCGTTCACTATGAGCTAACAGACGAAGAAAATGCTTATCTTCAACTTGAGGAACTCGATGCCCTTGATGAAACCCGTCTCCTGGCGCAACAAAATCTGGAGGCTTATAAAGCGAAGATGACGCGCTCATACGAGAGACTGACAAGGCCGAGAACATTCCGTCAAGGCGAACTCGTACTAGTGGTCAAAAGACCTATGATCCCCAATCGTGCCAAACGGGGGAAATTCGAGCCGAACTATGAAGGCCCGTATATTATAGAAAAAGTTTATCAGGGTGGAGCTTATCTACTCATGGACATGCATGGCGAAAGGCCCTTCAGGCCAATAAATGGTCGCTTCCTGAAAAAGTACTACGCCTGACGAGTCACGGCCTAGGTCAATAATAGATGACGACGACTATGTCCGCTCGCTATCTTCCTAAGCCCAAACTCTATAAGTAGTAGCCGGTTTACGGACCGAAATGTCCTAAAACTAACAACGGACCGAAATGTCCTTAAACTAACGATGGACCACTATGTCCTAAAACTGGCTGTTGACCGAGATGTCGATAAATTACTATGGACCGCAGCATCCCAAGGCCGACACAAAAAAAAATATAATAAAAAAAATGGTAGGTTCACAAGCAAAATGGGCACGGATGAAAACCCGAAAAGGCTCCGTGAGTAAAAACAGCAGGGCTACCGGCGAGTTTTGTGAAAACCTGAAAGGGCGCAAGCTCGTTAAAAAGACACTTGCAAGGTCCTCTCGACCCTGTAAGGAGAAATCACTACGTGGGATCCTTACGACTCACAAGGGAACAACACACTTAGGAATCCCTACGATTCCTAAGGAGAAATTACACTTGCGAGATCCTCACGACTCGAAAGGAGAACCCTCCTTTAAGACCCTCACGGCTCATAGGATTCAAAAGCCTTAAGCTACAGGGATTTAAACATGTTCTTAAGCAGCCATCACAACCTCCTTTCTGCCCTACAAGCGGCTCAATACTGACCCTTGTATACAATCCACGGGCGCGAATAAACATTTCCCTAACAAAGTCCCACCCGCGGCTAGGGATATGTTTACACGGTGAACAGCCCTTGCAAGTCCTCTCGACTTATAAGGAGAAAACACTCTTGTAAGATCCTTACGACTTACGAGAAGCCATACACTTGGGAATCCTCACGATTCCTAAGGAGAAAACGCACCTACGAGATCCTCACGATTTGTAGGAAGAAATACTTTCATGAGACTCTTACGGCTCATGAAGTCAAAAGCCTTAGTCGACAGGATCCTAACCCTGTTTGCTAAGCCACCTTTGTTCGACATCGACAGAGGCAAATGATGATTCGCTCCTGGCAATATCCCAGTTGTAGTGATACTGATGCCGAAATCGGTGTCTAATTCCAAGCTTGCAGCAAAAAGCCAGCGAGCCATACATGCATACGAAATAGCCGAAATGAAGGGGCAACTTGAAACGAAATCAGCAAGTAAAAATGTATGCATACAAAATAGCCGAAATGATTGGGCAACTCGCAATAAAAAGCAGCGAGTAAATAAAAACAAATAGCCGAAATGATTGGGCACCGCGAAAAATAGCCGAAATGATTGGGCAATCGCGGCTTTCACGATATAAAACCTGAAATGATAGAGCATCGCGGAAAGAAAAATATAAAATGAAACTTATGCCCTACAGGTGATATCACATCAATCCCTGTATACAATCCAGGGGCACAAACAAAGAGGGAATCACACCTTTCCTCCCCAGGCTTCATCGGAAGAAGGAGCCAAATCTCGAAGGTTCACAGATAGCCTGGAGATCATCTCAACATTCGACACAATATCAAGCAAAGTGGAACCGCGGCAACTCTCAGTTCCATGACTCGGCGGTGGCACAGATGACCGAGAGTCAAACCCCGACTCCGTGAAATGCGGATAAAGTCAAAATTCCTGGTTACGTGGAACGCGGCATATGTCAATCCTGACCCCGTGGGAAACGTCCAGAGTGGATTCTGGTCCTCGTAGAACACGGCAATGAACCCGTGGGAAGTATCCAGAGCAGAGCCTGGTCCTCGCAGAACACGGCTATGACCCCGTGGGAAGCATCCAGAGCAAATTCCTGGTTACATGGAACGCGGCTTATGTCAATCCTTACCCTGTGGGAAACGTCCAGAGCGGAGCCTGGTCCTCGCAGAACACGGCTATGACCCCGTGGGAAGCATCCAGAGCAAATTCCTGGTTACGTGGAACGTGGCTTATGTCAATCCTGACCCCGTTGGAAACTTCCAGAGCGGATCCTGGTCCTCGCAGAACACGGCAATGACCCCGTGGGAAGCATCCAGAGTGGAGCCTAGTCTTCGCAGAACACGGCTATGAACCCGTGGGAAGCATCCAGAGCAAATTTCTGGTTACGTGGAACGCGGCTTATGTCAATCCTGACCCCGTGGGAAACATCCAGAGCGGATCCTGGTCCTCGCAGAACACGGCAATGACCCCGTGGGAAGCATCCAGAGCGGAGCCTGGTCCTCGCAGAACACGGCTATGACCTCGTCGGAAGCATCCAGAGCAAATTCCTGGTTACGTGGAACGTAGCTTATGTCAATCCTGACCCCGTGGGAAACGTCCAGAGCGGATCCTGGTCCTCGCAGAACACGGCAATGACCCCGTGGGAAGCATCCAGAGCGGAGCCTAGTCCTCGCAGAACACGGCTATGACCCCGTGGGAAGCATCCAAAGCAAATCCCTGGTTACGTGGAACACGGCTTATGTCAATCCTGACCCCGTAGAAAACGTTCAGAGCGGATCCTGGTCCTCACAGAACACGGCAATGACTCCGTGGGAAGCATCCAGAGTGGAGCCTGGTCCTCGCAGAACACGGCTATGACTCCGTGGGAAGCATCCAGAGCAAATTCCTGGTTACGTGGAACGCGGCTTATGTCAATCCTGACCCCGTGGGAAACTTCCAGAGCGGATCCTGGTCCTCACAGAACACGGCAATGACCCCGTGGGAAGCATCCAGAGTGGAGCCTGGTCCTCGCAGAACACGGCAATGACCCCGTGGGAAGCATCCAGAGCGGAGCCTGGTCCTCGCAGAATATGGCTATGACCCCGTGGGAAGCATCCAGAGCAAATTCCTGGTTACGTGGAACGCGGCTTATGTCAATCCTGACCCCGTGGGAAGCATCCAGAGTGGAGCCTGGTCCTCGCAGAATAAGGCTATGACCCCATGGGAAGCATCCAGAGCAAATTTCTGGTTACGTGGAAAGCGGCTTATGTCAATCCTGACCCCGTGGGAAGCATCCAGAGCGGAGCCTGGTCCTCGCTGAGCACGGCTATGACCCCGTAGGAAGTATCCAGAGCAACTCCTGACTCCATGAAATGCGGATAATGGTAACCTCACCCATCCCTTACGGGTCCTCACGACTCGTAAGGGAGCAAATTCTCTTGTGAGATCCTTACGACTTTCAAGGAAAAACACACTTAGGAATCCTCACGATTCTTAAGGAGAAATTACATCTACGGGATTCTCTCGACCTGTAGGGAGAAAATTCTCTATGAGACCCTCACAGCTCATAAAGTTGAAAAGTCTTAGGAGGCAGATCTTAACCCTGAATCCTAAGCCATAGTTGCTTTGCAAAGAAATCGAAATAGACTATCCACAGAATACACTTATTAAAAGGGACACACCATCATGAAGAAAAATATATCTTTTATTCATGAATCAAAATGAATACAAAGTACAATTTATGAAAAAACAAAAAATGTACTCTCATTCAAGAGTATGTACAAAGGAAGAATGAAAAAATATATATACAATTCTTCAAGTCAGCGGACAATTTAGCAGGTTTGCCAGTTCATCCCTTTTTCGCTGGGCCTCGGCTTCATGATTTATTATCGTCAAAAGACGGGCCTCCGCTTGAGCCTGTTGGGCTTGGTATGAGGCAAGCCGGCCTTCAAGCTCTTTTTCAGTAACCTTATAAGCTTCGACCATTTCACGAGTAAACACAGCGGCCTTATCAATAGCTACCACCTCCTTGATAGCCTCTTGAAGCACTCACCAAAGTTCATATGCTTTAGTGGTCTTGGCCGTAAGGTTGGCTTGAAGCTCTTTCGGCGCTTTGGAAGCCAGCTCCCTCTCCGAAAACTTGCGGCTGAGCCTTTTCTCACATGATATCATGTTCGCAGCACACCGCTCAATTAGCCCCTGTAGGCTCGCCTTTGCGGCCACAACTTCCGAAGGAAGGCGTGTACATTCAAGAACATGCAAGCAAGCCTCCACCTGCCGACAAAACTCAACCCAGACTTGCACCAATGTTTCACTATGATATGTGGCAAGAAAGGGAAGAGAGCCGTTAGCTTCAGCGGCAAACGTTTCAGCCATGATCAGACTGCCAGCACGAAGATCCTCAATTAGGGCTGATAAGGAGTTGAGGCTTAGCTTTGCCATCCGTTCTGAGGCGTGCAGAGCATAGGGACCGGGTGGCATGATGATGCAAGACTCCAGTGTGGTGAAAACTGGTAGAGCTGTTCAGATTTATAAACAATCAGCGAAACATGTAAGCAAAACACAAATGGAACGACGTTGAGACTTTACCTACCCACAGTCATGCAAGAGGGGTCTGAAGGCTCCCCAGGCCCATCAAGGATTTCAACCTCGTCGTCAGCTTCCAGAACTGTAGAAGACATCAATGTCATTATATGAAATAATAGTAACACAGTGAGGTGAGGGCGAAAGACACTGACCTTGCCCGGAAGAGAGGACGATGCGTTGAGGAGATATCGCTTGTGGGGCGGCCATCTCCAACAGGCGCTGAAAGGACTTCCTGGGAGATAGAGTGGCAATAGACGCCGCCAATCCATGCAATTCTGAAAAGACAGAAGGGTTCAGATAATGGAGAGATCATTAATGTAAAATGTGGAAAGTTACCTTCAATACTTCTCCCATTATGGGCTGGAGGTATAGCAGCTTCGGCAGCCTCCTCCGTGCCCCCAAGCACATCATCAGGGACATGGGCCAATGTAATGACTTCCGAGCGATGAGCAATGGCCGCCACTGCAGGCTCCAGCAGAAGGACGGTAGCCTCGACTACCTGTCCCCTAATCTCCAGGCCGCCCCCAGAAAGATCCATCAGATCGGCGACCAACAAAGATGCCTCTCCCAAGGGAGTAAGCGCTTGGGGAGCGGGAGTCACCAAGGGAGGCTCCATTGCAAGAGCAACGGTTGCATCGACCCCCTCCACACTGATTAGTGCTTCATCGGGGATATTAGCGAAGTCTACAGTCAGAGCATGACTCGAACCCACATCCTCTGCCATGGCCGAAGTCCCTGCAAAGTTTTCATGAAGATAAGTATATATATATATGTGTGTGTGTGTGTGTGTAAGCATTGCAAAACAATACAAAAGACATATAAATATACCGATGCGTAAAGGAGCTTCTAGTATGGCCTTTTCAAGCCGGCGCTCCTTCTCAAGAAGTCGTGCTCGCCGGGGCTCGAGGGTAGACTCGTGATCACCAGTCCACAATGAAAGCGTGTCTTCGGTATCGGCTGAGATAGGTTGCTTGAGGGCTATCTCGCCTCCTTCTTCCAAAGGACCTATGAATATCCGCCGTATCGAGTGAGGATCTTCGTAGAAGATGACAGCAGGATAAGACCTCTTTCGGATCCTTGCATTCTCAGTTTCAAGCCTTGAGCGTCTTATAGCCTCAGCCAATTGTGCGGCTTCCTCGGCAGATGAACCTGGGAAAAGAAGACCATCATCCGGCGCTATTATGGATATTGGTTCGTCTTGAATGATAGGCTCGGATTCTACTAAAAGATCGAGCAGACGAGTGACTGTCTTCTTCCGCCTCTTGGGCCCAGAACTAACCACCGAAGACGATCGTTTCCTTCCCCGTGGAGCTTTGGTACGGCGTTGACCCACTTCGCCTTCAATGTCCTCGCTCAGCGGTGCTACCGATGACGACATGACCATTGTTGACGCCGCGGCCGATGACACTGCTACTGGCGCCCTATTAGCCCTCGATTGAGCCCTAGTACGTAGAGGCATACCAGCTGTGGGAGTTCAATCCACTTCCGCCGCCTCCAGAATAAGCACGACGCTGGTATCCCTCAAGGGAGGGCGAGCCGTTGCATGCGGTTGCGGCGGAACTCCCGTGGCTTGAATCAGAGTAGGAGCCCTATATCCGAGAAGCACCCTCCTCTCCTCGGCAATGATTGGACTGACTCGGTGGAGGTACCAGCCCGTGAGTGACCCCACACATCGAGGAATATGATTAGCTTCAGGAATCATGAAGTGAGAACCAAAGTTCAGCCGCATGAAGTGATGAGCGGCGTCACGGACAACTTCTGGCGATGGGCTAGGCGCCACTGTAAATGCCTCGAAGGGGACGCCCTGGTCATATCCGAGTTGCCGAGCGAAGCGGTGTGGGTTGTACCGCATAAAAAGGGCCGCACCGTTTTGGCGAAACACCAGGTAACCCGGCCTGATTGAATATAAATGCGTGGCTTCCTTTGGCTTCAAGGAGGGTGCTCCCTCTTTTGACAAATCAAGGAGCTGCTGGATCGGTCCTGAAGGAGCGGAGAGGACTCGATCATTGAATACCATCCCGCTTGTATTGGCATAAGGAGTGATCAGCACGCGAATAGCCCCGAACTGAGTCGGGTCAGGGGCAGAAGCATCCACCAGCCGCATGAGTCGTGGAAAAGTGTAAGCGTTATAAAAATTGGGTCTTTGATGCGCAGCAAACGCCCCCAGCACGTTCATCTCAATCCAGGACATAAAGTAATGAAGAGAGAAGTTTACCACATCTACGCCTGGAGTTAAGGTATTGGCTGCGACGCTTAACCCATGATATAAATGCGCTAGCCCTGCAATGCCCACAGCTAGTCGCGTTGCCTCAGCAATGCGATGAGCAGGGTAAATAACTGAGGCTCTCATGAAACGGCGATGCATGGGAATGGCGAACCAACTGAGCCAAACACTGATGAAGCCCATAAATAAAGTCTCCTCATCCATACCAGGAGCTGCAATCGACTCGAAAGACACCGCTGATATGATGGGAATATAATACTGCGGCAGATCTTCTTCTTTAGTCGGCCGCTTATTCAAACCAAACCCAAAGGGGTCGTTAATATTCGCGAACTTCGAAGCCATTTTGATAGGACATCTTCGCGAAGGAAGCAAGTTATAAAGCTTTTAAAAGTGACGCCCTGCTCCCCTGACTCTATGAATAATTTTTCAAAAATGCTTAGAGTCTTGATCAAGCTTGAGCGCTTGTGGCGGATGGCATTCTCGGTCGACAAGCCGTCAAGCGTAGCAGGTTCAACTTCAAAAACATACTCATCGGGAGGCAACAATTCTTCATAGAGCGTCCCCCTGATCGGCAACCCTGAAATCTCATGAAACTCGTCCAAAGAAATTGAAACTTCACGATCCCCTAGCAAAAAAGTGTTAGTGGGAAGATTCCATTGATTAAGGAAAGCCTTAACCCACCAGACATGGGGGGACTGATAGTGAAAGAGAGACGCGTATACTGCCTGATAGAGCCCAACCCTTTGCAGTCGCGCATGATGAGCAGACAGGATATAACGAGCCCAGATAAGGTAGCCCGTGGGTTGCCGAGGAGTAAGCCCTATTTTGTAAACCTGTCCCCACGGCTGAGCCTTGCCTTGGCAGATGCGACGCCCTAAAATATCTATAGCTGGCACAGGATGGTTCGGAATACCAGTTGTTGATAGCTCAAGCCGTTCCATAGGAGTCCAATTCAGCATCTCCACAGCAAAGGCAGTCCGTAGAGGATCCATCGGCAGAAATGGACAGGTATGCTCCGTCGGTATCTCGCAAAGAAAACTACGACGACCGCGGATGATATGACCGTACCAGGTCCCCCATAAAAGTAAATTGGTGCGACTTGGGTCATGAGCCCTGATCATCGCCATCATCTCTTCGTCAGACGGTGACTGAGAAAAGGCAGCCTCCGAGCGGGTGAAATGGAAGTATGGAACAGAAGTCATTGTGCCTGAGATAAAAGAAGGGGAAACTGTTAAGCGAAGCCAACATGTGTGTGTGTGTGTGTGTGTGTGTATGTTTATAAATGTATATATATAAAAAGACAGTGGAAGAAAGCGACAGAAGACTTATTTTATGGGACCATTGGTTACAAAACGCATGGGTCCCACAAAATCAAGATGGCGGCTTACTAATGATGAGGCAAAGTAATCATTATGAGAACAAAAGGAAGATTCTCAATAAATGAACAGTGGATTTCAAATGACTCTGCACATTCCCCCAGAAAAGAAATCCATCTTGGACTCTGCAAAAATCAAGCAGAACAAGGGAATTAAATTCTCAGAGAACCCTACTGCCAATTTTTTCTTTTGTTGCAAAGAACAACTCAGAAAGAAAAGTCCCAAGAGATTTTTTTAAGAACTAAGTTCTTTAGAGGAATTATATTCCTTTTGAACAGAGGAGTTAAACTCCCAGAAAACATTTTCAGAACTAAATGACTCTTTTGGAATGGAATTAAATTCCATAAAAGAGACAAGCATCGCCATCGATCCCTGAAAATCAGAGAAGCCCTAAGAGGTTTATTTTTTAAAGATTGAATGGTTTTTCTTTTTAAAGAACTTTAAAAAAATGGGTTCTTGTTAAAGGGAAAAACCCTTGGTATGGATTTAAAATCCAACGAAGATTTCTGCAAAAGTTCTTCAGCCATTCGAGATCATTACCTGAGAAAAGAGAATCTTTTAACAGAGTTAAACTCTGGAAATTTTTGAAACAGAGAACTAAGCTCTGGGAGAGAGAATTAAATTCTCAAAAGGAAAAAGCAACCAAGGAAGAAGATGAACAAAGTGGATGCGCTTCTGAAGGGACGCTGGTATTTATAGGATGTGATGGGAAACGTTTCATCTCCCCTATTCCCTAAACAAATCCAACGGCCACAAAGGTGACAGCGTTGCACTCATGTGCAGACACATGAGAACAACGCTGTGGGGGCATTTTTTCCCTAATAAAAAATCAGGAAATACCTCAATGAGATATCACGTGCTCACACGTAACCAAAGGTCACGTGTTGACACGTGATAGCTTCCTTTAATCTCTACTTTATAGAATTAAATTCTAATCAAACAAAACGTAACAAAACAGCTAAGGAAAGACCCCAATGGGGCATCACGTGCTCATACGTGACCAAGGGTCACGTGTTGACACGTGATAGCTTCCTTTGATCTCTACTTTATAGAATTAAATTCTAATCAAACAAAATGTAACAAAACAGCTAAGGAAAGACTCCAATGGGGCATCACGTGCTCACACGTGACCAAGGGTCACGTGCTGACACGTGATGATCCCTTAGCTCTGTTAAAAGACAGAATTAAATTCTGAATAAAAAAGAGTCACGTGCTGACACGTGATGGTCCCTTAGCTCTGTTAAAAGACAGAATTAAATTCTGAATAAAAGAGGGTCACGTGCTGACACGTGATAGTCCCTTGGCTCTGCTAAAAGGCAGAAGTAAATTCTGAATAAAAGAGGGTCACGTGCTAACACGTGATGGTCCCTTGGCTCTGCTAAAAGGCAGAAGTAAATTCTGAATAAAAGAGGGTCACGTGCTGACACGTGATGGTCTCTTAGCTCTGTTAAAAAACAGAATTAAATTCTGAATAAAAGAGGGTCATGTGTCAACACGTGACAGGTCCCTCGGCTCTTTAATTGATAGAATTGAATTATCAAACATTGGGATTACGTGCCAACACGTGATGGGCTTTAAAAGCCTTTTAAATTAATAAAATTAAATTAAGGGAAATCAAAGACCCTACTGGGAAAGTATTTCTTTAAATCTTTCCAAACAAAAAAGATGGTGCTCTGTAAAGTGGAGCACCGTTGGATTAAAAATCCAATGGTGATTAAAAATCACCAATTTATGGAAAGATTTTATACAAGGAAAGATTTCCCTAAAATTCACCAAGAATAACAAACAGAATATCTTTTGAATTAAAAAATCCAATGGTGAATAAAATTCACTGAGATCATGTTAGTTACAAAAACAAACAAAATCTTTCAATGAAACATTCACTAAACAAATTGATTTTTTTCCTTCTCCTATAAATAGGAGCCAAGAAGAGAAGAAAGGAGGATTGATTTTAGGATCTTGGCATTTTTTATTTTCTAAAAAAAACAACAGAGAGAAAAGAGAGGAGAATTTAATTCTCAAAGAGAGAAAAAAAGTTGCTTTCAGAGAAAAGAAACCCTAGGTGAGAAAGGGAAAAAAGATCTAAGTTCCATAAAATAAAAGAGAATTTAATTCTCAATTTAAGAGTTTAACTCTTCTGAATAAGAACTTAGTTCTTCCTTTGGTTGAAAATCTGCTGAAGCAGATCTCCCCACAGGTTGAGAATTTAATTCTCATCGGGGAGATTCTGCCATGCAGATACAAAACTTAGAGGGAGAATTTAAGTTTAAGGAATTTAATTCCCCCAAATTCACAGGAATTTAATTCCTCCAGATAAAACTAGGGTTTAACCCTAGATAAGAATTTAATTCTCCCAAATTTACAGGAATTTAATTCCTCAAAACAGAACTAGGGTTCAACCCTGCATGGGAATTTAATTCCCCCAAATTCATAGGAATTTAATTCCTTCAAATAAAGCTAGGGTTTAACCCTATATGAGAGTTTAATTCTCCCAAACTTTTAGGAATTTAATTCCTCTAAGACAGAACTAGGGTTTAATCCTATATGAGAACTTAATTGTTCCACATACATAGGAATTTAATTCCTCTAAAACATAATTAGGGTTTAACCCTACAGAGAATTTAATTCTTAAAATAAGGGACTTAAAGCTCTCCATGCACGTAAAGAACTTGGTCACGTGGTAACACGTGACCCCCATTTTCAATGAGCAGAAAGGAAAGAATAAAACTGGGTCATATGCCCCCACGTGACCCCTAAACAGATCCCCAAAAATGAGAAGGAAAAAGGCCCATAGGCAATGCCTCACGTGCTCCCACGTGACTCTCAAAACAAAAGGGAACAAAGCCAAGGGCAGAATCAATTTTAGGCGCCCTCACGTGTCCCCACGTGACCCCTAATAAAACATTTTAAAAATCAATGCATGGGTACCCATCACGTGCCCACACGTGATGGCCGTTAAGATCAAGTGTTTAACACTTCTGTGAATATTCTGAGAACAAATAACAGAGGCAATGCCTCACGTGTCCCCACGTGACCTTTGACTAATACCTTTTCAAAAGGGCAAATGAGGTGAAACTGAGGAATTAATACCCAATACATGGGCACTATCACGTATCCACACGTGATGATTACAAAGATTAAGTGTTTAACACTTATTGGCAGATTTTGAGAGTAAAATAAAGGAAGTCTGACCCAATTCTCTGGTGCCTCACGTGACTCCACGTAACCGCCTCTTTTTTAGTGTTTAACACTATTTTGAGTGCTATGTCCCTAGTGTTTAACACTGTTTTAAATACATCACGTGAGGACACGTGACCGCCAGATGTCCTTTAGTGTTTAACACTATTCTAAAAAAACAGATTAGCCCAAATTGGCTAAGTTTTCCAGAGGCAAATATCCCTTTCAAATGAGCCTTAAAATCCTGAACTATAATGTTTAAGTGCTCACCCAAAAACAAAATGTTCTCAAAGCCCTCAAACTCTTGTTTAGCATTGCTAAATAATGAGGGGCTGAATCCAGACAAATGTTCAACAGGCCAACAAAAAGGCCAACATTTCAAACTTAATTGGACTTAGCCCAAGTTGGCCATAAGTCCTCAATTCAAATTTAACTGAGCCAATGTGCTCATAATCTAATTAATTGATCTTAGCCCTAAATTGGACTACAGATCTCAATCAACTTTGGTTCAAGGGTACATCTCTGACCCCCTCTGATATATGTCATTGTAATCCGTCAACGTCTTCAGAGAGGTGACGGGTCCCGGCAACCATACACTACACGGACTATGATGTCCTTAACCTTGACTGTGAGGTCTTTAAACTCACGGACTATGATGTCCTTAACCTTGACAGAGATGTCTTTAAACTAACAATGGACCGAGATGTCCTTAAACTAACATTTGACCACCATGTCTTTAAACTGGTAATCGACCGCAATGTCCCTAAACTAAAATAATTGAGTCTAAATGCTCTCTTGTTGGATCTAAACGATCCCGTTAAGTTGATCTTAGTCTAAAATTAGACTAACGTATCCTTAACAAACGTTTAAGTCGATCTTAGTCTCAAATGAGACTAACGTATCCTTAAACCAACCCCAAACCCAAATCTAAGAAGATACGGATTTGGATTAATCCACGTCCTACGGGCGACAACATAAATTAGTCTCCGTATACAATCCACGGGCAACCAAAAACAAAACAAACACCCACGACACGAAGTGACCATCTGGAGAAGGAGAAAGTGGTTACCACAATGCGGTAGCGTAATTAACTGCAAGGGCTTGCGCCTGCAGGGAAGAGCGTCCCCACAATCAAAAACCCCTCAAACGAGGGAGAATCTGACGAAGTCTGCTACATCGGCCGCATCCGTTTAAACTTCCAATACATAGTGTCATAAATCAACTTGGCATCTTCGGAGAGATGGACGGATAGCTCCAAATAGCATCTGCCCACGGAATTCAAGCCCCGACGTCCCGACGTCCCGGTCGTGTCTTCCAGCGATAAACAATACACTGGCATCCTTCTTTACCAAGCTACAAACAACAGCGTTAACACTAAATACAACTGTAGGGTGTTTTTCGTCACTCTATTGAGATGGGAATACGCGCGCGCTTGTCAGGCGTACTACAGATTCCCCCTACCTAGGGTAGGCTGGGGTTTATTGATTGTGGGGATCCGAATCTCCGGCAGCTTCGGGCTAAGCTGCCGTTAATTACCCCTCGCCTTTAGAGCGAGAGAACCTCCGATTAACGGGTCAAACAAGTCATGCGAACTCAATGTGCTGTGTATGTGTGTTGTGTTTTGAAAGGGGGTTTTGGATATATCGAGGGCCCCGCAGAGTTTTTACAGGGGTTGCCCATCATTTCGGCTTTTATTCGCGGTTGCCCCATCATTTCGGCTTTTCTTTATTTTTCTTTTATTTACACATTTTTTTTGTTTATTTACATATATATATTTTTTTACATTCCCAGTTTAACGACTTAGAGGTCGACTATTCCCAATTTAATGACGTGGTGGTCGATTATTCCCAGTTTAAAGACTTAGAGGTCTATCGTTCCCAATTTAACGACATGGTGGTCAACTGGTGTTCCCAGTTTAACGACATGGTGGTCCTCTTTGCTTATCCCAGCTCCTTGAATTTTGATCTTAGCGGAGCTGTGTTGATGACCGTAGCTCTGTGGCTTGCCGATACATCCGAGGATTGTGAGGTTTTTCCAAGCTTGTATTGATCCTCTGCCCAATCTTTGAAAACACGGCAGTCTTCAATGGTATGACTCACCACTCTATGGTATGGGCAGTATACGGGATTGCCGGTCATATTCATTTCATGTGGCCTCTTTGGAATAGGCAATTGCAGACCGTTGTTCACGGCTTCCTCGAATATGTTGCGGACCTCATCCCTCCTGAAGGAGTACACCTTCTTCTTTCTCTCCATTAGAGTAGGTGCCCTTACTGATACTGGTCCTTGAGGCCGACCAGTTTTTGATTCGCCCTTTTCAGATAATGGCACATGTCTGAGGGGATTAGGTTCCCGAAAAGCTTCGGTCTCCATTTGTATGAAATCGGCGGTCGTAGCTTGACTGTTTGCTAACACGCCTTTAGACAGTTCTATCTCTCCCGTCTTGTATTGCCTTTCGACCCAATCTTTGAAAATGAAGCAGTCCTCAATGGCATGACCTATCACTCTGTGATAGGGGCAGTATTTAGGGTCGTTGGTCATATTCGCTTCTTCCGGTCTCTTTGATTCTGGCAGTTGTAGACCGTTTCTTAGGGCGTCCTTGAATATCTTGTGGACTTTGTCCCTTTTGAAGGAATAAACCTTATCCAGTTTCTCTTTCAGAGGCGATTCCCCTTTAGTGTATAAATCGAACGGACTGGAGGCTGATCGCGGCCGTTTTTCATGAAGGCGCTCCGTTCTTAGGTTGAAGGGGGTATCAGTTGGCTGCCTCCGAGTATCGGTCCCTGGCTCATGAACCAAAATTTGATTCTGCTGTAATTGCAATCGGGCGACTTGGGTCGTGAGATTTGCCGTAACGTTTGTCAATTCGTCAACCTTAGACTGTACCTTGGCTAACTTCTCATCCCTGTCCTAAAGCTGCCTCTGAAGCCATCGGAATAATACTTGTTCTGTAGTTCCGGTTATGACAACCGGGTCATCCTTATTGCCTGAGCTCAATTCCGCAGGAACCTCAGGCTCTTTTGGCTTATCGGCCTGAGCAAGCTCTTTGTTATTTAGACCGAGTTGACGTTGGGTAGCGTCCACTGCATCATCACCCTGGCTGTGAAGCATAGGAGGGTTAGTTTCTTCATGTCTGACCATGTAGACAGTGTGGACCGCGTATCCAGCCGTTTCTTTATCTTTGGCGGGGTGACCCCGTTCCTCGAACTTCATGAAGTTCAGCCTAGCAGGAAGCCTAGCCCTTTTGTTGGCTCTATACCTGAGCCTTTTCTGCCTCAGCTTCTCGATTTTGAAGGCTTGGCAGGCATCCGTTATCCGGGAAGCCATTGTGAGTTGATTAGCGGGAAGCTTAAAGAAGACACCCGATCGAGCAGTTGTCGGGGGTACCGCTAGCGCTTGCCCGAGATGCCCCGTTGCTTCGTTGACGTTGATGGCCTTGCCCCCAGCTGGAGCGATGGAGGGTCGTTTGGAAACGGGTTTGTGCTTGGGCAGAGGTGCCCTCGCAACCATGACATTCGGCCTTTTTCCCTTTTGAGACCGGTTTGTCTGCTACTGGAGCTTGAGGAGCTGAGACGGCGTTAGCAGACACGAACATAATAGAGTCAGATGGTAGCGGCGGCTCCTCCTATTGTCGCCCAAGAATGGCCGGAAGGACCGTCCTTGCGTCCATCTTCATCGTGTAGGAGATGGGAGCCGTGCTGAGAACTGAGATCGTCCTTGGAGACATTGTTGAAAAGTTATTGCTTGAATACCTAAATGAAAGAGTATTATTTTAGTATGAATATAGATATGTATATTGATTGAGTTCTCATGAACGCTTAACCCGAAATATGGGAAAAGAGATTGGTCTCACCGGGCGTGCCAGAATCTGTAGGGTGTTTTTCGTCACCCCATTGAGATGAGAATACGCGCGTGCTTGTCAGGCGTACTACAGATTCTCCCTGCCTAGGGTAGGCTGGGGTTTATTGATTGTGGAGATCCGAATCTCCGGCAGCCGCGGGCTAAGCTGCTGTTAATTACCCTCGCCTTTGGAGCGAGAGAACCCCCGATTAACGGGTCAAACAGGTCATGCGAACTCAATGTGCTGTGTATATGTGTTGTGTTTTGAAAGGGGATTTTGGATATATCGGGGGCCCCGCAGAGTTTTTACGGGGGTCCCGCTATCCGGATAGCGGGCTGTGGGTCAAGGGGGCTAGCAACCCCCTTACGGGGTGCGGGGCAGCGCCCCGTTAGAAATTTTTTCTAACGGAGGACGGTGTCGTGGAGTATATGTGTGTGTGTGTGTGTGTATAAGGGAAAGGGCATCCAAAGGATGCGTGGGGGACAGCGCCTCGCGTGCATGGCACGCAGGCCCTGGGCGCGAGCGCACTGGGCGCTGGGCGCGCCACGTGCTCGGCACGTGGGCGCTAGCGCTCTGGGCGCTGGACGCTGGGCGTCAAACAGAAAGGGGACTTTGGTCCCTGCACTGGGAGTTGTGCTTCCTATTTGTGGAGTTAAACTCCTAAAAAGTTTAGAAATGATCAAAGGAGGCCGCTTTATTTCTCCCTTTGGCTCTGAATCTTCCCAAGATGGGATTTTTGGAGATGGGTCTCCTCCTTCCTCCTCTGTTGGCTGGGTCTTGAAGATCAAGAGATGTGAGATTTTAAAAATCTCTTCTTTTTGAGATCTGATGGGAGATATAAGCTCCCCTTTGTAGGTTTTGTAGTGAAAAACGATTTAGTTTTAGAAAAGGAAGAGTAAAACTCTTGATTTAATTCAAAAGAAAGAAGAAGGTTTAGAACCTTCAGAAAGGAGAAAGAGGCACAAACCCTAGATTTTTAGGGAAATGAAAAGTCTATTCTTTATTCATCATCATGTTATCTTATATAGGCTTACACATTTACATATAGCCCATTGGGTTTTACAAAAATGGCATTTTGCCCATCCCATATCTCATGTGCTATTTCTTTTTGCATATAAGCCATGGGCTTACAAAAATTTGGCTTTATGCCCATTTTGTTTACATTCATGCATAAAAAATTACATAAAAATTATTTATTACATGATTTCATTTTGGCATGGGGAGGGCCGGCCGCTTCATGTTCGGACTCGACCTGGGCATGGGCCCACTTGGCTTGGGGTTGACTTTGATTTTGACTTGGTAAACCGGGGTGCAATTTTCGACTTCAACAACAACATTATAAAAATATACTCTCTCTCTCTCTCTCTGTCTATTCTATTTCTCCCTCAACTTTGGTACTTACCGAGCGATTATTCGCTGAAGACATTCCTTCTCTTTCTTCTTTGATGTTGTTAGGTGATTCGGACCTTCAAGCGATCGAGCCCAGCGCCGAAGACTTGAACCAGTTTACTGAAGATCCCGAGCTGTAGTTACACTTGTACATTTCCTTTACATTCTGTATTTTCATTTCTGTTATACCACTGTTTAGGCATTGCTTCCATTCAGATGTATTTACTTTTCCATGTATTATAAAAAGAATGTGAATAAATAAAGTTGTTGTTCAATTATATCTTTTGTCTCTTATGCATTTTTTTTATATTGCTTAGATACGCTTAGCGTATTTACTTCAGAGTAAATACGTAGCGGTCTCGTCGCGTCCTCTGCCCGTACACTGGGAAGCGGGGAGTGACAGAAGTGTCGTTCACCACTAAGTTGGGATGACATCAGAGATCGTGAACTCCTTAGACCAGAGATGATCGTGGCAATTGTGGACGTAGTTCGCACGATCAGGGAAAGAATGTGCATAGCCCAAGACCGACAAAAATATTGGGCAGATGCAAAGCGCTGACATTTGGAGTTCCAACCTGAAGACCATGTTTTTCTGAAGATCTCTCCAAATAGAGGAGTGATACGCTTTGGCAAGAGGGGTAAGCTCAGTCCCAAATACATAGAACCGTTCGACATTCTCGAACGAGTTGGAGAAGTGGCATACCATTTAGCACTACCACCCTCATTGAAAGGAGTGCACAACGTGTTCCATATATCCCAACTACGAAGATATGTGAGCGATCCTAGCCACATTCTTGATCACTCAGAGCTCACAGTCCAGACTGACCTGAGTTATGAGCAACAACCTTTTGAGATCCTGGACTGAAAGGTGAAGAAATTGCGGAACAAGAAAGTAAACTGGGTCCGAGTGATGTGGAGAAAAGATTCGCCAGGAGAATCAACGTGGGAACGAGAAGAAGAAATGCGTGCAAGATACCCTTACTTATTTGTAAATTAGTCCTTATGTAAATGTAAATTTCGAGGACGAAATTTTTATAAGGAGGGTAGAATGTAACAACTCTGAATTTACTGACGGAATTTTCCAGTTTAATGTACAGAAATGAATTATACAGCCTGGGTTTGAGTTATAAGTAAATTTTGTTAAATAACAACAAGAAATAACTTGTAGATCACTGGTAAAACCTTTGCACTGATGTGACGTAGCCCCTGTGTTCGATCCCCATCAGACACATTATTTTTTCTGATTTTTCTTTTTAACTTTTTGGAAGCCCAAAAGTTTACACGTGCAATACACATAAAAATAAAAAGTCAGAAAAATCAAACATGTGCAAAAGGGTTTAAACACTGAGTTGTACACGTGGCATCAATCCAAAGACCCAACTCCTCAGATCGACCAGCGAATCTTCCCCCTAGGCCGGCACCGATGGTCGGACCGAGCCCAATGAGGCTCGGGCTTTGCACACTAACCCCTTCACCTACCCCTAATACCCCTGTACTGTTTGATTTCCCTGCAATCAAACAGAGACCTTTCATTTCACCATTTATCATCTTTTTAATACATTTTAATTCACCATTTTAATTCTAAAACCCTAATTCTACACTATAAATACCACCCCACATTTTGGCTCAATATCATTCTGAAATTTCTAGCCAAAACTCTAAAAAAATTTCTAAGTACAAGTGGAGTAAAGAGGAGTTAGCAAACGGTCAACTTCCAGCGTAGAATCAAAACTATTCCGGAGCTCCCGCGACATCATGACGACAACAATCTCTTCTTCTACCTCTTCTTAATATAACCAAGTGGTAATTCCCTATCAATCTCTCTTCTTATTCTTTGAAATTTCATTTCAAAACATATATCGGTAAGTGGAGTTAATACCGATATCTTTTTTAAAATCCTAGAAAAACTTCTTCTCTTTAATACTTTGTTTAATCTAACGTGTACACATCACTTGTAACCTTAAACCATAATATTTAGAATAAATTTTAACCTATAATTCCATGCAAAATAACTTTAATTTAAGATTTTCATTTAAATACCATGAACTTTAAATATCACCTCTTTTAGTTTTTGTTACAAACATACCTTTAGAAAAACTTCACGGGGTAATGACCTACCCCACACGCACACATGGTTCCATAGCACAATACCTCTTTTGTATGAATTGTTGTTTCGGGGATAATATTACATTAAAATACCACTCACTTTAAAAACGGTTTTCTTTTAAAACGGTATTTTTATTTTCTTTGCGATTATACCTCTACAACCCTTTTTAGGGTACCCGCTAATGGATGGTGCGGATTATCGCACATTCTTGGGCTAATAGAGCGAGATGCAGACCTCCTCACGGAACATTCGGTCTCGAAAGGTTGTAAATACGGTTTTTAAGAAAAACGCATTTTCTAATTAAATAAAATTTAATTTTTAATAATTATATAAAAAAAATACAGATTCATATATTTTCAAAATATAATAAACTTACATTTTTTTTAAATGAAGTTTCACTAAAATACCATCAAGATACCAACAAAAGACAAATTTTACAATAAAATACCATGAACTTTCCAAGCTAAGCAATTATCACTAAAATAGCTCAAATTCTTAAAAATTCATATCCATGAAAACCTTAAATGATATAAATAAATTCTCGGGATTTATTTTGAAATTTTATTAAAAATATTTTTCATAAAACCCCCTCAAGTTATATAAAACAATATTTAAGAGCTTTAGTAAATATAGGTTTAAGCGGGATCAATTCTCTTGAGTCTCAGGAAGCCGGAGAAAGTGGGTGCTTGCCTATTTAAGGTAGAAAACTTAACGGAGTTATCAATAATAATTGTCTTGGAAAAAGACATAAATCTTGCCGTTCATGTGCAGCAGTTACCGATGACTCCCGAATCTAATTCAGAATCTAAATCAGTTACAAGTGTCTGACTCAGTCTGAGTCTAATTCAAACCTGAATCCAAACTCAAATCATAGTCCAATCCAAACATCAATACCAAACATAAATACTTGACTTGACTTGACCGAACCATAGTTATAACTTGACATGACTTCTTGAATACATGATTACATCCTGAACCTGACTACTTGAACAACTTGTATCGACTTGTAAATATAACATATACAATACATTACATGGGGATAACGGTGTAGATTGGTATGGAACGTATTAACGTGGCACAAGATGGTCACATAAAAGACACATGCATGAACTCTCGTGTCGTTGTCCCGTAGGTTTTGATGGGACATTGTACTATATGTTACCATAGCCCACAGGGTAAGATGGACTCCTCTCGTATACACAAATACCTTCTGTACCAAGTTACAAACAACTACGTTAGAATAACAAGCATATACCTGTACAATTTACCGGTTTCATTTCACATTACTTGTTATATTCCATTTCTTCTTTTGGGACTTAGCGAGCGCTAGTTCGATGATGACATTCCTATTTTTTCTTTCTTTGGAATGTTCGTCAGGATGATTGAACTCTCAGGAGATCGAGTCTAGCCAGGAAGACTTGGAGTAGCTCACAGCTCAGCCGGACTACTAGCTCATCTTGTACTTATTTTATTTTGTATGCCACTGTTTAGGCACTGCTTATTTCATTGTATCTTTCCTTTTCAAAAACAGTTGTATGTAAAGATGAATGTAAATAAAGGTTGCTGTTTATTTTATATCACTTGTTATTCTTGTGCATTATATATATATATATATATATATATATTGCTTAATTACGCTTAACGTATTTATTTCTTAGTAAATACGTTGTGACCCGCCACGTCACCGTTTCCGTACACTGGGAAGCGGGACGTGACAAGCTTCTTGCCCGGCCCATCCACAACGGATAGCTTTTTGCCTAACAACGCCGTGGATCCAAAGCCCTCATCACAAGGCCGTCGGGTAGCTTCCTGTCCAACCCATTCACTGCGGGTAGCTTCCTGCCCAACAACACCGTGGATCCAAAGTGTAACACCCTAGTTTATTTATACCAATTCCAGTTTCCCGTATTTTCTTGTTTGTGGTATTTTCTTGATTTATCGTGTTTTGGGTGCGAATAGTTGTTTGATTCATATTTATGAATTATCTTGACTTGTTACATAGACACGTGCATTTTCATGAATACTGCATACTGGTATTTTATCTGGAATTGCATCTTTTACTATATAACATTTTAAGTCATATAAAATAATTTAAAATTACATAACATGGCCTGCATGATACCCCTAACCCCGTGGTAGCATCCGCGCATCTTGTTCTTGTCCCGTTCGGTGAAACGGGCGTGTTTGGATAGCTACGCGCACGTACGTGCATCCATTCTTGGGGGTATGCATTTTCGTTACCCGAGCATTCAGTTTGAATTTTGAAAGTCGCATATATTTTTCATATTTTAAATTTGAAATTTTAGACCCGACCCGGGCGCGTTTTGGAATATTTTGTATCCCGCCAAAATTCAAATTATTTAAATATTTCGTTTAACAGTTCATATTTTAAAATCCCTAACTAAAAATATTTTTTCAATTAAAAAACCTAACCAATAAAACAGCTTCTCTCTCTCTCTCTTTCCTTCTCTTTTTCTCTCCGCTGGGCCCCACACTCCAGCTCTCTCTCTCAGCCTCTCTCTTCCCTTTCTTTCTCTCTTTCTCTCTCCCCGCTACACTCCAATTTTCTTTCTCCTCCTCTCTCTCTCTCATCTCGCTCTCTCTCTATCTCTCTCCTCTCGGTGCGCTTCTCTCTCCTCTCGCGGTGATTGGAGTCGCGTCACCGCCCGCGCCTTACAATCATCTCCCTTAACCGTTTTCTTATTCCTCGTCGCCTTCATCTTCATATAAAAAAAACCCGAGCCTCATTCTTCAACCCATCCTCATTTCTCAAAATCCTAACCCTAATACCCTCATTACTTCCTCCTCCCTCAACAGAGCCCTCACCTCCTTCTCCTCACCAACTCCTCCTCATCTCCTTCGAACTCCCGAGCACCCCTGCAACCCCTGCACCAAGAACCCAACACCATCTCGTCGCCGCCGACCATCTCATCTCATCGCTATCTCCTTCCTCTCCTCTCCGCCCTCTCCTCTGCATTCTCCTATACCAACCCAACAACACTCGAGCCTGCACCAAGAAACCCAGCAAACCGACCCAAACCCTAACTCCCTAACACCAAACCCTAGATCGCCGGAGCTTCGTTCATCGTCGTTGACACCCTCACACCTCCTCTCTGCAACCACAGTAAACTTCTTCTTCTTTCCTCTTCTTCTTCCTCCTTCTTTCCTTCTTTCTTTCTTTTCATTTCTTTGATTCTTGAATGTTGTAATCTCGTAGTTCGCCGGAGCCGGGTTCGACGCCGACGATCCAGACGATCTAAACAACGTACCTGACTTACATGATCACCCTTGTGTGTTTTTGGACCCGTTCCGTGTGCCGTGCGCGCGTCACGATATTTCGCCGACGTAGAACGTACCGTACATACCCGTTTCACGTTCCGTCTAGGCAAGTTAATCTTACTATATGCTATAATACCATAATCTATATCTATTTGAATTATAATACTTCAAAATGGTTAATTTTGCAATCCACATTATTGTTTTCAGTTTTATCGATTTATTCGATACCCGTTTACATTCGTATAATACATTTCAGATATAGGGCATGCAATTCAATCTTAATACATGCTACATTTACTTTATACACATCTATTTTAACAAATAGAATACCTGTATTTTAAATCATGCACCCCATGTTTAGTTTTATAGCTTTTCGATGTCCGTTTGCATCCATTCATATCATTTCAGATTTAGGCCATGAAAACTTATCTTGTTACATACTATACTATCATATACTGCATCAAATTGAATAGTTACATCTCATATTGCTTAATTATATCACGCACTTGTTAGTTTATCATTTTACGGTTATATGATGTCCATTTGCATCCATATCATATAGAATGCATATAGCTGCATTTACAGATCTCATTAATAACCTAATACTGTTGTTTGAAACCCCATGTTTAATAAAGTGCATCCTAATTAGTATTGGAACTATAAATGTAACCCTAATCGATAATTGTGCATCCATATCATTGATTTTATATCTATTTGCATACCATGTCACATTATTTCATTTTATTGTTATATTAGTACTCCATACTTGATTTTGTGCACCCATACTTATTACAGTTTGATTATGAGCACCCGCTTGATACTTGTGCACTACTTGACATGACCTAATACACTTCTTGACATAACTTGATACATGTGCACTACTTGATATGACCTGATTATATCACTACTCGACTTGATACCTGATCTTGTTACTAATGCCGACAAATCTTGACCTATTGTCCCTATGGACATATCATGTTGTCTTTACAGACAAACATGTACTTGCTTGATCCTGTGTTGGCATTAACTCCAGATTTATCAATACCTGACTTACACCCATAACTTGGGGGTATGGGGAAATCAAGAATGTAGCCGAACGTAACTCAAAGGGCTATTACATCATGTTACCGTGGTCCCGTGGAGTTGAACGAGACATAGACTCACAGTCTATCATATCTTGTTACCGTGGTCCTGTGGGGTTGAATGGGGCATAGACCGATGGGTTACGATGAGAATTACATTAATTGATTTCGAATAACTTTATAGTAGATAACCTTATAGCACAGTTTAGACTACTCATTGCACTTCACCTGTTTATATCCTGTTCACTGATCTATATTCATGTTACAGTTTACTTGCTAGTGATGACTTGTTACTGTTCATACTTCATACCTTCATATTTCATCATATCCTGCTTGCTTAGAATTATTGATATTATGACGCACTGATGTCTGGGTTTTGCATGACCCAGATCCCTTATCCTTATCGCGGGTAGTCCAGGAGTATTTTGATCAGCAGGCCGAGCAGTGAGGACCTGTTAGTAGTTTAGTTAGTTTCTTTCGGTGTTTTCATTCTTGATGTGAGCCCGTATTATGGGACGTACATTCCAGATTATTATTGTATTGGATCTTTTGTTTCCGCATTATTTTATTTCATGACTCGTTTATTCTGGCTTATGGACATGTGTTAGATAGTTTATTACTGTTCTTGATATCTCTACAACCGTAATGTGACTATGGAGGGATATTTCCTATTCACAGGTAGCATGGTTGGCTCTGTCACGTGCCTATCTTAGCGCACTCTGGGAAGCGGGGTGTGACACAAAGCCTTATCATGAGGCAGCCGGGTAGCTTCCTACCCAACCTAAACCGTGAATCCAAAGCCTTCATATGAGACCGACGGACGGCTTCCTGCCCGTCACACCTACTCACGATCCAGGCGACACCACGTCGCAGCTGATCGGTGGCTGCCCTCCTCTCACGCGGATCCGAACAGTCGAAGGGACGTCTCACATCCGTGCTCCAGATGCCGCCATGTGGCACGAGATCGACGGTCGGCCCGTTGCCACGACGACCCGAGCAAATGAAGCGACGTCTCCATTATGTCACTGCCCTTTTACTAATCCGCTGACGTCATCGAGAATACGCGTGAAAATTAAGGCGTGCGGTAAAACGCCGTATAGATCCGGAGATCGAAGAGACACAATCGCTAAACGCCACGTCGTTCCCGGACAATCCACTGTGAAGAATCCTCTGCACCAAACTGAATAGAGAAAACCGAGCAGACCACTCTCGACCCGATCCATAAATAGGTTGGAACGAGAGTAGGGGGCTAATGATGATGCTCGTAAATGGGATTTCCCCATATCATAACACGTAGTGGATGACGTGTCAACCACGTAAGCCCGCTAGATTCCCGGGGCCGCGGAGTTGGAATAAGTATGATATATGGGGGACATTCCTCGGTACCTCGTCTCCGAGGTTGCACCCGACCTTTTAGAAGACATCCCCGGAGTACGTTCCCCCTTTGGCTGACCGCCAGCCAATAACTAGTCTCCAAGCTACCATATAGCCAAGACTCCTCTGCTCGTTTGCTAGTCTCTGAGCTATCCTATGATTGAGATTCATCAGCGTCCCTGTTTGGCCGGGAGCATGGAGCCCAAGCGCCCCCATAACGGCTCTGTGTATCTCGCCACGACGAGATCCCTGCCGCTCCACGTCCTGCATCCTACGCTAGCGTATCTTGCCATTAATAGGTGTATCCCGCCATCAACGCGAATGTGACGCAGGGACGCAACGGACGGCGAGGATCTCGCATCGGCTCGCTCCATACGACCGCTATATAAACCCCTCTTCCAGACGATTCAGGTACGTCGAACTGATTTCCAGCACACCACTACTCTGCCCAATTACTCCTCGGTACTTACTTGACCATCGGAGAGTCCTACGGTGGTTTCCCTCCTCAGGACTTTCCTTGCAGATAGCTCGGTGTTAACGGCAGTCCACAACCTATTGAGACCCACACGCTCAACCCTTACCTCAAATCTCAACGGTTCAACCTCGCGGGCAGCAAGATCAACAGAAGACAACATATGAGGGAGATTGCGACCTCCAACAGTTCATTTCAAAATAATTTTTAAAATGCAAAAATTTGGCTTGATTCAAAAGGCAAGAAAACCTTTTTGGTAATTTTAAACTACGTCGAGATGTGGACATATTATTCACTTAACTATATGCATAGTCTTTCTCAGCTAAATTCGCATTATATCCTTGACAGATTCTCATAACCCACAATCGTTTTCATGCGGATTTCTTGTGATGACGTCATCTTCCGTACACACTGGCCCACGTTTCACCCCCGCCTATGCAGCGAATATATCGCGTATCGGCTGTCTATATCTCGTACTGATTGGCCAAAAAACCGCATCGAGAAGGCTGCCCATTTTCCATTCCTCAGGGTCCATGCCCCACAAATTTCTTTAAATTTCCAGTTCCTAAACACACCCATTACAAACTAACAACAGAAATGCAACTGCGCAACACTGGGACCCACCAATGGGGTGAATTCTGCGGCTATTTTTTCAGATCCATATAAAAAATCCAGGATATCCTTGATAAGGAGGACTGGTTATCACACGTCCTTATCAGCTGTGCGCTTATATATAGCGAGCACCAGCGCAGAACCCTCTCAATTTTCCTTTCATCTTCGTTCCCCTTTCTCGTCGCAGCTTCACGGAGACTTAGCGGATCCTGATCCGAATCCGATAAGAGCTTGGTCAGATCCAATTTGCGATGGCAATGAAGAATCCGCTGCCTCGAGAGCTCGCCCTTATTTTGATCCGGTACTTGGACGAGCAGAAGTATTTTGGCGCGGCTCGCAAGTAAGAAATCAGAAACCCTAGCTTTCTCTCTATAGAATTGTTCAGCCTTTTCTCTCTAGGTTTTTGAGATTTTCTTGCTCTATTCTTGAAAGATTGGAGAGAGAATCGAGGTTTTTCTTCAATTTGAAGCATTTCGAGGCGTTGGTGCTCGCTGGGAAATGGGACAAAGCCGAGAAATACCTCTCGGCTTTCACGAAGGCCGATGATAACAGGTACTCGATGAAGCTTTTCTTCGAGATCAAGAGGCAGAAGTATCTTGAAGCCCTCGACAGGTTTGTGCCTCCCCCCCCCCCTCCCCCCCCTTTTGGGTTAAATTTTAGTTCGCTCTAAAAGGTGAGATTTTTTTAAAAAAGTTTGCTGAATTTAGGAAGGAAAGATCCAAGGCGCTGGATATTCTTTTGGACGAATTGAATGATTTCACGACAAAGAATGAGGATTTGCTCAAGGAGATCACATATTTGATTACGTTGAAGGATTTTAGGTATTGTGTGGGGGAATTGTTAGAATTAGGGTTTACCATTACCGTAGATTTCTGATTTTTTTAGTTTTTTTATGAAGGGAGAATGATAAGCTTGCTAAATATGGGGATATGAAGTCAGCGAGGGTTGGACTGGTTGATGATTTTAGGAAGTTGATCCACGTGAACCCAGTGTTAAAGAATAAATTGGAGTTTCCTAATGTCGCTAATAGGCTACGAATGCTAATCAATCAAAGGTAAAAAAAAAAAAAAATTAAAAAAAAAAATCCCCCCTTTTTGGTTATGTTATGATAGAAGGTTGATTGTAAACCATTGTCCAAGATTGAAATTAGAATTTGAATCTACTGTATTGTTTATGGATATATCATCATGCCAGCTTGAATTGGCAACATGAAGGATGTAAGAATCCAATTTCACCACCTGAGATTAAAACCCTGTTCTATGATCATGATTGTTCTCAATCAAATGGGGTTTGGGTGCCGCAGCCTGCTCCTCAACAAATGAATATGATTCTGGAACCATTAGGTTATTATCCACTGCAGCGACATGAAGTAAGTGAAACTTATTTGATGAGTATTTGTTGAGTGCATTGGGGGCGAAATTTTCTGTAGGTTTGATGTTTGTGCTGTGTTTTTTTCAACAGCAATTTCATCCACCAGCAGCTCCTTATCCAAATTCTCTTGCAAGTTGGATAACTGATGCAACATATGCCGCTCCTCCAATGGCCTATCCGGCAGAATCAACCTACACCGCTCCTCCAATGGCCTATCCGGCAGAATCAACCTACACCGCTCTTCCAATGGCCTATCCGGCAGAATCAACCTACAGTGCTCCTCCAATGGCCTTTCTGGTAGAATCAACCTATGGCGCTCCTCCAATGGACAATCCAGCAGAATCAGCCTACGCTGCTCATCCAATGGCCCATCCAGCAGAGTCAGCCTACGCCGCTTATCCAATGGCCCATCCGGCAGAATCCGCCTACGCAGCCTTTCCAATGGACCATCCGGCAGAATCAACTTACGCCGCTCATCAAATGGACCATCCGGCGGTAAGAACCAATGCTGCTCGTCAACTGGCCAATCCGGAAGTACCAACCAATGCCACTCCTCCAAAGGCCCATCAGGCAGTGTCAACCAATGCCGCTGCTCCAAAGGCCCATCCGGCTGAATCAACCAACACCGCTCCTCCAGAGGCCCATCCGGCTGCATCAACCAATGCCACTCCAATTCCCCTTCCGGCAGTAAGAACCAATCCCGCTTGTCAAATGGCCCATCCGGCAGTATCAATCAATGCCGCTCCTCCAAAGGCCCATCTGGCTGAATCAACCAATGCCGCTCCTCCAATGGCCTGTCCGGCAGTAAGAACCAATGCCGCTAGTCAAATGGCCCATCTGGCTGTATCAACCAATGCCGCTCCTCCAAAGGTCCGTCCGGCAATAAGAACCAATGCCGCTCGTCTAATGGCCCATCCGGCAGTATCAACCAATGCCGCTCCTCCAAAGGCCCATCTGGCAGCATCTCCCATGGACCAAGTTTTTTGTACTGCTCATGGTAACATGCGATGCTACTACTATTCTGTTCTCTTTTTTCCCCCATTATCTTTTCCTGATCAAATAGTCTCATTTATTGTAGCTGCAAATCATTTCAGTACAGCACATGTTTTGTAGGTTATGTGAGGGTATGCAGGTAGATAACTCACATTGCTGTGTTAACTGTAATGGGTTTGAGCAATCCTAGGATTGGGTGTCCAAATAGATCTATAAAAATTATGAATTGGAAAGCTAGTTTTTCAGCTCTCCTTTCTTCGGTCCATTTATAGTTATTTTCATTCTTCATCGTATTATTTTGTGGTAAAACTCGTCTCATCTAGTCTTTGAATGACATTTCTTTGCCAACCTGTTTGACTGTAAAAATTCATTAACAATCCTATAGACCCTCATTACGGCAATCCTTCTGGAGCCCATGACCCTCTACATAATTAAATATGTTTAAGCAAAATATTTTCTTTTCTCCAGATTTACTTAGCATTATAGATTTTGACATTTTCAGTTATTTTTTTCACTCATATAGGCATCCCCACCATGTATGTTGTTTCTGTTACATCAAGTTTACTTGAACGGTTGTTCTTCCGCTCTCTTAAAGAATATTATTGCATCCTCTAAACCATGAGAAATTATTCGGTATACCGAGTGCAATGCACCCATGCAGAAGAGAGAAAGAGATGGAACTTTTCAGGCATCCTTTGGACCGTTTGGTGGGACTCATGGTTCTATTTCTTTCTCTCTCATGACTGGAAGAATTTTTCCTAAAGCACATTTCGTTGCCAATGTGTTTTGTCATTTATAAGGGTTTCATTTTTTTTTATCATGGTAGCTGCTATGAAGCGTCCTCTACCTTCACTAGATAGCAATCCTGCTGCGGATTATCACTCTGCAGATTTTGAACATGTGCATAAGAGACAACACACTATGGGGCTAGCGGAAGAGGTACTCTGTCAGACCCTTTCAGTTTTGCTTTGCCATTTTGCATATTTTATGCCTGCTTGCGAGACTTAAATACAACTGCTGATTAGATTCTTATGGGAAAAACTACTGATTCATCTTTCACATTATAAATTTGTCTAGTATGTAACTCTAATTTCTTCAGTGCCATTGGATCACAGTGGTAAATTAGGGGTTTGAATCTTTCCCAACCCAATCCCATCTCCCAAAATGTCTGGGAAAAAAACATGAAAACAAACAACTCCATTCTTTCATTTTCTAAGGTGTGTAGATAAACTAACGGTTTCTTGCTGCTGAGAATCCTTTTGCAGTTCGGAGAGCCTACACCTAGTTTGCCTGCAGGGTTTGCTGGCTTTGCACAGAACCCGTGCTCTGCTGAAGATCTCCCAATGAATGTTGCTATGGTTCTGCAGCAGGCTTCTTCCGTCACGAGCATGGATTTCCATCCTTCTCACCCAAGCATGCTTCTAGGTTGGAAAAATATGGTTCTTTGTTGCCACATATTCTTTCCCTTGTGAAGTCTTCTTGTAGATTTAATTTAATTTTAGCTTAAAGTATTATCGATTGCTTTCAGTTGGCACCCATACAGGTGATATTAGTATATGGGAGGTGTCCAGCAAAGAAAAACTTGCTCATAGAAAATTCAAAGTTTGGAATCTCTCAGAGTTATCAATAGGTTTTAAGGTAATTTGTCATGATTTTGAGTTCTTTTGCTCCTCATGGCCTTTTCTTCTATTGACCATCTACCTATCTATGAATGTTTTTGACTAGCAGGCTCGTATGGCCAAGGATTCTGCCATGTCTGTTAATCGTGTTCTATGGCATCCTGATGGAAATCGATTTGGTAATTTATAAAAAGAAAGCATGGTCTTTATCTCTGTTTCGATAGTTCCATAGTATTATAACGAACAAAATATATTAGCAATTAGTGCAGAAATAAATTGGAAATTTTTTAAATAGAAATAGTTGATGCTGCTTGATGATCGTTTTTGTTGCTTTGGTACGCTTGCAGGTGTTGCATACTCCAAGCACCTCGTGCACTTGTATAGCTACAATGGCCATAATGACTTTAGTAACCATTTGGAGGTAATACATGCGAACTGATTATGTATCTCCAGGTGTTTCATTATTTGCTACTGCCTTTTAGCATGTGCAGTGTTCCACACTCCATACCTGAAGCTGACTGTTTTTTGTTGAAAACTTGCATGGTTTTGAGAAGATTGATGCTCACACTGGTGGAGTTAATGACATTGCCTTCGTTCGCGTAAAGAATGTGCCTTGTGTTATAAGCTGTGGAGACGATAGAAACATCAGGGTATGTATTGTTTTGTGATCAGATATGATATTTGATGCGTATGTTCGTAACAATCGTGCCTCTTCAGGTTTGGGAAACAAAAATTGGCGTGGTTCAGCGCACTTTTATAGGTCATAAAGAACCTGTTCACTCTATATATCCACACTCAAAAAATACTACTCAGGTATCATTTTATTCAAACATTTTAATTACTTATACTTGTCTGTTCAAAAATAAAATCTGTTTTAGTTTCTAATTTCCATGTTATATGTAGTGATCGTTTCACACCTCCTTTTTAGGGGGAATTATAAGATGCAACAAAACTATTCTTGTTCAACTTTTCAGTATCTCCTTTCTACTTCGCTTGACGGGAAGATAAAAGGATGGGTGTATGAAAAAGAGAGCGCAGTAATGGATAATAAAGCTCCAGGGATTTGGTGTGCTAGTATGGCTTATAGTTCTGATGGAACAAGGTTTACATAATACGAACCGCCATTTAATTTCTATTTTCTCTTTTCTAACATTAAGACAACTTTCTCGACTCTGTAAGAAATTTGACAGGGGTGTTTGCAAATATATAGGTTGTTCTCTTGTGGTATCAGTGAAGATGGGAAGGCATACATTGTGGAGTGGAATGATAATGAAGGGTCTGTCATACGGACATATGCTGGATTTCAAAGAAAGGCCACGTGTGTGGTACAATTTGACAATACCAAGAATCAATTTTTAGCTGCTGGAGATGAGTTCATGGTCAAGTTTTGGCACATGGACAATAATAAACTCTTGGCAACCACTGACGCAGGAGGAGAATTACCTGTAATTACTGTGCTCAGTTTTTTTCCCCATGCTCCTGTACATATGTTGCTTTTCAATAATTTTTCTCATGCTTCTTTTGATTTGTAATATCTCCAGGCATCTCCACGCATCCGATTTAACAAACCTGGTTCACTTTTAGCTGTATCAACACGTAACAACAGTATAAAGATATTAGCAAATTCTGATGGCTTCAAGATGCTGCGTGAGCTTGAAAGTCAGCCTTATAATGCTTCTAGATCAACTTCTGAGGAAATCACAAAGGTCGCTTAGTAGTTAACCAAGCAATATTTTTAGAAGTTATATCAGAATCTTGTGAATATAAAAATGAAATTCATTCTCATTTTATTTGGACTTCCATATCGTTTTGCTCAAAGAGATAACTATTGGATTATGTTGCAGGTGTCTACATTTAACAAATTGTGTACCATCAGTGCTACAGGTGGAACTTCTGCTACCATTGTTGTTCTAGATTCTCCTGTGTCGCCTACTGTTGGATTGGTATACAGGACTTATGAACCCCTCTCTCTCTCTCCCCCTCTCCACCCCCCCACAAAAAAAAGACCCGACCCAACCTTAATAAAAAAAATATGATAATAAAAAAACGCTCGTCCACGCATACGTTTTTTTTTTTGCTGGGGGTGGGGGTGCATTTATTTTTATTTTTACCATTAATGCCATTTTATTGATTGGAAGATGACTGGTTGCTTTCAAATTCACAGCTGAATGGTGACAATCTTAAACCTACAATAATTGAGGAAACGAATGAGACAACCAAGAGCTGGAAGGTGGCTGAAATTAGTGAACCATCTCAGTGCTGGTCTTTGAAACTTTCTGATAAGTTACTAGCAGTGGAGGTGAGAGTTATTTCCCATTGCAATGGATTGAATTTAATCATGTCAATGTGTTGCAGTTATTAGTCTATTAGTGATCTTGGACTCCTATGAATAGAGTGTGATCACAAAAAATTTACAATTTTTCTCTGATATGACCTGATACATAATGATGTACATACATTTTACACCTCCACCCCCTTTCCACAAAAAAAAAACCAGCATAGCTCATGCGGTAAAACCTTCCTCTCCACAATGAGAGGTTGCCGCTTCGATTCCCACCAAAGGGGTTGCATCTGCGCCCACGTCTATATATGTATATGTATGTATGTGTATATCTATTTATATCGATATCGATGTCTATATCTATATCTATATATGTAGATCTGTGATGGGGATATTATTAGTCTCCAAATTTAACTGCAAGTATACAACTTATCGCAATTGTACTTAAGGATCGTTCCCATAGAGAGATGTGTTAACTACTTTTAAATTAAATTAAAGTTGAGTTGTTGTTTTTTAAATCTAAAGATTTAAATGCAAAATAAAATAAAAGTTAGTTTTCAAGAGAGAAAAATCTTGGGTTTTTATTTGTTTTATTTCTATGGTTGGTTTAAAAGAGTCATCTTCTTTTCTAATCTAGTTCTAATTTGTTTCCATTAATTATAACTACGCATAAATTATATTTAAATTATAAATATAGTATATCAAAATTATAACATCATCTAGATCATATTAAAACCTTAATTCTAGTTAATTAAAAGTAACCTAGTTTTAATCTTCCACAAAAATATGTAGGTCATGAGTCTACAATTGATATTTTATCGATTAATTTAGATCCCTTTTAACTATCTAAATTGAACATCGTGTGATTAAATTATTTTCTTACCTTCCCTTCCCTAATTAAGTTTCTAGTTTGTTAAACTTTCCTTAACCTAATTAGATTATTGGTACTATCACCCTTCCCTAATCTTATTCTAGACGTCAACTTTCACTATGAGATTAGTTTATTGGATGAAAATTTATAAAGAGGATAATTAAATTATAAGGCATTCATCATAAAAGTATAGAAAAGAAGAGATAAAAGATTGCCCAAGCACAAAATAAATACAAACAAAATCTTAGAAAAGAATTAGTTGCTTATATTTATTAAAAAAAATTAATCTTATTCATAATCAAGAGTACTTACAATAGACTCGATCTTTTCTCCTTGAAAATCCTAACTTGAATGCTATGAGAGAGGTGGGAGAGATATGAAACCCTAAAGCTATACAAGTGCTTATATAGGATTAAGGAAGATTGGAGAACAGGTAATAGAAAATACTTGCTAACAGTTATGATTATCTAAACTAATTGCTTTGTTGCATGTTGTTGCGAACCTTTAGAATTTTCAAAAGATGAAACCCTACATCTCATATTAATCTATGTGGAAAGACGATCGTGCCCATAAAAAATCTCATCGAAAGGCTCAAAATCGACTATTGACCCGCCGTCGTTTTTTGGCTTCATGGCTCCAGATTTTTTTGTGGTTTATCGTCAATTTAGATGATTTTTTAGCACATAAAATCTTGAATATCTCGTTGTATCTCTGTAGATGCGTTGATCTCCGAATTGTTCCCAAATTTGGTATATAATTAGGCAGGTTGATTTGTTGCTTTTGATTTGATTTTGTTTCTCCAACTGATTTGTTATTGTGATAATTGATTCATATCTATTTGTTGCAATCTTTGTTGATTTATAATGATATTCCTAAATTTGTTCTAAATTTGCAAGTTGTCTTTTGATTTTCTGAATAATTCCTGTAAGTGTCCATTATACGCACGTAATCCTTCTTTTTGTACAATTTTCCGTTCTTTTACATCCAAGCCATGTTATTTATAATAATTCACAAAAGATATTCGGAACATCATAATATATGACAATAACATGATAAATGAGTTAGAAAAATGCACAATAAATTACACCAATCAAATACCCCCACACTTAAATTTTGCTAGTTCTCGAGAAAATCTAGGGATTCAAATTCTAAACTAAACTAAACTACTATCTAACTAAATCCTACTCCTATTCCTATAAAAGAAAAATAAAGGAAACAAAAATAAAAAAATGAAAACTATATACAAAGATAGAAATAAATAAGAAAAACATGAAAAACAAGAGTTTAAATTTTACTAGATTTTCAGTCGTCATGAACCATTTCTTAATAGACTTTGATCTATACCGAAAATTACTTTCGCATCATTCTTCCAATCTTTCCTACCTATTTTGCTTCCAAACATGATCATATACCCCTACGTGTGTGGAAAAAATCATCTCTACGCTCAGAGAATTCAATTCAAGCTCTCATACTCTTACCCTTAGCTTCCTATTACTTTTTAATTGATGGATTTGTTCTCACATTTTTCATGTGACCGTTAATGTTTCGTGAGGCACTAACCAACCGATTACCGAATGTGGTCACTTATTGGGCGTAAATAGCAGTATCCTAATCTTACAATACCTAAGGCACGGCAAATGATCCCAAACCAGTTAGTCTAAGTCACTAGGTGATGAAGCACCCTTGCTGATATTTTTTATGCTATCTTGATAATTGCAAGATAATGTTCATTTTTTTGACGATATTAAATTTTTTTCATACTAGGGTATTACAGACAAGAGCATGACAGGTCTTTTCTACTATTCCAAACTTCAAGATGTGTGCATGTGCGTATTGTAAGGTATCTGCGTTCAAATGTTTGGACTCAAAAATAGGCTCCACTTACATCTTCTTAAACCTAGTAACCCCTTCATGATACTAGCCTTGGGAACGATTCATGACAACTTATTACTAGATCTATTTAACCATCACTTTTTCTTATTTTTCTTAAAATCTTTCTTTTTTATATACATTTTTCGCTTTTTAATTTTCATTTTCAAATTTTTTTAATTTTTTAAAAGAACCTAAAAATAAAAGAAAATTTTTGTACAAAACCACCCCCCACACTTAAATCAGACAATGTTCTTATTGTGTTAGAGTACATACCTTATTACTGTCACGCCCTGCTTCCCAAAGTACACTAAAGTGGGCACGTGACATAACCAACCATGCTACCTGTGGATAGGAAAAATCCTTCCACAGTCACATTACGGCTGTGGAGATATCAAGAACAGAAAAGTAGACTAACTATCTAGTACATGTTCATAAGCCAGAGTAAAAGAGTCGAGATATAATAATATGCGGAAGCCAAAAGATACAATAAATGAAACACCTGGAGTGAAATTACATACCGACAGGAACCTCACCGCTCGTCTAACAGCGGCAAAACTCCTAATCAGTCTGCAACAGGATAGAAGAATCTGGGCCATGCAAAACCCAGACGTCAGCGCGTCAAGTCATCAAGTAATAACATAATAAACAGGCAATGCGAATATAAACATGAATATATCAGGGGTAACAATAATAAGAATCAGAGCAGTGCAGGGTAGTGTGCAGTGGGTAAACTAAACTATTCTATCAGGTTTTCTGTTCTAAAGTCTTTGAAACCAAATTGATGAATCATCGATGTAACTCAATAGTATCCCGTACATACCCGGGACCACGGCCACAATATTCTCGGCTGCAGCCGAGACATGCCGCTAGGCACAAAACAGGAATGTGTACACTCGATAGTATCCCGTGCATACCCGGGACCACGGCCACAATATTCTCGGCCGAAACCGAGACATGCCGCTAGGCACAAAATAAGAATGTGTACACCCAGACAGGTAGTGAACTGTCGAGTTACAAGTCAGGTTTCACCTTTGATTTCCCCATACCCCCAAGTTATATGTGTGTGTCAAGTCAGGTATTCCGAAATCAAGAAACTAATGCCAACACCGGATCTGGTAAACAGGTTTGTCTGGATAGACAACAGGAACGGTCCATGAGGACTACATGTTATGTTTGTTGGCATTAGATACAAGATCAGGTAACAGGTAAAGCTATGGTACATCAGGTCAAGCCAGGTAATGTATAAAGGTGTCATGTCATGTCAAGAGTGTACGGTACCATGTCATGTCAAGTAGGAAGTGTAACAGGTCATGTCAGGAAGCACAAGATATCATGTGGGTGCTCATAATCAAACTAACATAAGCATGTGTATAAATAAACAAGCATGAGTACTATCAGAACAATGAACCGGAACATGTAATATGATATGCAAATAGATATAATTTCAAGGATATGGATGCACAGTTATCGATTAGGGTTACATTTATAGTTCCAATATTAATTAGGATGCAATTTATTAAACATGGAGTGTTAATATCACATTATTATGTAGTAATGTGATCTATGGATGCAATTATATGTATCTTAAATGCGATGGATACAAACGGGTATCCGAAAAGTTATAAAACTATAAAATGATAATGTGGGATGTACAACTAAACAATATGTGATATAAATATTGATATAATAATATTAATATGGATAGCATATTCAAAGCGATTAATAACTATAAAAGTGGTATTGATTAACCATGCACAAGAAGGTTCCGTTCAGAAATTCAGCGTCACCCTAATTTGTAAAATAGCTTAAAAATAACAAATGTTCTCCAAAAGGGACGTATCTTATACCAAAACAAAGATAATTCAATAAGGTTTTCAGTTTTATAAGTATAAGTATCTCAGGTTGTCCCTACAAAAATTTATGAACATTCGAAATTGAAAGTTTGCTGCTGGAATTTCCCTGGACAGCAGTTTGGAGACATTTTCATTTGCATTTTACGTTATTTAAACAATTTATTTTGCAAGTAAATATTTCATAGAGTTATAGTATTCTGAGTTAGCTTCGTAACGAACTAAAGAACGTATACTAATGATTTTTCTATGATTTATAATGAATTTTATAAGGTAAGGTGTACAATAAATTTCAGATTTGTCGTATCCGCTTTTTCAACGACGTTTCATGTGTAAACTATAATATTTTAAATATATAATATCATAAAATGCAGATTATAAACTAATTAAATATAATAATAAGAAATATTACGACGATGTATTTAATTGATATGGATGCGGTATAATGTAATCTAGTATGTCACAAGATAAGTTTTCATGATCTAGATTTAATATGATATAAACGGATGCAAACGGAACATCGAAACGTTATAAAATTAAACATGGGGCACTAGATTTAAACTATTGGTATGGTATTTATTTAAATAGGTATAAAATGACTTATATAGCATGTAGCAAGATTAACTTGCCTCGATGGGTCGCGAATCGGGAAAACGGAACGTTAACCGTCGACGGGGAAAACTCGCGACAGACGCACGGTTTACGGAATGAACCCAAACGACGAACAAAGGAACCACACGGGTCGGGTACCTCGCTGGAACGTCGAGAAGCGTCACCGGCACGACGGAATTCCGGCAACAAAAGAACAGTTAAAAAAATGAGAAACGAGACATGAAGCAAGAAGAGAAAGAATGATAAAGAGAAATACGAGAGAATATATGAGAGAGAGAGAGAAAAAGTGGAGAGAGAGAAAGTGGAGAGATAGAGAGAGAGAAATGAAAGCAAGAGAGAGAGAGAGCTGCAGGTGGGGGCCCACGGAATTAAAAGGAACGCGATTGGCTAAAAGGGAATCATTAGTTAGGGATAAATATTAATTAAAGATTCAAAACATTTTAAGGAACAGTAGGATATATATATATAGGTTAATTTAAAGATTTAAAAGATAGGTAATGAACAGTAAGATATCAAGTTAGTTAGAAAAATATATGCGATGGTTTTAATAATATTAAAGTTTGGAATTTTGGCACCAAATAAAATATTTCCAAATCGCGTCCGGGTCGAGTCCAAAAATTTGAAATTGAAATAATAGAATTTTAGGCGGGATCCAAAATTTAAAATGAAGTGTTTTATGATCAAAAAGCATACCCCCAAAACGGACACACGTACGTGCACGTAGCCGTCCAAACTCGCCCGTTTCACTGAACGGGACGAGAACACGATGCACGGACGCTACAACAGGGTTAGGGGTGTCAAGCAGGCCAAGATGAATATTTTTAATTTTATTTTAGATGCCAAAAATTGTTATATGAAGAAATTAATTTCAGGGTAGAATTTACAATAATTAACCATCAAGCAAGATAAATGAAATAAGTGCCACACTACGTTCGAACGGTAACTGAAAGTAGTAGCATTGAGCTCGGGTGTTATAATTACACCCGCATAGTTGTGCTTACCTTTGTTGAATTCTCTTTGGTTTTAAATTCTCAATACCTACAAAAAATGTGGGTGTGCATTTTGGTACCCAACCTAACTTGGGTTTATGGGGGTAAATTTTGGGACTCATTTCAAGTTGGTATATAAAAATATATTTCTTTTCAACTCATAAGAATATGCAAAATGATCATGTGCACCACAATAGTGACAAGTGATTAGATATACCCATAGGACTAAATTTATATTTAGAATAGTGGTTGAAAAAATTAGATGAAGAGAACTTTTGAAGTTTTGAAGTTTTAAGATTAACATCTTCATTTAAAAATTTCTTCCTTTTACTTGGTAAAGGATCAATCTTTTCATGTCTTTTTGAAAACTTAGCAAAAAAACTGTTAAATCGTTATTTTGTTTCTTGGAGGAAGTAATTTTCTTGATCAACTTTTCTTGAGAAATACAGGACAATTTTAAAAGAATCAATTTCTCTTTTAAAAAATGAAAACAAATTTTCATGATCATTTCTAAAAAACATCACATGACAAAATCAAATTTTCATTTTCAGTGTTTAAAGTATCAATAGTTTTTGATTGAATATCAATTTTTGAAAGAAACTCAATTTTTTCCTTCTCGAATTTATCAATTTGTGCCAGAAAATCATTTCTCTTTTACTAATCTATCAATCAAAACAACATTTTTCAAAACTTCTTGTGAACTAGTAGAAGATTTTAAAATATCAATTTCACTAGTAAAAATTTCAATCAAACCATTATTTTCTTCCCTTGAAGAATTTCGAGACAATCAAATTCTCTTTTTCGCTCTTCAAAGATTCATTCAATGAAACCAATTCCTTTTTCTCCTTTTCTAACAACAAAATTTTATTTTCAAGGAAATTATTTCAAGACATTACCGTATTAAGTTGATGAAAATTAGGAGAAATATCATTAAGTTGATCATGTGTATCGACAACAGAAGGATCGCTCTCATCGTCATCACTATTAAATGTATCTTCTCTAGATATTTTTTTAGCTCTTCCAACCCACCATCCTCAAAGTTAAACACCTTATCGTGAGAAACTCCTTGAATCATATTGACTTCGCGATTTTGATCATATATGTCGCTATGTTGGATTCCTAGGTTAAAAATATTCAATTCCATTTTTAGATTTCCCAAGGTAAGCTGCATAGAACCATTACGATAATTGATCAACGCGTTTGAGGTGGCTAAAAATGATCGACCCAAAATCACTGGAATTTAGTTCCTAGGGTTAAATACGGGTTGTGTTTCTAGAACAATGAAGTGCAGAGAGAATAAAAATTCCCCTATCTTAAGTAACACATCCTTAATTTTACTCTTCAGTTTCTTAATGGATCGGTAGGCCAATTGTAAAGTAATTTTCGTGGGTTTAAGATAATTCAATCTTAGTTGTTCATAGACCGAAAAAGGTAGAAGGTTCACACTAGCTTCTAGATCAAGTAATGCTCGATTTATGAACTTGACACCTATATGCAAGAAATGGTAGGACAACCGGGGTCCTTATACTTTACGGGTATTGCATTACGGATGACGTTACTAATATTGTCGGCTAGAAAAATCTTCTTAGGCGCTTGTGTTTGTCTCTTTTTAGTGCATAGGTCTTTAAAAAATTTAGCATAGAAAGGAACTTGGTCAATCATGTCCAAAAGAGGGACGTTGACCTTGACTTGTTCAAACGTCTCCATCATTTTCGCCACTTTAGCATCTTGCTTCTTGGTCTTTAAACGTTTTAGATATGGTGCTCTAGGCTCAAGAAAGGTATCCATAGAGAAGATGGATGGAATGTGGGTGTATCAATAGATATCAGCTGTGTAAGTGGAATAGGAGAATACTGCTCCTCATTAGCCGGTATTTCTTCTGAATTTTCGGGCATCCTAACCTGATTATCAACCTGTTTTCCCGATCGCAAAGTGATTATAGTATTTGCTTGCACGGGATTTGCGCGTGGATCTTTTGGATTTTCTACAGGTTGGCTAGATAAGATGCACATTTCTCATCCTCCCAATGTTGCAACTAGTTGGCCAAATTGCTTTTCAATATTTTCCGGATGCTTTTGAACCCTATGAAGTCTGGTATTCTTGTCCACATACTCTTATGTGTTGGGTTGGGATGGGTTGGGTGGAGAACCTTGTCTTATGTTTTGGAATTGTTAGCTAACATTGCCTTAATTCCATTGTAAATTAAAGTGGTTCCTCCATCCTTGGTTATAAGTTTGAGAATAATGATTATTATTATTATTTTGATATGCAGCATTGGCGATCTCTTGTCCTTGTGGACCGCTTAGAAGGGGACATTCTTCATAAAGATGGAACGAGTCTTGACAGTTTAGGCAAGGAGAGGGTTTGCTAATTTTTTGGACGGGGACGGTTGTAGTTGATAGCTTTTCTATTGATTTTCTTGTATCCCTATAGTAGTTTCAACTGTGTGTAACCCTTCCCTAGATGTGGTCAGACATCTCTCACTAGTACTCTCCTATTGCATCGTTTTATCAAATAATTCTTCTAGAAAGTTCCATACGTCATCTTCCTTTATCATCATAAAGTCGTCCTGACACATCGACTCTACCATAAGTTTAGACTATACCATCACACACTATCGGGCATAATTCCCACTTAGTTATATTGTGATGTGGGAATTTAATGAGAATGTCTTTAAAACGTTCAAAATATTTCAAAAAAGATTCCCCCGGTTTTTATGAAAATGTCCTAATTTCATTTCTGAATTTAGCGGTTTTAAAATGCGGATAGAATTTTTTAAAGGAAAGCTTTAGTAAACTCCTCCCATGTGTGAATAGTGTTGGCCGGCACACTGTACAACCAATGCTTAGCTTTATCAGTTAGGGCAAATGGTATTAGTCTAAGTTTTCCATCATCTTGATTTAACTGCTTCAATTTGAACAATTGGCATAAGTCCTCAAATTCTCTTATAAAATCATAGGCGTCTTCCGATTCTAGACCATGAAATTTAGAAAGTGAGTTTATGAAAGCAGGTTTTAATTTCATAGTCACCGGCGGCAATCGGTAAAGACTATGCAAGATGTGAGCAAAGTACATGCAGAATAGTATCTATCCTGCCGCGTAGGTATAGCGGAGACAATATCAGCCATAGTATCTATAAAATCAAGATGAGTTAAACGGTTTGTTTCGTCTCGACCCTACTCGTGCATACACCGTACGTAAAAGTTTTTTTTTGTTTTTTTATGCAAAAACTAAGATGACTAGAGGTTCTAACTGTTGGGGTCAAAAATTACACCCCAGTTGACCAAGTCAAAATCAGTCAACCCCCAACCAAGCGGGCCCAAGCTCAAGTCAAGACCAAGTATGGAAGGGACCGGCTCCATGTCAAGAATGAAGCAATAAATTAGTTCAATACAATTTTTAGAAATAAATGTATGAAAAATGGGTAGAAAGCCAAAATTTTGTAAACCCCATACCTTATGTGTAAAAAGAAATAAGCACATAAGACATGGGGTGGCACAAGTGTTATTTGGCAAAACCCAATGGGCTATATGTAAAGTGTGTAACTTATAAAGGCAAACATGATGAAAAAATCAAAAACAACTTTTGATTCTTTTAAAAATTAGGGTTCTGTGCCTCCTCCTTCTTCAAGCCTCTAAACCCTATTTCTTTTTTTGAATTAAATCAAGAGTTTTAACTCTTCTTTTTATAAAAAGAAACGGTTTTCACCATAAAACCCTTAAAGGGGAGCTCGGATTTTCCATCAAATCCCCAAAAGGGGAGATTTTTAAGTCTCACCCCTTTTTCTCCAAGATCCAGCCAACAGAAGAAGGAGACACATATCCCAAAACCCCACTTCGAGAAGATCCAAGGCTCAAAAGAACATCCAGGGCTAAAGGGGAGAAGAAAGAGGCCCCTTTTGATAATCTCCAAAGATTTCTGGGGTTCAACTCCATTTGTCAAAAATCTTTTGGAGTTTTAACTCCATAAATAAAATCCTTTTGGGAGTTTAACTCCATAAAAATAAAAATCCTTCCTTTTTCTGGGAGTTTCCAAAGTCCCTCAGGAGTTTAACTCCAAATCCAAGCCATTTAGGAGTTTAACTCCAAATTTATATCTAATTCATATTTAGGAGTTCAACTCCAAAACCCATTGGGAATTCAACTCTCGGCCTAGGGGCTAAGCCCTTTCTCTGCTGGTATTTCCAGCGGTCGCGTGCCGCGCACGTGACCCACGGACGCCCAGCGCCCATGTGCCACTCACACGTCCTTAGGATGCTCCTCACCCTTTTTTTCCCATACACTCTCAAAACACGTCCCATGTTAGAAAAAAATTCTAACGGGGCGTTGTCTTGCATCCCGCAAGAGGGCTGCTAGCTCTCTTGACCCCCAGCCCGCTATCCGGGTAGTGGGTCCCCGTAAACTCTATGAGACCCCCAATATACCCAAAATCCCTCAAGACACATACGCACACTGCACATTGAGTTCGTATGACTAGTTAACCCGTCAATCGGAGATTTCTTCGCTTCAAAGGCGAGGGGTAATTATCGGCAGCTTAGTACGCGGCTGCCGGAGATTCGGATCTCTACAATCAATAAACCCCGGGCCTACCTTAGACAGGGGGAATTAGTATACGCCTGACAAGTGATGCGTATTCCCATCTCAATGGAGTGACGAAAAACACCATACACTAACAAATCACCAACACAGTGCGCAAACAAACCTAGATTTAGGGTTACCTAGATCAAGTTACTACACCCGCTCCTAACTGTCAAGAGACAAATTACAGGATAGATTCTCTAACAGCTCTTTAACAATCTTGAAGCCAGATCAATGCTAGTTAAGTGGGAGGGTTCCGCTATATGAATCACCGAAATAGCTGGCCGTAATTAAATAACGACAACTAATCACACGTCACTAGACACCTCAAAATTGAATCGGATAGCTGTTAGATTACCTTCAACCTCTTGTTCTATTGAGCGCGATATGTCCTTAAAGGCTGAAATCTAGATATTTTTTAAAATTGTTGTAGGTCAACGCGGATACTCAGTTGTGATTTGTGGGGTCTAGAAAGGATGATGAAATCCCCACCTACTCTGGATTTAGGTTGCCCCTTAGAATCTTCTTAAATATGCAACGCAATCTAAAACGATCAAAGATCTAAAATCTAAACTAATTTTTTTATATGGCGCAAAGAATCCTTCAAATATCTGTTAGTTGGAATCAAATCGAGATTTTGGGAAGAACGGGATTTTACCTAGATTTTCCTTTGTTCGTCTTTATCTTCTCTTCCAGTAAGTTTGTCTCGATTCCTGAAATTTTAAATAGAAATTTTGTAGAATTAAACACACTGAAGGAAATCTAATTTAATCTATAACTAAAATCTAAAACTAAAATTTAAATGTAATTAAACTACAGATCTCCGGCAACGGCGTCAAAAACTTGATGGGGATTTTATTAGTCTCCAAATTTAACCGCAAGTATACAGCTTATCGTAGTTGTACTTGAGGATCGTTTCCACAGAGAGGTGTGTTAACTATTTTTAAATTAAGTTAAAGTTGACTTGTTTTTTTTAAATCTAAAGATTTAAATGCAAAATAAAATAAAAGTTGGTTTTCAAAAGAGAAAAATCTTGGGGTTTTATTTGCTTTTTTTCTATGGTTGATTTAAAAAATTCATCTTCTTTTCTAATCTAGTTCTAATATATTTCTATTAATTATAACTAAGCATAGGTTATATTTAAATTATAAATATAGTCTATCAAAATTATAGTATCATCTAGATCATATTAAAAGCCTAATTCTAGTTAATTAGAAGTAACCTGGTTTTAATCTTCCATAAAAATATATAGGTCGTGAGTCTACAATTAATGTTTTATCGATTAATCTAGATTCCTTTTAACTACCTAAGTTAAATATCTTGTGATTAAATTATTTTCTTAGCTTCCCTAATTAAGTTTCTAGTTTGTCAAACTTTGCTTAATCTAATTAGATTATTAGTGATATCATCCTTCCCTAATCTTATTGTAGGCGTCAACTTTCATTATGAGATTAGTTTATTGGATAAAAAACTATAAAGATAATTAAATTATAAGGCATTCATCATAAAAGCATAAAAAAGAAGAGAAAAGATTGTCCAACCACAAAATAAATACAAGTAAAACTCTAGAAAAGAGTCAGTTACTCATATTTATAAAAGAAAAATAAATCTTATTCATAATCAAGAGTACTTACAATAGACTCGATCTCTTCTTCTTGAAAACCCTAACTTGAATGCTATATGAGAGATGAGAGAGATAGGAGAGAGATGAAACCCTAAGGCTATATAAATGCTTATATAGAGCTAAGGAAGATTGGAGAACAAATAATAGAAAATACTTGCTAACAATTATGATTATCTAATCTAATTGCTCTTTTGGATACTGTTGCGAGTCTTTAGAATCTTCAAAAGACGAAACCCTACATCTCATATTAATTTATGTGGAAAGACGATCGTGCCCATAAAAAATCTCATCGAACGGTCCAAAATCGACCGCTGATCTGCCGCCGTTTTTTGGCTTCATGGCGCCAGATTTTTTCTGTGGTTTAATCATCAATTTAGATGATTTTTGAGCACATAAAATCTTGAATATCTCGCTGTATCTTTGTGGTTGCGTCGATCTTCGAATTGTTCTCAGATTTGGCATATAATTAGGCAGGTCGATTTGTTGCTTTTGATTTGATTTGGTTTCTCCAACTGATTTGTTGTTGTGATGATTGATTCACCTTTATTTGTTGCAACTTTTGCTGATTTGTAATGATATTCCAAATTTATTCCAAATTTGCAAATTGTCTTTTAATTTTCTGAATAATTCTCTTAAGTCTCCATTATACGCACGTAATCTTTCTTTTAGGACAATTTTCCAGTCTTTTGCAGTCAAGCCCTGTTTTCTGTAATAATTCCCAAAAGATACCCGGAACAGCATAATATATGACAATAACATGATAAATGAGTTAGAAAAATATGCAATAAATTACACCAATCAATCTGTTTATGTAATATATGTATGTGTGAGAGAGAAACGGAGTATAAAGTGGCACTGTAGAAATTCCCTACATTGGTGGGGACATATGGTATCATACTACTTATTGATCCATGTGCATGTGTAATTTACAAATCTGAATATCATTAATAGTAGAGTGAGAAAAGGTAAAGTGATCAATGAATAAGGTGTCGCCATGTGTCCCGCACTGTATGAAATTCCTACAATGGCATTGTATTCTCCACAGCCTCTACACGCACACACATGCATTCATATTATATATATGTGAGCTTTTGTATTTTTCTTCACATGCATGCATATTCAACAAATTTGAGCCTTTTGTGTCGGATTTTCCTGTACATCTACAAGTATTTCTCCATGTACAGGAAGAACAATTTGCAATTTGCCAATAATAAAAAACAACCACTGATTGGTAAAAGACAAACCAAATTTGATAATCCTATGCTCCAATTTGATAAAATTGGCTGATAGTAATGGACTTAATCAATTAATATAATGAATTATGCTCTTTACCTTATTGGTCAAGAATGTGGTAGACTGCTAGTTTAATTGCATGGCGGCAGGATTTTGAGGAAGATGTCCGTGGTAGCTATTTATCTTATTTTGAGCTTCAGACATTTATGTATACCAATTGAAAATAATTGTTTGCATTTTCTTTGTTACTTTTTTCCTTTACTTTCCCTTTCATTTTTGACAATGTGAATTTAGTTTAGTGGGATTGGCACTTGCAAAGACCACAAATAGCGAACATTGATTGATATTATGTGTCTCCTGTGCAAACTCAGGATTTTTCTGTGTCCTTTAGTGGGTCCAGTAAAAATGCTTGATTCCCTGTTCTATCTTTGTCAATCCCTGGATAAAGGAGGATGGTTAGTTAGCACACAGCCAGACAAAACTTTGTTGGATCTCATCAAATGGATCCTTACAGAGTACACAAATAAGCTTAGAGTCTGATGAACACTTTATTCTAAAGCCTGAGCCCTGTGCATGGAATTTAAACTCTTTATTCCTCTTGCTGTAATATTTTATTCAGAAATCTATCCTAGATTTACCACTTGACAGCAAAAATAAAAATAAAAATGGAATGCGAGCAGAATGCTGCAAGTTCCAATTTATGTAACAAGTGGAGAGATGGTGATGAAAGACAGCATTCTAAGAGCTTATAGTTAATGAAGTTTTTGTAGAATGCCTGTGAAACACGGGTAATTCTTGAGGGCATTCATATGACCGGCACATCAAAGCTCTGATATTGACAGACAACTAATCTCTACCCCTTTTCTTAAAAGAAAAGTCACTAAATTTTACCCCATTGAAATTAAACTAAGAAGTAGGTGTGTGAGGAAAACACCACTATATTAAGCGTATCTTACAAACCTGGAACATGTACGGCGGATTTTCTTGGATTGACCAGCCAAATGCTACAGTATTTTAGATTCTTAAGGAATAGGCCAATTTGATGCTGCACGTACCCCATTGAAATTAAACTAAGAAGTAGGTGTTTTTAGGAAAACACCACCATATCAAGCGTATTTTACAAACCTGGAACATGTACGGTAAATTTTTTTGGATTGACCAGCCAAATGCTACAATATTTTAGATTCTTAAGGAATAGGCCAATTTGATGCTACACTTGGAGAGATCAATAACAACTAAAAATGAACATAGTAGTAAAATTTGAGTTTTGGCCTAACTATGTTTTTGGTAAAGTTAGTTTGATGTTGGTGAGTTTGATCAGATTATATTATCGTTCATGATTCTTACGTCTTAGTTTTGCCCCTTCAGGTTGCTAGAATGACTTACACTAATTCAGGAACGGGGATATTGGCTTTGGCATCTAATGCTATTCACAAGCTATGGAAATGGGAGAAGACTGATAGAAATGTAACTGGGAAGGTACTATATTTCTTTTGCCGCAAATAACATATTACCATTCTTTTGTGATTTTTTTACTGAATAATCCTTTCCGATTTCTTCAGGCAACTGCTATGTTTGAACCACAGCTATGGAAACCTAAAAATGGTATGGTCATGGTCAATGAAATTGGCGCAGACCAAGCTGAAGCCGTCCACTGCTTTGCACTGTCAAACAATGGTTCATATCTTCTGTCCTCATCAGGCGGGCAAATATCCCTTTACAATCTGATGGCATTTAAGGTTGCTGTGTCTCCATTCTCAAAGTTTATTGATTGTTACCGGTAAATTTTATTGGCCTTAATGTGTTGTGATATCACCCTTTGCAGAGGATGATGGCTTTTATGGGAAAACCTACACAAACAACATTTCTTGCATTTCATCCCAAGGACAATAATGTCATTGTCATAGGCACGGCTGACTCCTTGATTCAAGTCTACAACATTCAAACCGATGAGGTTGCTCTCATTTTTATTTGAAGAATATTGATTCTTAGATAATACATATAGATGAAAACTTGATAAAACATTTTTATTAACTCATGCAGATCTCTATCAAGCTTATAGGCCACAAGAAGAGAATAACTGGGCTTGTTTTTTCCAAATCCCTGAATATTCTTCTCTCGTCAGGAGCAGATGCTCAGGTTTGTCACACAGCGAAATGAGTTGGATTTCCTTATTTTCATGAACGATAATTCACATGTTAGGTAACTTACAGTTGCTTCTTTTTTGGGTTGAATACACTTGCTTAATTTAGTTGTGTGTGTGGGGGATGGATGGCTGGGTGAAACAAGCTAGTGCTTTTTTACAAATTACTTCTGGGCGAGTGCCAGGCTCCAACGAAGACACTCGGGTCCAGTTTCACAATGATCAGATTCATTTCTTGGCTGTGCATGAGTCGCAGATCACAATATATGAAGCATCTAAACTGGAATGTCTAAAACAGGTGAGCTGGTCATTTTCTATGCTTGTGGCTTCTTGCGACTTGATAGACTTGACAGTATAACATATGTATAAGCTGGTATCCATTAATCCATATACATGATTTTCAACATGAATGCACCTTTGTCAGTTTTCTACTTGTATTTAAGTGGAAGATCTAAAGTAAATTGACACATCCACTTGTGTTGGCCCGAGTCACGAGACTCTTGGAGTACTGGAAAAACTCTCAAATTATTCAGGACTCAGGAGTTCTTCTGGGCTGGAATCTTCTTCAAGCATCTAAACTGGAATGTCTAGAACTCTCAAATTATTCACGAGTCTTAAAAACTTAAATTACTGGCCAATGTAGTAGATTTAATTACTTGTTAGTTGGCTTTCAAGGCTTTACATTAGGCTCATCTGTCATGCACATAGCTCCCAGGCTAAGGAAATTATGCACCACCTCAGATGCTCAAGTCCTTAGACAAAGAGAGTAGTTAGCTTGCGTATACCAGGGTTAGATGCCGTTATTATCTCTTTCCATGCACACCAAAGTATATTCGTTGTATGTTTGATTTTGTGTGCATAAAAATACTGTTTATTTCTCTATACATATTGCTTTCTTATTCTCGCCAAGTCGAATAATATTATCATTTTACTTTTTTAACAGTGGACGCCACGAGAAGGATCTGTCACAAATGCGACATATTCTTGTGATAGCCAACTGATATATGCAAGCTTCACCGGAGGTTGTGTGGGTGTCTTCACCTCGGAACTCGTATTGAGGTGTCGGATTAGCCCCTTAGCGTACTTAAGTTGCCATGCAAGGTAAGGGCGAATCTTATGGCTACTCAATGACTTCCGTACATTTTTTATGTCGCTACTTTAACTAATGATGTCAGCGTCTCATCGATTTGAAACCCCATCCTTTCTAACTTGAATTTTCTAGCAGTTCTCGATTGCAAGAAATATAAGTAGAAGAAAAGGGTGTAGGTAACTAGGTATCATAAATGGCCTGTGTCCTGTTAGGCCTGCTATCAAATGACTTGCAAGTCTAGACCCTTCTGTTTGTGGAGAAAATGGATTTCTTGGCCCTGGCCTAATAAAACATTTCATTATATTATTAAACGAGAAAAGTTCCAATTACAAGTAAACAAGATAAGAATAAATAATTTTTCAAGAAAAACCATCCCTCGACAGGTAACAAAGTACCAGCTGCATAGTGATTTTAAACAACTGTTCTCATTTTTAGTATAGGTATTCATCTATTTTCATCTATTTAACACCCGTTTAACTCCGACCTGCGTTCTGACATCTGAAGAAAAGGATATGTACACTTAACTTATTTCTGATAAATTTATCTTTTATTGGTATCTAAAACATATATTGTTGATGATTGCGTTAGCCCCAATGTGTACCCAGTTGTTGTTGCTGCACATCCATCGGAACCAGATCAATTTGCATTGGGACTAAATCAAGGCACAGTGCATGTGCTCGAACCGTTAGATTCATGGGGAACTGACCCTCCAACAGAAAATGCTACTTCGACCCAGCCATCTGCAAATCCTTCTTCGGATCAGCCATCAAGATGACACTGGCCATCCTTAATATGTCAATTTTGTTTATACATACATGCATATACTTATCTTCTTGAGGGAGCAAAAAAGAAGAAGATAATAACCAATTTAAGGCTCTATATAATGGATGCAGAATATATACAATTCTTTGTAGCTGTGAGCGCATAGCGGATGTACCACTCACAGGTAGAATTGCTGACTGGCAAATGGTATGAGGATCTCTAAATGTTAACAGCACAGAGATTGAGAGAGTCTAATGTGGTGATTGTGGGGTGTAGAGGTCAAGCACAGCTCTCTGACCACGTTTTTCTGTGGGTTTTTTTTGTCTGTGTATATTTTATTCTTCTCCAACTTTTTACATTGTATGACATTAATGTTTAGTTTTATTAACAATTTTTTTCTTTCATTTATATAAGTAAGAAACAGTTTGGTGCATCAGGGAAAGTTCCTGAGTTGTGGTATGCATGATGGAAGCTTATATTTAAGAATTAGTGAGTTGTTAACCTGTTAGAAACATTTTGGTGCTTCAGGAAAGAAGGAAGATCCCTCATATATCTGATATAATCCTCTCTATAGCGAAATCCAGGATTTTTGTAACTGTGCTAGATACAATGATTGGTGATGGATGACTTTACCCCCCGTTTGTATAATTTATCCTTCTCCAACTTTCTACATATCTATGGCCTAGCTTTTTCAGATATGTTAACAAGGCATTCCTAAAATCATGCATCTAGAAATCCCAATAAAATAAGTATTTGAACGAATTTCTTTGATTCTATGTTCATAAAATATCTCAAGTGTCAGCTTGAGCCAGTTCGTCGTGATTTGAGACGGTTTAGGAGTCTTTCCCAATATTTATTTCTTTTCTGGTTGCATGAGACGGCTCATGAGTCCAAAGAATTGTCTTTCCTTACTTGTCTGTGTGATGGATCATGGAAATTGAGCCGGCTCGACCCTTCCTTGAGACGGCTTACGTCTAATTTGAGACGGCTCGTGTTGTGCCAGAAAATTTATAGTTCTACTCTGTCTCGTTGAAACGACTCAACTATATCTTGAGCTGGCTCAACTTGGATCTGATCGTGATCCTGAATAGTCGTGCAAATCTTTCCTTCGTGTAATCGACTTTGTAACTATTTAAATCCCGACTAAACATAATTAAAACCCTAATTTTGGCCGCCCCTTCCATCACAATCTCTTCTTCAAAACCCTAGCCGCTTCTCCCTCGTTTTCCCTTTCAAAACTCGAACAACCCGACATCGTCACCATCGGCATCATCTTCTTGTGTGATTGGCTACACCCATTGATCCAATATCCAGACAAAGATCGCCTTCGTTTTCATCCATCTTCTAGATCCCACGAATTCTTCAATAACAGGTAAGTACTCTTGCTTTCTTATTTAGCCGATGCAACATCAACTAATCCTTCATTAAATTTATTAATTTAAAGGAAAGTATTGAAATACTCGATTCATGAGGACGTGGATTGTGTTAACATGTGAACCCATGCTGCTTATGTGTTTAATGGAAACCCAAAGGGCTTTAGCACACCCATTAACAACCCATCACATCATGCATGTTTTGTGCTGGAATGCAACATCTACTCATCCAAATCGCGATGCTTGTATTAGAACTGAACTATCATTAACGTGCGGATATTATTGTTTATGGTTATTATTTGCGATCATGTTATTCCCTGTTAACTTCGAATTGTACGAAAACCTTGACATATTATACATATGCATGACCATTATTGCTTGAACAAAAGAAACGTGATCACCGACTATCATACCGAGATACATAGACATGATTCGTGCCACCGGCACAAATTCGTGATTTCATGCTTATTCGTGATGCGTGCCGGGAATTCGTTTCAGTCGGTATTCCAACCTAGTGATCAGATTTTATTGTCGTGACTACACTTAAAAAACACGCGGAATTGGGAAAATTGAAAGGTGAAAATTAGACCTGTATTTTGAGGGATTTTAGTGTTAGCCAATCGAACGCGCAATTGGTGTAGGGGTGGTGTACCGGACACCATCCACCGTGTTCGTGATCGTGATCGTGTAGGATTTTGCGTAACGGTAGGCTGGGGATTAGCTCTGGGTAACAATGGGCCATGGTCCCGGATATATACAGGATATCCTCCAAGATTCGAGAATACTTTCCACCAATCAATTTCAAATTTAAGGTTTAATGATAGGGACATCTAGGACCGACATGACTTATTACCATACATATATTATTGTTTCAATCCCCTACTTGTATTGTGCATTCGGGCATTTCACGACACTTGCATTATCACGCTATTACACACTATACGTAGAGTACTTGTTGGGTGTTCTGACACCCCTGGGGTTTACCACCTCAGGTTTAAAGGCAGACTCATCGGCAACAAGGATCAGGACAATATTCAGGAGCTTGTCGAGAATCAGCACCTAGTGTAGGTTTTCTCTTAATTGATTCTCGTCGTAATTAGAATGTGAGCCTCTCGTGGGACGTTAGGAATCAATATTTTAAATTGCAGCCATAGCGGCTGCAATAACGCCCCTATAGCGTTTTAGACCCTCAGACGCTATACGGGATGCACCGATATGGTTTTATAGCGGGTTAGGACATAGCGGGCGTCATGGCGTCCGCTACCCGCAATATTTGTAGTATAGCGGGCGCCATGACGTCCGCAAATGATAATTTTACTTCCAACTCCGATGTTGATGAAAATGATTGTGTTTACTTTGTGACACCTAATTGTTTGTTAAAAAATTATTTCATTTAGGCTTTTTGAATTATGATACATGAAACTTATAGTTGTTTGCTGCCATTTTTGCTTTTTGATTTTGGATAATAATTGTTCCTTTTATTTTGAATGTTGATGTGTATGGAAACTTATGTGAAATGTTATTTAATGTAATACTATAATGAACTTTAATCCGTAACACTTGTAGAGCTATTTATATATAAAGAAGCTATTTATATATAAAGGCCGCTACTCTTGACATTCTATGCAGTAGACTGTTAGTGTTATATCTTTGGGGGGATGTTGGGAAGGGGACATTATTATCGTTACTTGTTTAGCTAGAAACCGTAGCGTGACTATGAAAGAATCTTTTTTTACCGTAGAGCGTGGCTGGCCTTCATTACTCCCGTATTCTCATATTTTGGGAAGCCGAACATGAGAGTATTTCTCATCCATTCATAGAGAAATTAAGGTTCTTCTGTTCATGTCAATTAGGCATTCCTACATCCTAAAGCTAGTAATTAAGAGCTAGCCAGCAGTTCACTTACCAGAAGTTTACGAGGACGCTGCGGTTCATTTCAATTTAAATGAGTGGCAGATTTGTTTGGGAGAAGAGTGGATAAAGCACTGGAAGCAGTTGCATAATAGCTTTCACTCGAAGCGTTCACCATTGTATACAGATTTATAAACATGGACTAGTTTTTGAATCTTCTATGACGTATCTGCAATAAACAATTGAACTTCCAGCTGAAGGAAAAAATACGGGGACAACTTCATCAAATAAAGCGGCCTGTTGCTGTGTAAAGCCGCAGTTTCCTTACGCAGCAAGTGTAGTACATAAGGCAACACATTTATACAATAGAGTGTGGCACGTACAAAATATGCTGAATATAATACCATTTTTTTCAAAGCAAGAAAACTCTTCATCTTATATACAAGCAGTATTCGACCTTAAAGAATGCTTACAATTCACCAGGCTGAGAATAATCTCCTGGATCCTCTTCGATTGGCATTGACGGTGGGGTCCCAGGAGGAATGCAAGCAGCTCCGTTTTCGCCCGCACAGATGCATAGAGCCTCTGCGTCCCTTAAGATCTCATTGAGGTTGATTCGGCCACTGAGCTCATTGATGAACTTCAAGAGAGTGTCAAAATCCATCTGCTGCCTTGTGATTTTATTATGGCACTTCTTCAGAATTGCGACACACATGTACAGATGGAAGTGCTCTGATAGATGGCGAGTCCATAGGACCTCCCATAGATGCATTATTTCCTCGTACTCAAATTCCCTTTTATCATCACAATGTCCACAGATCAGATTATGAGTTCGAACATATCGATGCACCGCACATGCAATGTAAATGCATCTTTAAAAGGGTGAGAAATTGTTATGAACGGCACATGTTATATTTATTTGTAAGGATTTTTCCCCCCTCTCAAACTGCCAATAAGGAAATTGCTAATGATGGATTGGCCCAAAATAAAATAATGAATCACAAACTCCTAGACAATTCATTTTATAATAGCAGAGATGAAATGAAATTTTTTTTTTTTTGGATGAAGTGATGTTTCAATCACTTCATTTATCAGTAGAAGATTAAATAAATACAAGTAAATAATTTTTTTTGGCATAGCATTTGATAATCCAACCTGAGCTTACCTTTTAAACTGTATGAGAATCCACCGGAAACAGAAAAAGTAGTTCAAGCAGTCTTTCTTACTCAAGTAATTGTGCAGTGGCTGATCCAGAAGCTCCACCAGCTGGCAAGGGCAAATGTTTAAGAAATTGTAAGTTAGTTGCAGAAAGGTGATATAAAACAATAGCAAGTTCCCTTGTAGTATTCGTATTAAAAAAAGGCCCTTGTTGTAGAAAGATAACGCATAGTTCACATCCGCATCCGCATCTATATTATATCCAATTTTCGATAGTATACATATCCTTGTTTAAGTACCATGATTCAGATACAAACTCGAGTACATAATTCACCGATTCACAATTTATACAAATGTAAGATATGACCCGATTGGATACCCTGTTTTTTTGTTGTAAACACACACACACACACACACACACGATAGCAAAATTTACGGGTTTGCAAAACTAAAATTACCAGAAATAATAAGAAATAAATCATAAGCCAAGGAATGCAAACAGCATATTGTTAGTTTCTTATTTATTATTGATGCATATTTTTAGGATGTGTCAAAAGGAGTCCTCAAACTGTTTATGAACCTGAATGAATATGGATTCGTCGACGAATCCGTGCAACATAGCTTTTTTCCCATATTCGTATCCAAAAAGAAATATGACAAAATCATATCTGTATTTATACCAGCCAGAAACGGATTTAATACAGTATGCATAAATGTAGACAGACCTAAAATGGCTTGTGGAAACTTAACTCAGATATGCATGTACCTACCTTAGACAAGGCAAAAAGCTGGGAATGCATGCCGTTTTGATCGCGATTAAAATTTGGTCCCAGGCGTTCCATGAGTGCAACAAAGCACCAGAATGCTTCTGACTCATCCTCCATTACAAATAATATTGGTGAAAGAAGATCGCTCATGCCCTGGAAAGCGCAACTAAAATCAATCTCAAAAAATATGTAGTATAACGATATCATAAGACATAGAAGAATTATTACCTAAAACTTTCAGTACATTGGTTTTTATCAATTTATGAACATGACAGATGTTATCAGTGGTGGTAGGAAAAGACTGAGTAAACAATACAGATATGTTAATTATTCATTCATATCATTATGCATTGATAACTTTAGTGCAGCAACAAGACAAAGATGCCCAATAAATGCGGATAACTATTATCACTACTGAACAAGCCAATATCTAGGATGCAAGGATGGAAAAAGATTACCAAAAATCTCGTATATTATAGTGCAAATCCTTGGGGTTATCTTCATGCATCTCTTTAAATGCCGCATGAACATCTACTTAGATGCCGTTAGGCATTCTATACAGGAAGAACTCCATGGACAGAAGACAGATATCTTTTCTCCTTCCACAGATGGCCTTCACAAATTGAGAATTAAAAATGTAACATTTGTAGACCATACTTCCATTAATTTATTCATTTTTCATATAAACCCTTATAAGAGTATAAGTTGATATAAAATGTTATTTATCAGATTAAATTAAGAGGATCGTCCTTTTAAAAAATAGAACCAGCATCTTTTGCAGCAGATGATCCCTGAAACTAGTAGTAGGTCTTCAAACTCGATCCATGAGTCAGAATAAGCTTATGTGGCATTTTGGAGTAAGACCAAGCTGTATGATTTCTCCACAGAAATTTGGGCATGCTTTTTCCAAGAAAGGCAGAATAGAAAGGCAACACAGCTTACAAATTACCTGACAATAACCGAGGTCAAAATTGTAGAATGAGTATGTCAACAGTATATCATGAAGGCGTGCCACAAGGGGATTGTCATCTCCATCAAAGAATGAGACAGACCTATCAGTTCTCACCTTGACAATAAACATGGTAAGAAAGAATGTCAGCTGCATAGTGGTAAAGCCAAAATACTGTTATCAACTAGTCACAGAAAACTGAATCATTACCACGTCCTTTTCGATCAGTCCTCTTCTCTCACGGAACTTTGTAAACCTTTTAGCTTGTGCTGAGGAAATGCTCTATAATAAGAAGGCAGGTCAGGTAAAGACGAAAAGCTCATGAGTGAATGTACATGTAAACGGACAAGACTTTAAAGTAATCTACCATGAGAGGTGCATCAATTCATATTAGATATAGACTGATAAAGAGTTGAACTCATTTCAGTCACTAAGTAGTCACAGAGTAAGTATTTGTCCTCAAAATGTTGAAGGACATAAAATCCTTCCAAATTTCCTCATGCAATTTGCATATCATTTATGTGCAATTTATACACCATTTACAGCAATTAGAGTTTATACAGTAGCGTATGCAGATATTCGTAACATGTGCTGCATCCTTTCAAAAACAATTGCATTGTCAATTCATAATTTATTAATGATAATCATGCCTCCTGGTTTTAGAATTTGTTTAATAAAAGGGGAAATATCATAAAGGTAATATGTTACAAAATCATACCTGCCACTGAGATTTTATGATTTCATACTCTGATTTCTTAACTGAAGCAAGGTATTCCCTCTCAGCAAACGTTGAATCATATGCATGGTATCCCAGCAAAAATTTCCAAATCTGCAAAACATCCAGTCATGCTGACAACAAAATATAAATAAGTATCTAACATGACATGCTGTAATAGAGGTGAAATTACCTCTTTACGCAAACTATGTTCAACTCCTCCATAAAATACTCTCTTTCTTAATGCCTTTGAATCCATAATTCGACCCTCAGAGTCCAAGAAAGCCTTCCACTGTCAGAAACATTAGAAATAAGTATAAAAGGGAACCTGATTAAATACCAGAGAAATTTATTGAAAGGAGGATTTCCATTGTCAAGAATACTTAACACGGGAAAGTGCAACGGCAGGCATCTATCTATGGATGGGGCAAGGGTGGGAGAGTTTTTGTTATAACAAGAAAAAATTCAAATAAAGACAACCCTTGGAAAAAGCAAGAAAGGGAAAAAGATGCAATGGAGTAAACTAGTAGATCAAATTTTTGCAAAAAGATCCAAAGGCATGCTCAATACATAAAAACATAGTAAATGCCATACATATGACAAAAAATTTGCCAACTTTGAATATGTTGAAGCCATTCTTATAAGACGCCTCGGCCTATTTGAAATGTTGTGATCAGTAATCTGGTCAGCTTATTAGCATTGCGAGTTCCAGTATATAACATAAGGGTAAAGCTTCTTACTGTCGAGCAAGTGGTCCATGTTTCAAAACCCTGCTTGTGTCATGATACGGCCGCTTTTCATAACAAAAAAATGACATTGTGATTTAGTTACTTATAAACCACATAGGCACATACATATAGTGTATCTCTAGTAGAAGCTTCTTCTGCATTGTTATATAAATATTGCTGATGATACTTACGTTACTGTTTGAACTAAGGAGTATGCCGAAATTCTCAGACAAAAATGGACTCCGCTAGTTTATGCATCATCAGAATTGCACCATTGGTCTTCGCTCCTTTCATGGAGTGCAATCAACTGTTATCGGAAGGAAAACTGTAGTAGGTTTTTACTTAATGTTCGCCAGACAACATGGGCTATCAGCTATCGCGCCTTGTCCACGTATAAATGTTAATAAACAGACTTGGAAATCTAGCATCCCTTTCGATGGGGATCTTTGCACTATGGACTATGACAGAAGTGATCGCGGTCTAAGAGTAAGCAATCTAATAATGGCATGAGGAATTAAGAGAGGACTATGGGGTGTCAAAGATGAGCTAAATATGTTGATGTATCACCCTAAAGCTCTCAAAAATTTAAAATGGTATTAACATTTAACTTAAAATTCTGACAAAAAGGTCCATGTTTGTAAGGATTAAATTTTAAGTATTTTGTTCGATAGGAGTGGGGGCGGAGAATCCATGTGCTCGACCTGGCGTGGTTCTCATGTTGGTTCATGTAGCCTACCCCATATGCTTAGGATAAAGGCTCAGTTGTTGTATTTCATTCCTTTAACTTATTCATTTATTTTTATCTTAACAGTTTGAAAATGTGATGTGCCGGTTTCTCATGATGAAAACAGTTCTAATCTTATTTGTTTTTTCTTCCATGCACTGATCAGATATTTCTATCTGTAACCCACACAATCTTTTGGCAGGCATTACATACAATGGCACCTCATATTAATCTTAGTGGTTTTATAATCACCATCATGACAATCTACTGTGCTACTTCTGTATTTATCTTCTGGGATCAGCTAATAATTGCTTACTGCTTAGTATTGTGAACCATATGGATATGTGCGCGTGTTAAATCGAGCCCATATATCAACATGAGAAAAGACTATTGAGAGTTATATGAATATATGAAGAACAGGTTGTGCTCATGATGCATAATAGGATAGGATCAACTTCAAACAATACGATGTCACTTAAGGTTAAATGCCTTCAAGCCAGATGGAATACACTTACTACAGGTTCTACAATGATAAAAGAAATGTAGTCATTTCAAATAGTAGTTGGAGATGCTGCTAGCATTTTGTTAGAAATTCTTGATTCTCTCAAATCAGCATGAGTTTGAATCATATATTAATTTCATGGTACAGGTGAATATGAGAAGGAATTTGTATAAGACATACTTCCTCCTGCGCGGTGAAATATAAGAAGTTCACATAAGACAAGTTTTCATGCCCTTAAAAAACATCAGTTTTCCCATGTAATGTAGCATTTATATAAACTGGAAAAATAAACCGAACATAGATTTTGAACAAGATACGAAAGTACCAATAATGAATCTAAAGCAATTGTGAACAATGTTCAATGCCAAGACATACTCATGAAACAAATACAGAAACCGTACCTCTTCAATACTCAAAGGGCATTGCCTCGGCTTTCCCCACACTAGATTTAGCTGGTCAGACTGTCAACAAAATGCATATATTACTACTTTTACACATCAATTCTTCGCCATGATATACAATTTGTTATCTTGATATTTTCTTGAATGACATAATTACTTTTTTGCCAAAATGCTTAACCATCAAAGGCATATATTGAGTTACCTCCAAAGGATGTGAATCCTCAGGAAATTCTTCTGGAGTTGTTTGTGAGTCATTTGGTACATCAATAGGTTTGTTCGTCCTAAACGAATCATTCTTTTCCTTCTTATTGTAAGTGTTGAATCCATTGTTTTGACTTTCGCGAAAGATATGCGAGGTTGTTTCCCGAGCAAACTTGGTAAGGAGTGAAAATTTCTCCAAAACCTGAATTGAGATGTCGTGAGGATCATGAACTTTGTGCTTGCGCCTCCCTCCATACTCGAAAGTGCTAGAACTCCCACCCACATCGGGCCTCTGAGATTCAAGCGAAGAAACGGAACTAGTTGAATGTTGTGAGGATGCCCCATTTGCAATGGAAAGGGCACCGGGCAACTCCAGAGATGAGAGGCTTTTCTGCAAAAAATAAAAATAGAAGACATAGTGAATGATCGTATCAAATTTCAAGGTCATCACTTACAAACTAGCCCATAGACCAACTACATCTGTCGATTTTCTGATTGAAAATCTCTTTCGGTGTGATTATGTGAATTTACATTTTCCCTTCTTATGCTTTAAATTAATTTGGAGCAAAATGATTTATCTAGGCATGTCTAATTAGGTCAGTATCTTTGACTTAAATTTGAGTGTCATCCTGCTCTGAACTCTCTTTACTAAAATGATTGCTTCTATATTTCAACTGGCAAAATCAACTGTGCTATAAAGTGGTCACTAATCGCGTATTGCTATCTACAAAAGATCGTTGTAATTCCTCTTTGCTTTGAAAATTGGCATATGCAGGGAGAGTTTGCTGAATGAATATAATTGTGAATCAGTATTGACTAAGATTGTTTGAAATAAATCATTTCATTGGATCGTTTCAAACTGACTAATGTAAATAAATTTATGATAATTAATTGTGTGACTGTGCAATCTTGTAATATATGTCACCACTACCATCTCTTATGTAAATGATTGTAACTGTGTATTAGTATTGGCTAAGATTCTTTGAGATAAATCATTTCATTGGATCGTTTTAAATTGACTAATAGAAATAAACTTGTGATTATAATTACTTGTGTGACTATGCAATGTAGTATCCTGTCACAACTTTGTAACATGTTGATTGTATTATTTTCTTCGTTGATATAACTATTCAAAGCTTCTTGCGAGTAACATAGAAGTATCTTTCACGGCCTAGACACGATTAAATAATTCTCATCTATATGTTTATCATATATTTTTTGTTAAATATTCAGGAAGCTGTAGAGAAGTACTTCCTTGTCCCCTTGGAGTCAGAGACCTTTGAGAAATATATCATCAGTCAGTGGTTCATCATTCAGGCTTCGGCATGCAATGGATTATGTGGATTGCATTTACCAATCATTTAGGAATTAGTGCATGGTTAAATTTTAACATGGGTATGGCAATTAGCATCTTAGCAAATCAATGGATACAAGTCAGTCTACATCTAGATTTAATCCACAATCATTCTATGGACAACAGAAACCAACTTGCACATACCCCACATGGTCGACAGAAATCAAAATCAACGAAGATTCTAAAAGATTTATCATTAAATGATCATAACATCAATCAAATCAAATAATCCATAAACCATGAAACAGAAATATATGCTTAAATGTGATATGCTCAGATACAACAGGGGTATCTTTTGGACAAACAGCTCTATTTCGGGCTATGTAAAATCGCTTGCTAAGAAGCCATAACAGCATGGCAGAATAAACAGTAAAAGTATGCACCTGAAGAGGATCCTGGAAATTATTCACAAGAAAGACATTTGCATCATCTGCAGATCTGCAAAAACAAGTCCTACTAAGAATTGGCAATAACCAGCCTGTTGCAACCCCATGAAAAATGTATGAAAATTATCAACTCACAGACTGATTTTGAACTTATCTATGGCCCAAGAAATTGATATGACGGCATGGATCTCTTTCTTTTTTTTCTATTTTTGGTAAGAAATATATATATGCTTAAGTTCAACAACTTCCAGTTTTTTTTGTTTTTTTGTTTTTTTGGGGGGGTGGGGGTGGGTGGGGAGGAAAGAGTAAACTCGAATTTGGAGGAGCAAGTGCTAAAGAATAAGAGACCAACCTGGCAATGAGAACATGTTGTTTTAATGTAGCAAGAAATTCTCGAACCCCTCCATTGTAAAAGTAAAGGGGAGGATAAGCTAATCCTGCATTTAAAATCCACATCAATAAAGAGATGTATAATATATTTTCTCTGAAGAGGATTAGCTAGTCCAGCATTTAAATCTACATCAATAAAGAGATGTTTAGAACATTTTTCTCGTAAGACACATTTAACTAATAGGTAATCAGGAATAGTTATGGTAAATGATCAGAGAAGAAACAAACAATATAAAGTGGCCAACTACCAAGAGAATGTGAATAATCCAAGTAATCACTTCCAACAAAAAACATGTGCATCAGCAAAACAATAAGGTGATATGGCTCATGTAACACTTCGAATATAGAAAATAATACTAATCTTGATGATGTCATTTTTACCTGATGAGAGGACAATAATTATGTATTGCCACCCAAGCGGAGGGGTGTGCCTACGAACAGAATGTAGACTAGTCAAAGGCACGTCCTTGATCGTATATAAGTTTCTATCTGCATTACAGTTTCATATCAGAAATTATTGCCAACACTTACGCATGTGATTAAAGACTGTCAAATCTAAAAGGAAAAATGAAATTGCTTTACCTTTTGCTAGAGTTCCCAAGTTTCCGCTTCGACCAATTGAGCAAACATGATCATAACTAGGCCTATAGGGTGTCCATGTCTGCAAAAATAAAAGATATCATACATTCATTAGTTAAACATCAATTGACTGCTAGATGAGATAAAACATATGAATTATCAATTATTACTTGGAAAACCAACCAAAAATTTCATAAATCTTGTAGCATGATATCGAGATTGATCCATTATTACCTAGAGTTACATTAAAATTGTCCAAGAAAAATCGACAAAGATAAAAGGCACAGTTTTCTGGGAGGTACGGAAAATTTCCACAGTTTTATAAAGAATGCCAATAAAGTGCGAGACACAGCACTTATACCCCCCCCCCCCTTCAAGTGAATTACATCACACAGACACTCTCTCTCTCTCTTTCTTCTGCTCATGACCCAAATCATAAAGAACTAAAGAACACATATAAATTCTAGACTTCCATCAAACAACCATTTCAGTTGATTCAAGTAAAAAATTTAGAGTTTTTTAGGTCTTTTGGTGAAGCGGGTGCTCACATTATAAGTCCTATACATGGTAAGCTGCAGTGGCGTTTTATGGAATTAAAACTAGAAAAAATATGGAATTGACCCTATAAATAATCGCAAAATCGCTAATATTTAAATATAAAAAAAATCCACAAATTTCCAAGAAGAAAACCGACTAAATCAAAGCTATAACCTCCATTTTACAAATAAAATCAAATAACAGCAAAATCAACGGAAAGCAGATCAAAAATAATTGCCAGTTCAACATTAGATCCTTGATTGCATTTGCTAGTAGCTACTAATCTAAAATACTTTGATTGCACAAATTTTACAGTGAACACCAATCAAGTCCAATCAACAGCCCTAATTTCACTAACAACTCCAATTAATAACAAAATCAACAAATAAAACAGATCAAAATTACCAAGAAAACATCCGATCCTTGCTTGACGAGGCGCAATCGGCCACTGATCCTCTCCGTTGCGAGCTGCGTGGGATGGATCGCGACGTTATCCTTCGAAAAAACGATCTCGAACTCAGCATTCTCATCGAATCCGCTCATCTCCACCGAATCGAAGCGAACGCTGCCTCCCAAACCCTACAAAACGAAGAGAAAAGGAATCATTCGCGCGAACGATACCAACGATTAATGAAAGATCGATGAATCGAGAGATCGATTCGACTCGATACCTGATGCTGAGAAGCGGCGTAATCGGAGTCGTCGGAGAGATAGTGCTGCTCCGCCTCTTCTTCGTCTTCAATGAGCATCGCGCGATGGTGAGAGATGTTTGCTGGGGGATTTGCTAATTTGTGATGTGATGATACAGCCGTCTGTATCTTTTGTATTGTGAAATGGGAGTTTTTTTTGGCTTAGGCCCTAAGCAAAGGTGTGACGCGTGTGGAAAGATGTCCATGAGACGATGACTTGCTTGTTGAATCTTGGTGGTCATAGTCACTGTAATTTTTAGGGTAAATTGTCAAAACACCGCAAGCACTATTTTGGTTAGAGAGTCCCTCCCGTTAGGAAGATAATACCATGCGTGCTATTATGCAATCTTGGTCCTACATCATACGTATAAACCACATGCAATACACCAATACCAAAGATCCTCATGTTTTATACAAATCTCGATCATTGATTAAAATTTTGAATAAATCTGGACCGTTCATCATAATAGCATGGGTGTTATTATCCCATAATAGTTGAGACTCTGGATCTCACTTTTTTCTGTTGTCGAAAACTTCCCGACCTCAAAACGTTAGCCAAAACCTCATAGAAAAGTTTTTGGTTGTTAAGAAACCCCTTATCTATGATATCTGGTAGTTACATGCTATATCTAGTTTCCTGCGATATCTAAGCAGTTGCATATGATATCTAAACCATTACCTTCAATGTCTTGTATGAATTGATTAGATATAATAGGCTGCTGCTATGTAAATACTGTAAGAAAAAATTCCATGGGGTGTTTTACTCCTGTTTCAAGACCAAGGGGTATTTTATAGCAGAAAAAATGCTCGGAGAATTGAAAATTCACCCAAGACTTCTAAGACTTCTAATCTATGTATACCCCTCCACTGACATGATAGATAATTGTAAGGCTTATTTTTAGGTAATGTTCATAAACCACCGCAAAACTTTCAGGGTTATCAAATAGCGCCGTTGAATGTTAAAAGGTCATGAAACCCTTAAATTAGCAATACTGTATTCCGATATTAGTTTCTTTCATTCTTTTAAGATATGAGCGGATTAAATAAGCCAAAATGATCTTATGTGTGGACTGAATAGCCGAAAATGAACCGAACATAACATTTTTGAGGAAAATGCCCTACACCCATCAAGCGAGGGTTTATGATATCTTTAAAGTTCAACGGCGCTATCTTGAAAATCTTGAACGTAACGACTGTAATTTTCATATACCAAATAAAAAAAATTTGGAATCATTAATTATTTTCTAAGTTGTTTTGAAGAATCCAAAAGGTAATCTTGAGTTTAAATATAATTAATATAATTTTTGGAAGAAGAAAAAAATTTAAATATGATTTAAAGCGTTTCAAACATTATTTTAGCAAGTGTATTTTAGAAAAACAAACTATTTTTGAGGTGAAAATTGTTGGAAATGAGTAAGTATTGATTTACACTTTATCTATGAATTTTTCATAATTTTTCGGCATTAAAATGTATTTTTAACCAATTTTATTCAAGAAAAACAATTTATAAGGCAGTTTTTATTTTTTTTAAATAAAGGAAAAAATATATAACAAAACATTTTTTCAAAACCCAAACCTAAAACCCAAAACCAAACCAAACCTAAGCCAAGCCGAAAGACCATGGACCAACACCACCGTGCTCACGTGGGCACTGCATTGCACTGGGACACGCCAGCGCGTGCTGGAGCGGCGCGTGCATGCGCGCGGCTAAGGCCCAATCCTGGTCGTCGGATCGCCACGTGGCGCGATATGAGAGGGGGTCGGCTGGGCTTTGGAGACTATAAATAACCCCTCACTCTTTCACTCATTTCTCACACTTCGAGCGTACAAATAATTCTAGAAAAAATCTCATACAATCCTCTCTTGACGATCTATACATTGGTATTGTGACAGGTGCTAGAAAAATCCGAGCCGGAAATACGATTCGTTGAGAGTCGTTGATTCGTATCGGCAAATCTTTGTCACGAGATAGGATTCGTCTCTCTCCTCTTGATCTCCTTCTTAAAATTTAATATTTTTGTATGTTTAATGATTAGATTAGAAAATCTGGTAAATTATGAGCGGTGTAGTTTTTGTAGAAAATCCCCCCTAGAGTTTCTTTAATTATTTAGCAGTTTAGGGATTAAATTAGATATTAATTTAAGACCATGTCCTGGTAACGACCTGACACATGACCAACTTTTAGCGTTAATCATGTAATTCAATTAACTTTTAATTACACTAAAATACTATGAGTTTTTCCTTAAATTATATTTACGCTAAAATACCATGGATTTTTCCTAAATAAAATACCCTGGCTTTCTTGAAGAATATGTTCTAACCCCATGGTTTCTAAATCTCATAATTTTAGCAAAATACCCTAAAGTTTCCAAATATTGTATTTTTACATAAATACCGCTAAGTTTCCAAGATCCAGTGTTTCTTTTAAATATCTCGAACCATTCTAGAATTATTACTTCACTAAAATACTTGAACTCTTATAAAACCCTCTATATAAAAATACCCCGATTTTGCCAAATTCTACGTTTGCAAATAAATAACTTATACCTTCTTTAACGATCATATACTCTAGATACGTAATAAAAACGCTTTATAATTTTTCTCGAGATCAAAAAAATTATTTTACTGCTTGTATTGGTAGAAAACACTTTAAAATACTTTTCCATGATTAAAATGAATTAATATGATTTTTAGGAATTTTGAGGAATTTTTAAGAATTCAAACGAAATTTTTATCGAAGGAAAAAAAATTTAAAACCTACAAAGGAAGTTATTTTGGACCAAATTTGGTTGCGAATGGAAGAAAATATCAAAATATATTTTCTATAATTTTCCTAGATTTCTATAATATTTTTAACTATTTTGAACTAATTTTTAGAAGCCAAAAACAATTTTTAAAACATTTTTAAATATTAAAAACGAATTTTTATTTAAGATCGAGAATGAATCTGGACCGTCGGATCAGAAAACCAGTGGTCCAAATTCTGCCGACAGTTTTAAATAAAAGAAAAGAGAAATAAAAATATATATCGACACCTTTGGTCTGGACCGTTGGATCAAAAATCCAACAGTCCATATCAACAGCGCCAGCGCCAAGCCGGGGCCCATGCTAGCTCATGCACAACGAGACGTGGGTCGTTGGATCGTGTCGACTGACGGCCCCGGGTAGAAAAATAAGGATTTTTTTAATCCTAAAAATCCTTATAAATAGCCCCGGACTTCTAAAAATCCCAAAAAAATCCGTTCGACAAAAAAATCTTTAAAGCTTTCAAGAGCTTTCTTTTTGAGTTTTCTACACTCTGAACCAAGTCCTAGAGCCAAAAAAATTCTTGGTTTCAAGATATATTTGTTCTCGTACAACACGACGCTCACCGACTTTCATTTTCCTAGCTCGTTTCAGGTAGAATCTCTCGACACTTGACCCTCTATTATCTTCATTATGATAATACATATTTGTGAAAAAATTCCAGAACTTAATTATATGGTTTTAATTAGATTATCTATTTTACGGGTTATGATGACCTAATAAAATATGAACTTTTAGCAGTTATCCTTCACGATAAAATCACGGAGTAACGGATAACCCTATTCCATATTTAGATATATGGAACTAAGTCATAAAGCGACTATCATGACCGGGACAACTTTTACGTGAATAAATGTAATTATTCTACGGTATTAAATAAAGGTTATCGATAATTAGTTTCTTAATTATTAATACATGAAAAAATTATAGTAAATTTTTATATATTGGTTATTTTAAAATAAAATTGATGATAAGCTTGTAAAACCATATTTTCACTAAAATGGATATTTCACAAAAATATCATCAACTTCTGAGAATTTATATTTTCATTATAATATCACGAACTTTGGAAAAATAGTATTTTCCTTAAAATACCATAAACTTTTCCAACTGATATTTTTATTAAAATATCATGAACTTTTCTGAATCATAATTTTTACTAAAATTCCACGAACTTAGTAGACTAATTATTTTATAAAAATACCTTGAACTTTTAAAAGTTAGGGTTTTCTTTTAAAAATCAACAATAATTCTAAAACTAGATTTTTACTAAATACTTTTAAGAAATTAAACCTTATCAAAAATGCCTCTGATTACGAAAGTGAAGTTTTTAGAATTTCACTAAAATATCCTTACCTTTTTATAAAGGAGATTCTTTTATTAAAATACCACAATTTTCGTTAATATACCATATAAATACCATACTCTTTTATAAACGGTTATTTTTATTAAAGCGTCACAATCTTTACCCTAAAATACCATGGCACTTCATAAAACAATATTTTACCCTAAGAATACCATTGTTTAAGAATATTTTGTCCATTGTTTAAGAATATTTTGTCGTAATAATACCATTGTTTTTATATAAACAATAATTATGATAAAATACCATAGTCCATTATAAACTAAGATCCCTATAAAATATTATGGTTACTTCACAAACTATAATGAAACGAGACATACCCAACGGCCGTGGAATTTCATATCGATCGAGATATCATCTACTTGAATCCAACTTTTGATATATCACACGACATGACCTATGATACAGTTAGAGTTAGGACGCGCGAATTTAAATATGAAATGCTATTACAGATGATGATCCATGCAGGCAGGGTGAATGAACTGAGCAGTCCCAACATAGACAGTTACTGAACGGTTCCAATATGGACGACTATTAACCCAATATTCGGGCAAAAGATACGATCCGACCTATATATGGGCGACTACTAATCTGATATTTGGGCGGATAATATTCCATGCTTCGAGGATATACGTATTAACTCTAATCCGTAAAACCTTTACACTGAATAAAACGAGGCTGTGTAGTTTGATTAGACAGGGTTGTATACGGACCCGGATTCCCCTATTACTCGATAAGATTCGGAGAAGTGGAACAGTACATTTCACTTTCCCCAACTGTGGTTTCGTGGTTAGAATGGAATAATCTCGAGAACCCGTTACCCTTGTCTAACAAACTAAACGAACATATTACTTGTAGCTATCTTACGCAGTATACTATACTTTAACTGATACTTATAACACATACATTATACATTTACACACATATGACATCATACATTCTGCACACTTTTTCTCTTTACCATTACTTTCTGTTCAGAAAATCCTAACCGAGTGTGACTCGCTGAAGGACTACCTTTTCCTTTCTCTATTCCTGAAACGTCCGTTAGATGAGAACGAAATTGATAAAGAAGAAGACGATGGAATGAAGATCACTAATGAAGACCACGCGAAGCTCATGACCAGTTATTAGGAGCAGTTATCTTTCTTTCAGCTGTCCATATATTTAAGGTTTGCTTTCTTTTAATTAATATAATCATACTATTTAGTTTGCTTTTGGTATTTTGGGATGTAATAATTTTAGTTAATGGAAATAAATGATTCTGCTTTTATTGTCAGTTTTGATACATTACCTGCATGATTTATTTATACACTTAAGTAACTGTATCGAGAAAGACTACTCTCGACACAGTTAGGTTGCGGACCTTGGCACGTCATTATTTACATACTTTTAAAAAGTGGGGTGACACCTCCTTTTCAACTAGATATTGTGAAACCCCCTTACTCATGATGTGATACATTATTCATTTGACTTGATCTTATTGTAACTTGTTATTACCTAAGCTGCTATATGTTAGCGCTCGGACACTAGATATGGGGTAGAAATGAAAGGACCTAAATTGGAATGAAATGTGTTTTCCATGTCGTGTTGGTTTTGTATGATAACCGATAATCGATAACTTAACTTTAAATTCACATTCACAAGGGGGCGAGTAATTGGATAGTAAGGGCGTATGACACGTCTCAAGAGTGCCTTTTGTCGTGTTACCGTGATTCCGGGAATATACGGAATGCTAACTGTCGTGGACGTGATCTTACCGTGATTCCGAGAATATACGGAATGCTAACTGTTGTGGACGTGAATTTGTCGTGTTACCGTGATTCCGGAAAAATACGGAATACTCTCGAAATGCGGGCACCCTTGCGAAACCAAACTAAAACACGAAAAGTAGTCATTAGATGAGATCTTATTTACATGTTAACTCATATACCTGCCACCTTCGTTATTATTTATTATTACCTACCTGTGTATTGACACACATACTTTGAACACTAGTTTTTTATCAGCGCTTTTACCTTCACATTGTTATGCTACTTCATATATACGTTTCTCTTTGTTGCACATAACCTTTTGAGAATCTTACTCGAGTTTAACTCGCCGACGAACATTTCTTTCTCTTTGTTTTTCCCGAAATGCCCGTTAGAGATAGAAGAAGAACATGACATGATGACAGAGGTTGAAGCTACGAAGGAAAATTATGCTTCCAGCTTGACTCACCATTAAGGTTTTTTTAGTCTTCCTTATTTTCTTTTTCGTCCACCTGTTTAGGGCTTGCTTTTTTGTCTCATTTTATGTTGTAATAAGCTTTTGAATCTCGTATATAATAAATGTTGGTTAATGAATAAAAATTTCTTCTTTTTACTTGCTTTTGTGTACACTTGCACTACTATACACTTAGCGTAACTATATCATGGAGAGTCTACTTCTCGGTACAGTTACGTTGTGGGTCTCGTCGCGTCTCCGTTCCAATATCTAGAGAAGCAGGGCGTGACAGTGAAAGTTTGATGGTGCACATTCAACTAATTTTTTTATATCATTTAATATTTATAGGTATGCAATGTCAAAAATATTATCTCATCAATACATATATAGCTATTAAATTTCATGACAATTGTAATCTTGTAAAATATTGTTTCTAAACGGACAAAAACTCTTCACGGTATTTTCTTTCTTTCGTCTCTGTTCGTGCTGTTAGTGGATTCGTTTTTGCTGTTAACATTAATTGCTAGCATCATCATAATTGTTATCTCTATATAGTGATCATCGTTATCCGTTACCGCCGCTAGTTATATCGCCGCAAGTAGTCGTTTCCGCCACTAGCATTGCTGTATTGTCCGGGCATCAGCACTGCCGACCAAGGGGGCATCATTATCACCACTATCCGCTATTTATATCGCCGCAAGTAGCCGTTTCCGCCACTAGCATTGCTGCATTGTCCCGGCATCAGCACTGCCGACCAAGGGCGTCATTATCACCACTCTCCTATTTTCACTGCCGCCATCCTCGCAACCGCCATTAACTCCAATTACAGCCACCGTCAAAACCTTTATCATTGTTCGCCTTCTCCTCCCTCGCAACCAGAATTAGAGCTGGTCTGCGGGAAAAAAGTACATACCATATGACAGCTTAGCGCACGCGCAACAAGTAGGTATATTTCCAAAAGTGATATTAATGCAATCAAGCACATAAATTTCTAAAAATGCTATAAACGTACCAAGTACGTACATACATTTCTAAAAATGTTCACGCTATCAAATAATACATACAAGCACAACTTCCATATGATGCTATTTAAAAAATTTGCATTCCCCATACCACTTGCACCAGACATTTTAGACGATATCAATCAATGTCCCATATGAATTGGTACATACCAGCCATTGATTCCAACCAAATAATACAGGAAAACAATTAACCACACCAGTAATTTCAAGTATTTCCTTTCACATCCCACACTAGGTATTACAACAAAAAGCCAAAATGAAACATCTTTTGCCTCCACAAACTACAAACCATTATACAACACTCAAACCAAACCTCAAACCCCAGCATTTTCACTAGCCACAATCTCAGCTACAGTACTAGCCTCCTCCGAACTGGACAACTCTTGAAAATTCCCGCTTTCCTCCATCTTAAACATCTCGTTGTTCTCCAAACTCGCCAACTTCTCTTTATTCTCCCCTTTAAGCAACTCCACAACCTCCACCATCGTCGGTCTCTTCTCAGGATCATTCTGTGCACAAACAAGTGCAACAATCACCATCCGCTTCAACTCTTCTTTCACAAAAACACCATCAAGCCTTGGATCAGCCGTTTCGTCGAACTTCTTCTCTCTAGCAAACGGAAGAGCCCAATCTGTTATCGTTCGCTTCACTGTTGAGCTTAATTTTTCTATTGGTTTTTTCCCGCTCACAAGTTCTAGAAGAAGAATGCCGTAGCTATATACATCACAACTTTCTGAGGCTTTTCCAAGCATGGCGTATTCGGGGGCGAGATAGCCAAGGGTCCCTTTGACTCGAGTTGTGACGTGAGTTGCACCTTCGGGGATTAGCTTTGCAAACCCGAAATCGGCTACCCTTGCTTGAAAATCTGAGTCGAGGAGTACGTTGCTTGCCTTCACGTCTCTGTGGATTATGTGAGGAGTTGCATGGTGGTGGAGATAGCTGTGTAATAACGAAGAATATCAGAACAATAATAATAAATAAGCATATTTTGAAATGAAAAGTTATACAAGAGCAAAAAAATAATAGTCTCTACTATTATATAATGCAAACTCCAAGCTTGTAGCTAATATCTATAATTGATGGTCGGTTTTTTCTAGAAAGAGTTACAAAAGTTGAGAAAATCCTCAAATAAATCACCTCTTTTCAACATAAATAAAAGTTGAAAAGTTATACAAGAGCAAAATAATAATAATCTCTACTATTATAATGCAAACTCCAAGGTTGTAGCTAATATCTATAATTGATGGTTGGTTTTTTCTAGAAAGAGTTACAAAAGTTGAGAAAATCCTCAAATAAATTACCTCGTTTCAACATAGCCACAACACCAACTATACAAAATTTGAAATTTCCCTCCCTCCCTACTTATTTTCCAAAGCTATCTATATCATTGTTTATATTTAGAATTTTAAATTGGTTTTTTTTATTTCAATCATCCTACTCCCTACCCCCCCCCCCCCTCCACACACATATTGTATTAAAATATTTATTATCTACACATGCACCGCACATGCAAATAATAATAATGAAGATGATGCAAAATATTGTATTAAAATATTTATTATCTACAGTATGCTTCATCAGCAGGCTAGCAGAGCCTTTTTCTATTTCTTACTCAAGAAGATATTCAATGTCAGCCTTCATGCATCCGGAAAATTTAAGCCAAATCTAAATTATCTAAATAGTGAACCATATTATCTGCTCCAAATTATGAAGTACAGGAAATTATTAGTGAAATCCCCAAGCATATGAAAGAATGAAAATTGGTTTTATTGCTATGGAACAAGAAGCCTTTGTATCTTAATGCATCAGAATATTTATTCAGACCTGTGACCTATCATATGGGCATCTCATTTCTTGGGGAATATGAGTTGAAGCAATAACAAAAATGTTTCCACTGGAACATCTTCAAAACTGCCTGGAGAGAGAGGGGGGGGGGGGAGGGGAGGGAGAGAGAGAGCACTTCATATATTTACTACATTCTAATGAATAGATTTATGCACCAGCTCATCATGGTTTCATTTTTTTTAAACCGTGAGGAAGTTTCATGACAATAATTACTACTTGAAAACGTTTAATTACTCAAAAATAGCTATCATGGAGTTATTTGATTTATTTGGTTGAGAATTGATTCCTTGGGCATAACCAGATCATTTATTCAATTCTCGTTTTTCTTCTCAAATGACATCAGAAGTGAATATCATAAATTACTGAACAAATCACGCAATTTATCCTTCTTTACAGGACAAAGAAATCATAAGATTTAAGACTGCGTAATTTATGCTTGTTCTGCTCATTGATTGCAATTAAACCTAGCCCAGTCATGTTTCTTAAAAAAAGATCCGAGCCATATTAAAAATGAACACCCTACATTATGCAATCAGACATATTTTTCCTTATATACCAACCATTTGGCTTTAGCATAATATATTTGAGGATTAAAATCAAGTTTCAATTCAAAAAGAAATCTTCTAGAGTAAAAATATCATCCCATATGTGACGTAAGAATGAAAGGAACCACTACAATAATGTTTGAGTTCGCAAACTTACGCGATACCCTCAGCAGATCCGATTGCAATATTCATGCGCCTTCCCCAATCAAGAAGGCATTCAGCTGAATGCTGCCCATGAAGATGTGACAGTAAGCTTAAATTAGGCATGTAATCATACACTATGAGACGCTCTTGCCCTTCAGCACAGTATCCATGTAAACTCAGAAGGTTTTTATGCCTCACTCTGCCTAAGATCTCAACCTCGACAGCAAACTCCATTTCAGCTTTGTTACTCCAAACTTTTAGTCTTTTGACAGCAATCTACATAAAACACAAGTTTAGTTAAAAATGGGTTGATGTCGGTAAGAAGGTGGACACAATGACAAGCATTGGTATTGGAACATGAAAATCATAAAGACAGACAACACATATAGACAATAATTTTAAAAACTTATCTAAGACTTCAGTTTTCTACTACCAAGGGAAGGTTAGTTATTTCAGGCTTTCAGTAGAAGTTAAAGAAACTAATCCTGAAACATAACCAAAGTCAAAATGTATCACTCGCAATCTTCATGAATATCTATCACCGTGCCAAATAATTACAGCTCCAAAAATATCGGAACACGACTTCTCATGGAAACTCGTGTAGGTATTCTGAAAATTAGATATGTTCTTCCGTTCTTTTTTCCCTTCTCCTAATCTCCTTCATTCACAGAAAAACAGACTATTAAACACTCAAAGAATGTCTGTCATGCAGAGCTAACCCCTTCCAAGTAAGAAGCACAAATTTCCGTTTCCTTTATGCTATCCTCTATGCCAAGCACTAAATTGGACATAAATTTGTGACCGCCGAAACTAATTCTTTTATTCACATTGCCTTGCTTCTAGAAAATAAGAAGGAAACGGACCCAATACTTCCCTGCTGACCACCCCTTACCATTTTACCTAAGAATATTATATTTAAACATGACAGGAAAGACACCTAAGCTCCTGGTTAGCTGAAGCCTCAGCGGCTATCCTTTAGCAGAAGCTTCTCATTCAAAAAATACAGCAAGAGGCTTCAGACCTTTTGCTTTAGAGGTGTTTAATATGTGCCTAGCAAAATTTTATGCCAGCCTGATGAAGTGTTAACATGTGGCATACTTTGAATAAAACCTTTGGTAACATACAACAAGCATGCATCAATGTGACTGCAAACCTTTCTATTGTCATAGCAGAACACCTAAAACCGGAAAAGCAGTACAATTAACTTTGAGGTTACAATCTAAGCATCCCATGACAAAACTTAAATGGTATTTAACCATGTAGCTGAACATCTTTTTTCCCCCTCTAAATATGTTTTCTAAAGAAAAATGAAGTAATAATTCACCAGTCTCAAACAACCTGGGAAAATTGTCCTGCTATAAATTTGACAGCTCAATGGTCCCACGCATCAACATATGGCATACTTCGAATAAAACCTTTGGTAATATACAATAAGCATGCGTCAATGTCACTGCAAACCTTTCTATTGCCATAGAAGAACACCTAAAACCGGAAAAGCAGTACAATTAACTTTGAGGTAACAATCTAAGCATCCCATGAAAAAACTTAAATGGTATTTAACCATGTAGCTGAACATCTTTTTTTCCCCTCTATATATGTTTTCTAAAGAAAATGATGTAATAATTTACCAGTCACAAACAACCTGGGATAATTGTCATGCTATAAATTTGACAGCTCAATGGTCCGACGCATCGTTCCAAGGTCACTGACTAAATTTTAGCTCATTTCAATCATGATCTTCCTGTATCTTCCTGGAATATCTCCCACCATTGGAGCTGAAGTAAGAAGAAAGAGGGATTTTGTTGAAGAAACATGGCACTGCTGAGCAGATTCTTTTGCTGGCCATCAAGTTAAGTCTAGAAGAGAAGATCCCCAAGCCAATCTACAGCAACCTCACAAGATTGAGAGAAAGATGCTTTTGGCCTTAACACGAGCAAAAGATTCATTGCTAGGGTACAACCACAAAAGATGCATAGCCGCATAAATTGGCGCCACATAATTTTTCGGCTTTGGCATGCATAATTTATAAGAATACAAGCCTGAACTCATCATCATATCAGTCTTTTCGTGTCAGAATGGGATCAGCTATGAAGCAATGCTCCAATAAAAAATCTAACGGTTTTTTGACCGGCTGTTGGCCTGACATCATCCATTTTCAAATAAGTGCCAATTTCTTGGTTCGGAGAACTATGACCAGAGAGGGGCTGCTCAAAATCCCAGGTCGCCGGTTGGTATCCTCTAAATTCTCACACACTGTGGAGAAATCTAAAAGAAAAGGAAAGATAACATATTTGCCATATTGAATTATGTTCAACTCTAAGGCACAAACATAACCAAGAGTGAAATGATTCATGTTCCATGCAAGTCCTGAAATCCTCCTCATTTCATTTTCCATATACTAAATGTGATTGGGAGGGATAAGGAAGTTAAAAGTACCCCATCTTTTCATTTTATTCCAAGTATGTCCTTGGATTCTTTAAAAAAACATTCTTCAATACTAAGTACCATCTTTATCATTATGTAGAGGACTTTAAAATATTGATTCTAGATCCATCTTCATCCCTATGTGGATGGTCCAAATATTTCAAAGTGGAGTTTCAAAGGATAGTGGATGTCAATTTCCACTTCTTTTGGAATATTTCCAAACATGTCCTTCCATCAAAGCACTAAGCCTTGATCCAATTTTACATGGGCCCTACACTTCTTTTGTGTTTGTGGGGGTATAAAATAAATCTTTTTACTTAAAAACATAGGTATTAAATTGAAAAGGCAAATGGGTAACGTCTGGGAATTTCTGCAACAGCTTATGAGGTTTTTTATTATTATTTCTAATTAAATTCTGCGTTCTTTTTTGGATATTTATTATTTTAAAATTATTCTTCTAAGCTTTATTAGTAAATTAACTACTAATATGAGAATTAAACATTTACATTTTCTTTCTGAAAATAGCAAAAGATTATGGAAAAATTTTAATATAAAGAGTTCAAGATATATTTTTTTCATCCGTAGAAAAAAATTACATTTGACATCTTACAATTACTTTAATACATGTTTTTCTTTTTGAGATAATATTTCAAAACGTATGTCATATCAAGCTCATTTCTAGCAAACCAAATGATAGGATGGTTGACATCTTCCTTCAAAAATAAAAAAAAAGAATAGAAAAAATGATAGACATTTATTTAGGCTCAAGAATAAATGAATAAAATATTTGAGTTAAAAATCTTGATCCTAAATAAATGAGCACATTTAACACAGGGTTTTACCTCTTGACGATGGCCGCCTGCGGCCCCTTGATTGGTCTCGCCCTTCAAGGGCGCTGCCGCGTCCGGTCCTTTTCTTCTTAGTTCCATCTACATCCTCATTTCAGAGTCTCGGTCTCCTTCGTTCGCCATTTTTTCAATGAAAACTTAGGGTCAGGGTTCTAAGATTTGCTATTAAGAGAGAGAATCGAGTTGACTGTACGAAAAGTCCTAATGATTGTGTATTTTTTTCTCTATCTCGACTATTATAGTGCAAAAGACAGGGGCCTCTAATTTTGAAATTGAATTGAAAATTTGGCTATCTAATTTGCAAGAGAAATTCGTTAAAAAAATGAATAAAAATTTGAAACTCAATGTGTAACCGCATCTAAGCTCATACATCTCTTCTAATAACTAACTCTACAAATATCTCTCAGTAACCAACTCTATACAAATCTTTTTTAAATTACTCTTCTTAATATATATTAAAAATCTGTATAGAGTTGGTTACCGAGAGAGATTTGTGGAGTTACTTATTAGAAGAGATGTATGGGCTTAATTGCGGTTACAAATTGAGTTTCAAATTTTTTTATTATTTCTTAACGAATTTCTCTTGCAAATTAAATAGTCAAATTTTCAAATCAATTTCAAAATTAGATACCCTGCCTTTTACACTATAATAGTAGAGATAAAAACACACGATCATTAGAAGGACTTCTCTTACATTCACCTCGATTCTCTTTTAATACCAAATCTTAGAACCCTAACCCCTAAGTCTTTCGTTGGAAAAAATGGCGAGCGAAGAAGACCAAAACCTCAAAATGGGGATGAGGATGGAACTAAGAAGAAAAAGACCGGCCGTTTCGGCAGCGTCCTCGACGGACAAGACCAATCAAAAGGATGCAGACGGCCATCGCCAAGAGGTAAAACCATGTGTTAAATGTGCTCGTTTAATTAGGATCAAGATATGTAACTCAAAATATTTTTTCATTTATTCTTGAGCCTAAATAAACGTCGATCATTTTTTCTGCTCTTTTCTTTATTTTTGAAGGAAGATGTCTACCATCCTATCGTTTGGTTTGCTAGAAGTGAGTTTGCTGGATGAGCTTGATATGACATTCTCATATTAGTAGTTACTTTTCAAATAAAGCTTTGAAGATTAATTTTAAAATAATGAATAACTAAAAAATAATTCCAAAATTTAATTAGAAATAGCCTTAGTAAATGGATCCGCTGTTGGATATGTATGCCCTAGAGACCATTTATTGTATTGGATGTTGGGATATATATGTATATGACAGTCTTGCTCGATTTAATAATATGCTGTTTGGTTTGTTTTTATCTTAACATATGTATATGTTTTACTTATTATTACGTATCGCTAATACATGTTGATAAAGTCTGTAGGATTCTTTCTTGACTATCAGCACTATGATGGCGTTCATACTTGTGGGGGCTGGATAGTCTGTAAGCACATTCTTAAATACCCCTAGTCGTGAGAGTATCGAGACCGTGTATCGATATTTCAGAATAGACTAGTATATACGTTTCTTATCCTCAAAAGGGGAGATGACCGGTCCCATGGCCATTGGTGTACGGCACCAAAGATTGTATACATATAACTCATTAGGTTATGAGTTACACTGGACGGGTTCGCCAAGAACTACTAGATGGACTTATATCTATCGTCCGATAACAGTTCTCTGATAACATGAGTACGGGGTAGTCTGTTGACCTGACATCATCATCCGTCTCGAGTGTATTCCCATTGTACTTAGATTATCACCATACCACAGCTTTAAAGAGTCGTGCAAACATATTTTAGTTTGGTACAGTCCCGAAGCACTTAAAGGCAGTGAGTGATAGAAGGGATTCCTCACTCCCGGTATAAGGAGTTGATGTCGCGATGTGTACGGTTGGCCATCAACATAAGACCTAGGCCCAGGCTGATGAGATTTACTGTTTATATCAGTAGTTTCTCGATCGATCATAAGCTTGACATCAATACAACTTATTAGGTTATTAGGGGTGTGGCGTTTTCCACCCTCTAGACCTGGTATGCGACACTTTCAGACGAAGAGCCCGAAGAATGTCACTTATAGGCTTGGTAAGGGTTCAGACAAGCTTACTTCTTGATCTCCTTTTCGACAGATATCCGGATAGTCGTTACGTACAGCTAGTGCCACTGACGTGCTTGTGAGCTATGGATTGGATCCAGTAACTCGCTGCTAGCGTATTATCGAGTCTTTAGAATCCCACACAGAGGATTTCCCGGCACATGCGAAACGATGTAGTTGCCGTATGGTGTTGCATGCATTGGTTCGATTAAGTACAAGTATTGGATACACTTGTAGGGTGTTTTTCGTCACCCCATTGAGATGGGAATATGCGCGCGCTTGTCAGGCGCATTACAGATTTCCCCTGTCTAGGGTAAGCTGGGGTTTATTGATTGTGGGAATCCGAATCTCCGGCAGCCGTGGACTAAGCTGCCGTTAATTACCCCTCGCCTTTGGAGCGAGAGAACCTCCGATTAACGGGTTAAACTGGCCATGCGAACTCAATGTGCAGTGTTGTGTTGTGAAGGGGTTTTGGATATATCGGGGGCCCCGCAGAGTTTTTACGGGGGTCCCGCCACCCGGATAGCGGGCTGGGGGTCAAGGAGGCTAGCAGCCCCCTTGCGGGGTGCGGGACAATGCCCCGTTAGAAATTTTTTCTAACGGGGGACAGTGTTGTAAAGTATGTGTGTGTGTGTGTATATATGTAAGTCTACGGTAGCGCCCTGACCAATAATCCGAGGCCAAACGCGGAATAAAAACTTTTTCATAAACTGACGCTAACATAGACTGTAACCCGGATCGTGCCATTAACACTAAACTAGCAAACTGTAAAATGATAGAATGGCTATACCGATCGATCCGTGTCCTTCGGTCTTTAGCCATCATCCCACGCTCCTCGCGGCATCTCCGATCTCCTGTCTCCTTATCGAGGTGGCACCATGTCAACGGATCTTTATATGGGCTCCCGCCTCTAAACCGAGGCAATTCGGACATGAAGTTTGCTAACCGATATGTCCAAAATTGAAGTAGAGAGAGTGTAGAATACTTTGTCTCAAGGTAAATGAAGTTGCCTTTTGGAATTGTGATGAAATGAGCTATGGAATTTTTGCAAAGGAATTTTGTGTATGCAAAATCAAAATTCAGCCCACACCAATTTGTGTGTAGCCGGCCATTATAAAAATTGTTCATTGCCAAATAGTGAGGGGGTGAGCACATGCAAACAAGCGGTGACCATATCCAAAACATATCAACACAAATATCCTTCCAAAAAGATCTTAAGCTTTGACAAAAGACTTTAAAGCACAAATGAGTCACTAAAACAACCATACCATTCTAGAAACATTATCCATGACTCATCAACTTATCCAAATCAAAACAAGCCCCCACATCATCACAATGATTTCGGCCAAGACACAAAAAATGATAATTTGGCCAAAAAAAGAAACACTCACATTAACCAATAATTAAACATTAAATCTAATGTTTAATCAAACGGAGAAAAACTGGCAACTTCAAAAAGCAATCCCGTAACAAATTACAGGATTACCCCACAACTGTAAATATATACCCGCATTTATATTCCGACCGAATACGAAATGCATTGAGACAAAAATATTCCTACACAATATAATACTAGGATCCGGCTTAAACTAAAGCCCACCAATATTATCTGTCCGAACTATGACACGTGCACAGGTGCACATGCATGTTCGAACCCTGCCATAAAACCATACGGCCTCTACAACGTTTCGTCCGAACTTGAAACACTATCTGTGGTGGACTCTAAAGACTCGTCAATACGCTGGCCGTGGACTCTAAAGACTCAACAAACACGTCAGTGGTACTAACTGTACGTAACGGCTGCCCTATGTATTGAGCAAAAGGGAAGCCGATGAGCGAACTCATCCTGGAACCCTAACTGAGCCTATTAGTGACAATATCCATACAGTCCGGTCCGTTCGTCTATGAGCATCACATATCGGGCCTAGGAGGCTGGTAATGTCAGACCCCTAAAAGCGGTATAAGTCGTGTCGGAGTGTAGCCCAGAACACCCTGGATACTACTGGAATACCTATCAGTAAATCTCCTGCCTCGGCCGAGGGCTTTGTGTAATGGCTCTCCTAGACACAGCGCGATCTCACCCCCAACACCGGGAGAGACGAAACCCATGCCGATCCGCTCACTGTCTCTATGTGGCTCGGGACTGTACCCAACTAAAACATGTTTGCACGACTCCTTTGAGCCGTGGTAGGGTAATGATCAAAGCACAGTGGGAACCCACACGAGACAAATGACGATCTCAGGTTGATGAACTAATCTATACACATGTCACCTGGGAACTGCTATCTGACAATAGGTACAATACCAACTAGCAGGTTCCCGGCGAGTCCTGTCCGGTGCACTCATAATCCAATGAGCACCTGTATAGATCTTAGGTGAACCAACTGACACCAATGGCTTGTGAGACCGGCCACTGCCCCTCGTCGGGGTCTCGACTGTATACACTAGTCTACTCCGGAGTATCGATGCCCTGTCTCGAAACTCCCACGACTAGGAACCACTTTTAAGGATGTGCTTATAGACTACCCAACTCTCATATATATGATCGCCATCATACTGTTGGTAGTCAAGCAAGAATCCTAAGGGCTCTATCAACGTGTAATAGTGATCTGTAATGTCACCTAAAGCAGTACACGATGATAAAGACAAACCAGATAGCATACTATCATCTCGAGTAAGACTGTCCTACCGATATAGGTCCTCCTCAATCATTGCAATTACGTGCCTGCGATCTAATAATTGACTTTGAGGGCACTATATCCAACAATATATATATATATATAGGAAAGAGCATCCATAGGATGCGTGGGAGAAAGCGCCAGCGCCTCACATGCACGGCACGGAGGCGCTCGGGTGCTGGCGCTTTAGACGCTAGCGCCTCACGTGCCAGGCACGTGAGCGCTTTGAGCGCTCGGACGCTAGCGCTTTAGGCGCTGGCACATCACGTGCCAAGCACGTGGGCGCTCGGGCCGAGCGCTTTGAGCGTAAGGACGCTAGCGCCTCACGTGCCAGGCACGTAGACGCACATGCGCTAGCACTTTGGGAGCTAACGCTTTGAGCGCAAGGGCGCTAGCGCCTCACATGCCAGGCACGTGGGCGCTCAGGCGCTAGCGCCTCACATGCCAGGCACGTGGACGCTCGGGCGCTAGTGCTTTGAGCATAAGGGCGCTAGCGCTTTGGACGCTTGGGCGCAAAAAGGGAGTTGGTCCCCGCACTGGGAGTTGTACTCCCGGAAAGAAATACTTATTATTTTGTGTATATATATATATATATTTTTTTTTTTGAGGAGTTAAACTCCTAAAATATTCTTAGAGCTGATGAAGGGGCTTCTCCCCTTAAGCCCTGGATCTTCCCCAAAATGGGGTCTTTGGGGATGGGTCTCATTCTTCCTCCTCTGTTGGCCGGCTCTTGGATAACAAGAGGGATGAGATTTTAAAAATCTTCTCTTTTTAAGATCTGATGGAAGATCCAAAGTCCCCTTTGTGGGTTTTGTGGTGAAAAACTATTTAGTTTTGGAAAAGAAAGAGTAAAACTCTTGATTTAATTCAAAAGAAAAAAGAAGGTTTAGAACCTTGAGGAAGGAGAAGAAGGCACAAAGAGCCCTAGATTTTTGAGAGGATGAAAAGTTCTATTAGATATTTTCATCATGTTGTCTTATATAGGCTTATATATTTATATATAGCCCCTTGGGCTTTACAAAATGGTATTTTGCCCATCCCATGGCTTATGTGCTATTTCTTTTTGCATATAAGCCATGGGCTTTACAAAAATTTGGCTTTATGCCCATTCATGCAAAAAAAATTACATCAAAATTATTTATTATATGATTTTTTTATTTCAGCATGGGGGAGGTCGGCCGCTTCATGTTCGGGCTCGACTCAGGCATGAGCCCACCTGATCTGGGCTTGGGCCTACCTGGCTTGGGGTTGACCTTGACTTTACCTTGGTCAACCGGGGTGCAATTTTCGACCCCAACAAAGTGCCCCCCATCAATAAATGCACACCACATATATGGGTCGTGTGCATGAAATTGATGGATCTTCTTTCGCGTGGAGGCGACTTGCTTTGGTTCCCACTTTTTAGGATGCACCGCCTTTTTTACGACATGGACGGTCGATGGTTCCCTTTTAGCGACTTGGACGATCGGTGCTGCCTTTTTTGTGACTTGGACGGTCGGTGCTGTCCTTTTTGTGACTTGGACAGTCGGTGCTTGACGTGTCTCCAAGAAGGAGTGGCCGTGGTAGACTTTTCCCTGGCCCGGAGCGATTTGGTTCCCGATTTATGGGAAGCCTGCACTGCCCTTTTTACGACATGGACGTCGACGCTTGACGCGTCTCCGAGACGAAGTGTCCGTGTAGACTTTTCCCTGGCCCGAGCGATTTGGTTCCCGATTTGTGGAAAGCCTGCACTGCCCTTTTTACGACATGGGACGGTCGACGCCCTGACTCGGAGCGATTTGGTTCTCGATTTGTGGGAAGCCCGCACTGCCCTTTTTACGACATGGACGGTCGACGTCCTGGCCCGGAGCGATTTGGTTCCTGATTTGTAGGAAGCCTGCACTGCCATTTTTACGACATGGACGGTCGATACTTGATGAGTCTCCAAGGCGGAGTGTCCATGGTAGACTTTTCCCTGGCCCGGAGCGATTTGGTTCCCAATTTGTGGGAAGCCTGCACTGCCCTTTTTATGACATGGACGGTCGACGCTTGACGCGTCTTCGAGGCGGAGTGCCCGTGGTAGACTTTTCCCTGGCCCGGAGCGATTTGGTTCCCGCTTTGTAGGAAGCCTGCACTGCCCTTTTTACGACATGGATAGTCGACGCTTGAGCGTCTCCGAGGCGGAGTGTCCGTGGTAGACTTTTTCCCTGGCCCGGAGCGATTTGGTTCCCAATTTATGGGAAGCCTGCACTGACCTTTTTACGACATGGACGGTCGACGCTTGACGCGTCTCCGAGGCGGAGTGTCCGTGGTAGACTTTTCCTGGCCCGGATCGATTTGGTTCTCGATTTGTGGGAAGGCTGCACTGCCCTTTTTACGACATGGACGGTCGACGCCTTGACCCGGAGCGATTTGGTTCCCGATTTGTGGGAAGCCTGCACTGCCTTTTTTACGACATGGACGGTCGACGCTGGACGCGTCTCCGAGGCGGAGTGTCCGTGGTAGACGTTTCCCTGGCCCGGAGCGATTTGGTTCCCTAATTTGTGGGAAGCCTGCACTGCCCCTTTTTACGACATGGACGGTCGACGCTTGACGCGTCTCCGAGGCAGAGTGTCCGTGGTAGACGTTTCCCTGGCCCGGAGCGATTTGGTTGCCTAATTTGTGGGAAACCTGCACTGCCCTTTTTACGACATGGACGGTTGACGCTTGACGCGTTTCCGAGGCGGAGTGTCCATGGTAGACTTTTCCCTGGCCCGAAGCGATTTGGTTCCCAATTCATGGGAAGCCTGTACTACCTTTTTTACGACATGGACGGTCGACGCTTGACGCGTCTCCGAGGCGAAGTGTCCGTGGTAGACTTTTCCCTGGCCCGGAGCGATTTGGTTCCCGATTTGTGGGAAGCCTGGACTGGCCTTTTTATGACATGGACGGTCGATGCCCTGACCCGGAGCGATTTGGTTCCCGATTTGTGGGAAGCCTGCACTGCCCTTTTTACGACATGGACGGTCAACGCTTGACGCGTCTCCGAGGCGGAGTGTCCGTGGTAGACGTTTCCCTGGCCCGGAGTGATTTGGTTCCCAATTTGTGGGAAGCCTGCACTGCCCTTTTTACGACATGGACGGTCGACGCTTGACGCGTCTCCGAGGCGGAGTGTCCGTGGTAGACGTTTCCCTGGCCCGGAACGATTTGGTTCCCCAATTTGTGGGAAGCATGCACTGCCCTTTTTACGACATGGACGGTCGACACCCTGGCTCGAAGCAATTTGGTTCCCGATTTGTGGGAAGCCTGCACTGCCCTTTTTACGACATGGACGGTCGACGCTTGATTTGAATTGTTCTGCTTCTTGCAGTGTCAGGGGTGAACTTGACTTGCTCCACTTCTTACGGTGTCGAGATTGGATTTTGACTTGCTCCGCTTTCTGCGGTGTCGGAGTTGAAGTTGACTTGTTGATTGTAATTTGGGTTGACATCAATATCGCTACACTGGAATATGGTACCAGGAGCGAATCATCATCTATCATGAGAGGATTTGGGGATTTGGCTTTGGTTTGGCATCTGCATTGCTGCACTGGAATAATGCCATGACCAACTCATCATTTGCCCCGGTAGGATTTGGGAATTGGCTTTTTGGACGGCATCTGCATTGCTGCACTAGAATAATGCCAGGAGCAACTCATCATTTATCTCGGAAGGATTTAGAAATTGGCGGCTTAGGAGACAGGTTTAGATCCCTATCACCTAAGACTTTTCAATTTTATGGGTCGTAAGGGTCCCAAAAAAGCATTTTCTCCCTACGAGTCGAAAGGATCTCGTAGGTGTATTTTCTCCTTAGGAGTCGTGGGGACTCCTAAGTGTGTTGCTCCTTTGTGAGTCGTAAGGATCTCACGCGGGAAATTTCTCCTCACAAAGTCGAGAGGACTTTGCGAATGCATTTCATCTCTTCTTCACGAGTTTGCGCTCTTTCGGGTTTTCACAAACTCGCTGGCAGTCCTGCTGTTTTTACTCACGGAGCCCTTTCGGGTTTTCATCCTTGCCCATTTTGCTTGTGGACATACCTTTTTTTTGAATCTTCACCTCCGGTGGGACTTTGAATGTGGTCTCGCCGGTAGGACTTGGGAGTGATTGGGATTGTTTTACGTCCGTGGATTGTATACGGTTTTGCAGGATGTATGATCTAGACCGTAGGGCCGGAAAAATTTCGAGGCTTTGTTGGCGTCTGCATTGCTGCACTGGAATATGGTACCAGGAGCGACTCATCATTCGCCGTTGGGGTATGGGATTTGGAATTTGGTTGGTGTATGCATCGCTGCACTGGAATATGGTACCAGGAGCGACTCATCATTCGCTATTAGGATTTAGAATTTGGTTGGCGTCTGCATCACTGCACTGGAATATGGTACCAGGAGCAACTCATCATTCGCCACTCGGGGTATGAGTTTGGAATTTCGTTGGCGTCTGCATCGCTGCACTGGAATATGGTACCAGGAGCGACTCATCATTCGCCATTAGGACTTGGAATTCGGTTGGCGTCTGCATCGCTGCACTGGAATATGGTACCAGGAGCGGCTCATCATTCGCCACTTGGGGTATGAGTTTAGAATTTGGTTGGCGTCTGCATCGCTGCACTGGAATATGGTACCAGGAGCGACTCATCATTCACCGTTTTTTTCTTTTTCTTTTTACCGCGATTGCTCTATCATTTCAGCTTTTCTTATCGTGAAGGTCGCGATTGCCCTATCATTTCGGCTTTTTACTTGCGGTTGCCCCATCATTCCGGCTTTATTTTTATTTTTGCTCGCTGATTTTTATTGCGAGTTGCCTCATCATTTCGGCTTTATTTTTCATTATTATTATTATTTTTTTTGTTTTATTTACACATTTTTACATTCCCAGTTTAACGACTTAGAGGTCGACTGTTTCCAGTTTAACGACTTAGTGGTCATATGTTCACAGTTTAAAGACTTAGGGGTCTAACCGTTTCCAGTTTAACGACTTAGAGGTCATCTGTTTCCAGTTTAATGACGTGGTGGTCATCTTTGCTTATCCCAGCTCCTTGAATTTTGATCTTGGCGGAGCTGTGTTGATGACCGTAGCTCTGTGGCTTGCCGATACATCCGAGAACCGTGAGGTTTTTCCAAGCTTGTATTGGTCATCTGCCCAATCTTTGAAAATACAGCAGTCTTCAATAGTATGACTCACCACCCTATGGTATGGGCAGTATACGGGATTGCCGGTCATATTCATTTCATGTGGCCTCTTCGGAATAGGCAATTGTAGACCGTTGTTCAAGGCTTCCTCGAATATATTGCGGATCTCATCCCTCCTGAAGGAGTACGTCTTCTTTTTCTCAATTAGAGTAGGTGCCCTTACTGATGCTGGTCCTTGAGGCCGATCAGTCTTTGGTTCGCCCTTTTCAGATAATGGCACGTGCCTGGGAGGATTAGGTTCCCGAAAGGCTTCGGTCTCCATTTGTATGAAATCGGCGGTCGTAACTTGACTGTTTGCTAACACGCCTTTAGACAGTTATATCTCTCCCGTCTTGTATTGCCTTTCGACCCAATCTTTGAAGACGAAGCAGTCCTCAATGGCATGACCTATCATTCTGTGATAGGGGCAATATTTTGGGTCGTCAGTCATATTCGCTTCTTGCGGTCTCTTTGATTCTGGCAGTTGTAGACCGTTTCTTAGGGCGTCCTTAAATATGCTGTGGACTTTGTCCCTTTTGAAGGAATATACCTTATCCAGTTTCTCTTTCAGAGGCGATTCCCCTTCGGTGTATGTATCGGAGGGACTGGAGGCTGATCGCGGCCGTTTTTCGCGAAGGCGCTCCGCTCTTATGTTGAAGGGGGTATCAGTTGGCTGCCTCCGGGTATCAATCCCTGGCTCATGAACCAAAATTTGATTCTGCTGTAATTGCAATCGGGCGACTTGGGTCGCGAGATCTGCCGCGACGTTTGCCAATTCGTCGACCTTAGATTGTACCTTGGCTAACTTCTCATCCCTGTCCTGAACTGCCTCTGAAGCCATCGGAATAATGCTTGTTCTGTATTTCGGTTATGACAACTGGGTCATCCTTATTGCCTGAGCTCAATTCCGCAGGAACCCCAGGCTCTTTTGGCTTGTCGGCCTGAGCAAGCTCTTCGTCATTTAGACCGAGTTGACATTGGGTAGCGTCCACCGTATCATCACCCGGCCGTGAAGTATAGGAGGGTTCGTTTCTTCATCTCCGACCATGTAGACAGTGTGGACCACATATCCAGCCGTCCTTTTATCTTTGGCGGGGTAACCCCGTTCTTGGAGCCTCATGAAGCTCAGCCTAGTATGAGCCCTAGCCCTTTTGTTGGCTCTGTATCTGAGCCTTTTCTGCTTTAGCTTCTTGATTTTGATGGCTTAGCGGGCATCCGTTTTGCGCAAGCGCCTCACGTGCCAGGCACGTGGGCGCTCGGGCGCTAGTGCTTTGAGCGCAAGGGCGCTAGCGCCTCACGTGCCAGGCACGTGGACGCTCAGGCGCTAGCGCCTCACGTGCCAGGCACGTGGGCGCTTATGTGGACGCTTGGACGCTAGCGCTTTGGGTGCTAGCGCTTTGGGCGCTCGAGCGCAAGGGCGCTAGCGCTTTGGGCGCTTGGGCGCAAAAAGGGAGTTGGTTCCCGTACTGAGAGTTGTACTCCCAGAAAGAAATACTTATTATTTTGTATATATATATTTTTTTTGAGGAGTTAAACTCCTAAGATATTCTTGGAGCTGATGAAGGGGCTTCTCTCCTTAAGCCCTGGATCTTTCCTAAAGTGGGGTCTTTGGGGATGGATCTCCTTCTTCCTCCTCTGTTGGCTGGCTCTTCGATAACAAGAGGGGTGAGATTTTAAAAATATCATCTTTTTAAGATCTGATGGAATATCCAAGCTCCCCTTTGTGGGTTTTGTGGTGAAAAACTATTTAGTTTTGGAAAAGGAAGAGTAAAACTCTTGATTTAATTCAAAAGAAAGAAAAAGGTTTAGAACCTTGAGGAAGGAGAAGGAGACACAAAGAACCCTAGATTTTTGAGAGGATGAAAAGTTCTATTAGATATTTTCATCATGTTGCCTTATATAGGCTTACATATTTACATATATCCCCTTGGGCTTTACAAAATGACATTTTGCCCATCCAATGTGCTATTTCTTTTTGTACATAAGCCATGGGCTTTACAAAAATTTGGCTTTATGCCCATTCATGCAAAAAAAATTACATCAAATTATTTATTACATGATTTTTTTTTATTTCAGCATGGGGGAGGCTGGCCGCTTCATGTTCGAGCTCGACTCGGGCATGAGCCCACCTAGCTAAGGGTTGATCTTGACTTTGCCTTGGTCAACCGGGGTGCAATTTTCGACCCCAACAACACCGACTGTAATCGGATGTTTGATAATACTAGCCGGTCTTTTAGAAAGACGGATATTAAATAAAGTATTGATTTAATATATTAATACATATATTGGATATACGTATTTACTAGTATTATGTCACATTTTTCTTTTCATCACTTTTGCATTTCAGTGCAAATAGAAAATACAAATGATATGTTTACATATTTTGTATTTTCTTAATTCTTTTCTCTTTTCTTTTGGATGCTTGCCTGGGAGGAGGTACACACCCACCCTTGTTTGGATGGAAAAGTGGGGGGAGAGGTTTGAATGGACAAGTGGGAGAAAGAGAGAGGAGAGGGGTATATGAGAGTATTCTCTCATATTATTTTGACCCTAAACATTTCATTTTTCCTCTCATCTCTTAGCTCTGTACATATTTCTCTTCTCGCCAAAAGAGATAAGAAAAAGAAAAAGAAAAAGATAGTGAGAAAAAGAAAGAGTGACACAAACTACATCTCTTGATCTATTAGCTTGACAAACCACAAGATCAAGTTGCTTCAAGAATGGAGCTTAAGCCTTTACAAGGAGCTCTTAAGATGGATCCACCTTTTGGCAAAGGAGATCACTATCAAGCTTCATTCTTTCAACCACTAGAGGCTAGCAAGAGTTCAAAGGAGTCAACTTCATCTAAGAGTACTTGAAGAAACATCAAAGGTTGTAACTCTTTACTCTTTGTGTTGTGCTCTCTTGTTTGGTTGCAAGTTCATGTCTTTAGTTGTCTTCCTTGAGTTTGGACGTTCATGCTCTCTTGTTTTTTGAAAATGAGATTCCACCAAGTTTTAAAATCTAAGCTAGGATGCATGAACTCTATCATATGGTATCAGAGCTAGACTAAAGACCTGAACTTGTTTAAATGACTTTAGAATTCATAAAAACCCTTTTTTTTTCAAAACAAGGTTTTAAAAATTGCCTAAAACTTAACCATTGCATGTTTGATGATCCATATGGCCTCTTAGTTCGAACCAAGGAGCCGTATACAAGATTAATTGCACCCTGATGGTCCATCAGGGGTGGGAAGTTACCCAACCCGAGACCACAGGGTACCCTTAACCCCCCGACGGATCTCCGGGAAGGAGCGGGGCGTATCTTTAGACCCTCGACTCATTTCGGCTTTCGCGGTTTTAATATGGATGCAATGGAGTTGATTTTTAGGGTGCCAGGGGTGCTTGAATTTCAATGTTTGGAAATTTCAAGTGTTCGCCTCGCGGGTTATGGATTCTAGTTGTCATGGTATATGTTTGTGATGATTGTGAGTATCAAATTGTCTTGGTAAACGTCTTCTCATTACTATATGTTCAATAAGAAGGGGTTGCACTTTTGATACTTGTATTGTGATTGTGTTTAGATATCTGTGATTATGGTTTAGTTGGATTGTCGTGATGGATAGCCCTACGTGTGATATTGGATATACTGAATTGTTGTATATTGTATTCATTTAATCAGGACGAGCGGCTCATGTGGTCGTCATCACCGCTTTATGTATATTCTTTTATTTGGGACACGTCCAGGATGCAGACGTTGGCGTCTTTGTATATTTATATTTTACATTACTTGTATTAGGATTAACCCGCGGAGAGTGCTCGATCAACCGTGTTCTAGAGTGCGGTAGGTGTCCGTCTCATGGTGATGAGATTTGACCGCCTCGCTCTAGAATTGGCAGGCTGCTCGCCGCACTTATAAAGATTATAAGATAGACCTGCGGAGGAGTGCTTATGTTATCAGATTCTAGAAGTGTTGAGTGGTCACTCACGCTGTTGAGTTGGGTTGCCTCGTTTCTAGAATTGGCGGGTGGCTTACCGCACTCGTAGGGGTCTGTTCACCGCCGAAAGACAGGGACCGACATGTTGGGATGTCTGGCCTGAATTTAGGGGCAGATGCTATTTGGACTTTTCCATCCACCTCTTCGAAGATACCAAGTTGATTTATGACACCGTATATCGGAGGTATGGACATATGCGGCCATTGTAGCAGATTTTATCTGATCCCCCTCGTTTGTGAGGGGATTTTGATTGTGGGGACGCTCTTCCCTGCAGGCGCAATCCCCTGCAGTTAATTACGTTATCGCGTTGCGATAACCACTTTCTCCTGCTTTAGCATTTCACTTCGCGTAGTGTGTATTTTTGTTTATTTTGGTTGCTCGTGGATTGTATACGGAAACTAGTTTATGTCGTCGCCCATAGGGCGTGGATCAATCCAAATCCATATATTTTAGATTTGGGATTTTGAACTTAAGTTATTTTTTTTTTGGTTCAAAAATATTTTGTTTGGTTTAAGAACCGTTAATCTAGTTTGAGATTAAGATGAACTTAAATATATAAGCATTTTGGCCCAATTTATTTTTAACTAAGTATGCATTAGTCCTATTTGAGACTAAGATCAACTTAGCAATATTTTAAGGATCATTAAATTTTATTAAGATCCAAAAAAGTGCATTTGGGCTCAGCTGCAAGAAAAACTTCTGAGACTTAGGGGCTTAGTCTGTTAAGTCTTTTTTTTATTCAAAAGTGCTAAGCACTTATTTGGGCTTTGTTTGTTCAGCCCCCTTTTTTATGCAAAATTTCTAAGCACTTGTTTGAAGTTCTGGCGCTCACATGGTATCATGTGAAGCCTTCAGTTATAGACGCTGCTCAATCAGTGCTAAGCACTCGGTTATCTTGACTGAATATATATATAGTGCTAAGCACTTTTTATATGGCGTCCATGTGAGAAGCACGTGAGGCACCGGGGCGCTGCTCAATCAATGCGAAGTACTCAGCCATTTTGGTTGTATATGAAGTGCTAAGTACTTTTGTTCAATATTCACGTGCATTTCACGTGAGGCGTTGGCCTTCTGCTTTGGACGCCTGCGTGTTTTTCACGTGAGGCGCTGGGCGCTGTTGGGAGGGCGCCCATGTGGGAAGCACGTGAGGCGCTAAGTTCTTTTCTTTTTCAGAGATTGAATTTCTGTTAATGGCATTTTGACTATTAATGATCATCAAGATCTTTGTTTTGAAGATATGGGATCAGGTTTTCTTTAAGAACCAAGTTCTTTTATAAGAACTAAGTTTCTTTTAGGGTTAAACCCTATTTTCTGAGAAATTAAATTTTCATAGGATATGTTCTTTTTCTTTTTTTCTTTCTTTTTTAACCTAGTTCTTTTCTGAATCTTTAATTCTTAAGAACAAGATCTTCCCGATGAGAATTAAAATCTCAACTTGTGGCAGACTTGTCTTGTAGATCTCAGATCCAGAGAAAGAATTAAGTTCTTGAGAAGGGTTAAACCCTTAAATATGCTATGATAGGTAAATGAGATGTTTTGATCCATGTGGTTTCTTTACCTAGGGTTTGAGAAGAAAAAAATCTTCTTCTCTATTGAGAATTAAATTCTCTGTTGTTTTTAGAGTCTCCTGTATTTTTTTGCAAAAGCTTATAGGGGGTTCACTCTATTTAAGACTCGAAGTCTCGAGTCCTTTATTTAGAAGAAAATTGTTAATTAGTTTTGAGAAAATCTCTTATTGAGATTCTAATCGATTTAATTGGTCTCAAAATTTGTTTGGAAAATTTTAACCACCTTTGGATTTTTTATCCAAGGATTTCTGTTTTACAGAATATGTTTTTTTTAACATTGGGGAAATATTTTCACATATACAGAATTTATTCTGTCAAACGGTGATTTTTAATCACCATTGGATTTTTGATCCAAGGGTTCTCTGTTATACAGAGCACATCTTTCTTTGTTTAGTAAGATATTTTCCCATAACATAATTTTATTCTATTATTTGATGATTTATCGTCACGATTGGATCTTTGATTCAATGGCTCTGTTTAACAGAGAGTATCCTAATTTTTTTAGGGAAATATTCTCATGTAAAATTTAATTCTACTTGATTTTGCTTGGGTGCCGGCGCTCACGTGTTGTGGATGCCACTTAAGAATTTAATTTTTATTTATGATAGGCGCTCTTGTGCTTTGCACATTGGCGTCCATGTGAGCTTCGATCAGAAATGTACAGCGTCATCACATCCTGATGAAGGTCTCTCGCAAGTTCGTGCGGCGCCATCATAGGATTCAATTCTAAAGAGTTGGCGCCGGCGCCCATGAGGAGCACGTGAGGCGCTGCCTCATTAAATTTTAACAGAGCTTAGCTCTTCAGTTACGTTCAAATATTGGGAGAACAAATACCCCCACCGTTGTTCTCAGGTGGCTCATACGTGAGTACAACAGTGCCACTTTTACCACCGTTTTTTGATCTTTTAGGGAGTTGAACCGTCCTTTCACATCCTATAAATAGGGCTTTTGGCCCTTAAGATGACTGCTGTCTCATCATCTTTCTTAAGTTTCCTTCTTCTTTGAGAATTTAATTCTCATCTCAAAACTTAGATCTCTGCCGACAGAACTCCTTCTGATCAGAGTTAAATTCTGCTAAAAAAAGAACCTTTCTTTTTTGTTTTGGATTTTTAACTCATTATCAGAGCTCGGCTCTTTTCTTGAAATGATCTCTCAGAGAACTTTCCCCCTCTTTTTGAGTAGATCGTGGGTCTTAAATTGATGGGCATTCCTGAGAATCGTTAGTTCTCTTCTTAGGGTTTTACCCTATCATTGATTCTAATCTTTGAGGTTTCTGGAATTCAATTCCATTATATTTCCCATGGGAATTTCTGGGATTTAATCCTATTATCGGAGAAATTTAATTCCATTTTGCCTTACGGAGCTTAGCTCTGAGAAATTTTGGAACTTTTGGGAATTTTATTCCCTTTCCTATTCCTTTTTAGGGTTCTAACACCCTTCTTACAGATTTGAATCTGTTATCTTTTAACAGAACTCGCTTTTTGAGAACATTGGTTTTTTAACCCCATTGCTTAATGGGATTATTCATTTAATGAGAATCCTTTTGGATTCTCACAATGGGCTCATGTCTCATCATTGATGAGCCAATCACTAACTCTCTACTGGTTATTCTTTTCAGGTATTATGGCTTCCGGTTCCTTTTTTCCTTACGTTCGTTCGGAGAGCGCTTTTGCTGATGCGCCTACAGATCGTAAAGTCTTTACTTTAATCCGAGACTACGATCCAGAGCAGAAATCTCTTCATCTATGGGGATCGTGGTATAGGTATATTATTCGGGATCGGCGTAGCTTTACTTGTACGGTGCCATCAGAACCGATCCTGTCAATTCATTTTGCCGACCCTCCGCAAGTCGTTTATGCAATGGAAGAGGTCAATTGGACTGTGGAAGGTCGTCTCCAACCTTCCATGGTGTCGATACCAGTCCATCCGCCGATGGCTTTAGATGTTTTGGGGCGTCGTATGTGTCAAGGATAAGCGTGTCTTTGGGGGCAGGTTTACACAATAGGAGTGACCCCTCGACATCCGGCTGGTTACTTCCAGTGGGCCCGTTATATTTTATCGGCCAAAAAGTCGCTACTGCTGAAAACCGGGTTATACCCAGCGGTCTTGTCACGCCCCACCTCCAATACAGAGAGTATTGTCCGCTATGGCCAAAGCCGCACGGTTTTGTCCTTCGGGGCGAACCGGACCCGACCAGGGGCCACTTCCCAGGAGGTCAACCCATCCCAGAACTTCCCTGGCTCGAGCACGCTTAACTACGAAATTCTCAAGCTCCAGTAGTGCCGATTCACTTAAAAGACGCATCTGTATTGAAGAGTGGTATCATTCCAATTATAGTACAGATCTGCACTCTTTCGGAATGTATTCCGAAAATTCCCCATTGTTCTATAATAGCCCCCACGGACTCAAGAGGTGGCCCCCGCCCACTTAACACGACACTTGGCATGGCACTTTGTTCCGTGAGCAAAAACCGGGTCCCGACATTCTCCCCACCTTTGAACAATGGTTCGTCCTCGAACTACAGACCTACTATTGAGGGACTAGCTTTAATACAATTCTGTCACGCCCCACCCCCAATACAGAGAGTATTGTCCGCTCTGGCCGAAACCGCACGGTTTTGTCCTTCGGGACGAACCGGACCCGACCAGAGGCCACTTCCCAGGAGGTCACCCATCTCAGAACTTCCCTTGCTCGAGCACGCTTAACCACGGAGTTCTCAAGCTCCTGTAGTGCCGGTTCACTTAAAAGGCGCCTCTGTAATTGAGGATGGTATCATTACATTTATAATACAGTTCGGTCCTCTTTCGGAATGTGTTTCGAAAATTCCCCATTGTTCTACAGTGGGTCCCACAGACTCTAGAGGTGGCCCCCACAGATTCAAGAGGTGGGCTCCTTGGCTTGATAATTGACGTGGCACTTTGTTCTGTGTGGCACTTTACTCCGTGAATAAGAACCGGGTCCCGACATTACTATTGAGCAACCAGCTCTGATACCATAAATAAAGAAATACTCAAAATAGAATTGGTATAAATGAACTAGAGGTGTTACATTTATGGTGGCCCATGCAGGTCCCTCAGTAATAGGTCTGTGGTTCGAGGACGAACCATTGTTCAAAGATGGGGAGAATGTCGGGACCCGGTTCTTGTTCACAGAGCAAAGTGCCACACAGAACAAAGTGTCACGCCAATTGTCAAGCCAAGGGGGTGGAGGCCACCTTTAGAGTCTGTGGGACCCACTATAGAACAATGGGGAATTTTCGGAACACATTCCGAAAGAGGACCGAACTGCATTATAAATGTAATGATACCACCCTCAATTACAGAGACGCCTTTTAAGTGAACCGGCACTACAGGAGCTTGAGAACTCTGTAGTTAAGCGTGTTTGAGCCAGGGAAGTTCTGAGATGGGTGACCTCCTGGGAATTGGCCCCTGGTCGGGTCCGGTTCGCCCCGAAGGACAAAACCGTGCGATTTCGGCCAGAGCGGACAATACTCTCTGTATTGGGGGCGTGACAGGTCTATGCGTCTCTCTTTTATTACCACACTCCTCATGTGTGGTGGGTTAAATCCTTCCTGGAGCAGTAGAATATTCCGACCCACATATTTCGGCCAGAGCGGACAATACTCTCTGTATTGAGGGCGTGACAGGTCTACGCGTCTCTCTTTTATTACCACACTCCTCATGTGTGGTGGGTTAAATCCTTCTTGGAGCAGTAGAATATTCCGACCCACACGTTTCTTTTATCGGATCGTGAGGTATCGATTTTGCTGGAAGAATTTGCAGAAATTTCTGGGTTACCTTTCAGAGGGGAGCATTATGAGGAGATACTTTCTCCTGACGAGTATATCTTCGCTATTGAATCAGTAGTCATGGGCCTTACCCCGGAAAATGCTATCCGACACAAGTTTCCGAGTTTGATCGAGGTGTTAAACATCTATGAGAGCTTGTTTTTGGAGTCCGGAAGGCATGGAGTTAGCTTTACGGACTTTATCGCCCGTTTTCTTCGTCCGGAGGTTTTATCAAAGAAAGCTGCTAAGTTTGCTAACCTTGATGATCCGTTCGGATTTGGCTCGGACAAATTGCCGACTACAGAGGCAGATTTAAAGCAGTTCTTTATTCTGGATACCCCCATCGTCCCTTTTGCAGAGATTGCCGCTCCGGATATTGACGAGGAAACGTTTTTCATGGGCTTCATTGGTTTGTGGCTGAGCTGGTTTGCACTCCCAATGCACCCTCGCTACATGAGACCTTCTGTTTTCTATCCGGCTCATCGCATTGCGGCGGGGACACGTATGGCTGTTGAGGTTGCAGGACTGGCCACTTGTATCATGGTCTAAGTATACCGGCCGACACCGCCCAGCCGGGTTTGAAGCCCGTAAATCTCCATTTGCATTACTTCACCTCATGGATCGAAATGCACGTGTTGGGTGCTTTTGATGTGCATAGACGGCCTAGATTTTATGAAGGGTATTTGATTTGGTCATACCAGCTTGGATACAGTCGCCCAGTTCTGACGATTTGGCCAGCAGCTTCATTAGCTAGATGAGATCTTATTTTTTGAGCAATGTAATCATCAAGGGTGGCCTTGAAGATTGTTTCTTCTTTGGCCGCTTATAAGGCCGGAGGAGGATTTGATGTTTCCTCTCTGTCATCATCGATGATTATCGGCGGATCTTCGGCCGGGGGTTCTGGTTGGATCATCATTTCAAGCATGTCTTGAAACAAGAGAGCCATCTGCATTATGTTAGCAGCTTGTTCAGCGGCTTCTTTGTCTTTTCTCTCGAGCACCCTTCGCAGGAACTCTGTATCGGTCTCCTGCTCTTGGCGCTGTTCAGTTTCTTTGTCCGAACTTTCTTTCTGTCCGGTAAGTGTTGCCATTTTGGTCAGCATTTCCTGGAACTTCTGTTGTTACTCCTGAGCCTTGGTCAGCGACCGAGTTTGTGGTCGGTGACTCACCGAAGCACGACTTTCTTCTTTTCCCAAAACCATGTAGACCGTATGTATTGTTATGCCTCCGGCCTTGGGGCGTTTAGGTCCATCGCCTTTGGAATTTGCTGCAGACGGTAGAATTTTCTCCAGCCTTGTTCTTTTATGAGAGATTGGAGTTGAAGGATCCGTTGTGGCAGGCACCCGTTTAGAAGAAGTCCCCCAATGTATGGCGGAGGAGTGGTCTTTTTCTTACCGGCCTTTGGATTTCTCAGGTCGATGAGAGTAATTTTTGTCAATCACAGAATCTTGGACTTTCCGCTAGACCCTATGGATTTACGAGGAGAGCTGATGATGAAGCCGCTCTGGCTTTGCCTGCACAGGGACCTCTACTGGCAGAGGTGATTTCTTCAGCACCACCGTCGGGGAGTTCTTACATACTTTCCTGAGCGGATCAAAACTGTTCCCGGTTGGAACAGTAGCGTCGGCTTCCATCATTGAAGTTAGTGGGGTGAGTCCAGAGGGAGAGTTGCCCCAGCTTCTCTCACTCGGTGCCAGTGGCGACGTCGAGCGTGCCTCGCAGAAGGGACCGCCTCAGTTTTGGAAGCGGTTTCATAATGCCCCTGGTTTTGCTGAGGAGCTTCAACTGGTGTCAGCCTGTTGAATACTGACGTCCTTGTTAAAGTTTGAGGAGAAGCGGACAACCTTTCGAAAACCGACCGTCTGGTGGGGGAAGCGCCTTTGACGGCTTCGCTTGCAAGAGGAGTTGGGAGCGCTATCCGTTTTGGGGTAGCCCCTTCAGATATCACGAGTGTAATACCCAGCTTATTTTGTACTCTATTATCCGTATTTCACATATTTTCTATTCATTATATTCCATATATTTTTCCCATTTTCCATTTTTTCTATTTTCCGATTTTTCTAAACCCTAATTTCTAATTTTATTTTCTTAACTCTATCAAACCCTTACCCAACCCTTAAACCCGACCCGACCCATTTTTCCCTCTCTCTCTTTTCTCTCTCTCCTCTCGCTTCTTTCTCTTTCTCTCCCCGCTCGATCTTCCTCCCTCCTCCTTCGAGACGAGAGCCCCCATGTTTGCGCCTCCCCCAACGTCCCGAGATCACCGCACCCAACCCCGATCTCCTCCTCCAATCTCGCCCTCTCTCAACGACCCCCTTTCTCTCTCTCTAAATCTCGCTCACTATCCCTTCTCTCACAATCTCTCCCTCTACCTCCTCTCTTCCCGGGCACCGTTGAACCGCCAGCGAACCACAGAACCACCACCACCGTGAGCCGAGCTTCCTTACTCACCTCCACCACCAACCGTGACCCCTCCATCAACTTCCTCCTCCTTCCCTCTCAGCCGACCTTCGAGCACCACCTATCTACACCCGAGCACCCTCAACCTTACTCACCGCTGACACACCTGCCCACTACTTCCTCATCTCGTCGCCGATGCTCACAGCCCCTAATGTCATCGGCGAACCCTCCAGTGACCCACAACTGAGAATTCAGACAACGATCGCCGCAACCTCCACTTCCTTACCGTGCACGCCACAGCCTCCTCCGGCCACCCACTCCATAGCCGTGCCCACCTCATCCTCCTCTATCCCCTAGCTCCAATCGACCCCGCTGCGACACCTTGCCTCCGCGTCGTGCTAGCAAAGCCCCCACCGCCCATCGTCGTGCTCGATCCAATAGCCTCTCATTCCCTCGAACTCAAGTCACCGAGCCCACTGCATCCCCGCCGCACTACCACTGTGCCAGGAGCCGTGCCCACTCCACGCCCGAACGTTCATGCCCAACACCGTGTTCAGTAGCGTCTAGTACCGTGTTGCGCCATGCCACACCCGCACCACGCACCGAGTCAAGACAGTGTCCAGTACCATGTCACTCCTGTGTCGTCATCACGCCTATTACCGTATCACACCCGCGTCGCCACCGTGTCCAGTACTGGGTCACCACGTATCGTGCACGTGCCATACACCGTGTCCAGTATCGCGTCGTCTCATGTGTCGAGACGAACCCTGCATGCCGCATCACTTCTAAATCAGCGACCCAAGGCAAGTGAACCCTTTCACTTGTTTATCATGCTATAGTAATCTCTAGATATTATATATGTTGATATATATATATATGTTTAAGTATAGATATTTCATATATACATCGTTGCGAAGTTAATATCGAATAAGAACTATCATCGTAAATTTTAGTGTTTGAGACCAGACTGGGCCGATTACGCCGTAGTAATATCATATAGTAGTAACTCATGAATTAATTTCATGTTGATCGGGTAAAAGAAATCGATATTTTAATCGATAACCGTTGCATAGTCTAAGTGTTCGATATAGAACCCTATTATTGTTAATGTTTACCCTATAGAAAGCGGATGGCAGAACGACGTCGTTTCACCCATAAAACGTTATCCTCGATAACCTTTGCAAAAGCTGAATATTCTCGAACAAGCTAAACTGTTAAATTCATAATAAATCATTTATATATCGGATATTAGCGTTCTATGGCTCATATCGAAGCCAATAGATAAACCTACAGCAACCCATAGTTCTTCTTTGTATTTTAATACGTTGTGACAATAAAAACTGGGGCGATTCATGGCTTTGGACTGCAGTCCAGAGTAGGAATCTCCGCCTTTACCTGTTTTAGAACGCATATGTTTCCCTGTTTATGCGCGCAAGTGTGCGGAACCATATATGGAAGCGTGGAGAATTGAATTATCTTTCTAACGATACTGGTCCCATTGCATTCTGGTGCCATTTGATATTTATAACACCTTTTAAACCGTCGATGTGTATTGCAGTTTCATGCAAAAACAACATTTATACCTCAACCTTAGACAGTGCATATCTCCCTGTATACAGTGGATATTATTGATCCGTCTGGTGAGTTGGAAACATAACAGGTAAACCTAAATTTTATCTAACTGTAGCGTCACCTAATTATGCTCCCAACAGAGAGCAAAACGTGTTATGAAACGGACTTCCAGTTCAGAAATTGGATTTCCAGCAGTAAACACTCAAAATGGAAGGACCGTAATTCGCAAACCTGAAACCCGAATGACTAGAAACCAATTTTGTTGTACAGATAATTTAATACACTGTTTACGCCTTTTATATTGTTTCGCTAAATTATGCACGTGTGATTTTATATGATTTTTTCTAATCCAACTGACATCGGCTGCTCATATGTATTTAGTAGTGCATTTACTGTATCCCCATCATATTGCATGACTGTTATACCGTTTGTAAATAATGTTCATTTGCATCGATATCCTATTGACTATTTTACAGTACCGAGTGATAGTGTTAGTGATTGGATTGTGGCAAGTGCCATAGTGTAAAAACGTGATTGAATAGTGGAAGTGACACGTACTTGTACACAATCAGCGGAACCATTTAGTTATTGCATTGTCGACGTCTATAGGGCATATATAAGTGTAACTATAACTGGTATGTGATGGGTATGGAAGCACTTATATTAGTGTCATAGGTAAGATATCGAGGACTGCCCACTTATCTTGGATACCAGTCGAGACATGCTTGATGGAGACCATGTATCCAATTCTCACGTAGACTTGTCATGGAGCGACTAGTACTTAGAATCGTGGTCCATGTTTGATGTAGACCGCGGAGTGTGGGGTAATTTGAGTGCGAGTTCGATCAACAGAATCTCATGAGTCCCATTACCGGTATATTTCGTGATTTCATTATGTTACTGATCGTGTTGCTAATTTTTACTGATCGTGATTCGGGCATGTGTTTCCTTACTCTTAGGGCTTATCCTTCTGTTGGGAATACTCCTGCGATGGTTGACGCTCATACTCGAACTGACGATAGGTTCTTAGTGACATGGACATTGCATTGATTACTGATTCGATACATATGCTTTACTGTTTACCGGTACCGATTATTTCATACTCATGTCATTACTCTATACTTACTATTTTATGTTTATCATCATTGCACATTATATATATATATATATATATATATATTTGCTATTGTGTCACTCTAACGACCTGAGTGTGCATGCTCAAAATGAGAAGTGGACTTAGCTCGGATCAGGACCTATCTTACCTCGAGAATATTGCGGACATCTAGATCAGCGACGTTAGCGTTATCTTTTCCTTTATCATTATCTGGTTAGTTATCTCTTTCGCTTATATCCGTTGCACTCTGATTCGTTTAAAATGTGATAGATTTAATGACTGTATTTCTCATATTTAGTGCTGTGTTTACTGCTTACCATGTATTGCTGGAAACCGAAGTGTGACTACGGCAGGATATTTTCTCGACCGTAAGAGCATAGCTGGTCTAGTCATCCATCGTATTCCGTATTTTGGAAAGCGGGGCATGACAACGAGCTTTTTTAAGGGCCCGTTTGTGCTTTTGCTCAGCCTGTTGAAGACTGAAACGCTGGATTTGGACGGCCCGTTGAGAGGGGCCGTTATGGTTGCGAGTCGATCAAAGATCGACCTTTTAGGAGCTTCCCCTTGTGGCGCTGAGACACCGAAACTCACAGGTGGGAGGAGCATGATCCCAAAAACCAATCCAGTAGTGGCTTGTATGACTTTCCCCACTAGCATTGAGAAAATAGAGGCCGCATTAGGCCCATAAGTCACTCCTCCAGTTGGGATGGAGCAATAGTTGATGTTGCATGCAGTGCATTGAGAAGCCATTGATTTTCTGCACAGGAGCAAGACACCAAGTTTTAGTATCTCGAATTCAAAGGCAACTATAGCGAACCACGATTTTGTTCGCGAAACACGACACACGAAGTGTAGAGTGGAAAGAGGAAAAGGTCCCATCGGGCGTGCCAGAACATGTCCACCGCCGAAAGCCAAGGACCGAGACGTTGGGACGTCTGGCCTGAATTTGGGGGCAGATGCTATTTAGACTTCTCCATTCACCTCTCCGAAGATACCAAGTTGATTTATGACACCATATATCGGAGGTTTGGACAGATGCGGCTGTTGTAACAGACTTTATTAGATCCCTTCGTTTGTGAGGGGTTTTAGATTGTGGAGACGTTCTTCCCTGCAGGCGCAAACCCTTGCCCTGTAGTTAATTATGTTATCGTTTTGCGATAACCACTTTCTCCTGCTCCAGCATTTCACTTCGCGCCGTATGTATTTTTGTTTATTTTGGTTGCTCGTGGATTGTATACGGAGACTAGTTTATGTCGTCACCCGTAAGGCGCGGATCAGTCCAAATCCGTATATTTTAGATTTGGGATTTTGAACTTAAGTTGAATTTTCCTTTGGTTCAAAAATATTTTGTTTGGTTTAAGGACCGTTAATTTAGTTTGAGATTAAGATCAAATTAAACATATGAGCATTTGGACCCAATTTATTTTTAACTAAGGAAACATTAGTCCTATTTAAGACTAAGATCAATTTAGCAATATTTTAAGGATCATTAAATTTTATTAAGATCCAATAATAGAGCATTTGGGCTCAGCTGCAAGAAAAACTTCAGAGATTTAGCCAATTTGGGCTTAGCCTGCTCAGTCTTTTTTTGTTCAAAAGTGCTAAGCACTTATTTGGTCTCTATTTGTTCAGCTCCCCATTTTTTATGCAAAAGTGCTAATCACTTGTTTGAAACTCCAGCGCTCACATGGGTATCATGTGAAGTCTTCAGCTATGAGCACTGCCCAATCAGTGCTAAGCACTCAGTTATCTTGACTGAATATAAATATATATAATACTAAACACTTTTTATATGGCGTCCACGTGAGGAGCACGTGAGACACGCACTTTTGTTCAGCACTAAGGTGCATTTCACATGAGACGCTGGCCTTCTGGTTTGGGCGTCCGCGTGTTTTTCACATGAGGCACTGGCGCTGTTGGGAGGGCGTTCACGTGGGCACGTGGGACGCTAAGTTCTTTTTTTCCAGAGATTGAATCTCTGTTAATGGCCATTTTGACCATTAATGATCACCAAGATCTTTGTTTTGAAGATCTGGGATCAGGTTTTCTTTAAGAACTTAGTTCTTTTATAAGAACTAAGTTTCTTTTAAGGTTAAACCCTATTTTCCAAGGAATTAAATTCCCATAAGATAGGTTCTTTTTCTTTTTTTTCTTTCTTTTTTAACCTAGTTCTTTTCTGAATATTTGATTCTCAAGAACAAGATCTTTCCGATGAGAATTAAATTCTCAACTTGTGGGAGACTTGTCTTGTGGATCTCAGATCCAGAGAAAAAACTAAGTTCTTGAGAAGGTTAAGCCCTTAGATATGTTATGATAGGTAAAGGAGATGTTTTGATCTTTGTGGTTTTTTTACCTAGGGTTTGAGAGGAAAAATATCTTCTTTATTGAGAATTAAATTCTCTGTTGTTTTTTAGAGCCTCCTGTATTTTTTTTGCAGAAGCTTATGGGGGTTCTCTCTATTTGAGACTTGAAGTCTCGGGTCCTTTATATAGAAGGCAAATAGTTAATTAGTTTTGAGAAAATCTCTTATTGAGAGATTCCAATTGATTTAATTGGTCTTAAAATTTGTTTGGGGAATTTTACCCACCGTTGGATTTTTGATCCAAGGATTTCTGTTTTACAGAATATGTTTTCTTGTTTCTAACAAGATTGGGGAAATATTTTCCCATATACAGAATTTATTCTATCAAACGGTGATTTTTAATATTTTTGATCCAAGGGTTCTCTGTTGTACAGAGCACATCTTTCTTTGTTTAGAAAGATATTTTCCCATAATAGAATTTTATTCTATTATTTGATGATTTATCATCAACATTGGATCAAAAGATCCAATGGCTCTGTTTAACCGAGAGTATCCTAATTTTTAGGGAAATATTCTCATGTAGAATTTAATTCTACTTGATTTTGCTTGGATGCCGGCGCTCACGTGTTGTGCATATGGACGCCACTTAAGAATTTAATTCTTATTTAAGATAGACACTCCTGTACTTTGCACATTGACGCCCACGTGAGCTTCACGTGCGGCGCCGTCATAGGATTCAATCCTAAGGGATTGGCGCTGGCGCCCTCGTGGGGAGCACGTGAGGCGCTGCCTCATTAAATTTTAACAAAGCGTAGTTTTTCAGTTACGTTCAAATATTGGAGGAACAGGGTCTTGGACCAATGTTGTACGAGCTATCCATACGACCGGAGAATGTTACATTTCATCTACGGCTCAATTGAAACGTAGTATTCCTAATTTATCCACTTTTCCATATTGTATGCTGCATACATGTGATGTTTATATCATGCCCGAGATGACTGTATGTAAATAAATGTTGTTATATGTTTTGCATCCGCGCTAGCCCTGCATTAGCTTAAGTAGCTTTACGGTGAAGACTCAAGGCCCGTGGCGAATGCGAATGACATATACGTGCATTGTATTTTCGTTGTTTTTGGTATGATAGGTTTTAAATAATAGGACATCATTAATTAGATTAATACAAAGAAATAAACTGAAAATGATGTTGTCGGAACCAACTTTTGTAAAAGAAACTATAGTCGTGTTCTTTTGCTTTGCATAGAGGTATTCGATTAGGAATATCCTGCATCTCATTCAATGAGGAAAAAACCTTGATCCCGTTATGGGGATTTCGCTCTTACGTAAAAGTTTACGTTCCTATAAAACACTCGGTTTTCTTCGAAACCACTCGTTTTTAAAACGGAGCCTAAACCACTCCTTTTTCAAAACTACTCGGTTCCTTTAACGATATCGGGTTCATTACGTTGAGGATTTTCATACAAACCAGTCGTAGCCCTCCGTCATATCCTACGAGCAGTACTTAGTATTCGTGTTGCATTTGTTGACTATGTCAAGACGTAGTGTACGGTAGCTAAGTGGTGCTTGTTTGTAGCATTAGATGCGATTGGTTAGGACAGTTGTATAACCTTGTTGACTGTGTCAAAGGTTATACGGGTGGATCTAAAGCAATTAAGAGATAACGGGTTGAACTCGACTAGCGACTTATGATTTGTTGACCATGTCAAAGTCATAAGCCGTTAAGGGTAAAAACTATATCGAAAGTTTCAAATAGAAGGGAAACTTGCAAGGTTTGTGCATACCTTCTGGAGTGTGATGAGTTGAGTGGCTTCCATCATGGTTATTACGCGATGATAGTTGGGGCCCGATTCCCACTGAGTAGACTTGCTCCCGGGAGATTTTCACTTCACAACTAGCTAACCCATTAGGTGTCTAGAAAGATAATAACGGGGTTATGCCTCTGCGAAAACGGAGTTTACTTTAATTAGGTTCGTGTGAAAGCACGGGAAACCCCCTCGAAATACCAACACTGGCCTGGCTAAACGGTTAGCGAACTTCTAAGATGTACATAATCCCGGCTAGTTCTTATTTTAAGGTTTGAAGGAGAATTTGCAGAAACAATGGAAGCTATCCGGATTAGATAAATTAATTAACCAATCTAATTTTGCATGAGTACACGCTAAAGTGTTTCTTTTCTCTTTCTTTCCAGGTAATAATCATGTCGCATCTTAATCAAGATAATAAAATGTATGATTTGACCGAACTCGCTTATTATACTGGGCTGGAAAACGCTGGTTCAGCTTTAACTTATGATAACTGCCACGGGTATGGGCATGCGAAAGAAAGATGCAAGGTTTTTCAAGAAACCCAGATGAAGAAGCATTCTAATGCATCTTCTTCGGGTGTGTAGGTTATTGAGAACCGTTTCTCAGTTTGCTCTATGACATGAGTATTGAATACCGGATGAAGATCCCGCATCTGTAATTTACTATAAAGGTTAAAAAGATGTAGAGCTCTAGAAAAGGATGATATGTCTCTCAGAGTAGAGAACGAAGCAAAAGTTGATATTGCTGCCGTCGGCGAATATCATCTGGTATTGCCAAGCGGCAATACTGTGAGTTTGAACAACTGTTACTATATACCCTCATATCATTTTATTGGATAAAGATGGATGTAACTTTGTATTAGATAGAAATTTCATGAACATTTATCTTAATCAGGTGTTGATTGGGATATGTACGTTATGAAACGGAATATATATTCTTAATCAAAATACAGCCTTCAATGTACACACAGCACACACAAGAGGAAAAGTTCAGAAATGAATGAAGCCTTCTTATGGCATTGTGGACTTGGTCATATCAATGAGAAAAGACTGGCTAAGTTACATAAAAATAGATATTTTGATCCGTTCGAATTTATATCTTATGAAACTTGCTAGTCTTGTCTCAAAAGAAAGATGACCAAAACTCTGTTTAAGGGACATGGAGAAAGAGCTACAGAACTCTTAGAACTCATACATAGTGATGTATATGGTCCAAAATCGACATATGCGAGGGATGGGTTCTCGTACTTCATTACATCCACTGATGATCTTTCTGGGTTCGGATATGTATTCTTATTGAAACACAAATCTGAAGTTTTTAAGAAATTGAAAGAATATAAGAGCGAAGTAGAGAACCAGACAGGCAAGAATATCAAAATCCTTCGATCTGATTGAGGAGGGAAATACTTAAGCATGAAATTCCTTGACTACTTAAGAGAATAGGATTCTCTCAGCTTACTCCTCCGTATACACCACAAGATAATGGTATATCGAATCGGAGGAATCACACCCTATTGGATATGGTTCGCTGCATGACGAGTAGTGCTAAGTTGCCGCTTTCGTTTTGGTGATATGCGCTTTAGACAGCTTCATACCTATTAAATCAAGTTCCATTCAAATCAGTGCCTAAAACTCCATATGAAATATGGAGGGGGGAAATCTATATCTTAAACGTGTTAAGATATGGGGTTGTTCGGCCAATATAAAAATACAAAATCCGGACAAACTACAGGCACGATCAGTTCTGTGTAAGTTTGTGGGATATCCTAAGCAATTGAATAGATATCTATTCTACCACGCAGAGAAACAAAAGATTATTGTTTCTCGGAACGCCACCTATTTGGAAAAGGAATTTCTTGCAAAAGAAATTGGTGGGGGCGCTGTAAAACTGGAAGAAATTCCAGAAACACAAAGTACAACTGAAGATTTGATGGAACCACAGGATTCAATAGTCCCGAACGAACCTCGGACACTCCGCAGATCTAATAGACATTCTCATCCGCCCGAGAGATACTACGGTTTTCTCGTAGACGGGAATCGAGAGGATTGCATCATTGATGATGATAAACCTACTAGTTTCCAGCAGGCCATTTCTAGTAAGGACTCTGTGAAATGGCTAGATGTTATGCGATCCGAAATGGAGTTAATGTATATTAACAAAATATGGACTTTAGATGTTGTACCTCCAGGGGTAAAACCCGTTGGCTGCAAGTGGATCTTCAAAAAAAGATTGGTGTAGATGGACAGGTGGATACCTATAAGGCTAGAATTGTTGCAAAAGGTTTTCGTTAAAGACCAGGTGTGGACTTACTAGAAATGTTGCAAAAGGTTTTCGTTAAAGACCTGGCAGGGTGCGCAACTGTCGAGGCGCGCACCTATCAGGGTGCGCAACTATCGAAAGGCGTGGCTCTGGTGAGGTGCGCACCTGGAAAAATGCGCACCTGACAAGGTGCGCATCTAGCCTGGAGAACATTTGGCGAAGTGCGAGAGAGGTAAGGGGCCAAAGGTTTCCGAATGGGTCAAAAGGTCCAATGAGACACGGACTTAGGGAGGGACGCACCTATCGAGATGTGAGAATTATGGGCCAAAGGGTCCCAAATAACCAAAAAGGTGCGCACTTGGGGAGGTGCGCACCTATCGAGATACGAAAGTTCGAGGCCAAAGAGTCTCAAACAAGCCAAAAGGTACAGTAAGGTGTGCATTTAGGGAAGTGCGCACATGCGCACCTGGGCCATTGCGCACTTGGCAGGATGCACACCCAACAAGGTGCGCATCTGGCCAAATAGGCACCTAGCGAGGTACGCACCTAGCACGGTGTAGGCAAGGGTCGAAACCTAATAGAGCTACAGCCCCAAACACAAATTTTGATGCCAGAAGATCAAAAGGGGCTCTTTTCCCCTTCTACGAGGCCTTCGAATGTGTGCAGGTGGATTTTGACGTAGGTTTTCTCTTCTTCCTCCCCTCCCCTGTTAGATCATGAAGAAAGAGATGGAGAGAGAAAAATTGCTCCTTTGTTGATCGTAACGTGAGATTCGTGTTCCTATCGATGGATTGGTGGTCAAAATCAATCTTGTTTTTGAAAAAGGGGATTTGTTTTGGTTTTAATTGAAAAGAAATGAGGAAGAAGAAGACCTTGAGAGAGAGAGAGAGTGGCACAAAACCTTAGATTTATTTTTTTAAGGAATCGGAGATCTTTTTTGAGTCACCATGGGAGGTCTTTTAGAAGCCTACATCTTTGCACATAGCCCCATAGCTTTTACAAAAATTGGCTTTTGCCCGTTTTTAAAAAAAAATTACATTTAACCGCTCTTTTTTCTTCTTCTCTTTTGGCCGGCCCCTCTTCATGCTTGGGCTTGGGCTCGGGCCCACTTTGACTTTTTGATTTTGATTTTGAACTTGAATTTGATTTCTGATTTTGGCAATTGGGTGTAATTTTTTACCCCAACAGCTGTGAAAAACATTCTTAGGTACCTGAGAAAGACTAAAGAGATATTTCTGGTATACGGTAATGGAGGCCCTTACCGATTCAAACTTCCAAAGTGACAAGGATGACAAGTCTGTCTCGGGTTATATATTTATCCTCAATGAAGGGACGGTCTGTTGGAAGAGTTCCAAACAGAACACCGTAGCAGACTCAACAATAGAGGTTGAATGCATTGCTGCCAACGATACCGCAAAAGAGGCTGTCTGGATGAGAAGGTTCATTTCTGAACTTGAGGCGGTTCTGTCCATTATTGATCCAATATCTTTGTACTGCGGTAACAATGGGGTTATGGTGTTAACGAAGAAACTACGGTCCCATCAGAGATCCAGACACATCTTGAGACGGTATCACTTGATCAGGGAGATCATAAATTACCGGGAGATCGAGACTCGAAGAGTTGACACAAAGGATAATACGGCGGATCCATTCACCAAGGCTTTTTCTTAGACATAGTTCAAGCGGTTATTCGAGATGTTAGGTCTGCGATACGCCAATAATTGGCCTTAATACAAGTGGGTGATTGTTGGATATGTATACCCTGGAGGCCATTTATTATATTGGATGATGGAGATATATATGTACATGACAGTTTTGCTCGATATGATAGTATACTATTTGGTTTGTTTTTATCTTAACATGTGTACATGTTTTACTTGTTATTATGTATCGTTAATACATGTTGATAAAACCCGTAGGATTCTTGCTTGACTACCAACACTATGATAGCGTTCATACTTATGGAGGCTAGAAAGTCTATAAGCACATCCTTAGATGTCCTTGGTCGTGGAAGTATCGAGACTGAGCATCGATAATTCAGAGCAGACTAGTGTATACGTTTCTTATCCCCGAAAGCGAAGATGATTGGTCTCACAACCATTGATGTACGGCACTAACAGTTGTATATATGTGCTCGTTAGGTTATGAGTTATACTGGACGGGCTCGCCGAGAACTACTAGATGGTATTATACCTATCGTCAGATAGCAGTTCTCTGATGACATGAGTACAAGATGGTCTGTTGACCTAGCATTATCATTTGTCTCGAGTGTGTTCCCACTGTACTTAGATTACTATCCTAACACAGTTTTAAAGAGTCGTGTAAACATATTTTAGTTGGGTACAGTCCCGAAACACTTGGAGGCGGTGAGTGATAGAAGAGATTCCTCTCTCCCGGTATAGCGAGTTGATGTCGCGCTGTGTACGGTTGGCCATCACCATAAGACATAGGCCTAAGCAGATGAGATTTATTGATTAGATCAGTAGTTTCTCGATTGGTCATGAGCTTGATATCGACACGACTTATCGGGTTATTAGGGATATGACGTTTTCCACCCCCTAGACCTGATATGCGACACTCACAGACGAAAAGATCGGACTGTACAGTGAACGTCACTTATAGGCTCAGTAGGGATTCAGACGAGCTTGCTTGTCGGTCTTCTTTTCGATAGATACCTAGATAGTCGTTACGTGCTTATGAGCTATGGATTGGATCCAGTAACTCACTGTCAGCGTATTTTCGAGTCTTCAGAGTCCCACATAGAGGGTTTTCCGGCACAGGAGAAACGATTTAGTTGTCGTATGGTGTTGAGTGCATGGGTTCGATTAAGTATGTATATTGGATACACTAACTATAATCGGACGTTTGATAATACCAGCCGGTCTTTTAGAAAGACGGCTATTAAATCAAGTATTGATTTAATATATTAATACATATATTGGATATATGTATTTAGTAGTATCATGTCACATATTTCTTTTCATCTCACTTTTGCATTTTAGTGCAAATAGAAAATACAAATGAAATGTTTACATATTTTGTATTTTCTTAAATTCTTTTCTCTTTTCTTTTAGAAGCTTGCCTTGACATGATGGGAGGAGGTAACACCTACTCTAGTTTGGATAGACAAGCGGAGGAGAGAGGTTTGGATGGACAAGTGGAGGAGCGCAAGAAGAGAGGGTATATAAGAGTATTCTCTCATATTATTTTGACCCTAAGCATTTCATTTTTCCTCGCATCTCTCTCTCATCTCTTAGCTCTCTACATATTTCTCTCATCACCAAAAAAGATAAGAAAAAGAAAAAGAAAAAGATAGTGATAAAAAGAAAGAGAGACAAAATACATCTCTTGAACTATTGACTTGGCAAACTACAAGATCAAGTTGCTTCAAGAGTGGAGCTTAAACCTTTGCAAGGAGTTCTCAAGATGGATCCATCTTTGGCAAATGAGATCATCATCAATCTTCATCCTTTCAACCGCTAAAGCCTAGCACGAGTTCAAAGGAATCAACTTCATCCAAGGAGCACTTGAAGAAGCATCAAAGGTTGTAGTCTCTTTACTCTTTGTGTTGTGCTCTCTTGTTTGGTTACAAGTTCATGTCTTTAGTTGTTTTCCTTGAGTTTGGAAGTTCATGCTCTCTTGTTTTTTGAAAATGAGATTGCACCATATTTTAAAATCCTAGCTAGGGTGCATGAACTCCTTCATCCGCTACATTGTCATCAATGCCAGCTCTCTTTATCTCGATTTAGCGACGATCAACTATCTCCCGGATTAAGTGATATTGTCTCGGAATGTGTCTAGATCTCTGATGGGATCGAGATTCCTTTGCTAAAGCAATAGCACCATTATTATCACAATACAAAAGTATTGGACCTTTAATGGTTGGAACCACATCAAGTTCAGAAATGAGCTTCTCATCTAGACAGCTTCTTTGGCTGCATCGTTTGTTGCGACGTACTCAGTCTCTATTGCTCAGTGCTGCACTATCCTATTTGGAACTCTTCCAACATACTGCTCTTCCATGAAAGGTAAACACAATATCCAAGACAAACTTGTTGTCATATATGTCATTTTGAAAGCTGGAATCGGTAAATGCCTTTATCTGGAGGTCGTTATTACCGTAAACCAAGAACTACTTTATACTTCTCAAGTACTTGAGCATATCCTTCACTATTATCCAATGCTTCTCCTCAGGATTAGACTGATATCTGCTTACCACACTAAGTGCGTAACCTACATCTGGTTTAGTACATAATATCACATACATGATAGACCTTACTGCAGAAGCGTAGGGTATCAAACTCATACGAGCTCTTTCCTCTTCAGTCTTGGAAGACATTGCTTTGGAGAGGGTGATTCCATGACATGGAGGTACATTATCTCGCTTGGAATCCTCCATACTAAATCTCTTTAGTATGGTGTCTATATATCTGGATTGGGACAACTCCAAAATTCTTTTAGATCTATCTCTATAGATCTTAATACCTAGTATGTTCGATGCATCACTTAAATCCTTAATAGAGAATTTTTGTGGCAACCAAAGTTTGACCGATTGTAATATAAAAACATTGTTTCCTATGAGTAGGACGTCGTCCATATACAGTATAAGAAATGTGACGGCACTTCCAATGACCTTATAAATGCACGGTTTATCTATGTTTTTGATAAAATTCAACTCTTTTATTGTCTCATCAAAACAGATGTTACAATTCCGCGATACTTGTTTTAGTTTATAAATGGACTTCAGCAGCTTGCACACTTTCCCGCTGCTCCAATTGTCTACGAAGCCTTCTGGCTTTGTCATATACACGCACTCATGATTAACAACAATGGCAAGTAGAATCCGAATAGACTTGAGCATCACTACTGGAGAAAAGGTTTTATCATAATCCACACTGATCTTTGACAAAAACCCTTTGTTACCAGTCTAGCATTAAAGGTCTCCACTTTTCCATTTGCAATGATCTTCTTCTTCAAGATCCATTTGCTCTTAATGGATTTCATCCCCTCGGGAGCATCCTTCCAAAATCCATGCTTTGGTGTGTATGGAGTCTATTTTTGATCCCATGGCATCTAGCCATTTTCCGGAGTCTCAACTCCTAATGGATTGCTGAAAACTTGTAGGTTGTCATCATCCATGATGCAATCCTCCATGTCACCGTCAATGAGAAAACTATAGTATCTCTTGAATGGATGAGATCTCCTACTAGTTCCGCAGAGTGGTTGAGGCATGTCGGGTACTATTGAATCCATATGTTCTACCAAACCATCAGTGACATTTTATGGTTTTGAACCCTCTTCGAGATCTATCATGCTCCCACTGATTTATTTTGCAAGAAATTCCTTTTCCGAGAAGTTGGCATGTCGAGAAACAATAACATTTTATTCTACATTCCGCCTATGTTTGCAAGCATTGCCTACGACCTAATACCCTCTTTAGATTCTCTACCATTGAAGTTCCTTTTCTGTTGGCACATATACAGCTCTATTTCTCGTATATTTAGCAAAGCTTGATGCTTTAGCTATGTTCCATAGGTTTCAAGTAGGTCCTTCTTAAATTTACCCCTGTGATAGTCATGTCAGCACCTAGTTTTTGCTAATCAGTAAATGCATTGAGCAGTAAGGTAGAATTCTAAACTAGTTCTCTCAATTAAGGATATTGACAACAACCAAACCTTCAGGCTCAATTGCATAGATCATTTTCTTCCATGTAGCAGGGCTGTCTCCTAAAGTTAAATTAACGGCTAGCATAGCTTTTACTCTCAATCAAGCTGGTTTGAATCAAACTTTACTGCAACAGTTCTTGATGCTGTTATGAAACAAATTGGAATGTATCCATCTTCCTCTGAACTACAAAACCCAAGATCTAAATTGTAGAAAAAAGGGATCTTTTTTCTTCTAGTTTCCAATTCGAAGACAAAGCAAGCTAAGAAGGATCAAAATAATCGCAAATTAACAAGACATAAGAGAAATTACGATCTCAAACCTGAGATCCATCCCAGAGCTGGCCCCAATAGACACTACCAAACCCTCCTTCCCCCAATTTATTGTCATAATTGAAATTATTCGTCGCCGAATGCAATTCTTTCAGAGAAAATATCCTCCACCCACTAGAATTCTTCTTCCCCTTCTTGCCTCCCCCACTGCAAGATTGATTAAAACTCCAGCGATTCACCAAATTTCAAAATCACAAAAAAAAAACCGATAATCACAGAGGCACTGAAGAAATTACCGATCCGGATCCGCACAACAACAAAATAAAGGGCGAAATCCCATCTGCTGAACCCTCGATCGATCCTCCAACGCCTCAAAAACTTAGAGAGAGAGGAGAGAGAGTCAATCGATGCGTTTCTTTTGCCGCCGTTTCGTCATGTGAGAGAGAGAGAGAGAGAGAGAGAGAGATTTGAGGTTGCTTTCAATGGAAGCTAATGAATGCAAAAAAGGGAGAGAAAGGGAGAGACGCTGAAAAGTGACGACGGTTGCTCCTTCAGCGGCAAATGGACTGCGTTCTGGTGTCTCGCCGGGGTTTCAAGACGTGAGGGACGCTCTTCCACGTGTCATCTTGTGAATGGCTGATTTTGAATAATCAATGGGATAGATGTCAGTAACCGTTATTTCTTAATTGAGGGGGTGACAGCATGCCTTTTTGTAGGAGTGGGAGCACGATTAGCGAATAAACAGCCGCATACGGCAGGCCTCCTTTCGTCCGCCTGCGATTATGCGGAGGGTTAATGATTTTGATTAATTTCAATAAAAAAAAAAGGTTTGTGGTGAATGAGAAATTGATATGGCATCCATATAAGGTTCTAGAATTGCATTTTGCAGCCTTTGTAGGAATTACACTTGCTACACAAACTTGAAATTTGCTATGACTATAAATGGTTCAATCATTCTTTTTAGAGCAATGCAACTATTTTGTGATTGTACGTATGGAAATGTAGCGAAACAAGAAGAGAAATATGATCTCCGCTGACATGCAAAGTAATTTTTCCATATGGTTGGTAAATAACTGACTTCTCACTTTTTAATCCAGTCTTCATTGTCTAAAATCCGGGCATACAAAAATTCCTACTCCCAAGCTCTTTGGTCATAAATCTTTAAGAGTAAGACATTATTTTATATAAACTTTTAATTTTACCGCTATTCAGAAAAAAAATCAGGATTATGAGATAAACAATAGGATATATGTATATGGACCTTGAAACATGCAGATCAACAGAGAGTTGAACATCCATTTAAAATATGAAAAACAGAGTTCTTGTCTAACTGTAATTTTCTTCCGGGGATCTCACATCCTCCCATAAGAAATCACAGGTTTTTTAAAAGTTCAAGTAAAGTTTTATATTTTTTTATTTAAGGCAATAAAAGATAAAAACGAAATCATGTGGGGCCCCTTCTACAGCCCTTAAGCCAACTGGACCCACCTCAAAATCGGTTCAAGTGTGTCATTCCAGGCAAATAAAGAAGCACGTTTAGGGGGCCCGAATTTGTATGTGAACAGGCGTTTTTCGTTGTCGTGACGAAGTTATATTCCCTTTTCTTTATTGAGACAGCTTCCCGAACTCCCGCGTGCTCACATCACTAATAATTCATCACGAATAACACTTAATTGCATTAGCACCACAGTAGAGAAATTTTGATAAAATTTATTCATTAATTTAACTGCGGCCGTGTGCGCATTTGTAAAATAATACAGCATGACAATTTAATTACGTGCATTACACTTGTAAAATAATAATTACATGACATTTAATTACGTGCGATACACGTAAATCAATGGCGCTTTTTTTGTTTGTTTTTTCGAAAAAATAAAAAGCCGCATCACCAATCAATTTCAAAATTAAATAACCCCTTTGATAGATTGATCTGGTCAAAATTTGAAGGGTTTTTTTCCATTAGCCCCCTGATAAGGCTCATGGACGGGAATTCCCCAGATTAGAACACGTAGCAGACGACGTGTCGTCCATGTAAGCCCACTAGACTCATGAGGGCTACGGAGGTAGAATCAGTGTGGTGCCTTGGGAACTTTCCTCGGGGCCTCGTCTCCGGGCTTACACCCCCACTTCTCGCCCCTGAGCCATTCAGCAACCAAACTTACACCCCCTTTGCTCGTCTCCGAGCTATTGCAGGACTGAGCTTTCTCGGCCACCCGGCTCGTCTCCGAGCCATCCATCGAGCTGAGCCTCCTCGGCTTCCCCGACCAACTGAGAGCGCGGAGCCTAAGCGTCCCCGTCACGGCACCGTGTATCTCGCCAAAGCGAGATATCCACCGCCCTACGTTCCGCGTCCCATACTGGCGTATCCCACCATTAATGGATGGATCCCGCCGTCAACGCGAGCATAACGCAGGGGTGTAACGAACGGCGAGGATCTTGCGCCAGCTCACTCCATGCAGCCACTATATAAACCCTCCATTCAGACGACTCAGGTAACTCGAACTCATTCTGATACGCCGCTACCCTGCTCTTATTCCACGGTACTGATTTGATCGTTGGAGGGTCCTACGGTGGTTTCCCACCCCGGGACTTCCCTTGCAGGTAGCTCAGCGTCAACAACATCCAACAACCTATTGAAATCCACACAATAATTCTCGTACCCAATTTCAACCACTCGAAACCGCTCGCAGCCAGATAGATCAACGGAGGACAACATCCGAGGAGATTCCGGCCTCCATCAGTTGGCGCCGTCTGTGAGAAACTAGAAGTTTCTCCACCCATAAAGTCGATCTTCCGCCCTCGATCCGATGGCGAGCAACAACCGCGACGATCCCAATGCGAGCCGTCCCACCTTCCATAACGGAAGCGAGAGCGGTTCTACTCCCCTTCCTAACGTCATCAATGCCTTATCCGCTAGGATCGACAGACTCGCAGCGATTGTGGATGCGCTCATCCGCGTTCAAGCGGCGGGCCCTACCCGCCAGACCGCTGGGCACCCTCCCCGGGATGACGACGCCCGCAGGAGGACAGATGGGCACGCTCAGGCCCTCGATCTCACTCATACTCATCTCAGCGTCACCGAACGCCGGCGTGCCGACTCCAGCAACCATGACCCGCATGCGGTGAATGATTCTATGACCCACATGCGGTGAATGATTCCATGACCCGCTAAGCGCCGGACAGCTCCACACCCCGATCTCAGAGGAGACCAGGCCGTCGCTCCGACGCCCGCCGCACGCTCTCACCCCCTGAGGAGGTGTCGGTCAGTTCGCCTGCTTCCAGGCACGACCGGCGCCCCCACTCCCGTCGAGGCCGCGCAAAAGGCGAACGTCGGGACTACTCAAGAGGGGCCTCGTCCGAGGATTTAAGAAATGTGATAGAGCGGAATCGAAGCCGCACCATCGCGCAGGCCCGGAGCGAGGATAGTCGCCGCTCCGACTGTGCTGAATTCTCGGGGTACCACCAACGGATCGAAGCACTCGAAAAGAAAAATTGAAGGCATACGACGAGATGACCGTATGTCCGGTGAAGGGGCAAAGTACTCCACCGATTCGCTCACAAGGCCATTTACGGAACAGCTACTGGCCGAGCGCGTCTCGTCTAGGAACAAGCCGCCTAAAGTGGCCCTCTTCGACGGGAAGTCCGACCCAAAGGACCACTTGGACACGTTTACGGTGGGCATAAGCTTCAAAGACAGCTCGGACGCGGCTCAATGCCGAGCTTTTCCCACCACCCTAATCCGAGCTGGCCGGGACTGGTTCCGAGGGCTTGCGCCGCTGTCACGCCCCGCTTCCTAGAGTACTCTAAGATAGGCACGTGACATAGCCAACCATGCTACCTGTGGATAGGAAAAATCCTTTCACAGTCACATTACGGTTGTAGAGATATCAAGAACAGGAAAATAAACTAAACTATCTAGTACATATCCATAAGCCGGAATAAATGAGTCAAGAAATAATATAATATACGGAAGCAAAAGATCCAATAAACAAAACACCTGGAATAGTAAATCTGGATACCAACAGGGTCCTCACCGCTCGGTCTAACAGCGGCAGCACTCCTGATTAATCTGCAACAAAGGTAGAGGATCTGGGCCATGCAAAACCCAGACGTCGGTGCGTCATAATATCAAGCAATAAATTAAACAGAGGTAGCAAGACATGCAGGTATGAGTATGAACGGTAAAACAGGTATAACAGTAATAGAAATGAGAACAGTGAGGGTAATGTGTAGTGAATAATCTAAACTGGTTTACGGGGTTATCTATTCTAAAATCTTCGAAACCAAGTAATGTAATCCTCATCGTAACCCATCGGTGATTATTCCATAACGCCCGGAAAAACGGCAAACAATAGGTATTCCGTAATGTCCGGAAAAACGGCAAACAATAGGTATTCCGTAATGCCCGGAAAAACGGCAAACAATAGGATGGCTCTTTGAGTTACGTTCGGTTACATTTCTGATTTCCCCATACCCCCAAGTTATATATGTCAAGTCAGGTATTAAATAATCTGAAGCTAATGCCAACACAGGATCAAGCAGGTACAGGTTTGTCTGGCTAGACAATAGGAAATGCCCGTAGGGACAACAGGTCAAGTTTGTTGGCATTAGTAACAAAATCAGGTAACAAGTAAAGCCATGGTACATCAGGTCAAGTTAGCTAGTATATATACATCATGTCATGTTAAGAAGTGCACGGTACCATGTCTTGTCAAGTAGTAGCTGTATCAAGTCATGTCGGGGTTGCACAAAATGTCACATGGATGCTTATAATCAAACCCTAATAAGTATGGGTATACGAAACAAGTATGGGTTCTAATGGAACAATAAAATGGAACATTATGATGCGGTATGTAAATAGGTACAGATTAAAACATATGGATGCATAGTTATCGATTAGGGTTAAGTTAAAGTTCCAACATTAATTAAGATGCACTTTATTAACCATGGAATATTAATATCACGTGATTATATCTTAATATGATCTATGAATGCAATTAACTATATTCTAAAGAGATGGGTGCAAAATGGTATCCGATACATTATAACGAACTATCAAATGGTAAGGTGGGTTATACAACTAAGCAGTATGTGATATAAATATTGGTATAGATGCCTTATAATGTAATCTACCGTGTAACAAGATTATTTTCATGATCTAGATCTAAAATGATATAAGCAAATGCAAATGGAACATCGAAACATGATAAAATGAAACATGTGGTATAAGATTTACGCTACAGGTATAATCTATATTTAAATAGGTATAAAATAATTTAGATAGCATGTAGCAAGATTAACTTGCCTGAACGGATCACGATACGGGATGCGCATGCAGCGTCCAATGTTGGCAAATGTTGCAACATCCACACGCGCACACGGGACAGGTCCAGGCACAACAAGAAGGTAACCACGCAAGTAGGGGACGTCCGCAGGGTTGCTCGGATCATCGGCAGCGGCACGGCTCCGGCGATCGTCGGAAATACGGATCAAGAAAGAGAAAGAGAAGGAAAAGAAGAAGAAAGAAGAAGAAGAAGAAAGAGAAGAAGAGGTGTCTCTGGGATTGTCTCGGGTCAGAGGAGGTGGCAAGGGAGCGACAACGGCGATAGGCCGGAGCTCCAGAAAGGTGTTGCGAGGTTGCTCGGCAAGGCAGCAAGGTGTAAGGTTCTTGAAGTCGGGGTGAGGATTTTGTGCAGGGGAAAGGTGATGTGGTGGTGGCTGTCAGGGGAAAGGTGATGAGGGAGATGAAGTGGTGATGAGGCGGGGATATGACGACGAGGTCGGAGCTCCGGCGATGTGGTGCAGGCGAGGTCGTGTGTGTGCAGTGGGTAATCGGGTTGAGGGTTGCACGGGAAAGAAGATGATGCTGGTGATGGTTGTGGCATCGGGAGGCGAGAGGAAAGGTCGTGGCGACGGGAAAGAGCATAGGAGGCAACGACAAGGTCGTCGGCAGCGAGATCGGCAAAGCAACAGGTCACGGGTTCTGAGAGGGGTTTGGCTTGGGGTTGCGATGGGTTGAAGGGAAAAAGGAGATGATGGAGATGGTGTCGGAGAGATGGAGATGAGGACGAGGGTTAGACGACGGCGACGACGAGGGCCGGCGACGACGAGCGCGACACGCGACATGGGTTGCAGACAATGGATTCACGTCAGGAAAGGATAGTGGGGAAGGAAGAAGAATAGTAGGAGGAGGTTGGCAATGCGATGATGGAGGCGAGGTCGAGGGGAGGAAGTCGACGGTGAGAGGAGACGACGAGGCGAAGGTTTGGCGTGGGCTTCCTCGTGGGCGAGGAGGCGGGAGAAATGAAAAAGAAAATAAGAAGAAGATGCTAATGAGAGAGGGGACGCGGTTTGAAATAGGTTTGGTTAAAAAATATTTATGTATGGGGAGATAGAGAGGGAGAGAGAGAGGAGAGAGACAGGGAGAAGAGAGAGAGAGAGAGAGAGAGGCAGGAACAGTTTGGAGAAGAAAATTGGATTTATTTGAGGAGAGAGTAAGAGAGAAGAGGGAGAGAAGAGAGAGATAGAGCTCGGTAGTGGGGCCCATCGCAGGAAAAAAGAATTTCATTGGCTATGGGAAAGGGAATTGGTTTTAAAAAATTTTAAAAGATTTTATATTTTATAAAACCAAAAGATTCATTCAGTTACGAAAATTTTCAAAGGAAAATTAAAATAAAAAAATTAATAAATTTGAATTTAGGCGGATACAAAAATATTTCAAAATGCGTCCGGATCGGGTTTAAAAATTTAGATTTAAAATACGAAAATTATATGCAGCTTCCAAATTTTAAAATGAATAATCAGGTAAATAAAATGCATACCCCCAAGAACGGACGCACGTACGTGCGCGTAACTATCCAAACACGTCCGTTTCACTGAACGGAAAAAGAACACGATGCGCGGACGCTAACACGGGGTTAGGGGTATCACGCAAGCCATGAAATGCAATTTTAATTTATTTTACGTGATCTAAAATGTTATATGATAAAATGTGCGATGTCAGATGAAAAGTCAATATGCAGTATCCATGAGATGCACGTGTCTATCTAACAAGCCGGGGTAGTTTATAAATATAACTCAACCAGTTCAAGCAAGCGGGTCGGGTTGAATGCAATGTAAAAGTAAACTACCATTCGCATCCAAACATGATAAATCAATAAAATACCACAGACAAATAAATACGGAAACAGAAATTGATATAACTGAACTCGGTTGTTACATTATACCCAACTACAAAAAGAATTTCGTCCTCGAAATTCCAAGAACAATAAAGAATAAACAATCAACAAACTACAAGAATAGATGTGGAAACTTCTACCGGTTTCATCTTCTCGTTCCCAAGTTAATTCTCCATGTGAACGATTACCCCAGGAAACAAGTACAAGAGGGATAACTTTGTTCTTAAGAACCTTTTCTCTTCGATCCACAATCGACATCGGTCACTCCTCAAAGGTCAAATCTTCACGTACAGTTAACTCAGAATAATCCAGCACGTGTGTGTTACCTCGAACACAATTACAGAGTTGAGATACGTGAAACACGTCATGAACATTCTCCAAAGATTGCGGTAACGCCAAACGATACGCCACTTCTCCAACATGCTCCAAAATCTCGAAAGGCCCAACAAATCGAGGACTAAGCTTTTCTCGACTCCTAAAGCGAATCACCCCTCTAGTCGGTGATATCTTCAAGAATACCAAATCACCGACGGCGAACTCTAGAGGTCTTCTCGATGTATCTGCCCAACTCTTTTGTCGGTCTTGTGCTGCTTTTATATGATTCCGAATAGTGTTAACTTTCTCCACTGTCTGCACGATCAAATCCGATCCCAACAATCTTCGTTCTCCAACATCATCCTAACAGACAGGTGAACGACACTTGCAACTATATAATGCTTCGAATGGAGCCATATGAATAGTCGCCCGAAAACTGTTGTTGTAAGAAAACTCCACCGAGTGTAGATGATCCTCCAATGAACCCTTGAAATCTAACATGCAAGCCTTCAACATGTCTTCAAGAGTTTGGATCGTTCTCTCCGGCTGGTCATTTGTCTGAGGATGATAAACTGTGCTAAAGTTCAATCGAGTCCCCAAACTTACTTATAAGTTCCTCCAAAAGTGTGATAAGAAACGGGTGTCATGGTCGGACACGATACTTACCGGTACTCCATGCAATCTTACAATCTCCTGCATGTACCATTCTGCCAAAGCTTCAGTTGATTGACCAACTCGAAATGGTATGAAATGAGCTGCCTTGGTCAATCGATCAACAATCACACAAACTGCAGTGTTGCCCTTTAGACTCCACGGTAAAGCCGTCACGAAAACCATGGTTATATGTTCCCACTTCCATTGAGGAGTCGGAAGTGGTTGCAATAAACCAGCAACCCTTTGATGTTCAGCCTTACCTTGCTGACACACCAAGCGCTTTGCTACAAAGCGGGCAATCTCCCGTTTCACGCCTTCCCACCAGAAATGCTGTCGTAAATCTTGGTACATCTTCGTGCCTCTTGGATGTACGGAATATGCTGAACTGTGCGCCTCCTTCATAACTTCTTTGCGGATATCTCCCTTTGGCACACACAAACGACTACCATATCGTAACGAACCATCTTCATGAATCAATAAGTCCGTTCAAAGTCCAGCTTCAACCTGTTCTTGAAACTTTTGCAATCTAGGGTCATGTAATTGCGCTGCTTTACTATTCTTGATCAACGACGAATGTACTTGCAGCTGCATCAACTATCCCGAAGAATGCGGTAGTACAATCTCCAAATCGAATCTTCAAAAGTCTTCAATAAGTTTCTTCTGTGCAGTCAACATCTGAATTGCTGGCAACCGACTAAGCACATCCGGCACAACATTAACTTCCCCGGATGGTATTTAAGATCAAGATCGTAGTCAGCCATCAACTCCAACCATCTATGCTGCCGCATATTAAACTCCTTCTATGTGAACACATACTTTAGGCTTTTGTAATCGGAGAAAACCTTGCCCCTTTCGCCCAGTAAGTAGTGTCTCCAAATCTTCAAAGCAAAAAATTTACAGCTGCTAGCTCCAAATCATAAGTTGGGTAATTCTTCTCATGGATCTTCAATTGTCTCGATGCGTATGCTATAACCTTCCCATGCTGCATCAAAACGCATCCCAATCCTTTCCCAGATGCGTCGCTGTGAATCACCAATCCTCTGGAACTGTCTGGTACGGTCAAGATAGGAGCGGTTATCAATCTCTGCTTCAGCGTCTCGAAAGCTGACGCACACCTATCCGTCTACACAAATGGTACTTCCTTGCGCGTAAGCTTGGTCAAAGGCTCAGCCAGACGAGCAAAGTTTTCCACGAACCTTCTGTAATACCCGGCAAGTCCAAGAAAGCTTCTGATCTCCGCAACGTTCTTCGGAATCGGCCAATCTCGAACGGCTGTAATCTTTTTGGGTTCAACGGCGATTCCATCTCCGGATGCGACATGCCCCAAAAACTTCACTTCTTCAAGCCAAAACTCACGCGTGCTCATCTTTGCATACAATCTTTCTTGCCTCAATGTCTGTAATGCGATCTTCAAGTGTTCTGCATGCTCATCAATGAACACCACTATACACCGGTCCAAGAATGGTGAAAAAATTCGGTTCATCAAGTCCATGAATATCGTCGGCGCATTCGTTACTCCGAAGCGCATCACTAAATACTCGTAATGTCCATACCGAGTTCGGAACGCAGTCTTGCAAATATCTTCTGATTTAACTCGGACCTGATGATATCCGGACCGCAAATCCAGCTTCGAGAATACCCTTGCGCCACTAAGCTGCTCAAATAATTCGCCAATGCGAGGGATCGGGTACTTGTTCTTAATGGTCACCCGGTTTAATTTTCGATAGTCGATGCACATCCTCCTTGTGCCATCTTTCTTCTTGACTAGAAGAACTGGAGCTCCCCAAGGTGAGTTACTGCTGTAAATCCAACCCTTTTCAAGTTATCCAGTAACCTGCTTCTTGACTTCTTCCAACTCCACTGATACCATTGGATAGTACGCTTTAGAGACTAGCGTTGCACCAGAAATAAGATCGATCGCAAACTCCACATCTCGTTTTGGTGGTAAACCCGAGATGTCTTCGAACACGTCCATGAACTCTTGAAATATAGCCGGCGCTTTTTCCTTATCAACTTCCATCGAAGAAAGAACATTGCTTGTCGGCCTAGCCCTAAACTTGACTAGCCCGACTGTCACGCCCCGCTTCCCGGTATACGGCGAAGTGGACGCGACGAGGCCCGCTACGTATATACTCAGAAGTACATACGCTAAGCGTATCTAAGCAATATAAAATAAATACACAAGAGACAAGATTTAAAAGAACATCAACTTTTATTTATTAACATTCTTTGTACAATGCATGAAAGGAAATACAACTGGAATAAAAGATGCCTAAACAATGGCATAACAGGAAATGAAAAGTACTGAAAAGAAAAGTGTACAATGAAACTACTGTGCAGGGTCTTCAGTAAACTGTTCCAAGTCTTCTTGTGATGGCTCAACTTCTGCCGGGTCCAAACCACCTGACGACATTCAAAGAAGAGAGAAACAGAATGTCGTCAGCGAACAAATCGCTTGGTAAGTCCCAAAGATAAGAGGAGAATAAATAGAGAGTAAAAGAGAGAGAGAGAGAGTGGCTGTTACAGTTGTATTACATTGTTATATTATTGTAGTATTGTGTTAACGCTGTTGTTGTAGCTTGGTATAGAAAGATGCCAGTATATACGAGAGGGGTCTCAGTATGCCAGAGACCAGGGCAAATGGAAGTACAAGGCTCCGTTATACAACCCGGAACAACGGCAATTGGATTCATGTTAGGTGTCTTAATCTTACCGTCTCGTGCCACCTTTAACACCTTCCGTACCAATCTACCCCTTAAACCCCGCGATGTCTTGTTTGTATTATTATCTTGTAAATTGTGTTGGTTGTATGATTGATTGACTGACTGACCGAAACCATGATATCAGGAAACGGTTATAACCGTAGAGTCATGTAAATGGAATACTGGGAAACATGTAAAAGGAATATATCCATGGTTCGGTTCAGCCAAATGTGTAAACTGGTAATTGTATTCATGAATTCATGTGTTCAAATTGAATTGGAAACTTCTAAATTATAGATTGAATTGAATCATATTCAAGTCAGATTGATCAGACTCAAACCCGAGTCAGACAATCAGAAATGTGAAACGAAGTCTTATAACTGCTAGGGTCCTTAGGGTAATTTATAAACTCGAGGGTTTTTTATGTAAAAATACTTTTATATACTTTTCAAAATACATCTCAAGTATTTATTACTCGTCTTTAGAGTTGTGGATTTTATATTGTGACATTTCTAATGAAAATATCCTAGTTTTATAAATAAGGGTATTTATTTGAAGTTCATGGTATTTTAGTGTAAAACTTATTCTTGTGATTTTTAGAAAAAATGTGGAAAATTTATATTATAATAAAATAGGTATTTAAATGATAAATATACATATGTTTATACAAAAAATAATTTTAATAAATATTTTATATTCCAAAAATCTCATTTTCTTAAGATATCGTATTTTAAACCTTTCGAGACCGAATGCTCCTTGCGGAGGTCTGAATCTCGCACTACTAGCCCGAGGGTGCGCGATAAACCGCACGATCCCAAACGGGTTCCCCAAAGATGGGTTGTAGCGGCGCTTTGCAAAGATTGTAAAATACTAATCGTTTAGAAAACGGTTTTATAAAGTAAAAGGTATTTTCTTGAAAAGTGTAATTTTCCGTATTTTAGATTCTAGGGTTTCCTAAGCCGACTAGCCTATTTCTAAAAGGTCTAAACGACAAGTCGTTAGAAGCCTCAAATTGCCTCTTCACCGTCAATTGTGGTCAGGTAAGTACAAGTGAGGAGGGAGGGATCCGCTCACGAATCGTGAGGCGGGCCTTTTAAAGTTACCCAAGCTCACTTGCCTAGTCTAGACACCACAAAGTCAGTTTGGATAAACGATCGATGTCCACAACTTATCGTATTTTTCTAGTAAGAAGTATTTATTTAAAAATGTAACAAATCTAAACTTTTAAGAATGGTTTTATGAAGATTATGGTATTTTAATGAAAATTTCGTTTTATCGAATTCTAAATTTTTATGATATCATTTTAGGCTTTGCATTTGCGTGTGTGTGAAGGTAGGTCATTACCTCGTGCTCTATTTTAAATGTATATTAAGGTTAAGGGGTTAAATGTGAAATTGAAACTTCATTGTATTAAAGTGAATATACGGTAAATTGAAAAGATTATCATTTCATGTGTGAAAACTTATTCAAATTGATTTTTACAAGTTTAGTGGTCAAGATGAAAGTGTTTAGGAATGATTGAATTGATTAGAAGAAGAAAAATAAACATTATGGTATTAATGTGAAAAAGAATACGATATTACAAAAGCTATCATTTCATGTGCGAAACTTTGTCCAAATTAGTTGTTATGTGATTAATAGTCAACATGGATAAATTTAGGTATTATGGAATTAGTGACAAGTGAGATTTTATAGAAAAACCGAATCGGAAATCGGTTTGTTCCGATTTCCGTCGGGTTTCATAATTCCGTATTTGTGAGAAGTAGAAAGGAGAAAAGAACGGGACTTACGGGTTTTGATCTATACTAAAGAATATAGAGGAACTAGGGGAGTGGCCAAGGTGCTGTTTCGTCGCCGGTTGTTTCAAAGAACGTCGCCGGAATTCCGTCAGCGCTTCGCCGTGAACTCGGTTTCAAAGCACACCTTTCTTGTGAAAATTTCAAGAGAGTAAATCTAGTGTTTTGGGATGAGAGGATAGAGGGTAGGGGGTCTATTTATAGGGTAGGATAGGTGAAGGGTTTTTATTTTAAAAAAAAATTGTAAAAATTAAAGAAAAATCATTAAAATTTGTAGTAAATAGGGTGTAATTAAAATTAGGGAACCGATCCATTAAATTGGAGTGAACAGGGGGTTAGAGAATGCAAAAAGACGTGACTTTCGTGTTGGGGACTCGGCCGTCCGGCCGAGTCCGGCCGGCGGCGCCGGCCGAGTCCGGTAGTCGATGGGTCTCCTGACGTAGGCTCTGGTATACTCACTTTTTAGGGTTCAGTTCATCTTTTGGGAGTTATGGCCTGTGGACTGTTGGGCTTCCAAGAATTTTAAAAGAAAAATAATCTAAAAATAATGTGGGGTATGGGATTCGAACTCTGGTGGCTTGGTTCAGCAGTGCAAGGTATTACCAATGAGCTACAAGCTCCTTCTTGTAATTATTATGTTATTTAATTACTTAAAATGATAGCAGCAAGAGTAAATACTCCAAGTATACATTAAATTTTAAAGTAATTTCTTGTACACTAAAAATAGAGTTATTACATTCTTGTAGCTTGTAATTAAAAACAAAAATAATTACCTAAATCTTGTGCTTAGGCTAAAATACCCCTTTGTGGATTCTTGAAAAAATATTTGAAAAATTTTGTATAGGAACAAGTGTATAAGAAAATTAGGGTTGTTACATTCTACCCTCCTTATAAAAATTTCGTCCTCGAAATTTGTAAAAGGAAGGTGTAACAGTGCAAAGAAGTTTGGTGGCTGTACTACCGATAGTGTATAACGAAGAGATACAAGGGTGAAAGAGGCTTACCGGTGTTACCTTGACCTACAGTCTCGGCTTCTACGGCTTCTAATGTGAAGATCTGTCACCGTGGTACATTCCTTCTGGCCGGAGGCACATTCTGCCTTTGGGGCCTGTTTCTCTGCCCTCTAGGCATGTCCCTCATTGCCTGTTGGAATTGGCGAGCAGGCTGTGCTGGTGGTGGAGCAGGTAGTGCAGGACGAGTTGCAGGAGCCTGGATGGTTGGCCGCTGCGGTTGGTTAGTGTGTGTGTGAGATGGGTTGCTGTTGTAAGGACAGTTTCCAATGCCGTGGTTGGATGCGCCACAAATTAGACACAGACCTTTTGCGCGCCTATTGTCCTTCCACAAGTGTCCCTTTCTATAGCTGTAACGGAAAATTTCTTCAGTTCTCCTGGGTTCAAACGATGGCCTGGAAGAGGCTCCTCCTGCCATTTGAGTGGCAGGACATTTTAAACCGGCAGATTGGGGTCTGCCCCTCGCCTTTATCACCGCCTCATAACTGCGGGCAGCTTCCAAAGCATCTTCATGTGTCAGAAATTTCCCGTGGCTAGAGCAGACAGATCACGGGTTCTGGGAGGGGTTTGGCTTGGGGTTGCGATGGGTTGAAGGGAAAAAGGAGATGATGGATGTGGTGTCGGAGAGATGGAGATGAGGACGAGGGTTAAACGACGACGACGACGAGGGCCGGCGACGACGAGCGCGACACGCGACGTGGGTTGCCGACAATGGATTCACGTCGGGAAAGGATAGTGGGGAAGGAGGAAGAATAGGAGGAGGAGGTCGGCGATGCGATGATGGAGGCGAGGTCGAGGGGAGGAAGTCGACGGTGAGAGGAGACGACGAGGCGAAGGTTCGGCGTGGGCTTCCTCGTGGGCGAGGAGGCGGGAGAAATGAAAAAGAAAAGAAGAAGAAGATGCTGATGAAAGAGAGGACGTGGTTTGAAATAGGTTTGGTTAAAAAATATTTATGTAGGGGGAGAGAGAGAGAGAGAGAGAGATCGAGAGGAGAGAGAGAGGGAGAGGAGAGAGAGAGAGGAGAGAGAGAGAGGCAGGAACAGTTTGGAGAAGAAAATTGGATTTATTTGCGGAGAGAGGAAGAGAGAAGAGAGAGAGAAGAGGGAGAGAAGAGAGAGAGCTCGGTGGTGGGGCCCAGCGCAGGAAAAAAGAATTTCATTGGCTGTGGGAAATGGAATTGGTTTTAAAAAAATTTTAAAAGATTTTATATTTTATAAAACCAAAAGATTCATTCAGTTACGAAAATTTTCAAAGGAAATTTAAAATAAAAAAATTAATAAATTTGAATTTAGGCAGATACAAAAATATTTCAAAATGCGTTCGAATCGGGTCTAAAAATTTAGATTTAAAATACGAAAATTATATGCAGCTTCCAAATTTTAAAATGAATAATCAAGTAACGAAAATGCATACCCCCGAGAACGGACGCACGTACGTGCGCGTAGCTATCCAAACACGTCCGTTTCACTGAACGGGACGAGAACACGATGCGCGGATGCTACCACGGGATTAGGGGTATCATGCAAGCTATGAAATGCAATTTTAATTTATTTTACGTGATCTAAAATGTTATATGATAAAATGTGCGATGTCAGATGAAAAGTCAATATGCAGTATCCATGAGATGCACGTGTCTATTTAACAAGCCAGGGTAGTTTATAAATATAACTCAACCGGTTCAAGCAAGCGAGTCGGGTCGAATGCAATGTAAAAGTAAACTACCATTCGCATCCAAACATGATAAATCAATAAAATACCACAGACAAACAAATACGGAAACAGAAATTGGTATAACTGAACCCGGTTGTTTCCATCTCGACCTTTGACGAGCTACCTACCCAATTTCTCGGTCATTTCGTCGGTAACCAACGACAGAAGAAGACGGTCGGCTGCCTGTTCACCGTCAAGAGCGGAGATAATGGATCCTTCAAAGGGTATGCCACTCGGTTCTATAATGCCCTCCTAGAGGTTCCCGAGCTCCACGACGAAACAGTTATCACCGCGCTGAGGTCGGGTCTTCGGCACAAAGAGTAGCTCCGCTCTTTTGCATTAGGGCAATCTAAGACCATGGCCGAAGTGAAAGTATAGACCGAGCGAGAAATCCAACTCGAGTTGGAGGTGAACTCCTACCTTCCCAGAGGCGACCAAGCAGACCATAAGAAGAGGGATAGGGAAGAGAAAAAGAAAGTCGATCGTCTGAAACCTTATTCCCCGAGGTTCCAGGAGTACACCCCTCTGAACGTTTCCCAGACCGAACTGTTAGAAGAAGCTAAGGGCGAAAGGTTCTTTAAGCTCCCGCAAGCTACCCAAAGGGCGGGCAAGCGTCTTCGCGGCTCGTACTGCGTCTGTCACAGGTCGTAGGGTCACCCGACTGAAAGCTGCAAACAAATCCACGACTAAATTAAGGAACCGATCCGCTCCTGTCACCTGGCGAAATACCCACGGGACAAGCGACGGACGGAACGGGAGCAAAAAGACTAAAACCCTCCCGGGGAGTTAACAATCAGGCAAATCATGGTCATTTCGGTGGATCTAGCTCTGGGAAATAAGGGGAATCACCACCTCCTGCCAGTCGAGGGCGTAAGCAATCCACCCCACAAGAAGCGCGTGAAGGATGACCCGATCATCTTCACCGATGATGACCTTCACGGCATATCACTTCCTCACAATGACCTCATGTGATAACGACCGAGTTCACCGTTACGGGGTCCAAAGAATATTGGTCGACTCAGGGAGCTCGGCGGATATCCTGTTCTACAACTGTTTCCAGCGTATGGGCTTAGGTTCATCCGATCTTCAGCCGACCTCCCACGTCCTCTCTGGGTTCACTAACCATTCCGTCCCGGCCGAGGGATCGGTCGCCTTCCTCCTCAACATTGGGGAAGCGGGCAAGATTCGAATCGTACCGGTGAACTTCTTCGTTGCTAAGCTCCCGTCGTCCTGTAACATGCTTCTGGGACGCCCCACCTTAAACGCTATCCAGGTCCGGATCTCGACTTATCACCTTGCGCTCAAATTCTCTTTGGATAATGGGGGATAGGCCGGGCCTACGGGGACCAGCAAATCGCCAGAATTTGCCTTTTCTCGATGCCCCCCGCCGGAGAGCAGGGCGACGATTTTGAAGACACGCATGGTTTCCAGGGGTCTTTAGTTACACGTGACGACCAAAATAAAGTTCGAGGTGCGCCGGTGGAAGCGTTGACAGAAGTCCCCCTCATAGAGGGTGTAACGACCCCAATATTACTATACCTTCATATTTTCTTTGTTTAGCAAAATATTTTATCTATTTATTCTTAGTATTTTCTGTATATTTTTTCTATTAAATATATTATTTTATTATTCTATCTATTTTTCCCAAACACGTTTTTTTTAAAACTAAATTTTAACTTATTTTTTTCAAATTAAACACAAGACCTAACCCGGCCCATAACTCAAATCCAATTTCATTTTCATTTTCATTTTCTTTTATAAAACTATGAGCCCAAAAGCCCACTTTCTTGTCAAGCAACGGCATATATTTAATGCTTGTTAAATTTGTGCATGAATAATCTTGCAGCACATTGGTTAAATACTTGTATTGTTATTCCATAGGTCACATGTTCAAATCCCTATTCTTGCAATTAATTTTTTTATCAATTTTTATCCTTCTCATAACCTACAAATGAGGCATTCATTTCATTTTTCTTTTAACTCCCAATATAATTAGGATGGTTATAAATTATAATTAAATAAAATTATTATGAAGAGTTTCAATTTTCTTTCAATATAGAAATCTCTTCATCTCTTCTTCGTCCCATCTTAGCCATTTTTTTTATATCAATTCTAAAAATAAAATAAAATAAAATCTATTTTCGCTTGAGCTTGGAGAAGCGCCGGTTCCATCATGCTTCAAAAACTCGGTTGAGAATTTTATCTAAACGGTGAGCCGGTTGTTATTCCGACTCACACAACCTGTAAGTCCCATCCTTTCCTCTCTTCTCAATCTCACTATTTGGATCGTGGCCTCATATCATGTCTCACAAATGTCACTTGCGATATCGTAAAATTACCTATGAAATTGTTTTTCTTAATATAATTTTTTATCATGTTTATTAGTAAGCACTGTTACTTCATGTATGAAATATAATTTATCTTGAATTAAGTTATAGCAAATGAGACTTTGTTACTTAGAATGTGCTTTGGTTTCTGTAATTGCATATTATAACTCCGTAGCGTTAATCTAGTGCATATATTATTGTTTTAGACGGATAATCATAACCGGATCATATGTTTGCTTCACATATATTAATTCATATTATTTATCACTGAAATTTTAATTTTTATATTTACTTTTGCATACAAGAAAATAAAATTATAAATAAATATCATAAATTTATCATTTTCAAATATGATCTTACAAAACCTTTATATTTAAAATAATTTTTATAAATTAATTTCCACTTCTGGAAATTCTTAGAACATTATAATAAATAATAGATAGAATTCCAATGTACAATAAAAATTTCAAATCAAACCGCATAGCGATTTAGGAATTACATCATTTTTATTCACTGTTCGTAAAACTAGAAAACTGCATTTATCGGTAAATTTTTTCGACACATAACTTGATCTACCGATATCCAAATTGAGCAAACTCAAGTGTTTTGTATATCTACATCGAAAAATCTATATTTTCTTAATCTATATTTTCTTAGTTTTAAGTTTTGACTGAAAATCGACGTAAAATATAGAAAGCTGCGTTACAATATTAAGCGACGAATCTAGACAAAATCTGTCCTGATTCGCACACTGTTTTTAAATAAGACATAACTAGAGCACCCGATGTTCGTTCGTGAAAAACTTTAGATGTGTAGATGCATAATTGATAGAACTATAATTTCTTATATACTAGATTACTTAGAAACGCATAAAATATATGCTTTGCAATATAACATATAATTGCTGTCCAGAAATCTGAATTTCTGTTTTAAACGTTGATATTAAAATGGTCATAATTAGAGCTTAAGAAATCCAAATCGTGCGAATCTTGGTGTTTTGGATAAGTACTCTGAAAGACCTACAATTTTCTAATAATTTGTGTAACCTGAAACTTGATATAAATTAACTCAAACTGCGTTTTAAAAATGTGTGACGGTACTTAACAGATTCTGATTTGTTTTGCGCGACTATACGAAAACATGTATATCTCCCAAATCGGCAGTCGTATTTAGGCGAGACTGGAACTCACATGTGCATAACATTTAAGGCTGTGTTTTCGCTTATATTCTGATTTCAAATGACTTGATCGACTAGTCGTACATATCACATATTAACAACATTGTTTTGGATGTTACTTGTATACTTATCTCATATCATGTTCTGTGATTGTTTATTTATTTTTATTTATATAACTTGTGATTAAATTATTACATATTAGAATTGACATGATCTTGACACGACTCAATCATGAATACTTGAACCCAGTTTGTACACTTGAACCAACTTAACTCGAACCATGAATACAATTGGCATGACTACATAAACTCAATCTTAAAAATTTGATATCATACATCACCTTTTGTATTCATGGATTCGATCAAGACTCATAACATTAATCATAAACTAATAAACATGGGGTGTTGGGGTAGTTTGAGTATGAATCCAACGGAATCTCATGAGTCCCATTAATACAAATTATGTTGTTGTGGTACCGGGCTGAAACGGTACAAATCATGTTGTTGTGGTACCGGGCTGAAACGGTACAAATCATGTTGCCGTGGTACCGGGCTGAAACAGTACAAATCACGAATTCACGAATGAAGGCCCGTGTTTCTAAGCCCCTGAATGATAGCCTGTTGGGTTTGGAATACTTCAATAACAATTGAAGTCCCGCTATTTTGGGTCCGTGATTCCTTACCCCTGGACGATAGCCTTGGGTTCGAGAATACTCTTGAGATTGGTTGACATTCACACTTAAACCCACGTTGGTTGCTTTTACCTTTTTAGAGACCTTTTAGGACACTTACATTCACTTCATGTTCATTATACCTACACTCCACTGTCACACCCCGCTTCCCAAAATACGGAATACGAGGGGTAGACAAGGCCAGCCATGCTCCTACGGTCAAGGAAATGTCCTGCCGTAGTCACACTTCGGCTTCTAGTTTTTCATGGTAAACAGAAAATGATGCGCAGGTAATGAGAAGTGCAGTAACTGAATGAAACAATGTAAAGAACTGACCTGAAGGGAAACAAATTGGTATAACTCTGGATAGCCAATCAGGATGTCTGTGAGGTACGTCTAGTCCTGGTCCAAGCTAAATCTTCTCCTCACACTGAGCATGCATACTCAGGTCGTCAGAGCGACACAATAGCAATATAATATATATAAAATCATGTGACAATTTTAACAGTGATAATGGTTATGTATAACAGTAGATCAATGGCAGTATGGATATGAACATGCAGTAATCAATGCAGCGGATCGGTGAAAGCAGTAGAACAATATGCCACGTATGTCAACACAGTAAATAAGATATCTCAATGCCAGTATCCCTATCAGTCTCTAAGTCTCACTGTACAGGTCACTAAGCCTATCACCAGTCCAAGTGTGAGAGTCAACCACTCGCGAGTGTCCTCCACCCAGGGGTAGAACCCAAGGGCAAGGGACCACGGGCCCAACATGTATATCACGGTGATAATCACATACCCTGTAAATCTCCATATATCTCCCTAAATATATAAGCCGGCATGGGACTCCCGAGATTCTGTTGAACTCACACTTAAACTACCCCACACCCCGTGGTCTACATCAAACGCTAACCATAACCCTAAATACTAATCGATCCGTGACAAGTCTGCGCGAGAACTGGAGGCAGGACCTCCATCAAGCACGTCCCGACTAATACCTAAGATAAATGGCAGTGTCTGGTGCCTTATCTGTGACACCCGTGCAAGCGCTTCCATAAGTGTCCCATACCACTTATAGTCACACGTACACGCATCCCACAGACGTCGACAATGCAATAGAATAATAGGGTCACTGATTGTGTACAAGTACGTATCACTTTCACTTATTCACGGATACACGAACACTGACGTACTTGCTACAATCCTCACTAAAATCTAACACTGGGTAAATGCACGATATCACTAGGTTATCACTGCAATGATATGGGTATGATATGATACGTAAACAGTATATGAAGCATGATTAAGGTGTCGTAAAAATAGTGTTCTATCACTTGTACGATTTAGCATGAAACGTACGTGTATAGTTTAGCAAAACGATAAACAGGTAATAATTAGTATGTTCAGTTGTCCATCCATTGAATTTAGTTTCAAGCCAATCGGGTTCCAGGATCATTAATTATAACCATTTCATTTTAAGCGCTCGCGGCTGGAAATCCGGTTTCAGAATCAGAAGTCCGTTTCGCAACGCATTTTAATCCTAGTTGAGATCAGATTTTAGCGACGTTACAGTTTGATGAAATCTAGGGTTTTTGGTAAGTCTTTTAACGCAATAGACGGATCTTCAATCGCGTCTGTACGTCAGGAGATATACACTATTCAATACCAATATGTCAGTTTCAGGTTCTGTTGAGACTGTTATGCGTCCCGATCTTTTAAATTGCAGATTAAATAAAAAATGATAACGAAACAGAATGAAACTACTTGTGTTATCTAGCTAACAGATTTACCTACAATAAACAGTGGAGTTCCGCAACCTACGAGTTGAGGAAATCCTGTGGTACCCATTACGGAACAGCAAGCAACAACTGGAGTCGCTCTGGACTGCAGTCCAGAGTCGCTCTCCGATCCAAATATTAACACAGTTTAAGTATAGGAATATCTGGAAACTAGTATAGGGTTAAAGTTCGTTGAGTCGGCTTTGATTTGAGCCTTTTAACGCATCATTCTAGTATGTATATAATTTATAGTGATTTTAACGGTTTTCAGGTACAGGGAAATTCCAGTTTTACGAGTAAACTTGAGGGTAGTTGTTTTAGTCGTTAACGGTTATATTTTCCAACGAAATTCACCCATTAGATTCACAGCCCTTCGGGCCAGCATATACAATTAAGTTCCGTCAAATTAAATAATAATTTCCTACGAGAACAAGCATCGAACAGTTGTGTCGAATAATCTAACGGGAAGGTAAAGCATGAAATATATACGATATTGATTTGTAATTAACTAAAGATAGCATGTAGCAAGTAGGGAACTTGCCTGGAGGTGCACGGCAGCGAGATACAGTACGGGCACACGACGAGCTAGCACCACGACGGCAACGGCTCCGGGTGAGCTCGGGTCTGTTCTCGGCCAGTGGGGACTCGGGGCGTCGTCGGGGTGTCTGCGTTGGTCGCAGCTCTAGATGGTGGGGCTGCAGTGTGTTGGGTGGCCGGTGATGGGTCGGCAACTGTGTGGCTCGAGTTGGGTGAGAAGAGGGATCGAGAGAGTTAGAGAGAATGTAGGCAGAGAGAGAGAGTAGACAGAGAGAGAGAGAGAGAGAGAGGGCAGAGAGAGCAGGAGAGAGACAGAGGTGCGACCCCGGCGGTGGTGGCGGAGGTGACGGGACACGCGCGGTTGTGACTCGAGGGAGGGATCGGTGTTGATGGAGTTGGTGGTCGACGGGAAGACGAGGGGCGCCGGCGGCGATTGGGTTTTGGTGATGAGAGTTGGAGCTTGGGTGTGCAGGGGCCGTCTCGAGCTCAGGTGATGGAGGGGAGAGAGATGCAGAAGACGAGGTCGTGAGGGTTGCACGCGGTGGTGAGGTCGTCTCCGTCGAGGGAAACGGGTGGTGGGCGATGGCAGCAAGAGTGAATTCGAGAGAGAATGAGGAAGGAGAAAAGAGACGAGGGAGAGGAAACGAGATGAGGAAAAAAAGGTGTAGGTGTGTAGAGAGGAGAGGTAGTGGAGACGGGGGTCGCGCGTCGTGGGCGTAACGCTCGCGAGCGTGAGCGTCGGTGGAGGCGAAAAGCGCGGCGACGTGGTCGCCAAGAAACGTGCGCGGGAAAAAGGGAAATGAGCCGTTGAGGAAGAAAGAGGTATAGGGCCGGGTCGGGTAGGTGAAACGGGCCGAGATTAAATAAAAGAATTTCCACCTTTTTTTCTGTGGGCTGAAGAAGATTTGGGCCGAGGAAAAATCAAAAAAGGAAATGGGAAAAAACCCGGGACAGAGGCTTAAATTAATTTTAAAAAATGACAAAGGAGTGGGCTTGAAGGGGGAAACGGGCTGGGGAAAAGATTAAGAGATTTATTTGGTTTTAGGGTTTAGTTTTAAGTAAATAAAGGAAATGGTTGAAAAGAAAATTTTGGGCTTTGAGTTTAAATAAAATAAGATAAAATAATGAGAAAATTACAAAAGGCTGGGATTTTATAAAAGAACTGATAGATTTTGTTTGGGTTTTGGTCTAATAAAAGAGAATGGGTTTTAGGAGAAATAAAATTTATAATTAAAATTATAAAGTGACACAATACGGATTTTGGTATAAAAGGGGCTGGGTATTACATCCACGGCCATGCTATACTTGTTTATTATGCTCATGTTATATTGACATGCTTACATAGTTGTCATTAACATTATCATGTTATAATTGTTCATGTTTTATTTCCATTCATACTATACCACATGTCACCTTGCATATTCATTTATATACTTTCACATCCCACCTTTCTTGGGGACTTACCGAGCGCAAGTTCGCTGACGGGTATTCCACCCATTTCTTCGTTTCCTTAGAATGTTCGTCGGATGATCTAGAGATTGAGGAGATCGAGCCGAGTCAGGAGGATTATTTTTAGCTTGCGGAGCAGACTGACTGCTGGTTCTTTCTTTTCAGCTTTTACTTTCAGTATGCCACTTGTTCAGGCACTTTCTTTTATGTATCTTTGTTTTCAGACATCAAGTATTCAGTTTGAAACTTGTGAAGCTTGGGAATGTAAATGTTTCCCCCGATCAGAGCAAAGCTCTGTTTCAAAAATTCAAAATTTAAATTGAAGCAACGCTTCAGATTCTGTGCGTTGCGCGCTGCGTGTCAAACGCAGATGCGCCGTGCCCTAGGCAGCACACCCCCAATCAGAGCAAAGTTCTGTTTCAAAAACTCAAAATTTAAATTGAAGCAACGCTTCAGATTCTGTGCGCTGCGTGCCACGTGTCAAACGCAGACGCGCTAGTGACAGGTACGCTGCGCCCTTGGCAGCGCACCCCCAATCAGAGCAAAGCTCTGTTTCAAAAACTCAAAATTTAAATTGAAGCAACGTTTCAGATTCTGTGCGTTGCGCGCTGCGTGCCACGTGTCAAACGCATACGCGCTAGCGCCAGGTGCGCTGCGCCCTAGGCGGCGCACCCCTAATCAGAGCAAAGCTCTGTTTCAAAATTTCAAAATTTAAATTGAAGCAACGCTTCAGATTCTGTGCGCTGTGCGCTGCGTCACGTGTCAAACGCAGACGCGCTAGCGCCAGGTGCGCTGCGCCCTAGGCAGCGCACCCCCAATCAGAGCAAAGCTCTGTTTCAAAGTTCAAAATTTAAAAGTTGAAGCAACGCTTCAGATCCAGCGCTCCGCGCTGCGAGCCACGTGTCAAACACAAGTACGCTAGCGCAGCTGCGCTGCGCGCCACGTGTCCAACACGGTGCGCCAGCGCTGGAATTAAAAATTCCCCACCGTCAGATCAAAAGATCTACTAATAATAAATTATTAATTAATCAGAACTAAAATTCTGTTATGGAAAGATCTTTCCAATCTTATTAAAACAAGAAGATTATTTTCTGCAAAACAGAGGCCTTAAGATCAAAGATCCAACGGTGTGAAATATTCCCAAATCAATCAGAGAAAGATCTCTTAAAACTGATTTAATAAATCAATTGGCCCTATATAAAGGCCCTTAGACTTCAAGTCTCAAAAAAAAGAAGAAAAGAGAGAGAAAAACCCTCTGCAAAACTTGGAGAAAAGGAAGAGCAAGCTCTTAGAAAAAAGAAGATTTTTTCTTCATTTTCAAGGTAAAGAACTATGTTCTTGAATGACAGAGATGAAACCATCTCGTAAAAAGAAGAGCCGTCTTCTAAAAAGATCATAGATCTGAAAAAACACCAAGGTTTTTGATAAAAAGAAAAAGATCAAAAGATCTGATCATAAAAAAATAATAGAAGTATTTTACTTCATTCACAGATCTTTGATCTATAAAGGCAGAGCCCTTTTTTATAAAACAAGAACTTTTGTTCTTGGATCTTGAGGCAAAGCCTCCTTTAAGAAGAATATAAACCTGTTCTTTGATCTTAAATTTGATCAGATGTGCTTTGCGCTACTGAAAAGTGCCTTACACTCATGAACTGCGCCTTTGCGCTCCTTGGATCGGCGCTCAGCGCCAAAACATGCCAGGTGTCAACTATAGACACCACTTGCGCTTTGCGCTTCTGAAACAGCGCACTGCGCTCATGGGCTGGCGCTCAGCGCCAAGCGCGCCACGTGTCACTCGCTGGCGCGCCAACAGACTAGTGCAAAGCGCTCATAAATTAAAAACGCAGTGCGCTAATGAACTAGCGCTTAGCGCGACACGTGTCCTCTTTGTGTGCGCTACCTGACAGAAGCGCAATGCGCTCTTTAACTGGCGCAAAGCGCCTGGTGCGCCACGTGGCGCATTGTCAGAACACAATTTGTTCTGATCAAGACAAAAATGACGGAGCCTAATGCCTAGCATTATTAAAAGTGCTGAGCCCAAATAAAGGATTAATAGCCAGAACAAAAATAAAAATGTTAAACATTTTTAATTGTACTTAGCCCAATTCTGGCCATAAGTCCTCAACCTATATTGAACTGAGCACATCTGCTCACAAATATTCAACAGATCTTAGCCCCAAACTGGGCTACGGATCTCTCAAACAATTAACACCGGTTTGAGGGTACATCTCGTTACTTCTCTGATATCTGTCGTTGTAATCCTTCAACGTCGTCAGAGAGGTGACGGGTCCCGGCGACCATACATTTCTACGGACTGTGGGGTCCTTAAACTCATGGACTATGATGTCCTTAACCTCGACCGTGATGTCTTAAAACAAACATCGGACTGTGGGGTCCTTAAACTCATGGACTATGATGTCCTTAACCTCGACCGCGACGTCTTAAAATTAACATCGGACTGTGGGGTCTTTAAACCCACGGACTATGACGTCCTTAACCTCGATCGTGATGTCTTAAAACTAATATCGAACTGTGGGGTCCTTAAACTCTCGGACTGTGGGGTCCTTAAACTCACGGACTAGATATCCTTAACCTTGACTGTGAGGTCCTTAAACTCACGGACTATGATGTCCTTAACCTTGACTGTGAGGTCCTTAAACTCACGGACTATGATGTCCTTAACCTTGACTGTGAGGTCTTTAAACTCACGGACTATGATGTCCTTAACCTTGACTGTGAGGTCCTTAAACTCACGGACTATGATGTCCTTAACCTTGACTGTGGGGTCTTTAAACTCACGGACTATGATGTCCTTAACCTTGACCGAGACGTCTTTAAATTAACGATGGACCACTATGTCCTTAAACTGGTATTGGACCACCATGTCCTTAAACTGGTCATCGACCGCAATGTCCCTAAACTAAACAATTGAGTCCAAATGCTCTGTTGTTGGATCTAAACAATCACGTTAAGTTGATCTTAGTCTGAAATGAGACTAACGTATCCTTAACAAACGTTTAAGTTGATCTTAGTCTCAAGTGAGACTAACGTGTCCTTAAACCTAACCCCCAAACCCAAATATAAGAAAATACGGATTTGGACTAATCCACGTCCTACGGGCGACAACATAAATTAGTCTCCGTATACAATCCACGGGCAACCACAAACAAAACCAACACCCACGACACGAAGTGACCATCTGGAGAAGGAGAAAGTTGTTACCGTGATGCGGTAGCGTAATTAATTGTAGGGGCTTGCGCCTGCAGGGAAGGGCGTCCCCACAATCAAAAAAACCCCTCAAACGAGGGGGAATCTGACAAAGTCTGCTACATCGGCCGCATCCGTTTAAACCTTCGATACATGGTGCCATAAATCAACTTGGCATCTTCGGAGAGGTGGACGGATAGCACCAATTAGCATCTGCCCCCAAATTCAGGCAAGACGGACCTAGACGTTTGTCTTCCCGGTATCCGGCGGTAAACATGAAATATATAAAGTTGGATTTTCATTATCATGTCTTTTCTTGTCATTTTATATTGCTTATAAACGCTTAGCGTATTCGAAAAACGGCCTTCTCAGAATAAATACGGCGCGGGCTTGTCACATATTGTTACCGCTCTTTTGGGAAGCGGGGCGTGACAGAGGGAGTCGACAGCCGGACAATCCAGATCGCCTCTCTCTTAACAGGGGACACCCCCGGAATCCTGATCCAGTTCCTCCGAGATAACTCGGACGTATTCGCTTGGACGCCAACAGACATGCCCGGGATCAACCATGAAGTGATCTCCCACAAGCTTGAGGTCGGCCCGAAGGTCCAGCTTATCCGACAAAAGAAGAAAAGTTTTGCGCCGGTTAAAAAAAAGGCGATAGAAGACGAGGTGGATCGATTGCTCGCCGCCAACTTCATCAAAAATCTGGACTACTCGGATTGGCTGGTGAATGTGGTCATGGTCAAGAAGGCAAATGGGAAATGGCGCATGTGCGTCGATTTCACGGACTTGAACATAGCTTGCCCCAAAGACAACTATCCAATTCCTCGGATAGACCAGCTAGTGGACAGTTCGGCTGGCCACGAATTACTGAGCTTCAGGGACGCTTTCTCCGGTTACAATCAGTTCCGGATGAACCCGGCCGACGACGAACTTACCACCTTCACCACTGACCAGGGAGTCTACTGCTACAAAGTGATGCCCTTCGGACTCAAGAACGCCGGGGTCACGTATCAGCGGCTGGTCAACAAGCTGTTCAAACCGCAGATTGGGAGAAACATGGAAGTCTACGTCGACAGCATGCTCGTAAAATCCGCCTCGTCAGCCGGGCACACTAAAGACCTCGGCGAGACATCTGCGCAAGTACAAGATGAAACTGAATCCAACTAAATGTGCGTTCGGAGTCACCAGTGGGAAGTTCCTTAGGTTCATGGTTACCCACCGAGAAATCGAAGCGAACCCAGAAAAAATCAGCGCCATCCTCAACATGGCAACGCTCAAAAGCAATGTCGATATCATGCGACTCACGGAAAGGGTGGCTGCCCTGAGTCACTTTATGTCCAGATCCGGAGTGAAGTGCCTCCCTTTCTTCAGGGCCGTAAGGAAAATTCCTAAGTTAGAATGCTATGAGGAGTGACAGAACGGTTTCGAAAAACTCAAGGCGCACCTAGCGACCCTGCCGCTTCTCACTCAACCGGTCGAGGGCGACGAGCTATTACTATATCTAGCCGTCTCCGACCTAGTTGTAGGCTCAGTAATCACCGGAGAATTCGAAGGCATACAGAGACCGGTCTACTACGTGAGCCATGTTTTCAAGGACTCAGAAACCATATACCCGGCTATAGAAAAAATAGTCCTAGCGCTTGCCGTTGCCTCCAAGAAACTTTGACACTATTTCCAGGCGCACACGATCCTCGTCCTCACTGAGCGACCTTCGGGGTCTATCCTCGCCTCCCTCGAATCATCAAGTCATCTGGAGAAATGGAGATGGGAGTTATCTCAATTCCACATCAAATACCGGCCCAGACAAGCCATCAAAGCACAGGTCTTAGCCAATTTTGTTGTTGAATGCACCATCCCTACTAAAGGAGGAATGAAAGCGCGGGGCCCCGAACAACGACCCTCGGTCGAGGAGGTGCCCAACCCTATCCCGGACTGGGTACTCTACGTGGACGGATCCTTTACAGAGGAAGGGAGTGGGGTCGGCTTGATCATCCGCGGCCCGGATGAGGCAGAAATGGAGTACTCTCTAAAGCTCGGTTTTAGGGCGTCAAACGACGCCGCGGAATACGAGGCCTTGTTGGCAGGGTTACGAATCGCCTCTGGGGTAGAGCTGAAGACCATCAGTGTATGCAGCAACTCCGCACTAGCCGTCGGCTAAGTAACCGGGCGTTTCGAGGCCCGAAAGCCACTTATGATAAAATACATGGCCGAGATAAAAAGGCTTCGGAAAAATTTCGACGATGTCCATGTGAAGTAAATTCCTAGAAACTTGAACACCCAGACCGACGCCTTGAGCAAGCTCGCTTCTTCCTATTTGGTCAATCATAAAAGAAATATCCTCTTCGAAATCTTGCTACGACCCAGCGTGGAAGATGGAGAGGTAACGCTTCAAATCTACACAACTCAGGAAGAAGGCCAAGATTGGAGAAAGCCCCTCGTGGAATTCCTGAAGGGCGGTGTACTTCCCGAAGACCGGGGAGAAGCTCACCGGCTTCGGGCCAAAGCACGCCATTTCGTCTGGAGCAACGAAAACCTGTACAAGAAGTTATACACTCAGCCTCTGCTCTGGTGCGTTAACCCCTACGAGGCAGACTACGTTCTACGAGAGATACGTGAAGTGGTAGGGGGAGCGCATCAAGGGCCCCGTACCCCGGTCCAGAAGACACTGTTCCAGGGGCACTATTGGTCGAGAATACACCAGGATGCCAAGAAGCTGGTCAGAAAATGCAAGAACCGCCAACTCTTCGGCAGCATACCTCATTTCCCCTCTACCGAGCTAACGCCAGTCAGTTCCCCTTGGCCGTTTGCGCAATGGGGGATGGATATGGTAGGCCAACTCCCCACCGTCACGGGCGGACACAGATACATCCTTGTCGCTGTGGACTACTTCACGAAGTGGATAGAGGTCGTGTCCATTAGGAATCCGGACGCTGCCTTTACGATAAAATTCCTGCAGAACAATATAATCTCCCGATTTGGAATCCCGAGGTGCATAGTTACCGACCATGGGATCAACTTCGAAAACGATAAAGTCAAAGAGTTTTGCAGCGACTACCACATATTGATGAAGTTTGCCGCGGCCGCGCATCCACAATGCAATGGGCATGCCGAAGTAGCGAACTGAGGAGTCATCCGCGGTCTCAGAGCCCGCTTGGAGGGAAGGCAAGGCAACTGGGTCGAGAAACAGCCACGGGTACTATGGGCGTTGCGGACATCGAAAAAGACACTCACAGGAGAAACCCCATTCAGCCTCTGCTACGGTACCGAGGATATGGTCCCCGCGGATATTGGACTGCCCAGTTATAGGGTCGAACACTTTGACGATGAAGCTAACACCTTGGCACTCCGAAGCAACTTGGACATCTTGTTAGAAAAAAGAGATCGAGCGCAAATCAGAGCAGCCGCCTATCATCAGCAAACCGCTCACTACTACAATGCCTGAATTAAACATTGTGTCTTCAAGACGGGTGATCTGTTCTTACGAACAAACGAGTTCATGGACCAAGGGAGACTACATAAATTCTCCCTGAAGTGGGACGAACTATTTCTCGTAACGGAAGTAGTGCCCGGTGGAGCATACCGCCTACAGGACTCCGGGCGGTGTAATTTTCCTCGACCATATAACGCCGAAAAGCTTAAGTTGTATAAATAAACATGTACCCTCTTTTAAATAATGTAATTCCTTTCAACATTAACTAAGTTTTCTGAACTAAGTCCTCTCGCAGAAGTGACTTCTGCACCACCCTGGGTCTCCAGCCCTTTGTTACTTTCCTCAGCCCCGAGACTCCAGGATTGAAAAATAAATATAAAATAAAATAAATTTTAAAAAAAATACGGAAAAGAGGAAAAAGACAATACACCATAATCGAAGACAAATTTATTTATTCGGAGGTATTATGGACTCCTTAGCCTTACAACGATTACAACAGAGGAGGGCGGGGAATAAGAAAACATTGTCGGTGGTACTCAGAAGAAAGCTCCTCCAGCCGAGCCCAAACAGCCTCTGCCCACTCGCCCGCTCACTCTGACGGTACCCGTGGACCCTAGAAGCCACAGACTCTCCGGGGTCCCCATCCCCCGAGCAAGATGCAACGACCAACCTTTGCTGAAAACTCTCAAGAAGAAGGTCCACTGAGCGATCCCGCATGCTCTTCGAGATCAGACCAAGCTCATGGACCGTATGCATTTTATCAAATGTCTCGTCCATCAACTGCGGAGATAGGGTGTTGTACAGACCCGGGGAAGTCCTCCATATCGCTTAGATTAGCACTTGATGGAGAGGAGATCATCGGGGAAGTAAGTGCCCACAGTGGCCCTCCAAGTGGCCTATCACCGCCTCGTACGTCTCTTCGGAATGATCGAGATTATAAAAATACATATCGTCCCGAGAAACGATCTCCTTGATGGTATATATGCGGCCGGTCATCTTCGGGAAACACAAGACTAGGAAGAAACTGATATGAGAATTCGAAGGTGAGACCATACCTTCGGTATTTATAGCCTCAACAAATATCTTCCAACGGCCGAGATCTACTCGTGCAACAATGCAAATCATGGAATATCGCACTTTCCCGATATAGTACTGCCACGTGTCGTCCGTGACGGTCACCATTCCCGCCTTTACGGGTCACGGAAGGTTGAACGACGTCCCAAGAAGAAACTATGGAATTCAGAAAGCCCTCGGCCAGAGGCAGTGAGTAGCTTCCTGCTCGGCTTATCCGCTGAGGGTAGCTTCCTGCCTTACGAAGAAGTGGATCCAAAGCCTTCATCATGAGGCCACCAAGCAGATTCCTACCTGGTCCATCCGCCGAGGGTAGCTTCCTGCCCTATGAAGAAGTGGATCCAAAGCCCTCATCATGAGGCCGCCGAGTAGATTCCTGCTCGGTTCATCCACAACGGGTAGCTTCCTGCCATGCGAAGAAGTGGATCCAAAGCCCTCATCACGAAGCCGTCGAGTAGATTCCTGCTCGGTCTATCCACGATGGGTAGCTTCCTGCCCTGTGAAGGCATGAATTCAAAACACGTGCCAAAAGGCGGCCAAGTTATGTCTTGCTCGGCTCATCCAAGAAGGAATCGAGGGGCGCCGACCTATTCGAACTTGGCTATCGCTCGATTCATACTCGACGCACGATCGTCACCTCGACTCCGGGGAAAGGGAAGACTCCGGTCTTCTTACACTTAGCCATCGCTCGATTCATACTCGATGCATGACCGTCATCTCGACTCTGGGGAAAGGATGGACACCGGTCTACCTGTGCCTAGCCTTTTGCTAGCTTTTACATCGTGCCCGCCTAACACTTGCGAGTTAAAAAGGCCTGCGAGCTAAAAATACATGCGAGATAAAAAGGCTTGCGAGCAAAATATAATTGCGGGACAAAAATACTTGAGCCAAAAAATAATATACTTTATTTACGTTCAAAATTATATACAAGGTATTGCGGGCTTCTCAGCCTTGAAAAAACGCCCGGAGGCTTACAAAATTCAAAAAAAAAAGGGAGGGGGTTGCCTAGACTACCTGCTCGACCTCCACCTCTCCTTGCTCGGCGCCTCCATCGAGGACCACAATGGCGACCTAAGGCTCGGCGCTTCTGCCAGCCGCCTCGCTTTCTACGGCCAGCTCGACGCCATCCCCCCGTGGCGCTTTCTCGGTGAGGGGATACCTTACGCGGAGCTCGTGGTCGTCGAACTCGAGCATGGCCCCTTTGACGGCGTCAAGGGTATTATGCCACCCAACGGCCGCGAAGTCGGCGGGGTCGATATAAAATTGATCAGACGCCTTGTACTCCTCGATGACCCTCTCCGCTGTGCTCTCCGATAGCTTCGCCGCCTCGCAAGCCACCCGAGCGTCCTTTTTGAGAGCGTCCCTCGACCTTTTCATGGCGTCGAAGAGCCCGTTCGCCTCCTCCATCTGGGCATGGATAGCCCGGTTAGATTCAGTCAAGAGCCGATGGGACTCCTTCAGCTTAGAAACCGTCAGGCCCTCGGCGACCAATCTTGAGTCAAGGAGGGCCGCCTTTTCTTCCGCCTGCTGTAGCTGAAGGACAAGCTCTTCTTCTTGCGAAGAAGATTCGCCCGCCTTCTTTATCGCCGGGGTGACCTCCTCAGACTCCATAGCGGTGGAGAGAGCGCAGTGCTGGAGGACCTGAGGAAAACAGGAACCGTGTTAAGAAGCTGAAATAGAGGAAATAATTCTTAAGAAATTTTTGGGGAAAGCTACCGACCTGAACCGCCTCCTGAGTTATTGCGACTACTTGGGCCTTTATGGTGCCCCGGGGAATATTGGTCCCAGCCGTCTTCTCCATGTCCACCAGCAAGCCGTCGGCCATAAATAGCCCTGAGGGCACCTCGATGCAGAAGCCACCCTCCTGCACTTAGATCCTGGCCCGGGGTGGCCGAGAAACCACCCGCTTCTGTCTCTTGAGGGGGGATTCTGTGGGGGGAGCCACCTCCGCCCTAGCCTGAGGCGCCAGGTCTCGCGCATGCTTCTATCCTCCTCCGCGGCGTTCCTCCGGGACGGGGGGTGCTGCGGAAACCTTGGCCGGGGGAGCTTGCCGAGGAGACGCGCTCGGACCTGGTCGGGACGAGCTTGCTGTTGGATATAGTGCCCTCAGAGTCAATTATTGGATCACAGGCACATGATTGCAATGATTGAGGGAGGACCTATGCCGGTAGGACAGTCTTACTCGAGATGATAGTATGCTATCTGGTTTACCTTTATCATCGTGTGCTGCTTTAGATGACCTGACAGGTCGCTATTACACGTTGATAGAGCCCATAGGATTCTTGCTCGACTGCCAGCAGTATGAGGGCGATCATATACGTGAGAGCTGGTAGTCCATAAGCACATCCTTAAAAGGTCCCTAGTCGTGGGAGTTTCGAGACAGGGCATCGATACTCCAGAGTAGACTAGTGTATACAGTCGAGACCCCGACGAGGGGCGGTGGCCGGTCTCACAAGCCACTGGTGTCAGTTGGTTCACCTAAGATGTATACAGGTGCTCATTGGGTTATGAGTACATCGGACAGGACTCGCTGGGAACATGCTAGTTGGTCTTATACCTGATGTCAGATAGCAGTTCCCTGGTGACATGTGTACAGATTAGTTCACCGACACGAGGATCGTCATTTGTCTCGTGTGAGTTCCCACTGTACTTTGATTACTACCCTACCACGCTCAAAGGAGACATGCAAACAGGTTTTAGTTGGGTACAGTCCCGAGCCACATGGAGGCAGTGAGCGGATCTTCAGGGGTTCGTCTCTCCCGATATTGGGGGTGAGGTCGCGCTGTGTCTAGGAGAGCCAGTACATGAAAAGTCCTTGGCCAAGGCAGGAGATTTACTGGTAGGTATTCCAGTAGTATCTCAGGGTGTTCTGGGCTGATCTCTGACACGACTTGTACCGCTTTTGGGGGTCTGACTTTTACCAACCCGCTAGGCCCGCCATGCGATGCTCATAGACGAACGGACCGGGCTGTACGGATATTGTCACTGACAGGCTCAGTAGGGTGTCAGGATGAGTTCGCTCATCGACGTCCCTTTTGGTCAATAGCTGGTGGCCCGTCACGTATTGGCTTATACCTCTGACGTGCTAGTGGTTAAATCCACAACCAAGGTGTTGACGAGTCTTTAGAGTCCCCCACATTCAGTTGCTCAAGTTTTCGGACGAAAAGCTGTAGAGGCCGTATGGAGATATGGCATGGTTCGATCAGATACGTGCGGTATTGCACGGATCATGATCGGACGGGTTTATACTAGCGGGCTTTGGTTTAAGCCGGATCCTAGTATAGTACAGTGTAGATTTTGTCTCATTGCATTTGTATTTCGGTCGGAATACAGATGCGGGTGTGTATGCACAGTATCGGGGTTTTCCTGTAATTTATTATGGGACCAGTTTTTGGAGTTGCCAGTTTGTTTTCCGTTTCGGCCATATTTCTTTGTATCTTTCATTGGCCGAAGATTGGTGGAGGAGGGCTTATTTGCATTTGTGCAAATTAGCTTTTGTGGAGGGTGGTCTTTGCATATTCTTGTGTCATGATGGTTGCACCATCCCTTGACCATTTGACTTCTTCTTCTTTCATGATGGCTTGACCTTTGAAGCAATCATGGTTGTTGATTGGTTGGTGGAGTGAAGTTCTTGCTTTGTGATCATGGTTTTTCATCATCACATTCTCTCTCTCTCTCTCTTGTATTATTCTTGTTAGACTCACTCCCTCATGCTCAACCTCTCCATTGTTTTTTTTGGCCGGCCAAAGAGAAAGGGGGGGCTGAAATTTTGTTTGGGGATTTTTTAGTTCTCTTGTTGCTTGTTAAAAGTCCCAAGTTCACCACAAAATTCTTCTTCTCATCCCCTCCACATTATGGCAACTCCATAACCCCAAAATGAGACATGGTTCTACACTATATTCTACAGCAAATCTTGGGCACGTCGACTCGCCAGCTTCGTGCCCGAGTTGCCTCGGTATAGAGGTGGGAGCCCGTAAAAGAAGCCGGCGACGTGGTGCCCTTCCGGCGACGAGGTGGAGACCGGAGATTCCGCGGGAGATCGGGACGACGACGAGAAGACCGGAGGACTCGGATCACTCGGTATATCTCTCTTCCTATCTTGTAGTTAGCTAGGACTAGTTTAATGGCACGATCCGGGTTTTCGTGCACTTACACTTGCGCCACCGGTTTTCCTTCCTTGGGCCTTGGCAGCTATGGCGGCCATAATTTTCGATCGATCCATGGGCTCTGCGAAAAAACATAAGAAAAAGTTCAACGGCACAGAAACGGCAATAGAATTTTGGCGAAGTCTAAACAGACCGGTAAAAGCCCCAACTTACCCAAAAAATGCGCAGGACTGAGTTCGGCCCAGCTCAGTACCTGCTCGGAGAGCAGGACATTAGCCCGCTGGATCGGTTCCCACCGGGACACTACCCTCGCTTCGGGGGGCGTTCGACTGCCCCACTCTCGGGGAATCGGCCCTATGCCATTGGGTGGGCACAAGCCAATCCTCACCCTCCGGTGGCTCGACGAAGACGAACTTCTCCTTCCATTCGCGGAAGGAAGAAGGGACGATCACTACCCCTGACCCGACCGTTCTACCCTTACGTTTTTTAAATGAAAGATACACCCAGCTCGGCTATTCCTTACTGGTACCGGGATGATTTTTATAGCAAAGAAAAGATAAGAGGATGCTCAAATCGAAGGGGATCCGATCAATTTTTAACCGGACCAGAAATCCGAGGATGATCCTCCACGAGTTTGGCGCTAGCTGGCCCGGGGAAAGACGGAAACAATGGAGCACAGCACAAACCTCAGACGAGAATGGCAGGCGCATCCCTGCCTGGAATGCTTTCAGATATAGAGCAATCTTCTTGCCCCGCACCTGGTCTGACGTCTCACCCTCTCTGGACAGACGGAGTGAATAGCCAAAGGGGATATGGAATCGAGCCCGGATGTCGGAAAGCTCGTCCAGACGATTCATGACTGAGGGCACATCGCGGGTATTCCCGCTCGACGGCGAGAGACAAGGGCGAAACTAGCCCTGGGGGCGAGCCCGACACAGAAGATGTAGATGATGAAGAAGAAGAACTCTCTCGGCTATCTGAAGCTTAGGAGGAGGAAAACCCGCTGGGCTCGACCCTAGAAACTTAGGCCTCATCGTCCGACTCTACCCCTACTACATCCACAAATACATCGGAGGAAGACATCTAACCTGATTCAAGGAAAGGGTTTGCTAAGAAAAATTCAGCGGAAAATCCGACCTAAGAGGAGGTGCGCCTGGAAATTTTCAAACAACGAGAGACAACTAAGGCAAAGTGTCGGCCCTGGGATGGCCCCCTCCTATTTATACACTCCAAAGGGGACATCCTACGGCCCAAATCGACTCCCACCAAAATGAAGCACCTAGAGGCCGTCGAGGCTCCATGTGGCGATCGGCCATTGGAAACACCCTCTCGCGGCAGAAGTCGGAGACAGCCTCTCGCGCCCCGCTAACCAATGTTGGGCACGTGACGCGTAGCCTAACCGACGGTTGAGCGAAACGGCGCCCCTTCTTTAAAAGCGCAGTCATTTCACCGATCCGCTGACGTCACCAAAGATACGCGCGGTAATCGAGGCGTTCCGTGACCTGCCACGCGGGCCTAGTCATCCGAGAAGAGTAGTCGCTAAATGTCCCGCCGTCGTCAGGTAGCCCGGGAATCCTAGGCTGAATCGTTAAAAACCGGGCTTACCACTCTCGACCCTGACCCACAAATAGGTAAAGTGGGGGGCTAGTGATAAGGCTCATGAACGGGAATTCCCTAGATTACGACACGTAGCAGATGACGTGTCGTCCACGTAAGCCCACCAGGCTCCTGGGGGCTACGGAGGTAGAATTAGTATGGTGCCTTGGGGACTTTCCTCGGGGCCTCGTCTCCGGGCTTACACCCCTACTTCTCGCCCCCGAGCCATCCAGCAGCCGAACTTATACCCGCTTTGCTCGTCTCCAAGCTATTGCAGGGCTGGGCTTCCTCGGCCACCTGGCTTGTCTCCGAGCCATCCATCGAGCTAAACTTTCTTGGCTTCCCCGACCAACTGAGAGCGCGGAGCCCAGGAGCCCCTGCCACTGCTTTGTGTATCTCGCCAAAGCGAGATATCCGCCGCCCCACGTTCTGCGTCCCACACTGGCACGTCCCTCCATTACTGAGCGTATCTTGGCATTAATGGACGGATCCTACCATCGATGCGGGCATAACGCAGGGCGTAACGAACGGCGAGGACCTCGCGCCGGCTCGCTCTATACGACCACTATATAAACCCCTCTTTCAGACGACTCGGGTAACTCGAACTCATTCTGATACGCCGCTTCCCTGCTTTTATTCCACGGTACTAATTTGATCATCAGAGGGTCCTACGGTGGTTTCCCATCCCGGGACTTCCCTTGCAGGTAGCTCGGTGTCAACAATATCCAGCAACCTTCTGAGATCCACACAATAATTCTCGTACCCAATCTCAACCGCTCGAAACCGCTCGCAGCTATATCGACGGAAGACAACATCTGAGGAAGATTCCGACCTCCATCACCCCCATACTTCAATATTTTTCTTTTGCCCTCGTAATTAGTATTTATATATAACCCCCTAACTTATAAGTTACCCTTGCAGCCCTCTGCTTCGCTTTTGAAAATGATTCTTGCTCCTTCTCCTCCTCAGCCTTCGCCGCCGCCGCTTTCTTTCTTCTCCTCTCCAACACAGCCATTGCCATCACCATCAAACACCACCGCCATCTTCCTCCTTCTCATCCTCTTCTTCAACCCATCAACGTCCCCTTCTCCTCAACACCATCTTTTTCTTCGACCTACAACCGTCACTGCCACCATCCTTCTTCCACCTCGTCCTCTTCAACCCGCCACTGCCACCGCCACCGCCACCGTCTCTTTCTTCCTCCTCCGCCTTCCCGAGCATCACCGTCGTCCCGCCGTCACCTCCTCCTTTCTCCTCTTCTTCTAGCGGCGGCGGTGATGTTAAAAAGGAGGAGAAAGAAGGAAGTGGCGATGGGGACAGCGGCGATGTCTGAAAAGAAGGAGGAAGAAGGAGGCAGTGATGGGTTGAAGAGGAGGAAATAACGATGTGGCGGCGACAATTGTGGATTGAAGAAGAAGATGGCGGTGATGGTGGCGGCGGCGGCGATGTCGAAGAGGAGGAGGAGGAAGAAGGTGTTGATGAGTTGAAGAAGAAGAGAAAGAGGAAGATGGAGGTGGTGATGATGACGGCGATGATGTTGAAGAGAAGGAGGCGGCGGCGGGACCGCGGCGATGGCCGGGGAGGCAGAGGAGGAAGAATTATCTTCAAAAATGAAGTAGGAGGCTACAAGAGTAACTTATGAATTTAGGAGGGTTACAGGTAAATACCAACCATTGGGGCAGAAAAATATTAAAGTATGCAAACGGCAAAAAAACCCAAATTTAAACTGTCCTCTGTTTTCTTTTAGGCCATCAACTGTAGTCACGTGACAAAGCCCAAACTCCTTATATTTATTGGATCCGGTGCGATACTACTCTCACGGCCCATATCGACCCAATAATGGTTAAATCTCGTTCCTAATCTCAAAACCCTAGATCCCAAACCCTAGCCTCTCTCATCGCAGGGCTTCAAATTTCGCCGCTGCGTTCTAAGATTAAGAGGTAGGGAGATGTCGGATCACGACAGCGATTCAGATGCACCCGAAGAGCTCACCGCCGAAGAGGTCGGTCCCCATCGTCATTTGTAATCGCTTATTTTGCTCTTGTTTGAGCTTTTCCAAACGCAGGCTTTGATTATTTGATGAATAAGTAGCACACCTTTAATAATAATTTTGTTATTAAAACAATCCGTCAATTGATTGATATCAGTGGCGATCTGCAAATTTGTAAATTGCGTCATATAATCTGGCTTGGTGATCTAACCGACTTAGCGAAATGTATATATCTAGCAAATTTACATGCACCCGTCGATTTTTTAAATTAAAAATTGATTGATTTTGTCCTTTTGATTGCAATTTGTAGGGTGTCAAGCAAGATGAAGAGATAAGTAAGATTCAGAAAGAAAATGCAATGAGGTATATTGTTAACCATACACAATCTCAGTATTTGATCAATTTAGTAGTATAGCTTCATGACAATGTCCTATTATATTGCCATTCAAACTGCTTTCTGTTTTCTGATTCGTAGTTGTATCAGCGAGCTTTGTTATGAGCAATGCCACGAAGTTTGATTGATATGATCACTTCTTTTTGAAACTCCATTGATTGCTTATGCTTTCATTTTGGTTCTAGCAACACACTTTCTGGTGGTTATTCACCTGCAAGTTTTCTTCTTTACCTTTTAACATCTCGGCAAACCGGTGATTTTCAGCTATTGAAATATGTATAGAGCTTAATACTTCAGTAGTTCAATTTTGCAAAAGAAGTTCCTTTTATAATTTTTGTGTTTTTTAAGCCAGAAAAATGTTATGAAATAACTGTTCTTTATTGTTTGCGTGGTTGGGGTATTCTTTTCCTCCGTTTTCCTAAATTTGTTGAAGTTCTTACCGTAGTCACAAATTCGTGATTCGGGTATAAATCGGCGAGCTCGAAAATTCGGATTCGTAGAACTATTCGGAAAAAATCGGTAGGTATTCGGGAAAAATCCGGCAAGTGTTCGAGAAATGTTCGGGAAGGATTTCGAGCAAGAAATTAATATATGAGACGCTAGGTTTTGATTTTGTGAATTATTCGCTGTATTTTCGAATAATTCGCGAATAATTCGGGAATTATTCGCGAATTATTCGGTGCGTTCGGCAACGGCGATTAAATCGGACGGCTGATAAAAAATTCGCAAATTATTCGCGGATTATGTGACTATGGTTGTTATATGCTAAATTTGTATAGATATAAACTGAACTAATTCTTTTAGGGTGGCCCGGGAAGGCAAAGAGCGCAGGAGGCAGTGGGGCCAAAGGAAATTAGGTGATGCTCAGAGGAATCCCCCACAAGAATCAGGCGATGCTAGCAGACAAGAAGTTCCAGAAAAGGAAGAGCATCATGAGGGACCAATAATAAAGGGAATGCTTCCCAGCAACATCGTCGATCTTCTTGCAGCTCGTGAAAAGTTTGTTTCCTTTATTTCTTTCACATTAAGAGGTTACTGAGTTGTTTGGTTGTAGTTGTGCTCACTCCAAATAAGTATACCAGTTTGCACTAAATTTCTAAACCAGAAACCTAAAGAATATGGTTGACTGATAGCTACATCATACAACTTCTACTTTAAGCAGTGGTGTAATTAAAAATCTAGTTAGCATTAGTTTTCCTCAGTAAATGGCCTTTGGTTTTGGTAATTAGTTTGCAAAACAATAGGTATTGTATTCTCCAATAAGCTTGTATCCATCTTTTAAGCATGTAGTTGTACTTCTGAACAAGAATTTCACTACCATGGAGAGCCAACAACTTTTAAATCAGTTCGCATGTGCACCAAATATGTGTTACAGCTTGGGCATTTCAAGTAGGAACTTAGGATTGACTGTACATTTTCCAGAACAGAAGAGTAATCCTCACTGAAAATGATTACGTGGCGAACATTGATTGGACAATGACATTGATTTGTTATTCACCATCATTCCCATATATGATATATCTTAGAAGAGGCATGCTTATAGTATGTGCCCAATTTCGCTGGGTTGGGTATTCCCTTCGCCACTGGCTACAGGTTGGGTAGGTTTCATATGCTAGCTAGTAAAGCTTTTTTGGTTTTGAATCATGTACTCAGCATAAATCATATACTGTATGCCTGTGGCGACTTTTGCCATGGAATTTTTTAACTTGAGTCGATCCTTAAAGCCCATCCGCAGTTTCTTGTACCCCAAATAATCGATACTTCAAGGAGTACAAATGAAAATTTGTATATATGAATCCCCAGAGGACAGAGGTACACAAATAGTCTCATGAGCTGCACAACAAAGCTAACTAAAAGCAAGCTATGAGCTATGCAGCATGCAAATTATGACATCGATTTCAACTTTTGTTATGAAGAGATTTATGAAAGAGTTTGCGTACTGATGCCAGCCAATTTCCCAGCCCCTATTTCATTTTATGTATATATATATATGCTTATTATATCGATAATGGATTTACCAAAGGTATTCGTATTTGAAACTTGCATCAGTTGCATAGGTGCAATGATTAAATTGTAGTAGATGGTACCATTGGGGTCAAAATTTACTCCCCAAGTCAAAAAGTCAAAGCCAAAGAGTAGGCCCAAGCCAAAGCAAGTGGACCCTACTGCCGAATACACGTCGGGCCCATGCTCAAACTCAAGCCGGGTCCACGCCCGAACCCAAATCCAAGCAGGTGGGTCCAAACACAGATCGGTTCAAGCTCAAGCATGGGGCCGTCTTTCATCCCAAGAAAATAAGAAATTATAATAAATGTAGAATTTAAATAAATATGCAAAATGTAAAGAAATAGACAAAATGCCAATTATGTAAAGCCCAAGGGATAATATGCAAATGTGTAAGGGTGTTTAAACCCACAAAATGAATGAAATGATAAGTTTTTCTTCCCTCATAAAATTTGTTAGGGTTTTGAGATTCATCAATCCTTCATCTTCTTCCTCAAAGAGAGAGGGAAGCCCAAAATAAAGGAGTGTTCGTTTTGGGTTTCTCCCGTCTCTTTCATCTTCTTTTATCTAAAAACAACCCATTAAAGAGAAACCGTCTCTTTGAGGAAAACCCATCTCAAGAACTTAAGATCCAAAATCAAAACCAAAGAAATGAGCAACTTTTCTTCATCAAATCAAATAATAAGGGATAAGGACCCTCGGGGTGAAAGCCCATGCCTTTCATCCGGGGCAAGTATGTTTTCGAACAAATAAACTCGGTGAAAGCTCATGACTTTCACCACGCCGGCGCCGGATCTTCTTACGAGATCCATAAGAACATGGGTCACAACTTATGGTCCCCATCGTGTGAACACGGGACACACCCTGTGTCCAGCCTCGGGATCCCTTTTGGGATCCCTGTTTCGGGACCCCCTCTGGGTCCCTGTTCCCCAATGGGGTTCCCTGTTTCGGGGCCCCCATTGAGGGGTCCCTATTCAGGACCCCCTGAAAGGGGGCTCCTGATTTCGGGACTCCCTGAAAGGGAGGCTCCCAACTTTAGGACCCCCAATGAGAGGCTCCCGACTTTGGGACCCCCGCAAAGGTGGTCTACTGCTTCGGGACCCCCTAATGGGGTCCATTCAAGTTGTCTTTCGTCACCCTCATTGAGATGGGAATGCACTCGCTTGTCAGGTGTATTACAGATTCCCCCTGCCTAGGGTAGGCCGGTGTTTATTGATTGTGGGGATCCGAATCTCCGGCAGTCGCGGACTAAGCTGCCGTTAATTACCTTTTGCCTTTGGAGTGAGAGAATCTCCGATTGACGGGTCAAACTGGTCACGCGAACTCAATGTGCAGTGTGCGTATGTGTGTGTTTTGAGGGTTTTGGGTATATCAGGGGCCTCATGGAGTTTACGGGGGTCCTGCTACCCGGATAGCGGGCTGTGGGTCAAGAGGGCTAGCAATCCTTTTGTAGGGTGCGGGGCAGCGCCCCGTTAGAAATTTTTGCTAACAGGGGATGTGTTTTGGTTTGGAGCGTGTGTGAAAAAGAGGGGTGAGGAGCGTCCTAAAGACGCGTGAGACAACACGTGACCGCTGGGTGTTCGTTTGTCATGTGGATGGCGCACGGGCGCTAGGCGTTGAACACTCGAGGGATCTTGGAGAAAGGGGTTTAGCTCTTGGGCTGGGAGTTGAACTCTCGAGGGATCTTGGAGTTAAACTCCTAGGGAAGAAATTGGATGTGAATTTGGAGTTAAACTCCCAAAAGGCTTGGATTTCGAGTTAAACTTCTAAGAGGTCTGGATTTGGAGTTAAACTCGTTTGAGGATTTAGATCTTGGAGTTGCTCCTCAAAGATTTAGATCTTGGATGGTGAAAGGATCTTCCTTTTCATCATCTTCGAGCCCTGGACTTCGCTAAGATGGATTCTTTTAAGATGGGTTCCTTCTTCCTATCTTTTTGTTGGATCTTGGAGAAAATGGGCGTTGAAATTAGAAGTCTTCTTTTTAGAGATTTGATGTGAGATCTAAACTCCCCTTCAAGGGTTTTATGGTGAGAAACTATTCCTTTTTGGGAAAAGAAAAGTTAAATTCTTGGTTTAATTCAAAAAAGGAAGAAGGTTTAGAACCTTAAGGAAGAAGAACCCTAATTTTTTAGGGGAATGAATTCTCTTTATTTCATCATAATATTGCCTTATATAGGCTTACAAGTTTATACATAGCCTTTTGGGCTTTACAAAATGGCATTTTCCTTATCTCATGTCCATGTGCTTATTTCTTTTCGCACATGAGTCATGAGTTTTACAAAAAATTGCCTTTTTGCCCATCTATTTTACATTCATGTATGAAAATTACATCAAACTTATTTATTACGTAATTTTCTTCTTGGCATAGAGGAGGCCGTCAGCTTCATGTTCGGGCTCGACTTAGGCATGTGCCCACTTGACCTGGGCTTGGGCCCACTTGGTTTGGGATTGAGTTTGACCTTGATTTGGTCAACCGGGGTGTAAATTTTGACCCCAACAAAGTGCTTTCCATCAATAAATGTACACCGCTCGTATGTGTTGTGTGCATGAAATTGATGGATCTTGTTCGATATGGAGATTGATTCGGTTTGGTTCCCTGTAGACGGTTGGTGCTGCTCTTTTTGCGACTTGGACGGTCGGTGCAGCCCTTTTTGCGATTTGGACGGTCGATGTTTGATTTGACTTGCCCCGCTTTTTACGGTGTCGAGGTAGAAGTTGACTTCCCCCGCTTTTTATGGTGCCGGAGTTGAATTTGACTTGTTTCCGAGGCGGAGCTTGATTCCGCCAGGAAGGCTATTGGTTGACTTGTTTCCGAGGCGGAGCTTGATTCCGACGGGAAGGTCGTTGGTTAACTTGATTCTGAGGTGGAGCTCGATTCCGACGGGATATCATTGGTTGTTTTGCTGATTTGATTTGATTTGGGAGTTTTTTATCCGTCTAGCGGGGCTTTTGAGCCTGGGACTTGGAATTTGGGTTTTTGTTTGGTGTCAGCATCTCTATACTGTAATATGGTATCATGAGCGAATCATCATTTGTCGTGGAGAACATGGGATTTGGGTTGACATCACTATCGCTACACTGAAATATGGTACCAGGAGCGAATCATTTGCCATGAGAGGTGTTGGGGATTTTGGTTTTGGTTTGGCATCAGCACCGGTACACTGGAATGTGGTACCGGGAGCGAATCATCATTTGCCGTGAGGGGATTTCCCTCGTTCCCAGTTTAACGACTTAGGGGTCATCTGTTCCCATTTTAACGACTTAGAGGTCATCTGTTCCCGGTTTAACGACTTAGGGGTCTATTGGATCGAAATTTTAGAATTTTTGGGGTTGGGGTCGGTATCAACGTTGCTAACACTGGAGCACAGGTGCCAGGACCAATTCATCATTTGCCTTTTCTTGTTGTAGAGCGATAGTTTGGGAGACCGGTTTATGTCCCTATCTCCTAAGGCTTTTCAGTTTTATGAACCGTGAGGGTCCCATAAAAGCATTTTCTCCTTACGAGTCGAAAGGATCTCGTAGGTGTATTTTCTTCTTAGGAGTCGTGGGGACCCTCAAGCGTTTTTCCTTCGTGAGTCGTAAGGATCCCACGAAGATGTTTTCTTATGAGTCGAGAGGATCTCGTAAGTTTTGTTCTTTTCATATATCGTGATGGCACATGAGTGGGTCTTCCCAAATGGAGCATAATTCCATAGGCGGAAACCGGTCGCAGGGCTTGTGATTGCGGTGAGGTATGGGTGTGATGAGGATTATTTGAGCCCGTGGATTGTATACGGTAGTCAATTTGGGGACTGGCTGTAGGGCTGAGAGAATTTTGGGAATTTGGATTTTAGTTGGCTTCTGCATCGCTGTACTGGAATATGGTACCAGGACGACTCATCATTTGCCGTTTGGGAATTTGGGGATTTGGTTGGCATCTGCATTACTGCACTGGAATATGGTATCAGGAGCGACTCATCATTCGCCGTTTGGGAATTTGAAGTATTTATTTGTATACAAGTTTTTTTTACCAAGATTGCTTTATCGTTTCAGCTTTTCTTATCACGAAGGTCTCGATTGCCCTATCATTTCGGCTATTTATTCGCGGTTGCTCCATCATTTTGTTTTTTTTTATTTATGTACAAATTTTTTTACACTCCCAGTTTAACGACTTGGGGGCCGACTGTTCTCAGTTTAACGACGTAGAGGTCATCTTTACTGCCTGAGCTCGATTCTGCAGGAACCACGAGCTCTTTTGACTTAATGGCCTGACCGAGCTCTTCATCATCTGGACGAGCCGGTGTTGGATGGCAACAACCACGTCATCGTCATGGCTATAAGGCGTGGAAGGACTTGTTCTTCTGGGCTCCATCATGTAGACTGTATGTGTTGTATACCTGTCTACCGCTTCTTCATTGGTAATGTTGCTCGTTTGGCTTTTGGCTTGTTTTCTTGGTCCGATCTTTTCAGAGAATGGCAGATGATTGAGGACAGCAGGTTCCCGAAGGGCTCCGATCTCTGTTTGTATGAAATTGGCGGTCGCAGCTTGACTGTTTGTTAACACGTCTTTAGACAGTTCTATCTCTCTTACCTTGTATTGCTTTTCGACCCAATCTTTAAAGGCAAAATAGTCTTCAATAGCATGACCTATCACTCTGTGATAGGGGCAATATTTGGGATCGTCGGGCATATTCGCTTCTTGCGGTCTTTTGATTCTGGCAATTGTAGACCTTTTCTTCGGGCGTCCTTGAATATCTTGTGGATTTTGTCCCTTCTAAAGGAATAAACCCTTTCCAGCTTCCTTTTTAGGGGCGATTCTCCTTCCCCACCTAACAATGGCTTTCGAGGTTGGTTGACATTGGGCCCGATTGTCCTTCGCTTATTTCGGTCCGCCGAAGTGTTGAAAGATTCGGCATCGTCGGATTTTCCGCCTTTGCGATTATCGTCCTTTCGGTTTCTCCAAGATTTATTGTTATTTGAGAATCCGAGGAAGGTTCCTGTTTTGAGCTCTCCAACATTTGAACTTTCTTGGTCAGCTCTTGGAATGTCTTAAGACCCGCTGTACATAAGAATGGGACTGTCCAATTGCTGAGCTTCCCAATGAGAAGGCTGACGGACTGGTCTTATTCCAGCGGCGGTTCACACTTGACCGTGAGATTACGCCATCGGGCGATAAAGTCCGTTTTGCTTTCGTTCTTTCTCGGCTTGGTTCTCACAAGGTCAGCAGCAACAACAATTGAGCCTACCTCACAAGGTCAACAATGGAGATTTTATCACCGACACTCATGAATCTTTGCCGAAATAGAGACTTTATTTGGGCAAAAGTAGTGACGGATCCGTCTGGTATGCTCGCGTACCAGTCAAAAGCGATACCGGTCAGGCTGTTGACAAACTGACGAAGAAGGAGTCATTGTTCTATATTTTCGCACGACGCTTTAAAGAGGGCGACATGCTAACTTACGTTTTCCGTCCAATCAAATCTTCCGAATTTAGGAATGACGTAGCCGCTGGGGAACTCGATCAGATCTTACTGTGCAGGATATGGCCGCCTACTACTGCCAATTTCTTTCTGAGCTTCGGTTTCGACCACCAATGTTTTAATCTTGCTGGTGGCCAAATCCATTATCCGATCTTGTGTTAGCGGGATGATGTCATTTGGGGCCAATGCGTCCCCAGAAGCGGAATGTTGCCGGCTTTCGTGCGGCTCTCCCAAACTTGGACCCAAGGGGACATGCATAGGTTGCTTCGGGTCATTATTGCCCTGCTCATGAGTAGAGACCCGTGCTTGATTGGGTGGCTGAGAGGCAACTTGGGCCGTGTGCTGTAAGACAACGTTTGTCAAGTCGTTAATCTTTGAGTAGAGCTTGTCCATCTTCTTGTCTTTACTTCTGAGCAGTTTTTGGAGCTTTTGGAGGAGCTCCTATGCGGTCTTGGGACGGAAGATTGGTTCTTCTCTTTCCGAGCCGACTCCTTATGAACCGAGAGATCTCTCTGCTTATTAGCCTCACTGAAAGGGTTTTCATTATCTTCTAGAGAAGACTGGTTTTGGGAAGTGGCAGCCACATTCACACCAGATTGGATTTGAGATATGGTGGCCCCATCCTTGCTCTTGCTGCGTGTTCCCTCCATGTAGACAGTGTGGATCACATATCCATCCATCTCTTTATCTTTGGCGGCTGATCTTTCGGACAGTCGCTGTAGCCCCTTCTCTTCTTGAAAGGACAGACGACTGAAGACGGTTGGCCTGACTGGGTTCTTGGGTGGCGCTGTCTGGATCGCAGTTTTCTTGACTCTTGCGTTCATGATATTCTTCTGATCCAATTTTCAGCGGTTCAAAAGAGTTAGCGAGTTTTACAGCCGATTCAGCTGTTGTTGTAGGGTAACCCTGTTCTTGGAACCTCTATCTTAGCTTCTCGATTTTGAGGGCTTGGCGGGCATCCGTTATCCAGAAAGCCATTGTGAGTCGATTGACTTGGAGCTTAAAGAAGATACCCGATCGAGCAGTTGTGAAGGGCACCACTCGAGCTTGCTCAAGACGCCTTATTGCTTTGTTGGTGTTGATGGCCTTGCCCCCAGCTGGAGCAACGAAGAGTCGTTTGGAAACGGATTTATGCTCGGGCTGAAGTGCCTTCGTAACCATGACATTTGACATTTTGCCTTTTAAAGCCGGTTTATCCGTCACCAGAGCTTGATGAGTATGAATGGTGTTGGCCGAGACAAATAAAATAGAGCAAAATTGTACCAGCGGTTCCTCCCACTGCCGTCCGAGACTTGTCGGGAGAATCGTTCGAGCATTCGTCTTCATCATGTAGGAGACGGGGGTTGCCTTGAGAGCCGAGTTCATATTTGGAGACATTGCCGAGAATTGATTGCTTGAAAGCTTGCATGAAAGAGCATTATTTTAGTATACACATCGATACGTATGTTGATTGAGTTCGCATGATCATTTAATCCGAAACATGGGAGGAGAGAAAAGGTCCCACCGGGCGTGCCATAATCTGTAGGGTGTTTTTCGTCACCCCATTGAGATGGGAATGCACACGCTTGTCAGGCGTATTACAGATTCCTCTTGCCTAGGGTAGGCCGGGGTTTATTGATTGTGGGGATCCGAATCTCCGGCAGCCGCGGACTAAGCTGCCGTTAATTACCATTTGCCTTTAGAGCGAGAGAACTTCCGATTGACGGGTCAAATTGGTCATGCGAACTCAATGTGTAGTGTGCGTATGTGTGTCTTGAGGGATTTTGGGTATATCGTGGTGGCGCGTGGGCGTCGGATGCCAGCGGGTCACGCGCACGGCTGCTGGAAACACCAGCGGAAGAAGGGGCTTAGCCCTTCGGCTGGGAGTTGAACTCCCGAGGGAACTTGGAGTTAAACTCCTGGGGTAGAAATTGGATGTGGAATTGGAGTTAAACTCCTAAAAGGCTAAACTCCTAAAAGGTCTGTATTTGGAGTTATAACTCCTTCGAGGATTTGGATCTTGGAGTTGAAGATGGTGAAAGGAGCACCCTTTTCGTCCTCTTCGAGCGTTAAACTTTCCTAAAATTGGTTCTTCTGAGATGGGTTCCTTCTTCCTCCTGTTTTTTTGTTGGATCTTGAAGAAAAAAGAGCGTTGAAATTAAAAGTCTCTCTTTTAGAGATTTGATGGGAGATCTGAACTCCCCTATGACGGTTTTATGTTAAAAACTATTCCTTTTTGGGAAAATAAGGGTTAACCTCTTGATTTAATTCAAAAAAGAAGAAGATTTAGAAGCTTGAGGAAGGAGAAGGAGCCACTGAACCCTAATTTTTTAGGGGAATGAATTCTCTTTATTTCGTCATAATGTTGCCTTATATAGGCTTACAAGTTTACACATAGCCCATTGGGCTTTACAAAATGGCATTTTGCCCATCTCATGTCTTGCACATGAGCCATGCGCTTTACAAAAATTTGGCTTTTTGCCCTTCTATTTTACATTCATGCATGAAAGTTATATCAAACTTATTTATTACGTAATTTTCTTCGTGGCATGGGGGAGGCTAGCCGCTGTATGTTCGGGCTTGACTTGGGCATGGGCCCACTTGACCTGGGCTTAGGCCCACTTGGTTTGTGATTGACTTTGACTTTGATTTGGTCAACCGGGATGTAAATTTTGACCCCAGCAGTCCATTGCTTTCGGGACCCCTAAGGGTGCCCTCTGCATCTTACTCTTTATCTTTTCTCCTTCTTGGAGCTCTCCGACGTACTCAAGTCACCTCCCTCCAAATAAATTTTTGTTTCGGGGCGTTGCCCTGAGCCCCGCAAGGGGGCTGCCAGATCTTTTGACCTTCAGCCTGCTGACCAGGTAACGAGACCCCCGTGTGATGGCGTCCGATATGTTCAAAGAGGTCTAAAAGTGTCTTTAAGTCCAATGCATATATCACAGAATGTGTTCGCATGATACACATGACCCGTTAATTAAAGGTTCCTTCGTGTTAAAGCGGGGGGTAATTAACTACAGTTTTGTCTGCGGCTGCCAGAAATTAGAATCCCCACAATCAATAAACCACGTACTGTCATGGGGCCGGGGGAATCTGTACACACCCGAAGCACGTGCGTATCCATCTCAACAGGGTGATGAAAACGCTCTATAGATTCTGGCACGTCTGGTGGGACTTATCTCTTCCCCCATATCTCGGGTCAAGTGATCAAGTGAACCCAGCCAAGACATACATTGTCTATACGGAATCATGGTTCTTCATTCAGATCATCAAATTTCAACAACAAACAACTCTCAACAATAATCAACAATGATGACATTTTGAATACTTGTTAGTCGCAAGTAACGAATGACGATCAGGGTTCGCTCGCCGTTTTTCGCTTCTACCTTGTGTTCGGATGCCAACAAAGAACCGCTTCACATACCTGCCATAAGTTACGTCCGAAATGACATTAAACTAAAATTTATCAAGTTTTCAGGTTACGTCCGAAATGACTTTAAACTAATGTGTTGAATTTGTGGGAAAACAAGCTCAGCTTCTGACGCGACCCTCGTCGCATACACAATCAAGACAACTGGCAGAGTGACTTCTCCACCAAATCACATGTAGCAGGGGCAAGAAATCAAATCCAATTTAGGTCTTGCATATTCTCTTCAATCTCCATCAACGCTCCTATTGCAGAGACTTCAATAAGCTAAATCAACAGACTGGCCTAAAGGTGAAAAAGGCTGAACATCATAACCGCAAGAGTGCTCGAACCAAAGCACAAATCGACGTTTGAACGGCTTTCTATCTCCCTGGGGGCAAAGCTGTTAACTCACAGGGGGTAACAAGACGTCCTAGGCCAGCCCAGACGAGGCCTATGACGACCGCAAATGCAAGTGTCTTCTCTATATTGTTTATCGGTCAGACTAGAACAGTTGTCAAGAAAGCAGATGCCCGCCAAGCTTTCAAAACTGAAAAGTTGAGACAAAAGCGGCTCAGATACAGCCAATAAAAGGGCAAGGGCTCCTGTTCACTTGGAATTCGTGAGGTTCTAAGAACATGGTTACCCCGCGACGGAAGCTAAGTCTGCCGTGAAAATTAACAACTCTTTCGAACCGTTAAAATTAGCGCAGAAGAATGTTATGACCGCGAAGATCAAGAAGACGTCGATTTAAAGGGCTCTGCAAACAGGTGTGTCTAAGCCCCAGAATCCAAAGTATAGCACGGTCTCATCAAAGGTATACCAAGCTTCATTCGCCGTGCAAAATCAAAAGAAAGAACTCAAATAGAGGGTTCCAGCTGCATCCAAAACCTCGGTTGGGCCAACCGCTCTCGGCGCTTGTCCTTCCTTGAAAGGTGCGGACTACAACAATGGTCCAAAAGCCTAGCAAATATCTTTATCAATGATGTGGCAATGGACGGATACACAATTCACACAGTCTATATAGTGAGACCCGAAAAAACAAGCCCCCCCACGCTTCACAACCATGATAAAGATATGATTACCGTTGCCCAATTCCGGATTGGTTCAGAAGACTTTACTCGGGCATCTAGACAAAAAGAACCCACAATTCCTGAAGAGTCAGACGACAGTGATAGCTCGGTCTCCATCCATAAAAATACAGAATGAGCAATGTTCCTAAATCTTCAGAAACAACTTCATGACAGAGACAAGGAGTTGACCAAGGTCTATTCCGAAATTGACGATTTGATGACTATCGTGGCGAACCTCATAACCCAAGTCGTTCGGATGCAGTCGCAACAAACTCAAGCCTCTACCTTCGAACCAGAGACTGACATCTCGAATTGGCCAACAACCATTTTGTCCAGCCTGAAGGTAGGGGATCGTCATGAAAGTCAACCGTCTCCCGCCTCCAGGGAAGTTCTGATACTTGATGGCGTCAAATTGACACAAGACAAAATCAAAGGCAAATCATCGGTGTAGAGTATTTTTCGTCACCCTATTGAGATAGGAATGTGCTCGTTTGTCAGGTGTGTGCAGATTTCCCCTGTTTAGGCTAGGCCGAGTTTATTGATTGCGGGGATCGAAATTTTCGGCAAACGCAGACAAAACTGCCATTAATTACCTCTCGCTTTCGGAGCGAGAGAACCTCCGGTTAACATGTCGAACATACCATGAAAACTCAGTGTGTAATATGCGTGTGTTGTCTTTTTTACTTTTCTAATTTTGGCCCCAAAAGGCTCTTTTGAGTTTCCAAAATTTTGGATCTTGGATCTTGAAGGGATCAAAGCGGTCTTTTTTACTTTTCCAAGGCTTTGGTTTTAGTCTAATGGGTTTTTGGAGATGGGTTTTCCTTCTCCTTCCTCTTCCTTTTTTGTATCTTGATGAGGAGGAAGGGTTGCAAAAATCTCTTCTTTTGGGGATTTGATGGAAGATTCACGCTCCTTTCAGTAGGTTTTGTAGTGTAAATCTATTTATTTTTGAGAAATGAAGGATTTCCCCTTGATTTAATTGAAAAAGAGGAAGATGAACCTTGAGGAGAGAGAAGGCTCAAAACCCTAGAATGGGATGGAATCAAAGTTCTTGATTTCTTCATAATGTTTGTCTTTTATAGGCCCTGCATTTTACATTTTGCCCTTTGGGCTTTATAAAATGGCATTTTGCCTATCTCATGCCTATATGCTCATTTCTTTTTGGACATGAGCCATGAGTTCTACATAATTTGGCTTTTTGCCCGCTTATTTTACCACTTAGCATTTATTTGCGTATAAAAATCTATTTTTTACAGGTTTCTTCTTCGACGGCCGATCGACTTCATTTGGGCTTGAGGCGGTTTGGTCGTCGGCTCAATTGCTTGGGGTCGGATCTGGGTTAGTCAGACCTGGGTCCATTTGGGCGTTGACTTTGACTTTTAATTTTGATTTTCAATTTTGGTAAAGGGATGTAAATTTTGACCCCAACAATTGGTAGCCGAAGCTGAAGTACAGAAATGCCGCATCAATAATGGGAGCCATACCTTGCTGAATTCGATCTTGTGGAATATTCTCGTGGCTATGTCATCCTTAAGTTCAAAAAGTTCAACGGGATGGGCAACGCCGATCAACATATTGCCCACTTCAAGGAATTATGCGGAAACGCATAGAGCAATGATGAGCTGCTTCTACGTCAGTTCATTAAAAGTTTGACCGACTTTGCTTTCTACTGGTACGTAAGTATATCAAACAACTCGGTCAAGATATTTGCTCATATGGAACCGCTGTTCAAACAAAGATTCACGAGTGTCAGTGATAAAATCGCTATTGTTGATCTCCTGAAGACTAAACAGGAGGACAATGAACGTGTCACCGATTATATAAACCGACGGCGTAATCCGAGCGCCAAATAGGAACCGTTATGACAAGAGCAAGCCACCTGCCTAATCAGGGGAAATATCGAGAACAGGATGACTCCCTCTTATGCACGCCAGGCCTCAACTTTTCGGGAGATGACTGAAAGAGTCCAGGCGTTGGAACACGCAAATCTCGAGTCTGCCCCGGACTTCCAAATTAGTAAGCAATCCATGTACCAAAAGGAAAACAGCTGTAAAGACGAAAGTTCCAGCAATACCAACTCTTTCATCTACTGGCCGGGGTAAGCAAACAATGGGCGGACCGAAAACCGACCGACCTCGAAAGCCAGCATTGGGGCGGAACCGACTTTGACAGAGAGAAGAAAATCTACTCTTTCAGAAAGGATAAAGTCCGCAAGATATTTAAGAATGCCTTGAACAACGGTCTGCGGCTGCCTATGCCAAAGAGACCGCACGAAGCGAAAATGACTGGTAATCTCGACTATTGTCTATATTATAGAGTGTTGGGACATACAATCGATGACTGTGATGTCTTCAAAAATTGGATCGAGAACTGATACAAGGCCGGAGAATTCTCACCTTCTTCCGGTGCGCTGGCGAACAATCAAGCTGCGACTGTCAACGTTATACAAACAGAAGCCGAGATCCTCCGGGAGCAAACAACTCAATGGTCCATCTAAAAAAATGCCTCGTGTATGCCGCAACTTTCATGGGACATACGGTTGTCTAAAAGACGAAGGGAGTATTGAGGCTTTTTCAAGGAAAGCCCGAGATTAAATAAGAGGATCAAATAAGGCCTGCTGTCTCGTCTGTCGATCCGACTTCATCAAATTCAAACTCCAAAAATCTCAAATAACTTTGCAACAAAGCGTCAACAAGGCCAAACAAAGAATAAACACAACATTGACTCCTAAGTCGTTAAACTGGGAAATTGAAAGAAAAAAAGTAAAGGAAAAGAAAGAGGGTTAGTTCAGAAGCAAAAAAGGGAACGACTGAAAACCTGAAAAGACTTCGTGAGTAAAAACAGCAGGACTACTCGCAGGTTTGCGAAAACCCGAAGGGACACAAACTCAAATCCTTTCAAATGACGAATGATGAGTCGTTGATGAGACCCTATTCTAGTGTAGCGATGCAAACGCCAACCAAAGCCCAAATTCTAAATCCTCCAATGACAAATGACGGTTCGCTCTTGAAACCGTACTTGAGTGTTAGCGATTCTTATGTCAACTAAAAATTCAAATTCTCAATCCTTCAACAGCGAATGACGAGTCGCTCTTGATACTATTTTAGAGGCAGCGATGCAGACGTCGGACAGAAATTTCAAAATCTATAAATCTTCCAAAGACAAATGATGAGTCACTCCCGGTAACACTCTAGTGATAGTGATGCAGACACCAACAAAGATCCAAATCCCCAAACTTCTCCAACGACAAATGATGAATTGCTGCGGCACCCGTGCTCCAGCGTTACCAACATTGATGCCAGTCCAGACTTCAAAAATTTAACCTCCAACTCCAAAATCTAGTTCCAAATTTTATTCAAAATTCTCAATTTCAAATCCAACTCAATCCAAATCCTGACTGAAATACAGACAAGGTCCAAATTTCACTCCCAAAATCCGGACCTTCATGTCCTAATTTAAATCTCAACTCAAATTCAAATCCCTCCAACCGGAAAGGCGTAAATTCTAAACCAAATCCCTAATTCAAATCCTTTGAGTGTAGATGATAAGCCACTTGTAGAATCATACTTTTAAACATTCCGTTTAAGATGACGTTAAACATTCATGTTCCAAATCAAAACACCAAAATATTCGTCTAAGATGACGTTAAACTTCAAAATTCCTAAATTTCCGTTTAAGATGACGTTAATCATAAAAAAATTCCAAAATCTCCAAAAACCTTATGTCTAAGTAGACGTTAAACAAAATCTTCCGTCTGAGTAGACGTTAAACCAAGCACTTTTGTCTAGATAGACGTTAAACAAAATCTTTCCTCTACATAGAAGTTAAACCAAGCTCTCCGTCTAGGCATACGTTAAACAAATTCTTCCGTCTAGACAGACGGTAAACCAAATCTTCCGTCTAGGCAGACATTAAACAATCCCTGACGTTAAACAAAACCCTCCGTCTAGATAGACGTTAAACTAAACATTCCGTCTAAGTAGACGTTAAGCAAACCCCCCGTCTAAGAGACGTTAAATATCCTGTCTATGATGACAATGAACCTCATCGTGTGGCAAACTTGGAGAGTCGTTGGCTCCATTCTCAGATTAAATCAAGCTGACCAATGACCTTCCCGTCGGAATTAAGCTCCGTCTCGGAATCAAGTCAACTAATGACCTTCTTGTCGGAATCAACCTCCGTTTAGGAATCAACCTCCTGTCGGAATAAAGCTCCGTCTCGGAACCAACCTTTGCGTCGGAACCAACCCCCTTTTCGAAACCAACCTTTGCGTCGGAACCAACCCCCGTCTCAGAACCAACCCCAGTCGGAATCAAGATCCGTCTCGGAATCAGCCTCTGCGTCGGAATCAAGTCAACCAATGACTTTCCTGTCGGAATCAAGTCAACCAACTGCCTCCCTCGTCGAAATGAAGCTCAGTCTCGGAATCAAGTCAACCAACTGCCTCCCCCGTTGGAATCAAGTTTCGTCTCGGAATATCTGCTTCTGTTTCGGGATCAAGCCTCGCCTCGGAGTATCTGCCTTCCCTATCGGAATCAAGCTTCGTCTCGGAATATCCGTCTCAGCGTCGGGATCAAGCCTCGCCTCGAAGTGTCTGTCTTTCCTGTTGGAATCAAGCTCCGCATCAGAATATCTGCCTCTGTGTCGGGATCAAGCCTCCTTATCAGAATCAAGCTCCGCCTCAGGATATCTGCCTATGTGTCGGGATCAAACATCGTCTCGGAATATCTGCCTTTGCATCGGAATCGTGCTCCGTCTCGGAACGATCCTTACGTCGGAAGCCCAACAATAACGACTCCTTCGTCGGAAATAACAAACGACCCCTGCGTCGGAAATAACAAACGACCCCTGCGTCGGTAGCAAACAATAACGACCTCTACGTCGGAAGCACAAGAATAACAACCTCTATGTGAGAGTGACCCTTACGTCGAAACCAACGATCTCCACGTCGTAAAAATGGATCAACTCAGCCTCTCCATGAAGGAAGATCCATCAATTTCATGCACACGATCCATACATGTGGTATGCATTTATTGATGGGGGGCACTTTGTTGGAATCAAAATTTACATCATAAGTCATAGTCAAAGAGTAGGCCTAAACCAAAGCAAGCGGACTCTTTGTCGATCCACGCCTGTCCACACCCACACTCAAGCCGGGTCCATGCCTGAACCCAAGTCCAAGCAGGTGGGCCCAAGCCTAGACCGGTCCAAGCTTAAGCATGGGACCGGCCCCATACCAATAAAATAAGAAATTATAATAAATGTAATATATACCAATAAAATAAGAAATTATAATAAATGTAATATTTAAAAAAAATGTGCAAAATGTAAAGAAATAGGCAAAATGCAATTATGTAAAGCCTAAGGGTTAATATGCAAATGTGTAAGGGTATTTAAACCCTCCAAACAAATGAAATGATAAGTTTTTCTACTCTCATAAATTTATTAGGGTTTTCAGTCTCCATCAAGAAAGAGGCAATCCTCTTTCTCTTTCATCTTCTTCCTCGAGGAGAGAGGGAAACCCAAAAGAAAAGAGAATTTCTTTTGGTTTTCATTATTCTCCTCCTACCCAAAAACAACTCATTAAAGAGAACCCGTCTCTTTAAGAAAACCCCATCTCAAGAACTCAAGATCTAAGACCAAAACAAAAAAAAAGCAACGTTTCTTCAGCAAATCGGATAATAAGGGAGGATCCTCAGGGTGAAAGCGCATGGCTTTCATTTCGGACAAGCATATTTTCGAACAAATAAACTCGGTGGCATTCACCACGCTAGCGCCGGATCTCCCTACGAGTTCCATGGAAACATGGGTCGCAACCCATGTTCCCCATCGTGTGAACACGGGACACACCCCATGTTCAGCCCTGGGATCGTTTCGGGACCACCTCTGGGATCCTTGTTCCAGACCCCCCAAAGAGGGTTCCCGCTCCCTGTTACGGAACCCCCGGCGTGGTTCCCTGTTTCGGAACCCCTAGGGAGGTTCTCGACTTTGGGATCCCCCAATGGGAGACTGCCGACTTCGGGCCCCCCCCAAAGAGGGTCCACCGCTTCGAGACCCCATAACGGGGTCCATTGCTTTCGAAACCCCCCAAAAAGGGTCTCCCTGCTTACTCTACCTCTTTTCCCTTTCTCGGAGCTTTCCGACGCACTCAAGTCATCTCTTTCCAAATAAATTTTTGTTTAGGGGCTCTGTCCCGAGCTCCGCAAGGGGTTGATCATGAGCCTGCTGACCGGGCAACGGGACCCCATGTGATGGCCCCTGATATGTTCAAAAAGGCCTAAAAGTGTTTTCAAGCACGATGCACATATCACAGAATGAGTTCGCATGACCCGTGAATTGGAGGTTCCCTCGCTTTAAAGTGGGGTAATTAACGGCAGTTTTGTCCGCGGCTGCCGGAGATTAGAATCTCCACAATCAATAAACTCCTGCCTGTCATGGGGATAGGGGAATCTGTACACACCTGAAGCACGTGTGGACCCGTCTCAACATGTGACGAAAAACACTCTATATGTACAATGAGGATAGAGGTATATCTACGCGAGCACAGACGATCGATGAAGGCAGCCAATAATGGCATGTTGGTGTTAATCTAATCGAGAAACACCCCTGGATATAGAAGAATGCTAGAACAGATCCAACCGGCCCAAAAGGTTGGGATAAAGGCCGTTGTACTCATACTTCATACTTTAGTAGGGGTTAGCTGCTCCTAGTTTAACAGTTCCTGCTGGTTTTCTATGTAAAAGCGACTATATCCTGTATAAATTACTTCCGTTATTTGTACACATGTTCTTGTTATCGACTACTGATTGCAAAAATTTTGAGAACGGCTTCAACTTTGCAGGAAAACCTTTTCATCAGATTCTGAAGAGGAGATTGTGAATCTTAAACCCACCACCAAAAAGAAAAGGCAGAAATTATCTGGGTATGTTTCCCAATCCTCTTATCACGCATCTTTTATTCATACCTGCAATTCTTTTTCTTAACAAAATTGTAATGTTTGTTAGGCCTGAAACCGTGCTTCTGAAGGATATACCAGCTGCCCAGTGCCTAGAGAACTCCATGGAATTTCTAAAGAGGAGGAAGATGCAAATTCCAAGATCTTCATCGGTTTTGAAAAACTCAAACCAGGCTTTGCGCCTTCTTTCGCGTGGGAGCCTGTCGAGCAAGAGTTAAGATTTTTGCTAATTTCAGTGAAGCTAGCCCCCTCGGAGACCCTGAAGTTTATTAGAGCAGCATTTTGACTTTTTTTTAAGGCTTTAGTTATTTATGCTGGGTTTTTTATGCATACGAAGAATAATTGATAGAGGGGGGAGATTTCAGTGTTTTGATTTTGAGCATCTAAAGGGTGATTACAACTAAAAGAGTTGTTTTGTATCTTTAATTTTTATTTTTAAATGTAATTGCATTTTATGGTGACTGTTCTTGTTATGATTTGTGAGATTATTAAGGTTTTGCCTGGTCTGAAATCTGGAAGGGTTGGCTGTAATAAAATCATTTGACGAAAGGAGAATGGAAAAACTTATTTTTCAAATTAAATTACTGTTTATGAGAGCTGCACCCAAAAGAATAGGGGAGTTATCTTTTTCCACATTTTTCTATCTTTCTTCAACGAAAAGTCAAACAGTAGCTTACCAGGCAAGGATATAAATAAAAGTCAATAGGGCTGATCTTAATGTTGATAAAATGGGGGTAAATTGCTTAATTAATCCTTTAATGTTTCATCACTTCAGTGAGAAATTTTATGGCGGTTGCTGCATAATTAGTCATCTGCTAACTGCTTATGTTGCAACCAATCATATCTTACCGCTTGGATGTTTATATGTAATATGGTGCTTTTGCAATTAAATCCAAACTCTTGAAAAAAAATCAATGAGTACGGGATACACTTTTTGAAAAAGCCACAGAAAAAAATTACAATCTCTTTTTTGAAAAGGTGAAGAGCTATATCATAAAAAAAAAGGGAGGCAAAATGCAACGGAGAGAGAGAAATCAGAGATAGCATGAGAAACCGTAGTTGCGTCATAGATTAAAAAACCCTAGTTCTTTGCCCTTAGAGGGCGAGAGGCAACCTTTAATCTAAAATTAATTTCGTATGTTTTCTTCAATTATAATCTCTTTTTTATCTTTGGCTTTTTGGATGATTAGATCATTAATCTCCCAATTGATTGGAAATTAATTTTGTACTTAATGAGGAATTTTTAGGATCTTATGAAAACGACGACTTATGGGTTTTGTCAACTAACAAAAAAATGATTTTTTAAAAAAATATTCTGGTGACGATTGTATTAAATAATTCATTCTTTATCAATAGCACTAGACTTTGGAGTGATTTAATGAATAAAGCAAGAAAAGATGTGACTTTTCCTTGATTTTTATCTCCCCTTATTTTAATGATTTTTTTCTTGATTGGTTTTTTCTCCAGCATTTTCAAAATAAGAGGCCGCACTTAGTTAATTTTTTCCTCTTTTGATTGTTTTTTCGTTGTTGATTTTTCTAAGAGAAATCTGATCCTTAATAGATTAAAGGGTTTGATTTAATTGCAAAAGTACCATATTACATGTAGGCATCAAAATGATAAAAATATGATTAGTTGTAACGTAACCAGTCAGTAAATGACTAGTTATGCAGCAACCACCATTAAAATTCTCTTTGTGATTTATGATATTTTATCTTCTATAATTTTTTCCTTTTATTTAAACATTAAATTTTATATATCGATGATTCCAAAAATATGCCCGCAAACAACGTTAAACTTTGTGAAACACCATTTTTAGAAAATTGTGGGTTGCATGATTGCAAAATGCGGTTTCGTTTTAACGTTCCAAAACCTTGTCGCAAAACTAGGACTCTGAATCAAAGATTTTCTGTTTTCATGTGAATTAAATTGACAGCCCAACCATGCGATCCGAGCCCATTCAAACTCGGGTCGTGTTCAGCTACCCCTATATAAACCGGATTGCATTCCGTACCCGAATCAGACTCGAACCCAACAATAAACGTAGATTACAGCAAAATAATTCTCTGAAAACTCAAATAAATCAAAAGGCCACACGAAAGTCTCTCTCATCTCTCTCTCTCTGAGATTGGACCGATCGAAGACGAACTTGGGGAGGATCGAAGGGAATAGATCCAATCAAATTTTCCACAGATGCCAGGCGAGTATCTTTACTTCTTACATCCAATTTTTGATTCTAATATCTGGTCGTAGGATTTCGATTCTTTGTCTGAAATTAACTAGGGCTTTCTTTGCAGTTGTTGAAGATCATAATACTCATTCTAATAAAAAAATTCTGTGAAAATTTAACTATCATGCATCAAAAGACTAGATTGAAGTAAAAGATGTTGTATTGATCTTGTTCTATTTGATTGGATGTTTTTATTTGGGTGTTGGAATTCTAAGCATTAGAACAAGACTTTGTTTCTTTTGATTTTATTTTTTTAGTTTAGATCCTGAGCTCATTTAAGTTAGATGCATTGCCAAATTTCTGGTGGCACAAATGGATTTAATTGCTTTCTAAATCCCAGTAAGTTGGTGTGTTAGGACAGTTAAAGATGAATTTCTCCTCAAAAAAGCTATTGTGTGCCTAGTGTGTTGTTTTGAAATCCAAAAGCTTGGATACCAAGATGGCAGCAAATGTGTCAGCAGGTTGATCTTCTCGATATACACTAAATAAGCAGGATAGATTCACGATAAAATGAAATATTTGAAAGTGGGATGGTCTGGGGAACATATTAAGGTAGCTGTATGATATGAGATGCTTTCTAATTAGATGCCGATATTATTTCCAGTTCTGTCATCGTTTTGTATTAGCTCTAGGCGTAATATTTAAGCGTGTTTAGATTGCTGTTAACAGAACATTGGGTTTCACACGAATTTCCTTTATTTCAGTTAGGAATTTTATTGGTAGTGAGATTAATAAAAACATCCTTCAAAGGCCACTTTGGATTATTGCAGTCTTCAGAAAATTAATGATTATGCCATTACATGTCATGCCAAACCTTGAATATATCAGTTTCAACTAATCCTACTAGAGATTAAGCTCCTGAAGATATCAATTTGCAGAACATGTATTGAAAGGACACTGAATTTTAATTTATATTGCTTCTTTGTTTGCAGAACCTTGAAAATCAAGGATTGCTCTGGTAGAAAAGGAGTCATAAAAAAGACTACTTCGCGATCTGTTTTCGAAGTCTATATTTGTTGATTTTCCTCTCAAGAATCCTGGTATATATAACCGGAAAGATGCTAGAAAAGATTGGCTTGCCTCCAAAACCATCACTGCGAGGTGGAAACTGGGTGGTTGATGCTTCTCATTGCCAGGGTTGCTCTTCCCAATTCACCTTTATTAATCGAAAGGTACTACCTTCTATCTGGAATAGTAGTGTTTCTATTATTATTGTTTTGAGTGATGTAAATCTTTATTATTATTATTTTTTAATGTAAGGTCCAGAGCATAGGAACACTTTTGTAATATGCTGATACACTGACAAGTAAATATCACTTAGTATGATACAATTTCATTATCACGAGGAGTCGTGAATTTTCACGTAGAATTTCTAAGTACTTTGTTAAGCGCTTACACATATCTTGAAATTTCAGTAATCTTTAAATTTTTATTTAATAGACGCCACGTCTATAGTCTTATATAATAGACACAACCTTTTTGTAGTGATGGGTATTATGTCGTTTTCCCCAACTTTTCATGTCCGTTAACTAGCTGACAACTTTACACCTGAATTATGTAAACATAATTCTAGTTCCATTAAAGTTAATAAACTTCTGTTATGTTGAGAAAAGAGCTTCAGATAATGCTGAATCGAGTATGATATCAATCTTTTGCAAGGGCTTGCTGTGTACTTATACATATTATACTTGCCTTTCTATATAAAACCCTCCTTCCTTTATGTTGATTCTTTTGGCTTTGATTTTAGCATCATTGTCGTAGATGTGGAGGCTTGTTTTGTAATAGCTGCACTCAGCAGAGAACGGTTTTACGTGGACAAGGTGACTCTCCAGTTCGAATATGTAACCCTTGTAAAAGTCTAGAGGATGCAGCACGGTTTGAGCTGAGACATGGGAAAAATAGAGCTGCAAAAGGCAAGTATCTAATCTTGCTGACATTTATTAATCATGTTCTGCTTTCTCTTTTAAAGGTCATTATAATTAAGAAGGGGCGAAATTACTAGTTTTGGTATGTGAGTACAGCTTTCCTTTTTAAGCTTGTATTGCTCTTTCTGTTTCCCCTTTCTTGCTTCCAATCCTACGAGTGTTGGAAAAATATTCATGAAGAATTTTCTTGGAGGAATATCTTATTAACGGGAGGTGGCGAATGAATGATATTAATTAGTCTTTTGCTGGGACCACGGTTATATGAGCTCCATTTGATAGTAAGCGCTCTTAGTTACATATAACTCATTGATCGAATAGCAAACTAGACATTGTTGTGCCTCTTATCTAACAAGAGTTTATAATTCTCCTTGATACTGTATAAAGCTTTAGAGTTACAATACAACCTGTGTCTGTAATGCAAACTAAAATAAGATTAAATTAGTACATGTGGACATATTTGCACACAACGCTTTAACTATGGTCTATATTATTTTCTATACAGGGACCTCGAAACAAGTACAAAAACCAGAAGAAGAAATCTTTCATCAGATTCTTGGAACCGACGGGAAGCAAGAATCGCATACTGATATGATTTCTGATCTCTTAAGAACTTCAAGTAGTGCTTCCTCCTCGAGTTTGAATGAAGAGCATATAGATTTTGGGTCCACTACTCCAGAAGAATTGCGTCAACAAGCAGTGGAGGAGAAGAATAAATACAGGATTCTAAAGGGAGAAGGAAAAAATGAAGAAGCCCTTCAAGCTTTTAAGTGTAGTAAAGAACTCGAGAGGCAAGCTGGGGCTTTAGAGATTGCAATAAGAAAGAATCGGAGAATGGCTTCAAAATCTTCAAGCTTGGCTAGTGTGGTTTCCAACCCCAAAAAAGATGACTCTGAAGAGTCCACTAATAAAAAAAGAGCTTCTTCCCAGAAGGGAAAAGAAGAAAAAAGTGATCTCTCAGCTGAACTGAGAGATTTGGGTTGGTCTGATGCTGATCTTAATGGCGCAGAGAAGAAACCTGTAAATTTGAGCTTGGAGGGTGAACTGTCAAATCTTATTGGAGAAATCAGTCAAAGATCTAATGTCAGTAGGAAAACAAATAGCATTGACAAGTCTCAAGTCGTTGTTATCAAGAGAAAGGCACTTCAGCTGAAGCGAGAAGGGAAGCTCGCTGAAGCAAAGGAGGAACTGAAGAGGGCTAAAATTTTAGAAAAGCAACTAGAAGAACAGGAACTTTTAGGTGACGAGGGTGAAGATTCAGATGACGAGCTTTCTGCATTAATCCGGAGCTTGGATGATGAGAAGCATGATAACCTACTCTTGAACCGTGCACAAATTCCTAGCATCAACTTTGATAACTTCTTGGGTGTTGGTGATGATATAACATTTAATGATAATTTTGATGTGACTGATAATGATATGAATGATCCAGAGTTAGCTTCTGCCTTGAAATCATTCGGATGGTCAGAAGAGGACGATGAACAGATTTCTCAATCGAATCCTTTAGACCGAGAATCATTGCAACGCGAATTGCTTACTCTGAAAAGGGAAGCCCTTAACCAAAAACGTGAAGGTAATGTGGCTGAAGCAATGTCACTACTCAAAAAAGCTAAACTTCTAGAGAAGGATTTGGAGACAATGCAGGTTGATGTTCAAAGAGATGAGGCATCCAATGAAGAAAGTGTTGTGAAATTACCAGCAAAAAATAAGTTAGCAATTCAGAAAGAACTATTGGCTTTGAAGAAGAAGGCGCTTGCATTAAGAAGGGAAGGGCGAGTAGAGGAAGCAGATGAAGAATTGAAGAAAGGGAAGGCTCTTGAGCAACAATTAGAAGCAATGGAAAATGCACCAAACAGACCTGCCCCTAAATTAGGCACGAAGAATTTGGGAATTCCAGTGAGCCCGCCTGGGAATTTAGATCTAGGTGATGAAGGAGTTGATGCCGAGGTAACAGAGCAAGACATGCAAGATCCAGCATTGATGTCAGTTTTGAAGAACATGGGATGGAATGATGATGATGCTGAGCCTGTTAGCATGAGAAATAACAAAATTCAAGAAATTCCTCCCAAACTACCTCGTAGGAGTAAAACAGAGATTCAACGAGAATTGTTAGGGGTAAAAAGGAAAGCCTTCACATTAAGGCGTCAAGGTAAAACCGAGGAAGCAGAAGAAGAGCTCGAAAGGACTAAGGTTCTTGAAGAGCAGTTAGCAGATATGGAAGCCTCTTTGAATTTGAAGTATGCTGTGATTGAATCACATGATATAGAGCCTTCGGTTCCTCAAGCTAAAACTGATAATTTACAGAAAGCAGATGGAGGCTCATCATTGCTTGTTATAGACAGAAAACCAAAGGATGAAGAAATTGGCTTAAGTAGAAATAACTATGACGGTGCAATTATGCTGTCGACAATCGAGAAACCAAAGTCAAATGATTTTCCTATCGATAAATTTTCTCCTCCAACTGCTCCAGTCCCTTGTATACCTAAAAATTCTGAAGTTGAGGGCGAGGTCTCTCTTTCTCCAAATGAAAATGTATTAGCACATAAAAGGAAGGCCATTGCACTGAAAAGAGAAGGGAAATTGGTTGAAGCTCGAGTAGAGTTGAGAAAAGCAAAACTCCTCGAGAACGGCCTAGAAGCTGAACATCTTCAATCTCTCGCACCGGAAGCATCTTCTGCTGTACAAGAGAGCAAAACTAATGAGCAAGTCAAAAAGCCCTTATCAGGCCGAGACCGCTTCAAGACGCAGCAAGAGTCTCTCGCTCACAAGCGCAACGCTCTAAAGCTTCATAGAGAAGGAAAGATAGAGGAATCAGAGGCCGAGTTTGAATTGGCCAAGTCATTGGAGAGCCAGTTAGAAGAGTCTGGCACCCAAGGATCAAGCACCAGTGCAAATGTCGATGACGTGGGTGTCGAGGATTTGATCGATCCCCAGCTCATGTCGGCCCTTAAATCAATTGGGTGGCAAGATGGAGATATTGGTGCACAACCCTCGAAGAAACCAGAGCCAAAGCAAAATTTAGAGAAAAACGAGCGGAGTCATCTTGAAGAGACGATAAAGGCTGAAAAAATTAGGGCGCTCAACTTGAAAAGGGAAGGAAAACAAGTCGAGGCTTTGGAAGCACTTCGCTCTGCGAAGCGACTTGAGAAGAAGCTTGGTTCATTGGCTTAATGCGTGGGTTTCTAATTCTTTAGTTTTGTAAAAATATGTCATGATTTGTATGCATGGTGGTGTATTTTAGATTCATTGAGAGGCTTCAAAAGCTCCCTGAAGGTATAATTGGATTTTATTAATAAACTCAAATATTTTGGGAGCGAATGTAAACCGGGTGATGTTTCTGAGCTAGGATGAAAGTTGATCGTTATACATACAAGTTGCATAGAGCTATGTGTGAAGGACAAATATGCTCCCGCACTTCCTTAACACAGATTTGATTAAGTAGCTGGCATAAAATTTATTATAATTATTATTTTTATGGATCGAAACGAAGTCAACCCCTCCCGGACAAAATTTATTATAATTTATTACAATTATTATTTAACATAGTGTCACTTTTTAAAAGTTGACAAACGGCATGTAAATGTACTGAAAGCCAATGCTTGACAAAACAAGAGATAATCATAATCTGATTAATACTCAGATTAATCCAATCCAATCAGTTTTTACCAAGTCCCAAACAAAGATAGGTCTCCTTAAAAACTTAATTTAATTTTATTTTATTGAGTAGGACAGGACGTCTTGTCCTGTTTTTTACTTCCTGCTGCTTTTTACTTCCTGAAAAGAAAATTTATTTTATATCCAACATATGATGTACACTTATACCTGTGGCTTGATAAGATTGCCAGCTTTTAGAAAGCATATAGCAGAAATATTAAATTTTTTCTAGTGCATGTAAAATATCAAATCCTTTGTAGTCTAGTTGGTAAGGATACTCAGCTCTCTTCCGTGAAACCCAGGTTTCAGGTCCCACCCAACATCACACTGCCTTCAGTTTCTTCCAATTCTTTTCTTTCATGGTTTTCCTTCACATTGCCCTTTCTATGGGCCTGTTTGAGGATTTGTTATGATTTTGACCGTGGAATCTTAGGATTCCATAATTTTGTGTTTGGTTGGAGAATTTGGATTTTTAGGATTTCTTTGTTTTTTATGGAGGGCTCACCACAAAACATGTATTCCTGAATCCCAAAATTTTTTAAGGATTTTCAAGGATTCATTGTATTTTTAGATGGGACCCGCGTACTTTATTTATTTAATAATTCTCTCTCTATCTATCTATTTCTAAAATCCTCAAATCCAAATCCCATTTTATTTTAACCAACCAAACAAAGATTACAAGAGTCTACAAATCCAATACTAGAAATCCAAAACCAACCAAATAACAAATTACCAAATCCAGAAATTTTCAACCCTGCTATTTTGGAATCCAAATTTCATAATCTTGCAACCAAACAGGCCCTAATTAACCATGTCAACCAAACAAGGTTATGCCTTTCCCTCTAATTTCTCTTTCCTTTTAACCCTAATTTTATCCTCTATTGTTCTAAGCTTGTTATTTTTTATCTTTTTAAATTGTTACTTTTTTCCATTTTATAGTTGGGATGGCGAAACCCTTGAAACAAGCCAAGGTGGACAAGAAGGAATACGATGAGGTATCATTCGATCCCATGCGTTATCCGATTGTTTTCAATTGTGTGTTGCTTGATTTAACTGAAGTTTGTTACGATGTGACAATAACTCATGCATTCCGTCCAATTTGCATGAAAAATTTAAACTTTTCACACCTCCATCTTGGATCTAATATCTAGATAACAAACTTTTATAGAGACTAAGACACCGATCATGATAATTTTTTTTGATAGCTGGTAATTGCAATGGACTCATTAGATATTCAATCGCTAGCATATAAAAAGAAAATCGTTTTATTTGCTAATATTTTTTCCCTTCGAAATGTTGAATTTTACAGCAACAACAATATAAGATCTTTATTCAAAAGTTCCCTTTATAAGCTAGCTACACTATACATGCTGGTTACGTCTGTCCCCAGCCTAGACTATACTGCCAACCTATGTAGCACGGGTTCGGATACGGATACGGATTCGCGGATTCGCAATTTTCCAAAAACCTAGGATACGAGATACATTTTTATATCGATTGTAAATTAACTAAATATGAATATATATTAAGGTATACATACCAATTTATAATAATATAAATAAATAATGGAATTATGTTAGATAATCAATACGCTTTCAAACTTTTGAATGCCTTAATTTTTGAGAGAAAGAATAGGTGTGTCGATTCGAGAGAGCTTGGTGAGACATTTATAAGTCCAAATGAATCCGAAAGAATCCGAGAGTTTTGGACCCCGATCGGAGACGATTCGTGAGGCATATACAAGTATCTGTGCTTCATAGCTACCAACACTCGGTAGCTAGCTTAAGCATCTGTTTATGATATTTTGTAAACATTTTTGTGATTCTCCCTCGTCTTATTGTCAACGGAAGGATCATCCTTTCTCCCCCTTGAAATGCTGTATTTTGGTCTGTTGTCACTCTCCGTAACAACAGTCTAATTTATTCTCACTTAAATTTTCTTAGACATGCACTTTCTTGATTGTTCAATGGTCTGATATGGAAGCATTGCTTATAAATAAGCTTAACTTGTAACTTGGGAGGAGTTTATGTCATTGGTTACATAAAACTTCAGAAGCCAGAAGCCGTTTGTTTTATGATAGTTTATGGACCCTTTCTTGATTGTCTTATGCTAAATTATGGAAACGATCTTTCTGTCCGGTGCTTTTGTAATTGTTGCAAACTCATTTATGAAATTATCTCTCTTGTTATATGTGCTAATTTCTGCAGCACTTATGCTGTAGGTTGAACAACCAACGATTAGATATGGAATCGCCAATAAATGTATAATTTTATCGCTATGTAAAGGTACTACATGCGCCGCTAGTTTTATAGTGACATTCGCAGTGAGAGAAGTGACGCTGGAAAAAACTTAGATTGGCGTCACCCATTACTTAAGGATCTGTTTCATTCAATCAAATGAAGCGCATCAGATTATCACCAATGCATCAACAACCTACATCAAATTTACATGCAAGACCAAGCGTCCAAAAAAAAGAGGAGAAAGAAAAAGAAAAAAAGGAACATTTCCCATGCTTTTTGAAAGGCAGGGAATATTTTTATTAAAAGAATTCATTGAAATGCCTATATTGCCGTGGATTGCCTTTAGCGATTCTGATTGAGGAAAGTCAAAACAGTAACCTTCCATGAGCAGTATCAATATCTCCGTCGTTGTCAGGGCAACTCGCTGCTCCTGCCCTGGGGGAGGAGTAACATCAGGCGTCTTTTCGGACTCCGCGAACTTCAATTTGGCGTTTCCCCATTTATTTCACAAGTGGGGGCAGCCATTCAAGGGGCTCTTCATTTTCTTAATCAAACCGGCTTAATTACTGACAAGCTCAGAGGTGGTACGTGTCATGCTTCGCTTCCCAAAATACGGAATACGGGAAGCGACTAGACCAGCCATGCTCCTACGGTCAAGAAAAAATTCCGCCATAGTTACACTTCGGGTTCTAGCATTATATGGTAATCAGTAAACACATCACAGAAGTAAAAAAAAATGCATCACTAGGTTATTACATCAACTTTTATTGTTCACAGTTCACAATAGTTCAACTGAAAAGGAAACTATTAACCAAGTGCGAATACAAGATTATTTTTAGGGAAAGCAGTAAAAGTGCTGAAAGTAAGCCGTCTAGATCTTTGCAAGTTCGAACGGTAGATCTAATTCTTGAGCGGCGTTCTCTCCAAACTCTAAGCATGCATACTCAGGTCGTCAGAGCGACGCAATAGCAAATATATAATAGCAATATAATAAAACATGGAATGAAAGATAATACAGTGGAGACAGTGAATGCAGGTAATCAATGTATCAATGATCAATGTAGTATATGATCTATGTTCTTAGTGGTCTCTAGGTCAATTTGAAATCGAACTGTGGAAAAGAGTATCATGCTTAACGAGGGTCTCGGGCGTATCCGAAACTACGGCCCACTGTTGCCCGGGACATAACTCTGTCAGTCGGACCGCTAAGTCTATAACCTAAAATATATATAAGAGTCGTTATTCGAATGATCATCTTCTAAATCGCTAAACCTTGCAAAATACAACTTCCATTCCACTCGATTTTCTTTTTTTTTTTCCTCAGATTTCAATAATTATATGTATGGGGCTAGTTGTGCTCAATTACGCATCAATAACACTGTTTTATTCACTTTTCACTGTACGGTTCACTTTCAGGAATCATTCATTTATTATCGACGTACTTGACACAACTAATCCGATACCACTCACGTTCGACAATACAATAATCATTAAGAATCAATAAGAGTGTTCGCTATCACTAAAGATGTCACAGTCGGGTAAGTATGTGAATTATGCCACTGATCAAGTCATGTACAATACGAATCACAACGTGCATTGTGAGTTCAGAAAAAATTATATTAAATTGTATGATCATAATTAGGTGAAATGATACGAAAGGTGTAGAAAGCAAACTTTAACAGCAATCCAACAAAATTGATTTCAGGTCAATCGGGTTTTAGGCTTGCGAGTTATGGTCATTTCATTTTACGTGTTCTCTGCTGGAAATTCAATTTCTGAACCGAAAGTCCGTTTCGTAATACGTTTTACTCCATGTTGGGATCACAATTAGACGACGCTACTATCCAACTAATTGTAGGGCTATAAGTTAACTTTACAGCGCGGAAAACGGATCAATAATAGTCGTCTTGGTTTAGAAGTTATGATCAGTTTCCTGATGAAGGGTGCAAACTGAAATGACAGAAATCTGCCGTACATGTCATCTATTTAAAACATGTTTAAAATACCAAATGATACTGGAATTCAGTGAAACCAGTACCATTGGAAAGCTAAAACAATTGTCTACGTATCGGTAAATGGCTCCGCCCACTATCACAATTAAACAGTAAGGCTACAGGTGAGTTAAGGCATGTTTAAGGGGTGAATTCTTGCTCTGGACTGCAATCCAAAGTCAGGTAAGTTCTCTGTTTTCGATATTCGGAGGATATATTTAACAGTAAAAATATATATCATGTTAAAGATTATGCAGTACACTTAGCAACGAACCCAAGTACGCTGCGATTGGATTTTTTTGGAATTAATTATGAATTTATTGGTGTTAAGTATTCGGTAAAACGCAAGTTTCGATATTGAAGCTAGGGAGTCACTTTATGTGTGAAAACGATATCGATTTGCCACCAAATTTCCACAGAGTGTTTGTTAACAGTATTAGGGTCTAAACATCATGAGTTCCACCATTTTAGATTTTATTTTCGCATAAGGTTCGCATCGAGCACTTAACACATCATTTCGAAACTATAGCGGATTTGGTTTATCTCATACACATGAACGGGATTCGATCCCTGCGAACTTTATATATCAACCACGGTGATGGAGCTCCTTTTCGGGCCTCCGTCAGATGTTGTCTTCCGTAGATCTCGCGGTGAACTTAGCTGATTATCTTTCGTTGCGTGTGGGTCTCAATGGGTTTTTGGAGGAAAATGTGAGGTGAGGAAACTGTTGCCGAGTACCTGCAAAAAAGTCCCGGGATGGTTTGGTACCACCAAGGACCCTCCGACGCTCAAGTTAGTGATGAGATCTGAGCAGAGTAACGGCATAAAAGTGTAAAAAAATGGCTTACTTGACCCCTTTGTGATGGGGGTTTATATAGCGGCGGAGCACGCAGCAACGGGCGCGAGAATCTCGCCGGCGGTTACGCCCCCCGACGTCACGCCCGCGTAGAAAGCGGATCGCCCATTAACGGGGATCGTGATGGCGTGGGACGTGGGATGTTGTTGGCGTAGAATCTGTGCATGGCGAGATTCGCGGATCGGCGGTTACGCCTATGAGCGGTGGCCTCGGTCAGAGGGCCGAGGAAGACGGTCTCGGCCGGGGGCTCGGGGACGAGCGAAGAGGCCGAGGAGCCCTGGCCCTGTGACAGCTCAGCGTGAGCCATGGGACCGAGGAGACCAACCTGCAGGGAGCCCTGAGGAGGATCAGCTTGTGTTTGCAGGTCGGGTAAAGGGTGGCCTGGTCGGCCCCCGTGGGCCCCTTCTTCTGAGTTTTAGGGCACGTCACCCGCCACGTGTCATGATCTTGGGGATCGCCAATATTGAGCACTATCATTAGCCTCCCACTCTTGTCCCGACCAGATAGTGGTCGGGTCAGGAGTGGACTGCCGGGCCTCCCGAGGTGAGATCCCTTCTAGGGTTTCGTCGGGACGGGCCGTCGGTTGTCCTTTCCGCTAGCGAATCGAGGCGAGATATTTGCATTTAAAGAAGGTGCGCCGGTTCGTGTACTCTGCAGTCGAAGCGATGGTCCACGTGTCGAGCGTCGATTAGCCGATGCGACGTGCGCAGGTCTGCGGTGTCTGATGGGACGCGGTCCAGCGCTGGGCTGCCACGTGGAACGATCGGAGCCGCTGGGCGCAAGGAGCCGTTTCGGCGGGAGATGATGGGAGCCGTTGGATGAGGCCGAATGCGGCAACAAATATGGGTGGGGTCCGCCCCACGGCCCTTACTCTTTCATATTTTCTTCTTCCAAGCCTCAGCTGCTCGGCGCTCGTCTCCCCCCTTTCGCTTTCAACCTTTGAGGAATTTCTTTTCCCAGGTTAGATGTCTTCCTCTGTAAAATCAGTAGACGTTGTAGGAGTAGATGCTAGGGTTCCTTTAGATGTGTCTGAGTCTTCTCGGGAAGCAGGGGCTGGACCCTCCCCCCGGGGCTGTGAGGCGGGGGCCGCCTCCAGGGAGGAGGCGGCAGATGTGGCCCCCAACACCTCGTGCTGGGTGAGGCATGAGGATGAGCTCGCCAGAGCTCGCCAATGCTCGGGCTCGCTTCCACATTCCCCCGCGCTACACACTCCGTCTGGCCGAGGAGGGAGAGAGGGCAGACCAGGTACGGGGCAGGGAGATTGCCCTATATTTGGAAGCTTTTTGGGGCGGAATGCGCCTGCCCTTCTCTCCCGAGATCATCGCCGCTCTGAACTTCTTCGGTTTGGCCCCCGGCCAGTTATTGCCGAACTCGTGGAGGATTCTCCTTGGGTTCTTGATCTGCCTGAGACTGCAGGCGGTTCCTTTCAGTCTTTCCCTTCTCGATTCCTCCCTTGTTTTCAAGAGTCACCCTGGTGGTCGTGCTGGCGACCCGAGATGGGTTTACTTTACTTTTAGGAAGCGGCCCGGGGTCGTTGCCGGGACCGGGGTCGTGGCCTTGCCTTCCTCCATTCATGATTGGAAAAAGAAATTTTTCTTCGTCTCCCCTCTCGAGGGTGAGAATTGGCCAGTGCCCACCAAATGGTCAAGAGAGAAGTGTTTGCCGGGGAACCAGTCCGACGACCCCGCCGCGGTGAGAGTGGCGTCGTGGGAGCCCATCCCTCGACATGACGTGCTGCTGTCCGAGAGGGTCTTGAGCTGGGCCGGGCTTAGCCCCGTCGAGTTCGTCGGTAAGTTAGGCTTGCTTTCTGGGTTTATATTTTACTCGTGTTGCTGATTAGTTGGGTGTTTGTTTCGTACAGGATCCATGGACTTTGGCTCCCTCCGAGATTCTATGCGCCAGCCGAGGCAGCCTACCAGGGCCGGCGGCGCCGGTTCTTCTCGGGCGCAGCCCGTCCCGGCTCCTACCGCCTCGGTGGCGGCTCCCCGAGGACGCTCGGCGGCGGATCCTGCCCCGGGCCCCAGCAGAGCATCGGGTAAGAAGCGGGCCCTTATTCTGGAGGATACAGCCTCGGAAGAGGAGATCAGCTCCCCCTCGGAGCCGCTCAAGAGGAGTTTTCGGAGACCTTCCCGGGGCCGGTCTTCGCCGACCGTAGTGGAGGAAGGGGGGCTCCGGTTCACGGTGCTGTCAGGGCTGTTGGTCGCGGACAGCCTCCTGCACGAAATAGAGATCTCGGCCGGGGGTCGGGTTCCTGGGGAAACCCTCAGGGCTCAGTTGGTGTCGATCGCCCAAGAGTCTGTGCAGGTAAGCCCCCAGCGCATTGTGAGATTTGGTGTCTCCTTCATTTCTCTGATCTTTTTTATGTCTTCCCAGGTTCTCCAGCACGTGGCCCTCGCCCTTCGCATGTAGACCGAGGTGGTAGCCCCGGCAGTGGAGGCCGTGGACCAGCTCGCTACGTTGCAAGAGAGCTCCAGGAGAGAGCAGGAGGCGATGTCGACGAAGATCGCCGCCTTGGAGGGCGAGGTGGATGCCGGGAAAAGGGAGGTCGCCCGGCATCGCGAGGTCGCCGCGATCGCCGAGGGCAAGCTCGAGGACTCCCAGGTGCTCGCCGGAAACCTGAAGAGGACGGTGAAGGCCCTCCGAAAGGAGCTGGGGGCGGCGGCCTAGGCCTTTAAGTCGGCTGAATCGAGGGCCGTGGCGCGCTATAAGGGGTCGAAGGATTTTTATGACGACCTGGCCGTGGCCACGGCCCGCATTTGGCACGACGCCCTCGATGCCGTCAAGTCTCGGATGCTGGGGTTCGACGACGTGGATCTCCGGGACGAGTTCCCCTTCATGGGCGCCGACGAGCAAGGGGGAGAGGCTCCCGGCGAGGAGGTGGCCGAGGACCCAGCGCCCCAAGTGGTGGAGGTCGAGGACCTCGAGGTCGCGCCCGGACCCGAGGTGTAGAGCCCCCGTTCTCCTATCTTCATTTTGTTTTTCTTTTGAATTTTGTAAGTCTGGGGAGCCCAAAAAATACCTTTTGTAAAAAAAAACCTGTCTTTGGCAGTAGTAATAAAGTTTTTCTCAGCTCCATAGAATTGCGTTCTGCCATCTGTTTGTGAAGAATGCTTGTGGAATATTTTTTGCCTGTACCGTTGTGCTTTTACGTCAGGTTGGCCATCTGTCTAGCGATCGTCCATCGAGTTGTCTGCAATCACTTGCCGACGAGCGCTTCTGAGGAGGTATCTGCCTGGGCCCCGGAGTCGAGGGAAGATCGTTTAGACTTGGACAGACCTGACGCTTGTCACTGGGGTCTCGGGTCCTCCGCGGCCATAGAGCATCTCTGATTCCGAGCATTGGTCACTATCCGGGGGTGGCTGGGCAGGGTAGCTGCCCCGTCACCTTTTGCAAAGGCTTTATGCTTCCTGGCGCGGTGGTAGGGGAGTTGCCCATCAAGGGTGGCCGAGCAGGGAGCTGCTCGGTTGCCTCTTGCGAGGGCTTGAGTCTTTAGCGTTTGAGGGGTTGTAAGAGGCCCACTAAGGATGTCCGGGCAGCGGAGCTGCGCGGCGGCCTCTGGGCGAGGGCTTTGACCTCTGGCGTCGTGGGTAGGCAACTACCAGCCTGGGATGAACGAGCGGGGCGGCCGCTTCTTTCCTGGCGTCGCGGGTAGGGAGCTACCAGCCGGAGTTTTTACCGAGCAGGGTAGCTGCTCGGTTGCCTCTTGCGAGGGCTTTGATCCTTCAGGACGGGGACCGAGCAGGGTTACTGCCCAGTTCCTCTTGGCGAGGAATTTGATCCTTGTCGGTTGTGGTAGGAAGCTACCAGCCGGGGATAGCCGAGCGAGGACCCGACTGCCTCTGGGAAGACTTTGGTCCTTGGCGCGGGAAGAGCTATAAGGCTGTAAGAAGCCTACCAAGGACCCTTGGCCGGGCAGGGTTACTGCCCGGTACCTCTTGGCGAGGGCTTTTATCCTGAAAGATAGCTGAGCGAGGGAACCTCGGGCTCGACTGCCTCTGAGAGGGCTTTTTGATCTCCGGCGTTGTGGCAGGGACGCTGCCCGTTGGGGATAGCCGAGCGAGGGAACCTCAGGCTCGACTGCCTTTGAGAGGAATTTTTGATCCCCGGCGTTGTGGCCGGGAAGCTGCCCGCTGGGGATAGCCGAGAGAGAGAACCTCGGGCTCGACTGCCTCCGGGAGGGCTTTTTGATCCCCGGCGTTGAGGAAAGGAAGCTGCCCGTTGGGGACGACCGAGCAGGGTAGCTGCTGGGTTGAATCTTTGACGAGGTGTACCCGCCTGTCCTGCTGTAGGTGCGGGGAATGGGAACGGTCGGGGCGATGGCGCTCGTAGCCAGTGCATTGAACGCGGGGGGAGGCGAAGCGCTAAGGGCGCGCCGCTTCGACTTCACCGGAGAAGGCTCGATGGCTGCCGCGTGGCGGTGTAGGGTTCCTAGGCACTCTTACAAGGGTCTATAAGGTATCAACCATGTCCGATTTAAAATTTAGACGTGCCAAACAACCCAAAGCGAGAATCTTTGCTAGATAATTAGGGTTACACATGCAAGTAAATATCTTTACAACTAAGAGAGAGAGATTACAACCTTTGTAGTCCGCTCCTTCGCTTCATAAGCTCCGAGTAGAAATTCCTTCGCCGCGATCCATGATCTCCCGAACTCAAGAGAGGCTCCACAACCCGAATGATCCATGTTAGCTTGTTGTTTTCCTTTTCTCCGATGATCTATCTTGAAGTTTGTTTAACTCAAGCTCTCACTCACTAATCAAGTAAACACCCTAATCTAATTGGCTAGATTAGATGAGAATGATGAAGTAGGATTTATACTCTCGTTTATTATCAAATTCTCACACTAAATCATCACTAAAGAAAAACCTAGAAATTTTTTGTGAGCTCAAGGAAGAAGAAGATGAAGGAATTTTCTTTTGTGATGAATAATGAATATTAGTTAATCATTACCAATGCAACCATGGTAGATAATGAGAAGGCTAACCATTGTAGAGACATAACCATAGTCAAAGGGTTTGGGTTGGGTTAACAATGACTCCACAAGAATACAAAGAGAAAAGATAAAATCAAAGCTTCATGAAGCTTCATGAAAGCTCATGAAAAAGCTAACCCAAATGCTAACCCTAATCCAAACCCTAACTAGGTTAAACTCAACAAATCATGTTGCATTTGTAATCCTAACTTATTACAATATTATATATCACATATACAATATTTAATGTAACAAAAGAAAATAATACAATTAACATATATCGCATATATATCAATGTATTACCCGGTGAGAAAATGAATCAATAAAGCGAGCCAATATTAGATAATGTAATGCAATATATCATATATATAATTATACATTAAATTATCGAATTAACACTTGATCCGACAATCCGGCTATATCGAATATAACCGACTAATATTTCATGTACCGATTCATCGAATCAACATTTGATCCGATGATCCGGCTCATATCAAAATATCGCGAGAATTCAATACGGTATCCCATATCGTATTATCCTCGGTCCTGCACATATCACATATGTGCCCCTACTCCGTTTTGCCTGAGTCAAGAAACCTCTGTGTAGGACTCTAAAGAATCGTAAATACGCTGGCAGTAGGTGATGATCATATCAAACACCCACAAGCTGCAAGCGGTTAGCTAAACGTAACAGCCACCCAGGTATTGAGCGATCGAAGATCAACAAACAAGCATGTACATTCTCCTGTGAATCCAATCAGTAACACTCCCGTACAGCCCGGTCTCTTCGTCTAATATGTTGCATATCTAGTCTAGGGGTCGTATACGTCAGATCCCAGTAACCGATAAGTCGTGTCGATGTGAGGCTCATAACAGATCGAGAAACTACTGATAACACTTACCAGTAAATCTCTATATCAGCCCTGGCCAGGGACTTCCAGTTATAGCCAATCGAACACAGCACAACATCAACTCCCTATACCGGGAGAGACGAATTCCCTCCTATCGCTCATTACCTCCATGTGATTCGGGACTGCACCCAAAAGCCACCGTTTTGCACGCCCACTTGGACGTGGTAAGGTGGAAATCAAAACACAGTGGGAATCACACAAGACTCTATGACGATCTCGGGTCTACAGATTACCCTGTACCAGTGGCACCGGAGAACTGCCATCTGACGTGAGGTATAATACCATCTGGGAGTTCTCGGCGAGTCCGTCCAGTGTACCCAGTCTCCACTGAGCACCCGTACACCATCCTTGATGTCAAACACCGATGGATATGGAATCATCCATCGCCCATCATATGGGTCAAGATGCGTATACGCTAGTCTACTCTGGTGTATCGATGCCCTGTCTCGATACACTCTCGACTAGAAACAGTTATAGGATGCACTCATCGACTACCCTGGCCCCACTAGTATGATCTCATCATAGTCCCAGTAGTCGAGTACACATCCTAAGGGCTTTATCAACATGTGAGAGTAAGACATTAAACTAATATAAGTCAACATGTTAAGATAAAGTGAAACCAAATAGCATACTATCATATTGAGCAAGAAAGTCCTCTCTCTATATATTCAAGCATCCATTATAATATACATCATATGTACAACAATGGCCTCTAGGGCATATATATAACTAACAATCTCCCACTTGCACTTAGGCCAGCTGTTGTAGTATCTCATACCTAGCATCCCGAATAATCTCTCAAACTGTATCTGGGGAATGGCCTTCGTGAGTGGATCCGCAGTGTTGTCCTTCGTATCTACTCTCCTGACCCTGATCTCCTGGCGATCAACTATCTCCCTGATCAGGTGATACCGCCTCAGAATATGTCTGGACTTCTGATGGGACCTGGGTTCCTTGGCCAAAGCCACAGCTCCATTGTTATCGCAATACAGAGGTATTGGATGTTCAATGGATGGAACCACACCAAGTTCACTAATGAACTTCTTTATCCAGACAGCCTCTTTGGCAGCATCGTTGGCAGCGATGTATTCAGCCTCCATCGTCGAGTCTGCAACGGTATCCTGTTTGGAACTCTTCCAACATACCGTCCCTCCATTGAGGGTAAAGACAAATCCCGAGTGCGACTTAGAGTCGTCCTTATCACTTTGGAAGCTGGAATCGGTAAAGGACTCCACCTGGAGTTCTCCGTTACCATACACCAAGAACATCTCCTTAGTTCTTCGCAAGTACTTAAGAATGTTCTTCACAGCTGTCCAGTGACTCTCTCCAGGATCTGCTTGATACCGACTCACTACACTTAGTGAGTATGCTATATCGGGTCTCGTACATAGCATCGCATACATGATAGAGCCTACTGCCGAAGCATAGGGTATCCCTTGCATGCGAGCTCTCTCCAAATCAGTCTTGGGAGATATCTCTTTGGAGAGAGTGAGTCCAGAGATCGTGGGTTGGTTACCACGCTTGGATTCTTCCATACTAAACCTCTTTAGTATGGTGTCAATGTACCTGGATTGGGACAATCCCAGTATCCGTTTAGATCTATCTCTATAGATCATAATTCCCAGTATGCAGGAGGCATCACCTAGATCTTTCATTGGGAATCTTTTTGATAAGAAGAGCTTGACTGATTGCAGCATAGAAACATCATTTCCTATCAAGAGTATGCCATCGACGTACAATACGAGGAAGACAACCTTACTCTCTGCAACTTTCTTATAAATACAAGGTTCATCTACGTTTTTGATGAAGCCAAACTCTTTGACTACAACATCGAAGCAGATGTTCCAACTCCGCGATGCTTGCTTTAACCCATAGATGGATTTAAGCAGTTTGCACACTTTTCCGCTGCTCCCACTATCTACGAAGCCCTCTGGCTGAGTCATGTACACGCACTCTTCTAAATCACCGTTTAGAAAGGCGGCCTTAACATCCATTTGCCAGATTTCGTAGTCATGGTATGTAGCAATGGCAAGTAAGATCCGGATGGACTTAAGTATAGCCACTGGAGAAAATGTTTCGTCATAATCCACACCTGGTCGTTGACGAAAACCTTTTGCAACAAGTCTAGCTTTGAAAGTCTTAACTTTTCCATCTACACCAATTTTCTTTTTAAAGATCCACCTGCTCCCAATGGGTTTTACCCCTTCAGGAGCATTTTCCAAAGTCCATACTTTGTTGGTGTACATGGATTCCATCTCAGATTGTATTGAATCCAGCCATTTCACAGAGTCACCACTCGTGATGGCCTGCTCGAGACTTGTCGGGTCATCATCTTTCATGATGCAATCCTCGCTCCCACCATCAATGAGAAAACCGTAGTATCTCTCAGGTGGATGAAAAACCCTGCTAGATCGGCGGAGAAGCTAGGGTTCGTCGGGTACTACTGAATCCTCTGGCTCCAATAAATCATCAGTTGTAGTTTGTGGTGCTGGAATCTCTTCCAGCTCTACCTCTTTGCCACTAATTTCTTTTGCAAGAAATTCCTTTTCTAAAATGGTGGCATATTGAGAAACAAACACCTTTTGTTCCTCACCGTGGTAGAAGATATATCCATAGGAATCTTTTGGATATCGTACAAACTTACATAGACCTGATCTTGCCTTGAGCTTGTCCGGATTTTGCTTTTTAATATAGGCCGGACAACCCCATATCTTAACTCGTTTAAGAGACGGTCTCTTCCCATTCCAAATTTCATATGGAGTGGTAGGCACTGATTTAGTTGGAACTCTATTCAATAGGTGGCTGTCTCCAGCGCATAACCCCAAAAGGAGATAGGTAACTCAGCAGTGCTCATCATAGAGCGCACCATATCCAATAGGGTGCGATTCCTCCGCTCCGATACACCGTTGTGCTGTGGTGTATAAGGAGGAGTAAGTTGAGAGAGAATCCCATTCTCTTTTAGATAATCCCGGAACTCATTGCTCAAGTATTCTCCTCCTCGATCAGATCGAAGGATTTTAATACTTTTGCTCGTTTGGTTCTCTACTTCGTGCTTATATTCTCTGAATTTCTCAAAAGCTTCAGACTTGTGTTTCATCAGGAACATAGGCCCGAATCTAGAGAGATCGTCAGTGAATGTAATAAAGTAAGAAGAACCGTTCCTGGCATGTGTAGACATGGTACCGCATACATCACTATGTACCGGCCCTAAGATTTCGGTAACTCTTTCTCCGTGTCCACTAAACGGAGTTTTGGTCATTTTGTCTTTGAGACATGAATGGTAAGTTTCATAAGATGATAATTCGAACGGATTTAAATATCCATCCTTATATAACTTAGCTAGTCGTGTCGTATTGATATGACCAAGTCTACAATACCACAAGAAGGATTCGTTCATTTCTGAACTTTTCCTCTTGTGTGTGTTTTGTATATTAAGAACTGTATTTTGATTGAGAATGAATATGCCATTATGTAACGAGCCTGAACCAATCAACTTTTGATTTAGGAAGATGTTCATAACATTTTCCTGTACTACAAAATTATATCCTTCTTTACTTAATAAAAAAACTGATATAATATTGCACATCATGTTCGGTATATAATAGCATTCATTCAGAATCAATGTATTACTACTTGGTAATACAAGGTGATATTCGCCAACTGCTTTGGCTGCAATACTTGCACCATTCCCTACTTGAACGGAATGATCACTTTTTCCCAGTTCTCTACCTTTACGTAGCCCATGTAACAATTTACATATGTGGGATCCCGATCCGGTATCTAATATCCATGACGTAGGGTGAACTGAGAAATAGTTCTCAATAACTAACACACCCGAAGAAGGTGCATCAACATGCATGTTCTCCGTTTGGGTGGCGTGAGAATCCAGATATCTCCTATTCCCTGTTCAGTCTTATAACTCTTATAAGAAAGAACGGGACCAACATTCTCCTGCTCAGTATAATAAGCGGGTTCAGTCAATACATCCATATTATTATCTTGATTATGGCCTGACATGGTCGCTACCTGGAGAGAGAGAGAAGAAAACACTTTAGCGTATGCTCTTGCAAGATTAGATTGGTTATTATCTTATCTAATCAGGATGTCTCCCACTGTTTTTATCAAATCTTCCTTCAAACCCTAAAAGGTAAGATTAGCCGGGATTAATTACACTCTACAATTTCATCAATTTTTCAGCCAGATCAGTGTCGGTACTTGAGGGAGGTTCCCCGTGCTTTCGTACGGACCTAATTAAAATAAACCTCGTTTTCCCAGAAGCATAACCCCGTTAACACCTTTCTAGACACCTACTTGATCGGCTAATTGTCCCGTGTAAAATTCTCCCAGGAGTAACTCTTACTCGCAATGGGTATCGGGATCCAACTATCTCATAGGAGGTATGCAATCTCATTGCAAATTTCAATACTTGAAATTCCCGATAATGCTTTTACCCCTAGTGACTTATGACCTTAACTATGGTCAACAAATCATAAACACCAGTCAAGTTCCACCTGTCATTTCTTGATTAATTTAGACCCACCCATATGAACCTTATGGTCAACAAAGTCATATGACTGTCCTAATTAATCACATCTCATGTTATATAGGAAAACATCACTTAGCTACCGTACACTGCGCCTTAACTATGGTTAACAAACGCAGCATGAATACTAAGTACTCTATTTCCTAAAATGACGGAGGGTTACGCAGGTTTTTTCAGAAAAACCATAAGCGTAATGAACTTGATATCGTTGTAGAAACAAATGATTTTGAAAAGGAGTGTTTTTGAGGATTTTCTAGTTTCGCTAAAGAGATCACTCCCGGTGAAAGGATCTCGGCTCTTTCCCCATCGAATAAGGTGCAGGATATATCATATATACCGTTGTGCAAAGCAAGAACTATAGAAGCTGTCAAAAACTAAACCGCGAGTTTATAGCATCTGCCAGTTTAGTTAAAGAGGTCACTCCCGATGAAGGGATCTCGGCTCTTTCCTCATCGAATAAGGTGCAGGGTATATCATATATACCGCTATGCAAAGCAAAACTGTAGCTACCCTTTTTATAAAGTTTTGATTCTATAACATCTTTTAGGTTTCTTTTCTTTTTATTAATCTCATTAATATATCCCATCAGCTTATGCTTCTTAAGCATCACAGAAGAAACGAAAGCAGTAATATTTATATATCAGCATATATATATATATAGTATAAGCATTCGTCTCAGGCAGTAATATGATCTCATCACAGAACATTGCAGCAGAAGAACATATATGAAATATTGGATATACTAGGATGTCCGTGTTTTAATACGAGCCTTTATAAAACACGGATTCTACGGTCGCGATGAATAGCCAAACCCACATCTCTAGACCCCTACGAGAGCGGCAAGTAACACTGCCAATTCTAGAGTTAGGAGACCCGGTCTCGACTCCTCGAGATGGCCTCCTACTGGACCCTAGAACCCGGTTACTTGTGCTCCCCTCCTTGGGTCTACCTAATGCGGAAAAGTAAATAATATACACTGGTGACATCAACCTCATCCCGGAAGTGCTTCAATAAAAGAATATTACATACAAATGAATTTTACATGAATGAAAATAAAAACCCTCATCTCACATAAAACCCCCGGCTATTCAGAACACGACGATCCAATATAACATATCACAGCAACACATAATATCTCATATCATCAACATAAGTAAGTATGCATACACCAATCGTCGTTGATGTATAGCAACGAAAACCGGTAATACAACTACATACTATACTTACGGTCATAGAAAAGAAAGTGTAAAACTACAACATTTGGAATCCACAATCACTTTAGACATCTTAAATCCGAAATATCACATACTTCGCATTTCATGCTTAACTATATGAATTCCACATATTGTATCACATTCCAGATAAATAGACAATATTAAACTTTCCGATCGAATAATCAAATATCTAAGATTTCCTAAATAGCTCAACACTTGAGCGGAGTTCAAAAATCCCAGAATATGTTACAGTAGCAATGGTCCAGCCGTAGAAGGGTCAAACCAACGCCTTACATGTGGCAACGCCGTACTGCCCCAAACCCTAAGGTTTAGAGGCGGTTCAGACGGTCACATAATCGAGTTAAGATTTGTGTTCTTCTAGAGGGTCCACCGCATTACTTGCACGTTTTTCCGAAAGATTTAAACTCAAGAAAAATTCAACACTTGAAAGGTTTTCGTGTCGGGAAAAAGTGAGTTAATGATATCCGTTCGAACATTTTAATACTTTCTAAATTATCCGGAAAAAAGAACGAAGTTAAACATTCCGATTGAATCAACGAATACATAAAAATCCCCAGAACACTCAACACTTGAGTAAGATTAAAAATACCCAGAATCATGTACAAGTACCTACGGATGTACTGTGCCAAAAAGCTAACCTTAATTCTACTGTGCTGCCGCGGAACCGCCGCGCAAGGCATGGTATTGCCGCGGTTCCGCGGCGCTTTAGTGGAATTTTGGTGTCGTTTTTCACAGTAACTCTTATAATTCTTTGCTGATTTTTTTGAGTATTTTTAATGCAGAAAAAATCATATTTTTACAAAATTTCCAGAGAGGGGGTCAAGTTCGATGTTTCGGGGTTCGATCGGAGTTTTAACTTCGTATACACGTCGCCTAATGCTCTAGCTAGTCTCTGATACCACTGTAGGGTTCCTAGGCACTCTTACAAGGTTCTATAAGGCATCAACCATGCCCGATTTAAAATTTAGACGTGCCGAACAACCCAAAACGAGGATCTTTGCTAGATAATTAGGGTTACACATGCAAGTAAATATCTTTACAACTAAGAGAGAGAGATTACAACCTTTGTAGTCCGCTCCTTCGCTTCATAAGCTCCGAGTAGAAGTCCCTTCGCCGCGATCCATGATCTCCCGGACTCAAGAGAGGCTCCACAACCCGAATGATCCATGTTAGCTTGTAGTCTTCCTTTTCTCCGATGATTTACCTTGAAGTTTGTTTAACTCAAGCTCTCACTCACTAATCAAGTGAACACCCTAATCTAATTGGCTAGATTAGATGAGGATGATGAAGTAGGATTTATGCTCTCTTTTACTATCAAATTCTCACACTAAATCATCACTAAAGAAAAACCTAGAAAGTTTTTGTGAGCTCAAGGAAGAAGAAGATGAAGGAATTTTCTTTTGTGATGAATAATGAATATTAGTTAATCATTACCAATGCAACCATGGTAGATAATGAGAAGGCTAACCATTGTAGAGACATAACCATAGTCAAAGGGTTTGGGTTGGGTTAACAATGACTCCACAAGAATACAAAGAGAAAAGATAAAGTCAAAGCTTCATGAAGCTTCATGAAAGCTCATGAAAAAGCTAACCCTAATCCAAACCCTAACTAGGTTAAACTCAACAAATCATGTTGCATTTGTAATCCTAACTTGTTTCAATATTATATATCATATATACAATATTTAATGTAACAAAAGAAAATAATACAATTAACATATATCGCATATATATCAATGTATTACCCGGTGAGAAAATGAATCAATAAAGCGAGCCAATATTAGATAATGTAATGCAATATATCATATATATAATTATACATTAAATTATCGAATCAACACTTGATCCGACAATCCGGCTATATCGAATATAACCGACTAATATTTCATGTACCGATTCATCGAATCAACACTTGATCCGATGACCCGGCTCATATTAAAATATCGCGAGAATTTAATACGGTATCCCATATCGTATTATTCTCGGTCCTGCACATATCACATATGTGCCCCTACTTCGTTTTACCTGAGTTAAGAAACCTCTGTGTAGGACTCTAAAGAATCGTAAATATGCCGGCAGTAGGTGATGATCATATCAAACACCCACAAGCTGCAAGCGGTCAGCTAAACGTAACAGCCACCCAGGTATTGAGCGATCAGAAGATCAACAAGCAAGCCTATACATTCTCCTGTGAATCCAATCAGTAACACTCCCGTACAGTCCGGTCTCTTCGTCTGATATGTTGCATATCTAGTCTAGGGGTGGTATACGTCAGACCCCAGTAACCGATAAGTCGTGTCGATGTGAGGCTCAAAACAGGTCGAGAAACTACTGATAACACTTACCAGTAAATCTCTATATCAGCCCTGGTCAGGGACTTCCAGTTATAGCCAATCGAACACAGCACAACATCAACTCTCTATACGGGAGAGACGAATCCTCTCCTATCGCTCATTGCCTCCATGTGATTCGGGACTGCACCCAAAGGCCACCGTTTTGCATGCCCTCTTGGACGTAGTAAGGTGGAAATCAAAACACAGTGGGAATCACACAAGACTCTATGACGATCTCGGGTCTACAGACTATCCTGTACCAGTGTCACCGGAGAACTGCCATTTGACGTGAGGTATAATACCATATGGGAGTTCTCGGCGAGTCCGTCCAGTATACCCAGTCTCCACTGAGCACCTGTACACCATCCTTGATGTCAAACACCGATGGATATGGGATCATCCATCGCCCATCATATGGGTCAAGATGCGTATATGCTGGTCTACTCTGGTGTATCGATGCCCTGTCTCGATACACCCTCGACTAGGAACAGTTATAGGATGTACTCGTCGACTACCCTGACCCCACTAGTATGATCTCATCATAGTCCCAGTAGTCGAGTACATATCCTAAGGGCTTTATCAACATGTGAGAGTAAGACAGTAAACTAATATAAGTCAACATGTTAAGATAAAGTGAAACCAAATAGCATACTATCATGTCGAGCAAGAAAGTCCTCTCTATATATATCCAAGCATCCATTATAATATACATCATGTGTACAACAATGGCCTCTAGGGAATATATATAACTAACAGGCGGCGACCCCCTGGGTGAAAGCGGGCAACCGTTGGGCTGCACAGTGGGCTATATAAGGCTGAAGGAGTACCGGTCCTTCATCCTTCATAAACAGGTCGCCGAGAATGCAGGACTTCCCGTTTACCATTCCCGATATCGTCCACTTTGAAGACGTGTACCTTTACGACCCGTACAGCACCGAGGACACGGTGCAGCTAGTCTATGGGAGCATTGAGGACCATTTTGGCCGGCTGCTCCCCAGACGCTCCTCCCTGCTGCAGCTGCTGATGTACTCCATCTGGAGGGCATCGCCGGGGCTTTACAACCCCCTGTCTGAGCTGCTCTTTGATGAGGCCGTAGGCAAGCTGCGGTCTTTGAGGCGTTTCGGCTTAATCTCCGCGAATCGGCTGGCCCGCTCAGAGGCGCTCATCCGCGAATGCTATGAGCTGAGGCTCGGGGTCGATGCCCGTGGGGGGATCCGGGGACAGAGGTTAGAACTTGCGAGGCCTCGGTTGGCGGAGATTTTTACCGAGTACCACGAGCAGTGCTCGCTGCACCCCCTTCCCCCACTATTATAATTTTCTTTTCTTTTTGCATGTATGGCTGAGGAGCCCATAATACTCTTTGAATAAACAAAGCTTTTCTTTTTTTTTTTTCCGCAATGCTCCATTGATCTTTATTAAATTAACAATAAATCCTAGGAAGAATTTACATTGCTTTAAAGGAAAGGTACATGCTAGTAGATGACTTTATTGGCTCGGGCCGAGCTCCTTGAAGGACCGTTGGCCCCCGTGCTCAGCACAGGGCTCCCGGTTTCCCGAGTTCTGGGCTGTCTGTCTGCTGAAACGAGCATGATCTGACCGATTGTCAAGTCGGTGAGAGGGCGAGGCTGCTCTTACTCGCGGTCGGCCTGCCGTTTATCCCTCAGGTATGCAGCGAGATGCCCGGATCGGATGAGCTCTTCGATGTAGTCCCTAAGTTGCTTGCAATCCTCCGTGGCGTGGCCCAGTACCCGGTGGAAAGCGCAGTAGGGTCCCCGGGTCCGCTTTGCGGCCTGACGCGGGATCGGAGGGAACTTGAAGAACCCCTCGTTCTGGGCCTCCTCCAGCAACACCGCGAGGGAGACGTTGAGCGGGGTATACTCTTGGAAATTAGAGTGGTAGGGCTGCTGACGCTCCGGTCTCTCCTCCAGAGCCCTCTTCTTCTGGTCGGGCCGTTCTGCCCGGAGAAGGTTAGCATTCACCTTGGATTCCAGCTGGACCTCGCGCTCGGTCCATGCCTTGACTTCGGCCATGGTCTTAGGTTGCGCCAGCGCGAAGGAGCATAACCACTCATTGTGCCTCAGGCTAGATCTGAGCGCCGTTACGACGGTTTCGTCCCGGTGCTCGGGCACCTCGAGAAGGGCGTTGTAGAAACGGGTAATATAGGCTTTGAACGTTTCCTTGTCCCCACTCTTAACCGTGAAGAGGTAGTCGACCGTGCGCTTCTGTCGACGGTTCCCCACGAAATGGCCGAGGAACTGAGTAGCCAGCTCGTCGAAAGTCGAAATCGAGCGGGGCTCGAGCCCCCGGAACCAGTCTCGACCTGCGCGGATGAGGGTGGCCGGGAAGGCTCTGCACTGGGCGGCGTCGGAGTGATCCTGGAAGCTCATCCCCGCGGTGAAAGCGTCCAAGTGGTCTTTCGGGTTGGTTTTCCCGTCAAACAGAGAGACCTTTGGGGGCTTGTTACGCGAGGAGACGTGCACGGCGAGCAGTTCCTCGGTGAACGGCTTCGTGAGCGAGTCGGAGGCGTACTTAGCTCCGTCGCTCGAGAGGTGAGCTTCTCGGCGCATGCCCTCGATCTTCTTCTCGAGGGCGTCGAGCCGACCGTGGTACCCCGAGGAATCGGTGCCTCGGGACCCCTGGCCCCCGCCGCGGGTGACCTGCGTCTGGGAGCGGCTCCGGTTCTTCTCAATGAGGTGCCTCAGGTCCCGGGGTGAGGTTGCTCTTGAGTCGCCGGGGCGGACCTCTTCTGTGCGGCCTCGCCGATGGTGGTGGGGTCGACCACGCCTGTGGATAGGCGAAGTGACTGACATCTCCTCAGGGGGATAAGGGTCACGAGGAGGCTCGAGGCGAGGCGTCCTGGCGGCGGATCTCGGTGTGGAGCCCTGGGGCGCCCAGCGGGCCTCAGGGAGCGCTGGTTCGAGAGACCGGCGGCCAGGGGACGCAGCCTGTTGGTGGTCGGCCGTCCAGACAGGGACAGGGCCTTCTGGAGGCGGTGGAGCGGCGATCTGGGGCCCGGGCGCGGCCGTTTGGACACGGACGAGGGCCTCCACAAGGGATTGCAGGCGGTCTATCCGGCCTGCGAGGGCGTTGATGACGGTCATGGGAGAAGGTTCATCCCCGCCTTCAGTGAGCGGAAGACGGCGGCTGGTACTGAGGCCATAAGGGTGCAGATAGGAAGGCCAACTTTGTATTTTGTGGAGTTATATGTTCCCACAGACGGCGTCAACTGATGGAGCTCCTTTTCGGGCCTCCGTCAGATGTTGTCTTCCGTAGATCTCGCGGTGAACTTAGCTGATTATCTTTCGTTGCGTGTGGGTCTCAATGGGTTTTTGGAGGAAGAGGTGAGGTGAGGAAGCTGTTGCCGAGTACCTGCAAAGAAGTCCCGGGGTGGTTTGGTACCACCAAGGACCCTCCGACGCTCAAGTTAGTGATGAGATCTGAGCAGAGTAACGACATAAAAGTGTAAAAAAAATAGCTTACTTGACCCCTCTGTGATGGGGGTTTATATAGCGGCGGAGCACACAGCAGCGGGCGCGAGAATCTCGCCGGCGGTTACGCCCTCCCGACGTCACGCCCGCGTAGAAAGCGGATCGCCCATTAACGGGGATCGTGATGGCATGGGACGTGTGATGTTGTTGGCGTAGAATCCGCGCATGGCGAGATTCGTGGATCGGTGGTTACACCTGTGAGCGGTGGCCTCGGTCAGAGGGCTGAGGAAGACGGTCTCGACCGGGGGCTCGGGGACGAGCGAAGAGGCCGAGGAGCTCTGGCCCTGTGACAGCTCGACGTGAGCCATGGGACCGAGGAGACCAGCCTGCACGGAGCCCTGAGGAGGACCAACTTGTGTTTGCGGGTCGGGTAAAGGGTGGCCTGGTTGGTCCCCGTGGGCCCTTCTTCTGAGTTTTAGGGCACGTCACCCGCCACATGTCATGATCTTGGGGATCGCCGATGTTGAGCACTATCACACGGGATATTAGACTCATTATTTGTTCAGTTCGCCGTACAACGCATGAATACGGTTCGCAAAATTTATTAGACTTCTTGAAATATAACTAAGTTTCGATTGTTATTAATAGTTGTGTATACATATATATATTTGTATAGATAGCATGTAAAATAAGTGTTTAACTTGTCTGGCGATGATAGCTTGACGATGGCGATGGATGGCACGGCACGACAGAGATAATGGCACGGTCACGGCGACGGCAATCTCGGGCGTGCAAAGGAGGTGGTGAAGGCTCGGGTCGTGCAGCGGAGAGCTTGATGCGAGTGTAGTGGCGATGACGGCGAGGGGCTGAGGAGACGGTCAAGGATGGTCAGCAACGATCCAGAGCAGCTCCGGCGAAGGGTGGTAGCGAGGCTCCGGTTTGATGTTGGGTCACGCAGTGAAGGAAGCAATGGTGCTTAAAGTGTAGGTGGGAGAGGGAAACTCGTGATGGTGTTAGGAGCTGGGGCTCGTCGGAGGTGAATTTGTCGTCGGCGACTTGGTGGTGGAAGGAGGCAGTGGTGGGCGTTGGTGTGGAGGTTGGAGGAGTGTTGCAGGTGGCGAGAAGGTTGTGGTGGTGTTGGGGGAGCTTCGGTGACTGGAGGAGGCTGTCGGTGAGGGCGGTGGCCGGTTCTTGGAGAGAAAATGGATAGAGAGAGAGGGAGCGGGGGTGAGGGAATGAGAGCGCGCGCGCGAGATTTTAGAGATAGAGAGAGATGTTGGAGAGATGAGAGATTTGGAGGAGGGGATCTCGGGGTTGTTGGGGGCGTGGGCGAGGTCGAGGAGGCGAGCGGGTCACTAGCGAAACGTGGGCGAGGGAGAAGCTAGACGTTGGGTTTAAAAGGAGGAAAGAAAGAAAAAAAAAAGAACGAGAGAAAGAGAAAGAGAAAGAGAGAGGGGCTCAGGTGTGGGTTTGTGTTTGGGTTTGGGCTTGGGGTCTGGGTTAGGGTTTAGGGTTAGGGTTTAATTAGGGTTTAAAAAAATAATAGGGTTTTATTTTGTTAGGGGTAAATAAAATAAAATTAGGAAAAATCAGAAAATATTTATAAAAATTTAACGAAAATTTTTACAAAGATCTGGTACGTCTCTTATCTAAAGCCATCCATTGATGGAAGCTAAATGCAGCTCCTCCTTTTCCCTTAAATTTTTTACTTTTGATCGGTTGGTAGTTATTCATAATTTTTGTAATCATTGTTCTAATTTTGGCTACAGTTACTGTGTCGCACATGACTCTCTTGACTGGTCAATGCTATGACTGAAAGCATGCTGGTCAATTGGCAACCTTTTATCCCCGCCTCCCTCCTTATAGTTATAGTTAAATTCTAGTTTAAAAGCACTCTTCTGTCGTACTAGACCAAGCTTAAGCTCTATATATGGCATCGTCAATCAGCCTTCTAGAAGCACTGGATAATTAATGCGTGAAGCGTGATTATTATATGCTTAATGATATGAGCACATAGAATCTCTAATTTTTTCTTTGGTAATAGGCCATGAACAGGGTGTGGCAATCTCTTGCCGCCGTAACCAAAGTTATGGAGCATAATCTCGGTGCTGGGAATTCTAGGCAATCAAGTGCTTCAACTGACAGAGTCGAACAGTTCCTGAAGTTTAGAAAGCTTTCACCACCCTCTTTCAATGGGAGCGATGATCCCTTAGAAGCCGATGATTGGATTAGAAGCTTAAAAAAGATCTTTAATATTTTGGAATGCACGGATGAGCAAAGGGTTGCTTTTGCCGTCTTTATGTTGAAGGACGCGGCTTCTGATTGAGATGCTGATGAAGACAATAATTTAACTTGGGAGGAGTTTATGGAGTTATTTTATCAAAGGTATTTCCCCCAAAGTGTTCGGAGACAAAAGGTGTGGGAGTTTATAAGGCTGGTTGTTCAAGGGGGTTTGTCTGTGACTCAATATTCTGACAAGTTTAATCAGTTGGGTCGATTTTCTGAACACATTGTGCCTGATGGTTATCAAAAGGCGAGAAAGTTTGAGGAAGGGCTTAGGTCTCAGATCAGGTCTCGAATTTCTCCTTTGTTGTTGAAGAGTTATAGTGATGTTTTGGAGAGTGCGCGGATGGTTGAGAGTGACTGTGAGGAGCATCAGAGGAGGAAGCGAGCTAGAATAGTTTTTGTAGAGAATAATAACCGAGCTTGTTTTCATCGTGGCATGAATGATCAGAGACTGTCCTTTTCAGATGATCGGAGGGAGAGTGTTTAGGTTGACTCGTCTGGACGTGTGGACAGCTGATCTCCTGGAGCTATGTATGTTCTATATTTTCAATGTTTCCAAGTATTGATAGGTCTATTTTTGCTCATTCCTTATATGGTTTATCCTGTACGGCGCTTATACGATGAAGTGATTAATTAGCACTGCAAACAACATCACCATCACTCCTCCCCTAACTGAAATAATAATAAAATACACACGCACGCGCACACATGCTGAAAAACTCTAAAACATACTCAAATTTTACTCTAAACAATACGATCAAGTACTGAGATAAATTAGACGATACTGTGGTTTGTTTAAAGTTGAATTATGAGTGTTTTAAGGGTTATGGTAGGTAAGCAGCAGGGTGCTATAAATCACTTGAGAGTGTGTGTTGTATGGGGTAAAGGTTTTTTTTGGGTGTAATCAACCCTGTAATATACACATTTAATTATCTCCACATGGTTTTCTTTGAGCTTTTGAATTTTTAATCGGGCATATACTTGCACCCTCGTTTCATTAAACTTGTCAGATTTCTATAAATGACGACTTGACATTTTACTTTTCCAAGAGATGGTGTCAGCAAGCTATATTGTGTGTGTGTCTCTAGAGAGAGAGAGAATAATGGAGGAAAGAGGCCACCCTCCTATGGCGTCGAAAATATACGCCCTCCATCGTGTATTCCGACGATCGGAATCCATCATCGGAATTGTTATCATTGAAGATGTGGGTACGCCAAATTTCGTGTGATTCTACAACCTTTTCACCGTTGATTTAACAATGTAAAAAGTTCTATTGTCGGTAAACCGTTAATTTTGAACCCACTAATTCAACGGTGAAAAAGTTGTAGAATCATATGAAATTTGGTATACCCATATCTTAGATGATAACGATAAAAATGATGGGTGCCGATCGTCGGAAAAAACGATGGAGATTGTATTTTTTCAATGCCATAGGAGGAAATTCCCTCTTATGGCATCTTTCTTCCATTATTCTCTCCCTCTCTCGATCTCGATATATATATAATAGTTGAGCTACTCATTTTGACACGCCTTAAAATTTATTTTGTATCCTAAATGTGTGCAACATGCATGAATAACTGCTTAATCTGAGATTTGCCTGTACAATCTTTTCAAAACCTTTCATGTCACAAATTAAATCCATTTAACATAATTAATATGAAATGATAAATGTATCACTTAAATATCATTAGTTAAATGAAAAATACAATGTCATGTTAAAATAATTAAAATATCATTTTTATGACATCACACACTTTTATTCATATTTACCGAAATAACTACATTTTTACGGATATAATTCCGATACCAAAAGTTGTATGTAATATCATTTTTATAAACTCATTATTTTTATATTTCAAATTATAAATTAATATTTATAATTTTCTAAAATGTTACAATAGGCTCGAGTCGTCTTGGTGGTGAGATAGGCTTGAAGTTTCATCAAAGCCTTTGAAGCCAACTCCCTCGCTGAAAACTTCCGGTTGAGCCTTTTCTCGCAAGGCTGGAGATTGGCCGCGCACCGATCGATCCACCCACGCAAGATGGCCTTTACAGATAGGATATCAGAAGGGAGGCGTACGCATTCAACTCCATGTAGGGAAGCCTCCACTTGATAGCAATACTCGACCCAAGTACGCACCAGCGCCTCATCGTGATAGGTGGTAAGAACAGACAAAGAAGCGTTGGATTCAACAACGAATTCTTCAGCCGTGATGGAAGTGCCAGCGTAAAGATCTTCAATAAGAGTCGCCAGTGAATGAATCTGTTTTTCCATCCTTCCAAACACGCGTCAGGCGTGAGGGCCTAGCGGTATGAAAATTCGGGACTCTAATGGAGTCAGGGTGGGAAAAACTGTGAAAATACATGTATGGTTAGTCGCCTTTCCGAATGTAGAATAAGTAAAAGAATACCAATGCTAAGACGTCACTTACCCACGGCCATAGAAGGCGGATTTGAGAGATCCCTAGGCCCATCGAGAACTTCAACTTCATCGTCAGCCTCTAAGACTTTGGTTTAAAAGAAAGGGCACATCAGGATCATTATGAAAATATGATACGAAAAGTAAAGGGATACTAACCTTGACCGGAGGAAAGGACGAGACTCTGGGGGGATATCACGTGCGCTGCCACCATATTAAGTAGACGCAGGAAGGTTTCTTCCGGAGAACAATCTACAAGGAAAGCCGCCAACTCCCGCAATTCTGAGAAAACGAAAGGGTTAGACATATGGAAGGTTCATTGGGCAATATATATATATATATATATATATATATATATAGGATTACCTTCGATTCTTCGTCCATTTTGGACTGGAGGGATAGAGGCTTCAGTAATCTCTTCTACACCCTTCGGTGCGTCACTGGAAATATTCACAAAGTCTATGGCCAGTCGGGTGACCTCTGCTGAAGGAATAAAGGCCATCACCGGAGACTCTAAGGCACGGTCTAGACTCGAAGCTGCGTCCGCCATAGAAGGCCCTACAAAGGAAAAATCTGTAAAGACGAATAAGATATGAAACTAATCTGTTGAGAAGAACGTAAAAGATACATACCAATACGCCATGGAGCCTGAAGTATAGCATTTTCGAGCCGCTCCTATTTTCTGTTTAATCGCGCTCGTCGGGCTTCGATCGAAGGTAAATCTCTGCCCACCTTCAAAGTAGCCTCGTCCTCAGAAGCGACCAAGATTGGCTGTTTAAGGGCCCGTTCTTCTTCCAGCGTCAGAGAAACCACTGGTAACCTAGTTGGTGCCGGATGAACATCACGAAATTCAAAAGGGGAAAAGCATCCCTTCTTAGGGCGCACGTTTTCAGTTTCATCCTATGAACGCTTCAAGGCCTCGGCCAGCTGAGCGACTTCTTCGGCGGATGTGGCAGAAAAGAGGAGACCGCCGTCCGGTTCATGCGCAAATATAGGCTCATCGTGAAGATGCTCAGACTCAAGCAAGGCATCGAGTAAACCGGCGGCCGATTTCTTCCTCTTTTTAGGGCCCGAACTAGCACTAGAAGAAGGGCGCTTCCTCCCTTTTGGAAATTTTGCACGGCGCTGCCCAACCTTGTCTTTAGTATCTGCTTTTGGTGATGCCACTGCCGGTACTTTCTCAGGAATCTCTGCTCTGGCCCTAGTGCGAACCGGCATACCAGCAGCGCGGGTGACTGATTCCGTCTGAGCGGCTTTAGGAATAAGCACTGAGTCGCTATCCCTCATAGGAGGGTAAACAATCGACCGTGGCCGCAATGGGGCACTGACGGATTGAGCGAAAGCAGGGGATTTACATTCAAAGAGCACCCTTCTCTCCTCTGCAATGATAGGACTAACCCGATGGCGATACCAGCCCTTGAAGGGTCCCACGGGCCTCAGAAGATAGTCGGGCTCGGGAATCATGAAGAGGGAACCAATGCTCAACCGCATGAAGTGGTGGATAATGTCGCGGGCGACTTCCTGCGAGAGACTGGGCTCAACTAAAAAGGGTTCGAGGGGGCGCCCTGGTTGTAACCTAACTGCTGGGCGAAGCGATGCGGATTGTACCGCATGAAGAGAGCAGTATCATTTAGGCGGAACACTAAGTACCCCGGCCTGATCAAATATAAATGCATGATCTCTTTGGGCTTTAAAGCCGGAGCTCCATTCTTCGACAAATCGAACAACTATTGAACGGGCCCCGCTGGAGAAGAAAGGACTCGATCACTAAAAACCAACCCGCCTTCATTCGAATACGGATTAAGCAATACCCGCAGAGCCCCTAACTGAGTTGGATTAGGAGCGGAAGTATCGACCAGCCTCATGACTCGTGGGAAGGTATATGCTTCATAGAAAGTAGGACGCCGGTGTGCAGCAAATACGCCTAACACATGCATCTCAATCCATGAAGTGAAGTAGTGGAGGAAGAAATTCACGTTGTCCGCACCTGGGTTTGAAGTGTTGGCGACAGTACTTAAATCGTGGTATAGATGTGATAATCCTGCAACGCCAACCGCCAATCGCGCTTCTTCGGCTATGCGATGGGCAGGATAGAAGACGGAGGCTCTCATGAAACGACGATGCATCGGCATGGCGAACCAGCTAAGCCAGAGACCGATGAAGCCGACAAAGAAAGTTTCTTCGTCTATTCCAGGGACAACGATTGCGTCAAAGGTCACGGCCGACGAATTTGGAATATAAAACTGCGGCAGGTCTTCTTCTTTGGCCGGCAATTTCTTCAAGCCGAATCCGATGGGATCCTCGACTGTAACACCCTAGTTCGCTATACCATGCTTGATTTGATTAATTTATATATTGAATGGATATTCTTGATTTATTACTGTTATGGGTGCGAATAGTATAATTGGTATCTGTGTTTGCATCCGACCCAATTCGCTTGCTGGAAACCCGTCTTGATTCCTGTTTATGATTGATCTCGGCTAGTTATGAGAATCCGTGCACTTTCATGTTGTATAATTGCATTTTATCAAGCATCTGCATTTTTCAATATAACAAATAAAGTCAAATAAAATATTTTAATAATATCTAGTATGGGCTGCATGATACCCCTAACCCTGTCGTAGCGTCCGTACATCGTGTTCTCGTTTCGTTCAGTGAAACAGACTCGTTTGGATAGCTACGTGCACACTGCGTGCATCCGTTCTTGGGGGTATGCATTTTCGTTACCCGGATATCGTATTTTGGTTTTGGTTAACACATATATTAACCGTATTTTCAAACCATAATTTTAGACCCGACCGGGCGTGTTTTGGACTATTTTTGTATTAGCCAAAATCTCAAAATTAACTAATATTATATTTCAATATATTTCTAACTGTTAATATAAATATATATATATATATATATATATATATATATATATACTTTTAAATTTTTTTTATAACTAAAATATATTTTTTTAAAACCAAATTCTAACTTAATATAGGTCTCTCTCTCTCTCCTCTGCATATATATAATATTATATATATTATTTTATAACCCTATTTTTATTTTACCCACGTCTCTCTCTCCTCCTTCATCTCATTTTCTATTTTCCCGCCTTCTGTCTTCTTCCTCGTGGCCGCGCTCGAACCCACGCCCGCGACCGCGCCTCGTCGTCGCCGTCGCCACCGGAGATCCCTCGTCCTCCCGGTCATCTTTCCTCCTCGACCACCTCCTCTCCCCTTCTTCCTCAACTCGTTTTCCCGCTCAAACCCACGCCCGCCGCCTCGCCTCTGTCCTCGTCATCGACGTTCTCCTTGTTGTCGTCGACCATCTCCATACTCTCGTCTCCACCTCCCCGTCTTCCTTTCTCTTCTTCTCCTCTCTTTCTCGAGCCTGCAACCCACATTCCCAAGAACCCGAAACCCCTGCACCCAACTCGAGCCCCTGCAACCCTCCTCGCCGAAGCTCGCCTCGCCGCCGACCACCCTTGTCGGCCTTCCTTCGCCTTTACACCTCGTCGAACACCTCTTCCCGACTCTCCTTCCAGCACACCCGCAACCCTACAGCCACCTTGAACCCTATTTCCCCATTACCGGAAAACCGTCGCTTGCACCTCGCCGTCGATGGCCCATCGTCGACGCCACCAGCTCGCATTCACCTCTAACCCCAGAGCACCAAACCCCAGTTCTTCTCCTTCTCTTCCTTCTTCTTCTTCTTCTTCTTCTCTTTTTTTTTGATTCGTGTGTTTTCCGGTGATTGCCGGAGCTGTGCCGCTGCCGACGATCCGAGCAACCCTATGGACGTTCCCAGCCAGCGTGGTCGTGTTCTTGCTTTACCTAGTTTAGTTCTGTATGCGCGCGTGTGCATTGCGATATTTACCCGACGTCGGACGGAGCGTACGTACCCCGTCGTGAGATCCGTTCAGGCAAGTTTATCTTGCTACATGCTATAATATATATTTTGCATCCATATGAATAAAAATATCACATGTTTACTGCATTGTACATCCATGTTACTGTTTTACTGTTTTCGGATAGCCGTTCGCATCTGTATTATTTATCACATATCTAGTCATATGCAAATTTATCTTGCTACACGCTATGATACATATTTTACATCCATATTAATAATAATATTACATGTTCATTGTATTGTGCATCCTATATTACAGTTTTACAATTTTACAATATCCATTCGCATCCGTACAATTTATTATACATCTGGTTGCATGCCAGATCATATCATTTCATGTTACTGTTATATTAGCACCACATGCTTGATAATGCGCATCATGCGTAGTCATGAAGTTGTAGATGAAATCCCTGATAGATATTTGTGCATCCGTGTTTTACTGTGCATCCGTACTTTTATCGTGCATCCGTACTTGCTACAGTTTTATTATGAGTATGCGTTTGATACCTGTGCACTACCTATCATGACCTGATACACCAGTATTTGACCTGTTACCCGATCCTGTTTCTAATGCTGACAATCCTGGCATGTTGTCCCGATGGACGTTACTGTTGTCTGTATAGACAAAACCTGTACTTGCTTGATCCTGTGTTGGCATTAGATAGCGATTGGCAATACCTGACTTGAGCGCATAACCTTGGGGGTAAGGGGAAATAAAAAATGTAACCGAACGTAACTCAAAGGGTTATTATATTGTTTGCCGTTTTTCCGGGCGTTACGGAATATATAGTAAGGTCAAGCTAGGGTTTATCCACTTTCAGGGGCAGGACATTCGAGAGCCCCAAGTGTGAGTTTGTCGTTTTTCCGGGCGTTACAGAATATATTGTTTGCCGTTTTTCCGGGAGTTACGGAATAATCCTGTTACCGTGGTCCCGTGGGGAATGTGTAGGGTTCCTAGGCACACTAATGAGGTCTCACAAGGCATCAACCATGCCAAATTCAAAAATTTCCGGTGCCGAAAAACCCTAATGCGATCGTTGACTAGAGTTTAAGGCGAAACGAAATGCTACTAAACTACTTTAGTGCTAAGTGAACGAAAATACAACCTTTGTAGATCCGGTTCTCCACCTCCATAGCTCCGCTTTGACGTCCCTCCGCTGCGATCATTGGATCCCGGACTCTAGCGTCGGCTTCATTGGAGAAATGGGCGGGCTAGATCGTCGACTTCGATGCCGAAGATGATCTACGTCGAGGCAACTCAAGATCAAGCTCCAACTTCAACAAGTCATGAAACTTGTGAAGAAAACACCCTATACTACTTGGCAAGTGGTAGAGGATGAAGAAATAGAAAGTGGGTTCACTTTAGAATTGGATTTCTCACTCTTTTTCTCATGTTGCCATTGATGGTAGCAAGCTTTTCTTCATTGTTGAAGAAGAAGAAGAAGAAGAAGAAGAAAAGAATTATGATAAGAATAAAATGAATTATCTTATCATATAGCAACCATAGTTAGGTGTAGAGAATTAACTAAGCTTAGGTTGAATGGTTAGGGTTAACTATGAAACAAAAATGGTGGACTTATTCAAAGCTTCATGAAGCTTCAACTAGAAAACAAATCAAGCCACCATTTCTCTTTATCTTTCAAAAAAAAGAATAAATAAATAAATGAATAGATAAGTAAATCAAAACCCTAACCATTAACAAAACCATGGTTTAATTCTTTACACAAACCCAAGTTTGCATGTATCATCAAATATGATACAAACTAGTGCACAAAACTATATCAAATATACAATGTGCACATCAAGTGAGAAAATCCATCCAAAGTGAACAAATACTAGTTAATGCAAAGTAATATATCAAATATATTATACATTAAATCATTAAATCAACACTTGATTTAACGATCCGGTCATATCGCATATAACCGACTAGTATCCAATGTATCGACTTATCGAATCAATCTTCGATTCGATAATTAGGTTATATCGCATACGACCATTCGATACATCCATCGCGAGAATAGAATACGGTATCACATACACGCATTATTCTCGGTCCCGCACATATCTCATATGCGCTCCTATTTCGTTTCGCTTGAGCCAGGAAACCTCTGTGTAGGACTCTAAAGACTTGTCAATACACCGGCAGCATATGATGATCATATCAAACGCCCACAAGCCGCAAGCGGTCTGCTAAACGTAACGGCCACCCGGGTATTGAGCGATTAGAAGATCGACGAGCAAGCCCGCTCACACTCCTGTGAATCCAACCAATAACACTTACCGTACAGTCCGGTCTGTTCGTCTGATATGTCGCATATCTCGCCTAGGGGTGGTAAACGTCAGACCCCAGCAGCTCGATAAGTCGTGTCGATATGAGGTCTATAACAGTTCGAGAAACTACTGGTAACACTTACCAGTAAATCTCAGCAACCCTGGCCAGGGATTTCCGGTTATAGCCAATCGAACACAGCGCAACATCAACTCTCTATACCGGGAGAGACGAATCCCCTCTTATCGCTCATTGCCTCCATGTGATTCGGGACTGTACCCAAAAACCACCGTTTTGCACGCCCTCTTGGACGTGGTAAGGTGGAAATCAAAGCACAGTGGGAATCACACAAGACTCTATGACGATCTCGGGTCAACAGACTACTCTGTACCAGTGTCACCAGAGAACTGCCATCTGACGTAAGGTATAATACCATCTGGGAGTTCTCGGCGAGTCCGTCCAGTGTACCCAGTCTCTACTGAGCACCCGTATATCATCTCTGATGTCAAACACCAATGGATATGAGATCATCCATCGCCCATCTGTATGGGTCGAGAAGGTATACGCTAGTCTACTCTGGTATATCGATGCCCCGTATCGATACACCCACGACTAGGGACCTTGAAGGATGTACTTATGGACTACCATGTCCCCACTAGTATGATCCGCATCATAGTCCAGGTAGTCAAGTACACACCCTAAGGGCTTTACCAACATGTAACAGAGAGACAATCAGTGTACACGTTAAGGTAAAGAGTAACCAGATAGCATACTATCATGTCGAGCAAGAAAGTCCTCCCTATATATGTCCCAGCATCCACTACAATATACATCCTATGTATAGTAATGGCCTCGAGGGCATACATATAACTAACAATCTCCCACTTGCACTAGGGCCATCTGTAGCAGTAGTTGTAGTATCTCATACTCAACCATCCCATGAAAGTCTCTCACTGGGAAAAGGCCTTTGTGAGTGGATCCGCCGTGTTGTCCTCTGAGTCTACTCTCCTAACCTCGATCCCCTGGAGATCAACTATCTCCACGATCAGGTGACACTGCCTTAGAATATGTCTGGATCACTGATGGGACAGGCGTTCCTTGGCATAAGCCACAACTCCATTGTCTCACAATGGTAGGAACGAAGTTCATCTCATGAACTAATATACATCCAGACAACCTCTTTGGTAGCATCTTAAGTAGCGATGTATCCTGCCTTTATCGTCTAGTTAGCCACGGTATTTAGCTTGGAACTCTTCCAACATACCGTCCCTCCACTGAGGGTAAAGACAAAGCCTGTGACTGACATTCAGTCGTCCTTATCACCCTGGAACACTTCCAGTGATTCTCCCCAGGATCGACTGATACCATCTCACTACAACTAGTGAGTATCTTAACATCCAGTTACTTTTATCTCATGGATCAAAACTCAGGATTTAGGAGGTATCACTTTGATCCTATACGGAGAATCCTTGTGATAAGCGGAGATTGACTGAGCGTAGCATAGGAAACTCCTTCCCTATCAAGAGTATGTCATCCACGTACTCTACGAGGATCACCACCATACTCCCTACTACCTTTTTGTATATACAAGGTTCATCTACCATTTTAATGAAGTCAAAATCTTTGACTACCACATCAAAACAGATGTTCCAACTCCGCGATGCCTGCTTTATCCTATAAAGCATCTTGTACACGTTTCCGCTGCTCCCACTGTCTACGAAGCCCTCTGACTGTGTACTTATAGACTCTCTCTTCTAAAATATCATTTATAAGAGCAGTCATGACACCCAACCGCCAGATATCGTAGTCATGGAATGTAGCCGTGGCAAGTAGGATCCGGATGGACTTAAGCATAGCCACTGGAAAAGGTTTCATCATTATCCACGCCTGGTCGATGACGAAAACCTTTAACAAGTCTAGCTTTGAAAGTCTCAACTTTTCCATCTACACCAAGTAATCTTCTCAAGATATACTTGCTCCTGATGGGGATTTAACCCTTCAGATATAGCAACCAAAGTCCATACTTTGTTGGTGTACATGGATTCCATCTCAGATCGCTAAGTATCCAGCCATTCTTACAGAGTCCCTACTCTCGATGGCCTGCTCGAAACTAGTTGGGTCATCATCTCATGATGCAATCCTCGCTCCCACTGTTATAGAGAAACCGAAGTATCTCTCAGGTGGGTGAGAAACCCTACTAGATCGGCGGAGAGGCTGAGGTTCGTTGGTAACTATTGAATCCTTTGGTTTTATCAAATCATCTGCTGTAGTTTGTATAGCTGGAACTTTTCCAGTTCTACATTACAGACCTTGCCTCGAGCTTGTCCGGATTTTGCTTTTAGACATAGGCCGGTCAACCCCAAATCTTAACTAGCTTAAGACATGGGCTCTTCCCTTTCCATATCACATATGAAGTGGTAGGCAACTGATTTGATTTGAACCCTATTCAATAGGTATGCAGCTTCTCAAGTGCATAACTCCCAAAAGGAAATAGGTAACTCAGTAGTACTCATCATAGAGCACACCTTATCACATAGGGTGTTATTGCTCCGCCCCGATATACCATCGTGCTATGGTGTATACGGAGGAGTAATGCTGAGAGAGAATCTCATTCTCCTTTAGAAAAGTCCAAGAATTCCGTGCTCAAGTATTCTCCTCCTTGATCACATCAAAGGACATAATACTTATACCCGTTTTGGTTCTCTACTTCTAACTTATATTCTGTGAATATCTCAAAAGGTTCGGAGTTGTGTTTCAACAGGAACATATGTCTGAATCTAAAGAGATCATCAGAGAATGTAATGAAGTACAAAGAACCGGTCTTTGCATGTGTAGACAGGGGACCTACATACATCATCATGTATCAGTCCCAAGAGTTTACTAACTCTTTCTCTGTTTCCAATAAACAGAGCTATGGTCATCTTATCTTTGTGACATGACTGGTAAGTTTCACAAGATGTAAATTCAAATTGATTTAAATATGCATCTAAATGTAACTTCAGCCAGTCGGGTCGCATTGATATGACCTAGTCTACAATACCTTAAGAAGGATTCGTTCATATCTGAACTCTTCCTCTTGTGTGTGTTCCGTATACTAAGAACTGCAGTTTGATTTAGAACATCAATGCTTTTAGATAACGTGCCTGAACCGATCAACTTTTGATATAGGAAATGTTCAAAACATTATCCAACAATACAAAATTATATCCTTTCTTTACTAATAAAGAGACTGATATGATTTTGTATATCAGGTTCGGTATCTAATAACATTCGTTTAGAATCAATGTATTGGTAATACAGGGTGACAGTGACCAACAGACTTGGCTGCAACACTTGCCCCATTTTCTGTCTCATGAAACTTATCACCCGTTCTCAGTTCTTTACCTATCTGTAGCCCATGTAACAAATTACATATGCGGGATCCTGATCCGGTATCTCATATCCAGGAAGTAAAGAATACTGAGAAACAGTTCTGTATAATGAACACACCCGAAGATGATGCATCAGTATGCACTTTCTTCGTTTGGGCGGCACGGGAATTCTGGTAATCCCCAATTTCCTGCTCTGTCTTATAACAATTATAAGTTGGAGCGGGACCAACGTTCCCCAGCTCAGTATAACAAGCGGGTTCGGTCAATAATCCGTATTATTATCTTGATTAAGGCGTGATATGGTTGCTACCAGGAGAGAGAGAGAAGAAAACACTCTGCGTGCGCTCTTGCAAGATCAGATTGGTTATTATTTTATCTAATCAGGATGGCTCCTACTGTTTTTATCAAATCTTCCTTCAAACCCTAAAAGGAAAGACTAGCCGGGATTAATTACACACTACAAGTTCGCCAATCTTTCAGCCAGGCCAGTATCGGTACTTTGAGGGAGGTCCCCCGTGCTTTCGCACGAACCTAATTAATGTAAATCTCGTTTTCCCAGAGGCGTAACCTCGTTAACACCTTTCTAGACACCTACTTGATCGGCTAATTGTAATGTGTAAAACTCTCCCAGGAGTAACTCTTACTCACAGCGGGTATCGGGATCCAACTATCTCATAGAAGGTATGCAATCTCATTGTAAATTTCAACACTTGAAATTTCCCGATAATATTTTGCCCCTAACGTGCTATGACCTTGACGAAAGCCAACAAACCATAGCCCGCTAGTCAAGTTCAACCCGTACATTTCTTGATTGAATTAAACCCACCCGCACGACCCTTGACGAAAGCCAACAAAGCCGCACGACTACCCTAATCCAATCGCATCGTATGCAGCAGATAAGCAGCATATAGCTACCGCACACTACACCTTGACGAAAGCCAACAAATGTAGCACGAATACTATATACAACTTATCTGAAATGACGGAGGGCTACGACAGGTTTTTCTGAAAACCTATTGCGTAATGAACTTGATATCGTTGTAGAATCAAATGATTTTAAAATGGAGTGTTTTTGAGGCTTTTCTAGTTTTACTAAAGGGGTCACTCCCGGTGAAGGGATCGTCGGCCCTTTCCTCGTCGAATGAGGTGCGGGATATATCATATATATCACTGTGCAAAGCAGAAAATATAGAAGCTATCAAAAAACAAACCGAGGGTTGTAGCATCTGCCAGTTATTGCTAAAGGAGTCACTCCCGGTGAAGGGATCTCGGTCCTTTCCTTATCGAATAAGGTGCAGGATATATCATATATACCGCTGTGCAAAGCAAGAACTGTAGCTACCTGTTTTATTTTTGAAATTCGATTCCATAACATCTTTAGGTTTCTTTTTCTTTCATTAATCATATTAATGAAGTCCCATCATTTCATCACCTAAACATCACATAAATACGACGTACACTTATGCTATCCGCATTCGCCTCGATGTCCCCTTGTGCACCGTTAGGTTAGGTAACTAACGGCAGAGCGGGGCAGGGCTAGCGCGGGTGTAAAACATAAGTAACGCCTATATAATATATCATATATACTATATACTGTATCTATCACAGAACATATCACATGATCACATCACAGATATCGTAGCAGAAGAAACATATGAAATATTGGATATACTAGGACGTCCGTGTTTTCAATACGAGCCAGTATAAAATACGGATTCCACGGTCGCGATGAATAGCCAAACCCACACCCCTAGACCCCTACGAGAGCGGCAAGCAACCCTACCAATTCTGGAGTTAGGAGACCCGGACTCGACTCCTCGAGTTGGTCTCCCACTGGACTCCAGAACCTGGTTACTTGTGCTCTCCTCCTTGGGTCTATCCTAGTGCGGAAAAGTAAATAATATACAAAGGATGACATCTTCCGCAACCTGGAAGTGCCCCAATAAAAGAATATTACATACAAGTTTTTACATGAATGAAAATGAAAAACACTCATCTCACATAAAACCCCCCGGCTATTCAAACACGACGATCCAATATAATATATCCAGCAACACATAACATCACATGTCATCAACGTAAGTAAACATGCGTATCCCAATTGTCGTTGACATATAGCAACGAAACCGGCGATATCACATATTACACTTACGGTCACAGAAAAGAAAGTGTAAAACTACAACAGTTGGAATCCGTAACTTGCATAGACATCACATGCCTAACCAAATGAATTCCTTAGACATCACATGCCTAACAATTATAAACCCCGCATTTTAGTCTCATTATCGAAAAATCTTTTCAATATCAAGTCGGGCAATTCAACAGGATTCCCGACATTCTGATCGAATACTCGTCGCAAACTTTAGTAGGCGGCCGCACCCCCTGATACCGTCGACGAAGTGCACCAAGGCGGAACACCGCTACCGCGAGCATCCTTACGGATGCTTTCGGCGACGGGGTTCTCCTACAGTCACTTGGTCAGGGCTTTGGGGTGTGGCTGTCTATTAAGTTTACCCGGCGAGTATCCGCGTACGCTACGTGATTGCGACGGACTTTTGATCGCATCAAAATTCCGTGGCAATCGATCAAGTGAGACTAAAGTGCTATGTTTATAACATTCATTCAGTTATCTTATAACTATTTGTGGATTCCAAATATTGTATCACATTCCAGATAAACAGAAAATGTTAAACTTTCCGATCGAACAGTCAAACACCCAAGTTTTCCCGAAACATCTCAACACATGAAATAAGTTTAAGAACATTCACTTCGTGCCACAGTACCAACGGTCCAGCCGTAGAAGGGTCAAGCCAACGCCTCACATGTGGCACGCCGTACTGCCCCAAACCCTAAGGTTCAAAGGGCAGTTCAAGACGGTCGCATAATCGAGTTAAGGTTTGTTGTCTTCTAAAGGGTCCATCGCGTTACTTGCACTACTAAGAACGATCTCAAACTACGGAAAAATCCAACACTTGGAAATTTCCCGGCAGGGGAAAAAGTGGGTATTTATATCCGGTCGAACTTTTTAACATATTCTAAAATTATCCGGAAAAACACATAAACAAAATTAGACAATCCGATCGAATCTACGAACTCCCAATACAACCCAGAAAACTCAACTCTTGAGTAAAAGTTAAAATATCCCAGAAAATACAGAACTAAAATATAGGAATTACTGTGCAAATTTTATTGGGAGAACCGACCGTACGGCCGCGGAACCGCCGCGCGAGGCAGGCTCCTGCCGCGGTTCCGCGGCAGTTTAGTTGAGTTAGCTGCTCGTATTTCACAGTAATTCCTAAATTCTCCTGCTGATTTTTCTGCATATTTTTAATTTAGAAAAATGCACCATTTGGAAAAATGTACAGAGAAGGGGTCGGATTAGGGTTTCGGGGTTCGTTCGGATTTCTAACGTCGTCTACACTTCGCCTAAGGCTCTAGCTAGGCTCTGATACCACTGTAGGGTTTCTAGGCACACTAATGAGGTCTCACAAGGCATCAACCATGCCAAATTCAAAAATTTTCGGTGCCGAGAAACCCTAATGCGATCGTTGACTAGAGTTTAAGGCGAAACGAAATGCTACTAAGCTACTTTAGTGCTAAGTGAATGAAAATACAACCTTTGTAGATCCGGTTCTCCACCTCCATAGCTCTGCTTTAAACGTCCCTCCACTGCGATCATCGGATCCCGGACTCTAGCGTCGGCTTCATTGGAGAAATGTGCGGGCTAGGTCGCCGACTTCGATGCCGAAGATGATCTACGTCGAGGCAACTCAAGATCAAGCTCCAACTTCAACAAATCATGAAACTTATGAAGAAAACACCCTATACTACTTGGCAAGTGGTAGAGGATGAAGAAATAGGAAGTGGGTTCACTTTAGAATTGGATTTCTCACTCTTTTTCTCATGTTGCCATTGATGGTAGCAAGCTTTTCTTCATTGTTGAAGAAGAAGAAGAAGAAGAAGAAAAGAATTATGATAAGAATAAAAAGAATTATCTTATCATATAGCAACCATAGTTAGGTGTAGAGAATTAACTAAGGTTAGGTTGAATGGTTAGGGTTAAGTATGAAACAAAAATGGTGGACTTATTCAAAGCTTCATGAAGCTTCAACTAGAAAACAAATCAAGCCACCATTTCTCTTTATCTTTCAAAAAAAAGAATAAATAAATAAATGAATAGATAAGTAAATCAAAACCCTAACCATTAACAAAACCATGGTTTAATTCTTTACACAAACCCAAGTTTGCATGTATCATCAAACATGATACAAACTAGTGCACAAAACTATATCAAATATACAATGTGCACATCAAGTGAGAAAATCCATCCAAAGTGAACAAATACTAGTTAATGCAAAGTAATATATCAAATATATTATACATTAAATCATTAAATCAACACTTGATTTAACGATCCGGTCATATCGCATATAACCGACTAGTATCCAATGTATCGACTTATCGAATCAATCTTCGATTTGATAACTAGATTATATCGCATACGACCATTCGATACATCCATCGCGAGAATAGAATACGGTATCACATACACGCATTATTCTCGGTCCCGCACATATCTCATATGCGCTCCTATTTCGTTTCGCTTGAGCCAGGAAACCTCTGTGTAGGACTTTAAAGACTCGTCAATACGCCGGCAGCAGATGATGATCATATCAAACACCCACAAGCCGCAAGCGGTCTGCTAAACGTAACGGCCACCGGGGTATTGAGCGATCAGAAGATCGACGAGCAAGCCTGCTCACACTCCTGTGAATCCAACCAGTAACACTTACCGTACAGTCCGGTCTGTTCGTCTGATATGTCGCATATCTCGCCTAGGGGGGTAAACGTCAGACCCCAGCAGCTCGATAAGCCATGTCGATATGAGGTCTATAACAGTTCGAGAAACTACTGGTAACACTTACCAGTAAATCTCAGCAACCCTGGCCAGGGATTTCCGGTTATAGCCAATCGAACACAGCGCAACATCAACTCCCTATACCGGGAGAGACGAATCCCCTCCTATCGCTCATTGCCTCCATGTGATTCGGGACTGTACCCAAAAACCACCGTTTTGCACGCCCTCTTGGACATGGTAAGGTGGAAATCAAAGCACAGTGGGAATCACACAAGACTCTATGATAATCTTGGGTCAACAGACTACTCTGTACCAGTGTCACCAGAGAACTGCCATCTGACGTAAGGTATAATACCATCTGGGAGTTCTCGGCGAGTCCGTCCAGTGTACCCAGTCTCTACTGAGCACCCGTATATCATCTCTGATGTCAAACACCAATGGATATGGGATCATCCATCGTCCATCTGTATGGGTCGAGAAGGTATACGCTCGTCTACTCTGGTATATCGATGCCCCGTCTCGATACACCCATGACTAGGGACCTTGAAGGATGTACTTATGGACTACCATGTCCCCACTAGTATGATCCGCATCATAGTCCAGGTAGTCAAGTACACACCCTAAGGGCTTTACCAACATGTAACAGAGAGACAATCAGTGTACACGTTAAGGTAAAGAGTAACCAGATAGCATACTATCATGTCGAGCAAGAAAGTCCTCCCTATATATGTCCCAGCATCCACTTCAATATACATCCTATGTATAGTAATGGCCTCTAGGGCATACATATAACTAACAGAATGAACGGGGTATAGACCGATGGGTTACGATAAGAATTATATTAATTGATTTCGAAGACTTTAGAATAGATAACCCAATAGTATAGTTTAGATTACTCACTGCACTTCACCTGCACGTATACACTTCACTGTTGCATATCCATGTTTACCGGTTATCTTCATGCCATCGTTTATATTCATGCCTGCATATCTCGTGTATCCTGTTCATTTATTATTGTTGATATTATGACGCACTGACGTCTGGGTTTTGCATGGCCTAGATCCTCTGTCTCTTTCGCAGGTTGATCAGGAGTATTTCCGCCGTCAGGCCGAGCAGTGAGGATCCTGTTAGTATCTAGTTTAGTTTATTTTTATTTCCGTACTTTCATTTCCTGATGTGAGCCCGTATTTGGGACGTACTTTCCTGATGCGATTGTTTCTTGGATTTATTGCTTCCGCATATTATTTCTTGACTCGTTTATTCTGGCATATGGACATGTACTAGATAGTTTATTTTATTTTACTGTTCTTGATATCTTATAGACATCCGTAATGTGACTGTGGAGGGATGTTTCCTAGCCACAGGTAGCATGGTTGGCTCCGTTACGTACCGATCTTAGCGCACTCTGGAAAGCGGGGCATGACAGGATTTGTTTGGTATCAGAGATATAGGATTTAGGTTAATCGAGTTTGATTCTTTTGTAGTTGGGTATTCGACCCAATGAACGAATCAGAAAACCCGTAATTAGGAACATGTCCTGCCACATTATTATCGTGATTCTTGAATCATATCTTTCTCTTGACCCTTTGTCTTGACGATATGCAAACAACTTTGCATCTCGGCTTGAAATCTTTTTGGTTCCCTATTGGTTATCCTTTGCTATTCCTTTGATTCTGATACTAGGATTTGGGCGACTTGAACGGAGTTTTGTGATTGTACCTATGAACTGCAACATGGTTACAATGCGGTACTCTATTTAAGTAACTTGGAGTCCTAGTCTTGATTCATTTCCTTGTTTCATGGTCGTTATATTACCTTGCTTCTCTCGGTTTCATTGCTTACCAGTTCATGTTTTATCGCAAACTTGAATCATGTTTACCGTGCTTATCTTCTTCAGTGTTTGGCTTCAGATGAAGTCATTTCAGGTATCCTACTTGTTTATGATTTTCCCGCTTAGCATTATACGATTCTGGTGCGTCCCAATGTGCTATGTCGTCCAAGTTGAATACTGTACACTCGATTTCTTGCACGACCCTGCCTAGTTGTTGGGACATACACACTGGAAACGGGAAGATCATATCTAGTAGTGAGTGTAAGGATTGTTCTGTTGTTATTTTCGGACGAGAGTTATGTGCAGATTTCTTGGTGATCGATACTGGCAGTTATGATGTTGTCTTGGGAATGGACTTTTTCGGCACTTTCCACGCTCACATTGATTATAGGGCAAAGAAAGTGATATTCCAGATTCCCAGACATCCGGAGTTTGTTTTTGCTGGAGGTAGCAGTTCTGTCGGGCCAGTCGAGTTTTGGGCTAGGCCGACAAACACCGTTCTTGTGTCGATGGAAGTTGATAAAGAGAAAGCGCTAGCTGTAGTTCAAGAGTTCATGGACGTGTTCGAGGACATCTCAGGTTTACCGCCAAAACGAGATGTGGAGTTCGCGATCGATCTTGTTCCTGGTGCAGCGCCAATCTCAAAAGCGTACTATCCGATGGCACCAGTGGAGTTGAAAGGAGTAAAGAAGCAGTTTACCGAATTGCTAGAGAAGGGTTGGATTCGCAGCAGCAATTCACCCTGGGGAGCTCCAGTTCTTCTAGTCAAGAAGAAAGATGGCATAAGGAGGATGTACATCGATTATCGAGAATTGAACCGGGTGACTATTAAGAACAAGTACCTGATCCCTCGCATTGGCGAATTATTCGAGCAACTCAGTGGCGCGAGGGTATTCTCGAAGCTGGATTTGCGGTCCGGATATCATCAAGTTCGAGTTAAATCAGAAGATATTTGCAAGACTGCGTTCCGAACTCGATATGGACATTACGAGTATTTAGTGATGCCATTCGGAGTCACGAATGCATCGACGATATTTATGGACTTGATGAACAGAATCTTTTCACCGTTTTTGGACCAGTTTATAGTGGTGTTCATCGATGATATTCTAGTCTACTCGAGGAGCCTAGAAGAGCATGCAGAACACTTGAAGATCGCACTACAGACGTTGAGGCAAGAAAGATTATATGCAAAGATGAGCAAGTGCGAGTTTTGACTTGAAGAAGTGAAGTTTTTGGGGCATGTCGTATCCGGAAATGGAACTGCCGTTGACCCTGAGAAGATTGCAGCCGTTCAAGATTGGCCGATTCCGAGGAACGCAGCAGAGATCAGAAGTTTTCTTGGACTTGCCGGATATTACAGAAGGTTCATGGAGAATTTTGCTCGCTTAGCTGAGCCTTTGACCAAACTTACGCGAAAGGAGATACCATTCGTATGGACAGATAGTTGTGCGTCAGTTTTTGAGGCATTGAAGCAAAGGTTGATAACCGTCCTTATTTTGACCGTACCAGATGGTTCCGGAGGATTGGTGATTCACAACGACGCATCTGGGAAAGGTTTGGGATGTGTTTTGATGCGGCATGGGAAGGTTATAGCCTACGCATCGAGACAGTTAAAGACCCATGAGAAGAATTACCCAACTCATGATTTGGAGCTTGCAGCAGTGATTTTCGCTTTGAAGATTTGGAGGCACTACTTACTGGGCAAAAGGGTCGAAGTATTCATCGATCACAAAAGCCTAAAGTATGTATTCACACAGAAAGCACTTAACATGAGGCAGCGTGGATGGTTAGCGCTGATGACTGACTATGATCTTGATCTTAAGTACCATCTGGGGAAGGTTAATGTAGTGCCGGATGCGCTTAGTCGGTTGCCAGCAATTCGGTTGTTGACTGCACAGAAGGAGCTTATCGAGGATATTCAGAGATTCGAGTTGGAGATCATGCTACCGCATTCTTCAGGACAGTTGATACACCTGCAAGTACAGTCATCATTGATCGATAATATAAAAGAAGTGCAGTCACGGAACCCAAGATTGCAGAAGTTTAGAGAACAGGTTGAAGCTGAACTTCAAACGGACTTGTTGATTCATGAAAATGGTTCGTTGCGATATGGTAACCATTTGTGTGTGCCGAAAGGAAACATTCGTGAAGAAGTGTTGAAGGAGGCACACTGTTCCGCTTATTCCGTACATCCAGGAGGCACGAAGATGTACCGTGATCTACGACAGCATTTCTGGTGGGAAGGCATAAAAAGGGAGATTGCCCGGTTTGTAGCGAAGTGTTTGGTGTGTCAGCAAGTTAAGGTTGAATATCAAAGAGTAGCTGGTTTATTGCAACCACTTCCGATTCCTCAGTGGAAGTGGGAACATATAACCATGGATTTCATGACAGCTTTACCGCGGAGTCCAAAAGGCAACAATGCAGTTTGGGTGATCGTTGATCGATTGACCAAGGCAGCTCATTTCATACTGTTTCGAGTTGGTCAATCAACGGAAGCGTTAGCAGAACGGTACATGCAGGAGGTTGTGAGATTGTATGGAGTACCTGTGAGCATCGTCTCCGACAGTGATACCCGATTCTTGTCGCACTTCTGGAGAAACTTACAGGAAAGTTTGGGGACGCGATTGAAGTTTAGCACTGCTTATCATCCTCAAACCGATGGCCGGTCAGAGAGAACAATCCAAACTCTTGAAGATATGCTGAGAGCTTGCATGTTAGACTTCAAGGGTTCATGGGAGGATCATCTACACCTGGTGGAGTTTTCTTACAATAATAGCTTTCAGGCGACTATTTAGATGGCTCCATTCGAAGTATTGTATGGTCGCAAGTGTCGCTCACCCGTTTGTTGGGACGATATTGGAGAGCGAAGATTGTTGGGACCAGATTTGATCATGCAAACAGTAAAGAAGGTTAATACTATTCGAAATCACATAAAGGTAGAACAAGATCGGCAGAAGAGTTGGGCCGATACATCGAGAAGACCTCTAGAGTTCACTGTTGGTGATCCTGTATTCTTGAAGATATCACCGACTAGAGGAGTGATTTGTTTTGGGAGTCGAGGCAAGCTTAGTCCTCGATTCGTGGGGCCTTTCGAGATTATGGAGCGTGTTGGAAAAGTGGCTTATCGATTGGCTTTACTACCATCTTTGGCGAATGTTCATGACGCGTTTCATGTATCTCAACTCCGTAAATTTGTTCGAGATGAGACGCACATGCTAGATCATTCGGAGCTGACTGTAAGGGAGGATTTGACCTACGAAGAACGACCGATGTCGATTGTTGATCGAAGAGAAAAGGTCCTCAAGAACAAAGTTATCCCTCTCGTACTTGTTTCATGGGGGAATCGCTCGTACGGAGAATCGATTTAGGAACGAGAAAACGAGATTTGACAGAAGTTTCTACACCTCTTCTTGTAGATTCATACTTGTTTGTCTTTTCTTGTTCCGGAAATTTCGAGGACGAAATTCTTTTTGTAGTTGGGTATAATGTAACACCCTAGTTCGCTATACCATGCTTGATTTGATTAAATTATATATTGAATGGATATTCTTGATTTATTACTGTTATGGGTGCGAATAGTGTAATTGGTATCTGTATTTGCATCTGATTCGACTCGCTTGCTGGAAACCCGTCTTGATTCCTGTTTATGATTGATCCCGGCTAGTTATGAGAATCCGTGCACTTTCATGTTGTATAACTGCATTTTATCAAGCATCTGCATTTTTCAATATAATAAATAAAGTCAAATAAAATATTTTAAAAATATCTAGCATGGCCTGCATGATACCCCTAACCCTGTCGTTGCGTCCGTACATCGTGTTCTCGTTCCGTTCAGTGAAACAGACTCGTTTGGATAGCTGTAGGGTATTTTTCATCACCCTATTGAGATGGGAATGCGTGCGCTTGTTAGGCGCATTACAGATTCTCCCTGTTTAGGGTAGGCTGGGGTTTATTGATTATGGGGATCCGAATCTCCGGCAGCCGCGGACTAAACTGCAGTTAATTACCCCTCGCCTTTGGGGCGAGGGAAACCTCCGATTGACGGGTTAAACTGGTCATGCGAACTCAATATGCAGTGTGCATGTGTTGAGTTTCAAAAGGGTTTGGGACATATCGGGGGCCCCGCAGAGTTTTTACGGGGGTCCCGCTACCCGGATAGCGGGCTGGGGGTCAAGGGGGCTAGCAGCCCCCTTGCGGGATGCGGGGCAGCGCCCCGTTAGAAATTTTTTCTAACGGGGGAGGTATATTTAGTGTGGAGTGCACATAAAAAATGGGGCGAAGCGTCTCAAAAACACATGTGTAGCACATGGGCGCATGGTACTCGGGATCACGGGCGCGCACGTGACCATTGGGCGCTTTAGCGCCCGGGGTCGCGGGCGCGCACGTGACCATTGGGCGCCTTAGCGCTCGGGGTCACGTGGCGCACACGTGACCGATAGGCGCCTTAGCTCCCCAATGGTCACGTGGCGCACACGTGACCAATGGGCGCCTTAGCGCCCTAGGGTCACGTGGCGCACACGTGACCGATGGGCACTTTAGCGCCCGGGGTCACGTGGCGCACACATGACCGATGGGCGCCTTAGCGCCCGGGGTCGCGTGGTGCACACGTGACCACGGGAAACACTCACGGGAAGGGGGCCTAGTCCCTAGTTTGGAGAGTTGAACTCCCAAGGAGTTTTTTGGAGTTGAGCTCCTAACAGAAACTAATTTATGGAGTTAAACTCCAACAGATCTAGAAAGGAGTTAAACTCCTAGAAATCTTTGGCTCTTCTTTTGAGCCTCGAATCTGTCCAAAGTCAGATTTTTGGAGATGAGTCTCCTTCTTCCTTCTCTTGATAGGCGGGATCTTGGAGAAAAATAGGGTAAGACTTAAAAGTCTCCCCTTTTCGAGATCTGATTGAAGATCCGAGTTCCTCTTCGTGGGTTTTGTGGTGAAAAACTATTTATTTTTTAGAAAAGAAGAGTTAAACTCTTGATTTAATTCAAAAGAAAGAAGAAGGTTTTAGAACCTTGAGGAAGGAGAAAGATCACAGATCTGGATTTGTTTTTGGGAGAGAGAAAAAGTTGTTCAGATATTTTCATTATCTTTGCCTTTATAGGCTATACACTTTACATATAGTCTCTTGGGCTTTACAAAAATGGCATTTTCCCATCCCATGCCTATGCGCTATTTCTTTTTGCACATAAGCTATGGGATTTACAAAAAATTGGCTTTATGCCCATTTTTCTTACATTTATTCAAAAAAATAAAAAAAAAGAAATACACCAAAATTATTTATTACAAATTTTTTCTTTTGGCATGGCGGAAAACTGGGCGCTTTGTGTTCGGGCTCGACCCGGGTATTGGCCCACGTGACCTGGGCTTGGGCCCACTTGGCTTGGGGTTGACTTTGATTTTGACTTGGTCAACCGGGATGTAAATTTCGACCCCAACAAAGTTCCCCTATCAATAAATGGACACAGCATATATGGGTCGTGTACATGAAATTGATGGATTTTCTTTTACGTGGAGGCGACTTGATTTGGTTCCCGCTTTTTGGAAAGCTGGCACTGCCCTTTTTACGATTTGGACGGTCGATGCTTGACGTGTCTCCGAGATGGAGTGTCTGGTTGACTTAGTTCCAAGGTGGAGCATAATTCCGACGAGGAGGTCGTTGCTGACCTTTTAGCGACGTGGACGGTCGGTTCTGCCCTTTTTGCGACTTAGACGGTCGATACTGCCCTTTTAGCGACGTGGACGGTCGATAGTACCCTTTTTATGACTTGGACGGTCGGTGCTGCCCTTTTAGCGACTTGGACGGTCGATGCTGCCCTTTTTGCGACTTGGACGGTCGATGCTGCCCTTTTTACGACGTGGACGGTCGATACTGCCCTTTTTGCCACGTGGATGGTCGGTGTTGCCTTTTTAGCGACTTGGACGGTCGATGCTGCCCTTTTTGCGACGTGGACAGTCGGTGCTGCCCTTTTAGCGACTTGGAAGGTCGATACTGCCCTTTTTGCGACGTGGACGGTCGGTGCTGCCCTTTTTGCGACGTGGACGGTCGATGCTGCCCTTTTAGCAACTTGGACGGTCGGTGCTGCCCTTTTTATGACGTGGACGGTCGGTGCTGCCCTTTTTGCGACGTGGACGGTCAGTGCTGCCATTTTAGTGACGTGGACGATCGATGCTGCCCTTTTTGCGACGTGGACGGTCGGTGCTGCCATTTTAGCGACGTGGACGGTCGATATTGCCATTTTAGCGACTTGGACGGTCGAATGTTCTGATTTGACTTGCTCCACTTTTTGCGGTGTCGGGATTTGACTTATTTTCCGAGATGGAGCATGATTCCGCCAAGGAGGTTGTTGGTTGTCTTGCTGACTTGATATGGTTTGGGTGGACATCAGCATCGCTATACTGGAATATGGTACAGGAGCTAATCATCCTGTAATGACCCCAAAATCTTTATACATTTGTATTATCGCTCTTCAATAATATACCGTATTTATTTGTACTTGGTATTTTCCTTTTTCTATTAAATTTATTATTATTTTATTTCTCAATCTATTATGTATATTTTTCTAGGTACAATTTCTTTTTCTTATATTTAAGTTTTTAACTTCTCATTCTTATTTTTCCTTTCATAAATATTTAACCCAAATCCATTATTCTTATTCTCTACAGCCCATCTAAAAAGCACATTTTCTTTTTAAACAACATCATATATTTAATTCTAATTAAATATATGCATGAACAACCTTATAGCTCATTGGTTAAGTCCTTGCATTATTATTCCATAAGTCACATGCTCAAATCCCCATTCTTGCAATTATTTTTTATCATTTTTTATTCTTCTCATAACCTACAAATAAGACTTTTCATTTCCAAAATGAATGGTGGCCTTTCATTTCTCTTTTAATTCTCATGTTAAATGCATATATTATTATTCACCATTACACCATCTTTATTTGTCCTCCTCTATCTTTTCCTTCCTCGCATTTTTTATCTCTCACTTCTCCCTCTTCACCTAGAGTCCAAGAAGAAGAACATGAAGAAGTCTTCAAGAAGGTCTCGCTACTAACGCGAGGCTATCGGCGGATAGACAAGCCCGGTGACAATACCGGCTTGTGCATGTAAGTCCCTTCTCTCTCCCTCCCTCCATCTCTTTATTCTTCTCTTTTCATATCTCATGAACCCGTTTTTATCCATATCGTAATCCTTAAGAGAAAAATAAACATAAACATATACATATATATAAGTCTAGATACATATGGTTATATATGGTTTAATAATATCTTATTACCTCTTGTTCAAATTAAAGTGTTTTCAATTCTTTGTTCATGACTATAAATGTTTATTATGAGTAGTGAGAACATAGATTTCATGCCACAATATATTTACGATATCTCATGGAATCGGTTTGGTTATTAAAAGAAAAGATGAAGCTTGCGTAAAAATTCTGGTTAATCTTTTTGCCGATTTTAGTATACATATCAATATCTTTACCTTTAAAATAATTTGTAGAAATTAATTTTTACTTCTGGAAATTTCATGAAATTTACATATGATAGAATATATTATTTTGTACATACTGTAAAAATTTTAGATCGATCCGCATAACGGTTTAGGAATTACATCGTATTTATTCACTGATCGTAAAACAGAAAACTGCAGTTATCGGTCATCTTCTAAGACACATAACTTGGTATAAAGTTATCCAAATTGAGCAAACTCAGGTGTTTTTGATATCTGCATCAAAATATATAGATTTTATTAGTTTTAACTTTTTACTGAAAACCGATGTAAAATATAGAAAACTGCGTTACAATATTAAGTTACGGATCTGGACCGAATCTGTTCTGATTCGCACATTGTTTTTAAATTGGACATAACTCGAACACCCGATATCCGTTTGTGACAAAATTTAGATATATAGATGCACCATTGATAGAACTATAATTTTATGTATATTATGTTACTTAGGAATGCATGAAACAACCTGATATAGGCTTTGCAATAGAATATATAGTTGCTGTCCAGAAATCTGAATTTCTGTTTTAAACGCTGATATTAAAATGATCTTAAATAGAGCTTCAGAAATCCAAATCATGTGAATCTTGGTGTTTTCGATAAGTTCATCGAAATACCTACCATTTTATAATAATTTTCATAACCTGAAAACCGATATAAATTAACTCAAACTGCGTTTTAAAAATATGTGATGGTGCCGGATAGATTCTGATCTGTTTTGCGCGACGATACGAAAACATATTTATCTCTCAAACCGGTAGTCGTATTTAGGCGAAACTGGAACTCACGCATGAAAAACACTTAGAGACATATTTTTTTAATTTTCCGTATTCGTTCGACTTGATTAATTAGTCGTACATAATATTTCTTTATAGCATTGTTTTCGGTAGTTACTCGTATAATATACTTGACTCATTTCATACTATTCGAACATGTATACATATTTATCTTGATCATTAAATTATTGTATGTACATAAATACGATAATTAAATATTTGACTTGTATCTTGAAAACTATACATAAGTATTTTTACATAAAACCCCCTCAAGTTTTATAAATTACAATAAGGCCCCTAACAATTATTGAACTTCCAATTATCTTTCTTTTAGTCTGACTCGGGTTAGAGTCTGATTATTTCTGACTTGAATATGATTCAGGTCAATCTATATTCTTTTATATTCCAACTCAAAATGAATACATGAATCCCTGAATCCAGTTAACAATCTATATAACTTGACTGAACCGAACCATGGATATTCCTTTTACATGTTTCCCAGTATTCCATTTACATGACTCTACGGTTATAACCGTTTCCTGATATCATGGTTTCGGACAGTCGGTTAATCAATCTTACAATCAATACAATTTTACAAGAGAACAATACAAACAAGACATCGCGGGGTTTAAGGGGTAGATTGGTACGGAAGGTGTTAAAGGTGGAACGAGGTGGTCAGATTAATACACCTAACCTGAATCCTATTGCTGTTGTACCGTGGCATAACGGTTCCTTGTACTACACGTGCCCTAGTCTCTGGCAAGTGAGACTCCCCTCGTATGCACTGGCATTCTTCTGTACCAAGCTACAAATAACAGCGTTAACATAACATTACAACAATAGTTTACACTTTAACATTGTATCTTCTTATAATGTCTTCTCTACTTCCCTCTTACCTTTGGGACTTACCGAGTGATCTGTTCGCTGATGACATTCTATTTCTTTCTTCTTTGAATGTCGTCAGGTGCGTTGGACCAAGCTGAGATCGAGCCCACTGGTGAAGTTTTGGAGCAGTTCCAAGAAAACCCAGAGCTCTAGATAATTGTACTTTGTTCTTTCCAGTATTTTCATTTCCTGTTATGCCACTGTTTAGGCATCTTTATTTCAGTTGTATTTTCCTTTCTATGTATTGTCCAAAGAATGTTATTAAATAAAAGTTGTTGTTCTTTTATACTCTTGTCTCTTGTGTATTTATTTTATATTGCTTAGATACGCTTAGCGTATGTACTTCTGAGTACATACGTAGCGGGCCTCGTCGCGTCCACTTCGCCGTACACTGGGAAGCGGGGCGTGACACATCCTCTGCCATGACATGGTTTTCCTCGTTCCCAGTTTAACGACTTTAGGGGTCATCTGTTCCCAGTTTAACGATTTAGAGGTCATCTGTTCCCAGTTTAAAGACTTAAGGGTCTATTGGATTGGAGTTTGGAATTTTGGGGCTATGGTAGGCATCAGCGTTGCTAACACTGAAGCACATGTGCCAGGAGCAACTCATCATTTGCCTTTTTCTGTTTGGAAGCGATGGCTTAGGAGACATGTTTAGATCTCTATCACCTAAGACTTTTCAATTTTTATGAGCTGTAAGGGTCCTATAAAAGCATTTTCTCCCTACGAGCCGAAAGGATCCCGTAGGTGTATTTTCTTCTTAGGAGTCGTGAGGACCCCCAAGTGTGTTTTTCCTTTGTGAGTCGTAAGGATCCCACGAAGGTGTTTTCTTAAGAGTCGAGAGGATCTCGCAAGGTTTGTTCTCCTCATGCATCGTGAGGACACATGAGTGGGTCTTTCCAGATGGAGCATAATTCCAAGGGCGGAGACCGGTCGCTAGACGGGTGATTGCAGTGGGGCATGGGTATGATGAGAATTATTTGAGCCCGTGGATTGTATACGGTAGTCAAATTGGGGACTAACCGTAGGGCCGGGAGAACTTTGAGAAATTGGATTTTGGTTGGCGTCTGCATCGCTGCACTGGAATATGGTACCAGGAGCAACTCATCATTCGCCATTTGGGGACTTGGAATTTGGATCTTGTTTGACATCAGCATTACTGCACTAGAATAATGCCAGGAGCAACTCATCATTTTCCCCAGGAGGACTTGGGATTTGGTTTTTGGGTCGGTATCAGCACCGCTAATACTGAAGCGAAATGCCAGGAGCGACTCATCATTTGCCGTTGCCCGTTGGGGAGCGATAACTCAGGAGACAGGTTTAGATCCCTATCACCTAAGGCTTTTCAATTTTATGAGCCGTAAGGGTCTCATAAAAGCATTCTCTCCCTACGAGTCGAGAGGATCTCGCAGGTGTATGTTCTCCTTAGGAATCGTAGGGATTCCTAAGTGTGTTGTTCCTTTGTGAGTCGTAAGGATTTCACGCAGGGGTTTTCTCCTCACAAGGTCGAGAGGACTTTGTGAGTGCATTTTATCTCTTTTCACGAGTTTGCGCCCTTTCGGGTTTTCACAAACTCGCTGGCAGTCCTGCTATTTTTACTCACGGAGCCATTCCGGGTTTTCATCCGTGCCCGTTTTGCTTATGGACATACCGTTTTTTTTTGTCGCTGGTGGGAATATAAAAGTAGCCTCACCGGCAGGACTTGGGAGAGATAGGGGTCGTTTACACCTGTGGATTGTATACGGTTTTACAGGATGTATGATCTAGACCGTAGGGCTGGTGTGCTCAATTCGCCTGTGACTTGGAGCATTCACGCGTAATATTTCTTAAGATATCGGTCATTGATGGGTGGCTGTTAGTTATATGTATGCCCTAGAGGCCATTACTGTACATAGGATGTATATTGTAGTGGATGCTGGGACATATATAAGGAGGACTTTCTTGCTCGACATGATAGTATGCTATCTGGTTGCTCTTTATCTTAACGTGTACACTGATTGTCTCTCTGTTACATGTTGGTAAAGCCCTTAGGATGTGTACTTGACTACCTGGACTATGATGCAGATCATACTAGTGGGGACATGGTAGTCCATAAGTACATCCTTCAAGGTCCCTAGTCGTGGGTGTATCGAGACGGGGCATCGATATACCAGAGTAGACTAGCGTATACCTTCTCGACCCATACAGATGGGCGATGGATGATCCCATATCCATTGGTGTTTGACATCAGAGATGATATACGGGTGCTCAGTGGAGACTGGGTACACTGGACGGACTCGCCGAGAACTCCCAGATGGTATTATACCTTACGTCAGATGGCAGTTCTCTGGTGACACTGGTACAGGTTAGTCTGTAGACCCGAGATCGTCATAGAGTCTTGTGTGATTCCCACCGTGCTTTGATTTTCACCTTACCACGTCCAAGAGGGCGTGCAAAATGGTGGTTTTTGGGTACAGTCCCGAATCACATGGAGGCAATGAGCGATAGGAGGGGATTCGTCTCTCCCGGTATAGGGAGTTGATGTTGCGCTGTGTTCGATTGGCTATAACCGGAAATCCCTGGCCACGGTTGCTGAGATTTACTGGTAAGTGTTACCAGTAGTTTCTCGAACTGTTATAGATCTCATATCGACACGACTTATCGAGCTATTGGGGTCTGACATTTACCACCCCTAGGCAAGACATGCGACATATCAGACGACGAGACCGGACTGTACGGTAAGTGTTACTGGTTGGATTCACAGGAGTGTGAGCGGGCTTGCTCGTTGATCTTCTGATCGTTCAATACCCGGGTGGCCGTTAAGTTTAGCAGACCGCTTGCGGCTTGTAGGTGTTTGATATGATCATCACCTGCTGCCGGCGTATTGACGAGTCTTTAGAGTCCTACACAGAGGTTTCCTGGCTCAAGCGAAACGAAATAGGAGCGCATATGAGATATGTGCGGGACCGAGAATAATACCAGTATGTGATACTGAATTCTATTCTCGCGATTTGTATCATTGGACGGTTATATGAGATATAGCCGGGTTACCGAATCAAGTGTTGATTCGATACATTGATACACTTGATATTAGTCGGTTATATGCAGTATGACCGGATCATTAAATCAAGTGTTGATTTAATGATTTAATGTATAATTATATATTTGATATATTACTTTACATTAACTAGTATTTGTTCACTTAAAATTATTTTCTCACTTGTTTGTGCACATTGTATATATGATATATGTTTGTGCACTAGTTTGTATCATGTTTGATGATACACGCAAACTTGGGTGTATGTTTGCTTTAAACTATAATTAGGTTAATGGTTAGGGCTTGATTTATTTGTTTTATTTATTTTATTTATTCATTTTGGCAAAAATAAAATGGTGGCATTCTTTGTTTTTATTTGAAGCTTCATGAAGCTTTGAAAAGTTCAAACCATTTTGTTTTTTCCTTAACCTAACCATTTTCCTAAACCCTAGTTTATTCTCTACACTAGTTAACTCACCCATGGTTGCAATATGATAAGGGTCACTTGATTTTCTATTTTAAATAATTCATTTTTTCATTTCTTTCTTCTTCTTCTTCTTGATGAAGAAAGAAAACCTTTGCTAGAAATTTTCAAGTGATGAATCCAAGTGAGAAATCCAAATCCAAAGTGAACCCACTTCCTATTTCTTCATTCTCTACCACTTGCCATATTGTATAGGGTGTTTTCTTCACAAGGTTGATGACCAAGTGAAGATGGAGCTTGAGTTTGAGTCGCCTCGACGTAGATCATCTTCGGCATCGAAGTCAACGACCTAGCCCGATCATTTCTCCGACGAAACCATCGCTAGCGTCCGGGATCCGATGATCGCAGTGGAGGGACATCATCTCGGAGCTAAAGAGGTGGAGGACCGGATCTATAAAGGTTGTAGTCACTTTCACTTTGTAGCAAAGTAGTTTGCTTGCTTGTTTTTTGCCTTTACCTCTAGTTAAAGATCTATCATTAGGGTTTCTCGGCACATAATTTTTGAATTTGGCATGGTTGATGCCTTGTGGAACCTCTTGAGTGTGTCTAGGATCCCTACAGTGGTATCAGAGCCTTTCTCCCTCAGCATTTATCAGTTGGTAGGATCCTCCGTCAAACACTTTCTCGATGACGTATGGCATTTCCCAGTTTGGCTCGAATTTTCCCTTGGCATGTCGATTGTGGATGATCGGTCTTTTAAGGACCAACACCAATTCACCTTTCTTGAAAGCACGGAGATGGGTCATCTTGTCATAGGCCCATGACATTTGGGCTCGGTACAGCTTCAGATTTTGCTGTACTGCAAGCCTCTTTTCTTCGAGGGCGTCGAGCTCTTTGAGCCGAAGGAGCGCGTTTTCCTCCTCCGTCAACTCGTACTGAATGGACATTCTTATGCTTGGAACTTTGACTTCGAGGGGGAGGACCGCCTCCACTCCGAAGAGGAATAAGTAGGGAGTAGACTGAGTTGGAGTACGGTGCGTGGTACGATATGCCCACAACGCCTCGTGAAGTTTGAGATTCCAGTCTCTCTTGTTGGCTGAAGCATTTTTCCTCAGGAGCTTTCATAGAGTCTTATTGAAGGCTTCGGCTAGCCCATTGGCTCTTGGATTATAGATAGAGGAATATCTCCAGTATATCTTGTGCTGAGTAGCGAACCTTGAGATTTTGAAGCTCTTGAAAGAAGGTCCGTTGTCAAAAACGATTCTTCTTGGCGTACCGAAGCGGTATAGAATATTATGCTGGAAAAATGTCAGAATATCTTCTGTCTTGACTTGTTTTAGCGGGACAGCTTCAGCCCATCTAGAGAAGTAGTCTTTTGCAGCCAGTATGAACCGGTGGCCTTTGGATGACGGAGGATCAATTGGACCAACTATGTCGGTGCCCCAAACTTCGAAGGGCCATGACGCCACCGTAGGATGCAACGGATTGGGATTCTTGTGAATGAAATCACTATGGATTTGGCAGAGATGGCATTTCTTTGCATGCTCTTCGCAATCCCTTATCATGGTGGGCCAGTAATATCCAAGCCGTTTGATCTGAAGCCGCATTTTAGGGCCGGACTGGTGAGCCCCGCAGACGCCTGAGTGAACTTCTTTTATAACCTTTTGGGATTCGGCCGATGATAGGCACCTGAGCTAGAGTTGGTCATATGATCTGCGGTATAGAGTATTATTTACAAACACGTATCGGAGAGCTCTCTTCTTCAGCTGAATCCTCACAGATTTTTCTTCGGGCAGCTTGTCGTATCGGAGGTACTTTATGAAGGGTTCCCTCCAATCGGGCTCGTGTTGAATGATCGAAGCTTCTTCGGCAGGATTTTTCTCCTGTTCTATGCTTTCTTCTTCATGCAAAGAGACTGGAGGCAGAATTTGCTGGTTTCTGACTGTGATTAGAATTTCGTCCATGTCAGGATCATCCAGCTCTTTAGCTAGCCGAGCGAGTATGTCGGCTTTTCCGTTCAACGCTCTGGGGACTCTCATTAGTTCAATGTGAGTGAACCGTTTCATGAGTTCCACCACTCGGCTTCTGTACCGAGCTAACTCGGGTTTGTATATTTTATAGTCGCCAGTTACTTGGTTGACAACAAGCTGGGAATCGCCATAGACTCGTAGCCGAAGGATTTCCATTTCTATAGCAAGCTCCAGACCAGTTATCAGAGCCTCGTACTCAGCCTCGTTGTTTGTGCGAGGCTCGGTGAGAGCAAAAGAATATCGTAGGGTTCTCATCGATGGCGTGATAAACACCAATCCTATCCCCGCTTTTATCTGTGGGATGCCTGATTTGCCGGAGGTCCTTATTGATGAGGCTCCATCGAAGTAGAGCTTCTACCATGGCTCACCTTTCTCGAGGTGCAGCACTTGTTCGTCGGGTAACTCACAATTGAGCCGCGACCCCTCTGATACGGGATGAGCAGCAAGGAAGTCTGCAAGAGCTTGCCCTTTTACTGCTTTCTGAGGAGTATAAACTATGTCAAACTCAAGCAGCATGACAGCCCATCTTGACATTCTACCGGCTAGGCTTGCTTTGGTCATTAAGTGTTTGAGCGGGTCGACCTTGGAGATCAGCATAACCCGATGAGCAAGCAGATAGTGCCTCAGTTTCTTCACAGTGAATATCAGGGCCAGGCATTGCTTTTCAATCAGGGAATAGTTGTGTTCCACCCCAACTAAAGTTCGACTGAGATAGTAGAGGGCATTTTCTTTTCCTTCCTCGTTGTTCTGGGCAAGGAGCGCACCGAGTGATTCATCTAGTGCGGCAGTGTAGAGAATCAGCGGTTTATTTGGAATGGGAGCGACCAGCACTGGAGGGATCAATAGGTACCGTTTGATGCTCTTGAACGTTCCTTGACATTCGGCATCCCAGACAAAAAGGTGCTCCTTTCTTCATGAGCTTTGAGAAGGGTCTACATCTCCCAGATAAATTTGAGATAAACCTTCATATGTACGCAAGTTTACCCTGAAAGGATCTTAGCTGCGTCAGATTCTTCGGAGGGGGCATCTCCATGATGGCCTATCTTGGATGGGTCAACTTCAATCTCTCGATGTCGGACTATGAAGTACAGGAATTTTTCCGATGACACGCCAAAAGCACACTTCAGAGGATTCATTTTCAGATCGTACTCTCTCAGCCTGGTGAGAACGGTCCTAAGATCTTGGATGTGATCGTCCTTGGCTTTAGTCTTGACGACCAAATCATCAACATAACATTCGACGACTTTATGAATTAAGTTATCAAAGATATTGGTCATTGTCCTTTGATATTGTAACACCCGAGCCCAATACTACTATTTCTGTTACTGGTTGAGTGTTAGATATTACTCATTTCATTTATCTTGCTTGTTTGGGTCTTACTGTAAAATTTTAACTGGCTAAGTCATTTCTGCATATAACAAATTTTAGCACCTAAAACAAAATTAAAAGTATCTATCTTGGCCTACTCGTCACCCCTAGCCGCGTGGTAGCGTCCGTGCGTCGAGTTCTCATCCCGTTCGGTGAAACGGGCGAGCCTGGACGACTACGCGCGCGTGCAGGTGTCCGACTTGGTGGCATGCTTTTTAATCATAAAACATTTCATTTTAAAATTTGGAACCCGCTTAAAATCCTATTATTTGAATTTCGAATTTTTGGACCCAACCCGGACGCGATTTGGAAATGTTTCATTTAGCGCCAAAATCCCAAATTAATAAAATATTCAAACCTTATAATATTTCATATATATTTATACCCTTACTGTTAACATAATATTCTTAAATCTTTTAAAAAATTTCTTTTAACCACTTAAAATCCTTATCAGCCAATCTCGAGCCCGTGGGCCCCTCCACTATTGCTCTCTCTCTCTCTTTCTCTCTCTCCCTCTAACGTCTCTCTCTCTCTCTAATTTCCCTAGCGCTCTCTCTCTCTCTCTAACCCTCTCTCTCTCCCCTATATATATTTATACATTCCTCGTCTTCCTCAGATTTTTTCCGAGAACCCTTCACGAGAAAACCCTACGGCCTACCCTAGCCACCGTCCCATCGCCGCCGCAGCCCCAACGCCGGCGCTAGCACCGCCGGGATCCTTGTCTCCTCAACCTCGTCTTATCCTTCCTCCTCTCCCTACGTTCCCGCGCACCCTACGCCGTAACCGCGGCCACCTGCACCCATCCCTGCTCACCCGTCGCCGCCGCAACCTCGTCGTCGGCACCACCGTCACCCTCGCCTCCGCCTCCTCTTTGCAACCTCGACGTCCCCTCCTTCTCCCCGTGTGCTCGGCGCCGCAACAGAGACCTCCGGCCAACCCGTGCCTTCTCTGTTTGGCCGGAAACACCGTCGGCGACCCTCGTCGTCGTCACCTGCGCCACCGCCGACCACCTCCTCTTCACCTGCGCACCAGATCCGACCACTTCCTCTCCCTCTCCACCTTCTCTCCTTCTCCATTGTCCGCAGCCCTAGCCGTCGCCTGAAACCTCTTCGCCGGCGCCCTACCGCCGTCGACCCCATCGCTGTCGCAACCTCTGCAATCCCAGTAAGCCTTCCTTCATCTTCCTCCTTCCTTTTTCCCCCTCTGGTTTATCCTTGGCTGTACATTGAATTTCTGAATTTGTTGTCGCTGTTTTTGCATCTCGCCGGAATCCGGCCGTACTGACGACTTGATCCGACATTCCAGCGAGGTACCCCGATCCGCGTGGTCCCATTGTTCGTTGTTTGGGTTCAATCCGTGAACCGTGCGTCCGTCGCGTGTTTCCCCGCCGACGTTACGTCCGTTTTTCCCGGTTCGCGACCCGTCGAGGCAAGTATCACTTGCTACATGCTATACTCTACAATTATATATGTTGTGACTCATTAAACCTGCAAAACTTAACTCGGTATGGTTATTTCCTCATTGGGTTGCAATATGACATATATCATTCTACAGTTAACATGGAAATTACAATTTGCTACTATTAACCTACGAACCAAGTTTACCTGTTAATCACATTTTACCGTTAATAGATTATAGCACTTTCCTATGTAGTTCTATTACATTCGGATGTTCGTATTCAAAGACTTGATATAACAGTATTGCATCATCCTTTAAACTGTCGCACCGCTAAGGGTGCTCGAAATCTGTTAATATAATAAAACAGTTGCACTATATTAATGCACTATGGTGATTGAATGAACTGCTTATTTTACTGCTTATTTCCTGCTGTTAATCCCCTGTTCGATTACATATCTGTTGTGAGCACACCCACGATATTGTTACACCTTGACTTGACTTTGTTACACATGATATACATTGATACACCTGACATGGTACCATTTACTGTTGACTTGACCTGATGTACTATGACCCGACCTGTTACCTGATCTCGTGCCTAATGCCAACAAACCTGACATGGAGTCCTCATGGACCAATCTTGTTGTCTATCCAGACAAACCTACTGTTACCTGATCTTGTGTTGGCATTAGTTCTTGACTACTGAATACCTGACCTGACACATATAACTTGGGGGTATGGGGAAATCAAAAGTGTAAACTAAAGTGTAACTTAAAAGGGTATTACTTGATCCGTGGTCCCGGGGGGTAACGGGACAGAGCCATTCGTGACTCTTACATTTTCCTGATCCGTGGTCCCGGGGGGCAACGGGACAGAACCACTATTGGTTCACATATTCCTGATCCATGGTCCCGGGGGGTAACGGGACATATCCTTTGAGTTACATGGAGGATTACTCGAATTGATTTCAAAGACTTTAGAATAGAAAACCTGATAGAACAGTTTAGTTACCCACTGCACACTACCCTGCACTGCTTGTTTCATATTATTGCTTCATTCATGTTTATTTCTGCTTTGCCTATTATACTGTTCATATTATATTATTGGTTGACATGACGCGCTGACGTCTGGGTTTTGCATGGCCCAAATTCTTTACCACTGTCGCTGTTCGAGCAGGAGTACTTCAGCCAGCAGGCTGAGTTGTGAGTTCTGTAGTGGTTAGTTTTATCTCCTGCATTCTTATTTCCAGATGTGAGCCCGCATTATGGGACACACTTTTCTATTATTGTATTGGATCATTTGCTTCCGCATTTATTTATCATTGACTCTTGTTGTTCTGGATTGGGGACATGTGTTAGATAGTTTTATCTTGTTCTTGATATCCTTACAGCCGTAATGTGACTGTGGATGGATACTTCCTACCCACAGGTAGCATGGTTGGCTATGTCACGTGCCCAATCTTGCGTACTCTGGGAAGCGGGGCGTGACATGGTTCTTTTGGTATCAAAGCCCTAGGTTAGTTGGGTTGATTCTTTTGTAGTTGGGTATTGTACCTAATACACGAATCAGAATACCCGTGTTTAGGAAACATGTCCTGCCACCTTGACCGTTTTACCATTCTTGAATCACATTCTTCCTGATTATATCTTTTACGATGTGCAAACTTCCTTTGCATATCGATTCGAAAACCCGATTCCTTGTTATCTCTAGGACTTAGGCGACTTGGATGGAGTTATGTAATTGTGGCTATGATACCGCGGCATAGTTACAATGCGGTACTCTATTTAAGTATCTTGGAGTTCTAGCCTTGATCTATATTCAAAATCTATCATCATGCTAATGTTGGGTATTTTGAGTTTAGGATTATGGCCGGTAAGAAATTGAAGACATACCAGAGGTGTGTGGACGAAGCCGCCATGCTTGGAGTGATAAGAGGAATGCTGGAGAATCAAAGAAACAGACCGAGCTGATCCAGCAGCAAGCGGACTCGTTTCGGGAAGGTTTGCAGATCGTTCAGCAGTATGTGAACAATGTCGGAGCTAGACCAGTTGACCGAGTAGGGACCGTAGCAGATTTCAGGCGGTTGGGTCCGTCTACATTTACTGGTTTAAAGGAGCCGTTGCCAGTGGAGCAGTGGCTAGTTGACACAGAGAACTTGCTTTTTGCGGCACAGATTCCAGATGACAAAAAAGTTGTTGTGGTACGCATTCAGCTAGTGGACTACGCCCGAGAATGGTGGCTTGTTGAGGAGACCCGCTTGCCCAAGCTGATCAAGTGGGCAGATTTTTCTAAGAGTTTCCTGGAGGAGTTCTTCCCGCGGACTGCACGGGAGGAAATGGAAGAGAAGTTCATCGGACTAAGGCAGAATGGAGCACCCGTGGACGTGCATGCAGCAGAATGGATGAGACTCAGTAGTTTCGCTGGACCTTTAGCTGCCAACGATGCAGACAGCAGTTGCGGTAAGGAAGCAGTTCTGTCGGGCCAGTCGAGTTTAGGGCTAGGCCGACAAACAATGTTCTTGCAGCTATGGAAGTTGATGGTTGTGAAGAACCGGTGGTGGTTCGCGATTTCATGGACGTATTTGAAGATATATCAGGTTTACCGCCGGAGCGAGACGTGGAGTTCGCAATTGATCTTATCCCTGGTGCAGCGCCAGTATCTAAAGCGTATTATCCAATGGCACCAGTAGAATTGGAAGAAGTTAAGAAGCAAGTTGCTGAATTGCTTGAGAAGGGTTTGATTCGAAGCAGCAACTCGCCTTGGGGAGCTCCAGTTCTTCTAGTAAAGAAGAAGGATGGCACGAGAAGGATGTGCATCGATTATCGAGAATTAAACCGGGTGACTATTAAGAACAAGTACCCGATCCCTCGCATTGGAGAACTTTTGAGCAGCTTAGTGGCGCGAGGGTATTCTCGAAACTGGATTTGCGATCCGGATATCATCAGGTCCGAGTGGAAGCAGAGGATATTTGCAAGACGGCGTTTCGAACTCGGTATGGACATTACGAGTACTTAGTAATGCCCTTCGGAGTAACGAATGCGCCGGCAATATTCATGGATTTGATGAACCGAATCTTTTCACCGTTCTTGGACCAGTTTATTGTGGTATTCATTGACGATATTCTGGTTTACTCGAAGAGTTTTGAAGAGCATGCTGAGCATTTGAAGATCGCACTGCAGACGTTGAGACAGGAGAAATTGTATGCGAAGATAAGTAAGTGCGAGTTTTGGCTGGAGGAAGTAAGGTTTTTGGCGCATGTTGTGTCTGGCGATGGCATTGCCGTCGATCCAGAAAAGATTGCAGCGGTTCGAGATTGGCCTATTCCAAAGAATATTGCTGAGATAAGAAGTTTCCTTGGATTAGCCGGATACTACAGGAGATTTGTGGAGAACTTCGCTCGTTTGGCAGAACCGCTGACCAAGCTTACGCGCAAGGAGGTACCTTTTGTATGGACGGATAAATGTGCGTTGGCTTTCGAGATGTTGAAGCAGAAGTTGATAACCGCCCCTATCCTGACCGTACCAGACAATTCCGGAGGGCTGGTGATTCATAGCGACGCATCTGGGAAAGGATTGGGATGTGTTTTGATGCAGCATGGGAAGGTCGTAGCATACGCATCAAGACAACTGAAGACCCATGAGGAGAATTATCCAACTCATGACTTGGAGCTTGTGGCCGTAACCTTCGCTTTGAAGATTTGGAGACACTACCTTTTGGGTGAGAGAGTCGAAGTCTTTACAGATCACAAGAGTTTGAGGTATGTGTTCACTCAGAAGGAGTTGAACATGAGGCAGCGTAGATGGTTGGAGCTGATGGCCGACTACGACCTTGATCTTAAGTACCATCCGGGGAAGGTTAACGTCGTGCCGGATGCGCTTAGTCGGTTACCAGCAATTCAGGTGTTAACTACGCAGAGGGAGATCATTGCAGATTTTCGAAGATTCGACTTGGAGGTTGTGCTACCACATTCTACGGGACAGTTGATGCAATTGCAAGTACAGTCGTCCTTGGTTGAGAAGATTAAAGCGGCAAAATCGCAGGATCCTAGACTGCAGAAGTTTCGAGAGCAGGTTGAGGCTAGACTACGAAGAGATTTACTGGTCCACGAAGATGGTTCGTTGAGGTATGGTAGCCGTCTGTGTGTGCCAAAGGGAGATGTTCGTGAAGAGCTTATGAAGGAGGCACACAGTTCAGCTTACTCTGTACATCCAGGAGGCACAAAGATGTACCAAGATATTCGACAGCATTTCTGGTGGGAGGGCATGAAGTGGGAGATTACTCGCTTTGTGGCAAAGTGCTTGGTGTGTCAGCAAGTTAAGGCTGAACATCAAAGGGTTGCTGGTTTATTGCAACCACTTCCGATTCCTCAGTGGAAGTGGGAACATATAACCATGGATTTCGTGACGGCTTTACCGCGAAGTCCAAAAGGCAACAATGCAGTATGGGTAATTGTTGACCGATTGACCAAGGCAACTCACTTTATTCCTTTTCGGGTTGGTCAATTAACAGAGACTTTGGCAGAGCGGTACATGCAGGAGATTGTAAGATTGCATGGAGTACCGGTGAGCATCGTGTCCGATCGGGACACTCGGTTCTTATCACACTTCTGGAGGAGTTTACAGGAAAGCTTGGGGACTCGATTGAAGTTTAGCACAGCCTATCATCCTCAAACAGATGGTCAGTCGGAGAGAACGATCCAAACTCTTGAAGACATGTTGAGAGCATGCATGTTGGACTTCAAGGGTTCATGGGAGGATCATCTACACTTGGTGGAGTTTTCTTACAACAATAGTTTCCAAGCAACTATCCAGATGGCTCCGTTTGAAGCTTTGTATGGTCGTAAATGCCATTCACCTGTTTATTGGGATGATGTCGGTGAACGAAGATTGTTGGGACCAGATTTGGTGGTGCAGACAGTTGAGAAGGTGAATACAATCAGGAAGCATATGAAGGCAGCTCAAGACAGACAGAAAAGTTGGGCTGACACGTCAAGAAGACCTCTAGAGTTCGCCGTGGGTGATTTGGTATTCTTGAAAATATCACCGACTAGAGGGGTGATCCGTTTTGGGAGTCGAGGGAAGCTTAGTCCTCGATTCGTTGGACCCTTCGAGATATTGGAGCGCGTTGGAGAGGTAGCGTACCGTTTGGCGTTACCGCAGTCCTTGGCAGGTGTGCACGATGTGTTTCACGTATCTCAACTACGAAGCTATGTTCGAGATGAAACACACGTCTTGGATCATTCGGAGTTAACTGTACGGGAAGACCTGACTTTTGAGGAGCGACCGGTTGAAATCATGGATCGTAGAGAAAAGGTTCTTAAGAACAAGGTTATCCTCCTTGTGCTCGTTTCTTAGGGTAATCGATCGCATGGAGAGTCCACTTGGGAGCGAGAAGACGAGATCCGACAGAAGTTTCCTCACCTTTTCCTGTAGTTTTCTATCTTGTATTCTTGGAATTTCGAGGACGAAATTCTTTTGTAGTTGGGTATAATGTAACACCCGAGCCCAATACTACTATTTCTGTTACTGGTTGAGTGTTAGATATTACTCATTTCATTTATCTTGCTTGTTTGGGTCTTACTGTAAAATTTTAACTGGCTAAGTCATTTCTGCATATAACAAATTTTAGCACCTAAAACAAAATTAAAAGTATCTATCTTGGCCTACTCGTTACCCCTAGCCGCGTGGTAGCGTCCGTGCGTCGAGTTCTCATCCCGTTCGGTGAAACGGGCGAGCTTGGATGACTACGCGCGCGTGCAGGTGTCCGACTTGGGGGCATGCTTTTTAATCATAAAACATTTCATTTTAAAATTTGGAACCCGCTTAAAATCCTATTATTTGAATTTCTAATTTTTGGACCCAACCCGGGCGCGATTTGGAAATGTTTCATTTAGCGCCAAAATCCCAAATTAATAAAATATTCAAACCTTATAATATTTCATATATATTTATACCCTTACTGTTAACATAATATTCTTAAATCTTTTAAAAAATTTCTTTTAACCACTTAAAATCCTTATCAGCCAATCTCGATCCCGTGGGCCCCTCCACTATTGCTCTCTCTCTCTTTCTCTCTCTCTCTCTAACGTCTCTCTCTCTCTCTAATTTCCCTAGCGCTCTCTCTCTCTCTAACCCTCTCTCTCTCCCCTATATATATTTATACATTCCTCGTCTTCCTCAGATTTTTTCCGAGAACCCTTCACGAGAAAACCCTACGGCCTACCCTAGCCACCGTCCCATCGCCGCCGCAGCACCAACGCCGGCGCTAGCACCGCCGGGATCCTTGCCTCCTCAACCTCGTCTCATCCTTCCTCCTCTCCCCACGTTCCCGCGCACCCTACGCTATAGCCGCGGCTACTTGCACCCATCCCTGCTCACCCGTCGCCGCCGCAACCTCGTCGCCGGCACCACCGTCACCCTCGCCTCCGCCTCCTCTTTCCAACCTCGACGTCCCCTCCTTCTCCCCGTGTGCTCGGCACCGCAACAGAGACCTCCGGCCAACCCGTGCCTTCTCTGTTTGGCCGGAAACACCGTCGGCGACCCTCGTCGTCGTCACCTGCGCCACCGCCGACCACCTCCTCTTCACCTGCGCACCAGACCCGACCACTTCCTCTCCCTCTCCACCTTCTCTCCTTCTCCATTGTCCGCAGCCCTAGCCGTCGCCTGAAACCTCCTCGCCGGCGCCCCACCGCCGTCGACCCCATCGCTGTCGCAACCTCTGCAATCCCAGTAAGCCTTCCTTCATCTTCCTCCTTCCTTTTTCCCCCTCTGGTTTATCCTTGGCTGTACATTGAATTTCTGAATTTGTTGTCGCTGTTTTTGCATCTCGCCGGAATCCGGCCGTACCGACGACTTGATCCGACGTTCCAGCGAGGTACCCCGATCCGCGTGGTCCCATTGTTCGTTGTTTGGGTTCAATCCGTGAACCGTGCGTCCGTCGCGTGTTTCCCCGCCGACGTTACGTCCGTTTTTCCCGGTTCGCGACCCGTCGAGACAAGTATCACTTGCTACATGCTATACTATACAATTATATATGTTGTGACTCATTAAACCTGCAAAACTTAACTCGGTATGGTTATTTCCTCATTGGGTTGCAATATGATATATATCATTCTACAGTTAACATGGAAATTACAATTTGCTACTATTAACCTACGAACCAAGTTTACCTGTTAATCACATTTTACCGTTAATAGATTATAGCACTTTCCTATGTAGTTCTATTACATTCGGATGTTCGTATTCAAAGACTTGATATAACAGTATTGCATCATCCTTTAAACTGTTGCACCGCTAAGGGTGCTCGAAACCTGTTAATATAATAAAACAGTTGCACTATATTAATGCACTATGGTGATTGAATGAACTGCTTATTTTACTGCTTATTTCCTGCTGTTAATCCCCTGTTCGATTACATATCTGTTGTGAGCACACCCACGATATTGTTACACCTTGACTTGACTTTGTTACACATGATATACATTGATACACCTGACATGGTACCATTTACTGTTGACTTGACCTGATGTACTATGACCCGACCTGTTACCTGATCTCGTGCCTAATGCCAACAAACCTGACATGGAGTCCTCATGGACCAATCTTGTTGTCTATCCAGACAAACCTACTGTTACCTGATCTTGTGTTGGCATTAGTTCTTGACTACTGAATACCTGACCTGACACATATAACTTGGGGGTATGGGGAAATCAAAAGTGTAAACTAAAGTGTAACTTAAAAGGGTATTACTTGATCCGTGGTCCCGGGGGGGTAACAGGACAGAGCCATTCGTGACTCTTACATTTTCCTGATCCGTGGTCCCGGGGGGCAACGGGACAGAACCACTATTGGTTCACATATTCCTGATCCGTGGTCCCGGGGGGTAACGGGACATATCCTTTGAGTTACATGGAGGATTACTCGAATTGATTTCAAAGACTTTAGAATAGAAAACCTGATAGAACAGTTTAGTTACCCACTGCACATTATCCTGCACTGCTTGTTTCATATTATTGCTTCATTCATGTTTATTTCTGCTTTGCCTATTATACTGTTCATATTATATTATTGGTTGACATGACGCGCTGACGTCTGGGTTTTGCATGGCCCAGATTCTTTACCACTGTCGCTGTCCGAGCAGGAGTACTTCAGCCAGCAGGCTGAGTTTTGAGTTTTGTAGTGGTTAGTTTTATCTCCTGCATTCTTATTTCCAGATGTGAGCCCGCATTATGGGACACACTTTTCTATTATTGTATTGGATCATTTGCTTCCGCATTTATTTATCATTGACTCTTGTTATTCTGGATTGGGGACATGTGTTAGATAGTTTTATCTTGTTCTTGATATCCCTACAGCCGTAATGTGACTGTGGATGGATACTTCCTACCCACAGGTAGCATGGTTGGCTATGTCACGTGCCCAATCTTGCGTACTCTGGGAAGCGGGGCGTGACAGATATGCAGCCCTTGTGTTCTTCAGTCCGAACGGCATCACTTACTAGCAGTATATTCCGATCGGGGTTCGAAATGCTGTGTGCTTCTCATCCTTAGGCGACATCTTGATCTGATTATACCCAAACGAGCCATCCATAAAGGTGAACAGCTTGTAATTTGAGGTGTCATCGACCATCATTTCCATGACCGATAGTGGGAAGTCGTTTTTAGGACATGCCTTGTTGAGTTCCCTGAAATCGGCACAAACTCAGATCTGTCCATTTTTCTTCTTCACTGGGACTATGCATGCGATCCAGTCCGCATATTTCTCTTCCCTGATGAAGCCGGCATCGATGAGCTTTTTGGTTTCCTCGATGATCTTTTCTTCTAGTTCCCTTCTCATTCTTCGAGGAGCTTGTTTGACTGGATTAGCATTAGGAGATATAGCCAGTTTATGCACGACCACTTCAGGGGAAAGGCCAGGAATTTCTTTGTATGTCCACGCGAAGCAGTCGACGAACTCATGCAGCAGGGTAATTATCTGCTCTTTCATTTCCTCTAACAAGAGTGAGCTGATGTAGGTCGGCCTTAGATTATCGGGCGTTCCTAAGTCAATCTCGGTTAGCTCATCAAAGATTGCTTGTCCTCCATCTTCGAGATCTTGAGGAGCTTCCTCTGGCTCAGCTATCTCATCATCATCATTTGATCTTTCGCTGGCTTCACCAACATGGATCATGTAGCATGCTTTGGAATCAGGTTGACTGAAGCCTATGCCCCGTCTATCTGGAATTCGTCCATCGATGAGTGCTCGGACTTAGGGCGGATGCCATAGCCCTTCATAAAACCTTGCTTCGGACTCCGTTTGATACAGCCGGCATCCGCACCTTTTGAAATATTCCTACGTCTCGGGTGTATAGTATCTGGGATTGAGGACGACTCTTATGCCTCTCTCATAAGGAAGGCACGCGACAGACAAATCGTCCAGGTGAACAATGGGGTTTGACCCATAAAATAGGATACCCTTCTATCCACTTCTCCTCCCGGGAACGTAAAAAGTTTTCAACTGGTCCACAGTAGAGACTGACAATGCATCGATCTCTTTGCACATCCGTTCCGGCACCCTTGTGATGGCCAGGGACCCTTCCGCAATTTCGAAGGTCTCTCGTAGTTTCGCTTGGTGCATGGGGGTCCAATCTGCATAGTTGTTGCACGGCAGGTCCTCTTCCTCCGACTCTTCAGTGTCGCTGCCAAGATGAGGGCGGACTTTGCTGCTATATGGACTTTCAGTATCGGACTCGTCCGTATCGTTACCGAAATGAGGACGAGTTTTACGGAAGGACAGACTTCCAGCGTCGGATTCATCAGTGTCGCTACCGAAACGCGAACACACATGGGGGTTTCTTCATTTGAAAGTGACAGCCGGCTCAGACTTGCTTTTGAGTCTTGGGGTCGCTCTATCCTCAGTCAGTTGTGGCTTAGCATTTTTGTGGTTCATGAAGTACCGAGAATTTTCATATCGGACTTCATACACACCGAACGGCTGGATGTCTTCGTCAATGCGTCTTCCTTCGACATTTTTAGTATACTTCATGCATTGATGGAGAGTTGACGGAATGATGCCATAATCGTGGAGCTACGGCCGTCCCAAGAGAATTTTATAAGACGTTTCAGCGTCGATTACGTATATCTTAGCTTCAGTTTGCAGATCCCCAAATTTGATTGGCAAAGCTATAGACCCCAGAACTTGCTGGCAGTTTTGATTGAAGCCTTGAATGAAAATCCTTTCCCTTGACAGGTGTCGGACGTCCATTGACAAACTCTTCAGAGTCCGCAAGTTCATGATGTTCACTGAGGACCCCAGATCAATCAATATGCGATTAATCCGATCTCCATCGCTGTACCCGGTCACGTAAAGCGGCCGATTATGCTCAGCCGTTCCAAGTAGCTAGTCTTCATGCTTAAATGTGACTGCGGTGGCATGCAAAGTGTACTGGGCTTCTTTCATATTAATTTCCGCAAAGCGAGCCTGATACCGCTCGGGGTTTTGTAGAGCGTGAATGAGAACATCTCTAAACTCCTTAGATAGGACCAAGGCATCGTAGATGCTCAGGAGAGACGGAAGCTTCCGGAGATGAGGCAAGACATTATATTCTACTGAGGAAGGACTTGAGTTTTCATTAGCCGGTTCTCTGCCATCTTCCTCATTAGCCACCTGCTTTTCCTTTCCTTCTGGGGCATTGCCCTGATTCGGCGGTAGAGCCCTGCCGCTTCTGAGCTGGATTTGGTTGGCCTTTGTGGCGAGCTCCTCATCTTCTTCAGGAAAACAGAGCTCCTCTTCAGAGTCGCTGCCAAGATGGATGGCGTAGCAGGTCACTATAGGGATCTCTTCATTGGAGTCTTCCTCTAGCTCCTCAAGAATTTCAGCCGCTTCTATAGGGAAGAATTCCTTCAATTGAATCAGAGTTCTTTCTTTCTGTTCATATTCTTCGAGTGAATCGATATATTTTTGAATGTTCGATCTCCCTGCAGACTCTTTTTCACGCCGAGCTGCACTTTTCTTCTTTTTGGGCTTTTTGGATTTTGAGCTTGATGGAGCCGCATTGGCAGCTGGAATGGTAGGCTTCTTCTGCCCTTCCCATTCCGTCCTGGGCTCTTTCCGAAGTAGCTTTATCATTTTCTTCGTCTTATTAGATATGTGCGTACTCCACAGAAGCCACGGCGAGTCCGTTTCATTTTTCAGGGCAGCGGGTTCGGCTGTCTGCTCGCAGAAGGCTTCAGCTTCTGTCCGTATAAAGTTGGTGGTTGCAACTTGATTGTTCACCAACACACTTTTGGACAGCTCGATCTCTCCAGCCTTGTACTGCTTCTCGACCCAGTCCTTGAAGATATAGCAATCCTCGATCGCATGGCTCACTACTCGGTGGCACGGGCAATACAGTGGATTGTTGGTCATTTTTGCTTCTTGAGGTCTTTTAGACTCCGGCAATTGTAGACCGTTGTTCAAGGCATCTTTAAATATCTTGTGGATCTTGTCCCTTCTGAAAGAGTAAACCTTGTTCTTTTTCTCCTCTAGGGAAGGCCCATCTCCTCCAAGCAATGGCTTTCGAGACCGGTTGGTTTTGGAATCGCCTGCCATTCACTTGTCTTCATTGTTGGACGCATTGAAGACATTGGTACTGCTGGAACTCCCGCTTCTACGGTTGTCGTCCCGCATGCTTTTCTAAGTCTTGTCTCTCTGAAAGTCCGGGGTAGACTCTTGCTTCGAACGTTCCAACATTTAGACTTTCTTGGTTAGCTCTTGAAACGTCTTGAGGCCTGTTGTACACAAGAATGGGACCATCCAATTGCTGAGGTTCCCAATGAGAAGGCTGATGGATTGGTCCTGCTCCAGCGGCGGTTCGCACTTGATTGTAAGATTACGCTATCGGGCGATAAAGTCGGTGTTGCTTTCATTCTTCCCCAGCTTGGTCCTCACAAGGTCAGCAATGGAGATTTTATCACTGACACTCATGAACCTTTGCCGAAATAGAGACTCCATTTGGGCAAAGGTAATAATGGACCCGTCTGGTATACTCGCGTACCAGTCGAAAGCGACACCGGTCAGGCTGTTGACAAACTGACGAAGAAGGAGCCCATCATTGCCCCCTGTATTTCCGCACGATGCTTTAAAGTGGGTGACATGCTGGTTTGCATTTCCCGTCCCGTCAAACCTTCCGAACTTAGGAATGACATAGCTGCTCGGGAACTCGATCAGATCGTACTGTGCGGGATATGGCCGCCCACTACTGCCAATTTCTTTCTGAGCTTCAGCTTCGGCCACCAATGTTTTAACCTTGCTGGTTACCAAATCCATTATCCGATCTTGTGTTAGCGGGATAGTGCTATCTGGGGCCAAGGCGTCCCCAAAAGCGGAATGTGGCCGGATTTCATGCTGCTCGACCAATCTTGGACCCAAAAGGCCAGGCATCGGCCGCTTGGGATTGTCATCATCCGGCACATGAGTTGCGACTTGTGCTTGATTGGGTGGCGCTCGAGCAATTTGAGCCATAAGCTGCATCACAATGTTCGTCAGGTCATCAATTTTCGAATAGAGCTTGGCCATCTCTTTATCCTTGCTCCTGAGCTGTTTTCGAAGCTCTTGAAGCAGCTCCTGTTCTGCGGTCCTGGGGCGAAAAGTCGGCTCTTCCTCGCTGTCCGAGCTTGACTCTACATGGACTGAGGGGTCTTTCTTCCTATCATTCTCGTCGAGAGAGTTTTCATCATCCAGTGGAGGCGGCTGTTCTTAGGAAGCGGCAACCACATTCAAGCCAGATTGGGCTTGGGATGTGGTGGCCCCATCCTTGCTTTTACTACGAAGGTTGTCGCTAGGGCGCCCGCCCGCCATATAGACCATATGGATAACATATCCAGTCGTCCTTTTATTATCGGCAGCTGATTTCATGGATCGCTGTCTTGACCCTCCTGTTTCGGTAACGGGCAGTTGACTGAAGGCGGCTGGCCTGGCCGGATTCTTGAATGGTGCTGACGCTTCTTTTTTGGTTTTGCCCCGCTGTTTTTGTGTGGCACAGAGCGCCTGGTATACTCTTGAAGAGACAGTGTCATACTTTTTCTGTTGGGGCCGGGACACGTCTTTTTGTAGCAACGTTCGGACCGCTGTTTTCTTAATTCTGGCGGTCATGGCATTTTTCTGAACCCACTTCAGAGGCTCGAAGGAATTGCTAATTTTTACGGCCGACTCAGCCGTCGTCACAGGATGACTTTGCTCTTGGAATCTCACAAGATTCCACTTGGCCGGAGTCCTGGCCCTCTTGTTGGCTCGATACCTGAGCCGCTTCTGTCTCAGCCTTTCTGTTTTGAGCACTTGGCTGGTTACAGCTCTTCGGGAAGCCACCATAGACCGGGCGATGGAGGACTTTGGAGATACGCCTGATTGTGCATTTGTTGGAGTCATCGCCTGATCTCGTCCGCAACGTTTGATGTGGCCCTCTGTACCGGAAGTCTTGCCCCCAGCTGGAGCACCAGAGAGTTGTTCAGACACCGTCTTAAGTTTCGGTTATGGTGCCTTAGTGATCACGACATTCGGCCTCTTGCCCCTTGAGACCGGCTTGGCCACCTGTTTTTCCGGTTTTTCTGCCAGATGTGCGCTTCCGGCAGGGTAGATGACGACGGAACCAAACTGGCGGGGCAGTTCCCCCCACTGTCAATTGAGGCTTGCGAGGAGAACCATACAAGCATTGATCTTGACCACGTACGAGATCGGGGTCGCGTTGGAAGCTGAATTCGTCTTGGGAGACATTGGCGTTGAAAGTTGATTGCTGTACGGAAAAAAAAATATTATTTCAGTACAAACATCGGCATATATGTTAAATGAGTTCACATGAACACTTGACTCGAGATATGGGAGGAGAGAAAGGTCCCACCGGGCGTGCCAGAATCTGTAGGGTGTTTTTCGTCACCCCATTGAGATGGGAATACGCACGCGCTTGTCAGGCGCATTACAGATTCCCCCTGCCTAGGGTAGGCTGGGGTTTATTGATTGTGGGGATCCGAATCTCCAGCAGCCGCGGACTAAGCTGCCGTTAATTACCCTTCGTCTTTAGGGCGAGGGAAACCTCCGATTGACGGGTTAAACTGGTCATGCGAACTCAATGTGCAGTGTGCGTGTGTTGTGTTTTAAAGGGGTTTATGCCATATTGGGGGCCCCGCAGAGTTTTTACGGGGATCCCGCTATCTGGATAGCAGGTTGGGGGTCAAGGGGGTTAGCAGCCCCCTTGCGGGGTGCGGGGCAGCGCCCCGTTAGAAATTTTTTCTAACGGTGGAGATATATTTAGTGTGGAGTGCACATAAAAAAATGGGGAGAAGCGTCTCAAAGACGCGTGCGTGGCACGTGGGTGCATGGTGCCCGGGATCACGTGCGCGCACATGGGCGCTTTAGTGCCCGGGGTCACGTGCGCGCACATGACCATTGGGCGCCTTAGCGCCCGCGGTCGCGTGGCTCACACGTGACCGATGGGCACCTTAGCGCCCCCGGGTCACGTGGCGCGCACGTGACCGATGGGCTCCTTAGCGCTCGGGGTCGTGTGGCGCACACGTGACCACGGAAACACCCGCGGGAAGGAGGCCTAGTCCTTAGTTTGGGGAGTTGAACTGTAACAACCCTAATTTTCCTATACAAAATTTTTTCAAATATTTTTTCAAAAATCCACAAAGGAGTATTTTAGCATGAGCACAAGATATAGGTAATTATTTTGTTTTTAATTACAAGCTACAAGAATATAATAACTCAATTTTTAGTGTACAAGAATTTACTTTAAATTTAATGTATACTAGGAGTATTTATTCTTGCTGCTATCAGTTTAAGTAATTAAATACCACAATAATTACAAGAAAGAGCTTGTAGCTCATTGGTAATACCTTGCACTGCTGAACCAAGCCATCAGAGTTCGAATCCCATACCCCACATTATTTTTAATATTGATTTTTTAAAAACCTTTAGAATACCAAGAGTTTACACGTGCATATCTCACAAAAACCCCACTACACCCAAAGATGTAACACTTGCAGAGGGTAGATGAACCGTCGGGGGAGATCCAGGTCACCGGACTCGGTCGGGAATCGGCCAACTCGGCCTTGACTCGGCCGACTCAGTGATCCAACCGAGTCACGGCCGAGTCACCCCCGATTCGGCCGATTCCGGCGAGGGTCACAACATGAAAGTTGTGTCTTTTGGTATTCCCTACGCACCTGCAAAGTTTCAGCCTCATACCACTTCCAGAGCTCTTTAAAACCCCCAATTACTCCACTTTTAATACATTTTTATTACATTTTATCATATTTTTATTTTTAACTTTTCATCTACCCTAACCCTAGCCTAACCCTATAAATACCAACCCTACACACTACCCTCTCACCCCCCCCAAAATCTTGAGCCACTCTCTCAAAAGTTTCCACAAGAAGTGTGCTTCGAAATCGAGTTCCCGGCGAAGCTCTGACGGAATTCCGACGACGCGTTTTGGAGCAACCGGCGACGTAATCACCCCTCGGCCTTCCTCCCTAGTTCTCTTTACTCTTTAGAAGAGTTTAAACCTGTAAGTCCCACCTCTTCTACCTTCCTTTTCTTTAATGTAAAAATACGAATTTCTGGAACCCGACGGAAATCGGACAAACCGATTTCCGATTCGTTTTTTCTTTAAAATTCCACTTGTCACCTAATACATATTATCTACCCATATGCATGTTGACTATTAATCACCCTTAAACCAATTTAATCACACTTTTCCACATGAAATGATAAGTTCTTTATAAAACCGTATTTCTTTCATTAAAATACCATGAAGTTCATTTTTTCTTAATGTAATCAAGTACCTCACTCCTAAACATGTTTATTGTGATAACTAAACTTGTTTCAATCAATTTGAATGAAATTTCACACATGAAATGATAACGTTTACGAATACCGTATTCTTGCACTTTAATACCTTTAGGTATAACATAGCTTATTTCACCTTTAAACTTCACCAAAACCTAATATAAGTCACGGGGTAATGACCTACCCTTACACACACTCAATATAACCCTAAATGATAAATATCAAAAATACAAAATACGAAATTACAGGACTTTTCACTAAAATACCATAACCTTTATAATCTTTAGTTAAATCTTTAAATTGTAAACTTTTCTAAATAAAATCTTATATAAAATGAAAGCACGATTGGTCATGGACATCGATCGTTTATCTAAACTGTCTTGTGGGTCTAGGCAAGTGTGTCTAAGGCTAGTGGTTTTTAATTAGGCCCACGACTGTGGTTCCTTCCCACTTACCTGGCACTTATCTGGCCGCAATTGACGGTGAAGAGGCGATTTGAGGCTTCTAATGACTCATCGTTTAGACCCTAGAAATAGGCTAGTTGGCTTAGGAAACCCTAATAACTGAAATACGGAAACTATACTCTTTTGCAAATAAACACCCTATATTTATAAAACTGTTTTCCTAAATGACTAGTATTTATAAAACCTAAGCAAAGTGCCACTACAACCCACCTTTGGGGAACCCGTTAGGGATAGTACGGTTCATCGTGCACCCGCGGGCTAGTAGTGCGAGATTCAGACCTCCGCAAGGAGCATTCGGTCTCGAAGGGTTTAAAATACGACTTTTAAGGAAAATGAGATTTTGGAAAATAAAATATTTATTTAAAATTATTCTTGTATTAATATATATTTTTTATCATTTAAACACCTATTTTATTATAATAACAAGTTTCCATTTTTTTCTAAAATTACAAGATTAAAAGTTACATTAAAATACCATGAATTTCAAATAATCAATTAATATTTTTATTAGGATATATTCACTAGAATAACATAAATAAAATCCATACTCATTATAACTATAAAGACGAATAATAAATACTTGAGGTGTATTTTGCAAACTATACAATATTACTTTTTACAATAAACCGCCTCAAGTTTTATAAATTACAATAAGGCCCCTAACAAATGAAGAACTTCAAATTATCTTCTCTAGTCTGACTCGGGTTAGAGTCTGACTATTTCTGACTTGAATATAATTCAAGTCAATCTATATTCTTTATATTTCAACTCAAGATGAATACATGAATCTCAGAATCCAGTTAACAATCTATATAACTTGACTGAACCGAACCATGGATATTCCTTTTACATGATTCCCAGTATTCCATTTACATGACTCTATGGTTATAGCCGTTTCCTGATATCATGGTTTCGGTCAGTCAGTTAATCACTCATACAATCAACACAATTTTACAAGATAACAATACAAACAAGACATCGAGGGGTTTAAGGGGTGGACTGGTACGGAATATGTTAAAGGTGGCACGAGGTGGTCACTTAAGACGTAATTACATCCATGCCGTTGTTCCGTGGTATTATCGACGGAGCCTTGTACTACAGGTTACCAAAGTCCCCGGTGTAAGTGGGACTCCCCTCGTATACACTGGCATCTTCTGTACCAGGCTACAAATAACAGCGTTAATACAACATTACAATATTATAATACAACATTAAAAGTTACACTCTCCCTCTCTTACTCTCTGTCTATTTCTCTCTTATCTTTGGGACTTACCGAGCGACCTGTTCGCTGACGACATTCTGTTTCTCTCTTCTTTGAATGTCGTCAGGTGATTTGGACCCGGCAGAGATTGAGCCATCGCAAGAAGACTTGGAGCAGTTTACTGAAGACCCTGCACTGTAGTTTCATTGTACACTTTTCCTTTCTGTACTTTTCATTTCCTGTTATGCCACTGTTTAGGCATCTTTTATTTCAGTTGTATTTCCTTTCATGTATTGTACAAAGAATGTTAATAAATAAAAGTTGCTGTTCTTTTTATACTCTTGTCTCTTGTGTAATATTTTATATTGCTTAACTACGCTTAGCGTATGTACTTCTGAGTACATACGTAGCGGACCTCGTCGCGTCCACTTCGCCGCACACCGGGAAGCGGGGCGTGACATGAACTCCCAAGAAGTTTTTTGGAGTTGAACTCCTAACAGAAACTAATTTATGGAGTTAAACTCCAACAGATCTAGAAAGGAGTTAAACTCCTAGGAATTTTTGGCTCTTCTTTTGAGCCTCGGATCTGTCCAAAGTTAGATTTTTGGAGATGGGTCTCCTTCTTCCTTCTCTTGATCGGCGGGATCTTGGAGAAAAAGGGGGTAAGACTTAAAAGTCTTCCCTTTTCGAGATCTGATTGGAGATCCGAGCCCCCCTTCATGGGTTTTGTGGTGAAAAACTATTTATTTTTGAGAAAGAAAGAATTAAACTCTTGATTTAATTCAAAAGAAAGAAGAAGGTTTTAGAACCTTGAGTAAGAAGAAAGATCACAGATTTGGATTTTTTTTTGAGAGAGAAAAAGTTGTTCAAATATTTTCATTATCTTTATCTTTATAGGCTATACACTTTATATATAGTCTCTTGGGCTTTACAAAAATGGCATTTTGCCCATCCCATACCTATGTGCTATTTCTTTTTCCACATAAGCCATGGGCTTTACAAAAATTTGGCTTTATGCCCATTTTTCTTTCATTTATTCAAAAAAATAAAAAAAGGAAATACACCAAAATTATTTATTACAAAATTTTTATTTTGGCATGGCGGAAGGCCGAGAGCTTCGTGTTCGGGCTCAACCCGGGTATTGGCCTACGTGACCTGGGCTTGGGCCCACTTGGCTTGGGGTTGATTTTGATTTTGACTTGGTCAACCGGGGTGTAAATTTCGACCCCAACAACAGCTACGTGCACACTGCGTGCATCCGTTCTTGTGGGTATGCATTTTCGTTACCCGAATATCGTATTTTGGTTTTGGTTAACACGTATATTAACCGTATTTTCAAAACATAATTTTAGACCCGACCCGGACGTGTTTTGGACTATTTTTGTATTAGCCAAAATCTCAAAATTAAATAATATTATATTTCAATATATTTCTAAGTGTTGATATAAATATATATATACGTTTCAATTTTTTTTATAACTAAAATATATTTTTTTAAAACCAAATTCTAACTTAACACAGCTCTCTTTCTCTCTCTTCTCCTCTGCATATATATAATATTATATATATTATTTTATAACCCTATTTTTATTTTACCCACGTCTCTCTCTCTCTCCTCCTTCATCTCTGTTCTCTGCCGAATACGGGAGACGCGATCGCGTAGGTCCGTCTTACCTGAATTTAGGGACAGATACTATTTTGGTTTTATCCGTCCACCTCTCCGAAAATACCAAGTTAATTTATGGTACTGTGTATCGGAGATTTAGACGGATGCGGCCGATGTAGCAAATTTCGTCAGATTCCCTCTCGTTTGAGGGGTTTTTGATTGTGGGGACACTATTCCCTGCAGGCGCAAGCCCCTGCAGTTAATTACGCTACCGCATCGCGATAACAACTTTCTCTTTCTCCAGATGGTCACTTCATGTCGTGTGTGTTTGTTTTATTTTTGGTTGCCCGTGGATTGTATACGGAGACTAATTTATGTTGTCGCCCGTAGGGCGTGGATTAGTCCAAATCCGTATTTTCTTAAATTTGGGTTTTGGCTTGGGTTTAAAGATATGTTAGTCTCATTTGATACTAAGATCAAGTTAAACGTTTGTTAAGGATACGTTAGTCTAATTTTAGACTAAGATTAACTTAACAATTTGTTAAGGATACATTAATCTAATTTTAGACTAAGATCTACTTAATAGGATCATTTAGATCCAACAAAAGAGTATTTGGGCTCTATTGTTTTAGTTTAGGGACTTTGCGGTCCAGTTTAAAGACGTCATAGTCTGTAAAGTTTAAGGACATCATAGTTCATGAGTTTAAGGACCTCATAATCCATGGAATGTCTGGTTGTCGGGACCCGTCACCTCTCTGAAGACGTTGAAGGATTACAACGACACATATCAGAGGAGTGAAGAGATGTACCCTTGAACCAATATTGGTTGGGAGATTTGTAGTCCAATTTGGGACTAAGATAAAAAATTTATGAGTATATGGGCTCAATTAATCTAAATGAGGGTTTTGTGGCCATTTTCGGCTCGGCCCACTCAATTAAAATGTTGAGCATTGGTTCTGACAATTGTTTTTGTCCCTTATTGAGTGCTGAGCACTCATTATAGCTCTGGAGCCTTTTTTATAGAACATTTTATGTTCATTTAGCGCAAACATGAGAAGCACGTGGCGCGCTTGGCGCTGAGCGCTTGTTAATGAGCGCATTACGCTTCTGGTGAAGTAGCGCACATGTGAGGAGCACGTGGCGCGCTTGGCGCTGAGCGCCAGTCAATGAGCGTATTGCATTTCTGGTGAAGTAGCGCGCACGTGAGGAGCACGTGGCGCTCTTGGCGCTGAGCGCCAATCAATGAGCGCATTGCGCTTCTGTTGAAGTAGCGCGCGCGTGAGGAGCACGCGACGCGCTTGGCGCTGAGCGCCAGTCAATGAGCGCATTGCGCTTCTGGTGAAGTTTGGAGCGCTAAGGCTCTGCAACGCTATGCGTTAATTTTGGAGTGCTGAAACGATTCTTTTGATTGGAGCACTATAGCTCTGCAACGCTATGCGTTAGTTTTGGAGCGCTAAGCGCTTCTTTTGATTGGAGCGCTGTTCACACCATAATATTGTATTATTATATTCCCTATTCTTATTCGTTTTGTAAATAAACAGGTGCTTTTGACGCATGTCTGCTACATATTACAGGTTACAGGTTCTTGGATCTAAAACAGTTTAAAAGACAAAAGACGATGCAAAAGTGAGACTTTGACCAATAAACAGAAGACTCTTGATCAAGCCTATATAAGGATCAGTTCACAAAGCAAGGTTCAAGACGTCAACACAAAGCGAACGGTTAAAAGTCCACTACAAGTATTCGCTGGAAGATCTGGAGAAGATCTAGAAGCCACATGGAGAAAAGTACTAGATAAACAGGAAGCCCAAAAGTCCAGAAAGCAACACAAGAAATTCCAGCAGCCGATCTCCCTATTGGGCCGCGGAACCGCGGCCAAACCCAGGCTGCTGCCGCGGTTCCGCGGCCGGGTTATGCCCGTGTCGGCGTGGAGTTTTTTGGCGGTGCGCGTATTGTTAACTAGGTCTTTTCTTAGGGATATTTTTGTAATAGCAGATGTGCGGATCAATTGTAACCTAGGGTTTCCTATCCTCTATAAATAGGAACTCTAAATTATTGTAAAGGCTATGCCTCCCTTCATTAATAAATTTTAGAATTCTTTTGGAGAGCATCGGTGCCTCTTTTCATTTCATGAATTCAGATCTGACAACCCTGTGTTGATGTTTGGAGAGAGCTATATGTAAGTAATTTTATTTAAGTGCTCTAGTTTAGATTTTAATTCCTTGCCTTAGATGTTAGGTTTGGGGAAGGCTTTTGAGAGATGAGATCTCTCATCCCTTTCTTACCCATCACATAGAATCAATAGGACTCCATGCATACACGCACACACCGCGCCCTACAACACCTTATCCATCGAGGTAGCAGTGAAACCGTAGTATAAAGGCCCTGTTGCGCGCGTTTTCCATGGAGGTTAGGATAAGGATCTCTAAAGGAAGGACAAGAACCTAGAGGAAGGAACACCTTCCCGAATGGATCTAATCCCCTTTATTGATAATTACCATAACTCCTCTTAGATCCTAATTTGGGAATAGAAAGCGTTGAGATTTATTTACATTTCCAAACCATTTCTAAACCTAACCCTAGCAAGATTTAGACCTAGATAATTTTAGTATAGATAGATTTAGTTTTTTAGATTTAATAATCAATCCGAACACCCTTCGGAATTAACTCGTAAGAGCGATTAGGAGATTCACAACATCCCCGTGGCCCGACACGTACTTACCGGCTAGCTACATGCGACGCCGTTCTTGATTGCGGTTAATAGATAGTTTTTGAGATCAATCAAATGGCGTCGTTGCCGGGGATGGCGTGTTATTTTCTTTTTGCAATTTCGGGTTAATCAAAATTAAAAAAATCATAAAAATCTGAAAAAAATCAAAAAATCATAAAAATATATCATCTGTTATTTTTGGAAAGGGTATTGTTTGTGAGAATCTTGCAAGATATACAATCGAGACGGATCTGGAAAAATACAGAGTGCAAAACCAAAAACGACAGATATGAACAGAGGAGACAAGTCAAACCAGAGGAGGAAATTTTTTTTTTGGGAACAGAACCTCCTCTGTAACCGCGGATCCGCCGCATTGGAGGGTTATTGCCGCGGAAGGGCGGCAGTTAGGAGACATCGTTATCACAGAATTTTTTTGGGGAACCGTGCCGTCCAGAGAATCGCGTAACCGCGGTGGGAACCACCCTTTGACCGCGGAAAAGCGGCGCCGAGGTGACATCATCTCGTGGAATTTCCTCCGTAAGCTTCTCTGTTTCTTCTTTGTAAATCTTGATATATCTTCTGTAAATTTGCCTGCAGGATTCTGTGCGCTTTAAAAATCTTTCTCTTTCCAAAATAACAAATCTTGTGCAGGATTCTTTGCGCCGCATAAAATAAAAATCTTTGATTGCAAGTGATTTACTGTTTTGCATATCTTTAATCGGATTTTAAGGGGCTTTTGACCAATTCAGATTGGGTGGGGATTTCATCACCCTTCCCAGGACCCCAGAAATCACATAAGGCATATGCATTGACCATCTATTAATTAAAAAAATACTAGACTCAGCCCTAAGGACTTCGAGCTCAATAGGACAGAGGACTAGTTATAGACATCAGCCGTTTATCCTAACCTGATTTTGCGGTGTTTAGGAAAGTGTGTCAAGGCAAGTGGTTACTTAATTAGGACCGCTACCTGTAGCTGGGAGCCTCCCACTTACCTGGCACTTACCCGGCCGCAATTGGCGGTGAAGAGGCGGTTTGAGGTCCCATCTCTAGCCTTTTGGAACAGTTAGGAGCTGTCTAGCTGACCTAGGTGACCCTAGAGTTAGGCCTGATTGTGTATTTTTGGTTGATCGAAAGTGTGTCTTAGCCCTTTATCAAAAATCTTTTTGCAAACAGTTCCAAATAAAAAAAAAATAGGAAATTTTTTTTATAAAAACTTGCAAAAAAAATTTTTGTCGCTAAGAAATCCTTGCACCCCACTTGCACCACAAACCTTCTTTCTTTTCCCCTTTCTTCTAACATGGGTACCCCAAATCATAAATCACTTGTCGAACTTTGGTATCCCGAACCTAACTTTGCGTCGTACGTCAATTGTTTCGGTCGATTTAAGGAAGATCCCTCCGTGCCCAAAATTTCTTTGAAAAATCAAATAGAAGCGTCTAGGAGAAACAGTTTGACTTTGCAACCCACTTTGTGTCAACCTTATCAACCTTCACCACCTTCATACGTTGATACCACTTTTTCAAGTCCTGCTGAAACTCCTAAACCGATGTCCATTGCTGAGCATATTGCTCAATCTCGTAGCCGATCTTTCACTCCTCTCCACACATCTAGTTCTAGGGATCAACAAAGCCATTCACCTTTTTATCCACATGTTGACCCTACTCCTGTCCAACCATCCAATTCCTACCAGTCCTACCCGACTTTCCCACCTTCACTAGACATTGCTTCTACATAGCCATTTGGGAGTTTTACATATCCAAACAATTTTGAATCTTTTACCGAAACCCCCTTACCACCCAAGTCTAGTTTGGAAGAGTCGTTGGAGGCTTATATCTTAGCAACAAACAAAATGGTTAGGAATGTGGAAACGTCCGTAGCCGCCCTTATGCAACCTAGTGAACCGGTAGCTAGTTTCCCGCTAGCTCCAAATTTTTCAATGTATGAGGAGGCGGTTGGACAGAGTGAGAATGTGAGAGGATTTCCAAATCAAACCTACCCATACCCAATTGAAGCCCACAACTCCGGTTTTCCATCGATTGTCCCAAATGATTCATCAGTTAAGGATAAAAATGAGTTGTGTGATTTTGTAGTGCTTGATTTGCCAAATTGTGAAGAACCCCTTTCGAGTGAAACCACACTTAATCCTTTCGATCTTTACACCTCCACTCTAGAACCTAAATCGATAAATATCCATGCTTTTGATGAGGTGTCAGAAAAAAATTGATTTTCACTTGAATGAGGATATAGACGACGGGAAAATTTCGGATGATGAACCTGTCGATTTGATTGAACTTTTATGTCCAATTCATCATCCCGAGTCATTAAATGTTTCTCCCGAACTTCATATGCGTCTTGATTTTGATGATAATGGCATGGATGAGTTAACTATTGAGGAGAATTATGAGGATAGTATTGAGGAGAGTATTAAGGTTGAACCATTCTTGTTTGATGTGTCGGACTTTCCAATTCATCCTCTCGAACCTTTAACTAAATCACCCTCCCTCCTTTCAATCGTTCCGACCACACACAAGATCACGCTTGAAGACTGTGAGCTTGAAAAATTTTCCTTTGAATCTGACACAGTTCTCACAGACGATAATGATTATGAGTGCTTCACTTTTTCGGACGATGTTGATGACTCACCGTCCGAGTTTGCGTCCTTTACATTTTCAGATGAGTTAGTTGAACCATCAGACTCGGTTGCTTACAGTCAGTTCGAACCATTGATGGAATCCTTCAAGTTCGAGACAGATTACTTAGGTGAGATTACGACTATCCCTAATTCACTCCCTTCCATCCTTCATATCGTTCCAACCGTACAAGAGACCATTACGTTTTCATCTCCAATACCAAGTTCGGTGTACCCATGCTTTCTTGCGAATCTTGAGGGATTTGACCCCATTTCACGACGAGTTGATAGATTAGCACAATCATTTTTAACACATCGGTCATCACAAATTGTGCTAATTTATTCACTTGATTTACACCATCAAGATCGCGCGACCCTTCTTTCTCTTTTCCGCCCTTCTTCTCCTCCACCGAGACCATATTCCACCCTTCTTCCCATTCGGTCTCGTGTGCTTCTCATTTCTTTCCTCTACACCCCATTATTTCACCAACTCGGCCATTACCACGATAAGATTTTTGAATGGTTGGTGCTAACCTTTGGCTTGTGTAAGGCCAAGCTTAAGTTTGGGGGGAACCTTGTTGTATATATGTATATATATTTTTGTTAAAAAAAAATTAAAAAAAAAATTATTAATAAATAAACAGGGGCGTGCCGATATTTTGACTCTTTTGGTGTAGCATGACAGTGAGGACACTGTCAAGTTTAAGTTTGGGGGTATGCTCGGTACGTCTTCTTCCTTCGCATTCATATATACATTTTGTATTTGCATACTTATTTTAAAACCCATAAAAATTTGAAAATTTTAAAAATTATAAAAATCAATGTATTCAATTTTGGCCTTATTTGACTTGAGTTTGACAAATAGGTTGTAATACCCAGTCCTTTTGAATACCAATATCCGTATTTTTGTCACTCTCAAAATTTATTTATTTTATAATTATTATTTGTATTATTCTAAAAACCCAAATCCTAATCTAATCTCATATCTTTTAATTTTCCCTAACCCAAACCCTCATTCCCTTCCTCTTTTATTATCCCCTTTCTTTTTCATTTTTAGCCCAGCCGTTACTTTCCCCAAGCCCAGAGCCGGCCCACTCCTCTAATCCTTTTTTCATTCACTTAAAATCCCAAGCCCGGCCTCTTTCTTTTCCCTACTATATTATCCCTTGGCCCGAGCCCATTTTCCCTCCCCAGCCCATTAAAATAACAATTATCCCACCTCATTTCTTTTAAATCCCTTCAAATCCAAACCCAAATCTCCTCTATAAATTCCTATTAAACCACCAAGTTAATGCCTCTTTAATCCCAATTAATTTCCCCCATTAATCCCTTTTAAAATTCTATTAATCACCACTTAATTCTCATTCATTCTATTCCCTCTCTCTCATCTCACCCATGTTCTTTCTCTCTAATTCCCCCCCTCTCTCAATTTCTCTAATTCTCTCTATCTCTCTCTAATTCCCCCCCTCTATCTCTCTCTCTAATTCTCTCTTCCTCTCTCTCTAAATTTCTCTCTCTTTATCAGCGTCTCACCCTCCCTCACATCAAATCAAGGAACAGCGTGAAGCAGTGAAGAAAAGGAAGGCACGAAGAGCAGCTAGATCGAGTGAAATTGTCGGATTCCAAAGGACTGAGCCGGTGCTGCGTTCGTGGCGCGATCGTGCTGATACCACCGCGGTATTATTATCGACACATTTCCAGGTAAGTTCTCTACTTACTACATGCTACTTATGATAGTCACAAATTACAATAGTGTATATTCCATATTTTACTTTTCTGTTAAATATTACGATGCAACTGTTCGATACATGTTCTCATAGGAAATCATCAATTAATTTGACGGAACTCAATTGTATAAGCTGTCCCGTATGGCTGTGAATCTAGTGTGTGAATTTCGTTGGAAAATATGACCGTTAACGACTAAAACGACTACCCTCAAGTTTACTCGTAAAACTGGAATCTTCTTGTACCTGAAAACCGTTAAAATCACCATAAATTATATACACACTGGAATGATGCGTTCGAGGGCTCAAATCGAAGCTGACTCAACGAACTATAACCCTATGCAAGTGTCTAATTGTTTCTGTATTTAAACTGTGATAATATTTGGATCGGAGTGCGACTCTGGACTGCAGTCCAGAGCGACTCTGTTTTCTGTGTGCTGTCCCGTAATGGGTACCACCAGGTTTCCTTAACTCGTAGGTTGCGGAACTCAGGTGTTTATTAAAGATGAATCTGTTAGCTAGATAATACAAGTGGTTTCATCCTGTTTCGTCATCATTTGCTATTTAATCTGTAATTTAATAGATGGGGACGTATAACAGTCCCAACAGAATCAGAATTGACATAGTAGTATTGAACAGTGTGAATCTCCTAACGTACAGACGCGATTGAAGATCCGTCTATTTAGTTGGAAACCTTATTGGAAAACCTAGATTTCATTCAACTGTAGAGTCGCTAAAATATGATCCTAATTGGAATTAAAATGCGTTGCGAAACGGATTTCTGATTCTGAAACCAGATTTCCAGCTGCGAACGCTTAAAATGAAATGGCTATAACTAATGTTACGGGAACCCGATTGGCATGAAACCAAATTCGCTGGATAGATAACTGAACATACTATTTATTCCCTGTTCATCATTTCACTAAACTCTAACCGTATGATTTATGATATATTATTCAAGTGGTAGATTACTAATTCATGGCATCCTAAACATGCTTTATATACTGTTTATGCATCATGTCATACACATGTCACTGCATTGATAACCTAGTGATAACATGCATTTACCCAGTGTTAAGTATTAGTGATGATTGTGGCAAGTACGTTAGTGTTCGTGTATCAGTGAATAAGTGAAAGTGATACGTACTTGTACACAATCAGTGAACCTTATTATTCTATTGCATTGTCGACGTCTGTGGGACGTGTGTACGTGTGACTATAAGTGGTATGGGACACTTATGGAAGCTCGTGCACGGGTGTCACAGATAAGGCACCAGACACTGCCATTTATCTTAGGTATTAGTCGGGACGTGCTTGATGGAGGTCCTGCCTCCAGTTCTCGTGCAGACTTGTCACCGACCGATTGGTATTTAGGGTCATGGTTAGTGTTTGATGTAGACCACGGGGTGTGGGGTAGTTTGAGTGTGAGTTCAACAGAATCTCGGGAGTCCCATGCCGGCTTATATATTTAGGGAGATATATGGAGATTTACAGGGTACATGATTATTACCGTGATATACATGTTGGGCCCGTGGTCCCTTACCCTTGGGTTCTACCCTTGGGTGGAGGACACTCGCGAGTGGTTGACTCTCACACTTGGACTGACGTTAGGCTTAGTGACCTGTACAGTGAGACTTAGAGACTGATAGGGATACTGGTATTGATATATCTTACTTACTGTGTTGACATACGTGGCATATCATTCCACTGATTTTACTGTTTCGCTGCATTGATTACTGCATGTTCATACCCATACTGCCATTGATCTACTGTTATATATAATTATTATCACTGCTAGAATTGTCACATGATTTTATATATTATATTGCTATTGTGTCGCTCTGATGACCTGAGTATGCATGCTCAGTGTGAGGAGAAGATTTAGCCTGGACCTGGACTAGACGCACATCACGGACATCTTGTTTAGCTATCCAGAGTTATATCTTTTGTTTCTCATCAGATCAGTTTATTTTACTGTTTTGTTCCAGTTACTGCATTTCTCATTACCTGCGCATTATTTACTGTTTATCATGCAAAACTAGAAGTCGAAGTGTGACTACGGTAGGACACTTCCTTGACCGTAGGAGCATGGCTGGTCTTGTCAACCCCTTGCATTCCGTATTTTGGGAAGCGGGGCGTGACATAGGTTAACTGGCTGGGAACAACTAGATCTTAGACTTAGTAAAGTAAAAACCCTAAAAATAACCCATCTTAAAGTTTAATTGTAGAAAGTATATGTCTCTGTAGTTTATTTAGAAATAGGCAAATTTTGAGTTCACTTCTTGGGCTAGGTCAAAATAAAGGAAATGTATTGATATCTTTATTAAAGTGTAAGTTTGAAAAATAATTCCTAGCTTAAATCTAGATTCTGAAAATGTATACCCTACAATTTTCACAATCACGTACCTTGAAACTTGGAATAGTAGAAGATACCTTGAAATACTCTTGTCTAAAGTCCTTAGTACGATGGAAAATAAAAAAAAATAAATACAAGTGTGAATAAAGAAGAAAAAAATGAACACTGGTTTTTGTGATTATTTAAGGCTGCAAAAAATAGAAAAATATTTAGCGAGGATGCTTCATCACCTAGTGCCTTAGAACAACTGGTTTGGGAGTCACTGCTAAAAGCCTTGGGTGTTGCAAGACTAGGAATTACGCTTTAAAGTGCAAACATATCTTGTAATCGGTTGTTGGTACCTCAAGAAGTATTAAAGGTCGCATGAAGGATGTGTAAGCAAAATTCATTAAAATTCACCAATTAAGAAGTGCTTTGGACAACGGACAAGAGTACGATTGCTTGATTTGAATTTCCAAGTGTATAGGTGATTTATACACACACGTAGGGATATGTGATTGGAGTTTAGATGAGAGAAAGGAGTGAAGAATAGAACTTGTATCTTTAGTAGAGTTGATAGAAATTCCTAAGTGGAGATGGAACCCTAGAAGGAAAACTTAAGAAATGCTGAAAGCTAAGTAGATCTGCAGGATATATATAATCTTAAGTTAAATGATGAGGAAGTGTGAAGAATATGGGTGGATAATTTGCAAGTCGAAGATAATAGAATTCCTTGTTAGATAACCTAATTGGAGAATTAAAGTCAATAGGCCAAATTGATAGGATTTTGTGGGTAGTATCCACTGAAAACCCTTAGGAGACAACACTCCTCCTACTAGGGACACCTAGAGGTTTAACGGCTTGTTGCACGTGCTCAGTGCAATCGCGTTTCCCTGCGAAAGTGCGGTTAGGTTTTTGTAGAGAATAAAAAATAAGTTTGCTCGAGGACGAGTAAAAGATAAGTTTGGGGGTATTTGTTCACACCATAATATTGTATTATTATATTCCCTATTCTTATTCCTTTTGTAAATAAACAGGTGCTTTTGACGCATGTCTGCTACACATTACAGGTTACAGGTTCTTGGATCTAAAACAGTGAAAAAGATAAAAGACGATGCAAAAGTGAGACTTTGACCAATAAACAGAAGACTCTTGATCAAGCCTACATAAGGATCAGTTCACAAAGCAAGGTTCAAGACGTCAACACAAAGCGAACGGTTAAAAGTCCACTACAAGTATTCGCTGGAAGATCTGGAGAAGATCTAGAAGCCACATGGAGAAAAGTACTAGATAAACAGGAAGCCCAAAAGTCCAGAAAGCAACACAAGAAATTCCAGCAGCCGATCTCCCCATTGGGCCGCGGAACCGCGGCCAAACCCAGGCTGCGGCCGCGGTTCCGCGGCCGGGTTATGCCTGTGTCGGCGCGGAGTTTTTTGGCGGTGCGCGTATTGTTGACTAGGTCTTTTCTTAGGGGTATTTTTGTAATAACAGATGTGCGAATCAATTGTAACCTAGGGTTTCCTATCCTCTATAAATAGGAACTCTAAATTATTTTAAAGGCTATACCTCCCTTCATTAATAAATTTTAGAATTCTTTTGGAGAGCATCGGTGCCTCTTTTCATTTCATGAATTCAGATCTGACAACCCTATGTTGATGTTTGGAGAGAGCCATCTGTAAGTAGTTTTATTTAATTTCTCTAGTTTAGATTTTAATTCCTTGCCTCAGATGTTAGCTTTGGGGAAGGCTTTTGAGAGATGAGATCTCTCATCCCTTTCTTACCCATTACATAGAATCAATAGGACTCCATGCATACACGCACACACCGCGCCCTACGACACCCTATCCATCGAGGTAGCAGTGATACCGTAGTATAAAGGCCCGGTTGCGCGCGTTTTCCATGGAGGTTAGGGTAAGGATCTCTAAAGGAAGGATAAGAACCTAGAGGAAGGAACACCTTCCCGAATGGATCTAATCCCCTTTATTGATAATTACCATAACTCCTCTTAGATCCTAATTTGGGAATAGAAAGCGTTGAGATTTATTTACATTTCCAAACCATTCCTAAACCTAACCCTAGCAAGATTTAGATCTAGATAATTTTAGTATAGATAGATTTAGTTTTTTAGATTTAATAATCAATCCGAACACCTTTCGGAATTAACTCGTAAGAGCGATTAGGAGATTCACAACATCCCTGTGGACCGACCCGTACTCACCGGCTAGCTACATACGACGTCGTTCTTGATTGCGGTTAATAGATAGTTTTTGAGATCAATCAAGCGCTATGGCTCTTTTTAGGCAGCTTTGCGCCCTGAGAATTAAATTCTCTTTCTTATAAGAGACTTTGTCTCATAGATCTAAGAACAAAGTTCTTATTTTTTTTTATAGGAGATGTTTCAATCTCTTATGTTTTTGATGAAAGGCTTTGCCTTTTTGGATCTGTGATTCTAAGAGAATTGAATTATTATCCTCCTTTTTGTAATGAGATATTATAATCTCTGAAAGACAATTTATCTTATAGATCTATGATCTGAAGAAGATTAAGTTCTTCCCCTTAGTTTTTTATGATGAGATACTTTGATCTTTGTTGTGAAAGAGCTTGGTCTTATAGATCTATGATCTTAGAAAAAGAAGTAAATTCTTCTTTTTATATGGGATGATTTTATCTCTCTGTTCTTTTTTTTACCTTGAAGAAAATTTTCTTCTTCTGAGAGCTTGCTCTTTGTCTTTGAAATTTCTCAAAATTTATAGGGGGTTCATCTCTCTGAGACTTGAAGTCTTAGGGCTTTATATAGGGCAAACTGATTTGTTGAATCAGTTGAAGAGATCTTTTCTCCAAGTGATTTGGGGATTTCCCCACCGTTGGATCTTTGATCCTGGAGCTTCTGATTTACAGAAGGTAATTTTCTTGTTTTTAACAAGATTGGGAAATCCTTCCCCATACAGAATTTATTCTGTATTTTAGTGATTTTTAATCACCATTGGATCATTGATCCGACGGTGCTCTGATTTACAGTGCAAAATTTTTTTGTTTGCAAAGATTGTGAGGAATGTTTCCTTAACAGAATTTTACTCCAGTTAATTGATGATTTTTAATCATGTTCGTTGGATCTTTGATCCAACGTTTGGGAACATTTAGTTCCAGCGCTCTTGTGCTTTGCACATGGTGCGCTGCTTAGAATGCAGCGCACTTAGCGCTAGCGCTTACGCACTTTGCACGTGGTGGGCTGCTTAGAGTGCAGCGCTATTAGCGCTAGCGCTTATGTGGTTTGTATGTGAGCGCCGTTTCAGAGTCTTTGACTCTCTCAGCGCTGGCACTGCTATGAAGCACTGCTTTATTTCACAATTTGAAATTTGAACAGAGTTTTACTCTGATTGGGGGAACAAATGCCTCCTACCGTTGTGCTCACGTGACCCATACGTGAGTGCAGCGGTGGCAACATCTCTGCCATTGGATCAACTTAGGAGTTGAAATGGCTCTCAGTGCCTATAAATAGGACCCTTGGCCCTTTAGATGATCTCTGTTCATCTCCTCACTTTTTCTTGAGAATTATTTCTCCTTCAGAGTATAACTCTTCATCTTAAGAATTTTCTTAGGGACAGAACTCTGTCAAAAATTTAGGTAAAGATTAAATCTTTGAAGGGATTAGTTAATAATTTAGGGTTTCTCCCATTAACAGAGCTTTGCTCTTTTCAAATCATATAGATTTTTTAGGGTTTCTTAATAGAGCTTTGCTCTTCATATATCTAAAAAGATTTTTCTTAGGCTTTCTTAACCCATTAACAGAGATTTGCTCTTTTCAAATCATATAAATTTGTTAATCTTTCATGAAAACTCTTAGAGTTTGTTCATAGATCTTGAAGATCTCGGAATTTTTGATTCATTAAAAAGCTTTGCTTTAAATTTTCTGTTGGGTTATTCCATCATTTTACAGAGCATGGCTCTTGAAGATTTTTGAGGAATTTTATTTTTTTCATCATCAGAGTTGACAGATGTCACTCTGTTGTAGAGCACTGCTCTCAATGGGAGATTTACTCCTTGGCCCGAGAGATCCTCATTAAATGAGAATTCTTTGAGCATTTCCTCGTTTAATGACAGTCTCATCAAATGATGAGACTGTTTTATTAATGATGAGTTATCATCTAGATTGTGTGGGTCCCCTTTGGCCCCCTTTTTACTGCATTACAGTGTGGTACGAATTTAAATTACCAAGTACCGAACTTGACTTGTAGCATTGACGGCTAGCTTTGTTCTTTTCTGCGCAGGTACTATGTCTTTTGATACTTCGTTTCCCTTTGTCCGTTCAGACGGCGGATTCCCTACAGCGCCAGTGGATTGGGAAGTCTTCGCATTGATAAAAGATCATGACCCAGAGCACAAGAATCCTCATTTATGGGGAATATGGTACAACCAGATTATCAGGGGCCGACGGAGCTTTTCTTGCGCGACACCTTCGGAGCCTATCTCGGCGATCTCTTATGCAGATGCACCCTCAATAAACTATGCCGTGGAGGAGGTCAATTGGACTTCGGAGGGTCTCTTTCATCCTTCTATGGCTGCAATATCCGTACAGCCACCGGCGGCTTTGGATACTCTAGGACGGCGTATATGCCAGGGTGAGTCGCGTCCTTGGGGACATCTATATAACATAGGCTTAACTCCCCGTCACCCAGCCGGATATCTGCAATGGGCCCGCTATATTTTGTCGGCTAAGAAGTCGCAACCGCTGAAGCTTGGGTTGTATCCCGCAGTTTATGCGTCTCTCTTCGAGTATTCCACGCCTCCTGCCTGGTGGGTCAAGGCTTTTCTGGAGCAATGGAACATTCCGACCCACACCTTCCTTCTGTTAGATTGAGAAGTTTCAATTTCTTTAGAGGAGTTTGCCGAGGTTTCCGGCTTACCGGTTAGGGAAGAACATTATGAGGAACTGCTTCTCCAGATGAGTATATTTTTGCCACCAAATCAGTGGTAATGGGTCTTACCCCAGAGAACGCCATTTAACACCAATTCCCAAGTTTGATAAAGGTGTTGAGTATCTATGAGAGCCTCTTTCTCGAATCCAGAGGCCGCGGGGTTAATTTCACAGATTTTATCGCCCGTTTTCTCCTCTCGGAATTCCTGTCGAAGGAAGTCGCGAAATTTTCCCAACTCGACGATCCTTTTGGTTTCGGTTTGGACAACCAACTGGCAGCGGAGGCGGATCAGAGAAATTTCTTTCTCCCCAACACCCCGGTCGTCTCTTTCACAGAACTTGCAACTCCTGGAATTGACGAAGAAACATTCTTTTTGGGGTTCCTCGGGCTATGGCTAAACTGGTTTGCACTTCCGATGCACCCTCGCCATATGAGGCCGTCCGTTTTTTATCCAGCTCATCGAATGGTTGCTGGGATGCAAGTGGCCGTCGGGATCGCTGGGTTAGCCCATTTATATCACGACCTCAGCTTGGCAGCAGACACTACTGAACCAGGGGTGCACTACGTGAACTTCTCGATGCATTATTTTATGTCCTGGATCGAGCTACATGTACTTGGCGTCTTCGGTATCCACAAAAGGCTTTGCTTCTATGACAAGTGTAAGTTCCCTCGGATCATGCGGCTAGTCGACGCTTATATTGTAAATCCGACACTGCGGGAAGCTAGGGGTTTGCTCCTTCGTCTGCGCACGGTTGGAGATGGCATGACTTTCACTGATAAAATTCTGACCGTCGGCCAGGAATCCACAAAAACGGTGCAGCCATTGCAGGACATCTTTAAAGACGGGGCCTCTGTCTTGAAAACTCGGGAGATTCTTCATTTATACTCCATCAGGCCGGGATTTCTCGTATTTAGGCAGAATAATTCGGCGTTGTTTATGAGATACAACCCGCATCATCTCGCCCAGCAGTTAAGCTATAATCAGGGCGTCCCACTTGAGGCCTTCTTGGCAGAACCGGCTGCTACTGAAGAGAGTATCCGGAGCGCGTTGCATTATTTTATGCGGTTGAACACCGGCTCCAATTTCTTTATTAGTGAGCCAAGTTGCGTTCCAAAAGCCCTAAACGTATATGTGGCGTGGTACAGCATTCGATGGGCGCCGTTATTAGAAAGGAAAAGAGACTGCTGCTTGATCGCAAGGGTGCAGCACCGGCTGGTAATCCAAATGTTCCTCTGAAGCGACGGACCATTGTCCGTCCTCCTTTGAGAGAAGCTGCTACGGCTGTGGTTCCACGTGCTATACGTGAGCTGCCCCTACCCAGTGTGCATGAAAAAGAGGTAGCTGCCGCGTCTCCCGAGTCGGGTGTGGGTACGGAAATTGGGACTCGTCGCCCAAAGGTGCCCACCAAGCGTAAACTTGTGCTAGCGGTTACCGGCACTCGCTTGCAGAAGAGAAAGAAGTCAATACTCTCTGCAGACGTTGCATTCGGTCAGGAGCCTCATGCTCCTTACAGCGAGGGCATAAGTGAATACGGGACCAATGAAGGCTTATTCATGGCGCCGGATGATACTGATCTAGAGGCTGCTATTGCAGCTTCCAAGCGATTAGCTAGCCACAAAGCAGGACTAGTCACCCTTGCACAGTTAGGTAGACTTCGGTCATATCTTTCCGCTGTTGCGTTTTTATTATCATGCCTTGACTGACACTTCTTCTTCAACAGGCATCTCCACTGAAGAAGCTCCCGCAGCTTCTCTCAAGACTTTTGAAGAGGAGGAAAGGCTTCGTGCTTCCTTGGGCATTGGTACATTTCGGCTCACTGTGCCTCCATTCCTGTTTTTATGGGTAAACTAACTCTTCTTTTCCATCTTATTGCAGGGACTATCTCGACTCAGGTTATCCCAAGTGCAGTGCTGATCGCAAGTGGTGACGCGGTGACGCTCCCAAGGCCGGCTGCCGAAGGCCCAGCTCCCCCAGTATTGTCGAAAGAAGCTTCGCTTAAACAGCCGATGACGGACGCCGTAGAGGCTCCAGAGGCAGAACTTGGTTTGGATGATGACATCTCCTTGACGGAGGCTTTGAGGAGAGCACTTCTCTCTGCCAAGGCCGACAAGAAGCGTAGAAAGCGCGCAACTAAGGAACATGATGCCGCTTTGGCTATAGGTGCAGGCTCAAGCGCTATTCCATCCGTCACTATTTCCTCCGAAGATTCTCCAGCCGTCTTGTCTACCGTTCGTATACAGGTTTTGTGCGCGGCTCGGGAGGCAATCGAAAAGCTGTCTCAAGGTAACACAACACTGGGTCCTTTTATTAGAGTTTGATCTTCAGATTTTCATATATCGTATCCTTGCAGGGCTAAATCTTGGCGATGAGGCAGCATGCGAGATAACGGCAACCGCTGTGCCTGAAATGGCTACTCTCTCCAAGGAGTCCGGAACTGCTCCACTTTTCACTCTTTCCTCTTGCGGTTCCCTGCCATCGCCCGGCATTGCGAGTGTCATGACGGCTCTCATAGAATCAGGGGATGAAGCTACTGGTGCCGAAACTGTCCCCCCAAATGAGACCGAAGAAGTCGCGATGCTTGGTGATACTGCCGTCGCAGTTTTGGCTGATGACTAGTTTGGTAGGTCTCAGATCGCTGCATTCTTTTCGTTTTGCAATCCCTTTGGGTCCCTTCTAATGACATTTTGTTCTTTTCGAGTATAGGTGTGGTGAGCACCGAGGTTGTACCATCTGAAGAAGCACCACCAGCTGCCGTTCTGACAGTCATAGCCCCTTCGTCTCCTCTTATATCCTCTCGAATGCTGGAAGGTATGGGTTTGCGATTAATTTAAATCGGGGACAACATCTTTTATGTACTGACCATGTATTATCGTAATCTGGTAGGAGTTCTCTTTGATCATCTATATCAAGTGCTGAATCCGCATTTCTCCTTCCAGTCGGAAGTTACTCTGCCTGCTGGTGCCGGTGAGTATAGTTTTTAAAACGACGTCCTTTCCTTTCTTAGACGGGCGACCCGGCCGTTGTTAATTTTGAATTGATTGCAGCACTACAAATTGAAGGAGGAGACGAGGGAATCGTCGTGCCGCCAGTACTCCTAATTATGCCCTCTGTTGCAGCCGGTATAGTAGACTCTATTGTTGGTGTATTTTCTTTATTTCTTGAGCCGACATCAGATTATGATTTGTTTTGCAGTGGTTGCACCGATTCCAGCTCTGTTCGAGTCTCGAATCATAATGCCGGCATGGCCATTTTCTAGACGTCCATTTTCAAAAGGCACTATGACCAGTCTGCGTATGTTGAGCGAATAGATCGAGGAGCTTGATGCGGATGCCCCTATATTCGCTGCAGATTTTGCTACCGAGGTTAATCCAATGTTGGCGACACTTGTGAACTTTTATAACGAAGGCGTCGTTGAGTCTTGGGTTAACCACTGCAGGAAGATTGAGGCATGCCTACATGAGCTTGAGCTTAGGCGTCCTGCTCCTGAGATTCTGGCCTTGAACTCCCAGCGGGCTGCGTGGGTTGAGCAAATTGCCCTTTTCCTTTGCCATTTCGAACAAAAAGCGACCTTGAGGCGGAAGGAACGCGAGGAGGCTTCAGGTGAATCTGCCCAGCTGCGTGCCCAAGTTGAAACGAATGCCGTGCAACTGAGAGTCGTCTTTGATAATTTGCAGCGATGTATTTTGAACGGGCT